>OY292353.1:4958142-9903784 GCA_958496195.1 Timandra comae | reverse complement strand
GACTATGTATGTACTTATTCCACATGATGGTGGGGTCAGCCGTCCGGATCATATTCCTCCTTCCAAAAAGGAGGAGGTTCTCAATTAGGCCGGTATTGTTTTACTACCTGTACACCGATTTCTCCGTCAATTCTGAACCGATTTTCAAAATTCTTTTTTATTCGAAAGATTGGACTTGCCATTTGGTTGAGTTCTCTCGATTATTCTCTAGGATGCCATCATCAGATGATGATGGCATCCTAGAGAATAAATATATAAGAATACCTATTGATAAGTGTGAGGTCAGTGCCAATACTTAAATGAAATAAAACTATTCACCGACAGGCACCGACTTCACACTTATCAATAGGTAGCACATACACAAAGGTATTAGCATCGCATAAGAAGTGTATTAAATTAAACCTTCATTATTTTATACATTTCAGTTTTTGAAGTCGGTTTTTATAAAAGAAGCATTTACAGTGGATACCATGTTAACCTGACCATTTTGATACACCTGCGTATTAGCATACCTTTATTTCCTAGACTGGAGAAAAGTACGAAGGGAATTCCAACCTACTTAAGTCTGAACAATAGACAGAGTTGCAGCAGAGGGATTGTGTGGTGGAAGGTCACTGAACCAACTCCTAAAAATGTTCACATTTGTGTAGTCACAAAGGTACTTTCCTACACTGACAGATGCAGATGTTTGATATTAAAATAACAATACCTGTATTAACCCTACTATAATAGAATTTAGTCGATATTTGAATAAACGTGAATACAAAAGGAACTTATTCATATTTAAATTAAGCCGTGATGAGAGACAGATAAACAGAGGGTCAAAAAAGTATGAAACCCTAATACTGTCATTGTTCAAATACACTACAACTCAGAATTAATACAGTCCGTATTAAGTACAACTTATTTATCCCCCTTAAAATCCAGCATACTTACAATCTACCTTTCACCATTATAAACATCACTGATCCCTTTGGCTTAATGATTTTAGAAGTAACAATAAGGATGCCTTTAATATTTTAATGCTTTTAAAAATATACATGTAAGTATAATATTTGTCTGTCCGTTAGAAATAAAATAAATTTATTTTTTAACTAAACTACTTTATTGATTAGGTGATCATGTCATAATAACTTCATAGAAGTTACTTCACTGGTCCGATGTAGTGGACGTTACCGATTCAGTCAAATTCTCTTCTTTTACAACCTGGTTGACCATATACTGTAGCCGAGGAACTACAGCTTCATCTACTCCTCGATATCATCAGATCGCAGTATGTTTAAAACAATAATTTTAAAGGTACGACTGGTGTGCGGCTTTTCGTAAACGAAATAATTTATCCCTAAAGAAGCCCGCAAGCAGTTGAAATGTTCAGAAAACTCTTCCCAGTCCTTTCGAGTTATGAACTTGAGTTGGTGTATTATTCATTTATAATAGGTATACTGGATGATTTGGCTTAGGCGTTCTGTGACAACTTCTTAAAATGTCCTTTTCTGAATAAGACCAATTCTGTTTTTACCACTTCTTGTTAAGTCCAGTTCTAGTAATGCCCGCTTCTATTTATGACTATTTCGTGCTATGACTGTTTCAAGTACAGTAAGAACAAAAATCGGTGATCCTAATATGTATATCTATCCGTTACCCTAAGTAAGCTTTTGGTGAGAATGTAAGAAGTATTTATTTTAAATAGTGACAATAACAACTTTTGATAGTAATTCAATCTCTTTGGTATGCTGGCCACTAATAATTACATTTAATTTTAATGGACGTTTTCCCGACAGTTTAATTCACGGCGCATTTTATGTATTTTAAAATTGCATTTTACATTATTAAGAGAAGGTTCATATCTGACGGAACATGCGTCGCATATTATCGGTCAACAAATGTATAGAAAACGAACGACGAACGATAACGTCAGTTCCTCTTTGCAAGCATTTAATCTTAAGAGGGTTGATCTGGCGCGCGACAACTCAAATTTTCACTCACACAGACGCGCACGCGTGTCCGCATGCACACTGTCTATGTGGTGACGGCGCGCTCGCTCTGAATACTCCGGCCGAATGGTTTTGATCCATTGGAAATTATAAATTGTGTAAAAGTTATTGACAAAAGTAAAAATACGAGTATATTTTTTTTTACGATTCGTAGTAGGTAGTATATGATTAGATATAATTTACGTAATAACTTTCGATTCGATATTCCATTATTCACAACAAGGAATAATGAATAAAACAAATAAATGCCTACATTAGTAATGTGGGTAAATGCCTACATTACTAATGTGGGTAAATGCCTACATTACTAATGTGGGTAAATGCCTACATTACTAATGTGGGTAAATGCCTACATTAGTAATGTGGGTAAATGCCTACATTAGTAATGTGGGTAAATGCCTACATTACTAATGTGGGTAAATGCCTACATTTCTAATGTGGGTAAATGCCTACATTACTAATGTGGGTAAATGCCTACATTACTAATGTGGGTAAATGCCTACATTACTAATGTGGGTAAATGCCTACATTAGTAATGTGGGTAAATGCCTACATTACTAATGTGGGTAAATGCCTACATTACTAATGTGGGTAAATGCCTACATTACTAATGTGGGTAAAAGCCTGCATTCTAAAACATTATTTGTTATCATAAATGTTAATATTTTTTTTTTAATAAATAATTCAAATTATAAAACAAAAATTATTATCGAGTATCAAAACATGTTGATGAGTTATCGTATAAAATTCGTACGCGCCGCAAAGGTCAAACGCTCGGTAGGAGCGATACGTCCTCTCTCTAAAAAGCCTCGCGGCAGACTGATTTGAATTGTTTCGTGCGTCCGATTTTATAGTAGTTTTATGATGATTTTAAAATATTTGTAGAAAAAAAGAAAATTTGTTTTAGAGATTTTTTTTTAGTATAATTGTTGTAGAAAATATTCTTTTATTATTTGAGGTAATTTTAATAACGTTTTGAGCATCATTTATCAACGTAAATTACGATTTTCTTGAGTGTGATTTTTACAAATTCTAACTTTATATTTTTTTCGATTTCAATAATAATTATAATAACAATTAAATTTTCCTATGAGTATTTCCTTAATAAGGATCTGGACTTTAAGTTTGTTTAATTTTTAGTGCTAAATTGGTCGAATTACTAGAATCCGAAGGCATGGAAGTTAATGCTAAAAGTGAAATTCACAAAACATATGTTCAGTTTTCTTGATATATTTTTTAAGTTTTCTGTATAATTTTGTTTTTCTCTGAGTATTTTTTAGATGACAATATTTCCTTTAATTATTACCTAAAAGCATGTTTATAAAATACGCTTTTCATATAATATGACTAGATCAAAAAGTACAAAAACCGTCAATTATCGAGTTTAGGGTCTTAATAATACTTGATTTTCAATTTCTAAGGAGCACAAATCATAGTTTCTCTTAATTAATAAAGAGAAGTCTAATATTCTAAGGCATAGAATATTAGACTTCTCTTTATTAATTGTTATGGTAGTTAGCTACAAACTTCTCGCTGAACACACCGCCATCGAGAAGTGCCATTTTTGTTATTGGAACTTAGATTATATCTATATTTTCCACATAGTAACTCCTCTTGACCTTTTTCATTTTTGATGAACTCAATATTTGCAGTTTCTATTTTAGGGAAGGTTCATATCTGACTTTATCGTTCGTCGTTCGTTTTCTATACATTTGTTGACCATAAAATTAAATGTAATTATTAGTGGCCAGCATACCAAAGAGATTGAATTACTATCAAAAGTTGTTATTGTCACTATTTAAAATAAATACTTCTTACATTCTCACCAAAAGCTTACTTAGGGTAACGGATAGATATACATATTAGGATCACCGATTTTTGTTCTTACTGTACTTGAAACAGTCATAGCACGAAATAGTCATAAATAGAAGCGGGCATTACCAGAACTGGACTTAACAAGAAGTCTAGACTTTATGGAACAAAAAAATTGAAAAACATCATATTTTTTTGTTCCATAAAGTCTAGAAGACTTATAAAAATTCGATGACTAAACTGTGTTTTTTCGGTGATGGAACGTTCAAATGCGTCCCTCGGCAATTTTATCAGCTGTACACACTGCAAGTTGATTTATCTTCAAACCAGTACACCACAAACATTGTTCCTGTCTTTTTCGCTTTGCTACCGAACAAAACAGAGGCCACTTATGTCACATTATTTAGACTAATTAAATCAAAATTAGGAGTTGAAATAGAAAATTTCAAGTGCGAATTTGAAATAGAAAATTTCAAGTGCGAATTTGAAATTGCTGTTATTAATGCAATAGAAAGCATATATTCCAATTGCCAAACAACAACATGTTTTTATAATTTCAATAAAAGTGTATGGAAAAAAGCTAAAGCCTTATATTTGACTGATAGCAGTAACGGCCGAAATTTAACAAGAATGGCATCTTTGTTGCCATTGTAGCCATTTCATAGAATTTCAAACGCATGGTTTCCGATAACAATTCTGCACCCGCAACGGATGAAATAATTCTATTCAAAAAATATTTTGAGGAGCAGTGGATCAAAATAAATCCTAAAATATTGAGTTGCGCTTATGAACGATACCAGACGACAAACCCGCTTGAAGGATGGCACAAAAGGATTAACGCAAGAATCCCAAAAAAAATGCATTCTTCGCGTTTATACCCACTTTAAAAAAAGAAACAATTCATTACGACCCCATGATAAAAAAGAGCTACTTCATAACTCCGAAAAAAAATCGAAGAGCTGTCGATGTATAATTCGACGAAGATTTAAAAAATAACTTAGAAAAACTTGAACAGAACGAGATTTCTGACATTGATTTCCTAAAAAAAATATTGATTTAAAAATTACGTCACACATATTAACACGTTCCCTGTGCAGCCAAGATTATGGAGTCTACCACCTACGTGCAAATGCTTTATGTGGATATTATATTAGGGTAGCATATAAATGACTGTGACAAAACATTATTTTTAATTTTTTTGCCCCCCTTTATTAAATAATAATACTAAGTAACTAAAAAAAGTATAATAATACTACTAACTTTAATAATACTAAGAATAAATAAATAATATATAATGCATTTTTATTTTTATTTTATATTTACCCATAATACTTTCACTTTTGATGGTAGGATACTGGCAACCCTAAATGAAAAGTCCACCGGTTTTCTTGTCAATTTAAATTTTAGTTTATTGGCTACACGTGTATGCGGATAAAAGTGGATAAACTCATACGTGTACATTTTTACGAGCCTTTAAACTTGCAAGTGCTCTTGCCCCATATGTGTGTCATGCACGTACGATCAGAACTTCAATATGCACCACCGATGGGTCATACACAGGGAACGTGTTAAATGATTAGATAAAAAGTACCAGGCAAACATAAACTAAAGCAGTTGGTGAATTCAGATATAACAAAATCGCAGATTGTTTCTTTGACTAATCTGTCACATTAATAATATTAAGTTCATTGTTCAATCTGTGCAATGTTTAATTATATTAGTTTTATTTTTAATTACATATAAAAAACGCTTTTGATTTAATAATTTTATATTCAGATCTTGTGAGACAGTAACTAATCATTATTAGATGCAACAAAATTTTAACGTTAATATAAAAATATATCTATTAGCAATAAAAAAATCTCATCAGATCCAAATGATTAGAAAACTGATCTACTGAGCAAAACATATTTCACTAGGTCCATTGTGGATCTGCGCAATGGATCTACTAAGATTGAACGAAAAAACAATGCGAAAGCGATAACATAATGCCTAGCAATTCTGATTCGAGTAACGATAACGACTGGGATACAGTATCGTAAAAATATTATCCAATTGGCTAAAGAAGAAGTTACCAAGAGTGAAGAGCTGTATTTGAGAAAAATTAAATTAGTAAATAATATCATTCCATTGCATACCCTAATGTTGATGACGTAGCGGAACTTAAGCCTGACGCTGACATTGTTCAGTATCTTGAGAAATTTTAAAGGATTTAATATCCAATAATTTAAGTACTTAAATTATTTTATCAGAAGAAATTAAGTAATTACTTATTTTTATCCTGAAGGAAACGATCTCAAAACTTAAAATATGCTGCAACATTTTAAGATGTTTTTTTAATATTACATGGAACCGGGGGAAATGGGTCAAAAAACCAGCTCAAAAAAAAACACATGACATGTTCGGGGGAATGTTCTACGTAGTTGTTTAGGAACATGTTCCGCAACATGTTGCTTCATTTGTCCCCTAGTGGATACATGGCTTTAGGAGAAAATATGTCACTCTAACCGTCACTCTTCCTGTTTGTACAGCTGTTAAAGAAAGAGGCATATTTCCAAGATCTGAAGATGACCGGCAATAGCATACCACAAAAAGGTTCTTCTCTTACTACACTGAAGGATAAAAAAATGATCAAGTTATTACGAGGTTCTGCAATGGATTGTTTGATACGTTTGGCCATAATTAAAAAAAAAATGTGTCTTCTGTGTGTATCTGTACTTCTGCCTTTATGCTAATCTGTCCTTCTGCTAATCTGGGATTTTGCTATTCCGGGATTTTGAGTATCTGTCCTTCTGCTACAGAGACCCTTTCGTAGATTGGAATTAGAAAATGACCACAAAATATCTTTTTTAATACAAACAAATTATCTACAATGGAAGCTACAGAAAATAATATAGTTTTTGTTAAAAATAAAAAAGGTTCGGATAATATATTGCGTAACGGCTATACTTACACGAAAAACAAATCGAATGTCCTCATTCGATTTGTTTTTCGAAGAAGGAAGGAAGAATCATCCTTGATTCTTCACTCTGGCGCTGTGGGAATAGGAAGATATGCAGTGCTAGCTTAAAACTAAGTAGTTGGTACTGGTTTTAAGAGTAAGTGACCATGCATGCAGAGCAAATAACGCTAAGAACAAAATATCAATAATAATTGACAAATGTAAGCAAGCGGTATGCCAAACATTTGGGTCTGTCCCACAAATTGTTAAAAATGTGATATTAAATGAGACAGATACTTTCATAGATAAAGAAATAAACGCAGCTGGCGTTTTTAGACAAAAAAAACGTGTGGCACTCGGGGACTGCCGCGGTAAAGCTATTGCATAGCAATTTTATCAACTAATTGTTTTTTTTATTTTTGTATTGAAATCCTAACCTTAGAAATTTTGATGTCGTACTTGGGACTTCATACAATAAAAACTTTGTCTACATTACTATAAAAACTTTTTGGAAAATTTACAAAAAAAACGTTTTCGATAAAAAAGTAAAAAAACGTGATGTTTTTTGTCGTTACGGAATTTCTGGATTCGGTCCCCGCGCTCAAGGCCCTCGATAGAAGCTATGCAATAGCTTAAAAAGATTCTTTATATCGTACCAGGAACAAATTTTTAGAAGTTCAAAAAACAATTTTTTCTCTAAATACAGGTGCCCAATATTATTGCTAAGATTTCTTGTCTGCAACTATGGTACTGACAAAAAAAAAATATTTTCATGTCCATTGGCAATAAAAACAATGAAAACACTACAAAACGCCACACACTCTTATGGAGACGGGACATTTAAAGGTGTGCCATTGTTTTACCAACTTTATACTATTCATATGAATTTATACACTAGCCAGCAATGAATATGCAAATATTGTACCTATAATATATTGCTTGTTACCAGATAAGACTCAAGACACGTACATAAGGATTTTTCAATTAATTAAAAATGAATTATGTACAGATTGAATTTAGAAAACTGAAAAACTGACTACGAATTTGCACAAATTCAGGCTTTAAAAGCTGTATTCCCGGGCATAGTAATTACTGGTTGCTATTATCACTTTGCACGAGCGGTATGGATAAAAACAGAAAACTTGGGTGTCTTAAACACAACCGGAGGAAATAAAATTACAAAACTTTGTGCCAATCTGCCACTTGTACCCACGACCTTTATTCCCGATGTTTGGGAAAAAATTCAACATGATGTAGATCATGAGGAACGTTCGGAAGCCATAACTAAATTCGAAAATTACGTAGAAAAACAGTGGATGGGTAAAATGCATGAAATTATAAGCTGTGCCAATGAAGCCTATACTCGTAGAACAAATAATAATAGTTTGGAGGGTTGGCACAGGCGTTTAATAATCGCATGAAAGGTAAGCCGGCACTGATCAATTTTTGTACAAATTGAAAAAGAAGTCACAGTGGCAGAGTTTAAAATTCAAGCAAGAGAAATTTGAAGGTAATTCAAGAAGAAAAATAGACATTGTTTTTAATTCTAGGTACAAAAAGTACTTGGAAGTTGGAAGAGGGCGATATTTCAGCATTTTATTCTCTTAAAAGCATTATAAAAACCAAGAAAGGACTCCTGTGTGTTTATAATGGTTAAATGTATTTAGTAAATTAACATTTTGACCACCCTGTGGCGTAATGGTCACCATGCCGGACTGCCGATCAGAGGGTATCAGAGGGTAGGGAGGGTTTTGATTGGTTGCTTAATTAATTTGTAATTAGATATAAACTGTTTTGGCGCCTACGTAATTATAAAATACGTTACGCTCCGTCCTTGTCACTAATGAGCAAACCATGGTCGCCCCGTCCTGTTCGCTATAGTAGGGTAGTGTGGGCCCTTAAGTAGTAGGTATATCAGCTGTGCAGGTCCTAGTTCCCATAATACAAGCTACGCTTAGTTTGGGTTTAACTGACTGTGTGTGAAATGTGTCCATAATATGTATTTAATATAATAAGTGCAATAATAATAATATTTTCATCCCACTAGCTCGGAAAGTATGTTTTTAATCCTCGATATCTGGGGGTAAAAGTCGATTTTAATCTCAAGAGTGGAAAGTATCGGGGTCGCTGTGACAGGCCGTGCAGGACCCAAGGCAATTTTGCTAACTGGGAGTAAAAGTCGTTTTTGCGCTCTAGAGGTTAAAGTAAATTTGAATTTAGAACATCGTGTGCACCAAGTGTGATGATGTTTTGGATTCAAAAACTTTTTTTTTATTTAAAATTCAAACTCGGAACCTTTTTGGTGTACAAGACTTACTTATTTTTTATTTGCATTGTGCGTGATCTTTTCTTTTCATTTAATATTGTGATTGTTTTATGTTTCCATTTAGTAATTTCCTCGCTGAGGGGGGATGAAAAATAATGTGTTGCACTCGAGTGCAAACAATTTTTAACCTTGTGCTCCTTTGAGTCTCTCGCTAACGCTCAGGATTCTTATTTTGAATCCCTCGCTGCGCTCGTGATTCAATTTTAGAATCCTTCGCTGGCTCAGTCCTCAACTGGAGCCCCGGTTAAAAAGCAACTTTGCACTCTTGTATAACAAATAACTATTTCAACACACTTGCTCATAAAGGGGCTCTTATTTGTGCAAAAACAGTTGAATAATGACACGTTTTATTCACTAGTGAGTTATAGATTGTTTTTTTAAATTGCTTTCATTTTAAAAAAGTTTCGATACCAAAAAAAATGTGTCCATACATACATTTTAAAAAAAAACTTCAACTATGTTTCCTTACTTTTGATAGGTCTATGGTCGATTCCATTCATTCATTAATTCCATTTTTTTTAATAAGTATATTCTTTTAGTCTTTGACCGATCACCATTGTTGTGTTGGATGCGCGCGAATAGAAAAACTGTTTATTTATTAGCGAAAAATGATAATTTCTTCGCAAATGTGTTGAAAAACGTTGTATGGTACACGCGTGTATTGATGATTACCTCGCTTGTACCATAAATAACTATTTTTTAAGTGTAGTTTTAATTCAAAAATAATGAAGCGATAAGTTTTAGTTTTTATTACCTACTAAGATGTTGTTATTACTAAATATAAATAAACTATCCAATATACCATTAGAACTTCTTTTTTAAATAGTTATGGCGGTAATTTTGAATTAACGAATAAATACGAAAAAATTTGAAACTATTCTTGAGCTAATTTGGATTTAGACTAAATGTAAACAAACTTTAACTTATCAAATATCCAGGTCAATATCCATATTCTGATCTCTCGTTAGGTTTAGACAACATGAAAAATTGGCAGACTGCGTTTTAGGTACTTAGAGACTAAACGAATTTATTCCCGTATTCTTACTGATAGCTGCTGATTGGAGATGCATTCTAGAACTAT
This sequence comes from Timandra comae, assembly GCA_958496195.1. Classification (NCBI taxonomy): domain Eukaryota; kingdom Metazoa; phylum Arthropoda; class Insecta; order Lepidoptera; family Geometridae; genus Timandra; species Timandra comae. Next base: position 9,893,630 of record OY292353.1, on the reverse strand, counting down.
TTTTGTTCTTTTATTGTCTCGAGGATGTTCACGTATTTTTTGCGCATGCTACGCTTTTCGACGTCACGAATCGTTTATACTTAAAGCCAAGCTTAGGAAATGTCACTGACTTAGTAGGCTTGAGGCAAGACTTGCGACGGCCTCGTATCATAGCAATTGTTTAATACTGACAACCATTGATTTCAATGCTGACAACAATATGGGTAAGTACCTAATAATAATATAGTGATAGCAAGAGTTACTTAGTATAAGATTTTTTGTGTAAATACCGTTAGTGTTTTAGTGAACTTAATACTCGTAATCCATGACTTAAATATATACTTAATTAAATACACCTTTCACATAATAATAGATTGTTATTAGATTATTGCAATCTTAATAATAATGACAAAATGATTACACAATTTTTGTACAAAATTTCAAAAATATCATAAAATATAATAGAATCTAGTTAAATTAAGATAACATCGTATAATTAACCATTATGAATATACTAACAAAATACATATCGTATCAGGTACATTAATTACAATATTACGTTTATTTATAGAATGTATCGGCCACACCCAGTTGATTTATGACATGCGTGTATTTATTGATTTCAACCCTCATCCCCTCCGCTTACAAAATTCGCGCCACACCATGTGGGGCCATAAGCTGACGTGTTTTAATGAATAAATTATCATATAAATGAACAAAGAAAATACAGGATTGTTAATATTCAATATAAAAATACAATATTATTTATGGTATTATAAAATGCAATAATATAAAAACTATTATAAATTAAAATATTAAGAATAATTTTCAACTTAAAATTCAGAGTAAAACAATTCTTGAAGTTATATTAACATTATAACACTAACAGAATTAGCAACTACTAACATTCTACAAGTGGTCGATATTTAGTAGTCACTTGTTGGAACTCATACATTTTTATTACAATAATTTAAAAGTGAGTGCGCTTTGCGACTGTTTTATGGCCACAACTTCCCCATCTCCCGGTGTTATTGATTAAATCTCCCTCCCATCTAAACTAACCAGTAGTACCGAGTCTTTCTGGCGGCGACTTCGGAGCTGGCTGCACGTCTCACCCCAAATTCGGCCTGGGCCTAGGTAAGATTATTTTTTTAGTTTCCTTTGCGTTATAATTTTAAATTAATTTAATATTCGCAACGTGGATTGTGTTTATAAAATTATAACGATTTATAGATATATTTTTAACTTGCGACTTATTGACAATAGGGCGGATAAGAGTGTTTTTTTTTTGTTTCATTATAACTTTGCTAGCTCTTTGTTATGTGCTACATTACTAGGGCCATTACCTTTTCTTGACATTCTGACAAATAATTTGGGTTTCTTTAAAATAGATTTTGTAGCGTACCTTTCAAAACGGCGGCCATTTGCCTAATACCTCCATTTTGTTTTATGCGCAGAAGTCGATTGCGCACTTGGACATACGTCCAAATGTTAATCAATAAATGTGTAGGTTTGATAAGAGTTTGAGTTATTGGGACACATCTAGTAAATTTAATGTCTTCTTTTTTCCATATCTAATTGGGGTTGGTTTAAGTTTTAATCAGAAACGTCAGTACTGTACATGGGACGATTGCCATTTTACTGCTCATTCGTATAACGAGTGTAAATTTAACCTTATTCTTATTATTGCCGGTCTCATTTCTTTAACGAGAGTAAACATTTCGACTGTAGTTAACAAATGGCCGGTATGTATTTTATATACCGGCCATTTGTTAGTAGAACAATTGATCGTCCATTTTGATTTTGCGCAGAAGTATATTGCGCACTTGAACATGCGTGCAAGAGGTAATCAATAAAAGTAGACAGTTAGCGAAGGCGTATGCTGACCCGCAGGCGACGCAGGCCGCGCAGGGCAGAGCAGGCTCGTACGACGCAGACATGTGTCTGTCCTGCTCTCATTCGCGACGTTCCATGCTTTACAAAATCTGCTCTGATTGCCCTGCGCGGTCTGCGTCGCCTGCGTCTCAACATACGCCTAGTCTTAGCCTGCGTGGCAGAGTCATCGGGAGATCGGGTGGCAATTTTATGGCTAATTTTATTATTAAATCTTACTGATCATCAAGTATAAATTCAACATTGCTCTTATTATTGACGTCCTCGTTTCATTTAACGAGTGATCATTTCGGTTGTAGTTATAATATAACAAAGTGTGCTTATACCGGCCATTTGTTAGTTTAGCAATTGATCCTCCATTTTGTTTTATGCGCAGATGTGTATTGCGCACTTGAACATGTGTGCAAGACGTAATCAATAAATGTATACAGTAGGAGCCTGCGTGGTAGGGGATATTGGGAGGCAACCAGATTATGGAACCCTACTGATCATGCGTACTTCAAGTCTAAATTCAATTTGCTGTTTGTGATGTATTAGCCTAGACCTATTTAGCAGGTGAATTTCTTTTTTATATTAACTACGGCAAATTAGTTTAACACGTTCCCTGTGCAGCCAAGATTATGGAGTCTACCACCTACGTGCAAATGCTTTATGGGGATATTATATTAGGGTAGCATATAAATGACTGTGACAAAACATTATTTTTAATTTTTTTGCCCCCCTTTATTAAAAAAAACAATATTTGTAAATGAGCCATCCGTGGGTCATGCACGTATGAGCTCTTTACTCCATGATTCATCCGTGGGTCATGCACGTATGAGCTCTTTACTCCATGATTCATCCGTGGGTCATGCACGTATGAGCTCTTTACTCCATGATTCATCCGTGGGTCATGCACTTATGAGCTCTTGTCGCCATGTCCCACATAAACGTCATACGCGTTTGACAGGAAAAAAAAATTGAATCTGTCTACTGCCAGTGTCTACTTTGTTTTTCAATATCAGCCTAAACGAGCCGCCTTCTAGGCTCAGCCACTCCCTCACAAAAATCCCGAGGCGCGACCCAAAAAAAATACAGAGAAAACGTTGCACTGGCTGCTACAAAATGTTGGTAGAAGAAGGCCAAATACCAGTTGAAGCAGCCCGTAAGTCTAAAAAAACGGACATGGAGTGCTTGAAGTGCCGAAAAGCTTTTTGCCTCAATTGTTATAACCTTGTTCATTAAATAATACTAAGAATAAATAAATAATATATAATGCATTTTTATTTTAAATTTACCCATAATACTTTCACTTTTGATGGTAGGATACTGGCAACCCTAAATGAAAAGTCCACCGGTTTTCTTGTCAATTTAAATTTTAGTTTATTGGCTACACGTGTATGCGGATAAAAGTGTATAAACTCATACGTGTACATTTTTACGAGCCTTTAAACTTGCAAGTGCTCTTGCCCCATATGTGTGTCATGCACGTACGATCAGAACTTCAATATGCACCACCGATGGGTCATACACAGGGAACGTGTTAAAACAAATACTTCAGGTTTAAAGTTAACATCATGATTAGTGTACTTTTAAAAAGCTGGCCATTTACGGGTAGTAAGGGGTCATTCCACAATTTTTCATATTGTACATATTGCGCACTGAGCCTGGCAAATTAGAACAAATTAATAAATGAGCTTATTTTTGCGCATAATAGCGAATATCAAGTGTAATTCTAATTCTGCACTTTGTGGTGGTTCTAAGGAAATGGTATTTAAAACAAAAATAAAGTTTTCGTTGCATTGACGGTGTCATTGTACTTATTTTTAACAAGGTTTTACAGTTTACTCATAAAAATAAGAAATCAGTGTTCCTATGCCATACCGGCCATTTGTTAGTAAAATATTCAGCCATTTTATTTCATGCGCGGAAGTGTATTGCGCTCCTAAACACGCGTTTAATCGCTAATCAATAAATGTCTATAGTATGAGTGTGCGTAGTAGAAGTCGGGATACGCCCAGTTATAGCCTCTACTGCTCATGCGTACATCCAGGACGTCTTTGTTCCGGACGAATCGGGGTTCGCATGCCCTCAACCCCAAACGACGCGCATCTGTAGCCGTATCCCCCTCCCACTTCAGCTTCAAGGCTGCGCAGATCGATTTATTTACCATATAAATTAATGGACATCTCAGCGCATCCAGGCCCAGTACCTACCGCGACGCTTTCCCTGAGATGCGCAATTGATTTTAGTGATTCGGTGCTACGCCGTAGACGTGTTTTATTTTATATAAACTGAGTTTAAGTGAGATACCTGAAGCATTTGGATTGACTGTAAGCGTTTCCTTTACTTTATTAAGTGTTTGTGAAGAGTTATCTGCGTTATTATTTAAATAAAATCTCAATACTTTCCAAATTTATTTTTCGATTCATATTCATAATATTGTTCTGATGAATTTCTAAAATAATATTAGACTTGATTAATAATATGGCATATTTTATCTACATTTAACCCCCATTATATAATTTTAAAAGATGTAAATCTTAAATCGAAACTTGAATTCATTAAATTGCATGTCGTCGCATAAATATCGTTTTTAAAAATAATCTGCTAGATTAATGAAACCAATTTCACTCTCTAGATAAATCTTCAGTGGATAAAGATTAAATGTCGCAATATTATAATGAAAAGAGAATGTATTTCTACCAATAATCCTGAAACTTCGGGCATTGCTCAGTGGCTTTACTGCGCATGTGTCATATTTTGCGTGGTGGCCTTCTGTTTGTTTTTGCAATTGAAGTCGTTGGGAAAGGGAACAGAAACTTCTCCTGCTTAAGGACGTCATTTCTAGTCCTATTCACTTGGATCAAGCAGATAGGGACAAAATACTGAATCTATATACTTTTTAAAATACATTGTAATATACTACTAATAACAGAAAATAAGCAATGGAATGAGGAGTCAATAATTCGAGTTCATACATTTTAACTGGCCTTAGATAGGCGGCCCTCAGCCCTCCTCAGATAAATTCAACAAGATGGCGGCAAGTGCAGGTAAACAAAAACATGAACATCGCGGTGCGCACTCGACTTTACCTACATGTATTTTATTCCTTTATTAAATCATACCAATACATTTACGTAATGAAATCACTCTTCATAACTAAACCTATAATTTTAAGAAGGTCCTAAAGATGTCATTTTAAAAATATTTTACAATTTTAATTGCACTGTTTTGGCACAGAGTTGTTTAAAATACAAAGACAACTAGTCTTTGTATTTTAAACAACTCTTGTTTCGGAGATAATCTATATATATAAAAGAAAGTCGTGTTAGTTACGCCACTTATAACTCAAGAACGGCTGGACCGATTTGGCTGAAAATTGGTGGAGAGGTACAGCGGTGGATTTACACTAGGGGCAGTCGGGGCAAGTGCCCAGGGCGGCAAATGTTTTAGGGCGGAAAATTTTTGAAAGTGAAAAAAAAATTCTAGTAATAGGGCGGACTTTTTTCTGGTGCCCAGGAGCGGCATTGAGTTTAAATCCGGCCCTGGAGAGGTAGTTATGAACCAGGAAAAGGACATAGGATACTTTTTATCCCGAAATTCCCACGGGAACGGGAACGGGAACCACGCGAGAGAAACCGCGGGGCACAGCTAGTATAATTTATTTTTTTATATCCACTGAGCTGTTTAGCAGTTGTTCTCAAGCGCGTACAAACATTTCGATGTTTCGGGGGTTCCATACCCAAAGGGTAAAAACTGGGGACCCTATTACTGAGACTTAACTGCCCGTCCGTCTGTCTGTCACCAGGGTGTATCTCAAGAACGGTTATAGCTAGACAGTTGAAATTTTCACAGATGATGTATTTATATTGCCGCTATAGCGACTAAAAATAAAATAAATATTAAAGGGGGGCTCCCATACAACAAATGCGAGTTTTGCCTATTTATGGTACGGAACCTTTCGTGAGCGAGTCTAACTCGCGTTTGGCCGGTTTTTTATATATAAGTATATAAGATATGGTATTCCCATTTGAGAAACGGTACATTATTATATTATAGTGTAGCTGTGGTTGACATGGGAAGATAATAAAGGTTGAAATATGAGCCGATCAGGAATTTTAATGTCCTGACTCGCCAAAATTTTCATACAATTTTTTAATCTTATGTATTTTCGATTACTGCAATAAAAATATAGAAAAATCAACATTTTTTTTTTTATTTCAGTTACATTACTGAATTCGACAAGACAGCAGCCGGATTTATAAAAACGAAATAAAAACTGAACGAGCCATGAATTTTTGGAATGGAAAAGATATTCCTATACCTGGACCTGGACCAGATCCTGACCACATAACAAGTGAATCCGATCCCGAGGACCACAGAAGTGCCACGCCCGACTCCCTGTCGAGCACAGGTAGTAGCTTAAGTCGATTAATAGAGCTTGCCAACGAGCCGCCTGTGGTGCCCAACCCGTTGATATTGGCGCAGTGTGCGGCTCTCAGGGCCCAATGTGATAGTATTCATAAAACGATCCGGGAGAAAATGTTTCAAGACACACCACCTCCCAGGAAAGAGTCGGCCAGGTTGACCAGAGGAGCTTCCACTGATGATGACAGCGATTATGAAGAACCACTCACATTTGAAGTAGAAGACGGGCCGAGGCCCATTGAAGACCCGGACATCCCATTCCAAAACAGACCCCTAAAAAAATTGAAAATAGAATATAACCGCAATCAAACACGCAATAGAGTCATTAAAATTTCACCGGCTGGCATTATAATATCTTTGAAGGATAAAAGTAAACCTGATGAACCGGCGAAGCCAGCGGAAGAAGCAGAGGAGGAGGTAGGGCAGGGGGTAGAAGGGGGGGTAGCGGTAGGGCAGGGGGGAGAAGGGGGGGTAGCGGTAGGGCAGGGGGGAGAAGGGGGGGTAGCGGTAGGGCAGGAGGGAGAAGGGGGGCTAGCGGTAGGGCAGGGGGGAGGAGGGAGGGTAGCGGTAGGGGAGGGAGGAGGAGGGGAGGTAGCGGTAGGGGAGGGGGGAGGTGAGGTAGCGGTAGGTGATGGGGGAGGGGAGGTAGCTGTAGGGGAGGGGGAAGGTGAGGTAGCGGTAGGGGAGGGGGGAGGGGAGGTAGCGGTAGGGGAGGGTGGAGGGGAGGTAGCGGTAGGGGAGGAGGGAGGGGAGGTTGCGGTAGGAGAGGGGGGAGGGGAGGTAGCGGTAGGGGAGGGGGTAGGGGAGGTAGCTGTTGGGGAGGGGGGAGGGGAGGTAGCTGTAGGGGAGGGGGGAGGGGAGGTAGCTGTAGGGGAGGGGGGAGGGGAGGTTGTTGTAGGGGAGGGGGGAGGTGAGGTTGTTGTAGGGGAAGGGGGAGGGGAGGTAGCGGTAGGGGAGGGGGGATTGGAGTAATAATTGTTATGTATTAAAATACAAAAACCTTTTTTTTATATTTATATGATTTATGTTTTGGATTGTGCAATATAGTTTAAGCAACAAGCATTATATATCTCTGTTTATATATTTTTTGGGTAGAATAGGATGATGGAGGATGTTTCAGTATCTTTATTGAACTATGAGAATATATTTATAAAAGAAATGGAAGGAAAATCAATACTATCAGGTATTTAATAATTCATATTATTATTTTTGTATCATAAAAAATGATTACCTAACTTTGTTTTTATTTGAGTCCTACTCAATACATACATACATAAAATTACAGGAAAGTAAAAAAACTAGCTTAAGACCCCTTATAAATGTATTGCCTTGCATGGATAAATCATCCTGCCGACTACAATGCTTTCAATTCAGAAACTAACATTTAAAAACGATTAAACCGAACCTTTGTAAAATCATTTGATAAAACGTAAGAAACCTGTTTTTAAAATCATTAAGAACATTAAGCTATTTTAGCCGCTTCCCTATGATTATGTTAATGTACATGTCAAGTTCATACATATTCTGGTCCAAAAAATGTAAATTATAAAATGTGTTTTTTCAACAGGTAAACCTAAACATAAATTATGATGATAATAACGTCACATAGTATCCGCACCCACGGAAATGAATTTAGATAACTTGAGAGATTCAAATTTGCTCCATTGTATAATTTACCATGGTCAAAACTTTTCACATAATTTTTAAGGTAAGTCTTTATCTTTCCTCGTTATCCTGTCCTTAATTGTTTTGCAAATGAAATATTTATTTATGTAGATGTTTTAATCTTTATTGACATTATTTTTAGGTAGAAATTAAATTTATAAACATTAATCTACATTGTATCAAGATATCAAAAATATTATTATATTGGTATATAAACATTTATGGTAACCATGAGAAAACTACTTAAAAATGAGTAAGTAGAACGCATTTGTATTCGAACTTTAGCCCAAAATTAACCCTTAGGCAGTGGTCCCACCGCGGGCGATTTGCGAGTAGCAACTGGCCAACTCGCTCAGCGAGTCGGCGAGTAAATTTTTGTAGCTCAGCGACAAAACTAGTAAAGCGAGTACTCGCCGGCAGTATGAACAGGCGAGTAACTATAAATAATATAAGCATCTCTTTCATTCACACGGAATGTATGTTCACTGTCCTTTTCTTGGGCGAGAAAATTGCCGATAGTTCATCGCTCACTCGCCCGCGGTGGGACCACTGCCTTAAGCTTTCATTTGTAAACGCACAATCCCACGCGGATACCGATAACGTATTTTAAAGTGTTATCGTAGACACAGTGGGTAGATTAAATTCAGTAAAATTCGAGCCGATCATGAATGATGTCGTTCATGCATTGCCTAGACTTTTACACAGTATAATTACATTTTTAAGAAAAAATATGTTTAAGAGTAAGAGAAACAAATTGATGTAGACTTTCTTTTTCAGATGAACCTTAACTTTGTATAAAATAAAGATAAATATAATGAAACGAAGATCAAAAGAAGTAGTAAAAGAATATTTTTTTAAACTGTTTTAAATATAACAAGTGAAGTCGTATGAGGATTAAGAATTTAAGGAAAAAATTATGTCTATTGAATTATATTGTGTATTCTGTCTATAAATATTGATGTATTGGTGTTTTTAAAGGACTTAGTAGAAATTTTGATGTCTATTTAAATATTATATCTGATCCTTAATGGAAAATAGGATGATTATAAACAAACTTTGTGAGGACAGTTAAAAAGAGAAGATTTATATGTGTAGTTGGATATTATGTGCAGTTAAAATGGATTTTCGAGTGAAGCTTAGGAAGGGATGTTTCGAATGGCGCTCACCGAAGGACTTTATAGGATAGATATTGATGTATTTATTTAAAGAGAACGTGTACGAATGGAAATTAGACTACTTTGAAGACGATTTATGAAGATTTTTTAGACATATGTAGATGACATTTTCAAAACCGGATAAAAATGAAATATAACTTTGTCAGGTAAAGGATTTTTTTATGGGATATATAGTAAATAGTCATATTTTGACAATCAGATGAAATGAAAATGAAACTAATAAATAATATTATTCGCAGGTTAATTTGTAAACACATACATGTTTAAAAAGAAAAAAAATTGAAATATAAATGTAACATACGTCGATGTGTCCCTGCTTTATTCTTCCTAAAAATATTTTCCCCACCACACCACATTCAGTCAACTTCTCTAACGGTTGAGTTACATTGCATTTGACTTCTATTTAATTAATTGAATTCGTATTTAGGATATGAATATTGAACTAAATAATGTTGCATAATTAAATCATTTTTTTTAAATTAACTAAGATCATTTTTTGAATTTAATAATAATTAATTGATCAGTCACCGTATATATACTTATTCGAAGAGCAAATGTTCTCTTGTAAAGAAAATTATTTAAGTAACTGTACCATCAATAAAATTTAACTCAAAACTGATTTTTTTCTTTTTGCATTGTTTCAGAATGCTCAAAAAGATGGAATCATGGGTTTTAATAATGATTCACAATACTTGAAGTGGTAGGTCTAGTTTTATTGTTAATTACTAAAACCAAGGTAATTAATTTATGAAAATGATAACACGAGTAACTTTTTAGGACATCATCAATATACCCTGACCGGTGACAAGGTATGAAGAATTATTTGAGTTGTGATGGTTATGAATTAGAAAGCTGTGATTAGAAACTAATACGAGACCAGTGGAGTGTGTATTCGAAAGAAAATGTTAATGTAAAAGCGTCCGAACTATTGAAACAACACTAGAATTTAAAAAACTTTTTTATTAATATTTAGATTTATATAACAAAAATCTACATATGAATAATGTATTCCTACTACAATTATTAAGGCTTTTTCGAGTGGCCGAATTTTGTCACAGACTGAAATATATTTTGTAATGCTCTAAAAATATGATATTGAATTTAAAAAAGAAGGAAGCCCTTTGAGGTTTCACTAGGGTCAGTTTACACCGCGATGTTCAACATCACGGTGCAGTCAGTTTTTAATATGACCCTAATAAAAAAACAGTGCACAATTCAAGTACCTGTGTTTTATATTTTCCATAAGACTAGGTTAACATTTTTTACATTCTATATTTACACTTTTTTAGTCCACATTACAGACCACACATTCACCGTTGTTCTACCAATGGTTTCATTTTGACTAACAACATAGGTACTAAAGTTGTTAAGCACAGGTCCTACGTGTTTTTACATTTACTTATATTTTTTTGTAAATATTACTTACTTATATATTATATATTTATTATATATTTACTTTTCTCTTAAGTATCAGTTATATCTATTTTGTTAAAACTATATAACGTCCTATATCTGGCCATCAGTAAAATTAGTATTGTGTCATTGAGTATTTTTAGGTTTTTTTACATAAAGATCCACGGGTAGGTATTTACATTTTTGGACCTTTTTGGTATAACATTTTGAAATTGTTAGGACCGGCATCTCACTAAAAAATAAGTTATATATATATATATTTCTTTTATAAAAAAATATTATTTTATTAAAGAATATAAGTATGCACTTACCTAATTCAAGCGGCCAAAAAAACATGTTTTAATTACTTACAACTTGGTGCTATTATTTTAGAATACTTATTTGTTATCAATTTTATATACTTATGAAATTATATAAGTACTTTACATTATTTACAAAAGAAAAAGTTAAGTTAAAACGAGAAAAAGAAAATGATTAATATTATACTTATTTAGGTACTATTTTACGTGTGAATCTAGTCAACCCTAAATATTTTCATAACTGCCTTGTCTAAAACACAAGGCTGTATATTTTACATGCCATTCTATTTCCCCCTATTTTCAACAAAATTATTATAAGTAGGTAATTGATGTCGTATATGTATATTTTAGGAATAATTCCAAATTTGAATGTCTACAATAATAATCTCAACATATGAAAGTAAATGAAATAAGAAGTCGTAAAAAATGTTATAGAATAAGAAATTAATGTGAAACTCAGAACTTACAGAGTGTATTCGTATAACTGTGACAACTATTACTGTTGTGTATCTTCGGTCAATGGCTATTATCGATATCACATTTTATTTCCAAACATTCAAATTTAACTCGACTTTGCACAAGCACATATATCTTGCTTACATATATAGTTTATTTAAGTGCACCTGAGATCACTAACATTATAAGTCTTGCATTTATACCATATACTCGTAGAAGGATTTAAACCGTATAAATGGTTTAGGAAAATCCAATATCAATTCACACCTAGATGAGTGAGTTTAGTTTACCTTTTACTATATTGTCTTAAGTCTTTGTATCCGATATGGTACAATATTTTTGTGTAATTATAGTTAAATTTAAAGATTCCATGTCAAGGTGTGTCTACATCTGCACACGCACAGCACAAACTCTTATACCTACGTCACACACCTCAAAGAGCTTTTGACAGCACAAGAACAGTGCAAGAACTCGAATTGTCAATGGGTATTTCACTGGGCAGTGGGCACTATAGCAAACATGTCTAAAGTGGTTCATAGTATGTTTTAATGACGCAGACGCACAGCTGTCTTTTGTAATTTGGTAACGGGCCGCCCGCGCCGGCTGCGTTCCCCGTGCGCACCGGAGGGTCTGCAGCTTAAGATGCACACGAACCGCACTCTGCGCGTGCGCTGATATGGACACACTTTTACATCTTAACTCGGCCGCTCATCGAAGCAACCAATGTTTTCCGGCAGCCAATGTTTTAACTTTCCCCATACATTCGGTGTGCTTACTCACCGTTCACACTCAACCGATTATACGTTAGTGCGTTGAGTGTGAACGGTAAGTGTTATTTATATACATTTGTCTGTTCTGGCGTTACACGACCTATAATACGCGACGGATGTACCGTCAGATATGAACCATCCCTTAAGTGTATATTATGAAGATGGGTTTAACACGTTAGGTTCATGTATTGTAAGGCGCTGCGTAAAATACGGGATGAGATGAGACAGATCTACGCAGCGCGTATTTTTTCTCCGTGGGGGGACGGAGAAGAATACAACTCCCCCCCGCCCCCGGGAAAGCGAATCGTAAAAGGCGATTAACCCGGCTGAGATTGTATGACCGAGAACACACTAAACACCTACTGTGCACTCGACTAAATATTAAGAGAAGTCATACAGTCGGAACCTTCTCCTGAAGAAGCGAGCCTAGTATCTCGAATCCGTTAGGAGATGGTTCATTTTCTTCTCTACTTTATAATTTGTGAACTTTGTGTTACCTTTTTTACGTATTACTTAATACTTTTATTGCTGGTCAATGTTCATGGGGTGGTAAAAAAAGAACCTGGTTTTTTTTTTTATTTTAGTTGATATTGTGTCCAATATTATATTGATTATTATTTAGTAGTTGCAATCACAGTGAAAAATATTTTAAGGAAACAGATACTTAATGTACGATTTGAACAGACATGTTAGACGTGATTTAGTTGTGGTCCCCCAACACTCTTCCCTAGCTTGCCTTTACCGGCCGGCCCATTACAGCGATCGTAAAGGTTTAGTACCTTACGCATGAAACCACACTTTAATTTGGAACGAGACGCAATATTTTTATGAATATAATTAGTTAAGTATTTTCTCTTTTTGATTTGATATAATTTAAAAAAAAACTTAAGAAGGAATATTATTTTACTGATTTGTAAAAGTTTTAGTTAGAGTTTATTTATTTCTGTTATTCATGTTTTATTAAATTAACATACTTAAGCGGCCACGCAAAAAAAGGTACACAGATAAGCTATTTAGAAATAGTCAGGAAATAGAGTTCGTCTTAATATGGATGAACCTGGCTAATATCACACTCAGTAATTTCTTGAATTAACTTCCAACTTGAAATTGAATTAACTAAGCATACAGTTCCATAGATCTTTTGTAGTAGTAACTCAATATTATTCTTCAAACCTTAATTAAATTTATAATATAAGGTATTATAATGTAAAAATAGAAGTCTTAGCAACAATTTTATAGACTTCTATTTACCTTTTATTATTGGCATTCGAACGACTAATCTTATAGAAAATAGGTTTATATTAATAAGATGTATTTAAGTAACGAACAGTTACTTTTGGTAGTTCGTAAGATATATTTATCCAATCGTTTAGATAATAAGATACCTATTTATTAAGATAATGAACAACACAAATGGGAATGATCATTAATATATTGCCTGCTCGTTATTGTATACCAGCTTACTTTTGATTTTGTTAAACTTATTATATGTATTTAATAAGTAATATGAATAATCAAATTTAGATTAGAAATAAGGTACTTACCTCTATGTAATCTTATGTAACGTGACGTAATTAAATCAAATAGTCACGATTTAGAAATTAATTTGTCAATGTTTAATGGAAAGTCCTGTTAGCACTTTACTCAGTAATATCATTGAAAAAAAAATGTGTCTATACCTAAGTATTTATCATAATCAATAAATGTTTATGTAATCAAGGATTGAAGTTTTGTTTCAAATCTTTACGTAAGTACCTATCGCCTTAATATCACTTCATGCAAACTCGTATTGTAGCAAAGCAAACTCCAAATATAATCTTAATTAATTTCATCGTAGACGTGCGCCTGCGCAGTATTCCTCACAATGTTCTTTCACCGAAACGCTAGTAAATCGATACGTTAACGAAACAACGGAAATAACAGTAATAACAAAACAACTAAAATAAGTCGTGCGGCGGAGTTTCACACAATATTATGACATGTCTCGTTCTAGAACTGGCTAGAATAAATGTATTGCAAAATGGCCCAATCACAGGCGCAGATATATTGAAGGTGTTTATCGCATCGCATAACGCTCCACATGCGTTCTAACGGTAAGGACTAATATTTACAGAAGATAAAATAATATTTCCAGAGACAAAGACAAAGACTAGCCATTTTCTTTTTTGCCAAGCTAATGAGTTATTGTCGCGTGAATGGAAATGGGGTATCAAGCGGCGTGATACACCATTTCCATTCTATGGGTATTAAAGACCTATGAAAATGGTGTATGACGGGTTTCTATGAATCATGGACTCTAGACTCTACTACAGATAATAATGTCAAATTGTTTGGTGGAAGATTGGTATCTCCCAACTTTATGGTTTGCATATTGTAAGCACAGAACTATAAACACTCTCGAAAGTTACCATGCATCAAAGATGCACTAAAATCTATACATAAAATGCTAAGGTGAAGTAAGGTGTAAAACACACGCTCCACTGGGCTAACTTCATCATCAGGGACCCGTCATAGTGATGTTTCGGAAAAAAAACGTCATCTCTTAAGTCTTAAAAATTGGGGAGCCAGCTCTATAACCACACAGTACGAAATTTTGCAATAGTATTTTTTATAATTCTGAAACATTTAACTACCACAAGTAAAAGTTTACACCTAGCTAGATAGACCAAACAGAAATAGTACTGCTTCTGATATCCACAATTCAACATTGAACGAGGCGTTAAACAGGGAGACAGACCCTCTATCACCAAATTTATTCAAGCAACACTAGAATGAGTATTCCAAAATTTTGCAATCTTGCCACGAAAAGGGCGAAAGGATTTAAACTGACGAGATGTTACTTTCATTACAAATCCAAAAGCAAAATATCTAAAATAATCAATCAAAACAATAAATAAATAAGAAAGGGAAAAAGGACTGGTTGGCTTAAACGCCGTTTTGGCGCCTATGAATGTCCTGACCGAAGAAAAATTTATTAAGGAATTAATGCCTAGTAGGCATTAATTCCTTAATAGCCTACGTCCTTTCCCAACTTTTATTCAAATTTCCTTTTAAATCGGTTCAGTAATTTTGACGTCAAAGCGCTATTACTATATAACTGTGCCCCGCGGTTTTTCCTAGTACCCGATCCCGTGAGAATTTAATAGGGATAAAACATAACAAATGTCCTTCTCCGGACCATAAGCTACCCCTGTACCAAATTTCAAGTCAATCGGTTCAGTAGTTTAGCCGTGAAAAGGTAACAAGACACACAGCCATAGTCATTTATAATATGTAATAGTAAGAAAGTAAGAATGAGGCTGATAAATCAGATTTTCAATTGTGAAAGAATTTTTGAAATCGGTTCAGTAGTTTCGGAGCCTATTCGTTTACAATTGTGAAAGAATTTTTGAAATCGGTTCAGTAGTTTCGGAGCCTATTCGTTTACAATTGTGAAAGAATTTTTGAAATCGGTTCAGTAGTTTCGGAGCCTATTCGTTTACAATTGTGAAAGAATTTTTGAAATCGGTTCAGTAGTTTCGGAGCCTATTCGTTTACAAACATACAAATAAAATTGAATGAAATTATTAAATCTGTTAATTCCTATTGGCTCCCTTGCCACCGGAACGGGTTATTCCCAGTTGCCCCCACCGGCATTGCCCCCACTGGGGGCAACTGGGAATTTGTAAAAAAATATTTCCCATTTGCCCCCACCAGTATCGCCCTCACTGCGGCGCACTGGGGGCAACTGGGATTTGTAAAATAATAATTCCCAGTTTTGAAGAGGGAGACTGGAATATTTAAAAATTCAAGTCTCCCTCCCCCACTTGAGACACCTTACGTAAAGTACCTACAACTAGGTAGAAAATGTTTCCCATGTGTAGCTAGAAGTGAAGAAGAATAACCGCATTGCAATTGCCTAAACTACTTCTCACTATGTTGTAGGTTAGGTTATGTTAGAACTGCGACAACACATCGCGTGAGCGTGCCGCGGTAGCGGCCGGCGAAGCGCTAAAATTGTCTTTTAGTTCTTAAGTCACTTTTTCTTTACAATTACTTAAACAATTGCTACATATTTCACTTTACTAGACAAGGCGGCAACTGTGAAATATTTTTTTACAAATTCCTAGTTGCCCCCAGTGGGGGCAATGCCGGTGGGGGCCTGGGAATAACCCACCGGAACGGTGGATGGAAATGGTTAGTGCCATCCACCACCCCCGTGGTCAATGACACTTACTTGAAACATATATAAACACGAACTTATTGATAATATGTACTTGATGTTATTTTAACCAAAATAATTATACTATACACATATTGTATAATGAGCCACTGTCACAGCACTGTCCCCCGGGATAACAATTCGGATTTTTTTCCCAGTTATCACCGGGGTGACATTTTTATTCATTTGTTCACTTCAGATTTGTTTCAGAGGGGACAACTTGGAACATTTTCTCTACTGGTCAATCAATGGCTGAGCTATATTTTGGGACCCGGACAGCCCTAAAACATAATATTATAGCTTAGCCATTGAATAACCAGTAGAGAAAATGTTACCAGTAAAAATTGCTCTTACCTTACTAGGTTTTAAATGCAAATGTTCCCTGTAGTTTCCTGGGGTGGGAAACAACTGGGATTTTTTTCCCCAAAATTTAATTTAAATTATGAAATTTTCTTTCAGCAAATTATTAGGCTTTTGGATCACAAACATAGTCTGATAAGAAATGTAAATTCCTACAAGTTATTATTGTGTATAATAGGTACTCAATATAAGTGAGTAAACAGATGTTTATGGTATCTAGTCATACAGAGAGTAATTTACATAATAGGTACATACATGTATATACAAAAACAACATTGAGACTTTTAGAGGAACCGGCAACAACAAATGTATTAAGATGTTTTTTGGTAAATTCATAAAATAATAGGTAGGTGGGTACTTAACAGAACTAGACCTCAGAAACAGAACAAATTAGAACATAGTACCTATCTTATCTTAGCTGGTAAGATAGGTATTATGTTTTTTCTACACAGAACTTCAATATACCTAATTCAATATATTTCACCACCGCCACCACCAAACTAATTATAAATAACATCAAACCAAAATTAAACAGTCATGTCTATTATGATATTTTGTGTAATTTTGGTTTCAAAATGTTTTCAGTTTTTATTTATAACCCAGAAGAAATTCAATCGAGCCAAGACATTAAGACTAACCAACGACACCTACTTCAACTATTAGGTATACAAAAGAAATAGGTATGCCTATTTTCTGGAGGACAGCGACAGGATTAATAAGTTAAGTCCATAAAAAGAAAGAGCAGTAAGAAGATTTTGGATTAAAATCCGAAACTTTTTCATAGATAAGTAAATCAGGCAGGATGATCAGCGACCGGAATACAATGCATTTGCATTTGTATCCTGATTTACAGCCGAAAACACGAGATTTTATTCAGTTTCTGTGCTTATTTCATTAATTGAAATGAATTACGTAGGTACTTACTTAATAAGTTTTTGCCGTTTTTGAAATGAAATAATCACTTAGTCTTTTCTCGCCGGCCGAACGTTGCGTGATGAAAGAGAGAGAGAGAGAGAATATCTATAAAAAGGTAGGAACGAAGCAAAAGAAAAGTGAAGAAGAGAAGGAGTTGAATATGTATTGAGTATAGAATAAGGATCACGACCAAGATTCTCTCTGGAATAGCCTTCTTCCATGTTCGTAACTGAAATCACGTAACCAGTTACATGAGAAGAAGTTTTTTCGCTGTTTGGTAACTCGTTGTGAGAGAAAGAATTATTTTTCCATTTGGTAACTAAACTTCTCAAACCAGTTACAAGAGAAGATTTTTCTTTCGCTGTTTGGTTGGAGTGTTTGCCGTGTTTGGTATTGGTTTATAAATCTTTCTGGTAAGTTAGCATAGACATCAAATAATAGATTTGATATAAAAAAAATTAAAATATTCAAAGAGTAAACTATCAATTCGAATGATGCGCGGGATGCGCCTACATATTTTAGTCTATGGCGCCACCAAAATTGCAAAGATATTTATAATATTGTGTGTGTTCAGGCTATACCATGAAGTTGTAGGTAAAAATGGAGCCCGCACTTAGAACAACAGCTTGAGGCCAATACCTACGTCTCTGTGGGCCGATCTCTCTTTTTAGAGTGGACTCTCTCTTTTTAGAGATTACCTTAGAAAGAGAGAGCCTGCCCACAGAGAGCGCGATATTGATACATAGATTATGCTTCAAGTAGGTATTCGAAGTGTGGACTCCATTTTTACCTACAATTTCATGGGCTGTACCGATTTCCAAATCCTACTAATATTATAAATGCGTTTGTATGTTTGGATGTTTGTTCCACTTTCACGCAAAAACTACTGTATCGAATTTTATTAAATTTGTTACAGACGTTCCTTTATAACTAGGAATAACACATAGGATACTTTTTATCACGAAATTCCCATGGGATTGTGTATAAGTAATCGTATGTTTTATTGTAACTTTTTGTAGTCACAAATCCTACCAATAGATGGCGCTGTTACTTAATTTTTTAACACACGATGGTGAATTGTGCCGACATGGTATGATACTACGAGCTACGCATTCTCACGGTAGCGGGTACTACGCGGGTAAAACCGCGGGGCGCTGCTAGTTAGTTATATGGCTTAACTTTCTGTCGCCATTTTACTTTGTGTTTTGTCAATTTTAACAGCTGATATAAAATAGATTTATTACTAATTAGGCAGAGTCCAAGCCAACTGAAAATGGCGTGAACCATGAAGTTTTAGGTAAAAATGGAGCCCAATCTTAGAACAACAGCTTGAGGCAAATACCTACGTCTCTGTGGGCCGATCTCTCTTTTTAGCATGGACTCTCTCTTTCTAGAGATTACCTTAGAAAGAGAGAGCCTGCCCACAGAGAGCGCTATAGTGATACATAGGTTATGCTTCAAATAGGTATTCGAAGTGTGGACTCCATTTTTACCTATAACTTCATGGCGTGAATGCACTCTCCATAGTCTGTGAATCGAATGAATGAATGAGTGAAAGGAACGACTAGGCGTTTGGCTTTGGCATGGCTTTGGCGGTTGGCTGGCGCTGCGCCGCCCGGTTGGTGGCGGTTGAAGTAAATTATAGCCTGTGGTTGGAATTGGAATTTGGAAGTTTTGCTTTGCTTTCGTTTCATTTCATTTCATTCATTCATTTCGTTGCATTGCATTGAAGTGATTGAAGGAAGATAGATAGATTTGTTTGGGTACAAGCATTCTTTATTTATTGTGATTTTGAAGATATTTTCAATTTGTTTTGAAAAGTATCATCGTTGTGTTGTGGTATGTTATTCTAAAAACAAGTTATTCATTAAATTAATGCCAAATTCATCACCATAATTGAGTAAATTCGTTGTACTACATTGGTACGCCGCCACGCCCTTTCTATTCTTGTTCGACTCCCAGTCGGTTTAGCCTCCAAATTCAATATTCTGTTATACCAAGTGAACAAACAAAGGATAGTTGTGGTCGGCACTAGTGATTTGACTATAATCTCATTCATAACAAAGTCAAATCGTAACGATATTATTCCTCACGCGACATTTTTCGTCCACAGGTGGGCGTCATCTGATAGAAACAATGTCGGCATCTGAAATTAACCATTACTTTACAGGGAATGGAACATATAAGGCAGTCAATCTCATAGGATCTAAAGTAGGCGATTTCACTCCATTTTACATAGCGATTGCTATTAGCTCCGTAATTTTGGGGTTCATGATAATATTGAATATCATTTGCTGTTGTTCAAGATACTCAGACTACTGGCTGGACAGACACACAGGTTTCTTTTTTATTTTTATCATATCAAGTTACATCTGAACTATGAACCATACTCTTTTTGATTGTAATTAACTTAACCTGTATCTGATAAATGAATGTGCAACACAAACTAAAATTAATTTGTTTGGTTCCAGGTAATCGGTGGATTGTATCCATTTGGTCTGCCACTCCCCACAAGCAGCCTTCTCTTGATTATTCAGATTTGAAGAACTCTGAAGAATTCAGTGTGTACGTTCACCAAGCTCACCCTCCAGAGTACGGAGCACAGCGAGGTGAAGAAGTGCCCCCTTCAATATCACAACAACCATTGACATCCTCTCACGAGTATTTAGAACTACATAAAAGAGAAAGTGATATATAAAATGGCTTTCCTCATGATGTATCCTGCAATAGCAGTATTGTCTATGTTTGTATTAATGGTAATTATAATAATGTTACGATTCGGGTCGCGTTGGTGTAAGCTGCGCCACACTACATTTGCTTCTGACGATCAAGAAATATGGAATGAAGATGAGGCCTATGAACAGAAAGTGTCATTTGCATAAACTATAATGTTATATAAGTATTTACAACATTATGGTCTTATTTAGATTCTGAATGTGTATTTAGAAATAAGATCTAACAGTTGGATCTGATATTAATAGAAACCACTTTTTTATATCTTATCTATTAATCAATATTGAATCAGTATATTTGTGTGTGATTGTTGATCAATTGTGTCATGTGTGTAAATTGTGAATTTGAGCCGAAAATTCTTATACTATTTTCAAACAAAAAATATTTGCAAGTGTAGATGTGGTTCATTTCACCAGATTAGAGAAGTATTTAAAATATTTACCTCAATTTGTACTATTGTAGTTGCAACCAAAATACAGTTTTGTTGGTATCATCATCAGCTCATATAATGTCCTCAACAAGGGGCTCGAGCCTACCCTGAATTAGTCAACCACGCTGGTCAAGTGCGGTTTGGTCGACTTCACACACAACCATTTCAAGTGTGGGCAGGTTTCCTCATTGACCATACCTCATCCTCCTTCACCATAAGAGCGTAGAAATTAACATACTTATGAATTCGAAAACTGAAAGCACATTGGTATGTGGCGGGACAGGTGGGGTTCGAACCAGGCACCTTTCGATCGGAAGTCAACGGCCTTAACCCCTGCGCCAACTACGCTCATAACTATTTTGTTGATAGAGCATGGTCGTAATTCACAAAGAATATTGTACGTTGACCTGTAGCTAGCTATCTCTGTCGCACCTTCGTAAATTATAAAGCGTCCCGCTCGCAGGGATGCAATGGGCTTTAACATAGATGATCAGTGATTCCTCTGATAATATGTAATTCATTATCTGTGGTCTTTGCCAAAGGACAGTTCGCCAGGTATTACAGAAACCATTACCGTTTGTATTTAGGTGTGTTGTATTATACAAATTTCATTTAGATCAAATATTTCGGTGTTATGTTACGATTATTAATTGTTGCATTTAATTTATAGATCTAACTAATGAATAGAAATTTGACTGATCAATAATATACAATATCATAAGTATATGACAAATATGTATTAATTATAAATTCTAATGTACCTAAAAGAAATTGATTCCGTCCTTTTTGTTTTAACATATAATTTTTAAGTATAGTAAATGTAAGTTATATCATTAAATCATCTTGACCGACTAGCTATAACATAAAATATGTAATATTTTTAATCACTGTAGTATTTTATAATAAATATATGTATTATTTGATATAATATGTATTCTAATTTATTCCCGTATTTCTTTAAGCTTGAAGTTAACGGTAAACATTACTGTGCTGAAGTATTAAACTAGATAGTCCTTTGTTTTAACTAATTACCTGATAAGAAGAACCAGTTTGACCTGAAATCTGATTTAGCAGGGAACATGTACTAGTTTCCCTGGGAACTCTTCAATTGATGCATATAATATGCATCCTTACAAAACAGGACAATCTGAATTATCACATAAAGGCGAAAATTGTGTGCTTGTTAGTTCTTCACATTTTAACGGCTGGAGCAATTTATATGAAATTTATTAAATTTATAGGTACCTACAGATATCCCTGTTAGAAACTAGGAATAAAACATAGGATACTTTTTATCCCAAAATTATTATTTATTATTACCCAGCAATAATTTAATAAATACATATAGTTACTCTAAAACTAAAAGTTTAAATTATTTGAATAATTAAGCTGTGTGTCTAGTACGAGTTTTATTTTCGAAAAGTTAACTTTACGATAACGCAGATTTGTATGGGATCGAACACTCCGCCAGAAGATGGCGCTGCTTCGATTCCATACAAATCTGCGTTATCGTAAAGTTAACTTTACGAAAATAAAACTCGCACTAGGCACTCTGGTCTCTCTTTTCTAAAAACTAAAATAAAACAATAAGGATATAAAAAAACACTTTATTTTATTTAATTACTTCACTCCGTAACCAATCAATAAAACTTATATGGGATAAATAAAATAATGGCTTATATTTACAATCATATTTGGAATAAAAAATATATTTAGTAGAAAATCTCGTGATATGGAGCTGCCTTTGTCCCTCACAAGTTATTGCAGATATTGTACTCTCTTGGTATTGCTCATCAAATCTTTTCAAACCAATTTAGTTTGATGCTTGTACGTACATTCATAGGAAATAGTTTGAACTTCACTCTAAACTTATCAATTAATGAATAACGAAATACAAAATATTAAATTAATTTTAAATACCCGCCATTGATTTACAAAACGTTAATTTACGGCATCTTAATGTTAGCCTAACATTATCCGTAAACAAACAAGCTTTTAAAAATTACAGTAAACCCTAAATCACATGTAATTCTCTGACAGGACAAAACATGGATAGTTACTCTTATAATTTAAGACTCTAGACTAACAAAGTTTTTTGACGACATAGTAGTTCCTTCCAAGGTAATAGCGGTTGAAGTATGACCGTTAGTAAGCAATCGTATTTCTTGGCAGTGACTGGATGTGGCTGAGCAATTGTGTTATTGTAATTGACGCAAACATGTAAGTAGTTACATGTTACTCAATCTTATATTTGATCATATTTTAAACAATCTATCAAAAATATTGATTTTTAACTGTTGTTACATAGTCATATTACATGAATACTACTTTCAATTACTTTAATAACCTTTATCGTGCTCACAAGTCGCGTATCCGTATTACTTGGAAAGGGTCCACAAGTGACATCTGAACGCCGTTTAAGTTCCATTTTTGTACCATTTTGTAAAATTTTAAGTACTCGTATATGTAATTTTAATGGCATTATTTGTTAAATAACATTAATTTTAAAAATATAAACTAGTTGACGAATTTTACCTTAAAACATATGACAGCGACTCAAAGTCGTACCTCTAATATTATTCTCAAATAAAAAACTAAATAATAACAGACCATTGATGAACGTATTTCTTATTGCGTCATGCATTCATAATTTTCAGAAATTTAATTGTAGGTGTAGAACTTGTTGGAAGGCGATACATACAACTGGAAGGTAACTACGATAAATCGGTGACAGTGTCCGTCTGTTATACAAAAACTTTGCTTAACACGGATCATATTACACTTAATTATAAAAATCTAAACCTACACATGAAATTGTAAAACACACATTTATTATTATAACACGCACACGTAGATATATGTGCAAAGTTATTATTACCGACATCTAACACAACAATTATGACGCTAATAGGCGCGTTTAAAATCCATTTCACAATTCAATGAGGTCACCAATAGGTTTTCGAGGTCTTATTTTAGCATAGATTAGATACAATCAGTCTATAACGTCAACCTGTCGTAAAACGTCGCTAGTCGTAACTGTAATCATTAATGTTACCAGAATAATGATATTCTTACGAACAATACAATCAAATTATAGCATTACAGATATTATGGAAGGTCCGTCCATAACAGAAATTAACAATATACTTAATCATATATGTGCCAATGAACATCGGTCCAAACTCCTGATTGTTTTATAATACCAACAATACAATTAATTTAAGTATAATAGCAAACTAGAAAACCACCTTATTAAGCTGTTAGCAATATCAATTAAATTAACAAAAATAAAGCAAATTAAACCAAACTACAAGTATATGCAATGTATTTGAAAAATCTTAATACAAGTTTACGTATTTCGTTCATATAGAGGTCTTATTTATTTACATTGAATGGTTCAACAAAAATATATTGACTGTACAATAAAAAACTTATTATATAAATTAAGTTTATTCGAATATTAAAACATTAAGAAAGTAAGTTAACGAGTGCGCATTTAGCGACAAGCTGGCTATGCGCACGCAATGTTAACGAGTGGAACCAGATACGTATACGGTACTTTATATTGTGTATAAATAATATTCATATAAGTATTTCTAATTCTGCTCAAATGATCACCTTAATGAATACGTACTAATACGAGCTGGAACCTGAGTTATGTTAATAAAATAACAAAATCATGTACAAACTTTTAATAACTAATTACGTCCCGGGTGTGGTGCTAACGTGTCTGTTGCGAGAGTGACTAACAACACTATAAAATATTATGTAACATTACCAAAAATAATTACTTAAGCGAATAGTAAAAATAAATTTAAGCACAAAATAAACCAAACTATGCAGTGCAATGCGTTACACATTATATACAGAATACAACTCAATGTAGGAAAACATATAAATTTAATATTTTTCTGATGTATTTTCAATTTGTATAAACTCTGATATTCTTTTTATTAATTAAGTAAGTATATAATTTTAATCATTTTGATTCAATGTAACAATTTATAATATGTATAATATTCATGTATTGAGCTTTCCTACATGGAGTTAAACGTGTGTGGTCACTTCATCTCGAGTGATAAACAAATCTTACAATATAATAACAGTCACGTGAACCACCATTACATATATTACATGAACATCACTAAACCTACAAGGATAGCTGCGACTTTAACCTATCACAGTAAAACGTACCATACAAAAATGAGAAATCTTATAATCATTAAATATTATGCACAAAAATAACGGAATCTAAAACGTTAATATTTTAACTTACGTTGGTAACGAAAGAATATCACTAAAATCTCCAAGTGCAGGAAGTATTAGTAAGTATAATAAATGCTCCTTTCTAATTATTATAAATCATTTAAATCTAAGAGGTAGGGTAGAGACACGCTCAGGTGGCATTCATTACAATCTACTAATATAATATGTAACACTTCATTTGTATACTTCAACACAAACTCCACAAGTATCATCAATTATTTTGTCAATTTTAATTAATTTTCATTACATAAAAAATAACCTACTTAAAGTAATTTATACTTTCGTTTGTCAATAAATTTCAATTGAAATTTACAAAGTATTGCTTCTCAAAATGGATCGGAGATAACTAACTACATTACAAAATGGTACTTTAGTGTTTTTACCAATTATGTAGGTACGTAGTGGATCGGTGGATTCGGTCGATGGGTGTGTGACGCCCGCGCTCGTATGTCGATTACACATGCTCATTATTCCACCATATCCAACAACTTTACTCAAATATAAATTGTTGGTAGTAACACAGTTTCAAGTACTTTTGATGCAAGTCACACTTCAGCATCTGATCGGGTTTAATTTTTATATATATAATTTCGAACTGAAAAAGTAAAGTTTTGACGTGAATTGTTCTGCTTACACGTTACATATGTGTACGTACATGGGCCGAATCCAAATCCAATAAATACCGCCATAATGTTTTAATGTTTGTTCCAAGTAATTGAAACATGTTACTCGAGGCACTATGGATACACTTACAAATACTAAAAATTTCTTCGTAAATTGCTAAACATTAAAAAATTTATAAAACTCTTAAAATTACAATGTAAAAAAATATAGTTACAATAACAGACAGTTACGATAACATTTCTCTCGATATTTTAGAAATTTAAGTACAATTTGTAATCGTAAATAATGTTACATTTACATTATATACGTTTGATTCCAATTATGTGCGATGTTCAAACGTGGTTCGGTCAGTTTGTCGAGATGCGTTCCCTTCTAGGTCGTCACATCTTTATCGTAAAAGTAGTCGTTTTCGTATCTAGTTATTTTCATAAACAATATTGAGTCATAGATTTTCTTATGTTGCCATTAGAATTTGATTATTTATATCGTGATCTCTTGAAACAGTGTCGTCTCAACATCACATAACTGGTGAACGCCAATCAAGCGTACGATAGGTGTGGATAACTCATCACGACATTTTATATCACACGATAAAATAGGAACAGACATCTTAGTGACGAACCTAACGAAACCGCAATGTAATAAAAATATTACAAAATATTTTTCGTGAAATGTATTTTCTTTTTCGATATTAACGTAATTAATTAACCATCTCATTTGCAACAACGGTCAATTAATATCTACTACAATAATTTAATTCTATGGCTTGTTTCAACATTACAGACAAACTGTGGAGTTTGCGTTTAGTAAAATAGTATCGCTTTGCTGTGTTTCGTCTTCAATCATTTAATATTAAATTATTAATTAACACTAGGTTTTATACACCGGCATGATCCAAAAGTAAGACCTTAAAGTAGTTAATTATGTAAATACTAATTAAAAAATTAATCAAGTTTTTTGTGGAATTAATTTGGAAACAATGCTAAAAAAACTCTTTCTATAGGAACTCCTTCTATCGTGTCAATAAAATATCTAGAACTGTGTACATAAATATTTTATAGCAAACCATATGCATACTATGTCAATACTTTTAGATCACCCGTTTATCATAGCACTATAAGTATGAGAAAAATATAAAAACTAATTTATATTTTTACAATAATAATATACAATTTTACACACTACCCCATGTCTACACCTGACAAGATTTGACATAAATTTCTTATAATAAAAATCGTAACGTTCAACAAATCTTATAGTTGTATCGACAACATAACGCGGAATGCGGAAACATATTTTGTATACACAGGATCAGCAATAAACTAGTAAGGATAACTCGTTCTGTGAAATAATATCACATCTGGGTGTAAACGAGGGGATACAAAACATCCAAATTGAGTGGGACCGTTGCCGCCCCCAATTCAGATAATAAACACACCTTACATGTACAATTGTACAGTCTCGGAATGAAAAGGTTCGTCAATTTTCAGATTGATTCGTTTAATGTGTCGCGAACACATATTATTACCTTTTGAAACTATGATATAAAATGACCTCGAGTTAGAGAAAATAATGTTATACTACTTGTTTATAAATTTCAAAATTATTCAGATCGGTGTTGTTGGACTATTTATCTTGTCATAGGGTTTTCATGTTTGATAAACTAAAACCTTCTTGTTGGTTCAACCTACCATTATCATTTGTGTTAAATTTTTGCCAATCTGTCAATGTCATCATTGTAAAATATCAGAGAGGGTTTTATATGCCGCGCGCACAAGGCATTGTTTAAAAAAGGATAGAAAAATCAAGCAAAACCTTACACGATAACAAACGTCACATTATTTACTGTTCTTACATTCTACTGTTCTTTCATTTCTCACTGTT
Organism: Timandra comae; assembly: GCA_958496195.1. NCBI lineage: Eukaryota > Metazoa > Arthropoda > Insecta > Lepidoptera > Geometridae > Timandra > Timandra comae. Next base: position 9,866,157 of record OY292353.1, on the reverse strand, counting down.
TCTTACACTGGAATGTTGGCATAATTGTTTCTTGCAGTAATATCGCAAGTGAAAACCTACTCTAAGGTGACGAACCTTTTCATTCCGTGACTGTACATAAACAATAAGTACAGTTGACACAAGTCTAGACATTTCTGTCTGTTTTTTTATCTCCTGCCATCTTCAATTTAAGTGGACAGAAACACAGCAAAATTATATGTAAAACATTTATAGTTTGATGTAGTCCGGTGATCCGATGTTGGCTATGGTTTTCTTAATGCGCAGAGCTGTCAATCTAGCAGCTGGATTGTGGTACCAGCATTCTTTCATCACTTTGGTTATCGCTAGGAGGACCTGGAAATTTAATTATATTCGATAAAGACAAGTCTTAGTTTAGTCCTGTGTATTAAAGTATAAATAACCCAGCCATAAATACACAAACATTCAAAGTTACATATTAAAGTTTATTTGTTTAAACCTTGAAATGTTATGCAATAAACTGAAAAACCGAAATGAAATCAAGGTAAATTCATGGTATTGCGACCTAAATACATAACAACCAATCCACACAAATAAGGTCACTTTGTAGCAAACATTTTGTAATGAAGACAATTCTATAATGTCATTCAAATGTAACCATTGGAACTGGGATTTTTAAAGCGCAATAATAATGAATTGTATTCTCAAAGATAAATAGATTTTTCAGATTGATAAAAACAAGCCATGACACTTAACAGTAACCCCATAAGGTGAGTCGGAGACGATGATATGATCTGAAGTTCCATGAATTGTAAAGGAATATTTGCAACAACCGATGTGCGCACAAATATAGCGATTAAATTATACGACACAATATACAATTTAAATAACAAAACAGATTATCTATAACTGACTGAGTAAATGGGGCAAGCATTTGTCTCGTTGACACGGGAGCAAATATGTAACGAGGTGATATCTTAAATTCATACGATATGTTATTCGTTACTCGTGATTCTAGAAGTTTAGTGTAACATATGATTTATTAATAGATTGGTGTCAACTGCTACGGAATCAATAACATTTAATTTTTAATGGATTCAAATGGCAGGGAGGTCACCACGTCGAACTGCTAAACAAAGGGATGCGGCAGGGTTCGTATACGAACATACGGGTATCAATAAATATGAGTTAGGAGACAGGCTCTGTATATGTGATCATGATAGAGATTTTGTAAGATTGATGAGGATTTGAAAATGATACTATAATAACAAAAAAGTAATAGAAACAAAAAATCGACCGGAAAGACTCTGTCTCCGTAGATGAAATATTTGTTATACAACTCAAACTCAAACAATATAAAATTTCAATAGAATATTATTATTTGGTGAATAGCAGTTACATTTTTATCGTACGATCAACAAACGATCGCATATAACTTCCAAACTACTTATGCCATAGTATACTTGTATTGTGTTGTGTCGAGTTGTGTGTGTGTACTGACCGGGTCCGTGTGCCACCGGTTGGGCACGCTGGGCCTCCTCTTCTCGATGCAGACGACCTTCTTCATGTCGTCGAGAGAGGGGTCCGGCGGCACGATGTCGTAGTAGGGGGGCTGGTAGTCGTCGGGCATGGCCCCGCAGCGGCGCGCAATCTCCCACAGCACCAGCCCGAACGAGTACACGTCCGACCGCTTGTACGGGTCGAACTGCCGCGTGTCTATGGTCTCGTCCAGCACCTGAACGTCACACAACAAGCAAGTACAAGCTCAAGTATCAACCTACAGAGCTAAGCAGGCCAACCTCTCTCTCACTCGAGATATTACTACAACGAGGAGGATAACTCGCTATCACGCTTGGCCGATGCACACGCGTTCATCAAACCCGAGTCATGCTTGGAAAATAATATATGCCGTATAACATTCAATGGAATAACATAATAATTCATTGCGATATTTTAATCGAAACCTCTGGAACTAATAATCCAATGCTAGAAATTACTTTACTGTGGTACTCTATTGCCCCAGTCAATTTGTTACGCCAAATTTCTCAAGATACTGCAACCAGTAAAATACAAAATGTAATTACCTCAGGCGCCATGTATCGCTTGGTGCCGACCCGGTTGGTCGATGGCACGTCCACAGAGTCGTTGGGGACGCTGTGCCTGACAGCCAGCCCGAGATCTCCGATCACACACGACAAGTTATTCTTCACAAGTATGTTCTTAGTCTTCAAGTCCCTGTGTGCTATAGCCGGCTTTCCTGTTGATTACGAACGATATGTAACTCCACGTGTAACCACTTACACGTAAATAATAGTTAAAGCTTTAAAATAGCTCGTGGGTTTACCTTTAGTGCCGACAATATCCATGTGTAAGTGAGCGAGGCCAGTGGCGATGGAGAGCGCCATTTTGATGAGGGTATTGGAGTCGATGGTCTTGGCGGTCAGGAAGTCAAACAGAGAACCGTTCTCGTGGAAGTCGGTCACCAACCAGAGCTGGGTCCAAGTGCCGTTGTCTATACAGTCAATGAAGAAAGTTATCAATATGTACTAACATACAAAACATGTTATAGTAATTTCACATAGTCCCGTTTTATTAGTTTCATTTACTCTATTAGTCATAACTTTTAAGTATACTATTAACCTAAATATGACCCGGTAAATGTACCTTCGTAAAGCCACGTGAAACAACAATTGGCACAAACAACAAATCTAATTGAACTCCTATTACGCAGTATGAAAGTTGAACAAATGATCGATTGTTTTTTGAATATAATGATTTGTAATGAAACCTTTATTATCGGCAGCAATGAATCCGAGTATGTTCTCGTGTCGGAGCATCACCGTCTGGTAGATCTCGGCTTCACGGAACCAGGAGCATTCTTCTCTGGAGGAGAATATCTTGACGGCGACGTTCTCGCCCCTCCAACTGCCGCGCCACACTTCCCCAAAGCGACCCTTGCCGATGATATCCACCAATTGAATCTGACGCGCTATGGACCGCTGGACAAGCAGCGGCAACCCTACACAAAAACAAATCATCCAACTTCATAATAAATTGAAACTAAATTGATCTCCAATTGAATAGCAATTACGGAAAGTTTCTATTTGAAAACGGAAAATTACTCCAACAAATTGAATAATTTGAATGTAAAATTAATAAAATCCCCACGCCACGCGCCCACGCCCTCTTGTAATATTTTCATATCAAAACAACTGCTGAATGTAGATTATTAGAATTCTAGGAATCCCTTTTTTCGCATAACTTTGTTCTATAATAATATGACAGTCATTAATATTCCCATCGCCAAACGTATGAAATCGCCTAGAACCCCACTACAATACTAAAACCTTTACAGTACATTACTTATATTGTTGTATGGTAGAAATACGAACGTAAATCACGAATTTTAACAAATCTATCGAGTGAAATTTATTTATTTATCTTTACAAAGCGTACTGGAAGCTAATATACTTTGTAAGATCTCGTTAAAAAAATATATAAAAAGACAATGCTATGCTATCGTGTTTCTACTCGAGTCAAATTTAGTTTAAGAACCAAAGTTGCAAATGGTGTTGTACTAATAGTGTAAGTATCATAACCAGTCTTCCGAAAACGGGCATTTTGCATATGTCCATGTTCAAGTCTGCTCTCTCGTCTCTTCATATTCAAGTATGCTTCAATACCTTTATTTAACTTTTTGAATTATTCAATTCGGACATTTCATTCGAAAGATATCAAGAGTTTAAAAAGTAAGTACATATTATGAAAAGATACGTGGTCGCCGCGCGCCGCTCACCCTACTCAGCAAGCTAGGTAGTCAGAACCTTATGCGATGTACAGTCTCGGAATGAAAAGGTTCGTCAATTTTCAAATTGATTCGTTTAATGTGTCGCGAAAACATACTACCTTTTGAAACTATGGTATAGAATAGACTCGGGTTAGGGAAAATAATGTTCTACTGCTCGATAATAAAGTTCAAAATTATTCAGATCAGTGTTGTTTGACAGGATAAAAATCTTGTCAACAAGATTTTTGATGAACTAAAACCTTCTTTTTGGTTCAACCTGCCATCATTATTTCTGTTAAAACTATTGTCAATCGGTCAATGTCATCATTGCAAAATATCAAAGAGGTTTTTATATGCCGCGCGCACAAGGCAGTGTTTAAAAAAGGATAGAAAAATCAAGCAAAACCTTATTCGATAGCAAACGTCATTCTATTTATTTAAATGTTAGCATCACTGTTTCTTACACTTGTATGTTGGCATAATTGTTTCTTGCAATACTAGTGCAAGTGAAAACCAACTCTAAGGTGACGAACTTTTTCATTCCGTGACTGTACATAGGCGTCACTGGGGCCTGGGTATAAGCTATATTTTATCCCGGTATGCCCACGGAAAATAGAACTACGCGGGTAAAACCGCGGGGTGCTGCTAGTGCTAAATATATCTAATCAATAAGAAAAGCGGTTGACAAATAAAGAAGAAAAACATTCGGATTGTATTGTCTACACAAATATATTTATGGATATGTAAGTCGATCCTATAATAAACAACATTATATAAATTGTTCATCACAAATGATTGTCTAAATAGAATAATTATTGACTATTGTCGCAGGTGTTACCAAATTTGCGATTTGACCTTAACAAACCGAGACAAAAGGTAAATTTAATTTCCTCTCTGCGTCAATTATCATAGCTATGTTTGTAACTCGGCTGTTAAGATGGTAAAATGAAACTAAATCTTTGGGCATTCAGTTTGGAACTGACACAGATACAAAGTAACATCTCGAAGGAATCGTCGCTACGCAGACAGGCTAATTTTAGACAAGGGTTGGGGGAGGTCATTAAATATCGTTAGTATAATATCTTATTTCATTTAGAAGAATGCCCACGCAAGTACCAAAAGATTTATGATTGAGATTCACATAACGATATTACTTTGAATTGCTTCATTAATTTTATGAAGACATATAATACCACAATAATAATACTCGTACATCAGATATAATTTTGATGGTAAAGTAATTATATCGGGTAATTTAGAAAACTAAATTTCAATAACAAGGAGAGCGTACTCTATAACTGTTTTGTTGGCAAGGATTATTTGTTAATATTACTTCGAAAACGCAGAAAATTTAGTTTATTTTATTTTAAAATTGAGGGCGTGAAAGCACTCGTTCATAGCTGTACGCATTTGGCGTTATAGGCATGATATTGGGCAAAATCCCACAGGATAGCGAACGACGTAATTATACGATTTAAGCCGGTAAGTAAGCGGAAAAACTAGTATAATATACATAGTACGATCTAAACAAACGTACCTAGATATTTTATAGAAAATTGACTATGGCTTGGCCTACAATTTCTAGAGAAGGGGAACTTTACTATCACCACCAACTAAGTATGTACATTATACTTAGGTATAAGTAGTCGCCGAGACAGGCATTCTATCGAATTAGGACCATTTTACTGCCACTGGACTTTGTCCCCAGACCTGAGTTACGTTTTGAAATCACTTCAACAGTTTCAAATATGTGCTAACAGAAAACTTCAAACATTTCGGTCGTCTCGCAAATGTGAAATTCAAATTACGTATGTAAACCAGAATTAATGTAAATGAATACATTTAAATGTATTAATATATAAACTTACCGGAGCCGGAGCCAGATGTGGTCAGTTCGATCATGTTTTTAATGGTAGTGGTCATCATGGGGTGCCTCGTCTCGCAAAGGGAGTCTTCCACGGGGAACAGTTGTTTGGAGCCTTGCTTTGTCATCTTCCGAGATTTCTTCGCCCACCACAAGCTGATAGCGGCACATATCCCCACCACCATCAATCCCATTACCCACGGCACTACACGCCATGCCGTCGTTGTTGTACTTGACTCTTTATTTTAGATAACAATGTGTAAGTATATAAATAGCTTTATGGTTTTAAATTAAAGTTTTACATTAGTGACTGTACAAGTAGATACGATAGCCCTGCGATGTTAAACGTAAACGAAAAGTTACACCACAATAGATTAGGAAACAAGAGGTTCTAACGCTTATATTCAACACATTTTCCATAAATCATTCAATTCAGATCTAAATATGATGTTTTTTTAACTCAAGTATTTACTAACTCGTTTGTAAACCATCAGTTAGCTTCATTACCTCATAAAGTCTTTAAACAGTTTTTAAAATGAATATATGTCAATACTCACATCATTCGAATATACTTCATAGATATTTGTAAATATAAAATCAGGTTGAACAAAAGCGTCAGCAAAGGTATCAAAACATATCAATTTAAACTTGATACGCACGCATGATGGCACGATGTTGTTTACAATCCACACACAATTAAAGTTCAACGCGGGCACGCGCTTTCGTCCAATGAGCATATAATTTATCTACGAGTACATTCCAATAAATAAAGTAGCCCAATAATACGCACACAACGTGTATGAAACAAACATGATTGATACACAATTGGCTCGAGATACAATTATGATAAAATGAGATGGCATAGAGTTGTGTACCGAGGTTGCAAATATTAGTATTCTGATACATCAACACTTTCAAAATGTTTGTTAGGTACTTTTAGATTAAATCTGATTCTATCTGTTTTATAACAATTTGGTGTAAGAAAAGCTGCTAACGTACTTCGTTAGTAAACGATATCGATTATGTTAATGACATATTTGGTGTTATTGGAATTCATGTAGTTCACTGAGTTTTCCTACGCATTACGCCCACGCGATCTCGGGTAGCTGTCTCCCGTCAGAAATAATTGAGGGCATACGTACTTAGAGTATAACGACAGTAAAATTGTTCAATCAATGTTTATTACATCTTATAAAGGGCAACTAGTAAACTAACTGCACACGTGACTAAAGTAATAAATACACAAAATATAGGTATTTACATATCAACTAATAGTACATTTGTAGATAGGTAGGTATAATATTTTTGTAAAAACTAGACATTAGAACTTAGTAGTGTAAATTCATGCAAAAAGCCAAATTAAATGTGTTAGTGTTTAAAATACTATCCCGCAATAAAAAATACAAAAGAAATAACTTAAAACTAAAGTGTTTTGTATTATTTATGTTTAGTAACACCATGCTATTAGTAAATAAGAAAAAAATAAAATGCAAAACCGGCTCATGATCACTTACACGTTAAATATAAATCCCGATGTGATATGATCGCGCATTCTTCATTATGCAGGACATTCTAATATAAAAAATGTTTTGTTCAATATCGTAATAAGGTTCCCATCATGCCCCGCAGACGCGAATATAAGAAAACTCACTGAGATTCAATAACCAGCAATATTGAGTTAGCTTTTCAAACATTTGTCACGCCTGAATATACAATCGAATGGATATCGGAAACGACATTGAAATCAGTCCTTGTTCCCAAAAAATATATGCATTATGTATTTCGATCATTCTCGTGCAAAGATATCTCTAAATAGATTCATACATTGGTAATTTATGGAACACCTGGTTATAGTAACATAATTTTGGATGTGGACTCAACGATATAGTCACTGATGAAGACATCACAATATAAGCTTCCCATCGTACCCCGACGTCACATTCCGAATACTCTACCTGTGAAGAAGTGACGGTTACAGTAGTCAGTGGCACAGCAGATTATTTCGTCTTCGCGACACCACACAGGCCAATCCCCGGGAGGGAACAATGTCTCGCGAGGCCAACATCTATGTCCACAAATTGACATGTTAAACACATGAACAAAAAAATATTTTATTATGTACTTAATAGTGATCAATGCCAGTCTAAGAAAAGAAAACTTAGTAGTATTAGATATAACAAAAATCAAAGAAAATCAAAATCCAACAGCCATGCAATCTTGCACCGAAAACCAAGCTCCGGGACTGCAGATTATGCTTTTCAGACAGTTCATTACCACCTATGGAACTGTTTGTTTCAGACGCCAGTCAATCTCCTGGATCCCGCTGATACTGTCATGAGTTACGAGATGTCTGAAGAGCATAAATGCAACATAATAAAATGGTGAGGCAATCGGTGTGTTTGGCGAAAGGCGTGTAGAGCGGCTCTGAGTAGGGTAAGTGCAGAAGTTAGCGGCACGGCGAGTACCTCCATGTCGGTCCTACCTGGCGGCTTCGGTGTGTGCAGCTTCAACTGCAGGTGTTGGTTGCACATGTTGTCGGTACAACATTTAATCAGGACCGATTCATTTTTAGTTTTCGTCGTGGAGCAACTGAAGGGGTGCTCGATGGGTATCAGTGATTTGCGGTCGATACAGCTGCGCCCCGAGTGGAACCACCATACATTACGTTTAGTAGGTTAAAGCAAAACCAACGCACACTCGGAAAATAGAGTTTGTTAACTTAACAGGACGGTACATCATTCAAAACATTCTATAATGCCGATGGCGCGCGGCGCGCGGCGGCGTACTTATCTCGACGTTTATTAGGTACATATTCAAATCACTATGTCAGAAGCGTTGTGGTTAGAGTATCGGCATCTCAACACAAAACTTACAAAATGTAAATGCAATTAAGTATATAATTCTAATAGTACATCAAACAAACTCAAAATCTGCATCGTCATTATATAAATCACACGCCCACAAGTGTGCAAGATATGGCTTACCCATGGTTGATGCATGAAGTACTTTATACAATTTTTCTCGTGAAATCTCATTGGGATTGCAGAGATCAGTATTACAGCAATAATTTGTTGAGTTTTTGCATACTATTGGATTTTCAGGAGGGAAGGCTATGTTCAAGTTGAGACAGCTTAAGATCACCTCACTACACAAGTTATCCCATGAAAAATTACAATTAATAACATGAGCTACTGCATCCTTAACATTTGCTATATTTGTGTTGATTTGGTTGCCAATTATTAAATGATATAATGATATACATTGTACCTTAATGATAATTATAGTAAAATTCAGAAAAAATAAACTACCTAATTCAATAATACAATGGTATAAAGTTTTATACTCACTGGTATGTGTTCTTTTGTTCGCCGTGTTCATAACTGGCTGAAGCAAAGCAATAGCCGTCTGTCTCGCATGTTGCATTGAGACAGGTTTCGCTGTTGCAGTAACACTTCAGTCCTATGAAAAATACACAATCAGTCTCTCCATCATTTTAATATAGCAACATAGACTTCTTATTTTCTAAAACAAGGCTTCTGATACTTATAGTTCCAGCTACCAGAGTTAAGATGGACAATAGTAAACACTTTTAAGTAATTTGGATTTACAATATACTACAAAAATTGTAATGTCAGTTTGTGTTTTGTCACAACAAGCTAATTTTAAAATTTTGACTTTCATTTATCATGAAGGTTCAAGTTGGTAGCCGACTGCAGACAGCAGCAGCAGGCCACATGTCGCCGCCTAACGTCATTACGACACTTCGTAGCTTCATGTCGCTGCAGTCATGATTTCGAACCCGACTGCAGACTACAACTGCAGACGGCAGCTGCAGGCAATTCCAAGTGCTCCGTGAAACAAGATGTCTGACGTGTTCGAGAATAGTGACGTATGTCACACGTTCTTTGCTTAAATGCAGAGCAAGTAAGGCTACTTATTCAATACGTCAGCGACACTACAGATCTGCGGTCAGGCGACACTGGCGTCTGCTACTCGGCGACGCGAAGCTAGCTTCATATCGCCTGTTAAACCAGTAGTCGCGCGGCGACGTGTGGTCTGCTGTCTGCAGTCGGCTACCAACTTTTACCTTTATAGCCAACACGTCAGGCAGGTGCACTGTCAAAAATTCTACTAGTTGACTAAGTATGCTATAGGTTCAATCTAGGGTCTTAAAATCAACACCCTCATTAAGTCACACAACCGGACCGAACTAGGCATTTGCAGACCAGTGTGGTTCAAGTGTCAAAAGTAAGGGGAATCAAAGATAAAACATTTAGAAGTCCAGAATAATATCTCTACTATATATACCTCTTCTACTATTTGAAATTAAGCCCTAAATATATATTGGCTCACTTATTCATAGGTCAAACAAATAATTATGATCAAAAATATGTGGTTGCCGAGTCAGAGATTAGTTTCCTGGTTTGAGCGATACTTGTTTATTTCCACACAAGGCTCAGGTTTGAGGTAACCTGCATACTGCATGTTGCATTAAGCACCTTACTGTCTTAACATAGCGTGAGAGAGGCCTTTACTCTGCAGTGAGATATTTTAGTTACTTAAATATTAGATATGTTCGGAGCCAATATATTTGAGAAGTTTGTACATTATTTCACCCTCCAGTCGTAAAGTCTTTGCCTATAATCATTTTATACACAAATTCTGATAGAAAACAATAAAATTGCAATAACACATTCAAAATATAAGATTAACAATTATTGATTTATCTCTTTGCATTAATTACTGTTTATTATGGTTACATTATCTATCGCAGTTCAAATTGATTGAACAGAAATGTAGATGCAATAAATATTTATTGTTTTGATAATTATGAGATTAAATTAACAAACATCACTTAAGTTCTTCTTTTTTCAATCAATTCAGCAATTAATGTGATAACATAACAATGTTATATGAAAACATAATATTGAAATTAATATTGTTTACAAAAATGCTATATTCAGTAATTTTTGTTCCTTTTGACGACTAATGAGGACCACAGGACTTATAAGATTTCTTATTTTTATTCGCCGAAGGGCGCGGTTGTTGTATCATTACAAATCCAATACGCCGAAAATATTGAATTATAAAATTAAAGAGTACACAATAAAAGCCATTAAACTTAGTAATAATACCGGTATTTTATGTTACAACATTAATACATACAGAAAATAATAAAAGTACATAGGTTTCGATTTGCAAAATGTTTTGTATTTATAAATTCCGTGTGGAAGTGACGAAAATTTCTTACCATGTACACCATCCGCCTTCCAGCAGACGACGATCATCAGTAGCATAAGCCATTTCATTTCTTGAAAAGTGTTCATGTTCACATTATTTAGAACAAACATTGCAATTTATTATTTCCGAACAGCAAAACACTGATTGACACTCAAGCAATACGGCCATTGAAGTGCTACAGGAACATATGACATTATTTGTTTCACACTTTAAATAATAAGATAACTTGAAATTTAATAAAGAGATAAACCTGTAGTTTCAAATATGTGTAAATTAAGTTCACATATCATATTGATTGCATTCTAACAGAGAACTTTTTGACATAAAAATTAATAAATGTTATGAAGGCGAGCTCTCGCGTGAATGAACTACGACTAAACAAAAAAAACGAAGACAACCATTAGGACAACTAGCTAGACAGATAAAATATTATGACCGAATGTAATGAATGAATGAGTGATAATATAGATCAATGCCATGGAAGCACTATCCATAGTTTATAATCTGCTTAGTCTGTGCCAAAAAGCTTAATGACTCTGGAGGCTAGATTTGTAATTATAGAAGGCTTGATTAAAATATGGAAAGCAATGGTTAAGATTAAAAATGTTTGAAATAAATACACTATTCGGACAGAAAATAAAAATAAATTATGAATGAAGCTCTAATCATAAAATCCTAAGAAAGTTAGATTAATAATGTTATTTGAATTTGTTACTCTTGAATGAACACGAACCATGTAAAAGTAAAATATTTATAGGTGTTGGTACTTATATAAAATGAAATATCATTTCTTTATCTATAAAATTTATTTTTAAACATTAAAATATGTTTTATCTTACGAGACATTGTAATATAATTAATAATGCACACAAATATTTTAGCTACGTATATAAAACAACGTAAACAATATTATTACATAGGTAGATGCCCAAAAAGGCGCAAACCATTACAGACCAAAAATTTGACTATATTAGTATAAAGATTAAAATACATTTATTAATTAGGTACTGTTTTACATTTAGTTGAATATTTTAGCAATGTAATGTAGCTATATTTATTATTAGTACATATTTATTTGAGATAAAATTTTCAATAAGCATATATAAATTATAAGGATCAGGATATTGGACATGCATTTTCATTTAAGAATACTTATAGTTTATATAAAGTAACAATTGTGTCGGTAAATATCAAAAGTAGTAAAATCCACTTTGGTCAAAAAGTATTTTTTCATATTCTGTCGATAGCTGATGACAAGTGGAATAGGTTGTCAAATTCAAATTTAGATATATCCATGAATTTCCTATAGAAAAACAGGTTTTGAATTCAACAGTATTTCAAAGTCGGTAATATCCAGCATCAGGTATAAATCAAAAGTGGTAATATCCGCGACAGCCAATCACAGGGCATGACGCGTCCATCATGGCGGTCAGTGTCAATAAAAAAACGAGACTATACACTGCAGCTCTTCAGTTATTATTGATTTTAATTGATAAATAATACGTAAAATAATGAGTGGCATACAAAAAGTTGCGCCAGACAAAGCCAGAAAGCGATTACGAAATCCAAATTTATCGAAACGTTGCAAGGAGAAGCAGAAACTGTAAGTAAACATCACATGCCTACCAGTAACTACCTGTTTGAATTCTAAAACCAATAGGGTTGTGACTTGCAATGGAATGTCCGAAGCTGAGTGAATTGTTGCAAAATTAAATAGGTACTTCACTTGGTTTTTACGGGACTGCGTCAAAAGGAGTGTTTTTAATATTTAGTTTGATCCCGTTTATTTATTTTTGCTTCCAATCTTGTGAATGCTTTTCACCTTCTTTTACTTAACCGATTCTTATGAAACTTTACACATATGTACATTAAGTCCCTTGTACAATACAAAATACACAGTACTGAGGGCATCGCAGTGCCCCCGCCAAGTTGAACAATTTTTTTTAAATAAGTTTAGGTTATTTATTAGAACAAAATTATTATTTTTTTCTACAAGTACCTACAATATTATGTCGATTTTGTTAGTAGTTGACTAGGTATGTTTTTTTTTATATTTACAGATATTCAACTACCTCCTTACCAACAAAACCGAACTGTCACCAAAATTCTAAAACATACAAATGCAGTTCTTTAACATCAGGAGATATGTTTTGGTTTCATAAATTATTTTATGAAAACCCGTCAAAAATACATCAAGATAACTTCATTTTGAAATATTGCCTATGTACTAAAATTAAAAGAAAGAGACCTACAAAAGGAACACGCAATACCAAAGAATTTTCAACAAGATATTTTATACGCAAGCATCCGAAAAATACGTTGGTGCCAGTTTGTTTAAAATGTTTTCTGGGCATATTGAAACTAAAGAAAGGACGAGTACAGGGAGTACTTAAAAGACATATGCGCTCAGGTGGAATGGCAAAAGAATTACGAGGAGGTGATAGAAAAACATTCACATTCGCATCACGAAAAGAAGCAGTTGAAAAATTTATTCAGTCTTTTACACCTTTAGAAACGCATTACTGTCGTGGAAAAGACCGTCACCGTGTATATTTGGCTCCCGATTTGTCTATTAAAAGAATGCACGCAATGTATAATGACCAATCCTTGCCGGGATATTCGGTAACGGTGTCTTATTTTAGAAAAGTGTTTAACACTTCTTTTAATATTGGTTTCGGTGCTGTTCGGCAAGATGTTTGTTCTACTTGTCTACAACTATCAGAAAACATTAAAATAGAAAAAAATGATGGTAAAAAACAAAAGTTCATGGCTCAAAAAAGAATACATAAGCTGCGGGCACAAGCTTTTTTCAGTTATTTAAAGGAGGAAAAAGAAGGACTTCTAACCCTTTCATTCGATTGCCAGAAAAATCTACCCATGCCGAAAATTCCCGACCAGGCGACATATTATTCCCGACAAATCTACCTTTTCAAATTTACTGTAGTTGAGGGCTCATCACGGACTTCTTTAAATAAAGAAAATGTTTTTGCATATTTGTGGACGGAAGATGTTGCAGCAAAGTCATCTAATGAGATATGTAGTGCTTTGCACCATGCGTTATGTTTATTGGATCTGAATGGCATTAAAACCGTTCGGCTTATGGCTGACGGCTGCGCGGGCCAAAATAAAAACAGAATGATGGTTGGTATGTTAATGAAGTGGTTCAGTACAGCTCCCGGACATATCAAACGAGTAGAGCTTATATACCCAGTAACTGGTCATTCATTTATGCCTCCAGATCGGGTTTTTGCCTACATCGAAAAAAAATGCCGTGCTCGTGAAAATATAACAAACCCTCAAGAGTATATAGATCTCATTTCTGAACATGAGACAATACGCCATCTGGGCACTGAAGTTCCCGTCTTTGATTGGCGCGCTGCTACAGAAAATGTTCTAAAAAAACCAGATAAACTGCATTTCAAAATCAGTACAGTGAAGAGAATCATAATAAAACGGTCGAGGACTTCCACAAATATGTTGGTGAGAGGAGAAATCTCATACAATAGTGACACTGGAACATCTAAAAGTATTTTAGCCCGTGGTAAAAGAATAACGCAGTTACAGCCAGAACGTTTGCCTTGTGGAGTTTCTGTAGCCCAGGCAAAATTGACTGATGTCCAAAATCTTTTAAAAAAACACTACGGTGATGACTGGAAAAATATAGATGACTTAATCTTTTTTAAAAATTTATTAGAAAGGGACAATAATTTACCCCAGGGAGAAATTGAGAATTGTCATGGTCAAGAGATGGAAGAGGTGATTGATTTTGTTTGATTTTCGTAGAATGTTTATAAATAATAAAACTCATCTAATTTATTGATTTTGTTTGATTTTCGCAAAAAAATTGTAAAGAATAGATATCTATTTATTTAAGTTTTAGAGAAATTTTAATTTCAAACTATTGTTGTTAAAATTCTTAGTGACAACCCTGATAATGATGCATAATGACGAATTGTATCAAAAATGGTAATATCCACAGTAGATTTTTTCCAAAACTGGTAATATCCAAGCGTTTATATCAAACCTAGTAAAATCCAATCAATTTCTGCTTTTTTCGCCTTAATTATCCACAGACAAGGTGAGATTGTATATTAGGCATCCTTTTCTGACCCATATGGGTTTATCTTGCTCAAAAGAGACGTAAATAGAACCTGCATTAATAGTATAGAATAAAATACGTCATTGTGTAAAAGCATCTTTAACGGATTTTTCCACTTTTGCTGTTCATCGACACAATTATATGGTGAGTGGATACTTCTAAGTTTTATGACTGTGACAAAGATTTAATAGACAAAATGCATTCAGGGTGAAAATACAAAACTGCGATATTATGTAGATAATTACGAGCCGCATCGCAAAAAATGCGGTTTCATTTGTTTAAATCTGCGATGGTAGAATAAAGGAAGAGAGAATAAAATAAGGGAGATCCCTCACCCTATGAAATCGCACCGCTCCGATTTTCGCAGTTTTGTGTTTAGGCCCGTGAGATCCAGTCTTGCCTTATGTATTAGGTATTTTAGGTACCAATTGAACTGAAATATAATAAAAACATATACTTAAACCAAAAGGTCTAATTAATTATAACAACCTTTTTATATATTGTGTTATATTCATAACAGGTACAGGTGTTGTGTGAATAAGTAAATATAACTATGTATGTATTTAAAATTTATGATTTCCAAATTGATCGCATGTCAATTTACAATATTGTCGGTGACTCTAATGTAGTTTGTGATCGATTAATGTTCGAATACGGTAGTTACTAATTTGTACTATTTAACAAGAAATTCGAGATGTAGTATATATGAAGTTGTTCCATATTACATGATTTAATGGGAACATTAGGATAATGAACCTATTACAACAAAATACATTATCATATAATAATGTATAATTTATATGTACTTAAATACACATAGATTTTCTAAATTTAATGGCTAAAGTATGAATAACAATTTTATCGAAACATTGTATATATCCATATTAATAATTTGATACACGTAAAAGTAAAACTGACTGTTACTTTTTATTACTAAACGCCTGAATCAATTTGAATGTTAATTGGAACAAGCATAATCTTATTCAAAAGAAAAGGAAAGCTTACCTTCAAATTCAGTATTATCATCACAGAAGAACCTTTATATATTTTCACTAACCGTATAAGACATTAAAATATTTATAGAAACATGTTATGGTAGCATAACAAACTTTAAATAGTAGTGATCACAGCGAAACTGATCTCAACAAAGTAGTATTCAAACTGTGAACTGCATTGTTCCCTTACAACTATTCTAAGAATGCATGTCATCATTTCATAATATTCATAAAATTCTAGATGATAATATAAATCTAAACATAGTTGCGTTAACATAAAGACGTACGGTCACAGTATTGGAATATAACCCACGTCATTTCAACATTGAAAAGATTCATAGGCAGAATAAATTTCATCTTATACATGTAGGTATAACTAACACATTTGATACAATAGTAACATTCTATATTTAATAGTCGAATATTTTGTGCGCATGTTTTATTCAAGGAACATAGATTTTTTTTCGTTTAAACATGAGAAAAATATGTATACTTTGTGTAGCACCAAATCGATACCTTGAATATATTTTGTACCTGCTGCTATTATAATTACTAATTTGTATTCGTAACAATTTTAAAAACTAAGCATTATATTAGCGAAATAATTCGTCATTATAGTCAAAATGTTTAAAATAGTTAGCGTGCACCATCCTTGGTTGTTGTGGAACAGATCAAGATTTTGATAACGTTATAGGGACTAGACATATTTATTCAGCTCCATTCAGCGTTTGTCCATACAAAACAACGATTTTGAATGGAGACGATTCAGGTGAATGGATGTGTACGCGTGCGTACGCGTCTTCATACAAAATCGTTGTTATGTATGGACAAACGCTGAATGGAGCTGAATATAATATGTGTCTAGTCCTACAGAATAACAATTTTTACTGTAACGTGTGCACAAAAAATAGACATTACATTTTTTATAACTAAGTATACATTTTCATAGGCCAACTGAATCCCGCAACTCTGTTACGTGGAGTTTATCCCGGGGCAGGTTTGATAGATTGGTACTTGCCAGGTGCACAGTTCAAAACAATTAATTTTTGATTTTAAAACCTACCACTAATAATAAAAATGGATGTAATGTTTTTTGTTGTGTGTGTGCGTAGTTTCTGGTACAATAGATACAAGTTTCAAACTTAGTTACAGTAATAAGATGATGTAGTGAATGATTATGTTATGTTATTACTTAAATAATTATAGTCTTGTTTTCGTAAGCTCTTTGACTATCATAAGTGCTTCTTGAGGCCAAATTATAAACATGATTTTTATGATACGACTACTTATTTGTTATGTAGCTACATATAATAATTTGTTTGTACCTAATACAATATTTATTAAAACTAACTAAAAGACTTGTGATGAAATTAAGGCCTTTTAAGAACGCCATAAACTATGAATCTCGACAAAATTTGGACGCGGGACACAGCTCAAGTATAAAATTGTACTAGTTAATGATAAAATAAAGTTACACTTATATTATTAGTAAATTTTGTAAAAAATATCATTCTTTTGTTTTCCTTAGTTAAAAATTCTATAATTTTATAATGATTTTTCGATCGAAAACGTATATAACATAGTTTATAATTAATTTTATCACATTTATAATATAAACAAAAAAAATACAATAATATATATATTGTATTATGAAAAATAAGGTACAAGATTTAGAAAAATAGTAAAAGTATTCCATAATAATTAATATAGGTACGTATTAATTTTCAATATAAGTATTCTAGTTCATATTTACATAGATATAATAAGTATATAAAATGCAACCCTATATAAACCCATTAGTAAAATACTAGTATTGTGGTGTTTTGTAATATTTATTTGTTAAAGGTAGGATATCAACTCCATATTGTGATGATAGCGTTCGAAACTTATCACTAACAATTACTTAATAATAAAGTTCTCTAATAAAATTATAAACTGTGTATAACCACACCTAACTTGCATTGCACTTTATATCGGTTTGTAATTTGTAAATGTATTAAATGCATTAAATATTCTGATTGCAGTGAATATTATTAAATACACTTTGTTAAGTATTGCTACAATGGAAATATTATTATGACTTCACTTTTGAATCGTGCATTTCTCTAAAATATTATTATATTTTTAATAAAGATTGCTTAAATTCTAAATTTATTTTCGTGACACTATAAAATGTTTGTTTCTGTATAAGTTACAATGAATGTTAACGGTGTATAAGTGTAACGTGAACGAGCAACGTGCTAAGATCCAATTCCTCCGAGAACGCGTTGGTGAGGGAGACGCTCCTGTACCCGGTGCGCAGTGCTTTGAAAGGATACGTCGCCTGCCCGATGAAATTGGGATCGCCGAACATATCTTCGTCTTGTACTAAGAAACGGATCAAAGCGAGATCGGGGTTTGCAACTTCGAATTCGCAAATATCGTTCCAAATCGGATTGATCCCATTGTCCGCTGAAATGAGAACATTATTATTGAGTTTGGATTCGTGTAAGTAAACATTATTCCAACCGATGACAATGCGGTACTTACTGACAGTCTTTGTAACGAGTTTAGTACCGCTATCGTATTCGCTGCCAATGATCTCCACCTCGACGAAAGGGCTCGCCATGCCGCGGCCCGACTTGCACAAGTGCCGCGCACCGATCACGCGCAACATCACCGACACAGAAGTTACCTTCTTTTCAATAGTACGCTTGTCGAAAGGATTGTAAGATTCATCAAACATGAAATCTGGCTTAAGTATAAATCCACAACCGCCGTTATCTTTAAACTTTCCCATATTTAATTGCATAGCTTTGTCTGGCGTCTGGTAGTTGAGCGCCACCATCTGAGATCCGGCGTTCCAGAACGGAACGGGATTGTAATTGGAAGAGTCGATCCTCTGACCCTTTGGGTAGATGCGACTCAATTGTATACTATGGTATTTCATGAAAAAGGAATTGTCTTGTTGACACATCAGACGTTCAGCTTTAGTTTCGGGGAAGGAAGACATTTCGTTATAGATGAAACCTTTGTTTTTTAATTTGTCCTGGCTGAAGGTGACCGAACGACAATAGACAATTAAATCGGACATTTCTTTGGCTATTCTCCAGGTGCGCTCCATCTTCCTGTGGTGGAGGGAGCGCGCGCTCGCGCTGTGCGCCGCCTCCTTGATGGCGGAGAGCCACTCGAGCGCGACCTCGCGCGTCGGCGCCGCCATGTCGAAGGGCGCGCACATCGACGGGCTCTGGACGCGCACCAGCCACCGCGCGCACCCGCTCTCCTCGCCCACCACCAGCTCCACCACGGCGCCCAGCACGTCCACCACGCCTTTCTGTAATGACCCCAAAGCTGCTGTCTCATTTTCCAAACCCTGGAAACATTATAACAACAATGTTAATTTTACATCACACTACGAGCATCACGCTTTAATCATATTAGCGAATGTATGCTTGTTATTCCTTCATACTCAAACAGCTGAATGGATTTGGATGAAAATTTTGTATATATAAAGTTTGTTGCCTGGATTTGAATAGTACAATACTTAATCAAAAAATTCTGCGGGACCAGAACAAAAAGTTTAATACGCCACCTATGGCTAATACACATGTACCTGTGCACATGCGTGAGCTTATCGGGAACGAACCACTCGCTAGGCGACGACTGCCGCTGGACCACATGAGGCCTTCAAATGAGAAACCATCAGAGGTAACTATGAACCACTTTTGAGCGAAAACTGTTGTTCCTCGATTAGGTATTGGATGTTGGTGGTTATACTCACAGTGATGTCAGGTATGTGAGGCACATCTATCTCCTGCACGTAGTTAGCCGGGAACCAGTGGTGGCGCTTGCCTCCGTAGTCCCCGCGCCACCATCCCTCATCCGGCTTGTCCACGTTAGTGATAATGGCATGCTTACAAAAGGACAATTCATCTTCTTGTCTCGCGCGATAATCGTATAATGCTTTCACGGTGACCTACGATAGAATAAAATGAATATAAATTCGTTTTATTTAAAGGTATAATGTAAGTCACACGTAATATGGTTGTTTTTTCTTTACTTACAGAAAATAATACTTTTTATAATATGTATCTAACGTAGAGTGAATAAATACATAAATGTTTATTATCCGTGGAACGACAAAATGGAAGTTTCCATTGTAAGATATTTACATATACTGGGATTTGCGATCGAAATGTGTTGAATCAATCGAACCGAAATCCTATTCATTCTAGGTTATTAGTAGTATTAGTTAGAATATTAGTATTAATAATATGAAATATTAAATAATATTAGGTTGACGCTATTAGTTTGTTTGAATACACTAATCTCAGAAAGTACCAAACTGTTTTTTTATTGTTGTACTGCCCATTTATACGTGACTTATATAGTATCACACTATCACTAATAGGAGTAATTAACGTGAGAGAAACCGCTAACATGTATAAAACCGAGTAGGACATAAGGGAAGCGATTGAGAAAGTATACTATTACCGTTGATGCATGATGCCCCATGACAACAAGACCGAATTCCAATATTCACGCGGATATAGAACACGTTTCAAGTCACACGTCTTGTCACTAACAATATCACAAACAAATAGAAACTGTGCAGATATTTCGTCAAAATTCAAATTTCCCGCTTACCCATATTACAAAAAGAAATATTTTTGATAAAACTTTTCAAATAGCTGCATTAATAGAACTGTATCCATAAATTGTGGTTTTGAAACCCAGTGTACGACGCGTTATCGCCGACCCGTACCTACACCGTATAATGTATCCCATTATAATTAAAATATTCATGTTCAAGAATTGTTTGTGATTTCACATTTGCAATTTACATATTGTTTTTTAATGTTGCTAAGGCAGAATACAGTCCTGAATATGTTGGCACCTTTTGAACGTTACATTGTATTTTATCAGTAAACTAGCAGAGTTCTGGGGTTGCACTTGCCTAAACTTTTACTATCTAACTAAAGTAAACCTTCGCATTGAAAAACGTACAAAAACAATATGGTGAAAACCGAATAAAAATCCTTTGAATAATTAAATAAATCTGGGCATACGTTCAGAGGGGCAGACGGCGGGAAAGGACTTTATTTTATACCTACTACTATGTAAAGATATTAAAAAAAATACTCACTCTTGATGTGAATGACGTAGGATCCATGTATCCAGGAGTACCATATACTGTATTATCGTCTGGTTCCTGGAATTAATTATGTCTATTACAATACACGAAACAAATGGAACAGTACATATATAAATAGGAACAACACAATGTCTTACGGCAATAATTCTCCTGACAATCTCTTCGCTAATTGGGAACCAGAGCTTCACTTTCTTATACAATGGACTCTTCTCGTAATAAGACACTAGCTCCACCAAACTTTCAAACTTCACGGTGCCTATTGTATAAAGTCTGCCTTCCTGTTTAATCCTACAATGTTTTATTTCTTTTTCAGTCCTGTAATTGACAAATAAACGCTATCCTTGTGCCTTGTAATACCCAAATCGATAACATTTGTTTTCGAGCTTTGTAACCGCTTGTCTTGGAATGAAACTTTCGCACACAGGCGGTGTCAAAGGGGACATTGACAAAATAATAGTAAAACTTGTAATACGCACCTAAAGCTGATAGCAAAAGATCCTTGGTCCTTCTCACTGGGGCGGACCAGAAACGCCCCGTCCATATTCGCCTTCCTGAGTAGCTCCTCGGCGTGAGCGCGGGTGCAATGTGGGTGAAACCACTCCTTACCCTCGTGCTTCACTGGCTGGGGTACGGGTTCCTTCAACGTTATCAGAAATTCCTACAATCAAAAATCAATATACTTACAGTTTGAGAATTGCTCCAAATTCTAAATAAGAATAAAGCTGTTTTATACTAATGTCCGTCGTAATGCGATTCTTTATGATAATTGTTCCCGATGCAAAATAAATTAATCAAAATACGAAACCGATGTTCGAATGACATATCTCACTGTCACATTAAAATCAGTACTTCAACCTTAAGTTTTCATTTTCCACGGTCATGAATTAATTTACTGGACAAACAAAGCTGCACCCATACGACGCATATAATTACAGAGCAAAAAAGCGTCGGACAGAACTGAATATATTACCTGGCTTCTGAGCGAATGCTGCCTATAATGTGTTATCAAACTGTATAAACTGTCGAAGCAAACTGTATCAATTAAATAATACTTTGTGATGCCTCGCTCTTGTTTTAACTTGATTCTACAATGGTTCACTTTCCCTTGGCGCCAGAAAGACAAACAGTAATCGCCGACGAATGTGACGCTCTCGCGAACGAGGAAGGTGCCGTCCCCGAGGTGCGCGTGGGCTCGCAGCAAGTCCTCGGCCTCCTGCCTGTTGCCCGCTAGTTTCCCGTGGAACCAACACTCGCCGAAATGCAACTCGTCTTGGGGAATGCTGCCACCGTCGGGGTCAGGTTCCCCGTCACTGTCTACGTCGGTCTCAGTCTGCGTGCTGTAATGTTCTGTATAATACAACTTATTTTCAGTCAACACGAAAGCGTGAGGGTTCCACTCTTTATCTACAGGATCTTCTAATAACAATATACCATTTTTGATAGAATTACGTAAATCTAAATCTTTGCCTTCTTCTTGGCGTACGGCAAAAGAGTTCTCTTCAGCGCCTTCTGGAAGTTTCTTGTGTTTCAATATGATTTTCCTTCGTAAGTCGTGCGGTGACGGCAGAGTGATTTCATTTTTTTCAACGGGCTGTACAATAAGCATGTCACCGAAAACGTCTTGGAATGCGCTCGCCATTCTCCTCTGTTGTGGAAGCGAACAATTATCCTCAATAGATAGAATCAACGGATAATCAGAGGCCACAAAGGCATGCTCCTTTATTGTGCGAAGAACATCCATAAATCGTATTTTGGTTGTGAGCGTATGCCCGTGGTATATGAATGGTGTGCCGTCGGGCCCGTCCCAGCAGTCTAGCTCTATGCATCTACACCCTGAACGTAAACATCGCACATAAGCTTCTAAGGAGGACTCGCTAGAAAACTGATCCCCTGTCAAATATCTGTAAGGACAACAATTTACATAACAATGTGGCTTGTTTGGACTTAAAACATTTTACAAATTGGTATTAACTTACGTATTGTGTGAAGACGAGATCCAGTAGTGGGATAGAGGTCTCTTCATATCCTGGGTAACGGTGTCGTATTTGCTATTCCATATAGTGTTTTGTTTCGAGAAGAGCATTTCTATAAACTTTGAACAGGTTTATTTTTTTATAATTTTACCAAAATAAAACTTTACACAAAATTTCACATTATGGTATTACTATAGTACTTACCTCTGCGAGTGTAAAATATGGTTCCGAAATATCTCTTTGGGGGTCTCTTAAGTAATCCCTAATAAACTGTGAGACCATAACTTCGTCATCTCCCAGGCGATCGTGTTGTTCAATGCGTAAGAAACTTTGGAACTCACGAAGAGTGATAGTGGTGCCATTGGCGCAGTACAAACTGTATTTATCAAATATATCATGGACGTTCTGCAAAGAGATACTACCTTGTAGAACTTAAGGGGTGAATGAAGCATCGTAAATTGAATTTATGAAAGGATTTTTTTGCTACTTATTTACTACAACTATCTGATGAATAAATGTAAAACTGTGTTAAATATCATCTCTATGGTTCACTAAAATATGTGTGTTTTCTTTTGAAAGCATATGGATAATCGCGATTAGCTGGAAACGCGCAATTTTGGTACAGTTCATATTATGTATGTGGCTCGCATACTCATACAAATTGCAGTATACTGTAATATTGAACACATTTTAGAACAATATGTACATTCAAAAATTTACAACTGTATTATAATTAAATTGAAAATTACTGGTATAAACTTGGTATGTTATTAAAACAAAATGAAAATATCACTTACATTTTCATCATAAATCAACTTCTGGTACAGAATAGCGAAATCATCGAAACTAATTTCGCCGTGCTTGTTGGTGTCCACCTCTTGAAAAATGTCTCTCAGTTTACTAGTTGATATTTTACAATTTATTTTGGGCAGAAATGCCTTGACCTCTTTAAGAGTGATTCTAAAATAACAATAGAAATTAAATTACGTATTCAAATTGTAACTATTTAATTGACTATGTAATAAAATTATTATTTAAATACCTATACCAGATAAAAAAATTAAAACTCACTTTTCATTTGAATTTTCGATAGCATAAAATTCTTTTCGGAGCCACCTCTCTATTTGTAGGGGATATGATGCACTGATAGCTTCATCAATTAGAAATCGCAATCCCTTAACCCAAGCATCACACTCTTTATCAGTTTGAGCTGAAATATTATTTACAGTTACTAAGAGAACAATGACAGTTTAAAAATAGAATGTATTTGGCTATTTTCCATAATATTTTCATATTTAATGCTTCATTTAATTTGGAGCTCAGTGAAAGGGGTCTAGTTCATAACATCGACAGACACTACATCGACGGTCGCTGCATCGAAAACGTTCCATCGACGGTACGCGACATCGAAAGTACACCAAATCGATAGTATGCTGCATCGACAGTACACCATATCTATGGTACGATGCATAAACTACCCAAATCTACCAGACTACCTAAATCAAATGAACTATTGGTCTCTCATTTGTAAATTATTATTGTTTTCTAATAAAAACATGGGAAACTACGACCTACAGGTCAATATAACGAATTATCGATGTGGCGTACCATCAATTTAGTGTGCTGTCTATGTAGCGTACCATCGATTTGGGGTACCGTCGGCGTCGATACATAAATAAACCCGTCGATGGTCTGTCGATATTCTGAACCCTCCCTCAGTGAAGAAATATATAACTGTATCTCACGGTATTATCCGCGTAAATCTCGATTTCGTAAAAAGTAAACTAAACACACACATGCATACAAATATTTGTATTTATAAAATTATAATGTGTAAGTGTATTAATTTTTGAATGGGCATTTCTTTTATAATTTTATATGAAAACTGTAAACTTTTTACCACACTTTATAAAGCAAAAAGCTTTTATATAAAACCCCAATAGTTACATTATGTATGATTTCAGTCAGTGTTTTCCAGTTTGATTTATTATTTATATATATTTTATTTGTATTATATTATATCTATTTTAAATTTATTTCGTATTTTAATTTATGATAACAGTTTTGTAAACTAATAAATACTTTTGAGGAACTGGTAGAAGATGCTACATGACTTTAAGTTATATCAGTACTATTTGGTGCAAAAAATAATTAAGTTGTGTTAGTAAATAAATAGAATAGAATATATCTTTCTTTTAACTTTATTATCATTATTTTTTATATATTTATTTATTCAAAATTAAATTAGAATTTTGATAAAAACTATTTTTGAACACTGTTTAAATTAACTATTTTATTAAGTAAATGTCCCTTATTACAATGGTCATTTTTTTTACGTTTTTTTTTTTTGTAAAAATTTCATTTCATAATATTTAACTAAAAATAAATGAAACTATTATTTTTACTGATAATTAATTATTTTATAACAAAATGGTTACCAATTTATTACAATGAGACATTTGTAAGTTGTGCACAAAATTAGTTATAGGCTAAAAACAAATATAAAAAAAAATATACTAAACGTCACCTCCAATTCATAAAAGTTATGTATGAAAATAATTATTGAAATCTGAAATTTGAATGCCAGCTCACTCGTCAATACATGAAGTTAAATTTAGAAATGTTTACAAATATAATGTCAATAACTTACTTGCAAATGAAGCAGCACGGAGTTTGAATTCTGTTCCATAGTAAATTGTGAAGCATTTGGAGCTTTCCAATTTCTTTGTCTCTTCAGGCCACCTCTCAAAGTCTTTGGATGATTTTCCAACCCTTACTTCTTTTATCTCCTTGATATCCAGGGCTCCCTCGTAGGTCTGGCGCTGGTTGGAGCGCGACCAGATCACTTGGTGAGTCTCTCTGCGGACGGACACAGACCGTCGTTCAGGCCTTTTACGCGGATAAAACTTGAGCACCGATATGTTCCTCTCTATGTATGATATGAGCTGATCAGCCTCTTGTATGAGCCTATCGATGCCCCCATTATAACAAACGATACTCATTGCACTTCCGTTGTAGCCGCCGGATGTGTAGAAACTGCGGCCAAACTTGACACCGCATGGAATATATACTGAGATCCCTATGCAAATTGGTATAATATCAAACTATGTACATCTCTGGGATTTATAAAGTATGCGGCTGTGTTGATAACTTTAAATACTAAGTAGGTAGGTATATATTCACTTCGCTTTCACACACTTCGATTCATTCACAACACAACACAACACTGAACACACACATCCAACTAATTCATGAACAAACAGACGGACAAAACATTTCATTCGACACTTCGAACTTTCGAGGTTTTGACGTTGACTTTGATAAAAACGTGTTTTTGACATTAGTAGAACACGGTCCATGGATAGGAACATGAAGTTATAGGTAAAAATGGAGTCCACACTTCGACGAATACCTACTTGAAGTATAACTTATGTATCACTATCGAGCTCTCAGACTCTCTCTTTCTAAGGTAATCTCTAGAAAGAGAGTCTCTTTCTAAGGTAATCTCTAGAAAGAGAGTCAAAAGCAAAGTCCACACTAAAAAGAGAGATCGGCCCACAGAGACGTAGGTATTTGGCTGTTATTCCAAGTGTGGCCTCCATTTTTACCTGCAACTTCATGGACAGGAATCTCGTGACCTGGTCGTTAAGATCTGTCATATTTGTATTCAGTCTGGCTAAATTGTCTTTTGAGTTGTTGGATGATGACCTCACGACACGACTCCTCACGACCTCACATTACCCTTCTTTTCTAGGGCAGAGCGCGGGGGAAGTAGGTACTCAGTAAAATATTTAAATAAATAATTGGTCTCCTTATTGCTATATTTTTATTGATATCCACTCCATCATAGATTAATAAAATATTTTGACCAAATTCAAAGTATTCATTGAATGAAAATAAGATAGTTAAGTAAGTACTTACATAATTTTAACAAATTGCTATAAAATTATTCGTAACAAATACTAATTCAATGCGAAGATTATTAAAGAAAATTACTTAGGTACCTCTAATTCAAGTGGGTAGTTTATTAATTTTTCTTTTAACTTCAGCTACAATTCAACCAGTTTATTAGATTAGGGGAGCTCGGGATGTTAAATGGGATTTACTCGAGCGTTGTAGTTGTAGGGACCTGATGATGATGATGGTGATGATAAGGAGTAAAACACTTTTAGAGAGTTTAAACTTTTATCAG
This sequence comes from Timandra comae, assembly GCA_958496195.1. NCBI lineage: Eukaryota > Metazoa > Arthropoda > Insecta > Lepidoptera > Geometridae > Timandra > Timandra comae. The sequence goes on along the minus strand of OY292353.1, from coordinate 9,838,914 downwards.
TGGGGGCTAAGAAAAATAAAAATGCAACCACTTGAAATTACTAGTTTGAAGCTTGAAGCTCCCATTTATTAATCAGATGTAACACAAGCCCGTGGCGGCCTTTTGAAAACTCGACATAAGAATAAAAAATATCCAAGTAGCGAGTCAAAATTTCACACAGTACATTCGGTTAAGGGAATTTTCAAATATGAAATTAAAATGCTACCCTATGCGGGTATTACTAGAAAGAATTTTTATGGTTGTTAATCTACAGCACTCGGGTAAATAAAAAAATCGCCGCTTCACCTCCCTTATTTTAACTTCTTTTGTATTTGCAGATGTTCACTTATCCGGACTATAATAGGGATGCAGACTGGGTAATGAAAACGAAATTCTATTTTGTTCGTAAGTCAAATTAATAAAGCTGACTTAGTTATAATTATATTATAACGCAATAAAGTTAAGGAGTGGGGGCTTGTGACGATAATTCTAGGTAAAAAGTGTACCTAGCCGTGACGTCTCATGAATGTTTTATGCACTGTACCAGAGAGAATCTCGTCTCGTGATGCTTGTTCAAAGATTTTTAGTCGTCTTGCCTATTATTAGAGCGTGCGAAACGAAGCCCTTCTAATTCAACAATTTATAAAGTTCTGAGGTACAAAAAGTGCGGAAGCCAATAGGGTGGTATGTCTTCGCACTAAATAAAAACACAATTATTTATTATTCTTTATTTGTTAGAAAAAAATATACACTTATATTTAAGTATCTCAAAATATTTAAAGATCATGCATGATTGTGTCCATACCTACTTACATAGATCAGAATTCGTAATGACGAATAATTTATTATATACCTAACATCCATTATAATTAACATAAGTTATAAATAATAAATAATTTAATACCATAAAATTTCATTTTATTGTTCGTTGTTTCGGTAGGTCATTTTTTACACAACTTTTAAAGGTAAGTGCAACGAAAATCTGTATTGTTGCTACATACAATTCCATACTATATTTGATTAAAGTTCAGTACATAATAATATTTGACATACAGTGAAATGTTTGTTGCATGCGGTTTATACATTAAAAGTCTTTCAATAAAATTATTTACGATAACGAACAGTCGGTATATTATAATGACTGTTTGTAATCAGTAAATAGTGTAGGCCGGTGCGATGTGTTTGAGGTCTTAATACATATAATATACTTATTCCCATACTACGCACATGTACGATCTACAATAACATCAAAGGGGCGACCACAATCGCGTCGAAGCGGCCTTTCTCTAGATACAAATTCAGATCTACGTAATAATGCTGTTATAATGGACATAATATTAGAATGGTTTACATTAACCTACTAGGATATAAATAGAGGAAGGAGATGTAATGGTATGGTACTTATAATAACCATTAACCATAAAGACATCACTGAGCTTATCTCACCTAATACACCGAGTGGGACCCCTAACAACTAATTATAATAATGTCAGCGTGTTCCTCCTTCCTTGCACATCCTAGTGGATTCAGATACCTTTCCCGAGAGCTCCGCTGTCCGCATCTTGTACTACCGTTTTATTCAGTCCACACTCACTAACAGGCTTTGTTCGTTCGGTTCGGTTTCACGTTACTTTGGAATGTATGTTTGAGGCGTTTATTCAGGCGGCTGTTCGTATCGTTACGGTACATCGACAACGAGCTATCAATATAAATCTATGATTGGACATTTAAAGCTTGTAGTGGTCGCGACTGTATCTCATAATACAAACAACGAGAAGGTAATCGCGTACATAATATAAAAATATCAAATAGTCTGTTACGTAACGTAGATAAAACGGAAGCTTCCTTAGTTTGGTTGGGGTTTGAAGTCCGTATCCCGAGATCGCGTTACAATACAGTTCCACACGTGCTACACACAACTTTTCGTCAACTCGACCCATAAATTCTAAATCAATGGGTTACAAGAGATACATTGGCAATCCCATTGAATTAGTAAAATTTAGTACCCAACGGGTAACTAACAAAATAAGCCGCCCTAAGCGACAATAAACGGATTATATCTATAAAAATAGTTATCGCGAACGATAGAATTGAACATAGCCGAAGTTCGGCATCGCATTACAATAACACAAGAACAGTTCGGGGAATGCACATTTAATGGCATTTAATGGCCGTAACGAGGTGGCGCGTATCCTCCGCGAATTGACATTGGGTATCCGACCTGGGGGAAGATGTACGGGGCACGTACGAGCACATAGCGGGGCGGGTGGTGCGTGTAGGTCGGAGGCGGGAGGGGGGCGTGGCGCTAGGGGCCGCCAGCCGCGTGCATCACCTCCTCGAAAGCGGTCTCCAGGCAGTGCTTCAGCTCCGCGTACGACACCACCAGCACGCTCTGCTCGTCGCGGGACATCAGCTCCACCTACACACACACACACTCAAGTTTAATACTCGCATCAGCCGGTATGGTTCCAGATTGCATAAAAAATTTGGTACTGTATCTAATAAATATACAAATAGATACAATGATCATGAACCCGCCTTATTTGCGATAAAGTAAACAGTATCAATTACCCTGTCCATAGTCCCTCCGTCAAGTTGGTTGAGACAATGAGTGAGATGTGCTTGATCAAGCCACGGGCGACCGTCGGGCGTCACCGAATGGAATAAGTAGTCGCGGAACAACTTCAACATGTATCTGTCCCCAGTTTCAGACCACGACGCGTCCATGTTCAATCTAAAATTATTAATATTACTTAGATTTATTGAACCTTTGATACATATATGAATAAATATTCGTGAAATCTTCCAAAAACACCAGTAGAATGCAGTTGTAAAATGTATGACATCTCATAAAACGAAGTTTAAAATATGTACACTACATTTGTCCTAGAAAGTTTGCAAGAAGAGAGAGAAGAAAGGCTGCTAATCGCGATATTTTTTTTAATATAAACGTTACTTGTTATAATTTTGTATGAGCGTTATGTTATTGTTACTGTTATTTAAAAATTATGTGTAAAAGCGTAAATAATAAAGGAATTCCATCTCACTCAGGCCTCTCGTTGACGACGCCGAGTTTGATAAGAATGCGCAACAGCCTTCCATTATCAATTTCACGGGCGAGCTGGTCTTCGAATGCGTCCGCGCGTCTCTCCAGGGCTTCAACCTGTTGATAAATCATATACTTGTACTTCCAATACTACATTTTTTTTCAATTCAAACTAGTAGTTCCTTTAATTACCGCGTTCAACCAAAGTTACAAGCTCTTTAGTTTTACTGATAAAGATAAAATGAAAATGTATGACTAAGAATCATATAAGGTTACCTGTGTATAGAACCTGGCTCCGATCATCGGCATCAGGTCGGTGACGGATCGACGGGCGGTGGACGACGACAACAGATACCTAGTAAACGTTAATAAACATCGTCAAACAACTGAATATACTTAACATCAATTATGCGGGATGTTTCCATCATAATCATGTTCTATGTTACATACCTATGTAGGTATTTTAAGTGAAAGTGGCTTTACTAAAACTTCTTTATAAAGGTCTGGAAAATACTATATTTAATTGTAAACTAAAATATGATCAGAATCAGGGACAGCAATGTTATGTAATGAAAATTGAAATAGATTCTTGGAACACTTTCTCTAATCTTTGAAATGGAATGAGGAAGAGGCCATTCACTTTCTTTAAAAAAAATGTCAAGACTTAATTATGAATTTTAAACGTAAAAATAATATCTGAAAATATATGTTAGGTGCTAAAATATACAATATTGTAGCCAATATATTTTTCTAACATAAAACACAACACGTAATCATTAAATATCCGAATTTTACCATATATGTACTTATTGGTGTCAAGACAAACATATGTATTTAAAGCAATTGGAAGGCTCCAGAGACAACTAATGCGTCGGTACATGTACGATGCCGCTGTAAAACAAACTATTTTTTGATCTTCGATGTGTATAGTGGTGCTACTGACAGTCTCGGAACCCAGCGCTAAGGTTAAGATAACAACACATGCCCAATAATATGTATAAGAGTAACATATTTTTGTACTTATATACCTAATTTATTTACATACTTTACCACAAGTATCTTACATATTACGATCTCAACCAAGTTTGTATTCTAAAAAGAAATTGGAAACATTTGTAACGGTACGTGCAATTTATATCGAACATCAAATATATGTATAATTTACAGCAAACATTTTATTTGATATGTACGCTTACGTGTTTGTTCGGCCGGCGTTCTGTCTAGAATTCTCGTTGAAGAGCTCAGTTTCTCCACTAGAATACATCTGTGTTTAAGACGTCGGCGGCATTGTAACGGCGGCAGGACAGTACAATACCGATTACAATATTTCAATTATATATCTAAAGGGTATCCATACATAAACATATACTTTATAAGGATTAGCCGGGTGTGGTCATGATAGTATGATTATAAACTTAAATAAAGTTATGGATAAACTAGATCTCACAATATGAGGTTTTTAAGGTCCGCGGAGTAAGTCCTCGCGACGAGCTCCATGGAAGCGGGCAAGTTGTCGCAGTGGATGGTGCGGCAAGCCAACGCGAGCGCGAGCCGCCCCAGAGCGGTGAGATCGTCCTGCTGAGCCTGGACAACCGACAATATTCTAATGATACAAACTTACCTACATGCCTGCAATCATTAGTCATATCGTAAGACTGTTACACCATACGTATAACAGACAGGAGAGCTATCTCAGACGACAGTGACAGCAAAATAATTTCTTTAACGCGAATCTTCCTCTCACAATCCAATTTGGTGCAGAAGTTTTCTAGTTATGACATGATCACGGGAAATAGGGACTTTCATTCATTTATTCAATAGGGACTAATTTCTCAATAATATAATAACGTAGTAAAAGTAGTGTTACCTGAGTAACTTCGTTGTTGTTAGGATGCAGTGCATCGGCCACACCGCACCAAGCGATGCGCACGCGGCATCCGTTCATCACGACCTTAGTCGGATCCAGGGTCCTATATGCACGACAGGTTATAAGGATAATGGGATATTGACTTGTCATACCTATCCTAACATTGATACTACTCTATTACAAGTGACTCGTCTCATATCAATCAGTACGTAATTTTTTAACAATGTAAGATACTATTACGTAAATAAATAAACCTGTTTGTTTATTTAATCAAAAATTTATTTTGAGCCAAGTTTATACTTTTGTCTTTTAATGTGTGTTTACATAAATATTTAAGTAATCACTAAAAATAAACACACATTACTAGCACGCACAAAGGACCCAACTGGATAGGGTAGCTGTAGAAAACTGCTCATTTACATGTACAATTACTAAAAATCCTGTAATCAAATATGTATAGAGTATTGGGAGAAAAAAAAAACACATTGTTATTTATTTTATTTGAAGTAATGGTTTATAAAATTGTGTAATCATCTTTTTCTTTGCGTGTCGACTCATAGTGTTGAGGACCAAAACTCGGCCACCAATAAAACACTGTGTGGCTTTGTTCAGATCGTCGCGTGTGCATTGTGTAATGATTACCTTGTATGGAATCAATGTTGGTGGAAGTACCTGCAAGCGAGTCCCGCGGTGTGGATGGCACGCAGCGCCGCCGTCAGCTGGACCAGGAGGCTCCACAACACCGCCTCCGGTAGCAGTGCGCCGCACGCCACAGCGCGTAGCATCGCATTTTTCTATCAATAATCCAATATATTAGACATACCCGGTGACTATGTACTATGTAGCGTCCCATTATGGAATAATTTATTTAATTGGTTCTGAAATTTTAGAGTTAAATCCTAACAAACCAACAATCAATTGTCATGTTTTTATATTAGTATGTACTAGGTATGAAATATAGCTATAATAAAAATATTCACAATTAATATGGTCATGTTATCTTTTCGTTTGTCTAACCTGATGAGTGTAGGGCCTCGGAGCATCTGGATCTGAAGAGAACGGGTCGTGGAAAGTATTGCAATCGTTGACACTGTTGCCGGCCCCGCCGGACAAATACTTGTTCATCAGTGTCACGCAAGCAGGGTGATAAGCATATATCATCACCATCGCTGCATGGAACACAAACAAAATGTAGAAATAAATAACAATATCGTTGACATTATTATATGAATGTAAAGAATAGAATTGTCGAATATAATAACACGTAACATAAGCGCCTGGTAATATTTAAATAAATTATAATAATCTTTAATAAAAATTTGGTCAAGTTTTAAAGAAATAAACCTAAACATTATATAAAAACATGCCCGTACAAGAGATACTGGCTAAGTAACGTTGCTAGTAATATAACTAAGAATAAACTTACAGTGATCTCCAAAAGCCTTGGTGATGAAGCACTCGTGGAACTTGATGACGTTGGGGTGGTCGATCTGCTTCCACATCTCCAGCCTCTTGGTGGGTATGGTCCCGTACGAGTGCAGACGCCTCATGGCCAGCTGCTCGCCGCTCTGGCGATGAGTGACGCGGAACGAGGTCGACATCGAGTGCGGCACGGCACCCTCCAGAGGCACCAACTCAGAATACATGTCCACGTTCTCCGGCAAATCTGACAGTCACATGTAACCGTTACTAAATAATGAAGCGAGAACATAAGGCAATGTACTCCAGGAAGACTACGGATAGATAAGTGTGGAAAGATTTTGGATATAAAGAGAAGGTACAAGAACAAATGGAAACGCGAGTTATTTCTATAAATTAACTAAAAATAAAAGACCCAACATAAAAACAATCTTGATTTATAACTAACTAAAAGTAGGAACAAGCTCAATAACATTGTTTTAAAAAAAAACTAAATTAAAATCGTTCTATCGATACCTAAATTAAAAGTTGGTAGTCTAAAAACACAAGTAGGTATATAAATCCATACCTGGGTACTGTCGCTGGTCCGTCTGCAGGAAGACCTCCTCGTTCCGCTGGTAGATCTCGGCGCGGATTGTCTCCGGCATGTAGAACGAGGCCGCCAGACCTATGCCATGAAAACAATCCTGACTCATTTTTATGTCTTTATTTAAATGTTTACACGAACGATAACGGTCGCTGCTAACATTGAAATATTTAAATTCACAATTGACGTTGTTGACGAAGAAACGGGAATAAATCAAGTACAATTCAATTTTGAAATTCATAAACTTAACGATGTTTTAAAGATTTCCGTCTCATACATAAAATAACACTCAATATATTTCTGCAATACATAACAATGTTTTATTCATCGCTTTGCTTTTATAAATCTTACTAGACTTCGCCCGTGAATTTGTCTGGACTCAATTTCATTATGAAAAATCCTGAAATCCTCATTTTTTTGGCACATAAAACCCATGGTATAATGCAGTCAATTGGGTGGTTTTCGAGTGATCACTAATGATCAGATGCGCACAGCCGTGGCATAGTCAGGCATCAAAATCGATTTTAATGAAACATTCGCAACTTTGTTTGATTGTATGTTCATTTAAAAATGTAAATATTTTCATCGGAATTTGTTACTTTTAATCGTCACCACAAGAGAAAAATAATTAAGTACCAAAAAACTTAAATATTACCCATGAGAACATAAATAAAATAACTTTAACTATCAATAAATAGTTACCAAATAAATATGTAGTAATGCCATACAATTCCTGTACAATAAACTAGGGATTGTGGTATACCATTTGAAAGGCAATTTTGTTACCTATCAAATGATATTCATATCACAACCGATTAGTCTGCACCATATGCCATGGAACGTGGGCATAACACGGCATAAAAAGTTACAGCCATTTAAAAAAAATGTATGCCGACTCGGCTTTCATTTTTTTTAAATGGCTGTATCTTTTTATGCCGGGGAATTCAGCTTTATGCCGGTAGAATAATTTGTTGCTCTCAACGATACCTATCAAATGATGTATCACACAAAATGCTACAACACATGGAACTACTTGCATAAAGTCAGCTTACATTTTTTTTAAATGGCTGTAACTTTTTTCTGCTGGGGAATTCAGTAATATGGCCATAGAATCATTTGTTGCTCTCAACGATACCTATCAAATGATGTATTACACGCTACAACACATGGGACATTTCACCCATTATCCTTTAGGTAGTAAACCTTAATTAATTTGAAATCTTTTTGATACGACATGAAAGACACCACACTTCATAGTCTCGAACGACCCGCAATGAAGCGATTCCAATTTAAAGCTCGCAAGTTTAGCTGAGCTCTACATATTTTCACCACTGCAATATTTGGATACAGTGATAAAATTGTATCAAATCGGTCGAGCCATTTTAGATTTTCGACATGATTAGCAAAAAACAGATGTAAGTAAATTTATCTGATCTAACTTTATGCGATATTTAAAAAAGTATTGGTTATGCAACAATATAGGTACTTTATCAAGTATCTATGTAACACCATGGGTGTGGTGTGGTGATATCAGCAAACAGGAATAAATTAATACCAATTATAATTTTGAAATTTAAATGTTCCCAATGAAAATATACAATGTTTTAAAGATTTTTCGAGAACATACGTCAATGAGAGTCTATAATATAATTTTGCGATACATAACAATGTTTTATTCATTCACTCCGCTTTGATTATACTAAATAGATATCGTCTGACTTGATCTTATTTAAATTACTATTTTTAAGGGGCCTAAAGGGGTTCTAACGAACAAAATGATCTTCAGAATACATTTTAGTACACTTAAATGACTTCAGTAGTTTTCCTTAACAATTGCAACTACTTTTTATGAATATACATATGTGTACCCGTGGAAAAATTGTACTATCATTATGTAATGATAATGTAGTTTTCTATTAGTTAAATAATTTTTAAAATCGGACCAGTAGTTCCTGAGATTAGTGCGATCAAACATACAAACGTTTCTCAGCTTAATAACATTAGCATAATATAATTATATTTGACACATCTTTAACAGAAAATGTTAAATATGTAAGTATATCAAAGCCACAAGAGATCTAGTTTCGCTCTTGATTGTTAAAAAAATGTCGCATCAGCAAAATTCTAAAAACCTTCATTCTATTTTAAGTCAATTAGTAATTTTCGAAACTAAAATGGTGCACCGAGTAGTATTACGTAAAAAATTAGTAATTTAGGAATTAACCTTATCTAATGCTATTTCCTGGTTATTAGAAACATTTATCTGGCGTCTATTGCTCTAATATAGACCTCATATTAGTTTTCTTTAAATATATATAACGTACAGACATATCGTCCTGTTACAATTTTATTATATGCAAGTATAGATTGTATTGTGCTAATATGTCTCTGCAGATACATATCTTTGCAAAGTGCCCTCAGAACAGCATTGTATGATGATCACACACAATAGACACCAATGAATGGCACTTTGCTATCAGATGGTATTCAATCATTCAATTAAGTTATTAGTCAAGGCCAGCGGAAATAGGCTATTATACTATTGAAGATTTATATACGCGTACAAAAGACCCGTAAGGGCAATTGGGAATATTTTGAGCGTGTTTCTGTTGAAATGGCATCGGTCAGTAGTTTTTTAAAACTCTTTACACCAGACTTACCGGCAGGAAATCTTACTTATTTCTAAATATCTATCTTCTGCTTATTATGTACCATAAACTGGGCGTTAAAAGTCAGTAAGATTCATAAAAGTATATGTAATTTTGACTACCTTCTCAATAACACCGAATTGCAACCGCTTAGATTTGCAAAATAAATATCACATGCACTGCGTGTATGTAAGTAATATGTACTACCAAATGGCAATAGAAACTATGTATATCTGAATTCAGAACGATAATTCGCTTTTGATGTTAACTGCACTACAACTTTCAAAACGAATATTTGCATTACAAAAACCCGTATCGTCATTTGCATACATTTTTAACACAATAGCAAAAACGCTTATTGAAATTATCATATTTAGCCATCATAATTGAAGTTAAAAGTGTAACATGTGTTGTAATGTAATGTGAGGTGCGTTACCTGGTTTTGAGGTCATCGGAGAGATGTGCGTGGGAGTGCTCGCGTACATTTGTGTGGCGTAGGGCGACGCGCTGGCGCCCGGACCCGGGCCCATGGCACCCACCATGCACGGATCAGGCGGCCCTACAAAATAACACAATTTTATTCCTTATAAAGAGTTGATTAATCTGGTTTGAGGTGAAAGGGTTCGAGACGCATATAACGGACGGGAGCCCTTTCGATCACATAATGTAATAATTATGCCTCTTTAGTTTATGCAACTCCTTAGTTTATGTGTTTTACTAAGGCCTAATCACCCTAATTTAGGGTAGACTCGAGCCCCTCGCCATCGGTGGGGACATATATGATATGACCCATAACGCACTGGTCACGATGAACTGCTAAACAACGATCGCAGGTTCGATTCCAGTGCGATGTAGCTACGTGTACATATTTTCTGGAACCGCACAGGGTTAAAAACCTGGTTAGAATTCGGTTAATATGTAAAAAGAAGATAAGAAACATTTATTATACAAAAATACGATGTTTTAACTTTTTGACTTTATAGATAAACTAGCAGCGCCCCGCGGTTTTACCCGCGTGATTCCCGTTCCCGTGAGAATGTGGAGATGCTAAAAATCCTTCTCTTGAATCACTCTATCTAATAAAAGAAACCGCTTCAAAATCCGTTGCGTGGTTTTAAAAGACTTATAGGGATAAACATAGGGACAGCGACTTTATTTTATACTGTGTAGAGTGACAAGTGGATTTCGTCTAAATCACTTTCAATTTTATTTTGGGATCAAATACAGCCACACTCTGAAAAATAGCCCATTCACATCAGTACTCGGACTATATTCATATAAATATCCGTAGGAAATATACATAAACCCTCCTAAGAAATTGTCAACAAGTGACTGAATCATTTAATAAACCATTCATCACTTAAAATGTATTAGCGCAATATGATATCATTCTAACAAGTTTGTTGTTCGTATCTCAAACAACAAATTTGGTTCCTTATTATTCCCATACATGCATTGTAATAGTGGTCAAAGATCAAGAAAAACTCAATTGAAAACACATAGGTACATGGCATCTGTACTTTTCGCTTCACTAACTAATTGTATTATGCACACAAGTACTGCTGATTTTTGTTATTATGAAGTTGTTATTTTAACCTTTACTAAATGCGCAATATTTGTTATCTATCACATCCTCGAAAACAACTCTAACGATTTATATTTTCTTGTGCCCTAACGGGTCCGTAGTGACACTATAGTTTCGTAAGATCTTGTAAATACCTATGGAATAATTTACGTATGTTACGTGATGATTTACGTAATTAATATTTAATATTAATTGTAATATAATTTACATAAACGATCACGAGTTTAATAGAAAACTAATTATGATGCTTCATAAACTTGAATGAATAAAATTATTACATTAATATAGAAAATAATGTATTTCAAATTATGTATGTTAATTGGCCGTTACAATGTATTATGTTGCTGTTGTGACTTATTTCTAGGCTAATTATTATTTGATTATAGCTTTTCATGAAAATTAGGAATGTTCTAGAAGTCTACCTTTGTAAATATTTGCTTGTGTAAGTATTAAATAATACACCATAATGTTTGTTTGAGTCAAGTCATACCTATAGTATACAAAACATAAAAAAAACACAATACTAAACTCTAAAATCTCGGTAACATAATGTTAATATTGCAAAACAACTAAGTATATACATTCCTATCTATATTGTATCTCCCGAGTTCTAATTCTAAAGTATGACTTTGAAATACACTTTTTACCAATCTTTGACAATAATATGAATTATGTTGCAAAATAGTGCCCATAGACACTATCACCCTGTTGTCCCCTACTGATTGTGTTGTTTATTTGTCCAATGCTCGACAAATAAACATGTTTACCAAACTATTTTCATATCAAAACCTCTATAATAAATAATAATTAAAAAATATATATTTTTATAATATAATCACTTTTAACTCACCAATAGAAGCTGAAGAGTTGAGACCCGATGTGTTGAGACTGTCAGAGTTTGTGGAATAGAAATATGTTGTTCCACCCACGTTTTCCTACAATAATTAATATGCATTATAATATGCAAATGTTTCAATATCCATTGAAAATGAATTAATATGAACTTGCCCTAAATGATATCCAATTAAGAAATTAAATCTATACTCAATACATCCACTTTAAGCAAACTTATGTTGTGGTTAACGATTTGGAAATAATCTCATGAATAAATTGTTGATGTAGAAGCTGTGTTCAAGTTAAAGTTTTGTCCACATTATTATCATGAAAATGAGACATACCTGATGTACTTGTGATGTATTGGGCATATGTCCTGCCAAGGTCTGTGGTGATGGACTCTCTGGAGACTCTGGTAGAATATTGGGTTGGCCAAAGTAGTTCATGGGTATAAACTCACTTATCAACACCTGCAATATGGGCTATTTTAATATGTGGACTAAGAAAGAAGATCAATACTTTTAAGCTATATTAACTGACCTTTTTAACAGATGTTGGTGATGAATCAAGGCTTAGTTTTCCAAGTGCATGATTTATTGACCTGGTTGGTGTTGAAGTAGACCGATTCTAAAACAATTAAAGTGGTCAGACAGTGCTCACAAATTAGGTAAATCTTATAGGTAGGTAGTTAGTCATCATCTTACCATGTATGTCACCAGCTTCGACTCCTGGGGGAGGCCAGTCGGTGGCGAGAACGGCAAAAATATCGAAGGATCCATGATTTTAATAGTCACCCAAAATTTCTAAACAGAAAAAATTTTTTTTACAAATAATTTCTCATTCGTATCGATTTATTACGACGCGCAAATTACCTTGATTTAGATGAACATTCCCCTGCAATCTTGGGATCCTTAAAACGGACAAAAGTTAAACGAAGCTAACGGGTAGTCCGGACATTTTTGCTTTCCTTTTCTGTGTCCGACTCCAATCCAATCCAACTGTACTAGACAGAGCCCGAGCCGTGACAGAATCAAACCAAACACTTCATTGCCAGAACCATTGTTGCAGAAAATTGGCCTAACGATATTATAAGAACTACCAAGCCATTCCAAAGTAGATTGGATAACAGATTGTCTCAAAATAATAACTAATTATTCTCGAAAAACAGAACAGAGAGCTACAAAGAGATTAAAAAGTTAGACAGACACGAAGACAAAATAGTCAACATTATTGAGTAATTTGAGTCTAAGGTGTGAGTGAGTGGTGCTATGACCGTTGTGTGTGAGTGAAAGAGATAGTCAGTAACCATAGACCCTAGAACCTAGACTGGTAGTTCATTTGGCCTACAATGTTGGTAAGTACCAGAGACAAGAGGCGAATATAATTCCGTGGTAGTGTTCCTGGTAAAAAGGTCTTCACCGTCCTATTAGTTAAGGGCTCGACTTTCCTCGTTGAAAAGAAACCAAATTCAAAAGTATAAATTAATTAAGTTTTTGTTGATCTGAATGTATGGTATTATTTGTTAAGACAACGGTTTGCTTTCTTATTAAGTAAATAAAAACAAAATGTAAAATAAATAATAATATATAAAATAAGTATTTATTCAAGTTTGTAAAATTTAGGATGATCTCTGTGACAGCTGTCAGTGAAATCCCGCCTATAAAGTTCTGAATTTCTTAGTACTACAGTCAGTATATGTTAATGTCATACTTTATGGGCATGTCGACATGTTTAGTGATGGGCGATGTATCATCGTGACCACGGACTATAAATTATCGATATTTTATATAATTCTCTATTTAAAATCAAGGTGCATTTAAATTTTATCGTATATTTTAATATCATAAACATAATTTACATTTGATATAAAATAATACTAACAGCCTTACTAATAAAAAATACCTACTGTGTCTTGATATAACGAGTGTGAAGCATATTAATTATTCGTTATATCAAGAATATACACAGTGGGTATTTTTTATTGGTAAGGTTGTAAGTAAATAACATCAAATTTCTAACTAACTCATGTAATATTCCATCAGATATGGATTGGGTGTATGATTGTCCCTTTTAAGAGAATAATTGTTTTTTGTAATTAAAATATTCGATTAATTTAGTACCTAGCGTTTAATCTTAATATAATTTAACATTATCATCATTAATAGTCAGAAACATCGATAATTTCTATCGACATAGATTTAGATCCTGCCAACCCTATGAACGAAAGTTTGACATAATATGTCACATGTAGTAGTTTGTAAAATCTAGGTTGCCCTGCGATTTAACTCGTGTAAATCTCAAGGCATTTTATGTGCACGTTTTTTGTAAATTCTGACGATAAAATTGTATTTACATCTCCATTTACCCAAATCATTTCAACCGAATGAATGAGCTACAAACCTAGAAATTTTTTTTTGCAATTTGTACCTATTTTTATTTCAAACTTGAAAAAGACTAGCCATAGCTTGACTTGCTTGACTAGAATAATATCTCTTTTTGTTTAGCAAGTTCTTACAGGGTTCATTTATAAACGAAGTTAATTTAAAAATGGATAAAAATATGGGATACAATTAATTGTTATAAAATATTTTTTGTAAGACTTAGTTCAACCTTTTCTTTTACAATCTTTATTGGTGCCATCTATTGAGAAGGGTCATAACTAAATCCATTGAATTATCTGCTTGCAATCCGTTAAGAGATAAGTCAGTAAGCAGTTTAGTTGCGTGTTGTATTGTTAGATACGTATTACAACAGATGGCACTAGCTGTACGTTTTATTCACATAATATCATCTACGAAATTTTGCAAAAATCTGAACGTTGAGATAAGGCTGGGCGTATGCTGAGACGCAGGCGAAGCAGGCCGCTTTAATGCTGCGTTGATAGCGTGGTTATTTATACAAATAGCTCTTTGATGTCAAAATGAAAATGGTCCTTTTCCTTGTAATATGCCTTTGTAAGGATCATCGACATTAGCCCGTATGGAGAAATTATAAAACCAGGGATCCTAAAATACCTATTACATGGAAAATCCTTTTAATAGACTAGACAGCAGCCTCAAAGATTCTCCCGTGGGCAGCGTTTCCCTAGGGCTACCATAATATGTACCGCGATACCATTATGTTAGAGATACTCCCTGAAAAATAAACTGAATAGATTTGGTTTTGTGGGCCACAGATGATACCTACTACGCATTAACTGAGTAAGTATAAGTAATTATTTTTATTTAATTAAGTATCTATAAATAAAGTTTTTTTGTAACAAAACACCGATAATTTTACTTAGGTATTTCACGATCTTCAAGTAGAGTTACTCACCAAGTAAAGTTAGTTTTGTCTCTTTTTTACTTTATGTGAAGTGACAAAGACAAAACATGTGAGTAATTACTCAGAACGATACTTGAAGATGGTGAAATAGGCCATAATTCTGGTTCGCACCAATATATTTGTTAGTATGTATTTGTATTTATTCTAATCTAAGGCCGCGTGTCTACGGTAAGAAATTTGTCTTGTCTAGTTCAGATAAGATACAATTTTCATGTAAGTAAATGAAAAGAATTTTGTTGAGTCTACGTAAGAATAATAAATTCTTGCCTGTTTCAGACAACAACAAAAATCTATGAAAATGTTGTCTAATCTAAATCAGACAAGACAAATTTATTACCATGGACACGCGGCCTTACAATAATGAACATCAAAAAATAAATTACTTAAGTACTTAGCTAAAATAGGTGTCGCGATACGCTAACATACTCTAGATCTAAGGTCTCCAGATGTACCTTACTTATGTAAGGTTATCATTTCAAAACGGAAATTCATAATTGATTTTTATTTACTTACACTTACATAGATAAACACAAAATCTTGAACACAATATTCCCGATGACAATTATTTTATTATTAAAGTAAGTATAATAATATACTTACTAAAAAAACAAATCCGGCTAAAGCGGAAAAAATAATTATAGTTTTCAAGACTATTTATTTAAAACTACATATAGTGTTACTAGCTTTTTATACCAAATCAAATCTGAAACCATCTCACTTACTTTATATCAACCTGCCAACGCTTCTGTTCGCTTCGGTTAACCCCAAATGTTGTGGCATTATAGGTAAGTAATTAATTAGTAAATAATTTATGCTTCCTACTGAAGTGCATATCTTAGTACATTTAGTCCTTAGAACAAGGGCGTCGCCAAGGGGGGGCAGGGAGGGGCAGCTGCCCCCCCTAGAGATTCTAAAAAAGTTACCAAATATAATGCAACCAAAGTCCTAAGTCTTTGAGTTATTTGCTTGAAGGTCAAGCCTTGAACAATCATTCCCGTACGTCGAAACTCGAATGAATTCACCAATTCCACTCTTAATATTCCGTACGCTCAACTACGCTCTGCTCTACTCTAAATTTTTTTATATATGTATATAGTACTAATATACTGTTGTTATTACAATCGCTGTAGATGTAAGGCTCGTAGTACAAGTGAAAAACTTCATGTGCTGTCGACTTTACCTAGAATTCATACCTACTTTTCTCATTCATAGAGAATGAGAAAAAAATGAATTGCAGTAGGTAAATTCAACTTGCCCCCCCCTGCGCCATCGGCTGGCGACGCCCTTGCCTTAGAAGGAACTTCAAACTTTCCATTTTATACTTTTTCTAAGGATCAAATAACACTGAAGCACAGTTAGTTGATGCAAATTTATTGCTATTGAACAATAATAACACATACAAAAAAAATACTTAATCAAATCTTCCGTATTACCAGCAGTCTTTACTTTGTGAATAGAATCGTTCTAAAGGATAGGATCGTTCACGGAGAGCTTCTCCTTTGAGCTTTCTTCCCGCTTATATGCAAGTGCATTGAGTATTGTCCCGGCGGGGCGGGTCGTCCCCCCGCGCCTCGCTCCCCGTGCCCCCGCGCCCCCCGCCCGCGCCCTGAGGCTTACCTGCGCTCAAGCAGCTTTTATAATATAGCCTCAGTGAACCGCTACCACTCGACCAGATTAAAGTAACTAACAGAATGGACGGTGTATACATTTTATCTAAGTACTTGCGTCTTGCGATGCTAACATTGTATAACTATGTCAGTAGATTTACTTAAATTGTATAAAGATAATCTTTATAACAGTGGAGGATGTAAAGAAGTTTCTGAAAATATTAAGCTGTCAAGGCTATGCTCCAGCTGTAGTCATGAATGTCAGATTTGTTAATTCAGCAGCCTAAAATAACCTTTGAAACAACATTCACACAATTATAGGTAAATAAATATTTGTTGTAGGTATGATTGCGTATGTGGTGTGGTTGCTATTAGTCATGACCATGAATTAGTTACCATATCAGTTAGGTACCTACATGTTTAATATATTACAATTATTTCCTTAAAACTACTACCTACTATACATTTTCTTATGTAGTTGCGTAGCGTAAAATATTTTATATAAAATGCTGACGTAAAAACGATTCAATAGTACCTATGTACGTAAGTACCTAATATTACAACTCATTCCTAACGAGGTAGGCTAGGTACATTCTGCGTGTATTGTTTAATCTTTGGCTCGGAGTCGGTCGGGCAGCGTGGAATGGTAGCGGCGCACGCGGCGGCCGCTCATTGTCGACCGGAGTGACACAGGCTGCGCTTGCGAGCCGCCCGCGCGCGGCCCCCGTTCCGAACGCTCTCTCTCAGCCTGTTGTGCTTGCTAGCATGGTTCTGTGTGTGTTTCTGTGCCTGTGACAATATGTGGAATACGAACGCTGAGCTGGTGGTGTTGTTCGCGGCCCTGCTCGGCTGCGCCGCCGCCGACTTCCAGGAGCGAGGTAACACTCACACTCTACACCCTCATCTCACTCTGAAGCCTTTCTCTCAATGACAGGCTTTAGTTTGTTGATGAATTTTAATACAAACGAGGTGCTTAGTTAGTTCTAAAAAGTATCAAAAAACGTCTATGTAGAACACCTGTATGTAAATGATAATAAAAAAAAAAAAAAAATGTAAATGATAATAAGTAAGTACGTAAAACAATTCAGAAAACGTTCGCAAAATAAAATAATGAAGGTTTTTTACTACGCGAATTCTGTAATAATGAGTTGCATTAATTTGAGAATTTTATTTTTAATTACTTATATAAATTAATAAGTGAATTTGAATGAGACTAAGTAGAATTAACTAAGCTTTCCATACAAGAGACATTTTTTCATTAATTAACGTCCTCACTGCACCTGCTCTACCCAACTCTACATTTGAACCAGTATGGAACCTCCATTGAAAATATAAAAATATTTCGTCACACAAATTCTATTATTGCAGGTAAAATTAATTTATATTAGGCTTTTTATTGACATTAGGATGAAAAATAAATAGAATCAAAAGCTGAATAAGTACCTATGTTAGTATTTTTTTTTTCAAATTCCATCCAATAGTGTTTGGGATTAGTGCAGTCGATCAAATAAACAAACTCGTCATTTATAAAAAAAAAATATATAAAGTTATAAGTACATATAATAATTATTTATATTTATTAGTTAGGTATATTGTAGACTAGGTAGGTATGTCTCGTTTTGCCCGCGTTCCTTAATACTTAAACGTCCTCTATCTATCAGTTGTTCCCGAGATTAGCGGGTTCAAATTACCAAAAATACTACTGATTTATACTTAATAAATAATATTAGTACAGATTTTATAACTAACATCGTTACTTGATAGATTAAATAAGAATTTACTATCTGTTATTCTACGAACTGTATAGATTTGACAAGGAAAACAAATCAATTAACTGCACCTTAAACGATAAGAAACTCCTAAAGTAAGTTATACCAATGATGACTAATTTTAGTACGAAAGACATTTTATTTATCTTCATTTCTCAGATAAAAATATATTGCGTAGTAAGTTGAATATAATGACGTAATTAATCAATCAACATGTTTTTTTTTAACTAAAAATGATAAGAAGAAAAATATTTTAATCATAAATAATTATGATCCTTCTCCATGAATTACAAAATCAAGTTGAATTTGTCGATAGTGAAATACGAGAATGTCCAAAGCTGGTTGGATTTATCTTCCAGAAAAGGTTTGTGAATACGTATAAGGTACAATTTTCTATAGAACATTATTGCTTTAAAGTTT
The DNA here is from genome assembly GCA_958496195.1 of Timandra comae. Taxonomy (NCBI): domain Eukaryota; kingdom Metazoa; phylum Arthropoda; class Insecta; order Lepidoptera; family Geometridae; genus Timandra; species Timandra comae. The sequence goes on along the minus strand of OY292353.1, from coordinate 9,819,830 downwards.
AATTTTATTTTGTTGTCACAAATCATTACTTAGAACATTAAGTACCCGTACACGTATCATAGCTAAGGATAACATGAAAGTGGCCAGTACACCATCACTACACGAGACTTGTCTATTTACTAATATTCTAAAATTGATTTATGAATCAATCAAACCATTTTCTCCTTTAAAGTTAATTGGTAGACCATCAAAGAAATAACTCAATCAATTAAAAACAAGCAAATGGGTCATTGTTCTAACCACGAGTTTCTGTGCCGACTGTTCAAAGAGGAAAATTGTTTGTGAGTATAATTTTGCTTCTGATGATATTTTATAAAGCAGTTTCTTCAACAACATTTTGCTAATTGTGACGACGAAAGTTGTTGTAACTGTGATTCTACTAACTAATCGTTGTGTTTGTAAAGAATCTCATTATAAACTAGTTGCTTCTCTTGGTTTAAGTAGCTCTCGTTGATCCTGTAGTCCTGTTGTAGTCCTAAAGTCATCCTCAATGAATTGACTAGCAAATACATATACTTGAGTAAGTATATTTCAATTTTGAAATTACAGCGTTGAAACAAACATACAATCCCTGCTTGCTTCTTTGTTACGTTAGTATTCAATAATTTAAAAAATAAAAGTATACATTTATTTTTAAATTGTAAAGTATTTTATAGGAAGGATTTAATGATAATCCTTTCTAACAAAGATAAGACGAGGCAAGGCCTTCCTCCCCCTACCAGTATAAAATAAATTGATAGCTTGTTTACTGTAACGTTATTTCATAGATCGTGGTACCAACCAACATTACTTATACAAAAGTTATTACATAATTTGTTTATCCTACTATATTGAATTCTGCAAATTAATGTTATTTCACATCTATATATTATTATCTAAAATGTTATCCAATCTAATTCATTACTTACAAATACGCATACATATTTAGTAAAACATTTTCTTTATAAATGCCTCGATAGTCTATTGGTTGCTCACCTCTCTGAAGACCCGGGTTTACTTCCTATGTCTAAATAAAATATCAACTGTCTAGAAATACAACGAGTGGACCAGTAGGAAAGTCGATGTATCTAAACTTTCCGTACCTGGAATGTTGCAAGCTCGAACGGAACCTATTTGCTCTTTAAACCCGATTTGCTTGAACGGAAGTGAAATCTAGAAAAACTGGTGTTCTGTGCACCTAACTGGTTTTAATATTTATTATGATATAAACTTTTATCTCTTATATTATTCATAAATTTCTCAATGTACCTATTCCATTCACAATTTTCAAACAAAATAAAAACAGATTATGCCTAATTAATGAATAGCTAATTTCAAATCTTGTACACTGGTAAATACATGTAAGTAAATCAATATATTAATGACTTGATATTAATCTGTTATTCACTTGCATTATTTGTACGTGCACATACACGATTACAAATGTGTCTGTTAACAAAAAGCAGAGAAACCGTAAAAAATTGAAAGCACCTATTCCTCTTCCGCTCGTTCAATGAGACGGAAGTTCAGTACGAAGTGCAAAAAAACGTTTAAAAAGCCACCCCCGGTGCACATCCCGTGGGCGCGCACAAGTGGCCGGGTCGTAGGTTCGGATCCCGTCGTCGGGCACAAACGGATGTGAGGACACTCCCACTTCGGAGACAGATTTATGTAATGCGTGATACCTTACAGATTTATCTAGCAGATAAGTTTTACTAGACAGTAAAATGGAATAGGTTTAAAAAAACAAGACGTGCTTTTGTTGAGATCAGAGTAGAGTATGCGCCATCTTGGAACAAGTGGACAGTTTTCCACAATCAGATTTATCCAATAAGGATCCTGTGTAAGTGCTACGAGTACGAATTTTTTTGGTTGGACATTCGAATGTTCTGACTATCCGTAACGTAACGATTGTCGATGATATGAGTGCGATAATTAAACATAGCACAGACCAAAGGTTAAATAAATAGGTGTATATTCAATAAGTTACTTCATAATTTAGTTGTTTCCTTATTCAAAGTTAAAGGAAATATATAACAGAAACTATTACTTTAACATACGCTAATGATTATATACACCGACTGTTAACTATTCACTACGTAAGCATTATAGGCCTTTGTTTATAACTTCAATTTAGATGAGGTGCGTTCCCATTAAGCAAAAAATGTTTGATACTCATAACAAAGATTGTTTTAGCAGTTGGCGCCGCATCAGCAGTTTGAAAGAATAACAAACGTAACATCTTAATATTACACTGAACCGTTAACTGAAACTGAGTCTTATTTTCAGCTAATGAAGTTCTAAGGTACAATGATCTAGTTGTGGTAGTTAGGTTGTTGTGCTTGCGAAGCGATCCGATGATTTCACTAGTCAACCACAGGCTAGAGCCACATCACATGAACCTATAGTACAACGAGTCATTCTTATCAGCAGACGATTATGTCAGCGCTAGTTTATGTTCAAGCTATTAACGGTGTTGTATTTGACAAAAATGCTCTCTACATAGAACATACAAGTAGTAATGCTTTATATGTATAGTTGACTTATTCATTCCCAAACATCCAAATTTTGTTCACAAAGCATCCAAAAATTATACAGCAAGTCAACAAGAACATGGTTTTCCGATTAAGGCATGTCAATTCCATATTTGTTATATTCAAAGCCAGAAGCCAACTTTTATTTTATACTTATTGTTTTACATTACACTACGAAGAAGAAGAAATTATTTTAATGTGGCGTGAAATATCTCTTTTCTATTTTTCGTAAAAGAATAGATTTTGGATGCCAATAAGGTCAATAGAATATACTTACACAAAATTAGGTACTTCGATGCTAAATATACTTATAGTTCGAAATAAAATTTGTTCAAATTAATTGTTAACTTATACAAAAGGAATAATATCCTGCAATAAAAATATTATAAATTCTTTCGATAAATTGCTCGTGATAAGAGAAATTCTATGGTAGCATTACGATTGACGACGGGTATTGCCTGATTGAAACAAATCAACGTTCGATTGTCCGTAACGAAATATAACTAAAAATACGGTGTACCTAAGTATAGGGTTTTATTGGGAACGCAAAAGAATATTATACAAAACACATATAACTCTCTTATAGTTATACTCGTATAGTAAACTGTTATATATTTTTACTACTAAACAATAATCCATCTGAACACTACCCACTGACCATACGCAGCAAGTCCATAAACTGACTGCAACATTGTGACAAAACTTGTTAACTTAATACGATTATTTATTTATCGATATAACGATCGGTTTCGATAGTAATATATAACAAGTACTTAAACTGAAACTCAAACCCAGTGAGTGCCATATAACACGAATCGAACAGACTTGAAAACCACCATTCAGTGGTAAACATTGTTGACAAAATATCCTCGTTCACCCATTGTTCTTCAGCTGATTCAAACTGACTGAAAAGTACTAATGCCGTTTATATTTTTTTATTCACAAATTGTTTAATCAGTGTCTTTGATCGTGCACCTGATGGCAAGTATTGAGAAGATTAAGTACTAAGCCACGTCTGCCCAAGACCCTAATAAGTTTAAATCGGACGGAACTCCTAAGGTGACTCCCTGATCTGTGGTTTACATCCTTAGAGCACGGATTCTCATGCCAAGGATGGATTCTACGCCCGCGGCACCGCTCGGCCGCTTCATGTGTAGAATATGACCGCGGCGATTTCTCGCTCCATGATGGCAACTGTTGTAGCTGTCATCACCAGCAAAATAATTGTATGAGGTATGAGGCGATGATCTGTATTTTTTTTACTAAAGACAAGATGCTTTGACTAAAGAAGTCCCAGGAACTACACAGCAAATAATACAAACCTTATAGCTGTTTCGTGCTACGAACAAACAATTGTAAAACTGTAAACAGCTAATATATTTATACATATTTGTATCATACGAGTAGGTACATCACGCATAAAATAGAGCTTAGTAACACGTAGCTAAGTAATTAATAAAATAAGCAACAAAACTGTGTGTGACCAGACTAACAACGATGTTTTTTTAATTCACTAATTTTTATTATTTTGATTAACATGGAAGCTTTGTCTACGTTAGGTTTATTGATAATAACAATTAATATATTTCAAACATTCTTCACACGTTTATAAAAGAGTTGTAAGGAAAGTGTAGTGCTTATTTTATCGTATTAATGTATGTTTAATCGGTATTGAATCTAAGAGATACTTAAATAACTCAAGTATCTGACACAAAAAACAAAGCACTTGATATTTTACGTAATTATTTCTCGTTAAAAACAATGAAGTCCTTAAGTATTGCTAAGTACCAATCAATGAATATTAACGGCTTTGCGCTTATAAGCCGTTTAAAAGATTATTTTTTTATAAAATTGGCCAAAAATGTATGTTTATTTTTTAAACTCAATCCGAAATAATACGAGTAGAACAAAGAGAACGAAACACAAATGTAACGGAAATATGAATATTATAAGTACTTGTTTCGTATAAATACCTAGTGTGTCTCAATACAGTTTTGCGTAACAGCTGTTTAAATATTAAATAAGAAAATTAAAATTTTATAAATAGAAAAATTTTAAACTATTTCATTCGGTGTTACCTCTGTCTGTGTTACTTAGCCTTTAGCAATATGGGGGCAAAATATCATTAGTTGATCACTCTCCAGCTCTACGATTTTCACTCATAGATACTCGCTAGATCAACGCTTAATGCAGTTAAAAACATCATTACTTATATTCCCAGTTCATTTTTCGGTGGCCTAATTTTATTTCCTAGTAAAATAAGAAAACGTGCATAATGGATAAAACCGTGAGGCACAGCTAGGTACTATAATTATTGCAATTGTTGTAGTATAAGACAAGACGGAGATATCTTTAACATAGATACGATCTATGGACGATTGACCTTGTGTTGTATGAACATAGCTTTTGATAACTAGCTAAAGAATGAACATATTAAGTTCCATATTATAATTGAATCAAAGGGAATTAAAGGGTTCCTTTATTCCTCAATAGAGACTATTAATTGATCTGTGGAGTGTGGGCAAGGGGTGCGGAGATACACATTGTACGTGCTTATACACGAAGCCGCTGATGATTCATCTATCAATATCGATTATATCATGATGTGATGGCTAGACAACACCCAATGGCCTTTTTATATGCAGAATGTATTCTCTGAAAAGAAGGTGGTCGTGCTTACACTATCAACATTATTAGAAAAAAAAAATATTAGCAACCGTTATTGGTAGTAAGGGCCCCAGAAATCAAATAGTTGCGTGAACAAAAAAATGGATTTAATACACAACCTGTTATTTGGACTCTGTAGACCAAACATTCTTTGCCCTGTGGGTGAGGTAACCTAGACAAGATATCCAAAGTGAAAATGTTCCTTTAGCTCCAGTAACGAATGAATGGCCTGTCTGATGGTCTGACGTCACATGTATAGACTAGACGGCGGGAAGCGATTTTTGTAAATTTATACTCAATCCTTTTATATAGCAATATATAAATAAGTACGAGTATTTGTGACTTCTGGGATAATAATATCTTCTTATTTTAAATAGATAAATTGCTGTTCGTTAGTATGGTTGTAACTCGAAAATGATTCGACCGATTAGTGCAATTATATATTGGATTGCTCGTTATAATACAGAAGTGGTTTAAAACATAAAGAGAACAAGAATTCCCAGGGAATAACCGCGGGGCATAGCCAGTTTATTTTAACACCTATCATTAGAACGTTTAATTGATCTCAGGTTGTTTAATAACTACTTGCAAATACTAAAAGTCTGGTAAATCTAGTTGTAAGACTCTCCGCAGAGGAGAAAAGGGAGTACCCTTTCACAGTAAAATAATAGCAAGCAGTAAACTTATAATAACTAAAACATCAATAGTTCTGTTCATCATTCAGTAAGCACTATTTAATTATTCTTAGAACTGATAAGAATAACAATAATATCCTAGAAAACTTATACGTAATTTATAATTATAAATTCTACATGTAAATATACAAATTGATAACGAATACAGCTACCTACAATAACGTAAGCGTTTATACGCAACCAACAGATAAATGCATTGTTTAGTTTAAAATCATCGTCGTTGTTTTAAACACTATCTTTTGATGAAAACTGTATGAAAATCCTTTGCGTTATTTAAGACCTACCTAAGCGTACTTATAGGGACAGACAGTGGGAGGCGACATTGTTTTATAAACCTAATATAAGTGTATTTTAGACTACAAGTAGATAAATAACAACAGTATAAATACATATTTTTCAGCCATTTTTAAGTGCTAGATTTTGAAGTGGACGATTTCTATTCGGCATTATAACTTCATTTGGGATGTTCCGTACGTCAGAAGCAAAAACAATGTTTCATCAATTCTATGTATGTATTATGTATATACTTAATGTATCTAAGTGTATTTACTTTGTATGAGGTACAATACTAAAGTTGTTACATTATTAAGGCTTATTTGCATGTACTTAAATATGTTTCTGCCCTTGCACGCAAGAATATACGAGTATTAAATCTCATTGTTCTCCGTAATTAATAAACTGTTGAGTGATATGATCAGTATGGGAACTCGGGCCCCGTGACATGAGTGACGCTGTGCGATCGATCTTACAGTTATTTAATGTGTAGATGTCTAAGTAACTTATTATATTGTTAAGTAACGGATTCCATTTGGTTTCGATATTTTTTGAAAAAAAAAAGAAACAAATAATATGTCTCTTTGATACGTTAGTTATAGTACTGTAATGAACATAGAAGATGATAGAGTGATTGATGTATGTTGTGTGTGTTTGTAACCAAACCTAACCAAACAGTTTACTTGAGAAAATACGTAATATGCTTCATGTTTTCAATTCATTTCTGTCACACGTCACACGAATTTCCAAACACAATAAAGTAGATTGAAAAATTAACCTTCCATCTTGTTTTGGTCTAACGTCATTCAGTAACTAGACTATTTATTAACAGTAGGCATTGGATTCCACGGTCGTATCAATTAAACAATAACATGCTAACAGTGCCAAAGAGACGCAGTGCCATTAGTTTTATGTTATAAATTTATTTAACATATTAAATTAAAAAATCAATTCTTATGCACCTTTTGGTAAACTTCGCGCTAAAAAAATATTTATAAAGTCAGTCTTAATCACCACAAATAAGAAATAAAGAGTTAAAAACGTTGATAACACGCTCGTTAGTGATAAGGTTCAAATTTCGGTGTGAAAATACTTGTTGATTCTAGTTTTAACGTCGCAAATTATACTTAGTATTGTTTTCATTTTAAGTACTTACTTAATGTTATAATTATGATATGTCTGATTTAATTTAACGTCACTGAGTTCTTCACTCGCACAAATATTGTATAGTCTTTGATATGATAACAGTCCGCAATGGAACTTTCTCAACATGGACAAACAAACACATGTGAAAACGTATGTCCGAGACACGCAGCCTTGAGACCTCAATTTTACACATTAATGTTACAACATTCTTTAACATAACGAATAGAAACGAAACTATACGAAATATATACTGGAATATTTATATGATATTTATATAGTTACTTACACTGATCATAATAGCGTTCATTGTTGAATTACATTTCTTTTGTTGTGTTGTTGACATTTCTTCTGTTACCCATTACTTTATTACTGCCATAAAAAGAAAATTGTTAGACATACAGAAAGACAAAAGAAAAAGGTGCAGCACATATGTATGTTATGTACTGTTTTATCTTCAAAAATAGATAATTTGAGCACACACACTGCCTATTAGATGACTAATAAAAACTGACAGCCAATTAAACAAACAAAACTGTAAGTCCATCACAATGATATCATGATGGTCCCGAAGATACACGTGTAATTAGTTGACTCACTGTTACAGCGCCAAATGAATTGGGCACTTACTCTTAGAAGAACAAATAACCCGAACATACCCGAATGTTCCCGAAGGTGAGAAGGGAGAAAAGTCAGCGAGCCATGAAGTTTGCAAACGGTTCGTGACGTGTCCCTGTACAGTGTAATCTTCGGTATCTTACTAAATTATATACCTATATTACTTATCACGTTTAAAATTACTATGTGAATGTTGCATTATTTCTATAAGTTCTACAAGTAGTTGGAAAACATTCGCGTGTCTCGCCACTAAATGAGGTTAATGATTTGTACGATTCAAAATGTGACACGCCATGTAACATGGATCCAATATTTAACAATGACCGTTGATAATATAAAATAATAGTTCTTTACGTTTAAAATATTATGTTCATGTCTAGTAAAACATGAAATGATTAATGTTCTGGTGAACGTTGTAGTCAGTTTTACAATTAATAATGTACAGTTATTACATGGACAGACAGTACTACCTTTATATGTCAATTAACCATTAATAAGTTAAGTTACAGTGACTGACGTTAATTAGTCGTTACGTACTTAATAAGCTACCGATAGTTAATTCACTGTCGAAGATTTAACTGCTTATTATAAAGTTAATAAATTCAGTGTCCATTTGATTTATATTTCTCATATTCTGAATAAGTTTTCACACGGAAGTCCGAACTCGTCCAAAAGAATTTGGTAGATAAATTTACATAACGTATCTAATAGGAAGATGTCTCATGATAAATTTGTTATAAATAATGAGAGTCTATTCACCATCGTGTGATTAGATTCAGTAGCTTAAAATACCCTACAACATACTGAAAACAAACTTACAACCCGTTTTTATAATAGTAAAGAATATAGGGTTTAATATGTTGCATCAAACTTTCATTTAAGTTGGCATATAAATTTAATGAAGGATAATAGCAATGTTTCTTAAAACCACGTAATTGTAGCTAGTTTAAGACCTAAAGATGACCCTTGTACGAAATTGACTTGAAGCATCGTAAGATTCGTAAACTTAGTAAGTATCAATAAAGTGCATACGGAATCAGTGAGCGTAACACATGAATGTTACGGGCGGTTGTCAATAGGTCTTATATCGGCGCGGAGTGGAATGGGTGCCACTCAACCGAAGAGCGGTGTCATTCTTGTAAAGGACGCCTCACAAACGAATCACTGTTCAATTACTAATGGCATTCATATACTGAAACTATATTAAGTAAGGCAAGTATTGCTCTCGAGTGTCGTTGCTCCATGCAGTTGTATACCTCCGACTCAGTACTCGCCCTACATCAACGTATCTTATAAAACTGAAAGTTCCCGAAGCGGAACCGCTAACCACTGCTCAGCCTAATACTAAGGTACTCCTCCAGTACTATTATCATTCCAACTGACATGCAATGTACTGACTGCTAAATATCATCGTTATAACGTGTGATGTTCGATTATGTCATTATCTGCATGTGTCGTATGACTCTAGTGCACATCAAACATATTTTTTACAATCTTCTTCGATGCATTGGTTGTTCATTTTCCGAACCTGTCATTATTGATTCCTTGATTGATTGTTCCTTGATGATAATGCTCACAAATTTTAATATGTATTGTAAAGGCCAAAGTTTAACCTTATAAAATAACTTACTATGAACACTGATACGGATGGATTGGTATCTAAGGACTCCTCTTTCCAATAGAACTTGTGAAAGAAAAGAACTAAGAAAATATTAGCTCCTTACCAAACTAAGAATCAATAACATTTCAATTATTGATCATTTATACGTATTTTTATATGGTACAAATACAATAGTTACAACATATAATCGCTGTAGGCAAATTCGGGAGGCCCCAATGTTTGTTCACGGTCTGTGATCACCGCGAGATGGACACATATTACAACTCTACCATTACAACTGCCGTCTATAATTTATATCAGTAGGTCTTTAAACCACTGATTAAAATTGAATAATTAATTTTACTTATTTGATGGTACAACAAAGATATAGCATCAATATTTTCTTCATACTTGGCATGAAGCAGAAGATCATTCTTGGAAAGAACAACATACTTCTAGATATCTTTAAAATCTTCTGGGAAGAAATAAGATGTAAAGTAAAAATGGAACAAATTAAACACATTGAACTGAAACAAAAGAAAAACAGCGAATGACATAAACCTTTATCAGAGGCTGCCTTGGAATGAAGAACACGTATTTTTTCAAACTCGTTCTCCAACTGATAACAGTCAGTGACGAGGTTGTTCATCGTGAGTCCGTGTGTCGCACGTCCGTCAGCTAGATTCTCATACGGTTACGTTTGTAACAGGTAACGCGTCGTTATTATTAGCTTGTTACAGGTTAATACTATTTTTTGGTGATCCTACGACACCCCAATGTAACGCAGACGGAAGTCGCTGTGTTTTTAGTGGGTAGGCCCAGCCCTTCTGGCTGGGAGAGCCCCACATAACCACCGTGAGTCCTCCTGTTCTCAGCTCTCGGTGGTATGCAGCTCTATGCATTTTCACAGCGGGAAAAAAAAAAAAAAAGGTTAATACTATTTGCAATTAAAAAGAAAAAACACACGATACGACAAGAATTATGAGATAAAAACAATACAACACGATATGATTAAAAGGATTACAATGTTTCGACGGCTTACTGCTATTTATGAACCTAAAAGTACACATACACAAGCTGTGAAAAATAAAAAATAAGATAAGCAAATCTCATGAAACATAATAAACATAATACGACAACCATGTGTTTTTGAGCACATGTTTGATCCACATTAGAATTTATCTTAAATTATAACTGGAACTTACTTATTTATTGAAAAAAGACATAATTTTAATAATAATGCATGTATGCATTGAACAACCATAGAATTGTAAAACATTTAGATTTATTATTATCGCAGGCATATTTCACTGTATAACACATTAATTTATATCAAGAAACATGAAAACGCTTCGTCTGAACCAGCTGCATTGCCGGGTCAATTACTACTGACCCTAAAGATTTACCCTGACCCGTTTGGAACGCAACTGCCGTTCTATCGCTTCTTTCAAACTAGCTAACCTTTTAAATTGGTTTCTTTACCAAGAGACATGTCATGACGTCTCTCGCGGCCTAGCGGTTATTCAGACGAATGCGATGTGTTCACTTTGTCGCACTTGAGGAAACCAAACTGTTGGATGGCGGCAGGTCGCACCTCCCGTACACAGATGTTTGGTACTGCACAACACAACACATGCGGGTTACCACGTGTGACACTTTATCTGTTAAACCCGTATTCTGTGATCCCTTATGGATGAGTTTTTGTTAACCTTCTCAATTATTTTTCCAATTTAGCTTAGTAGTAGTTTTTGTGTCGTATCCGTTTTCTGCTTTCTCACGGAGTCGGGAATACTTAGAAATAAAAACTGATAAAGTATTATCATATTTCTTATTCATTTATTTTCTTTTCTTACTTTTTAAGTTTTTACAATATAAATTTCCATATTTCTTATAATTATTGTGTCTGCACTAACTTATGATTCTTCAAGCTAGTTGAAATAAATGCGTTTTCCTTTTGGGGGTAATATATTACTTCATTCCTTTCGATGAAGAATCTGAAAGGAATAAACTTCGTTTTGTTTCGAAGTTTTGCGTTTGATATACCTAAGTACTTAGCTAATACAACAATCTATCTTCGATATCATTATTTTCTGTATTGGTTACTCTACTTGCACAAAGCAGAGAATTTCGTTGCCTGTGACCACAGTCATACTCATACCTACTCTGCATGCATTTAGTGTATATAAAATTTCTCTTTGATCTTTGATTTTTAGTGAGTACCTATTATAGGTACTTAATATATTATAATTCATCAGCCTGAACACAAAAAAATCCGCATGATTCATACTCCTTTTTACACTCTTTTGTTTGATTTTCATATTATAACTGTGTTTCTCTTTGGACAATACATTAACAAGATAGTACTTTAGGAAAAAAATGACTGTCGAAAATAACAAGTTTAGGTGAGTTTTTTGTTTTTGTTCACGAATACAAAATTATTGCGTGTGAGTGGTTGAACGAAGCACGACAATCTTTGTCCATTTGGTTGTCCTTGAACTTTTTACTGAATTTTCGTAAACTGACCATTTTTATTGCTTCCATCGTAACTTATTTTAGTTAGTTTTTACCCAACTAAGGTTCTTTGCTGGTACAATTCGTTTTACCAAGTTTAATCTATTCTCATAATATAATTTTATTAAGCTTTACGGGACCACATATTCAACATTATTGTATAATCGTTCGGTACCTATTTAAGAGTATCAAAACAATATGTTTTTTGTTTTACGGTTTGTTTATACGTACAGCTTGTGCTTGACACGATTTGTTTCATAAAAACATACACATACATAGTGAGGCGAGTTTTCCCGCGTTAACTGGCACATGTGGCGCGGGTGTGCGCGGTTCCCAGTGCGCCGGCGCGCGGCGTGGGAACTACCCGCCATCTTGCGCCGCCGCCGCAACTGCCATCGCAGTCTACAACAGTTTTTGTACCAACACTGGATTATTACACCTTTAATATTTTCATGAAGGGCTCAGCACTTATAAGGAGAATTCCTTCCTCAACAACGGGTGTGACATGAATAATTCCTTTGGGGAAGTATATTATAGATTAAGTATATTCAATCCATATCCTTATTAGTTCAATCAATGGGAGGTGTAACCCCATCAATAGCAGACCAAACTTAAAGCACGGATGTTCGGGAGAGCGACAATGGCGCTTCCTACCCGGGCCCGGGTGCCGGCCGCCGGAGGACGCGTCCATTGAATGAGATGCGCGACACGACCGATGCACTTTCATTGACGTACAGATACAATGAACAGTCGCACCACTAAATGCCAACGCACTATAATCTTGTAAGACGGGCGGCGCGCACGCACACTGTCCGGTCTGAGTAGAGAGAGAGATTTCCTTGAAGATACTGTTTACAGGTTATTATAAAGTAAGCGCGGTGTGGGTTGGCCACCGACCTGGTGAAAATCGCTGGGTCTCGTTGCATGCAGGTGGAACTGTCCCGGTTACACTGGAGATAATGACGAATATCGCGAGGATTCACATAAATTTTATATAATAACATTTATGAAGGGATCTATTTAGGTAACGTTTAAAGGCAAGAAGTTCAGAGACACGGTGTTCCACTTTCATTTGGTCTACTCAAACGGCAATCCGGCTTGCATCCGGCATGCGTCCGGAGAGGTCCGGGCGCCGGAGACATCCGTCGTATTATGCAACTTCAAAAAATAATTGCTACTACGAATCAGAACTATGAATAAATAATTGACCAATGTCACGTCGTTACTTGGGTACTTTCGTATTATGTAATTTGAAGAGTCAAAAAAGTCGTGCACATATTTCAGAATCACGTTCAATATTTTCTACCAATTTGTTCACTAACTTTTTTCAAGACATAATATAACTATGATAAACTTAATACTATTATTTCAATTGTTTCTAAGTAATTTTAAATCAATATGTCATTTATAAATAATCAACATCATATAGCTTTTGGTATTAAAATACTACGAGTATTAAGTAGAGTTACGAGTTTATAGGCCTTTTTTAGTTTGATAAATGTATGGGATTTTCAGACATGCAAAGCAAGTTTTGTCATATACATGTATTCAACGATATTCCATTTAAATCGTATTTAATCGAAAACATCGATGTTTGATATGCAAGACGTGATTGGAGACTTGCCGAGTTAAACAACATAGGCACTCCTTACATGGATCTTTGCCTTAATGCCATAAGTATAAAGGTAACGATCGCAGGCTCTATGTTGGTAACTATTTCTTCTAAACCCTAACTTGTGTGACTTAAAGAGCGTTATCGATTAATTTATTTGGAACTTTATACTAGTTGTAATAAGAGTGATTGTGTAACGTAAATGGCAATAGTTGTCATTTGGAAAGGTTGTTCTCTGAAGTGGGCATGCCATGGAATGCTAAACACGTGCACCGAGCGCTTGTAAAGTGTGCACACGGAATACGAGGCACAAGGCAGGGCCCGAGGCCTCTCGTATGGTCTGCATTCTGATACCAGATTGTTTACAGATTGACGTGTACGTCCACAAACTGATGTTATTACTCAGAAACTGGCTTTGCAATGCGAAAGTTTGAAATCGATATATGGACAGCGATTATTTGAATAGTACCAAGCCAATTAAAATTCAAGATGTTAAATTAAATACCAATTTTCACAATCACTTTGAACAGATTTTTATTTTCTTTTGTGAATATCTATGACTTATCTCTGTTTGCTAATGCACAAGAAATGAATAAAAGAATTATTAAAAGTTCTATTGAATAAAACCTGAATAAACATTATGAACAAGAATCAGATATAATCTCGGCGTACCTAGAAGTAGCAGTGGCTTCTAGAATTACAACACCAGTTCGCATTAGACGCGATTACACTCCAAGGGGTCTAGTTGCAACACATTCATAAACAAACGCCTTTACTGTCCCATTGTTTTGAGTCGGACGATCAAATATTTTCTAGAAATCGTTTATATAATACCTAAATGACATAATGTCGTTACACATTAGTTGAAGCTCCAATGACACTTTTTCGTAGTATGCTAGGTCGTATTTTATGATCCGTTATAGGAGCAATGCTAGCCTCATGGCTAGCATTGCTCCTATAACGGATCATGTAGGTAGGTATGTAGCATAAAATGATGTTCAAAACGGTTGGACCAATTACGATAAAAAATTTCAAGCAATCTTCAGAATCGTCGAGCCAGTGACTCTGTAAAATTTCGTTCCTTCTTATTGCCTAATATATTACTTTTTTGTCATTTTTGTATAATAATTTCCATTCAAATTAATAGTTATTTTTAATCAAACATACTACATAGCCTGTACTAGTAGTAATCTACCTATCATGTAGGTAACATCATTCATGATGTTGGTAAATTGTAACGATGAACTCATTGTACTGTAATTATTAGAATCGATGTTATATCGATGCCGTTAACTTGTGTTATTTCACATGTTCCCACTATTTTCTATTAATTGTACATGTAGGTTCGCCGTCGCCGATCAAGGTGTACCGTAAACCAATATCAATCAAATTCAATACAAGAACTTTAGATAAAGGTTGTAGATGAAATAACGCATTTAAACATTTACCCTTACTATCAATGAATTAACAAACACCCCATGTATAAGAATCATATAATGTAATTTTACCATATAGGTCCATCTTGAAATTAGGATAAAATAAAGTTGCTTCCCGCCTGTACGCATCGGAATTTCAACAATAGAGATATTCAAGAGAGAAGCTGAATTATGATTTAGTTATCAAATGATATTAAGTTTTCTACATTTTTTTGTTGCGTGGTTCCGAATACATAAAGAGAATTTGGTAAAAACATGACATGTTTCAGGTACGTAATAATCAGCATTACACTAAGCAAATGAACAACAAGCGTATGTAAGTTATACAAAAATTATAGTAAGTTCGAAAGGAAAAGGATATCAAAATAAACTTTAAATAAAAGTTAACTCTCACAAATAATTATCTGCACATCTATTTAGAAAGTTTTATGTTGTGTTCGTAATTGACAAGATAGATAAGTTTTATATGAAAGCTTTGGTTAACATACAGCAAAATTGCAGTCGTGCAATGTCGAGGCGTATTGCCAGTTAGGTATTTATAAAGAGGAATTTAATTAGAAGCTGCTCAGCTGTAAATGGGAGCACCTGAAAGTGGCCCGTGATGGTCCCGATAAGGGCAAGGCGCCCATACCAGCCCCGCGGGCCGCAGCCGCTCGCGGCCCCAATAAGGCATCATCTAGTCCCGTTCGCTCGCCATCTCCCAACACACTTTTTGTACCACCTAACGGTTCCACTTGTCCGTATGTAATTGCTATAAATTCAACAACTACGGTTGTTGCCATCACTGAAACAAGTTTTATTTATTTCTAATGTTGTTTTATATTTACCGTGGATATAACGGGTCGGTTATTATGAGGCTCCGTTTGATAGTATTTATCGCTACGAAGATAGTTTGTGTAGATAGTTTTATTGATGAATTTTTAAAAACGACATTTTGTTTTTTTATATACTTGTAATTTGTAAAGTTTTGTTTAAATATGAATGTAGATTAAGTACCTATGCATTTAAAATGTCTAGCAAGTCGTACATTCCTTATAACATAATTCCGTATTTTTATAATTGCCTCTTAAGTTAAGTGAATATACTTTAATCTGTGCCCGGGGAATCCGGGGATGAGTTGAGTAATTTAATATTTTTATAATTTTCTTTGTTATTGAGAGTTGAGGGGTAAAAAAATTAGATTCGCCAATAACAATCTTAATCACGGATTATAACAAAAAATATGACGGATTAAGTACTCAACACATCAAGAATAAAATCATGTAATAATGATATAATCAAAATACAAAAATAACAAGGGCAGTTAAAAATTCCCATTGTAAAGCAAGTCGCACGACTTTAATGTACGTATTCGAATGCCAAACATGTATAAATAATACTCGGACAGACATCGGACGCGCACAATTTACAAAACACGCGTTCATTGTTACACGATTGGTAACAATATGACCAATGTATCAACATTTGTAAACGTTCGACAGTGCGCCTCCATTAGCCAATTATACAATCTGTTGGGACGGCTAATTGTCGCCCGATCCTTCGTACCTCTGAGCCCTTTAGTTCTCTCGATCCTGGAGCAGCCTTGATCTCTTACCCTTGTTCTGTTCCCAGAAGGTATTCAATATTGATTGACACGGTCTTGATTCGCGTTTTACTGCAACTCAGTACTTACTTTATTTTTTATTTATGTATGTACCTATATGACGTTAAAATATTTCTCGTATTGTAAAAAGAGAAATAATACGAATTTTTGTTTGTACTCGTAATTAGAACTCGAAATCTGGGCCTATACCCAAAATTTTGTCCCCTTTTACTAACCTTTGTTTTTTTAGGGAACACTATGTAAAATCACTTCACACAACTAGCTAAGGTAGTGACTCTAATAAATTATATCAAACTTTTTATTTAGACAGATTTGCTCTCAGGTTTTGCCTTTTAAACGTTACCTCTGGTAAGATGTCAGTTACTAACTTCTGTAGATAATGTTAATGGCAAGCAGGCGAAGCACGGACACTCTTTTGAAGTTTACCTTTAAAGGTTTTCCTTGATTAAGTGTTTTTACTAAAAGTACCTCGATCTAAGTTTAATTGCACAATGCACATATAGGTACTTAAAACTTCCATAAACATAAATAAAACGTATTATTATGTAATACTGTTGACATGACCTTTCTTGTAAATAAATAAGTAATGAATCGCACATACGATTGTTTTTGTTTACCGAACGCTGTTTGTCAATTTCATTCAAATCATAGCCAACCGGATTATTTATTCTACAAAGATATTTGTGAGCCCGATTTACCTTTACTCTTTACATAACATTTTCATTGTCACGCTGAAATTGGAATTGTAGCCGTGTCAATAGGTGTCAATACCAACATTCAGACGAAAAGTTAATACTTATTTACTTACTTATTTATATAAAATGTACACGTAACCAATCAATATATCATTTTTCTATAGCAACTAGCCACTAACTAGGTGCAATACTTGTTAACTAATACGATAAAGAGGGAAGATTTTATCTTATAATGGATACTTATCTAATAATCAATCTGGTATAGATATATTTGGCTAAACTAACTAAGTAAAGAGTTTGAGTGTTAGAAAATAATATAAGTACACACAAACTTACTTTCGCTTCTAAACTAAAATACTAGAATGGTAATACATATAAATAACGCGCAGCCTTAATTTATATTTTTGCTAGTTTGAAAAATAGTCAAACGAATTTACATGAAATATTAAATTATTATTCTATGAAACTAGTTCGTTAGTAAACAAGTATAAAATCAAGAAAATCGCAAGGAACTTGTGCACAAAAGGTAAATTACGCAATTGCTTCAATCGAACATGATTCTGAGTCTGAGTGATTTTGATTAGTGTTTACAAGTCTAGTGTACCAAGTTATTTGTGTAATACTTTTATATCTGATTTCAATTTATGATATGAATTTATACTAAATTAACCTACAAGTGTATGTGTAGATTAATAACTAATTATGAGCTAGGATTCGCATTAGCAAGGTAATTAAAACAATAAATACACACTTTTACAACATTTATTTTCCGTTACGAATCACAACACAACACATCACACACATTAGAGAATCACACATTGTAATTGTATTTTATTATTTTACTGGTGCATAATAATTAATGAGTTAAACTTTAAAACTAAAAGTTACTTAAAAATACTTAATTACTTTTCTATCTATTTTAAACAATAAGTTATTTATACTTATTTATATATAGTATATTATGAATTAAAAATGTTCCCCAAAACTTTCACATAAAAATAAATCACAGCTCAAACTTTGGTAATATTTGTACACAAAATCTACAAAATACTTATTAATAGCATTTAAATTTATCATTTGATATAATAACATCAGAAAAATATGACTTTTAATATACGTAAGCAAATAAATCGATTCTACTCAAAAAATAATTGTTGTACATTTGTCAAACAAAATAATTTTAACGACTTATCATCTATTGCTTTTACACAATTACTCGAAAACCACACAGACGACATTAAAAATTGTGCGACTCTTTATGGGACACTTACCTAGTCGGAGTCTGAGTCGGCGATGGACCACAGATTGTTGAACTGATGGCTGTAGTAATTCACCACTGACTCCGCGGACGAGTAAGTCAGGTTGGCGAAACAGGTGGCGCAGGAGGTGACAGACGCGTCATAATCACCGTACAACACGAACGACACTCCCCTGTAGCCTGCGACTCTCTCGTCCGACCGATTGTTGTCCACCAGACAAATCTTGCTCTCCACGGCCATCTCCGCCGGCTTCCAGCGGATAACGACCCCCTTACTCTTCAACTCCTGAGCGTACGGTGCCAACAGCTCATGGTGACGGCGGTCCAGCATCAAACGGATAATCGCCCCTTTTGATTGCAACTTAGTAAGTCGGCGCATCATCTTCGAGTCGTTGATCAAGAATAGCGCGATGTCGACAGTGAACCGCGCTTTCTTCATATTGTCCAAAACAGCGGGCAGCCCCTTGATAATGTGCGTCTGCTCGTCCACCTCGTCCATGCCAGGGAAGCGGCGAGGGAAACGCTTACGGATCAGGAACGTGGAGAAGTTCACTGTTGACAATAAAAAAACACACATTAAACTTTGTAAACTCACTAAGTCAATGTTTTAAAAGAGATATTTTTTTTTAATTTTGAACACTATTTTCTGTTTTTACTATTATTATTAATATTGAAAAGGGATATTAGTTGTTACGCGTAAAATCGTGTTTTAATAAACATTAATTACTTTTAAAGTTTGCCATTTCGAACGAGTGAATCGCGATTCGCAACCAACCCTCCAGGTTACTCGATCAAGTATTACAAAATACTGTAATACAGTGAGTCGGGGCGCGCCGTATTTATAGGAAACGTTCCTGAAGGTAAGTAGGTACTTGTTGCTTCCCTCCTTCAATCTAAGAAGTTTACTCGACTTTCCGCTGTACAGTCAACAACAAAACTACATCGTTTCAATTAATATTAATCAACGTTGCACTTTTACAATTATTACTTACTTAAATATTATTATTTTTTACTAAAAGTTAAATATGTTTAAAATTAAAATTAGAAAATACCTATTTAGTTGTAGAAAAACCTTGATCGTTTGTTTATACACATATAAATACAGATTTTTAAACATTCATACAGTCTGAGTACCCATAATAAAAAAAACAAAGATTATATGGTATCAACTGGGTAATTCAAATCCACTCGTGTTAAAATTTCTATAACAACTCCTTACTATTGTTGGATGATTTGATGTAATAAATATTTGCAAAATTTCATGATGATCAGTTGAATGTTGACGGTTTGTAACAAAAACGTAACAAGCTCGTTTTCACACTTATAATATAAGAAAATATGTGTATTGAGTGATATGACAAGTAACTGTCTGCATGAATGCAGGTAACTCAAAATGGAACACCGTAATCAAGTTTGTTCTATATTTACCCCAGCGGGCGGGCGCGTAATCATTGAACATTCTGATTATATGTGGCACTCACATTACCTAAGACTTTTGCAAGTTGTATGACAGAACGTGGATTAAATTGTATTATAATAACTTTAGCATCTGCAACACATGTTTAGTTATTAAGACTCATTTAATAATGAACTAGAATGTTTTTAGACATACTTATTAACAAATGTAGTTGCTACTAACAAATCTTTGTGTGTGGTAAAACTGTAACTTTATAATAATAATATAAGTACTTACACAGTAGAAAAATTAGAGCATTTAATTAATTTAGTTTCAGTTTTATTAACCCCGAAAATATATTTAAGTTTTAGAGGCTAAAACTTTGTAACTTAAAAAAAAGATTACCGATTTTATATTTTACGTTTATTTTGTTGAAAAGCAACAAGATGAAGACTCTTCTTAATAGTTAAAATCAATGATGATCTTGATGATACATGACAAATATCAGATACAAAACATAAGTTCTTAAATTTTATTTTTGCTTACGTCAGAGTACAGTTACATCGAACTTTGATATATCTATGTATGTAGCTTGTTCGTAGTAAGTTTCCTATTTTATGAGGAAGACAAGACATAGTATTTGTAAATTCACATACGTAAAGAATCTTCAAAAAATCCGGATGCAGTAAATCTTTATACTTTCATCTTCATCCAGATTAGATTCTGATGATAGTATATAGATTTACTGCATATTTTTAGTAATTAGCATAATAATTTTCAGTAAAGTTTTGTGTCCTTATTTAATATTTATCTTTATAAATGCATCTGCAATATGTTTTTCATAATTTTCCATATTTCGCTTTTCAGTACAATTTCTTCATAATATTTATAGTAAAAAGCAATTTTAAAAAATTGATAGCACTGTACGTTTCACAAGTTATTGCGCTATCGAAGGCTGCTGTAAAGTTGACTTTATATTGATTTATTTTTTATCATAGTTCATAATTACTTGTTTTTTAATTAATTTTCTTTCTTAAGCTCTTTAAACTTTAAAGTACTTCTTTAAAGGGCAAATTGAGCAAACAATTGTTTGTTTTTTAACCGACTTCCAAAAAAACAGGAGGAGGTTCTCTATTCGACGTGTATATATTTTTTTTTTTTTTTTGTGTGTTTGTTACGCGATTTCTTAGTAATCATGAATGGAGCTTTTTAAATTTCTTGTTTCATTAGAAAGCGGATATTCGCGAAGTGGTCCCATGTCAAGGAAATCAGGATCTGATGATGGGATCCAGGAAAAATCGAGAAAAAACCCGCAACAATGTAGGCTGGGGTTGTCGATTGACATTATCAAAAGTAAAACTACCTGTGACCCGTGGTTTTGCTCGCGATATTCTTGATACCATAAGAATTTCTGGATGAAAATTTTTTGGCTGTATTCTTTCGTTTTTAAATCAAATGCTGTTCACAATTCATGGGTTTTAGATATAAAAAGTCCTGTTTTTTAATTCGTTAACACACACTGAAATAAACCCGAACCTACAACATTTTTTAAAAATGTTTTTTTATACTATTATAGGTACCTATTACACATATATCTTCAGAGCGTTTTCATAAAACTTTTCGTAAAAAAATATATTTAGATATTACAAACAAACACTGCACCAGATTAGATTGTATATATTATTTTAATTAATAAATAGACAGTATAAACGTCATCCTCTATTTTCGTTTTTATTTTGACTTTGGTTAATTTTCTAAAAAGTTCTTATAGCTTTGTGGTTATAAAGAAGTTTTGTAATAAAATGATGGTTTAATTGGGATGATGAAGTTAAAAAGAAGTAATAAAATGCAGGGTTGTGTTAGATTATGAATCATGAGTAACATCAGCTCATGGGACAGGATTCAAGCGGTACCCGTTGAGGTTGAACTGCTTGACACTTATCCCTGCAAGAGGCTATTGCCCTCGCAACTCTCGCGGTAATCGTGGGAAACGACCTCTCCTTGCCAAATGTAGTCTTTGCTATAATGAGCGAGGAGAGGTCTTGGATTGGAGTGTCCACCTTTTGTGAGGTCGTACTCTCGCAAAAAAAAGCTGCCGAGAGAGAGCGCGAAGCCCTCTCCACTAATACTATCCGTAGCAGAAGCTTGGGCAGACGGAAGCGGGACTACCACTTTGCCCTGCAACCGCCATACGCCCGACCTGCGGCAGTGATCCACGGAGGGAGATCCACTACCGCCATATAGGCCTCGAGTACCGCGCGCTACGCGCGGTACTTTCGGAAGGGGGTAACTCAACATCTGTCGCCTAGGCGCTGTCCGGGATCGTAGTAGCGTGCAGCCGCGTTTCTTCCGGTTTCGGGCATAAGCGCAGAGGTGGCACACCAAGGGGTTTTAGTCGGTAAGCGCGTCGCCGCTCTATCTTTGCGGCGCGGAGTCCGACATACCCCGTCGTTCCCCTGGACAGAGGAAAGACGTAAAGTCGTCCTCCCACAAAAAAGGATTCAAGTGAACCAGGAGTCAAAAACTCTTCTGGAAGAAAATTTAAGCGTCTTTTGTAGAAGGAGACTTGCTTCCCACTAAAAAGTTTAAAATAAGGTTAATTTAAAAAAATAAAAAACCGACTTCAGCACTAAAATGTAAGAAAATAATTTAAAATAAACGATATTATTAATACATATTTACAATTTATAATTAGTTACTTTTGAAGTCGGTGACAGCCAAAGCCTTCATTAATATTGTAGGCGCGTCTTGTGCTATCTTATAAGAAAAAAAAACTATCCTGGGCTGGCACTGACTCCAAAAGTTACTAATTATAAATTGTAAATATGTATTAATAATATCGTTTATTTTAAATTATTTTCTTACATTTTAGTGCTGAAGTCGGTTTTTTATTTTTTTAAATTAACCTTATTATTTGCATAATGAAAGTCGATATTTGACTCGGTTGCTTGGCTAATAAAGTAAACATAATCGACGTAAATAATTATTTTAATAGTGAATATTTTGAAAAGTGATGATGATAAACCTAAATTAAATAAAGGTGTCCCGTGACTTTATTTGCTGATTGCTATTTTGTCGAAATTTTTGGGAAGTTAACTTACTGTTATGTGCAAAATACAGTATTTTAATCGGTTTCATGTCGTGTCCAATTATCATACTAGAAAATAGTGAAAAACTTGTTTTGCTATATCTTCTGAATTTAAACCTGATTAATCTAATTGTTTTTGTGTGAAACTAACACAAACATAGTGAGAAAAGTGAAGTTAAAAAGTGTTATTCCCACGGGATGAGAATTATCGCGGCACACAGTTATGCAGTGTTATTAAATTGTGATCATTCAAGTTTACGCACCAACAAGTTCGTATTCAGACGACGACATAGTGGAATTCTATGATAACATCAATAGTGCCATTGAAGAAAACCCGTGCTTCTATACTGTAGTAATCGGTGATTTTAATGCCAAGTTGGGAAGCGGCTTGCTAGGCGAAGAGTATGTGGGAAAATTTGGTCTGGGAGAACGTAATTTAAGAGGTCACACTATGGCAAATTTTCTTAGCCAGCAGAAACTTTTTGCTATGAATACCTTTTTCCACAAAAAACAACAGAGACTGTGGACATGGCAAAGCCCTGACGGCAGAACTAAGAACCAGATAGACTTTATACTGAGCTCCAATAGATATATATTTGACAATGTTGACGTTATAAATAGAGTGGGGGCGGGAAGTGACCACCGGATACTGAGAGCTAGGCTGAAATTAAATATAAAACTCGAGCGCCGACGGCTGGTAGAAACCACCCGCCCACCAATTGATACCAAATATATAGAGCTCCATCGAAACTTCTTTGAAAATAAGTTATCTGAGAAACTGACAGCCGAAGAGACGTGGAGTGTAGATGCCATCAGCAACCAATTAGTAAAGTCTATCAAGGAAACAGTCAACGAAATAAGACCTACGTCAAAATCAAGTTACAAGCCTAAGTCAAGAGAACTAGACAGCTTGTTGAATGAAAGAAAAATAATTCTAGCTTCTCCGGACCAAAATAGACTGTCAGCAGTCAACAAGCAAATTAGACACCACTTACGCAAATTATTAAGGCAAAGAAGGCATAAATTGATTCTGGACGTAATAGAAAGACACAAGGGGCCAAAAGTTTTCAGGAAACAGCTAAAAAGGGGATGCCAACAGATCCATAAAGTCACGACAGTTGAAGGAACTATAACAACTGACAGATCAAAAATCTTGGAGGTGGTGGAGAACTTTTACACCATGCTGTACAAAACACAAAACCTGGACCCCAACATAGGCCGTCAAGATACAAGAGCACCTCTTAGGAGGCACTACACCGAAGACCTTCCCGAAATCAGCCAGAATGAAAGAAATACGAAATTAAGAATGCCCTCAAGCTTATGAAGGTGGGGAAGTCACCTGGTGAAGACAATATTACGTACGAGAGTCTGAAAAACGGAGGGAGGCCAGTTTTGAGGCAACTCCAAATACTCTTCAACAAAGTGTTGTTTGAGGGCGTGGCACCAGAGTCTTGGAGAAATGCGGTCGTGATTCTACTATATAAGAAAGGTGATATCACTAAACTAACCAACTACCGACCTATTTCCTTGCTGAGCCACGTTTACAAACTATTCACCAAGGTGATAACTCTACGCTTGAGTGGCAAACTGGACGGGGCACAACCGGTTGAACAGGCGGGGTTCAGAAGAGGTTACTCTACCATAGATCATCTACACACTGTGCGGCAAGTAATAGAGAAGTGTAAGGAATACAATCAAACACTAGCAATCGCCTTTATCGACTACGAAAAGGCCTTCGATACAGTAGAACATTGGTCTGTAATACACTCTCTACAAAGATGCCAAGTGGATACTAGATACGTAGAAGCCATCAAAGCCATTTACCAAGCAGCCACTCTCCAAGTTAAATTGCACGACCTCACCAACCCCATACCCGTGAAGCGAGGTGTAAGACAGGGAGACACTATTTCACCTAAGTTGTTTACCTCCTGCTTAGAGGACATATTTAAGCTTCTCGACTGGACAAATAGAGGCTTAAATATTAACGGAGTCCCACTTACCCACCTCCGCTTCGCGGACGATATTATACTCTTTGCTAAAAACTTGGAAGAACTTCAAAGCATGACCGAGGAATTGCACGACGTGTCAGCATTACTGGGACTTAAGATGAATACGTCAAAAACAAAAATAATGTGCAATAACAATGATGCCGACCATATCACTGTACACGGGCAAGCACTGGAAAGGGTAAACGAGTACGTATACCTTGGGCAAATCCTAAGCCTAGAAAAGAACACATTGGATAAAGAAATTATACGCCGAATTAGACTAGGTTGGGGTGCTTTCAGTAATTTATCCGAAGTGCTCAAAGGAAATGTACCAATCAACCTGAAGCGAAGAGCATTTCAACAATGTGTTCTGCCTGTAATGACCTATGGAGCAGAAACCTGGACTCTTACACAACAGGTTATTAACAAATTACAGGTTGCCCAGAGAGCTATGGAAAGAGCAATGTTGGGTGTTTCTCTTCGAGATAGAATACGTAATACGGAGATCCGAAGAAGAACTAAGTTGACCGACATTGCCACGACAATAGCTCAAAGAAAGTGGAAGTGGGCTGGGCACATCTGTCGAACTACAGACAGCCGTTGGGGGAAAGCCGTCTTAGAATGGAGACCAAGGACTGGGCGGAGAAGCGTGGGCAGGCAACCGATGCGGTGGACGGACGATCTGGTTCGCATAGCAGGTAGACATTGGATGCAGAAAGCTCAACATCGAAGTGAATGGCGTGCAATGCAAGAGGCCTACACTCAGCATTGGGTGGCAATAGGCTGAAGAAGAAGATTAAATTGTGTATCAAACGTATTGGTTCCGTTGAATACTGGCTCTACTTTGTTACCAGCAATAAGTAGTTCCATTGTAACAAATACGCGTTCAACTGAATGAAGTAAACACAATAATGTAATACAATAACTTATACCCTTCTAAGAAATACGAAAAACACGATACACAGACACAGGTACCATTGATGCACCTTAAATGGTACAAAATCAATTGGTACAACTTATTGAATATTAAAAAGTTAAAATTTTCCAACAATTGTTAAAGTTTCGCTGAGGTTGAATTTTTTAACACATACTTTGACCAAATTCTTTCACGCACAACTATTGTAGCTTTTTACAGTTATATCGTTTTGTTGCTGTGTTTTAGACTTTATAAACACGATTTTATGAGTTGTATCATTGTACTGGTTTTGTTGTAGTATTTTATCTAATTCTATATTTTATTTATACTAATTTACCAAATATTTGTAATACTAATAATATTTTTAAACCATTTATGTATTAAGCCTATCTCTATAAGCGATATATGAAATAGGGCTTTACTTTCCCTAAAAGATCAAGGTGCACCCTGCTGTTAAATAACCAAAACAATACATTAATAACAAATAATAACATAGTACTTACTATTAATTTATTTACGTTTCGTTTCATAAGTTATTAAATACAAACTCCAAAACAAACAAACAGTATAAACATGTGTCTGTTTTGGCATCACATTTGGTGTCGCCAGTGGCCACATTCCTGCCGTCGCCGAGTAGAATTCGATCGTTGTTGTGCCGATCAAATTGTAATAAATAATTACGTGTAATGAGACACGCCACGAGACGAAGCCTCGCTCGGCGGCCGTCATTGGCCGCGTTCAGGACGACCTGCCAGTGCCACACTCATTTCATTATACTTATTAAATACTTTATACTGCAATTAATGATTTAGTAAGCTCTTAAGCAGCCGCGCGTTACATAGAAAACTCGAATTTTCCAAGAATAGATAAGTACTTCCAAGTACGTAAAATAACTATTTACAAGTTAACTTACGACATTTAAACGATATGTTATTCAATGATTGCTTATTTTTTTGGAATAACTAGAAGCTCTACCTAGAACCTCAAGAACGATTCGTTAAACAATCTTGTTCTAATAAAGACAAACTGATGAAAACAGCAAACGAAGGATGCCTTGCATGTTTTCTTGCATACTGTAAACTTGTATGTGGAAATGAATTCCTTTTAATGTTACTACTTTCTTTCACGTAATATAAAAAAGAAGTATCATAGTCGTCGTGTACCTACAGTTTTATATTAGAAGGACCTTCAACGGTATTTGTTTGTTGTGCCTACATACGTCCCACACATTACGCAAAACACCCACAGCAGTTGTAAAACGTAAGTCTTCCAAATATGGTTGATTACGTTAGTTCATTGTCCGTAGCCGACATTATTCAAATCAGAGCTTTCATTCATAAAAACAAGTCGTTTCTATGTTTCATATCTACACGTAACTAAGTACGAGTATATGATAATTACTAAGTTTTTTAGTTTTAAGTACATTTTGAATGACCGAAAGTTAATCATTTTGAAAATGCGTGCCTTTTTATACCGAACTAGCAGCGCCCCGCGGTTTCACTAGCGTAGTTCCCACTCCTGTGGGAATACAGGAATGAACTATAGCCTATGTCACTACGCACTGATAAATTAGCTTTCAATGAGTGAAAGAATTTTTGAAATCGGTTCAGTAGATCCCTTACATTTTAACAAATACACCAACTTTACTTCTTTATAATAAGTATTAGTATAGATTTAACGCAGAATTTACACAAGATATTGGAGTACAGGTAAATAATATTATTTGTGAACGTAAACTACGATTAAAATACAGTATTTAATATCGAAAAGCTTTAATTTAAACAAAAACAGTAAACTAAAATGCGGTTGCCAACAACCACTCACTAGATGGCGTTGACTAAAGTTAGAACACGCAAGCGTTTTATTCCGAGTCTGCATGACTACCGGCCGGGGTTGGCAGTGTGTTTAAGTTCAAATAGTTTTAAGTAGGTTAAGCTTAGGTTAAGACATCCAACCGCCTAACCCATTAAAACTCTCGTAAATTAAAGTATTATATACTTATTGTTATAATACTTAACATATTTTTGGACGCTATTACCTGCTATTATTGTGGTGGGCTAATAGTGTATAATGCACCCTTACTACTTTGGAATAAGGGCGAATTCCAACTGTTTAGCTGGTGTTTGCCTTATATTCCGATACGTTATAACAAAGTGTTAAGTTTATTTAATGCTTAGTGAAGATGGTAAATGAATTATATTAAATAGGTATCTATATATATAGGTATATAATTTAATAAAGCCCTTATTTTATAAGGAAGGTAGAATATAATAATCGGCCATGCAGCTTTTTAACATTAGCTCTTCCCGACTTAAATAATAAAAGCTTTTTATAGTAAGTAAGTACATGTCTAATTATTATTTACTTGCTTATTGAAGTAATATAGTGACTTGACTTATTTATATTTTTTCAATTTCATTTCTATGAATTGTCTCGTTGGAATGAATATAAAAATAGCAATTACAGCATAAATTGAAGAGTGAGATTATGGCATATTTTAGGTTTTCTTTAAGGTATTGGACATTGGAACAGTAAATTGTGAAAGCCGTAACAAACAAAAAACTCTTTTTCACATCAATAATATTAGGGATACCTACTTTGTTATACTCGTCGTTAATTTTAATTGATACTAAGTTTTGTTTGCAGTCAAATCTAATTCATTTGTGTAATTACAAATAACGTCATTTGCCTAAAATTAGTTTCATTTTCACATTTTAAAGATTTTATACCTAGCATTTATGATTTTATTTATCAATAAATAACTTATTGGTAATTTATAAACTATTATTAATATAAATTATTGATAATGTATGTGATTTTAGCATATAGTAGTCGTCAACTGCGCTTGTAGTGTCGTAAGCTGAAATCCTAACTAATCCTAATCCTAGGTATCCCTACTAATATTATAAATGCGAAAGTAACTCTGTCTGGTCTGTCTGTTACCTTTTCACGGCTAAACTACTGAACCGATTGACTTGAAATTTTATACAGGGGTAGCTTATGGTCCGGGAAAAAATATAGGATACTTTTTATCCCGAAATTCCCACGGGAACAGGAACTACGCGGGTGAAACCGCGGGGCGCTGCAAGTATGTCTATAAATGTTAGCATTTGGTATGTGTCGTAAATGATTGTAGAGTCGCGATGCGCACACGCACACACAAGCGCGACAGGTTCCACTTGATTCTGTAGTGGGGTGAGTGTGTGAAACAACTTTAAAATCACCGTATACAACACGACCATTTGGTTTTGATACTTGCACAAACTTTAACATATAATATTATCATGTTTGCATAA
Organism: Timandra comae; assembly: GCA_958496195.1. NCBI lineage: Eukaryota > Metazoa > Arthropoda > Insecta > Lepidoptera > Geometridae > Timandra > Timandra comae. The sequence continues at coordinate 9,790,522 of OY292353.1, read as the reverse complement.
CTACTTTCACATAGAAACATTATCAAAACAAACTCAAAGGCTTCGTAAAAATAAACAAAGGAAACAGCTTAATAAAGATTACGAATCTTTTTAATTGAGATAATACTTTCAAGTGGGCGTCTTAAAAATTTGTTATTGATCTCCTTAGGAAAGGGGTGGATTAATTTTTGTGTTTTTTTGCAAACTGCTAATTAATTTCTGTTTACTTAGAACAAAGAGCGGGTGGCGTACCTTTTGTTTTTGTTAAATGCATGATGATAGCAGTACTGTACTAATTTAATCTCTGTGACAAATGTCAAACTTTGGTTCAAAGGGTTGTCACTTGTCAGGATCTAATTACATCTAAGTCAATAGAAATTATTGATGTTTCTGACTATTATACTCGTAGATGCTATGCTAATGCAAACTACGAGAATAAAGAGAAAAGTTTTTAAAATTGAAGTAACTTTAAACCTGAGAGAGTTTGTAGAAACTTACTTATCATTTAAAATAATTACATAGGTATCCTAGAAACCGATCATACGGGGATTATTTTTGATGCTACAAATTAAATCTTTATCATATTCTTTATAGTTAAAGTAACTCTACAGTATACTTATAAATACAAGTAGTTGATAAGTACCAAGAATGTTGGAGCGTGATGGTGCCGACCACCTCACCTCACTCGAGATCGCAGGTCACCCAATATCCCGGACAGATGTTCGGTATTACTTGAACGTAAAGAAAAAATGCATCATTTTTTGTCTTAAAATTTTCTTAACATTCAACAGATGTTGCATGAGTTTTGCTTCTAAAGGATATCCGAACTTTTTACCAGCATAACTTATTTCTTGTGAACATTCAAATTATTAGACCACTCCATAGAAAAACTATGCATATTTGAATTAAATTCCTGACATTATTATACTTAAGTAATTACAATTATTGTCATTTGATATATTCCTGCGGTTAACCAGGAGGAGGACAAGAGAACAATCTGGCATACGAGAAAATAGTCGCTTAATAGTATTTTCGAATCAATCAACTGATTTTATAATTATTATTCATTCGGCAAACATTTTAAGTTATTCACGGATGTTACTTTCTTGTTATTGGTAACCAATTTAATTAATGTAGTTTTTAAAACCGTGTTCTAAATTAGTCGGATCGCAGAGAGCCGGTTCCATTTTATTGCTTTTATTTTACGTTCACATGAATGAGTTGGTATTAAAATAAGACCTAAGTGACACGGAACATAATGACCACTTGTTTTGTTTGCATTAAAACTTGTTTCGGCTCAGTAACGGAAGGCCGAGACGCAGTATCGAGTGAGTACTGCGAGGGAGAAGGATGAATGATTGGCTTTTGGAAAGGAGATGTTCTGCCGCAAACCGAATTTGTACCGAGATATGTTTTTATGGGCTCAACATCATGTTTGAGATATTGGCAAAGGCCTCTCGTGAGAAGTATTGTTCACACATAAGTAATCTGCCTGCATCCCACGATTTAGGATCAAATCAAATCAAATCAAATCAAATCATTTATTAGTATTAACATGAGTAAGTTAGGTGGTAGATATACATTATTTAAGTAACAACATGTTAAGCCTGTTCGGCGTATACATAAAGTATAAAATTGAATTTTTAACATAAAAACAAATTAAAGTGAAATATTAAAGTGAAATATAGTTCAACTATAGTTTTCGTATATTATTTTCTAAGGAAATGTTCAAGATAAAATCACGTAAAGTAGTATGTTTCGTGTCATTTCCCTAATTCTATCGATTAGTTCGTGTACGCATCCCAAGCACCGTATCAGTAGCGCGTGCCTGCGGAGTCCGACCGAGTATGTGAATAACAATCATTGGGCCACAGCCGCCTCCTCACATTGGGGTGTGCTTGTAATTAAATGACCATTCACCATACGGGCACCAGAATTGTAAACGATTAACACAAATTCTCTTGAACCCAATGAAACAAATTAACATGATTCAATTTCGTTCATTTGGTATAGGAACATACGTTAGTTACTAATTGTTATTGTTTAGTTTATGCATACGTCATCGTGATGATATCATGGTATCGTACAAGCTCACGATTTGCGCATTATTGAAAGTACTTTTTATGACTTAGTTCAATCAGCCGTCGTAACAAAATCACTTAGATTTTGTATTAGACCAGGGTCGATAAGTTTTGAAACAAAATAAAATAATAGTAGGATAAAACCCATTAGAATAGGAGGAGAATATTATAAAAATTAAAGGAAAAATAATTTACGGGCGATCTGAGGTTGGGAAGGGGAGGGGGGTGAGTTTTAAGGGTAAAAAACGGTTTTTCTCGATTTCCAGCAAAACGTAAAGTCCTATTGAAAAAAGTCAAATGGCAAAGTTGTAGGTAATAAAAAGATCTAAATGTTTTGTATTGACACTTTTTTCACATAACCTCAAAATTTATGTGAAAAATTCAAAAAACCAAGTTTTTGGTTTTTTATTTTTATCTCTTTCAAAAACAATTTTTTTTTCACGAAATTTTGTGAAAACTTACCTTTTTATGTCCCAAATACGCTGTAATTTATTTGATTAGAAATATTTATTTTTTCACCTGATTTTGAATTAAAATCAAAAAATCACCCTAATTTTCTACATAGCGCAAATATTTATTCGTTATCTCTTCCACCGTTTTATTTTTATGCCAAATTACCTTGTGCAGTAAAAATTCACCGTCGACGACATGCACTACACCGTCAAAAAGCGCCTCCCCTTCCCAACCTCAGATCGCCCGTAAATTATTTTTCCTTTAATTTTTATAATATTCTCCTCCTATTCTAATGGGTTTCATCCTACTATTATTTTATTTCATATTTTATTATTTTTAAAGGCTTCTACCCTGGTCTATATATTATGTAATTTGATTCAAATCTTACGCATGTTATAGTAATTATAAGACACAGACAGACATAGCTTTGTTGATGTGAATGTATGAATGATCATAATACTCGTACATTATCACTTTTCAAGCAAAAATAAAATCGGAATTTGGAAAAGAGACTTATTTATTTTATTACAAACTAGCTACGCCCCGCGGTTTTACCCGCGTGAAACCCGCGTAACTCGTAGTATCATATCATACAATCTCGGCACAATTCACCATCGTGTGTTAAAAATTAAGTAACAACGCCATCTGTGGGTACGATTTGCGATTACAAAAAGTTAATATTAAAACATACTATTACTTATACACAATCCCATGGGAATTTCCGGATATAAAGTATCCTATGTGTTGTTCCTAGTTGTAAGGAACATCTGTACTAAATTATCTAAATCGATACAGTAGTTTTTGCGTGAAAGAGTAACAAACAACCAAACTCACAAACATACAAACTTTGGCACTTATAATATTAGTAGGATTTACCTTTAATTATTAAAATTATTACATTGGTGTCAAGTACAAGTATGGAAGGCAAAACTTATTATATTCTCGTAGTTACCTTTCCTGAGGGTATATGGGATAAAACCGTATGTTTTTTTAATTCACCTGTAATATCCCACTGCTGGGTAAAGGTCCCCCCCCCAAATCCCTCCATCTGTCCCTGTCCCTAGCCAGCTCTTTCCATCTATGTCGAACCTTTCAAGGTCCTGCCTCCAACGTGTCGGGGAGCGACCCGGGGGCCTACGCTCGTTGAGTTCACAGTTCCTGGACAATTTAGCCCACCTATCTGAGTCCATCCTACAAAGCTTTGCAGCTTTAATTGCCTGTGTCTGTGATACCTGTGGTGTTCTTAACGCGGTCTATTCCCTATTTCCGAGAATGCTGCGTTCCATGGCTCTTTGGCAAACCTTGAGCCGGGTCTTCTGTGCCTTGGTGAGTGACCATGTTTGAGCACCGTAGGTTAGGATGGGCAAGATGCACATGTCAATGAGTCTTCGCTTGGTAAATCACCTTCATTAGTGGTCTCATGGACCAGAAGCTTTTCCAGGCATTGTCAATTCGTCGACTTAACTCTTTGTCCTGCCTATTGTCGAATGAAACTAGCTGGCCCAAATATATGTACTCATTGACGTAGTTCACTGCTTGCCCATCTACCTTGACCCTACGTTTTCTGCTATTGGTCATTAGTTGTGTTTTAGACCAATTCATCAGAAGACCCACCTCGAGGCTCCCCTTGCTCAGGTCTTGGAGCATGAGTTGTAATTCAGTCGCTGAAGGGGCGAAAAGGACAATATCATCTGCAAACCTAAGGTTTGATAACAATTTGTTACCGATGTTTATGCCCTTTCTATCCCACTGTACTGCAAGAGTCTGGAAAACCTCTTCGAGTGTGCTCGTGAATAGTTTGGGAGAGAGCGGGTCGCCCTGCTTTACCTTTGGAAATAGGAAAAATGGAACCGAAAGCATGAAGCTTTATATTGGCTGTAAGAATATTATTGTAAATGATTTCTAAAAGATTTATATAGGTTTTCTCTATTCCTTGTTTTTCTAAGGCATTAAATATAGCGGAATGTTTCAAACTATCAAAGGCTTTGGCGTAATCTATAAAACCTATATTATAGGGGTTTATTAAATTCCCTACTCCTTAAAAAGTAAATTATCTAATAGTGAAAGTATTTTTCAAACCGGTCTAGTAGTTTTGGAACCTATTCTATATACTCGATGAAACTAACGAAAATTAAAATATTTTCTTTATAATATTAGTGTAGACAATAGACATAGTACTAAGTGTACGTTCATATCTTTAGGTGTCTATTACAGAGTGCTTATCTATCGCAGTTACCACTTACTCAATTTATACCTTAATCAGTAGGTGAGGGTTCTCTAGAACAACAGGCTCATCATCTGCAATCTTATAGTTGTAGAGAGACGCATTCGGTACCGGGACTATTTGACGAGATTGGCCACATTGTTTACAGTTTCAAATCAATTTAAATTGTCATTTAACTAAGGTGTAACGATCACGTTATGAATTATTTCTTTCTCGTATAATCTAAGTAATTTAAAAACCAATTAAGTTTCAGATAGAAGTGTGTAGCGAGTCTCACGTTCGGCCGTTGGCCGTCGCGGGACGCGACGCACCACAATTTCATGCATCACTTGGCAGATATTTGATTACGTTACACCGCGGCCCTCCCGCGAACCTCGCACTCTTTACTCAAGTGCATGCATGTCTTACCGTCTTACATATCGCGTCTCAACTCTAGAATTGCCCAATAACATTATAAAATTAATAGCACTACGATTTCGTTCCATAAATTCAGTTAGTTTTTTGGTCATATAAGTACCTAGGTTAGTTAGGTAGGTATTAAAATATGTGTTAAGTTACATAAAGAAGGTATCTTACTATTATTTAAATAAAGGTAAAGGTCCTTACTTGTTATTTAAATTGCTTTTTTTAGAAATTTTTACTAAGATAAAGCAATAAACTCATTATGAACATTAAAAAATTGCGAGATGAGGGAAACCAGCCTCGACTTGTTTCCTGTGGAAAGCTTCGAAAAAAGTCCCTTCACCTCTATAATTATACCTACCTAGCTTACCAGCAAACAATCCTCATGCATGCAGTCTACTGCTAATATGCTTACCCATACCTCTAGCAAAAAGTGTTTTCAAGATTTGCCATAAAGAACGTAGGTAACATTTTCAACATTTTACAGTGCGTCCTTACCTTTAATAGCATGGTGTTTTATTAAGTTATATAGATGATAAGATAAGTAAGTAAAGAAAATACAGTAGATAACATTAGGTAGGTAATTTATCATGCTATATTTTACTTTGGAAATGCAAAACAAAGTAAGTGCAAAAAAAAGCAAATTCAGTAAATCATACTATCACGTTATTGGAATTTTCAATCCTCACATATGCATATTTTTTTTATGTTTTGTAAATACCTGTAGAAGTAAAAAAAATGTTTTTTGCTAACCGTACAGCCAACAATAGTCAGCACTGTAAACAACGCCAATGAACGCAATTTCAAGGAATTAATCCGACAGCGCCATCTATGAAATGCGACAGCAACTACTTGAAACAAACTGTCTTTAAGTTCACTGAATCGACGTCAGGGGGCGCTACTAATTGTGATTTTAGTTTCAACATCTCTACCTAGATGGCGCGGCATGCTTAGATTTGATTTTAATAATATTTTGAAGAATGTTGTTTGCAATAACATTTTACTTTTTTAATGTCCTGATAAATTAACGTATTATTGACAAAACATAATAAACTTATCAATTTCATAAAAATATTTGGACTAGTAGGTAAATAAGAAAGAAGCCATGGTTCATTATCGTTTAGCATTACTATTATTTAGTACCTAATCGTTCTAATAGTTACCTATAGTGATATTCGAACCATTAAGTAATTACAATTAAAAAGTACCATCGATGAATTAGGTACATACCTACCTACCTACATCTTTTCGGTGATAATAAGAAAAATACTTTATATGGCGTCATTTACCTACCAACAATATTGCGACTTTAAAAAGTATTTTACTTATACAAAAAGTACATAAACAATCTACATATCTACCTCTACTTATGTAAATATAGGTAAAAGTATGTACGAGTATAGTCTATAGTCGTAATAATTTGTAGTAAGTACCTATACCTACTAAATAACCTACCTACCATATAAGGTGTTGTATGAACTATGGATGTTATGTTATTAAAAGGAAAGGAAGTTAATAAATATACCTAATAGCTTCCTTCTAAGTAAGCATAGGTACCTACGTACCTATCGCAACGCCTCCAAAAGGCAGTAAGACAAGACGTAGGTAATTATGTTATTATTTGACAACCTAATTACCATTAGAAAGCTTACTAAGCATATAAGACAAAGGTACCTATCTAATATCGTTTACTTTAAAATTGTTGTCATAAAGCGTTCAAGAAACGTAGATATGAAACCTCTCTGTGTCCACACGATACCTACTTGTAACATTTATCTAATGTGAGCCGTGCAGTGCAACATTCGTGCAGGCTGTACGGCAGAAACGGGTACACGCGCAGCTTCCGAGGTAGTGGTGGTAACATTGGAATGCCATAACTCAAGCATACCACCTTAACGGTTCGAGCGAGAAAGACACTCCTATAAACTAAAACGAGACGAAAGATATTATGGTTGAACGACCGATCAAATAAGTTATAATGCTACATTAGCTTTTTGCCTGCGACTTCGCCCGGATTTAAAAAGATCCTAGGCTTTGAGAAATCCCCGCGGGATCCTACGGCACCCCAATCGAACGCGATCGGAATTTGCTGGGATTTTAGTAGATGGCATTCCCTTCTGGCGGGGAAAGCCTCTCATACTTGACCACCGTATCTCCCCTTCGATTCCCGGTGCTAGATGGCAAAGTCGTTCCCCAGCGGCAGCGTGTAAAACTACATCATAAGTAACCCTCAATTTCGAGCATCCCATATGGTCCTAAAATGTATCTCGTTGCTTTGACAAATCTATAATAGGTAAACACTAATATGATAAGGTGATCTTAATAACTTATCAAAAACTATGTTTATTTAGTACCCGTATATCTACTAACTGGGGTATCAGCGACTAAGCACATAAAAAAAACCCACATACACACATCAAAAGTGTCTAGGGATCAACATATATTTTTGCAATAACTTTTCTCCTGATTGATATTAATTAAAATTTTCTTTAAGGATTCATCAAATAAAGTGTTTTCGTTTGTCACAGTAACGATAAACCAAGTCACCTTTGCATTAATAAAGAAATTTGCCATTTTCCTAATAAAGGGATTTTTGACATTTGAACCACTAACATTAAAGTTCGAAAAAAAGACTGAAATAACAGTTTTCTTTAAAATTTTATTGGGTAACTTAAACAATTAATAATCCGTGTTTCTACCGCGAACACTAACAACACAAGAACATCGGTTTGGCATACTCAAAATGAGTTCATCCAAATCACGCTGTGGAATGGCCGCCCATGTTCGTTGCAACAACAAAAAAAGGTCTTCTTGCGACTGGATACCCTCCATATTCGGCAGAGCTCTTCTCTGTAGCATATCCCATGCATGCTCAATCGGGTTCAAGTCTGGCGACTGAGCAGGCCAGGGCAGGACATTGATGTTAGCTGCGGCGAGAGTCTGTCTTACAACTCTTGCGGTGTGCGGTCGTGCATTATCATGCATTAACTGAAATAAGGGACCGATTTGCACTTGTAGAGGAACGATGACGTCTGATACAATCGTCTCAGCATAAATTTGAGCGTTGAGGTTGCCTCTGATCCAAATCAACTCAGTTCTTCCGCCGATCCAAATACCCGCCCATACCATGATGGTTCCACCACTATAAGGATGGACTTCCTGGCAGGATTTTAATCGCTGTTGGCGTCCAGGGGTTCTCCAGTGTCGTATACGTCTTGTATCCGGTCTCATACCAAAACGAGACTCATCAGAAAAGCACACGAAACGCCATTGTTCTTCTGCCCAATTTCTGTGTTCAAGAGCCCATTGATATCGAATCCTACGATTGTGCATTGCTATAGGTGGTACCCGTAGCGGTCTTCGGGAATGAAGGTTCACTTCATGCAAGCGGTTTCTGACTGTTTGGTCGCTAATTAAGTTCCCTGAAGAGTGATGAAGCCGCACGGCTAACATCATGGCGGTTATTGTTGGAGCTCTTCGAGTTAAGATTTGAATGTATCGGTCTTGTCTCCGTGTGGTGCAGCGATACCGTCCTCCATGGCGCTCAGCCACGGTACCAGTGCTTCGGTAACGTGTCCAAAGTCGACTGATAACACTCTGACTTGTATTCAGAGCTAAAGCCACAGTACGTTGCCGGGAACCAGCTTCTATCATTCCCACGGCTCTGAGCATTTCTTCCCTGCTTAAATGACGTCGCCGCTCCATAATAACGTTGGTTTTAATCAGTAGTAGGGAAACAGTAGCACTAATAATGTCTTCAATGCGTTGTATGTTTTTATAGGGAAAATATTGACAGCTGATTTTCATCTTTTACTCGAATTTGATTCACAGTTCCTGATTCAAATTATGAAATGCACCAAAAAGGATCCATATAAATTTATAAAATCATAAATTTATTACAAAGCCACATCTCAATCTCAAGAAATCCGCATAAAAATGCTTGATCCCTAGACACTTTTGATGTGTGTAGGTACACATACCCAGACCTAGATAAACATTTACAAGTCACATAATATTTAGCACACATGGCAATCGGACTTGCAACCACGGTATTCAGGGATGGTGAATTAGCCATTTGGATCGTCAAAATTGTGATTTGATTCTTTTAATTGCTTTCGAATACACTTTTATAGGCCCTTAAAGAACTTTAGAACTCCTTCGTTACTTTCTAAATCTATTTACCATTGTCTATACATATGTATTTAGAACACAATCCAATTCGTGGGTTAAATTTTAACTATCATACCGAAATCTAAACACTTCCTATGTCGAATGTTCAATAATAACTACCTGTGACCAAAATATATCATCACGTCATCCTATAATCTAAATTAAATCACTATTTAAGTATCTACTCCCTTCTTAGTGATCTCCCTTACGTAATATCACCTCCTACGACATCGCATAAAGTTACAGTCGCATGAGGGTGGTCCCTTATTCACTTCAAATAACTATATTTAATATCACGACTAATGTACGTTATTACTTGTTCCTAGACTATCATTTTGTCATCTTACGGTTAACAAAAAAACCCTTTGTCATATAAACTAGTCGGTTTGACCACACATCTAGTGATCACATACACATTACAATTTTAGTGTAATAATAATCCCACCAAAAACATTCTGTAAAAAACTAGCCAAGTCTCGATGGAGCTGCTTGTTTAACTCTAAAAAGTAATGAAATCTAGACAGACTCGTGCCAAGTCTAAGGTTCCTTACTGCGATTTCTTTATTATTATAGTTAATGTTGTGTGACTTGGCCGTTGAAGGGTACACATGTATGTACACAAGGGTACAAAACTAGGTGCTCCATGACGCTATTGCACCAATCTTAAAAAATCCAGAACCTATCCATTGACGATAGAAAATTTGCTTAATTATAGCCACTTGAAAAATGTTGATTCAATATCCAGTCAGTTGTAGGCTTGATAAAGCTGCGTATTTTAATAATGTTATAACATTACGTGTAAACAAAATTGACATGTACCCACTACTAACCTTTTAAACAATGTTCAACGGCCAAGTCACACAACATTAACTATAATAATAAAGAAATCGCAGTAAGGAACCTTAGACTTGGCACGAGTCTGTCTAGATTTCATTACTTTTTAGAGTTAAACAAGCAGCTCCATCGAGACTTGGCTAGTTTTTTACAGAATGTTTTTGGTGGGATTTCATTTCTTTTTGTTAAAACTTGTTTATATTGATTTATTTTATTACATTTTCTTATTTGACACACTTATTTTTTAGGAGTAGTATTATATTATTAAGCGCCCCGCGGTTTCACCCGCGTAGTTCCCGTTCGCGTTTCCGTGGGAATTTCGGGATAAAAAGTATCTATACATAAATAGTTTTTAAGCTACCTCCCCAGAAATTGTCAGCCAAATCAGTTCAGCTGTTCTAGAATTATAATTCCCGTTCCCATTCCCGTGGGAATTTCGGGATTAAAAGTTTTCTATGTGCTTCTCCTGGTTCTAAGCTACCTCCCCACCAATTTTCAGCCAAATCAATTCAGCCGTTCTTGAGTAATAAATTCCCGTTCCCAATCCCGTGGGAATTTCGGGATTAAAAGTATTCTATGTGCTTCTCCTGGTTCTAAGCTACCTCCCCACCAATTTTCAGCCAAATCAGTTCAGCCGTTCTTGAGTAATAAATTCCCGTTCCCATTCCCGTGGGATTTTCGGGATTAAAGTGTTCTATGTGCTTGTCCTGGTTCTAAGCTACCTCCCCACCAATTTTCAGCCAAATCAATTCAGCCGTTCTTGATTTTTAAATTCCCGTTCCCAATCCCGTGGGAATTTCGGGATTAAAAGTATCCTATGTCCTTTTCCTGGTTCTAAGCTACCTCCCCACCAATTTTCAGCCAAATCAATTCAGCCGTCCTTGATTTTTAAATTCCCGTTCCGAATCCCGTGGGAATTTCGGGATTAAAAGTATCCTATGTCCTTTTCCTGGTTTTAAGCTACCTCCCCACCAATTTTCAGCCAAATCAGTTCAGCCGTTCTTGATTTTTAAATTCCCGTTCCCAATCCCGTGGGAATTTCGGGATTAAAAGTATCCTATGTCCTTTTTCTGGTTCTAAGCTACCTCCCCACCAATTTTCAGCCAAATCAATTCAGCCGTTCTTGATTTTTAAATTCCCGTTCCCAATCCCGTGGGAATTTCGGGATTAAAGGTATCCTATGTCCTTTTCCTGGTTCTAAGCTACCTCCCCACCAATTTTCAGCCAAATCAGTTCAGCCGTTCTTGAGTTACAATTCCCGTTCCCATTCCCGTATAATTCCCGTTCCCGTTCGATTATCCTAGTTTTTATAGTTTTCCCTTTATGTGGCCATTAAACCCTAACTCTGTACCAAATTTCAGCTCTCTAGGTTTATGGGAAGTACTAGTTCTATTTTGATGATCATGAGTGAGTGAGTGAGTGAGTGAGTGAGTGAGTGAGTGAGTGAGTGAGTGAGTGAGTGTCTAAAATGCGAAACTTTGCTTTCGCTTAACTTGGGCACTAAATGACCTACAGACTTGAAATTTTATTTTAAGTATGTGATTGTATAGCTTACTGGATGACGAAAATTTCAGCGTTCTAGTCTTATCCAGAGGTTGTCAAATAGGGGCCTGAAAATGCGGCGAAATGGTTCCTGTAAAGGATGGTACGGCAGTGTTTGCTTCGCGCTCGACTTGGCGGGGGGCACTGCCGTGCCCCCAGATGTTATTAACAAAAAGTGTGGCTTCGACTAGCGGTAATCAGAACTCTCTTTATATCCATAAAGGTTGAAGTTAAATTTCTTAAAATGTACTTTTTCGCATTGTTCTGGTTTGGTTAGAGAATGTGTGTGGGTACTTTCGATACTTACCCTAGATAGAGGCATGAATAGTAAATCTATAGATTACTTACATGGGTAGTAAACACCCCTGTTACAATGGGCTATTATGATGATAGTCTTAAAACAGTTCTCGACTACATTCGGTTGTTTCAACACCTCACAAATATACTGGAGTATGTTCAATAACGAGGGGAAGTGATTGTAAAACATTCATTTACTCCTTTGTATCTGTTGAAATAATTAAATATTATAACTAAACAAGTATCCATTAAAACACGTCACGTCCACTAAATATTCTGCCGCTTTTTTGTAAACAAAAGAACTCAAACAGTCTCTGAACGTAAGTGAAGACATTATAATGACAAAACGATGAAAATACCATTGAAAATGTAAACAAAGACCTCCCGAGTTCACGGGTTTCTAAAGATTGCAGTTTTCTTTTGAAACAGTTGCACATGCACGTCAGTATCACAAAGGACGATGCTAATAATTCCTTTGTTGGTATTATTATACAGATCGCTGCAGAGGGCAAATGTTTATCTAAAGGGGATAAGGGTAAATATGTACATACACATTTTATTAAAAAGTAATACTTTGTTGCTCCTTAAGAAAATATGAGGATTTGTATTATTTAAAAAATATTTTTTATATTATTTAATATTTTTTATCTCAGTATTTTTTCACCTAGGACAGTTTGTATACATAGTATATCGCTACCTGGTTTCATCTAATATTAAGATTTATAATTTGGATAAAATCTTTGAAATGGTGAATATTAATAATTAAGCTTTTCCAAGAGATATAATCATTAATGTGGTGTCAATCGCAGCAAGTTCCATTAGGTGCATCACTCGAGTCGACTCGCCATCAGCGACCTTCAGAGGACGAACACAAAAAGGTTCAACATGAGAAGTGAACGCGCACAATAAAACGAAGAGCAGCGCACGCTCTCGGCTCTCGGCTCTCGGCCCTAACAATTTGTAGCGATAAAATTAATGGTTGGGTACTTATTGACGCACGCCGGCTTCGGGCATACACATATACAACCATCTAGAAGAGAATCACTTCAAATGTTGTACTGAATCGCGTCGTTTATTATTCTTCTGGGGGTTTATCACGGTATGACTTACATTTCTTTTAAAAACCTAAACATTTAATGGTGGTAGTAATTTCCATTCCAAAAAGTTAAAATCAACACAATCAACTGAACAATCTACTTACTATTTTCTATATTATACGCACTACAGGCAAGGAATTTAGCCCCACGGACGGGTTTCTCGCCCGCGTCATAGTACTCGTATAATAATGAGTACTGTTGAATATTATGTTATCCTTATCATACATAGTCCTAACAATTCAATTCTTTCTTCTTAGCAACAGTTGAAACAATAAATAACTGAATCGGCGAACAGTACACACACATACCACTGAAACTTAACACTTGTACATAACTCGCTCGCGGTCTAACCAACGAAACACGTTCTTGTCAAATAGCCAAGGAATTTCTCTTCTACATGAGAAACGAAGGGTTTTAGTGAAGTCTGTCTAATTGGTTCTGTAACGAGGGCACATAGACGACCATAGATACACATTTGAATGACTATTATAACTTTAATATGTATAATAACGCACACAATCTCATTATATTTGAGAGGTGAGATAGAGGTCTGTGTTCTTTGTAGAGGTTGTTAGGCATGATACGATTACACCCTCGGCTTAACTTCGAGTCGTGAGCTAAGATTGGCTTGTGATATCTCATAGAAGTGAGCATATTTAAAAAACTTTATAAGTGAGTATAAGAAAATTATTTGTAGCACCAAGGTCCCGGACTTAGAATCTGTAACTGCGCTTCTCTCATTTGTTTTAAAATATTTACGCAACACTTTTTCAGTATTTTCTTCGAAAGAACAAACTGTCACTTTCGAAGTTCACATCTTAATGATCAAACCAGCAGAAAAGCTTTTGATTTCCCAGTATCATTATTCCCTGATCGACTGAGCAAGCCTTTGAAGGACCGCACAAGATAACTCTTTGTGAGTTGTAGTTCATAACACAAATCGTTTCGATATCAACAGCGTGCGATAGGATCTATGTAGTTTACCTTTTGGAGCGGTCGATGTAGTCTTGTTGGAGTCGTGAGCGAGTCCGAGATGCGGCGATATGAGCCCGACGAGGGTCCGACTGTGGTCGGACCGCGCGACGCCCGGGCCATCGAGATCGGGCGAGTCGCGAGTCGCGCTGCTCCTATAATAATATGATATACGACCTGTCGAGGTATTTCATTTGGGTATAGGTGAAGTCGCACATGTAATTGAGTGTGTGTAAACTTGTATTTGAGTGTGTAATAATTGTAATAAATGACCATAACAGGAACACTTTGTTTTATAGCTACATCGGATTCTAGGTTGTACACGTGTACTATATACGAGTATATGAGCCATGCTCGTGTTGGTAATTAACACCAAATTCGAGTAATAGTGTAAAGCGGCGCGGGCGGCGGGCGGCGCCTCGTGGTCGGTACAGAGCGGTGCAGGCGCAGGCCGCGTTCGGGTACTGCTCTGGAGGCAGAAAGTGAAACAATCGGAGACTGGTTGTGAGGTCCCGGACGGCCGTGAACTTCCTGTGCACATGTACCCACCAAGAGACACTACTCATTTGGACCTTTATGTTGTTTAGTTACATTTTATTACGAGATTTATGAGCAAACTTTTAAATGATTAGTAGATAGAAGACATCATACACTTGTGACAGTGCTGATAGTGCTACTGACATGTTACTGACAGTGCCCCGCGGATATCCACGTAAATCTCAATCCAAAATAATGTATAACCAACACCTTGATCACGAATGGACTTATATAGTTAAGATTTCAACAACATTCCATACGTAGTGGTAATAGATATTCTCGATCACCAACCTTTGATTATCGTATCGGTATATGCAGTTATTCTATTACTGTTACTGCGGTTTTATCCAGGGTATAAACCTGTTCATAAACTAATTAAATTAAATTGAATTAATATAAAGAATTTATCAAAATTGTCGTAACATGAATCTCTCTGTAAATATATATATTTAAAACTGTATGTAAATCAAGTGTTTGTAGAACCAAGTTTTCCTAGTAGTGGACATTTTTATCGATAAATAAATATATTCAGATATCGCTTAGTCCATGCAAATAGACGGAGCCTCCAGATCGATAGGCCGGTCACGTACACATACATGTAATATATAGTTTTTATAGCGTTAAACATTATGTTATCATATTAACAGACAATCTTTTATAAATATTATTACTAAACTAATAGTGATAATCTAAAAAATACTAACAAAATTATAATATTTTTATTAAATCTTTGTCGCACATAAGAAATACACGTGAAGTCGTTTTTTATTAACCTTCGAATTGTGCGATGTAAGGAATAAGGATGTGTTAAATTCAGTAGTGATATTCTCTATTTCCATGGTGTTCAGGTTTATGCTGAATTTTTTATTTTCTGTTGATCATTTCTGGTCAAAACATTACTAATGGTAATTAAAAAAACAAAACATTACCTAATCATTAACATTACATCTCCCACTGGATCTGAACCCTTAACGAATACTTTCAATAAAATGATAAGAACCAAAAGCAAGTATAATTATTATCCCACCAAAAACATTCTGTAAAAAACTAGCCAAGTCTCGATGGAGCTGCTTGTTTAACTCTAAAAAGTAATGAAATCTAGACAGACTCGTGCCAAGTCTAAGGTTCCTTACTGCGATTTCTTTATTATTATAGTTAATGTTGTGTGACTTGGCCGTTGAACATTGTTTAAAAGGTTAGTAGTGGGTACATGTCAATTTTGTTTACACGTAATGTTATAACATTATTGAAATACGCAGCTTTATCAAGCCTACAATTGACTGGATATTGAATCAACATTTTTCAAGTGGCTATAATTAAGCAAATTTTCTATCGTCAATGGATAGGTTCTGGATTTTTTAAGATTGGTACAATAGCGTCATGGAGCACCTAGTTTTGTACCCTTGTGTACATACATGTGTACCCTTCAACGGCCAAGTCACACAACATTAACTATAATAATAAAGAAATCGCAGTAAGGAACCTTAGACTTGGCACGAGTCTGTCTAGATTTCATTACTTTTTAGAGTTAAACAAGCAGCTCCATCGAGACTTGGCTAGTTTTTTACAGAATGTTTTTGGTGGGATTTCATTTCTTTTTGTTAAAACTTGTTTATATTGATTTATTTTATTAGATTTTCTTATTTTATTTTTTAGGAGTAGTATTATATTATTAAGCGCCCCGCGGTTTCACCCGCGTAGTTCCCGTTCGCGTTTCCGTGGGAATTTCGGGATAAAAAGTATCTATACATAAATAGTTTTAAGCTACCTCCCCACAAATTGTCAGCCAAATCAGTTCAGCTGTTCTAGAATTATAATTCCCGTTCCCATTCCCGTGGGAATTTCGGGATTAAAAGTATTCTATGTGCTTCTCCTGGTTCTAAGCTACCTCCCCACAAATTTTCAGCCAAATCAGTTCAGCCGTTCTTGAGTTATAAATTCCCGTTCCCATTCCCGTGGGAATTTCGGGATTAAAAGTATTCTATGTGCTTCTCCTGGTTCTAAGCTACCTCCCCACCAATTTTCAGCCAAATCAATTCAGCCGTTCTTGAGTAATAAATTCCCGTTCCCAATCCCGTGGGAATTTCGGGATTAAAAGTATTCTATGTGCTTCTCCTGGTTCTAAGCTACCTCCCCACCAATTTTCAGCCAAATCAGTTCAGCCGTTCTTGAGTAATAAATTCCCGTTCCCATTCCCGTGGGATTTTCGGGATTAAAGTGTTCTATGTTCTTGTCCTGGTTCTAAGCTACCTCCCCACCAATTTTCAGCCAAATCAATTCAGCCGTTCTTGATTTTTAAATTCCCGTTCCCAATCCCGTGGGAATTTCGGGATTAAAAGTATCCTATGTCCTTTTCCTGGTTTTAAGCTACCTCCCCACCAATTTTCATCCAAATCAGTTCAGCCGTTCTTGAGTTACAATTCCCGTTCCCATTCCCGTATAATTCCCGTTCCCGTTCGATTATCCTAGTTTTTATAGTTTTCCCTTTATGTGGCCATTAAACCCTAACTCTGTACCAAATTTCAGCTCTCTAGGTTCATGGGAAGTACTAGTTCTATTTTGATGATCATGAGTGAGTGAGTGAGTGAGTGAGTGAGTGAGTGAGTGAGTGTCTAAAATGCGAAACTTTGCATTCGCTTAACTTGGGAACTAAATGACCTACAGACTTGAAATTTTATTTTAAGTATGTGATTGTATAGCTTACTGGATGACGAAAATTTCAGCGTTCTGGGCTTATCCAAAGGTTGTCAAATAGGGGTCTGAAAATGCGGCGAAAGGGTTCCTGTAAAGGATGGTACGGCAGTGTTTGCTTCGCGCTCGACTTGGCGGGGGGCACTGCCGTGCCCCCAGATTGGTAGGAATAGGGAGTAGTGCGCACTGTGCAGAGTGTGTGCGGGGCGTTATGTCAGACGAGCGCGGACTTTGGAGTGTGGGATCCCGGTGTATCAGGTTATCGGACACCAAACACTGCTCCCGTTGGTTTACTTATATTTCATGTAAATACAGTTTTATCTGTCAATATACCAGAATCGGCAAGATAAGCCAAATGAAGATACGACCATTCGTTTTTGCTAGATTTCATCTAGAACTCTGAAAACTTTATTAGTTAAAGGTAAATATTAGAAAGTAAGTAAAGAAAAGGCAGGGAAAAGGAACGGCCTCTCTCTTCAAAAAGGAAAATAGCTAATATGGTTGAACAATGTAAATATCATATTACAACAAAATGTCTTTCTGCTTTTTTATTGCGATACATAAATGTCGTGAGTCTGTTTATTACAATCTTTACATTGAAAGGGGTTAGTGACATGATTAAATTATCATGTTATTTGGTAAATCACAATATATCGTCCAGAATATGCAACTAACGGGTTTTGAAGAAAGCGATCAAATTCAAATTATTCAAAACATTTTTACCGAAATTCAAAGAATCCAGAAATTATGCAAAATCCTAAATTAGTTTAAAAATACGCCGACCTAAAATGCCTCCAGGAATTTGATCGGAATATGTTAACATTTTCACATTAAATATACCTATTTACTTGGGCACGACACGAGTGATTTCATACAAGAATTAACTAATTTTGCAAATTTTCTACACGTTATCCATTATTGGAATAAATCTAATCTGTCTTGGTTGTAAAGTCTTACTTGTTGAGTTTTGCACATTAAGTTTGTAAAATTTTATGTACTTACTTATTTATTTTCATTTTTACTGCATGTTTAAAAGTGAAACTATTTAGTCGTGATAATAAGGTGGCTCGAGTCCCCTATAGGTAAACGATTGCTCTAAATATCTGAGCAGTCAACCGTTTACATACTTAACTGCGAATGTGATTTAAACCGACCCCTATGACTTAATAAGTGCAACCAGCATGTTATCATTCCCCAGTTCGTTATCAAAGTCAACGACCTGGTATAATCTCAACTAGTTATCATTATCTAGTTAAGTTGCTCTACTAATAAACAGTTTGTATTGTGCTTTACGAGTTATTTACTTCTACCACCGTCTACTGATATAATAAAGTGGTTTTATGAGGTCTGAAAGCTCCTAATCTGTGTTTTTGTTTTATGTATTTCTAAAAAATACGTGAAAAATATAACCGCGACTTTTTGTTTAAAGTTTTTTTAATAAAAAGATAAATCATTTAATTTTATAGGTATTGGTAGAACCGTTTACACAGAAAAGCGTGTTAAACCAAAAATGATAATCATCTAAGAGCGGACACAGTTCTAGGAAAGCATCTCAGTTGGAGGCTGTTCCTGAGTGACAGAGACAGAAATATTGAATTACTCACTGTTAGAGCAGTGCAGGGAACTTAAGTGGTTAGCCTCCAAATGTGTAGTCAGATTATATAAATGTGATTATGTATGTATGCGCTTGTGCAGTTTAGGTTTTACGGAATAAAACACCTCATAAGTATTTTTATACATCGTTATTAATCAAAAAATAACAAAGAACACTTACAATGAAGTCATTTTCTCTTTCAATAAGATTTAAGCCATTACACAAACTGAATTAGTATGGAGGTGTTATTATTGGATATTAATTCACAGGGAAAGTATTGGTTATTTTATTACCTGTCTATATACGAGTAGATATATAAAATAAATGTTGTAAACGCCTTATTAATACTAATTGTCCATGACTACAAAACTGTGCGGAGCTTATGACTATTCGTGTTTGTAATAGTTTTCAATTAATTCATAAAATAATTAAGTAATTTCTCTTTCCTAAAAGCCTACAAAATAACCGCTATTTTTATGTTAGTTTAACATTTCCTAGTATTAACGGTACCTGTAATAATCAATGTTTTTTTTATGGACGTGCTCAGTAAGAATGTATATATTGGAATTGAATTTTATTGATTTATAATGTAAACTAAATATAATTAGGTATTATATCCGGAATATTAGATCTGGTTTAAGTTTCCGGTAAGTACTGGTACTTGTGACCACAGTCGTTAAGTAGGGCAAGTTATGTAAATTATTGTTATCACGAGCCGTTGTTAGCGCGAGGTTCACGGGACCCGTTTCTACGATATGACGTCAACTGCACCCACGTTACAACACAACAACATTTACGTGCAATTGTTAAATAAACTGCATTTAAATATAAACCTAATTAGGTACGTATCCAACAGATCGAGATATCAGATAATCCAAACACTATTATTATTAATATAGTAAGGCATGAATTGCGGCAAAGTTTAATACGTCATCCTCATTTCCAAGTTCCCCATATAAATTTGAACTTTATCTCATAGAATTAGAGTGTAAAATAAATGATGAGTCAGGTAAGTCTTTCGCTCGTGGGCTCGTGGCAGCCTTCATGTTATTGGGCAACTGCATAGGTAAAAAGGTAGTGTTGTAGTTGTATTGGCTTCCAAACTTTACTGTAAGTATCACGGACGGGTGTTCGTAAGGCTTGCATTAGTTACATGACATTGCAAGAGTTCGTAGGTGTATTTATTTAAGTGTGGAGCGGGGGCGAGGTTTGATAGTGCAACCGTGTCAAAGGCGACGCTCAAACCATGAAAACATCCGGTCGGGTTGCCAAACTACGCCACCATTAGGCAAATGTTATACAATTTGAGGCAGGTGTTACTGTCGGAAGACATTATTTATATTTCGAACTAATTAATTTCCATTTTACATTAATCGAAGACAAAAAATGACCTATCTTGTCCTGTTTTTATAATAACAGTTTATTTCGGACGGACTATAGTCTAAGATTGACCAAAGTATTGCATCCTAGTAATCATTTCTGATCTCAAGGTTGATAAAATAAATAGTCTACATTACAGTGTACCTACCTATACAAAACATTTAAATTACATTTTACATCTAATTATAAATTCTATTACAACTATTTAAATAAAACGATTTTATATTTCAATAAGTGTCCACTGGCGCGCATTCATTTCAATATCCGACAGCCCATACATCCCGACTCGCGTTCGTTTGAGACATGTCGTAAGCGGCACGCGCCGGCCCACCTCTACTTTCTTTACACGATTTATAATCCGACCCCCCTCTGACCTCACACCGGTCGAGCTTTGACTCGCGAGTCGCGGCTTTGTCTAACTACATAATAGGTACTTTAAAAAACATCTTAATCTACAAATAAGTCTAATAGGTCTTACTAATATGATGTCTCTTACCTTACTTCTATTTAACAAATATTTTTATTTAGATTAGATATGCACTCGTAGTCTTTTAATACCAAACAATCTGAAATTCATTTAGAGCTGCAGTATTTTTTAGTTGGTAAGTAAATCTGATGCGTTGTTAATGTTTGTTACGTTGGTAACAATAAAATATCAGAAAAAAAATACCAAATAGATATCTATGTAAATATAAATATCGTGATATCATAATGCTTATCTAAATCAAACTGGCACATTCAGAGTTTTTTACAATGATATTACTATACTGCTTCCTCCATATCGTGGCCTTGACAAGATTAAGCCAAGTAAATACATAAATAGGACACGGGGAATTTTAAGGTCATTACATATTTATAATATTTTTTACTTAGTTTGTACTAGCTGTGCTTATAGAAAAACTCACATGGTGATGGAGGTATTATAGCAAGCGTCTCTACGTTGCTACACGCAAATATTTGAATCCGAAATTGTTTTTGTATTTATTTACAAGCACTTTTCGCCCTGATTTTCCCTCAGAGAAAAATCGGCGTGAAGCAGCGAGTAGTAAATAAAATACAAAAGTATATAATCGAAGTATCTTTATTCAATATATTAATAACCTTTAAGTAAGAAGATCTTTTATACGAACTCCCACCTCAGTTTAACATTTGATAAGAACAAAAACATCTATTAGCGCATCCCACTCGAGTTTCTATCATTTAGCTTTTGTTTCAATTTTATTATTATCGTAAGTAATGGTTGCCAACCACGCACTATTAAATAAGGGATATTTTTTAACTAGTTAATAGTTTTTAGTCTCATGTCTCACAAGCATAGAAAATAACTTGCTATTTTATCAACGGCTTGCCCGAAATGCTTGAAACTTGCAGGAAATTAAAGAAAAACAAATTATTTACACGATTATGCACAGCTAAGAATTCCTATAAGAAGAAAATACTACAAGTAATTAAACATAAAAAACCAGAAGTTGGACTGATGATACCCGGTTACTTGGCCCAAACCAAACGCACCGATCGACGAGCCGACACACAATCTTATTAATTACTTCATGACATATTCGAGGCGTGTTTGTTGTTATTATGTCAGTATTATTAATTTTGGGTACAATAAATATATACACAGACAGACAGTAAACCGTTTAAAATACTAGTTTTAAAAACACCGTATCAAAAAACCTAAACACTGTATTTATACTATTTTTAACATCGTTTTGTTTTTAAGTTTTTACCTTTTGTAACTGTTTAAAACTATTGCTTTTGGCTTTTCGAAACCAAGACAATGAAATTTGATTTTTTGTGCTTGTGTGTGTATAAGCATCAAAATGTGCATAATTTACTTTATTTCTTACTCTATGGACTTTTTGTAATGTTATTTTTTCTTTATTTTCAGGTAATTAAATAATAATAGAAAACTGCAATACATGTAAGTTGGGATGAGCTGATCAACGACTACTCACACTGTGGTAATTATTCCTAATTTCAAAAACAGGTTAATTTGCTAGTGACCCACTCTATCTTCCCAAAGGTGCCTTTTACTTCACTCTCGTTCATCGCTTTCTTAAATAAGGGCTATCTGATGCAAAAATAATAAAAAAAAATCTAATCTAATCAGTCGTTCCAAAGAATCTTGAAAAGTGCGTTCAAATAAACACAGTTTGCCTCTATTCTTACATAATATTATATGTATTAGTATAGATAAGCTATTACTGGCTACACTTCCTTCTACGCGGCTACGTTCATGTGTATTTTTTCCTGCGAAAGTATATATTTTAATTCAGCCAACCCTAGGAATGTAATAGCTCAGAATGACTTTTCTTTATTTTAGTTTTGTACAAATTCACACGACAAACATTAGTTATTTACAAACATTTTTACATATTTAATTTCGACGAAAATAGATATTTTCCATAAAAGAGTCGTTAACAAAATAATATTATATTCTTTATCGGATACATCTTCCGTGACGATCTATATTAAATATCAGGTTTGTTGATGTGTATCGTATGACTCCGGCTCGTCCTGAGATTACATCTACACATCAAAGTTCAAACGGGTAAACATCACACTCATGCTTTAACATCAACAGACTGTTAAATTACATTTTATATGTTGTTTACTCAGTACAGTAACATCTCCTATTGTAAGGAATTGTAATGTCAGCACTTTCACCAGCTAGCTGAACTGCCATAACTCATACAATTAATGTTGGTGATCTCGAACCCGAGCCATGTTTGGAAAATAGCTGTTTGTTATCATCAAGGCTCTATCTGTGTTACCCCAGTTACCTAGTACCTATTACATGATCTGTGGCGCTGGTCTTCTTCTGTTTTGTTCCCAAGTTACAAAGTGAAGATAACAAACACGCTTGGCATGCTTTAGATAAACGTTAAGAGCTTTGACATGTGTAGGGTGACCATGAGATTATCATATGGATATATTGTAGACTATTGCATATAAAAAGTAAGTATTTGTTTTTTTTTCTGTTCATTTCGATTACACAAATATTTCGTGTATCTTAGAAACTACTATCACGACAGTCACGACCTTACTAATAATTTGGTTTAATTGACATTATCAACTCATGTAGATACATATGACACTCTCGAAGGGCTCGAGCCTACCCTGAATGAGGGCGATCAGGCCTGAGTCTTCGACTTCACATACAACCTTAGAATTTCTTCACTAGTGTGTGCAGGTTTCCCCACGATGGTTTTCTTCACCGTTAGAGCGTAATATATGTAGGTACTAAGAGTAGTGCATTAGTATAGTTCAATCTAGGTTCTAATCTAATAAGTTAATCTTACCTATGTTCTGGCAACATTTGTTTATGGTCACCTTTTAGACTGTAAAAATATAAAGACCATCCACTTGATTTACAATCTTCTTGCGTTCTCCGATTTCACGGCCGCGGCACGCTATTATAGACCCTCGGCACCAAATCACAGGTAGAGTGTAATATCCCGGAACACAGGCAAATCCTATTCGCTTTACATAGAGCTCAAAGTGGAACAGCAAACGTCGAAAACGTTTTCTCAAACACTAAGTCAATTGTGATCCTTTTTAGTGTATTGTTTAGTAAGTGATATACCCTTTAACGTATCGTTATTATAAAGGAAACTCTAGTCGAAAAAATCATGTCAGTAGTTTAGCCGTGAAAAGGTAGCAGACAGAGTTACTTTCGCATTTATAATATTATTAAGGATTTTCTACGAACGGAGTTCATTATTGTTCCTGAAATGAAACAAAATTATAATATGCACTTACACTTTAAAAAGTTATAAGGATTTATATCGGTCGCTAATGTAGGCGTTGGGTGATGATAATATTTTATGCAACTTAACATTATTTACGAAAAACCTTCCATTAATTTAAATTGTAAACCGTAATATGAGCTTTATGTACAATACCGGAAACATAAAGAAACAATTTTTTTTTAGTAAACGAATTATTAAAAAATCTTCAAACTGTAAATGTGAGGTCACGTTACCGTACCCTAAATTTATACAACAGGTGACGAACAACATTGCGGGCGAGTGTCCCCCAAAACAGCACATTAGTTCGGTTCATTATAATTGTCGTTAATACCTGATCGGCGCCCATTACAACCTGTTACAGGCGCTGCTCGTCCTTTTGTGATGTTCCACCCGTTATCTCCTCGTGAAGGGCCCTCTCACTGCTTAAAAGCCTCGTCGAAGGCATTACAATGGATGTTTTGGTTTTTATTTTGTTTTCACCCTTACATCGCCGATTATATTATAATCCCACTTGATTTTCCTCTTGAGATCTAAAATTTTTCTTGCGATAATTGACGAAGAAAACGTTAATCTCTAGTATAAAAAGCTTTTAAGTATAAGAGGAATTAAAAGTAAGGAAAGGGAAAGTAAATGCTACTAGATTATTTGGAATGTAATACAAGCCGATGTTTTCTTATTCGCATTCGCATTCGCGAATATCCGCATATTTTTCAATATTCGCATTCGCATTCGTATTCGCAAAAATTATAGCGAATATTTAGCGAATGTTTTTAATAATCAAAAAGGAAATTATTATATGCATTCATATGAAATAATAATACAATAGATAACACTTAGATATTTTTATTAAATCATACTTCTACATTCTAAATTAAAGTCACATTTATGAAAAAGAACTTCAGAGATCTGATTAAATCTAACACTAATCAGCCTTGTTACAACTATATAAGGTACAATTACTTGAAACAAAATTATTAAACTTTAAAAATCTAATGTATTAAGTATTTATAACCTTTGGCTTTAAATGTATATTTTTTCATTCCTCTTTATATATCTGAGGAATTAAATATATTTATAATGAATGAAATATAAACTTAAAATACAAAACAATGAATACTTAAGAATGAACTTTCTGTGACTAAATTCATTCAATTAACCAATATCGGCTCGCCTATGTTCAATATAAACATGGCCAACACGAAACGTCAAACCTGTCAAACATTTTACGCGTGCTTTTTTTTAAATTTTAATATATTCGGATTCGCATTCGCATTCGCGAATGTCGAAGATAAATATTCGCAATCGCATTCGCATTCGCGAATGCGAAAAATCCAACATTCGTTACATTACTGATAGGTAATATCACTACAAACTTTATTTAGTAGTCCAAATCCGAAGCAGTCTAAGACAAATACTTGGAATTAAAATTTATTCACCCCTCTGCCACAGAATACTAAATAGTTGCTTCTGCTCTCATACTTCGTATACGACAAAATATACTAGCATAATAATATAAAGATATATAGATCGATAAGTTACATTATTTATGTATACTTTGTCGCATCAATTAAAAAGTAGGTAACCCATACGTAATGGGTGATAACAAAATGCTAATTCGATATTGGCGCCAGGCAGCGATAAATCGATAATACTTCACACGATTATATGTACATTTTGTTCCACTTAAATGTTAAATCAGAGGTGAACCGTGATTTTCCTTGTAAACATCGTTACTGTATACCTATACTCGTCGGTGTTTTATCCGTGTAATTCTCCGTTATTGGTTAACCTGTTAAAAGATTGGGATATAAAATTATAATTTTCGTAAATAATGCTAGTAAATAATTATTTACTAGCGGCATCTCACGTCCTGCGTGGTTCCCATTCCCGTGGGAATATAGGGATAAAATATAGCCTATGTTACTCAGGGTAAATGTAGCTTTCTAATGGTGAAAGAATTATTGAAATCGGTTTAGTAGTTTCGGAGCCTATTCGTTACAAACAAACAAATCTTTCTTTTTTATAATATTAAGTGTAGATGTAGATGAAGAACATTATGTGGGTAATTTTTCTATCAACTGATCTAGAACATTTAGTTTAAAAAAGTAAAATGTTATATCATCACCAGAATTGTGATTTATATATTGTGATTTATTTAACTACTTACAAATAAGAATCAGTTGCTGAATATGCGCATCACTTCAGAACGAATAAATAAGTGATTTGTTGTATGTATTTAAAGGTGCGTCCAGATTGTGTGATGTTTTATAAAACTAATGTAATACGCACGTGTAAATAATTTAAACTAATGTTGTATAACATGTCTACATTACCATAAATGTTTCTTTTCATGTTTTGTTACATAAAACTCTGAATTTTCGTATGAAATGAAAATAATTAATGGAAAATTCACATGAAACAATAATTTAAAAGTCATGACATTATATTACATCTTATAAATTTGTTATCTGGGGGCACGGCAGTACCCCCCGCCAAGTCGAGCGCGAAGCAAACACTGCCGTACCATCCTTTACAGGAACCCTTTCGCCGCATTTTCAGGCCCCTATTTGACAACCTCCGGATGAGCCCAGAACGCTGAAATTTTCGTCATCCAGTAAGCTATACAATCACATACTTAAAATAAAATTTCAAGTCTGTAGGTCATTTAGTTCCGAAGTTAAGCGAATGCAAAGTTTCGTATTTAAGACACTCACTCACTCACTCACTCACTCATGATCATCAAAATAGAACTAGTACTTCCCATAAACCTAGAGAGCTGAAATTTGGTACAGAGTTAGGGTTTAATGGCCACATAAAGGGAAAACTATAAAAACTAGGATAATCGAACGGGAACGGGAATTATACAGGAACGGGAACGGGAATTGTAACTCAAGAACGGCTGAACTGATTTGGCTGGAAATTGGTGGGGAGGTAGCTTAGAACCAGGAAAAGGACAAAGAATAACTTTAATCCCGAAATTCCCACGGGATTGGGAACGGGAATTTAAAAATCAAGAACGGCTGAATTGATTTGGCTGAAAATTGGTGGGGTGGTAGCTTAGAACCAGGAAAAGGACGTAGGATACCTTTGATCCCGAAATTCCCACGGGATTGGGAACGGGAATTTATAACTCAAGAACGGCTAAACTGATTGGGCTGAAAATTGGTGAGGTGGTAGCTTAGAACCAGGAAAAGGACGTAGGATACCTTTAATCTCGAAATTCCCACGGGATTGGGAACGGGAATTTATAACTCAAGAGCGGCTCAACTGATTTGGCTGAAAATTGGTGGGGAGGTAGCTTAAAATCTTGAGAAGAACATAGAATACTTTTAATCCCGAAATTCCCACGGGATTGGGAACGGGAATTTATAGCTCAAGAACGGCTGAATTGATTTGGCTGAAAATTGGTGGGGAGGTAGCTTAGAATCAGGAGAAGCACATAGGATACTTTTTATTCCGAAATTCCCACGGAAACGTGAACGGGAACTACGCGGGTGAAATTGCGGGGCGCTTAGTAATAAAATACTACTCCTAAAAAGAAAAAAAATGTGTCAAATAAGAAAATCTAATAAAAAAAAAACAATATAAACACGTTTCAACAAAAATAAATGAAATCCCACCAAAAACATTCTGTAAAAAACTAGCCAAGTCTCGATGGAGCTGCTTGTTTATCTCTAAAAAGTAATGAAATCTAGACAAAGTCGTGCCAAGTGTAAGGTTCCTTACTGCGATTTCTTTATTATTATAGTTAATGTTGTGTGACTTGGCCGTTGAACATTGTTTAAAACGTTAGTAGTGGGTACAAGTCAATTTCGTTTACACGTAATGTTGTAACATTATTAAAATACGCAGCTTTATCAAGCCTACAATTGACTGGATATTGAATCAACGTTTTTCAAGTGGCAATTTTCTATCGTCAATGGGTAGCGGTTCTGGCGACAGATTGGTGCAATAGTGTCATGGAGCACCTAGTTTTGTACCCTTGTGTACAGTTGTGTACTTGTGTACAGTGTACCCTTCAACGGCCAAGTCACACAACAATAACTATAATAATAAAGAAATCGCAGTAAGGAACCTTACACTTGGCACGACTTTGTCTAGATTTCATTACTTTTTAGAGATAAACAAGCAGCTCCATCGAGACTTGGCTAGTTTTTTACAGAATGTTTTTGGTGGGATCAATGCTTACTAGACAAAATGCACAGAGCTCGTTTCAAACCTCTTAACTTTTGGCCCTCATTGTATTTTAATCATTACGTTGCACTGTACACAGTATACCGCAGATAAAACTATTGAATATATGAACACCACATAAATATTAGATTTGTTTAAATCACAACTTATCACGCCGATTGGTGTCTGAGGTTACCTACGTCAGTTGCCTATCTTAAACTGCGTCTACGCTAGACGAACCGAGCACGAGCGGAGCACGAGCGCTTGTGCTCCGCTCGTGTTCGGATCGCGAGCCGAACACAATTCGTCTAGTGTGGACCGACTTACAAGCCTCGAACGAGCTCGCTGCGAGCATTTCGTTAGCGTAGACGCAGCTTTACGTATTAGCAACTGCATAAATGTATTTCAAATGCCTTATATAACCTATTTGTCGCAACTAATATTTTTAAATTTATTTTGTGAAAAACAGGCACGGCCCATTATAATAACAAAACTACGTAAAAATATTCGAACAGACAAAACGTATTTACATACATACATTGTCGCCTTTGACTTCGAAATAATTTGCCTAAAGACGTACATCGAGTTTTAAATTTAAATACATCAAAATGACCGCATTTACATGCTTCGCCGATACTATTTGGCACAAACAAGGGATTCTTGTAAAATTTCATGTAGTGTAATCAGCGTGACGTGAATTTAAACTAAAGGAATTCTGCGTAAATTATAATGTACTAAGTACACGTTTACTGTGATATGTTTATAGAACACAACACTATGGCCCGTTATTTATCATTTGATGGCGAGGGACGGCCGCGGAAAGAGTCAGTTTTACACATTCACGTTTCCTGAAAAGTCTTACGCAGATGATAGCACCATTGCGGAGAGATAATTCTACAGTGCAAGTGCAAAAAATGTAAAGTAGATGATCTCAGAGATGCTATGGATGAACGTACAAGTCACACACTTCAGGCTGTGGCTGATTGGGGCAAAGCTAGTACATTTTAATGCTTCCAAAACTCAGGCGTGTCTGTTCTCCGCTAAAATGAGCCCTCTTTTCGCTATGTGCCCTCTCCCCACGGATCACATTGATCTTCTTGGTATGCGACTCTCGTGCAAACTTAACTGCGGTGGCTATATTGAAACCAAGGCTAAGGCTACTTCTAAGACACGGGCGTCCTCCCAACAGTGCTACAGTATTTTACTCCCAACCAAGTTTTGGACTTATACATGACCCAAGTTCGCTCCTGTACGGAGTAGTGTCATTTGAGGGATGGATCGGCCTAGCTTCAGCTCAACTCTTTGGATGCTATTGATAGCCATACCAGAAGACTCATTGGTGATGAGGTGCTTACGCCGGGAAGGCTACAGAGCCTTGCACACCGTAGACTGGTATCGCATGTCTCTGTGTTTTACGGGCTATATTTCGGAGAGTGAGCATAGGAATTACACGAATTAATTCCTCTTGCACCATTCCATCTATGGATTGTACGAGGTTTCCATACCTATGTAGATATTCCTTCTCATCGTATATCTCATTTTTCTTTCTCTTTCATTACGCGAAAAGATAGAGAATGGCACTCTCTTCCTGCGTCTCCCTCTGTGCTTTGCATCAGGCAAGATAGAGGTCAAACGCAATCAAATCATCAATGAAAAGAATAAAAAATAGAATCAAAAGACATGTTTATTTCTTATTGTACTAAAAAAATTAACACTTGTAATACTAAAACAAAACAACCCAAGAACAAATCGCCCCTTATTGATAAAAACCAACGAACATGAGTAAAATACGAGGCAAGTCCCGGCCGCGTCACGTTGCAACCCAAATGTGTTCGAGGCGGAGGAGACGTGTGAAGTGAGTGCGCGGGCCTTCGGGCCCACAGCGGTCTCACATCGCGGCAATTAGTGTGACCCGAGTAGCGGTCACTCCGAACATTCCAAACGTATTGCCCAAGTGTCGACTCATCTCATCCACCGGCTTATCTCACTCACCATAGACTTTTGTAGAAACAGTTTCTAATAAAGCATTTTTTAACTAGGTACTTAAAAGTTTGTGGTTCGATTGTATATAAATAAACAAATACAAAAAAAAATATCATTGGAGTTTTGTGCTATGATTGTGTTGGTGTTTGAATCACAAGGACTAAATTTCATACCAACACAATATTTCTTTCTGACCAACCAATATTCATTGTACTTTATCGTTTTATTAAGATGTCCATTTCTGTAAGATACATACAGTTGACCATTGTAATAGACATTGGAGCTGTGTGTCGGTGGTTGGTGTGTAATCTGGACCGTAATCTCAGGGCGAGCACCGCGCCGTGAGCGTAAGGCGTGCGCGGGCGCATCACGAGCCCCGCGGCCCGCCGGACTCGCCGACGCTATACCCCGCAAACCACTTCATAGACAACGCTGCACGACCGCATTGCCTATTATAATTGCTCTAATTTAATTAAAGAATGATTGCCAAATATCTGTTAGTCACAGAGCGGTGTATTATAAATAGACCAAAGGAGCCTTCCCCGATAAATAGGCTATCGTGAAATATTGTTTCTATTAGAATCAGTAGTAGGTCCAAGGTTCGCTGGTTCAACTAAACAAACTAACAGTTTGTTTTTATAATATTAGATAAAGTACATAGGTATACACTATACATACATTACCCAACAGTTTCTCTGGTTACGTTAAACAGAAGATAAAGAAAGTACAAAGTAAGTATTTACTTTTAGATTTCATTCATCTACAAATTACTCCTTGGGTTATTATTTATTACTCTCTTACTAACTTAAAATACTTAAATCGTCATCCATTTACTTAATAATACTTATTACTTTATAAAAATAAATTTTATCACTACCTAGCTACATAATTTAATAGTTGAATGCACTACAGTTGACACAGACTTGCTATTTGCTTTGTTTTGGAATGCGACAAGTCATTACGATAATTACCGGACATTAGACACATAATGATATGTACTTATGTAAATAATATTGAAAAAGCATTTTTTTTTATATTAATGTTATAAAAAGGCATAGTTGTGTTACTTGATAAACTCATGAACTACTGATCTGATTTGTTTATTTAGATATGTAGTTACTTTAATTAAGACAATCTTAGTTTATTTACGAGTATAAACATGGACGAATCCGCTAGCCACAATACTTCTGGAGTCAGTAGAGATGTGACGTGAACTTTTGGACCGCCATTACACATTAGGCGATCACTATGTTAGGATATGTGATTGATAAGATAACTGATAATTCAACCCCTAAGAAAAAGGAGATATTTGTTTTAAAAACTATCGTGTTTTTAGATAGAGCTATGAAAATTACATACATATCTAATTGCTATAAAAAGAGAGAAGTCGCAAGCAACAACTACTAACACTAAAAAGTTGTAGAAAAACAAACTAAGAATGATCCGTTTTCCTGTTTACTTTATATATATACCTATATAACTTTGTATGCGTTATGCGATTCAACTTAGGTACTAACTAGATATGTAGGAATGTATGATGAATAAAATTAGCTCTGTACGGATAGCGTTATTAGTTATTAAGTCATAGGTAAATACTTAGTTCACCTTTATGTTACGCAACCAATATAAAATAGTTACTAAGCCGGTTTCGTTCACATGTTAACGAGGAATCTGCACTTATTTTGAATTTATCAAGATTATAACTGGTCTAAATTTTTTGTGGTTTCTTAAAAATACTTCAGCCTTTGGTAAACCTTTGTATTTGCCAGCCTTGTCCAGCTTCTGGGTAAACTTCATATTAATTAGTGATATCAGAGTTGAAACCATTGATGCATTACAGTCGAACAGACAATAAAACTGGGATTATTGAAAAAATAACAACAAGGAGGTGAAACAAAATGGCTGCGTTACCTGCGCGCCACTTTGCCTTTGATATTCATTTGGGTGGAGCGCGCGAGTGCCGTGTGGCTGCGCCCTGCGCCGCGCCAGCCTGCCGCCCGCCCGCAGATACACCGAGCGTTCTCGAAACGAGTAACACAAAGCACACCGTGTTGTTCTCTCTTTGTTTGCGTCGCGCGAGTTCTTTTCTTCGTGTATAACGTGTTCACGTCAAACGTTTAGCTGCTCGACACTCGCTCTCCATTGGTGTCCTTTAGTTTTATCACCTCAGGACTTCTTGTGTTTCTTATACGCATCTGAATTGATTTATTTATTACTGTTTAAGCTATGCTCCGAGATTGTTTCTGCGTTTTTGCCAATCTTGTAGGCAATTTCTGAATACAATCAATGAAAGTATCTTATATATGTTATTTCTATTTATGGGACACATTAGGTATATGCCGAAAAAAACGGTCCAGTAGTTATGAACCTATACGTCCTAGGTATAAGAGTAACAAACGTCCATCCTCACAAATGTACACATAGTTCGTATACATACATAGTTACAGTTCGCACTTGCTCAGCGGTTTTACCCTAATAAATTTCGATGGGGCGAGGAAATTTCGAGATAAAATTTATTCTGTAATCTAAACTAGATTCGTTGGACCGTTTTTGCGTAACAAACATTCCAAGTTTCACATATTATATAAAACTTTCATGTGTTATTTTGATATGCACTTATAAATATATCACATTTTATTTAACAATAGGTTGTCTATGAGGGCTGGAGACTCACAAAAACTACATAATGGTTCTCACATGATGTGATTCCCTTTACATCAAGCTTAGAATCTGTGAAACCAAAAAATACATGTATTGTACCGAGCGTGCGAACACACGTGGCTTTGTGTACAGCATCATACAGGTACTATTAGATCTACATCCGCGCGGTTGTTGTGACAAAAATACAGGATACACTTGTGGATTAGACACGCAATATCATTTTAAATGATGACAAAACGGAGGTTCCCATGTCGGTCGACAGTATAATTTAATGGACGTATACACTATGTCGGGAGGAGGGAGTAACTGTTCATAGCTCTAAGGTCCAAATACATCGAAATTGGTGCTATTTCAATTAAAAAAATCTCATCCCTGAAGCAATGAACTCTCTATGAGTGATGACGATATTGACGAAATATCTCGTACCCAAATGAGTGTCAGGTATTAGTATATAATAAAATTTGCATAAATAAAGTGATAATATTAATTGAGAACTAAGAATTCCTAATATTTAAATTCGTTTATATTGCAAAAAATATTTAATTAATCACCTAAGAATTGTATGAGAAAAGTGTAATTTGATTTATTGATACGATTACATGTCACAGTTGGGGGTGGCAGCTGTTGATATTTGATTTCCATCCAAAACTTATATTTTCAAACTAATGTTGGAGAGAACTGTGTTGTATTGTAATAGGAATTAGGTTTACATTGGTTTGTCCGTTGAGGTATCGAACTAAAGGTTTATGTCTTGTAGCCCGAACTACCATCCCCGCACAGTGGGACTCACACAAGCTCGAAGAAGAATACATTTTTATTACAACATTTATAGTGTGCCACATTTGTAAAACTGTTTCTACGTTTAGTATTAATGATGAGAAAACGTAATTTTAACGTTTTAAAGGCGGCGCGGTTTGTTATTAAAGGATACGACACGGAAAGTAATTTATTGACCATTTCATAAAATATATTTATTCTTTGGAGTATAGTTTTATATCAAAAGTTTATATGAGAATATTATAGGGTACTTAATAAATAAAAGGGTTTTGTTTTTAGAGTTCTTGGAATTCCCGTTCCTTTATAATTATTTAGTAAGTAAATTTGTACGCTGGTCTGTACTAGTTTAGTATAAATGTAATTCAGAGTGCAATGCAGACTTTTTAAGACTACAGTTGTCTTAAAAAGTCTAGAACAAGAACAGCCATTTTAATACTCGAATAGCCCAAGACTTGCTTATTAAAATTTTATAAAGTTTGATGACTTGTCTCATAATTATTTATAACCTGAACGCTAACTTTTGTGCGAAGTCGTAAGACAAGTATTAAATAAGATTAAATGATTATATATTTTAATTTGTATGGCCAAATTCTTAGTGTAAATTTAACGAAACGATTATAAACAACTTAATGACAACATGAAACAGGTT
This sequence comes from Timandra comae, assembly GCA_958496195.1. Taxonomy (NCBI): domain Eukaryota; kingdom Metazoa; phylum Arthropoda; class Insecta; order Lepidoptera; family Geometridae; genus Timandra; species Timandra comae. The sequence goes on along the minus strand of OY292353.1, from coordinate 9,756,271 downwards.
ACCTAAAAAAGTGTTTTATTACATTAATTTTTAACGGACACAAACGATTTAAAATTATATACTATGAAGGCTATGTAGGTACGAGTATATTTTGAATATAGATTATTTACCCTAAAGAAGGTGCATAGTTTAAATTATTTTTAGTTTATATGTTATATGTGTGTGTAAAGAAATCTATTTAAATAATAGATAGATTGATTAATCCTTAATCCTTCAAGCAAAATTTTGTACTTAAATGAATTTACATATACAGATTTTCTCCGCTCTAATAGTTTTCCGATCTGATCTCTAATCGAATCATACTCTTTGAAGTTTATATTTTAGACGAGATTTATAATTCAACTTAAACTGTTTACCAGCAGTAACATCTCAAACAATAGTTAAGTCAATAGAACCACTTGTTCTTTGTTAAAATACTTTTAAAATTGTTAGCAGTTTCGAATAGCGTGGTTTGTGAAACGTATCCACTTGTAAATTGAGCTCTACTTTTAAGAATGTAGAGTTGTAATTAGTTTGACTGTTGTGTTGGTACCTGAGTAGATTATAGACGAAACCAAAGTCGTATTGTCATAGGATAGACAATAGAGTCAAGTGGTTGAGATTGAATACGACACCCGAAGTTAGGATGGCGAGAGTGCCTCTACTACACCAACTACCTTCAGGCTAAGAAAAGATAAAGATATTGAAAAATAAAAAACAATCATTTTTTTACATGGTGTTGGCATGGTGTTTGATTTAAAATCTCTATCTCTCGTACTAATAAACGAGGATCCACATTGCCTCAGTCATGTGTTATTGTTCAGTGAAAGAGAAAAACGGGGTTATACTGACGATTGTACTTATTCTACGTTTATTATGAGATTTTATAAATTAATATTTTCTTCATAATTTAATAAAACAAAAATATATATATGGTTACATATATATATTTTTGTTAAAGTAACCTTATAAAGATATCTTCTGTCTATTATAGCTTATTATATCAGTCTAAAAATAAGCCGACCAAATCACATTTACTATTTTGGTAATGCAACTAAGGAACAACAAATAGACGATACACCAAATGGAAACAATATACCTACCTGGATTTAGATTCTATACTAAAGCCGAACATTTATTTTTTATTTATTTGATTCGAACTCGTAAAACAGACAAAGCTTGAAGTTAAACAATATTGTTTGATTAATTTATTTGTATTCATTTGAGCAGAATCAAAAATCTTTAAATTCCCTTCAGTCTTGGGTGGCCTAACGAATTAACTAATTGTTTTCATTAATTTATCAATATTCATTGACAACTATACAATAACATATAATTTTGTAACGTATGAAAGTTCGATTACCGGATTGAGTGACACTTGTTTGATATTTTCTACGTTTACGGGTTTGAGGTCACCAAACGTATTTTCCAAGCGTATAACTTATATTTGGTTCTGGAAATGAAACTTACATGACGATTTTATACCAACTTTAAACACTAAATTGTGACTAAAAGATCGTTATGACAAATTACACAATTTTTATCCGGTATGTTGTTTAATACAGCAATTTGTTTGTTGTCTGTTGATTTTTCTGATAGCTGATGTCCAACTGGGGCTGTCCAAAAATAACACGTGAAATAAACCATGTTTAAACTTTTACTCGTAGGCTTCAGACGTCAAAGAGAATAGCTAAGTTGTAATGACGGCATGTTGCAAACGTGCGCTTCCTTAAAACAAAGACGAACATAATGTTATAACATCTTAAAGTACCTTAACTTTATTGATATGTCGAGAGGGCATCGAGTGGAAGAGTAGGCGTAAAATAAGAGGTAATATTATCGTACGATAATCAACTTTAGTACCTTATAATACAAATGTTGTTAAATTATTGGTTTTATATTGTGGCAGTGGGCAGAGGGAACTGTTCTAGACGTATTATGTGTGTGTGGCGTTTAATGTAACCTCGATACACCTATCAGCGTTTAATAAGTATATTGAGCAATTTTTTGCGTCGTTAACCGGTATTATTAATATTGCATATTACTTCTGTTAAGTAAAACGTGAAGCTAATTAGGGTCAGCATTTTTTAAAAATGTGATTACTCGGTCAAACAATTATGATTGTCTCAATACTTAAGTTTTAGCATTACATACCTATATGAAATGATTATAAAATTGTATCATAGGTACCTATACTCAGTTTTACACGAGAAATAGCCAATCTGCTGAGGGGCTAAACTAATATCACAGCACTCGTAATCTGGAAGAGTCCACATACAAGAATTCCAGATGAGGTTAACCCTCTGACTAAACCAATATTTTCAATGTTCTAATAACTTGTACCATAATATGACGTACAATGCATGGTACAAAACTGTATACTGTTTAGTTTTGTAACAGACCAAGCAGTGTATACGGAGCCACACGAAATGATCGTATAATCCGGTTGGTCTCGATAAAGAGTACGCAGGATATCTCGACAAAAGCCTCAAGAGTTCAACTCGAGTTTACCCGCCTTATATCTATTTATGTACACAAACTTATCTATTTGGAGTAAATAAGTAAGTACTCCGTTATATTTTAATTATTATTGGTTTACACATTGATAAACTATAAACATACCTACCTACTCTTCCTACTTAATTTTACTTAATTTTATTTCATATTAGGTTAGGAAAATTATTCACTATTATTTCCTGATAAACTTTAGTTCTCAGTACCTATTTGTATACAAAATATCAAAAAATGTGTTAGTTACATAACGGTCCACCTATTCGAAAACCATTGGTCAACACAAATGTTGATGGTACCTATTATATACATATAATTTATGCGAGAGTAGCGTGCGTGGTCCATAGTAAGTGTAGTTAGATGGCGTTTTCACTGAGATCGTGTGGAGTGTAGAGGTACAAGTTACCTGGCGGGTGTTACCTGCGGGCTCGGGCCGAGCTTCGAGGACTTACTCGCGCGCAGACACGGCAACCGAACCATATCCCAACAAGTGGAATTGTGATTTATTTGTAACGTGCTTACAGTAGAATAAACTATGAATTACTATTAAATAAGAAAACTAATTTGAAAAAAAAACATTTTATTTCCTTATTTCACCAACAATATTAAGTTACCTAATTTACGATGCTATGTTAGATTCAATTGCCTGTACAAAAACAATTGATATTAAAGCCAATAACGAAGCCGTTACATAAAAACAAGTATCGTGCGCTGAAAATGTGTTTTCCCGCCCAACGGCGAGGCTTTCGTCCGTGTCTACGCGTTGTGAGGTGTGTGTGTGCGTGCGCGGGCGCAGCGAGAGGCTTCGCGGCGCGCGGCGCGTCAGTCCAACATGGAAGCCTGTGGCGGTCGGTCGCGAGTGTCCGTAGTGTGGTGATGACGCAGCATGATCGCTGCTCGTGCTCTCTTGTGGTGGCTGTGCCTGTGTGCCCTCGCGCTGGCGCGGGCGCCTCTCGCCGCCGCTAAACATCGCCCACATCCACACCAACATCTAGCTCATAGTAGACATTCGGAATTCGTCAAAGGAAAAAGTAAGTCCACCCACAACACTTCATCTACAATTTTGCAACTACTATGTTTCTATTTAATTTCACACCAGCTTTGATCTTCGAAGAAAAAATTTGCAGGAATGAATCTTTCTCTATCGTACATTTTATCCTTAATTTGCTCTCTTACAACTACCCGCAATATTGAAAGTATAAGAAACCTAAAGCAAGTTAAAAAAGAGGGTTATTTTTGTAGGAAATAATGTTGTAAAACAAATTGTACATACATAACAGTTGTTACGAGTACGCGCCTCGATCATAGTACGAGCATTAGTTAATCGGTCGTGTAAAATAAACAAAGCTTATCTGTCCGGGCGGTGACATAGCCTTATATAGCGCGCGGTGGCCGAGCGCGAGACCCGTCCACTGGGACAGTACAGCTCGGCGCAAAGCGCCGCTCTACCACTAGTCCACTACGCACTGCACAGCCTCCGATGGCGCCACTACAAGTACATACGGACGTACTTATTGCGTACTCAAGTATATAATAATAGAATCAGACTAGTTCAAATATGGTCAAAATCGTTAACATTCATATTTTTAAAATGTGGACAAACTGTTAGACAGAATTATATAAAGTATTCATAAAAAGTGCAAGCTAAGTATTAGAGATGAGCTTTATTTAAGACTATTTCATAACGTGATCCGGTAGAAACAATCGCACCTCGAGACAATATCCTTTGTAGCGGAGACTCGCGCGACGAGGGGTAGCTTTTGTTAAGGGACAGCTTTGACTTGAGCTCTCCAGTCTGGTGTTATTGTCTACTTACTCTTAGAATTTAATCTCTCTATTGTTTTTTTCTTTAGTTTTATTTACATGAAAATTTGAATTGAAATCTTAAAAAAATGTGAAACTATAATCTCATCTCAGTAAAAATAATTGCCTTAACGTGAGCGTTAGATCTCTAATTCTTGGTAAAGATGAAAAAAATATAGAGGGATTGCGTGAACAGTAATGACTCTACATAGAGAAAAGGGTATTAAAGAAAACGAGAAAAGTGATTTATAAATTTAATTTTACATAAGTACATATTTACACTAAAATTATTAAAACAAATGGATGAAATACCAGCTAAGGAACATAAATGTGTAGAACGCTATGAAAATGTATGTATTTTACAAATTTAAAATCAGTCGTACATCAACTTAAATATACGAGTCGCTAGGAATACCTACATAATAAATAAAAACACACACTACAAAATAAATATTTTATGCATCCTCGTGGTTTGTAATATATTTATGTTTCATTATTATTATATCACAGGTTAAATATAGTAACTCTAAACTTGTTTTGATCGATTGTTATAAAACTCAGCGTTCCTTGTGTTCCTTGTGTAGGTTGAAAGCTTCATTGTTTTTAATGCCAACAGATTTGTTTCAGAGCTTTGAGTTTCTCGATTCATATTTTTAGATATTTATGCATAAAAAATACGAATTATTAAATTCCAGGTGACGAATAAAACACTCACACTAACTTAGTACAAACTTATGCACCTACATCTGCATATTCGTAATTAATAAAATAAAATTTAGTTCTGACAGCGCGCTAAAATATTTTTAAATAAAATTAGCAATTTTCTAAGCATGCATAATTCAGATTTATTTACAAAGAACTTACTTATTATTTTGACACCTTCGATGTAGGACAAACGAAAGTTGTTCAAAACCAATACAATAATCTAATTTCAGGAATTAATTACATAAAGTAGGAAAATTAAATTCATTAGAAATAAAAAACTTATGCAAAATAAAAACAATGACAGTCCTGAGCGTTAGCGAGCGAATCAAAGGAGCACAAGGTGAAAATGTTTGCACTCGAGTGCAACACATTATTCTTATACCCCCTCAGCGAGAAAATGACTAAATAGAAATAATTCAAAAAATTATTACACTTAATGCACACGATTTTCTATATTCAAATTTACTTTACCCTCGGGTGAAAACGGTTTTTACCCCCAGTTTATCGAAATTGCCTTGGGTCCCGCGGGGACTGTCTACAGCGCCCCCTATACTTTGCTCTCTTGAGATTAAAAACGGCTTTTACCCCTAGTTAACGAAAATTAAAAACATACTTTCCGAGGTGGGGGATGATAATTATTTTTGTTTACGAAAGCCATGAACCACGTGATGCGTCTTCTTAGACGAAAATACATGTAGGTGACGTGAATTATCATTTTCGAGAAAATGTCACGACGACCAATAAATAACAATTATCATTACTGATGAACAAGTGTTGGTAATAGTAATTAGTTAAGTGACCATTATGAACACATTTAGTTAGTTTAAGAATGTTGAATAAAATAAGTTTCTGTGGTATTTCTAAATACATAATGATAAAATTATCATCATCATCAACTTCAGAGCTGTTGCTCTTGTCGGTGTAACAGGTGCAACTCCCTCCATATCGGCCCCTATGTAAGGCGATCTCCTTCACCGATTTATTATTATAAAATAACGAAATCTGTACAAAGTAGATACAGAAGAAAAACTTATATGGGGTTTTTTATTAGAGCAATAGAAGCCAAAACAACAGATAAAAAATATGACGACTCTCTTAGAAAAGACATCGACGCGCAACTTGATCTTTTCTAGGACTTTATTATGATATAAAATTCCTTTTAGTTAATTATTTGCTTGTAACAAGTAGATCTGTATGTACGCAAATTTAAAAATTTAGATATATTTAACTTAAAAAAAAATACTTACAGTTATTTTGTTTCTAAACAATCTTGATGGCAAAATTTGTCACAAATTCAGGCAATTCCTGGACATTGTACTTATATAATACGTGCAAAAAATCTTTTACCTAACAAGGAGCATATTGAATTAGGAGGGAAGAAATCGAATTGTTAGTCTTTAAAGTAAATTTTATGTAAAGTAAAACGTTACTGACGTCATATGGTCACGTTGGGTAGGAATAATACCAGAATTTATTCAAATTTAATATTCTGGATTGGGATCGGTGATGAATATTTGAACTGTTACCGTTTCCCTGATTTATATTCCAATTACTCTCTGTCTACATGAAGGATATTAATCACGATGGAAAACTTGGGAAAATTACTGTAAAAAGTTTGGCGTTACTACAAGTCTATTATTAGTGTATACAAAGTTTATTCATTTCAATATTAAAGTAAACGTTTCTTAAGAAATATATTTTTAAAATATTCGTTGTATTATATCCATTGCTTCATTTCAATACATGTCTCAATGGATAGTATTATTCGGCACAGCAGCCTATACGATGCAATAAGGGATTGCAGTGAAAGGTCGAATTACAAGAATGAAATGGTGGTTGAGCTAAACTGGTTCCAATGCTTTAGAATGCAAGTAAATGGACAAAAACATCGCCCTCAGACAAACCAGTCACTCGGCGCGCGGAGCGGGCATACTTGTACTAGTACCGCTCCGTGATTGCTCAACAGAATGCCTTCCAAACTTGGCTGGATTGTCGGAGCCCGCTCCAAAAGTAGACTTTATGAAAGTATTCGATTTAACCTCTCAATAACTCCAATTTTATCACATTATTTTGCCAAAACTGGTTTTAACGTAACTAAAGTAATATGTTACGTGTTAAAACAAAACCTTTAAATTGGCCACCTAACTGTATCTTACCGGAGTGTCGGTTGTTGGAACAATTATTATAAACTGACACAAAGAGAGATTGACAATCATCTGTAAATCTTTGTTCAGTGTGCAACCAAACTATACGCAGTGTATATTATCGCATATGTCATCGACGGGCAACTAGGTCGACCGGACAAACACCACTAAACACACAAAACGGGGCCAAATATAATAGTTTGAAAATGACGTATAAACCACAGAGCAACATTTCAACAAACTGTTTATCCCATAGCAATGTTTTGAAACAGTTGTACGTGTCGTTGAGTAGTGCTAATAGATTGTTTTATAAGAACATATTTTCCAATTGTGATCCAAAACATCTGTCACGACAACGTTATATTTTGATAGTGATAGTTAGGTATGATTTGCAAATTCAATTAACGAAACGATAATAAATATTCTGTGGTATAATTTATACCGATACTACAAATGCGAAAGCATGTTGTCCTATTTCATGACGAAACAAAACGATAGATCGGTGTAACTGTGTTTGAAGATAGTCTAGAATAAAAAGGTCAGCTATTTTTCATTCCACATTTAAGGAGTGTGGTAGAAAAGAAGTCCACGTGGTCGTATCCATGGGTTGAAATCAAGTACAAAAATATATGCGGTAATATCAACAACAAAGTTAAAGCTATTGAAAACAACCGTTAATTTATTAAAACCTTCTCGAAGGTTGTTATGCTAAAACGTGTCAAACATGTCCATGATAACTCTACAGGTTCTTTATTTTTAGAATCACTTTTTCAACACAAAATGTCGCACCCATTAATGAAATTATTATCTATATTAAAAAATAAAATTATGAAAGCTAATACAACTCCTAGTGAACATTAACTATTATTTTAAAAGAAGTAATATTCCATTTTCAAGCGAGGTATACTTAGAGAGAGAAAAAAGCATTATTTGAAACAGCGGAGAGGTAATATACTTATGTATAATAAGTACATATAACGAAGATCTATAACTTGTGCGTTTGATAAGGTTTAAGAAAAAAACTATTCTTTGTTGTCGGACGCTATAGAAGATCTAGCCAATTAATTGTAATACATGTTACAGTACACAACACCAGTTCTACCAACTTTTGTACTATGAACAAAACCGGTACATTAAACTATTTTATTGTGAAAATAAATATAAATAGTACAAATGTGGGACATCGAGGAAACTGTATTTTGTGTCCACCCATACGGACATATGGCACGCCTCCACAATAACTGCGCACTTTCACTATCTTATTAATTCTATATCACACTCAAAATACATAAATGCATTGGTTTTATTAAAATACTGTGATGATCATCAGATAGGCAACTCAAACGTATAGTTTAATTATAAGTCTCATAATTTCTTTTTGTCTTTTCAGTATGCATCGGGACAAATGGTCGTATGTCGGTGCCCTCGAACCGCGACACCCACTACCGGAATCTCCGCGATCGCTTCACGAACTGCACCTACGTCGACGGGAACCTGGAGCTGACGTGGTTACAGAACGAGACGCTGGACTTGTCCTTCCTCAAGTACATCAGGGAGGTGACGGGGTACGTGCTCATATCGCACGTCAACGTCAAGCACATCGTGTTACCCCAGCTCCAGATCATACGGGGAAGGACCTTGTTCAAGTTGAACGTGAGGGAGGAAGAGTTCGCTCTCATGGTGACCATGTCCACAGCCTACACGCTGGAACTGCCAGCTTTACGGGACGTGCTACGGGGTAGTGTCGGCATATACAACAATTATAATTTATGCCATGTAAAGACCATCAACTGGGATGAAATCATCACCGGTGTAAACGCATCGTACGTCTATGTATATAACTTTACCGCGCCCGAACGTGACTGTCCGAGATGCCATTCAAAATGTGAAGCTGGTTGTTGGGGAGAGGGCGAGGAAAACTGTCAAAAGTTTTCAAAGACAATTTGCAGTCCTCAGTGCGCCCAAGGACGGTGCTACGGGCGGAACCCCAGGGATTGTTGCAACACATTCTGCGCTGGGGGATGCACTGGCCCTCTCCCTAGTCAATGTCTTGCTTGCCGGAACTTTTATGATGAAGGTACGTGTTCCCAGGAATGTCCTCCGATGCAAATTTATAACCCCACCACTTACTCCTGGGAACCAAATCCAAATGGAAAGTATGCCTACGGCGCAACTTGTGTGCGAAATTGTCCAGAACATCTTTTGAAAGATAGCGGCGCGTGCGTAAGAAGCTGTCCACCAAATAAAACTGCCGTTAATGGCGAATGCATACCATGCAACGTCACTTGCCCAAAAACATGCCATGCCGATAAACCCATACACTCCGGAAATATTGCAAGTTTTAAAGACTGCACGATAATTGACGGGTCCATAGAGATTTTGGAAATGACTTTCACCGGTTTTCAACAAGTCAATGCTGACTACTCATTTGGCGAGCACTACGCAAAAATGGATCCTGATGCGTTAGAAGTTTTCAGCACCGTACGTGAAGTCACCGGTTATCTTAATGTACAAGCGCATCATCCCAACTTTACAAACCTTTCATATTTCCGCAATTTGGAAGTGATCGGAGGACGGCAAATGGTCGAAAACCTGTTTGCTTCACTATATATAGTCAAAACTTCACTAAAGTCTCTCGGCCTAAAATCCTTAAAAAGAATAAATTCTGGAGCCATTGCTATAATGGAAAATAGAAATCTTTGTTACGCAGATAAAATAGCTTGGAATAAACTGGTTAAGTCAAAGGAACATAAACAAGTCATCCAAAAAAATGGCGATCCAGTTTTATGTGGTAAGTTTTTAAACGATAATATTTAATAAAGAATAAATTCAAAGTCATAGTGAAAAGTTAAAACATATATAATACTGAAATACTAAAGCGAATATTTTTATTTTGCTGCATACGAGTACACATGCAAATGTACTCAAATATTTTAATCTTCTTTTGTTTGTATATGACCATATAACAAAAAAATAATTGGCTAACAGCATTATGCGATTTGATTGCGATAGATTTTTTTGTCTTCTATAATAATTTTACGCAAAAAGACAAATGTAATAAAAATATATATGTATTTACTTTGCAGAGAAAGCAAATTTGATGTGTGACCCGCAATGCTCGGCTGATGGATGTTGGGGCCCTGGACCAGACCAATGCCTGTCTTGTCAAAACTACAAGTTTGGTGAAACATGCATACAAAACTGCAGTGTGCTACCAGGGTAAGTAGTGTCTTTCATAAAATAAATAGGTACCTTAGATACTAGACATGACATTTAAACGAGTTGAGGATATCGACTTAAAACCACTACGCAGTACGCACTACGCTTACATCAGTCGGTATCAAATCTCATCATTGGTTTAAATATTTTATAATTGCTTGATTAACTAAATTATGGAAAATTAATATTGTCTCAAGAAATGTATTAAATATTTTGTTTGTTTTTTTCAGATTGTACAAAAATGGGCCAAAGATGTGTAAACAATGTCATTCAGAATGTTTGGATGGATGCACGGGACCCAGCCGTGCTAATTGCACTCGCTGCAAACACGTCCGCGACGGCCCCTACTGTGTCGCCAAATGCCCTGACTCCAGGTATCTGTCAGAGAATGGGACATGCCAGCCCTGCCATTATAACTGTCATAATGGTTGTACCGGCCCTGAAAACTTGGTCGGAGATGGAGGCTGTAACACATGTAAAAAGGCCATTCTCAGCGAACAAGGAACAGTGGGCAACTGCCTTGGAGAAGACGAACCTTGTCCCGATGGTTATTACAATGAGTGGGTAGGAAACGTCAAGGAATTTGGGGACAAAGTTAGTATCGTCTGTAGAAAATGTCATCCGAGATGTTTGAAATGTACCGGTTTTGGCATACACAAACAAGTATGTACAGTTTGCAAGGGATTTAAAAGAGAAGATCAGTGTGAAGACGAATGCCCCTCAGATCACTTCACTGATACAATAGAACGAACGTGCACTCCTTGTCACTATGAGTGTAAAGGATGTACTGGGCCATCCTCTACAGACTGTATTAAATGCCATAATTTAAAAATATTTTTAAGTGACGCTAATTCAGTTAATCAAGCATTTAATTGTACAGACACTTGTCCCGAAGATATGCCCCACAAAATTTACTTAGATGAACAACTACAGAATCCCATAGACGAACCCTTCTGTTCTGAATTAGCGAGTGGCCTCACAACTATGGCAACAGCGAAGACACCTACTGTCTTAATCATTATACTCGTAATAGTCTTCCTGTTTCTAGTAATATTGAGCATAATTTGTTACACTTGTAGACAAAAAGCTAAAGCCAAAAAGGAAGCGGTCAAAATGACTATGGTACTAACAGGCTGTGACGATAACGAACCATTACGCCCAACCAATGTGAAACCCAATTTAGCAAAACTACGTATTATAAAAGAAGCAGAACTAAGAAGAGGCGGTATGCTTGGGTTTGGAGCTTTCGGCAAGGTATATAAAGGCGTTTGGGTTCCAGAAGGAGAACACGTTAAAATTCCCGTAGCCATCAAAGTCTTAAAGGAAGGAACAGGGGCAAACACCAGCAAGGAATTTTTGGAAGAAGCGTACATAATGGCCAGTGTCGAACATCCTAACCTTCTACAATTACTTGCTGTCTGTATGACCAACCAGATGATGTTGATCACTCAACTGATGCCGTTAGGATGTTTGTTAGATTATGTCAGGACGCATAAAGAAAAAATAGGTTCGAAAGCCTTCCTTAATTGGTGCACACAAATAGCCCGTGGCATGGCATACCTGGAAGAAAAGCGCTTAGTTCATAGAGATCTGGCTGCCAGGAATGTCTTGGTACAAACACCGAATTGTGTGAAAATAACGGACTTTGGCTTAGCGAAACTTCTAGACATCAATGAGGACGAATATAAAGCTGCTGGAGGCAAAATGCCCATAAAATGGTTAGCGCTTGAGTGCATACAACATCTAATATTCACTCACAAAAGTGACGTATGGGCTTTTGGAGTAACAATATGGGAGATACTAAGTTATGGAGCTCGCCCATACGAAAACATATCAGCTCGCAACGTTCCAGACTTAATAGAAAATGGACTGAAACTTCCGCAGCCTAGTATCTGCACATTGGATATATATTGTATCATGGTGTCCTGTTGGATGTTGGACGCGGAAAGTAGACCCACATTTAAACACCTGGCAGATACTTTCGCTGAAATGGCACGAGACCCCGGCAGGTACCTCGTAATACCTGGTGACAAATTTATGCGTCTGCCATCCTATTCCACTCAGGTAATAAAATATAAGTTGATATTTTTAAAACTTTTTTTTATATTAAACATACATACATGTTGTATTTTGAAAATGTAGCTTGGTAAGACATTCTGGCATTTTACATAAGACAATATTTTTTAATATTATTTTATTTTTGTTACAGGATGAAAAGGAATTAATCCGAAATCTTTCATCGGCCATGGAAGGACCGGAATCTCTAGTTGAAGCTGACGAATACTTGCAACCAAAATTCAAAAACAGGCCAGGAACGGCTGTTACGAATTCTGCTGCAAGTGCCGGCATAGAAACACAAGGAAGTTCGCTAAAACCGTGCACGTCGTCATCGTGGGCTAACAACATCACGAGTGCCGAATGTGCAACTCCGGATGGATCCAACAGACCCGAAGTTTGGGACCATGACCTTCTACGGTATAATCCTTCACAGTCGGAAGGTGCTGAGCTGAGGCACTATTACAACAACGGGGTCTGTGCTTCAGATTCGTCTAGTGCTCGATACTGCAGTGATCCTATGAAGACAAGACCGGAAGCGATAGAAGGTGACTTTGACATGACTAAAGTAAAAGAGGCGCATGTTGGTAATCTAAAACTTAATTTGCCTTTAGATGAAGACGACTACCTGATGTCATCACCGCAACACACTCAAAGCGCATCCGCCTACATGGATCTTATTGGTGAAGGTCAAAGTCAAGAAGTGAAGGACTTGCGATTGGTGACTATCGTAGGATCAAAGCAATGCGTAGACAACCCGGAGTACCTGATGTCAGAGGACAACGTGCCGCCGCAGACGCTGGGTATTCCTACTGAGCCGATAGCACACGACTCCTTGTGCGTGAGCGAAGGTAGCGCCGGGGAGTCGATACCACCGGATACCACTAGTAAATACCTTCCACAGAGGTCAGTCGAGGAGGAATCCATGTCGGACCACGAATACTACAATGACCTGCAACGAGAGCTCCAACCCCTACGCAGGAATGAAACAACAGTGTGAACAATATCGTGTAAATATATAAAAAGTGAATGAACTGATCTCCTTCGTGTTACGAATGGTTATTTATTATACGTGCGCTTGCACATACAAGCCCGTTTTGTGCCATTCACCGATGGCTAGTGTTAACATGTTGATATGAGAAGATGAGAAGAATTGATTGTAATTTATACCAGTTTGTTATCTTAATTTATATTATGTACAGAAACCATTAATTGTTAATTGTAAATATTAAAAATAAGTTGTTTTAGTTGATAAAAGATTGTGTTCAACGACACATAAAGATACAAATTATTATATTATATGAGGAAGACTATGTTTAGAATTCTAGAATTCTTAAATGATAAAGTTCTACGTCTAATATCGAAAATAAACAGATTGTATAGAACAATACTATACCCTCAGTCAGTGTCATATCATAACTAAGAGAATTCCAACACCAGTATGTGAACATGACAAATACGTTCTAGTACAAATAAGTTGGTGTGCCAACTCTATATGGGTTCGCATAGACAAAATGTAAGCTAGAACCGATTGGGTTCCAGAAGTTAAATTCACAAAGATTTAGTACGAACACGGAATTGTGTCAAAAAAGTTGGTTTAGTTAGAAGTTTAAACTGGCTAATCTAGAAGAGAAGTGTTCATAATATTTTATGACAAACACAGCCAGACAGTCATATAGTATGGCCCTTGAAGAAATCATTGGATGGATGTGGGTACCACGCCGCTTTTAGTACCAAAATAAAGGAAACAAATGATTTATTACCACTACGTGGTATGCAACACAATAGTCACTCAAAAAGACATAAAAGCACGTAAACTACGAAAAGTCTTGCTAAAATCCACAAACAAGTCTTGTAAAAGAAGTTAAAGAAAATTTGCAAGTAAGAAATAAAATAATTTTAAGAAGATCTTATCAGAATCGAGGCCGGATTTGAAAAGAAAATGGGTTTGTCTGATTTCCTTTCACTACGGCAAAACTGGTGCCATCCTACTCCACATAGGTAATTATAATAAAATATTAATTTATACTTTTTTTTGTGAAACAGACAAAAAATATTATTAGTACCACACGCATTTTTCATTTCTTAATATATTTGAAGGAAATTATTATGATTCATTTTAATTTATATTGTTTTTGTAGGCTTAAAAGCAACCAAAGAACAACTCAAATCATAGAAAATCCCGAAAAGCCAAGGAAACTTGATATCTTCAAAACTTTAAGAAAATGCGCAAACTAGCCTCTTGGTGTTCAGCTGTAAGTATTAACCCATTGTATTTTTTATATACAAGCGATTCCTATAAATTGTCATATTGAAGAAGATTTTCCAGATTTTGCATTCATTTGCTATAAGTTTTTGTATTTTTCAATTTGGTGATTGACTAATTTATTTTAATTTCAGGCAAAGGTTTAATTTTAAAAACCTTGGACTAAAAAGTAATAAACTGGTCAACCAAACCAACATCGGCTGCGAAAATAACTACTTATTGATCGATACGATAATAATACTTTTGAGAAGAAACTGTCCGAAACTTCAAAAATTTGCCATGAGGCCAACCTATGCACATGGAAAATATTGCTAGTTACAAATAATAAACTTTAACGACAAGTATACATTGATAACATTTGGCGACATTATTCAAACACATATTCCCACTCTGCCATTTGGAAATAATTGGACGAAGTCCAAAGTCGAGAAAATGTTTACGTTACCTTATATTGTAAAAACTATTAGAATAGAATAAACTCATGGGTTTTTGAAGGTTCATTTTATTCGAGAATTTGAACTAGAAATAGGTTGAAACAAACTACTGAAGACAAACGAACACAGCCATGTCACAAATAGCCAACCAAGTCTGAGTGGTGAGTATTTAACCGACATTGTTTTTTTTCATACTCAGAACTCATAAATCTTTGATGCGAATACGATGCACGAAAAATTTTCGTCTTTAAAAATTGTTCGTGCATCAAAAAAATTTAACACAGATTTTTTTTTCAGTTTAGTGAAATTGGACTGAAAAGCTGTTTGGATAGATGCACGAGACCCAGCCGTGCTAATTGTCAGAAAAATCGAGCACCAGTATGTGAACATGAGAAGTACGTTCTAGTACAAAGAAGAAGGTGTACCAACTCCATATGGGATCGCATAGACAAAATGTAATCTACAACCGATTGGGTTCCACAAGTTAAATTCATAAAGATTTAATACGACCACGGAATTGTGTCAAAATCACAGACTTTGGTTTAGCCAAAAGTTTAAACTGGCTAATCTAGAAGATTTTGGTTCGTAATATTATATGTCAAACACAGACCGACAGCTATAATACAAGCCCTGCAATGTATTTAAAAAATGAAGGCAAAATAACGAAACAAGCAGAAAATGAATTTCCTTTAAAATGAATGACCATTTCGCGTGGTGAGTTTTTTGAACGATATAAAGTTTTTGAGGTGCCCTCACTTTAGAGTCATACTTTATAAGACATGCAAAGGCGAAAATTTCTTCTTTGTTACTGCATATGCAAAGGTACCTATTTATTAAAGAATTATAAAATACTTAAACCTTTATTAACAAATATAACCCAAAATTAATTCACTGACAGCATTATGCGATTTATTTGTTTTTAAATTTTAAATAGGATTGTGCATATAAAAGAAAATTTTGGTATGTGACCAGCTATTCTCATCGGATGGATTTTGGAGCCCTGAACTCGATCAATGCGTGAGTCGAAACTACGGATTTGCTGAAACATGTATGTGTTGCTGCAGTGAAAATCAAGTAAGAATTACAACATTCCGAAATGCAAATTACTTATATGTACTTAACTTTTGACAAAAAACATACAAACGTACATGTGAAGCGTGTGTGAAGCTAATAAAAAGCGTGTAAAAACACATAAAATCGAAGTAAAATCTCCAGATTAATTAACACCAACACCAATAAATAAATTAGGACTTGCTAAAAAGTTTTTTTTATTTCATGTACGAAAAATATTTAATTAGGATTAAAATTGTTCATACATCAAATTAACACACATTATTAACATCCATACGAATAATTTTGGCGGTAGTATTTAATTAAATGGTACTTGAAATTAATTTAATTAAATATTACCCTCAATAAATGTTAACTTTTTTTTCAGATTGTATGAAAAAGTCGACGATATCGAAAGTGCTTGGAACGATAATAGTGCAATGGAGCTTGCCAACGTTGCCAAATTGGTTGGAGACGGAGGTTTCAACGCTTGTAAAAAGGCCATTTTTAGAGAACAGAAAAAAGTTGTGAACTGGATGCAGTCCAGTTCAAAGATTGCATAAAATTAAAAATTCGACAGTACCTATATCAGTTAACCCAATAAAATTTCACTGGTCAGTCACTTGAAGACAATGTTCATAAAATGTAGGTTTTTAGTTGTACAAAAACCAATAAAAGCACCACACTGTTCAAAATAAGCGAGTGGCCTCACAACTATGGCAACTACATGGACTCCTACTGTCTCAATCATGTTAAATTCTAAAAGGAAGCGGATGTAACAACCAGGCTGCGACGATCATGAACTAAACGCACACTATAACACGTGGCATAGCAGATATAGAGGATAATCGTTTGGTTCATCGAAATCTAATGAAACAAATATCTTTGTACAAAAACCAACAACTAAAATGTGCCATAATAACGGATTTCGGTTTAGCCAAACGGTTTCTTTCGGATTAGACTTCATTGAAGGCGAGTAAAATGCCATAGATAGAAGGCAAAAAGGACTAAACCTTCCACCACCCATTAACTGCAAATTCGATAAGTAACTACTGCATCATTGTGTCGTGTTGATTGCTGGATGCAATAAACTGACAAGCTGACAGCAGACCAACTTGCAAACACCTAACGGACACATTTGCAGAAATACCTCGTCATACCTGAAGTTTATGCGTTCATTTCTTTTCCACTGAGGTAAATCCTACTAATATTATAAATGCCAAAGTTTGTATGTTTGTAAGTTTGGATGTCTCTTACTCTTTCACGCAAAAACTACTGCATCGAGTTATCGATTTTAAAGATAAATTTGGTACAGATGTTCCTTATAACTAGGAATAACGCATAGGATACTTTTTATCTCGAAATTCCCATAGGATTGGGATTCACTCGTGTAAAACCGCGGTGCGCAGCAAGTATACAATTATTTTACAAGCTTATACACAACAATATGACATAACTACTAACAATACATAATAGACATTTAAGCAGGTCCCCACGATGGTCGAGCAAATCCCTTGTGCCCCCTGGTTTTCCCTATTAGATATAAACCCTATGTAGTTATTGCATCATACATAATTAAATAATATTAAGTACACAGCCAGGGCCGTTGCTAAGGGGGGCATAGTGGGGCAATGCCCTACCTTAAAATCACAATGTCCTACCTCACTCAGACGTGGATCTCTAATACATTCAAATCTAGGGGATCTTGTTGTCTTCATCATTGAGGATTGAATAGTTCTTAGATCTTAATATAGTGTGAGCTTTTTTTTTGGCCCTCCCGGTATCCAATGCTGCCCAGCCTCAAATTCGACTCTACCCTGTGCACAGTACTAGGCGAAGTAAGTTTATCCCATTTAATTTTTTTTAGGATAAAACGTGATCAAGCAGTAATCTTTCGTCGACCATGGAATATCCAATTTCTTAGAAAGGCTGAATATAGGTATACTGTACAGTGACATGGGTTTATAAGTTAATAGACGTGCAAATAGGTAATTTCAAACCCTTTAAGAATACCTTTAACTGATCTCATTGGTCAGGGTCAAGAAGTGAAGAACTCGCGATTGGAAGCATGTTCCTTATGTCAGAGGACAACGTGCCGCCGCAGACGCTGGGTATTCCCACTGAGCCGATAGCACACGACTCCTTGTGCGTGAGCGAAGGTAGCGCCGGGGAGTCGATACCACCGGATACCACTAGTAAATACCTTCCACAGAGGTCAGTCGAGGAGGAATCCATGTCGGACCACGAATACTACAATGACCTGCAACGAGAGGAATGAAATATAACTTTTAGAGATATCGTTACTTATGTTATAACATAATTGTTAATACGAGTACATAGAGGTAATGTTACCGCTAGCAAATGTTTGTCTAGCTGAGTAGTGAGCAAACTACGGTCCGCGGGCCATCTCCCGCCCGCGAAATCATTTAATCTGGCCCACCGACGCGCGACGGTCCTTCCACATAAATAACAGCCCGCAATAATTATATTTTGACGGTTCAGAATTATAAATTAAATTCTACTTAGTACCTAGAATAACAGACGCATACCTAGGCAAGGCTAGACAAGCCACGTATTCCATGACAGTGTTGCGGGTTAGTTATGAAATTTCCCAAAACTCCGGCTGCCTCCAAAATATCTTAAACTTGCTGGCCCTCCATCAAAAATGTTTGCTCACTACTGGTCTAGCTAGAAAAAGGTAAAGAGACTTTATTAAAGAATTTTGATGTAGCTTGCCTAATTATAAAGTAAGTACCTACTATTATATTTGAAATTTTGTATGCAACCTGTAATAAGTACGAAAATTTTAATAGAGCAACCAACCCAACCCATATTTTAAATCATGTTTAGATTTGTGGATACATTATAAAATATTTATTAATTTAGTTTGTAGTAAAGGCTATGTGAATAGGTAGTTCATGAAAGATTTTATAGCAAAATAGTGTGAGTTGTAATATAATTTAAAACTGTGATAATTAGATTATTAACATTACAATGGGGACCAGTGCTACAATAGGTTTATCAGGTAGGTATAATGATAAGGATCTGAGTACCTAAGTTTACCTATCGCGATTCATAAATTATGTGCTAAAATCTTTCCCGTTGATCCAAGATTATTAAATGTACAACGCATTTACTCTATTATTAATTGACTTTTATAATAAACACACCTAGACATTCTTGCCACTTGTACGTAAAGAATCTATTGTAAAACGGGTGATGTATCCCGCTAATAAAACATGTAATTTACTCACCATTCACCAACCAATAAAACTTTTTGTTTAATTGTCACCAAAAACATATTTTTACTATTATGATAATTAAATTACGAACATTATGATGAATTAAAATAATTTCATTTTTTTTACAAGAACACATCATAAATGAACTTCCAAACGGGTAGGAATCCTACCTTATCCTACCGTAGGATAGGTAATATATACGGTCTAGGTACAAAGCGCATTCACGAATAGGCAATTCCCAATTTAATAAATTAATTCTCCCCGTTTTTATAATGAGTAAAAAATTTTAACGTATATTTTTTATATCTTAAATTGTTCTTAAAATGACTTTTAGTTCAAAAGAAAACAAGTAACCCTCTAAAGATTAAATTTTGAGTATAGTTCGTCAAATAACATGAGAACATCTAAATTGTCTATACTTACATACAAACTTACTTAATTATTCTACATTTGGTAATTTTTCAATTTCGTACGTCTCTTTTCTATTGGATTATGGTATCAACTTAGTTAGTTACTTAGTTACCTGAAACAGATAGAGAAGTCAATGAATTTACCTACCTAAGGTACCTTATTTAGCACTTATTACGCTCAAAATGCATGAGTAGTTTAAATACACTATTTATTAGACCAAACTTGTTTGCCATTTTTTGTAAATACCTACCTATAATTTTAAGTCAAAGAAAACTTTTAAATCCATTTAGAGGGTATCACTATAAATATTTCTTGGTAGTACTAAGTACTAAATAAATAAATTGTTTTTTTTTATTCTTTGCTGTTTGTTGACAAAGTTAAAAGTAAATAAATTATAGTGCCATAAAAAGAATATCTTACAATTTATTACTTTTATTTTATGTAACTTTTCATGTTATTGTTTTTTATCTACGTATATACTTAGGCAGTTATCTACATGTATGTATTTATATCAAAGCTGTACATTATTGTATAAATTACTTAAACATTAAAGTTTATATGACTATTACTTAATATTGTTTTGTAAATAATTTGATGAATTTTATTAATTATCCGTTTACTTAGTTGGATTTATAGTACCTATAAAAATGAACTTTTATATAAACCTGTTGTTTTATTTTATATTTTCCTGATAGGCGAAGATTTCACTCTCTCAGTGACGGTATTAGTACGGTATTAGTATTTTGAGAGAAACTTATTATTTTATTTTGATCTTGAAAATAAGACTGCTAAGCGATCGATATTATTATGGAATTGGTACGCCAGTTGTACGGTACACTCATTAGGTCAACATTCATTAGTTCAACAATAGGAACGTCGACAGGGTAAACAAAATGAAATTCTAATTACTCCGTTAGATTTCGAAAAAACATTAGACACGTATTTTTGACAATCTTTGAAACTTAACTATTTCATTTTTGGTAACTTAAAATTTAAACTTGAATTTGGTAATGTAAGTGATGGCACGGTGTTTCAGGAACTAATGACTTGCGGCGTGTTTCAATCTGAATATTTGTATTTTCGATTTAAAGATTGGCCTTTACCATACAAGCAATGACATCACTCTCAATCAATCTCAGAATCCAAACAATCAGAATTTAAAATTTCAATTTCAGTTGAAGAGTAGATATTATCGAATTTATTAGCTAATGCTTCAATGATGTTAGTTGTAATGTAACTAAGGTGTTTGACTGCTTCTACAGACCTACTAATGTGCGAGTATACTTATGTCTAAAATCCTAACTAATCCTAATCCTAACTAATATTATAAATGCGAAAGTAACTCTGTCTGTCTGTCTGTCTGTTACCTTTTCACGGCTAAACTACTGAACCGATTGACTTGAAATTTGGTACAGGGGTAGCTTATGGTCCAGGAAAGAACATAGGCTATGTTTTATCCCGAAATTGTCACGGGATTGGGAACTACGTGAGTGAAACCGCGGGGCACAGCTAGTAAATAATAATTGATGAATTTAATATAATGTATCAACTAAAACCATAATAAGACTCTCTCGGACTTAGCTGTGGATGGGCAAACTCAGTCTCCTCCTTTGGCGGCACCCACGTTCTACTCAGGCTTCACTGACTAACTGATAGTTTGATCACACTTATATTGATTCCCGGTTATAGTCTGAAATTGTTGCAAAAGTTGTGGATCAATGAGTTATGAGTTAAATTATCAATTGTACAGAACTTATGGAAATATGTCAGTAATGAAATGGAATCAAATGATTGAAACTTTAAATCAGTATTGAGATTGCACAAAAATTAATGTGGGAATGTATTCATATTGAACCTAATCATGTTACTGAAAGATAAAATTTACTTTTAAGATTTACTAGCTGTGCCCCGCGGTTTCTCACGTGTAGTTCCCGTTCCCGTTCCCGTGGAAATTTCGGGATGAAAAATAGATGTTGGATGATTCTCAGACCTACGGAATATGCTCACAAAATTTCATGAGAATCGGTCAAGCCGTTTCGGAGGAGTACGGGAACGAACATTGTGACACGAGAATTTTATATATAAGATATATTTTAAGACAGTTTGGCTATTTAATATCAAATATTTACCTATGTATATACTTATTTATATTGTGCAATTAATATATTTTCAAGATACACATACTCATTACATTGTAAAACTAAAATAATAAATGAATTTACTGTAAAATGCAATGTGGGTTTTGGTTGACCTTTGTACTCAAAGCTGTTAAGTTGGATAACGTTTGATTTATTTAGAGAAATATGATTATTAGGTATTTGATTAAGATAACTTACCTGTGTTAATGATGTTTGAAGAATTTAAGACACTGTGAAGATGATTACAAGAAAATTCAAAGGTTATACTCGTATTTGGTATGAATGGAGGATAAAGGAAGAACACTTAAGTATGTCAAAAAAGCTATATCTACGCTTGGAGACACTGCGAGTCCAATTGATGTTGAAATAAAACCCGAAATCATAATTAGCTTGATTTGATTTTTAGTTTTACAAATATGCGTAGCTCGAGTACAAAGATATGGTCGAATACAATTTTATAATAAAAAACGTGCGGTAGATAACGACATTATTGAAGGTAGGTAGAAGAAATAAAAATTGTGATTTGCTCTGGTATTCTTGAAAGGCGTTAAGAATAATATTATTGAAGGAGGTGAATTTTGAGGCACGACAGATCGAAAGATATAAGTAAGTATAACTATTTATCAGCGAGTGGCATATGCTAATATTTCATTCCCGGATTAGCTCCGTCCCGTGGTTTTACCAGGAATGGGACAAGGTTAGGAGAGTTGTGGGACAAGGTTTCAGCTTGCCTCAATCAAGCACCTATTCAAAATTGGCAATCATCTCTCGAGTGAAAATATATGCATGCGTAACTACGGTCGAGTCTCACCACGTATGAATTGTTATGCAAATGACAAGCGCGACCGATGTATGTAGGTACTATTAAAAATACTTGCCGACGAGATACGACCCTTATTATACTCGTAGTCTCACGCCGACGGCACGCGCACCGTCAGCGCTGATGGCCGAGATATATGAACTTCTAGAAACCGTGCGCACTGATAGAGCGCGTCATTCAAAAAACGGTTCCTAGAAGTTCATAATAACTCGGCTATCAGCGCTGACGGTGCGCGTGCCGTCGGCGTAAAACTAAACCAATATAATCTAGTAACTGGCAAGTTTCCACCCGCCACCTTGTACGTGTTCAAAACATAATATCGGCGGGTGCCATATTCCCCATAGTTCCTCTGTATCCAGTCCATTGAACATCCTCATCCCATTCCCATAATCCGGTAGTAGTTTTCCATATATTTGCAGTAGTCCCAGCAGAACCGGGGACTGTCCTTGGATGCATTTTATAGTGTTACAAAAGATTAAAAATGCCAGGGGCTTCCTGTGTGTTGGCTTTGGCCCCAACAATTCATACTAGCCTTCCAAAAGACTCTGAAGTCCTGTGGTTGGAAAAGAAAACTAGTAATTTGATTGGACAGATAAGAAAAAAAGGCGTTTATCCCAAATATATATTTATTATCCAGTATATCCAATAACACAAAAGAGTAATAATTTAATTTAAATACTTATCTAAAATAACTCTTCGACCACTTATCGCAATACGTAAATAATGACAGTACCATTTGATATTATTATGACAATTAATTGTCAATAATTGACGACAATTCATATTAAGTACATGTTTAAAAAGACAATAATACTCGTAGTACTTTTAAAATTACTATAAGTACTTAAGTTTTCTTTTCTATATATAAGTAAATGAAATTAAGTACTAACCTGACAACCGTTGTCTTGTCTAAATCTTAAAAAGTCCAATTGAGTCCATACAAAGTTTTACAAAAATCAATACTCTTGGATTTTTAAATATTACACTTAACAAAGAACGAAATATTGGTAAATCGACGGATTACAACAGTTAAAAGTTTAATAACGAAGAAATAATTTAGTTACTTTGCTTGCAGTTAGAGAAACTAAAACAACCACAATATTGTTACCAACTTTGATCGAAATTACATTAATTTTAAAATTAAATATAGCATGTATATACAGGTACAGGTATATCGAATATTATAAGAAGTACATATTATAATCACATGATTTTATAGATAAGCTTTGCTTTGCACACACAAAACCGTAAGTAATATGTAATACAATTCTAAAACATCAAGTGAAGTGACTAAACTTGATATAAAGAAACTTAAATAAAAAGCAAGTCGTTCATTGACAAGCGAATAATTGAAAACTACTGGACCTATTTTAATAATTATTATAAAATGCCATAAGAATTTGCGTCCGCGACTTTGTAGTGATGAGCAGATTTTTAAACTTTTGAATAGACACAATTTAAACAAGACCAATGTTGTCAATAAATCTTTGAATATCTACGATTATAAATACCAACAATAATTATATTAATTTATCGATCTCATAAATAGATTATTATATAAGAACCAACAGGACGGATTAATTAAATAATACCTCTATACAGCTATTCAACCTTTTCGGAAGTGTAAATGCTTGTTAAACTATGTACTATTTGTTATATAAATATAAATTTGTGCACTGAAATGTTCTAGATTCGAGATAAAATAAAGCTTGCGTTACATTGTTAAATTACACTTCTACTAATTTTGATTAAGGTTAATTTATACCATGACACGTGATCCGTACAAGACACGATCTTTAATCACACATTAAGATTGGTCCTCAAGTTTATATATCTGAGACTCAAAGGGCGGCACACACCCAACGCCTAGCATAAATCAACTCCTATACTCCCTCATAAAATTGTTTTTCTTAACAATTAGAAATCTACAATATTAATAATAACATACTTATTTAAAAATGGTTTACAAATTGAAAATATAGTTGAACATCATAAAAATATATACAAATAAACATTTAACACATACATACATAAAACTAGAAAAAAGATATAAATGTAATACAGTTCTTTTTCATATAAAATTGAGCTTTTTGAGCCAAGCTTATAAGATATCATTATTTTTAATATCTAAGATTCTGTAATATTCAAGGTAAAATACTTAGAAGATAACTAACATTCACACATAAATATAGTAATACGAGTGCATAAATAAGATCAGTTCGCACAAGAATCTTTTTTTTAATCTGAAAATCTTAAACACAGATCAATTTCACTTAGACTTAGTAAACCTTAAATACAAATGCAGATCAGTCCATTGTGGATCATTCGTTGGAATGCATATTTGGAAAGAGAGTTCTATAAGAATGTATTAAGATTAAATGGAAGACAATAGTGGAAATTCATTAATATAAGTAATAAGTTATTAAACCCTTATAACATTACATCATTGCAAAAACTGATTTAGTGACAAAAAGCTGATATTGTCAACTCAGCTGCACAGCTGATACTCAACCATAGACTAAGAAATAAACTACATATTTTCTTTGGTCTAAAGTTTTTTTACATATAATCTTTGAATTGTTTGTAACGGATTTAAATATGAATAAACTGTAGTGTTTAGTATTTACCTACAGGGTAAGAAAAATAAGATAGATAAATAAAAATAACTAAGAAAAAGAAGAACTAAATATGGAATGAAAATATCAATTAAGTAGATAGGAATTAGAATGCGTTACATTTCGTCGTGATTAGACTTTTGAGGCTCAGAATTATCTTTTTTATTACGTCTATTCCTCCTGTGCTTGCTGTTGGAGAGTATTTCATACGCTTGTTGTATTTCCATGAACTTCTCTTGGGCGGCTCTGCGCAGGTGTTCCTCCTTCACCTTGTCGGGATGGTTCTCGCGGGACAGTTTGCGCCATCTCGATGTTATCTCTTGTTGGCTTGCATCAGGTCCCAGTCCCAAAACCTGCAATATTAAATAACAAAAACCGCTTTATCTTCATCATTAAGAGGATATGAATTAAAAATCTATCTATTTTCATAAACCTCTAATAATATCTAGTAGTCGAGTAATAGTTGTATTTCAATAATAATGCATTACAATAATTATTATACAAGTTACCCTGTAATTTTATATTCAATACAAAATATACTCACTTTGAACGCATTTTGTTCTCCATGCGGATCGGACAAGTCAATTATCTGTTTCCAGACCTCATACCAACCATGATGTTGAGCGTAGTTGTAGGTCTCTAACAGACATTGTTTCACATCCAACCACCTAAAATAATAATATTAATTTCAATAATGTCTTGAAAGTGAACATAAACCAACCTAATCAAAGTTATTTAGTTGCTTCAAATACAAGTATAATCGTAACTATAACAGTAGAGCAGTAAATTTACGATATTTCAACTAACTAAAACTTAATATAGTTTATGATTACTGGATTACATAAAGCCACATGAAGTCTTATCAAACTGGTGCACATTAATTTCTAACTACTATTACTTACCACGGACTAGTGAAAAAGTGATGCAAAGCTTCATAAATGGGCACTTCGTCTCCTTCACTGTCTGTGATTGTACCATGGAAGTAGAGGTAGCTGCACCACAACGACAAGTACAGGCAAGCACAAACCCCAAGTACTGTTATCCTCCTATAACATTTTAGTCAATGCACATTTGTATCTCACTTTAAAATACATATTTGGATGATAAGTAATAAAAAAGCAGGTAAATTTTATTAAATAATACTTATAAATCTTCATCTCCAATAGCATAATGATGGTGATAAGGGATTTTGTCTTACACTGTGTTAAGCTTATAAATAACTAGCGGCGCCCCGCGGTTTCACCCGTGTAGTTCCTGTTCCCGTAGGAATATGGGGATAAAATTATGCTAAAAATCTTCCCACTGAATCACTCTATCTATTAAAATCCGTTGCATAGATTTAAAGATCTCATAAAAAATGAAGCATACAAAGGGACATAGGGACAGAGAAAGCGACATTGTTTTATACTATGTAGTGATATTGAAATGTAACAAACTTACTTGACAAAATGGTGATTACTCCTCTTCCTGCGCCACTCCTTAGAGAAGGAGTCAAAAGCTAAAGCTGCTGACAGAACCATGATTGTGAACCAGATGGTTTCGTCATAAATATAATAACGAATTGGGTACGCTATGTATGCACCCAGCACTGGCCACTTCAATGATCCTTGTTCACGACCAATATTGCCAACAGTCCATACACCTAAATAATTAACAAATCTAATTAAACAAAAATCAATGTATGTTTGTCCTCTATACTATTCGAAATCATTGATCAGATTGTAATGAAGCTTTATTAGGGTGATCTCAAGACATTTGTGAGGGTAAGTAAAAATCAACCAAACATTATCTTATCACTTTAATATGGCTTTACATAGAGGCTTGACTTATCAAAGCATAGAGGCATCTAGTTAAGTTTATAAAAACATATTAAATAATGAGAAGTATTAACCCCCAATCTAATTTAATTAAATTTTTTCTATGTAGGTACTTACCGAGGGCAGCAACTAGTGGTATAAGATGATTCAAATATCTCAAGTTAATGTTCCATAATTCATCTGGAGGGACGGCAAACATCATCATCTGGCCCCAAGAATATCCCACCATCAGCATCCCCGTGAAACGATTCATTGAGAATGGAGGCTAAACAAATCACAATATTATATGTAGGTATGTAGGTTACATTGCATTACAGTTAACTTGTATTAGATTAGCATATTATTTGTTCATATACTCAAATTTAATAAAAGTTTAATAGACAGACTATCATGAAATGCCAAAAAGTCATATCTCAGCAAATTTTACACTATAATATTATAATATTGGAGACTGAATGTAGGTTGACAATCGTAGCATAGTTTGTAATGTGTAAGGTGTTCACTGACCTTTTTATTTCTTGCCATCCTCGCGACCAGTTCTTCCATGTGCTTGGGGTCTTCGTTGGCATCTCTCACATAACGAGGAAGTCGAAATACCTCTCCAAGCCACCCAATGCCAAAGCCTCCCAAAGTAGACCACCACACAAACGCGTGTCGATCTCTTCGTAAATAGAAATGATGCACACCAAATAATCCGCCGAATAACCATAACACGTACGTCCAAAATACTGATTTATTAGACACAGTAACTCCGGTCACAGTCATTTTTATTATATTTATGAAAATATAAATTGTAGGATTCAAGATGTTACCTTAATGATGATAGTACACTTTTATTAAATAGTAAATTCTCGAAATGGTATTGAATAGTAAATTAAGTAGTATTTTTTTAATCAAGAAGCAAGAAAAAACTTTCTACAACACATAAATATTTTTTTGAAACTCGATCTAGTTTTCTACTTGTTGAACTTTTGGTTTGGTAAGTTTAGTTGGTTGGTTGCTTACGTACGTACAGAACGGACGGACACGGATGTCCAGTGTTGCCAGATGAATATTATAAATTCCCTCCAAATCTTTTACAAAATCCCCCCAAAATATGGATATTTCAAGAAAAATCCCCAATGTTAAAAAAAAAAAAAATATGACAAAAACATAAAAATACGTAAGTAAATATTTTTTTCAACACACTTGCTCATAAAGGGGCTCCTATTTGCGCAAAAACAGTTGAATAATGACACGTTTTATTCACTAGTGAGTTATAGATTGTCTTTTTACACGCTTTTTATTAGCTTCACCTGTATGTTTGTATGTTTGTTTGTAACCGACTTCTTTGGGCGCTATTTTGACCCACTTTAAACGGCCAGATTTCGTTCAAACTTTGTAGATTTATTGAGGACCGATGACAATACACTAATTTGACAAAATTATTTCATTTTTCAATTTGCAAATTAAAAAACAAGCTATTATAAATAATCCAAACTAAAAAGTAGAAAATAAATTATAGTTAAAAAAAACTAAAAAACACGCTTTTTATAGAAAACCGAACTAAAAAATAGAAAATAAAAAAAAGCGTGGGGTGCTTTTTAAAATATTGACACCATGCACCCCACGCTTTTTTTTATTTTCTATTTTTTAGTTCGGTTTTCTATAAAAAGAGTGTTTTTTAGTTTTTTTTAACTATAATTTAATTTTTAAATTGCTTTGTTTTTAAAAAGTTTCAATACCAAAAAAAAATTGTGTCCATACATTTTAAAAACAAACTTCAACTATGTTTCCTTACTTTTGGTAGGTCTATTTCATTCATTCGATTTTTTTTAATAAGTATATTCTTTTAGTCTTTGGCCGATCACCATTGTTGTGTTGGATGCGAGCGAATAGAAAAACAGTTTATTTAAAATGATAATTAATAATAATACGAAAAATGATAATTTCTTCGCAAATGTGTTGAAAAACATTGTATGGTACACGCGTGTATTGATGATTATTATCCTCGGCTATCTTCAGACCCTCGCCTGACGGCTCGGGCCTCAATAGCGCCTCGGAAGTAACCACCAACTTACCTCGCTTGTACCATAAATAACTATTATTTCGGAAATTGCTTCCATTATTGCATCTGTATCTCCACATGCTTCATCGGTGCCATACATTTTTTCAAAATGAATTTATTCAGCATCTATGCGCACACACAGTAGTTGGCGGTACAAATAATCTTGGGGCTCTATTCTCTTCTCTAGCTATTAAGCTGTGATAATGCTACTCCAATGTATTGTAATGTCAACATCATAGCCGTTTTTTTTATCTTTTTATAAATAGTATGTTCGTTTGTACTCAAACCACACTAACACATCGTTGTGCGTATGTATGTGCTGATTATGTAATAAAATAAATTCTTTAAATCGCATTCAGTTATAAAAAAGAATATTTCATTGTTTTTCAAAAAGCCCCCATTCCCCCCAAGCCCATTTTAGTTGCCCCCGCATAATCCGCCAAAGAATTTGTCCCCCCGAAATTGCCCCCAAGGGCTTAAAATACCCCCAAATTTGGGGGGAATTCCCCCAATCTGGCATCAGTGCGGATGTCGGATGTCGGAATGATGTCTTACGATACAGATCACAGACTATTACCACAGACTATTTCCTCATTGCTCAGTGTGAACGATTAATTGATAAAGTTTGTAAAATTTAAGATGATTTCTGTGACAGCTGTCAGTGAAATCCCGCCTATAAAGTTCTGAATTTCTTAGTACTACAGTCAGTACATGTTATAATGTCATACTTTATGAGCATGTCGACCTGTTTAGTGATGGGCGATGTATCATCGTAACTATGGACTATAAATTATAGATATTTTAAATAAAACTCTATTAAAAATGAAAGTGAATTTTATCGTATATTTAAATATCATAAACATAATTTACATCTAATATATAAAATTCTCGTGTCACAGTTTTCGTTGCCATACTCCTCCCTCCGAAACGGCTTGACCGATTCTCATGAAATTTTGTGAGCATATTCAGTAGGTCTGAGAATCGGCCAACATCTATTTTTCATCCCGAAATTCCTACGGGAACGGGAACGGGAACTACGCATGTGAAACTGCGGGGCGCAGCTAGTTTGATATAAAATAATAATAAGTAAATTAAATCCAATTTCTAACATGAGTAAGTTAGAAATTGGAATTTGTCATCAGAAACTGATTCAGATATGGATTGGGTGTACCCCATTAAGAGAATAATTGTTTTTTGTAATTAAAATATTCGTTTAATTCAGTACCTAGCGTTTAATCTCAATATAATTTAACATTATCATCTTCAATAGTCAGAAACATCGATAATTTCTATCGACATAGATTTAGATCCTGCCAACGCCAACCCTATGAACGAAAGTTTGACATATGTCACAGAGATCATCCTATAAAAAAAAGTTTGTGCCAGAAGAAAAAAAAAGTCTTGTCATTCGACACGAAGAAGAAGAAGAAGAAGTGTAGTCGGTTTTTTTTATAAACTTAAAAACAGAAATAATTTTACATGTATTCATATTACCTATTTGTTAAACATAAACACGGTTTGAATAATACATTTGCTATATGTATTTTAAAAATAAAATCTAAATATATACACAATTGAATTTTCTTTTTTTAGTAAGTACATATATCTCAGAGATTCAGTTTATAGGTTTATAAAATTTGAAAAGGTTACACAGGACAGACAGCCACTAAGAGCCTCTGCTCACAGCCTTGCGATCGGTTCCGATCTAGGGAGAGTGATGGTGGGGGTGAAATCGGGTATCTCTCTACTCTACACACGTGAACACGTCCCTGCCAGATAGTACGTGTATGACTGTGCAGCAAAGCGCTCGTCGATCCAAGATGAATGATGCTTATATGGCCGCATGCAACTATGAGTTTATTTATTTATTAACAGCATTTACACTAAACATTCTTTTAAAATAAAATTACAATTTTAGTGTTGGACTTTTATAGTTGCAATCAACATTCAATGATAACTTACTAAAACGTAATACATTTTAAAAAGAAATTTGAAAGTTTATTTTCAAAGCACAAAGGTTATCATAAGAAATGTCGATCATTTTTTTTTTCATTTTTTAGGACCGATCTCGCAACACACGCACCGACACGCTCCCTACACGATGACCCAACCCTAGATCGTATGCTTGTCCGTCCCGATTTTTGAGTTAGAGGTAATAATAATAAAATCGACCAATCTCGAGCGCTAGCCACCACTCACCCTAGATCGGACTCGATTGCAGGGCCGTGAGTAGAGGCTTTAAGCCAACTGCATACTCTGTCATAGAATAAGGATCACGACCATGAATCTCTATCTATAATCTAGCAATCCATTCTGTCTGTCTCATCTGTCTGTCACACATACGTTTGCCTATCTCTGTCTAGGTAGGTAGTCTGTGCTGTGTCGTGTCTGTGACCACCCAAAGAGAATATTTAATCACTACGCTATGACCACCAAGAAAAAAACTCATACTCCATAGCAAGAACACAAGACACTATTGAAATCGAATCGACACGGCTAATTTCGAAAGGTAATTCCTATTAAACAAATGCAGTGAATGTGAAATATTATTTATAAACAATCTATCTCAAGAAATGTTAACATCGTTTTTAGTAACTATAGTCGTTAATCACTACCTTCTTTTGGTGAACAATCGTTTGCAATGATTTGATTATTAAAAATGTTATAATTCCTCAAAATGCGTTATCGATCTCAGCAGTAATAAACGTAGTAAGTAACCTTGTAGCAAAATGAGTGCGGGTGAACCAAGCAACTTGTACATGAGCGGGGAGACCGTTTACGGGACTAACGAAGATTCCCGTATTGTTATGTCGGAGAAGGTGCAATCGTTAGCTGGGAGTATATACCAGGAGTTTCAACGCATGATAGCCAGATATGACCAGGATGTGGTGAAAACTCTGATGCCGCTAGTGGTGAATGTGCTCGAGTGTTTGGATTCCGCGTATCAGACGAACCAGGAGCATGAAGTGGAGTTGGAGCTGCTTCGCGAGGACAACGAGCAGCTGGTGACGCAGTATGAGCGCGAGAAGGCTGCCAGGAAATATGCAGAGCAAAAGGTAATAACATGTACCACTTAGATTAGACAAACTACATTGGAAATGAACTCATTATTTGCAAAGCCTTCATTTAAGTACTACAGACAACATTGATACTACTTCCTTTGTTTTGCATCACACTTGTTTTGCTTTGTTTTGTTTCTAGGCCATTGAATTAGTTAAAACACATGTCATAATAGTAGGCAATAACTGAGTTTAGTAATGCAATTCACTACCACTGTGCACATTAAAAATCTAATTGGATTTAAAATGTGTGCCATACCTTTTTGTATGAATATATGTAAGGTAACAAAACTGTAATCTTGAAGCAATCTTTGATATAACTATGTATAATCCACTACTTGGACAAGGTTTGTAGAAAAAAAAAATCTAGAACTTGCATTTCACAACAACATTTACATATAAAATTAAAATACCGTTTGCACACTCAAAATCTGTAACATACACATAATACAAATATTATGAGTGACCTGAAGAGATAAATAATATGTGTTTTGAACTATAATGTATACTGAATTAGATAAGAAACTAATTTGTGTTTTTATTGACTTATTATTACACAGTTACTGGAAGCCGAGGACCAGTTTGAAGGAGATCGGAAGGATTTGTCCGGGCGACTGGAAACCTTGGACAGTATAGTGAGGATGCTTGAGCTGAAACACAAGAACTCTTTAGATCACACAAGCAGGCTTGAAGATCGTGAAAATGAGTTGAAAAAAGTATGTTTATTTATAATTTACTTAAATTGTGAAAATTACTCCCATTATCTAATTGAAGTTTACTTCCTGTCACATGATTTGATAATATGATTGTGTTACAGGAGTACTCGAAGCTCCACGACCGGTACACTGAGCTGTTTAAGACGCACATGGACTACATGGAGCGCACTAAGCTGTTGCTGAGCACAGCGAGTGACCGAAGTGAAGTTCGTGGACGTCTCGGCCTCAACCCAGTTGGAAGGTCTACCGGTAATATTGTGTTGGATATTCGACTTTGCAATGTTTTTTCTGTTAAATTGTTTATGTGGCTTATACTAGGTATAATATTTATTTATTGAACATACACTATATTCAATAAATACAAATATTATGTACTTTTGTTTACTCCACTTCAATTCCTGTCATTTTGAGTAAGTTTAGTGATTGAAATAAGACTAGTTTTTAGTTAAAAAGAAGTTGAAGCACCAATTTTTCCCCATAACTTTAAACTTGAGTTAAAGGAGTTTGCATAACATTATGACCATAATTTCATGAAGGGCCCATTTCGTTCGGGTTTGCTTCTCTGGAGAGTTCGATCCACGCCGTGGAACAGACCGAGAGCATTCCGGGCAGTCCTGTGAGCTTGTCGTCCTCTCCGCCCTCACCACCTATCGGCTCAGAGCTAGCTGCGGTCAAGACTGTTGAGAGGGCACATCAGACTGATGCCATTACTCAACAAAGTCAGGTGAGACTGTGCTAAAATTTGACAATTTATTGTTAAACTTTGGGCCTATTTCACGATCTTCAAGTAATGTTCCAAGGAAGTACTCACAAGTTTTGTCTTTGTCACTTGATATAAAGTAAGAGACAACATTCACTTTACTTGTTGAGTAACTTTACTTGAAGATGGTGAAATAGGCCCTTAATATATTATCAGACTTTCCAAACATCTAAAGGACTTTGAAGATTTTTATATCGAGGCTGGACCTACTAGTCTGTCATATTGAAAAATAAATATCTAAATATAAACGTAGAGGAAAACAAAAGAATATTGAAATAGTGCCCTATATAGATGCTGAAACATATATAGTTGAACTGTGGGGTGTAGTTTATGTAATCTTGTACTTATTTTTTAACCTTATCCGTAAAACAGCGTAAAACCGAAGGTCGCGTGTTAATCTTGTTTCACGTTTCGATACGCGCGTTCTGAAACTACTGTATCAATTCAATATTTTAACTTTTACAGAATGTTGTTTTGTATGTATGAAATAAAAAAACGAAAATTATGAATCCTATTACATTCCCTTTATTTTCCATAAGGTTCCTAATAAAAAATAGCATAGTGAACGGGCACAACCTGTAAAGATATCTATGAAAATGGATATGAGTAAACCATGAGTCCAATTGCTAACCTCCTCAAATCAATTAAAAAATAACGTTACGAGTTGTAAAACAGGAAATGTATTTAGACAATAATGACAGTTCATCGTCCTTTCTATGAACAGGGTCAGTCATAACGGTGGAAAGTATTGTTCCCTATAACCTATTTAAGAAATTTAAGAAATATTCGTTCACACCGAATTCATGCAGCCCTGCAACAGTATGCGCTGTTGCTTGTCGCTAATTCTCAGTTATTTATATTTGTTTAAACACGCCCTAAGTATTCTTGGTGGCAAGACTTGATAGTAACACGGGTTTTAGATTATAATTACTTACAATATTCATGTTTTATAAACATTCTAGATTCATTTGCGAAAACATTTTACTGGGGATGCCTTTAAATCGGAATTCAAGCGAAGTTCATATATAAGCCGATGAGAATATAAACGAGGTGATGTAAAATTTGTTGTTATTGAAAAATGAAGAACATTGCCGATATTGTACTGTACTGTTTGTTAAATTTTGATTAAAAGTCACCATTCAAAACAATCTTTGTGTATATAATTACAGTAAACACATACTATAGGTACTTGATAGCAAAAAGAAGGAAAATATGGCATATTATTGAAACGAATTATTTATTTATTATTACACTTAATAATTCATTTTACAAAAGTAATAGAAAATTACGCATTCAAGTACATAGGTAATCATTATTAAACCAATAATATTTTGTCTATCATTGATTTTGTGATAAAATTAACATTTTCAAATAAAAACTAAGGTAGCATTCTTAGCTAATTAAAAAATCATTTCAATAAACAATTCCCACCCTTTTTGTACCATTCTGTCATATTGAAACTCAGATAGCCCGAGACAGTGCATGCTGGGATTACTAAGGATAGGCGTATGCTGAGACGCAGGCCGCGCAGGGCAGAACGAGCAGATTTTGTAAAGCATGGGACGTATAGAGAGAGAGCAGGACAGACACATGTCTGCGTCGCACGTGCCTGCGCTGCAGCGATAACGTTCCATGCTTTATAAAATCTGCCCTGCGCGGCCTGCGTTGCCTGCGTGTCAGCATACGCCTAGCCTAAGCATTCTTGACGTTTTTATGCATACTTAGCAGATTTCTTGATGTAGCATTGTTATCTCTACACACTTACATACGTACACAAGCTGCCGGTTCTTCTACATTAAAGAAATATATTAATCAGGATATAGACTGCAACATATGATAAAAACGAATCTATTACATAGTTAGGCTACAATTATTCCATAATGAGAATAAAGTCGTTGTTATTAGTGTTATAATATGAAACCTTACGCTGATAACTCTATTACAACCATCCTCATCGCACTGACACGACGACGAGAAATACATTTCGCCATATCTTGAATTAATACAAGTTAAAGGCTCTTCGTAAATATACGCACACTCTCTTATAATACTGACATGTTGTAAGCTTCTCAAATAATGAACTTGACTAAGTAAACGGCAAACTGGCCTCTTCGTACGAACCTGCGGGCACTCTGCTAAATATGATTTGTTAAGATTGTATGGAAAGCAAGAACGATCGTTAATTGTTGAGCATTGGTAACACTTAAGCGTTTTTACTTCGTCTGTTGCTAGTAGCACTGATAAAATTAATAACACAAAATTCATTATTATTTATATCTTGTATCAAGCAATGTTGACATTGTATGACAGGTGTCCTTAGTGAAATGCCTACAAAAGAGTAATTGCACCATACAGTTTATCTATGTTATATTAGGTCAGTTCCAAAAAGTTTAATCTTATAAAATAGAGATTTTTGTTATCAAGGTACAAGTTTTAAAATTTTATTAGTACTAGCGCTTTTTCACGCCCAATACAGAAACTGTATTGTTTTGCATAATAAGTAGTAAACTATTACTTATACTTGTAGATAAATGAAATCTGGGTCAAGGAAAAAAATCTTTAAACTTTAAACACCTGCCTGACAACTCACCTGATGGAAATCGACGAGCATTTTCACCTAGAAGATACAAGACATGTTAACTCGTGAAATAAAGAAATATATAATTTGATTTTATCTATTTATATTTTAGGCTACATCTCCTGTTGGTCCTGTAGCCTCGAGCACTCCCACGAGTAAGTCGCAGACCAAGAGCGAGAGACGCAGCGGGAACACCTTGTACCAGGAGCTCGCATTCCACGACACGGACGCCATCAACGAAGGGGAAGAAGGTGCCGACATTACTGGTACATCACTACATATTATAAAACAAACTCCTTCCCCTATCACTGGTACATCACTACATATATTATAAAACAAAGTTACCCTATCACTGGTGCATCGCTAAATATATTATAAAACAAAGTCCTACGCCGCGTCTCTACCTACACGATACAGACGCGGCGGGCGTAGGATTAAAATGTGTTCGTGATTAACTTAAATAAAACTACTGAAAGAATTTTCATATGGTTTTCACCAATGAATAGAATGATTAGTGATGATGAAGGTTTGGTGTAAAATTCATTAACTCATTATGAAAAATGTATAAAAAGTATTTCATATATATGATTGTTTAATGTATTTTACAGGTAGTTGGGTCCACCCTGGGGAGTATGCATCGTCTGGTAAGATTTATCACATATTCTTTATAATTATAATTAAAGTATTTTAGTTTAAAATTGACAGGGATAGCGAACCTTCACTTTTGCATATCATTAATTAATTATTTGTGTTATGTTTTGGTTATGGTTAGTAACAAATAAAATGTTCTCTATCTCTACCTATACACCCTTATTTTGAAATTGCGATACCTTATCTCACAGCTAATGTAAACGACGGGTGACAATATAATAGTGAAGTTAGTTTTTTTCTTTTGCTTTTATTTAAAAAGTTATGATAAGTCAAAGATTTTCAAAATCCCGCCGAATTTTATTGTTATTCTACACCGAACGCTGCGATACACAGCTGAGCGCGGTCATCGACCCGAGCCGTCACAGAATACTTGATAGCTAGTGTGCCGTCTGGTAATACGACATTTATTTTGTATTTTTTAAAGATAAGTAATCGACTATCATTTTTGATATTTTTATTGGATATATGGATTCAGTTACTGCTACAGATATTCTGATTTTAATAAGTCCCATATTTTCAAAATAGGGGTGTATATTAAATTTGTTTGATTTTTGAAAGTATATAGCTTATATATTGCTTTTTACTAAAAATTGCTTTTTTAATAAATTACTCGTACAACTGGTGGTTTGTCAGACGTCGTACAACTTATTATCAGTTATTATATTTAATGAAAAGTAATACTGGTGCCGGATATAGTGTTGTTTACATGAAATTGGAGGAGGAGGCGTAAGGTAGACCTTACGCCTCCTCCTTTGTTGGCTTGTTAATTAAAACCTGCATCATATACGCAGAACACATGAAGCAAATACCTACCCTTCATTGAAACTCAATTACTCACAAATTAGCCGTGTTTTGTTATCCGTGTCTACTTAAAATTCTTCTAGTTAAAAATCTTTCCATTAAAAAATATAATCGGGTCAAACGTTGGCCAAATTCATGATATTTTACTCGGAGTCTTCCTTAAACAAAAGATTTATTCATGCGTAAATCACTGAAAAGTTGTCCCTTCGATAAGTCTATTGTGAATCCTTTACACCCACGCATATTATTGTGCTATGATGCAATCCATAAATATTGACGCCAACTGTCTTTGTAAGGAGTTGGAGGGATCGTGCGGCGCCGTCGCATCCTCATTCCTCTTGACTTCGGCTCAGATACACCACGCGATTACGAGAAAAGTTGTTTTGTCTGATTGCCTTGATACATTTAAACATTGTGCTATACAAACTTAACTAGGGTATAGTGCGTGTTATTTTGTGATCTTGTGATTTATAGTAAGGACTGGACGGAAAGTGTAGCTATTCAGCCGCTTCTACGAGTCTTGCGGCTCGTCCGAGCAAGCTTTAGATGTGTACGTTTCTTATCCCTTTGTCTTAGTGTGCCAACTATTATTATGGTCCAGTTTAACTTCGCTTCAAGTGTGTAGACTCCGGTGATTCCCGTTTCTTTTAGATAGTAAACCGTCCTTGTATTGAAAACAAAACAAAATTATTAATCAAAATAGGTCGAGTAGAAAAAGCGAGACTAGAGCACATCGATTGATTATAAGATTATATCTGTCATGTATAACGGTCAATGTACAATGCTTTATTTCTTGTGTTTAGTCATTTCGCGCTTTTTGCTGAGTGTATGCTTACAATAACTATATGTTTGTGGTAACATCATAAGAGTTGTATATATACCTATAGTATATAACATAGTGGTGTGAGATAAATCATTCGTAATAACAGTTATAAATGTGAATGTTCATACTAATATTATGTATTCTTATTTCCATGCGTTTTAACAAAATGTACATCAACGTATTGCAGTTAACGATAATTACTTCGGTGAGTTATTCATTAAGAGTTTTATTTATGTTGAGTACTTAATATTTAGTTAACAATTAAATACCGTATCCCTCTTATTAATTAACGAGGATTAACAATAGCATAGTTAATCCAAGTGGTCTCTCATAAGAGGACACATTGAAGATAGATCAACTATTTGTTACAACCATTGTTATTTCTCGTTATTTATATGTGTATAGTTTTATTAAATATTACATAAAAGTAAAAGTATTATTAATATATTCAAAATGTCAGATATTCTCATAAAGTAAAATGACATTATGATATTTGTTTATCTACACTAATATTAGAAACCGCGAGGCGCCGCTAGTAAAACTATTTTTTGGTAAACAGGAATGGGTAAAGAGGTGGAAAATTTGATTCTGGAGAACAACGAGCTCCTCGCCACCAAGAACGCGTTGAACGTCGTAAAGGATGATCTTATCGTAAAGGTAGACGAGCTCACTGGGGAACAGGAAATACTCAGGGAGGAAGTTATGAACCTGAGCACGACGAGGGAGCAACTCCGAGCACGCGTCTCTCACTTGGAGGAAGAACTCAGGCACATGAAGGTATGTAAATGGACACTTTTAAAATGTTATATTGGTCTCACTGTGATGCGCCGCCCGTCACGATATAGACAGACAGATAATGAAATAAAGTTCATCATAATTTTGTATTTCTTTACTACTTATTGTCTGGCTGGTCTATTTCAGCTAAAAAATAATGTAAGCTTTCTATTGTTTTGTTATAGTATAGCTATTTATCGTTTGGTATTTTTTTAGGATTCCATGAATAACAGTGCTGGTAGTGTTGAGAACGAAGACGAAGCAGACGTTCCGATGGCCCAGCGCCGGCGATTCACCAGGGTTGAGATGGCCAGAGTGTTGATGGAGAGGAATCAGTACAAGGTACGAACTTTAATTTATATTTTTTACTAGCTGTGCCGGTTTGATCGGTTTAAACCGCGTAGTTCCCGTTCCAGAGAATACGATGGAAAAAGTATAATATATAAATATAACCATGTATGCAGCTTTGTTTCTTAACATATATCTACTTACTTATTATTGTATCTATTTAAGTAAAATTGTTGTTACAGGAACGTTTCATGGAACTTCAAGACGCCGTTCGTTGGACTGAAATGGTGCGCGCGAGTCGCGTCGATACCACCATGGACAAGAAGAACAAACAGAGCATTTGGAAGTTCTTCAGCAAC
This sequence comes from Timandra comae, assembly GCA_958496195.1. Classification (NCBI taxonomy): domain Eukaryota; kingdom Metazoa; phylum Arthropoda; class Insecta; order Lepidoptera; family Geometridae; genus Timandra; species Timandra comae. The sequence goes on along the minus strand of OY292353.1, from coordinate 9,716,206 downwards.
CTGTTCAGGTAATTTAGTATTTATTACTATGTAAGTATATTACAACAGTATTTGTAGATTACACACAAACCATTTCCAATTGCTTTGGCAATGAACTTTTGTGATTCAATCAAAGGATTAAAGGCATTGATGTACTTACTCGAAATTTGTACTAATTTAATTGAAATGTAGATATAATCATAAAGATTTTATTGCCTATGCGAAGTTTAGATTGTATGTTAAGCATTAAAAATAAATATAGATTTGTATAATGCGGTGTGGATGTATTAAAACGCTATGAAAGTATATACATAGATAATTTGTATAGTTTTCTTATTTTATTTATTAATTGCGCTATGTGTTGCACTTGTTCAATCATTGAAAATCATGAGAGCTAGATATTGAACACAACCTTGTAAATTTATTGCTAAGTGAAGGAGATTATTCCTTGTAGGCGAGTGTGATCTTACTAATAATATAAACGTTAAAGTTTGGATATATTGGATGGATGTTTGTTACACTTTCACGCAAAAACTACAGAACCGATTTAGAAGATATTTGGTACACATGTTCCTTATACTTCTGGTACTTTTACGTACTTTTGGTTGAAGACGCGGGGACTATAGCTAGTATTGCAATATTCGTTACGGTAATTTCATCTATTCTAGATATGATGACGGCTTGGTTCTGTATCTTTATGTGGGTAACAATTTGCATATGTATAAATTGTATAAAACAATATTTTTATTGGAAAACAATAAAAATAATATGATACAGAAGTAAATAAATAAAAATAAATGGTTCTAAATGTATGCTATATATTTTCGTACTACGAGATTATATTTGTAGTGAATTTATTTTACATGTAAATATTTATTGGATTACCTAATCTGTCCAATAAGCGACTTTCGGGAATCAAACTACGAATTTTGTAAAAATATGTCAGAATGCGAAATAAGCAAGAGAAAGGAAACTGTAAAGAATTTTTGCTTGTTCTTGGTTTTTTTTTTTAAAAATGTCTGTTGCTCGCTACAGTGATTGCTATTAAGATTCGTAAAAAATGCTTTTTTGTCATAATCATAAAACAATTTATAAACACGAATACTTAAAGAGTCCTTACAAAGAGTTTTTAACATATCCTATGAATTCGGATATGTATATCGTATACCCATTTATTTAGGAAAAACATCAACAGATTAATTAATTATTTTCTTAAATATACAATTGAATCAAAATTCGGTATTAGCATGTATCAGCCAATAGATGTTTATAACATTTACGAGGAAAGGTTGAAAGATGTCAACTAAACTTGTATGTGTATTGTGTACAGTACCGGCGAGAGACCGCAGCGCCCGCTGTCCACGCCGCACCTTCGCTCCGCCGCCTCTCCGCAGCCAGAGCTACGCCATTCCAGAACACAGGCGGATTTTTTGGAGACCCAGCTCACCGATCACCATCACGCGAGGCGCCATGAGAGAAGTGAGCAGTTCCGACAAGTAAGTATCACTTCCAACACTACCTGGTCTTATCACTACATGCTCTTGTTGCTGTTCCCCTGGGAAAATTTAGGCTTAGGAAACACCATGGTCAGGGTTGAACGCTTAATACAATTTGCTACAAAAAACGATTTGGTAATTGTTAATAGTATTTTTAGGGACTAATTACATTTATGCAGCTCCATTCGCGTTTAGCTGAACGGTTTTGGTCACACTTATACAACTCTGCTTCTATCAGCCGCGTACGGCATCATAAGAATGAAAACAGCCGTCATAGCTATCTCCGCAAGAAAAGGTCGGTGAATGTGCATTCTGTGTAACCGAAGAGATGCATATATTAATAGTTACTCGTTGGCAGTGTGTGTGAACAGGCGAGTAACTGTGAATGATATGTGCATCTCCTTTGCTTACACGGAATGTGCATTGACCGTCCTTTTCTAGCGAACGCGGCGGAACGGCGCTGAACGCTGTGGAACGGCGCTGAACGCGGCGGAACAGCGCTGAACGCGGCGGAACGGCGCTGAACGTGAACGCGATGAAACAGCGCTGAACGCACTCTATAGCATTTGCATGATAGAAACACATTAGTCCGCATTCTCTACTGGTTCGCCGCGAAAGTTGAATCGACGCGGATAGCTGAATGGATGCGTACGCGTCTCCATACAAAATCGTGTGGACAAACGTTGAATGGAGCTGAATAAGTGTAATTAGTCCCTTAGACACCACCCTCGAAGGCTACACTTGGGGGTCAGTCGGTGGAAAAACCTCCATAGAATACATGATGATGAAGGTGGAGGTGTGCAGACCTGTATCTCTTAATTTTCGCCATCGTCTTAGATCTTTTGCTACCATTGTCATGTTGTCCTACACCTCCAATTTAGTTAGCTGGCTTTTCTCCACACGTGTATTTTGCAGATACTTTAGACGCCTTATGCCTAAAGGTATATATCGTTATAGGTAAGGGCGCATGTACGTAAGGATGACGGCCGTATGCACGCGTACGGGTGGAGTCTGCCCAGCAAGAGCGTACAGGAACAGAAGGGGCCCAACAATAGCGTACCAGTGCCGGTCTTCTGCAGGTCATATTATAACTTATTTACTACTCACTCTTTATTGGAATTTGTTTATTTAAAAGATTGGTATATAATCGCTAGCAACTACAATACTGGACAATATTTTATACATATACGCTTTTTTTGTTGTGTATGCATAACAATAAAGTAATTCATATTACAGTCTTTGTGATTGTATTCAAACATTTTTGTGCTACGTCGTGGAGGCCTTTAAATTTCTCTTTATTTATTATTGTTAACTATGCCATTGGTGGGAGCTTGCGAAGGATAGGAAGAGTCGGCGAAGACCTTTATCCAGCTGCAGCTGTAGGACGATTTCGGTTAACAAAAAATATTAAGGTTAGCTGTAAGCTTTACCACGAATATAATAAATTGATTCCAGACCGGTATCTGAGTCGGAGCCCAGGCTGACGTTGCTGTGCGCCGCGGCCGTCAACCTGAGCGGAGGCCGCACCCCCGACGGAGGCTGTATGGTCGGCGAGAGCGTGTTCTACGCTAAAGCCGAACCTACTCAAAACACCATGTCTTTGGGTGAGTGACACACATACATTATCTATGGTTTAACATCTGCTCCCAATAATCGATCTATCTTTGATCTAGATTGTTAAAGGATACAAAACTGTTTTCAACTGTCATAAATGTATGTAAAATGATGAATATACAGAGTTTTATAGTGTACCAGACTGTAAAGAAAGCTTTTAGTCTTGTTTAGCATTTATCGTGATTAAAACCCGAATTTAAACGAACTTTTGGATACTCAATTGTCTAATTTACCAACATTATATTATTACACTCTTTGGTTGGCTAGTAGAAAATGCTATGTTAGTGTTAAGGCAATACATAAATATCTATATTTTTTGATAACCTACATTGTCCCACTGCTGGGAAAAGGTCTATATGGTTATAATAATAAAGAAATAATATTATAACAATACTTTGTTGCAATAAAATATTACAATTACAGCTTTAGAAATGAGCAAGGCGCAAAGTGTACATTCCCCTGAAGTGGAGAACATCAACCGCCAGCTGCAGTCAACACAGAACGTGCCTCAGAACAACCAATCTTCTCTCGTGTGGCTCTGCACCAGTACTCCTACAAACGGAAGTGTCAAGGTAATTAATGTCTTTGTTACACTCCCACGGACACAAAAACAGAACATTGAATAAACCTGCTGCTAAAATCAACTAATGATTCAATGACAGAATTCTACAATAAATTAAATAGGGTGACTTTTTAGGATGAATGCTTTCAATTCGTAGAGATTTCTCCATAGAAAACTGTCATTGTGACATAATTATGACTTCCTGTGTTTTTCATCGAATCAATGTACCGAATTATGTTATAATTTGTCCACGCAATAAAGGCTTAGAACTTCAATACATCCCGTCCACTAAACTCACGTTTGTAGTTTGATTTCCTAGTTATAATGTGGGACGATTTTATTAAAAAAACCCGAGTTAAATTGGTATTTGAATAAATGTTTTCTTCATATATGATATAAGTTGTAGCTGTGTATACAGATAGTGGACGCGAACAACCCGAGCGTGATAGTGGAGTCGTTCGCGCTGGAGGACAAACACGTGCTGTGCATCGCGTCGGTGCCGGGCGCTGTGGACGAGGACTATCGCGAGTACGAGGAACGGATCAACCACCAGAAGGTATTTACACAACTAATATTGTTATTACTATAGTTGACTAGCAGCGCCCCGCGGTTTCACTCGCGTAGTTCCCATACCCGTGGGAATACAGGGATAAACTATAGTACTTTAACCTCACGGAGCCCGAACCTTTCCAACGAATGTAAAACCGTGGAAATCGGTTCGTGCGATTTGGAGTTATAGCGTCAGGAAGGAAAACCCGACTTATTTTTATATAGTAGATTAAAGTTACCAGACCAGTCCATCAACTTCGATCGACGTTGACTGGTCTGGTAACTTAAATCGATCGACAGATACTGTTCGACTAACCAATCGATCGATCATCGATCGAAGGCATCGATCAATGTCGATCGACTGGTCTGGTAGAAACTATCAATCGACGTCGACTATTTCATTCTACCATCGATCGATTGGTCTGGTAGAAACTATCGATCGACGTCGACTATTTCATTCTACCATTGATCGATTGGTCTGGTAGAAACTATCAATCGACGTCGACTATTTCATTCTACCATCGATCGATTGGTCTGGTAGAAACTATCAATCGACGTCGACTATTCCATTCTACCATCGATCGATTGGTCTGGTAGAAACTATCGATCGACGTCGACTATTCCATTCTACCATTGATCGATTGGTCTGGTAGAAACTATCAATCGACGTCGACTATTCCATTCTACCATCGATCGATTGGTCTGGTAGAAACTATCGATCGACGTCGACTATTCCATTCTACCATCGATCGACTGGTCTGGTAGAAACTATCGATCGACGTCGACTATTCCATTCTACCATTGATCGATTGGTCTGGTAGAAACTATCAATCGACGTCGACTATTCCATTCTACCATCGATCGATTGGTCTGGTAGAAACTATCGATCGACGTCGACTATTCCATTCTACCATCGATCGACTGGTCTGGTAGAAACTATCAATCGACGTCGACTATTCCATTCTACCATCGATCGACTAGTCTGGTAGAAACTATCAATCGACGTCGACTATTCCATTCTACCATCGATCGATTGGTCTGGTAGAAACTATCAATCGACGTCGACTATTTCATTCTACCATCGATCGATGCCGTCGATCGATGATCGATCGATTGGTCTGGTAACACCCTTAAATTGTATTTGACGTCATCTATCAGGATTATTAATTTTAACAATAATTTTAACAGCAGTCTCTGTTTTGCCTTGGAAAGAGCGAGTCCTCGGAAAGTCAACCCAATGGCGAGAACAGTGAGAGCGACGTGATCGTCGGCAGCTACAAACTGGTAAGATTGATTTACACATGATATATATTTGTATGTGAACGACATACGTTACTAGTCGCCTATTTATGTATTGTTTAGATTAAATCGGTGTTGCTGACTCCTCCCACTACGCCGGAGCGTAAAGTGGATAATGAGGCCGGTGCCAATGATGCAGAAGAAGGATCAGTGCCCTCGGACAGTCCTCCGCTTAGTACCTCCCCCAAGAAAGGTATATGACATTTAATTATCTACGGAAATAGAGTGACAGTAATGACGTACCTTCTTGTAGGTGTCTGATGGCAATCGCTTCACGTAAATGTTCTTACAAACTGAAATTAGAAATGAGATAAAATCTTTAGAAGAAGAATATCATCGTCAATATTCACTTTTGTGAGGCAATTTATTGATCTTATAATGCGTAGCAAAATGTTAGGCCGCACTTGAGTTTGCGAGCAGTGGGATCTGCCTATTATTTAAAACTTTATATACTTACGCGGATTTAGAGATAAGTGACCAGCAGTTGAACTTGACTGGCCAGCAGCTAGGACTGGCCAGTAGGCCAAATGTCGAGAATTGTTGGTTGGCACTTTGGTGGTTGTCTTCATTTTGTCGTGTTGTCAGTTGCAGAGCACCTCGGGTCACCGGAGCCCGGTATTGACGCGTTCGCGCAGGAGCAGTGCACGCTGGACTTCACAATAGACGCGACGCAGGACACCAAGATCTGGACGGTGATGTCCACCATGTGGATGGGCACCAAGAGCGGCAACCTGTACGTGCACTCCGCCGTCAGGAACTACAACAAGTGCCTCATCAAGTAATAATATTATTCATTCATATTTTATATTATGATCTATTTATAGATTCTGACCCCCTGAATGATGATGATATAGATAATAAACCCAGTTAGGGGTCAGTTACTATAAAGTGTTGATGTAGTGAATTATTTATACCTACTATATTTTCAGGGTGAAGCTGAACGACGCCATATTGTCGATAGTGTGCTGTGCGTCGCGATGTATAGTCGCACTAGCTAATGGCACCATCGCGATATTCGCGCGCCTCGCCGACGGCCAATGGGACTTCACCCGGTATTGGCTGATGATCCTAGGAGACCCCAAGTGCTCAGGTGAGGAAATTGTCGCATACACTTCAATTCTAAGATTAAGAACATTATTTTAGGTTGGGAACTGGTTTTTTATTATGTAAAATATGATTAATGTAATATTTATATAATTTTTGGTAAACATAAAGCGAGATAAATGTGAAAATCTGCACATAAATTGAAATAATTATGTTTGTGGGCTTCGCTTCGTTGGCACGAATAAAAATATATGTTGTTTGTTTGCAGTCCGGTGCCTGACAGCGGTTGGTTGCACTGTGTGGTGTGGGTACCGCAATAAGGTGCACGTGGTGGATCCTCGCAAGCTGACCCTACTGCACACCCTCGAGGCACATCCCCGACAGGAGAGCCAGGTCCGACAGATGGCTTGCGATGCCGACACCGTTTGGGTGAGTTACTCATTATTTCTAGCTATGGACCTCCATATTATTAGCGTAGTCCTTCGTAGCCTTCTTCAATAAATGGGTATCTTACACTGAAAGAATTTTACAAATTGGACCAATAGTTCCAGAGATTATTGCATTCAAGCATACAATCTCTTCAGTTTTTTAATGTTAGTATAGATAAAACATTTCTATAAATTGGAATAAGTAATATAATATGCGTTTTTCTATTCGATATTGTAGTTTACGACACTTCATTCGAAAGTAAATTTAACAGATCTGAGACCCGCATATCGGAACCTATAGCTTATACTATAGAAAAACAAATGTGCGTCGATAATGTCCAAATTACGTACAGCGTTTTGTAGGAAGTAGCGTGTGTTCTAACGGTGCCTGTATCGAACGTGTTATTGTTAGTGTATGTTCATTGTTCATCTCAACCTAGAGTCGGAGCTCGCAATTCGCTTGCCGTTATTTTGATAACTATTTTACTACTTAGTTTACAATTCCATGTTGCTATAAAGCTACGTATTCATTATTAAACCTTTGTTGATAAACTGTTTATGACTAGCGTAAACAAGATTACAATAAACACATGTTTCTGAAACTTGGCCGTCCACACTTGTCAGTTGTTCACAGGATGTCGCCCGAGGAGGCAGTGATGACATTACTGCATAACCAACGTTTCTTCTTTTTTTCGATTAATGCTCTTGTGAATTATTATGTAAGCAGCAGAGAGCATCACTACCTCCTCGGGCCTCGACATCCTGTAAACAACTGACAAGTGTGGACGGCAAAGTTTCAGTAACATGTGTTTATTGTAAACTTGTTTAAAGCCTCGTATTCATTAGTAAACATTTGTTAATAAACACTCTTTATAAACTGTTCATAAACAATGTTTCATCGTCTCTGTAAACAGTTCATAAACATAGGTGAGGAACCATTATTTAGGATACATGTTGCCGTGCCCCCGACCACGAGTGGAGAGCAAGATAAAACATCTAGTTTATAAACAAAAGTCGATAAGATGTGCACGTGTTTTGCGCGAGTTTATAAACATGGACATAGTGTGGTCCAACAACCAAATTTCGATGCTCATAGAGCTTTATCACCAACGTAGTATTCTTTGGGACGCGCGGACGCCTGAAATAAAGAATATAAAGATAAATAAAAAAAATGATGCTTGGACCAACATTGCTGCAGTACCAACTTTTCTTCTTTTAAGTTTCTTGTAAGCAGCAGAGAGCATCACTACCTCCTCAGGCAACATCCTGTAAACAACTGACAAGTGTGGACGGTCAAGTTTCAGAAACATGTGTTTATTGTAAACTTGTTTACGCTAGTCATAAACAGTTTATCAACAAATGTTTACTAATGAATACGTAGCTTAATGAATACGTGGCTTTAGTAAACATTTGTTAATAAACACTGTTCATAAACATAGGTGATTAAACATCGTTTATAGCCACGTATTCATTAGTAAACATTTGTTAATAAACACTGTTTATAAACTGTTCATGAACAATGTTTCATAATGTTTCATCATCTTTGTAAACAGTTTATAAACATAGGTGAAAAAAACATTGTTTATGATACATGTTGCCGTGCTCCCCACTACGAGTGGAGAGCAAGAGGAAACACCTAGTTTATAAACAAAAGTCAGCCGGGCTAGCATGACTTCAAAAACGCGATAGATATAACGATAAAACACTATCCAACTGTCAAAATACGATGGAAATAGCCGCCATATTTAATTTTTATCATTTATCATTTATCGATACGCACGGTCATGCTAGGCCGGCAGCAGGTGTAGACGTATTTTGCGCGAGTTTATAAACATGGAGGTAGTGTGGTCCGACAATCAAATTTCGATGCTCATAGAGCTTTATCACCAACGTTATTCTTTGGGACGCCTCAAATAAAGTCTATAAAGATAAATTAAAAAAAATTATGCTTGGATCGACATGCTGCAGAACAAACTTTTCTTCTTTTTTTTCGATTAATGCTCTTGTGAATTATCACTTATGTTTATGAACTGTTTACAGAGATGATGACATATTATGAAACATTGTTTATGAACAGTTTATAAACAGTGTTTTTTAACAAATGTTTACTAATGAATACGTAGCTTAATGAATACGTGGCTTTAGTAAACATTTGTTAATAAACACTGTTTATAAACTGTTCATAAACAATGTTTCATAATGTTTCATCATCTCTGTAAACAGTTCATAAACATAGGTGATGATTGTTTATGATACGTGTTGCCGTGCTCCCCACCACGAGTGGAGAGCAAGACGAAACATCTAGTTTATAAACAAATGTCAACAGGTGTAGACATGTTTTGCGTGAGTTTATAAACATGGAGGTAGTGTGGTCCAACAACCAAGTTTCAGTGCTCATAGAGCAGAATCACTTGGTGACATTCTGGTGTAGTTCTGAAATGACCCAGGTGGTCATTAAATACATAACTTCTATTCAACAAATAGTTTCGAATCCACCATCTTTTCTACTTTTTTTCGATTAATGCTCTTGTGAATTATTATGTAAGCAGCAGAGAGCATCACTACCTCCTCGGGCCTCGACATCCTGTAAACAACTGACAAGTGTGGACGGCAAAGTTTCAGTAACATGTGTTTATTGTAAACTTGTTTAACCCTAGTCATAAACAGTTTATCAACAAATGTTTACTAATGAATATGTGGCTTAACGCAAACGCTATTTGTTTAGGTGACAATAAAAATGGATTCGGCATTGCGGGTGTATCACGCTCACACGTACAAACACCTGAAGGACGTGGACATTGAGCCGTACGTGAGCAAAATGCTCGGGACGGGCAAGTTGGGGTTCTCCCTGGTGAGGATCACGGCGCTCTTGATCAGCTCCGGCCGCCTCTGGATCGGGACCAGTAACGGGGTCGTCATATCGGTGCCCTTCATAGACGCGGCACACGACTCTGGAATACCAGGTACAAAGATTTTGACAAAATTCAATATCTGTATATAAGGACCATTATAAACCATATTGATGTACAATTATATGTACATATAATGAAGTTCAGCAGAGTTTGATGATTGATTTGTAGATGTATGTATGGAATTATGTATGGTGTATATGGAATTATTATATTTGGTAAAAAGTTTGTTATTTTATTTAATGCCAACTCTTAATATGATTACATTATTATAATTCCTTTATGTCAAAATTCTCAAATTGTGCATAACAACGTCATTAGTATAATCATTGGTACTCGTATAATGTGAATGCACGTATTGGGGCAGGACAAAGCGTGGTCGCCCGTGTGAGCCCCCCGGGCAGCACACCCACATGCTCGATGGCGCACGCCCAACTGAGCTTCCACGGCCATCGGGACGCCGTCAAGTTCTTCGTCGCCACGACCGCCGCCGCACCTTCCCGGCCCCGCACTCCGGACTCGCCTCGACGCCAAAACCCGCCGTCGCCGCCCATGCTCGTCATCTCCGGAGGTGAAGGATACATCGACTTCCGGATAGGTATGTGTCACTTCCAATTATCACGTAAAATGAACAAGCGAACGTCATTTCAATATTTGTCCCAGTGATCGACATGACAGGACATTTAAACGACTCGTTAAGTAAGACAGAAAACGGTGAATTGTGTTTTATGATAGTGATGTGTAGTTTGTGTAGTAATCGTATTAAACATTTAATTGTCATTGTGTGGGTAAGTAAGTTTTACCGATCGACATTTTGAAAATCAACTCATGATTCCCTTCACTTCGCTGAATCATTTTAACTAGATTTCATAATAAATTGAATGAACATTACTTCAAAACAAGCAATATGCACTTTGGTGTTAATGGTGGAGTAATCATTTACCGATTGCGACGCAAATAGATATTAAAGCTTTGGGCTTAGTAATTTTAATTTAGATATATCGTAGTGCTTTATAACGCTTACAATGTTTGACTGGACGCTTTATACTTGGAAATATATTCCTCACCAACAACTTGTATCACAACAATAATAAATATGTATGTTTGTAAGGTTATTTTACTTCCAATTCCAGTGGTTTAACTACATGGCTTGATACCTTATAAACCAATTAAAATAATTGATGTTGTATTATTTTTGTTTAACCTTTGCTAATTATTCAAGTGTTCACTAAGAATTAGTCGCTTGTTTATTAGATGAATGTCTTCGTTATGTTTTTTAGCCGGTAAATTCAAATTTCTGATGTCCAAACGCTTTTAATTTATCAAAGTATATTGAATGGATGTGTGCCTATTGGTTGATTTGATTTAAAATACTGTTTTTCTACTAAAATGTGTATCATTTATCATCCATAACAATCGATACCCATTTTGCTAAAAAATACTCATCATTAATGTTATTACAACTTATAATTGTTTCATTAACAATTAATTGCATCCGTCAATAATTATTTAGGATTGTTGTATATAAAATATTACGACATTTTAGTTGAAAAACTTCCAAATAGGCGTTAGACTCGCGACGGTATCCTCTATTCATTATATTTCTTTTTGGCTTATTTAGACATAAATGATGATGACATGTCGGAGACGAAATCTCATCTCTGTGTTTGGCTGGTTTCCAAAGATAGTGTTTAATTATGATGAGGGTACGTTTATTTTTTCTTAAGCATCGCTTGCCTGTAATATATCTGACTAACATTACTACTGGGCTATTGTATCACTTGCACGGGCCTCATGGTGACTCCCATAACATGGTAGCAATCGAATTCATTAACAAATAACATGGGATCAGTTGATAATGTTATATATTTTATATACAATATTTTAAGTCAATCACCTACAAAATAAATAGTCGTATACAAACTTGATGTTTTCAAAATCTGCTAATGCTGTAAGCTAGGAAAGGTGAATTATGTATACTTATAGTAACTTAGATTAACAGATTCAGTGGCTAATCCTGAGTTTAGAAGTAATCAATAATGACAGTAGATCAGGACAGAAGAAGAACGATAACGATTTGAAGAGCGGTGCACGATATTATTTTTATTGTATGTATTATTAAAATTAGACAATCACCTAGCTATTAAACAAGCTGTATAACCTGCATAATGGGTTCGTAAGAAACATAGATTTTTTAAACATTTGTTCTTCATAGTAATCTCTTTCTCAAGGGTTTCAAGCATATCCGTAATAAAATTCGTGAAAATCGTTTGATTTGGTAATAAACAAAACAAACTATCTTACCTTATTTTGTAGGTAACATTTACAACTGATCCAATAACCAGACCCTTTCATATTTTTGACAATAATATATTTAATCATAAAATTAACATTAATGTTGTATAGTAATACCGTCAAAACATAATGTATATAGTCACTTTTTTGTGTATTTTTACTGGTATTGTATTTATCTGTAAGTTACGTAAGTAAGATATAATAAATAATCACAGGGGTCGGTTAAAACATGAACAGAGTTACATTACAATAGATAATAATACTAAGATGGGGGATTCTAAAGTTACTACAAACCTAAGACTTGGGTTAGGTGATTATTTTTAAAACATAAATTGTTTATTTAATTTATTTCTAGATATATGATACCAAGAACAATATTAACCTTTATCTGCAGTATGGGAACAAAAAATATATGTAACTTTAACTTGAACCAATCGACGCTGAAGAGCTACTTGTTGTAGTATCTGTAATGTATATTATTCCTTTCGAAATCAATATAGACAATGTAGTTAATATATTGTTTGTTATGTTACAGCCGACTCAGAGATGGAGGATAGCGTTGTTGTCGCTGAGGATGGGACGTCGAGCGGGTACAGTTCGCTGGCCGAACGGGCCAACAAGAGCCACCTGATAGTGTGGCAAGTGGCAACCGCTTAACATCAAGCGTGCCGAGCACGACAACTCTCCGAGAATGATTTTGTTTATGTGTGCACCTCGACCAAACCCGAGGTCCTTCTTAACTTGTAATCACTAAAATATACTGGATAGAGATAAATTAATAATTAAAATGAAACGTTTGTACCTTCAGATAATTTCGTTATCTTTATTCTTTATTTACACGAAATATTAAAGGTTTTACATTACTTTCTATAGACGTCTTACATCTCAGTCTACTGTGATCATGTCAGAAAATATAAATCAGAAATATAATCACGACAAGTAGTGTAGTGTTATTACAATATTAGTTTATCTGTATCCAGTTTAATTGTGAGTGAATAGGAAAGTCGGTTTCAGGCTTCACCTGCATTGCGGATTATCACCGGGTGTTATTCTCAAGGTTTACATTCCGTGTGTGTAACTAAGTTACTTTTCAAAATATAAAATGGTAGTGTTATTTCGTAATGCAGACGGGCTCCTAGCTGTTAGACTGACACTTGTAACCGATGTAATGTCAACGGATTTATGGTGTGGTAAGATCAGTATTCTATTGGTAGTTTGGTTGCGATTAGCAAATTAAGGAATTGTTTTAAATAGAGTTGAGTGTTTGTAATCCTTCATTACCTATTCACACGTGACATGTTGTTTTAATGTTTGTGTCGTCAGTGCGTACATTATCACATGTCGGTTCACAAATCACATCGCACGACACATAGGGTATGTTTTCTCGGAATAGTTGTGCACGGCACATGGACTTTCTATTGTAATTGTAGTTGTTATGGTCTAAGATCCCACAGTATGATTAATGCGTTTGTACTTTTTTAATCAGTATACATTTTTATAGAGAATTTACTGTAACTGTATTTTTTTTATTTAATTATTTAACATCACATTGTGTTCAAATTTTACATATTTAATGATGATAGATGCCATATTCTTAAAATCTTTCTAAATGACAACATAAAAGGTAGTTTCGTAAAACTTAAACATAAAAGAATACGAATGAAGACGCTTTACGATGTCTTTAATAGTATTACAAAACATTTTTTTATTATTTATTTAATGTAATTGCGGCTATGATGTTAAGCAATCTGAGACAATCGATTTCTTTGTCAATAAAATTATTTGTAAAAATTGTATATTATTAAAAATAAGATGTAGTAATCATGCAACGGGATCTCGTACTATTATTATGTGTGTGTATTAATTACGATGTAATATTTAATTTGTGCTCATCTTATGTATAAATCGTATTGCAAAATGTATTCATAATATTACTGTACATACATATTGTGTCTATGATGGTAAGGGCAAATTAAATTTAACCTCGTTTAGCTTTTCGCTGCGGCTGTACTCGCAATAAGTCGGTAATGATATATAGTTAGTTTTGAACTTATTATACAATCTTTATAGTGAAGTGAGTTATTGAAGTCGGACCTGTATTCTGTCAAAAGATAATGTATTCTTCACGTATGTTAAACTACAATTTGAACGAGAGAAAGCTGTTCTAAATATGTAGTTACTAATATTGGTCCAGAGATTTGTATCAATATTCTTAAAGTATCATTTGAATTCGCTTCTTGCCCGTGGTCCACCTACATAGTTCACCTGGTTGTACCACGGGTAATTTTTTTTACCCGTGGTCCACCTCTGTTTAACTGGGTGTACCATGGGAAATAATGTTTTCCCGTGGTCCACCTTAGTTCACCTGGTTGTACCACGGGTATTTTTGTTCCCCCGTGGTCCACCTGAACAAAATAATATATCATGTACAAGCATACAAACTTGAGTTTGTAGAACACCTTGCATAGAATCATTGTGCATAAAACACAGCTACGCGCAATTTGTGGACAAATGTATCAGGCAAACATGGGTTATTAGGAGTTTTACATATAAATAGTCCTACTACTGGTGAGGGTGGTACAGTCAAATAAAAAATAACGAAAGTGCTCTGTTGCGCGTAGCAGTGTTTTATGCACAATGATTCTATGCAAGGTGTTCTACAAACTCAAGTTTGTATGCTTGTACATGATATATTATTTTGTTCAGGTGGACCACGGGGGAACAAAAATACCCGTGGTACAACCAGGTGAACTAAGGTGGACCACGGGAAAACATTATTTCCCATGGTACACCCAGTTAAACTGAGGTGGTGGACCACGGGTAAAAAAAATTACCCGTGGTACAACCAGGTGAACTATGTAGGTGGACCACGGGCAAGAAGCGTTTGAATTCATGTTATAGTTTCGAATGTGTCCATATTCTCCTTGTTTACCAGCCCACTGCGAAGTTTAACAATGAGGTACACTATGAAACAAGTGTTCTATAAAACATAATAGGTAGTTTCCTGGGTAAGCAAAATGAAATTCAAATTATTCCGTTAGATTTCGAAAAAATATTAGATACGTATTTTTTTGTTTCATCAAATTAATAAAACTGACTTACTTATAAGATTAGGAGTGGGAGCTTGTAACGTCAACTGCTGCTTAAAATTGCAGCAACCTGTGACGTTTCACGAGTTTTCGATGCATTGTACCGTCTTAATTATTTGTTTAAGTACATGGAAAATAAAAAATACGTGTCCAATATTTTTTGGAAATCTATAAGACGGGCTTATCATTTTTTTTAGTCAACTACCTTATTGCAGATTAGTTATATATTTTGCGGGTGCTTATTTTAATTGTTTAACAGATACCAATTTTATTTAATTAAAGCTATAGTTATAATTTGAATAATATAATTTGATAGTTTAACGTTTTGTGTGAGTACCTCAGTCAATAATATATGGGTTTTTAATGATAATATTTATGGTTGAGGTAACTATAATCTCATTATATATAATAAATGATTATGTACAAGATATAACCACCAAATAATAGGTACATTACATATAGGTTACGAAGAGTCGCGCGATTTCTTTCTAAAATTTATTTATTGTTATTCAAGAACTTTGGAACTAATTAATATATGCTATTTAGGGTTTCAACTGCGCTTTGTAGGCGACAATCTAAAGTATAGGGTATAGTAGTAAAGGCCAGTTGAACAATTTACTCTTTACAATTAAGTACTTTAAAATGAACACGCGTGATATTTATCTCTTTAGGTAGATTTATAATAATATATTGGTAATTGCATAATTAATATATAATAATAATAAGACTTTATGAATTATATATTTAAATGTGTGGTCGTCATGTACTTCACAATTTATATATAATTTCCGTACATACTGAGCTTTGCTTGTGAGGATTTTAATTATATGTTTGTGAAATATTATTTTATTTATCGAGACTGTGGTTCATAAATATATCTAAAGGGCTGTAGAAAAATTATAGGTTTTTTATTTAAACTTTATTTAATTAATACGAATCATCAATCTAAGTAACATTTGTTTCACATAATACTCATCCCAGAAATGAAAATAATAAAATAATTCAAAAATATAATCATCTTTCAGAGCACTAGCTTTATTATAACTGTTTCACTCATTCTAATTATTAATTTTTAATTCGTATAATATTAATAACATACCATTAAATATACAAATAATCATAACGGTACATATTTTGTGTGATTTATTATAATTGAGATCATAATTTTATTTTTTTAATAGATTTATTTTTTACTTATAAGTTAATCGGTGCATGCATTATTTTGTATTTTATTTTATGAATTATTGTTGGAGTCACTAAGTGTAATGACAGTCACAATTATTTATTGTTTACATTACTTATTTATATGTGTTTGCTAAAGTGTATCACACATAGGGAGATACGACGAAAGAGGTTTTTGTGATTTTAAAATATGCCACAAATATTGCACTTATGTTAACTGCGTGGGTTCGCGACAATACAACATTAGCTACGAATAGTTTGAGAGGCTATAGGTACGATTAATGTAGCTAAGTGATGCGCTCACACAGTACATCTTCGCTTTCGCTTCCGTTTCACTCTCTCTCTGTGTGATGTACTTTGAATTGTAATGTTACTGTCGATTATGATGTCCAAGTAATATTACACCGAGTCTCGACATTTTGTTTAAATGAAATGTTTATTTAAATTTTAACAACGGACTGTGGTTCTAGTAAATAATCAACAGTGTATCTTATAATAAATTAATATATTTCATAGTTTTAATTTAATATACATGTTCATTTATTATTATAATTGTTAATTTAGTGCGTGCAATAGTTATGTATATTAGCGAAGTAAGTGATCCAGCGTTCACTGGAAGTCCTAGTCAAAATATATCGATCTAGGTGTAATGTTAGCTAGGCATACATTGTTTTGCTAATTAGTTTAATGATATGTTCGTGCAGTTAAAATTGTACTTATATTCGATATTTTGTTTTAAATATTTATGAGACAATTTGAAATTTATTGGAGTTTGAGTGATTGAAATGACATAAAAACTTATGAAATAGCGCGACGATACGATGCGCTCATAAAGTAATTATACAAAAACATTCAACTTTTTGTCAAAATCCATTTCTTTGATTCTCTACTCTACGCATTAATATAATCTGAAAATTTCTAAGATTTTACGTTATTTAATTTAATATTGTAACCATACTTTTATTTATTAGATTTTATACTGTATTTACTTAATTGATGAGATATTCTTTTATTTACAAATATTGATATTGCTTTTAGAATTTTCGAAATCAATGTATTTTTTTTGGAAATTTCTCTTGATTTGTTCTTTAATTTATATTTGAACTATGTAACGCGTGCTACTGTTATGGCCTGCCTTACCAGATATGTTAGTGAGGCGAACATGGCCCGGTTTTGAAATCACCATCACGCACTAGGCAAGTGTGGTGATTGCACCTATTGCTCATCATTCTACCAATATAATCAATGAGAAGATTGCATTGATATAATACATGTCAATGTGCAATAAATATCATTATAAATATTTCATTGTAATCAATTCCATCATTTTAATGTCTCAGTAGAAAATCATGTGTAAAAATAGGCTGTCTTAGTTTTGACGGACTGATTCAAAAATAATTTTCTCAACTTCCAAAAGTATAGATTGGTTTCGATGTGGTTTTTTTTAAGTATTACTTGAATCAAGTGGAGTTTTTTATCTGTAACATTTTCAAAATATAGTGTTGTCGTTCTAAAAGCGATTACAATATTTAAATCAACCTGTTATTAGATCCTAATTGCAATGTCAGTCGATTTTTGTATAGGGAGCTGTGTATTTTGATTGTAATTTGCTATGAAATAAAATGCTAATATAAATAAAGTTTTTTATTTATATTTGCGTAGTTTTAAAGATATCTTCGAAAACGCGATAGGTATAGCAATTTATCGACATCCAACTGTCAAAATATGATAAAAATACCCGCAATATTGTAACTCACTCATTTTATCATATCGTAGCACGCCATAATTCATTTGATGAAATCGATATTATATCGTGGTGTCGATATATTTTATCACGCACAGTCATGCTAGGGGGGCTGGTCTCTATCTTGGATGGTTTTATTTAATAAGTATACAAGAGAGTAAGTCATAAAAAGGCGGTATTTTCAAACACAAATTCGCATTTGTGTTTTTTTTAAATACCGCCTTTTTTAGATTCAATACTCGGCCAGAAATCGAATCTGTGGTCGTCCACAGATTCGCAGGTAATAGCAACTGACCTTACATTACCTTAACTTTCATTTATCTAGATTCTGGAGTGTGAAGTCAAGGAGAATATTTTTGTCTTACTCCAATCTGTCCTTAGGACATTGTCCTACAAGAAGTTCGATCATCTCTTGGTGGAATAAGTCATTTTTTAATAAGGAGTCAAATTCGCATGTAAGTTGAAAGAAAAATGGGGCTCTTGACGATTCTAAAGAAAACAATGTTTAAATTTTAATCTATACCTACTAACTTTCTAAATAAAATCAATTCAAAAAGTACGTTTTATCTATTAATTATCTCTGTTACTAAAAATAACTAAAAAGAAATGATGTAAGTACTTATACTGAAATAATTCATTCACTCATATATTTTGTTGATCAATCGAATCCATAGACTACCTACCAGATCGAATCCATTCGACATGACTTGAGTAATACAACTTTTAGTTTTAATTAATGAATGCAAACGTTTTATAGCCCAGTAATTTAAGGATTTCCCTGCCGAAATTCAGGTTGTAAGCTGCAAACTTGTTATTAATACCTTTATTATGACTGCCTAAAACTTGTCTCAAAACTTACCTATCGTAGGGTGTCTGCGTTTACATTTTTCGCACTCTTTTCCGTATGGGTTTTATGAATTGACCACCTACCCAAAGTGTTATGCTATTTGTATCTTCACAGATATTGGATAGGATTGCTACTTTAATCATTTACTACATCATCATCATCATCTCATAACTGACTTGCTTGGTGTGTGCTTCGCAACTTCGCACACACTCATTCACACACATACCCAGACCGAGACAAACATTTGTGGTTCACACAAATATTCACCTCGCACGGGAATCGAACCCGCAACCTTACGGATGGCAGTCCAGCATGGTGACCACTCTGCCATCGAGGTCGTCTTAATTCATATAGGCTCTGGGTAAAAAGGCATGGTACTGTTAGTTTTATTACGCAAGGGAAGAATTAAAGGTAAATACCTATTAATAATATAAATAAAACACTGATAGTTGGTATTAATACAATTTATTTTTACTCCCAAACATAATTTCATTAAAAGAAAACATACAATGCAGGTTGATAAATACGAGTATAAAAAAAACTGCGGCACAACGTAAAAACTTTCAGCACAAATGTGGCACAAAATAATAAATAATGACATATACCTATTTTAATTTCATCAAAAAAGCTTTTGTGCAAATTAAATAAAACTAAACAGTTTTTTTACAATTCATATTTAGTTACCCAATCTAAGTATGGTTATAAGGTACGGTACATTTGCTTATATATTGTTTGCACTTTAAAATAATCATGGGTATATAAACTCATAATGGAAATGAAATAAACAAAAAAAAAACGTGTGGCACTCGGGGACTGCCGCGGTAAAGCTATTGCATAGCAATTTTATCAACTAATTGTTTTTTTTATTTTTGTATTGCAATCCTAACCTTAGAAATTTCGATGTCGTACTTGGGACTTCATACAATAAAAACTTTGTCTACATTACTATAAAAACTATATGGAAAATTTACAAAAAAAACGTGAGGTTTTTTTCGTTACGGAATTTCTGAATTCGGTCTCCGCGCTCAAGGCCTTCGATAGAAGCTATGCAATAGCTTAAAAAATAAAATAGTTAAGCGTAGTTATACAGTCTCCGTCAAATAATTAGAATAATTAGAGTAGGTACCTCTGCCATATTATAATACTCGTAATATGTACGTAGAAATAAACGGACTTCTTTTTTTTAGTAAACGTTGTTTTCAGCATTTTCTAATTTATTTGACGTAAACACTACTCGATAAAATAAATTCTAAGTGAGTACTTAAAATTACTTTAGGCATGCTTGATGAAAACTTCTGTTAAAAAAGTAGTGCAATAGGTATATAGTAGACAAACAATTTTACTTCTGCAAGTACACAAGGGAAGGAATTATGATAAGTATCATGTAATCATGAAGTAACTTGTTTACGATTTCCAATAAATACAATTTAAAAAAAGACTAGAAGTTGCAAATGTTTTTCGTAATAAGTTTCCATAGTTAACACTATTTATCGAAAGTAATATAAAAAGAAAATCCTCGGAAACTACCTACAATGTCTATCTTTTCCTAACAACTTTGTAAAGGATGGATACCTTTACAAAGTTGTTAGGAAAAGATATCGACGCGATACCTAACTAATATTATAAAATGCAAAATGGAATGTTTTGTTATCGGTACAGAAGAGGGTTAGTGTTCATCTCAAAATAACTCCTAGATTGGTATTTAAACGGGATTTTTTATATTGTGAGTTTTATATATCTGCACTTTCCAAATCTACTGTCTATGCAGCTTAGGATTACGATAAGTACTACATTTTTACAATGCAGTGGACCCTAGGTAGGCACATTAAAATGTAAATTGATAGGTTATTAAAAACAAATAATATAAAAGATAACTAGTATTTTCAACATGGCTATTTTACTGTTGCTTTTAAAATAAGTAGGAAACATTTGTACGACGACACAAAAAGAAGTACACGATTTCTACAGAGGTTCTAAAGAACAAGTTTTTAATGAAAACTTTGAATAGTGAACAAGAACTAAGGACCAAGATAATATAAGTTTCACTCAAAACTATTAATTATTTAAGGTGATATTTTTTGTGTTTAATTTAATAAATTATTCATGTTTACGTACTAATTCGCATATTAAAAGTATTTAGTATTTGTTACGGAGCAAATAAAAGTCAATGAGGTAAAATAAATAAACATTGCTACTTATTCCATATTTTAGTTAAATCTATTCATCTACAATTTTAAATTAAATATTCTGATATAGGTATCTAAATACATAATTGCATATAGGAAGGAATATGTGAATTAAAATTGACTTTTAAATACCTGTTACTTAAAACCGGGACACAATATTTGAAAAACAAAACTCCCATTCATACAAAAATCATGCTTTGTTTAAAAATAACACTTAATTAATTAGCGTTTAATTAATATATTAGGTATAATATTATTTTTGCTATAATATATTATTGTAAGAGTATGTATCTACTAGGTATACATATAGGTATGTACCTATATAAGTATTAAGTATACTATATTGGTGGTACAATCGTTGTAGTTTTTGGGACATTTTCAATAGTTCCATGTATCGTTATGGTGAGGCTTGACATAAGGCAAGGCCTTAGACTTTTTAGTATAGAAAAGTCGAAATCTTAAAAGGTGTTTAAAAGTACTGACTCTATTTACCTCTAATCGAAAATTCATTGAACAAATACGATTATCGCCGTGTATTAGTTTTCCACAACAACATGGAGTGAGTAGTTTATCATTTGTTTGAACGCAAAGTCCAAAGTTTAGTTGTAATATCAGAGAGCTTACGAAGTTGAAAGTGTGACTAGGTTTTCCCAGTAATTAACTCTTAGTTAGAGTTTCACCTGGGAAAGTTTACATCTATACTAATATTATAAAGCTGAAAAGTTTGTTTGGTTAAACGCGCTTATCTCAGGAACTACTGGACCGTTTAGGAAAATTGTGTTGCTCATTTATAGAGGAACTAAGTATACCTATAGGCTAAACGTGACGATACAATCAATAAGAGAGGACCAATAATAATAAACGCAAGTGACATTCTTGATTAAAATTGTAAATGATTAGGACATCGGTTGTTTACAATGTTAAGATATTAGGGTATATTTTCATACGCTCATAAGTACTTAGTATCATTTCTAAAGCAATTCAATGTTAATCATAAAATGACTTGTTTACTAACAAAAGTCACCGCCAGCAGTAAACTATTTGCTGAATGTCTGTTGACATAAACTTTATTCCACCTCAATTTATAGAACGAAATCACCTTGAAAATATTTGTGGTCAGCGGCGATCCGGATATTGTTTCTGAATAATTGAGTCGCCTTTATCTTTCAAGCAGGACATGTATGAATTATTTTAAAGTTTTTATATTCCTTTTATTGTTCAACTGATGATTTGATATTGTTGCAAATGTCTTCAAAATTATAAGTCAGCACCCATAGCTTTTTTATCAAAATATAAGTATTATAATTTAGTTATTATTATTTTTACTAGCGGCGCCCCGCGGTTTCACCCGCTTAGTTCCCCTTCCCACTGAATCACTCTATCTATTAAAACAAATCGCATCAAAATCCGTTGCGTAGTTTTAAAAATGTAAGCATACATAGAGACAGAGAAAGCGACTTTGTTTTATACTATGTAGTGATAAGATGTTAGTAATTTTAAACCTTTGGTAATCATACCATATTCGATCTACATTTAGTTAACGTCATTGAGTTCAATGCCACAGCGACCGTTATACGTACATTTTGTGTTGTACTCAAATATCATTATTTAGTCAATTTTAATTGCCATGTCTTAGTTATGCCAGAACAATTGTATTTATCGTGAATATTTCAAAACTTTAACTTTCTACAGTAAATTCTTCATTTGTTTACATTGTATGAAAAGATAATGAGGTGGTCTTTTATTTTTGGTACATATTACGATTTAATAGTATAAGTTTATTATTGAAAACATTGAAGGTATGACCAAATCGAATCTTTTAGATAACGCCTTGCCTAGCCTTAGCCCCAATTGTAATCTTTATTTATATTTAAGTATTTCAGACATGTTAGAAAATATATTTTTATGATTATTCTCAACGATACTATTATTATAAATATTCTCTATATATTACATTTCCATAGCTAAACATATGAAAGGAATACTAATATGAAAGAAAGTGTGATTGTATTTTGGGAATTGACGTACGAGGGGGGGTCAAAAAGTTCGCGGAATGGAGGGGATAGCGGGGGGTGGGGGACCTGCCGCAGGTAGTAACTAATGAGCAACTCTTTGTGAGTATATATGCCAAGTTTGAACCTGATTGTGTCAATAACCTTTGACCTGTCGTCGATCAAACAAGTGAATCCGGAAGAAAAACTTGAACATGGAAAAAATCGAGTTTCGTGCCGTCATAAAGTTCCTCACTAAGCAAGGAAAACCACCTCAGAAAATTTTGGAAGAAATGTTATCAGTATACGGGGACTCTTGCCCTGGGAAAACCATGGTGTACAAGTGGAATAGCCTTTTCAAGCAAGGCAGAGAGTCTCTTGAAGACGACCCTCGCTCAGGACGGCCGATTGAGGCCACCACCTCAAACATCGTTGAAAAAGTGGAGAATCTTATACTGGAGGATACTCGTTTGAAGAAGAAACAACTTGCAGAAATGGTTGGAGTATCACCTACAACCATTTTAAATATTCTACACGACAATCTTGGGATGTCAAAAGTCAGCGCAAGATGGGTGCCAAGAATGCTCACACCACCACAGAAACAGCTGCGCGTCGAGTATTCAAAGGAGTTTTTAGACCTCTGTAGCGCCGACAAGGAAGGAATTTTTGCAAGACTTGTTACTGCAGATGAAACTTGGGTTCATCATTATGAGCCTGAGTCGAAGCAAGAGTCTATGCAGTGGCATAAAAAGGGTCAGCCCCCCCCTAAGAAATACAGGGTGTCACAATCGGCTGGAAAAATCATGGCAACTGTTTTTTGGGATACAGAGGGTATTTTATTAATAGATTATAAAGATAAGGGTGTTTCTATAACGGGAGAATACTACGCTAATCTACTAAGACAATTAAAAGAAGCAATCAAGGAGAAAAGGCGGGGAAAGTTGACAAAGGGTGTGCTGCTTTTGCATGACAACGCACCGGTACACAAGAGCCGCGTTGCGATGGCTGCCCTTCATCACTGTGGCTTCGAAATGTTAAACCATCCTCCCTATAGTCCAGACTTAGCCCCCTGTGATTATTTTTTATTTCCCAAATTAAAAAAAGAGCTTCGGGGGAAGAAATTTTCCGATGATGAAGAAGTCAAGTCGGCGATTTCGGCCTATTTTGAGGACAAAGACAAATCATTTTTTTTCGACGGTATTAATAAGTTAATAGAGAGATCTGAAAAATGTATTCGACTTAAGGGGGAATATATTGAAAAAGAAAAATAGTACAGTATTTTATTTCACCCCCCTTCCCCTCCGTTCCGCGAACTTTTTGACCCCCCCTCGTAGGTAAGCTACATTTAACCCATTAAGAGTAAATCCATGTCGTTGAGAAAGGGTTCGTAATAAATAATAATACCTACGTGAAAGTTTGTTACATTTAACCCAAAACTACTGGACCGGTCGAGTGGAATTCGAAGCTAATATTTTTTTAGTATTCACTGTATAGAGATCAATTTCAACGAAAACGTCTGTATGAAAAGAGCGTTTCTGGCTTGTTGATTTAGAAAGAAACGAAACTTGTATTTACGTGGAAATATCACTTCGCAAAGAATACAAATTGACAGTTTTATTCGATCAATCAAATGTTAAATTCCAGAAAAGTGAACATATATTGGGATACAATAGTGGTTTAAAAGTGTTTGTTTGCATTATACGAGTACATACCCGCCGGTCTATTTTCTCTTACATGTATAAAAATCAATTGCTGTTCGTTAGTCTCGTTAAAACTCGAAAGCGGTTCGATTTGACTAACTCTTTTTGTTTTGTTCGCTTCCATACGAGGGTGGTGATCACAGAGCATGGAATTGTGCCCCGCGGCTGTTCCAATGGGTATTCTATATATTTCAAGAGCTACAAACAAAAAAATAGAAAAATCCAATGGAAACAGGAATCAAGCTCAGTACAGCTAATAAATAAAAATCCCACCACGATTGTACCACCAAGTTATATAGGTACTGAATAATTAATTAATTAGGTAAGTGTTTTATCTACAAAACTAAATATTAAGTAGACACTACATTCTTTTGGAGTTATATATGTAAGTAAGTATATTATAGGTAATGAAAGGTCTCAAGCTTAACTAAGCGGGACCTAGACCTATGTCTAGTGTTATTATTATATACTACATAGTGTGCTTATTTATTGGTCGTGGTAGTTCGGTAGACTACACTTTACACAAACTGACTTTCCACGTTTGGTCATATTGTTAATTATAATTTATTAATTCCTCTCTTTGGTGTTACATTATGATGAAGATAGAGTGAATGTTTTACTTGTTCATTATTGTATAGACGTATTATGAATGAAGGTGAATGGGACGAGCATTGAAAGGGGACTGAATGGAGCTTTGTACTGAAACGACGATGTTAAAATAACTTTTCAAGCCGAGATCTCGACTTGAGTAAACATTCCTTATTCTATCCAATAATGTTGGTATATTATAGGTTCGTACTTGGAAGGTGCGCATTCAAACATCACAAAATATAATAGACAAGTTTACTTTTACTACACTAAAAAGTAGAAATTACAGAATATTTATAAGTCACACATTCATATACTCGATGTACTAGTGTTAAATTAAATAGACTTAGGTATAAAATTATTTTTTTGATTCGATTCAAAGACGATTTCAAGAAAAAAAAGTTAGAGAAAGTCCTTAAAAACGGGAACTATGTAGGTATAACCACAGGGTGAAAATATAACCAATGACCTTGTACTACTCTAACAAATACTTAAAAGTAGTACTACCAATGTAGACACAAATATTTGCTTCGTTCAATATTAATTGCGGTTTAGGGAAATAGAAAATTAGGGAAATCCGTAAGAAATCGGATATTTTGCGGGTCATACCGGAGGGCACAGACACCTTTCGAGGAAAACACCAGCCGAATATATTTAGAAGAATTTATATGAACAAGTAAATCATCTAGTCTATCAATATCTTTTATCTAAGTGATAAAGTTGTTATGATAATACTAACTCGCTAATTAGATCTCTAACAGTAAGTTGTAAAGTTTTAATAAATACTGTTAAAACACGGCTGTAACTGACTCCAAAATCTTTTATTCCTATTTATAAAAAGAAGGATTGAAGCAAATAACCCGTGTCTCGAATAGTAAAAATACGATGGCAAACTAATCTAATTTAGCTCTTTCTGAATATTAATTCTATCTATCTAAATAGATAGTTGCATTAATTATCTCGTATTGTAATAAAAACCGAGCAAATGTGATGTGATCAATCCTAAATGGATCGATCATTGAGGTCAGACACATTAAGCGATTGTATGTAATTCTAATAGTCTTAGCGCCACTATGACTATATCACGCAATAGGCAAGTATATACGAATATATTATTAATTATTATTCAATACAACTTACTATTACAAAAATCGTTATAAGGCAATTATTATAAATACCTGATCCTAACGCTAATCCATTCTTTTCTATACACTCTCACGACTACATTGCATCACATATGTAATAATCACCATTTATTCTACTTCTAATAGTCATTTAAGACTTCTATATACTATTATTTAAACTATGACTAAGCGCCTTAAGGTGTCAGGCAAAAAATATACAAATGAATGTTATAAAAATCACATTTTAGTACCTATTAATTATAATGTACGGTATACAATTTGTGTACATTCTCCTTAATAGGGCTTACTAAATTGAATAAATTATAATATAAAACAAACCTGTACTTATCTTAAATTAAAATAACTACGTAATGTAAATGAACGCTTAACTTAATAATCTTAATATCACAAAACATTTTGTAATTTAGATTTTTATAAAGTAATTAAATATTGCATATAATATAATGTATGCAAATAAATATATTTGAGAGGATTCCGCGACGAAATCTACTAATGTCTACGAAACTAAATTATTTTATAGAAAGCAAGTGACGTCTCGTCCGGGAACCCTCCGTCCATACATCTCAACACAATTCCTTATCATAAACATTAACAAAATAAAATTCGTTGTTAATATTCGTTTTATTGCAATCGTTGTTCAAATTTTGATATAATTTATAAATTAAAATACTCTATCTTAATAAATATATCACCGAAAGCTATTTTTACTATAAATGAGAGTATATATACATTAAAATCTTTACATAACTCTCAGGCACGTAAGTATATAATATAAAAACAAATATTTACAATAAAGATAGAGTAAAAAACTGAATAAAAACTAAGTCAATAAAACTTATCCATATAATACAATAACACACATTTATATTATAGATATAAGTACATATAAACTGTAATGAGCTTACAAAGTGTAATCTGTTTCGACACGCGGTGAATTACCATTGCTATAACATTTAATATAATATTTTGTAATTATAATATACAATTAAAAAAAGTTAATATATATTGTACACTGTATAGTCAGTTATTTGTTAGTTGTATGCGAATACTCAGCATTTGGGAACTGTCCACAAAGATATTATAAGAAACAGTTCGCTGTTTCCCCTGAGATATTCGCTTACAACGAAAATAACAATCAAACTCAAATATACATTTAAAATAAATCGACTGTCACTTAACTATACAAATGTAACATCGCCCTAACGAATCATTTTACTCCGCTATCGAATCCAAAACATTACAATTACGAAAAAAAATACGCCAAAATTTTCTAAAATATTTATTTAACTGAAATTCCTAAGCAATTAATGGATAACCGAGTTCATTAAATTTTAATAATAATGTTATCACCTGTTTGCAGTCTACTGATCAGCCGTAACTTTCTATCTTATAAGTCACATTTAATTTAAATCTAAACATATTGCTTTCTTTATTGCTTTTATATTATTTTTATTGCTACAATCGTCTAACGTATCTCTAGTTATTGCTTAGGTGTATATACGTAATGCTATTTTGGACAATTTTAAATATTATCACTGTGATGCTTAGCGATACTTAATATTACATAAACTGTTTTTTTTTTCAATATTTTTTTTAGGTATTAGGTATTATTTAGGATTCCGTTGCTCGTAATTCTATAGTTTATAGTTTGTTAGTAGCTTTGCTTTCGTTTGGCAGTCGATTTCGATTATAAATCGTGTAACAATCAAAACACATAACCTTTTTTTTGTTTTATTCGGAACCGGAGTGGACCGGCTCATTTTCGTCATAAAAATAATATTTTTCTTCATTCATTAAATTAATATTAATGTAGGGTTTTACTATTTACTATTTATGTATCACTACATCTACAAAATTGTAAAGAAGGGAAATTTGGTACACAAGGACATTATTTACATTTGTTTGTATATATTTTTGTATAAAGTTTTTATCATTATTTTTTATCTTACCATTATTACTACAAATAACGTTAGTATAAATATTCGAATAAAATAATTGTTTCTCGTTTTACTTTAAGCCAATGTTTTTGTTTTATTTTTCTTTATTTATACTAACGATGGCTTGCTATATAGTTATAGAATAGTAGTAAAATAGACAAGGAAGGGAATAATGTAAGGAGTATATAGATAGAGCTAGAGAACTACGTAGAGGTTAACGCTAGGATAAGGATAGGGAAATATTACAGATAGAATTAAACTAAACGCTACTCTCGCTACCAACTAAGTAATACTTAACAAGTAGGTAGGTACATATAAAATTTTGAAAACAAAACTTTCGTTCAGACATTCGATGTTCGTTGCACAATATATTTGGATATAATATACTTAGTAGTTAGTACTCATAAGTACATAAAATATCTAAAACACTACAAAACCTTAAATAATAATTCCTACATTATTATTGCTTATTCAATTACATTATATTGCTTTTCTCCGCGCAACCATTGTCCGATAGAGCCTAACTTGTAAAAATATAATATTTAAATTGTGAATAAGAAATGGATACGTTACTCTAGAAAGTTAAAATGTGGCACTACTTCTACATATAGGAATATTTGGACAAATAAATAATACAATAGAACCTAGTGTCGAGTGCCTCGCTAGGCGGTTACGATGTGATCTTATGTTCTCGTGATTCACTCACACGCGGTATCACATCGCACTGTATATAAGTAGATCAAACATTTATAAATTATCCAAAACATATTGAAATTTTGAAACATTTAACGATGACCAAACAAAGATTATGAAACTCTAATCTTTTAAAAAGATTAATAATTTTAATTGACAGAGATTAAATAAAATTCACAAATGAATTGACTGGAGGCACCAACAATAGACTAGGGGATGCATCTTCCGCTCGCTCAATACGTGACTGGTAGAGCCCGTGCCAGCACACACAGGCTGGTGGCTGGTCGTGTCATGATGTTCTGAGTATTGAGCGGAGCAGATGGTACGACACGTGGTACACTACCACTACAGCTACAGGTAACAATACAAAGTCAGCTTGTCGTTCGACAGGTGCGCGACTTATAATACCTACATTATTATTGCTTTTCGAATACCCATACCTCCAAGCACCTCGTGCTCCTTCTATTAAACCTACGTTACATCTAACATTATTCTAATTTAATTTATTGCCAATTACGTTTGACTTCTCCTACACGCTCGAACTAAAGGCATGCTTGCTGTCATGTTGTGTCGCATCACCCTGAAGCTCTTTGCCGAGTCAAGCTATTATTGCGAGCACCTACCCGCGTCGCGTCGCGTTACTGCACGAGAAATGCGCCAGTGTTTGACAATACAAAAATAATTTCACAATTTTTGTAAAATTATTACCGCTTGCTCTCTTGGCGTTTTACCTTCACTAAAATTGTATATTTATTAAAATATAAGTGATTTTATTTTTATAAATTTTCGATGGTATTTTGTACATAAGACTATTGCGTTAGCAATCAGTATTTCTGTATAAAAAAATAAACTTTATACACAAATTTATGTAAATTTAATGCAATATTATCATTAACTCAAGTCTGTGAAACTGAAATGCAGCACTGTTTAATGGGCGGATTCTCAAATAACTTTGTCTGACAATATAATGTTTGAGATGAGACGCGAGACGCGACGCAAAGCCCAGTTATATGTCAATGACGTTTTATTATGTTAATTTGTAAGCTCACTGATCTACGTAATTAAGTCAACCGGACTTATCTAACATACTCGTATCTAAGGTTTGTAATTGAGTTCGTATTCGATGGCGGTTTATAAACTAATATCATTTTCTTTAGATTGTTATTGGCAAAAAACCGCAGGGTGGTTGCGACACACGGTCGCCGCTAAGGCACTGTCGGCCGGCGCTGCGGTGCCTCCCTGCCAACCCTAACGTGGTTAAAGCCTCGATTGGTCAATATCAATAAGTGTTACCTTACCGGATGTTATCTTTAGCAGTCTTCCGATGAGAGTAGTGACCGAGTCGAGCGGGCGGGCGGTGATGGCGGGCCGCGCCTTGTGCGGGGGCCAGGGCTGGCAGCTCATTGCGACGCATCGCGGCGCGGTGCGGGCGCGCCGCTTCGGACGGAAAGTTTTGGCGAGTTCCACCGAGACGAGGCGCCTCCGCGGCTCTCGCGTCTCGACAATACACTTACATTCTAATTCATTCTAACCTACTTTGCGGTTGTAAAAATCACCTACAAAAGATATTAGTTTCATTCATATTTCAATACTTCTATGTATAATAAGGGTATAATTTATCAATGAGTATGTACATCATTAGTTAAAGGGACGTCTGTCGCTACGGCCTATCGCCGGGTCGTCGCGCTACGGGGTCGTACTTGATTCGTTGTTTGCGAAACGTTGCTCGATTGCGTCGCGGCACATCCACCGGTGGCTGACTTCCTCCGTTGGATGCGCTCGCTCCTCATGTATATAATTATGTTACTCTAATAATCTAAATTCATAATAATACTTAATGTTAAACCATTCCAAATTGGTCGCTTTGTAGGAGTGTGCGCGCATTACCCAGACGAGCTATCGTCCGGTGACGAGTCCGAGGCGGGAGTACCGTCTTCGTCGCGCACACACGCTGACTCCTGATGCTTGTTAAGGTAGCTCTTCAGTGCGAACGTCTTGTGACACCTAACACACTCGAAGTTCTTATCAGATGAGTGAGTCTGCATATGCGCGCGCAGGTTGGAGCGATCCGCAAATGCCTTTCCACAATGCGCACACCCGTACGGTTTCTCGCCCGTGTGTGATCTTAGGTGGCCTTGGAGAAGCCACGGTCGGGAGAAGAGTTTCCCACAGACGCCGCACACATGAGACAGCTGGTGCGTGAGGACGTGCATCGCGAGCGCCGGCATCGACACGTACGCTTTGCCGCACTCCCCGCAACGCTTCGCCGCCACCGAGTCCAGGCTGCGGTGAGTTTGTTTGTGTCGCGACAAATTGGAGGAAGTTGCGTACCTTTTGCCGCACTCGCTGCAGGTGTATTTTGATTTGACATCTGGTTGTTGAGCGCTCTCTACCGGAGCGTTTGCATAGTTTCGCCGTTTGGAGCGGCCGTCGCTAACGAAGAATGCGTCGTAAGTGTAGGCGACGGTCTCGCGCGGGCGCTCCGGTGAAGGAGATTCGGGCGCCGCGGCGGGTGCGGTCGGCTCGGGCTCCGGTACTGGCGGCGGCGGCGGCGGTGGCGGAGGTGGCGGTGGCGCTGGCGCTACTGGTGTTTCTTGTATCACGCGCGCTGGTGTCGTTAGGTAAACTGCATGCTGGCTTAGATCGAGAATTGCATGCGCCGCGTTTAAATCCTCTTCGGCTCGATCGAGATGCGCCGCGGGCGTTTCTTCTAAACAGTATGGTCGGTAGATGTCCTTCTTTTTAGGCGGCAATGAGAGAAGTGCGCCGGTACTTGTATAGCACATTGAAATTGACTTGCCGCTCGCCGGTGGCGGTGGGGGGGAGACAGGCGAAGACTGGAGCTGAACCTGGAGGAAAGGCGTTTCGGCGGAGTCGGAGGTGGAGAGTTGCAGAAGGGCGTAAGAGACAGTGTGAGGCGCCGACTGAGGCACGGGGCTGGGGCCCGACGCCGGGCTCACCTCGCTCGGCAGCTGGGCGGTGAACTGAGTGGAAGGCTGCTCCTCGGTGTACCCTGCACACACGACACAAAAACAACCCGTTACACTATATACTTACATAAAGGTACATACAATTACAAATTGTACAGTCCTAAGATAGATTATTAAATAATGTTCATATTAATAACAAACATTACTGAAATGCTTAAAAATCGCTCGGCAAACTTAAAAGATTCAATAATATCTTATAATGATATTTTTTTGGACCCGTTAAAATGCGAATTGTAACAAAATGTTGAGCTAGGTGACGAAGAAATAGTCTGAAGACCACTTAAGTTGTTATGTAGCATGAAGCTAATTGACCTGTAATAGTCGACAAATAGACGACATAAGTACCTATTGGAGTATAAATTATAGTCAACCGATAGGATCAATCGTTAAAAATGTACACCTTGTAAGTGACATCAATTGGTGTAGGTATCCGAATATGAGCGCGCTGGAAAAAGATTTGCCTACTCGAGTGTAACAGCGTACCTATATGTAATATGTAATATTTAAAGTAGGATGAAAGTTATTGTTGAGTGAGTGCAATAATAATTGTGTACTCACGCAAATACATCAATAGAAAAAGAAGGGTGGGGTTGTCGGTGGTGGAATAGGGTGAAGTCGGCAGTCGCCTGCAAGAGTTATTTTCGGGAGCGTTAATAATTTGCAGGAGCAACCTGTGGCGTAGGCACTAGCCAACCTGTGGCGCCACTGAGCATACCAACAATTACTTTACTACGTAACTACTCGTAATTGTACCAGTTTACTTCACCAACTTGACTTTAGAGACTCGCCTTCGCCCGCATCTAGTTCCGTTAAGTGCGAGTGTAATGTGCTTCGTATAGGACATTTAATTTTGGAATGATTTTTTTTCACTCTCCAGCCGTGTGACCTTGACTATGTCTACATAAAATCCCTACTTTTTTAAGGACTAGAAAACGGGACACTCACATCTACAATGTACGTTTAGGTATAGTTAGTACCCGACAAATATATATTTGAATGTATATTCCAAAATACTGCTAAATTAACAACAAATAATGTCCAAGTAGTAACTTAGTTGGAAAGCAATTTAAAAGTGGTAATGTATGCTTTAAGTTTGTAGAAAGTGTTCGAGGGTAAGTCCAAGTTTCGTCGAGACATAAAACTTGGGAAACTAACTACTTTGAATGTAAAAACCTTCGGTCTACACTGTAAGTATTGAACTTTGCAAGTATTCATAATAAATAACAGTTAATTATTGTATGTCACAAGTTGATAACGAGTAGAATTTTGTTGTCTTAGTAAACAAACTGTATTTATAATGTACTTATAGGTAATAAATGCAATTAATAAAACTTCTCCCAATATAGACGAAAATCTGATTTAGGAGTTCTTTACTAAACCAAGAGAATCCATAGCACCGTTTTTTGTATGTTTATCCGTGAATAACGCAAAAATATTTGACTAATTCAGATGAAATTAGGAACATATGTTTGTTATAATCAGAAACAGCTTGGATAATGTTTACATTTATCACGAAATTCCCATGTGTGATAAAACGCGAATACCTCGTGGTACATCTGGTCATCAATATTTATATGTTAATAAAAATTGAAGCAAATCTACGCGATAAGAGTCGCAGATACACGCCGTTGACCTTGCTCGAATGGGCGTTTCGATGAACATGCCCCGCGCAGCCGCCTCAACCCCTCAACAATATTACGCGCAGCGCGTACGCGTCTGTAATATTGTAGTGTACGAAGGAAGTGGGTGGAATAGTACCGACCTAAAAATAATTAGGTACTGTAATAAACACTTTTTTACAGAAATATTTATTAAAAAAATATTAACGGTATGGTCGGTATGTAACTGATTTGGTAGGTAGGCCTAATTAGTTACCGTTAGTTTATTTTTGTATATTAAAAACAAATAAATATGAATTTATTTCTTGTTTATTTTTATTTCATTATTTTATGGGGGAAAGATTGACGGACAACTGGACAATACTATAATATCGCCCATCCGTTTCATTGGGGCCCGAGCCATTAGGCGAGGGTCTGAAGATAGCCGAGGATAGTAATCATAAATACACGTACCATACAACGTTTTTCAACACACTTGCTAAGAAAATAATTACAAAATGAAATGTTTCGTCAATAAACAAACAGTTTTCCTATTCGCGCGCATCCAACGCAACAATGACGATCGGCCATAAAATAAAGGAATATCCTTATAAAAAAATGTACTAATAAATGGAATCGACTATAGACGTACCAAAAGTAAGGCAACATAGTTGTTTGGGCACGATTTTTTTTTGGTATCGTAACTTTTTTAAAAACAAAGCAACTTAAAAACATCTATAACTCACTTGCAAATAAAAGGGTGTCATTATTTGTCTGATTCTGCACAATTGCCCCTTTATGAGCAAGTGTATTATTTAGCATATTATTATAATGTATTATTTAAATGTACCTTGATCGCATGTATACGCAATTATGTTATGCTTATCTAATTATATTTTTTATGTGTCAAATAAACTTATATTATTCTATGGTGATTCTATGATATAAAATGACATATTGCGGCTAGCTAATAGGTGTGCGTTACGAATTACGATTGCTCATAGTTGCGGCGAAGAGCGTCTCACGTCCATTCAGCACAGTAGCGCCTCGTCCCGCACTGACTTACAGGGCAATAGAGGGGTGGACCGAGCGACTTGCGAGTATCGATTATGTAAAAATTTTGTTAAAAAATTATAGGGAAGTGATTAGCAAAAGTAAAAAGAGAGAGTTCTTAGTATTGTATGTTTTGTAAACTGGTGGCAAATAAAAAATCAGTGGCTGATTAGATAGTTTGGAAGAAAAAAGGTTTTTACTACGAAAACAGAGGGAACTTTGCGTATTTATTTATATTGATATTTCAAATTACTGTTCAATAATTTGAAGCACAAGATATGATGGTTCACATGCAGATTAACATTTTTTTTTTCTGAAATTCTTTTGATAAATATTTCGGAGTAAAAAGGTTTTCAAAAAGGCCAATTCACATATATCCTCGCATTAAAATGAACATCGTAAATATTTTAACCAATAAGAACCAAAGATAAAATTATAAAATATAATAAACAATAACATGTACTGAAAGGACATCATTTTGGCCACAAAACAATTCGTAACTTCTCGAGTAGGTTAACCTCGGCAGCTCCCTTTATAATATCATTATTTTGGTAAACCGTAAATTTTTGATTGACCGCAAACATCTGACCTCAAGGTGTTGGACATTTATTAGACAAAATCTGTTTGTATAAAAGGTAACCAGTAGTCAGTGACTAATCTATCAAAACTCGGCTTTAACTATTGAATGGATTACCCTGTTCGTACCGGGGTGCAGTTTATTATGTAAAGAAAAGAAAAAAGAAATAAGCGGGTCCTGTCAACTATTTTCAAAAATCAATGCTATATATAACATCTACGGTAAATAAAGCCATATATCAAAAAGTAAGTATAAAAAAGTTAAAATAATTTAAATTACAATATACCACCACCATACTAACTATGCTAGCATCACCGATTACTAATTATCTGCGTTCATATCGTATTACAATCACGTGTTTAACAACTTGTTATTGTTCGATGTAGGATGTCCTGTGTCCATAATAAATTTGTCATGTTTAGAAAAAACTACTAACTCATATATTTTTTCTCTGCTAATTAAAAAGTAGTGGTGTATGTCGAAGAAAGACTTTATACCTTACCTTACAACTTCCGAGGGAAAATTACGCGGGAAAATCACGAGTCACGTGCAATGAAAATAACCAACTAATTCGTTTTATTTCATTGTAAAGACTTACGTATTTTTATATATATATATATATAATAGATGTATGAGTTTCTAAATAGTTTTATATTGTGAATTGCGGTCAAGTTATTAGTATTTACTTCCATAATTTTGGTAATGTTTACATTGATTGCAAAAACAGTTTGTTTATATTTACAAATGACAACATTTAGTAACAACATTTAAGCTACGATTTAATAATTGCCAAACGGATCTTATATAAAAGGCATCACTGAATCATTTTTAATATTTGGATTGCTATTTTTATTTTACACTTCTTTTTTCTGTATAAATAATTTTGGGGGAACATTTTAAAGCTTCATAACATTAATCACATTTATTAAAATTCATTGTTTATCTTGATTATTTCTTTCGTCGGTAAATCGTTGGTATAGAACCCACTTTATGTAAACTTTAAAGTCAGAATAACTTTTGTTAAGTTTGTTTTTGCCACTGTTTTGTAAATATACTTATAGTTTAAACCGCGAATTCGGTTGCGAGTGAAGCACTGTCGCTCATGTTCCGAATAGTACTCTATTACGTCTCGTCCGAATGCGAACGCAATATCAAATTAATTGAGTGTGTCACGGAGGCCGAAATGTGTTTAGAGTTATAAAATGAATTGACATCGTGATACCAGCTCGTATATTCAATTGTCAACATAATCGTTAATATCTTTATAAAAGCCTTTGCTCGGCCGAAGTGAATCTTTTTTATTGTTTTGTTCGACTCATTAATGGGTTGGTTAGGGAAAAGAATTGAAAACCCAAAGAAAATAGGAATTATGGGGTTGAGTCTTCGGGTACTGGGAAACTATTATTGTAAAAAGGAGGTTAATTACATATATATCCTATTTCCTAAAATGAGAGAATAGAAAACGGAATAAGTACATTTTAACGACAAAAATACATTATCAGTGTCACAATTAATAAGACTCAAATCAAAACAATCAAAAAGTCTCCATTTAATTTGTAATATTGTTTGTATTATAATCGTATTGTAAGTCTCATAATAACCCTGTTTGTTGGCATTCAAAGGAAGGTTAGTGAATGAAGTAATCTCGTAAAATAACTGAGGAAAATAGCAAAACGTAGGTTGGACTCGAGCTTAAAGGCTTACTTATTGACAGAGTAAATTAAACCCTGAAAGACCTCCTTAAAAGCTACCAACTTACTTATTTTTGTTCTGTTTTACGAGTACTTTCAAGTGTTTATTATATTTTTCGCGCAACGAGTTAATGAGATTAAATTTGTAAATAAAATTGAACTGTCTGAGTGTTTGTAAATAATTGCCTTTTTAGAATTTAGTTCAAAGGGTTATCGTGTCAATATAATGCTCCGTTATCTCATTATCTGTCAGTTAAATATTGCACGAATAGTACGGTGGTGATTTTCATGTGTGACCACGTTTTCAGCATGTGTCTGTTTTTTTTAAGTAAATAATTATATTTTTAATAGAATACAATGAGACAAAAAAATTAAATTTTATTGTTTGTTTGCTCGTATCTTCAAGTTGAATTGTATTTGGAAGATTTTTCAACTGGTGGAGAAGTATTCCCATTATAATACTACTTTCATACCGATTTTACTACAATATAAACATGAATACGGACTTATTTGAAAACATAAATAAGCAGTAACTTTAGGAACGTAATCTAGGCTACTTTTCAGTTTGCATTCTCCACGCTATAAGAATTTATTCCCATAAAACCAGAGGGAAGCCAGAGAACCAGACCAGAGAAACAAAACCAGAGAACAGCAAGTATTTCTTACAATATCGTTAAGTGACTATAGGTGGTCACTTCAATCGCCCTGGAAATGTTTACATTGAGAAAATATATTTATTTAATTCCCTTGGGTGGGTACAGGTACAGATATTTCTCATTGTACTGAGTGCCTGTAGTAAGTAGTCAAACGGAAACCATTCATTCGATTGGCCGATGGTTTATCGTTATTCTATGAAATATAAAAAAGAGATCGGACAAGAGCGAGCAAAATTTGCGTAAAGAGATTGCCTTACCGTGAGAATTTTTTGATTTTCCTCAACGTTTTCCTGTAATTGTAAGTACCTACATGTATCCTTTTTCCAAGAATCTTAGTAAGTCGGGTATCGAAGACGGGTATTATGTTCGTATAATATTTTTATAAGTATTTCATGACAATATTTTCTAATATTTATTTATAATAGAAAGTTACATTTCTCGTAAAGTACCCTTTAATTAAACTATCATTATTGGAATTGGAACTTGTTTTGTTATAATTTCTGAATTTGGAAATAGTCGTGACAGTTCGACTGATTGGGCAAAGCTGTGAATGTGTTAGAGTGAGAAATGACGTCATAAGATTTACTCTACAGAGAGTTTTAATGTCACGTTAACTAAACTACGGGAAACATAACTACGAGTAAAAGTTACTAATGTACTTTGAGACACTCTTCTGTATTTACCGAAAACCAAATCTGAAAATAATATTTAAAACAATCTAAGTAAATAATATTCTCGTGAATAATTGAAACGATTACGGAAAAAGAGAACTTTGTTGTGGAAAATTAATAGGTTCCTTCCGATAAAATAATTTGGGCAACCATTTAGGGGTAATTGAATAACAAACAAACTTTCACATTTATGTTATTGAAAGGCTAGTTATAATAGTTTAACGTATAGAACTTTGTACAAGTTACCATTTAACATTCCATGTTATTTATTTAAAATATCCTTTTGAATTTCACTAATATGTAAATTACTATAATAAGCACATGTTAAGGCAATTTTATCAATTAAAATAAATAAAACCGATTTTCGATCGATTTTCGTAATATTATTAAGTAAATTAGATTTAACGAGTTGTTGACTCCGCGGTCCGTTTGTAAAAGAGAAACCATTTCGTCTGAATTGTGTATAGTATTCGATTAATTAAAACGAATTGTTCTCGATTCCATCGACATTTATCCGAGCGAATATTGTACGGAACGAAACACAATTGGATTGTTTCAAGTTGTAGGTACTGCTGACACTTTGGTATCTGAACTGAAATTTTCTAAATTCCCCGTCTGTATTGTTTCAAATCGGATTTATTCCATTAGGGAACTGCAGCGGTACGAATGTACATGTGACGAAAGAGGTGTTTTGTAGTGTACTAGTCCTTACCCACTTTTTAACTCGAGAAAATTGCTATTCATGAAAATATTTGATGACCAATATATTTTTATCACGAAATAATTTCTCGAAGGTTTGTTAATAATATTAACGGCCTCATTTTAATTTAGGCTCCTCCTTATAATTATCATTAGATACATACTCATCAATTTATAGCTATTATTCAGATATAAATAGTTTTTGGAGAAATAAAATAGGATTTTGTAATTAAAATATTACTACTACCATATACAATTTTCAAATGTGTTTAGCAAAAAAATTTTTTTGCTAATACAAACAGACTTCATATAAATTTGTTGCAATTTTAAATACATATATTTGATACAAATGTAAAAAGGAAACTACAATGAATATCAATAAAAATATTAATACAAAAAGGAGAGTTTATGTACCGCGGAAAATACCTTGTATATTGGTATTGTATAAACTTGTGTCATCTTTGTATTGGTACGACAATACGGCGTTATTGTTAACCGGCGGAATCGAAGGATTCACGACAATGATAACAAATAGAGTTATTCTACAGCACAATAACTACGTAATATATCAAAAACGCCGCACAAAGGACGTGAACGGAGGAATGGACGCACCATCTCAATTCTGAACATAAAACGTGGAAATCCGTCCGAGTGGTGGACGGTCGTTTAATCTCACTAGTTTCTTTAGAATATCGTCGTGAACAAAATAACCGTAGCGTGGCTTTAGCAAACCGCGCGCCGCGTACCCAGTTCAGACCAATAATACTTATCTATCTTTATTGAGACTTAAATAAAATTTAAATCTTTCCAACTTGACAGCCGATAAGCTTAAAATGTTTTTCCTTTTGTTTTAGAAAAACCTCGCTTTTATAACAAAGGCCGAGTACAAGGTTTTGTGAAAATATTTACGATGTAATTTGCATTTTTATTTAGGTTTTTCTTAATGTATAAATAGAGAGGCTTGTTTAGAATGTAGTGTTTGATACAAGTTCCTGTGCTCTAAACAAGGAGGACATCCATATTGTGACCGGGTCACAGGGAGGTGTTGTCAAATGACTATGACTAGTGGGCAGCGGAACGTACTCGTGTCAACTGCCTCCAATTTACAACCTATGAATCTTCAATTTATCGCAAAGTGAAGATCTATGATTGAATCTGGATAACAATTTGTAGGTCTATTTATTTTACTAAACGAATATTTGAATATTCGTTTAATAAATATAATTTTACAGATTTTAGATAGTTATAGGTACGTTAAAATTTAATCAAAAACTAATAATCCCGTAATTAAATTCCTATCGCATTCTTCAAACATTGTAATAGTTTAATATTTTACTACGCCCGATACCAGACCAGAGTTGTATTGAATTTTGTACTCATACTTTTAATTAAATTGTACCAGGCTGTACATTATAGATATTGAAGAAAAACTGTAGTTTCCTCTCCACTGCAGTCTCTGTTGTTGTTGTTGAGCTGGTAATGAAGCTATAAAACAGTTTTTAGAAATTTAATCTGTCTATCTGTATATTTACACGCAAAAACTACTAATCAAGTTAAGCATATTAAGTGCTTTTTTCCTTATAATGACTAGCACATTAAACATTTACACATTATTACGGGATAAAACGATCCCGAAATAACCAAGTGAAAAAAACGGGAATGTCTCGGGTAAATCCTCAGGCACACCCAATTTTAACAATAAAAATCGATTTGGTGACAACTGAGACTTCTAAGCCATTATAAGTATCGGTACACATTGCTACTGAGACTAAACAAACATTGACATTGGTATAAATTTAAATTATTTGTTTAGGTATAAAGTGGTCGTTTGAATTGAGCTTTTGTATTTACAATTAGCATATTGTCTTGTGTATAGCACTCAGTTAGTGCGAAATGAGTAAACGGCGTTCAAAGACAGGTCAGTAATGGTCAACGATACTACAGGGAGGTCACTCACCAATGAGTTGGGGCCTTTATAACGGTTGACAGATTGATGGAGTGATATCAAGAGCACCAAAGCGAGTATTCGATTGCATACGTTTTCAGTTTACGTCAATGACCGCAATGACTGAGTAATTTGATGTGAGTGCTTGACGGGCGCACGCCCCGGCATCGCGGCAGCCTGATGCGAATGTGATTCATAGTGTTGGCTCCCCAATTACACGACCATCAGAATCTAGCCGTTTATTGATCAATTGCAGGTACAGTTACATTCCCTTTGCCGTCGTTTGAAGCAATACCTATAGTGTTAAAGGTTGAAGGCTAAGAGGGGAAATGGTGTTTGCGGTTGACGCGAAACGCGAGGAAATATGATTTCCCTGCCTCCTGGTACCATGGGAGCAGTTCGCGTCGCATCCTGATATCGAATATTTCTACTTTTGTGGAAATCACGTTTGAGAGAAACATGAAGGCAATCTATTCAAAGGTTTCAAATATCGTAGTTTATCATAGATTGAATCTGAAATAGAACTGAATTTTAAAGCAGATGCTGATCTAGTAATTACAAATCTAGGAATGAAGTTATTTATGGAGATTTGATTGCCTCCATGATTTCAATTCTTACGCAGACACAAAAGCTTTTAATTTAGATCTGTGTATAAAGTAAAAAATTTATTTAACCAGCATGAGTTGGAAACAAAGGAGTGATATAAAGGTACTGTTGTTTGAACGTTTTCGTCTTTTGACGTTTACATTTTATTAAAAGCTTTCCGTGGTCTATTGTACGTTTAAAATTGTTTTGTAGAATTTAACCTTTGAAATTATTTTATTGATTGCACTTGATATTTACTGGAGTATAACTTGAACCAGTAACAAGTTCAAATACATTATAAAAATGGCTGGAACTAATGAAATGTAGGTCACCACCACAAACCACCCCCACAGCAGTTATCGTCGCACGACTAAGATACATTGGCACTGATCCAAACTCATTGCGATGGAGGTTTATGCACTACCTGTACGAATGCGTATTTTTTGGATCGATGTTCAGTTCCAAACGAAAATAAATAAATGTCAACGCTCTTCTTTAGTAGTAATTTACGTTCAATCATCAATTTTGGAATTAATATGAGTAAAAATACTAGTAAATGCGTATCCGTCTTAATAAATATTTCTTTTGAAAATTTATTTGAATATCTTCGTAGCCTTTAAACAACAAAGTAACTCTTATATTAATATGAAAGTACGAGTAAAACCATTTTTACAAAAACACGTGTATTTTATGCGACCATAATTATAGTAGTGCCTTTTGATTATTAACTACGCTTGTATTAGAACGAATAAAACAAAGGATGGGTTGAGCTGTATTCGAGTTTTGGCGAGACTACGAATAACAATTGATATTTATTTAAAACCAGCGGTACCGGTGAACTTCGTACCTCAAATAAAAGTTGTCTGAATTTATATAACTAAACAAATAAAACATAAAAGTTGTTTAACCTTTTAAACCTTCCTTGTGCAAGCTAAATCAGTCCTCAATTAA
Source organism: Timandra comae (assembly GCA_958496195.1). NCBI lineage: Eukaryota > Metazoa > Arthropoda > Insecta > Lepidoptera > Geometridae > Timandra > Timandra comae. The sequence continues at coordinate 9,673,513 of OY292353.1, read as the reverse complement.
ATTTTATTAAACAATACACGCTAAAATCTGTAACTAGAAAATTCGTATCTGTATTGGCTTATGCCACTCAACCCCAAAAATATTTTCACTACTACTCCAAGATGTTTTTAGGAAGAATTTAATTATCTTAATAGTAGATTATCACACATTAAAAACTTTGGTAAGTAAAGCAAGACTCGACTACGAACTGTGTTATGAATAAAGCATAATGAAAGGCTAAGAAGTAATGGCTGAAATCTAATTTCTACGGCTACAACATAATATTCTATTTGATATGAACTTAGTAGACGTGAAAAAAATGGACAAGACTAATAATAACAGAATGGTTAATTATAACAGTGTTTTACCGGGATATTCGCCGGATTGTGCATCCTTTACACAAGATTATATATGTCAAAGGGCTTCCGTGTGTTGGCTTTGGCCCCATACTAGCCTTCCAAAAGACCGGGACTCCTTAATAGTCCAGTGAATGGAAAAGACAGAATGGTACCCACGAGACAGCAAAAGAAAAGAGGCAGACTAAGAGATGGGAAGATGATCTCAGTAAAATAGCGGGTCCAACGGAGAGTAGAACAGCAAGGAATAGAACGGAAATCAATAGAGAGAATAGTTACCGTTTGCCAATTTAAAGGAGGTTTAATTAATAGTATAACAGCTTATAGTAAATAAAATGTTTCTTTAATTATATAATAGTCTATTAGAAATAATAAAGTTAAAATAGTACAAGGCACACAACAACTTCTAATCTTAAATAAGTTCAACAATTAAGGATTTTATTTATTAGTAAGATGTGCTTTGTTTTATATTATTTCTATTACATTTACAACGTTTCTCGGGTTCAACTGACATGGTTCAGTTTTGAGATCACCAACACGCACTGGGCAAACGTGGTGAGTAGAGCTTCCTTTTCCTTCTCATTGTAATACTAATATTACTATCATCGACGAGTCTTTGCACAGCAGTGGGATCTTACAGCCTTAGTATTCTCAAGTTTGAACTCTGTTTTATTTATCAGCAACATCTAATATAATGGGATTGAGCAGATATTAAAACAGAGTTTAATAAAATATTTGCTGGCATATAAAACGGTGTACAAATAAATAATAAAATAAGTATAATAAAAATTCTCCTAAAAATGTTAGCGAAAAAAGTTATATTCGTGCCGTGAAATTAAATTCTTACTTTTCTTTATTTCGTTTCAATAAATAATACTTGTTATTTTTATGGTATACATTTTTAAGTCTTCTTTTGTAATCTCTTTGACGTTCATAAGTGCTCCTTTTGAGGCTCAAACTGAATAAATAATATTGAATTTGAATTGAAGTTTGTAGCAGCGTGAAACAAGAACAAACTCAAACACATTTCTCATTTTATGTTAAGATTTGTGTTAACAATATTTCTTATTTAGAACTAAATATTTTAAAAAGTTTACGGTGATCGCGAAAACACGTTTATCTAATTATTAAACGATACATAGAAAATGTTAAATGGGATGATGTAAAAGAAATAAAAAATATGTAAGTACTTAATTAAAATAAATAGCGTCAGATTTTATAGGAAAAAATACAATTATGTCCTAATTGACTCAAAAGGCAACGAGATTTACGTGACTAAAACTGATGGCTTGTATCGACTGTTTGAAATCCTCTTCTTCTTTTAGTAATAGCATCATATCATATCAAAATTAGGAAGTAAAATATTTAAAAGAGTTAAGTCCTAAATCTATATAGGCGACGAGTAAAAACTTATGGATATATTTAAGTAAAAACTATCATTTTGTTCTCAAAGTGAAAGAATTGAGGCTGTTACTTCACAAAGTATCACAAAAGAGTGAATCCAAGAATATCTTTGGATTGTTGAATAATTCAGGAGACATTTGTAAAGTTTGACGCGGCCACTAACCCGGTTCGGAGTTATACCGTCAACTTATTCTTTTCATATAAGCAGCTACAATGAAATACTTTCTTTAATATTACAGTGACTTTACTCAAACATATTTTCTTTGGCCTCGATAAATAAGGGTTCGATTCCAGTGCGAGGTAAATATTTATGTGATCCAAAAATATATGGTGTGTTTTAAAAAAACTATTTTTTTGTTTCTTATTAATTCATTTTATCAATTCTAGGTCACAAATATGACGTTATATGTTCATATTGTGAGATAGATATTGTGAGAGTCATATGTGATTCAGAGTGAAAAAATAAAACACCTAGAACGAGCTTTTATAGTCGTAAGTCGACAATCCGAGTAGTTCAGCTCGAAACGTCTCGCGTCACAAATTATATTCTGAAGTTCGTGCAAAAAGAGAAACACATTACATTCATTTTTCTAATGTGATTTTGAAAATCATGCTCATTTCCAATTTTTGGGTTCAACAAGATAACTATATTATAGGCTCTATACTTGACTGGCTCTGCTGCAAACTGGATCCTTGAGACGTTATTAAATTAATATTAGTTAGTCGATAACTTTTTAACAAGAATTATTTATAGTATATTAATTATTATTTATGTCTTTAGATCAACTTAGAAGTTCTCTTTAAAGTTTGATTTTTAACTTTATAAATCAGTTGTTTATTGGCACTAATTGATTTTAAACTCAGTTTCAATTATTCGGAATGTTTATTTTCTAAAAAGTTTGATAAATTTAAACTAAGTATTCAGTCTTCTTAAATTTTAAAACTTCTAGTTTAATATTTATCTAGTGTGGTTTTGTTACAAAGTGAGCAAATTAAATGTTGTAACTAATATTTCTACTCAAAATCCCTCCAGCTAAATTCCATTCACAAACCATTTTGTGGTAAAACTGTACGTTTCACGTTTGTGTCGAACTTTCCAACCCTTTGAAATTTCATGATCCGAAAATAAAACGAGGAACCAACGGCCGCCGAAACATGACAGGGGAGTCAATTTTAAGTTGGTGTGTCGACTTATTGTTTGACTTTGGATCTATTCAACGGGGTATTACTCGATTGCACCCGCTCTGCTGCACTACACATCACCTGTCGTGCAATGCTGAACAAAATAACCGGACTAACATTCAAAAAGTTAAAAAATAAAAGATTGCTGATCGCTTAAAAATACACCTAACATAATGACTCGTAATGAACACAATCATAATAAACTGCTGTTTAAACGGAGACGTAAAAAGGTGTAATTGGTAACCCGTCCTCATTTACGGCGCCTCGCAGCCCAAAACAAACTTAACGAAATGAAGGGACCGCCGCGGATACAATGGCAAAAACAAACTTGGTGGGATGAGCGGAGGGGTTCGCCGCATTGCACCAGTTGAATCTCACCCCTACACACCCTTGGGGTGCCAGTGACTGCCCTCCCCCCCGCACCGGCCTCTTTCGACCCTGCAACCCGCCCCCGCTGTCCCCTAGCAGGGGAGCTATAGGGTACTTGTTGACGCGACTCGACTCGTATGGGTTTCTGATGCGTACTGCGTGCGTACGCCATTGATTTTGGACAAAATTGGCTACGACGCGACGCTTCGCTAATTTCGACTCACTAGAAATGTTTACGAAAAATTATGAAACTTTTTGTAAAAGTATATTTTTATCATCGTTAAAAGCATGTTCAATAAAATCGTATAACAGAGTTCACGTCAAATTTGAAATATATTAAAAAATCGAGCACACAAAATGTAGCGATCACAGTCTGCGAATATTATTTAGCAAAAACATTTTTTAAAATCCGGCCCATCGCTTCAAACGTCAAATACATCAGTATTTTTTTTTTATATGCCACGTTTGTTTTGAAATCCGTACTCGTAAATTGAAATTTTTAAATGATAAAATATTAAAAGCAAGTTTCTTTTTAATAATTTAAAAACGAAAATTTTAAAAAAGAGTGTTGCGGTATGTTAGAATATTTTTTACCGACACACATGATTTCAATAAGAAATAATTTTAATTTAAAATACAAGTATAAAATACAATACCAAACAATGGCTACCAAAATATGAACAAAGTTCACACAACATTCAAATATTTAAAATTGGAAACATCAAAGCGAGTCAAAAACGAGACCCCAGTCACCCTTTTGCGTTTGCTATATAGATCAATATCCAATACATAAAAGTTTTCATATAGTTCATATCGGCCCGTATCACAGGAGGGTGATGCTTTTTGAAAATCCTTTGACCGGCGACGTTAATTAAAAAGTTAATTAATACGTCTCGTCTGCGTTTACATTGATGTGTAATAAACACGTAATACGTATCAAATATTAATTTGCAATAATGTATTTAAAATATTTTATGAGCATGTGGTTTTTTGTAATTATCAAAAATATATTTCCCGATTTTGACATTAATGTATGGGTTTTACTTTCATTTTTATATCTTTGTCGTCGTCATTAGCTCATATACGTCCTCAAGAAAGGGCCACCCTGAATTAGGCGACCTAAGTCCGGATCGTCTAACCCTAATCGACTTCGTGTGGGTTGGTCTACCCACACTTAGAATATTTTCCTTAGTTTGTGTAGATTTCCTCACTCTATTTTCCTTCATCGCAAGAGCGTCGGTTCAACGCATTGGCACGTGACAAGAATCGATCTGGTTACTTCATAACAGAAGTAAAAAGCTTTGACCACTACGCCATCAACGCATTTTTGTACGACTTTTATAAATGAATAACCCGCGGTTTCGCTCGCTTAATTTAATACCAGCCCCCATATTTTTTAAGCCACCCCTGTACTCGAGCGGACGAAATAACAAAACAATATTCAAATCAGTCGAGCCGTTTTCGTCGTAGCACGACCACGCACGCGAGTCTAACGAACACCAATTGTTTTTTATTTATAGGAATTAGCAAAACGTGAATGATACGAATAAAAATTCGACACAAGTTCCCGTCCGAAATAATTCAATCAACAACGGCGCTAACAAACTATTCTGTACGAATTAAACCGAGATCTGTATCTAAAAATACGAAATACTACCTTTTTAATAAATGAACGTGCATTTATAATGTCCCTGTGACGAACAAAAGATACTGTTCGCCTTTTAAATGTGAGATACGAGTGAAAAGCCTTTAAATAATTTTACACTTTGCGCCACAAATATTTACACAAAAGCAGAAGTATTAAAGTTATTCGACGGTGTTTACTCTGTTTATTTTACGTGTGTCCACTTACTGAGCACGGTTTATTGTAATTGTTTGCTGTTTCATGTTAATTTATCAAACACGAAACATTTATCTCATATTACTACCAACTTAATTACACTATTATTGTAACGGCGAAAATTTGATTTAGGGGTTGATTTATGTACCTATGTGTATGCTTGTGTGTGAGTGTGTATGTGTGTGTGCGCGTGTGTGCGTGCTTGCGTGTGTGTGTGTGTGCATGAGGGCGGGTGGGTGCGTGTCTGTTATACTTCTTAATGCTCTTTTAACTGACATGATTTGAAAAAAAAAATCATACACATCACATAGAGTTTATTATTCGTACCTGTTTAAGCACATTTGTTTTTCATCCAACCTTTGTACTTTGCAGAAACAGGAATAGCCGGAGAAATACAGCTAAGTTCGCTAAATATTTAATATTACGAAGTATTTTTTTCTTCAAAATTTTTTCACTTATACCCGAAAAATGCTAGCTTTGAAAAATTCATGTACATTTCTGAATACCTACTCGTATAACGCTAATGTCACATCACATTACGTGCATAATCTAGGGGTGGGTTGCAAACAGTTGGAAACATTTGATGGCATAAATGAACATGATGACGTCGGGCTGATGTAATTTGACATCTAAATTTGATAGAAATAGGGTCACTTTTTGATTAATCACTTATCTCGATCCTTGAAGATTTTGTTTTGTTTAATTTTGCTAATAATATATAGCATTTAGGGAATAAAAAGTATTTTAAATAAAACGTTCCTGTACCCTTTTCTGTAGAAACTTGAGTATAATTATGACGTATAAACCGACAAACAGACACTCACTTTGGTAATATAGTATAACTACTATTAGTTAAAAGGTTAAAAGTAATACTATCCCTTGACAAAAACCTCTAGAAATAAATTAGAAATTCTCTCTAGACATTAATAATAATTTTCTCTGCAGTTTTAAGTTTTCCATAAAAAATCTTGTATTTTTTAGGCTTCGTATTTGTTTCACATCTTTGCTGTAGAATTCTCCCTTTTGTTATGGTACTAGCGGCGTCCCGGGGTTTTACTCCAGTAATTAAAAAACCTTCCTATAAAATTACTTTATTTATAAAAAAAATCGCTTCAATATCCGTCGCGTGGTTTTAAAGATATGGGGACAGACAGCGACTTTGTTTTATACTATGTAGTGATTTTCATATGATAATAGAGTGAAAGACTTCGGATTATTTACGAAGCAAATAACTAGTTTATCAATTAATTGAACAACAAACCAGTTGTTTGTCAATTAACTTTAAGTCTTCTTATAAGCTCTTAAGCCTACGTAAGCGGCCTTCTTTGAGATTTAAACTGAATAAATTATTTTGAATTAATCTAAAGCTGAAGCATTATTATATTATACGTCGCGTCGTTGACTTGAAGAGTTTATTTGTTTGGTTGAGCGCTCTATATCAGGGCTCTTGGTTCGAATTGAAATCTTTTATGTTGGGTAGCCTTTTATTGAAGTAAGGCTATGTATTATACTAGATGTGCCCTGCCTGCCATTTTCAATATTGATATTAGCACACTATCACCTAAACAAGTAGGTACTTAATTAGGTATATGTGGGCGAAACTATGCGTCACAGCTAGTCAAAGAATATTGGAATCTAATCATACATGAAATGATTTCTACGACGAATACAAATATTTTTTGCAGAAAATCTGTAAATATAGAAAACTAGTTTGTAGGGCACAGTAATCAAGTCACGTTTTCGTCCAATGAACAGAGGCGGCGCAATCACACAGTTTTGATTGAAGTCTACGAAAATACCAAAATGTTTTACCGAGCGGAAACCCCGAACTGTGTAAATGCGGTAATTAGACGAGATTACTTGCACTTAACAATAATTTGCTACGTACTTGTATGTACTTGTAATTAAGCAGTTCACTTGCTTTGTGCTTTTTAGACGAGTATGTATGTACTCGTATACTGGTACATTTTTTCAAGTGGGAGTGGTACGCATAATATCGAGAATTATAGGGTTTAAAAGTTATTTTCCGTTTTAGTAACCGCATCCACACATTTTATATTAATTATGCCGAAACTCTCACGGAATTATAAATATATCTGGCCAGATGTACAAGTATGTCTAAAATTCTCTTCAGCTCCGATGACCTCGATCGCCGCGGGCCGCACAGTGGGAAATTTGCGGCCTTTATTCCAACTTATGATATTTTTTTTAGCTACTAATTTAACTTAAACCTTTATTATTTTTACACTATGGAATATTATCCTATAAGATTCTGATTGAAACAATCATATTTGTACAATATTCAGCCCTAATTTGATGATTAAAGTAATATCTTAAATGGTTAACACACGAATTGTCTAAGTTTAAGATGATAAAAAGTAATGTTGTTTTACATATATGGTTTTACAATTTCTAATACTGAAAAGGGTGTATTTTTTCTGTTATATTCAATAATTAGAATTGATTCTAGTGCTTAAGGGAAATCAGAATACTTCTTCAAACAGAACACCCATTTTTCGAGCCTTTCATAACATTTATTTGAAAAAAAAGGTCACCCACAGCCTCCCGTCAGATTTTTAGCTCTATATAATCTTGAGAATGTGGAGATTAGAATCTGAATAGATTTAGCTGCTATTTCCCGCTACCCATCAAATGACATCCTAATAAAGATCGACTGCGCGCCAAGATTGTAGACGAAGATGCGTTTAAAGTTGGACTATCGCCTCTACATGCAAGGATAAAGTTTATGGAGTGCATTCTCCATATAGCTTATAATAAATCGTTTCAGTCATGGAGAGTAACAAATGAAACAAAGTCAATGAAAGAGGAAGAAAAAAAAAGGATTCAAGCTTTACTTTTTCAAAAATTAGGACTCAAAGTCGACGTAGTGAAGCAAGGTACTGGAACAACCAACGACGGAAATACCTCCCGAAGATTTTTCGCCGATCCAGCAATAACCTCAGAAATAACTGGGATCAATGAAGAATTGATCCATCGATTTGGAATTATACTCCAAGTGATTAATTCAGGTGCATCTATCGATGAACACAAATTTGATGCACACTGTAAGGATACTACTGACCTCTATTTGAGTCTCTATAGTTGGTACTACATGCCTAATACCGTCCATAAAATTCTGATGCATGGAAGTCAGATAATTTCTGCAGCCATGTTGCCAATTGGAATGCTGACAGAAGAAGGTCAAGAAGCTCGCAACAAAGACTATCGGAATTACAGACTTTACCATTCCAGAAAATGTTCCCGAGAGAGCACAAACGAAGATGTAATGAACTTACTTTTGGTGTCATCAGACCCCTTCATAAATAATATGAGAAAAGAACCGAAGAAAAAACATTTGCCATTACATGATGATGCTAAAGCACTGTTAAAATAATAATTGCGATTATTATTTAGGTTTAAAATATTTTGTTATTATTTTTTCTGTTTTTTTTTTGTCAAATAATGGTTATTAATAATATATTTTGATATTTTTTCTTAATTTAATTTTATGATATTTTTGTAAAAAGTAGTTTAAGTATTAAGTCTATTTTTATTATTAAATTGTTTAATTTTACTTTGTTTTTTAATATATTGCTACCTATTCATACTTATATTATTATTAAATGTTGTTTTATTTAAATAGAAACATAAAGTTAAAGAAAAACATTGATTTATATAAAATAACACGAGTTACATAATAAAAACCGCACCTCAATACATAATTTCCCACTGTGCGGCGTGTGCACCGACACCCGTGTCATTGTTGTAACAAAAAGTTATATAAATAAATTTGATTTGATTCGAATTCATATACGTATGTGAATGAGTCCACTAAGCCCCAAATGTTGTCGTCTGTCACCATCTGTCTAATAGTAGGTCTAATTAAAAGTTTAGTAGGATACAATATTATTTATTCAACGAAATCACACAGTTCCAGTTTAGTAAATACAGTTCTAATTTTGGAATTCCGAGGGTGAGTAAAAGATTTGACAATTTTAGATGCAGTGATATTTATATTTTGATTAAAATTGTTGATAAAGGTATGGTTTAATTAACGATAGGGTGTTTTTGAAAATTCTACCCCACGATCAAATGCCTGAACGGATTTGGATGCAATTTGGACCAAATAATTTGGTCCAAATATTTTCATGGTACGTACTTTTACATCGTACTTTTATCCAGAAATTCCAATGGCATCGTATTAATCCCCATGGTGAAAATACATATCACAAACTTTTACGTAGGTAAACCCGCGTTGAAACGCAACGCCTATTTTTCTTTACTAATAAACAAATTCCATTATAAATATTTCATAAAATATCTGACCTGCCAAAATAATTACTTTAAATAAAAGTAACTAAACATTTTTTGTTTACGAAAAACAATCCGTTTTCTTAATTAATTTATCAATAAGGCCAACGTTTAAATAAAATCGTTTGTGTTTTTTGTTTCAAAATGAAATAAGTTAAAATAAAGAAGTAAAATAAGAGCATAAACCTCGTCTTGGAATTCGTTCAATAGAGAAAATGAGATAACAAAACGTGTACAATAAAAGGAGAGGTCGATGTTTAATGAAACAGACTGCCGTAGTTAGCTCCGTCCGCTAAGTCACTTGTTTGTTTCGTTCCGAATGCACACTGGAAGTAGGAGCTCGAATCTCGTCAACGTATAACATTCAAATTTTTATTTATTGTTCTAATTGCGGTTTATTTGAGACTGTCATGCGGGACGTTAAGCCTTTGGTGAAAAAGGCGGGTCTTTCATTTTTTATTCGCTTTTTATTTTACAGAAAAATAAAGTTGGAATTTCATATAAGTGAACAGATTGAATGGTTGGAAATAAAAGGCAGCGTGTGATTGTTGGTGCGAGTGGTAATGTAGTTAGTTGTTTGTTGTTCAAATGCGGTCCAAGTTCCATGTTAAAATACTTAAAAATTATTCAATGTTCTTGTGGTTTCTTTAGAAAACTTCTTTATAATAAAATGTCTTTCAATACTGTACTAATATATACAATACAATACTTTCAAACTATTGAAATATGTTACATCAATCAATGCGAATTAAATTTTGATCAAATGCTGTTGTTATTTTGATGCACTTTGCCGATTTTAATTGAAATATAAGACAATAAATGCGAAGAAAGCTGATCAATAGAAACGCTATTCCTTGTTTTAATACTATTATGTTGTATATACAACACTAATTTAATACAAGGTATAGTGCTTTTAGTAGCGTTTGACATAGGTGTAACCAGTACAACCAAAGGATTAATTGATAAATATCCCTTAACAACTTCGAGGTTCAAGGGTTCGCCTTAACAAGTTTAATTTAAGCTCGTAGTAGAGCTAGGTAATATTAAACTATCCTACAGACCTTTAACTTGAAACCTATTGGGAATACACGGTCGAAAGAGCTAAGGATTTTCATACTGAGATCCTACTCACTGAAGCATATTACATAATGTTAAGGTTACTTACAGATGGCTTACAATCTTGAAAGGAAAAATATCTCCCCATTTTATAAGGAAAATAGGTAAACTGATATCAAGTACCCGTATATGTTTTACCTTTATATTTATATTAGCAGTGCCCCGTGGTTGGAACAGCTTATAAGTTTATTATTCATGCCCCGTAAATGCCGTGGGAATTTTGAGATTCAAAGTACACATAGCTATGTATGTAGTATTTCTGGATATAAAAGGAACATTTATTTATCTGCAACGATTTAAACTAATGAACCCATTCCTATAAATTGGAATCGATGTAACTGGTTTCGCTATAGAATTGTAGTGTAAAGTTTCTTTCATTGTTAATCCCCCACATGAAAACTACTTTTCCAAATTGTTAGGCGTATTCGAGATACTGGAAATATAATGCATGAACTGCTCGAAAAAACTTATAAGATCATATAATGTGATCCGCTATTGTTTCTAGACAGGTTCTTCATTGGATGATATTATTCTAGTATATATAACTATACGGCCTTACGCTCAATAATAAATTCAAAGAATGAATGGAAGCCAGTTGGTATTTCAATTTATCGTAGCGGTTACGCTACACGGCGACCGTAGCAACCGCGTAGTATTCAGAGTCGCGGCTTAGTTTCACTTTATAAATAGAATCTTATTAAAACAGCACAAGGTTCGAAATATTATTAAAGCTAACGAACATAGTAGGTACTAGCCTACTACCTATTACAAGTTCCATGTAGGCACTTTTGGGCATTATTACTGGTATTGCGGTTTCCACTTCGGAATGGGGCCTGTGCCAATATTCCATTTCTTTTATCGATTTCTCACACACGAAACACCACCGGCTCAGTGTGTTCAGTTCACTGTAATACTGTTATTGGAAATTAATTAGTAGTTCCACGCAATCGCGTCAATCTAGTGAACTGCAATCATTTTAGTTTATTGAATTTAAAATATTACTACGTAAACGAATACGAGCCACTACTACTATATGTACAGTTAAATATTGCAGTAAAGATATGGAAGATTAATAATATCTTATTTATAAAATAATATGAAAAATACAACAATTATATATGAATGTGAAAGAAGGTCAATCAATGCTCTTTTAAAAATCATATCAAACAAGTATTTAATTGGTATTGCTTGTCACACCTAATTAGTTGTTCGTGCATGGAATAATTTACTTGATCATTTATAATTATACACTTTCCAAATAATTGCTCCTTTGTTAAAATTATGAACAACGCGTCATTATATATAACAATTATATTAAAAATATCTATTTGTTTGAATTTTATTTATAGTAGGTATATTACTTATGTTCGTCAATAATAATATTTAGTATATTTTTCTACAATATTCTTATTCCCCTTAGCAAAATCCCCAAAAATCCCCCTTGCTTCAAGAATAAAAATATAATTAAATTCTTATTTTTATGGCTTCCGTTACCTTAAGCCACCCTGACGAATCTTTTAAATGTTTTTTCAATTGTGATTGGAGACAGAGTAATATTATTTATTTACGTTACATTTGTAGCGACAATACCTATTATTTATTTGGGAGACACGAATCTTAACACGTCCTACGAGGCTGTAACATGGCACGGGTACACATACATATTAATCACGCAGACGATAAAATAAAATCTGGAAAAAAACCCTCCCCTATACGTAAAATGGAGATGTTTTTTTCTTTCTCGTCTCATCGTGCGGGGTATTGATGGATAGGTCGTTCAAAAATATTGCCAGAGATGAAAATCGATTCAGGGATACGTTTGCGAAATATTAAGTTTTAAAGTGTTAATTTTTGTAAGTGGCCTACCAGCGAAATGGTTGTTCTTTGTGAAACATTTCATTCACTGCAACAGTTTTAACGAAGTGGAAATGCAAACTATTTCAGCCATGTTCGGTATACAAGTTAACAGGATATAACCCATAGTTTTATATAGTGTATATACTAAATCCTGAATTTAATTTAATGCTTTAAGTATCAAAATAGCTAAAACTACGCAATACATTGCGTGTGACTAAACATTATTATACTTACATATACTCGTATTATAATTATTTCAAAGGTTTCCTCAATTACTTTTCTTCGATCGCCTCATATTTAAAAGGTTATACTAGTATTAAATCTAAGAAAAATATATTGTAAATCCTGTACACGAGTCCAGTGTTAGGACATAAATATTCATGAAGTTTAACTTTACCTTGCAGGGCTGTACGTACAGGTACATGGCTTACAATAGACTTGTTTTTTATCTAAAGGAAGTTCAGAATTAAAACAATCTACCTCATGTTTATGGCAATGAGACTACTTTGGAAGTACATTTTACTACTTAGTGTTAAAATAAGAGTTTATTTAACTATTTTATAGCGCAGAGCACGAAACTGCGTACCACCGAAGGATTCTTCCGTACTTACTCTGAGGTCTGGATTGTTGATTTATCTACTAATATTAATTTGAAGAGTTTGTTTGTTTGGTTAGTCACGTTAATGTTATTAACAACTGGTTTGAGTTGAAAATATCGTTCAGTGTTGAAAAGCATATTAATCAAGGTATTATATAACAATAGGCTTTTATATTATAACATCCCGCAATCACCGACGATCCGCGGGGTATAAACTAGTTTTCAAACCTAAAAATTGACTACTACACATTGCATCATTACACTCTATTATATTCTTCGTAAGACCACTTTATATTAAGTCCATTATACATATAAGAGCCCAGTTGATCTAAAGTCGGAAGGTCAACCCGCAAACATTTACACGAAAATTTCCCCGTAAGTATAATAATAAAATGGACGGACAATAGCTTGGTTGAATGAAGCCATTCTTAATCAAACACCCATATTTTTTCCGTTACCCTTACATTTCTTATTTGTATATTTTGTATCTTATTTTTATTGTAATGTTTTTATAAAAGCTAAAGTTTATTTAATGTTATAAGTATACTTTTTACGCCAAATTTAGTTGAATTGACATTATCGTAGTACACTACAAATATGTTTCTAGTTTAATAAATAAAACGGTTAGGTAACACGAAAGAAAAATGCCGTACAATTAATACGTTACTAATGTCAGGTGAACATAAACCAATATAAATTTTAAACATATTGAACCGGAATCGTGTAGATATCATAGAACTGTCCGCATATTTCAAAGGCAAATTTCCATTTAAATTCGAGCGGTGAGCGAAAAGTTTGTGGAAAATTTTTAACATCGACTTTACTTGTTGTGTCGAGACACAACAAGTTAGAGCCGCAGTGCACGTGATGTATAAAGAAAGTGGTTTATAATACAAGTTCTAAGCTTTGAGTTTGAAGCCAAGTAATATAATTATTAGATATACAAATAATCAATGTATTAAAAATTAACATTTAACAAAAATATAAAAAATAACTGAGACACAATGTTATTGTTTGTTAACAATTAGGGGTCAAAGTGCATTATAAATCCTTTCGATATTAACTTATTCACATTGAAAAGTAGATTCATTGAAAACAAAATGATTCAATGCGAAACGAGAGCTACTCTCCCCACACAATCGACCCGCATCGTCCCCTCTCCGGGGGAGACATGTCTGTCTACCTATACCTAAACCTACCTATACATATACACCTACTTACTGAGTAAAGCAAACTGAACATTCTGACGCCGGGAATAATCTCCAGGCAAATGCACAATACGTGCTTAGCCTAAGGTGCAGTCGGCCCGACAAATATACGACGGATGAACGTCGATGCTCAAAGACAAAAGGCTAACTTTCAACGGACAGCGCTCCGGTCGGTTCTATTGATATTTTATATCTTTAAAGACGATCGCGTTTCGAATGGTCTTTGTACCGAAACAAAGCCTGGAGCCAAGAGAAGCGTGTAAACAGATCTTTATTTACGTAGATGATGTATTTAGCTTTGCTCATATCATGTGAGTAAACAATGTATAAGTGATCTATACCGAACGCCCGCCGCACTCTTTCCTTCCCTATAAAGGACCGGGAGAATTTCGTCGTGAGCGTTCATTAAAATTGAACAGATTTACGCTGCAGTTTACACAGTAAAAACTGGACTCAAGCCAACCGTAATAAAAGTGGCCAGTGCGTTAAATCACATTTAAAAATGTACAAATTCTGGAAGAGCTTAACAGGTTTCCTTTTCATATAGGTATGACTTTCAATGTCGTTTGTTGTGGTGAACGTATAACTTGAAATTGAACTAGGGTATAACTTTTTAAATGTTCGCATAATCCGCGAATTGTTCTTGCTGAAAGACAAATTGGAAATGATCCCCGGAAAAATACGAAAGCCCGAATTCGGGAAAAATTGTAAGAGCTATTTTCCACGGAATATTTGAATAAACTCTTGAAAGTTTGACAGCGCAATGTCGGCTCGTATTATTGTCATCATAACCGACTTTATAGAGATTAAAGTACAGTCTGAGTACTGACTTTTATTGAAAATCGTCTAATTTTATATTGTTACGAAAGTTTTTGAAAATTAACTAGGTATTATTATTATTTTTTAATTAATACTTAAACAAACGTTTTAATAAATTCATTGAATCAAAAGCTATCGTTTAAGAAAACAAAAATTGAAAAATGTTACGAATGTACAAAATATGTTTCGTGAAGTTGGTTGAATTGATACATACTAATATTTATTTATAAGACATTCGTAAAAGTACAAGTCTACATTACAAATAACTAAAGTTAATGATGTGATATACATACATTTCAAGTAAGTGTGTGTTGTGATATACATTACATTTCAAGCTAATAAGTGAACAAAGAATCTAAATGAACTTGTTAAAAGCATTTGTAAAGAGGTTTACAGAACAATACAACTTGTTAATGTCTAGTCTCTTCGATTAATTATAGCCCACGAACCTTTATGCTATACGCCAGCCAAGCTGAGCTAAACAACCCCGTTCATAGGCTTACCGTTCGTATAACTTCGAGAAAGTTTGTTGACCATTTAATGGGGCATAATTTTCTTTAAAAAGAAAGTAAAGAACACGAGAATAAATTTACGTAAAAGTAAAAATAGCCCTTTATATACCACTGCTTGGCCAAAGACCGTTGCTTTTGCCTAACTAATAATGAAAAAGCGTAGTCGTTACGCTAGCTAAATACGTGTTAGTGATGCGAAACATGAACCATATTTAACGAACATGAATCATCAAGGAATCGAGAGAGGAATTTCCGACTTAGTAGCAAAAAATCATGTTCATATAATGATATCTAATAGAAGTAGAAAAAATAACTTGTATTTTCTACGCAATAAAAATAAATCCGTAAGTATTTTATATAAAAGAAATACACACCACACCTCACACCTCTGACAAAAAGGTGTTTTCTCGGAAAGGTAAATAAGTCTTAAATAAACGTTTTACTTCGATAAATAAAAATACAAATCTTTTCCCTGAATAGAAAAGTAATATTGGTATCGGTAATCAACAATAACTTAACAGGATTTATAAGAAATGCTGTTATTTTTATTAAACAGTATTTATTTTTACCGTATTTTATTTTCTTAGCTTTATTTTATTTTTTAGATCTTCTATTAGTATTAGTTTGGACTTGTTAAGATTCCACTGCAGGGAATAGGTGTTCTTTTCATTGTAAATTATAAGTAAGTATAATTATAAGTAATTAGCCACCCCTGCTGCACATGAGTCCAAGTTTTGTCTAAAGATTTTCTAAAAATGTCTTGGCCTGGCTATAACGAACACAACAAAAACACTCATATTTAGAACAAAGAGAGACATTCGAATTATGAACCTACTCCTTATTTGTAATAAATTAAAAATATATTCTTTAGTTTTTAGAAAAGGAGTAAGACATCGAGTTAGAGGAAGAATTAACAGTAAACCGTGTAGTTAATTCGTGCAGCGTTCTAACTCGACGGCGAGTGAGAAACTCAATCAACAACACGACGGTTTCCTCTGCAAAACCTTTTAACTTATTAGGGGAGGAGATATTAACGCTTGTCCTCGGCGAAGACGGCTCATAATTAAATGTAACACCCGTAAAGCGCACACTATATTGAACATCACTTACTAGACAACGCACCTAATGATATCATATTATATTTCTTCAATTAATTAATGTTTGTTGATCATTTACTACGCAACGTTCCTAATATTAAATTAATTTTATTGCCTTTATGTCCTGTAAAGAGTTTAATTGGTTTCTATTTTAAATAATTTCGTTGAAAATATCATTAAAGTGTAATGTTTTTATTGTATTTTAATTCTAAAAACATGATGCCCAACAGGGTACGTATTGATACATGTAAGAAAATTATAGCACTAAACATATTGACGATTGACTATCGAGTATTTAATAAACATCCCTTCATATAGTTAATAACGTGTCATAATTTTACTGCGTAACCTGTCTTGCTTATTATTTATATGAATTTATATTTATTGCTCCGAAACACATGAACGATAAGTTCACGCGTCTACTTGTGAACCGGTTTTGTATTATGTTCATAATTTCTAATATTTTTATAAAACTATGACCACTTTTACTTATATAAAAGGTATTCCTATTTTCGTGATAAAGGGAAATATAATTTTATTGTATGTTAGACAAAGTCTGAATGCAACAATGGGCAAATTCTTTTTTGTAATGTTCGTTGCTAGAATAGGATTATGTAAAAGAAAAAATTGGAAAATTCACGAAATGTTTATATCTGTGCGAATCTAGACAAAAAAGAATTCAGAAAAATACCAAAAGAAACACAGATAAAACCATTTGACACAGCTAATCAATTAAAATGTTTATTTAAAAAAGGCACAAGGTAATGCATACCTATCGAATTCTTTCATATTCATTTCTTGTAACTCCCTTTAGACAAAAATATTATCTTTTGCTTATTTTATAAGAAACTCCAGTGAAAATGTTCATTATTTTATAAAGTCCCCACTGCGCGTTGTCTGACAGTCATCATGTTAGAGTTTCATTAAATAAAAATATCTACTCTCCATTTATATTTCATTTTTACACGAGATCACAATGCATGTTTGTTTTTTTTAACATGACTCAGGGTTGAAATCACTAACACGCATTATAAACGTGATGGTTAATATCATCAGTGTGAGAAAAGTCTCTCTCGAATAGTGAGTTCTTACAGAGCGACACTTTTTACTTTAAACAAACATAAAGAGACGCCCTCAAAGCTAACTCTAATACATAAAACGTTTCACTAACACAAAAGTGTATCCACATGTTGAAATTCCATCCATTTTAAAGTTGACAGCCACAAAGGCCGCACTAAAAAGACTATTTCCCCAAACAAGGAATGTTGGCTATTTTATGGTCCTGGAGAAGCCAACCGCAGCCTCCGTATAAAAGTATATCGCATCATCTGAAGAGCCGTTTCGACTGAAGGTTAACAACTCATTTAAACGTGTTCCACTACCTAACGTTAACGTTACTCGTAAGGGTTAAATGGAAACTCGCCGAATGTTACTCTATTTTTGCTTTATTACCTCTCCGAGTTCAAAACGGTATGAGAATTTTGTTACGTACCAACCTGAATTACCTTTTAAAAAGCTTTCTTTAATTTTTTATCTCAGACAAAGTTAAAAGGCGAACTATGTTTAGATGCTTTAATAGTGGTCTGGCTGCTATTTATTTAACAAAGCTTTGGAGAAATAAAAGCAGAGTTTATTTATTTAAATGTTGAACGTTGTGAATCGTACATTTTTATGAAAACAATTCTTAGGAATATCGTTTGAACGGTTTTCTTTTCTAGTTAGCCTTGAGTCAGACAAAAAAGGCTTAAATAAAATCTCTTTTGAATTGAGTATGATATCAAAGGTAAAATGAAATAGGAATTTTATAATTATACAGTTACTTATTTTACTGTTTTTAATGAAATGTTA
This sequence comes from Timandra comae, assembly GCA_958496195.1. Taxonomy (NCBI): domain Eukaryota; kingdom Metazoa; phylum Arthropoda; class Insecta; order Lepidoptera; family Geometridae; genus Timandra; species Timandra comae. The sequence continues at coordinate 9,655,017 of OY292353.1, read as the reverse complement.
AAAGGAACGAAAATTAAATGGGTTAGTCCCATTTTACTCCACCAAAAAGTCCCAAGTTACTCCAAACAAAAATATTCTTTTTTAAAAATGTCAAAATAAGTTTCATTTTACTCCAAACTGTCAAACACTTTTGTTTATCAATATTTGGAACTGCCATACTTTCAGTTTCACTTTACTCCACGCGTAATGTCACTTATGGATGAGATACAGTCAGACGCAAAAATCAAAAAGAAAAATAATACAAAGTTATAGATTTCCCATAGGCCGTGTTATTATTAAATGTAAACACATATTTATCTAATATAGAAATATTAAATCAGAGGATATATTTTCTGTATTTATTTTAAAATCAAGATGACTATTCAAGATGTCATTTCTTTCCTTTTGAGTGACACTGTAACTCAATAACATGCTATGTTCAAGTTAAATAACACCTTGCGGTAGAATCATTGTTCATAAAACAGTACTATGTGGACAAAAGTACCAGGCAAACATGGGTTATTAGGAGTTTTACCTACAAATAGTCCTACTGCTGGTGAGGGTGGTACAGCCAAACAAAAAAGAAACGAAATTGCTCTGTTCAAATAAACATTATGTACAAGAAATTTTATAATAACCAATTTTAATTACCAGGAGAACAGAAATGTAGAAGAGGTCTTTACAATAAACTTTATTATATTGATTCACAAAAGTAAATATTGGAGAATTTATTATTAGAAGTACCAGGAGAGCATATTCGCGCAAATTCTTACGAAAACCAAACACTCCAAACAGGTAAACAGGTGTTTCATGGGCGGGACTGTACTTTAGAAGTAAGAAATTCTTATTAAATTATATCTGGGTGCCGAAATGGGAACTAATCGCACTTAAATTTCCCATTTCGGCATCTTCCTGGAATTCGGAATAAACCGCATAAAATGTTTTGTTAACTTTTCTATCCGACTGTACTTCTCTTTTTGGAGTATCTTGGGACATAAAAATAAAATCAATAAAATTATTCAAGTATCGATTGGAGTAAAGTGGGATATGAAAAATAATATATTATTTTTAATATTATTCTCTGGAGCAAACTGGGACTGCATGTATGCATTTTTTCATTTTCGATTTCAAAGGAATGGAGTAAAATGGGACTAACCCAATTAAATTAGTACCTTTTAATTTAACAGATTAAATTACCCTAAATTATCCTTTAAATTATTCATTTATCAACACCTACACCAAAATATTATGTAAAGTTTGTTTTTTCACGTGGTGGTAAGTAATACGAGTATATGAAATGAATATAAACCTGGGTAGTGAGGGTCGGTGTTTTTGTACTCGTACCTATAAATGTTAGCCCTTTGGACAGCTCTAATGCGCAGTTAGTAACGTATTTAAAAGTGTAAAGTACTTGGCATGGAAATGCTCATGATATAAAAGCCACTTTAGTAATGACCGACCACCCATTACTATCGTTGCTTAACTGTAGCGATCTCAAATAATCAGTGGTGCCTGAATTACGAGAGCAATTCCATAAAACATTATGAAAAAATTACACTATTAAAAGGGTCGATCCTATTTCCGGAAGAAAAAATATCAACGCGCTACCTAATAACGTAAAACGTTGTTTAGCCATAAAAATCGAACCATCTAAATTAATTAGTGCTATATCGACCTGAATGCACTCAACGTTTTCCGTAGACAATGCAATCAGGAAAGGTCAGCGATTGTGCAAGGTATGGTCAGCAACGAAACTAAATAAAAATACCTGTTTTTAAGAACTTTTATAAGCCCTTAAATATTGTTACTCTATTCCAGCGGTTCTCAATCTTTCTTGGTAACGGAACCCTTTTGGAAAGCGATAGACTTGATGGAACCCTATTTGAAAACATCGGCAAAATTAGAGGAACGTTAGTTCATTTGGGAAAATTTCGGAAATTTTATTTATGGTTGAGGTGTTTTTTTCTGAATTCTTGCGGAACCCTTACAGGAGTGTCGCGGAACCCTAGGGTTCCGCGGAGCAAACTTTGAGAAACGCTGCTCTATTCTAATATTATTAAGTTGAATTTTGTTGATTTGTTCGCACTTATCTTAGGAACTACGAGTAATATTGATTCGAATTGAAAACAATATTTGTGTTGATGGATGGATAGCTTATTTATCGAAGAGTGCATTCATTTTTATTATTTTATGCGACATGCGTACATATCAATTTTAGCTGAATCTGCGCTCACGATACCATCTCATTTCTCATGTTTAAAAATATATAATAATACTTAATTACCAACAAATAGTTTAAGCGAGACTCCTACAGAATAATTGAGGCGGGTAAAACCACCACAGTTAATACACATCATACGTACAAACAAACGGATTATGTATATATATTGGTGCTAGGTGCCTATCGATTACATCCGTACGTCCTTAGATTAATTAATTCGGTCTCGTCTCGATCCCCCTGCGGTACACGATCCCTCACACTATAATATAACAATTCAGATTTGATGCTGACACATTAGTATACGGTATTCATTTTAAACGTCACTTGTCTTTTGTATTACTTGTTTCTTCAATCAATTTTATTGCGTCATTACCTACTAAAATCGATACAAAGTCCTATTTATATATTAAATCATGACTGAATTGTTTTCCACGTTAAATGGTAGTCCGTAATCGTATATTCCGTATTGATTAGTGTGTTTTTCTTAAAGTAAAAATAACAGTGATAAATTAGCAAAATAAGGTCAAACTGTCTTTGTTACCCAATTTCATGTGTCTGTCGCGTCGCTCAGATGTCCCAAAAGACCGAAAACAAATTAATTGACGTATCGAAATTTGCCACTTTGGGAGCTAATTCAAGCCAACATAAGGTATTTTTACACTTTAACGAATCTGATTATAATTTATGAGGTTGTAAGTTATGTACGTACTGTGTACGTGTAACTGCTTGTTTTTAACTAATAAAAAGAGTAATAATTCATTACAAAACCTATACGGGTTCAAAAAGAAAAGAAACTTGTTTTAAAATCCCTTTTACCTGAAAATTCTGTAGAGCTACAGGAATTTTAGTATGTCTTACTTTATGCTTCTCAAAAGGGGATTAAAAAAGCCTCTACAGCAGGAGTAGGATTATGAAATGTGAATGTAGGGTATTAGCAATTTACATCTCAAAGTCAAAACAGACAGCTATTGAAAGTTCTGTAAGAGTTTTACAGTTACTCTTTTCGAATGCATAATACGAGCATTTAAACATTGTACGTTTATACCTCAAAATACATGTCTGCATTTATAGAACTTGAAATATTTTTAGATAAATTTCTACGAATCAAACTTACAATTAATTTTATCATCATTTTATAAATGGTCTTATTAAATTCAACGGAGTCACCGGGAGGACTTTAAGTAAAGTTCAATAGAGTTCAAAGTCTTATTTATAAAGAAGCAATCATCAAATGTCACCGGACTTTTTGAACTATGATGACACCATTCAACCAGAAAATGCACAGTTATTTTCTAGAATTTTCTTTCGTTTGTAAATAAAGTTGCAGTCATTCCGTTGCTTCGGTGCACTGTGAAAGGTGAACAAACAAACAAAAATCGTATCGTCCTATTTGTTTATTTGGAACTTAGTTCGATGTTAGTTTATCGACACAAACGAACCATCAAAACGACGACTGAGAATTCCCTCTTTTGATAAAAACACGTATAGACTATTTAAGTCCGTTTGAGGAAAATATTAATGTTACTTTTACGGTGTTTGTTGATGAATCAAGCTTGATTATTATTACTTGGATTAGTACATTGTTATCACAGAAATATTGAGATGAAAAGAACAACGTATGTTTTAAATCTATGGCAAAAAGGAACAACAAGTTAAATATAAGTCCAGAAACAAGTTGATAAGCAACAAGAAGCTATTGTTTAGTTCAGATACTTTTCTCGCTAGACTTTCTTGCTGGTTGGCTTTCGACTGACAACAGAGCAACGCAGAGCGAGTTTTCGATAGCTCTTTTCGATGTGACAATTTAATAATGAGAAAGTTTCAGAAAGACCTGACGATCCAAAAGACACAATGGATACGGGTTCGATTCCCTTAAATATAAAAGTAAAGTATGAGCTTGCAAGATCCCGCTGCAGAGCAAAGGTTTTTGTCACTGAAGGTTTTTGCAGGTTGAAACTTGTTTTAAAGTTTATGATAATGGTTATCACTTAACTATCTGCTACCTCTATCAGGGACATTGTAACTATAGGGGTTATTAATAAATTGCTGTAACTCGAAGTCAGTAGTGAGCAGTCTGCTTTAAGAGCAAGTAATAATTTAATTGTCTGCACGTTCCGAGTAGGTGTGGTAACTTTTGTTGATAGATGCTAGTACGCTGTTTAAGGTACAATTCCAAGACGGGCCGCAGACTGCAAACTGCAACCGCAAACTGCAAGCGACAATACTTTTCTATCAACATCTATTAAATTGATTCCGAGCGCGTCGCGAATGCAGGCAGCAGTGTTGCCAATGAGGAATTGTACCTTTATGACTGCACCCAACTGCGCTATTAAAGGTGTAGGCTGCCGAAATAAGCTGCAAAACGCATTATCACCTAACCTCCCTTCATCTACATAATTGGACGTTTCTTCTGAGTTTGTGTATGTAATCTGTATGTATAGTTCTTCTTCTACTTTCGAACCTTTGTTCCATTCTTTATTGGGGTCATTTTTAATTTATAACTATGTGCATTTAAATATGTATTTGTTATACAACTAAAGAATATTACCTTTTTATATATGTATTAGAAAATTTTGTAATAAACTTTAATTTAATTTCCATCGTTTGACTAACGTTTGTCAGTGTGATTGGGATTGTATTGAATATTGCAACTGAATCAGTTATCGTCAACCGATTGAACTGTGCATACACGTTTGTTTGAATGACAATGTGGCGTTAGCTATATGACGTAATTCTAAATTCAATAAGACGGCCTCGCAAATATGATGGAACATTTTGAATAGGTGTAAAACAACTGATTCATGTAAAACTGACTGCTTATTATACAATAAATATTACGTAATATTATTCTAAAATTTCACACATCTAAAATGAAGTATCATGAGTTCTTTCATACATACATACATACATACACACATGCACACATACAATACACATACACTGCATTGTATCTAGTCTAGAAAGGGGTAAAATGACGCAGCTCCTCAGCGTACCTACCCTCATTGATGGGGAAAGTTCGTAGAAAAATACCGCTTTGAATCTCAAATGGCTGGTTCAATTTGAACTGTAACAATAAAACTGGTCCTGCGGCGTTTTAAAATGTTTATAAAACTCAACCGGCGAAATTAAAAGAAAAAACGCTAAAACTCGGCTAACGCCCACCGCCCGTTACTTTATCAAGTTAGTTCGATACAAGTACTTAGTATTGGGTTTAAGATTTTATTTTGCATTTTATGTTCCTGTATTGCAAAGTTTAAAATAGTTCCTTTTAATTTTCTTTAACAGCAGCAAAGTATTTTAAACGTTTGTAAAAATAAATCGTTTTTCATCTCGCTATTAATATTTTATAGAAGAAGAGTTTGTTTATTTTGAAAGTGCTCAGAATGTTAGGAATTATTAATTAACTTGGAATATTAATTTTAATGATATTTGCAGGGCACAACAAGTTACGCATTTATATAACACAATTGCCTTGAGTTAGCCCCGTAAAAACTCGAAAGTGGATCAATCGATTGTTTTTATTTTGCCCGTTTAAATGAAGGGGTTGTTTTAAAAAAGGGAAAACCCAAATGAATCGGGAATAACGCGGGTAAAAACGAGGGGTACAGTACAGCGTAGGTGTACATTACATCGTACGGCGTACACGCTTTACTTAGTTTGGGATTATTAGACGATGTGTTATGTGTTGGATAATTTATTTTTCAACACACTTGCTCTCATAAAGGGGCTCTTATTTGTGCAAAAACAGTTGAATAATGACACCTTTTATTCCCTAGTTTTTTTAAAATGCTTTGTTTTTAAAAAAGTTTCGATACCAATAAAATGGTGTCCATACATTTTAAAAACAAACTTCAACTATAATGTTGCTTTACTTTTGGTAGGTCTATGGTCGATTCCATTCATTCATTCATTCGTTTTTTTTTAATAAGTATATTCTTTTAGTCTTTGGCGATCACCTTTGTTGTGTTGGATGCGCGCGAATAGAAAAACTGTTTATTTATTAGCGAAAAATGTTAAATTCTTCGCAAATGTGTTGACAAACGTTGTATGGTACACGCGTGTATTGATGATTACTATCCTCGGCTATCTTCAGACCCTCGCTTGACGGCTCGGGCCTCAATAGCGCCTCGGAAGTAACCACCAACTTACCTCGCTTGTATCATAAATAACTATTGTTACTACGAATATTACGACTTATTTATATATTTTATTTTATGTTGTCGCCGTAAATAATTTTCAAGATTATATCGTATTTTCTTCGCGATTACTCTTCGATATTTTTAGCTTTAGACGCGCGAGTCTCAAGTGCATACGTTGTGAAAGTTTGCGTCTAGCAAGCCAGTCCGACCGAGCTGTATTAGTGTACTCCGTAAAGGGAATCCCTAGCGAACGTCTATCTCTGTCTGTACTCTGTATACCCGAGATAATATCAAACACTATTGAATGAAATTATTTACGGTCCCAACTGTATTAAACTTAATATTTTATAATAAATTTTCTTAGTTTAACCCAATCCCCAGGAATCGAAAGCCAAGTTTAATCGCAGAAATGCAATGTACCTTTGCTTTCCTATTAGCTTTGCTATTCGTAAATAGGCTTGCGCTTAACCGCAACTCGCCTTTGTTATTTTCCAACTTGTGAACAAGTCTTTGTAAAACTAGTTGACAATATTTCGATATTATATTTGAAGATGAACCTAAATTAGAGAGTTTTGAAAAACTACCCACTATACATACAACTATTAATACAGACAGATCTTATCCTATCTAATATTAAATCTATAGCTGCATTAACAATGCGAGAATTTCCTATTTTCAGTATTGAATGGACGTTACACCTATAATACAAAGCGATTGATTAAGTTTAATTGAACTAGTCAATTAACCAATAACCAGTATATGAGGTAGCAACAGCATTGTGTTCCTTGTAATGAAGCACAGTGACGTGGGCCGTTTCCAGGTAGTAAGGCGATTCAGATATACGTCATTACCCGTATACAAGCATTATTATGGGACCACGAATACTGAGAAACTGTAGTTTCAATTGTGCAAGTTACGAGACAATAAGCTTAAGCTTCCTTGACAAAGAACTCATCAAAGGTAAAGACTAAAGAGAGGTAGTTTTATATCTCTGTCTCTTAAGAGATCGTTTTCGTTTCTGTTCTTCGATGTCATTTAATTGTTATTTTGTTAACAATAATAATATTTACCTTTGATTAAAATATACACTTTGATATTGTTATTCAATATTGTTTAAAAATCTAGTTAACTTCGAACAAAACATGTGTAGGGAAGTTGGAATGACATTCTATTTTCGATTTCTTCGCGAAATGTAAGATTTTCGTTTAGATTCTCGTTGTCAACTATTCTGTGACGAAATTGTATTGTGTGTGAAAAATATTATTTTCATTTCCACAATTCGATATGATGCAGTTGAAATAGTTTTTTGGTCCCTAAAATACATACGATAGTTTCTTATTAACTTTACGCAGATTAGATTTCATAAGACAGTTCTGTGCTAAGAAATTAAAGGTATTACTAAAGGAATTCAAAATTTAAATGCTAACAAGATACGTGTTCGCGAGAACGAAAAGTACATTTCGTAAGAGATTTTCGTTTAGATTCTTATAAAAGTATAATGTGAAGCCATTATTAAAATAAACGCTACAAGTATCAGAGAGAGGTTGAATATTGTTCGATTTTGTTCATTTCTTTTCACGACAATTTCGTTTGGTATAATAAAGTAGAAAAAAAACTTTTTTATTTTCTTAGCAACATACTAATTTTGTTTTGAACTTCGTGAAATAAGTACCACAATAGATTGTAGTATTACTTTTGCACGAGCTACAAAACTTTAGACTATACTTGTATAAACATACACGTTGGTTGTGATGTATACGTCTATAAAGTACGTATTATGTATCACAAAATATGGGGTGCTATTGTTTGAGTATTTAATTTGGTGAGTGACGCGGCGCGGGCGGCTCACTACGAATATACTATATGTATTAGTAATTGGTTCCCCTCGTCTCCCCACTAGATCAATAGCCCGGCTTCACTCACCGGCACCCGACAATCAACTCCGCTTTCAAAAAGCTGCAAACGCCATTTGATACACGGTTTTAAATTACACTACCAGACGTGTTTATAGTCAATATTTGCGAATAACGTTCCTGTATTCCTTTGACGCAAAATCTTGTCGTCATATTTATCGTAATGTTAACACAATTTTTTGTCGCATACGAGCAAAATTCACCCTTTTTAATGCAATTTTATGTTCAAAATGCTTGTTTGACAATATTTAATTCACTTCTTTGACATATTAACTGAAACTTCACCGAGCTTCCAATTTTCTACTTGGTTAAACATAAAAGAGAACTGTTTTAAAAAATCTATTAAAATTATATTACCTCTCGTTACTGTTACCCTCGAGTACTTGGAATTATCCTGGTAGGTGTATCAAAGACTTAATTTAATATTTCATTTTAAAGTCGCATATTTTCTTCAATCGTCGCTCATCTAAAACGACCAAACCAATAGCTCTCTATTTGAGAATTTACCCTTTGCTTTGGTCGGCATTCTAAAAACGAAATGAAAAATACCTTTTCATTTAGGGAGGTATTTGAAAACGTTATAAACGGCAACCTGCACCGATGATAAAATATTTTCAGTGATATATTGGTAAAGTTGATATGAGTGCGAGTGCGATCGTACACTGTACGAAACTCGTGCGAGCACAAAGTTACAGTTTGCTGACGTATATTTCAATTTTTGTGTCTAAAATTGATTTGGATTCGAATAGAAATATTCAATTGCGGTCATTTCTCTCTCACACTGTTTTTATTCATTTATGAAATTTGATCGTTTATTCCGATTTTATACTAATGAAACTACTCTTGTTATTGTGTAAAAAGCTTTTAGTTTGGACGACTGAATACAATTTTAATTTTGAAATAAAAACTCTACATTTAATATTTCTTATTTTTTAAATAAGAAACCAAAATATTGAGTACATGTAACATATCTATTTGTTAAATTGATTACATACGAATATACACGTAAATCTGGAACCAATTTCTGTATTTATCGGACTATGCATAACTCGATCATCGAGATTGTATCGAGTACAAAAGTGGTGTGCACTCCGGACTATATTGGTACAAATCCGTGCGTCTGGCCCGAGTAGTATATACATGTACGTACTTATGTACATATTTGCCGTTAATTGACGCTTACGCCAATTAGTGAGCCTTTTTGAATGTCTGATGTAACTACGTGAAATTCAAATACATAACATAAATTGATTAGTAAATTAATACCGATTTAATGCATCAACATTTCAACATATTACGGTAAGTCTCTTCGGTTTACCGAGATATTCCGGACATTTTCATTTTGGTGGTTTTCAAAGAATTAATAAAGAATTTACGGCTTGTGGTGAAATTTTACATTCTTTGTCAAGTTTTGCTTTTTATGTTACTCGAATTTAGGCTACGATTATATTTATGAAATTTAGCGTACCTAATGTTATGAAAATACATAATTCTATGTTGTATTAAGTTTTCTTTTAATCAATTGTATAATACGAGATGTGTTTCTAGACTATAAACCAACCAGTGAGTTTAGCGTCTCGTTTATGAATAATGTAGCTAAACTAGGAATACAAATAGCATAGAATGCTAACCTAGAAGGCAAAGCAATTATTCAATGTCTGTTGGCAACCTCTGACGTGTCTTTCAAAAACGACTGAAATTGATAGCTACGTGTAATTTAATTATGCGCCTTCGGTGAAAATTGTCTTCCATTTTAGAAATATGCATTCTCAATTTGTTTTGTAAAGAAAATGTCTTAAAAGAACGATGTGAGGGTATATTCTGAATTAAGTCTTCTACAAACGTCTCGATTGAGAATGTTTGTATGGGAAGAATCAATGGCAGATATGTTGTATAAGCTCATAAAATATTAATAGGGTGTATAAGGGAATACAACCATAGACTATGATTTATAGTGGCGTCCTCAGTTTATGGTCAGTTTATTGTCACTAGTGGGGTCTTATCGGACCTATATAACTTGATGGTTGTGTCTGGTGTTCTGGGTCTATTGGACTTTGTGTCTCTAGTAATCACTGGTAGTTAACTTAGGGTGTGCCCTTTGAGTGTCGTGGCTTAATAATGAAGCGTGACGCGAAATTCTCATTCACATTTTTACATTAACTGCAATTGAAAAAGGAAAAACTGTCACGATAAAAATAAAATGAACGGTCTAGTAGGGAGAGTTGCTCAACATAAAATAAATCAATGACTAGGAGTTAAGGGAAATACTAGTCACGGCAGTTGCTAAACGATGACATATTTGGAACGCGCCCTAAGTAGTCTCAAGTAGTTTGTTTCTGCTTTCTGTGCTACTTTCCAGCCACTAAGTATACCTAACCTACCAAATCTCACACTCCTTCGCATGATAACGCCCCAAAAAGTCTTCGATTTGTTTTTACTTACGTGTATTGAAAATAATTATAAAAAAAATACACAAATGTACCTATGACATATTTCCAAACCCTCGAAGATTTCATAATGACATTATGTTGATGTGGTCCACCGAAGTTAATTTCCTGATATTTACAATTAAAAAAATATATTTTCAAATAAATGGATATAAGTATTAAAATGTAAATTAGATTCGGAACTAGAGTACAAAACAAGCGTTGTGATGTACGATGAAATGTGCGATGATACTCGTCGGCTGTTATGTGTGAACATGTATGCGAACTATTTAAAGCATTCTGAAATGTGTAACAATTTGGTTTAGTAAAACAATCGTTTGAAGCTGCACTGCTCAACTACTATAAGCCATGCTTAAAAATGGTTTTATTTAATAACTATTATTTAACAAAAGGAAATTAATACTAAAGTTATATAGTATTTCGTTACATATTTCTTTAACATATAGGTACCTATTACGAATATATGTGTATTAAGATTACGTTTATTTGATAAGGAAAATGGGCCATTAACTAAAACATTTCAAATACAGAAAATAATATCCAGAATTTATAAGTCCTCAAGTTTATTTACCGTCATTCATAACTTTATCAAGAGAAATATTATTTTGATGTTATATTTCTTCATCATGTCATCTTATAACGTTAATATTTCCGATTGCTCGGAATAGGAATTTTGACGTACCATCAAGTTATACACGATAATAGAATTTAATTTATATCGTAAATCTTATTTCGGTTATTTTTCGTTGTCAAACTTTTATTTGATTAATGTTTTATTTCTTATTCGTGTTTGATGTTTTATATGTAGTGTCAGTCGATCTTAAACTGACGACCAGTTGATTTGAGGCATGAAATCCAGCACGCTTCGCCAAGCATTGTAAGTTCGATTCCAGACATGTGTTAATATTTGTATGTATGCCTGTTTTTTGGTCAGGATGTTCTATTTGGATCCTTCCGAAAATGATGTATACTTTTAGAATCCGTACAAAATTAAAATGTAGGTAGATTTTTAAAATCATATACATATCTTTATGTAAAATACAAAGTTCGAAATCCCGTCCCGGCCCGCGGTGATTTTTAATCACATTACGAGGCCGGCGATCAGACGAAGTTAACAAATAATTATAAAATTTTCGTTCGTATTTAAACTGTTTAATATAAGTAATTGGACAATTAAAATGAGTAACCGCACGTTACGGTAACAACAAACATACGCAAATACACACATCAAAAGTGTCTAGGGATCAACATATATTTTTGCAATAACTTTTCTCCTGATTGATATTAATTAAAATTTTCTTTAAGGATTCATCAAATAAAGTGTTTTCGTTTGTCACAGTAACGATAAACCAAGTCACCTTTGCATTAATAAAGAAATTTGCCATTTTTCCTAATAAAGGGATTTTTGACATTTGAACCACTAACATTAAAGTTCGAAAAAAAGACTGAAATAACAGTTTTCTTTAAAATTTTATTGGGTAACTTAAACAATTAATAATCCGTGTTTCTACCGCGAACACTAACAACACAAGAACATCGGTTTGGCATACTCAAAATGAGTTCATCCAAATCACGCTGTGGAATGGCCGCCCATGTTCGTTGCAACAACAAAAAAAGGTCTTCTTGCGACTGGATACCCTCCATATTCGGCAGAGCTCTTCTCTGTAGCATATCCCATGCATGCTCAATCGGGTTCAAGTCTGGCGACTGAGCAGGCCAGGGCAGGACATTGATGTTAGCTGCGGCGAGAGTCTGTCTTACAACTCTTGCGGTGTGCGGTCGTGCATTATCATGCATTAACTGAAATAAGGGACCGATTTGCACTTGTAGAGGAACGATGACGTCTGATACAATCGTCTCAGCATAAATTTGAGCGTTGAGGTTGCCTCTGATCCAAATCAACTCAGTTCTTCCGCCGATCCAAATACCCGCCCATACCATGATGGTTCCACCACTATAAGGATGGACTTCCTGGCAGGATTTTAATCGCTGTTGGCGTCCAGGGGTTCTCCAGTGTCGTATACGTCTTGTATCCGGTCTCATACCAAAACGAGACTCATCAGAAAAGCACACGAAACGCCATTGTTCTTCTGCCCAATTTCTGTGTTCAAGAGCCCATTGATATCGAATCCTACGATTGTGCATTGCTATAGGTGGTACCCGTAGCGGTCTTCGGGAATGAAGGTTCACTTCATGCAAGCGGTTTCTGACTGTTTGGTCGCTAATTAAGTTCCCTGAAGAGTGATGAAGCCGCACGGCTAACATCATGGCGGTTATTGTTGGAGCTCTCCGAGTTAAGATTTGAATGTATCGGTCTTGTCTCCGTGTGGTGCAGCGATACCGTCCTCCATGGCGCTCAGCCACGGTACCAGTGCTTCGGTAACGTGTCCAAAGTCGACTGATAACACTCTGACTTGTATTCAGAGCTAAAGCCACAGTACGTTGCCGGGAACCAGCTTCTATCATTCCCACGGCTCTGAGCATTTCTTTCCTGCTTAAATGACGTCGCCGCTCCATAATAACGTTGGTTTTAATCAGTAGTAGGGAAACAGTAGCACTAATAATGTCTTCAATGCGTTGTATGTTTTTATAGGGAAAATATTGACAGCTGATTTTCATCTTTTACTCGAATTTGATTCACAGTTCCTGATTCAAATTATGAAATGCACCAAAAAGGATCCATATAAATTTATAAAATCATAAATTTATTACAAAGCCACATCTCAATCTTAAGAAATCCGCATAAAAATGCTTGATCCCTAGACACTTTTGATGTGTGTATAATCAACGTTCAAAAGAAAAATGTTGAATGAAAAGTTGAATAGATTTTTAGTATTTGTTGTCTCTAAGTTGATTTGGTAGCTCGCCGGGCTCCTTCGCACAATGTTATTAAATAAAGAAAGCTACGAAATAGCTTCAACATTGAATCTTACATCGGCAGAGAAATAACCGGTTCTACAACGATTTCTGATAAATATTAGATACAGCCATTAAATAAAGAATGGAGGGGTTTTTACGAGGGATTTATTTATTGTACACTGTTTCTTTCTATTCCTCCCCTTGTACTAATACCATAAGTGAGAGGGGGACTTTTCTATGCAGTGAGATCTTACAGGGTGATATTAAATTTTTAGGTTTATAATAATGATAGAAACTTCAAAAGATTTATCTATTTGTAATACCGAACTGTTATTCTTGAAGTTTTGAGAAAATGTAGAAATAAATTGTAAAATCGACTTGTGCTAATTGAACTCGTTACCAAGTCTGCCATATGTGCAGCAGAGGTATCAATAATGTTATACATTTTTAATAGAAAGATCAATCGAACCGTACAGTATGTGAACTACTTTATTCAAACGATGAATGTAGACGAGTAATTATACGACGAAATAAATGGAGTGTATTCTTTTCTTTACAAGACGAATGTATCGGTATTTTACTTAAAATTTGTTTAATATAAGTTATAATTAGATATATTTCCCACCCATCTTCTGAGAATACCGAATAGCAAACGTTACATTTTGATAAGGATATCAATAAACTTTCGTTATAAAATCTGGATATTTAATGTGTTTTAAAATGTAGCGTCAATATTTAGAATTGGAATTTTCATTTTAAAATGTTCCATTTATAATTCACAGTTTCGTTTTATATTTTAGTTCTGTGAACTATGATAAATATTTTTTTATTTTCATTTGCCCAATTAGACTGAAATGTTTATTTATTCAATCCAATATCAGTTACTCCGAATAGTATTGCTACGAGCGCGGGCTACGAGAATAGTAACTAGAAAAATTCATTTAAAAACGTTGGTTTTTAAAGTTACGATATTAATTTAATATCGATTTAAAAACGTTTTATATTCGTAAAGAACTATTTATGTTGTTCAAATTAGAAAAAAGAGTAATAAACAAGCAAATCTACAGGTAAATATGCGACGTCTGAGGTTGGCGTCTATCGGTTGTATCTCAAACGGCTTCGTTGCTATGATAAATAGAAGGAATATATTTCGTAACCAACCGACGGGGACGGGGGCTGAATGGCAGGGTATTAAAACTTTGTCCCGTGTGTCAGCCGGCTGGTTACTCCAAAATGGATAAACTATTTCAAATGCGGCCAACATTTTAGAAGTATTTTAATTCCCTCTGAATAATAAATCTCTTGCTGGCGTTGTTGTAAATGGGACGATTTCATTTCTGTATTTAAATTTTATATCAAATATTGTCTGCCGATAAGCTTCTTATTGATTTTGTTTGATTGGATTTCCACCGTCTCTTTGCTCTTGTTTATTTTCCGTTCTTAATTATCCCGTGGATCGTGATTGTTCTAATCCATTATGAGTTCTTTTCTTCTGTTTTTTCATTTTTGATTCCGTCTCTCGATGAAAGAATAATATGTAGATGTTCCTGGAAGGTTTTTTAATTAAATTTGTCAGGTATCTCAAATGAAAATGAAATCTCCAAATGTACTGCGGTTCTGGAATGTAATAATAACTTAAGAGCAAAATACCAAACGTTCATGCTCACATTGTTTTCCATATTTCGTTCAATTTTCCGCGTAACAGGTATTTTTCCCGGTAACAGTTTTCATATCAACATTTTTGTGAGTTTAGTTCTTATTGTTTGTTTGAATGCTTTTAAAACTCACAAAAGCTTTCGATTTGCCCATCAAAACACCATTTTGGGCAGGTATTGTATGCGCCTTTTATGATTGTTTCCTTTTTGTTATTACTCGTAAATTTAGTATTTGGAAAACTGTGGAAATCATTTTTGGTTTATACAACGTTTTAGAATTGAATGTAAATTTACAATTTATGTAGGAAGATAAATGCTTTTGTAGGCGTCATATTTTATCTTCATCCGGAATAGTTCTGAATATGCCTCTGATTGGCAAAGTTCCAGCGCTAAGCATCGCGAGTGTTTTATCTAGAACCCCTTCGGTAGTTATGTACGTATGTGTCCTTGCTTGTTCATTCTGCCACGATTTTTGCTCTCAGTATTTTGTCGACGTCGAATCTTGAATACTTTTCCACCGTTTATTTAAAAATATATATTTCTTTATATACCTCGCATGCGCATAAGAAATATATAATTTTATATCGAATTCGCTGGTCTTGAGTAAATCGCAATTATGCAATTCTTAGGATCTAATAAAAATTGAGTAATGATTTAGCATCTATAAAGCAGTAACGAATGGAAGTGGACAGACACGGTGACGCGATATAGAGATGATACGATGTGTTGTGGACGAATCACGTGCGTCGATGGCATTAGTGCTATCACCGTAAGGGTCGGTCGTATAGAGGAGCGAGCGCTTACCATTGTATAGGAGCGTTGGTTCGGGGTCCCGGGGCGAAGGCCCTGGCGCGGTGGCAGCGGGAGCGGGGCTGCGGCCGCGCCCCTCGCCGACCACGTCGATCTCCTCGTCGGACTCGTCGGCCAGCTCTCCCGCCGGGGCCACCTTCCACTTCTTAGCCATGAGGCAGCGCGGCATGGCGGCGCCCGCATCGGCCTCAGCGCCGCCGCATCAGCGAGAGACAGACGAACAGAGAAAAAGAGAGAAAAGAGAAAGAGCGGCGCCCCGGGCGAGCGGCGTACGGGCAAAGTCGCGCGCGGTCTCTTGCGGTTGTGAGGAGCCGCGAGGAGGGTCCACGTATATATAGGGCGCGGGTGGTGCGCGCGCCGCCACTTCGATCGATGGGGGTGGAGGGTGGCCGCTCCATGCTGCAACAAACTTTGGTCGCGCCGCGCTAACTTGTGCCGCGGCCGACACTTGACGGAGCACGCCGACACCGCACACGATCAACCAGTGGATACACACCGCACACATCCAAATCAATTATTCCACCCGACTCAGGGAAACGGTTAAACCGTCGCACACGACGTTCACCCACCTCGTCCACATGTCAACATACTTTATAATTTTTACAATACTACCCAGCAAAGATATTAAACAGCATAATAATTCATACTTTTGATTACAATTTTTCATTTAACTGAAAACACTTGCCGTAATTGAAAAGTATAGTAAAGAACAGCGGCGAGTCAAACTCGTCAAAAGTTACCGTTTTAAAGCAAAGAATAAAAATCGAATGAGCTCTTTGAAAGAAAAATATTGAGATGATATATTTTATTTTTTTAATACGAGTATAATGATGGATCGTTTTAACATCAATTTTATTGAAAGCGGATAATACATTACCCGGTCTGTGTTGGGGAATACAATATCTTAAGATTACCTAACGGCACGTGAATATCGTACGAACCTTGAAGATCGTGTTACAATACAACAAATATCACACTCACATGTGACAGAAAAACAACAACAGTTATTCTCGAAATGATATATTAATAATATGAAAGATAATTGCTACAAGAGCAGGTAATTGAACTGATGAATCAAGGTAATGTGTTATCTATTGAACTGCGATAAAGGTCAATTGAACGAACGATATTTTTAATTACATTTACGTAACAATTTTACTACGTTTGCAAAGTTTAAGTAGTTTTAATAAATTTTAAAAATATAATGTTTATTACTCACACGCTAGTATTTTTATATTATCTACTCGTAAGCAAGTGGTGCTAAGGGGCTAGCGAACTAGAGTAGTCTACCTTTTTAATATTCTCAGGAAATCATAATAAACAACATAATTAAAACCGGGATAAAAATCAGAAGTTTTATTGCCGCCAGTTTGTGATCTCAAAACAATAGCTTTTTAACTAAATGTATGATACATCCGAAAACAAACACAACAGTTATGTTAGTAATCTTTGGCCAATATAACATAACATAACATAATCGTTCACTACATCATCTCATTTATAGTAACTGACTCCTAACCAAGCTCGAAGCTTGTATCTAGGGTATCAGAAACTACGCACACAACCACACACACACACCCAGACCGAGATAAACATTTGTGGATCACACAAATATTCACCGCGCACGGGAATCGAACCCGCAACTGTACGGATGGCAGCCCGGATCGAGTTATAAAGAGTAACATATCTCCGAGATTAGGTAGTAGAGGTGAAATTTAACGCGAGAATCCGCAAGATACAGCTTATGTATGATTAGTAAAATATAAAAAATATTTTGTATTTCAATAATAAATAAAAAATCCAAATATACTAAGCGTAATATCTCTATTTGTTCGACTGTCATAATATTTACTAACAACTTTTACCCCGAGGAAGTTACTGAGCTTTAACCGATTTTTCCCACTCATTATTCCTCATTCGAACCGTGAAAACCGGTCAAGTCGTAATCCCATACGGAGGGTGCACACATTCACGTAAAAATACATATGTTTCTTATTATAAATGCAAAACAGCAAAAACTCGAGGGTAGGTAGACATTCGAAAAAACGATTTCCTTGTAGAGATCCCCTTTTATTTTATTTTTTTATAGAATTGGGTTACTTCTGTCTCGAAAATTAATAACAGTGTATATGGGATAAAGATTCAAAAGAAGAGAAAAAAGAGTTATATTTATAAACTCTATTAATATTTAGAGTTGAGTACGATTTCATTTTTGAAAATGTTATAGGTACATATGTATAACATTTTCAAAAATGAAATCATAATTCATACACTTTATTTTCATTACTAAGTGTAAATACAGTTGTTAACACAATACACAGGCACTTAAAACTTAGTACTCGTAGTCTTTGTTAGCCATGAAATTAAAAAAAAAATGTATCCCTGATATAAACATAACGACAGACAGCCTTAGTATTGAGGCATTAAAGTCCCTCTATCATTATAAACATATATGTATGAAACAAAAAACATACCTACTTACCGAAATAAAGTAGAATATAATGTAAATAGTCCCTCTTCTATTAAAAATGTAAATATTTAATCAGTTCTGTTTGGATGTTTATTACTAATTCTCGCAAAAACCGCTAATCTAATTAAGCAAATCCGAACACATATCACAATCCCTATCTAGCCTCAAACTAAACAAAGCTCGCACTATGAATACCAGGTAACGGATAAACACAGGTCATAGGTATACTCGTATACACATTTTATGTAAGTAAATACATACATACCTACTTAGAGTACTTAGTTAGAAAATACGCAGACATGTTAATGCAGTTTGTCTTGAGGAGAAAGTAACGGGTTCGATTCCTTTTGAAGTAATTCATCCGACAAGATATGTCGTCCTTTGAAGATATGCCTCATTCTAGATTCATCCTCTTTTGATATAGCAGGTAGTCACTGCACTACTATTTAGTTATGATCGAGTTTTTTTGATTCACAGTATAGATTATAAACAATGTATTAAACACATCTTAATCGCATTACAATTATTGACCTCGACGTTATGTCCACTAGTGACCACGGTCCAATATCCTAATCGAATAACTTCGAAGTAAATAAATAAATGTTATACACGATAAAGAAACCATAATAAACGACGTATTCAGTCCGCGAAAGATTAAAAAGACATACATATATAGATACCTAGTCTATTATTGCAATGAATAGGATTTTTTTATCTAGAAGTTCCATATATCCAATACGATCAGAATTTCGCGATGAAATACCTCCCGGGCGCTATCGCACATTATACAATAGCAAAAGTATGAGTCAGTCACACATAGCACGGATAGTTGGACCGTGGCACGCGCGGGAGAATCTTTAGCATTTTATTGACGTCATATCAAACGTTCAATTTTAACGCATTAAAATCAAACGTCGAACAACAATCTGGTTTAACTGTAACCCTACCCCACTTAGCTATGGAAGGCTTAGAAAAAGATATCAAATGTCTAACAATTGGATTGATTGGTTATTTAGAATTTTGGTTCAACTAAAGTTTACGGTTTATAAAAAAGTTGTGGTCTTCTAGGTTGTGAAGGTCTAATGGCTATAGCTCTACAAATGCTGACATTACGTCAAATCTGGTTAAACTAAAAACCCACCCCAGATGGAATAATGGTTTGGAAGAAGAAGATTATTACAGGTTAAAATTAAAATTCATGGTCTGAATTAATTTTATTCTTACAATAGTGTAATTGACATTATAATATAATTATAATACTACTGATCTCATAATAATGTAGCAACTGAACCCTAAGTTTATTACCTGTATCAGAAACTACCCACCAACTCATTGAAATTCATACAAACATCTAAAACAAAAGATAAACATTAAACATTCGCGAAGCACACAAATATTGACTTTGTACGGAATCTAATCCGCGACCTTTTGATAGTCCAACATGGTAACCGCTCTGCTATTTACGCTGTTAACAAAAAGATAAAAAATTGAACTGAACCGTTTTTTCATAGATACCGTTGACTTATAAAGACCTATAGAAATAATATGTATGTACCTAAAAGGTATTTTTGGGATAAATTCCAAAAAATAATTTGAATGAAAAGTGTTCCTACATAAACACCATAAAAACTACAAAACCGCGCGCGGATAGTTGATATATGGCCGTCATCCATGTTCGTTATGTACGAGTTTAATAGCTATAACCAAAATAAATCCATATACTTAAATAAAATGGCCGAATGTTAGTTTGCTTACTACTTCAAAATAGTACCACATATGCTTATATTTTTGTAGCATACCTTGTAACTGTCAGGACAACATTTGTGTAAAAGAAAATTTTGGAAAATTCACGGGAAAGATCATCATCTGTATGAAGCCGGGTAGGGTCGCTAGTTTCTTAAGACTCACTGATGGTATTAGTATAAATATTACTGCTAATACGTACAGTATAATATATTACACTAATGTAGTACATATTATATAATGAATATATTTAATCAAATCATTGTGAAAACACGTGTATCCGACATCAGTACATTCGACAATCAGTTTCAAACTAACAGATAGCAAAAGTTACGCACTTATATAACAACAACGAACTGCCACCAACCAATCAAAAGTTTGAAACAACGCATTTTATATCGACAATAATATACGAGTACAACAACTAGCTTCCTCTTACAGTTTTTCCGCAAGAAAATCGAATATATTGAGTTAACAAAATATCTCTTAAGTTTTACGTCATGAGTTATGACAAAGTTTTTTATAATAGTTTTGTCCATATTTTATCAAAACTGATTCAGTTGTTAGTTGGAAACAAAGACAAATTAATTTACATAAAAAATGTACCGAATTTAATTTCACTCAAACTTTTTTCGAATTAACTTTGTAACTTACAATAACTGAAGAAAATTTTAAATAGAGAGCTCACATTTGTTTTATTTTTCTACTGAACCTTTCCCACATCTAAATAGGGTCGGATAATTAGTTTAACCAGATTAGGCAAAACGTCGTATTTTACGTGAAGCGACTGCCATTAGAACTTTACAACCCTCAGATCTATACTATGTTCGTCAAACAATTAAAACTAATATTTTTAACTATTTCTCATCTCATCATTAATAATGTATGTTTGGTATTTTTCAAACATAGCTCAGGTTTTAGGCCTCCAACATGCTTTGGGAGACCGTGGTGATTAAGTCTATTATTCTTCATCGCACTGATATTATCAATGAGAGAGAAGAGCTACTAAATCTCTCCTAGCCCTACATGTACTTAAATTTAATGATTTGATGTACAAAAGTATAAATAATAAACTACTTTACTCTTAATTATTGGTAATTAATTAAATGAATAAAGTTGTCGGCTGAGTGCGTACACGTATTAAATTATAGTGGCGTTTAGTTCCCTGTTATTGACCAGTTTGAACTAGGATTGCGCCAATTAGGCACAGGTGGATTTATTGACAAGCCCGTTAGCTTCGTATAAACGGGACGACAAACATTGAATAGCAAACAAAAACCGCCGACCGAAATGCAACGAGAGCTATTCGTACGGTATCACTTTTGTTTTACATTGTACTACCTGATATCCGAATAATGAACGTCACTGCAACGGTTGCAATTTATGAAACACGATTTTTAAAATGATTCTCTCGAACACGCTTTGAGGTAGGATTACATGCGGTGTAAATGTACATAGTGACTCTAACAAGAAGCATTCATTTGATAAAGGTTTAGCACTGGCCATATGAAAATAAAATGTTATTTATTAAATAAATATACATTCGACTGCGAGATCTCCTTTTTCACAAATAATTAAAAACCAATGTATCCTTTTACTACATATTTTGTTACTTCACTATCCAATGTTTTATTAAAAACACCAACATAGCTTTTTGCCCTCGCAGTAAAAGTGTTTTCCTAGAATTCTGATATCTCAAAAATTAAACTACCCTGTACGGATAAAGTTCGCCGTGTATTTTTAATTTTTTATTCCATTTTTCAATGTGTACATGGAATTTGACTCGTTAATGAGAAAAAATAATAACGTTAAATTTATTAAAATATGATAAACTAGCAGCGTCCCGCGGTTTCACCCGCGTAGTTTTCAATTTACCCCCATTTTCTACCCCAAGGGAGGAAATTAAAAAAAATCCTCTCCTCGTGGCAGCCTACTCCCGCCATCAAGCACACGTGCCAAATGTCAGCTCTCTACGACCAGTATGTTTCGGCTGTGCGTTGCATGTCAGTCAGTACATCACTCAGTAACAGAAGAGTTTTATACGATTATAATATAGATAGATTAAGCTCAATTTTAATTACAACTAGGCATCTAGGGTTGTATATGAAAACTAAACATAAGGGCGCGAGCCCACCGGCACGCACGCTACCCACGCCGTCCACGGCCACGTAGCGCTGCCATACAACTGAAATATCATCTGTATGCCAGCGCCGCGTAGCCGTAGGTGGTGGGTTCGCACCCTAACCCGAATTAGAGAGAGCTATAATGCGCAAAACTGCCCACTTTCTAGAACGTGTAAACGAAAAGCAAACTAAACTTCTAATATAAAAACTGTTGTATATTTTGGAAATAAATTGTTGTTTTAAACAATTATAATAAATCTGTTAAAAATTTGTAACAGTGTCCCATAAATGACCAGTATCAACAGAGTTAAACCTTATGTAAGTATCTTTTTCTGTCGAAGTGAGTACACTTAGTTATTCAGGTCGGCTGCAGGAACAGTTTTGTATAACAAAGATTTATTCCGTTTGAATTGAGTTTGACTTGTTCGGAGTTTCAACTAACTTTTTGTTACTTCAAATAAATTACTTTAATGATATTTGTTTTATTTACGATAACGTATTTTTTGTGGAAAAGTATTTTAGTCGTAAGTAGATTACTTGAGAATAAATAGATCGATAAGTTTGGATATATTTGTACACTTCGCCTATATAAGAACAGAGCGACTGTGAAACTCCCAGCCAGCTTTTCTAAAACACAATCTGGGTATCATTAAATCATGAGTGAATCAGTATCTTCTAGGCGAGCGTGCATCTTAGGCTGTGTGGTCGCTTTCCAAGGCGAGTTTCAGTCAAGGGCAAGCCTATTCAATGTAGTTATTTTTACAATTTGAGCTTTTCCCTTTACATTCCTTAGAGGGATCGTGTCCCGCCGACGGGTCCCTCGCCCACGCGGGTCTCGGCGACTGACGATCCCTATTTGTAATTTATATTCACAAAAAAGGTTTTAAAGTAAAAGAATTTAACAGTGCGATTCAGACTCTCGTAACGTAATGTCTGTACAAACTGGTAGTTATGTAAATAGTTTATCCCTCATCGAGTCTCGAATGATTCCCGCTTTTCCGAGTATGTTTTTAATTAACCAAAACTGCAAATAACAGCCCTTTTCGCGTCAGGGGTTAAAAATTACAAAATGCAGCTATTTTTAAAATGATTTTCCCAGAATCAGCTCTTTTATCTGCTAGTTTTATATTAACTGTTATCGGATAAAGCAACGCCTGCCTGTTCAGATGGTTTAAAATAAATGTACTTTAAACGGATTAAATTTACGGATTAAATAAATTCATGAATGCTATTGGTACGGGATACTGTGGTATTTGATCTCTGTATTAAATAAACAATATTATTAAATATGACGGTGTGTTAGTTTGTTGTGATTTCAATTATCGTGATTTGTCACAAAAACGGTTAAACAGACTGCAGACTTGACACCTTGACCCTGATTTGAACTGTTAACTTTATTTTCTCAACATCTTCTTCGAAAAGGTGAAGTAAGGAAACAATAATGATGACATGGGTATTCATGATATACTATTATGTATATTAGGCCGGTTACAATGCGACGGAGGTGACCTTCGAAAACTTCCGCGACGGAAGCACAGTATGCTAAAGTATAGGTACAGTATAACGTCTTCAAACGGCCAAGTTGACACGTTTTGAAATCACCGTAAACTTCGGTACACAACTCTCGCGAGACTTGTATACGGACGAAGCATTTATTAATTTGCGAAACGGTATGTTGATTAATTGAAGTAAATCTATAAAATTTAATAACCTTTATTCATAACTCAAAAGACAATTCTAATTAAAACTTACAAAGCCGGTACAATTTAATTAATTCGATTGAAAGATAAAAACACAATGTCTATGACGATTCAATGCAGCATGCAATGCGTTGCAGCTTGAAACACACAGCTTGAAAGTAGCTTCAGTGCGAGTTTTTCTACCAAACCACTGGAGGTTATTTTATTTAAGTTTAATTCAAGACTACTGTCGAGACAAAATACTATAAGCTTTATAGTACTGTGACTGACTGATACAATAATATATTAATATCTTTATGACGTAATCAGTGCATCGCGGTCATGGAGAGCAATTCACGGGCGGTCGTAATCCTCTGCGCTGCGGATATCGGCTTGCGAACGCTTATTAGTCCTAATCACACGAACCAGTGATTACACTGTACGATAATAAAGGCCCTAACTTTCTAAGGCTCCTTAGTAAGGGCAACTGAACTCTACTTATTGGAGATTGAGGGGTCAAGAGCAAGTGTAAACGCAATTCCTAGTTAGTCCGCTACTTATTAGAAATTGACGGGTCACGGGTTTGGACTGCCCTAGATTAGTAAAATTGGCAGCGTCTTAGGGTAATGTAAATAGAATACCCTGACTTCAATTCATAGGGCGCCAATTTATAGCGCCCTAATCATAATTATCATATACGTGTAGTGTAAACGCAGCTTAACACGGAACGTTCAACCGAGGCCCGATGAACCCGTCTACGGCAAGAGTTTCATTGCTCTGTGATTCTAATTTAGCTGATAAGTTTCAGTACCCGACGGACGGCCCCGTGAGGCGCACGTCAAATATTAATCCATAAATGTTACGTAAGTACTACGAGTTCATAAGAACCGAACAACAATTCATTGACTGGGGACATCGTCGAGTTTTCCACTCGCGGCTAATCCGCCTTGCGCTGTAATAGTGACCACACAAGTTACCATTTATCGTAGCGATTCGATGCTGTACTGATAAAGCGGTTTGCTTGAATTGGATTCGAAATAAATAGTAAAACATGTACATATAAATAGAAAATAAGAATTTTTGTTGATAATTATTATATTCTTGTTTATATGTATGTATATTTATAGGTATGTAGTAGATAGATATAGAGATTAAAGAGCCAGTTAGAAAATCTTACAGCGATGTTTTGAGTAGTTTATAATTACCTGCCTTTGATCTGATCAAAAACATTGCGGTATCGCTATTAATTAACTAAATTCGACTAAAATCTGTTTTCACAAACTATAATGTAATGAATGTCAAACTTGACTAATATTCGTGTAAACAGTATCTAACTGAAATATCAATTTATCGGGAGAAACGCTTAATTTTGTGTGGCGATGAGACCATTCAAAGGGATATTTCGAGGAAGCAGAGTTAAATCTCGGCTCTCAATAAACGCCATTAGCTTTCGTACTTGGATTCTATTTCGCAGTACCCCTGGAATAAGATCTGGCGTTTTGGCGGCGAATTAGTAGCTGCACAATTTAATTACAGAATATGGATTGCGCATCTCTTGGCTTCTATGGAATTAATTGATGGTTATCTTGGAGAATTCTTGGAATATTCTATTGCTAGTCAGTCATAGCTAATTGGTGCTCGCGGCTTTCTCTCCGTTGAGCTAAGTAAGTTGTCTTACAATATAGAATTATTTTGAATACTACCAGATAACAATAAACTGCAAGTTATTCACGGTTAGTGCTGAGCTTTGACCGCTTCATACTTACTCATTATCATTGTTTTCCCTCATCTTTTTATCTTATAACTATGTCAGATTTGCGGGAGACTGAAAGGATTTACAAATTAGTAAAGAATCAATAATATTAAAGCTGGACTTTGAAGTTCGGTTTTAGTACATAATTAAATTAATTAATAAACAAGTAGGTACTTAACTTGTCCGACCTAGTCATTAGCATTAGATATTGAGAGAAAATATTTTATTAAAAACAGCTAACATCTCTTAGTAATAATTCCCGTAATATATAAAACCCAGGGCGTCTGCTCCACTCTCAAAGCCGCTCGTTTCATGTTGCCCCCTTGTTGCGACTCGAGCGACTTGTTTGGGGGGCCCAGTTATAGAGCTGGCAAGTCTCCATCCGCCACTTCGTACATGTTTATAGCATTGTATCGGCGGGTGTCATAGTCCCCATAGTTCCCCAATATCCAGTCCATTAAACATCCCATTCCCATAACCCAGTCGTAGTTTTCCATATATTTGCAATAGTCCCAGCAGAACCGGGGACTGTCCTTGGATGCATTTTATAGTGTTATACAGGGATAGTCGCCGGATTGTGCATCCTTTACACAAGATTAAATATGTCAAAGGGCTTCCGTGTGTTGGCTTTGGCCCCATACTAGCCTTCCAAAAGACCGGGACTCCTTAATAGTCCCGTGAATGGAAAAGAAAAAAAAAGAAAAGATATATTCCACTCCGAGATTTAAAACCATATTTTCTCTAGTAAATGAAAATAAATCCGTTAAGCCTTTGTGAAAATGGATGCACTGTACATTTGTGAACGAGAAAAAAAACGTGCTACGAGTAAGTAGTGCTCGTAGCCCTCGGTTCTTTGAATACATCTCGGTGATCCGATTTTATTTGGACTTTCAACTTTCTCGATTAGAACACATTGTTAATAAACTTCAAACGAGTATTTGCTTTATTTGTGTTTGTTTAAAGTTGTTCTGTGTTTGTTTACGTTTGTTTAAAGTTGTTCTGTGTTTGTTTACGTTTGTTTAAAGTTGTTCTGTGTTTGTTTACGTACAGGAAAAATCAAATTAAAAACACTTTTGCATTTGGATTGAAAGCACTTTATTTTATCTCTTTTAATTTACGTTATTCACAAGTTAATTGTCAGTAGGGTTTGGGAAAGTTATTAATTGGTTAAATATGTACTCGTATACTATGTGAATACTATGTGAATAATAATATATACTGTGTATTAGACGTATAAAAAGTTAAAAAAAAAACAAAAAGGAAGCTAAAAAACTTCTTTGGAGCTTAAAACACCCCGTCCCTTTAGACTTCACCCCAATTTCGGAACATCTGCCACCAGGTTCTGAACTGCAATGGCCTATCTGGCGGACCCTTAACCGTCTCCGTACCGGTGTGGGTCGTTGCAGGTCTAACTTGGTGAAATGGGGTTATTCCAGTGAGTCTAACTGCGACTGTGGTGCTCCAAAGCAGGATATGACCCACTTACTGTTGTGTCCTTCCACCTGCACATTAGAAGACCTGATGGAGGCAAATGGCGCTGGTGTGGAAGTAGCAGAATTTTGTTCCGGGAAAATCTAATCTAGTATTATTTATTTTTTATTTTCTTTCCTTGTTTTGTGGTCATTGACACGATAGAAGACAAAGACGTATAAATAATTGTGACTGAACCGATTATGATAAAATTAAGCGCTCAGCTAGTTTATTAACCGAACTAACACGTAGGACAATTGCTATCTCTGAATTCCCGCGGGACTGGTGTAAATGCGTAAACACATGGGACATCGCTAGTCTTCTCTAGGTAAATAGAAAAAAAAACAGTTGCTATTTTTATCGGTAACTTAACTGAATTTATATTTTGTCTATAAGTAAGTATATCATATTGTGGGAACAAAGGGATTTTATGTCTTTGTTCTATTTACTTATGGGGAACATCGACACAACATTCGCGTCGATAAGTCGAGTAATATTTACGCGGTAAAGTAATGAACACACAAATATCCTTCAAACTTTTGCGCATTTTCTGTTCTCGTAACGTGAGTAAAATTCAAAAAGCTTTCATGGATTTATATTGCGTCCATTTTCAATTTTTTGGCAAACGAATACGGAGAAATGGAAATTGGTGTTAATCCGGCACTAACAGATAAAATAAAACAAGTAGTGTAAATTCAAAATTGAAAGTACTTTTTGAAAAATATTTTCCGTCTTTACGGATCATTTACGGTTTGTACTAGCCGTGGTTCGTGGTTTTACTCACCATAATTTTTTTTTAATTGTAGATGTAATTAGTTAACATCTACACATTTATCTATTACGTTATTGGAAGGAGTTTGAAAATGTTCAAGTAAACAAACTTTTAAACGTAACTTAGTCATGATAGCCCTTCTAAATTCAATCAACTCTACTTGATTTATAGACTCCTCACTTTATTTAAAAATAATTTGATTACTTACCTACTTTTTTCGTATCTAACTAATAAGTAAATAGGTACTCATTCGAGTGATTAATAAGTAAGTTGGTACTATTTCGAAATTACAGTTTTCAAGTACTTATAGTATTTTAACTACGTGACAACGTGACTAACCAACCGTGAACGATCGAACGAACGAATGAATATGGCTAAACAATGGGTTTGATCTTAGGACTACAGAACCCAAAAAAGCAAATCACAATTTCAGTTATAATATAATTCAATTAATAATAACGGAAAAACGTAGTTTGCTATGTATTACATACTCCTAAATTGTGTTTATTTATTATTTATTTACATTGTACCATTGACGAATACTGAAGCCAAATAAATTCTTTAATACGTTCCCGTTCACAATGGTTTGTGTACTCTGTAAGTTGACATCAAAGGTATAAGACACTCGTTTGAATCGGGCGCAGCTCAAATTTTCTTTTGATATTCTTCATTCTTAGCGAAGTTGCGGGAAGACGGTATTCTATTGTAAGATAAATTCTGAAAGGATGTTTTTAAATTGTGTTATTTTTAAACATTGGCCCTTTATAATGTTGTTTAATTATAAGGCTTCACCTTTGTGCTACGTTTTGCTTGTAAAGTTTACCTTTTTAATATATTTCGTACATTCTTGTAGGAGTTTCTTGATAAAAATACCTACCAATACTTTTTATATCCTTGATAACGTGTATGAAAATAGTATTTGGTAGGAATTTCAAGAACCCCTATATGATTATTCTGGCTACCTATATGAAACATTTGTGCTTAGGAATCTTGCACGATTGACCAGGTAGCATCGTATTCCCAGATATTCTGCTGCCAAACATTAGTACAAAAACATTACTAAGTATGTTCCAGTTTGTGTGAAATTACTGGGCACACGAGACTCACAAACTGATGTCTCTAGGTTCTGAGTGCAGTGCGGTGTTCTAAATACTATTTCTGTCATGGACCGGCGTAGTGCTTACAATCAGGTTTACCATGTCACTTGATCATATAAAAAAACAAATTACATTGAAATCGGTCCAGCCGTACTTGAATCGTATAATTGTGATTATGATTCTCTAATCAGTCTATCGATTTAGTGTTTCCTATAATAGTATAAATAACCCGACTTTGTTTTATCTGTGTTATAGATTTATCCTTTGATAATATATGTACAGAGAGAATCTTGGTCGTGATCCTTATTCTATTGGTTTATCGAATTCATACGTCACACTACACTGACTATTAGTGAAATGTAAGCACCTCTTTCATCTCGATAGTTTTGAACGTGTGACCGCGACGTGAGATTCTCTATTCCGTGATATTATCCAGGAACCACTTTGGCTTATGAAAGTAAATGTCAGCTAAATTGAGAGAGGATGTTGTGAAAGTGACAGATTATGAAAGTATAAAGTAGACGCAAAGTTTCTTTAAAAGTTCTGTTTTCTACTTGTTGTTGTTCGGGAATTTTTGAATGTGGTAAGTTATTAATTAAAGTAGGATTGCTTTAGCCAAATACCTACCAGTGATATTAAATTTTCCGTATTTTTTATGATTACTTCTTTATGGAGTATAACTACATAGTACATATCTGAGTATATCCCAGAATATAAGAATAATATTAAAATGTAAAGGTAATGAAACACGAATTTTATTGTATTGATATAATTTTATTCATTACTGTTAGAGATAATCAAAAACACTAATTTGACAAGCGTTTGCTACGAATATTATAAAATGACTATTTAATATGACCTCTCTATTGCCTGCATAAACCTTTAAAATTACAAGAAAATAGTTGTAAAATAGCATAACTTTGTGTAAAGAAATAACAAAATACATAATGTACCTACTTTAATAAACACGCGAGAAATAAAGCGAAACGTGTGTGTTCCAAACAAGTAGGTAACAAATGATTTCCTACGCGAATACGTAACTTTTCACAAAGTTTTTAATAATTTAAAACATTAGTTACAAGAATCTCGTAAGCCAAAGAGTATTCGCAATTAACAGGTAAGTACATAGAAGTTACAAGTTGTGGAATTGTAATAACAGAACTTGTCGAGTTGGTGAGACGGAGTGTGTCGCCCTTCCGCGTGCCGCGTCCGCCCAACTCCTCACTCGGAACTAGACGGTTATACGGCCGTTCGTTTATACACAAACTTCATCATCATGCAATTGACACTTAACCCTACTATAGAATTATATTATTTTGGCATTATATTTAAAGTACAAAAGTTAAATTGAACTCGAGATTATTGCAGTTAATTCACAATATTATATACAAAAGTAACGTTGAGTGTGAAAGTGCATTTGTTCGCCCCGAACCGAACGTGACAAATACAATAAGGATTTTTTGCTTTTTGATTTGAGTGGGCGGTCGCCGCGTTCGCAGTGCGGCCGAGAAACGGTTGCATACGAATTTTAAAACACGATTGGTTCGATGCGATCATTTGCGTGTCCACTCTATGTAAAAATCTATTTTATTGATAATAAGTTTGACAAGATTTGATTACTCATCATCATCAGATATCAATTGTCTAAACAATTATTTATACATTATCTAATTACCATTTTAAACATGCACATTAGGAAATTTCTTTTAAGAGTAAATTATGAAAGAAATTTCTTTTTGTGTCGAATATTAACCACGACATGGTACATAAAGTATAAAGTGAAAGTTCATTAACAGTGTGCATTAAGCTAAAAACCTAATACTAAACGATACAAAAATCATTAATTCTATTAATGTGATGTAACAGGTATTACATTACCGTAAACGAATAGTCTTTGGTACTACGTAGTCTATATATTTTATAACAAAGGTTGTCGCTATAAAGTTATCTATCGACTAGATATCGCGTAATGTCTATTTTCAGTTTATTACAAATAAATTAAGTCTAGTTTTGGACTCCTCTTTGGTACAAGAACTTAAGAAGTTAAATAGAAACATTAAAAAACACCGGAGTGAGTAATTGTGGGATACCGCTACTGAGTATTTGTTATATCATTAGGTTTATATTATAATATCTATTGGATAATACGTTGTAAAGTTTAACAATGAGTACATTCTAGAATATCAGGACCCTATTTTAAAAGACTTGATTTATCGCGTAACTTTAGAACGAGTTAAAATTCGCCTTGTAAAAGTTTTCAAAACAAGAATAGATAGAAGTAAATAGGTTTAACGAATTTGAATCTCAAGGAGTTTGTAAATATATTTTTATTATAAATGCAAATCTATGTGTTACACGTGTAGAATGTAATGTATTATTAATTTTATTAGTTACGGGAGCGGCGAGCTTTGGGAAATAGGGTCCATTCCGATATGTTGTAGAGAGCGACGTGAGACGGCACGGAACGCGTGTCTCGAATCGCAGATGGAATCCAGAAGCGGGAGAGTCATGTATCACAGATATCTGGTGTTGTCCGTACCTAACAAAACTTGTATCTAACACTAGACATCAATCACTTCATTATATCATTTATCTATTTTAATTGTATTCGTTTGTATTATAAAACTTTTATATATTTATTTTTCTATTTTCGTTTCGTCGTTGTCCCCTAAATTCGCACTTGGATGTCTAGCTAATCTCTTTAATATATAATAAAAATAAGTACATTTTGCGTAGAAAAATTTCGTTGTTGTTCTTTGAAATCAACTATTACACAGTTGGTGCATAATATCAATCGAGTTCCCCTTACAATAATCTTACTTACCGATCTGATTAAACATTAAATTACTGTTGTATTCTAAAAGTGGTATGGTATGTCTTATTGGAATATGAGGACCCGTCCCTGAACTTTTGTAAACATATCGATGTAAAGCCTGTTAACTGTTCGCTAATAAATTTATAAAACAAAAATAACATAAACTATTTAAAATAATACACTTATGAGATCATTATCATGGCAAAAATACGTAAACATTACGGTTATTGTAAAACCGCCATAGCAAACATTTTATTACGTTAATTTTAATTTTAAATTGTTTTTTCGAATTAAATATTATGTAAATATTATAAAAATAGTATAATGACATTGTATCGTGGGAATCAAGAGATAATGATATCCGTCTAATGTTTGCCTAATCATTAATTTAATAAATTACATTACTTGTTGAATTTATAAAGAAAGGAACAATTTATAATTACGTATTAAGTTATGTTACTTTTAAAAATATGCAACGATCGTCAATGTACTGATAATTCATTAACAGCTACGTCCTTACACCCTACATAATGTTTCAATAATTAGGTACTAAAGTATAAACTACGAGTATATCTAGGTATATACTTTTATAAACTGCGAAAATTGTCAATCGTCTTTATTTTTTACATAATCATAAAAAGTATTTTGTATGATGTACAGGTTTTATTGTACTATAAACTGTTCTACATAATTTCTAAAAAATGTATAAATAAAAATATTTGTGTAACTGTAAATCGAATTTTAAATTTTTAAACCTAAGTTAGCTTCATAAACTTTTACCGAACATTGAATGCGAGACTTATCATAGTAATATAACAATATCAAACACCTATTTACTTAACTTTTATCTTAGGGGTTGTACACATAATATTGCTTTTCGATCGAAAGGAATCGTCCTTTTGTATCATCAGTTATTTTGTCACTTAACTTACGTTCCTTATACCTCACACATAACAGATAACTCGAAGAACGATTCCTTTTATTATCTTATATTTACTGGATTTATCCAAAGTTTTAGCCAAAATTGTATAATAAATAGTCTTAATTTATCATAAACAATGTATATCTAGACATGTTCAAACATTATAGGATTTGTGGTGCAATATTATTTTGAAACGTCTCTTTCTTGAGAATTCGTAAGGTTTACACATTTATTAAATTTTGTAATTGACAAACTAATAGACAGTGTAACAAAGTGTATAATTCCACAATCGGTATGGCCATGCGAGTGATACAATTAATTAACACCCGTTTAAATAACCTTCTATCGAAATGTCTAAGCTAAGTTTCAATTGACAGGTCGAATTGCAGCAATTATTCTGACAAAGAGCGCACATACTCGTAGTTTAAGAGCCAGTGATGTATAAACAAAGGTATTGATTTTCCTCATGTATACTGTCATAACTGCCGCACATAATAATACTCGAATATTTCATATCGTCTCTATGCGTTCTAAGCATTACTTGCATGCTCGAGCATTGTCAAAATACCATGAATTGGAATTTTGGAAGTATCTGCGAGGGCCGAGAGACCTCCGCAGGCGACCACCATTGTTTTTATTTAAGTATCATTAATTGGGTACTTTATCATATCTAAACGGTAGCCTTGTCACGTAAATCTTGGTCAATTTTTAACGTCTTGAGTGTCGAGTGCCCTTATAGAAACCGCCCGGCTGGGTAAATAACACCCTTTTTATGTACGGCAGGTATAATACAGTAAGTGTCGAAGTAAGTATAAACCTTTTCGAATTGGCGTAAGTGTGCCACCTCCAGCTCTTAAACTAATGTTGGTAACGCCCGTCATGAGGAAGACTCTTCACCGACCGAACTAAATTAGTTTACAAGGACCATAATATGAAATGTCATATGCAGCAGTCTTATACTGAACAAGTACACTACCTACACAACATTTGCACCTAAATCGCTTTCAGCGGTAAAGGTTGATGTAATTTGCAGTATTTTAATATTTTTTTTTGTTAAGAGTTACTATAAGCCAATTAATTAAAATGCATAAATACTATTGTGAGATGCCTGCATGTTTGTGTAATTAATTGTCTATTGAAAGGTTTCTCCGCCGGCGCAGATTTCTAATGGACAAACGCTGATATCAAAGTAGTATTTGCGGTTCGAAGAATTTATTCTGACAATCTTTTGAAGGAAAAGCTTTGTATTACGAGTATAGTCGGTCAAAGTCTGACTAAGTAGTGTTAAAAGCACTTCTCGCGGTTCGGTCTATCTATAATTTATTTGTTAATTGCAGCAATAACCTTCCTTAAGGATACCGTAACTACAACTTAAAAATAAATTGACGCAAATTTTGGAAATTGACAAATACTTAGTATGAAGAAGGTACTCGTGTAAATAAATTATATAAACCTTACATAAAAGGTACATTTACAAATAATTTTATACAAGTGTTTACATTTATATAATAATAATATTTACTGGAATGTATTCAATAAAAATATTGGTCTTAGAAAAAACTCAGCGTATTTATTGTGATAACTGCACACGTATGTTTTCAGAGATAATTTTGTATTGTACCTTATATTGAGAATCATTTTAGTAAATCATTTATTTATTAGTATCTATTTTTCATAAAAATATGTTTAATATTATTTTCGTTGATGCATCGTACTATGAGGTTTTTTACCGTAAAAATATGGAAATTTTTAGTAAGATTAAACTTTAAGTAAGTTCTAAATAAATCTTTGCAATACAATCACTAAAATTATTTATAATTATAAAATTACTTATGACAATAAATTGTATTGTAAATTATTATAATTAATTTTGTTTAAATTATCAACAGTTTTGAAATTATTTGGTTGAAAGAAAATACTTTATTTTGAATTTAGATATATGAAAAAAATACTACTTAAGTACTTAAATAATAGTAAAAGATTAGTAACTAGACAACAAATTTTGATCTTAATAATTCTAAAATAAACACATAAATTAGATATACATATAAAACCAAAGCTGACAATGTGTTTTACTTTCTAAGTAATATAATATTTTATACCCTGAATAAGAACTCAAATATGTTTTAAATAAACTTTACGTATCAAAAAGTCTGTTCCTCTTACATCTGTGGTTTTTGGTGTTTGTCGTAAGCCTTTAGTTAACAATTGTTTTCTTTTCATATGAAAACGACTAAGATATTAGTATCGATAGCTTCCGTTTTATATTTATAAACGTTTCAGCTCCGTACGTAAGTAATTCTTTTTATTAAAACTCCATCACATTCCAAATGGAATTTAAACTGCAATATCTACATTTTCATTTGCATACATTTTGCGAAAACTATATACACACACACACTCATTCACACAATAAATATTGTTTTTTAATAATATTAAATAACTATTAAATACTTCACCGTACAACTTATACAAAATTACTTTTTCCGAAAATGATTACGTAATTGTTAAAACTACCCTAGTTCCGTAAATATAAATTCAAACTCTAACTTAATTAGTAGGCTCATAACAATAACATTACACCACCGCCATGTTAAATAATGTCACAATGATATTAACTAACACGTAAAGTTCGCGGGTGTGATGTTGAAACTGTTTCAACTATTTCTCCGTTAAATTGTCTATCGCAAGCTTTATTCGGTATTGTTACCAGATTACAAACATATTGGTTCAGCATAAACACGGAAACGTTAAACCCAACGCCGATACAGATTCATTAGGAAATTGAAATGCATTCTACATTCGAGAATAAGAATGAGTGTGACTCGTACCTCGTACAGATATTTGTATTGAAGTCAATTGTTCAGGATGTTTTATCGGGAGAAAGTTTTGAGAAACAACAATTCTGATCTTGTTGTTAAGTAAAACTGCACTCAAAGATTTTCAACAACTTTCAAACAGATCCGGCAGTCAAACTCGAACTTACTCAATACTCTCTGATAAAACACCCTTAAAAAATTTACTTACAAAAATCATGCCATTTACAGTGCAAAATTCTTATAAAATAATTGAGACTTACGCAATCAATTTATATGTACAAATTATAAAACATACATAACCCTTATAAACTTAAATGATTTATAAAAAAAAGTAATGTACAATGAAAATGGAACAATGTATAGCCTAAACGCCTAATTTGCTAGATAATTGTAAAACCGCCATAATAAATATCTTTTTAAAAAACATGTCTTTTACTTATATTTTAATGCTTATAATTTTTTGGTCAAGATACTTTGCTACGTAATGGGAAGCGAAATGCGTGTCTTTAATGTAAATAAGGTATATCAGGTCAGTTGGTTGGTGAGTGGAGCAGAGGAGCGCGCGTGAAGCCCGTCGCGCCGCCGCCGCCGCCCGCGCCGCGCCGTCTGCAGAGCAACAGTGAGTGTTCCCAGTCCCTGAGCCGGGCCGTCTGCACCGCGCGCCCACCCTCGCCCACGCTCACGCCCACGCCGCTGCTTGTGCGCCTACAACATCAATCTACACCTTTTACATCCTATTGCTCTCATTGTACCACAGCTCGACGGTTTCAATTAGTCTCTACGTATCACCATAACCACTACCTCTACAGTCCTCCACCCTTCGACGTGCGACCCTAACTTACCTATACTTTACTGACACTACATCAACATCATACACTTTCAACATTTACAGGCTCTTGTCATAAATTGACATCTAATTCTCAAATTTTTATTCATATTTTATCGATCAAAAAATACAATTTTGAAACATTAACTTTTAATCATTCCTTTAGAAATATGGAAAGAGCCAGACTACATTAGGTACATTATTATTGCTTTTAATTCTTCGACGTAATCGAAATTACGAACGACCTATATTCTAAAACATCTCTCGTACGAAATATCCAAAGGTGTATAGAAGTTCATAGAGAAATACTTCGTTGCAGCTTTTATTGGAGCCTCAATATTTTGGTTGACCGTCACTCATCATCGGAGCGGACGCACGCTGATTCTTGGTGCTTATTCAGGTAACTTTTTAGAGCGAAATTTTTGTTACACCTCAAGCACTCATACCTTTTCTCCGAGGAATGAGTCTGAAGGTGTGCCCTTAAATTAGAACGATCTGCGAAAGCCTTCCCGCAGGCGGCGCACCTGTAAGGTTTTTCACCGGTATGTGACCGCAGGTGTCCTCGCAACAACCACGGTCGCGAGAACTGCTTCCCACAGACGCCGCACACGTGCCCCATGCGGTGCGTGAGGACGTGCATCGCCAGCGCCGGCATCGACACGTACGCCTTGCCGCACTCCCCGCAACGCTTCGCCGCCACCGAGTCCAGGCTGCGGTGAGTCTGTTTGTGACGGGACAGGTTCGACGACGTCGCATACCGTTTACCGCATTCATTACAATCGTACCTGCCACCCTTCTCCCTGACGACGCTCACTGATTCAGTTTCAATGACAACTTCTTCTTGGACCGGTGGTGAATCCGGCGGTACGAAGGTGGGCGTTGGAGCGCGGGCATGAGGCACCGGTTCAATGACAGGCACCTGTACCGATAGCGGCTGCTCTACGACGGGGTGCGGCACAGGTTCGACGACGGAGACGGGCACGGAGACCGGAGTGGGCTCGATGACCGAGACCGGGACCGGCACCGGCTCCAGCACCGGCACCTGCACCGCTACTGGCTGCGGCTCCCCCTCCCGGTACAGCGGCTGGTACTCCACCGGAGCCGTCGCCAGCTGACCCTCTTGATACGTTATGTAGTTCACTTGAGGTTCAACAGATGTGTACTCCACCTGTTACAAGTAACATTTTTAGCAACGAGTTTCAAATAATATTATTCTCATATTATATGGTGTAGTAGTAGAGTGGAGTAGGTGTTTACCTGATGAATGGGTGCTAGAGTTTGGACCGTGTGGTAGATCGGTTCGGTTTGATCGTCAGCTATGATATATATGTTGGTGGGCTGCAGCGTGTAGGTGTAGAGGGGCACGACGGGATGCGGCTCGGAGGCGAGCACGGTGAGCACGGTGGGCGGCAGCGGCGGCACGCTCTGCGCCAGCGATAGCAGCTCGTGCGCCGCCTCCGTGTCCGCCGCCGACCGCTCCGAGAACGGACTGCTGCCCAGCTCCGCGTACTCCGCCGCACGACTCTCTGAACACAGACAATACAACATTACTATACCTCAATTACTTCACAATTATTACTTATATAGTTTACTTAAGGCTACCTCCTTATTTAAATAAAGCCATCTTGCATTATTGTGTATTACATTATTAAATGTGCTTTAAGTTTTGGTATTGGATACAACAAACAGTTGAGCAGTGCGGTAAGGACGTGGGTACTTGTTGAAATGTTGTTTACCGCAACCGTTTCTAAGGCAATTACGTCCAGTCACCAGTCACCACAAACAACAAGTCTTTATAAACAACTGAAACAGAACTGTTACTAAGAACACAACTTGAACCTAATTCGTCATTAAATTTCTTGAGGTATACCCCAACTAATGAAGAGTTTACTTCTCAACGGTTCTGAATA
The DNA here is from genome assembly GCA_958496195.1 of Timandra comae. Taxonomy (NCBI): domain Eukaryota; kingdom Metazoa; phylum Arthropoda; class Insecta; order Lepidoptera; family Geometridae; genus Timandra; species Timandra comae. Next base: position 9,616,595 of record OY292353.1, on the reverse strand, counting down.
CATTTTAGTTTAATAAAACACTTATTAAAGGAACTATTGTTTGTATGCGTTATGGCAGCAGTAAGTTTTATGTTAAAATCAATATTTTGTAATTATGATAACGAATGTTAATATTTCCAATTTATTAAAACATTTATTACTTATCTGAATGGAATTTAATTCATTCCCTTTTAGACTCATTACTTTCGTAATAAAATTGAGAGCTATGGTACCTATTGCATATAACCAATATACTTTTAAGATTCAACCGGGTAGAGGTAGGTCGGGTAGAGACGCAATGCAGTGGAGATACGAAATAGTTAGGTGATGCAACTCTGCGCTATGTGTACTTGTAATACGTAATGTGTTCATGTAATGCCTTTATATTATAAAGTTGATGCGTACGTTACATTTTGAGATTACTTATTATTGCTTACATTACAATCGTCATTGTCGTTAGCCCGTGTTCGCCCACTACTGGACATAAGTCAATCCCATGTCGCACCACCATACTTGGGCCTTGATAAAGAATATTTTCTGTCAGGTACTGATTCTCAACTAAATTGCTTCGGTAGTTTTTATGTGAAAGAGTAACTAACATCCACACATCCACTAGGATGTGAATGACGAAAGTTCATGTGAATGGACTAGATGGATGTTTATTGGTCAATTATACAAAAACTACTACGATTGATTTAGGTGAAACTTCGTAGAGATACTTTTTATACCGAAAATCCTACGGAATCGCATTTTTAACTGTACTCTAAACTAAACTTTCACATAATTACGTTTATAGCTTCCAAATGATTGTTAATTCAATATATATTGAACTACATAGTTACTTAGCAACGAGTTATTCCGGTCTCCACAACTGATCTTATTCCCGACTGATTCACGCTTCACAAACTTATTACAAAGTAAAATATTTGTCTTGCAAAGTTAAATATTTACTCTATTTGTTTTTATCTCATCAGATAATGTGATAGCGACATAATTGTAATCTACTTACAATATCAGTTAACATAGTCCTCCTCTAATTATCACTTTAAAAATAACATTGATTTAGTACTTTGTATAACGAAATTGGTTCACCGTTTTATCGATTACAAATATAAGACAACTAAGTATATAGAGTCACTATTTCCAATGGTGAACATAATCACAAGTATGAACATTAAACATCGTTCTGCCTGTTACTGAAGTTACCTTTGTTAAAAAAGCTCATAATACAAAACTATTTACACAAAATTTGCTACAGTACCGGTTTAGCCATATTTACAAACTTTTATTTAACTTGCTGATGTGTTGGGCAAATGTTGCAACGGAATTTTATAGTAGTTATCCTTATATGTACATGGTTGGTTAGTGACATAATGGTAAGGCTAACTTGGCGGACTTTTCGTAAATTTTTCGGGGTTTCTTTATCTAGTTATTTTATTAATGAAAGTACACATATCATTTTATATATCGTTGTTTCTAACGATAAAAGAAAGAGATATAAGTACTTAATATTCCTTTATTTAACCGACTAGCGACTTCCAAAAAAAAAGCATGAGGAGGTTCTCAATTCAACTTGTAGATTTTTATGTTTGTTATGCGATTTCTTTGTAATTTTCGTATTTGTGACAAATAAGTAAGTACATACAATTAGGTTTAACCCTTTTCATGTGCTTACGCGTCACGTTAAGCGTTCCAACCATTACAAACACTCTAAATCCCAAACCTAATACCTCTACTTACTGTACCTTCATTAAAAATGTATCGATTTATTGTTAATTTGATGGTAAGGCACTGTTATTTACTCGTTATCAGTTAATCATAACAGTTCCTTGTATAACGTCAAGTAGTTTCTATAAATTTTATATGAGTTATTTGAGGTTTGTATTCATTTAAATATTGACATAGTTTTCTACTAATATTAGCTATGCTGTATTTATACATGGAGGTAAGTGGTTGTGTATCACTATTATTTATTCATATGACATGGTTTATAGTTAACGTTGGTTTGAATGGCATTATTATAGGGTATTTGGGAAGCATCGACAGGAGTATGGCACACAATATCGCTATTGTTACAGCCGTTTGCTTGTTTTGACAATTGGCTTCACTCCCAGTGCTCCTACTATGAATTGATACATGTTGGTTAATATAGGTAATCGAGTTGGTCGTTGCTACTACGGTAATAAAACAATAACTATACACTCTACAAGTTTTTTGTTAGATTTGTTAGTTTAAAAGATAAGGGTACGGTTTCGGATTTTATATTTCAACAGTGTCGGCAAATGCGTAAAGAGCACTGTTTATAGAAGCACAACTCAAAAAATGCTTAAATAAATCATTGAAATTGTCGATAAATTCCTATAAATAACCAAACTGGTTACGGACTACTATAAAAAACCCAATATAAAAAGTTTCAATCGGATAAATAGTAACAAAAATATAAAAAGCTCTGCCAGTTCACGATATTCGTTTGCATTACAGTATAAATTAATCCGACATTTACAAAGCGAATACTCGGAACTCAAACAACGTAAACATTGATTTTGCTTATAATTTGCACTCTCCATTTACTCATTTAAGTAAATTAAAATATTTTCATAGAAATATTTTCATCATATCAATTACAAAAAGCCAATAGATAAGTACGATATTAACATATTTTAATCACGTTGAAATGTTGTTAATAAACATATTTCATACATGATTGGTCACTAATTACATTATAATGTTCGTACACTCTGAAAATTTGTACTTTAATTTACTATTTTGTAATTTAATTTTAACTTTATATGCAATTAAATAAGACTCTGAGTGTTGCCGTAAGTCATTTGCGCAAAATGGATTTATGAAATCGTCGCAATTCAGGTATTATCGTACGCTAAAAATAAAATAAAAAATCAAACTTCAACTCGCGCGCGCACAAAATGGGATTCCTTTTGGAACTTAACCGAAATTGACAGTTGTCCATCGAAGTACCGTAAGCAAAATAGTTTTAACAATATCAATAAATTTAGCAACTAAAAAAACATTAATAATATTATTATGTATTTAGAAAATTATTTATTAGTAACGAAACTACAAATGTTCATTTATTATTTTTTCACTCATTGATATTACACGTTAAGATGTGTGCCTAAATGCATATTGAATACAAAGTCGAACCACATTTCAAGGAGAAAATTTAACTATCAACTGTTCTCATTTTGATTTAGTTGAAGCCATACAAATCTAGCTTATTTAGGAATTCAATGAACATAATAAGGTAAATTACGGATAATATATCGGAAGTATTTTTTAAAATAGAACTTCCACTGCCTTATTTGTGTTGCATTTTTAGTCTGGTTTAACAAAACCTGGTAAGCATTTGACACCTTGTCAGTCAAATCTGTCACTTTGACAGTATTCAAAATTGATTGTAAAACCTGGTTTAGTGCTAAACCAGACTAACAATGCAACGCAAATAAGGCAGCCTTGGTTTAAAAAAGTGTCGGCGCTATTTTGCTGACCCTGCCGCCACGGACCGCGCAGACCGCGTGTCTCACTTTCGTTGTATTCCACGCTGATCGCGCGCGATTTAAACAAGCCGGATTAAAAAATCTATGTTTTTATTTTCTGTTTTATTGACTATTGAAAAAGTTAACAGTTAAAGTTTATTGGCTTACACTTTTTATGTGGATACAACTGCGGAGTGCAATAGGTTACAACATATTTGATTTTTATTTAAATATTTATCTTATGACTCGCAGTTTCTCTCGTGTTTTCGTTCCTTATGTAAAGTATGATAATATATTGCTTCTAATACTTCTAATACTTCTTAATACACAGACTATGAATGAAAAAGTATTATTCGAACGGTATCGTCTGTTTTGGAGATTAGCGCGATTAAACAAACGAACCCTGCTTAGTCATGATACTAGTGACGATACGAGTTTATCGAATCAATGTTACATAAAGTCCAATATGTTAAGAAATATATAAGTGTAAAATATAGTATGTTATACTTTCGTTTAAACGTTACAGAGATAATTCGTAGCAATTACTTTTAAAATTGGTTAAACCGCAGTTCACGTTAATTGTTCGTACCACGGTAATTAATACTGAAAACTTAATAAAACGTACGTTTGTCATCAGGGGCTTTCAGTCACGTGCTATGTCGTATATAAAATATCTGTACCAAATTTCATATAAATCGGTCAAGTAGATTTAACATGACAGAGGTTTATAACTCTGTCATGTTAAATCTACTTGACCGATTTATATGAATTTTGGTACAGATATCTACAGTAAAAAAAACTTTTCGCATTTATAAATAAGTAGGATGATAAAGTGAAGCATCGAAGTGAAACTAATCTGTGAAAATAATTATCACAATCTGTTAAGACAGTGTTAGACAGGCGCCCGGCCAATAAATAGCGGTATTTTCTAAAGGTTGATTTTTAATATTACGTCACATCGGCAGAGGAAAGAGGCTGCCGTCAATCTTCCTGTTTCCTCGGCGTAGGCGCGAGGGCGGCTTTAATTTTGTTAAAAGTATTTTTATATCTCGCAACTACTTTCTAAAACCAATTTGAACAAAGTATTTTGAACAAAAATATCTTAAAAAGCAAATCATTTCTCGGCGACTGGCGAGGAGAGGTAAAAAAGGCTTATTGCAATTCAATATTTTAATGACACTGCAGGAAATCGACGCCATTTCGCTAGCGTCAATTAGGATATTTAAACAATCAATGTAGAATCTTTGCTTATTTTTAGACTAGATGATGATATGATGGTAAGACTTCCAAAATACATATTAAAAAGATCAATAAATACATTTCCGCTGTCGGCCAACAAGAGATGATTTTCATTTAATTGGCAAGTGTTTACAAACATAATTTTGAAAGTTCAGACACATAATACTGATTAAGATTGTTAAATTGTTTTCAAATAGTTTGTCTCACACACAATGAGGTTGCGCCGAACAAGGGTGGCATAATCGAATGTGTACGTTTATGAATATCAGTCCATTGACCAGTAATACTCTGTTACAAAACTGAGCAAAGTGAAACCTTATTACGGAAGCAGCCTTTATGCCAGAACCAGCCTTTATTTCAGCCCTATAATTTTATATACATATAAAATTAAATGTAAAACACGAATTTCAAAAGTATCTAAACTATAAATTATACAGACATTTTTCTTCAAAAAATTAATATAGGTTTCATTCAAAAATGTTCCTTAGCCGACTAACTTATTAGACACCTAAGCCCAGTCATTTAGCTTTCAAGATTTTCAACAGCTGGGTAGTAATTAGGCCTTGTTAGCTCAGTAAAAACATCGCCAGGATTCGGCACGGTCCCGAGTTCAAATGACTGCCGAGAAAAGTTTGGATTTAGAAAACACGGCCGATTAAAGTCGTTTTACTTCAATCTATCCGCATATCCTTGTTACTGCTAAAGTAAACCTAACTTGTAGATTCTGGATAATGTATATACATACTTACGAAAATATCCTTTTGTAAATAAATACTTAGATTAAATAGAAGACACCCAGGACAAAGGCATGTTAATGCAAATGTTTGTCTGAGAGGGAACCAAACCCGTAACTCATGGCATAGTAGGCGGGGTTACCAAACCAAGTACGGCACTCGATCGTCAAACATAAAAGGATACTGGAGTTGTCAGTCAATTTTTAAAAGCTTTCAGATTTGTCAATCAACGCACAACTCAAACAACCGGAGGCTTTCAAGCCCAAGTGGTTCAAAGTGAAAACAGAATTAACAGTGACCGTTAACATTTTACAATGTAGAAAGTGTTTTTGGGAATTTAACCCCTAAAGTAAGGGATAAAAATGTGCATGATTAAAAGTTCCCACGAAATAAGAACCGCGACATTTTTTAAAGTCTTTGAAAAATGCATTTAAAATAGCCTCAGCTGGGACTTGAACTGAAACCATATTGAATGCATGCTTTTTTAAAGTCGTTTAAAAAGAGACAGGGCTATTACGCAAGTCAATCCACGGGTAAAGCGATAATTTATACCTTTTAATAGTTTAATTTTTATGTTGAAAACCATAATAAAGTATTGTTTGACTCGAGCAACGTCATCTTTCATGAACATGCCAAAGCTCTACTTAACTTGCGAATCCATTAATGTTATATCATTCGGTAAAAATTTCATTAAATTTAATAATTTCTGTACAATGTTTTCAGTAGGTAAGCTGCTTTACTTCGTAATATTCAATTACAATAGTATTTAATGGTAGGAAATGTATATAAATTTTAAACCATTGTTAATACGAGTATTACAATCCTTTTAGTAAATTGTACTTTTGAATATTCTTTTCTTTTGTAGTAAATATTGTAAAAGGATTTTTTGTGTAAAATTTTGTAATTCGCCTTTATTAGCCTTTTTAAAGTAAGAAAAGGACATTGTATGATTTTAAAACCTTATTTACAAATTTTCTTTCAAACGATTTGTTTATTTGATACTCGCATATATTGTCTTTTACTTCAATACTAATCCCTGAGACCGAGATCTATGCAAATAAACACAGGAGCCAGCTAATATCTTAGTGAACGTAATGTAATCAAGTATTTCGTATCATTAATCGAACATTGTTATTAAAACAATATATTAATCGAGTATTGTAATGGTTTAAAGATCGAATCCCACAAAGTTATCGATAATCCCAACTAATGTGGTTGTAATCACGAAACAGAGTTTGTTTGATATGCTTTCTCGTCTTAACTACAAAACTAATCACTATGAAAATTGGCACACACGTTGTCAGGGTTATAACAAAAGAGGATACTTTGTATCTTAATATTCCCCAGAGATCCACAGAAACGGGAACAAAACGCGGTCCACAGCGAGTGAATAATAAACTAGTGCATGTTTTTCTCTCATCTACGGCAAAATCGTACGTCAGAGAACAAGCGGAAACAAAAAACTTGCAATCCGTTGTTTTAAAAATCACAAAAAGGAGAAGAATATATAGAATAAAAGAATTATTCTCAATTTATCGCTCAATCTATCGCGGTTGCATCTGGTCACACCAAAAGTTACAAATTGATTGCAGAAGAGTTCGTGATTATTTTTTCCCATCTGATCACAGAAGCTTGAATAAAAAATAAAGAATATTATTATTTGCAATAGAAAGAGATAGATAATTTAGAAACACGCCATACATATTTTAAATTTTATTTTACTAATTTGTTCTAAGTATTGTTTAGTTTTGTTGTGTTTTAAATAAATATTTCTTTCTAGTACAATTGACAATCACAGTTCGATCAGGGGCTATCTCGACCGGGAAAGTACTCACTCCTCTACATAATATTGTCGTGAAGTAGTTGACGCTCACGCACTGCTTTTCGCATAGTAAGTGAGAAGTCTGGGACCCATCGCACCCTCGCGCTTAACTTTACCTGTCATTGTACGATGAAGGATGTCTGTACAATGTACCACGATTTAAAAAAAAGAAATCTCGTAAAATTTCCAATATAAACTTTATTAAAAAGTAACTTCAATATAACAATAATAGCCGTTACTATGCGTGTGTGCGTAGTTTCTGATACCCTAGATACAAGCTTCGAGCTTAGTACAGTCGAGGTCAGTTACTATAATGAGATGATGTTGTGAATGATTATGTTATGTTATTTTAAAATTGGCCGGGTGTCTACTACGAGTATTAAACGTATTGGTTTATAAAAGACAGAAGAAATAAACATCTATATTCCGAGATAAATAATAAACTTCAAAAATAACATAGCACAATCATTCACTCATTATAGTGTAACTGAGTAACTGACCCCTAAGTTCGTATTTTGTTTGTAGGGTATCAGAAACTATGCACACACTCATTCAACAAAACAGAAGAATAAACGTCACTAAACTATAAAATTATATTTTAATAATACTTCTCGACATCAAATGTCAAGTAGCGGTGATTTTCAGCTAACCTTTGCTCACTCAGATCAGTTATGTTAATAACTGTTGATGTAGCACGAGAGATTATGTTAATCTTTAATTATTAAGTTATTATAAAGCTACTGAACAAATGCGTATTTACGTTTCCATTCTTATAAATACATTTTCATTTTAAACGAAAATGTATTCTATCTTTTCTTTATGATGTTCTAAAGTGTTGATGAAACTTTATAGACACTTAAGGTAAGTAGCGAATAATTTCCAACATACATATGTTTTGTAATATATTATCAGACACCGTTATTAGGTAATAGATTCCATCATAGCCAGGGTTTATCCAAACATTCTTAAAATATCCGAATTAAGAAGTCAAAAAATAAAATAATACTAATCTTTATATGACTGTTTAATCATTAAAAATTACTATCATATTTTTAATAGTGTACAAACCGAGTTGTCTGTACATTTGTTGAAAAAATATTTAATTTTTATACATTTTGTTAACGGGTGTGATATAGACAGATAATTAGCACTATCAGCGTAAGAACAGCGGTACCCCCTTTGGTAATGTTTTTTTCAATCAAACATTGTTTAAAGTCGATCCAAATAATTGAAAATACTTTGAAATAAGTTCGAAATACTTCCATCATACGTGCGGCTTACCGACAACATTCTCAAAATACCTCAAATAAAAATGTTAGAATTGCCATTTCATTTAATGCAACATTATTTTATTTTATAATTTTAAAAGTCCTAAAATAATTGTGTGAATCACTATAAAAATAATCTTATTAATTTATTAATATTATGTTATTTATTACATACTAGCTGTGCCCCGCGGTTTTACCCGTCTGGAACCTTATCCTGTGGGAATTTTGGGATAAAAAGTATCCTATGTGTTATTCCTAGATATGAAGGACATTTGTACTAAATTTCATGAAAATCCATTCAGTAGTTTTTGCGTGAAAGAGGAACAAACATCCACACATCTAAACATCCACACTCACAAACAATCGGCTTTATAATATTAGTTGGAAGTCAAAAGACAATATAAATCGCAATTTCAATAGTACGAGTACAAATGAAAATTTGAAGCGACAATTTCACAGAATTTTATCATATTAAAATATTTGTGTTCAGTACGCGGAGACAGGTAATCGTTCATTGTTGTCAGCCCCCAGCACACAGTACTAAAACAATTCACACACAAATGTCCGCCCGTATAATACGTTCTTATTTTAGCGTTAAATTAATATTTCATCCTCAATATTTTTGTGTACAATTCTTTGTTGCGGCATTAACATTACATGTCTTTTTTATAAGCACTTTTCTAAGTACTTATAAAAGGGAGTGTTTATTACTTTCTCTATTGGTCCGGTTGGAATGTTGTTAAGTTAACTAGGTTTACATAGATCGCTTGTTGTGTTTTTCCTAAAAGTCTGTAGTGATAGGAAATTTCCGTTATAAATTTCGAGGTACGAATAGTTAATAGGAGAGGATAGGTGTCTTGTTACGCTAATTATAATTAATTACACGTTTTGCTTGCTAAATGGGGTACGACACTCATTAGTGATATCCATGGAAACTTACGCTTGTCACCGAAACCACTCGAAATTCTAATTTATAATACGGCACGACCTTCGATTCAAATTCCAGCTGAGGTGTAACTTTTAAATCTATCTAATTATTTTAGAGTAATTAAGCATGTAGTTGTAGGTACTTATATGACAAAATAAATACTAAACAAAATATTTTAGTAGTTACATGTTGCGTATATATTCGCGTGTATTTCATTGAAAAGAAAAAATATACTCGTTAAACGAGTACCGTGGAGTAGCGATCGTGCCGCCGCCGGCAGCCATTCGCCGCCCGCCCAACGCTCTTCAAAATGTTAGGATATAGTGCAATTTATTACGAACGCTTTATTCTTCAAATACGTTTAAACACGAAAATGGATTACAAAAACTGAACAAAACTGTTAACATTCTTACTTGTTGCAACTTTGAAAAACTAACAAATGTCTTTATTAGTTTTAAACTAATCTGTCTACAACGCAAGTTTCTACAACATAAATTATATACATGAAGTGAATATTAAAAGATACTTCTACAAAATAAATGAAAAACATTGTAACAATTAAACAAGATCTTCCCAACAAAGACTTAAAAGGTAAGTAAGCAAATTATGGTTTCATAGAAAAGGAAAAGAAACGTCGATATTTAAATTACATAAAGCTTTAATATCTACATTTAAAATACTCTCATTGGTTTTCCCGGAGAATATGAAGTGTATTTACAGAAATACTCAGATGAGATTAAAATTTTGTAGAAAAATATTTCTATGAAATTTATTTTCTTTGAATCTTTTCATTTGGCTTCAAGTTTATCAGAGCATTGCATTTGAATAATACAGAAGAGCCTTTGTGAAGGTGGAGCTATTTCGCTGAGTTTTATTTTATTATGTAGACGTGAATGTTGTGGACGCAGTAATTTCTGCGCTCGTCGGCTTAAATAATTAAATTAAGTGGCCCTGATTGTCTGTTAATTCGAAGATTAACTCGTTATACACACGTAGCTAGATAATAGAAATTTAATTTTAAAAATTGCGTTTATCTTATACAAAACGTGAAATCGAGCAAAGCCTTATAAGTATTACAAACATATGTCTAGGTTTGATGGTGTGGTTTTACGATAATTGTTCTAACTGTAAGTATTTATTTGAGTTTTTGTAGCGATAATTAACAAATTAACGAATGTATTAATATATTTGCTAGTTTCGTTTTGTAAGTTACTAATGTAGGTATTTTTACATAGTTCTATTTTACGTATCAGAGTGTTTCAAAATTTAGTTATTATACTGTATTTTATTTTATTGTTTACTTAATGCGTTTGTCACTAGAGACCTAAAAAAAACATATACTTAAGATTTTTTTTATGTATAAATTGAACTGATTTGTAAGTTCTCTTGAGAATAAAATTTCTTTAAACCGAAACCGAAGTAGCAGTGCCCCTTGGTTTAATTTTTCGGGGTATGAAGATGAAAGATAGATTTATAGTTGTAGTTACAATATAGTTTGAGCTAAAAAGTCAGCCCAAGTGATATGTCGTACGACTGAACCAACTAACGCTGAGTCGAGTTTAGGTGGCAAAACTTATTGAATAGCGAGGACACGTCACGAAACTTCCAATAAAACCGATATCACGAAGTTCCTCAATCAACAAAAGCGAAGTATATGTAACATATTCATGAAATGAACTAAAATGCAGTATTTGTATTTGAAAGGTGAAAAGCATCCAATTTGTAGGTAATAATAATATGATTCAAAAGAATTACTGTTAAACCTACATATGTTCTTATATAAAAAGCTTTGATTATTCTCGACCAGCAGCGCCTCGCGGTTTCACCCGAGTAGTTCCTGTAAGAATTTCGGGATAAAATTTACTAAAAACTTTCAAAATTCGTTGAGTAGTTTTAAAGATTTAAGGGACAGACAGACAGCGACATCGATTTGTTTTTATACTATGTAGTGATAAGAGGCAGGTATGTACTCGTAAGTGGGTAATATTCCGCAATTAGACCTTAACTAATTAAGGCCCTTAATCTATCCTCGGCTATCTTCAGACCCTCGCCTGACGGCTCGGGCCTCAATAGCGCCTCGGAAGTAATCACCAACTTACCTCGCTTGTACCATAAATAACTATTACTAACACCAAAGACCAAAACGTCAGAGTGAGGGAGAAATCAGGTGACTTTTGAAGGAATGGTATATTTGTATACTTTTTCATAGAGTAGACCTTTCGACTTTTCGTTCATAATATTGTAACAAACTTTCACTTCTTATTAGTCGACCTTTAGACCCAAAAATTTTATATTACTTCTTTTATACATTAATATACACTTTAAATAACCATTATAAATAAATCATGAAACTACGAGTAGATACTGTGTCACACTAAAATGGAATATAAAATATATTTTGGGAGCTGAATAACGAGCTCTCAATAATAATGAGATGTGATCCATCTGGCTCGTCCTGCAGTAATCTGTAAAATAGTCGACAGGTGTCGAAGCGTATATATTCGCACCAAACCGATATCAGTACGTGTAATTTAACGCTGCCCATTACGGTATTAATTAGCGACGTGGGACCGCGCGTCCGCCGTCCAACTTTGAATAGATTTAGTGCGAAACATTCGGAACTTAAGTAACTGTATGCAAATAACTGATTCATATGTTAAATGGTTTTGAGTTGGACAAGTATCGCTCCCTTTATTTAACTTATACGATTAACAAGAAACCACCTTGGCTTCATGCAATTTTGCGATGATTATATTATAAATAATAAGTAAGTATATGAATAGGTTCAGAAATATTAAAAGTTGTTGTATGTAACACTGTATGTAATGTATGTAAGTAGGCAGTTCTTTCACAAACCGTTCTAATTGTGTTTCATTGTGCGTGCTGCGATATGGAAAGGTGTTTTTGTGAAAGATTTTATTAGGTGTATTTTCTACCTTAGCGTTGAATTGCTTTAATTATAAATGTAGTCTGAAAGCTGTAAAGTGACGCCGGCTATCTTTATCACGGTACTGACGCCTCAAATAACTGAGCGGTAACCATTCCGAACAGCTAAGCTAAAAACTAAAAAACCTAAAAAGAGCACAGACGGAGTATAAACAAAGGCCGGGAAAGCCACGGGCGAAAGATGAAACATGGAAAAGCATAAGATACAAAAACAATATCTTATTTTATATTTGAGACATTATTATTGACGATAACGACGTCGTACAACAATTTGTGCAGTCAAAATGTTTGTTCTCAGTCTGTTCGTAATATGTACATATATACGTAGATATTGATGTATATTATTAATTATGCATGTCCACCCCCACCCACGATACACGATCCGAGTTCGGAAAATGTGATATTAACGCGACTTCGTCTGCGCTAACTTCATAATTGGTTCCAGAGTGGAATAGTTCACAATTAGGGAGCTAATAACATTCGTATTAATAGGAAATACCACTCTTAATTAGACCCAAAACCTTTCTAAATACAAAGCAGACGATATTGTTTATTACACAAGTTACAATTTATACAAGTTTATATTTTAAAACTTTTGACTGCATTTTTTTGTTTTTTATGTGTCAAAGACTGTATTTATTAATAACGTCGTAAATAAACCAAACAGGATTCAACATTGCCTTCTAAATGTACTAAAGGCAACATTCACTAGTAATTTAGTGCACCAGGCATGTGCTCATAGGTATACATAGCACAATCCGCTTTGAGCTGAAATCCCATTTCCAAATCTCTGAGTTAATTCCGTACTTAATTTGATATCATGAAATAGGACTAAATGCGACTATATCTTGTGTGTGCCTTGGATTTCAAACATCGACCGTAGGTAGGACTTATAACAAATCTACAATAAAAAACGTATTCATAAAAAGTTGACAACAACGTAATATGTTAAGTTTTGTTTACATATCAATTTTACCGACAAACACGTTATTATTGTTGAGGTTGCAACAAACGTCGATTTTCAAATTACTCGTTGTTTTAATGTAACGAAATGTAATGATGAAAATTAATTTACCAAATATTTCATCGATGTGTTTTGTCCAATGTCCATTGAAAAGCTGTCACCAACATTACTCTGAGCACTTTCAATATGTTTAACTATTTGTACATACGTTTACAGAGAACAAAGTACTATGTTTGTTTGTGTTCGGTAACACATTGTGCCCTTCGGCTAGTCGTTAATGCAATGAATTAATGAAATGACACGAGACAATTATTTAACATTTACGTTTCAATTTTCATTTTAAATGGTATTGAAGAATTGTTTTGCAAGATTGCGAGGGACTCTTACTAACGATATTATCAGAGTGAGAATTTTCTATTATACCTGTGTGAAATCAACATCAGTAATTTTGCCAAATACGACTCATAAGAATTAGACAAATAGATGCAGCCGTTGTTATGACTTCGTTTTCATACATCCTCCAATGGTTTTTTATTTACTACTAGTAACCCACCCCAGCTTGACACGTATGTATTTCCCATAGATTTTCCTCATACTACTCATACAACTCATATACGATCCTTGTCCTGTCTGTTAAGAATTTAATATTTTTACAATAATTCAATTTGATGCAGTTGACCCCAAGTTATGGGCGTAAATACGAGTATGTACATACATTTCGGCGATTCATTTTTATTAATAAAAGATACATATAGACATAAGACGTAATCCTTAGCTTAGGGCTGATAAGAAAATGCGATGTCAGACAAACAAAGTCTGCTATTGTGTCCATTATATTGTGTGTTTTTAACGCTAAACGCTTAACTTTTTAACACGCCTTTATTAGCTTCACTTATACGAGTATGTTTATAACAATATATAAATCCTATAAGTCAATTTTAAACAACTTCTAGTATTTTAACATAAAAGTGAATTACTAATTTATCAAACAAAATATATATCACACTTTTTTATATTTTTAATAGTCGCGTGCTGCGGCTTAACTTTAGTATCGTAGAACAAAATCTATGTAAAGCTAATGTTACTCGGTTATGGTATACCACTTTGCTGATAAGACTTTCCACAATCAATCTAATAGTTGTTTTTATTTATATTGTGTGATCGAGTGACGAGACGAGCGAGGTGGTCACTGAGAGCACATTATAATAATGAGTACTAGCGTATTGAGAGTAACTATTTACTTTGAATTTGTACTACAAACTTAAATAAAGTTAATTTAAAAAAATAAGAAACCGACTTCAGCACTAAAATGAAAGAAAATAATTTAAAATAAACGATATTATTAATACATATTTACAATTTATAATTAGTAACTTTTGGAGTCAGTGCCAGCCCAGGATAGTTTTTTTTCCTTATAAGATAGCACGAGACGCGCCTATAATATTAATGAAGGCTTTGGCTGTCACCGACTTCAAAAGTAACTAATTATAAATTGTAAATATGTATTAATAATATCGTTTATTTTAAATTATTTTCTTTCATTTTAGTGCCGAAGTCGGTTTCTTATTTTTTAAATTAACTTTATTTTGAATTTTTTAGTGGGAAGCAAGTCTCCTTCTGAAAAAGACGCTTAAATTTTCCTCCAGAAGAGCTTTTGACTCGTGGATCACTTGAATCCTTTTTTGTGGGAGGAAGACTTTACGTCTTTCCTCTGTCCAGGGAAACGACGGGGTATGTCGGACTCCGCGCCGCAAAGATAGAGCGGTGACGCGCTTACCGACTAAAACCCCTTGGTGTGCCACCTCTGCGCTTATGGCCGAAACCGGAAGAAACGCGGCTGCACGCTACTACGATCCCGGAGAGCGCCTCTACCCTGTTAAGGGTTTCTCCTCTGAGCTAGAATGTAGCTCTAGGCGACAGATGTTGAGTTACCCCCTTCCGAAAGTACCGCGCGCCACCTCGAGTCCTATATGGCGGCAGTGGATCTCCCCCCGGGGATCACTGCCGCAGGTCGGGCGTATGGCGGTTGCAGGACAAAGTAGTAGCGCTTCCGTCTGCCCAACCTTCTGCTGCGGATAGTATTAGTGGAGAGGGCTTCGCGCTCTCTCTCCGCAGCTATTTTTTGCGAGAGTACGACCTCACAAAAGGTGGACACTCCAATCCAAGACCTCTCCTCGCTCACCATAGCAGAGACTACATTTGGCAAGGAGAGGTCGTTTCCCTCGATTGCCGCGAGAGTTGCGAGGGCAATACCCTTTTGCAGGGATTTTTTCGCTGCTCTATAAGTGTCGAGCAGTTCAATCTCAACGGGTACCGCTTGAATCCTGTCCCATGAGCTGATGTTACTCATGATTCATAATCTAACACAACCCTGCATTTTATTACTTCTTTTTAACTTCATCATCCCAATTAAACCATCATTTTATTACAAAACTTCTTTATAACCACAAAAGTATAAGAACTTTTTAGAAAATTAACCAAAGTCAAAATAAAAACGAAAATAGAGGATGACGTTTATACTGTCTATTTATTAATTGAAATAATATATACAATCTAATCTTGTGCAGTGTTTGTTTGTAATATCTAAATATATTTTTTTACCAAAAGTTTTATGAAAACGCTCTGAAGATATATGTGTAATACGAGGGGGGGTCAAAAAGTTCGCGGAACGGAGGGGAAGGGGGGTGAAATAAAATACTGTACTATTTTTCTTTTTCAATATATTCCCCCTTAAGTCGAATACATTTTTCAGATCTCTCTATTAACTTATTAATACCGTCGAAAAAAAATGATTTGTCTTTGTCCTCAAAATAGGCCGAAATCGCCGACTTGACTTCTTCATCATCGGAAAATTTCTTCCCCCGAAGCTCTTTTTTTAATTTGGGAAATAAAAAATAATCACAGGGGGCTAAGTCTGGACTATAGGGAGGATGGTTTAACATTTCGAAGCCACAGTGATGAAGGGCAGCCATCGCAACGCGGCTCTTGTGTACCGGTGCGTTGTCATGCAAAAGCAGCACACCCTTTGTCAACTTTCCCCGCCTTTTCTCCTTGATTGCTTCTTTTAATTGTCTTAGTAGATTAGCGTAGTATTCTCCCGTTATAGAAACACCCTTATCTTTATAATCTATTAATAAAATACCCTCTGTATCCCAAAAAACAGTTGCCATGATTTTTCCAGCCGATTGTGACACCCTGTATTTCTTAGGGGGGGGCTGACCCTTTTTATGCCACTGCATAGACTCTTGCTTCGACTCAGGCTCATAATGATGAACCCAAGTTTCATCTGCAGTAACAAGTCTTGCAAAAATTCCTTCCTTGTCGGCGCTACAGAGGTCTAAAAACTCCTTTGAATACTCGACGCGCAGCTGTTTCTGTGGTGGTGTGAGCATTCTTGGCACCCATCTTGCGCTGACTTTTGACATCCCAAGATTGTCGTGTAGAATATTTAAAATGGTTGTAGGTGATACTCCAACCATTTCTGCAAGTTGTTTCTTCTTCAAACGAGTATCCTCCAGTATAAGATTCTCCACTTTTTCAACGATG
Source organism: Timandra comae (assembly GCA_958496195.1). NCBI lineage: Eukaryota > Metazoa > Arthropoda > Insecta > Lepidoptera > Geometridae > Timandra > Timandra comae. The sequence continues at coordinate 9,599,675 of OY292353.1, read as the reverse complement.
TTTGAGGTGGTGGCCTCAATCGGCCGTCCTGAGCGAGGGTCGTCTTCAAGAGACTCTCTGCCTTGCTTGAAAAGGCTATTCCACTTGTACACCATGGTTTTCCCAGGGCAAGAGTCCCCGTATACTGATAACATTTCTTCCAAAATTTTCTGAGGTGGTTTTCCTTGCTTAGTGAGGAACTTTATGACGGCACGAAACTCGATTTTTTCCATGTTCAAGTTTTTCTTCCGGATTCACTTGTTTGATCGACGACAGGTCAAAGGTTATTGACACAATCAGGTTCAAACTTGGCATATATACTCACAAAGAGTTGCTCATTAGTTACTACCTGCGGCAGGTCCCCCACCCCCCGCTATCCCCTCCATTCCGCGAACTTTTTGACCCCCCCTCGTAGGTACCTATAATAGTATAAAAAATCATTTTTAAAAAAATGTTGTAGGTTCGGGTTTATTTCAGTGTATGTTAACGAATTAAAAAACAGGACATTTTTATATCTAAAACCCATGAATTGTGAACAGCATTTGATTTAAATACGAAAGAATACATTCAAAAAATTTTCATCCAGAAATTCTTATGGTATCAAGAATATCGCGAGCAAAACCATGGGTCACAGATAGTTTTACTTTTAATAATGTCAATCGCTTGTCAATCGACACCCCAGCCTACATTGTTGCGGGTTTTTCCTCGATTTTTCCTGGATCCCATCATCAGATCCTAATTTCCTTGACATGGGACCACTTCGCGAATATCCGCTTTCTAATGAAACAAGAATTTTAAAATGCTCCATTCATGATTACAAAGAAATCGCGTAACAAACACACAAAAAAAAAAAAATATACACGTCGAATAGAGAACCTCCTCCGGTTTTTTTGGAAGTCGGTTAAAAATAATATTCAATTAGTGCATTGTATCCGTAGATTTTTGTTAAAATAATGTTGCATATGCTTAACACAACGAAACATATTGTAGGAAATTAGGAATACATTTCGTTAAGCCAATGGAAGTTGGTTCATCAAACCGTCGCATCGTGCGTTTAATCATGAGAGGTGTACGTCGTTATGCAATTCACTAATTAATGGGGTTCGACTGTAGGACCGGCCACGTGTTTTCATCACATTTATTTGCCTAATTACATAGAATTTCATAGATAACCATTACCATTTTACATCACAAAATGTATTCGCGATACAATTATTTTATTTTGTGTAATAACTGTGTTATTCGTGGAAAGCGATAAAAAGGATTCTATGTGAACCATATCTGAACCAAATTTCACCTAAATCTACCCTGACGTTTGACCGTGAAGGAGTCAAACCTGTGAATAAAAATAAAAACCAACTAAAATAATGTTTAGATTTTGGAACAATGCAACCTTTTGATTCTAATTCGTCAAGAATGTAAAATTAAATCAAACGACCAACTATTGGTATAAAGTGTTCAATATAAATATTCCATTTTATCAATCAATTTATTTATTTCTTCAAATGTAGTTACAAATTAAGTGAAGTGATTGCGTCAACCAAAGAATAAAAATAATCAAAATACCAGTAAGCCGTTTGAACTTTTGATAATAGTGCATTGCCATTTTATTTGACTTTAATTATGTATCTTTTACAATATCAATAAACAGTTTTTATTTTCATTAAAGCGCTTTTTTTCTGGAGAGATATACTTAATAAAACTTATCGTCATATTTCCTTAAAAACATTGTGGTATTAGCTGTTCCCTGCACTTTCTCTGGCGCATATTTTTAATAACTTGTTCTGGAAAAACTTTTCTTTAAATCCATTGGATCTAAGAAGATCTTAGCTTACGCACACAAAAGTGGATGGCGGGAAGCGACGACGACAATGTAAAGACGAAATATTTCGATCTTGTTTATACAATTCAATGTGGCTTTTAGTAAAATGAGTCGATATTGGAAGCTGTTGTTTGGATGGACGGATTGCAAGCCGGCTGCGCCCTCAGCCCTCACTCAGATACACCCTACAATCATCGAATTCGTCGGATTATATCAGAGACTACTTGTATAGCTAGGCTGGTACTGGCCACCCCACACCGGCCAGCCGGGGGACCCTACCCTACACCGCAAGGGCCAGACATTAAACCCTCTTTGTTCTAGTATTACACAAAAAACTGAACTGACTTTCATAGGTACGACTATAAAATACCAAAATTCATACAAATAAATTTTAGACTCCTAAAAATAATCTATACGCAATATGTGCGTTGAATAAATATTAACGCACGTAAAACCACAAGAGAGAGATATTCTTGTAATAATAGATAGTGTGCCAAATTGAATCAAAATCCGCTTGGCTGTTTGTGCGTGATTGAGTGAATTAATTAACACTGTTACAGTCCATTAGGCAATTGATGCCACTCTTGTTATGTCGCGTAGTTCTATCCGGCTTGATATCTAACTCATTAGAAAATCGATATAGAATATTAATTAGTTTTATATTATTATATAAGTGTAAAATCCCGTTGTATAAGATAAGTCTCTCTTCCACTAATGATATTGTATGTCCTCGTATATACAAGTGCGTGGGCACCTTTCGGCAATTAGATGTCTCTAATTTGCGATGTTTTTACTTTAGACTAATGATATTAGTATAGACCTCATCAGCACGCGTACTTGTTACATGTTTCAAACCCACGCTATTTGTTGGGAAAATAACAAACATGTACCCTTCGGCATGGCAGGTTTTTTTTAATAATCAACCCATTATATTTGTATAGATTTGTACGTACAGTGTCCCCACACGCCGCGGGCGAGGTAACACTATCCTCGCAATGCATTACTGGAAAACTGAATTCATTTTAATGGACATAAAACTGACCATTTCGAGTCCATAAAAGCCTACACGTATCTATTAAAATAAATCAATCATTCGATATAGGTACATTTTAATTACACATTTACACGAGTTATTCGATAGGTAATATCAAATTCACCCGGAGTTCGTACGCATGACCCCGTGTAAAATTCATATGAAATCATTCGAATGATCAAATGCTTTCAAAAATAAACTGATTACAAATATGGTTCAGAACGTGAAGATAATCAATACTCTCTTTATGTACCTTCTAAATAATTTTAATACGTAATACAATGAACAAGGGTCGCCACTCACGTATGAAATTAGCCCCGGCACAAAGTTAATTAATACAATTCGTTGACCTAGATAAGACTAACCATTAAATACTACCAAGATATGTTAGCGGTGACAAATCACACATATTCGTATTCAATTAACATATTATTACGGTTAATTCATTTTACAATTTCAATTGATAAATTGAAATTAATTCAAAAACTACCCGTGTTAAAGCCAATGTTGTGGAAAATTTGGGATAGAAAGTGATGCGTGTACAAACATACATATAAAAACCTACAAACTGTTTTGACTTCTATGGTTGTAATATAAAATATCTCTCATATCAATTTATCTTTAACTAGCTGTGCCCCGCGGTTTCTCTCGCGTAGTTCCCGTTCCCGTGGGAATTTCGGGATAAAAAGTATCCTATGTCCTTCTCCTGGTTCTTGGCTACCGCTCCACCAATTATTAGCCAAATCAGTTTAGCCGTTCTTGAGTTATAAATAGTGTAACTAACACGACTTTCTTTTATATATATAGATAAGTAAATTTGATATACAGATATCGTTATTTTATGTTCAGAAAAATCTTCATTTGTTCCTTTCATCGGCGTTCAGTTGATATTAAAACGCAATCTATTTAATGAATTAAAAATAAACCTAAGCTATTCAAGTGACTCGCCCCACAGTCCCCGACGTGAAGGTCCATAATGCTAACGGCATTTTCCCGCCGACTCCAATTTAATGAATTAAAATAAAACTTTATATACTTATGTACAGACAAACTCGTACTCTAGCGATGAATTCCTTTAGATTTTTTAATAAGGACTCAATACACTTTAAAAAGTAGCAATACGTTAAATAAATTTATCTAGACACGTCTCAAATGGCCACATATGTAACTGTCCCAAAATGAGCAATGGTCGCTATCGATATCAAACAATGATTATCTTGAGCGGCAATCGAACCTTTAGTGTAGTAGTGACTACCAAGTAATTGAGTGAAGATACTTGATCAAAAATGTTTTAAACCAGATAGATATTTATTTTTATATATTTACTAGCAGCGCCCCGCGGTTTCACCCGCGTAGTTCCCGTTCCCGTGGGAATTTCGGGATAAAAAGTACCTGTACCCCTGTACCAAATTTCAAGTCAATCGGTTCAGTAGTTTAGCCGTGAAAAGGTAACAGACAGACAGACTGAGTTACTTTCTCATTTATAATATTAGTTAGGATTAGGATAATAAGATACTTATAGGTATTACTGGAAACTTAGAACGAGTACACTACACATTATAATTTATAATGAATTCCAAATAATCTGGTTGACTTACTATTAACACTTTTAAAGAACCATTAAATAAATATTTCTCATTTTTATGCGACACCGCCCCGTATCGCCCATGATTACACTATTAGTAAACATTAATCCTAAAACCCGATAGCGGAGCCGTCACAGAACAGATTTTGTTTTTGTTTCATGGAAGCCAAATACTGGCAGTAATGAATTCAGGAATACTCGCAATAAAGAAAAAGATCATCAAAATCCATCGAGCTACAAGTCATTATGCACATTGTACAAACTTTTGAACATAATGAAGCTCTGTAGGCGGTTTTATTACCTACATCTAGGATAACACAAACGGAACTCATGGCCCAGTGCTACCCGCAGATCACATGTGATCTGTGTGGTTAAGCAACGTCTGGCATCGTCATGACTGTGCTGGGTCATTCCTAAAAATGACTTTTAATTTCATGACCGTTTCCGTGCTTCGAAGGGCACGTAAAGCCATAGGTCCCGGTTGTCGTACTAACATCATCGACAATCATTACGGGTAGTTAGAACTTTCAAAACATTTGGTTTAACCAAAAAATTTCGTATAGTCCTCTGGGTTGTGAAGGTCTGATGGCAGTCGCTTCACGTAAAATACTGACATGTCGCCAAATCTGGTTAAACTGAAAACCGACCCCAAAATAGACATGGGATAAAGGTTCGGAAAAGATTATAGGATAACACAAACTGCACAGATACTCATATGTATACACACCCCAGACCGAAATAAACATTTGTAGTTTCCACAAAAATTGCCTAGTACGAGACTAACCCGCAACCCTTTGTTAACGTTGCGCAACCACCCTGCCGGTGGTGGTCGATTATCAATATTATACAACAATGTTTTAACTTAATAAGTTACTCCAACAAATGTTTTGTAAGTCCTCTTCGTTGTGTAATTCGCATAACCAAAGGTTTTAACTGAAGTAGAAGTTTGTTTGAAACCTGCGCTGCGCTACCCACTTGTGGCCGGTAAGACGCGTTGACCACTTGTAGCTTTACGGCTCAAAAAACATTAGTGCTTTACATATAAAGATTAATTTCGAAAAGCAATTTGTATAAACAACGTGGTAACTTTGGTATATCATACTGTTCACATTTTCACACTATTGTTCATATTTTGTCGTGCGTAAAAAGTACCCTCAACTTTTAAGCAGATTACGTGGAAATGGCAACTGTGTTCTGAAGTTATTGTGGGACAATGTGACTGTCCAATTCTGTGGCAAATTGTTGGCCTTTTATTTTGAAGAAGTTTGTGTTGTATTTGAACACGAAGCTCGGTGTGGGCGATCGTATGTTTGTTTAAGTTTAGAAATGAAAGATTTTATGTTTGTTAGTTAAATAGATTTATTATTATTTTTATGCATCTCTTTATTTTTAAATATGAAAGAAATGAGTGTTATTATAAGTATTATTATACTAGTCTACAGCGGGTCTATATTTTATATTTCAAAACTGAAAGTTTTAGTTTTTTTATTGCCTTTCGTTACTATCTGGGCTCCGGAGTATTAATCTAAAATTATATAAAACTTCAATCACTCTATCTATTGCTAAAAACTGCATCCAAATTTGTAGTTTAAAACATCCAGTAAAAAAACAGCGGGAACGTCTATGTTTTATACTATGTAAAGAAGGAAAGATACACAGCTGTATAGATTAAAAAAAATCGTCAAAAAATCAATAAAATATGATCCGTACAACAATTTATTCTCTTACAATACTGCAAACGAAGGGATCTAACCGTTCAGTGGCGTTTGTTATACAGACAAGGGGGAGAAACAAAGGTTTTTACTCAAAGCAGGGGTTCTCGAAATGGTTCTGCTTTTATATAAAGTGTTAACTGGAGTCCGTCAAACGAACACTACTCTCATACTTTCGTTTCAACTAAATGATTTTCTCATTTCGTTTTCACAAGACAACATGATATCGTTGATTTGCAATGGGCAAAGGAAGTATTCTCTAGATCTAGTAGTATTTTCTCTTTACCACCGGATACTGATTAAATTTTGTGAAAAAAGAAACTTACTGAACTTGGTATTTTATGTAAGACCAAAAAAGACTTGAAGTTGCACCTTTTTTAGTGATAATAAAACTACAATTAGGTTGCGTGTTTTACTACAAAATAATATTATAACAATTTATCGCTTTAACATATTACATATAAAAGCGTTAACATCCACTGCTAGAAGTAAAGGCCTCTGACTGATTACATTAGTACAGCGAGGAGATATAGGCGTAATCAACTAACCCTTAACTAAGTTCATTACCTAAGGTATCAGAAACTACACCCACGTTAATTGATACGAGTACGTACACCCACCCATCTCAGATTAATAAAATAACCTTTATAAAATGTTTTCCAAAATAACGCTACATTTTATACAACAAAATTGTTGTTTTTAAAAACATGCAATTTTATACTATAAGTGGGCAGTTTTCCACAAAATAAAGCTCTCCAATTTAAACTTTCGTGGGCGCTGAGATATTTTTTGTTTAAATCTTCTGTTCGAATTTTAAGGGCTTGAACAACCCGTGACGGCAGTCGATGATTATAAGTACACTAGCTGCGCCCCGCGGTTTCACACGCGTAGTTCCCGTTCCCGTGGGAATTACGGGATGAAAAATAGATGTTGGCCGATTCTCAGACCTACTGAATATGGTCACAAAATTTCATGAGAATCGGTCAAGCCGTTTCGGAGGAGTATGGCAACGAAAACTGTGACACGAGAATTTTATATATTAGAAATATACATAACTCAATGATTTTAAATACGACCTCAAAATAGTTTAGTGTACTCGTAATAGTTGGTATACTTATTGTCAGTAAAGACGTATAATATCGAAACAATTCAGCTTGGAAGGTTTATACGTATTTATCTAAAATTCCAGCAACTTATAAATAATATGTCAGTACGGTATGGTTAGACCTGACGGCACGTAACCACTTACTCGAATGCTCACATAAAAGACATCGGTACCTATTTATTTTGTCACAAATAAATTACCTAAATGAAACTCGCTCACTATCCAGTACTAATACTTGTGTGAACAGAAACCACTAACGATTAAGGGCTTTCTAATTTGTTTAAGTACACACGAAATACGTTGAATTAACTTTGATTTAGAACTTAGTTTAAACTTAGCTTATTTCTTAGATAAGCTTTTGGTTTCAAACTAATAAAGTTCGTACCTAAAATATATCGTTTTCTTCGTAATTTCAATGTGCGCAAATTACTGAGAGATGTGTTTTAGTTTGTATAATATTTGTATCTTAAAATAATGTTTCAAGATGAGTTTGTTTATCTACAATATACCTATAGGAAGAGTTGAAAAAATAAGTTAACTGTTTTTAATCAGTGCCACTACTGGACAAAAATCTTCTCAAAATCTTCCTCCTTTTCCTGGCAAGATGCAGCTGAGCAGCATTACACTGACTACATTGCCCTCCAGATTGGAACAGTAATATTGTTGCAATAATGTTTGGCGGCAGAATATCTGGCAGTACCCACTCAGACGGAATCGTGCAAGATTCCTTATACTTACCTCTAAATTTCCTACTAGCCTGTTTCCGGGTAGGGATGTCCATTTTAAAATATTACTAGCAGCGCCCCGCTCTGTTTTACCGCGCAGTTCCTATTCCCGTGAATGTGCGGATAAAATTATACTAAAAACCTTCCCCTTGAATCATTATATCTATTAAAGAAAACCGCATCAAAATCCGTTGCGTAGTTTTAAAGATCTAAGCATACATTAGGGACAGATAGACATCGACTTTGTTTTATACTATGTAGTAATAGTGATTGACGTACCTGTGGTTGCTGAATGTTCTTCGGGTGTGTAGCACGGTGGTGCGACGGTCGCCTCGGTGGGACTGCAGGGGGGCGGCCCCTCATGGCGCAGGCCGCCCTTCTTCACCATGTAGCACCGCGGCATGGCTGCCACTTCTGCACACAAATACAATATAATTTACCTATTTTATTTTTTAATAGCCAATAAAATCATCATCGTCATGCTCTCGGACTAATTTGACGTCCACAGCTGAACATCGGCCTTTAAAATAAATAAATAAAAGTTAACTTTTTTCACTTGATTTCAGGTCCTGAATATTATTTAATTTCCACGCAGTAGTTCCGATCGCGATTACACAATTTCACTATTTACTGACAATTAACAATGTCGCTCTTAGTATGAACTATCGGTGTTCACTATCTTACGTCTCTTCAGTGACTAAGGTAAAATTACACAAGATTATTTCACTGTTTCACCAAAATATAAGATGATTAGAATTACTTAATTAGTTAAGCACCTAAACAACCATGAAATGAAAATTCATTGAAGGCTTAATAACTCAATTAAGACAGTTATAAATAGGTGACATATTTAACACAAACATCGTCGAATCGAATACATGAAATTACTGATTTTCCATGTGGAAGTCGATTATATCGAGTTCACTAAGAAACTCATTACAATTTGGGGATCAAAGGTAATTCATATCCTTTTACAATTTATGTGTATACAATTTATGTCTTCGCTAAATTCAGCCGTTTATCACTGAAAAGGTAAAAAGCGGACCGAAAGAGTTCCTTTACTATTAATGGTTGTATAATAGGGTTTCTCATTTTTCTCACATTTTTTACTGTAGGAGATTAAACCGCTATTTGTTAAATACTGAATTTCAGGGTTTATTTATGGGAGGTTAATAGAAACGAACCGTTACGATCACACACTTTTATTTTATACTGACTACCTCCATTAATCACTTACGTTAATACTTACAACTACCTACCTACATATGTTAATAATAAGTCATTGATACCCTTTTATAATTAGGATGGGATACCGAGTTAAAAACTGAAATCTCAAATATTCAAATCAATTTAAGACTAAGTTTCACAATAAAATAATTCGTTGCTAATACCGTCGTACCGTTTCAAATGAAAAGCTCGTTGTAATTGTTAAATTTTCAATAAACAGTATTGAATAAATAAAATAAGCGAGCAGACGGATCGGCTCCCCTCTCTGTCTATATGACTGAACTAATCCCGGGAAACGTTGAGCGACTAATAGGTATTTGGTTTTCAATGTCTGCATTTCTCTGGAAAGATATATTGTCCCGGAATCTCCTTACTTTACTAATAACATAGAGAGAGGCCTTTGCCCTCTAAATCTTGCAAGTCACACTTTATTTTTGCTGCGAGAAATCAGAGTTTAGTTGTTATCTATGTATAAAAGGTACCTGAGTATCTATGTATAAAAATGAATCCTTAATATACTGATAAGTACACGAAAACGGAACCAAATTGCATAATTATTTTTTTTTGTGTTCGTTACTGTTCCGTCTAGGTTAGCGTGAAATTAATTTCATTGTGTTTCTAAGTTCATTTAATAGAAAAAGTGGAAAAATCCACAAGAAAGTTGGTCTTTTACGAACCCTGGGCTAGTGTTAAAAAATATATCTATGACCCAAACTGATAAGAGATTAGACACCAAACTAATGAAATTAAATAAAATACACGCAATTGTAGATAAATAGTTCCATCCAATATCGAATAGACAATCCCAGTGTTCCCTCATAGTTGCCTGAGGGAACACTGGGATTGTCTATTCGGACAACAATATAAATCAAATATGTGTCTCTCCAGACCTCATAATGTTCATGTACAAATATACATTGGTAATATTGTAGGTATTATTATACTTATTTATAAAAAGAACATTACAAAATGTTCACCGGAGAATTTACTTATTTTTACCTATAAATTCGACTATAATTCTACGTATTTGTTTGTACAAACTCTTTTTAGCAGTGTGTAGAACGAGTTGACAAATATTTTGCTATTCACCTGTAGTATATTTTAGTAGCTGTAGTATTTGAGATTCGATGTAACACTTCTATTAAGATCTACTTACAGCGGAATTTAATGTAAGTCTCTAAATTGACTAAAGTTGACTAAAATCGTGTTAAAATATTACGATCAATGAAAGTAAACATCAATTAATAACAACAAAGTAAATAAGGACCGCGAAATACGCGATGAAAAAATAATTCGCTTTATTAAACAATCATTGTTTTATGAATGCGTCCGACGGTTTAACTTTTGTATCCCCAAACGAAAAATATGTCAGATAAAAAGGTTATTAATTATCATAAATGGACGTTCTTGTAATTAAGCACATTATGTATGAAAAACCACGGAAAAATTAAATTTTCTTTTCGAACACGAAGATGAAAAATACGTAACTTTTTAATCTACAAACTTTCCGTTCAGTTTTTTCTTCGAGTATCCGTTTATTAATCTCTGATATAGTGAAACTAAATTAAAAGGTTCGTTCTATATTTTCTTTTCAGAGATTTCCATTGGTTATTTTAAAGCTAATGGATAAAATTCGGACTGAATTTAATAAACTACTTTTAAACAAAGTATTTATTGATAAACGTTGAATTAATTGATTTTTTGATGTTTAAACAAAAGGTTTTGTTTTTATGCTTTACAGAGGTTATTATTACCATAAAATTTAGTTATAGCGCAGTTATGTTAGCACAAAATCATATAGGTAAACTAACAGCGCCCTGGCTTCCGTATATCCCGCTATGTTTCTTCGTAATTTCGTCCTTGACACAAAAAATACTTTCTTGTTAGAACCCCAACTGATTCCTTGAATAGAAGATGAACATATTCAAGACTCCATGATTAGTGAGTGGGTTTGCAATAGAACCGTAACTAACGTATTGAAAACAAAGTCTCCCGCTGAGTCTGTTTGTGCGATGATCTTGAGATAAGTATATTTTGATTATTCTTGGATATTATTTATGAACAGATTTTTATTTTGATTATTCCTGAGGGAGAGATTGATATAGTTAACTAGATAATAACACAAGCTTGACTGATTGGCTTTTGTGTTATTCTACACGTGCAAGGCCTCTTCTAGTAAATTATAACTGCTTTCTTGTCGTTAGCAGTTTTGTAAAAACGTAAGGTTTGATCTCGCAAAAGTCGTGATTATTGTAGAAGTTCCCCTGCGGATGTGAGACGCTAGATTCGTATATGTGTGCGATGCTTCCTTCCGTACCTAAAATGGCGAACCTGCATTCCTACTGACCTTCTTGAGTCTATACATAAAGCTAGTATCTAACCTTTGGATTGAATGCACTCTCGGATGCAACCACAACCTCGTACACAAAGACACACAGGTGCACTTAGCTCAGTAAAACATTCATAGGTATTTGAATCTAAATACTAACATGTTTTCTTTAAAGTATAAACGACAGGTCAAAAGCCTCTCTCTCTTTGATGATATTATTATTTTTAGTACAGTCAGGAGGAATAGGCAAAAACAACTCTGTTCCCCAATGCCTTTTTTTATTTATTATTATTAGCAGCAAACATATATTATATACATAGCGAAAATAAAAATTTCCTTCGGTTAAAAAAATAGTAAATATTTTTCTAAAAGTATTAAAAACGTAAAATTTTGTATATTTATGTTTTACTCTTTCGTTAAAAACTAATGGATCAATTTAGGACAAAATAATACAAATGTTCTTTATATCCACGAATAATGTATAATTTTTAACCCGAAATATTCACGGCATCGGAATTCCTGAGTGTAATCGTGGGGCAAAGCAAGTATCTAATAAAGTGATCTTAAGCTGTTGTTGAGAAGAGGTATACCTCACATCAATCCCATTGGTTTATTCACATCTGTTTCATTTGAAACGACCCAAATCATCTGATTTAGGTCACGATTGTGGTTCATCGATATCTTACAAACTTAGATACTAATGCAAAACTCGCTGATATATTTACCCCGGTTCCAATCATTGTTTTTTTTTTCATTCTTAGATGTTATATTTTTACATAATACTGTGTGTAGGTGTTGTTTTTGTTTGTTCTCGAAAACACAGCTAGTATAAATGAAAATGAACCAACGAAATGTATGCAGGCGCATAGCCTCAGAGTTGTAGAAACGAGTGCACCAAGTTGGGTTCGTCAACGCTAGGACAAGGATTGAACATTTTAGGAATTCTACGGGGAAAATTGTGTGAAAAACTATTTTGGAAAACATACGGAAAAGAATCTCCTCTGTGGAGCAGGGCAGGCCACTATTTAATAATAGAAAGCATTTTTAGCACCAAGTTTTTAGGAAAAAATGTGTAAAAAAAAAATAGAAAGTCTATGTTAGAAGATTTTTCAGCCAATAGAGTCAATCCAAGGTAGGTAGAGAGATTCAGGTCGTGCTTACGAGGAAAAAATTCACAAGAGAGTGAAAAGTAAATTAAAATACCGCTTATTACTTTTAAATAAAAGACTTATCAACATAAACTAACATATTTTGTAAATGTAAGAAAGATGTGTGCTACCCTAATATGTAAGAATAATATTCATTCGGACACTTAATGCGAATTCGGCATCTACAAAAACTAAGCAAATCTTGCGGTACTAGACAACAGATATACCGACTTGTAAACATTTTTGGTAATATAAAAGATATACAAGGTTTGCATTTTTCAAACAGACAACCGACACACGAACGTTGTAAAATATAGCTTGTGACTCGCAGCGGCTGCCATCCAAACACTATATATGAAATGCCAATAGTCTCCTGTGACAGGACTTTGACATTTGTACAGGACAAAGTATCAAAGGCTTAGTTTTAACTAACGAAAAAATAGCGGGCGGTTTTGAACAAGACCACATATATAAATTGACCCAAATTTGATTTTTGAGAATATTTTTTCGTAGGAGGTTTAGACTTCAATAAAGTACATATACCACTAGGTAGGTATGTACGAGAGGCGCTCGCTGTTAGTAAAAATAAATAAAAGTCCGGCGCATTTAAAAATTCTCCACTTTTTAAAGTCAGTTAAAACTATAACAGAAACTAATCTGGTTGATGCTAACGAAACACAGTCTAGGTAAATGTTGAAACATTTCCATCATATTTTTCCCGCCTATTTTTCCGTCCGTGTTTTTCGTAAAAGCTTATTTTACTATCATTTATTTACAACACCTGAAAAAGAAACGGTTCCAATATACTTTAAGTACTCAATTATAATTAACTAATGGACCAAGCGGATGGAAAAAAACCTACTAAAAGGCACTTTATTAATTGTTTCTTATTATTTTGGAAGTAGCAATGTCAATAAATGGTTTTTCTTTACGAGTATTTTCCGATGTTTTTCTACAAACCGAACCTCTCTTACAATTACCAAACAGTTTAACACCAATTAAGTAAATCAATGATCTTCAATTTTCGCCAAATAATTCCAGATAGCGATTCTTTTTAGCATGTCTAGTTTATCCGATTATTTTCAGCCGCTATTGCATGTTTGAGTGCCAAACATCTAATCAACAAACATTCACCTTTTAAAGTATTTCTTGATTATTTTAATATTATATATCTTTAAACAATTTTCATAATACCTTATAAGATATCTTTAGGAATTGAATAAACATGTAAATAATAAATTAAAGGTAATAAATGTAATCCGTGAACAAGTGACCACGTGAGTTTTTTAAAGGTTTCCACTCAATTAGTGGCAAAGTCACGTGCACTAATAAACGGAGAAATTCACTGAATATCGACAATTAGTACGTACCTATATTAATTACATGAAGGTTAAACTTCAGTGGAAAGTTACAATATTGTCTCAATAACGTGTCACTTAAAAATGTACGCTTCATAACTGTGTTTACGAATGAAAGTATTCCGAATGACGCCTTTGCTCACCTGAGCAAAGGCGTCATTCGGAATACTTTCATTACTAAGAAGTCGCGATTTCCTAAAAACAACACCTGTTGTTTTTAGGAAATCGCGACTTCTTAGTAAACGTGATGTGTACTATATAGATAACAAATAATAATAATATAATACGCATGTATGAATAGTATACACAAAAAAGCATAAGATATTAGTTTATTAGACATAATTAATTTAACATTTAGCGCAAGTCCCAAATATTCAAAATTTGAGATAGAGAGTTTTAAAAAAAGAAGAGAATTTTTGTGACTCGTTCAATCTACGAGTACTACATTACGCGGAATTGCATGTGGGGTGATGGTGTTTACAATCCGTAAACGAGTATTATTTTAAAGGAAGAAATGTTATTTTCATTACGTAGGTAGTTCAATATAGAATTAGGTTAACTTTTGGCCGTAATAGTTTAGAATTAGGTACACTGTAATAATTATATTATCAGAGACATTATATAGAACGTTATAAGTGGTCACCCGCCCGGACGGGTACCTACCACGTCTGCGGGGCTGGATTCCCCGACCTGTGGTGTGCCTACGTAGTTACGAAGTTACGCATTTGCGGTATCCGATAAATTGTTGACAAATTTTCCACATTTTGATAAATTTAAACATCATTTTATAATGTAACATGTTGATCCGACACAGTCTACTTCGTCTTAATCATAACTTTTACGGTTCAACTGGCAATAAGTTGTTTTCAAGACGTTTTAATTACTAAACAAGTTAATATGTTTTGGAAACATTTACTTAGAAAAGGGTACTCAGTATGTCAACTTCAGACAAACATTATAAATTACTTACATCCATTGACATATAACATGGACGGGGCATACCTACGAAAAAAACGTGTATACCTATACTTCACTGAGAGCGAAAAATGGCGGCTAATAGTGCAGTCCCTATCGATATGTCTGAAAAATAACATCGATAATAGATTGTAAGTATGTTTTCTTACTTTGATTAATTTTAAGTTTTATAAATAGGTCTTACTGTAAAAGAACATTATAGATAGTTTGTAAAATATAGCTTGATCATTGTGACATACAGAGTGGCCCAAATAGAACGCTCAGTAAGGGGAAGTATAAAACTATAAGATATACAAAGATTTGTTTTTAGGATCCATGTCCTCGATTTTAGTAAAAAAAAAGTGCATTCATAGATTTAGAAAAAAAAACTATTACTCTCTTTGAGAATCGAACCCGGAAATTTTTAAAAAATTAATGTTCATTATTTTAAACTAGAAATGGATTGTGTACATCTTTAGCAGTAAGTAAATGTTACTAAGAAACATCATATCTAAATTCATTAAAATGCATTGTTTTTAAATGAAATAGTTTGGTACAAAACTCGCCAAGACATCATTAAAGTTCCTTCCCAGTTAATATCCCATTTCAACACAAATTCACCATTTCAAGATACAAAATGCAATAGTTTGTATATACGGCCGTTCGTTCTAGTTACAAATAATTAAAAATATTTTTTTCAAAACTTCCGGGTTCGATTCCTTTAGTGAGTTATAGTATTTTTCTAAATCTTTGAATGCAATTTTCATTTTAACTAAAATGGATGACATGGTTCCTAAGAACAAATCTTTGTATCTCTTATAGTTTTATACTTCCCCCCACTGACTGTTTTATTTGGGCCACCCTATATATCAAACTTTTATTCATTATACTCTAGTTGCCGGGATATAAAAATGACGATAGAAATTATCGACGTTTCGTACTATAATCGATACTGATGTAACATTTAATTGGGTTTTATTTAATTACAAACGTTAGGCATTCAATTAAACGAATATTTCAATATGAATACAGATATTCTCAAGAGCAAACCTCAAATCCATGGTTTCTTATGGTATACTACATGAGAATCTGAAAATTGGACTTTATATACTTACTCACTATTATTTAAGATCATATATGCACAAAATGTAAATAAAGTTTATGAAATAAAAATAAACACCAAAATTAAAACGTACTTGAATAAGTGTTTAAATAACGTTTTATTTAAAATATCGATAGTTTATAGTCTGTGGTCACGATGTTTCATTGCCCATCACTAAGTAAGTTGTAAATCCTTTTGTTATAGCTAGAAAATAATATGGCGAATATGGCCACGAGTAGGTATTTCAATGAGACTAAGAATGACAGATGGCTATTATAGTAACTGTCAGAAATACTGTTGTCCTTTTTCCCTTACGCAAAATTATGAACGTTAAAAAGAGACGGCTATATTTTTATAACTTTGGCGTCGATAAGCCTCATACTTCTATAACTATTTTTTCTATAGTCAAACATGCGATGTCCATGTTATATGTCAATGCTTACATCATACTTATTAAGACAGTTATATAAGATATTAGGAGCCCCGTCAGTGTCACATTTGGGTGCGCCAAAGTTCACCTAAAATTTCAACTCCGATAATTGGAAATCCGAAAATTTTCTTCCTAACATTTTTTATCCTAACAATCGCAACTCCTAAAATCTTTGTCACTAATGTTTTAATTCCGAAACATTCAACTGCATAAAGTCAGTAGCAATAAACATCTTTTACACTTTTATTTGTTTTCCTATATTTTCTCAACATAACCATCGTTTATACTATTATTCAAAGTCATATCTTTTTTGTTTAGATTTATTTTTATTTATTATAATCAATATTATATACATAAATTTTTCGTAACTTTGTTTTTACATAACATGTAGGTATAACATATAACGCACGAGCCGAGCGAGCAAAACCAGAGTCCTGCTCCAATCATTCAGTCAAGTTCCAGTAACGAATCGGTCCTATTCCTAATTATTGGTTTAGGTTATGTTAGAACTGTGACCCCAACGAACCGAATTGGTCCTTTAGTTATGGTTATGGTAAACTCCCAGGCCATAAGCATAACCGTAAACGAGTCGTATATTAATCATTAAAACTATAAATATCATCTTCTACCCACATATATTTTTTATTACACTTGGTAAATGTTTCTTTCTGAGCATGAGTGAAAATATTATGGTAAGTATGTTTAGGGATAAAAGCGTTATGATAAAAAACAGTAGGAGTTTAAATATGTTTGCATTAATGATGTTAGTAATTAAAATTTTCGGACACATCAGTGTTATGAGCATCGTCGGTAGCACTACAAATAGTATGAATTAAAACTTTATGATGAAAATTTTTAGGAAGAATGATCATTCGGACTACAAATAGTTAGGAAAAACATTTTCGGGTAAAGAACTTTAGGTGAGCCAATATGGACCCGTCACATTTGTGTGACTTGTGATGAAATGTAAATTTATGAATATTTTATCGCTTAACGTTTAAAGGTCTACATGGAAAATTACAATTAGAAACCGACCCTTCCCGACTTGTCACTCTGTGTCACGTATTTATTATACGCTTGGATGGCCCCCTCTAATCCCTCTATCTTCTAATTACATCACTTTCTCATTTCATTTCACATTTTCAACTTCAAAATCTGGGGGCACGGCAGTGCCCCCCGCCAAGTCGAGCGCGAAGCAAACACTGCCGTACCATCCTTTACAGGAACCCTTTCGCCGCATTTTCAGGCCCCTATTTGAGAACCTCTGGATAAGCCCAGAACGCTGAAATTTTCGTCATCCAGTAAGCTATACAATCACATACTTAAAATAAAATTTCAAGTCTGTAGGTCATTTAGTTCCGAAGTTATGCGAAAGCAAAGTTTCGTATTTATGACAGACACTCACTCACTCACTCACTCACTCACTCACTCACTCACTCACTCATGATCATCAAAATAGAACTAGTACTTCCCATTAACCTAGAGAGCTGAAATTTGGTACAGAGTTAGGGTTTAATGGGCACATAAAGGGAAAACTATAAAAACTAGGATAATCGAACGGGAACGGGAGTTATACGGGATCGGGAACGGGAATTGTAACTCAAGAACGGCTGAACTGATTTGGCTGAAAATTGGTGGGGAGGTAGCTTAGAACCAGGAAAAGAACATAAGATACCTTTAATCCCGAAATTCCCACGGGATTGGGAACGGGAATTTAAAAATCAAGAACGGCTGAATTGATTTGTCTGAAAATTAGTGGGAAGGTAGCTTAGAACCAGGAGAAGAACATAGAATACTTTTAATCCCGAAATTCCCACGGGAATGGGAAAGGGAATTTGTAACTCAAGAACGGCTGAACTGATTTGGCTGAAAATTGGTGGGGAGGTAGCTTAAAACCAGGAGAAGAACATAGAATACTTTTAATCCCGAAATTCCCACGGGATTGGGAACAGGAATTTATAACTCAAGAACAGCTGAATTGATTTGGCTGAAAATTGGTGGGGAGGTAGCTTAGAACCAGGAGAAGCAAATAGAATACTTTTAATCCCGAAATTCCTACGGGAATGGGAACGGGAATTATAATTCTAAAAAAGCTGAACTGATTTGGCTGACAATTGGTGGGGAGGTAGCTTAGAGCCAGGAGAATAACATAGGATACTTTTTATCCCGAAATTCCCACCGAAACGCGAACGGAAACTACGCGGATGAAACCGCGGGGCGCTTAATAATAAAATACTACTCCTAAAAAGAAAAAACGTGTCAAATAAGAAAATCTAATAAAGTAAATCAATATAAACATGTTTCAACAAAAATAAATGAAATCCCACCAAAAACATTCTGTAAAAAACTAGCCAAGTCTCGATGGAGCTGCTTGTTTATCTCTAAAAAGTAATGAAATCTAGACAAAGTCGTGCCAAGTGTAAGGTTCCTTACTGCGATTTCTTTATTATTATAGTTAATGTTGTGTGACTTGGCCGTTGAACATTGTTTAATACGTTAGTAGTGTGTACAAGTCAATTTTTTTTACACGTAATGTTATAACATTATTGAAATACGCAGCTTTATCAAGCCTACAATGGACTGGATATTTAATCAACGTTATTTAAGTGGCAATTTTCTATCGTCAATGGGTAGCGGTTCTGGAGGCAGATTGGTGCAATAGTGTCATGGAGCACCTAGTTTTGTACCCTTGTGTACATGTGTACCCTTGAACGGCCAAGTCACACAACATTAACTATAATAATAAAGAAATCGCAGTAAGGAACCTTACACTTGGCACGACTTTGTCTAGATTTCATTACTTTTTAGAGATAAACAAGCAGCTCCATCGAGACTTGGCTAGTTTTTTACAGAATGTTTTTGGTGGGATTAATAATTTCATTTTACTTATTAAAACCATGTAAAACAAGTCCACGACGCGCGACGCGGCATAACGTAATCATTCACCCTATCATGTCATAATAGCAGGCTATCTAGGCTAATTATATGGATCTAGGGTATCAGAAACACATTACTACAAGCACTTTAATGTGATCAAAACTAATGGGTATTCAAAAATTAAAAGTTACTTCGGCCTCTAAATGTCTCAGAGTTCGAAAACGAAACAAAGTTAAAAAAAATGTAAACAAGTTGAGACAAATTGAAATAAGCTTATAAAGGAGCGAGACGTTGTGAAGTTGTAAATCGAATAGTTTAGATAATTGCGGAGCGAGTGCACCGCAATAAGACCGCAATGAAACAATGGAGCTACGAAAGATAAAGTTTTATACAACTTTGCAAGGAAACATTCGCTATTCCGTGTTAGCAGGCAAAACCGACGGCAGGAATGATGACTACTTGCGTCGCGCCGAGCAGCTGCCTTTAGTGATTTATTGAGATTTTAAACCTCATGCACTAATGAATATATTATACAAAATAGTAAATAAAAAAGAAAATCCAAATATCGCTCTAGTTTTGGGTAAGAAATATTGAATCATGCAAACTTTTACAACTATAAAAATATAAATTAATAGGAGTAAGTAATTTGTGTACGCGCTTAACTTCAGAACGACCGCAATGAATTCGATAAATAATTATTTTTTTGTTGAGTTCATTGTTGTCACGACAAGATTTGCGTTAAAGAAAATTTTGGAAAAAATATAGGGAAAATAGTCACATGGCGAAGTCGGGGCTAATAACTAACTACGTAGGTAGGTACCAGCTAATTGGTTCGCGAGTCGCATGTACTTCAAAACATTGTTGATAAAACTTCTCGGTATACAACTTTTCCTGTTAACATGTCAGTCACTTAAGCAAATGTACATGAGAGAATCTACGGGAAAAATTTCCCCGTGCTTAGCCGGAACTGTCCGTTAGTTTATATTATTAGTACATACCTAAGTAGAATAAAAATAATAATAATTCTTTAATTAATTATTGGAAATTATTACGTAAAATATTGTACACTAATACACCAGAAAAACCATAAACACCACTTTAAACATTAACCACTACTTTACTAATTACTACTTAACATAATTATCAAATTGTTCAAAAATATTTAAGCAATTTATATCGGCGTTTACTTAAGAACCAACAATATTAAGTAACAAGTTAACTACAAACTATATATTGTGAATAATGAAGCTGAAATCAAGTGAAGCCTATTAAAGTATGATAATAATTAAGCACATTCTCTCGACGGTCGAACTCAGGCTTAATAACTTCTAAGACACTACAAAGTCTGCTCCTATCTTAATTGTATTCGACTACCTATTATTATACCTTGTCTTCGTCCGTTATCTTCACCCACGTTAAATTCAATTATATCGCGAAGCTGTTAAACAGTATAAAAATAGCTTAGTTATTTTCTTTTAAAGTAACTTATCTGTCAAACTGCGTCTGTTTCTTAACATCAAATTGTAAAAGTTTATCTGAGTGTCTATTAATAATCTCGCGATTGAATATAGTGTTGTACTGATTAGTCTTCTCCTTTACATACCTAATTAATACTTACCTAATCTAAGTGAAGATCTTATTGCGATTTGTTTTTGTATCTCTGTATTTCTGTTTTTATTTATGTGCCGTTCGTATATCGATACGGGTCCAATAAATTTCAATCAAGTATTGATTTCTCTGGTTTACGTAAACATTATTAGATTCACATTGAAGTAACACACGCGTAAATTTAAATTTCGGAGTAAGTTTTATTTTCATTTAACTAAACTTTAGTTTATAACTAAAATTAAGGCTGCGAATAAATCCGTTTAAAGTTTATTTCGGCAAAAAAATATCTGAATGAGGTTTTACTTTTTAAATTTATCTCTACTGGTGTACTTAGTTCGTAGGAAAACACGATTTTACAAAAAGAAAACGCCGAATGAACCTCGGCTCAGATACTCTGGATTAAACTGGTATGGTGGTCCCGAGTTCAAATCACATCCGAGGGAAAATGAATGAACATTGGAGTATTATCTTCGTTACTTGTACCTAAGCTTCTTATAAACGAATAATAATTCTCAATTGGAAGTTTTCCATTTTATAAACTCTCATTGAAAAATATTTTAAAGTCTGCGTCGTCATGTTTTCTATAAGTATCAGTATAATTTAAAAAATGCTAATTTTTGTGCTAAAACAGTATTTAAGACTTCGATTTTAACTGATAAATACTTTCGCTAATTATTAACAGATTAGCGCTATAAATAATTAAATATAAAGGGATTGACGTAGGTGGATAAAGATTTCTTATAATTCATTTTTATGTTAATTTTTAAATCATAAAACTGTAAATTCTTAGCTGGTAATTAAGGAATTATTTTACTATTTAAAAACTATATACATGGTGACTTTCATTGAAAAATTGATTCCAAAATTTTCAACCACTATTGTACCCCAATTAGTCTTATTATATTATATTGACAATAATCATTAATTGTTTAATAGGAAGATTTCGAGCTAGCTTTCCGGTAAGTTATTTATAATATCCCTATTGTAAGGTAAGAAGCTATTATATTTATGCTATTGGTCCCTTTAAGAATTTGATTTTCCATAAACATTTAACGATTTCAATTTTAGGCACAAGGTGATCACGGCAGCGGGATCGAGAGAATCTCTAGGTCACTCACCTATCTTGCCGTTCAATGTCGGGCCAATACGGGGGCAGTATCTGTGCGGTGCCATTGTATTAGTCACTTAGCAATAAGACGTCGAAGAGAGCCTTCCGCTTTACATCTATTCCGTGTAGCAATAAAGACAGTTTGCGGCCAACTGAAGAAATTATCTGAACATCCTACAGGTGACATTGAGTATTGTTTGTACCCAAACATGTCATCGAAAGACAGTGGTCGGATCGCCTGCTGCGCCCGTCTCGATGGCCAGGACGCGCGGAGGTGGCAGGTCCCGACCCGTGTCTGTTTCCACCTGTCATATTACAGGTCAACTTGTCAACCTGATCGACGCGTGACCGTCTTCATTGAACCATCAATAAATAAGTATATTTTTATCAATAAATACGGCCCTTTTATAAGCTTTTATTTAACTTACCAGAAACGCCTCGCAGTTTTATACGCATAAACTACAATGCCGTGGAAATGTGGAGATAAAAAGTATCCTGTAAAAACATCTACCAAACACTTAAATCGACTCAGTAGGTTCGGAGTTTATTCGATACAAACAAAAATCAAATCTTAACCTTTTATAATATTAGTATGTTTATTCAGTTGAAACCTTGCAACTCGTTATCCTCATCCGATCGATAATGTTGGAATTTGGTACACCTACACGTTTAGTTTGAATCGTATGTGATGTGATGTTTTTCCAAATTAAATAGGTGATCAAATACATTTATTTGGGAGTCCCCAAAGATGGATTTTAAATGCATTCTTATTAAATAAATGATTATATAAAAAGCTTTTGAGTCTTACAAATAAATTAGAAGAAAAATATTAATAAAAATTCTTCTTCGAAAATTATTTCATGTTCGGTTTAAACTAAGTATAAGAATGTTTATTAAAAGTATAGATTATTTTAAACAAAGTGTTAAAAGTTAGATTATCTTAAATCCAATTTGGTAATAAAGTAAGATGGTTTTATTTGATAAAACAATAGTATTCGAACAAATTATATAAAATTGTTTGCAACATTGCAAATAAAACTAAAAATCAGTTTATCACAAAACTTTTCCGTGGTTTGCTTTTCCTGATTTTTTAGTCCCCAGACTATAAATCTAGTTGCAAATATCATTGAAGAATTTGATCTAAAGTTTGCCCCCAGTGAAGTTAGTGCATCGTGAAATTCGTGAACCCAACAGTTTGAAAACCTTTAACTTGGTTAGCGGTTTTCATTCGCAACATTTGATTCTGTCTCCATAAAATGTTACGAGAATTTACTACGACAACATTTATCAATTTACTTGTCAACTTACATTCGTGAAAGACGTTCAGAGACGCACTCAGACGAACGAGAAACGTTTATCTTATCTGACATGAGTGTGCAATTACCTCCGTCTACTTTATACAATATACATACATTATCAACATAAATTATAATGAAATGGATACTATGAAACAAGTCAAGCTTGAAAATGTATTCATACATTCTAATTATTGAACCTATCCAATCCAGTATGTTCGTATAAATTAATATAACGATATTAAATTATTACTTAACTTTTCTTGGAAACTCATAAAGCGTTGTTATCAATTAATTTGTTTTAACGAACGATTTACTTTTAATTGCTTTATTGTCCGTTCGAGTTCGAACACGGGAATTCAAGCTTTTCGTATTTCCTATTTAGTTTAAACCGTTTACCTCGCCGCTATGGAATGGAACGGGAATGTATTTCACTAAGCTACTTTTTTAATTACTACAGTTTTATTTTTATTAAAGCGAATCAAGTGTTTTATTTATTGACATATTGTAAAGGTTTTTTATTTGGTAATTCATATTTCATTCGTTACTGTTACTGATTTTTTTAGCTGTTATTTTAATCTTCGTGCGTAAGGGTTGTGACACAAAGGAATAAGAGTCGGAAATTTCAGATTGAAAAAGTTAATAACCCGGTGTGTGTGTGTGTGTTTGTGTGTGTATAAAAGATAGCACGCTGCACGGTGTCGAGTGGGTCCTAGCGCCGACCGTTGCACGAAATCCAACGCCGCCCGCCGCCGCAGCCGGCCGCGCCGTGATTATTCGGTTGCCTGTGGTATTGCATGAAATTACCCTCCCTAGGTCAGACCCGGCACGGGTGAAAAGTGAGACATTCTGTTATTTATTTTCCATAACATCACAACAAATATAGATACTTATATGAATCAACATTGCGGACAGTGGTGTAATTGGTAGTGAGTGACCCTGCTAAAGGTTACGGATCCGATTCCCGCCCAAGACAAACATTTGTGTGCGTGAACTGAGCTGTTTTCTTAGTCTGGGATCTACTTTACGACTTATATTTTGTATTTATAAAAAAATTCAATAAAATTAAATTGATTTTAAAGTTCACCAAGTAATTAAAATGTTTGTTCAAAAAGGTAACCCAATATTTTTCACTTGAAAACTTACAAACTCTTAACAAATAACAAGTTTCCATAGCATTTATTACTCGTCATAAAGAAACCTTATAAAATATTGTTTGGGAACTTTTTGAGTTTAGATTTTTGTTTACTGTCCTTTGTTTTCCATTAGGGAAACGATCAAAGGACACGTGCTTGTGTCAGGAAAACACGTAATCAATTTTATATAATTTATCCCAATTGAAAAATGTCGGAAATTGTATCTCTAAATTTTTGGGGATTCTTTGAACCATTTTTGAGGACTATAAAGTCAAACTTTTAAGCAGCCTTTTATTCGTGAAACGGTAATTTATGATAAATCATTGTAGTTTACATAGAGATATAAAGTTAAAGAGTACGAGTATCGATCAAGATGATGCGTGTGAAGCTGACACCAACTGAACGTGAGCTGCGTATTGTCGACGACAAAATCTCAAAATTTGTAATGTATTTACTATACACCATTTTTGGTGTGTATTTTCTTTGTATGTATACCTTTTATTTTATATGGTGTTTCTATTGATACGTGTTCTTGTAAACAGAAGTTTTCCGCAGCAATACCTAGCCAGTTTAATTTACGCGTGCGTGCCGCGTCAATAGTGGTAAACCAATTTATTTATTGAGGAAAACAAACAAATTGATTGTAAATCTTGACATAAAGGTATATTGTACTAAAATAACAATACTGTAGGCCACATTGTTATTACCAAAAGTTATGTTAAACTTTGGAGTCCATAACTACCCTGTAGACTGTCGATGATGTTAGTTTGACAACCGAGACCGACAGCTTTAACTTGCCCCAAAAAATAGCAGAATTTGTGACATGAATATTACGAAAATCGATATTGAATATAAGTACTTATACATAATTATCACTCTTTAATTTTAGTTATATGCATTGTCTTTTAGTATGTATTAGGATACTAACCTAATCTAATATTATATACTTACATACTTTTAAAACAATTATTTTAACCTTTACACTTTAAACTTTGGTATTTAAGATCCAACTTTAATATTTGTTTCATGTTTATTTATTGAAAACGCGTGTTAAGAACTTTGTTTACCCGGCGGTATACTGGTATGTGTGCCTAACTTTAAAATTAGGGCTCTTTAGACAACTGAGGCCGCCCGAACTTATCCCGCGGGATCAGTTAACCTAATGAATGTTTTGAATTAGGCAAACTGATCCTTTTGCATACAATTAACGATAGGTATGTATAATGTATAAAGTGAATCAGTGCTAAAAGTGAAAATCAGTGCTATTTATTTGGATTAAGAATAAAAGTTTTTTCTATAAGTATGTACTAATAATAAATAAATAATCAAACAACAGTGATTTTATTTTAATATCTCAGTATTCAACCCAACGCATATTAAAACATGTTAAGTTTAACCAAAAATAATCACGAATGATATTTCTATAGAAAAACTTAATTTTACAAAACAAAAGCCATTGTAAATAAATTAAAACAAGATTGATCTGATCAAGTGTACAAAGTGAAAATAAATATCGCCCCAAGACGGACCAGCGTTCCTGGTCTAGGAAATGGAAACGTTTGAACCATACAAAACCGTATTACATTAAATAAAATGATACGATTGTTGCGGTCTGAATAATATCCGTCAGCGCGGCGAAACCTCGACCGGGACAGCAAAAAATGTCCACCGATCCCGTAACAACATTATTTTTCAAACTTAGATTTTTCGAACCACAGACTTTTCTTTTCAATCGGATTAACTCACAAGTCTCATGATATTTTACAAAACAACTTATTATAAAGCTGCTTTCAGTAATAAATGTAATTTAAGATCCTCTATTTCTTTTTAATGTCAGAGTTCTTTAGCCGTCTTTAAGTATTATGCTGTATAGTAATAAATGCGAAAGTAATTTTGTCGGTTAGTCACTTTTACACGAATAAACGTTTGAGTGGAATTAAATAATATTTAATAAAGAACGCTTTGTCAAGTAGATAAGTACCTATATGTAAATAATTCCTCCCGAGTGAGGAAGAAAGCTATTCTAAAAAAGTGCAATTATTAAATTTGACGTGTCTGTAATGTCGTAGTAATAACTAGGGAAGGTTCATATGTGACGGAACATGCGTCGCGTATTATCGGTCGCGTACCGCCAGAACAGTCAAGTGTTTTTCTATACATTTGTCTGTTCTGGCGTTACACGACCGATAATACGCGACGCATATTCCGACAGATATGAACCTTCCCTTATTACTAAATACGTATGAAATAATAATTATTAAAAAACATTTTTTTTTATTTAGCCAGTCTTTTTAGTATTAACTATTGTCCAAAACAATTCAAATTATTGAAGGTTTTCTGATAGCCGATGTTTTAAATACTAAATTCGGCTTTCTTTTCTCTCGAAACAACGGAATCAGCAGGATTAACGCGAATTAATCCGCGGGCGCGGGGTACAGGTTGTAAAATACAGAATGAATTATGTCTTAAAGCCCTAGAATCTCATACTAAGTCAAAAGTCATTAACACACGACGAAGTTTAGGTAACAATGTGGTAATTAGGTAAGTTTTCTATAAGTTAAATAATCCTTTGTTGACTTAACTCTAAACTTATACTCCAAACTTATCGTAACCTTTGAGATAATAATATTTGGATAATTAGATTGTGGTATGTATTTATCAACAATCTCTGACGGTAAAATGCCTGCAAGAGTTCGAACCATCCTTTTATCGTAAAACATTTAAGGATTTTTCTTCAGTAGAACCTTTTTCTTTTTTAGTTTGCGGAGTGTAAAACTGTTTTCATTCCTTTACTTAATAGTTGCTTATTTTACGGTACTGAAATGCTTACTGTAGAAAAGATTTTTGTTTTTTTTTTAATCTTTGAGTTTTGTTATTAAAATATTTATTTAAGGCACCATAATAATGATGGTAACTACCGAAGTAAGCGTTTTCGTGTTTTAGGTGACACTTTGAATTTTTAAACGGTCTCAGTTGTCGTACTAATATGATCGAACTCGTTACAGGTAAAGCCCTCCAAAGTCTAACAATAGGTCTAAGTAAAACTAACTTGGCTCGTACAAAGAACCTAAATTAGAGAGTTGTAATAGCGTATAAACTGCACACTTGTTAAACCCTAAAGTCTAGACGAGGACCTAGTCTTATTGTTGATACAAATTAATCAAATCGTCTCAACCTACGCGCTGAAATATTAAGGACCTCACCACAATATTCCCAATATAGAATTATATGAATATAATAGAATACCTAGTAATGCCCAGACAAGTTACAACTATTAGAGAGAGAGCAATCTCTGGGCAAATTTAATTTTCTTTAAATATTTTTTCTTTAAAAACAAATTAAGCTTATCATTCCTTTTTTTTTAATCACTTTGGTCAAAATTCTTATTAATATATTAGTCCCTCATAAAAATATGATAAAGCGTGATCTCTAATATGAGTTATTTAATAAGACTGAGTCAGGTGGGGTCAAAGATTTTATGAGGTAAATAAAATGTCTGTGTAGGGTCTCGTGGGAATTGAGTAGATTTTCCGTTAGTTACCTACTTATCTATGGATAATATAATGGGAGTACAATTTTATTTTTTACAAAAGAATCAAACCTATTCAAGGCAAGTTGCATTATTTTATTTTTTTATTTCAATCCTTCTTTACACTAGTATAAATAAAATAAAATAGTATAAAAAGGTATGTAATATTTGATTGTTTGTTTCTTTGTGATTTTATCATCCAAAACTACTGCGCTGATTTAGGTGAAATTTACAACACTAGATACTTTCTATCCCAAAATTCCCTTAGGATTGGGTGAAAACTAAAATTAAAAAAGCATCAACAGTAACTACAAATAAATCCTTATTAAAAATATAATTGTTCCAATAATATTTTCCTTGCCGCCCACCGCCCACGGCATTTCCGAAACATGATTTTTATACAAATTTATTAACTTGATTAACAAACAAATAGTGCTCGTTATTAACATACTTATTCAAACACAGGAAATTCGTCCGTAATGTATAACAAATATTTATAAAGCGCAGCGTGTTTCGTTAATGTAGCTGAATTATTCGCAACCAATAATTTATTATTAATATAATTGGTTATAATTACAACACATTAGATATATACCCAATCAATGTTAATACATTTAATTAATGGTTCATGGAATTATGTTCATTTCACGTAGATACATTTAACGCAAAATGACGACTACGATTTTGTACATTTACTGTTACGTATGTATTAGCAGAGAACTTTTGATTATTATTTCAATTAAACAAAGAGAGCATTGCAAATACAAACATGATGGTTATTATAACTCACTTGTAGCATAATAAAGATCGCTATTGTATTTCGCTTTGCAAATATACAGGTACAAGAAATTGCAGAGTCAAAACGCACGGCATTTCTATTTTGTAAGAATAAACTAGGAGCAAGCATACGGCGAATATTGAACAATACTCTCAACCAGGCTTAGTCTATAAAACCCTTCAAATATTGAATTTGAGGTGTAACTGTTTGAACCGAAGCTCGACAACAAATCCCAGTGATTGTCTAAATAACTGTCTGCGTAAAGGAGAATTGTTTGGTAACTAACCGAATCACAAATGTAGCCTTACAATGGTGATTGTCGGATTGACAAACAAAGGTTGCGGGCTTGATACCAATACGTGATAAATATTTGTATGCTCCATAAATAATATATTATTTGCTTGTGTGAATGTGTGTAATTATCATTTGCTATACATGGAAATTATGACGACGTGCTTAATCAGGTTACCTATTTTATGTAAGTACATATTTAGTTGTTATTTTATAATCTGGTACATAGAAAATTAAGGTAACAAGATTCTTTTGTAAAATGCGTTTCTGATAAAAAATTGCTTTTTGCCACGTAAAAATAATAAAAGAGAAATCATTAACTGGATTTGACACCTCTCGGTAGAAAGGAAATTACATTTTATTTCGATGCGGTATCTGTGTGTCGTGTGTCTCAAGTCGTATTATATTCTTCTTTAACCATCAAGTATGAAATAAATATTTTAAGGGTATCGTATAGGTACCCTAATTAGGTACCCATATTTGTCTGTTTATCCACAGTTTAGTTTAAACACAATTATTTAAGTACTAGAAAGCTGTAATTTTGTAAACAGTAAACATGTTTTTGTATAATAATCACGAAAACGAAATGATAGATTATGATTTTAAATGTAATTATTCAAGCGATCTTCCCTGCGCCTAAATTGGGGAATAATAATTGTTGTCATCATTCCCATAGCGGAGGGTGGTTGGAGAGGTCTTTCAAAATGTTGAGGGGTTGCAACTATTTTCCGGTTCAGTGATACATTTGTGAAATATTAATTGTAAATATGCAAATTTTTGTCAGACACTTGACGTCCTCCAATCTAAACTTCAAATACAATCTAAATTCGAAGAATCTCAGAAAATATGGTAGAAATTCTAAATACGTTGCGTTAATTTAAGAGTAATAGTACCCCACTTGTTACCTATTTGTTTGTTTTTCTAATTTGTGGGCAAACATAAAATCATTCATTCTACTATATAGCCCTATAATTTTCCAAAACTAACGCACGACAATCAAATTTTATATTAAATTGAACACAATAAAGTCATAGTTCCAGCAGCCGCTACACTTCCAATATTAATTTAAAAACGCGGTACGATGCAAAAGAACTTTGTGAAACTTTTAAAGCGATGCAAAGCAATGGAAAATTTACTTCATTACGTGTACCGACGAGAAAGCCTTTGACTTGGCTTGAAGTTGTAGTCTTATGAAACGAGGACCGAGTGTCTAATGTGCTTTCAGACTTATTGCCAGTATTTTAAATGTCAACAACAACCACACATCAAAGTCGTGCCTACTTTCTTTTACAAGAGCCTTTATTCGTCCTGGTAATATCTAATTTTGTACGTTTTATTCAACAAAGAATACGAATAGGTAGTTATTAAATAAGGCTTTTTTAATCAAAACATGAAACGTCTCAGTCAGCCTCCGGATCATTTCTACTTAGTCAATGTAAACATATCAATTGCAAACATTTCACATCAGAAGTTATGACCTGTTCCCAATATATCAATATATCCAATTGAAGTTGAACCCTGTAGAAACCTTGGTGGCAGAAGTTCCTCTTCCCTCTCTAACGGTTTAACATTTTTCGGATTTCCGTTTGAGAACGAGCAACTTTTCCCGCAATTCTGAGTTTCATATGCCAACAGCGCTAGTCATACACGCACACATATGTAAGTATGGTACGTTAAGGTACACCACAATCGAAAACGCTGCTTTTATTTCACAAAAACGGCAAATACGTTTCGCTGAGCGCCTAAATTGTACCGTTCCTTCTTTTTTCCCCACAAAAAACTACTCCCTGTTAGCATTTAGTGAAAAAATGAAGCACGCCCGTGGACGTTGATTAAACATTCATCTTTAAACGACCAATTACTAAATAAAATAAGTTTTTAATTTTCGACCTTTCCGCTCAAAAGAACCTGATCGTGTCTTGTGACTAAACGGATATTAACGGAATACCTTTTATATTTTCAAAAACGTTTATGTCCGTCTTTAATAGGGTAAACGGAGTTGTTATTGTTAAGGTAAAGCGTATTTGGAATAACAAATTTTTGGGAAAATTCCAAAAAGGTCTTTATTGGACATTGTTCGCGTGACGTTCAACGTCGCGTCTTTGAAGTATGAGGTCTTGGGTTTAAATGAAATCCGAAACAAAAACACTGTTTAGTCCTAATGACATAGAGAGATTGTGTATCTGCAATATGTGAGTGTCATTATTTGGGGTGTTTACGTAAGCGTATGTCGACATTAGATTAAGGACGCAGATAATTGTGTCGAAGATCGTACACCATTGATAAATTGTGAACTATGCCACACTTACAGTGACTTTTATTGATTCTAACAATCAACGAAATATTACATTTGTATAAAATAAAAAATGACCCGCATATATTAATAGTTATCGGAAGTTTATAAGTTAAATATTACAAGCATTACGGTACAGTTTAACATTTATCGTCAGTTTCCAATATCGCTACATACTAACTTGGTTTATAACTTTCATTGTTCGCAGTCGTACGATGACACGTACCTAGTATACTACGAGTAATAATAAGATTATAATGAATATCATATTCACTTTGAAGTGTGAATAAGGTATAATGTCAAGTGATTAATAAATAATGATTGAATATTATAATTTCAGTGTAATTTTGCATGAATTTCCATATATTCACGAGTGAGGGCGGATTCCGTAGCCCGCCAACGAAAACTACGCCCACACTGAGCCGCGCGTGGGAGGTTAATCCTTCTGTGTCCACAATAAATATACAGTGTACTTTATGTAACTAACATTCAATCATTTTATTATTCTTTAATTATTTTTGCATAAATATAGGTTTGTATTAAAAATGTACTTAATTTTAAATAACATTACAGGCCTATCTACTCGTAGTTCTTTTTAGACTAACAGAAGCTAAAATAATAGGTTTTTGTAATTTCAACTGCTAATTTGTCTTTTGTTTGTTCACGCATCGCGCAGTGACTAGTCGAAGTGATAGTTGTGTAATGTACTTATGATAGTTTAAGTCTAGATTGTAATTTGTTTAAAGTATAGTGGTGCAAAAAGGACAAAAAATAATTCGCGATCGAGCGAGCGATCCGGCCTCGCATGATACGATCCAACGAACAAGACAAGAACAAGTTTATTAGGAAAATCGGTTGAACCATTTGTCTAATTTTTGCAAGATGAAAATTAATTTCTAGAATATTGTCACCATATTGACACGTAATATAATAAACAATAAACTTTGAAAATCTCAGCGAACAATTTATGGAACAATACAAACGTGAAACGCGCTGTCAAATACGACGCTCGCGCTGGTGAAAACTAAATATTTCGATTAAACGCCGCGCCGGACATATGTGACCTCGATAGTTCCCAACATATTTCAGTCAAAGCCAGAACAAATGTTACTAGATACGTTCACACACTAGTTGGTATTCTTGGTTTTACACATATTTATGTTTAACTTTAAATAACTAATAGTACAGTTATTTGTCATAATTATGTCTTGGCAGATTTATATATATATGTTAGTTTAACAATTTATATGCATTATGTAGAGTTACTCCGTGAGCTGTATTAGTATTATGATCCATGGTTTACATACTTCAAAGGCGATAAACGGAGATGGCATCAAATTTGTATAGCGGAAAATAAAATGTTTCTTTAATAACTTTAGAGGACTTACAGCACCTAAGTGTAAATAATTTGTAAAAGTATAATTTTAGCTCATCAACACCAATTAGACAGGTGTTAATAAGATACGTCTATTCCTGTTCCAATGAGACAAAAACATCTTTCTGTAGTTGGATTTAATAAATAAAATCTTATTTTTGTACAAAGATGTACCATAATTGATTGTTTATTATTTTCACTAACTGACGGAATTCACTGAACCAATTGTAACATAATTTCGTTCACATATTCCAATAATAAAGGAATAAGAAATATTTATTAGCCTGAAATTCCGATAGTAGGGCAATAATAATGTATTCAAAGATTTTCCAGAAAAAATATACCTTATTTCGTTTGTGATATAGAAGTAGGATGAAATAAGAAAACTTGTTTGCTTAGAAATCATATTAAGTTACAATAAATGTTGGTACATATTTGTTTCTTTAACATTTTAGTATAAACGTAGAAGGTTGTATGGAAAACAACGTTACGTAGAAATTCATCATGCAAACTTTACGTTTAAAACACGAATTCCCTACGGCCGAAACTCTAGTATAAGTACTTAGTATCTACTTCAATTAACTAACAGTGCCCCGCAATTTTACTCACGTTGAACTTTATTATACATATACATTTTTATTTTATGTTATTGATGAAAATTGCGTCAGAATTTGTCTAGTGATTTAGAAGATTAGCTTTTAAAAAGATTACATACAGAGGGACAAAAGACGGCGGGAAGAACTTGTTTATAGTTTGTAAAAGACATCACAATACACTAAAAGATTCCTTAAAGAGCGTTTCTTAATAAATTTCAAAATAGGTATCTCAATTGATCTTCAAGATAGGGATCAATGACTTTCATAAGGTGAAGTTTAATTTTGAATAAATGTCTACTAGATATAAATATAATTTATTTTCACAATAAATCAGTAATTGGATATTTGGTATACGTCAACAACTTATCTCAAGTTCAATATTATTCAACGTTATTTCGGTTTATTTTTGAAGCAACCTCCAGTATTTTTTGTACGTTATTATTTGTTTAACTCAATGAACAATTTATTATGGTTGAATAACAAAGGCGAAATGTTTTTATTTTTGTTAAAATGTTGAGTGTAACTACACTCCGCCTGTAAGTGGACGACCTATATAACCTCTCAATTAACAATGATTTCAAGAGTTTCGCTTTTATAATTGCTTCTCCGCATTGCTTCTCCTCTTTATCATAGGTATTTGGTAAAATAATTTTGCTTCGGTTAATATTTTTATAAATTACACATGTAATGGAATTTTACGTTAAATTTGATTGCGTTGAACTGAATAGCGTACAGAATTTTATACCTGAATAAAGAAAGCTTAGTACTGTTTACGTTTAGTACTTACGTGTCATCTTATAACTGGATAGTTATAAAACTGTTACAAATAATAAATCATCTGATTTTTTTTTTCTCAAATCTTAGAAACAGGTCTGTACGACGTCTAAGACATTTTGTATTACGATTATGTTTTGAATTTTAAAGTTTACCTCTTATATTTTGGGTGTTTTGGTTTGGGTAAAACAAATTCTTTGTTTAAAATACGGGTACCAAAACCATAAATTCCTTGAATTATTTACTTGCATCGTTTTGGGAATAAAGATACTAAAATTTGGGCTAAAATGGGTGATATTGGTCATCAATAAGTATCTCGACGGTAGCAGGTTGCAGATCGCGAGTAATCCGGTTTTCAGTCAGCCGAGAGCGCAAATGTAATAACTCTGTTAGTTATACATACATATAAGTGATTGCTTTGCACCGCGTTAACTCCCCATTTTTATTTTCTTTCTTTGGAATAACTTAGGATCATTTTTTTAATAAAACGTTTGCAATATGAATGCAATACTTGTTAATGACGCACACACATTCACAACACACTCTAGATATACATAATGTATGTTTATGTTATGTAGAGTATGTTATGAATATAATGTGCACGTCATTTCTCATATTCTGATACAGGCAATAAAGCTAATTAAGGACCAATATATTAAGATGATAGATAGATTAATTACGTTATGCTAATATCACTACTTCATTCTATTAGCGCACGCAGATAATGTAAATCAGGTCTTTTAATTCAGGCTTAGAAACAAATGTTAATAAGAAGCTAAGAAGTTTAGAAGTTTAGTCTTATGTTAGATCACCTATATTATTCATTGGAATAAAATTACGTTAATTCATATTGGAAACTTTTACTTCACATTTCTAATGTTTCGGAATATTTTATGTGTAGTATTCGCGATAGTTAATATAAGTTATATGAAAACAAAATGAACGACAATAATATTGCTCTGAATCCGTAAAGTATTTCCAAAGGTTAGTGTGGTAACACAAACAGAAATCTCTTTACCTTGATTACGTTAGTGTATATAGAATCTGAATTTAAATTTTGTAATGCTTATCCAATTATAAATGTAGGGTAGTGACGCTCAGCGGTAACTACGCCTGTCGTGTTTATATCTCTAACTCTTAATAATGAATTCGTCATAAATTGTCCATTGTGTTTGCGACTCGCTGTTATCTGAATAAGTAATACTTAATCAACAGGTTGGTACTGACTTAAGCTACAGAATACTTAAATAGTGAACCCCATCCAAATTACATTACTGAGGTGAGGTATGTAAGCCTCTATAAACACGAAATAATAATTATAAAGAGAAATTTTCACTCACGAATTCTGATCTAATTCGGAGTAAGCAGTTTGAAATGGTTCGCGTAAATAAATATATTTAGCAAATAATGTACTTACTGACAGAGGAGTCTTCGTCGTAAGTATATTAGAGAGAGAATTATTCGCAGTAATTTAATATAAATTAAGTACGTAGGTGCCAAATTCGAGACATTACTTTTAAAGATACAATGGCCACAGTCATCTTACGTAAACGAATATAAATGGATTAAAAATTTTCTTTTGAGTAAGTTGTTTGTAATTTTTTGAGGTATTTTATTTATTTAATCTGCTTATTGAAAAGGTTTTAATACTTAAATAAAATACAGAATAGAAAATAAGAACTAGATTACCATATAGGTATAAAGGGGCAGGGCCCAAGCTACCGGTGGTTAGGGCAGCAGAGACAGGAACCTCCTAACAATGCGTACCACTTCCTGCCCTCCGTATCTGACCCTTAATTCAGCCATCGAGAAAAGTATTACTCAAATTTAATATTTATTACTGCCCATTGTACTAATAACATCAGCGGGAGAAAGGCTCTTTTTCTTCAAAACAATATTTCAGTTTCCAATCAGTGCTTTTATTATTGTTATTTTAGTATTAAATGCGAGTTTAATTATATTTTTTTGCAAGCAAAGGGCACAAAATGATAACTCTCACACGGGTGGGGCATGATGCCTGTACTATAGTCGAAAGATGATTACCGTAACAGACTCGAGAAATTGTTTTTACGTAATCGAGGTAGAACAAGGAAACAAATATATTCAAATTATTGTGGAAAAATATTTGAAATAAAAATATTTATGTACCTTCATAAAACCTCCCTCTTGGCTCCGTCCCCTACGTCACAGTACTGAATAGCCTCCGTTATTTTTAAGAGTAATTAAATTCACTCCGCGTTTTCATCCGATTCCTATGTTAATTACATGTTCGTTCGTATTTCGGCCCGTTATTATGTTGTTATAAATATGATATGTTAACAGAAACAAAATGAATTATTGAGAAGGGTGATTAATATTTTCTCGATATATTTTTTGTTGCCCACCAGCGGCCAGTTGACCTTTATACGAATCAATCATTACTAATTCATCAAAGAAACACGTTAAAAAAGGAATCATTATTTCGAAACAATACAATTATATTAAGGGCAATCTTTAGAGCACGGCAGAGCCTTGTTAAGCAAACACATTGTGAATTTATCACCGATTCGGAAATTACGTCAGCCGTGAAGAATCGAAAACCAACTCCGGCTTATATATTTTCCTCAGCTCTGTGATTTTGTACAGCTATTTTTATATAAGTATTTTCTTTTAACTAGGAATGGCTTATGAAGGTAAGTTTTAATGCCGATTTGGATCAATAACGGCGATTACGCATGTAAAACCACGGGACGTCTAGTGTAGTGAAATTAAACTGATCCGAACGCGGCAATCATCGATCATGGGGGCACTAATTGTTCTTATAACGAGCGTTGCTTTAAAGTTTAATAAAAGTTCTTTAAAAATGTATCGAAACAATCTGCCAAAAAATTAATACTTTATATGAAAAAGGGATCTTATTGTATTGAATGATCGATAAGGTAGTGATGTCAAAATAAACTACGTAAGTAATAATAAGACTATTCTCAGATTTACATTTTCCCGGAGTTACAACTCATTGTTGTACTCGTATATGTATGCAGCCTATGCGCACGTGTAATTTTCTTCTTGAATAACTGTTATGTATTCACCAAAAAAACACATCTGTTTTTGAAACCTACTCAAACGAACTTATATCCCATAATTTCCTCAAAAATGGATTAAATTACACGGAAGAACCTCGAGATTCAGCTAGTGTCTTTAAAAACTTAGGTAGATTTTCTATAAATAGTAAACCGAGGGGAAACTGTCTGACTTGAGGTAGATACTTCGACACCTCATAATGCTTCTCATATCCTGTTCCCGACAGTTGATTAGCAGTACACAAGCAACGTTACCTCACCACAACACCGATTGAACGGTTATCTTCACTACTATATTTTAACGAATTATTTATCGTGTTTTTTTAATAATTTAATGCTTTACTTTTTGTCTTTAATTTTCTTGTACGTTTTGTTATACTACAAATGTTTGTGTAAACGTGTTGATATCATTATGGTACTTAAATATTGATTTCTTTTATTTACGTGAACACTACCTTATTATGGATTTATTTACCCTTTATATACATAGATACCCCTCTATAGAACCTTGTTCCCCCAGGTATTAATCTAATGAAATATAGCGCATCATTTCAAACGGCTGTTTGATTAATGATATTTTTGTAGCGTGCGACGGTTCGGACAAGGTTCCAGTGAGAGAACATTTTGGAAAATCCGGAGGGATTTCAGTCCCAAGAAAAGCTGGGGCGGGCAGTCGGTTTATAATAAATAATAAATTTACACATAATAAAGTCACAAATTAAGTATGCCTAACCTACTTAATATAATATGTTTAAAACAAATAGTAATTTTCCTACAAAGCATTAAATTAACGCTCCATATTCAGACCACTCCCACGTAGAACATTTCCTAATGTATTACCTAAGAGAAATTCACATTTCACACAAACATTCAAGACCCGGGAGAGGTAAGTATTTGAGTTTGCACAAACGCTTGTTCAAGGTACCTTGCCGGTTATCACACAAAGTTATCGCTTGACCTCAGATGCCGTCAAAAATAACATTAGATAGTACGCAGGCATGCAACCTCTCAATTGAATACAAGTAGGTATTCTATTTGAAATTGTTCACCAAGTATGTAGATAAGTTCCAGTGCTCAGTGTAACGTCTAATCGCATTTGCATCAGAATACTTAATGAACAATCCACCTAATTATTCAAGGAGATGGACATTACCTGGCATCTACATTTGCGACATTCTGGATTATGCGAATAATCTACAACTATGTATGTACAGGTAAATAGTATTTGCAGTTTTCTGTGACCACATCACATAAATAATTTACGAGATAAAAGATTTAAAAGATGAAAGTTCTATATCGTGTTTCTAACAGAAATATGACACATCCTTGCCGTATAAAGTTTGCATTGTTAATATATTATTTAGTTTTATTCATTAATGAATTTTAAATTACCTAGTTGATGATTGATTAATTTTATTTTGTTTTTCCTTCACGTTTACAAGCTCTTTTTAAGTTCAAACTAAATAATTGATCTATGATTGAAAATGTCAGAGAATAAAGATTTTTAATCGAAACAAGTAAAACAAACAACGGAAACTGTGAATTTGATCTGTTAGTTTCAATGTGTAGTGTTCGTGTAAATAATCAATTCGGAACGTACATATAAATGTACAATCGTGAATGTACTTGTTAGCATAATATTTTTAATACTTATTTTAATACGTTTTGTTCCTAAGAGAAGTGTCTTAAATTATTATAGCAATACACGTCACGATAGTGACAATATTCCACCTGTCTCATCACACGCCTGCACAAGGTGTGGACGCTGTTGCCGTTCCCGCATCGGTTTAACTAGTCACCGGAGAAGGTGTCGCTCAATATCACCATACACTGCTTAAATCATCTGTTACAGATGTAAAGGCCTTTGATGATGATGATGATGACACGTCTACAGGTCTTTACATTTAAAAATATTCAAATAAGTGATTAGATTATAGATTAGGAGATGTGTTTTAAAAGCGTATAAATCTAGTTTTCTAATGTTTAATAAGTTTCATAAAATTTATATTTACAACTAATGTTAATTAACTATAGAATATTTAATTATCACATCAGCTGAACGATGCCGCAGTGATTTTAATACGGTTTGGGATAGACATAACTCACTGTACGAATCTTCCCTAGATAAAGTTATAACGGAACTAATTATTTTGATGTTGGCTCCGCGACGCTGCTGACAATCATATGTAAATTGCCATACCGACAAATCAGTTTATCACTACATATTATACGAGTAAAAGAAATTCTCAACGTCTCGTCTGAAGTCTCATAAACGATTCAACAGTTTTTGGAATGAAGTTCTAATCACACAATATACTTTACCATCACGAATTTCCAAACTTGAATTTAAAGAAGAATTTAAATAAATCCATAATTAAATCATTTTATTCCGTTCCAACCGAGTGTTCCAAACCGCAACACGATTGTTTTATATTTTCCATCCACACTCAAAGTAACTCATAACATAAAGTACCTATGTAATGTAGATTTTTTGTAATTCTTTAAAGTTTTGTATAAATCGGTTGAAATCCTACTAAATTATTATTATAAACGCAAAAGTTTGAATAGATGGATGGTTGTTTGTTACTCTTTCACACAAAAACTACTAAATCGATTTAGATGAATTTTGATAAAGATGTCCGTCCATAAGTGCGTCTAGCTGAACTGGAGTAGGCCGTGTAAACGAAGAGTTTTTAGAAAACAAAGCATTACGAAAACGCATTTTATAGGTAAGTGGGTATATACTCGTACAATGTTCCTGATAAGCCTACAAATGTTCAGAGCATGTGTGTTGGTTAAAATGAACATTTTCATAGGAGTGGAAGTTTTCCGAGATATTTAATATCTAGGTATGGATTCCGCCGTTTTTACATTTGATGTATTTCTGTTTTTGCAAATATTTACAAAAAAGATTGAACTGAACTTTATTGATACAACACCAAAAAGGCTGGGAGACTACTAAAAACAAAACACGGCCCAAACCTTACGTAAAAATGAATGTTTCCTTTAAAAAACCTAAAACCCAGTCTATATTTGTGAGAGGTTTCCACACAAAAAAATGCTCTCATCGGATGAAAGTTGCCAGTAATCCTATATATTGAATTCTTTTGAACACATTTAATTTTCAACCCCTTAAATGTTACTACCCGTATGAAATCAAGGTCGGTAATTTATACTAAAATTATAAAGAGGCTGGCTTTGTTTGTTTGAACGCTCTAATCTCAGGATAAAATCCGATTAGAACAAATACTTTTGTATTCGACCACCAAGAGATATTCATTTAGTTATGGTATGAATAGGGCTATATTATGCAGGTCAGTGAAACCGCAGGGGGCAGCTAGCAAACTAAACTTCTTTATGATAATAAAAACATGGCGATATATTTGATCCTTTTTTAATAGCCCGGAAGGTATTGTAGCAAATACCCAGAACACATTACGTTATTAAACTGAGCGTAATGGCTAGTCATAGGACTAACAGAATAGCTACGTTTGAACGCGCTAATCTCAGAACTAACAATCCTAAACAAATAAAACTTTTTAGTGAGAGCCCAGTATAGTAAATACCTCATAAATCGGGCACACATCGTGTCGGTAGGGTGGGTAAAAATGTGGGTTTTCGAAATAATAGTAGTTTATTTATCAAAATGATTTAATAATAAAATTATGTAAAAAAATATTTTAACAAGTTTTTTTTCTGTAATCTATTTTCACGCAAATTATGCTTGAAATCATATTCTAGTCTATTTTCAAGAAAATTGTAAATGAGAAACGCCGTTTCACCCGCGTAAACAACAAACCCGTGGTGGGATAAAAGTATTCTGTGTTATTCCTGATTATTCTCATTTAAACTAAATCGGTCGAATAGTTTTTATAAGAGTAACAAACATCCGTGGTATCCATACCATCCTCCATCCATAATATTAGTAGGAAGTATTTTTATTATAACTATTTTATTAAGGTGCTTTTACCATCCTGATGTAACATGATATTGGTATTTGTTTCGATACAAAGGTGATCTTATAACATAAAGGGGTGTAATCCATCCCATATCAGACGGATGTCACTTATCATTTAGGTGGTAAAAGGAACATTCCTATATATAAATATGTACGTACGTAGTTTAGTTACGTACGACGACGTAGTGTAAGTCGGTACACCTACTTCCCGTCAAAATTGGCAGGTTCTATTTCCAACTAAAATGATGAAACGTTTTAGAAACGTCT
Organism: Timandra comae; assembly: GCA_958496195.1. Lineage (NCBI taxonomy): Eukaryota > Metazoa > Arthropoda > Insecta > Lepidoptera > Geometridae > Timandra > Timandra comae. Next base: position 9,558,222 of record OY292353.1, on the reverse strand, counting down.
CCGATATTCTTTTTATTTAAGCACCTATTTTTTTAAAATCTCGGTTTCAATTCTTTAGTAAGCGAAACGTTTACTTAATAACAAAATTCCAAGCACATTGTGCTTGCGTGATAATTACGTCTATTCTTTCTCTACTAATATCATCAGTGAGAGAGAGAGACCATTGCCCTATAGTCGAATCTTACGGGCTGATACTTTTACATGATGTTGGTACTTTTCCACTAGGTACCGAGCAAAAGTTTCCTCCTACACCTTTCGCCCAGATTTTGTACATTTCCTCGTTTAGAATTCATAACGCCTGCAGAGATTCGTACTGTTTATTCGACACCATTAGATTGCAAGTGATTTCGAAATCGATTAAGACATTTCAGAAATGTATATAAAATTTAATCCTTGTTATCATAGGCAACGCAACAACTTGGGAATGACTGCAGAAAATTGGATAATTATTTATTTTGTTGTTCTTTATTAGAATAAGGTTAGTGCGAAAATTTTTTTTGGAAAATTCAAATGTAAATTGGAACCGTGTGTTGTCGGGAAGTCTACAAAAATATTTTATTTATATTGACAAATGAGTATAGTATCTAAAGTAAGAATTAGAAAAGTAACACAAGAGTAATAGTTATTTGTTATACAAGAGTGCAAAGTTGCTTTTTAACCGGGTCTCCAGTTGAGGACCGAGCCAGCGAGGGATTCAAAATAAGAATCCTGAGCGTCAGCGAGGAAGTCAAAAGAGCACAAGGTTAAACATTTTTCGTCCCCCCTCAGCGAGGAAATTACTAAATGGAAACATAAAACAATCACAATATTCAATGAAAAGAAAATATCAAGCGCAAAGCAAATTAAATAAAGTTAATTTAAAAAAATAAGAAACCGACTTCAGCACTAAAAAGTAAGAAAATAATTTAAAATAAACGATATTATTAATACATATTTCCAATTTATAATTAGTTACTTTTGGAGTCAGTGCCAGCCCAGGATAGTTTTTTTTCCTTATAAGATAGCACGAGACGCGCCTATAATATTAATGAAGGCTTTGGCTGTCACCGACTTCAAAAGTAACTAATTATAAATTGTAAATATGTATTAATAATATCGTTTATTTTAAATTATTTTCTTACTTTTTAGTGCTGAAGTCGGTTTCTTATTTTTTTAAATTAACTTTATTTTTAATTTTTTAGTGGGAAGCAAGTCTCCTTCTACAAAATACGCTTAAATTTTCCTCCAGAAGAGATTTTGACTCGTGGATCACTTGAATCCTTTTTTTGTGGGAGGAAGACTTTACGTCTTTCCTCTGTCCAGGGGAACGACGGGGTATGTCGGACTCCGCGCCGCAAAGATAGAGCGGCGACGCGCTTACCGACTTAAACCCCTTGGTGAGCCACCTCTGCGCTTATGGCCGAAACCGGAAGAAACGTGGCTGCACGCTACTACGATCCCGGACAGCGCCTCTACCCTGTTAAGGGTTTCTCTTCTGAGCTAGAATGTAGCTCTAGGCGACAGATGTTGAGTTACCCCCTTCCGAAAGTACCGCGCGCCACCTCGAGGCCTATATGGCGGCAGTGGATCTCCCCCCGGGGATCACTGCCGCAGGTCGGGCGTATGGTGGTTGCAGGACAAAGTGGTAGTCCCGCTTCCGTCTGCCCAACCTTCTGCTGCGAATAGTATTAGTGGAGAGGGCTTCGCGTTCTCTCCGCAGCTTTTTTTTGCGAGAGTACGACCTCAAAAAAGGTGGACACTCCAATCCAAGACCTCTCCTCGCTCACCATAGCAGAGATTTGGCAAGGAGAGGTCGTTTCCCACGATTGCCGCGAGAGTTGCGAGGGCAATAGCCTCTTGCAGGGTTTTTTTCGCTGCTCTATAAGTGTCGAGCAGTTCAACCTCAACGGGTACCGCTTGAATCCTGTCCCATGAGCTGATGTTACTCATGATTCATAATCTAACACAACCCTGCATTTTATTACTTCTTTTTAACTTCATCATCCCAATTAAACCATCATTTTATTACAAAACTTCTTTATAACCACAAAGGTATAAGAACTTTTTAGACAATTAACCAAAGTCAAAATAAAAACGAAAATAGAGGATGACGTTTATACTGTCTATTTATTAATTAAAATAATATATACAATCTAATCTGGTGCAGTGTTTGTTTGTAATATCTAAATATATTTTTTTACGAAAAGTTTTATGAAAACGCTCTGAAGATATATGTGTAATAGGTACCTATAATAGTATAAAAAACATTTTTAAACAATTTTGTAGGTTCGAGTTTATTTCAGTGTGTGTTAACGAATTAAAAAACAGGACATTTTTATATCTAAAACCCATGAATTGTGAACAGCATTTGATTTAAATACGAAAGAATACAGCCAAAAAAATTTCATCCAGAAATTCTTATGGTATCAAGAATATCACGAGCAAAACCACGGGTTACAGGTAGTTTTACTTTTAATAATGTCAATCGACACCCCAGCCTACATTGTTGCGGATTTTTCCTCGATTTATCCTGGATCCCATCATCAGATCCTGATTTCCTTGACATGGGACCACTTCGCGAATATCCGCTTTCTAATGGAATAAGAATTTTAAAATGCTCCATTCATGATTACAAAGAAATCGCGTAACAAACACACAAAAAAAAAAAAAAAAATATACACGTCGAATAGAGAACCTCCTCCTGTTTTTTTGGAAGTCGGTTAAAAATAAGTAGATAAGTCTTGTACACCAAGAAGGTTCCGAGTCTTGTCAATTAAAGTAATTAGCTACATACACCTTTCAATATACTATAGGACCCAACGCTATGAATTGTCGGATATATTCTACTTATAATTATTTGTAGAATATATCCGCCACTTAACATTCGTAATAATTGCCAGTGTATACGTCGCTTGTTAATTTAAAATGTAGTATTCTGCACGTCAATAACACTATATACCCAACGGCGGATCCAGGGGGTGGGTCATGGGGGTCATGACCCCCCCCTGAGCAGGTTCCAGGACTTAGGTGGACCACTAATTGAACATAATGATTTTATTTATAAAAAAAAATGACACCATACAGAGGCGCCAGGAGGTGGTCACATAGTCGTGGTCACGTCAAGAACTTATAATTTAATTTTGATTACAATATACCAGTTGTTTGGTAGAGAAACGTGGTGAGCGTGTACCTGGGCCTATTTGGGAGATACACTTCGGCCAAAAATTTCCTCGTTAAAATTAAAAAAAATATTGCCAGAATTGACAATTTTTTTTCGAAATTGCATCTATTTATCCCTATAGATTTTTTGAGGTGGTTTCCAGTCAAATTTTTTGATTGGTTATAGTCTCAGATATGACCTGGTCTGCTTACAGCATTTTCAGACCCTTGCAAGGTCTAAATAATTTGTTAGAATTGGACAAACTTCTTTTTTTTCTTTTCCGAACCTTTATTCCATATTTATTTGGGGTTGGTTTTCAGTTTAACCAGATTTGGCGGAATGTCAGTATTTTACGTGAAGCGACTGCCACTAGACCTTCACAACCTAGAGGGCTATAAGTACTAAATTTTTTGGTAAAACCAAATGTTAGACTTTTGAGGGCTCTAATTACCCGTAACGATTGCCGATGATGTTAGTGAGATGCTGAAGTGCAGACTTCCGTGCTGCAGAATGATTTCGAATCATCAAATAAACAAATAATTCATGAATCTCTTCTCTTTTAGCACGTAATGGATGGATAAAAAAAAGGCTGTAAATGGTATAGCATCCCACCAGACGCGTGTGCCACACCACTGGATGTATTCTTAACCCTTTAAGCGATTGCTAGAGCGAAATCTTGATTTAGGAGCAATATCGTCCTGTCATTGAGATAGACCATCGTACTTGTTTTAAGACTAATGATTTTCTAATAAAGTCACTACAGCATCTCAGTATCTTCAGAAGACCTCAGAAAAATCTAAATTTATTCATACTGTGACGTATTTAAGCCAAACTTGGAATTTGGTTTTAACATAATCCTATTATTTTTCTTCTATTTCCACTCTGCACCAATTTTTTTTTAAATTCTCGGTTCCACTTAGTATTTTTAATTGAGTTGAAAGATCCCCTATAAGATTTCTTTTTTTCATTTTACTAGCGTTAAGTGGTCATAACAAATTATTTAGAACTTGTAGGGATCCGAAAATGCTGTGAGCAGATCAGGTGATATTTGAGACCATATAATCAATTAAGAAATCAGAAAGCAAACGATAAAAGGTCGCAATTTGGAAAAAAATATTAAAAAAATTCAATTTTGGCGATATTTTTTTAATTTTAACAACTAGGAAATTGTTGTCCAAAGTGTATCTCCCAAATAGGCATAGGTACACGCTCACCACATTTGGTTAACCTTCTACCAAACACCTGGTATATTGTTATCAAAACTAAATTATAAGTTCTTACTACTTGACCACGACTATGTGACCCCCTCCTGGCGCGAAAGCTGGATCCGCCCTTGTATATACCCACGTATTTACTTTAAATATTAATTAAGCACACTCATTCAAACGTTTATGTGATCGATAGCTAAATACGTCGACTTCGCGAATTTATATTCAATACAGTATTACAGATTTATTTTGGGCACTCTTAACGTATTTCTTTTTTAAGTGATCAGTATTATTTTTATCTATGTACCTGCCAATACCAAAAAACTTCAAATTTTCTTTAAATTTTGGAAATTATAGTTTTTAGGAAGTAAAAAATATCAAGATAAAATGACTTATTTATTACGAATATACACCGTAGCTCCCGTGAGAATAGTTGAATAAAAAAGTTCGGTGTCACAAACTTTGTAACTATTAATCCACACAGAACCACTTCTGATCCCTTACTTCAAAGCATCAAACAAATAAAAACATATAAACTTTCATATTTATTATTTTCCCATTGATCTAAACCTTATCCCACCTTAATATTGTGATCTATTGTGAATTTATTTGAGTGTATTTGTTACGGATAAAAGTCTGAGCAAGTCAAACTATCACAATAAAATTTTGCTTACACGTTATTATGAAGGTACACAAAAGGTTAAAGGATATTTTTATTCCGATATTACTGCGAACAATACTGCGGCAATATGTTTAACTTCTAGCACTGTATTGACTATATTCTATTAATACCATTAAGTAATGAAAAGTAGTATGTGTTTGTAAAATACAAGTGTATTTAAACACGCTATTATAAGATATATTATAGGCATTCGTATTTTATTAAATGCTACCAAAATGTGATTGTCAAAGAAGTCGAAATTCGAAAAGGTTCTAAAAGTACCGAAGAATGGTCGCGGAAATTAGCAGTAGATACAACCGCGGGATCGTAAGTAGAGTTTGTTATCAGCCTTGCCTAACATCTATGAAATTATTATTTTCAACACACTTGCTCATAAAGGGGCTCTTATTTGTGCAAAAACAGTTGAATAATGACACGCTTGATTCACTAGTGAGTTATAGATTGTTTTTTTAAATTGCTTTGAATTTAAAAAAGTTTCGATACCAAAAAAAATTGTGTCCATACATTTTAAAAACAAACTTCAACTATGTTGCCTTACTTTTGGTAGGTCTATGGTCGATTCCATTCATTCGATTTTTTTTAATATTATATTTTTTTAGTCTTTGGCCGATTTCCATTGTTGTGTTGGATGCGCGCGAATAGAAAAACTGTTTATTTATTAGCGAAAAATGATATTTTATTATGAATTTCTTCGCAAGTGTGTTGAAAAACGTTGTATGGTACACGCGTGTATTGATGATTACCTCGCTTGTACCATAAATAACTATTATTTTACTTGACCACTTCATGTCAATATGCTTACAATCACTGAACATACTGGCGAATTTATATTTTCTGTATTTATAAAAGTTTCACTAGTTTTAGCATTGTTTCCAGATTCTTCTAACTTATGATTCAATCTTCTGGGCCACAACCACACGGCTTGTTTATCCATCTTCTACTCGTTTTATCTACTAGGTAAGTACTCTTATATTTATCTTAGAAACTTCGGGAAATGTTTAGAACAACGAGAGAGAGATTAAGTAACCACTTTTGGTCGTGTTAAAACAATAATTGGCAAAATTAACGACGTCTTCGCAAGGCTTAAATACGTAAATGTTTTGTAACTAAATGTATGGGGTGCTAACGTTTTCTGGGAAGCTCAATACGAAGTGTAGGTTACGAAAGTATATTTTAAAATATTTGTGATAAAAATTACTCGGCAATTGTTCGAAAAAAATTATCAAATCTTGTTGACACAAATACTAGTTGAACATGAGTTAACGGAAGAAGTCAAAATTGAGCAAGGTTTAAGACGAGGAAGTATACTGTCCTCTTTGCAATTTTCACAAAAGCACTATGGAATTCAGAAGAAGACATCAAAGTCAATAATCGTGTCATAAATAATATCAGATATATGGATGACTTTTTATGACCTAAAAAGTTTGCTCAGCGTGTAGATGGCATATTTTATCACAAACTTGAAGAAGACAAAGATCATGTTTGTCGGAAGATCACAAATGCCTACCAATACGTGTCCACTCGTACAACTTCTACTTAGTATTTTGCATTCATATTACATTGTAAATGATCAAAGTGATCACAGTGTAGAGATCACATGCTGAGTTGGAACCCTTTGACAATTGTTATTAGGTATTAATATAACTTAGTTTATAAGATAATACTGTCACAATGAACTTTTTTCATTTCATTTCAAATGTCGGATAGATAGAGCAAGAGCGTAATCTTCATGAAACGCTTGACACAGTGCTACGTGTTCTCGGTTTTTCTATACAGCCGGCGTTGAATTCGAAATTCCTAGAGGCGTTTGAAATGTGAGTATACAGAAGAATTCTGATAATATCGTAGACAAATAGTCATTAATGAAAAAGTTATGCACATGGTGAATAAAAAAGTAGATGTTCTAAGTCCTGTCAAGACACACACACAAGAATTTTAGTCATACCATGCTCAATGAGAAATATGAACTTCTAGAACTCCTGATCCAAGGGAAAATCAAATCTAAAAAACTCGACCACCCGGAAGGAGACGAACTTCCTGGCTCAGGAATCTCCGGACGTGGTTCAGTTAACTCAGCAGTAGATCACTATTCCAAGCAGCAGCAGCATCAAGAACATATTGATAGCCATAAATTTGCCATAATGATAGCCGACCTCCGCTCCGGTACAAGATGGCGCCACAAAGAGAAGCTTTGATTAATTTTTAATTTTGATTAAGTTATTAATGAGATGATGTAGTGAATGAATTATGGGTAAAATGCCCGGAATGCTCGACTGTGGCCATCGCGCAGGCGAGGAACTTGTTACCCATTTCTGTGTTAAATATAAAAGACAATGCTTTATGCAACGATTATGGAAATAATATATTCATGGCAACGAATTCAGTGAACTCTAAAAATATTTCAATAATTTTAAAGAGTTTTCTCCATTTATTAAAATACTGTGTCGTTAAACACGTTGAACCGTAAAATTCTTAAACTTTAAAGGTAAAAATTATGTGTTAGGTGATCTAGGTTAATGAGGTACATGTATGACTTATGTCATTCAATTCCATAAAGTTGCTTTAACGTGATTGAGAGACTAGAACGATTATTAATTATTTTATAACTACGTTTTTATTATATGCAGAAAGTATCAATGGTTTTTACGGCAGGGAAAATTGGTTAAGTGGCCCAATTGCTGTTTTCTGTGAGATTTTTGATAGGACTACATCTGACGGGTAACTATTTTATAAATGAGATATCATATCAATATTAAGAGTAGTAATCAGGGTGATACTAATTTTACAAACTACCGGCCCGCCTGGACTTCGCATTGGCTAAATTTCCCGTAGATTTCTTTCACACACGAATTCAACAAAATAATAATTATAAGTACTTATCTATTTGAAGCAGTGATTTTGAAATTATACACATGCATATTGCGTATATTTCGGCATTATGAAAATAAGATATTTGTTTCGAGAACTGTAGAGAAATCTTGGTTTGCTTGCTAATTCAGAAATTTCTATTCAAAAGATACCTACTTTGGTATATCGTCTTAATTACATCATATAACATAAAATCCTGACACACCTAAAAGTTAAATGAAATACCAGGTCTACTTATTATCCCAAAATAATGACAAAAAAAATGAATTTAACCTGTTAAAACCACGAGGCACAAATATGTAGCAAAAGTATAATAGCGCAACATCACTTGCCTCTAAAAAGCACGGTCTACGAAGTAGCACGTGTAATTTTGCATGAAAGAAAGGAAGCTAACCACGAAATAATTTTGTAGCCGAAGTAAAAATACATACCGAGATAAGTAAGGAACAGCCATATTTGTATTAAAATTATTAATTATTATAATCATTACTGATGATAATTTTGATTAGATGGGTCTCATAGAAAATTGATCAAATGTCAACTTGTTGATTTTTACAATTCAAGTACCTACTTACTAAATCATAATTTAAATAATCACACTAATTTATTTAAGTATTTTAGTTCTTCTTAATATTTTTTTCCTTTCTATTTTAGTGCAAACACTTATTTTTTTACATATTACAATATTATAATACACCTAATATATTATACTTACTTTGTGCGACACTAAAAAATGTAGTCTGAAATTTCCCTCGGAAGCAGTAAAAGTGTCCTATCTCATTACACTAGTGTAAAGCCGTGACAGAAAAGAACCTAAGGTGTTGTTTCCTTTTAATATTTACTAGGTGCTCCTTATCGAAGACGAATTCGCTAAAGAAGTAAAATAAAGTACGCCAACCGCGTCACGAATCACGATGCTCGTTTAATATCTTAGATCGCTATTCGTAAATCTACCCCTCTCCGAATATTTTATTTTATTATAATCTTCATTAAAAATCAAGAAAAACATAATTCTACCTCTAGAATTCACAATAGTAGTCGTTAAACACCCAGAACACAAGTCAGTGTTCAAATAAATTTAAATTTCGTGCCCCAGATCCGTAGTTCCGTTGCCGAAATGGCGGGAGATTCAAAAGTTTGACGATTGTTTCAAAAGCTCGGATTTTTTTTTTTTTAATTCGTAGACGTTTGTGATGTGTTCCTGGTGTGTAGGAAGGCTTACCTGAACTTCAAGGAGCGTCCATGTGTTAACAGGTGGCGTTTGCAACAAGTCGCGTTAGCGCGCGGGTGATGAGACGCGATTATGATGGAGGGCGCGTGCTGCGACGGCGGCGGCTCAGAGGAGACATGCGGCCGCAGCCGGCTCGTCGCACACGGTCCGCCCGCCCTCACCATTCCCACGCAAGCGCCGTGCCCGCCACCCACATCGATTTTCAATGTACGCTGCCTAAGGCGCGGTATTTACTAATGCAGAGAACTGCCGACTCGACTCCCCCTTCACAATACTTTTTCCTAATTCGGAGGAAACATTTCCCTCGGTTATGAAAACAGCACTCGCCGTTGTTAACGTAATTATTCTTACCATACATACAATTTATTGACCTTTGCTAACATTTGTCAGTCTGTGGCATTAGTTTGACTAAAGTTTGTTCAACTTTGAACTTGTAAAACTTTTTATATTGCCATTACAAATAAAAAAAAAAAATTTTTTGTAGAACTTTTACGAGTATAACATTTAATTTATGAACATTTTATTTCATTTAGGAAATTGGTTTAATTCAAAAATTTATTATGTAGGTAGATACTTACCTGCATGTGTGTGTGTATACTTACTTACATTTATGTGCGTGCAAAAATAGTACTTACCATAAAATGCTAAAATTAGGTTTTATTTTTAGGTACCTTACCCAGAATATGTAATAAAAATATTAAAATTTCAAAGTTTTCTAGATTCAGGGAGCGCGTTGAAATCTCCTGCAGCGAGATTCGACTTGTGAAATAAAATCCATCAGCAGTTTTATGTAAGTATGGAAAATGGAATTTTGGTATATAATTCCAATATATCAAAATAATACAAATATTAATTTTATTTTTGCATAAATATGCTTGTATTATTTTTAAAAATATTTTACGACATATCCAAATACCAATATAAATAATGTCAAAAAAGTACATTCGTTTACTTAAATCCTCCTGTTTCCGGTTTAAATAAACGAACGTAACTTTTTTCTGAGCAGCCAGCAGGTCCTATAGGAAAACAATCTAATTTTATCTTATACATTATTATTATACATAGTAAATTGTGAGCAAGAATTATGTGAACATAACGTAAACATAAACGATGTTATCTTGGTATTGTGTTCGTAAGTGGGCAGTTTTTCCGCAATTAGACCTCTCTAATATGGGTCCTGTGATATTGTTGGGTTAAACCAACTGTTAGACTTTTGCTTGCCCTTACTACCCGTAACGACTGTCGTGATATTACGATGACCGAGACCGACTGACTGTTGAACTTTCCCGCCAACGCGCGGACTGCTAATTCAATTAAAAGGTCGGTAACGGTCACCCATCACTTTTGTGACGATACCAAACGTTGCTTAACCAAACACATCTCAAATAACGTGCGATTAGCACTGAGGTATGAGTGCCGTATCTCAATTTTAAGAGGATACTTAGTACTATGGATAAAATAAAATGATTTAAATTAACTTCGTCACCTCCTTTAATTATGTTATTCATACCTTATTTTTTTATAAGCTAAAAAATCAAATATATTAATATAAAAATCGGTCAAGTGCAAGTCGAACTCACGCGCGAAGGGTTCCGTACCAAAAACGACAAAAATCACATTTGTTGTATGGGAGCCCCATTAAATATTTTTTTTAGTACTTATTTGTTGTAATAGCGGCAATAGAAATAATTACATCATCTGTGTTAAAATTTCAACTGTCTAGCTATCACCGTTCTTGAGATACAGCCTGGTTACAGACGTACGGACGGACGGACAGCGAAGTCTCAGTAATAGGGTCCCGTTTTACTCTTTGGGTAAAAATCAGTATTTAATAAAATTAAGAATTAGAATATAATAAAAAAAAATGTTTTTAGTTCTATACAGTCACGGCAACATGTTTGGTAGGTGGCCTATTTTTCTTGTCCACCAGGTACAATGTCTCATTTTCATTTTCACTGCGTTAAAAAAAAAAGGTACAATATCTACTATAGACGAGTATTTTCTTATAATAAGTATTTATTTAAGGGCCAATTTTTCCATCGCCAGATAACTTTTATTCGACGAATAAAATTGACGTTTGACAGATTTTGTATGAAATAACTGTCAAAATTTCAAAGTTATTCGTCGAATTAAAGTTATCTGGCGATGGAAAAATCAGCCCTTAGTCGAATAAGTTTAATTTTGTTTTCGTAAGCAGGATATTTTATTTTATATGTATAGGGGTAGTCGAGCAGATAGTTCACCTGACGATAAGGGTGCGTTTCCACCAATCATATTCACTGAATAAATGAATATGATTGGTGAATATTAGACGTATCCGTAGCAACATAGCATAGCATAGCTCTAGTGGAACGGCACCTTTAGTGAGTTCCGCCGTCCATTGCACAGGACAGTCGTAGGTACGTCACCGGCTTTTTAAACCGACTTCAAAAAAGGAGATTTTCAATTCATTAATAAAGTGAACATCCTAAGAAATCAGATTACTTGCACCATTTTTAACTAAACACGACTAGACCGATTTAAGTGAAATTTGGTATACATATATGTTCCTCATACCTAAGTCTTATAACCAAAAGTACCATTAAGAATATATTTTTCATCCTAAAATTTCAACGAGATCTAATACGAGAATGCGCGATTCCAATTTTTTCGATGTTTGCAGTAAGTATATGAAAATAACGTGACAGAGGATGTTATTGTCCTTTCTTACGGGATCGAGATTTCTGTAGAATGCTTTTACGCTGCCTAAACAGCAAACTAACGCCATCTGTGATATTTTTCACACATTTTGAACAGATGGCGTTGGGTAAAACGCAGAGAATCAAGTAGGTAGGTACCTTAATAGTAGCTACTCTACCCCCTAAATTATATCTACAAACTTTAAAGTTTACTTAAACTGCGTGAAGATCACAGAAGAACGAACTGTCTCTCCCTTATAAGATAATAATTTACGTAACTTTATGATATTTATATGTCAGAGACGAAGAAAGAAACTAGAATAATTAACTTATTCAGTTCAAATTAATTAATATAAAACTAATTTTTCAACACACTTGCTCATAAAGGGGCTCTTATTTGTGCAAAAACAGTTGAATAATGACACGTTTTATTCACTAGTGAGTTATAGATTGTTTTTTTAAATTGCTTTCATTTAAAAAAAGTTTCGATACCAAAAAAATTGTGTCCATACATTTTAAAAACAAACTTCAACTATGTTTCCTTACTTTTGGTAGGTCTATGGTCGATTCCATTCATTCATTCATTCGATTTTTTTTTAATAAGTATATTCTTTTAATCTTTGGCCGATCACCATTGTTGTGTTGGATGCGCGCGAATAGAAAAACTGTTTATTTTTTAGCGAAAAATGATAATTTCTTCGCAAATGTGTTGAAAAACGTTGTATGGTACACGCGTGTAATGATGATTACTATCCTCGGCTATCTTCAGACCCTCGCCTGACGGGTCGGGCCTCAATAGCGCCTCAGAAGTAATCACCAACTTACCTCGCTTGTACCATAAATAACTATTGAACATATTTTATCTATGATGCTATGGTGACAGCCTCAGCATCATCTACTTTATGTAATTATTAAAATGATAAGACGTTAAAAAATTATTCGCCTTAAAGTTGAAATTCGACCGAGATTCATTTAATTTTCAAGTCGGGGTTAAACTGATTAAACCCAAAAAAATAAGTAACGAATCACGATAAAATTGACCCCTAATCGATTGCGAGCGAAGTTTTATCAAATCGTTTATTGATGTGTTATTTTAAACAAGTAATTTTCAGAGACAATAATAATCACTACGTTTTATTTAGGCAAACGAAAACGGGAACTGCTATCCCGTAACCCAAACTTTAAAGAATTCAAGTTTTCATCAATGTATAAAATTATACCTACGCATTTATCCCCATTGAAAACTTGAGTTTAATTAGGAATGAATGCATGTTATACTCGTAACCATCGAAGAACTCTCGCTATGCTCGTAACGACATCTATCGATAATATACCTAAACTAGAACATAAAAACTCACGATGTCATAATGACCCAACAAGAGAAAATCTAGTCTAGTACAATTGATCGTGGATACATCGTCCTAGGAAAATCAATAATTACAGTCATTTCTATTTTTTTTAAACTTACAAAAATGCTTTCAGTTTGGGTATATCTCAGGTCCTTTCACTCCTATAAGTATATAACACACTCCTCCTTGCGTTTAAAAAAAATGATGTAGGTCCTAATTAAAAAATCAAAATAAAAATACCATCATCATCTCATATATTACCTATCCCACCGAGAACTCGAGCCTACACTGAAAAAATATCCTAGTCCAAAATTATTAATTACTTATTTATCATATTCATTAATATTTTGAATCATTTAAAACTCCCGTTATGCAGTTCTATGCATTTTCACTGCGTAAAAAAAAGGGTAGGTAACTCAAAAGTTCGTTCCTCTCTAAATCCGTGCCAACGTACATACGAATTCAACTAAGTATAAAATAACACAAAAATATTTCTTTATTTTTAAAAATGTATTAACTCTGTACCGAAAGCACGAAATGTCTGTTTTGTCCGAAGTCGATATTTAAAACTGTCCTGTGATGGCCCTGTGTCCAACATTTGATAAAGTGAGTCCTCGTTTCAATTTATGATTTTTTAAAAGTGCATTGTGTGCTTAGGTGTAATCAAAGATTAAGTAGGTAATATACTGACATATTCATATAGTCTGTGATTATTTTCCGTACTCTTTGTTTACAAAGTATTTAAAAATTAAAATGTCATTTAATATCAAAAATAATGAATTTCAACCGACGACGTAAACATTTTATTAGATAAATTGAAAACTAAATGTACTTACTGGATCATTTTGTAGCTACTACCTATACCTACTATTTGCATATTTTTTTCTTTTAATTAAACCTCGATATCTAATCACAAGAAAAAAATATGGTGATATTCAAGAGCAATGTCGCTTTCGGAACATCCACAAAAAGGTTCGGTAAAATCACTGTACATCCCAATCTTGACCCCAGCGGGCTGTATGCGATAAGGCCCGATGCATGCGACCCGTGCTACTACCATCCCAAACCCATACATGAGATTTTCGAAGTAAACAAGAATCGAAAAATAGACAAAGATCCTTGGAGATATAAAAGCGAATTGGAAGACTGGGCAAGAAATTTAGGATACAGAAATCAAAAAATTCTCGCGTACCGTAAATACCGAGAGACAACGTTAGGACCAGCGTGGCATGAAATTCCAGCACCGATCAAGTATGAGGCTGCGTGTAAGAACGTCGGCTTTGGTAGAACACCGAGGTCGAGACCCTCAAAGAACAGAATACCTGGACCTGGTACTTATTACAAGGCGGAACCTTACAAAGCCCCGCACGGACCCCACTCCACTCGTCCCACTTTCGATAGAGAAGAACCTTGCAGATTCAAAGACATGTCCCCGAAATGGTCGCTCGCGTGTAATCGATACAAAATAATTGACAAGGAATCCATTGAACAGAAATCCAAGAAACTTGTATCTCTTAGAGGACCATATGATCTCTTTACAGGTAATAGGGATGGTTCTACAATTAAAAATCATTTCAGTAATACAGGACGCGTTGCCGCTGCAACATGGCCCATCGCATTAAGGGGTTCGTTGGAAAAGTACAAGAAATCCCGTTTCGGCGTGATGAACAAAACTAATAGAAGTTTACCATATAGAGGAAGAAATGCGTTGGTGGATACATCAATGTGCATACGTAAGCCTGAGGATCCGGGACCAGCTCATTTAAACATAGACAAACCGAAGGTGTTTACACAGTACAAGCATGGTTTTAATAGCTCGTACGACAAGGGTCCGGGCTACCGGCGCGTGATCGTGTGGCCCGGGGTTGGCCGCTATACAATCAAGGAACACTCGTGTGGCATCATAGGCCAGGGACACCGGCATGTATTCCTAAGTAAAGAACAAAGAACTATCGGCGCCGTCATCCAACCACCTATGAATTCCTTTTAATTTCTATGTCCTAATATCCATGTTATTGTCCTTCTACATCATTGCAAAGGTAACATTTCAATCACAAATTTTACGATTATAATATATTTAGTATAAGTACCTTTGCAAATAGTTTCACTAATTGCAAAGACTACGCTGGGGTAGGTGCAGTTAATAAGACCTAGTTGTTCCCTTTAAGTAAATTGTAATTTTGTTGAAAATAAAAGAAATACTACTTATTTACAAATGTTTTAATAATATAAATAGTAACATTTACTGTAAACACAAAAAATAAAAATCAAGTCTTGAACAATCAACACACACAAACGTAAATACAAATCTGTAAATACATCGCTACAGCATGCGGCGACACTCCACGACTTTGGCCGATTGCGCGAAGTTGTACCGCACGACTATGCAGTTGATATTGACTTCACACGACTGCAGCCGACAGCGTCCAGTTGATATCATGACATGGCTGTATGAAGTCGAACATACAACTGCATGCAGTTAAATATATCCGCCCACACAATCGCTGCGATGCAGTCCATCTGATGTCACCCGAATTTCGTCATCATAATCATCATCAGACAGTTAGAACAGGAACTTTTGATAATATTTGGGGCTACCGTGGCACTAAAAAAGTCACTAAAAAATAAAATCAATTAAATACATATTAGCAAAAAGAACATTCAGACCAAAATATAAATACTTAATTCAAAATCATAGATACAGGAATTGATAAGCGTAATTTAATTACTAAATACTCACGAATGATTGAGAGGACTTCTTCTTCATCAAATCACAATGAACGATACCGATCCAACATAGGAAATAATGCGTCGCGAGATACTTGAGACATTCGAGACATCATCAAGAAATATTAGTTGCCAACGAGTGCGATTGTGTGAAGTCGACCAACCCGCGCTTGGCCAGCGTGGTTGAATTAGTCCTAATCGCCCTAATTCAGGATAGGCTCGAGCCCCTCCGGTGGACATATACATGAGCTGATGATGATGGGTGCGACTTTGCGCGACGATTCCTTTTTTTTGTAACTCAAGGCTAATCGAAAATCCTTACTCCCTATACCTCACATGTAGAAGTAAAAAAATGCTTAAGTAGTAGGTATATTTTTAGGTTAAATATACTTACTTAAATATTAGTTTTAAAAAAATATTGTTTCAGTTAATCCTAAAAGAATGTTTTGATATGGATTGAAGATAATGTCAATATTTTTTTAGTTGATAGACGTTTCCACGTCCATACATCTATACCGATGTAATTTCTTGTTTATTAATAAGAGAGCGAGTACATTTTTCAATTGAGTTGTTTTGAATCGAAAACCTAAATATATAATTCTTTATCTCTGACATTAAAATACATAATCCTTTCATACACACTTTTATCTCTGATTCCCATCCTATTTGAATATCTTCTCTTTTAAAAATGAAACAAAAAAATACTAAAACTTATGACCTACATATAAATTTAAAATACAAAGAACTTTCATACAATATTTAATTCTAGACTTTCATTAACTTGCGCATTTTTTTAAACCAATGCTGGAGTTTTTTTTACTGGTATAATATTTATAAAAATCAAGAACGTTGTATGAATATTCTTTGGTAGGAAATAAAGGATAAGAAATAAAAAAAAAACAAATTAAATGGCCATTTTTAATTGAGGAACAAAGCTAAAATACATTTCACAAAATCAACGATTCAATTTTCCAACATTAATCAACACTCTCCATATAAATTCCAAAAGCCAATGACGTCTATACATTATTTAGTTTTGCTCCCCAATATTCCATTACATATTTATTGTAATGTACGTCAAGAATAATGTTAAGTGCGCTAAAATTAGTGTAATCAATCTCTAATGATGTCATTAATATGTATTAAACTATATGTTACATTATATGACTATGTGAAGCCCGTATTTGGAATTAGCCAGTAATAGTTCTCGCTCAAGTCGCGAGTCCAGCCCCAAATACGTCAACACAACATAAGAGACTGAATCATACTTACAATTATATACATCATATTTTTGATAAAGAAAAAACATTTATAGCAATTACATAGCCAGCTATGATCATCGATCAATTTAAACTTTCTAACCAGTTCTCACTTGCTTTCAAGAGTAGCATTGCCATCTCTTTACGCTTTACCTTGTTTTAACACTAATTTAACTTACAATTATTACACTTAAAACTAATAACGCCGGCAGAATTTAAGCGCATTTCCAATAGGTCTGATTCCTTAAGCTCGTTTCCCAATCTTTAAACTAATACAAGACAATAATACGAGTCGCCGGCAGCCAATAACTAAAAAAAATTAATGAGTGGTGTCATGCATCACATACAATATTGAAATTAATTATCATTTTGATAATGATTTATCCCTGTTCTATTTGTGTTATTTAGGCGGATTGACATCGCTCCATTTAGTTAATTAAATCTCATTCAATCAACTTGAAAACTGAAATCAACGAAATTCACAAAATTATTGTGTGTACTTATTAAAAATAAATATTTGAACGCCATTATATATTTAATAAGTAGTTTAATTAAACCCGTTACTCTTCGAAATATAAATGTAAGTATAAAAATATTATGCATTTATAAATTTTGTTGGAAGAGTTATGATAAAAGTATACATTATGTAAAATGCTCAAATTGATTTATCACAAAAAAAACACGATAAAATAACTTCTTTGTACAATAATGAGACATAAAAACTTAAGTGGTTATATATAATAAACAGTTAGGTTTAGCTATTATAGCTGTTTCTGTTAGTATTCTTAATTTATTCAACCTATATTCTTTGGAATGATGATCTAATATTTTTGGGAACACGTAAACAGGAAGACATTACGTATTATTAAAATCATTACTATAATAATTTGTTAAATCACTCAATCAAACAAATCGCCGTCGTTCAGTTACCGAGTGAACAAACGACTAGGAACTAAATGGGAGCCAAACTACTAGTTGTAATGCATAATGCTACGACTATATTATTGAATGTACTTTTTCATCATTGGTTACCGGCGAAGATCACCCGGAAATAATCGATTACCAGATACGAACATTAACTGAAACTCGATTGTTAATTTTGAGCAACATCACAACAAACAATCGACAAATATTATTAAAAACAAGAATTAAAGTATATACTGATTATGCGATCTTAGTCTAACGAATATTTAATTGTATATTTATGTAGACATGAAACACGGATACATTACGAAATTGTTGTTATACTGCTAGGATTGACATTATTTACACTACAGTAAAATTGAATCGACGTTACATATTATACATGAAAATGTAAGAATCTATGACATCATTAAATGTAATTATAACAACTACGTTATGTACTAATTACTAAATGTTCATTGTATGATTGCTAATATAAGTTCAAACTACGACTAACTTCAATTATTATTAGTTTATTACTAGATATAGACATGACAATGAAACAATCAAAATGTATCATAGGAATCCAAATTCTCAGTTCTACTACATACCTAAATACAATAAAGTCAGTCATGTCGTGTTTACTCAATAATTAAATCTATGGATATTATAGTAACTTAAAAAAGTTTATGAAGAAATAATATTAAATACATCTTAGCTATACCTTTCTCTGATATTAAATATATAACTATCAAAGAAACCAAACATGTAATTATTGAGCTCGATTCCAATGAGACATTTTGCGTGCTGACAAGATTAATAATACAGTAGTATAGTTCCTTTAAATATTAATATCTTAACTTCTAAGCTCTGTCCACTATGTTGAACTGGTGAGAAACCGTTACACACACTTGAATAGTATAAACAAGTCTAAATATAAAAGATAACTTGGCTTATTATACTAATTATTTAAAAAAATATGAAGATTTCACCCCATATATTCCAATGTCTTTTAGCTTACTAATATGAGACAGAGAATAGTTACAAGTCATATCCCTATTCAACCTAATGCAAACTAATTGATACTGTATAAGTTATAGTTTTCGCACACTTCGTAGATATCAATAATAATTATTAAAACCCTCTATTTCCAGCGCAAATATCATTTCTTAATACCTGGATAAATAATTCATGCTTCAATTGTGATTGTGATTAGTATGCACCTTTATAATATTTTATATTTGAATAAAGAATAAGAAACAAATATATTATAATCGCAGTCGATCAAAGGACTGCAAACACAAATTTATATTAAAACGCGAACATACAAGTCTTGTTGAAAGTTAATTGTTATTTTTCGCGTAAGCATCAACTATTTATCAAGATACATTAATATCAATTAATCAATAAAATAGTATTGTAAAAAAACCTATAAGCGCACACGTAAAAACAGTAGTATTATCAAAATAAGCAACTATATTTTAAAGCTCAACTAATGAATTTATAAATGAATGTATATGTATTATTGTATGTGCCAGTGTGTGGGAGAAAGCATTTGTAATATTTGTAACATGTTGCGACTCTGATGTAAATAGCCTTGCATTAGTACTAATATTTCGAGTAGAGCATTCAAGGAGTAGAGTTTACTATCAGCCAATAAAATTACTGTCAAGTATAGTAGACACAAGATTAATCTTATAGGTTTTTTTGGTTATGTATTGTATACCTAAACGCTAACAATAACATTTTAACCTAGTGTAATAATCATCAGTATTATTATCCAATAACTGACTCCCCATTGTTATAGCACTACACCAAAAGAACGATTATGTTTTATTTTATATGTATATTTGATATTTCTTTGGCACACTCTGTAGCCTAACTAGCTTTCCCGATTTTATGTTAACGGTGTCGTTCGTTATGTTCGAATAATTGGGAGTGTCACACTATTAAATAATGAGTAAAATGTGGGAAACATACAAAACTAACTGCTTATAAAAACAATTGACTGGAAAAATAAACCAAATGTATTAGAAGCGGGAACAATAACTACAAAATATAAAAGATTAAAAATTTAAATAGATTTATACTTAAAGGCCACCACAAAACATCTGTTTTTAACAGGTGCCATAGGGTCATAAATATAGGTTATTTATATAAAAATGATGTCATTTTACAAACTATGTTTACCATTTTCAAGTTATATTAATTTCACTAATCATTACACATATGGTATTTGAAAATAGATAAACGATAACATAAATGTTCACTGTATTACATAATGCTGAATGTATAAATTACTTGAATGTCCTCCATGTCTGTGAATAATTTAAATATTTATAATCAATATGTCATGTGTCAGTAAACAAACATAATAATGTCAATTTACAAACTACATTATTATACTGTTATATTATTTAAAATAAAATACTAAATTGTTCAAAATAAATTTGTTAAATAAACAATAATAAAAAAACAGCATAATTATTGTTAAAATTGTTTCAGTATTGATCAATAATGATAAATCAATGATTTAACTTTTGAGATTCATAATTCACACAATGTAATAGTTTTCGTTACTTTTAGGTGTGAACTTGTTTACTCTATAAGCAGTTTGACTGCAACACCCAAATCTAGTGAAAAGTACTTTGAACCAGACATATTTACATAACTTTATAAAACGATCAACTACTGTTTTCTATTCTAGATCATAATTAACAGAAATTTATATATATATCAAGGAATCAATAAGTTCGGACACGTTCCTAAATGTTGACACATACATAGTGGTTTCTTACTAAGTGTTGTGTCAGTATGAAAGGGCCTGCCAGCTACCCTGGCCATAAATCTAGTTGAGGTATACGTATTTAACGAATGCTTCATCGCTGGGAGTTCCTGCGCACCGCCTTGCGGACGCGACGCGCGGCCGTCATCGGCGCGCTGCCCATATTGAACTGGAGCTGCTGTGGTGTGCCCGCTGCACTGCCTCCGAAGCTGTATACGCCTGTCTGAGCTGGTTGTGCTCCAGGTGTCTGAAATACCGACATATTATTAAATGAATACACTTCTTAAAATCCTGATATGTAGTACTACCACATACAACGGACCATTGAAATTATAATATTATTAAGTAATATATGAGAACACATACCTGTCCAAATCCAAATACGGCGGGAGCTTGCGGTGCGCCAAAGTTGAAGGCCGGAGCAGGAGTCGGCGTCATAGACGACGATTCAAAATTAGGCATCGATGAATTTGGTGTACCGAAGGCTGACGTTGCTCCTACGTTAGACGACCCAAACATACCGAGCGCCGGCGCGGGGGTCTGGTTGGGTTGCGAAGAGCCAAAAATATTTGGTGGTGGTTGTGTTTGCGTTGGGTTCGTGAACAATGATTGTTGACTGGTGTTATTTTGAGTCGGTATTCCAAACACATTCTGTGTTGGCTGAGGGTCAAACATATTAGACGTCGGCTGAGAATTTGGCGCTGTGTTGGTAGCATTGAACGGCGATGGCGTACCGAATGTAAACAAGGCTGGTTTTTGCATGTTATTCGACGAGGTATTTGATCCAAACACATTACTCGAGTTGCTGTTGTTGTTAGGCCACATGTTGTTTTCTTTCTGGACATTTTGACTAAATAGAGATGTAGACAACGCATTTCCCGTCTGCATTTCTGAATTGCCCATAATATTGCTAACCATGCCATTATTCGACATTCCAGTGTTAGACATTCCATTGCTAGACATTCCATTGCTAGACATATCATTGTTAACATCTAAAGCATTTCCCGACATGTTTGCAATGTCCGACACTCCCAAACCAGAAGCACTTGTAGATATTCCATTACTTCCTCCTAATTTATTACCAGAAGACAATGCAAAACTACTGGTGTTACTGTCTACCATTGAGCCAAATGTTGGCTTGAACATTGTTGAATTTTCTGTAGAGCTGGTGCCTCCGAAAGAAAAGCTGAATTTGGGCTTTTCCGGTACAGATGTTGTGGTCTGTTGTGTGGTAGAGCCAAAACTGAATAGTGCAGGTACAGAATTTGTCGCAGTGGATGGTGTACTTGTTGTTTCACAATTCTGGAATAAGTTTGTAGCAGAAGTGGAGGCAGCAGATAAATCTGGTTTCCCGAACATTGAAAGTCCCATAGAGTTGATAGTTTCAGGTTTTTGGAAAATAGACATAGTAGGTGTGGTAGAAGTAGTAGGAGTACTTTGCAATGTACCAAACTGAATACCAGTTGTCGGGGCGGCAGAGGTAGTGGAAGGTGGCATACCAAACAAACCAATCCCTTGAGTTGGCTTGATACCGGTGACAGAAAACGAGAATGTGTTTGGGGATGATGTTGTTTCTGCTTGGCTTTTGTCAGGTTGTATTATTGATAACATTGGTTTGGGTGTTTCTTCCTTTTTGTTAGCAGACAAGGAATCTACAAAGGAGCCAAATGCACTTGTTGGCTTATTTGGTTGCGAATTCATATTCATTGATGTAGGAGGCGCAAAGTATCCAGCTTTGGCTGGTTCTGTCATTTGTGGTAGCCTGAATTCAATTTTTGGAACTTCTTGAAGTTTCTCTTTGTCAGTTTTTTCAGTAGGTAATTTCACCAGTTCAGAAAATTTGACTGGAGTAATAACAAGTGGCTTTCTTGGTTCTGGAGCACTTTGCTTTGGCATTCCAAATGTAAAAGCTGGTTTTGGTGCATCATTTTTAGAGTCATCAAGATTTTTAGTAGATAATGCAAATGCCATGTTTGGAAACTTGGACACAACATTATTATTAGTTTCACATTCCATAATTGGTTTGAAAGTTTGTTCTGATTTTTCTTCTACTTTTTTCATAATACTTGACTCTTGTACTTTTGGATCTATTCCAAACTTGAAAGTGGGATTAGCATTAGTATTAAAATTGAATAGCTTTTTCGTAGACTCTTTATCAGCACCATTCTTTTCCATGCCGCAGCAAACACACGAATCTTTTTCATTATCATTTGGCACCAAACAAGTGGAACATTCCCATTTATTTGATTTCTGGGTGGTCAGTTGTATGGGATATCTGTTACCAGAATTGAAAAAGGAAGGTTCTGAAGTTGCAGTATTGGCAGCATCATTTGACTTGCCCCCTGGTTTCGCACCACCACAGGCCGCACACTTGTCTATACTGGATTTATTTTTAATCCAACAATCTCCGCATATCCAATCTTTGCCCACAGATTTCTCACTGTCTTCCGTTACCGGCGCATTCTTCATTAAGCCACAACAAATGCACTTGTCTGCATCAGCATCATTATTGATCCAGCAGTCATCACATTTCCAATTCGTAGGATCAATCTTTGATGCATTTGAATTGAATTTATTTATGTGAATCTTGACCACTTCATTAATATTTTCTTGTTTACCAGGTTGTTTGGCACCACAGCAAATACATTTCTGTTCTTCAATTTTATTAGGAATCCAACAACCTGGGCATTTCCAATCAGTGGAAGGTTTAGAAATTGGCAAATCAAATTTCTTAACTGTTAGTGTACTTGTAGATTTGTCCACTGTATTTTTAGGCTTTTCAACCTCTTTTTCAGGACTATCAAAAAGAAATTTAGGAGGTGATGAATCATTCTCATCTTGTGAGTCTAGTGATACCTTCACTGGAGATGAAAATTTGAACATCTCATTCATAGGTTTTGTTTCTGTTGCAGTTGCCTTTGTAGAGCTCGAAAATAGGAATGAATCTGGTCCCGAAAATGCCGAGATCCTAGGAGTTTGAGTAAAAGCGGACTTTGATGTAACAGCTGGAAATGAAGAAATCATCTGTGTTGTCTGTGTAGGAGTTTCTCCAAAAGAAAATGTTGGCAAGTTATCATTATCTATTTGTAATACTGCAGTAGGTAACTGCACTGTTTCCGGCATTTCTAAAACATCATCACCTCGGTTGGGTCTTGTCAGGTTTGGTTTTAGTTTCAAAGTCATTTTACCCTTTGAAGGGTCTTTGTCCTGGTCGGCATTTTGTCTAAAACAACAATAACACATCAATGAGCATAACTCGGGGTACCATTTGTAATGTAATTATTAAAAAAGCTTAATTTAGTTTTTAACTACCTGTTGTGTTGTTGCGTATCTGTGACATATGGCTGGAAGCTGGATAAAGTGCTGCTATGAGATGCGATGATCTGTCGTGCAGCTTTAGTTGTATCCATAAGACGAGATCTTTGCTTCAAACGTAATATTGAAGCTATGCTTGGCACATGCAATTCTTGGCTCTTGTAGCCTGTACAAAAAAATAATATATTAAACTTTTATTATTATTATCATATATCTGTGTGTAACTTAAAATATTAAAATACCTTTGATAATAAGGTATACATACCACTTATACTGTTCCTTGGGTTGAGGTAGGGGACATACATTGAAGACTCTAGGGAATCTTCTGCACTGGATCTTTTCATGATACTTTGTATTCTTTTTGCATCCATTAAAGGCGACGAGTAATTCTCCAACAAATCTAGTACGCGACGTGCCGAATTACTCATGCCGACATTATCATTGTCTTTAGACTCGTTCACATACGCAGTCTTGCGTTGTTTTATGTTTGGTTGGTTAATATAGGTAGATGATGCCCCTCCGTACGCTGTTCTACCAGGATAGAATGGTGATCCTAACAATGTTGGTTTGAAACTAGGCTTCACATCCGACGCATAAATACTTGATGTTGTTTTTGCTACAAAAAAACAAAATTAATTAAAACTCTTCAAATATTTAAAAAATTCAAAAGAAATTATCAGGCAACATACTTGGAGTATTGAGTGGTTCTTCTTTCTTACTCGGCAAATCAAAAATTGATTTGCGTTTAGTTGCAACAGACTGCACTATTGTAGACACGGTGTGCTGTGACTTTGATGGTGTTTCACTCTGTTCTATTACGGTCTCTTCGTTTGGCGATTTGAATGGTGTTGAAACGAAATTAGTTTCCCTCCTAAATGTGTTTTTACCGGGTGGAGACTGTATGCTGTTGTACAAGACGCTGGTGGAGTGAGAGTCCGTAGATTCCTCAGTGCTTGTAGGAGGTGTCTGATATATAAAATAATAAAACATATTATTGTAAATTGTATTAAAAAATGTATGCAAGGATTGTATTAAAAAGTATGCACCTCAGATGTAGCATTAAATACTGCTGCTGGTGAGCTGAAACGCATGCGTTTAGCTGCTGGTTGTAAAGTCGATGGAGACTCGGGACCCTCATCTTCTGTTGAAGAGTCAGAAATATCTGCTGTAGGCGCTGATCCATTAGCACTTGATGAGCTCGGACTGCTGAACCATCTTGTGATAGTAGCCGGCAACAGCCCCGACATTCTTGATGTCACATTTCTGACAAATGACTGGAAATTAAAAAAAATCTTAAGTTACATCTTACAAATTTGACACAATGATTTATTATTTATACAATAAACATCAACAAATGCAGAAAAAAATAAAACTGCAAAAGTGAAAACATATAAAGCCTTTCAAATAATAGTAATCTCGCTTAAGATTGCATATGCAAACATAAAATTCAACTTTGCTTTTTGGAATAAGTGTTGTTTACTTTATTTAAGTAATTAAAAATTAAAATACTGTGTTGTACCCATTGACAGCACTTCTAACATTTTCAGGAAAGCTTGTTTGTCACAGAATGTTTTTACAAAAGTATCGTAAATGATTGTCTATTTTTCATTTAAATTAAACATATATAAAAAGAATATTAGAATCATCACACAGTCAGTTGTTGTTTGGACTTATCTGAAAATGTGCTAAGTATTTATTTATTTATTTATTTATTTATATATCATTTATGTATCAACAGATAACCATATTAACAATGTTCATTAGATCAGCCAGAGTGGCCAGAGTGGCCCCATTCCCCTAAGAGATTGGATAAGAAAATCCACAAATAAAGAGTGCTACCCAAAGCAGAACTACCATACCAACAGACTTGCTGAACATATTCTCCAACTGAACAAAATAATACTGTTATTAGTACTGAGCACAGACAAGACACAAATAATAAAAAACACCTCTTCACTATCAGAGTAACAGACAGTCCACGCTATCTGACTTGTAAACAGTTACATACAATCCACCAAAATGCAATTTTCAGAAACAATTTGTTGGACATATATGCATTCAATAAATGTTCTAAAAAATCCAATGGAGGTTAATTGAACCTCCATTGGATTTTTGTGTGTATATAAAACTGCTTGTTTTCAAGTAGAAGTCAAAAAAACAGCGACAATATTCATATTGTTGTTTTTTAATAAATGGAGCCATTCTGAAGTGCATTCATTTTGCAATTGATTTTTATTGGCTTCAATGTCACTACCAATCAAAATGAAATGGAGATTCTGATTACTAGATTTTATCTTGTGAACAGTATCTGTTGAATTTTGAAACAGAATAGTTTTTAGTACAATACGCTACAATATAATTAAAATAAGGAGACCGATAATGATCTTTAAAAGGAATCCTTAAAGAAGGTGGAACACCTGCAATTAGTTAAAGAGTTTATTGTATTTCATATTTAGGCACCTACCTTATAAATGCTTACAAGTCTAAAGGGTGGATTTTAAATAATAAACTATTATCTTTATTTAGGATGGCAAAGAAGCAAAGACTTATTCAAAGTCAAGTAAATTTATAATAAAACAAATTCATGAAATTGTTGAGAGAAAATGCTATACCCAGTATTAACCCAAATCTCATATTTATTTCCTTAATACATCGAACATCGTGAAAAACATCGTGGTTCTATAGAACACTTTGCAGTATATTTAAGCAAACAATTCATGTTGTATGTAAACATGTTTACAAAATAAATATTGACCTGCCACGCCCATTTGAAAAATTCACCCTCTTAAATTTCTCATGTGTTTCTCACAAAGTTTTATTCAACCAAATCCAAAATCTTATAAAATGTGAAAAGGGCTATCAAGATAGAAATTAAAACTGCATTAAGGAATATAAGAAAAAAACAATAAATTATTGATTTTCTTAAATTTGGCGGTAATGATTATTACTGACCATAAATTGATCCTTATTAATGAGGAATGACATTGTCAGATAGTCTAATAGACCATGTACAGTGAGTGGGACTTTTATTTTAATCAACAGGTTTGATTCCTGGTTAGGATAATTGACTTATAAAATAAATAAATTATGGTTGTTATTATTAGTAAGGTTGAAAGGTTCTTTAAGCATTTTTCACTATTGCTTAGTTTCAGATTTGGTCTTCCACACCCATTTGAAAATTTAATTGTTTATATTACATCTTAGGAACAGCTTTAACTTTAAATGAAAACTAATTGCAACTAAAAAGGTGCTCCTTCACCGGGAGCATTCACATGTAATGTAACATTACAGATTCGTCTTTGAGCATTACATTACAATAATACCTCCCTGACTAACCAGCATTCGCGTGTAATTATTACAATTAATAAATTACAAGGTGCGCTGTGTAATGCTTGGTTCTCCTACTTTACAAATGTAATGCTCAAATCTGTAGCGTTAAATTACACGCGAATGCTCCCAGTGAAGGAGCACCTTTAGGTGTTGCATTTGTTTTGAAAGATTATCAAAAAAGTATGTTTTTCCATAAAGTGAACATCATAATATTAACATGTTTACTTCAGTTAACCAAGTCTTATGAAATTTTAGCCCCATGAAATGAACAAGTTCTAGTATGTTCTATGAGATAAAAATCTATGAAGGTTAAAAAGATCTTATGGTAATGTTATGGTAATAAGGAGTTGTTGGTAGGAACGCCTTGACGTCACAGCTATTTTAGTATGTATTAAAACAACTTTCGAGGTCTTATTGAAAACACTAACGCTTAGAGCAGGCAATTTAGTTTTTTAGTTATAAATTCAATCATGAATAATTCCTCGAGCACCAACTGAGAGTATCTGAAT
This sequence comes from Timandra comae, assembly GCA_958496195.1. Taxonomy (NCBI): domain Eukaryota; kingdom Metazoa; phylum Arthropoda; class Insecta; order Lepidoptera; family Geometridae; genus Timandra; species Timandra comae. The sequence goes on along the minus strand of OY292353.1, from coordinate 9,530,239 downwards.
AACATTTATTTTAACTTTTGTGAAATAATATTATATTAATATTTATTCCAATGATAAGAATGTATACAAATGCTGGATTATCTTCTTGAATTTTCATTAAATTATATAATTTATAGGACACCCAATTAACCCAGATAAGCCTGAAACTATTTTTTCTTAAAATGTTTCAAATATTTATATTTTTCTAGTAGTATAGGTCCTAGGGAATATATAAAAAATACTCAAAAAAATCCTGCCTGTAAGGCTTTCAAGGAATCGACCGACCTACATATAGGACAGTAGGATAATAGGGCACATATTAGGAATGTATGAATAAACAACAATGCAGTTTCTCTAATCAGCTTTATTTATTTTTGTGAAAGCCATATTATAAGATTTAACCAATAAAGGGTTAAATCTTATAATATGGGTGTCCCCGTGAAAAAAAAATGGCAAACACAATATGATAGGGGAGATTATAGCCGATAATTTGTATATTGGGTTGCACATAGAGTAGCTCCTTGATATGGCTCCACCCATAACACATACCCAAGCAGAGTAGCTCCAACCCATGATTTGAATCCATAGCGAATCCGTTTTCCTTTTATGTGTTGTTTACAGCCATAGCAACCATAATATAGAATCATACTCGTAGCTTCATCTACGCTATAATATTCGTCAAGTGGAGCGAAATGCAATAACTGGACAAGTGGACGTATCTTCGTATATTTATCTTGAGGATCCAGGTCAGCGTTGACGTGAAAATGGCGGAAAATAAAATCGAATCTATCTCTGGTCATGGCAGAGGAAATCAATTCATTTTTTGAGTCAGGAGAATTTTCCCCATACATTCGCCTTCGTGGCAGCCACGCATACTCACGAGTAAAACTCCAATAAAACATTACATTTCTTCAAGAATTATAACGCCAGCAAAATTATTTGTTAAAACATGATCATCAAAAACATCCTCGAACCACTGTACTCTTTTACACTGTACTGTACTCTTTTCTTGAACACAGCCCAATACTTTTGGCCATTCCACAGACTTTATCTAAGTCTCGTTTCCTCCTCAAGTAATGGCACCTTCTTCTGGGACGACGAGCAGTGGGCTCCTCGGATTCCTCCTCAACATCACTATCTGGATATCTATAGGTTGAAGTAAAATATTCCTTTGCAAATTGTTCAGGGTAACACTGTCCTTGTCTCCAGAATCCTCATCGGTCGGGCAATCTGGGTTTACAGGAGGAGGTAAAATACATATCACCCTTTCCCGATTGTCTTTATCATCAGAATATTCTCCAACAGGTCTAATATTCCATGTGCAGGTAAATTTCTGAAAAGCAAAATGTACACCTTATTATCCTACTGTCCCATATGTAGAACACCAATATTTCCAAGCTATTATACAAAAGGAAAATAAGTTAAAATAGATAAAATCTTTATTATTTGAAAATACATTATTATTGACAACTAATTAGTACAACAAAATAAAGAAAAGCGATAAATAATAACATTTATACATACCTCCTTTCAGCCATGTCTGCAGCACACACTTATTATATTTATTTTATATATGAAAATTATGAAAAAACTTGAATTTACTAAAACTTTCTATTTTTTTCACGACAGCTAACAATATCCTTCTTCCAAATAACCAAAAATAATTTATGACATAAATGTGGGTAGACTGTAATATTTTTTTAAATTCACCGACCTACATATAGGACAGTAGGCTTATCTGGGTTAATGTAAAAACCACCTACCGACAAGCAAACGCTTCAAAGAAATAATTCACTAAGCGACAAACATTTGAATATCAGAATAAGGGTCTATTTCACCATTTTCAAGTAACATTCCAAGTAACTACTCACATGTTTTGTCTCTGTCACTTGATATAAAGTAAGAAAGAGACAAAACTAACTTTATTTGGTGAGTAACTTTACTTGAAGGTCGCGAAATAGGCCTTTAATTTCATGTTAAAATATTTTGTGGAGCCAAATTGTGAATATTGATAAATTTTCTAAATATATTCCATTATTTACAACTTTAGGCTTCATAAAGCAAAAATCATCAAACATTCGACGTTCTGATAACTTTATTCGCAACCGCGAGTCATTTGTAGTCAAAATTTATTATCAAGTCGCAAAAGATTGCAATGAAGAGTCCATCTTTTTTTATGTACAATACAGCACAATCGATCTCCTTAGTAATCGCTATAGCTAGTATGAAGTTTCTTTGAACAAAAATAAATACTACGCGTGGGGTCTAAGTAAAATTCGTTACAATTTTATAGGGTTTCAACTTAAAAAGCGGCAATGTGAAAAAAACTTACACTGTTGGATTCACCCGTCGCCGAACGTGAGCGCTTTTCCTTGTTTTTCGTAAATATTGAACTCATTTTAAACAATTTCTTCGACCTAGTGTGTAGTCATGCGGATAACTAGGCACAAGATACTGATTTTTTACTAAATTATTCACAAACTGGCAAAAACGTGACAAACATGGCGGGCATGAAAAACTTGTGTGAAATGTCACCTCACCTCCCCGCGCTTTGAGGTTTTTCGCTCACTATGCACTAATCACTTTAACATTCTGCACATGAGATAAACGACATTTAACGATAAAAATAGCATGAAAATAATAGATTATTGTGAAAAGTGAACACTAAATACACAATTTTCCTAGATTTTATAAAATGTGTAATTCAATTCGTTAAATCTTTTCTGAATGCCACAGACTATAATTTAAAAAGCAAGCTTATTAGCCCATAGAGAATAAAGACGAAGGCCGTTCGTTCGACTCATTCTTAAACGCTTCTTCACCATGGAGTAGACAATAAATAAGCGATCTCTTTAAAATTTTAACAAAACTAATAAAATTGAGTTGTTTGAGGCTCTTGTTACCGATGATTATCACAGCCACGCAGCGGCTATTTGCTCAGTATTTTAATGAAGAGAAATTCATGAAAAGTGTATAGGATTGCAAATTTTTTTGTTGGAATGGAAATGAGTACTATGACAACAACAAAGCCAGAGCCACTATGTGTGACAAAATGGAACAAGTACTCCCGTTAGTGTTGCCGCTCGAGAGTCCACTATCGAGCGCAAATCGATAGTCTATCGATAGTTGTACACTATCGATAGACTATCGACAGTTTTCGATAGTATCGATTTCTCTTTCGGTGCAATATAATATCGGTAAACAATAAAACTATCGATAGTTTCGAACCCCTCGATAGTTACGATAGTTTCGATAGTATTATTAGTTTATTTGTCGTTGGGGTTCGATACTATCGATTGTATTATTGTTTACTGATAGTATTGTACCAAAAGAGAAATCGATACTATCGATAGGCATATCGATAGTTTGGCGTTTTTCGATTATAACAACTACTACCTCGGCTACACTAACTCCCGTTGCTGTTGTATGGCGCGAAATTTATATTTACATTTAATATTTTAAATAGCAAAAAAAATGCTGTTGTGTCATGATACTCATACGCATTTTCAATAAATGACAACCAAAAGATGCAGCTTTGAATATGCATAATTCTCTCTGGTCTCTCTAGAAGAAGCCTTCCATCTTCATCAAACAATAAAAACATATACTTATAGATACCAGTTTATAATATTTTATACACCCTTATTTTGAAATTGCGATACCTTATCTCACAGCTAATGTAAACGACAGGTGACAATATAATTGTGAAGTTAGTTTTTTTCTTTTGCAAAAAACTAACTTTTTAAATAAAAATTTAAAAAGTTATGATAAGTCAAAGATTTTCAAAATCCCGCCGAATTTTATTGTTATTCTACACCGAACGCTGCGATACACAGCTGAGCGCGGTCATCGACCCGAGCCGTCACAGAATACTTGATAGCTAGTGTGCCGTCTGGTAATACGACATTTATTTGGTATTTTTTAAAGATAAGTAATCGACTATCATTTTTGATATTTTTATTGGATATATGGATTCAGTTACTGCTACAGATATTCTGATTTTAATAAGTCCCATATTTTCAAAATAGGGGTGTATACTTGTGTGTGTGCAAGTTTTTATCAATATGCCTTAAACTACTAAGCACTTCCCTAGTACTCCTCGACCGCTATAAGGCAGAAATGGGAAACTCGGTGACAATGTCACAATGGCATTTTTTTATTGTCAGTGTCTATAATATCAAGTGCCCCGTGTTTTTTAACTTTATTTCTAAATTTCTAAACTTCCTCTTCCTCTATAAAATATTATAGTTTGTAAAATTTAGGATGATCTCTGTGACAGCTGTCAGTGAAATCCCGCCTATAAAGTTCTGAATTTCTTTGTACTATAGTTCATTCATTTGGCCGTGAGACAAAATGTAAACAAAGAAATACTGGTTGTCAAACTTTTAGCTCTTTTAGGCGAAAAATATATTGTTTTTTTAGAGTTATAAATATGAAAATAAAATAAGACTAAGTAGGCATCTTTGATAAGTCGTCTATAAGTAATTTAGTTTATTGTAAAAATAAATAAAAAGGTAATAAACAGGATGAGTTGAGTACAAGTAAAAACAATTCATGTAAGTACTTACCTGAATTGTTTTACCACAAAATAAATAAACAACTACACTTGAGAGCAAAGAAATCGCACACCTGCTCAGTTTTCGTTTCAAGGTTGATTTGTTTAAAACATGCTTGTATTTTAATTCCCGTTTATATACTGAATTGAAGTACACACTGTCAGCTTTCAGATAACGCCTGAAGCTAATCCACAACCCTTAAATTCATTACAGTAAAGCCAAAAGAACAATTGGATAGGAAATCACTCGTTTCAGGCAGTGCTAATTGAGCGACTAAGAACGGGTATAAAAGGTGAAGGGTTGGGTGAAACTGCATCATCTGCATATCAAATCGTAGCTTGGAAAGTTAGCTATAGAACACGTCCACATCCCAAACAAGAAAATGGATAACTCACCAGAAATATCAGGTCACGTGGTTGCGCTAATTGAACCTGGCCATAACCAGATTCAAATAGCCAGACAGTTGAATTTAAGCCAATACGCTGTTCGGCGAGTATATCAGAGTTATCGAAAGAGTCGTAGCTTTAGTCGCCGACGGGGTTCTGGCCAAAAACGTACAGCATCAGAGCGTGTTGACCATCTTCTTCTGACCTCGTCGTTAAGAAATCGCCGATTGAATGCTGTTAAGCTCTGTCAGCAACTCCAGGAAGTAAGAGAAGTTAAAATTATCCGGTGGACAGTTAGAAGAAAACTAGCCGAAGGAGATCTGATAGCGCACAGATCAGCTATCGCTCCAGAATTGACCATAGGTCACCAGCAAGCATGACTACAGTTTACTCGAGAACATTTGATTTGAGCGATGCGCCGTACGAGACGCGTTCTGAAAAGCAACACGGGGCGAATCGCTCATTTGGTCTTTGGTAGCCTCCTTCACGCCCGTCGTTGCCATGGAGACATCCTGCACTCGTCAGAGAACAGTACCGCTGTCCATAAGTCCATCGTCCAATCCAAATGTTCTCGAGCGAATTGTTGTCGTACTTGTCGGTGACCTATGGTCAATTCTGGAGCGATAGCTGATCTGTGCGTTATCAGACCTCCTTCGGCTAGTCTTCTTCTAACTTTCCACCGGATAATTTCAACTTCTCTTACTTCCTGGAGTTGCTGACAGAGCTTAACAGCATTCCATCGGCGATTTCTTAATGACGAGGTTAGAAGAAAATGGTCAACACGCTCTGATGCTGTACGTTTTTGGCCAGAACCCCATCGGCGACAAAAGCTACGACTCTTTCGGTAACGCTGATATACTCGCCGAACAGCGTATTGGCTTAAATTCAACTGTCTGGCTATTTGAATCTGGTTATGGCCAGGTTCAATTAGCGCAACCACGTGACCTGATATTTCTGGTGAGGTATCCATTTTCTTGTTTGGGATGTGGACGTGTTCTATAGCTGACTTTTCAAGCTACGATTTGATATGCAGATGATGCAGTTTCACCCAACCCTTCACCTTTTATACCCGTTCTTAGTCGCTCAATTAGCACTGCCTGAAACGAGTGATTTCCTATCCAATTGTTCTTTTGGCTTTACTGTAATGAATTTAAGGGTTGTGGATTAGCTTCAGGCGTTATCTGAAAGCTGACAGTGTGTACTTCAATTCAGTATATAAACGGGAATTAAAATACAAGCATGTTTTAAACAAATCAACCTTGAAACGAAAACTGAGCAGGTGTGCGATTTCTTTGCTCTCAAGTGTATTTATTGGTGATCCTCAGAAGAAGAAGAGCTCCAACATGGATTTTTCTTTTTTTTCTGAGGATCACCAATAAATAGTATATTTTATTTTAAAAAAAAAGAGCTCCAACATGGATTTTCCTTTTTTTTCTGAGGATCACCAATAAATAGTATATTTTATTTAAAAAAAAAAGAGCTCCAACATGGATTTTCCTTTTTTTTCTTTTACAAATCGGTAAACGGAGGCTCGTGGAGTCGTTATATACAATATATTTTTTGTAGGGATACGAATCTTTGGCCAAGTCTCTTCTACGTATTTAAATATATTAATAACACCTTGGTGTCTGTTTGGATCTTCGGTGAAGTAAAAGTGCAAGCGCTGTTTGAACCAGGTTCACTTATTTTCATCAAAATCAACGTTCAGATAACAGAAATTTAACGATAACTGAATATAAAACATAATACAATAATTACTTTAAACAAAAAATAACAAAAATTTACAATATACTTTACTATATAATCGGGAAGAAAACACTCACGTCAACAAGTTGATCAAGAGTAAAAATGACGGGTACAATCCGGCTAAATACGAAAACTATTAATTTTACTTTCATTACTTAAAATGACTGTTCACCTTCATTTAGTAGTATTAATATGTATCCATAGTTTGAGATTCACAGCATTTTTAGGTTTTAGTAATGTCAATTATCATCGTCATTACTATTACTACCTTAGATGAAGAATTGGTTTCGCTGTGTTTGGTAGGTATCGCCGACGTAGTCAAATGCGGCAACAAATACTACACTCGGCGTATCCAAGCCAGTCACACTGCAAGCTGTCTGTGAGGCGTATGTTCCAAATGTTTTATTAAAATTTGAACATAATACGTAGTAAAATGTCAGTTTGCGTGGTGAAACTGTGTAAAATAATACTTCAAGAAACAAATTTCGTGTAATCATCAAAAACAATATACAAAAAAGTAGCTTTCTATGTCCCTATGTCCTGATGTCCCTATGTATGCTTAGATCTTTATAACTACGCAACGGATTTTGATGCGGTTTATTTTAATAGATAGAGTGATTCAGTGGGAAGGTCTTTAGCATATTTTATCCCCATATTCTTACGGGAACGAGAACTACGCGGGTGAAACCGCAGGGCACCGCTAGTCTATATTATATAAAAATGAAACCCGTTTGCCGTTATCACGTCATAACTTGCGAACGGCTAGACCGATTTGGCTTTTTCTTTTGTAGTTTTCTAAGACTCTGTAGAATGTTCTTACGGAAAAAAATTAAGAAAATATCTCAGTTAGATTATAAAAAAATACATTTCATTCTGCATATTTTAAAAAACGCGCGTAACGTATGTCAATCATTTGATTCGGGCTGTTGTATATGCTTCGACAAAAAATCTCCGAGACGCATTATCGGTATTTCATTAAATTTCCAGGTATTTTATGGCCAAAGTGTCTTATTCCCTACCAATTGCTCAAAGGTAGTGATTTCGAGTTTCCAATATTGCTACGCTGTTGCAAGCGCCATGATCACGGATGAACTGAACTGTTCATCCGTGATCATAATAGTTACTCGCTGGCAGTGTGAACATGCGAGTAACTATTAATAATATATGTATCTCATCAGGTATCGCGGTATCTAACCAATCTTTCATCTATGGTTACTAAATAGTACTTATAACAAAGTCGCTGTCGCTGTCTGTCCGTCCCTATGTATGCTTAAATCTTTAAAACTACGCAACGGATTTAGAAGCGGTTTTTTTAATAGAGTGATACCAGAGGAAAGTTTATATGTATAATACATGCATGATATTGTAGAGAAACACCGATAAATCTAGGGATTTCTAATGTGATGTCGTAAAAAACACATTTTTTGAGCTTACATTGCAAAAGTATTTAATCTAAAAGACATTTGCCTTTTACATGATTTGATTTCAATAAGTATCTTAGAAGATATCTTAGTTTTAAAATAACATAACAGCAAAATTATGATTAAGGCCACATATTACTAAATAGTTACTACGACAAAGCGACCCGGCTAGTGCACGGCGGCACAGAATAACTATTTTTTCACCTTCTACATAAATGAAGTCGCGTGTTAAAATAATTATTACACGCGAACGAAGTTGAGGGCTAAAGCTAGTATGTTATATATTCTATATTTCAAAGATTAATTAAATATCAAGTAGTCAGTAGGGAGTAGTCTATGTATTATTGATAAAACATGACATACAAAATAACCTTTTTCATGGTTTGTTTACATTTTGTCTCACGGCCAAATGAATACATTATAAAATATTCAGTACATGTTAATGGCATACTTTATGGGCATGTCGACCTGTTTAGTGATGGGCGATGTAACATCGTGGCCACGGACTATAAATTATCGATATTTTAAATAAAACTATTTAAAATGAAAGTGTATTTTAATTTAATCGTGTATTTTAATATCATAAACATAATTTCCATTTGATATAAAATAATACTAAGTAAATAAAATCCAATTTCTAACTTACTCATGTAATATTTCATCAGAAACTGATTCAGAGATGGATTGGGTGTACCCCTTTATGAGAATAATTGTTATTTGTAATTAAAATATTCGTTTAATTTAGTACCTAGCGTTTAATCTCAATATAATTTAACATTATCATCTTTAATAGTCAGAAACATCGATAATTTCTATCGGCATAGATTTAGATCCTGCCAACCCTATGAACGAAAGACATATGTCACAGAGATCATCCTTGATTTTACAAACTATAGTTTAGAATTAAATGGAGCAATAGATGTATCAGGAGGACAATCTCAGTGAATTAAAAAGTATCCGTTGAATGGGAGCAAATTAAGGTGGCGCTATAGTAGCAAGTGGAAGAATTTCAAATAGAGCGCCAAAAATTATTATAGTAGGATATTAAATAAAAAACGGAAAGAAACATTATAAATTATAATATTAAATAAAATATAATTAAAAAAAATTAAAATATTATTATTTGAATTAATATTAAAAACCCAACACACTACACTCTGCATAAACTGCGAGTTCATATGAATTCCACTTGCTACGCTAGCGCTAGGTTGCTGTTTACAAGTGGACACTTTCGAAAAATCCTCCATACAAGCCGGTCCTTTTGATACTTCTACCCTTCCGTTCTGCGTTAATGTCAAAAAGTCGTAATATACCTCATTCACACTGTCTACGATGCTTGCCGAGCGACCTCGAACATTAACAGACAGAGAGAGTGCGAAGAGAGGGTTTTGCATGGCTCAACTTGGTTCACATAGTTCGAGCACATGGGTCCATATATTAATATGTATCATCATAACGAAACATGGGTCGAAGCTAATAAAATAGTTTAAGTACAGTATAATAGTAATTTATGGGTAGTTATGTACCTTTCGCACTACTACACTAATACTTACTAATATAATATATTATAAGAAATAAATAAACTTACCTTATTCTTTTTGAGTTACGTCGAATTTTTAATTTTGATTTATTTTTCACTCTATTTGTTTTTTTTGCCATGTCCAATAATTATTATACAACACAATCCACTAATTGAGCCCCTTTATGAGCAAGTGTGTTGAAAAAATATTTACACTGAAAGTACAAACCTACCTATTATTATATCTAAACACGAAACACGCGTATTTTTACGCAGCGAGCCGGCAAAAAGCACACAGGTCCTACCTTCTTGACGCCAAACGGCGGACTGCGGAGGAACTCACTCGCCGCGTGGTTATATAAATTGAAATATTGTGTTATTGTTAGATTATATTATTAATTTTAGATATTTTTTCGGTAATTTTGTATTCTAAATGTCATTGTCTATAATTTGACGCAATTTTTACGAATATAAGTTTAATATTATCCAGATGAAATGGAAATTACGATAGAAAAATTTGAAAAATTTGACTTTTTCAAAATGTTTTATGATCGAGCGAAGTTGTTTAATTCGTGTTTCCAACCGTATTTTCCAAAAGCTTGATTATTAAACTATAACATACATTTTTATTTATACAAAATTAATAATATTTGATTATTTACTATTGAATCTAAGCGAGGTCGATTTTGAATTTTGCGGAATTTCCTGGGCTTAAGTACAATATATGAAAATGAGTGTAAATGAGGCTTACCCGTTACGCTACAGGATAAAAAAGTTTGCCATAATACAAAAATAAAATCATACCAGATATTAATGTGTATCCTATAATCCGTCCATCGTGTCATCAATTTATTAGAATTGCAATTTTGTTGGGTTTTAGTTGATCTCACATTAGTAGGTGTCGAGAGTTCGCGGTTGAAAGTCAATTGTTACTGAAAGGTCGAATTTTATAACTTTTTACATTTTAAACGGTAGTCGCAGAGTAAATAGGCTAGTACCACGTAGCGTAGCTTACCTAGTTCTTATTACCTATTGTGGGAGCAGTGCGCGAAAAGAATGAAATAAAACTTTTAAAAGAGGTACGTAAATAAAATAAGTACTTACCTACATTTATATGCTCATAAGTATCTGTAAAACAGCATCACAAAACCTTAGTTCAAATGAATTTATGCAATGGGTTAATTTTGAATGTACATTTTTAAGACCCTCAATTTTGCTTAGTAGCAACCAAAGCTGCACAGAATGCTTAAAGTAGGACATACTTATTATACATTGAAACTTTTACATACATAAATAAAATACGAATGAAATAAGTGTTAAGAAATATAATTTTAGTACTTACAAAAATAAATAGTAAGTACTTATATTGCTCAAGAAATCGGTGGAGTTTCATGTTATTTTTCTTACATTACCATATGTAGTCCCAAGACCTTGAAGGTAATATTATGGAAAAATATTTAAATTTTGAATAAAATGGAAACAACTGGTAAACGCCATCTGATGTTTTGTATTAGATTAAGTATGTTCTAGATTTTAATCCTTTGAACTTTAAAAAAGTCTGTGATTTTTTTTACGAAATTTCGCGTCTTTCGGTTTACTAGAACCTCTTATCTAATCATCACTATCACTACATAGGTATAAAACAAAGTCGCTTTCTCTGTCCCTATGTCCCTATGTATGCTTAGATCTTTAAAACTACGCAACGGATTTTGATGCGGTTTGTTTTAATAGATAGTGTGATTTAGTTGGAAGGTTTTTAGCATAATTTCATCCCCATATTCTTACGGGAACGGGAACTACGCGGGTGAAACCGCGGGGTACTAAGTACTGCACAGATTCTGATAGGTAATTCTTTCACCTTTAAAAAAGATATATAGGTATATAAGTACCTACTTAAGTATTATCTAGATTAGTTGAATTACCTACATAAGGATAACATAATTTAAATTATACATGTGTATGCAAGAAAAATAAAATACTTTCATAAGTAGGTATAAATTACTACTAAAATTGGCCGGGGCTTTCGGTACCACCAAGATGGGCAGGGTCGCTAGTAATTAAAAAAAACTTAGGTCCCCATATAAGTAACAATGAAACATAAAATTTTACATAAAACATAAATTCACAATGTATTTAAAATTATATTCAAAATATTGAAGGTAGTAATCTTTTTACATTACTTTGTACAGACGTCTTCCATCTTAGTCTTCTGTGATCACGGGTTCTGTAAAGAAACCGAAACGTCAGAAAATGTAAAATAAAATATAACCACGACAAAAATCCGTTTAAGTGCTTTATTTCAATGAAACATAGATTTAAAAACAAAATATAACAAAACAAGTAGACAAAGGAGATAAAACATTGTTAAACCTTCTAGAACCGTCGAATTTATTGAATTTATTGATGAATAGGTATGTATAGTGAAAAGGGGTCAAGGTTACCGAAAAACAATATTGAGGAGCAGATTTATAAATAGGTACTTCGTGTTACACGTATCTTATTGTGCGAATAAATTTTTGTTAAGTAATTTAGGATTTAACGCCTACGAATAATAGGTAGGTACTTATCGATTTCGTCTCGATTTATTTAAACTATTTTTTATAAGTCCCTCAGAATCTGTGGTGATAAGTCGTGTACTTATTAAGTGTTCTTAATTTAAAAAGATAATTGCCAATCAAGTGTTATCATTACTTATCATTAAAGTGAGTGATCATCGCGAAAAAATCAACTTACAAGAGTTTACAAACATCTAACAACATAGCGGACACATTTACCTATTGATGCATAAGGCAAGTTTATCGATTAATTAATTTTAAATTTACCAGTAACCATCCTCCAAAATTTACTTAGCAATGTCTTCAAAGTAATGTGTACTTATAATATATAATTGCAGAATACTTATAATATAAGTATTTTAAATAAAATATTAATATCAATTAAATACCTAAGTACATATTGGCTAGACCAGAGATGGCGAACCTTTACGTACCAAAACGTGCCATTTTTTTATAAAAATGTTTAATGAGGTCGTAGATACTTAGTTTTAATTCCTTACCTATTGATTATTAGGAAAATTATAATGTGTAATAAATACTATCAACTTAAAACTCTTTATTATACAAAACATTATTTTTTATTTTGTTTTGTGATGTTTCAATTAAATGCGTAGGTAATATAAATAAAGCAAAATTAGTGTGACTTGTGTTGTTGCAGATAAGATGACAACACAATATTATTATTAGGCTTGTTAAGTACTATAAAACAGAATGTATCCTGAACTGGATTCATCTGTCAAACGGTTTCTTCTTAACGCTTAACTAGGTACAGGCTACTTTCTTTTTCGTTGTACATAAACTGCATAATGAATTTTGTGACCCATGTCGTGCCAAATATGTGCCATTGGTTCGTCATCCCTGGGTTAGACGTATAGATCGGTTACATACTTACGTAATAATAGATATTATAATGAGGCAGACCGAGTTTGTTTATTTGAACGCGCTTATCTGATTCAATGTACTAAACTATACGGATTTAAAAATATTTTTGCAATCTATATGTACAATTGTATATGCCCATCAAGGGAGAAGTAAACTACCTAAATAAGATATTACAAAGATTTCATAGTATTTTAACTAAGCATTATTATATAAATCATTTTAAAATTGATAACTGAATATTAATTATTTCGCCACCAAGGCGCCATTCCATTTCATCGCTTAGGTGAAGATGGGATGGGTTGAGTAGACATGACACGATGACACGACTGACGCCAGGATGGCGGCAAATAGATAGGACTGACTGAGATAGAGACGCGGGGCGTTGCGCGTGGCGTCTCGTCGCGTCGTCGGGCGGCAATAGTTATTTGATAAACAAGAGTGCAAAGTTGCTTTCTAACCGGGGCTCTAGTTGAGGACCGAGCCAGTGAGGGATTCTAAAATTGAAGCACGAGCGCAGGGAGGTATTCAAAGTAAGAATCCTGAGCGTTAGCGAGGGAGTCAAAAGAGCACAAGGTTAAAAAAAATTGCGCTCGAGTGCAACACAATATTTTTCATCCCCCCTTAGGGAGGAAATTACTAAATGAAAACATAAAACAATCACAATATTAAGTGAAAAGAAAATATCACGCGCAAAGCAAATAAAAGAATAACTAAGTAGAACTACTTAGTTCTACTTAGTTATTCTTTTATTTGCTTGGTGTACTTACACCAAGAAGGTTCTGAGTTTGAATTTTAAATAAAAAAGAACTATTACACGCCTTGTTTGAAATTGAGCGTTCTTTGTAGCGGGGCCCGCCGCGGCGCCCGCTACGACGCACGCGGCGTTGCACGCAGTGGTAATTCACGAAGAAACGATGCCCGCGTGCGCCGCGGCGGGCACCGCTTCACGCGCCGCCTCTCCGTAAACAGATAAAACGGCGGACGTGCCGCACAACGCCACGTTGCACGTGCCATGTAACGCCTCGCCACACGCACGCCGCGCCGCTGCGCCCTGCTGCACGCGCCGCACAACGCCCCGCTACACGCGTCGCTCAACGCCCCACTACACGCGTCGCTCAACGCCCCGCGTCTCCAGCATTGGCCAAGGCGACTGGCCTTACATGTGTTCTGCGTCGAAATACATTTCATTTAAGTCGTAGGTTAAATAATTTTGTTTACGATATGTTTTGATTCAACATTAGTCTGGTTATAGTTAACTGTTTATTATCTCTAAGTACTTATATATAAAAATGAATCACTATTTCCCTTGGTCACGGCATCACGCGTGAACGTCTTTGGTATATTTGTTATTGCCAGGAGAGGAGAAGGTTCTTATGTAAAAAAATATCAGGAAAGATTAGCAGAAAATTAAAAAAAAATATTACAGCTACAATTCTTATGTACACAATTACTCGTATTTATGAAGTAACAGAGGTTTCACCCGGTCGTTTTCGGTTCGTGGAAATTTATAACGATAAAAAGCTTCTATCTGTTAGTGAAACTCCCGTCAAAATTGGTTCGGCCATTTCAAAAATTAATTGGATTAATTAACAGACAGACAAGAAACAATTTAAAATATTTTTGTTGTATGCATTTATGTACCGTTAACATTATGACTACGCATATATTGAAAAGTTTTTAATTTAAAATTACAAACAGATAATTAATTATATTTGTACAAGTACGTATGTATTATCTATACTAATAATATAAAGCGGAAGAGTTTGTTTGTTTGAACGCACTAATCTCCGGAACTATTGGTCCAATTTGAAAAATTCTTTCGGTGTTAGATAGCCCAATTATCGAGGAAGGCTATAAGCTACATCTTATTCCCGTATTCCCACGGGAACAGGAACTACGGGTGTAAAACCGCGGGGCGCAGCTAGTACTTAGATAAAATAAAATATAAACGACTAGCAACGCCCCGCGGGTTTATCTCCGTAGTTCCTGTTCCCGTGGGAATACGGGAATAAGATTTAGCCTATAGCCTTTCTCGATAAATGGGCTATCTAACACCGAAATATTTTTTTCAAATCGGACCAGTAGTTCCTGAGATTAGCGCGTTCAACCAATCAAACAAAGTCTCAGCTTTATATGTTAGTAGAAGTATAGATACTTATAGATTTTACGAGTACATTAACAACGAACAAACAATTATTACGAACAATCGAGAACAAACGACGACCTAACGATAAGCGCCATTGAAAATTAGAAAACTAAAAGAAACTGTCCATTAGTTTCGTCTAAAACATCCGAAAATCATGTTGATATGGATTTTTTTCGCCAAATTGTATCTCCCAAATAGGCCCAGGAACACGCCCACCATGTTTGGTCAACCCTCTACCAAACACCAAACTTCTAAAGGCAATTTGCTTATCATAAATATTTGCATATTTATCTAAATAAAATATATATGTACCTACATATTTGAAATCAGCATTCACTCAGTCTCCTAAAGATATTTATATCATGGTTTTGCATGTGCTAGTGCCATCTGTTAGGCACTAGGCATAATATTTTCTCTATTTTATTTCTCTCTCCATACAAAATAGCAACGGGCACTGACAGTCTTTTTTTTCTATCTGTGTTAGTTGTATTATCTGTGACAATGACATTGCTATACAGGGCCATCTACTGCCACTGGCATTAATAGAAAGCATGGTAGTGAAATGGTTCACCGAAAAAAATATAGATGGCGTTACTTGTAACATATTCGCATTAGGCACATTAATATGTGTTCTCTAAAATACGCAGTTGTTGTATTTTTGCATTTATTGTGTTTCACTCAAATGGATTTAAAAAGGATTTAAATAAGTAAAGTTGCTTTTATCTTTCTTGCCCCTTGTCTGAGTACGTACGATATTTTAATCATCGTCTGTGAATCGCATAATAACAATGCCGGACACCAAAAGCTTTTTTGGAATCATTGTTTTTTAAATACCGTTTCAACGATTTCCTACTTTTACATTATGCTTTTTTATATTCCGTATACCCCTCATCAGCCATCCCTCAGCAGGCAGAGGCTAATCAACAGCTCAGCAGACTTTTGTTATGTGTTATCAATAAACTACTTATGTAAATGTTGGTACCTATTATAGGTACCTACATTTACATAAGTAGTTTTTTTTTTTATTTCCTACGTGATGGATGTGGCTTATTAAGTCGTGTTTTATCTAATAATGTGAAAGAGCTTCCAAATGTTTCTATAATATTGCGAATAGATTGAGTTAACTGTCAGGTTGCTCCAAGTGCGCAGAACTCGTTTCTCCTACATATATCGCCGATTTCCGTAATAAAATAAAATAAAAATCTATGATCAAAAAAGTAACTGATGAACCACCCTATACTTAAGTACTTTTTGTTATTTACTTATCTACCTATAGGTATGTAGTTAGGTTATATAATGTCAATTATTATTAACATATCGGTTAAAAAGCAAATAGATATTGTAAAAACAATAATTAAGTACCTACTTATACCTAAGTACATACTTAATTGTAATTTAAAAATGTTTCATTAGTTTTTGAATTATTAATTAAATCTTTTCTCTTGTAATATTCGTACTTACCTAGGTATATCATGAATTAAAGTTTTTAGGTTCCTAACCTACGTATCAAAGTTTGTTCAAGTTATACGTAGACGATGTCAGTCTGGCATTAAATGCAACTATCCCGAGGGCAAACACACGATGCAATTTAGCCGTTGCGGTCTGGGGTGCACCTGGGTTCTGACATCGCGATGACGACCGCGGCGTCATTCGTGCTCTCTGAAACCAGCCCAATATAATGTGTTTGGTAACGACTATAAATGAAACAGTTGTATGTTAACTAAATACAAAGTTAAAGGTATAAGTACATTGAAATAAAACTACTTTTACGGATTTTTATTTTTGAGTTTTTTTTTGTTTTATATTTTCTGATGTTCCGTTTTTATTTCAAAGTGTGTTCAAAGAAATTAAAGGTATACATTCAAAGTTATCGTTTATTAGCTCAAACGAATTAAGGGGACTTAACACAGACAGAAATGGTTGAATCGCTTCAAGATGAGACAAATTAGTACTTAGTGGAGGAGGTCTTTAGAAACAACACTTAAGCGTAATATTAAAATCCAAACAGTTTGCGTGCGAAGGGCTCCGCGGAGGCTGAGGTGGGGATGAGTCGTCTTATCATGAACGGTGCGGAAACGCTGCGGCCACTTGTCCGCCTTGCAGCTACTGTACAACTTTAAAGTCTATAGAGACGACCTTACATTGAAAACATTTTACAATTCGCTTTGACTTTATGTAACTTGCCTATGTGTGGCACAAATATTGCAACTAAATTTTATAGCAGTTATACTATACATATACATATACACCCCTATTTTGAAAATATGGGACTTATTAAAATCAGAATATCTGTAGCAGTAACTGAATCCATATATCCAATAAAAATATCAAAAATTATAGTCGATAACTTATCTAAAAAAAAAACCAAATAAATGTCGTATTACCAGACGGCATACTAGCTATCAAGTATTCTGTGACGGCTCGGGTCGATGACCACGCTCAGCTGTGTATCGCAGCGTTCGTTGTAGAATAACAATAAAATTCGGCGGGATTTTGAAAATCTTTGACTTATCATAACTTTTTAAATAAAAGCAAAAGAAAAAAACTAACTTCACTATTATATTGTCACCCGTCGTTTACATTAGCTGTGAGATAAGGTATCGCAATTTCAAAATAAGGGTGTATATACGAGTAGGTACTTACTTATATTTGTATACTTAACAGATTGATGATGCATGCTATCTGTGAGTTATCTTATTTCAAATGTAAATGGCTGGCTTCTATAAGATTATTTTGTTATAAGTACTTAAGTTTAGTTTAACCTCAAAAATAAAAATCGGTTTTCAATCCCCTTCAAATCCTTTTCGTCCATTTCTCGTCTATTCGTCATAGGTATGCCGAATTATAACAAGAGAAAAATCAACTTATAAATTAAAATTTTAACATGGAAATATTTGAATGTAGCTCCATGACTTTGTTCTTAACACTCACTTTTTAACAGCGTTAATAACGGTGGAATTAAAACACGAGAGGCCGGCGAGGACGATTTAATTAAACCTAAACGAAGGCCCTGCCACCCCACACCCCCTACCTGCCCAATGTTTTAATTTCTAAATAAGATCTGTTTGTTATCATTATCATTTTCATTTAACGTGGTAGCTACCTAAGAAATCATTTTAAATAGATATTTGCGTGAAATACAATTCTATTTAAAATATCACGTTTTTTTACGAATTTATGTATACTTAGGTGCCGTAGAGTGTAAACTGTGAAATACTGGCAACAACGATAATACGGGTCGACATGTCACTTGAGGCAGGGCATGGCGCCCGTCAGAGATAGCCGGCGCATGATCCGGTTTGATTTACGAGACCGGCTCAATGGTCGCTAATGTGCACGCAGCCTTACCACAACCTCTTCGCCAAACGCCAAATGGCCTGCACACAAATTATAAAATAAACACGTTGTTGTTACAATTGTGGGACACCACTACGATATGTCCAAATAATAATATGTGAGGTGAGGTTCATTTTAGAATATACTCCTACTGGAGTTTATGGGAAACATGAATGAAAGCTTATGGCAAAACACTAGGAACGATATTTATGTATAGTTTTTTATTACTAATAAGATATTAGCTAATAACAAAACTAAGGAAAATTTCATATTTTTACTTTAATACAAGTTTGCCGTCCTTAAAATAAACAAACACCTTAAATTTAGCCATAAAAAGTTAAATAAAATGTATAAAGAAAACCGCCAAAAAGCATTTGATGCTTTGAAGCAAAAAATTGTATTCAACGTTTTCATTAAGGTGAGACTGTTCATTTGCAAAATGATAAATATGGCATAAATTATTTCATTTAATATTCAATTCGGTTCTTTCACCGTTATTATGGATAACGAGTAGATACTTTCGACATGACACCCTTTTATACTTTTTCCCCGGCGAACGATGCTGTTTGCTCTAGGGCTCTTTTTAAGTTTATGTAGGGGGATGTGCTCGAAAAAGCAAAAGAACACACAAATACGCACCTGAGCTCTGAAATAAATGAGCACACTTATATCGTGTGTCAATTTAATTGCCTTATTGATGTTGTTTTATAAATCTATGCATTATTGCTATACGAAACACATCTCATGTGAAAATCTAATTGATACATATATCACAATTTCGTTATTAAGCTGTATCTAAGTTGAAAGGCCTTAAGTCTATGCGTCAAAGAAGGATAGTTTACAAAATTTACGACGTGTTATATTATAATTTAGTATCGCGAAGTGGCAGTAAAGTTGGGCTTAAAAGATCAGGGCAGAGGTCGATAGTGGGGCACAGGCAGGGCGCGGACTAAACGCCTTCTCCGGTTACAACGGCCATGTTGAAATATTATCGTTTTATCGAACAACAACAATATGATTCATTTTATGAACTATTCATTAATTATTTTGCATTAAAATTCTAGAAATCGCGATGGTATGATATAAATTAAGATTGTATTCCGTTTGAATAAATATGAAAAGTATTGTGTATAATACAGTCAAAAGATTAAAACAATGTTCAAAAAGTATAACAATCTTTAAGAACTGAAAACAGTTATTAGAAAGAATATAGGCCAGTTTAATAACTTAATAACAAGTCATCACCCTGGGGCTTGAGGCTGCTTAACCCCAAGTTTCCCGTCGCCGAAAATTTATAAAATTTAAAAGTCTTTCGCCGCGCCGGGGAAAAAATGTGATTAAATATGTTTTGTTCAAGAGCAAGACATTAAAGCGATGTTAAGGGTGTGATAATGAGGGTGTTGATAAGCGTTTATTAGCCGCCGGCCCCGGGACGGTGTTCTCAATAATAACGTCGTAACGCTATCTGAGGGGAATTAAATCATTTTAACGTAGTTTGCGATGTTACTTTTGAAGAAAAATCTTAACGATAGGACGCTTGTGAGCCTCGAAATTGCGTCCTTTATGTCGCGAGCACCGAGGCGCGACTCGGCTTTGTTTCACAAAATTTATTATATTTTTTACAGTTTGCAAAACTTTTCAAATAGGTATTCATTTATTTTTATATTAAGTTCTTAATTAATTTCAAAATAGAACGTTTTCTTTTTGGAATAAAAGCAGATACATGAAATCATGGAATAACTGATATTTGTATTTAAATTCGTGTATAAATCAGTGTCATATTAGGCATTTATGCAATAAATTGCATATTTTTATGGCGTGTTGGTCCGCGGGGCGGAGGGCGCGCGGGCGTTGAGTTGAGCTAAGCCAGAGTGAGCGGGCTCAGGTGTGTGGTAGGCCCGGCCCGGCTTACCGCGCCACTATTGATGCCCATTCTCGAATTATGGGTACATGTGTTATGGGAATTTACCATTAACCAATCTAAAATAAACCCAGTTATATAAAAAAAAAAGTCATTATTAAAAACATTATTTCCTGAGTCATTACATCCAATGCGGTCGTTTTAACTATTAAAAAATTAGTTGTACGTAGGGTTGTTTGGTAATTTAAATAAAGTTTAGTCACGGCGCGGATTAAATACTGTCTCATGCGATATATTTGTCGTAATTAGTGTTCTAAAATTTCAATTTGATTGGTATAATTGCATCTCATCTCGCGAACGGAGCCGCCACAGTTGTGATTAAGCGTTTCTAATTTAATATCATTTGCATAGACGTGACCTGCGTCCCCTTTCCGCTTGCGGTCGGGTTTTTACGACTTCCGACGAGTATTTACATGCGATTTAGCTTGTAATTGAACATTCTGATATTATTGACATTCAAAACGTTTGGATAGTCTTGTGAAACATAATGAGATAGTTAATAAAACAGTAGGTAATCGGTAGAATTAGTTTTACTTTTATCATCAGCATCAGTCTAGGTTTCGGGTTTAAGACAAGTAGGTTTGGTATTCATATATTTTAGAAAATTATTAGATTTTGCATTTTACACAGAGAAACCAGTAACTTCCAAAAGAAGTTAGATTTTTGTTAGAAATGCCACAGTAAAGCGTAGATAGAGACACAGTCAAAGGTGAAATTGGTAGGTGCGTCGGCATCCCCACCTGGCCCGTGTTAGTATTCAACTGTATTTGTCAAATTAATTGTAAGAACCGAAGCGGAGAGTGTGGCGTAGTGAGCGAGGGGGCAGAAGGGGGCAGTGCCCGCACCTCCCTGTCACAGATACAAATCGCGCGGATTTACGCGTACTCCAGCCCCACCGGAATTTATCTGACGCTTCTATTTACGTATCCTTTTATTTGTTTCGCTCCTATTAGTCCCGATAGAGAATTTTTATGTTTGCATGCCCCTGACGCCTGCCCTCGTAAAGCGACGACTTGCAAACGCTTTACAGCTACGATAATACAATTTTCGAGTGAGTGATCTGCATTTATCGGATTATATTTCAATGAGTTAGTGCCGATACAAGTTATATGTGTAAATATTTCCGATTGTACGATACTATTCGACTTTATGTGATGCAATATGTCATAATAAGTTTGTACTTACTACGTGTAGTGTTTTTTGGATATCACTTTTACAAAATGCCGACACTTTTGGGCCCCGAGTTTACTCGTATAATTCGAAGCTTTGTAAAAAATATCAACTATCATTAAAATATAGAACAAATATTTTTAAGAATCACAAAAAGACGATAAGTTAAAACTATAGTAATCGTTGAAAAACAGAAAGAGATAAATGTTAACATTAGTTGTTAAAATTAAAATTATAAAGCAACGTCCTCACTGTACAAAATGATCAGCCTGCAGGATTTATTTATGTGACGTTAGGGGCGGCGGGAATCCGCGACGCAAACATTTAAATTAATGTAATAAAGAGCCGTGAAATACACGGCTTTTGCGGATCGAAGGATTAGCGCATGTCGACACGTTACACGGATAAAACCTAGTAATTTAAAACGAATATTTAAGAATTTTATATTTGGTACATACCTGAAACATATCACAGGTAAATGTGAAAAGGTCCTATAGGTAATCTAATTCTTTGTTTAGATTTGTTTAGTGTTTTTTGGATAATTTAAATAAACATTAAGATTTTTTATTTGTACTTAAGCTATATGGTACTTGAGGAATATTTTAGTTCATTACATGAAGTTAAAGATAAACCAATTAAATAATAGGACTACAGTTACGCTATCCTTAAACTTAGCTCTAGTTGTTAATATATTGATATCGAAAAAAAACCAACAAACAGTCACTGAGGCCGAAATCGTTTATGAAAGCATCATCCTTAAACTTAATCCATACTTATACCTTAATTTGTTCAATGATTTTGCCATGTAATTGTAGCGATCTAATTAAGCGGGTACTATTAATCACCTGACCGAGTATCGTAAACGGCATCGACCAATGGTCAATAAGTGATCAGAATCGGCAAATTGCGTCCTCTAACGCATAAATTGTGCCCGCTGTCGAGAGGGCTTAGCGTTCGTTAAGCTGCGGATAATAATAGGGTTAACACATCCGAATGACTTAAAATGCCATGATTCCTATTCTTGCTGTGCCTATGTAATGTAACATTGTTTGTTTTGAATATGAAATATATAGAAACTACACAAAAGGGAAGATGACAATATTTTTCATAGTTACAGGTGGATTATTAAAAAATATTGGACATGTATTTTTCTTTTTTACATAATAACAAACCATAATCAGGTACTTATAAATAAAAACATCAGATACTGTATTGCAGTCTACTCTTTGTAAGTGTGTGTGCGGTATAAAACTCACTAAGCGAATGTTAGCTTCAACAATTTGCTGTAGTGTGCGCGAGGGCTTATTGCGTAAGTTTGACAATATGCTGTCGCTCAACAACTACGTGACCAGAGAAAAAGTTCCCTCCAACAATATTGATGTAACTATCTACGTTTAGATACTTGATAACTATTTATAAGTAGTTATATCTTCAAAATAACATACACACTTTTACTATAGTTTAATATTTAAAATAAAACTTAGAGAAACATATTAGAATAAAAGTTAGGATTGTGTTGTTTGTGGTTGAGCTTAACTAATAACCAATATACAATATGTTAACCGACATATCATATCATTATGTACATTCGTACACGATACAAACGTTTTAAACAAAATCCAATTCATATTAATCACATTGTCACCTAAACGTACAATAAATTTCTCATCAAAAGGAAAAACATACATCATAACGGTCTCATATGTTCCAAGGGTCGAAATAAAACATTCCAATCACGTTGGTTCGCTTGTTTTACACACCAATACGAGGCGGGTAACCGGTGAACACATCAATTGTTTTACAGAATTGGACTTTATTGCATTATGATAACGTTCTTTTTGTGGTGGTGGGGTCAAGTCCAGTAGACATGACAATGCAATCAGCGGTGACCGAGCGGGATTTGGCTCATACATGAACGGATTTGCAGGATGAATAAGTTTCGACCCCACAAAATAACAAAGGCCTTAGGTATTGCACGTAACGCGTTTTATAAGGTCGTTTGCTAAATTCTTTCCTCTTCACCGAAGCGATACCCAATATCCGAACACTGCCTGTTTCTCAATAAAATATTGATTTTATGTTTGACGTGCTAAAATTATAACAAATAACGTTTGGTTATAACCGATTCGAAGACAAATTTAGATCGTATTTTATGTTTTTACACCTATCGCAAATTTTATGAATGTCGCAATAAAATGTCGCAATGTTAACAGCAATTAATGCAGTTAAAAATGAAATGTTAAAATATTTAGTTATGTAGTTAACATGTTCGTTGACTAACTCTACATCTTAGCTTATAGAATTAATATAGAACTACAATATTTTTTCAATAACTACAATGGGTGAACAATAGAATTGTGTAGTTGCGATGTTGGGTGAGGTCCGGATGTCAGTCAACGGCCGGATATGGAGATGAAAACGAGGGTGAACCACTATTTTAGACTCAGAATGGGCTTTTCGATTGCAAACTTGCGTGGAGCGGTTCAGGGCGCAGCGCGCTCACGCTGCTCTGCGGTGACAGATTAATGTCCACAATCTAATATTCTGACAGATGCGGGAGCACACCTCGCGCTTGGCTAAATCTCATGCGCCTCGCACACTCACATTTATGCACTTTTTTAACAAACTTGTTCTAAAAATATTGAAATCTCCATTTATACGTTTTGTTTTGAATTAGTTAACAGCATTTTAGTAATGGAGATAACATTTAAATGTTTTTGGTCGTTTTTCATTTAGAGCAAATACTAGATGCCACATCATTTTAATTGTTTTAAAAATTATGATGAACTGAAAAGCTGGAAATTCTTTATCTTTTTAATATAAGTAGATACTTAAAATAATTTTCTTTAATAATTTCAACCTTTTCGGAATAACCAATACATTTGTTCACTGCTGAACAGACCTCCTAATACGAGTAGTTTAAATTTCAAAATAGTTTTATTGAATATTTTTTTTAAATCGGAATGGTATATAAAGGCACATTCACAGTGGCTTACTAGCTCGGTGTAGCCGATAAATAACGTATTCGCGAGGTATGACAGCTGCTACTAATCGCCCCCCGGCCCCCGCCTCACCCCTGACATTAGTGAGCACGGGAGAACTAAAATTTTCGACAAGCGTAAAACTTTGGTGAACAACATTAACTCAATCTGGTCGTTTTACAGATGTTATCTGATATTAATCGGAAGTTTGTCGGCGGCGGAACTGTACTACGCTAGTACTCATTATTATACAGTGACTGTACACTGTACAGACGAATGTCTTACTGCAGTTGATAAACATTTTATAACAATTCGTGCATCACCGTGGGCAGTGAAAATATATTTTGGATCGCTTCCATCTTAAATTACTTAATAACTATATTATCTGTAATACAATTAAATAACATACTACACTGTACTATTAGCTGTAACCACCGTATTACCCCCCTCTTTATATGCGAACTCGTGAGAGTTTTAATATAAACTAACGCACCGCGATTTCACCCGCGTAGTTCCCGTTCCCGTAGGAATATGGGGATAAAATTATGCTAAAAACCTTTACACTGAATCACTCTATCTTTTAAAATAAACCGCATCAAAATCCGTTGCGTAGTTTTAAAGATCTAAGCATACATAGGGACATGGGGACAGAGAAAGCGACATGGTTTTATACTATTTAGTGAAGTAATGCATTGATACAGGCAATACGAGTACATTTAGGAGTACCAAACATCCAAATCTATTCTGCGAAGAAGTAACAGACAAACACACAAAGCCCCTAACAATAGAAATGTGATTTGTTTTATACTTATACAAAATATTCTATCACGAAGAAAACAATTGTAAAGGCAACGTATTGTAAACATAAAGATAAATAACAAAATATATCTATCTAAAAACGTGAACAAGGGTCGACCGCCCATCAAGTTATTTGAGGTATCACGACAAATTAATTACAAATGATTCAGAATGGCCACTGATTCCCGACAAAAGTCCCGTGATAAACGATTTTGCATTTTCATAATTAATTTTGGTACACAAACGACAGTAGAGGGAACTGGCAGTAATTAGTAACATTTGCGTCAACACAAATACATTTTTGGTTAATTCGGATATTTGTTGCGGTTTCATTTCTGTATGAAAAAGCTTTGCTTCGAACATTGAACTTTATTTACCTATCGTGTTTTTTAGGACAGACATAAGTAGATAAAAATGTAAAGAAATACTTTAAAAGCGAAGCCTAAATTCTTGTATGACTACGATAAAGAATCCGGATCGTCATAAATTGAAAATTAAAAACCGCCATTTTCTTATATTATATTGAAAATATAGCATCGCAATTCAAAGAATTCAATACCAAAAAAATTGAATTACAATTCCATTCGCGTGTTAAAAGAATTTAGATAGAACATTTTGTTTCACTATCCAAAGGTTAAAGTAAAAACTATGGCGCAATAATTTCCCATTTCCCTTTGGATGCTGTTTTCAATTCCTCTCGCTCTCCGCTCGTCAACATCCCGTATTACTTATTTACGAGACCTCAACCCTAACGAGTGCACATTCTGGATCCACACCATACTTCTTACAACTATAACTTATAAAAATAATGGTGAGAATTCTACATAAACTACATTTAATTCTACATATAAGCTACATCGCGTTTTTAGGAAACTTTCTTTTTTATAGAAATTACTTTAGACAAGGGCTAAACATAATATAGTCGTGGAATATTATTCACACTAAGGGGACGTATTTTTTGTAATAGTTTTACGATAAAAGCAGCTTCAAGTATTAATAAATACTTCTACGTTATGTAGAATTTTTGATATTTATAGATATCGTTGCTGCTTTGTTATATCAATATTTTCGTAGATGTGTTTAATATGCGTTATTATGCATTTCGCACATTAAATATACTAAACAAATCATATTTTTTTATATGTAAAGAGAAATAGTCATATCAGTTTTAATACCATAACCGCATAATTTATAAAATCCAACCACTCACCATCTACGGCGTAGCTTTACAACGTAACCAACACCGCTACGCATCCGTAGCGCGTAGCTAGCACCAGCTGTGTGCAAATTGCTTAAACTCGATAATGGCGCTTTCAATTTGCGGGGATTTGCGATCTAAGCTCTTCAGCAGACGCTTTTATATTTCAAATTAAAACTGACGTATTTTAATAATATAATTTATGTTCATTATAAAAGTTGATTGAAGCTAAGTCTAAATTCTAACAAATACGGTACAGTAAAGTGTCATATTTAGCGATGCGTAGATATAAAGGATGAGTTGATATAAAAGAGGCGTATGCGGGTAATCCGCGAGCGACATAACAGAGATTGTATTACTGCAATAAGTCCGCGCAGGAGCTCGATAAACGGCCCTTTAATCCCGGTAAGACTTTTTCACACGTCGACCCTCGTGGAGCGCGCGCCTTCGGCAAAACTAATAAAGAAACCATCTTGCAGTCAGCTGAAGCTTGAAATGTATTTTTTATATAATTTGCCACGAATTGATTGTGCGAGAAGCATTTGTAGCGAACGATACGTTTGAAGTAAACAAAAATATATTTTAATTTAGTGTATGGTGTTGATAGGTTTGTTTGGTTTGGATTGCGGTTTTTGAGTTGTCGGCGACACGTTGTGTTAGCCACCCGCCGGTGGTGATATTTAGCGATATTGCGGAGCGCGCGTTTGCATCGCACTCCTGCACCGGTCACGCGCTAATTACGGCGTCACGTGTCACCTCGGCAAAACACACGTCGGTCACACTTGCCCGCGCCGCGCCGCTCGCCATAGGGACGTACTCAAATACTAACGTAACGTAACGGTCATTAATAAACATCGAACACTTTATAATTTCGTTATTAATATACATGTTATCTTATATTTTGTAAAGGTATATAAAGAAGCATGTCAAATACAATAATAAAATACATATTAATAACTAGCTTCTGCCCCGCGACTTCGTACGCGAAGAATAGTTATTTTGGGCTAACGCTAAATATCGATGTAATAAAATAACTTTAATAAATATGTGGGTCTGGCAGTCGAGATTAAAATTAAACAATAAACACGCCTATATTATTCGTTATCACTACATATGTAGTATAAAACTAAATCGCTTTCTCTGTCCCTATGTATGCTTAGATCTTTAAATCTACGCAATGGATTTTGATGCGGTTTGTTTTAATAGATATTTTATTAATTAGTTTTTAGCATAACTTTATCCCCATATTCCTACGGGAACGGGAACTATGCGGGTGAAACCGCGGGGTACAGCTACTACAAAATATAATAAATCACAACAATTAATAGAGGTACATTAGATAGTAACTTAGGACCGATTCGGATAATTGGCGATTCGGTTAATCGGCGTTCTACTATATTGGAAAGTGTTTTAGATTCTGCGAAAAATTCTGGAAAGATTCTGGATTGTAATTAAGCGAATCTATAATAAGTGGGTGATTTAGTTATAAAAAAAACCCTGCTCGACTTAACTAATTTCATATCATAAAGCTAAAATCGATAAATCGCACATGAATAATAATTTTTGTATAGTAGGTAATATTTTAGATCAAAAATGTCTGAAGATATGATAAGCAGAAATCAAATTATGAGTAAAATATCTAATTAGGGCGAGCAAACCGAAGCCATTGTAACGCAACAATTTGGTACATTTTATGAAAAAACTACTTCACCTACAGATTTGATATTTGAAATAAGCAGTTATTTAAATTAATGTCTAGATTTATAATGCGGGGTGAAGAATATTGATAAATATCTATTAATAAGTAAAAATACGGTATTTTTTTATTTAAGTACTTATAGTTTTGATACGCTGCCTCATTTTCCGTCAATTTATTTTAATCCGCCATTTTGTCATTCAGCTGTCAAATTAAAAATTGAAACACATGTCAAAGGAGTATTGATATCAATTTCGACGCAAATCAACCCCAAAATAACTTTTTACCCCTTTTTAATCATGTTAGGTGATGATTTTAAGAAAAATGAGTATCACATATTTAATTAATCTTTTTGAAGAACATTTATGCCAAGTTTGAACTTAATCAGACCACGGAATCACGTTGTCCCATACAAACTTTGCAACCCCTTTTCACCCCTTTAGAGGAGGAATTTTCAAAAATCCCTTCTTATCGGACGCCTACGTAATACAAATAACACACCCTCCAAGTTTCAGGTCTCTACGATCAGCGGTTTAGGCTGTGCGTTGATCCATCAGTCATTCAGGACAAAGCCTTTTATATAATGATATAGATAATAAATATTATAAAGATGAAAGATTTGTTTGTTTGTAACGAATAGGCTCCGAAACTACTGAACCGATTTCAAAAAATATTTCACCATTAGAAAGTAGCAAGGTTAATTTTATCTCAGTATTCCCACGGGAACGGCAACCACGCGAGTTAAACCGTGAGACGCCGTGAGTTATATAATATAGACGTTGTTTGTTACTGTATTTTGAATTTTATTATGGTATACACAGCTGAAACACAAGTAGTTGGTAAACGGAACAAAAGTAAAAACTCAAACCATTACATATGTGGGTAAGTAAGTACTTTAAAAATAATCTTCAAGTAAGTACTTAATATTTTTGAATCATCAGGAAATACGATCATTCCAGAGGTGCCGGTAGCGGTATCGTGTCGCATGTCAATTGTTTTCCATGTAAAAAAAACCCAACGCGCCAAAGTGTACAATTTCTATTCAAAAAATACACTATTTAAGAGATAGGTAGGTAAGAAAAAACATACTACAGCGATGCAACAGTCGTTAGAAATATCATTAATCAAAATGCATATCGTATTATGTTTTTATTTAAAGACCAACAGCTATTACGATAAGATTTTGCTAATAAATATGGTTATATTTGTTTGTTGTTGGTACATCACTATATTGGAGTGGTCAGAGTTGTCCACAATCGGAGGGTAGTGCACAAAAACCGAGGACAACCCGGGGACAGCGTCGGGCGTCGCGCCGTGTCCTCACCACAAACTGCGCTTGACTAGTGCCACTATTTTACATTATACATACACAGACATTTACACAACAGTGGTTGCATAAACATATTATGCCAAAATATCACATTTTAAATTATTTTTTACTATTCATTACAATGAATATGGCTATTTCTATAATTACATTCGCTATTAATATCACTATTGTGCTATTATGTTATGATTATATTAACCTACCTTACAAGCATTGTTTTTATAAACTTTAAAATGCTCTTTGCAAGCTGTCATGTCGGCTTATAATAACAGAAATAATATGTAATATAATTTGGAGAAAACGAAAATAAAACGCTAAGTGAATCTGTAGCAATCTACTTTAACGTTTAGGGTACAAGATTCGTTTTGATTCTCACTCGAAATTGTATTACACTTTTATGTGACGGTGGTTCAAAGCGCTTGCTGTGTCTGCACAGTCGGCTCGTTCAATGGTACTTCTGCCTCCGTAATTACACTAAGGGAACGAGTTTACAATTTTATACAAACATTTAATTTTACGCTTTTAAAATAGAAACGGATAAGTAAATAATAAACGGAATTGGAAACTCATAGATATTCTGTGTTCATTTTGTCTTTGTCAAGAAGCACTTAAACTATATTAACTAAACACAATGTAACAAAGCCTATATCTATAATATGAGGGTATTTCTTACTGCGATGAGTAAATGTGATATCTTAAAAGTATTATTTTTTCAACGTCTGTCGGAATTAATTTGCAACAGTCTCTGAACGGGTCCGAGTGATTCAATTACGTGTCATTGGGAGCAGTCGAGGCGGGAGATGGGGAAAAACGGGGAAAAATGTCGCCATTAGATCGTGTTGATAAGTGGATGACTGTTCGCATGGTTTCGCGTCAAAGGGCGAGCAGCGAGCCGCGAACTGACCGGTGACCCCGCCACACACCCCTGACCAAATACCATCTACATTCAAAGTGACGTATCGTGTCAAGTACTCTCACCGATACACTCACACTACACTGGAGACATCTCAATTTAAAAGATAAAAAGCCAAATTAATAGCTTCCCCCTAACATTATCCAAGTAAATAGGTACATCAATGAAAAGTGATTAATGTTTGATCATATTATGTTCACACTTCTACGTAACCCCGCGCGGCAGTAAAGCAAATCCTTTTTAAATTGCGATTTCTACACGCCCGCACCTCCTGTGTCGATATTTTAAAGGAACGAACATCAGACGACATAAAAAAGATACGAGTTAGGACTTAGTATCCATTTGCTGAAATTGGCCTCGTTCAAGATAACAACAAGTTTTCGCACCCTCGCAACTAAATGTGCAATTCATACGTGTGTAAATCTACACATGATGTCGCTAGTTTACCTCTTATGCTTTCAATATTAGGGTTCATTTTCGGTTGAACTTGTACGTCTTTTAGCATATGTCACTGAGGATGGTTAGGTTGTGTTATCAGATGTTGGACAACGTGTGGTAAGCACCAATTCTTTATCGTTTGTGATAAATTAAGGATTTTTAAGTAGAACAAGTTTAATGGATTTCGTAATAAAATAAGACAGAGGTTAAATACAAAGTGAACCATATTAATTATTGCAGATAGAGGTTAAATACAAAGTGAATTATTGCATTGGCACTTTCTTAAAAGAAATACACAACTATTGACCATAGAACATATAACGCAACCCGTGCAACAACAACCGCAACCGTCTTGAAGCTGGTGCTAACAATCACATTTTAATTTGCGATGCCAGTGCTAATATTGGTTTCGAATAATATGTAAAGTATTTAAATTATTTAATACTAGCTTTTGCCCACGACTTCGTCCGCATCCTACATCCGGCTGAATTTGGGATTTACCCCCTTTTTTCCCTAGGGGGGGGGGGGGGTATAGTTAAAACTATACAAAAAGTAAGTTTCATCCAGATGAAACTAAGAGTAACCAGTTACCAGATCAGTGAAGGTCCATGTTCTACGGCTCCCCTACTATTAGTAGTGTTGCCAACTTAAAAATAAGTACATAATATCAAAAGACTATTTTCTTTAGAGACTTCAATTTTTGGGGCAACAAATGTTTTTCTTATTGTGTGTAAATATTAAATATTCTTAACGTGTTTTTATAAAATAAAAGTGTTATATCTGCATATCTATTAAGAAGTATATTTTAACAATATATATATATATATATATATATATATTAAATAACAAAACAGCGAAATGAAAATAGGGTTGGTATATGTGAGCGGGTCGCGGAGTCGCGTCGAATTCCTTGTATCCTTTGCATCTCATATCGTTTTGCATACAATTACATGCATGAACGAACAAAGAAAACTCCTTTCATTCAACGACTTACAACATTCCTTGCGAAATGTGTTATTACTACACATTTTAAGTTGTTTACGAAAAAGTACTTTCAAGAGTGAGATTTACTTCTCCAAAGTATTTTTTGATGGTAATGAATTTTTAAATTGATTATTTATACAGTCAAAATATTTATTTTGACCATCGCAATTAGTTCATGCGTAAGTTATTTGAGAAGCTTGGTACAATTGTGTTATGCCGTGATAAGTAAAACGCAATCACAAAGGTCCAAAGGCAGAACCTAAATTATATAATATATTAAATTCCAGGTTTCGTGTTCCCGTTCGGCGTTCGATGTAAAAGAAGGCTAGCTATAAGCGTTGTAAAGGGACATCTCAACACTTCCATAAGCCAGGTTCGCACCCCTATTTCATCGCTACCTATAACTGTCATCCTGTCAAACTATAACGCGGCAAATCCCCATATTCCCATACAGCCATATTTTACGGCTCACCAGAGAAAATAAATAACAACGATAATACGAGCATTTTCCGAACCTAAATCGGATGGAATTTACATATCAGTTGTTGACGTTGAAATCCCTAACACAAGTTAATACTAGATTCGGGTGAAAGAAATATCAATTTTGTTGGAAGTGAATATTTTTATTGAAAATTATTTAATCATTAAAATAAACTTCGTTATTCACACAATATGAACTTATATATTTTCTTCATGTATTTTGAAAAAATGCTAAGAATTCTTCATTTTCGACCATCTTTGCATTGATTTGAATATTCTGTTATGTTTTGTATGTACTACTGAGCAATAAATATTTGTTATTTATTCGTTTATTTACAGAAGCGAAGCAGAATACCTAAATATGTATTACCAATGCGAGTTGGCTTCAATCGCTAACGGTGCCAGGGGCCTGCGGCCCGTCGCCGTCGCGAACCTTCTCATGAAACAAGTACGTCCGCCGATGTTCATCCCTCAACAGGGGCTTGGATTGTAAGTCCTTCAATATTTCATACTTTGTATTAAAAATCTTATTGAAACAGTAGGTTAAATTGGTAATCTTGTCATAATATTAGTTACCTACGTAAACATACAATCATAAAATGTCGCTCCTTAAGTAAGTATAATGAACTGTTAAAATGGCGACATTCGAAAACAATAAGTATGTATATAGGTACCTATTGATCACTCAAAGTAGGTACATGTTGATGAGTACATTGATAAACCATTGTACCCACCTCCAGCGAGCAGTGCGCGTTCCGCCGTGAAACAAGACAGTAAGCAAGTAGGTAAGTCTTAATTAGCATCAAATGCATAATTTAACAATTCACTAGAATTCACTATTTCACATGCGTATTGACATTGCAATACCTTTTTGTATTTATATTTTTACAAAATTATTCATAAAAAACATTGCCAAAGAAGGGTTTTATTCATTTTTCGCGCGAATATCACTACATAGTTTAAAACAAAGTCGCTTTCTCTCTCCATATGTCTTAACTATGTCTTAAAACTACACAACCGATTTTGATGCGGTTTGTTTTAATAGATAGAGTGATTCAGTGGAAAGATTTTTAGCATAACTTTATCCCCATATTCCTACGGGAACGGGAACTACGCGGGGGAAACCGCGGGACGTCGCTAGTTTATGAAAATTTAAATTAGTCGTCTCGTAAAGGTATGGTTAGATTTTTCAAAACGATAAAATAACTATAAGTGATCATTCTAACCTCGACACGGTAATATACTCGTACTTAGAATTATGCACAAAAGGTAAGTTATTATTTTGTTGTTTTATTCTAAAATGTGTTCTATGGCCTACTTAGGTATAGTTTTGCATTTGCACAGCATTATACACCTAAACACTGTTTGTTACGCAGTTATAGCATAGCACGTCCTGGTTTGCGTTAGAATTTGTTAAACTTAATTATTTCTAGCATTAGTTGTCATATAATTACTTTATGTGTATTTATCTTGGTCTGGGTGTGACACCTTAATATTATACCGTAGTGCTAGTTGTATAGTAACTGTAGCCATAGCCATCACCTGTAATTATGCAGGTTTCCACAATTAAGACTTGGATAGTCCCTAGAGCGTGCTGCGAAGATTTTTATTTAAACTTTTTCTGTTCGGCGGGTTAAACTAACTGTACCCTTTTAAAGGCTACATCTATACTAATATTATAAAGAGGAAAGATTTGTTTGTTTGTTTGTAATGAATAGGCTCCGAAACTACTGGACCGATTTCAAAAATTCTTTCACTAATGGAAAGCTAATTTATCAGTGCGTGACATAGGCTATATATATGTATATATTTTATCCCCGTAATCCCACGGGAACGGGAACTACGCGGGTGAAACCGTGGGGAGCTACTAGTAGTATATATAGGCAATAGTAAGGGATTAGCTATTACTTGTCATATGAATAAAATTTATATAATATCATGTCATTGAAAATGATTAGTTCAACATAAAACTTGTTTATCATATAAGTTAAGAAAATAATATACAAAACTTGAACAAAACTGTATACCGATGTAATGAGAAACTTTATTTGTCCCTCCGAATTCCGCCAGACCCTGCTTATGATAGAAACTTAATTAACTGCGGTAATATCAAAGGTTATTAACTGCATTTGCAAATGATATGGCGTTTTCAGAACAGTTGTTGATACATTTCAAAGGCAGGGTACATAAATGCGTCGGTAAGAAAAAAGATATCCGATAACTAAACTGGTTTCTGACCTAAGTATACGAAGACGCCTAATGTGTTTAATTTATAATCTCTCGGAGTGTGATACAGAGAGAGGTTACACAGACACATTCCTTTTCTCGGAAGGACACATTTGTTTATGCAAAGTAATGCAAACTATTATAGGTACATACAAATCAGTCGCACGGTAAGCTTTTATGCATAGCTTTTATGGTTAAAAGTGTTACGATTTACCAAATAAGTAAAAAATACGTTCGTACACGCGTTTGGTGAACCTATCAAACATTTGAAAACACGTTTGATACTTTTGAAAGTCACAAATTAGATTTCAAAAACACCAAAAGTAGAAAGAATTTACTTTTTACAAGCATTTTGTAAAATCTTTAATTTGAATTGATTTGAGATTTATTTTGAATGGCAATATGATTAGTTAACACACAATAAAGTCATTCTCAATATAATGTGGTGGGTTGATAAAAAGATGGTACCAGTTAATTTCATATAAGTAATTTATAAAAAAATCGATCGAATCGACCCAAGATAAAAATAAAACAAAGTGAATAAGCCTGACTTCAGAACGGTTGCATTTATTTGGTTAATTTAATTTGTATTGCCATTAGTGTAAAAAATCTACTGGAAAATTGCAACTGCACCAATAAAAATATACGCGTATAATAATATGGTGTGGTATAGTTTCTGCTATTGGACGACGATAATAAATATCGTCTTTTCTAGAAGTGCTGATTTTCCAGGACGTTTGAGGATTTGGCTCTCAGGTTACCCGTTCGCTCCATCAAGTTCTTGGGAATACGGATAACGTTGTACTCTCAAGTCTGCGTGGATCGAGTTCAAACTTTTTTTTTACAGAAGTTAGCATAAATCGTGTTGCGAATGTTACACTTCGAGTTGCCAGCGTTGAACTTTGATCTTGCTTTATTTTCTTCCTATTGCAGAAACTATCCATTTTACTCCTGAGAATCTTCAAAATGTAGAAAATCGAGGTTGTTAGTAAAGTTTTAATTAAAGTATTTTTTATTATCTTAATAATGAATACTTACTGACTTTGTACTGACATAATCGTTTTAAGATTTTTAGAATTCAAATGAAGAGATAAAGTAATTTTGAGATTACGTAAATCTTGCGGTCTCCCCGTTAAGTAATACTTATACCAATTACATTACAAAACTCGCCTTGCACAAAAGTTACAATAAAGAACTTAGGTGATAAATATTTAAATAACTGTGGGTAAAAAATGCAGATATATCAAAAATCAAATACAAAACGCTCATGCAAATAAAAAATTTCGCGGTTAGGTCTTTTAATGTAAAACGTCAGGTAGAAAATGATTGCAAGAAAATCGGTCAATAGTGGGTTGTATTTAGGATGAAAATGGACAACCGCGGCGGGCAGTTACTATTTTTACAACACTGCAGTGGAAAGAGGCTTGATTTGTTATTAGAGTCACAGAGTGTGGTTTTATCTCATAAAGAATCAGGATGGCGGAAGGGAGGAGAGTTTTCAGGTGGGCGGAGTCTCGGAGAAAAATGCAACGCCTTGTAGAGCACCACGCCCCTCAGACGTGACATTATTCCCATTTTCTATTTCACTTTTATTGGTACTCCCGTTTAGTGCTATCGTATGTTCATACCTTATTTAATATGAAGCAGCATATTTTATTCTTATAAAGGAAACAGCAAAGTTTACATTCAAATATTCAAACCTTTTTTATGTTTGTCGTGTCCTTTTTTATTCCGGAGTAATATGTTTTTTGATTTAGAATAACATTAAGCAGTATTTTTTTTGTCAAAATTAAATGTTACATTTTGTTATTTATAAAATAAAATCACATCTCGTTTAAAGATTAAAATATCCGGTGAAAGAATGTTCTTACCTATGCCACTGTTCACCATTGGACGGACTTCATCAGCTGTCCTACCAAAACTTTATAATTACTTACTCATGAATGCCCGATCTCCTTATTTCCATATTCAAATAAAAACATTGTTTATTCCTTTCCTATACATATACACATTTTTGTATAAATAGTCTTCCCTGTACTTCCTGTAGGAAAATTCTTAAAATAGCGATATGCAACTTAGAGATATGAATAAATTCTCTAACATAAGATATACACATGATATGCAACACACACCGTATTATTAATTAGGCCTTCTTCTTTCAAATTTTGCCTATTCTCTTTCTTCGTTGCCCCCAAATTCAAATTAGGAAGGTTCAGTTCTTTATCCGCACTTTAGCTTATAGTCTCCTTGGTCTCATAAAATTATCTATGGAAAAAAGTTTTTAAAAAAATAAACGATTTGGCGGGCCTGTCAAATGGTTAACGTCAATTTAGTTATTGTTCAAAATGGTTTGTTTGCGTTTGTAGTAATTAAATGTTAATAGATTTATTTACGAAAAAAGACAACGATGAACCTTTCTTCAAGGCCATAGTAAGGTTATTTTACTTATTAATTTTAGAATATCTTAATTCACAATAAAATTAAAGTAGAAGGTATCTATAAAATGTATTTTGAACTATATAGCACATTAAATGGATGATCTTTGTTCCAATATAATGAATTAAATATTCAGTTACCCATAACATATTTAGTTACATACCTTAGCGTTTTGGTATTAGACTGTTATTATAAATTAATAAATAGTTCTAAATGAAACTAGATTCCTGGAATCGTACTTATTATTTATACAAGTTTTGAACTTAGTTAGGACTCAGTTACTGTATTGAAATAATGTAGTGAATGATTATGTTATATTTTTTATGTAAATACATGGAAGTATAAAAGAGAAAACACCCAGACCAAGTTCAATATACATGTTTGCCTTGAGTGGGAATTGTACCCTCACCTTTTAAATCACATAATATAAACAAAGTCACTGCACTGCAC
Organism: Timandra comae; assembly: GCA_958496195.1. Taxonomy (NCBI): domain Eukaryota; kingdom Metazoa; phylum Arthropoda; class Insecta; order Lepidoptera; family Geometridae; genus Timandra; species Timandra comae. Next base: position 9,492,695 of record OY292353.1, on the reverse strand, counting down.
TAATAGCAACTCATCGAATCAATACGTATATTTGAATATTTATATTTAATTTACAGAGACTTGCTGGAGAAGTTCATTCAAAATATGAATCACTTCGAAAACATAACTGATAACTTACCAATATGGATGGACAGGTTCTACCAGGATGACGCAGAAGAAGGTAAAATAAGGAGTTATTTTAATTCTTTAATTTTAAGACTACCTATTATGTATATTTTTCACACGCTGCGTCTATTTGTCGCGAAAACCTCAAAAACTACCGAGGGGTTCAGGTTTTACAAATAGACAAATATAAATGTTTCTATTCGTTTTTAAGCGATTGTCTGAAAAATATTATAAAGAAGTGAAAAAGATCATGCTCACTGAAAGTTTTACTTGACTATAGTGTTTTACGCAACGTACGTCAATACAAGGCACACACATATTGCGATAACGTCTTTTGACAACGCGCATGCACGTACTTTCTATTAGCTACGCTATTTAGCTAAAACCGACTAGGTACGAGTTGTAAGCGACCAGTTTTCTGCGACTAGACTTTTAGTAGTTTGTTGTAGGTCTTAGTTTGCGACCTCTATGCGCGCTGCTTGAGTTATTTGAACCGAACTTAAGTGGTACCGCTTTAGCTGCTTCAATATTCGATATTAAAACTATAGTTCACTTTTAGATAAAGCTGATGAGACACGTCCTATAAAGCTTTTGGACGCTAACGGTCGTAAGTTCGTCTGGTGGCTGTGCAAGACGTACAACGTGCATAACGTCAAACACGGCATAGCCGCACAAACGTGCCAATTGCTCGAGAGATATTTGGCGGCTTTATCGAGTAAGTATCGTCGTATGTACTTTCTATGTATATTTTTCTGCTAAGTCGGTGAATTTGGGTTAGCTACTAGAAGCACACACACGATACACACTATCATTACAATTTAGGTACTTTAAAAAACTAACCTGATTGGGAAATATTTAATGATTGATGTGTGAATTGAAATGACAACTTTGGCAACTTTTTTACAAAGATTACTCCCTGTACTATATCATTATTACTATAGGCACTTACATTTACAGAGATATACAGCCTACTACTACTACATTACTAGCTTTCCTTTAAATAGTTTCAATCATTATCATATTATCAGCCACGATTTGACTAGACGAGACGGCAATCACACGTGTTCTGCATCCAAAGACTGCTCAAATAGTTTACTATTCTGGTGACGATAACTGACGAGTAAACAGCAATCTTCTAAGCGAGCACACTTCATCTTAGGCTGTATCATCGCTCTCCATCTTTCATCATCGCATTCCATACTTGTCTCATTCGTCACCACCTGCTTTGTCCACATTGGTGACGAATGGGACATACCTTAACTCGCCCGATGGAAAGCGATCATGAAAGATGCAAGTCCATTTAAAGTAAAAACAACGCTTGCAGCTCTAAGTGAAGATTCAATACGGCGTCAAGAGCTAGCAAATCGCATGCCCCTCGTTGTGAGCGTGTGCGTATGGTTGTCCGCCAAGATGCAAGTCGGTCACGGTCACATCAGCGCTAAGCTGATACGTCGCAAGCTTCTATTATACAAGTATGTTGACCATCCCATCAATGAAATCAACGCCACTGAGATGGAAGTGTTTCAAACCGTCGGTAAGTATAACTTGCTAGATATCATTAAATGCTTATTGCACATCAGATATTGCGCATTGTACAAAACTGAATTTATAATTATTTACTCTTGTATTGTATTGTAAGGATTAGGTGGCAAAATCAAGTAGGTACAGGATATGTCCTATCATAACTTTGTTGGTTCAGGTTTCCGTATACCAATTTGGACAACTGTGGAGAAGGCGATGCTGTTATGCAAGGTGCTGAGAGTGGCCGAGGCGGTGATAGACGGGATCTGCGCCTGCGTGGACCTGTCGGAGTACTACCGCGACACCATACAGAAGTATGTGTTCTTGACTGCGTTCAAGTCAGAGTCGGAGGAAGTACAGGGTATGTATAATTACTGATTACATTGTTCTAGGTAGTTTTCGTTGCTTTTCTCATTCTAGTTCCCGTTGGTAAATAAAATGAATAGGTAAACTTGAAAATGACTGGACTGTTTTTTTGTGTTATACCAAGCTGTGTCCCGCGTTAACTGCACTCCTATTGGTCGTGGCGTCATGTTTTATAGCGGCCGTACCACGGATACAAAGTGTTTTACAATAGTCTATATAAATATATAAAACTTTTCCGTTACTGAGTGATGTACTGACTGACTACAACGCACAGCCGAAACTACTGGACATAGAGAGCTGCACTTTGGCACGTGTATTTGTTGGGGGGAGTAGGCTACCACTAAGAGAGGATTTTTGGAAATTCCCCCCTTGAGGGAGAAAACGGGGTAAAATTTAAAACTACGCGGGTGAAACCGCGGAGCGCTGCTAGTCTTTGATAAAGATCAACATGTCAATTTCTCAATATTGTTCAGGGTCAAAGAATATTCGGAATAGTCATTTCGCGGCGGCGGCAGTGATCGCTTGCTGCAAGTTCCTGCGTCTCGACGACCCCGACCCCGTAGAGAGACTCGCCTTTCTGACGCGCGCCTCGGCCGACTACCTCAACTGTATCGCCAGCGCCATACTCAAACACGTCTCTTACATTGAAGATCCCACCACCGAAAGAAAACGGAAGCGCCCGAACATTCTCCGTAAGTAAAGGAGAATAAAAGGTAAAGATCGTGTTTTTTTAACTGATATCGTGATACGAAGAAACTGTTAGGAGCTAGTGGAGTATAAGGGCGCGTTTCCACCGCCACGCACTCGACGCACAATGCCCATACTACATTGTGTACCACACCATGCAATGCACTTACACATCGTAAAGTAATTGTATGAGGTCCGGAGTCTTCTCCTTATCCAAAACCACCTTTTTCGTCACCTTATCATATTCCATTTTGCTATTGATATTATTATTTTAGGGCTGATAATGTCTCTTAAGATAGTTTCTTTGTATCTTGGTCTCAATTAGAAAGTTTCTATATCAGTTAAAAAACTCTACGGTGAATTTTTTTAAGTGGGCGTTATGGTTTCAGGGCTTAAACAGAAAACTAGTAGTCACATCCTTGATATCCTAGTTTTAAAGGACATTTGATATCAATTTGCAGCTAAAATGAAGTCTGGAGGATGTTTAGAAATATGTTCCTTCTTTTATTTCACGTAAATACATAGTTAGTTTCGGATGGTCATCTATCTGATTGCTGAAGCACGCTCATTCAAAAAACATCATCCTACAATAGACACTGCAATAAGCATAATCTATGAGAATATTTATTTACTTTGACTTATGTATTCATAAAACAAACAAAAATGCATAAAACAATTTAAAAAATAATTCCTACTATAAAATCCACCGAAGACGCATTTATATGTGTATATACCGAAATATATACATGATCTCATATATATGTTTATATACAAAACAGTTGATATTTTGTTATTGTTAAATTTACAATGTTGATTTACAAATAAATAATAATAGTTTAATAAAACTAACATGATGTTGCCATAAATAATAAAACAAAAACAAAAAACATTGTTTGCCAAAAAATAGTGCCATAAAGTTAAAATGATCTCTGTGTTTTTAAATTAACAGTTAACCATAAACATAACAGCTTTATGTTATATTATAAGTGTATTTTTTTTCTTGACAAATGAAGTTTATAGATTTGTAAGAAATTTGGAAGATATGCACTTCTAAAAAGTACCTTTCTATCATGTACTTTTAGGGGAATTATATAGAGATACATATTTAGTTGATAATACATATATAAAGGTTTTACCAAAAGAGGTATATAAACTTACACTGGTATACATAATATATTATATTTATACAGTACCTACATAGATACACATGATTTTTAGTTTATTAAAAAATCTAACACCCTTTGTAAAACTTAACATTTTATTTGCCTATATGGATCCTAAAATTGACTTTGCTAAATTATTAATAAGTACAATAACAATATGTTTGAGTTCCTATCATAAACATAATATAAAAAAAACATATTTACATAATAATTGAAATAAAACACAAAAGATGCAATGTTTTTCTTTCATATTTAAAAAAATATAAAAATAAATCATTATAACATAAATACTACTATGTACATAATGTATTTACTTAAATATCTCATTAAATAAGAGATACTCGAGTAATAACAATGTTTAACAAAATATACTTAGTTGTAAGTTTTTTCTATAATAAACAAAAAAAAAATATTTCTTTGAAATGATGTTTAATACAATATAATATTGTATCTGCATTTTTTTATTGTTATTGTTTAAAATATTCTATAATAAGTTAATTATTATATAACTATAGATATTAGCGTGAATAACTTTGCGCACAAAATTGTCTATAGTCCATTCATTTGGCCGTGAGACAAAATGTAAACAAACCATGAAAAAGGTTATTTTGTATGTCATTTTTTATCAATAATACATAGACTACTCCCTACTGACTACTTGATATTTAATTAATCTTTGAAATATAGAATATATAACATACTAGCTTTAGCCCTCAACTTCCTTCGCGTATAATAATTATTTTGACACTTCATTTACGTAGAAGGTGAAAAAATTGTTATTCTGTGCCGCCGTGCACTAGCCGGGTCGCCTGGTCGTAGTAACTATTTAGTAATCTGCGGCCTTGATCATAATTTTGCTGTAATGTTATTTTAAAACTAAGATATCTTCTAAGATACTTATTGAAATCAAATCATGGAAAAGGCAAATGTCTTTTAGATTAAATACTTTTTCAATGTAAGCGCAAAAAATGTGTTTTTTACGACATCACATTAGAAACCCCTAGATTTATCAGTGTTTCTCTACAATATCATGCATGTATTATACATATAAACTTTCCTCTGGTATCACTCTATTAAAAAAACCGCTTCAAAATCCGTTGCGTAGTTTTAAAGATTTAAGCATACATAGGGACGGACAGACAGCGACAGCGACTTTGTTTTATAATTACTATTTAGTAACCATAGATGAAAGATTGGTTAGATACCGCGATACCTGATGAGATGCATATATTATTAATAGTTACTCGCATGTTCACACTGCCAGCGAGTAACTATTATGATCACGGATGAACAGTTCAGTTCATCCGTGATCATGGCACTTGCAACAGCGTCGAAATATTGGAAACTAGAAATCACTACCTTTGGGCAATTGGTAGGGAATAAGACACTTTGGCCATAAAATACTTGGAAATTTAATGAAATACCGGTAATGCGTCTCGGAGATTCTGCGGCCTAATTTTGTACGTCTGCTTGGTGGTCTATGGCTGTGAATGACGTTGACATACGTTACGCGCGTTTTTTAAAATATGCAAATACAATGTATTTTTTTTATAATCTAACTGAGATATTTTTTAATTTTTTTGCGTAAGAACATTCTACAGAGTCTTAGAAAACTACAAAAGAAAAAGCCAAATCGGTCTAGCCGTTCTCAAGTTATAACGTGATAACGGGAAACGGGTTTCATTTTTATATATGTAGACTAGCGGCGCCCTGCGGTTTCACCCGCGTAGTTCTCGTTCCCGTAAGAATATGGGGATAAAATGCTAAAGACCTTCCCACTGAATCACTCTATATATTAAAATAAACTGCATCAAAATCCGTTGCGTAGTTATAAAGATCTGGCATACATAGGCTTGGATACGCCGGGTATGTACGTGTAGTATTTGTTGCCGCATTTGACTACGTCGGCGATACCTACCGAACACAGCGAAACCAATTCTTCATCTAAGGCAGTAATAGTAATGTCGATGATAATTGACATTACTAAAACCTAAAAATGCTGTGGATCTCAAACTATGGATACATTTTAATACCACTAAATGAAGGTGAACAGTCATTTTAAGTAATGAAAGTAAAATTAATAGTTTTCGTATTTAGCCGGATTGTACCCGTCATTTTTACTCTTGATCAACTTGTTGACGTGTTGAGTGTTTTCTTCCCGATTATATAGTAAAGTATATAGTATTTTTTTGATAATTCTTTGTTTAAAGTAATTATTGTATTATGTTTTATATTCAGTTATCGTTAAATTTCTGTTATCTGAACGTTGATTTTGATGAAAATAAGTGAACCTGGTTCAAACAGCGCTTGCACTTTTACTTCGCCGAAGATCCAAACATACACCAAGGCGTTCTACGGATAAGGAGACTGTTCAATGTTATTAATATATTTAAATACGTAGAAGAGACTTGGCCCAAAGATTCGTATCCCTACAAAAATTATATTGTATATAACGACTTCACGAGCCTCCGTTTACCGATTTGTAAAAGAAAAAAAGGAAAATCCATGTTGGAGCTCTTCTTCTTCTGAGGATCACCAATAAATAGTTGTTTATTTATTTTGTAGTAAAACAATTCAGGGCTTACATGAATTGTTTTTACTTGTACTCAACTCATCCTGTTTATTACCTTTTTATTGATTTTTACACTAAACTAAATTACTTATAGACGACTTATCAAAGATGCCTACTTAGTCTTATTTTACTTTCATATTTATAACTCTAAAAAAACAATATATTTTTCGCCTAAAAGAGCTAAAAGTTTGACAACCAGTATTTCTTTGTTTACATTTTGTCTCACGGCCAAATGAATGGACTTTAGTATAGGGTATCAAAATATAGATACTATAATACATTATATATGTAAGAGCGTTTTGTTATTGTTGTAAGACATTCGACCAAAGGTATGTAAGTCAGTGATCGTGATATTGTTAAACCTATTTTTGCCGTAAACCTTTTCTGGTTTCATTGTTTTCCTTATTTGTTTAAATCAGTTGAAACCCAAGTCGGTATCTCGTAGTTGTAGTTACTTATTAGATATTAATTGCTTATTGTTATAACTATAAGACATCAATGGTTTTTGATAATAAAAACATATATCGACAATGCTGTTTCATTTTAACACATAGAATATAATAGAATTCTTCTTCTTTGCGTGTCGACTCAAATTTTTGAGGACCGAAACTCTTCCACCGATATAGCGCTATCAGTGGCCTTGTAAAGGTCCTCATCTGCAATAGAATTACATTTAGTTTTATAAAGCAGGTTTAGCAAAGAAAACAATACAAGCCAAAAATCGGCCTGTAAGATTAGACAAAAGATCTTTCTATCACTGATGTCATCAGTACAGTGTGAAGGAGTAGGTGCAATCACAATCTAAAATTGACTGAACTGATACCTAAATAGAGATAGACCAACTATACAACTGACTAGTTTTGCTATTAGGAATATTTTTCCCAATATATGGTGTAGGAACACCTGCACAATTAAACCCATTCTCACACTAAAAGTTAGTAACATAAAATAATCATACAACTCTAGCTATCTAACTTTGAAGACTTGGAAGAAAATCTTATCGCTAAATTAAAGCACCCCGAAGATCACAGCTCACCAGGGGCCTAAGTCTGCAATTTGACATTATTGATCAGACAATATGTTGATATTGAGGCACCATAACGAGAGTGTCAGAAATTTGGTATTCTATTCATATGGCTATGGTGTCTCAGTGGTCTTTGTTGCATATCAAAATTTAAATATATTTTATGTCAAATAAACGTCAGAATACTGTTTCCATGACAACCATCTAAGTTTTATGGAGCCATTGAGTCAGCGGAGTAGTTTTCACTAAGAGAATACCAAAATGACAAAAAACGGCCATAATGTTGATATTAAAATACATTTAAGCAGCATTATCACATCTTAATAGTTTAGAGAATCGGGGCCCTGGACTATCATTACAAGATAAAGTACATAGAATGAACTAATGCGGTAATCCCTACTAATATTATAAATGCGAAAGTAACTCTGTCTGTCTGTCTGTTACCTTTTCACGGCTAAACTACTGAACCGATTGACTTGAAATTTTGTACAAGGGTAGCTTATGATCCGGGAAAGAACATAGGCTATGTTTTATCCCGAAATTCCCACGGGATCGGGAACTACGCGGGTTAAACCGCGGGGCATAGATAGTGTTACATAATTATAATATACTACATGTATAAAGTGATGTCTAAGATGTTAAAATGTTATGTTAGGCCACAGTATATAACTACTTATTATACTATGGTTAGGCATTGCAAAGTTTTATATTAAATATGTATGTATATTGTATATAAGTATAGATGTATGAGTTTAATAACGACTGATATTAAAGTGTGCGGTGTTCACGCCGCTTTGATCATCCAACCGGGCAATATGGGTGCATCCCCGGAACTCGAACCGACTACCCCTCCGCTATAACTACGCCAATTATAACAAGTACTCTATTTATTGCACTGCTTCAGTGATTATTAATAATTAACTAAAGTATCAATTATAATTCATATTTTATGTGAGTATGTACGAATTAAAAAAGACAATTTATTAATATAAAACATGGTAGGTTCTTGTAGAAAAAATATATTCTAAGAAAATTAATTCTATTACTAATGTTACTGAAAATACATTTGTCTTAAAAAACATTTACTTACTTATATATTAGTTTGTTTGTTTCTTTTCACTTTTCAATCTGATAAATTTTAAACATTTTAAATGGTGTACTTAAAACTGAATATCTTAAATTACAAAATATATAACTTTAAACTCAACCTACGTTATATTGAAAAGATTGTTCCAAGATTATAAACTGGCTAAAAACCTCAACAAAATGTTAACAAGTTATAAAAATTATAAATTAAAGTGGAAGAGGGTCAGAGTGTGGTTGCGCGCGGGGTCTTCAACAATAGACGATGTTTTAGGGTGGCCAATAAAAACTTGACAAATGGCGTTTCATAATCGCATCGCATTCCGAGCCTCGTCACCGGCATCCTTGATTGTCCTCCCTCGCAAAATGTTCCCGCACACACATTACGGGAACTAGTGGATACGCGTGTTTGCATACGAGCTCAGATTGCGTTATGCGGATAATTTCATTCACCACACGATTACGTGTTATTGTCACTTGAGTGCTCGGAGACGCCGAGACACCGAGAGCCAGAGGCCCGGTCACAATAACTATATTGACCACTTACACGTTCTCTCCAGCTCTATTAAATGTCAACGGAACTGACCACTTACGTGTTTGAACACATCTTGCTATCATTGTATCTACTACTATCAACATACCACAAGTTATCTTTGTAAATAGATAGTAAATTCTTTGATTTAACACTGTGCATTGAAATAAAACTACTGGAAGTATACCCAATGAGTTATAATCTTTATTATTAGAAGTAGTATTCTGTAATGTTCGAAAGATTTTTTTAAAGTGCTAAAATAAAGTTACATTAATAAATTATTTTTAAACAGTATATCATATAAAGTATTAGCTATGAAACTACATAATAAATCCAATAGTTGTCCCCCGTAATGCTCGTACGTAATACTGTTAGCAACAATCACATTTTGATCTGGCGTATAACCCGTAAGAGGTCATAAAGTAGCCGTCACAAGTATTATTGCGTCGTATCCCTGTTCCCGGTAAAGAATGCCCAATAATAAGGGTAGGTACGGCACATCACGCTCGGAATTTGTGCGGAATCACCGCACCGCACACCGACGTTATTAAAAATAATTTCTCATTTTTATTACCACCAGTTTACTCTAGTGGTTGGTTTAATTTATTACAATGTGCTATAGTTGGGCGATGATTAATTATTAGGAGTTTGTGCCCCGGTGTTTTGTATTATAGTACTGTTTGTTTGGAGTCGCACTGCTTACAATTCAATGCACTCAGCTCAGCATTGAATATTACAATATTTTTCCGGAACTCGAATAAAATACTAAGTAATAGTAATTTTGGTACAAGCGTGTAAAGTTGGTGTTTACTGCCGAAGCGCTATTGAGGCCCGAGCCGTCAGACGAGGGTTTTGAAGATAGCCGAGGATAGTAATCATCAATACACCATACAACTTTTTTCAACAAACTTGCGAAGAAAATAATAATAAAATATCATTTTTCGCCAATAAACAAACAGTTTTCCTAAGGTTTTTCTATTCGCGCGCATCCAACACAATAATGGCGATCGGCCATAGAATAAAAGGATATACTCATAAAAAAAAATGGACGAATGAATTAATGGAATCGACCATAGACGTACCAAAAGTAAGGCAACATAGTTGAATTTTGTTTTTAAAATGTATTTTTACGGTATTTTTTTGGTATTGAAACTTTTTTTAAAACAAAGCTCTTTTCCGAACCTTTATCCCATGTCTATTTGGGGTCGGTTTTCAGTTTAACCAGATTTGGCGGAATGTCAGTATTTTACGTGAAGTGACTGCCATCAGACCTTCGCAACCCAGAGGGCTATACGACATTTTTTGGTTAAACCAAATGTTAGACTTTTGAGGGCCCAAACTACCCGTAACGACTGTCGATGATGTTAGTACGACAACCGAGACCGACGGCTTTACGTGCCCTCCAAAGCACGGATGCACACGTGATCCGCCGCCGGTACCACGGGGCCATGAGCGCTTTTCTTTTTTAAAAACAAAGCAACTTATAAAGAACCTTTAACTCACTTGTGAATAAAAGGTGTCATTATTTGTCTGATTCTGCACAAATAAGAGCCCCTTTATGAGCAAGTGTGTTCAAAATATGTACATATAAAAAACAATAAATACATACCTAAAAAGTTACCTTACTACGCGACGTAGCACCGTAGCCTTTGCGTAGTTTTCGTAGTCTCAGATATAATACTGTCTTTCCTGACTTTCGATAAAATGTTGATTCATTAGAAATGAATTGCATCCACTTTTGTAAAATTAAAGGTACCTAATGTAAATTACCAAATAACTCATCCCAAGCCTTCCATCAGACTCATAATGAAGGTAACTATATAAACTCTCATCAGTATAAATAAAATACAATGAAATGTGAGATAAAATGTATGACAAATACCTAGTTTGTCTTCCGTCTACATAAATTGCTCATTACATTTTAGTATCACTACAACGCGGTTTTACTCCCTTCATTCCACTTCACCATACCAACTTTGGACCTTAACTTAGTAATCTTTGAGTAATCCTTTCTTTACATATATTTACGTTATAATAACTATCGGCCTACCAAATTTGATTGCAATCCGTTCAGTGGTTTGAGTTGTGTTTTGATAGATCAGTCAGTAACTTGCCTTTTATAAATACAGATGTAGCATCACCCGCTTGTTCTTTGATTGATTGATTACTTGGCTTCACAGTCGATTTTCCACAATAATTAAAAGTAATGTTTAAAAAATGTATAAGTATAGTATGTATGTAGATATAGTAACGATTTTAAAAGGTAACTATAAAACGGTTATTATACGTAAGCTTATGAATGAGAGCCATCGAATGTCGTTGGTATATAGTGGCAGTACGTATGCAGAGGTATATATTGTAAAAATGTAAATCGTCACATCCATTTGTTTTCATTTTTAATCCGATTTCAGCTGGGAGTGGTGATATTCGCCCCGCCCAGATATTACTCTTTCTCTTCCATGTTTTCTGTCACTCTCTGGCCAACAGTAAAACTGAATCGATTTTTCTATTAATAACAACAAAGACTTTTTAAATATTTTCTTTACTACTTTAATTACGAACTAAAAATGTCTAATATGGAAACTTACACGAAATTTTTGGACCAAAATGTTTCATATAGCACTACAAAGGAAACATATAGTTAGTTCACTTGTGTAACAATTTTAAATCTATACAAATGTTATGTACGAGTGCGAAAGAACAAAGAGAACTTTCTAGATTTTAAAACACGAATATATTTGTGTGAGGTGCCGCCGTAGGGCGTGCCGTTGTTAACGCCCGCCCAGTGCATAGCGGCGCGGTCGTCAGTCTTCGCTCAACATTTGCAGAGTCAAGTCGTGTTGTGTAGTGCTTCAAGCGTGAGCGCATCGTGTCTAAGGTGCGTACTATATATTAATGATAATTTACTTTAAAAAATACAAAAATAGCTGGTGTCGGTCAACAGTTTATAAATATTTTAATCCCGATATGGTGCATTCTTAATTTATGTAAAATATTTAGATAATGTTTGAAACATAATGAAGAAATAAAAGAATAAGAAATATAATTATTAAACTTTGACTCAAAAACTTTACAAAAATTGTAAGCATTTATTTTAAATTCAATTTATAAAATTGTTGTATGAATATTCTAAGAGGTACATATATTTAAAAAAAAGCGTTTTTTACTGGAAATAGTGAAGTTAGTAAACTTACATGTTTTTTTCAAAATTACGGAGGTAAGTTTATTTTAGATTATTTTTATTAAAAAATATAAGTACTTATAAAAAAAATTGCGTTCAATACGTTATTAATTTCAATATATCTAAATTTGGAATCACAAATAAGAATTATTTCCTAAAATTGGACTTAAATTTAGATAATTATATTTATAAATTTATTTTATAAAATTTACATTAAATTTAAATAATAAATTAAATTAATTTTATCCTACAATATTTTTTACAGATATAAAAAATAGGAACGTTAAGAATCCGGTTTGTTAATTATACCATTATTTTATATTAAAAAAAGTTCAGAGTAATTATAAAATTTAAATAAAATACACTTTTTCGTAAATCGAGATGTCGAAGTAATTTTAATAATTATGTTATACGCGATTAAGAACTGTAAATCATGCAAACAATTTAATAGTTAAAAAAATAATCAAAATTTCGTCTTAAATCAATAAAATGTTATAAACTAGCAATAATCTTGTATACTTAATCATATAATGTCGATAATTTTATTTATATTTTATTGTAGTGATTTATTTACCATCTTCGACGGTAATTGTACCGTGTAAATACCCGGTCGATGTATTTTTATAAGAAGGATGTAGGAAGGAGAAACACGGAAGAAATATATCATAATTAAATACAATATATGTAATTAATTAATACAATATAATTTTCAACACACTTGCTCATAAAGGGGCTCTTATTTGTGCAAAAACAGTTGAATAATGACACGTTTTATTCACTAGTGAGTTATAGATTGTTTTTTTAAATTGCTTTCATTTTAAAAAAGTTTCGATACCAAAAGAATTGTGTCCATACATTTTAAAAACAAACTTCAACTATGTTTCCTTACTTTTGGTAGGTCTATGGTCGATTCCATTCATTCATTAATTCGACTTTTTTTTAATAAGTATATTATTTTAGTCTTTGGCCGATCACCATTGTTGTGTTGGATGCGCGCGAATAGAAAAACTGTTTATTTATTAGCGAAAAATGTTAATTTCTTCGCAAATGTGTTGAAAAACGTTGTATGGACGAGGTAAGTTGGTGATTACTATCCTCGGCTATCTTCAGACCCTCGCCTTACGGCTCGGGCCTCAATAGCGTCTCGGAAGTAATCACCAACTTACCTCGCTTGTACCATAAATAACTATTATTTTCTGTTTAGTTTATATTATATGTATACGTTAACTAAATTATTAGTACTCTTTTTTTATTCACTTTATACTTGTAGCTCTGAGTTCAATACAGTAAAGGCCTATATTACCATCTTCAAGTAAGGTTCCGAGTAGCCACTCACATGTTTTGTTTGTCACTTGATATAAAGTAAGAAAGAGACAAAACTAACTTTACTTGGTGAGTAACTTTACTTAAAGGTCGTGAAATAGGCCCTTAGTAAGAATAAAAAGTTTCCAGCAAGCATCTGATTATCGGAGCAACCGTCATAATTTAGAAAAGCACAACAGACTTATGAATTATAATAGTATTTGAGCCGGCCCTCCCCATGCTTGTTAAAAGTTTGTCGTGAATCAAATTGGACCGGATAGTTAATGTACTAAGGTCTTAAAGTAAATGAATAAATATATTTATAGGTAATAGTTTAAACGAGTATAAAACTCGTAGTTAGGGTATATAAAATTAAATAAATAAATAGGATTATTATTAGCAATGGAGTTTTAACGACTGTTTTATCGCCAAATATCGAATCAAGTTATATATGGACAGTCGAAATTGTAATCTTAAACTTAAGTTCATTCTTTTTTATTAAGGGCCTATTTCACGACCTATAAGTAAAGTTACTCACCAAGTAAAGTTAGTTTTGTCTCTTCCTTACTTTATATCAAGTGACAAAGACAAAACATGTGAGTCGCTACTCGGAACGTTACTTGAAGATCGTAAAATAGGCCTTAAGTATAATTTAAATTATCTAACTATAATGACGAGGTTTATAATTTACCCATTAGCACAATTTAAATTTACCACACTTGCACAAGACTTTTTTCAAGTGAAGATAATTAGCAGTCAGATTCCAGGGTCTTTCCAGTTGTTTAGAATCCATACAAAAATACCTCGATCCTTTTTAAAGTGGAAAATAAACAAATGTCAAGTTTCGAGTAGGTACTCACATGTTTTGTCTTTGTCATTTGATAGTAAGAAAGAGACAAATATAACTTTACTTGATGAGTACCTTTACTTGAAGATCGTGAAATAGGCCTTCAGAATATAATTTAAATTATCGAGTTATACAACGCGAGCGTGATTAGAAAGGTATCCTTCTTTTAGAACTGAATTCTCCTTATTGGTAGCGTTAGCAAAGAAGTTTCAACAATAATGTAATCTTAGCCTGGCAAAACCAAACGAGCATTATGAATTTTAGGAAATAATGTTCGAGTAGGTATAATTATATTAAATATTTAAAGTTTTTTTAAGTCTAATCAGTTGTGCGTCGCAAGATTTTTAGAGTGTCCTTTTTTATTGGTAATGAAATAAAGGTATGTTTTCTAGTATATTTAGAAATAATCATTCTGTACAATTGTTTACAAGTATCGTCGACATCTGTCTTTTCGCGAGTATTGACGCGATTTCTGACGCTACCTTTAATGGGCGGGGCTAAGAGCATCAGTTGTAAAAGGTAAACTCTACTTCGTGCGTGATTTATCTATGATATTTAATACTATGTATTGGAAAATAAACATGAAAGAAATAATATAAAAACAACCAGGGATCTATTCCGTTACATGTTGTGCATAATCATTGATACCAATGACGCCACCGACCACATAAAACGTGCGTCATTCTATGTAAGATGAAATACACCTACTCCTTCTATAATAATTGTTTTATTTTGCTAGAAATCAGAGGATATAGTGCGTCAACAAAATTGGTTTCTCGGTCCGCCGTAGTGGAAATCCAGCCTAAGGCATCGTCCTAATAGACGACGCGATCATCGCAAGTTCGCGCGGTTTTCAGACGTGCGAATCCGCGATCAAAAATACGGTCGCCTAATCGGCATTCGCTCGATGTGTCATTTTTTTTTTCAAGATACTCTTCATCCCTTACTCGCGCGATGATCGCGTAGTCGCGTTCGATCGAGTGCATTCTAAGTGCATATGTAGTACTTTCATAAATTAATACGACTAATACACACCTTTGCCACTTCGTACTTAATATTATATGTGTGGCACACAAAACCAATCTTCAAAACATTTCACAAACTTGAATGCTTGATGATAGATACGGACGAAAAGATAATCTTTAAAAGATCCTGTAATAGTAGAATTAATATTGGAATTCATAAAGTAATAGAATAGGTTAGAATAAACCAGAACGTTTTTAGAAAACATAGATAAAGTTTTTTTATATAAAAAATCATTAGAATATTGACCAACAATTATATTGCAGCAGTCTTCGGATCACTTCGGCTCTTTCAGTCAACTATGCAGTGAAATGTCTCGAATGACGTAACGGTAAAGAAACATTTACACATAATAATTGATGCTCTGCGAACTGAACCATGATTATAACAGTTTATTGTAATTTTTTTTATAGCGTCTCCATTTGGTCATATATAAACAGCTCAAATCCTTAGCAACTCTTCGTGATCATGATCGCCAACGATTCTTAGTTATAAGTGGTAGGTAGGTTACAGCTAGGCGCTCCGCAAAATACACTCCAAAACTAGGCTTCATAGTCCGGTCAGCGTTAGATAAAAGGTACCTCTCTCGATTGGCAATACCAATGTGAACATTACTAAAGGGGGTACCGCTGTTCTGACGCTGATAGTGCTAATTACCTGTCTATATCACACCCGCTAACAACGGTATACTATTTTTTAAGATTGAATATTGCGCACAGGTATCTATCTTCTTTTACAACGTTATCGTCGTGATCATCGAATTGCTGTTCGCCAGAAGACTTCTTAGCGTATTATACAAAAAAATAAGTATTTAAAATTTATCAATCTACATATTTTTCAATGAATCTACTGTTACCACTATTGTAGTTCAAATCATAAGACAAGACACCATATTTGATAGTGCTTTTTAAGTAGTTTTCACTTCTTGCTACGGTGAAACCTTTCCACCATGATTTGTTCCAAATAGTAAAATTCCGGTATTTTGGTGAAAAATAAATCCAGAAACTCATCAGTATTTCTTTTTGTATTGGTGATCATGTGAATAAATGACATTAATCAATTTACCATTATACCGCATGCGCATGATATTAATATGAATCTTACAATTTGTGTCTTCCTTGTAAAGCTCGGTCACCCAGGTAGTATTCCTCCTACTAAGTTCTAAACTTTAAGCAGCAACTTCGAGTAGGTATACTTATATCTAAATATAAGAATCACTCGTTATTTACCTACCCTTTACTAAATACCTAGTTACTGCACTACATCTAACATCTCCTTAACAAATAGTTTTGAGTATTTATAATAGCGATAATACATGTTTGTAATATTACTTTTAAAACAAAGTTTATAAAAAAAACTTATAATATTAAAAGTTTTAAATAAAATTTGAATTTAATTGCATACCACACACACCATTACGGTGCGTTAAGCAACGATTTTATCAGTAGCTTATTGAAAAAGTAGGGGCGCATTCCCGCTACGCATAAATCACCAAGCTTGGTTCCTTCTCAACGCTCTTTTTTATTACCCACTTATTGGCCTGAACCACTGATATATTACATTTATTCGATCTCATTTAGATCTTGTATTCTGTAACATCATCGCAAAACCGTTTACAGTGCTTAATTTAAGGTAAAATAATGCATCCCTAATGGATTAGAAATCTTAACGAACGCGTCCCTAATTATCCTCCACACAGTGCTAGAAATATTTATACAAAATTATTGAAAACACTTTAATAAATATATTATTTCTATTTTGCGTTAATTACTACAACGTAGTCATTGGTCACCTAACTGTTGCCGTTCATTTTTGAACTTAGTGTAGCATTATGAATAATACTTTGTCTGTTGTAGTATATGTAAAGTAACGTTGTATATACACAACGCATTATTTTCACTGAAAACTATTTCTAAATGTGAATCGAGAGCTGTTTGTAATTGTTGATCAATGGCGGTCCGCGTGTAACTTATCATAACGTTTACATTTTGTTGTTTATTGCCATACTGTTCCGGCGGTGGGCGCTCTAGTCTTACAATGTTTACACGAAGAATAGATTCAAGTAACGAACACCAACTGTTCATTGTGAACTCGACGCGGTCAGCGATAACTACTCACAAAAATATTAGTTTAAACAACAGACATATCAAACAGACGAAAACTTTAAATAAATTACAATCAATCATTTTTTAGATATACCTATGCATTTATTTATGTTAATTTTCATTTTCTAATATAAATAACACTTGATTACTGCGGAATACGTTTATACTCCGAATTACTGTACAAACGATTCGGATCAAGTTCATCAGAGAAGTGTACACTGTAAAGACAAGCTTTAAATCAGTCCAAGTCCAATCAACAAAGCCTTCTGGTTGATAAGTAAGCCAACAGTAGTAGCTTTGTTGCCCCAATCATAAGTACTCCCTTCAATCGGACTTGGCAACAAGCGGTGCGCTACGACCCGCCGCCGCCGTCGGCCCCGACTGCTAGCCCTGTTTGCTAGCCATTCTCACAAAGCGGTATTGTTTACACATGGATTGATTACAGTGACATCATAAACAATCACCCTACAACCCCACTAATTGGGCCTTCAAAGACGACCACCATAGGCACCTACATCAATTGCAGTTCGTGTAATCAGGTGAGACTAATTGGAAACTGGACTGGGCCGGCAACTGTAGTTGACGATAATTGGTTAAGACATGCCCACAGTCATTACAAGTGAAATGTTAGTACAATCAATCACTACCTTAATTTGTATTGATGTGGGTAATTAGTTATCGATACTTTCATAATTGCCTAACTACAGACACTACAATTCTTGCAAAGAGGCCAATAATACCAACAATCTGAATATATCTCTATCTTACGATTTTAAAGGAGTATAAAAAACAAGTCATAGCAATAAAAGTTATTGCTCGAAAACGATTTGAATTATCATGTATACTTTTTTAACATAATTTTCATGTTTTAACGTAAATATATACAGTGTGTGTCTACGACCCGGGCTTTTATAAAGACTGATGATAATATGCTTCGTTAACATTTGTTTGCACGTATTAGTAAATCATAATTATGTTAATTAACGCCACAATTAAAATTTCTAAATCCGCAACTTAAATGTAGTAGACGTACTGTGTAATTGTCGTTTATTCACTTGGTACAATGCATGTCGTAGTACGGGGGTGAAAAACTATGATAGCTAGCGTAGAATGTATTGTTGTCCTTGTCAATGCGACTTGACTGATATTATTTGTCAAATTACTGTGCTTTACATTGCTGGCAATTAAAATTTTGTTAGAAAATGAACAAAGTCTGAAATTTAGTTTATAATTTAAATTAATATCATGGTTACATTATAAATATGCGTTACATTAACCTCCTTTAAAAAAAGCCAGGGGTGTAGACACACACTGTATATGTTATAATTATAACTATACTTACATAAAAATCATATCTCTATCTACAGAAACGTCTAAGCAAAAAATAATGTTCACATTATAGTCGTTAGAACATGTACTAAATTATTACTAAGTACACTGTTTCACTTAACTAAATGTATAGGTGTTTCGAACAGTGTGATGTGAAGTTTGAAGTATGGTATCAAATATCGATATGTTTAGTAGTTTTAGTACCTCACAAAGGATCCAGTCGTCAGGTATACCGCATCACGTCTCTCGTTATTTAACTTTAGCTAACGAGTCAGTTCTCCTCGACCATAGAAGTCAAGATTTAACAATACACCTGTAACTCACCTTCGTCTAGTTCCCGTTTAAATTGTAAATTAAAACCTTAGTATGCAACTAATACTAGATTAGGTTGTTTAAGAAAATCAGTTATTAAATTTTAATTTCTGTAGCTATAAGTTCCGAAAGTTGAGATGAAAATAACTATAGAGTGATTGATTGTGTTATAACTTCAAAGTACTACTTATTAAAAAATATTTGAAACACATCTTGGAAATGACTACTTTAATAATTTAGTATCAGTACTTGATCGACAAACTGCGCTAAGGACTTATAAAAAAACAATAAATACACAGTTATATACCTTATACCTTTGTGAATAAGATAGTGTTCAAATAACAAGTGACAGAGGCTACCGTATTTCGAAACCACGAAAAAGACCACCGTCATCGCTACAAATAAGTATTGTTTATTGTTTCAATTGGATGGTCACTAAAGCGAAGCCACCGTATGGACGAGTACAATCTCATCGGTCTAAACGTAAACATTTTTTCTATTCTCGTGTCTTGTGTAGCGGTCACGGCGGATCCGTTTGTTTTCTTGGCCGTTTTTATATCCACTTATATTTGATTGTTTGAAAGCAGAATTATTTTTATTATATACTTCAATTATTTGGCTAAATAAAAGATGTAATGTTCGTATATCATCAAAAAGGTCAATAGAAATCTTAAGTATGTCGTCCGCTTATCTAGCGACGTATTAACAACTCTATGAACATATTATGATTCATAGAATAATGTACTCATACATAACAGAAAACTTTATATAGTGGATAGTTAAGATAGTTTCTGATACGGTAGCCTTTGACGGTCACTCCCGGTGCAATCCAAGATAAATGAAATGTCGATAATGCTACACGAGCTATACGGACCCCTGCGCCGATGCGAATTTATTAAAGTCTCGCTTGATAGTCATGAAAATATTAATGGGAAAATATTTTATCAATGTAGATAAATAAGACGGGCAGAATCTTCATAGATTTTGGGATAGTCTTCTAAATTGAAATCTATCGAGTACTTAATTTCAACGTGATACAAGCAAATACAGACAGATTACAATTTTTAATGTTTTTTACTTAGGTATAATCTCTTTACGACATAGAACAATAAAAAATAAATGTTTTTTTATGCTGTTCCCTTTTTTTTGCAAGGTAATGTACAAATTTTTAGAAAAAAATATATCACCTTGAAGTATGAACTATATGTTTCAATATTTATTCAAAAGATAGTTTCAGCTAATATACAGGATTTTCTCTATCCCCAGCGTAAAAAAAGGATTCTATTTGTTATTTGTCTATAACTAAAAATTGTTACATGCAAAGAGCGAACGTAATTTAAACATAATTTGTGTGTTAGGTAGTGTTTCCTACATTTTATTTATGTATGTGTAGACTTGAGCATCATGGAAGGATTCCTTCATCACATGGCACCGCAGTTCTTGCACCCAGCACTTCAAAGTTTTGGCTGTGGTGCGTTCAGGCCCATAGGAGGTGCCTTCCACCCGCTGTACCCTGGCAAAGCATTTGCTAGACATCTCGGAGAGCAGTATGCCCTTGGACAGAGCGTCGGACAGGCTTTGAGAGTAAGAATACATCCTTATTTAGGTACATATGTATTTTACGATAATGACCTATGCCGGAAATGTACTATTAGATTTAAAAGTCATTCATTCTTGAAATAAACTTATCCTCAAATCTCTCTTCAAGCGACTTCGACACGAAAATGACCTCTTCTAAAATATACTTATTATTCACATGTGGACTTGTTCTTTTCCCCACCATATTGTTATAAACACTATCCCTCGTATTGATAAATGGGGTATACACTATGGTGACCTTCGCCCAGAAATTGGGACGATAGATTAATAAAAAAAACTTTGGTATAAGTACTTAGTTATTTCACACTTCTATATTAATCTCGGAAATGGCTTTAAATCTTGAAACATAGACTTCGTTCGTACGTTCTGTAATATTTGTAATTGGCCTTAACGACTGTTGTTTTTATATACTTAACCGAAATTAACGGCTTAATGTGGCTCTAGCACAGAAAATATTAAAAGCTTTTTAAATCGGTCAGCCATCTCTGTATTACCGGTCGCAAATGTTGCTGAACTGTATACACAGCGTTAAATACGCGGTCAGTGCTGGGCTACCTCAACTAACTTATGAACATTACCCAGAATGTACGAGACGATAGTGCTACTCCCCCGTTGTACCGCCACGGGTACACCGCCCGCGACGACACCAGTTCCCCGGGATCGGCTGCCTCCTCGCCACGCCCGTGCAAAGACGATGATACTCCAGCCACGGCTACATGCACTGACTCACATGATTTCTTCTCCCGTAAGTTAAAAAAAAACACTAGTAACGTAATACGTTTCAAGTTTAAAATCAGTTGTCATGGTGCTTATTTTCGTGAATATTTTATTAACTGTAGCCGACGGAGAGCGTAAATCGTCATGCGGAGTGTGCGGTGCGCGGCTGGGCCCGGGTGTGGCTCAGGCTCACTTCCTGCAGGAGTTACAGCACCTGTACAGTCTGAGCGCCATACCCAGGGACGCCACTGCGCCTCCGACACATTCTCTTCATCACCAAGATGAAGACGCTCGTTGGGAGGTAATAACAGTATTAATTTAAAAACTGGTTCTATTTTTTAAAGTTATGGTTTATTCAAATAGATATTGTCTAATGTAACTCGCAAAACAAACAGTTTTTGTAAATATAGTTAATTGATGTCAGACATACCAGCGCATTCGCGCCAACCGTCAACGTCGGCTAAAGCTGCGTACACGCAAGCGTCACCACACAGTGGAGAGCATGCTCGGGTACGACCTGGAGGAGGAGAGGCGAGAGGAGAGGCCCCGCGAGCCGCGCGCCTACGACGCCGAGGACGAGCCCGTCGATGTCGAGGGCGACTCCCTCGGGTGGCCCGACGCCGCTATCAACGTAGACGGTGAATATTACAACTACCAAAAACACTTATTTACAAAGCGTTATATAAATTATACATAAGTACCTTATTCCAGAAAAAGAGCAACGGAACGATACCGGAGAGAAACTACACTTGAATTACGCCGAAGATCTGGAGATATCGAGCACAAACGATGCCATGCAATCACCTGAGCGCGTGAGGTATTTTTTCATCTAGGTGTCTCGTGTCAAATTTTAAGTTTTTTTGTATCAGAAGTAGATATATGTATGTATTGCGTAACTATTGATAAGATGTAAATAATATTCATAATTAATCTGATTATTAAAATTATCCTATCAAACTTTATTGTTTGCACGTGTTTAGCAAATATTTTTTGTTCGTCCATACTAATCGTTTGAATGAATGACATGCAGGATTGAGACTCCGAAGCCGTTGTCTCTGGAATGCTCCAAGAGCGCCGACCCCCCGGAACGTCCCGCAGAAGTGACAACCACGGAGCCGTGGAGTGCCGCCGCCCCCCCTCCCCCGCCGACCGACGCTTGGCCCGTGCTCGCTGCCGAGGCCTACATACAAGCCACTCGTCACAAGATCGATGGAGAAAACCTCCCTTCTTCTACTGACACCCGGAACTAGATTTAACTTTAGTATTTGCGCTACTTTTAGCTTTTTTAAGTATAAACTTCTAAGGCGTAAAACGCGATGCTGTCGAACTGGAGCCGCTGAGCATTCGCAGCTACAGTTCTAGAAAGAGATCACATGAGTGCCACAGAAACTGCTAGAAGTAGCGTATTTGCTGAACGTCTTATCGTATACCACAGAGCAGGGAATTTCACCTCGAGAAGGTATTCCTCTCCTACGTAGTTCTTGTTGTATTCAATATCAATGTTTTAAAACGTAAGTTACGAATGGTTCTTACAGTTCACGATATACCTGACATTGTCTGAAAATTTTTTTTTTGAAATAAGGTAAACATATACCGACATTGGTTCAAGTATCAAATTTATTAACATTAGTTACATAAATAATAATAGGTGTCTCGTATTTTATTCATTTGCTTGTATAAAACAAAACATGAAAATCGTGTCAAAATATTTATCTATCTTATTCGATCACACTCCGGGATTAATCTTACGATATGTCTCAATTTCATTAGAATTACACTCATTGTAAATAAGGAATCTGACAACTTAACGCCGTTTTATTGAAAAAAAACTACAAAAAAACTGGTATGTATGTATGTATTGAACTATAAAAGATAATTATAAGAACTACTTAGATGTAATGATTACATATGTGTGTTATATAATCAAAGTATCGCTATTATATTCGTTACGTTCGTAAACCTAGTGCAATTATAATTTTAAAATATAGTAAATGTAACTTTTAGTTTGTAATTTATTATTACTATTTATTACTAAACTTGAAACTTGTTATATATTTTTGTAAATAATAATAAAAAAATATTTTATTTGATGTTATAAAGATTAAGGACGATTAATATTAAAATAATTATAGTTAATAGATTCATGTGTAGTTAAAATTGCATGTTAGACGTATACTTGTACGTGCAATAATTGGTCATTTATTGTTAACCTTTATTATCATTATTTCAAATTATTAATAAAAATAAAATAATAATGTATCGAGTGGCTCCTCTATCTTTAAGGACTTTTTAAATATTTATATTATTTATGAAGGTTTTATATATTATTAAATAAAAATAATGGAGAAGGAAAATATGAGGTAGTAGGTAACATAATAATTATATACGTCGGCTCTTGGTTAAGATCATTTTCAGCTTGGGAAAATAATGTAAGTAGTAGTACTTACACCGATATCTCCATTTGGTCCCATGTCAAGGAAACCAGGATCTGAAGATGGCATCCTAGAGAAATTGAAAGGAACTTTCGAAAATCGGAGGGGTGAAAAGTGCGTTTGTTGAGTTTTCGTTAGGTATCATAAAGTTATTATAATTTAATGAAGGTTTGGAGTCGATCTGATGATGGACCTGGAAGACAGTCGAGGGAACTCCTCAACGACTTACAGCAGTAACCTGTGTTTGGGCTTGATTAATTTGTATCGATGAGCCCTTTACTAGATAGGTTGTGACACTAAAAATTTGAAAATAAAAAACTACTTTTTAAAAACCAAATTCAAAAGCTAAAAATTTAAAAATAATAAAGGTTTAATATTAATAATATAATACTATCATATTATGTACAAGTGTGTTTTAAACGTAGTTTTATATACAGGGTTATTGGTTAAGTCGACCTATTCCCGTCAAGGGCGTGTAGTTTACATCGTTTCCGACTGATTTCACCATGAAACACCCTACCCTAAACCTAACCGTTTAAGAAATATTTCAATTTATTTGTTTTTATAAAAATCACTGGATCTTCGGCTATAAGCTTGGATATTTTCAAATGCGCATGTCTTATTATTACTATTACTTGATTTTTACGTTTATAATAAGGTGCTTTGTGACCCCAATAAAAACCAATATTGTACCTAAAATAAATAAATAAGAAGTTGTAGACGATTAAAACTTTTAAAAAATAATAACAGTCAGAAAGTTTATTTTTCTTTCAAGGATATCTAGAGAAAAATATATGGCACCTGTTTGGCAGATATGCCTTAAAATATCTACGTTTCATCGGCTATCCAACGAGCTATAACGAAATTTTGTACAAAACATGTAGTTTTATAGGCTACCGGAGAGGTTAAATAAAACAATAGGTCATCATACAGAACAAGATACTAAACTTATTAAACTTTTAAGTACTACACACACCATTTTTGAGTCTAAATTTCATGTTCGACATGTCGGCCCCTGCCTTGCACACATCTTCGCATTATTTTGCGAAGACCAGTTTTCACTACACCAGTAGTAATTTTGTTCTTATTTCATTGGCCGCATTAATGATTCTGTCTCTCAGTACTTCAATTGATGAAATTGGGTTGGGCTCACTGTACACGAGACTCTTTATGTACCCCACGCATAAAAATCCATGAGGGTTAAGTCCAGACTTCTGGCTGACCAGGATATAGGCCCACTTCGTCCAATCGATTTGCCTGAATGTGTGGATGGGCATTATTTCCAATCATTCAATTAGGCCTTACTTTCTCCCCGACAATTTAAATGGGAAAAACTATGAAAAATTCCTGCGAGAAGACTTAAATGACCTATTTGATGATTTGCCACTCAATCTTATTTAAGACATGTGGTTTCAGTATGATGGCTGCCCTGCCCATTTCAGGAGAAGTTTTATCCAAACAAATGCATTGGACGAAGTGGGCCTATACCCTGGCCAGTCAGAAGTCCGGACTTAACCCCCATGGATTTTTATGTGTGGGGGTACATAAAGAGTTTCATGTACAGTGAGCCCAACCCAATTTCATCAATTGAAGTACTGAGAGACAGAATCATTAATGTGGCCAATGAAATAAGAACAAAATTAATACTGGTGTAGTGAAAACTGATCTTCGCAAAATAATGCGAAGATGTGTGCAACTCAGGGGGCCGACATGTCGAACATGAAATTTAGACTCAAAAATGGTGTGTGTAGTACTTAAAAGTTTAATAAGTTTAGTATCTTGTTCTGTATGATGACCTATTGTTTTATTTAACCTCTCCGGTAGCCTATAAAACTACATGTTTTGTAAAAAATTTCGATAAAACCCTAGGTTGTTATAGCTCATTGGATAGCCGATGAAACGTAGATATTTTAAGGCATATCTGCCAAACAGGTGCCATATATTTTTGTCTAGATATCCTTGAAAGAAAAATAAACTTTCTGATTGTTATTATTTTTTAAAAGTTTTAATCGTCTACAACTTCTTATTTATTTATTTTAGGTACAATATTGGTTATTGGGGTCACAAATCACCTTATTATAGTAAAAATCAAGTAATAGTAATAATAAGACATGCGCATTTGAAAATATCCAAGCTTATAGCCGAAGATCCAGTGATTTTTATAAAAACAAACAAATTGAAATATCTCTTAAACGGTTAGGTTTAGGGTAGGGTGTTTCATGGTGAAATCAGTCGGAAACGATGTAAACTACACGCCCTTGACGGGAATAGGTCGACTTAACCAATAACCCTGTATAACTAGCGGCGCCCCGCGGTTGAATATGGGGATAAAATTATGCTGCTAAAACCTTCCCACTGAATCACTATCTATTAAAATAAACCGCATCAAAATCCGTTGCGTAGTTTTAAAGATGTAAGCATACATAGGGACATAGGGACAGAGAAAGCGACTTTGTTTTATAATATGTAGTGGTGATTGATATAGATTACCTATAGAAAGAAAAATTGGTTATTATTTTCAAGAAAATAGAAACAATATAATTACGATGCACTTTTCGTTTTAATTAGGATAAACATTTAAAGATAAACAATAATTAAAAACAAGAAATATAAACTTAACAAACAGCAAAATAACGACAGTTTTTGAGATTGAAAATGGTGCTCGGTTATTTGTCGTTTGGTTGAAAACACAAGTTAAGCAATGAATAAAAACCACAGATCTCATAAAACTAATAGTAAACTAGTAATATAAACCCATTCTATAGAGAGGACAAAACAACCGAAGCTCTATAATACATATATGTAGATGCAAATTTCCTGTGACAGGATTATTTAATACACCTTGGTGTACATAATATACATATACACAACATTACATTGAACCTCTTTATCATAATGGGTTCAAATTAACATGCCTAGTCTTGTCAATTCAAACTACGGTTTAAACAATGTGTGCCGACTCGTGTATCATTGTGGTTGATTTTTATAAAATAGGAACTTCCTATTTTATAAAAAAACAACTAGGAAGTATGAAGGAAATCTACAATGAAAATCGACATTTAAAATGATTACAGAAAAATATATTATTATTTAAATAAGTTTTAATAGAAAAAAAATGACATAGTGCTCGTTTAACAAGCATTACTTTGACATTTAAAAAATCCCACTCATAACTGTTTAATGTTCCTCTAAATCATTTATGGGATAAACATTGGCGATTCTGTTTCAACATTAGATGATTGACGTGTGAATATAGACTTATACGGAATAAGGTTGGAATCGATAAATAAATAAGGTATACATTCCAAAAGGCAAGCTATAAATATAGGTACGTTTGTTTCCCAAATGTTTATCTTGATATTAATTATAAAAAGTTGTTCCTTTGTATATAAATAATCAAGTGTCAATGTCTGTCAACTTTAGCGTCTAATGATCACCGCCGACGTTGAGCTTGAAACTAGAATGTCTGTAATCATCAGTTGTTGAAGCCGCGCGCAAAGATTGTTCTCCTGCAGGGCCAGTCTTGTACTCCTGTACCACCTACAGAAACATGTACAAACTTATACACAACACTCTTGTAATACTACATTATGTGATTAAGTAAACTGGTTTGAAGGAGACGCGGGT
This sequence comes from Timandra comae, assembly GCA_958496195.1. Taxonomy (NCBI): domain Eukaryota; kingdom Metazoa; phylum Arthropoda; class Insecta; order Lepidoptera; family Geometridae; genus Timandra; species Timandra comae. The sequence goes on along the minus strand of OY292353.1, from coordinate 9,465,168 downwards.
GACTTTATTGCCACTCACTGCACATCGCACGGTGAGTGACAAAAGGTGTAGTGGAACCCAAACTCCTCTCCTATCGTCATTTCTAATTCCGCAATTTCAACAATTTATACAGTTTTATGGTACATATTAGTTCGGAAAAACTACAGCACCTACAGATTTGATATTTAACATAGTTATTTCAATTCAAGACAGGTAACGCCTTCTTACTCTTCTCAGTTGCAGGTGTCCATGGGCTGTACTCACTAAGAGATTAGAGTGCTCGTCGCCCTCTATTGAATGATTAGTCAGATAAATTACCTTTCGTATATGTTCTTCTCTGAGGGCCAGTTCTTTGGATAATTCTTCTCTCCTGCGTTCCAACTCCACATAATTTGTGTCGTAATTCCCTTCGTTGATACACTTCTCAATTTGTTCGAATTCGCGGTATAGACTGGCGTACTCGGCGAGACTCTGTTTTGCTTCTTGGCTGCCATCTTGACCCTTTGAGGTGGCGCCGTCCAGGTCGTCGCGGTTTGTCGCCAAACTGGTATAAGGAGAAAGTAATATGTAGTAAGTATTATGTATTTGATAAACCTTTACACATTACATTTATAAAGAAGACCATGTAAAATATAAAATGAGTATTTTGTTGGGCTGTTTTTTTCTGTTGCAAATCTGGCTTTACGTCACCCATTTACCCTCGTTGCTATACCTACATCTAATACGAATAAAAACTTATCTTGATCTTTTGGAGAAAAAATTAAAATCTGTTGCGGACAGAATGCGAAGCGTCGCACGCCCTATAGTTCGAAGAGAGGGAGATTGTGCTTCACTCTCGACACGTTCCAAGTCAATTTGTATGGTATTAGAGAAGATTGTTAACTAACTTATACATAGAAGTGTAGAAGTAGTGGGGTCTGCTTATCGCTCGCAGGAACCTCGGCACCATGCCGTCCCCCTCGCGGTACAGGTTGAGCAGCCGGCTGTACGACATGTACTTGTACGAGGGTAGCCGCAGCAGCCGCTGGCCCAGCTTGATCGCATTAATCTCGCGGTTGTCTAGCGACACTTGCTACCAACAATCAATATAAGTAATCAGTAAAAGAAAATCACAAGTACTTATCATTGATTTTTGACGGATTTCAGAAAGAAAAGATTCGTTTGACTGACATATTCAGGAATTTATTTTTAACTACTTATATCAAAATACGTATTTGTCTCACCTACTATCTTTACACCTTTACTATTACTTACTTATTTATTAGTAAAATACTTGTATGAACGATATATTTTATATTATTCCGAGAACCCTGGCGGAATGGCGCTCCGAATAAATTCCCGATGGATATCGTAAACTAGCGACATCTCTGATTAGGGTTGAGAACTTTTTCGTGGCAAGCATAAACTGAACCCTTCAACTCTTTGTTAAAACCTCATGTGTAGAACTGTCCATTTGCACCACCCACAAAATTAGGAACTAGTTTTCAGCCTATGGTCACAGGTGGCGTGAATTACAGTTGTATCGTTTCCTCATAAAACAATTAAAATATCAAGACAGAAGGTAATCTATATCATTACATAAAAGGCTTTGTCCTGAATGACTGATGGATCAACGCACAGCCTAAACCGCTGATCGTAGAGACCTGAAACTTGGAGGGTGTGTTATTTGTATTACGTAGGCGTCCGATAAGAAGGGATTTTTGAAAATTCCTCCTCTAAAGGGGTGAAAAGGGGTTGCAAAGTTTGTATGGGACAACGTGATTCCGTGGTGTGATTAAGTTCAAACTTGGCATAAATGTTCTTCAAAAAGATTAATTAAATATGTGATACTCATTTTTCTTAAAATCATCACCTAAGATGATTAAAAAGGGGTAAAAAGTTATTTTGGGGTTGATTTGCGTCGAAATTGATATCAATACTCCTTTGACATGTGTTTCAATTTGTAATTTGACAGCTGAATGTCAAAATGGCGTTCTAAAAGAAAATGACGGAAAATGAGGCAGCATCTAAGGAGGCAGCGTATCAAAAATGTAAATAAAAAAATACCGTATTTTTACTTATTAATAGATATTTATCAATATTCTTCCCCCCGCATTATAAATCTAGACATTAATTTAAATAACTATTTCAAATATCAAATCTGTAGGTGAAGTAGTTTTTTCATAAAATGTACCACCAAATTGTTGCGTTACAAGGGCTTCGCTTTGCTCGCCCTAATTAGATATTTTACTCATAATTTGATTTCTGCTTATCATATCTTCAGACATTTTCGATCTAAAATATTACTATACGAAAATTATTATTCATGTGCGATTTAGCTTTATGGTATGAAATTAGTTAGTCGAGCAGGGTTTTTTATAACCAAATCACCCACTTATTATAGATACATAGATTCGCGTAATTACAATCCAGAATCTTTCCAGAATTTTTCGCAGAATCTAAATCACTTTCTAATATATGTAGTAGAACGCCGATTAACCGAATCACCAATTATCCGAATCCGTCCTAAGTTACTATGCAATGTACCTCTATTAATTGTTGTGATATATTATATTTTGTATTTTCGTCAAGGCCCGTTGAGATTGCAACTTAAATATAAATAAATAAAATAAAATAACTTACTCTGATCGAGATGTTTAAATGAGTTATAGATAATGTAGAACTGTGTTTGTTAAACTTATTATAGTTTAATCAATGTGTGGCATCGTTTTTAGAGTTCCGTTCCCAAAGGGTAAAAACGGAAACATATTACTTCGCTGTCCGACCGTCCGTCTGTCACCAGACTATCTCAAGAACCATGGACATTGGACGTATGGTATGAGAGAATGATGCATATTCAAGGTCAAGAACGATGATAGCTAAAGCTACACTTGAAATTTTCACAGATGATGTATTTATATTCTATTGCCGCTATAGGAAAAAATACATAAAATAAAATAAATATTTAAGCGGGGCTTCTCAATACAACGTGTTTTTTTGTCGTTTTTGGTACGGAAAAATTCGTGCGCGAGTCCAGCTATGTGCAGTCTATGTGCGATAATCCGAATCGACCCCGGTCCCAATTAATTCAGATAATCAGCATTCTACTGAATATGTATTGTGTAATGAAACGCCGACTCTTCCGAAGAAAAGATGAAAAAATGGGATGGAAGTGGTAGAGGGGTAGAAGGGGTAGTGGCGTGGAAGTGGAGTGGAGTGGTGTGGATGCGGGATAGGCGTTGAAGTGGTAGAGATGTGGAAATGGGATTAGTGTGTTTTAAATCATCATTACCAGTTCATTGATTACCCTACCGAGGGTACAAGACCAGAAATAAGTAATGATGAGTGATGTGGAAGTGGGAGCGGTGTGGAAGATGTATTAGTGTGGAAGGGGAGTGGGGTGGAAGTGATATTAGGGGGTCAGCATCAGCTACATAAGGAAGGGCTAGGGCCTGTCCTGAATCATATCTAATAGGGGTATTTTAATTATGTAGGCACATAAAATATTAAAGTTTACCTAATTTATATGTCACTAGCGGCGCCCCGCGATTTCACCCGCGTAGTTCCCGTTCCGTAGGAATATGGGGATAAAATTATGCTAAAAACTTTCCCACTAAATCACTCTATCTATTAAAATAAACCGCATCAAAATCCGTTGCGTAATTTCAAAGATCTAAGCTAATAGGGACATCGGGACAGAGAAAGCGACTTCGTTTTATACTACATTATGTATTGATAACGAATAATATAGGCGTGTTTATTGTTTAATTTTAATCTCGACTGCCTGACCTACATATTGATTAAAGTTATTTTATTACATCGATATTTAGCGTTAGCCCAAAATAACTATTCTACGCGCACGAAGTCGCGGGGCAGAAGCTAGTTGAAAATAAATGATTCAGGTTTACAAAACGTATTAAGATATTTTGTTTGAACTTTCGACGGCTGTTTTTGAGTTAGGTAGGTACTTGATCTATATTTTGTATACTATACAATATCACAAAGGAAAGGTAAAAACAAACATACATACATCTAGACGGACTTTCGATTTATACCTAACTATTACTTTTTTGTGTAATTAATATGTATATATTACTTACGATTGACGACGATTTTGTAGCACTATTATTATATGATGAAATGTGACCCAAACCTAGAAATATTTTTTAGTTAGTAATAGGTAATAAAAATTTAAGAAAATATTTTATCAAAGTGCATTTGTTCCAAAATCGGTTCTGTAGTTTTTACGTAAAAGAGTAACAAACATCCATCCATATATCCTCACAAACTTTCGCACTTTTTCCTTTTAATAGGCTTGCATTTGACTGAAACTAAGTCACCTGGATGATGCAGCCTTAATTTATTTATTTATAACTAACAGTAACCGGCGGTTTCACCCGCGTCCCGTTAAAATGCGGGGATAAAATTATGCTGAAAACATTTCTCTTGAATCACTATCTATTTAAAGAAACTGCATGAAAATCCATTGTGTAGTTTTAGGCATACATAGGGACAGACAGCGGGATGTGACTATGTAGTGGTACTTATAAGTAGGATACTATAGTTTAAGTTTGTGGATACTTTACCCATGTGATGCGCGATCGTGAGCGGAATTCCTGATAAAGGTTGTTGAATTTTCATTCCGTTCAGAACCTGGAAATGAATCCAATTTAATTGATGCGATCTCAGGAACTACTGGCCCGATCTGAGTGGCTTTTTGGCAAACTTTTATAGGTATCAGATTCTAGACAACCCGTTTTAAAGTAAATAATAGTATGGTATCCACATCACATATATGGGTGTAAATACACCCATCTCAAGTTAGTGAAGTGAACCAAAGAAAACACAGTTTCTTTTCCGTTAAAAATTTAGGCTAAAGGCATACCATGGGTCGGGTTTTAGGAATAATTTGTAATTCACTTAAATCTAAATTAATCTTGCGTGATAAAGTATCACACATTCCCGTCACTAATCTAGTAGCTAAAATATTAGTACTAACAAATATTCTTACACTAGCAAATACTAAGATTATAATATGAATACTTTTTGACACTCGTAATAACTCCCATATATGCTAAGGGCCTATTTCAGGACCTTCAAGTAATATTACTCATCAAGTTAAGTTAGTTCTGTCTCTTTGTTACTTTATATCAAGTGACAAAGACAAAACATGTGCTAAAGGCCTATTTCACGACCTCCAAGTAAATTTACTCATCTAGTAAATTTAGTTCTGTCTCTTTCTTACTTTATGTCAAGTGACAAAGACAAAACATGTGAGTAAATACTCGGAAAAGTTACTTGAAGATTGTAAGTAGGGCCTAACACTAACAAATACTAAGATTATTACACAAATACCTGTTGTATATTAACTCCTATATTGTGTGAGGGTGCGGTGCTTTTGGAGACGACGAAAGGCAGGTTGGTGTGGTTAGTAGCCGGTTCGTAGTAGTATCGCACCCCGCTCTGCTTCATCTGGGAGGCCACGGTGGGCAGCTCGTACCGTCGGCTCCGATATTTGATTCGGGGGTGCCAATCCTAACATATGGCATCAACTTCTTACATTAATAAAATTATTCAAAATATGTAATATTTTAGATAGGAATAGGAGCTGTGGTTGGCTATTAGTTCCCACTGTTCAAATGACGTGAGAGAAAAGGCTTCGTCTTGCAATGGGATTTTACAGGCTAGATGTGTGATCTAACGTCCAATATTAATATTCAATCCTAATCCATTGAGATTGAAGATTAACTTCATACATATTTTTTTAACGTTAAAGTTTGCCAATAATAGCTAAACGTCGTGAAACGTCCAAGTTTTGTCTAGCAACATCTATTTACCTTTTTTGTTTCAGCTGGTTTCAAACCATCATAAATGGTACAATTGCTAGGTTTTTGAGTTTCGCGACCTAAAATAAAACGTATTTATAATAGTTTTAAGTCTAAAAAAACTACCTAAACTTTAAGGTTTACCTATCTATGTTAAATTTTGGGTTAAAATCGTGTTCGTCTCACTAAACATATCACTCTCCTAATTAGGCAGCTTTACCCATGCATAAAAATAATGTTGATTCATTGGTTTTACTAGTATTTTAAGATCCGTGATTTCACTAAGTAGAGCTCGTGTTAATACATTTTGCGACAATATTATTTTCGTTCGTTTCTGTGTAAACTACTTATTCTGTTTGAGTCAGCCTTATTTTCGAAATGATGCCCATAGTTATGATTTACGATCTAACAATCCTTTCTTGTCTAGATTGTTCAATATACGTAGTGTTTATTTGTATAGATTATTTCTGTCATCAACTTACGTTTTTTAACTTTTTTCTCCGGCTCAGTGTGCTTGTTTTGAAATGTTGAACGGGATATCGGTGAAGAAATCCTTTCTTTGTTAAACAATTCTACAACAGGCCGGTCTTCTTCTGTATTATGTGTATGTACTGCAGGCAACCCTATCAAAAATACATAATAATATACATAAACATATTTTTATAAGAATGTTTGCTCAAATACTAATAGACCGTTTGAAACGAATTTTGTTAAGTCGAAGACAAGAATTCGGTCATTTTCTTCTAACTTCATTTTTTTCTTAAAATTTTCAAATATGGACTATGTTTACTAATATTATAAATGCGAAAGTTTGTGAATTTGTATGTTTGTTACTCTTTCACCCAAAACCTAGTGAACCTATTAAATGAAATTTGGTACAGATGTTCCTTATAACTAGGATTAACACAGAATACTTTAGGTATATCTCAAAATTCTCACAGGATAAGGTTCCGCGCAGGCTCTCTGTGTACCAAAATTGTTGGGTTTCAAAGAATCACTAAAATATTGATATGTGTCCGTCATAAAGTAGCATAACCGCCAAACATTGAAGGATACTAACTTTCAGGTTTTGGGTTAATCCCAGAACTCTGGTGTCGCAAGTCCTGTTCTTGTTGGAACGAGCCATCCCAACAGTACTGCCCCTCATCTATTGTTTGCTTTGACCATTGCGATACTAAAATAACAATGAAAAAATCCATGTACTTATCAATTTAAAATCCTTGAATTAACTTGGAAATTTAAGCTGATTTTTCCAGTCAGATTTCTTTAATACGTTTTTGTGAATACTTCGACATGTTTTCGTTAAACTTTTGAAGGCTCTAACTTCCCGAAAAGCCGCGATGTTGTTAGCAGTATACTATCCACTACAATATCTGCTACAGTTCGGACGCTTTGAAACGATCACTTTAAAGATTGCTCACCTAGCTTTAACACTAAACAGGTAAAGATTTAATAATCATAGTTTTTAAAACATTCCAACCCCTTAAGTTATAAATATAGGTAAGTAGTTGGTCATTCAAAGTAAAATAAACTTACTAAAATTTGAAGTTTTTGGAGGTACACTAATTCTTCTCCTGTTTTTGGCAAGTTTAAATTGACTGCTCCCACCACGTGATTTAGGCACTGACTCAGTGCTGAGGGAATAACAATATGCAATGTAGTAAACTCGTCATTTTATTAATATTAGGCCGTGTCCAAACACATGTCATTTGATTCATCAAACATTCGTAGAACTATTTACTTTATCAAAGCTAGTCTTTGATCTCCATTAAATCTAATATATTAAGAAACGGAGAATATCAACAGCACTTATTAAGTGTTCTCTCACTTTCATTCGTAATTTTCACATGTATCTATGAAAGAATGGGAGTCAATTAACTAACTAGGTGTATGTAGGTAGGTACTGTTTTTATTTTGTCCTTTATTAACACCATGACATGAGGTAAGTAGGTGTCCATGACAATGAAATTATAATGAAGCTCACCTCATCATTGTACCATTCGTATGAAATTCCGTTTCAAAGCGATCCTCATTGTTTTCCTCTTGTCCAACTCCTACATTTACAGGTTCCGGGCTACAATTCTGAGCAATTATTTGATTTATTCTGCCTGCAATAATACCTATGTTAAATACCTATATCTTCACGTCGTAAACGTTGCTACTACTTTGTACTGCACTTTGCCTACCAAGCTATTTTTGAGACAATATTGTAAATAAGTAATTCTACTAACCGTCACCCTCCGCTCGATTTCGTTGACTTCGGAATTTGCACAGAGACTTCTTCATTATAGGCCCAATATCTGAAGGCTGTAAAGGCCAGATTCTAAATACGTTTGTAATTTCCTAGGCAACATATTGAGAGTATGAAATGAGATGTAACCTGTCGAGGCTGCGTATAGTTCTGGTTGTATCCCTTGACCTGCCCGATCATGCGGTGTTGCTCGATGGTCGCCGGGTCGAGGTAGCCGCGCACAGGGTTCATGGGGACGTCCAACCGATGAAAGCGAGCAGCCTGCGGCGTCACCTCTGTTACCAACAACACTACTCTTGTACTCCCAACCCGTTACCTTACTGACACTAATCTTAACAATATTGGAACGTCTAACTTCTACAAATCTAGCTGAAATCCTTAGTCATTCGCTAAGGTTACTTATTGAGATGGTAGAATACCCAACTGCGTGTAAATCTACAATGGGTTTCTAAAAATGTAAATAAAGACACAGTTCTCACTCTTTTTAGGCTGCGCACGCACTGATATAAACGGAACATTTTCAGACGACGTTTGCTCATTTATTCTGGTTGAGCTATAAAATGAAACATTTATGTGCATAATTAGTTTGTTTATGAGATTTTTCGTGGATACTACTTACTGTTTGGTTAGTCTAAATCGTGGCCTAGTATGAGTAAAGTCTTCTACAAAATTGTAACATAAACACAAAATTTTCTTAGTAACTGAGGTTTGTACCGGTTTGTACCCAAAAGAAGAAAGGTTTGCATAAAAGTGTTGCGTTTATGTGGAGATATATCAAGACGGACCATCGCAATTACTGCCCTGTTTTAGTTTGGGACTCTATAAAGCACTGATAAAAAAAAATTAAAACATGCAGCAGAATAAATATATAAAGCTGAAGAGTTTGTTTGGTTGAACGCGCTAATCTCAGCAAGTACTGGTCCGATTTGAAAAATTCTTTCGGTGTCAGATAGCCCATTTATCGAGGAAGGCTATAAGCTATTTTATCCTCGTATTCCCACGGGAACGGGGACTAAAACTACGGGGGCAAAACCGCGAGACGCTGATATAACATAATATGCGGTAAACCTTACTGCGGGGAAATAACGCGCCAAATAACAACAGCCGAGAAGAATCGGCACGAATCTCTGGCTGATACCAAATCTTACCTTCTTCTTTTTGCTTTCTTTTTCCTTTTTAACACCTTGACGAAATCAATTTTGTTTTGCAAATCATTACATCTAGCTTCGGCGACTGCGAATTGATCATCAACTTCGGGTATGGAAACTGAATAAAATATTTTTGTTTTAATTTTGATAGTAAAAGCTTATGGCATCTCTACTCTATGTATCTGTACAGTATCGTGTTCAAATGATGATGATATGAGCAGTTTAAATTTGATATGTGCGTAGTTTCTGAAACCCTATAGATAGGTAAGTACTGATAAATAAGAACACTCGTCTAAGCATGTCCGTTCATCCCAAAATATCAAAGTTAAATTAGTTGAAAAGTCTTGTGTTATTTATGTAATAATATAAATAATATAATTTAGTCGAAGAAGAGAAGAAACAAACCACGAATATCCAATTTTCGCTCGGAACGCGTTCCATCTAAACAAACTCCAGCAATGCTGCTGGAACTTCTATGACGCTTATCTATTGGTAACAAACACAACATTAATATTGCTTTTACTGACGTACCTTAAAAATCTTTAGAAAAATATACACTTCGAATAATCCTGTTAAGTAAACCGGGCCACACAGAGAAGCAACAAAATACATGAAACATTTTGTTGCCTCGATGTGCGGCCTGATTAAGTATTCCTATGGAGCTCAGAATTCTTACTTTCCTTGAATGTAGCCTGTATATGTTTACAGGTGTGTGGTAAAAGGCGCACATGATTCATCTATCACAAAAAAAACATAAAAACAGTGATATTGGACTCCAGGTAGGTGGTAAGGCACAAAGGTGCGGAACGTTAGGACGGCTGAACGGATTTAAGTGTTTGCCACATAAACATACTTCTGGATTAAGAGAAACTGAGGGCAGAGATTCAATTTGTCACTTTTAGGAGATAGTCCCAGTTAGAGATCACAAGGCCTTGAACGATGTAATTAATCATCAACCCTTTTTTTCTTTCAAAAAGACGTAGTTTATTAATTATTAAACATTAGGAGTTCTCAGTAGGTACTCGTCAGCAGATTATGCGTGATCAACATCATCTTTAGATTCTAATCAAAGTAAACATGAGTAGCTGCACGTACAATGATGAATAGAATAGGTCTAGTTGCGTTATACTGCCCGCTTACAAGTACACACTTCAACAAGTTATAGGTAAGTACCTATAGTAGGTATAGTACTAAGTAGTAATATCGTCGTATAGGTATCTTATATAGAGGCATAATTTACCCTGCAGATGTACTTCATAGCCGATATTCAGAAAAACTTATTTGTACGGCAGTTTGTTATTGAATCCACTCGGCCAGTCTTAGGCCAAAAAACCGATTCCAATAAAATTTCAATAATATTTATACGTGTGAATCACTTTCTGTGATTGACTAAACTCAAAACTTAGGCGGAACCAGTATGTCTCCGCCATTTTGACACGTCAAATTAAACGTATTTATGTTTAAAGAAGATACGGCATTCTGAATGCTATTCTAAGCCACTACATCTGAGAAAAGTATCATAACATAAGCTATTGAGCTAATAATATTGTAAATAAATAAAATTAAATAAATATCCACCGAAATAAAAACATCAACAAACCTTTACATAACTTTAATCCGTCGCCCATATTAACTTGAAATTTTCATAGCACACAACAAATAAGCCTTGTCCAAAATTTAAAATAAACAGTACGACTGTAATCAAAAAATTAAAATAGGGTTTCCTATCAGGCAAAAGACACTATAAAATCATTAAGTCAAAGTTGTCAAAATATCTGGAACAAGGGAACATCGAAGTTTACTTTGAAATCTATGAACATTGTAATGACCACAGAGGCTGCCTTTCACTGGCTGTAAATAAATAATAAGTAGTCATATGGTTTTCTTATTCGTGCGATCATACGACTCATATCATAAGAGACAATAAATATAGGATTCGTCTTTTTCCTGTACTTATATCTCGTGCAGGGTATAAACGAGTCTTGTAAACTTCATTTTGTAAGAACCTATTCATAACATTCTATACATATAACAATAATTTTCAATACACTTGCTCATAAAGTGGCTCTTATTTACAAGAGAGTAAGTTTTTTTTAAGATGCTTTGTTTTAAAAAAAATTTCAATACAAAGAAACGTGTCCATAACAAATTCATATCATTCTGCCATACCTTTGTACATATTTGTATGGTTGACTATAGCTCATTTTTTTCATAAGTATATTTTTTATTTTATGGCCGATCGCCATTGGAAAACTGTTAAGTAGCAAAAAATTTTTTTTTTCAAGTTTGTTGAAAACGTATGATACACGTGTGTATTGATGATTACTATCCTCGGCTATCTTCAGACTCAATAGCGCCTCGGCGGTAATCACCAACTTTACACCATAAATAACTAATATGTATGTATGTCGTCGAGTAATCGACGTAAATTCCGTTAATTAAGGTATGTAAAAAATCGTAGCCTGTAATAATAATCTAATATATAAAATTCTCGTGTCACAGTTTTCGTTGCCATACTCCTCCGAAACGGCTTGACCGATTCTCATGAAATTTTGTGAGCATATTCAGTAGGTCTGAGAATCGGCCAACATCTATTTTTCATTCCGAAATTCCTACGGGAACGGGAACTACGCGTGTGAAACCGCGGGGCGCAGCTAGTCTAATATATAAAATTCTCGTGTCACAGTTTTCGTTGCCATACTCCTCCGAAACGGCTTGACCGATTCTCATGAAATTTTGTGAGCATATTCAGTAGGTCTGAGAATCGGCCAACATCTATTTTTCATCCCGAAATTCCTACGGGAACGGGAACGGGAACTACGCGTGTGAAACCGCGGGGCGTAGCTAGTTTAATATAATATACTCGAGCGACTTGTTTGGGGGGCCCAGTTAGCTAGCAAGTCTCCATCCGCCACTTCGTACGTGTCTATAACACAGTATCGGCGGGTGCCATAGTCCCCATAGTTCCCCTATATCCAGTCCATTGAACATCCCATTCCCATAACCCAGTCGTAGTTTTCCATAAATTTGCAATAGTCCCAACAGAACCGGGGACTGTCCTTGGATGCATTTTATAGTGTTATACAGGGATAGTCACCGGATTGTGCATCCTTTACACAAGATTAAATATGTCAAAGGGCTTCCCTGTGTTGGTTTTGGCCCAACACTAACCTTCCAAAAGACCGGGACTCCTTAATATTTCCGTGAAAGGAAAAGATATAATATCAATTTGATATTATATTTACAAAGTGAAGGAGGCCATCTTAGATAGGGGCAGATGGAGGGAGTTGCACCTGTTACACCGACAAGACCAATAGCTCTTAAGTTGATGATGATGGTACAAGTGTGAAAAGTTTGTGATCACCGCTGAGCTAGCCGCTGAGGCGCTATTGAAGCATGTGTATCATACGACGTTTTTCTACATACTTGCGAAGAAATAAAATTAAAATATCATTTTCGCTAATTAGTTTTCATATAAGTAACTGTACAAATTGTTGCGTAAGGGTCAGCGCAGCGGATAATTTTAAAGTTTATTTTCAAGTGCGTTAATAAAATCCTCTCCGCTGCGCTCCGTTTTTCTGACTTTCCTCCCTAAATATTTCTTTTCTAAGTTTTGCTCTATTGGGTATAATAATTAGCCTATATGTAGTAGTAAATAGTTAATTAGCTATATAAGTGGCGTTGGTTAAGAAATCCAGGAATAAGGTATGATTGTATTTGTATTAAAATATATATAAAATAACAAAACCACAATTTAATTATATCTTATTATATTTATTAATTCAATATACACCTATATCTACCGAATTTGACAAAAGTAAAATATAATAAATAATACAATTGTTATGGACCAAGTAATGTAAAATAATGTCACGATATCTTGTGAATTAAGCTGAATATTAAAAATAATACTATAATTCAAATTTATTCCTTTAAGTTAATTATTTTTATTCATTATTTTCGACTTAAAATTTCAATTTGTTTCCAATGGAATCCACACAATATACTCGTACATAAAAGTAAAAAGATATCAATGTATGTACAATAAATCTCTTTATTTCATTCTAATAATTAAATGAGCAACGTAACTACTCAGAGTTTGTGCTAAACATAAATAAATGTTACATAATTTGAATAATAAAATAAATGTTGAGGAAAGGGGACGTTTATATCGTAATGTGATGCAGTTTATGAGTATTATAAATAGAACAGTAACCATAATCACCTTGTCCATAACAATAAATAATCAATTTTAATAAAATCGACACACAAAAAATAATACATTATTGCAAAATTAAATATTTTACTATTGTAATTCTTATATAAAATAACATAGGTACTAATACGAATACTTGAAATGTTAGCGACTCAGAATATATTGATTAGTAGTAGTAACGCTGCGTGTGTGACGGATGAGGGAGGGGACGGTCACACATCCATCCAATAGACAATATTAGGTGTTGGTTAACTCGCAACAGCAGCACAAGAGCTACGTAACACCAAGCCAAAACTCCGAGCATCACTCTGTATCAAATACTTTACAAAAATACAAATAAATTCGTTACATTTAAATACTTTCGCGTTAATATAAATCGCTTAATGTTATAATTTATTTATTCTATTTGATATTGATGGTTTCATTTGAGTATTAAAACTAGGTAAATGTCAATATTGTAATACAATCGTTGAATAAATTTAATATTAAACAAGGAACCGATAACAGGTATTCGTAGATGTTGTGTGCAGCCGTCGGTGACAATCGAGTATCCAATGTGAATGGAACTAAACCAATAAATCCATATAAATATAAAATGTGATGTTCATTATTATCAAATACAAGTTTGAGCGACATTGTGTCAATTGTACACATAAATATACATACATAATACACATCGGGACGATCGAGTCCAATCAATGCTACATTGTAGGGAATTCTAGTAAAATTATTATATTTTCCTTATTTTTATTAATAATAATTAAATGCATAATAAATTAAAAACATTACATAGATGGAATGAATCAGTTTAATTTCATTCAATTTAATAATACCCTATATGATGTAATGTTTAACATTAAGCTTATTTGAGATGGTCATTGTTTAAAATATTTGTGTGAATTATTATTTTGGTATCATACAACACATTATAATTTTATAATAATTATCTTAATTAGTAAATTACTATTATTCAATGCAAATTATAGTCATAAATTAAATACAAAGCAACATTTTACTATAAAAAATGTTAATAATCATTATTATATTAAATCATTATAAATAAACATCATATTCTATAAAATACTTGAAAAATAAATGTAAGAAATGTCTTAAGCCTTCAATAGCAGTATAAATATGAAGGGGAAAATATTAAGGCTGAATGGAATACAGTCGATAATATAACCATATAGATATATTACCTGTAATATTAATTATTTTATAAAACCTAGAAAAGGTGTTTATAAAAGTGATTAGTATATTACAGTAGAAGAGAAGAGTCGGGCGTGGTAGATGCGAGGAGGCGCGGTGCCGCCTGCCGCCTGCCGCCCGCCGCCGCCGGTCGCCGCCCGCCGCCGCCTTACAGCATCACACACTTCTTTTTCTTGGCTGGCTCCGGCGGTTCAAGCGCTGCTAATATGGCCTCATCGAACACATTCTTCAGTCCTTTCTGGAAATATACAATCAATATTAGCATATTGGCATTGATATTACAAATTTGATATGTGCATTTGTAATGGAGAAGCTGAATTTTAATGACATGTACAAAAATATTATATAGGTAAATGGCCAGCAAGTTCAGCTTAATTTAAAATGACATAGTTAATATTTTGATATAGTAAAGTTATAACCTGTGTTAGAGCAGAGCATTCAACATATTTTACTGCTTTCAGTTCCTTAGCAAGCTTTTCACCTTGCTCTAGGGACACAGGCTTTTGCTTGATCTTTGCCAACTTCTCCATTGTACCTGGATCATCTCTTAAGTCTATTTGTGTTCCCACGAGCAAAAATGGAGTTTTTTGCTGGTGATGAGTTATTTCTGGCACCCACTAAAACAAGTATAACATGATTATTATCATTGAAAAGAAAAAACCATTGTAGTTATAATTAATATTCAGAATTAATCAATGTAACTTTTTGAATACACTTACTTTCTCTTTTACATTTTCAAATGAACTTGGACTCACAACACTAAAGCACACAAGAAACACATCAGTTTGTGGGTAGCTGAGAGGTCGTAGTCTGTCATAATCTTCCTGACCTATAACAAAAACAGTTTTAGTAGATGTTAAGTTTTAAAGGCTGAAACCTACATAATAAATAAGTATATAAAGTTTGAAGTACCAGCAGTATCAAAGAGTCCTAAAGTGTAGGGCTCTCCGCCGATCATGACAGTGACAGCGTAGTTGTCGAATACGGTGGGCACATACTCCGACGGGAACTTGTTGGTTGTGTAGCTGATGAGAAGACAGGTTTTACCCACCGCTCCATCGCCCACTACTACACACTTGATTGTCTGCATTTTTAGTTCCTAGCAGTGATTATTCTTTTCTGATATTAGGCTAGTCTGTGTTGAGTATATTTGACCATATCAGCCTCAATGGCGAATAACTGTAACATAAAATGATATGCACTTAAAAATTTGCTATTCAATGAAAATTACAAGGATTTTGGACGCTCACCAATAAAATATAATTCAATGATGTTATTCTAATATAAATAGACTTCATTGTATATTCATAAGTAAATGTCATGTATGAGGAAACTAATTTGTAATATTATGAGCAAACTATTTGATAATCAATATTCAATTTATATGAATGTTAAAACAATGTGTTTGTGTTATTTATATTGATACAATTCATGCATCAAATGGACAACAAACATAATATTTGGGTTCTATTGACAAATAACACAATAAATAAATAATGCACAATCAATGTTTACAAACATCGCATCTGTTGATATTGAACATTAATTTTATTGAATTACAAAGGAGGACTGTCAAAGATGCACTAGAATATTACTAAAACTGAGTTTTGACTAAAACCTAATGAAATGAATTGATAAAACTGATATTAATGCTGAAACAATCTAGGTAGTTTTCTGTCATAAAACATAATATTAGCATATTTCATAACATTCATTAAAGGATGTCAAACATATTATTTTACATATTATAATTAGAATCAGTAACGGAAGAGTTTTATATTATATCGATAGACAGACAAAGTATATGTTACTCTTTAAAAAAAAACTACTGGTACTAAACTTGAAAACTGTATTTTCTAAATTATTATTAAACAAGTTTTACCCATTTCTCTAGATTCTACAAAATATAACCTATGTCACTATGATGAAAAAATATAAAAAAAATTAAGTGTATCGGGAACAAACAGCAATATTTTTTTCTTTCAAATAATGGTATAAATTACTATTGTGGCTGCAGGTGAATAGTTAAGGCAAAAAGGGGATAAAATATTGTATCCGATAATATAATTTGTTAAGTGCAACAGTCAAATAAAGAAAGCTTGATTTTTTCTATTGAATTATGTAGCAAGCTGATATTTGTTGCAAGGAACAATACAGTTCACAATTGTTAAATAACTTAGCATTGATTCAATCCAAAACATTTCATCATTTGCCTTGATATGATTCAACAATGAAAAATTTAATGAACTGTCTAATAACATTCATTTGCTACTTCATATCTTTATATATTTAATTTTAAAATAATTGTTGTCATTACTAAAATAGATAAGTTATAATTTTATAATATCTAATAGTTCACTTTGTATCTATTTTATATCCAAGTAATAAAACAAATCTCTTATTATTGAAGCAAACTTTGTTTATACATTTCAAGTGAAGTACAAATTAACTGTGTACCTATTTAAATAGCATGTATCCTCAAATACTTCAGCATCATAAAACGATTAAAAGAATAGAACAAAACAACAAATTTCAGGCCAATGACCCGAAACAAGGTCAGATAAATAAGTAAAATAGCTCTCAATGTCCGAACGTAATCGCCGATAGCAAAACCTAGTGTCACAAACTTCCTACATTGTTGTATCATATCGAATAAAGGGAGTGTGCCTCCGGAACATTCAAATCGTCAACATCCGTCCCCATAACGCACGTACTTCTCACGAGGCAGTGCCGACACAGGTGACATAACAAGGATCTTGTGATGATAATATAATTATTGTTAAACTACAAATATTGGAGTTTGAGCTACATTTAAATAAAGATATTACCTGTTTTTTACATAATCACGTCACAACAGTTCTGACTGACGTCCATTTTGTGACGGGCCAACCCGAACCCGAATTCCTTACACACATGAATACGAACCACATTTTAAAAGTAATATGTTATTCTATAAAACTTACCTTTTGTAACGAGCAATTGAACTGAAATCAATTAAATCACCTTGTAAATATCAATCAAATATTACAAATTGCTAGAAACGCGCTGTATCACTGACGTACGACGGTGACGCCACCACCACCACTCCACCCACTCCACTCACCAGGCGGCGCTAGACTTTAGGCCACAGATTATAAATACAATACGACTTGTACATCTACATATTCTATAGTACCAACGAATTTTCAATTGAGTCTGCTGGATAAGCACCACAAAAGAGAGCAAGGGGATAGATTTTGACTTACTCCTTTATGTGATAGATACTAGGCACGGCTGCGCTAGTGCTTAGGACAATGTGTGGTGTGGAATTTATATTCATCATTATGAGCTCATCTCATACAAATGTCCTCACCGAGGGGCTTGAGCCTACCCTGAGTCATGAGGGTGACTATTTTAAGAAACAATATTCTTCATACAATACAATTAAGTACTTACTTACTTAGTTTTTTTAAAAGAAATTTCAAAATATTTCCCTAAAATATAATGAAGTCTTGATTAATAGTAAATCAAACATGAAAATGTACTATAGTCTGTTCACGACCAAGATTCTCTCTGGTCTCTGAATAGATTATCAAAGCTACAGACAGGCAGATAATAATCCATTGCTATTGCAAACTTTGCAATAGGGATAGGCAAGTGGAAAAAAAATCGATATTTATCGTATCGATATTTTTAAAATATATCAATATATATCACCCAAGAAATATCGTTATATCAATATTTTTTGCCTAATATACAATATTAAAAATAACATATTTATATACCAGAAAAAATCAACATCCTATACCAAAAATCACTCTCGTCTCAGTGAGACAACGCAACTTGGAAGCAAAGAAACTAAACCCATACAGCCTACCTGCAAACTTACTCTTTTTCTAAATTTAAGTAATCGGATTGGTCAAATACATGATGTGACGCACAGCAGAGCTTTAAAAATATATCGATTTTGATATCTGAAAATAAATACTATCTAATATATTATTCGATATTTTTTGCCCAAGCCTACTTTGCAAAGCCATGCATGACCCACATGAAGTTGTAGGTAAAAAATGGAGCCCATACTTGGAACAACAGCTTGAGTCAAATACCTAAGTCTCTGTGGGCCGATCTCTCTTTTTAGTCAGACTCTCTTTCTAGAGTTTATAAAATTATACCCTAGTTAGAAAGAGCGAGCCTGCCCACAGAGACGCGATAGTGATACATATAGGTATGCTTTAAGTTTCGAAGTGTGGGCTCCATGTTTTACCTACAACTTCATGATGACCCATGACAAAAATGACAAAAAGCCATTGACATATAACATGGACATCGCATGTTTGACTATAGAAAAAATAGTTATAGAAGTATGAGGCTTATCGACGCCAAAGTTATAAAAATATAGCCGTCTCTTTTTAACTTTCATAATTTTGCGTATGGGAAACAGCAGACAACAGCAGACAACAGAAAAAGGACAACAGTATTTCAGACAGTTACTATAATAGCCATCTGTCATTCTTAGTCTTATTGAAATACCTACTTGTGGCCGTTCGCCATATTATTTTCTAGTTATAACAAAAGGATTAATCGACTTACTTAGTGATGGGCAATGAAACATCGTGACCACAGACTATAAACTATCGATATTTTAAATAAAACGTTATTTAAAAATGTATTGAAGTACGTTTTAATTTTGGTGTTTATTTTTATTTCATAAACTTTATTTACATTTTGTGCATATTTGATCTTAAATAATAGTGAGTAAGTATATAAAGTCCAATTTCTCAGATTCTCATGTAGTATATATACCATAAGAAACCATGGATTTGAGGTTTGCTCTTGAGAATATCTGTATTCACATTGAAATATTCGTTTAATTGAATGCCTAACGTTTGTAATTAAATAAAACCCAATTAAATGTTACATCAGTATCGATTATAGTACGAATAATTTCTATCGACATTTTTATATCCCGGCAACTAGAGTATAAAGAATAAAAGTTTGATATATGATGGCCCAAATAAAACGGTCAGTGGGGGGAAGTATAAAACTATAAGAGATACAAAGATTTGTTCTTAGGAACCAATGTCATCGATTTTAGTCAATAAAAATTGCATTCAAAGATTTAGAAAAATACTATAACTCACTAAAGGAATCGAACCCGGAAGTTTTGAAAAAAATATTTTTAATTATTTGTAACTAGAACGAACGGCCGTATATACAAACTATTGCATTTTGTATCTTGAAATGGTGAATTTGTGTTGAAATGGGATATTAACTGGGAAGAAACTTCAATGATGTCTTGGCGAGTTTTGTACCAAACTATTTCATTTAAAAACAATGCATTTTAATGAATTTAGATATTATGTTTCTTAGTAACATTTACTTACTGCTAAAGATGTACACAATCCATTTCTAGTTTAAAGTAATGAAAATTAAATTTTTCAAAATTTCCGGGTTCGATTCTCAAAGAGAGTAATAGTTTTTTTTTCTAAATCTATGAATGCACTTTTTTTTTACTAAAATCGATGACATGGTTCCTAAAAACAAATCTTTGTATCTCTTATAGTTTTATACTTCCCCTTACTGAGCGTTCTATTTGGGCCACCCTGTATGTCACAATGATCAAGCTATATTTTACAAACTATCTATAATGTTCGTTTACAGTAAGACCTATTTATAAAACTTAAAATTAATCAAAGTAAGAAAACATACTTACAATCTATTATCGATGTTATTTTCCAGACATATCGATAGGGACTGCACTATTAGCCGCCATTTTTTGCTCTCAGTAAAGTATAGGTATACACGTTTTTTTCGTAGGTATGCACCGTCCATGTTTTATGTCAATGCAAAAAGCCAAGGCAAGAATTTGATTGTGTTGACCATTCACTCTTATTGGTTTGGCAATTTTGGCATATAACGTGACATTGGCAGAGTTGTAAACAGGAGCCATAAAATCAAGAATTGAATTGATTGTGTTGACGTTGAGTGTTACATGGAAATAAGTGGTGAAAATACAAATTAAATAAACTCTGAAAGTTAACATAGCTAAATAAAAATAATTATTCCATTAATAAGTGTTATTGGGCTGGCTTTCTTGCAAAGTAAACGTTGTCCCATTGTACATTCAGTCTGATTATTTTGATTACGGTTTATGTAGAAGCCACAGTTATTATATTTTATCATCGTCATAGTATACCTACTGACATATAATAATGAATAAAAAGCGTAATGTAAACTATATTAAACCTGAAGACCCTGCATTTCTAAAAAATTTCAAGAAACAAGCTGGGTATGACGATACCAACCACAAATTTGATGTTTTGGACAATTCCGAGAAGGATTTTGTTGATGATGATGAA
Organism: Timandra comae; assembly: GCA_958496195.1. Lineage (NCBI taxonomy): Eukaryota > Metazoa > Arthropoda > Insecta > Lepidoptera > Geometridae > Timandra > Timandra comae. The sequence goes on along the minus strand of OY292353.1, from coordinate 9,444,220 downwards.
AGTGAAAAACCACAAGTTGTTGTTTTAAAAAAAGGTGATCTTACCGCTGAACAGGCTGAAGAGGAGCAAAAAATTCTTGAACAAAAAGAGTCTGAGACAAAAGCGGACCTTACACAAAGAGTTATATTTCAGTCTAAAAACCCGCAGTCAGTTAGCAACAATTCAAGAAAAAGAAAAGAAGAACAAAGTAAAAAGTCAAAGACAAAGAAAACTAAGCAATTGTTGTCTTTTGATGATGAAGAAGAGGATACAGATGATGAAACCTAAGTTTTAATCTATAACTTGTTAGTGATAGGTACCTTTGAATAATGAACATTGTAAATATTTAAATAAAATGAAAATCATGTAATTGTTTATTCTTTATTTACTATAAAAGTAGGGGAGCCGTAGAACATGGGCCTTCACCGATCTGATAACCAGATGAAACTTACTTTTTATATTATTTTAACGATAGATAAATATGACTATACTACTAGCTTGCCTGTCAAAATCCAGTCAGGACATTGACTTTTAATTCTTCACCTTTAGAGTCCGTGTTAACTAGCCGATTTTTATCCTAAACGACAGTCGATAATATGAGGCATATGGCAAGGTACACTTGCTTACAAATTTTTTGACCACTACCTGGCAAGCAGTTATAACAATGGTAAAACAACTTGCTTTTTTATTTATTTATGTTATATGTATTTTCATATACTTACATCATAAAGGTTGGATCTAATGTGATAGAGTAATTAAATTTAATGAGGAGTGCTAGACTGGGATGGTATGGGCATGTGATGAGGAGGCCAGAACACCATATTGCTAGGAGATCTATGGATCTGTGTGTGAAAGGAAACATTGGTAGAGGAAGGCCAAAGAAGGGTTGGATGGAGTGTGTGAAAAAGGATATGAATATGAAAGGAGTGAATGAGAGTATGACAAGTGATAGAAGTGAGTGCGAGAGGAAAACATATTGTACCAACCTCACTTAAGTGGGACAAGGGCAGGGAGATGATGAAAACTTTAATATAATAAACTTTATGGATTTTAAATTAATTTTATATAAGTGCTATACTTAAGTACTTACTTAAAAGTACTTAGTTTTTTCAACATGTAGGATTTTTGTAACTTAAAAAAATCAATAAGTTTTATCTTGGCAGCACAACAAAAAATATCTAAGTACTTATAAATATCTAACCTAACCTAACCTAGCAGTTTAATGTGGGAACAATGATAAAACTACTCATACTCTAGAGTCTGATAGCGGGGACTCCGAGAAACAAGTACATAGATGACCTACTTGATTGGTGTCAGTTTCTCTAGCAGGCGTCTCATTGATATTAATTAACACCTTTCAAATATCTTAATGTTAAACTGTGTTCGTACAGATAAAATGTTAACTTAGATTAGGGTGAAAAAGTAGAGCATCATAGTAAATGTGCCCTTATAATTTGTGCCTATTATATTTAATATCTTTTCAATGCCTGCCCATGCATTACTATTATTACGTACTTAAGTATAAGCTAAATTGAAAGTTGGTTAAATATTAATTGTGCTCCTGTTTTTCGCTGTGAAAATACACGATACTGTATGCATACTGGAGCCCAGACGAGAAGCGAAATCTGTGTGGTTATTTAGGACACTAGAAGTGTGAGGCCTATCCACTAAATACTTAGCCACACTCAGCTTTTACCCTTCTTTTGTGACTGATGCTACGCATGCTAAAACTTCAGTGACCGTAGTCTACGAATTCTTTGACAGGTGCTATGAATTCAGTGACTGATGCCGTAGCATTGGTCACATCACAAGTCGTAACTTCAGTCACTGATGCTAAAACCAACCAATGAAATCTTTAGAAAATATTGTGCAGGTTTCCTCACGATGTTCTCCTTCACCGCAAGAGTGCCGAATAAGGGAGATCTAGACTAGAATCTGGCTGGAATCGGACTGAATGGATGCGTACGCGTCTCCATACAAAATCGTTGTTTTGTATGGACTAACACTGAATGGAGCTGAATAAATGTGTCTAGTCCCGAAACATACATATTATGGATTCGGAAATTGAAAACACATTGCTATATTGGTACGTGCGTAGATCGAACCAGGCTTTCACATTCCGATTGGAAGTCAAAGGCCATCCATAAGCCATCGACGCACTGCACTGTTGGTATTTAAATTATGTAGGTACTTACTTACTTATGATAATAAACCTATCATGTATGTATTGTGTTCCTTAAAACATTTAATTTTATCAAATGTACTTACCTATTATTATCCTACTAACTAAGCCTACTAATTATAAATGCGAATCCTACAACAATATTATAAAGCCGAATGTTTGTGAGTGTGGATGTTTGTTCCTCTGTCCTCAAGGAATAAAACATGGGATACTTTTTATCCCAAAATTCCCACGGAATAAGGTACCACGCGGGTAAAACCGCGGGACACAGCTAGTGTTTTATAAATGCGAATGTTTGAATGTTTTTGATATTTGTTTACTCTTTCAAAAACTACTGTTTCGATTTAGATTAAATTTGGTACAGATGATCCTTATAACTAGGAATAACACATAGGATACTTTTAATCCCATAATTCCCATGGGATTTGGGATTCACGCGGGTAAAACCGCGGGGTGCAGCTAGAAATTATTATATATTCCATGAGAATTATTTTTATTAGTAAGGCCGTGGACATATGTCGGTGGCGCGGCACAGGCCGCCGTGGGACGGCACGACGCGCGACGCTGCCATCGGTAGAAGGTGCGGCACCCGCGCCGCGCCATATCGCGACGTGCACGACGCGACATGTCAAGAGCAGAATGCGTCGTCCATATGAACACAAAAACTGATTTGAAATGATGGTTGCAACTATCATTCCAAAACAGTTAAGCAAATAAAGTAAGACTGACGCGAATCTGTGTTAAAAAAAATTGAAAGCCTATTTAATTATTATTATAAGCACTAGAGTTCGCTAGTACTATTATAGTACTCATTATTATACTGTGACTAGAGTGTAATATTTTTGAGTACTAATTATAATATGTTCATAGTTCGTAGTTGGTATTTTAGATATTAACTTTACTAATAAGTTTTATTTTTAACTACACTTTAATACTGTTTGTTTATCGTAATACTATCCTAAAAAACAATATTAAAACTAGTACTTACCGTAAATGTTTCATAATTTGGTTACTGATTTGATTACCCATTCAACTCCCCTATTTGTTACAATTACTTGTCTAGATTTCTTACCCCTTCCCCACGCTAAGTATTTTTCGCCTTTCTCTCACCCCTCCTATTTGGGTACCTACCTATTGTAAGAAGTTGGATTATAGCTATTAAATAAATGAAACTTCAAATTATTTTTGAACATTTAATCGTGATTAAAATAGACACTGAATTTCACATTTAAAGCGGTAAGTATTACAATAATCTCGCAGACTTACGTAGTATAAGAAAGAGCGACAGAAACAATGTACGTAGTCATAGAAAGAGCGAGACTTAAAGTTAAATAGGTACATACATTTAACATTGAACATTTACCACAACTAATTAGATACCTATAGTACATAAAGCTAGGAAATATAAAATGTATCAAATCAATTAGGTACTTTTATATTGTTTGCAATAGGCTATTCTCCTATTTTTTCAAATATTTTTTAAAATGCTCATATATATCAGATAATCAAGGATTATTTTTATTTCTGCAAAATATACCTGCTAAATGTTAAAAAAAATATATCAAAAATTTGACTTAAAATATACGCGCCAAAACACCGACCGCCATGATGGTGGCGGCGACTGACGTCATATAAACTAAAATGAAGAAATGTCAAAATGCCAGTTTGTCTTGTACTCTTGTAGTGATTTAATATAATTTAATTTCAAGTAAAAATGAGTTTTTATAGCCCATATCGTTGGTGTGTAGCGTTGAATTGTAAAAATTCTACGTTGAAGACTCCAGAAAAGTTATTTATTAATGTGCCGACCGACGTTTCTATGAGAAATGTTTGGTTGGAACTCGCGGGACGAGATCCTGTAAAATATTCTAAGAAATCTCATTTATATCTTTGTGAGGATCACTTTGACGTAAGTACATAAGCTTTTTTTATTGATTTTTATTTAAATTACGATATTACTCTCTTTTTTACTATGTAAACGAGACTTTGAGGTTATTTTTACTACATAGCTCGGTATCATTGCTTTAGTGAAATTGACGTCACATCATGGCGGTCGGCGTTTTCAATCACGTGACATACAGATAATGAAACCTCAATTTTAATTTTGAAAAATAAAATTAACCTTAGGTTTTCATGGGAAAATAACTTTATATTTGCATTTTCCGTGATGAAAACTATCCAAGTAATATAATTTCATAATTTATTGTTGATATAAGAAAATGGCCTATTGTAAAAAGTTTTTCACATGTCGAACGAGCTTATACATATTATAATTGAAATTAATTGATATTTATCAATATGTAGACATTTGTGCGTATTAAATTAAATGTTACATTACAGTCAGTATTCTCCGTACAACAAGTACCTATTGTCTTTGTTGTGTTAGGAATAAGATTAATTAAGTACATATATAAGTACAATTTTGTGATGATTCTACATAATAAGTACTTAAAGTAAAGAGTATTTTTTGTTTTAGTGGTTTAATGGCCTTTATATCGTGTATTTAAACATGCATACATATTTATATTTTTCAGTTGAATGTGTTAGAATGAATGACAACGAGTGCACGTGTGCGTATTTCACCTAAAAATATAACAATAAAGAAAACCCGGATAAACCACCATAATATAGCCGTAGGATCGATCAGACATGACGTTATAAATAGAAAATAAATCGTTGTAACCACGTTACTTGATAACAATTGTTAAAAGATACTATATAGTTTTGTTTATCCTATAAATTCTCATGAAGTTCTAGTTTCTAGACAGACGTAAAAGTATACAATTAAGTATATAAGTAGACATTTTTAAATAAATATGTATACAATAAAGTACAAATTATTCTGACAAATTAGGCAAGCTTCAAAAATTACGAAAGTATATAAGGTTTACCTCAGTCATACTTTTGATTAAAACTTTATCAGTCCTTTAATTTTTGGTTTAATTATACTTAATACATTAATTTCAAGAATAACAAACAAAATTTCCGTTTTGAAAAGAAACTTGGATTTTGAATCCAGATTTAGGACGGCAATCATTCTAATTACCTGCGTTCCAAAACATTATCATATGCAATGTAATGATACAAAATAATATTTTATTGTAAAATTAGTATAAAATGATAAACATTTCAATATTTCGTCTAAATTCTTCGTTCTATAAGTGGTGGACTATTAATACATCAACACTACTACTCGTATATTACCTATCTACCTACCAAACTGATGATGAACAGTATTTGTAAGATTAGGTAGATTAAGAATGTCATTGTTACTATTATGGGTACTCTCACTTATAAAGATCTACAGGTCCTTGGAATTTTATCATAGTACGAGCTTTTAAAGTAGGTACTTAACGTTCATAGATACATTATTTGTAATAGTGTAGATATATGTTCATCGCCACTTGTAAAGCCTTCAACATTTTTAACAATATATCCCTCTATCAAAACGTTTGTTTCTAACTCTAATTTGAGCAGTTTTTTTATAAATTTATGCATTTATTAAAATAGCATGCCCTCCAGGTTTGCGCGGTGTATCATTCATATTGATCACCATATTTGAAGCGCATAAGAGCTCGTTATAAAAATAAAATTATTAGGAAACTAACACTTTCATCACACTTTGTAAGTAACGATTTGAATTTTACTGAAAGTGATAAATAAAAACTATTAAGAACTTTGATAGAGGTACATGCACAGTAATAGGTACCTACTAAGAAGAATCTTATTTTACTCACAATTCTAATACATATACGTAGGTAAACACATCAAATCTTAAAATAAGGTACATTTCCATTTAGCAAAATTAGGTCTATCTAGTAATAGTAGGTACTGTAAATCGATATTTACCTAAACTCTCATTATATTTGTAAGTTAGGCATCTATTTCGTAGGCGACCCACCCAATGCCCAACGCTAATTGGAAACGTACCTATCAATTCTACACATAAAGTTACACATCAAATTGTAATTTTTTTAAAGAACAACATACACTTAATAATTCTAATAATATAATAAGTATGTATTATAATTTAAGTAGGTACATAGAGATGAAACGGGTACCAGAAAGGCAATGCATAATTGCTTGCTATTACAAACCGATAAAGGGAAAATTTCGTTGGATTTATTGAATAAATAATGTCAGCTCGGCTGCTACTGTTATATAATTAACTAACAAAATTACTTTGGCAAATGTGTGAAAAAGCTTCATCACATCGTAGGGAGGTCACGGAAGAGTGCGAATCACGCATGAACTTACACCAAGTCCTTAAATACGTACCAACTTATTGTAAGACGTTCGATGTACTCAATGATACCAATCGGATTACAGCTGAAATACCCATTGCATATCCAACAAAACACTTTTATTATACGTATATCATCTAAATGACTTAAAAATGTACCTGCTTAATTAAAGATAAAACATCTAAGCCTATAAATATACGAACAAATATAATATCCTACGTCATATTAAATGAGTACTCATTGAAACTATTAAAAATTCGCAAAGCGCATATTAAATAGACAGTTAAATATTTCAGGTAAATCTTTGTAAAGTGTCAGGTAGGTTAATTACAGAAAAATGATCGCAAAGCTGAATTATAAAATTATGTAAGTAAGGAATTCAACACGTAGACAAGGTATTAAGTACTTATAAATGCCTTTCGCATTGATTTAAGTACCTTCCTAATGTTTGAATTGTTACAACTCACGGTGTTTGTAATTGACCAAAGTAATCACTAGACTATGTTGTTATTGTAAGTTCGGAGGTCCCTGACTACTGTACTTAATTCTGTTTGCCTGTAATCAGTTTTCTTTAAGTACCTACATGTTACAAAATATGTTTCTTGTATTGGCCCCAACCATCAACCCCAACCTGTATTTATTGGTAAGCTACGTACATAATCACGGATGGTGATCTGCGCATGCGCTAAGAGAATTTGACATCGATATCTCCTAATTTATTTATTTGGAATAATATAAAATAACATAATACAGACCTAGACGCGTTGATGTACACAAATAATTTAATTAAGTACTTATACTAATGTAACAGTATGTAACGACATAAAACCAATGTTTCTTTGTTTATTTAAAAAACAAGTGACGCGGCGAAGCGGACGTGGACGATCCATTGATCAGACAAGATGCTCGACCGACGGTAGATCGATTTGGTATGATGGCTCCAGATGCAGAAACAGGATCAGGTGGAGGTAGAAACAGTGTTTTACGTTTGCGTGACGAATGAATTAAGTGATATAGCTTGTCAGTCACTTTTCTTTTTCATCTGTATTTTCTTTCGGTGGCAGGGGGGCCTCTGGGAGGCCTTCAAAAACCACGTTTTCAACTACGTTTTCAACCACGTTTTCAACTACGTTTTCAACCACGTTTTCAACTACGTTTTCAACCACATTTTCAACCACGTTTTCAACAACGTTTTCAACCACTTTTTCAACCACATTTTCAACCACGTTTTCAACCACGTTTACAACCACGTTTTCAACCACTTTTTTAACAACATTTTCAACCACGTTGTCAAACACTTTTTCAACCACGTTTTCAACTACGTTTTCAACCACGTTTTCAACCACGTTTTCAACCACGTTTTCAACCACGTTTTCAACCACGTTTTCAACCACGTTTTCAACCACGTTTTCAAACACGTTTTCAACCACTTTTTCAACCACGTCTTCAACCACATTTTCAACCACGTTTTCAACCACGTTTTCAACCACGTTTTCAACCACGTTTTCAACCACGTTTTCAACCACGTTTTCAACCACGTTTTCAACCACGTTTTCAACCACGTTTTCTGGTTGGTCATTTTGCTGATTTTCGCGTGCACGTCCTTCACCCTGAGTTGGAAGATTTGGATCCGGTATTGGAGCAAATGTATAAAAAGGAGCAACCACTTCATGAGGTATAAAACCTACATTCAAATCAGCTGTTTGCAGACTCAAGTCATATATAGCTTCATTTAACAACATTTGTTGACTATAAAAATAAGTCATTGGATTCAAAGCAAGAGTATGTGGTCTTTCAGTGCGTGTTGCTTTTTTATTACATTTCGCATTTTTCTGTTTCGCCATTTTCTTAATCTGTTCCGCAGTATACTCTTTAGGTCGGGCTCCATATTTTATGTAGGGATGTTGTTCAAGTTCATCATCATCTGGTTCTGCCTTACTTGCATCATTTGTTGGCTCTGCCTTACTATCACCATTTGTTGGCTCTGCCTTACTGACACCATTTGTTGGCTCTGGCTTACTATCACCATTTGTTGGCTCTGCCTTACTGACATCATCGGTTGGCTCTGGCTTACTATCACCATTTGTTGGCTCTGGCTTACTATCACCATTTGTTGGCTCTGCCTTACTGACATCATCGGTTGGCTCTGGCTTACTATCACCATTTGTTGGCTCTGGCTTACTATCACCATTTGTTGGCTCTGCCTTACTGACACCATTTGTTGGCTCTGGCTTACTATCACCATTTGTTGGCTCTGCCTTACTGACATCATCGGTTGGCTCTGGCTTACTATCACCATTTGTTGGCTCTGGCTTACTATCACCATTTGTTGGCTCTGCCTTACTGACATCATCGGTTGGCTCTGGCTTACTATCACCATTTGTTGGCTCTGGCTTACTATCACCATTTGTTGGCTCTGCCTTACTGACACCATTTGTTGGCTCTGGCTTACTATCACCATTTGTTGGCTCTGCCTTACTGACATCATCGGTTGGCTCTGACTTACTATCACCATTGGTTGGATCTGGCTTACTGACATCATCGGTTGGCTCTGGCTTACTATCACCATTTGTTGGCTCTGGCTTACTATCACCATTTGTTGGCTCTGCCTTACTGACACCATTTGTTGGCTCTGGCTTACTATCACCATTTGTTGGCTCTGCCTTACTGACATCATCGGTTGGCTCTGACTTACTATCACCATTGGTTGGATCTGGCTTACTATCACCATTTGTTGGCTCTGGCTTACTATCACCATTGGTTGGCTCTGGCTTACTATCACCATTTGTTGGCTCCGTCTTACTATCACCATTTGTTGGCTCTGCCTTACTGACATCATCGGTTGGCTCTGCCTTACTATCACCATTTGTTGGCTCTGCCTTACTGACATCATCGGTTGGCTCTGGCTTACTATAACCATTCGTTGGCTCTGTCTTACTATCACCATTTGTTGGCTCTGGCTTACTATCACCATTGGTTGGCTCTGCCTTACTGACATCATCGGTTGGCTCTGCCTTACTGTCACCATTTGTTGGCTCTGCCTTACTATCACCATTTGTTGGCTCTGCCTTACTGACATCATCGGTTGGCTCTGGCTTACTATCACCATTCGTTGGCTCTGTCTTACTATCACCATTTGTTGGCTCTGGCTTACTATCACCATTGGTTGGCTGTGTCTTACTCTCACCATTGGTTGGCTCTGTCTCACTATCACCATTGGTTGGCTCTGTCTTCCTATCACCATTTGTTGGCTCTGGCTTACTATCACCATTTGTTGGCTCCGTCTTACTATCACCATTCGTTGGCTCTGGCTTACTATCACCATTTGTTGGCTCCGTCTTACTATCACCATTCGTTGGCTCTGGCTTACTATCACCATTTGTTGGCTCTGCCTTACTGACATCATCGGTTGGCTCTGGCTTACTATCACCATTCGTTGGCTCTGGCTCACTATCACCATTGGTTGGCTCTGGCTTACTATCACCATTGGTTGGCTCTGGCTTACTATCACCATTGGTTGGCTCTGTCTTACTATCACCATCGGTTGGCTCTGCCTTACTGACATCATTGGTTGGCTCTGGCTTACTATCACCATTGGTTGGCTCTGGCTTACTATCACCATTGGTTGGCTCTGTCTTACTATCACCATTGGTTGGCTCTGGCTTACTATCACCATTTGTTGGCTCTGACTTACTTGCATGATTATTTGGTTCACCGTCTGCTTTGTTTACATTATTGGGGTTGCTATCATTGAAATTGATGAGGACGACTACATATATATTTACACCATTCTTTGGTTCACCATTTGTTGGCTCCGTATTACTTTCATCATTATTTGGCTCTGGCTTACGTTCACCATTCTTTGGTTCATCATTTCCTGGCTCTGCCTCGCTGACACCATGCTTTAGTTCACCATTTATTGGCTCTGTCTTACGTTGACCATTCTTAGGTTCACCATTTAGTGGATCTATCTTCCTTAGACCATTTTTTGGATCACCGTTTATTGGCTCTGCCTTATTTAGACCATTCTTTGGTTCACCATTTATTGGCTCTGCTTTATTTAGTCCAACCGTTGGGGCACCATTTATTGGCTCTGCCTTATTAAGACCATTCTTTGGTTCACCATTTCCTGGCTCCGCCTCACTTACACCATTCTTAGGTTCACCATTTGTTGGCTTCGTCTTACTTACAACATTCTTTGGTTTGGCCTTACTGTTGTTTTCCATTTTTTGTTGGATACTTTCGGAACTCTTATTATTTGCTGGATTGGTACTGACACTGCTGTTGTCATTGAAATAACTTGCCCGCACAGCTAAGTCAGCTACGCGGCCATGCTGGCGCTATGGCCGCGCTAAGCCACGCGCCACATTAATGCTGTCAAATAAACAAGCTAATTTTATATCTAAAGCCTGTGTTGAAGCAAATTGTCCGCCTCTATTGTTCAATTCTTGATTAATACGCTGATACTCGCGCAATATACCATGGAATTCGGTAATAAGAGCATTCCATGATGTAATCGGTATTGATTCATTGTGTAAGATTAGTCTGAATTGACTTTCGAGTCTTACAAAAAAAATGTTAATGGGCATGCCCGGGGGTAGGCGGACTTTTAGTGCAAACTTTATATTTTCTAAAGTTTCAGTAGTCGGGGAAACAGGCTTAGGAAAGCTAAATTTTCTCGGTGCTTTGGCCATATTGCAAGGTTTTTCTGTACAGAAATTTCCTGATGCGTTAATGCGTTTAAAACCTGATTTTCCTATATTAATTATGGAAATTTTATACCTGTTGCTGGCAAATCGCAATCCGAAAATCTGGTTACACTGGAACAATATGGTCGAATCCAGGAAAGATTTTGTGAATAATGTTTATTATTGACACTTTGGTCTCACTTTTTAACTTTATCACTGAGGTGAAGTCAAATTTTCAGTTAAAAATATGATTTTCTCGATACGTGTTTACGTGACAAACAATGTCCGAGGAATGGCTGGGCGTCGGCATGTAGTAGGCGCCCTCGCTCTCCGCCCGCCGCCCGCCGCCCGCCGCTCCAGGCGGGGCGCACTTTATTGATTACTTGTATCGCACTTGAACCTCAAAGACGTAATTGCGCCTGGATATTGCGCAGTAACTAAACAACGCCTACAACGACACTCACCCCCGCCGATCTCGTCCTAGAGTAATAACCTAATGAAACCATTATTTTTATTTAATTGTTCATAAAATGTACCTATTTTTTTATTGCAATCGTTAGGATTCAGTCAGTAAATAATATGACAAGATTTTAAACCCCACCATAACTGGTGAATTATTTTATAAAATATTAAAAGTACTTATTTCAAACTAACGTCTAAACCTTTGTCTAAACTTACGTACAAAACCAGACATAATCCGATCGCTTCAAAATGACTTCCAAATAAAGTTAATTTAAAAAAATATGAAACCGACTTCAGCACTAAAAAGTAAGAAAATAATTTAAAATAAACGATATTATTAATACACTAGCTGTGCCCGCGACTTCGTTCGCGTTCTGGCAACAATGATCCTATTAGGTGATACTTGGCCTTGAATTTTAAATGTAGACATAAACGGGCCTTCGGGTATTTGTTGAGCCCCAAAAGAAGTCATTTGAAATGCACTGTTAAAAGCGCGAATATTATCTAAAAATGATTAGAAAGTGTATATTCTCCTAATAGTAATGATTTGAAAGGTTCCGGTGGATCTTCAAATAGGGATAAGTTCACTTCTCCACCAGAACAACAAAATCCAGCAGACTCATTTCTCCATTTCAAGGCAAAGTGTTTCTATAATTCTTATTCGTAATTTAAGTCCTAAACTGTGCAATGGTTCTCGATTAAAGGTCATAAATCTACAACGTAACATAATTGAAGCAGAAATTTTAACCGGTTGTGGTGTCGAAGAAACCGTCTTGATACCAAGAATACCACTCATCCCTAACAATTTTCCATTCCAATTCAAGCGCACCCAATTCCCAGTCGTGGCGTGTTTTGCTATGACGATAAATAAATCCCAGGGTCAGACACTAAAGGCCGCTGGTGTCGACCTAAGGTCTAATTGTTTTTAGCATGGCCAACTATATGTGGCCTGCTCACGGGTCAGTAATTTATTTATTTATGTTAGCCCCAGAAGGCAAAACCATCAATGTAGTTTATAGAGAAATTCTTTGAATATGAGCTATCATATAACGGAGTTTTGTACATGATGCAAGCACACAAAGACAGTGAACAATAATTTAAAAGCATTTATTTTTTGACCTAAAGTATTTATAGATGGATATCACAATTTTTACTTGATTTAACAAAAAGAAGGTTGAATGCACCTATATATTTAAAACTCAATACTGCCAACCTTTGTGTAAAGAATATCATAAATTTTAGGACCTTTGCACACTGCCTATTTTTCACTCTCACGTAGATACCGTGACGGATTATACTCGATAAAAAAAATTAATGACCAATCTCCATCGTGTTGTTTTACGATTACTCCCCGACCGCTTGACGCGTGAAACAACGGGGACCGCCACCATTCGTTTCCATGAAACAGAGAACTAGGCATCTCTTTCTCATGTATTGCCATTATATTTTAACTTGCTTTAATATAGGCAAAAAATAATCGTTAAATTTGACTAACACAATCTATTAAATATTCAATGCTTTATTATATCGTTAGAAACCTAATTATATTGTTTCAAAATATTACACACAAACAAAGATAGACTATAGTGCTCTCAGTACCATACTTATGTAAATAAATAAAAACACAATAATGGTATTTATAAATTTATTATTAAATACATATAGTGAAATAAATAAGTCATAGATTTGGATAGTGCACACGCAGTATTATTTCGGTCCAGACTGTACACCCTTTGCTAACCCGTCTCACTACACCGTCTAACTTGTATTTCATTTAAATCTGCTTGCTCGTCTGTCAATTAAAAATAATCTGAAAAAAAAAGAAGTTATGTTTACTTACTTATGTAAAGTTTGACAAGCTGTAGGTTTTTCCCCCAGATTAATCCTTTTATGTTAATCAAATATAAGTAAATGTTTCTCTTGGGTGGGAATCGAACTCGTAACCTTCGGCATAACAGGCAGGGTCACCACCAAATACACCACTGTAGTCTTTGACTCGGTCGTCAATCAAGAATTGTTATTGGGTATATCACGAACTTCGATAAGTTATGTAAATTCACCTTTACCTTTTGTCAAAAATAATTATTTTAAGCTGCTGTGTGTTGTTTTTTTTATTTTGTGTTTTTGACAATAAAAGTATTTATATTTATTTAAATCATTACAAACGGTATTAATTTTTATTATTAACTTACTTACCTAATTTACTGTAATGAAAAATATGTCGAGAATTTAACTAAGAACTGACAACACAAACCTGTAACAGTCGAAATCCATATGCGTATTTAGTTTTAAGGAAATAAAGTGACCAGCTGCTTACTTTTTTCTATAATCCATTAGTCATCCTTTAGAATAGTATGTGGGGCATCACTTTTACATGCTTTTAGATTATTTAATATTTTAAATTTATAAATAAAGATTGAAAACACGGATCACTTGATACTAAAGACACTGACAATAAATAAATGCCATTTTGACATTGTCACCGAGTTTCCAATTTCTGCCGTTTCACGGGTCAAGCGGTCGAGGAGTACCTACTTTGACATTAGCAGAATTGCGTAGTTATGGCAGCAGTAGCCAAAAACTATTTTGTTTATTGAATGAATACCTTGACGGTGCTGTAGATATTTTTTTGATGTCTGATGCACCATTTTGAGAACTTTAGTATATTACGATCTAATCTCCTCGGTAGCTCAATTGGATAGAGCAGTGCTACGGTTCAGCATGGATCCGGATTCAAGTTCTAGCTAAGGCGAAAATTTTCAATGCATTTTTCTAAAAGGCTAATAAGTTATTTTAATTAAACTTAAACTATTTAATAAAATATTTATGTTAATAATGTATCCATCAGCAGTTTTCTTATTGTTTTTTATTATGGGAAAGACACTCTGTTGATGTTTCTTTAACATAGTACGCACGTACACAGCACTTAAATATTACGTCTATACTATTTTTTTTTACGCCTGAAAATCCGATATGTGCAATTGTGCATATGCCCTTTAAGCGTTCGATATTGAAGTATTCTACATTCTGTCAAATTTGATATCTATGAAATATTATTATACAAAATCCAAAATGTAGTATTTTTGTCAGCAATGTTTTCTCGTCAAAAGGAAGCGAAGTGTTGATAAATATATTTTTTGTTTGAAATCAGAGGACCGAAGAACAACATAGACTATACGATTCCTCCTAAATTTTAAAGAACATCTCAATAACTTAGAACTAACTAAGGTGGTAAGTTGCGCGATATAAACGGATATTACCCAAGCGATGTCGTGGGCGGAGTATTGTTTATTAAATTCAAAACAACAAAATAGATTTTTATTGATAACTTTTCTTCTCGTTATCCAAATAAGATGAAACAAAGCCTATATATTGCGCCAAATTAAGCTTAATCCATATGTGGAAACGCCATGAAAATCCGTTCAGTACTGTCTGAGATTATCGCGAACAGACAGACAGACAGACAGACAGGAAAGAAAGTCGAAAATTGATTTTTTGTGTTCCTTTGACCTTCTTTTATCCCCCCCTATCAGTTTTAGGTAAATTTATTTAATGTACAGACACGGTGGTTCTACTGTTTTATTATTAGTATAGATATTTACAATTTATAATTAGTAACTTTCCTCACGGTCACGGTCCCCCGGGGGGGGGGGGGTGTACCTCATGCGATGTACTTGACTTGGGCGTCACTAGGACCTGGGTATAGGCTATATTTTATCCCGGTATGCCCACGGGAAAGAGAACTACGCGGGCCAGCCCACGTGTATGTCTATTTGGTCTAATGCGGCCTCCTCTGTGGATATGTTGTTGTGGTGTAACAAAAATAATTTCAAAGATAGAGTGGCGACGCGCTTACCGACTAAAAGCCCTTGGTGTACCACCTCTGCGCTTATGGCCGAAACCGCAAGAAACGCGGCTGCACGCTACTACGATCCCGGTCAGCGCCTCTACCCTGTTAAGGGTTTCTCCTCCGAGCTAGAATGTAGTTCTAGGCGACAGATGTTGAGTTACCCTCTTCCGAAAGTACCGCGCGCCACCTCGAGGCCTATATGGCGGCAGTGGATCTCCCCCCGGGGATCACTGCCGCAGGTCGGGCGTATGGCGGTTGCAGGACAAAGTGGTAGTCCCGCTTCCGTCTGCCCAACCTTCTGCTGCGGATAGTATTAGTGGAGAGGGCTTCGCGCTCTCTCTGCAGCTTTTTTTAGAGTACGACCTCACAAAAAGGTGGACACTCCAATCCAAGACCTCTCCTCGCTCACCATAGCAGAGACTACATTTGGCAAGGAGAGGTCGTTTCCCACGATTGCCGCGAGAGTTGCGAGGGCAATAGCCTCTTGCAGGGATTTTTTCGCTGCTCTATAAGTGTCGAGCAGTTCAACCTCAACGGGTACCGCTTGAATCCTGTCCCATGAGCTGATGTTACTCATGATTCATAATCTAACACAACCCTGCATTTTATTACTTCTTTTTAACTTCATCAATACCCAATTAAACCATCATTTTATTACAAAACTTCTTTATAACCACAAAGGTATAAGAACTTTTTAGAAAATTAACCAAAGTCAAAATAAAAACGAAAATAGAGGATGACGTTTATACTGTCTATTTATTAATTAAAATAATATATACAATCTAATCTGGCGCAGTGTTTGTTTGGAATATCTAAATATATTTTTTTACGAAAAGTTTTATGAAAACGCTCTGAAGATATTATGTGTAATAGGTACCCATAATAGTATAAAAAAACATTTTTAAAAAATGTTGTAGGTTCGGGTTTATTTCAGTGTGTGTTACTGAATTAAAAAACAGGACATTTTTATATCTAAAACCCATAAATTGTGAACAGCATTTGATTTAAATACGAAAGAATACAGCCAAAAAACTTTCATCCAGAAATTCTTATGGTATCAAGAATATCGCGAGCAAAACCACGGGTCACAGGTAGTTTTACTTTTAATAATGTCAATCGACACCCCAGCCTACATTGTTGCGGGTTTTTCCTCGATTTTTCCTGGATCCCATCATCAGATCCTGATTTCCTTGACATGGGACCACGTCGCGAATATCCGCTTTCTAATGAAACAAGAATTTTAAAATGCTCCATTCATGATTACAAAGAAATCGCGTAACAAACACACAAAAAAAAAAAAAAAACATACGCGTCCAATAGAGAACCTCCTCCTGTTTTTTTGGAAGTCGGTTAAAAATCAGGAGCAGGTTCTCTATTCGACATGTAGTATATACAGGGTTATTGGTTAAGTCGACCTATTCCCGTCAAGGGCGTGTAGTTTACATCGTTTCCGACTGATTTCACCATGAAACACCCTACCCTAAACCTAACCGTTTAAGAGATATTTCAATTTATTGGTTTTTATAAAAATCACCGGATCTTCGGCTATAAGCTTGGATATTTTCAAATGCGCATGTCTTATTATTACTATTACTTGATTTTTACGTTTACAATAAGGTGCTTTGTGACCCCAATAACCAATATTGTACCTAAAATAAATAAATAAGTAGTTGTAGACGATTGAAACTTTTAAAAAATAATAACAATCAGAAAGTTTATTTTTCTTTCAAGGATATCTAGAAAAAAAAATATGGCACCTGTTTGGCAGATGTGCTTAAAAATATCTACGTTTCATCGGCTATCCAACGAGCTATAACAACCTAGGGTTTTATCGAAATTTCGTACAAAACATGTAGTTTTATAGGCTACCGGGGAGGTTAAATAAAGCAATAGGTCAGCATACAGAACAAGATACTAAACTTATCAAACTTTTAAGTACTACACACACCATTTTTGAGTCTAAATTTCATGTTCGACATGTCGGCCCCTGCATTGCACACATCTTCGCATTATTTTGCGAAGACCAGTTTTCACTACACCAGTAGTTAATTTTGTTCTTATTTCATTGGCCGCATTAATGTTTCTGTCTCTCAGTACTTCAATTGATGAAATTGGGTTGGGCTCACTGTACATGACAGTATAAACGTCAGCCTCTATTTTCGTTTTTATTTTAACTTTGGTTAATCTAAAAAGTTCTTATACCTTAGTGGTTATAAAGAAGTTTTGTAATAAACTGATGGGTTTGATTGGGATGATGAAGTTAAAAAGAAGTAATAAAATGCAGGGTTGTGTTAGATTATAATTAATCATGTGTAACATCAGCTCATGGGACAGGATTCAAGCGGTACCCGTTGAGGCTGAACTGCTCGACACTTACAGAGCAGCGAAGAAATCCCTGCTAGAGGCTATTGCCCTCGCAACTCTCAAGGCAATCGTGGGAAACGACCTCTCCTTGCCAAATGTAGTCTCTGCTATGGTGAGCGAGGAGAGGTCTTGGATTGGAGTGTCCACTTTTTATGAGGTCGTTCTCTCGCAAAAAGAAGCTGCGGAGAGAGAGCGCGAAGTCCTCTCCACTAACACTATCCGCAGCAGATGGTTGGGCAGACGGAGGGAGGGACTACATAGGTCATTTAAGTCTTCTCGCAGGAAATTTTCATAGGTTTTCCTATTTAAATTGTCGGGGAGAAAGTAAGGCCCAATTGAATGATTGGAAATAATGCCCATCCACATATTCAGGCAAATCGATTGGACGAAGTGGGCCCATATCCTGGTCAGCCAGAAGTCCGGACTTAACCCCCATGGATTTTTATACGTACATAAAGAGTCTCATGTACAGTCAGCCCAACCCAATTTCATCAATTGAAGTACTGAGAGACAGAAACATTAATGCGGCCAATGAAATAAGAACAAAATTAACTACTGGTGTAGTGAAAACTGGTCTTCGCAAAATAATGCGAAGATGTGTGCAATGCAGGGGCCGACATGTCGAACATGAAATTTAGACTCAAAAATGGTGTGTGTAGTACTTAAAAGTTTAATAAGTTTAGTATCTTGTTCTGTATGCTGACCTATTGTTTTATTTAACCTCCCCGGTAGCCTATAAAACTACATATTTTGTACGAAATTTCGATAAAACCCTAGGTTGTTATAGCTCGTTGGATAGCCGATGAAACGTAGATATTTTTAAGCACATCTGCCAAACAGGTGCCATATTTTTTTTTCTAGATATCCTTGAAAGAAAAATAAACTTTCTGATTGTTATTATTTTTTAAAAGTTTCAATCGTCTACAACTACTTATTTATTTATTTTAGGTACAATATTGGTTATTGGGGTCACAAAGCACCTTATTGTAAACGTAAAAATCAAGTAATAGTAATAATAAGACATGCGCATTTGAAAATATCCAAGCTTATAGCCGAAGATCCGGTGATTTTTATAAAAACAAATAAATTGAAATATCTCTTAAACGGTTAGGTTTAGGGTAGGGTGTTTCATGGTGAAATCAGTCGGAAACGATGTAAACTACACGCCCTTGACGGGAATAGGTCGACTTAACCAATAACCCTGTATATATATATATATATATATATATATATATATATATATATATATATATATATATATATATATATATATATATATATATATTTTTGTGTGTTTGTTACGCGTTTTCTTTGCAATCATGAATGGGGTATTTTAAAATTCTTGTTTCATTAGAAAGCGGATATTCGCGAAGTGGTCCCATGTCAAGGAAATCAGGATCTGATGATGGGATCCAGGATAAATCGAGGAAAACCCCCAACATTGTTGGCTGGGGGTGTCGATTGACATTATTAAAAGTAAAACTACCTGTGACCCGTGGTTTTGCTCGCGATATTCTTGATACCATAAGAATTTCTGGATGAAAATGTTCACAATTCATGGGTTTTAGATATAAAAAGGTCCCTATTTTTAATTCGTCAAGACACACCAAAATAAACCCGAACCAACAAAATTTCTAAAAATGTTTTTTATACTATATATATATATATATATATATATATATATAATAGGTACCTATTACACATATATCTTCAGTGCGTATTCATAAAACATTAGTAAAAAATATATATTTAGAAATTACAAACAAACACTGCACCATATTAGTTTAAATAGACAGTATAAACGTCAGCCTCTATTTTCGTTTTTATTTTAACTTTGGTTAATCTAAAAAGTTCTTATACCTTAAGTGGTTATAAAGAAGTTTTGTAATAAACTGATGGGTTTTTTTTTTTTTTTTTTTTTTTAATACTTAACCCTCCAACATTATTGGAGACTGTATTTGGCTAATCTACTCATTCATACCAGTTCTCGCTTTTATGCCTCTCGTACTTTCATTCTTCATACTGGTTCTTTCTTGCATCCTTCATCTTTCATTGCTATTTTGGGTGGGATTCCCAACTAACGATCTAGACCTATCTAACATTAATAAAAAAATTTCTTAATATCTAGTAGGGTAAATAACTTAAGACACTAGAGATTTTTTATTTACATTTACATATTATGGCCTCTTAATACTATAAACATCATTTATAGAAAAGTGGCTTATTTTTTTACTTATTACTAGTTATTACTTTCTTACATACTATCTTACAAAATTTTAAAAACTTATCTCTAATATTCTTATTTTCTAATATTTTATTTACATTTACGCTGTTTATGTTGACATCAATTTCCTGCTCAATATTGTATCTTTCAATACCAAATATGGGACATTCGAGCGTGACGTGGATGGAGCTTTCTTCTACTTGCGGGTCGCATCTGCACGACGGACTCTCCTTGCACTTGAAGCGATATAAATACGAGGAGAATCCGCCGTGCCCCGTCATCAATTGAGTTAATACCGGGTCATTTTTTAGTCTTTTGATTACGGGGTATGCTTTAACAGCATCAGGGAAGAATACCTTCGTGGTGGAGCCGGTACTTCCAGTTTTATAGCGCCGATTCCATTCGTCAAGCGCTTCCAGACGGATTTGTCGCTTGAGGAATGACATCGGGCATCTGCTGTAGTGTGATTTTGTTTTTGTGTATAGTGCTGCGTGTTTTGCGAGTTCATCCGCCCTCTCGTTTCCCTCCAGCCCCGCGTGAGCCTTTATCCAATAAAGGTGGAGATGTTTACCATCTCCACTTATTTTATTTAAGTTTATTCTAGTTTTTATTGCGAGGAGCTGAAGGGAAGTGTTGTTGGTTACTGTTTCGAGGGCGGATCGTGAGTCACTGTATATGCTGTATGTTGGCGCATCCCCCTTCAGCACTATGTTGGTTGCCTCATATATCGCCAGCAATTCCGCCTGATAAACGGTGCAGCACTGGTCCAGTTTTAACTTTTTGGTTTTTATTTCCATGCCGCTTTCCCAGACGGACAGTGCGGCTCCGGTTTTTCCCTCTATCTTACTGCCGTCTGTGTAGATTTTTGGGCCTTCCCTACTGGTTCTTTCCAGTGCTGCACCGTCTTCCACGCAGGTAAACTGCCGCGATACGAAGGAAGCTGGGTGTTGTGTGTCCACAAAGGCGACCGGCTTTTCGATATCTCTGTCTCTCACAACCCTGCAAGCGAACCCCTTCCTTTCTTCATAAAAGGAGGCTGCTTCCCTTATCCTTATGTCTAAGGGAAGCAGGCCCGCTAAAACTAGTGCAGAGTTGAGGGAGACAGTTTTATATGCTTTAATCACCTTTTGGACGAAACCACGTTGCACCGCTTCGAGGTGTTTTTTGGTACCAATTTTGAGAGTGGCGGGCGCCCAGGCACTCGCTGCATACATTATCGTGGGTTCCACCACAGCCATGTAGATAGTGCGGATTATGTCCGGTTTTAGTCCCCAGTAAATTTTCGCTGTTCTCGCTAGTTGTTTGTAGAAGTTTAATGCTTTTCGGCAGACACTTGCGACGTGGGCGTTAAACGTCAGCTTGTCATCGATGATGAGACCCAACACCTTCATTTCCTTAGACACTCCAATGTCGATCCCTCCCATGCTCAGGCGCGGCGTGTCGTACTTGAGCTTTCGCGTTATATTCATCGCGTGCGTTTTCTGCGGTGCGAATTTCAGCTTGTTTCTGACACCCCACGCCCGAACATATTCGAGTGCGGCATTGGCTTGTCTCTCTATCTGGGCTGCAGTCTCTCCATCGACCACAAGCATGATGTCGTCGGCAAACGCTTGGCTGTAGTGCCCGTCTTTTTGGAGCCCTTTAAGGAGTGGGTCCAGGAGAAGGTTCCACAGGATTGGTCCACCTATAGAGCCCTGAACACACCCCTTGTTGGTCCTCCTGACGTGCTCCACCCCCATATACCTGACCCTGACGCTCCTGTCGCTTAGGTAACTGTCCAAGACCCTTCTGATGTTAATCGGACACTTTTCCTCAGCCAGACGGTTTCTAATGGCCGGCCACCATGCGCTATCAAAAGCTCCCTCTATGTCCAAAGACACTAGCGTGACAATCTTTTTCTGGTCCAACTTGTTGCGGATGTGCTGCATTAAGGTATAGAGGGAGTCCTCTGTGCTCTTCTGGGGCATGAAGCCGAACTGGCGAGTACTCATCCTCGGGATCAGGTGGTACTTTACTCGGGATATTAACATCTTCTCGAAGACCTTCCCGAGCACTGGTAGAAGGCCTATGGGCCTATATGATTTGGGGACAGTATACTTTTCCTTGCCCGGCTTTCTTAGTACAACCACTGTTGCTTCCTTCCAGATTGTCGGGAAGTGGTGGTGCGCCAGGCATTGGTTTAGAAGCGTCAGGTGCAGGTCAGGGTTGTTCTTGATGACTTGGCCGCATATGTCCGCCGTAAAGCCATCGGCTCCTGGGGCTTTTTTAGGGCTGAAAGAGTCTATCGCCATTTGGAGTTCGGTCTGCGTAAACAATGGATCGCACAGATCATCTTGCCTCTCATTGTTTACTTCATCGGCTAATTGCCTTATTCGGCGATGTTCAGTGTTGTCGCTGTCTGTGAGGTCTTCCGGGTAGAAGGTTTCTGCAAGCAGCCTTACGGAACCTTTTGCGTCCAACACTGTACCTTCTTTCTCCATCGGCAGGTCCTCTTCTCTGCTCTTTGTTTTCCCTATTACCCTATATATTCCTTCCCAAACCCTTTCCCTGTCCTGTTTCCCACAGAACTCCTTCCAGCTCTCTACCTGTGCTCTCTGTGCTTCTAACTCATATTCTTCTTTCTTTTTCAGGTACTCGTCGACGACCCTGGCTCTCCTGACTGGCGCGGCGCATCTGATCCTGTGTTTCCTGGTGGTGACTTCCTTCTTCAACTTCTCAAGCTTCTCGGACCACCATGGTATGGTAAGTGTTTTGTTATTTCTCTTTTTGGGTATGGCTATTGTGCATGCTTTTGTAATTGTGTCTGTATATGTTTGTATAATTGCGTCAATTTGGGCTTTATTATTTATTTGTTTTATATGGTCTATTGTAATGTTGTTGTCTATTTTTAATTGTTCCAGTTTCTCATGAAACTGGTCCCAATTGGCCTTTTTTGTGTTAAAAATTCGTGTTGTTCTTTCAATTTTGATACCTCCAGATTTTTTAAGTTTAATGCCGAATGTAATACCATTGTGGTCCGAGCTCGTGAGGTTTTCCACTACTTTCCAATCATCCACCAGGTGCAGGATGTTGGTTGAACAGGCTGTTATGTCGACATGGCTACTGTAGCGCTTGCCGCCTCTGATGGTGTCAAAAGTTGGAGTGTTTCCGGTGTTTAACACGTGCATGCCTAGGTCGTCTAGAGTACCCGCCATCTCTTCTCCTCTGCTATCCATTTTTGTGCTCCCTCACCATGCACTCTTTGCGTTGGCATCTCCTCCCAGCAGAAGCCTGCCAGATCCGGTTTCGGCTTTTATTCTAGCTAGTTTCTCCAGGTATGGCCCAATGGGCTGGTCTGGCTCAAAATAGTAGGAGACCAGCGTGATCTCCCAGGCACTGGTTCGGATCCCCACCACTAAGATGTTGTTCGTGGTGAGTTTTGGGTACTGGATGATATCCAGGGTAGAGTCAAAGACTGCTATTGCAGCCTTCACTGTCCCTTCTCCTATGTCAGTGCTCTGGAAGACCCTTACGCCCTGGTAGCTCCTCATCTTTTTTGCCCCACCCACGTCTCCTGGAGAAGTGCAACCGCTAGCTTACTATTCTTCGCTTCAATCAGGATTTCGTTCGTGGCAAGCCTCTTTCGTTGAAGATTTTGCTGTGCGATCCTGTATGCCTGTGGAGTGCCCTTAGCAGTATGCCACGGTGGATCTCGCTAATGCATCCCATCTGCGCCTCACCGGGCATTCCGTGCTGAAGGCGTTGTGGTCCACACGGCCTATTTTCGCTTTTACGCAGTTTGTGCAACTGGGGGTCCCTTCCGAGAGCCAATCTGCACAGTTGGCTTTCATGTGCTGTCCACCACAGTGGCTGCACACGTCCTCCACATCTTTGCAGAATCTTTTGCCGTGTCCGTACCCCAAACAGCGCGAGCACTGTATGAGTGGGGATTGGTCCACGACTCGGATCCTCTGCAGATCAACGTGAACAGCCCCTGCGGTGGTCAGCCTCTGCCATATGGGTGCCGAGACTCTGAGCACGACGTGTGCTGTATGGGGGTTTCTAGCCTTCCGTCTGTAGCGTAACTCCATTCGATCGTCTTCTTTTGCCAGGTCCCTCAGTAGGTGTTTGTTTTGCACTCTAATGGCGTTGAGTATATCCTCATCAGAGTTGCTTCTGAGAACTCCTAGGAGAGCTATGAGGGGCTCTTTATTTCTTATTTCCTCCATACTTAGTAAGTCTCCTTTCTCTTTTATTCTCTCCTGTACCTTTCTTAGTTCCTCTTGGTTTTTGCATCCTACTATCACCTTTCTATCTTTTGCCTTCCTGATCTTGTCTATTTTTACACCGCCGTCCTTTGCGTTTACTGCCTTTTTTATTCTATCAAGGACTTCCTCACCGGTTTCAGTTTCGTCCTTGGAGGTGATGACGACCGAGTGTAGCGCTGTTTGCTGCGGAGGCTTGCTCACACTGCTTCCGGCTAGCACACTCGCGTACGTCCTCTCCTCCAGGACCTTCTGGTGCTTTCCTATCTTCTCTTTTAGCTCTTCCATCTTTTCATTGTTCTCCCGTATCAGCCTCCCATGTTCCTCCAGCTTCCTGCATAGCTCATCGCTAGTTGGGACAGGCTGGACTGATGGCGTGGGAGGAGTAACCACGTCCTTCTTTCCAGTCGGTTCCTTTTCCTTACCTTTTTCGGCTTCGGCTTCTTTGACTAGCTGATAAAGTCGGTCCAGTGAGGCTAGAATTCCATCCTTTATTTCAGTCTTCGTATTTCGAGAGCTGTTGAGATGGACTAGATTTGCCTTGTTTAGGCAAGATCTCGCCTCTGCAACTCTCGAGATAGGAGTGACTCTCGGTGGTGAGAGGCTGAGAACCGCGCTTGTTTTTGTTTTTTGTGTGGGCGCTGTTTGGGTGTCTATTGACGCCTCCTGCGATGGTTCTCCGAGAAGATCCATGGGTGGTTGGCGGAACTTCTCCTTTGCCTTCTCTTTTGCAGGTCTTTGTGAAGAGCTGAGCGGTTTTATTTTGGGGGCTACTTTCCCCGACGTTTCTCCACTTCTCGGAGGGCTGATAGGAGAGACCGGTGATATTCTACCGGACTCCCAGTCATCGATGCTGCTCCTAACTTTTGGTAGACCGGATCCAGTCCGTTCTACAGGTCCGCTGGCGCTACTGTGCTCACTGGACTTCCTGGTCGGGGTGCGAGTTGGGGCGAACATTTTAGGAGGGTCGCGTCAATAATTATATTGTCAAAATTTTAAAAGTTTGTAAAAGTTGTAAATACTAGTCTAATAATATGTGTAAAATAAAATTGTAAAATTATAAATCTAACAGTAATAAATTACCGTTTGTCTTTTCCAGATGCTGTGGGCTGCTCAAGAGTTCTTGTCCACTGTCGTTTGAGGTAAGTGCTGGGAGTGCGCGTGTGTGTGTGTGTGTGTGTGTGAGTGTGTGTGTGTGAGTGTGTGTGTGTGTGTGTGTGTGTGAGAGTGTGTGTGTGAGTAGATGTATGTGGGGATGTGTTTATGTTAATGTATGTGAGTGTGTTAGGTGTATGTGTGCTTGTGTGTAGGTGTGTACTGGAGTCCTGCTCCACTGGTTTCACCACCAAGGTATCTTACAGAACGCGATGATTATGTTCCAGAATTAAAACAAGGAAAAAACACAAAAAACACAAAAACTCAAAAACTACTCGGCCGATTTTTTCGAGCTTTTTGTCAAATCTTCTGTTCGTCGAGGCGCTTCAGAGTCCGTTATAAAATTGGGGGGTCACCGCTTCAGATTCGGAGATAAAATTTTTTGAAAATTTTCAAAACTTCATTTGACCATAACTTGGTAATTTCTTGCCGGAATTTTTTTTTGAAACTGCCTCCGGTGTTGTGAGCTGCAGCCGCGTCTGGACCTTCTGTCCGCTTTGCTCCAACTCTCCTCCTTCGTAGAACACGTGCCACGTGGTTTTTCGGTTTTCTTAAGATTTCTCGGCCACAACTGGCCGAAAAAATCCAAATTTTTTAGGGAGGGTAGTCCTCCTCCTGGGGCACAGAACTGCAGTCGAAAACCGTGGGGTCGCCGCTCTGGATCGAGCGCCGCACGCACTTTAAGTTTTAATTTTTTGGTTATATTCACTTTTTCACAGATAGTTTCGTCAATTTTCTTCCGATCGTTACGCGTGTTTTTCCGTCATATAGGTGTCACTTTTGCGCGTCTTTTGATGTATCGTACTCCACTGTACGTCAAGAAAAACTATTTATTTCGATTTTTTACAAGTGGAGACACTCTGGGATGCGTCCTCTCTCGGCTGCGGTTTCAGTCAAGTCCTCGGGAGGGGTTCAGCCACCTGGGTGCGGGAGGGGGGTTGAGCTACTTGGGGTTGGGATGGGGGTAGGGTCACCTGGGGTCGGGTGGGGGTTCGATGGGTTTGATTGGGATGATGAAGTTAAAAAGAAGTAATAAAATGCAGGGTTGTGTTAGATTATAATTAATCATGTGTAACATCAGCTCATGGGACAGGATTCAAGCGGTACCCGTTGAGGCTGAACTGCTCGACACTTACAGAGCAGCGAAGAAATCCCTGCTAGAGGCTATTGCCCTCGCAACTCTCAAGGCAATCGTGGGAAACGACCTCTCCTTGCCAAATGTAGTCTCTGCTATGGTGAGCGAGGAGAGGTCTTGGATTGGAGTGTCCACTTTTTATGAGGTCGTTCTCTCGCAAAAAGAAGCTGCGGAGAGAGAGCGCGAAGTCCTCTCCACTAACACTATCCGCAGCAGATGGTTGGGCAGACGGAGGGAGGGACTACCAATTTGTCCTGCAACCGCCATACGCCCGACCTGCGGCAGTAATCCCCGGGGGGAGATCCACTGCCGCCATATAAGCCTCCAGGTGGCGCGCGCGGTGTGTCCGCGCGCTAGTTTCGGAAGGGGGTGACTCAACATCTCTCGCCCAGAGCTACATTCTAGCTCGGAGGAGAAACCCTTAACAGGGTAGAGGCGCTGTCCGGGATCGTAGTAGCGTGCAGCCGCGTTTCTTCCAGTTTTGGCCATAAGCGCGGAGGTGGCATCTTATGCGGCGCGGAGTCCGACATACCCCGTCGTTCCCCTGGACAGAGGAAAGACGTAAAGTCTTCCTCCCTCAAAAAAAAGGATTCAAGAGATCCACGAGTCAAAAGCTCTTCTGGAGGAAAATTTAAGCGTCTTTTGTAGAGGGAGACTTACTGCTCACTAAAAAATTTAAAATAAAGTTAATTTAAAAAAATAAGAAACCGACTTCATCACTAAAAAGTAAGAAAATAAACGATATCTTTAAGACATACTTATTTATAATTAGTTACTTTTGGAGTCGGTGACAGTCAAAGCCTTAGAGTCAAAGCCTTCATTAATATTAAAGGCGCGTCTCGTGCTATCTTATAAGGAAAAAAAACTATCCTGGGCTGGCACTAACTCCAAAAGTTACTAATTATAAATTGTAAATATGTCTTAAAGATATCGTTTATTTTAAATTATTTTGTTACTTTTTAGTGATAAAGTCGGTTTCTTATTTTTTTAAATTAACTTTATAATACCTATGTTTTCCTTCTCCGAAAGCA
Organism: Timandra comae; assembly: GCA_958496195.1. NCBI lineage: Eukaryota > Metazoa > Arthropoda > Insecta > Lepidoptera > Geometridae > Timandra > Timandra comae. The sequence goes on along the minus strand of OY292353.1, from coordinate 9,416,662 downwards.
TCGCCTAAAGGTTCAAAATTCGAAAAGACATTGGTACGTGGATGGCCGATATCGAATCAAGCACCTTCCAAATTGAAGTCCGAGTAACTTAACCACTACGCAATCGACGCTCTGATAACAACTTCACTAGAATTGGGTAGGCTCTAGGGGTAGGCATAGGGTAGGCTCGATCCCCTCGGTGGGGATATACATAAATATGTATATGAGCTGATGATGATGCCTAGAATTCTTACTTAAAGATAGGCAACTTTATTGTGAAAATTACTTTGAGGGGAGTATCTGAGTTGTTTATTCAATGACAGTTAAAAATAGCTACCGCCCTGTGCTACCATTGTTATTCCGCGCAGGGCGCGGCGCAGAGGGAGAAAATGAATATTCACCCTCCCATTCCCGCTGACCTCGAGAGTCCTGCGAGCCATATAAGGTAATGTCTGGGCGCCTTGCCAATTCCTTTGTTATGTTTTCTCTTTCAAGTACTTATAATATTGCGTAATAATATACTTACTATGCAAAATTATTATAATTAATGAATCTATGGCAACAACTCATTAAGTACACAAATAAAGAAAATCTAATTGTCTAAAAAATATAAGTAAGTAAATATTGTGTGCTTTGGTGCACTTTGGGCGGCCCAAGGGAAGATACGCCATTGTTAACTAGCAACCTGTGGACGGGCTTGCTTGAAACAATGTCTCGACCGAGGAAGTTGAAGACGACTCTAATGATAAGCATAACACAATAAAAGGCTACTTTATACTTTCACTTACATTGTTAATATACAGTATTTAAGCTACACTATGTAGTTAGCATAACCAATAATATAGGTAGATTTATCTTAGTATCTAAATAAATAATAGGTTCAACTTCTAAAGTCTTCTAGTTACTTAATACCGATTTTTATAATTATTAGAAACTTCATTTATTATTTTTACAATTAAGTTAACAATATAAATGTAAGTATTACACGGGTTCCTGTAGAAAAATCTGGAAAAAACTTAGCATTTGTTAGTAATACTTATAATAATGAATAAGTATTCATTACATAGCGCTACGAAGATGTTTAAAATCAATAGTAAATACCGTCCCAGTACAGCAGCGTTTTTAATTTATTTATTACAAATTACAAATATACCCATAATTTCTCTTTATAGTACATATTAGTGTATGTAAACTGTTGTTAGAATTTTAGGTGTCAAGTATTTGTATAGTATTGTACATAGTGTTTTATCCCACCCAATACAAAAACGATTTACCGTAGCAACAAGTAACCGACATCGTGGTTGGCAGCGAATACTAGTACTTAAATAAATCGTCTTATTTACCATATATATACATAAGTAAATATATCATTTATTTCGAGTTTCCGATAAATTATTATCCCATTAATCATAATATTTTTTGCACGTCATCCCTAGATCCCACGCCAGAGCTACGGTCTATATTATAAAGTGACAATGAATGTTGCCGTGTTCGTCTTGTTGTTAATAACATGTTTGGTAAATAACAAACAATCCTTCTCGGTCGTATAGAAATCAATTTGGTCGTTTACCAAAGTAAAAGAAAGCACTTGTAAGTAATTATGATTAGAAAAACAAAGCCAAACATTTTTTTAAATTAGTTTTTTAATTAAGCACTTACATTGTTCTACGAACGCAACAAAGTCTATCCGCCACTTACATGACATATTATTATTCTACTAGCTGATGCCAGCGACTTCGTCCGCGTGGAAATTGGTTTATTTATTTTACGTACTTACCTAGTTGACTTTTTCAAAGTTATCAAACAAATTCTATACCGGATGTTGAAATTATTTTAATCATATGTAATCATTACTAAAAAAACAATTATTTTTCTATAATAAAAAATATCACAACAATACTTGGTTATGTAAAAGGTCTGTTTTAACTCCTCGAAATGATCAAGCATGTGCAATAAATAATGAAATACTGTCGCGTATTCAAGGAGGAAGTCGAGAGTATATCTCTATCAATATAATGATGGATCAAGAAGAATCCACAAATTATCCGATAGAATTTCTGAATTCATTAAATGTTCCTGGACACCCCTCACATACAATAAATTTAAAAATCGGTGTTTCTATACTTCTTATTCGTAATTTAAGTCCTAAACTGTGCAATGGTACTCGATTAAAGGTCATAAATCTACAACGTAACGTAATTGAAGCAGAAATTTTAACCGGTTGTGGTGTCGAAGAAACCGTCTTGATACCAAGAATACCACTCATCCCTAACAATTTTCCATTCCAATTCAAGCGCACCCAATTCCCAGTCGTGGCGTGTTTTGCTATGACGATAAATAAATCCCAGGGTCAGACACTAAAGGCCGCTGGTGTCGACCTAAGGTCTAATTGTTTTTAGCATGGCCAACTATATGTGGCCTGCTCACGGGTCAGTAATTTATTTATTTATGTTAGCCCCAGAAGGCAAAACCATCAGTGTAGTTTATAGAGAAATTCTTTGAATATGAACTATCATATAACAAAGTTTTGTACATGATGCATGATGCACACAAAGACAGTGAACAATAATTTAAAAGCATTTTTTTTGTCCTAATGTTTTTACAGATGGATATCACAATTTTTGCTTGATTTAACAAAAAGAAGGTTGAATGCACCTATATATTTAAAACTCAATATTGCCAACCTTTGTGTAAAGAATATCATACATTTTAGGACCTTTGCACACTGCCTAGTTTTCACTCTCACGTAGATACCGTGACGGATTATACTCGATAAAAAAAATGAATGACCTATCTCCATCGTGTTGTTTTACGTTTACGAACTTTGACATTAGCAGAATTGCGTAGTTATGACAGCAGTAGTCAAAAACTATTTTTGTTTATTGAATTGATACCTTGACGGTGCTGTAGATATTTTTTTTATGTCTGATGCACCATTTTGAGAACTTCAGTATATTACGATCTAATCTCCTCGGTAGCTCAATTGGATAGAGCAGTGCTACGGTTCAGCATGGTTCCGGGTTCAAGTTCTGGCTGAGGCGAAAAATTTTAATGCATTTTTCTAAAAGGCTAATAAGTTATTTTAATTAAACTTAAACTATTTAATAAAATATTTTTTCAACACACTTGCTCATAAAGGGGCCCTTATTTGTGCAAAAACAGTTGAATAATGACACGCTTGATTCACTAGTGAGTCATAGATTTTTTTTAATTGTTTAGTTTAAAAAAAGTTTCGATACCAAAAAAAAATCGTGTCCATACATTTTAAAAACAAACTTCAACTATGTTGCCTTACTTTTGGTAGGTCTATGGTCGATTCCATTCATTCATTCATTCGTTTTTTTTTAATAAGTATATTCTTTTAATCTTTGGCGATCACCATTGTTGTGTTGGATGCGCGCGAATAGAAAAACTGTTTATTTATTAGCGAAAAATGATAATTTCTTCGCAAATGTGTTGAAAAACGTTGTAAAAAAAACCGATTTTACTAGAACAGATTTATTTAATACAAATTACAAAATTATAATAAAACTATAAATGATGGCTATTGTTCGATGTTAGAAACAAAAGCGAATACGTTCCCACGCAGCGGTGCACCTTGTCGCCTATGCATGTACGTCACCGCTCGCCGAGTCAGCAACTCGCCGTCGTCGCCGGGCTGATGCAATTCATACATTGACAAATATAATTTACTTCCCTCCTCTGCAACTTTAGTGTATGGTGCGAATGTAACATCTCCCTCCCGAAGATCAGCGACTATTGTTTAACTTTAGTTTGAAATAGCGCTGAGAGATTTGAAGGTTCAGGATGATTTATTTGTTTGATTTCAGCGTAAGTATGTGTTTGTTCTATGTCCTTCATTTCAATATCTTTAATTACTTTCATTCTTTGTCCTCGATTTTTAATATATCTCCATGTTGCGAATCCAATGCTGAGTACACATGCACCGGATAGTATTAGGTATATAGGTATAATTGCTTGATATACTGGTTCTAGTTCTGCGTTGCCTATAGTTAGTGGGGGTTCAATAGATATCTCGGAATTGCTGTTGTGTAGGCTTTTCAAGTTTATTGTACTTAATTTCAACCTTTTCTGGATAAGGTGGGGTTCATGTCCCTCTTCTTGGGGTAAGTTTATCATTTTTAGGGCTTGTCCTTTAATGCGGTCATCTCCATTTGTTAGTGTAAATTGTTTAGTTTGTAGAGAGCATCCTTTGGGAACTGTGACTAAGAAACTTCCTTGCATTGTGTTAAATTGGTTTTGTAAGCAGAAGAGTCGGATCTTTGTTTCCGCCGGGAAGCTGACTACGTAGTGTCGATCGTCAATCTGATCCACAGCTTCAGTTTCTAGTTTAGTTGATGTAAATTGGCAGGACTCGTCGATGTGCTGTGTAGTGATAAGTTGATGTATGCAATCTACTTGTCCTCTGGGATGGTGATTAGGGTTGTCCTCGCAGAGATAACCGAAGCTGGACTTCGGGCATTCAGCCTCAATGTACATAAAATCCCTGTCGTGTATTGCTATGAAAGGACGTGAGGGGATAAGGGCTTGTTGGTCTTTGTTGGGGACGATAACTAATTTGTAGAGATTATAGGTGAGTGGGAGGATAACCGGAACCTTGAATACTAAAACTAATTCCTTATTATTATAGTAATACCCTAATTTAATTATGTCAAAATAATCCCTAAAATTAATATCTAGAATTTGATCTCTACTATAGAGGTCATTTAATCTATTTTTCATATATTCTAAAGTATCTGCCTTAAACATAAGATGATAAGTGCTTTTTGCACGAATAAAAGCTAATAAGTTCTCTAATCTTAGGAGTTCATCAGATAGTATTTCTATGTTATCAGATAGAATGATAAAATACTGCGCCAGATGGGCGTATTTGACTACATCAGCCCCCCTAGACAAGTGGCAATTACATTAGACGTATAGAACAGAAAGTTCGTTTTAATGAATGAAATTGATATTTGCTTACGACTTGTAATTTTGCCGCGTTACGAAACGTGAAGTTGGAAGACAAGTGGTCATTTATCTATTCGTCGGATTTCGTCGCAAGGAAACTTCAAGGAAATGCCACAGTAGTACATTTTTCATTCAAAATGGTGAATGATTGATTTGTTTGATTCAAATTGTTCACGTTTGTGTCAATATTAATTTCAAAAAATATAATTATTAACATTTATTTTCCGTTTTATTGCTATTGATATTAATATTAAAGATTAAATTGTAGTTCATAGTAAAACCACAGATAATATTATACTAGTAAAATCAAAGTTCATAATTTGAATTGCACAAAGTTTATAAAATGTACAAAAAATTTAGTTTTTTAATAGATTATAATAGTAATAAATACTTGAATAATTATTTGACAGAATAAAAATAAATTTTAAAGTTAAATAAATTATGAACAAAATGTTTATTATTCCATGGCACAGAGATACTTTGTGTAATGTGTTCTGTGGCGAACTGGCGAACGCTCCAAATATATGCCAAATCCTCGCCCCGTGGCGCAATAGGTTGTCAATTGGTAGCCAAGTGTACAAAAACATAATGAACGCATAGTCTATTCGTTTAAAGGTAAAAGTCAGTGGTCTTGTCTAACGGTTTTATTGTTAGATACTTTGATTATATACTTGTCTATGCAAAATTGGCCGTACTAAAACGGGTCAAATAAAGTCTACTCTACTCTAAATATTTGGTAGACTCACTTCTTGTTTACATCAGTGTTATTTGAATGACTTATGGATAACGCTCACGAAAAATAATTATTTATGCCGGTTTGCGCTGTTAAATTATGTTATATTAGTTCAATTGAAGTTTATTTATTTTCTATTACAAATTACTATTTTACTTTATTTAATTAGGTATATTGACATTGACATAATACCTAATACAATAATAAACGAGCCGTACTCACACATATCCCGCAATTTGAGGACAATTATAACGCGTCGTTTGTTGGCATTACTCTATCTAGACAAATATATAATCAAAGGTTAGACATCATGTTATTAGAATTTATTATTTTCAAGAGCCAAAAGATGGCGTTGTAAAAAAAGGATGGTGTGATTTGACCATAGAGGTATTATACATTGTATTATATTAGGGATTTGACGCCAGCAAAACGAAACTTCAATGAAATAAATTATGTTTTACAACTTTAGAACTTAAAGAATATTATATACTTACTTAAATACTTAGAGTAAATATAAATACATAATAATTAAGGCATTAGGTAGATAGTTGCAGTTAAAACATGTTGGTAGCCTAGATTTTTAAAGATAATGTACACAGTTTTTATCATAATAAAGAATTAAATTACTTTGTTTGTTTATTTTTAATATTTATCAAAAACTAGAAGGTCAAAATACGAACACATAACATTCTTTTAATCGAAATTATATTATTTATTAGTTAATATCAAGATTCATGCAAACATTACTACAAAATTTGCAAATAAAGTATCGTCGCGGTTTTAGCGTTTCTCTCTTCTTAAGTTTTCTGCATGGTCCTAGCATGCGCTAAAATTCATACGCTCGCGGCCCGAAAACGTTTGTCAAACTGCCACTTGGCTGCCAATTTGTAATTTCTATTCACAAGCAAATGTCAAACTCATTTCATTTACTAACTTGCTACTCCCCGACCGCTTGACCCGTGAAACGGCAGAAATTGGAAACTCGGTGACAATGTCAAAATGGCATTTATTTATTGTCAGTGTCTTTAGTATCAAGTGCTCCGTGTTTTAATCTTTATTTATAAATTTAAAATATTAAATAATCTAAAAGCATGTAAAAGTGATGCCCCACATACTATTCTAAAGGATGACTAATGGATTATAGAAAAAAGTAAGCAGCAGGTCACTTTATTTCCTTAAAACTAAATACACATATGGATTTTGACTGTTACAGGTTTGTGTTGTCAGTTCTTAGTTAAATTCTCGACATATTTTTCATTACAGTAAATTAGGTAAGTAAGTTAATGATAAATATTAATACCGTTTGTAATGATTAAAATAAATAAAAATACTTTTAGTGTCAAAAACACAAAATAAAAAAAAACAACATACAGTGGCTTAAAATAATAATTTTTGACAAAAGGTAAAGGTGAATTTACATAACTTATCGAAGTTCGTGAAATACCCAATAACAATTCTTGATTGACGACCGAGTCAAAGACTACAGTGGTGTATTTGGTGGTGACCCTGCCTGTTATGCCGAAGGTTACGAGTTCGATTCCCGCCCAAGAGAAACATTTACTTATATTTCATTAACATAAAAGTATTCCTGGGAGGTGGGGGGGGGGGGGAACCTACAGCTTGTCAAACTTTACATAAGTAAGTAAACATAACTTCTTTTTTTTCAGATTATTTTTAATTGACAGAGGAGCAAGCAGATTTAAATGAAATACAAGTTAGACGGTGTAGTGAGACGGGTTAGCAAAGGGTGTACAGTCTGGACCGAAATAATACTGAGTGTGCACTATCCAAATCTATGACTTATTTATTTCACTATATGTATTTAATAATAAATTTATAAAATACCATTTTTGTGTTTTTATTTATTTACATAAGTATGGTACTGAGAGCACTATAGTCTATCTTTGTTTGTGTGTAATGTTTTGAAACAATATAATTAGGTTTCTAACGATATACTAAAGCATTGAATATTTAATAGATTGTGTTAGTCAAATTAAACGATTTTTTTTGCCTATATTAAAGCAAGTTAAAATGTAATGGCAATACATGAGAAAGAGATGCCTAGTTCTCTGTTTCATGGAAACGAATGGTGGCGGTCCCCGTTGTTTCACGCGTCAAGCGGTCGGGGAGTATGTCAGTTGGAACGTTTTGTACTGTTTGACAATTGTAAAAAATGACGTGCACCAACGAAATCAAAGAAGTTAGCGCTGTTCTAGAGACGACGTTCGTTTGTGGAGAAAAGGAATAGACTGGGAGCGTTTGCCACTTGTCTAGGGGGGCAGTTTCCCTCCTTACATTACTTTGTAATATTTCGTTAACAATTTTCCCAATTGTATACTGATTTTGGACCAAATTTGACAGAATTTCAGAGTTTTTAAGTTTCCAGTTATTATTTAAACTAACACGATTATTAATTTCTGTGACAATTTTATTTTCATTTCCTTGTAGTATTTTAATAGCATTATCATATCTAATTGCGTCCGTGTAATCTAAGTTGCCTGAAATACTTTTAATAACCGATCCTAAGCCGTCAACGAGACCTCTTTTGATTCGGTTTGGTTCAAAGGTTTCTAGTTGACTATTTAAACTATTGAGTTTACTATATAGATATTCTACGTGAGGCTCATATAATGAGAGAGTTTTATTGTGGAATTCTAGTGAGATGTTATCTAATTGTTCTTTTAGAAGATTAATATTGTTATGTAATAGTTCTAAGTCTATAGGTTGAATGAACGAGTGGTAGTGGGAAATGATTTTGGTTACACCAAGATTAAAGGGTAGTATGCCTGGTCCATTATCCAGGCTGTTAAGTGTTATCTCTTGCGCTTGTGTCAGGCTCAGGAGTATGAGGAGAATCCTGAAACAATCGAGCGCTATTAGGGACTCTCTTTAGCCTCGACTTGGCTACCGGTCCACGTTTCTTTTTTGTATAAATGTGGATGGGTAAATCTGCTAAGACTACATCATGTGTATACCTAGGTGCTAACTTTTTACGGTCTGCCAGTGGGTTCCGTATAAAAACTTGTTGATCAGGAGAGTAATCTTGTTCATTCTCTCTGTATTTATTAATATTTTCGGTGATCTGTGTCCTATTATGAAGTGATGATTCATTAATTATGTCAAAGACCTTTTTCATTTTATTTTTATGCTCTTGCATGTACTGTTGAAGGGTATTTTCTGATAAATTTATGTCTAATGGATCGCGGGGGTCTAAATGGCCAGTTATAATATCTAGGGGTCTGCATTTAGTGAAACTGTGTATAGAGCTATTATAAGCTAGTATTGCATATGGCATTAGGTTATTGACAGTTTCTTTACGATGTTCTAGTTTCAGTATTCGTAAGTGTTCAAGCAAGGTAGAATGTAACCTCTCGACCATTCCGTTTTCATTTGGTGTACAAGCTAAAATTTTGTGGTGTTGTATTTTGTGTATTCTGACAAATTCTAAGAATATTTGGTTCGTGAACTCGGGTCCACGGTCAGTGACCACTGTCATTGGTACTCCATGATGGGTACTGAACAACAGGAGGACTTGAACGACACTAATTGCCGTGGAGTCTTGCAATTGATATGCTTGCGCGTATTTAGAGAAGGCATCGATAATTGTCAGATATTTTTGGGTTTCAATACTTAGTATATCTAGATGTACTATGTCGAACGGTTTCGTTGGGGGTGGTACTACGTGAAATTTCTGTTTGATGGGATTCCTATCATATTTAGCTTGACCGCATATATTGCATTCGCTAATGTACTTTGTAATGTGATCTTTCATCTTGGGCCAGAAATACTTATGAGATAACGATAGGTAACATTCGTTTATCCCACGGTTATTAGTCTTTCCTTCATGGTAATTTCGGATTATTTCTTGTTGTTTTAAATAGTCTTTAACATTTTCTAATTCTACTTTTGTTAAAACTAATTCCATAGCTGAACATTTAAACGCGTCCTGAATGATGGGAATAATCGTATACATTTCTAACGGGGGGTTAATCAATACTCCTGTCTTTACTTTAGGGTTAACATATTCCTTTATTGCATCTACTAAGTCTTGTCTAATATTATTTCTAGAAATTTGAATATGCGTTCTAGTGTGAGATTCGAAGGGTTTAGAGACTGATGGTCTGCTTTTAATTTCGTCAACCACAGTAAAAATTATTTGTCTATTGAACTTGTTCAAGGGATAATCTGAGATGGGTACTTCTAGTATTGGGTTCTCTGCGTCAGTATGTACTGTTGCAGTGTTTGAATTTTCTCCTATAGATGGTGGGCTTTCTGTTGGGTTAGCTATTAAAGAATTAGTTTCCTCATTATGTAATTCAATACGTGACAGTGCGTCGGCATTTGTATTGAACTTTCCCTGTTTGTATGTAACGCTAAAATCATATTCGCTTAGTTTAAGCCTCCATCTAGTGAGTCGTGAGTTCGGCTCTTTAAGGCTCATGACCCACTGTAAAGGCCTATGGTCTGTTATAATTTTGAATTTTCTACCGAATAAATAGGGCCTAAAATATTTGGTTGCCCACACGATGGCTAACAATTCCTTTTCTATTGTGCTGTAATTGATCTCACTACTATTTAACGTCCTAGACGCATATGCTATAGGTTTATCTGACCCTATGGGTCCTTGGGAGAGGACCGCGCCGATAGCTAGATTAGAGGCATCTGTTGTTAGGATGAATTCTTTTGAAAAATCTGGGTACTGAAGTATAGGGTCATTTGTTAGTAATGCTTTGCACTTTTCAAAACACTCTGTGTAAATCGGATCTAGTGTGATTTTTGAACCCTTTTTTAGACACTGAGTCATTGGTTTTGTAATTTTTGCGAAGTCCGGTATAAATTTTCTGTAGTAACCTAAAAGTCCCAAAAATCTTTTAATTTCGGTTGTTGTTTTTGGTAGGGGGTAGTTCTTAATGGCTGTTATTTTATCTGGGTTAGGTTTTATCCCGTCTTTACTAATGATATGACCTAAGTAAGCTGTTTCTAGTTTAAGAAACTCTGATTTGTCCATTTGTACCTTAAAATTCGATTCTCGTAGTTTTTGGAACACTTTTTCGAGGTTAACAATGTGCTCTTGGAGGGACGTACTGAAAATAACTATATCATCAAGATATACTAAGCATATGGTGTTCTGAAGGTCCTTAAGCACATTGTCCATAACTCTTTGAAAGGTAGATGGACTGTTTTTTAAACCCATGGGCATTCTCATAAATTCAAAATGGCCATGTTCTACGTTGAATGCTGTTTTGGGTATATCAGCGGGGTGCATCTCTACCTGATAAAATCCACTTGCCAGATCTAGTGTCGAAAAATACTGGCAATTACCTAACTTATCTAACACGTCGGCTATATTCGGTATGGGATACTTGTCATCTACCGTTTTTTCGTTTACTTTACGAAAATCTACTACTATGCGCCACTTAGTTTTCCCTGAGGCGTCAGCTTTCTTTGGCACGACCCAAATAGGAGAACTCCACGCGGAGTCGGACGGTCTTATAATCCCTTGTTCTAACATTTTATTTATTTGGTCCTGTACCTCCTGCCTATGTATGAAAGGGTAGCGATAGCTTTTCGTATAAACCGGCGTCTCGTCTGTGGTCTTAATAGAATGTTTAACTTGGTTGGTAAAAGTTAGTCTTTCACCCTCTAAATAAAAGATGTCAGCGTACTGAGAACACAGATTTTCTAAGTTAATACGTTCTTCGTTGTTTAAATGACTTGTTCGTAATCGCGATAAAACCTCCTTAACACGATCGTGTGGTTGTTCGGTGCGCGTGCACTGTATGTTACATAATTCAGCTTGTATTGGCCTATCCATTGAAAATATGACATCGTTTCTACTCGGGTTATGAACTTCTACAATACCCCGATTATTCTTAACATTGGTTAAACATTCTACTATATGACAATTAGACATAACCTGCTCTACAACGTAGGCCTCTCCGTTTTGTGTGTTAATCGGTAGTTTAACTAATTTTGATGTACCAGCGGGTATTATGTCCTCGTACAAATTTGCATTCCGCGAATCGTATACCAAAATCGGGTTGGTAGCGCTACGTGTAATTAAAGACTTAGTTTTAAAATCGATTGTACTTTCCCATTTATCTAATAAATCAGAACCTATTAATCCATCGAAATAATCGTGAAATTTATATACAAAGAAAGTCACATCACTATTGTCGCTGAATTCCGAGAAACACGGTACGGTAATTGAATTCGCTCTCTCGCTTTCTCCATTCGCTCTCTCGCTTTCTTAGAAATCGGTACTGTGTTGTGTGTTATTTGTTAACTACCTACATAAAATAATTAAAAATAAAAATGTCTAAATGTGACAATTGTTCCAAAACAATTACTAAAAGAACTCCAGGGCTGGAATGCAGAAGCTGCGGTAAAGTAGCACACGCAAGTCCTATTTGTTCTGGTCTTACGGGGAAACAAATAGCCGCTATTCGTAATGCTGACGGACTCGACTGGACCTGCAATGACTGTCAACAAAACTCACCTAACAGGAAGTCATCTTTTATCCTGCCGCAGGACGATGACGATGAAGATGAAGAGTCAGTAATGGCTAGTGGAAATGTCAATAATTGCAATATGGATACGAATAAGTTCCTGAAGGATATGACAACTCAAATGACAAAGGTATTAAAGAAAGAATTGGTTCCAATTGAAACATCTCTAAACTTTTTCAGTGACAAAATTGATGAACTCTTTAAAATAGTTGAATCCCAATGCAAGAACATTAAAGAACTAGAAAAAAAATATACCTACCTTAACAATGAAAATACTCATCTAAAACTGGAAATGAGAGCACTCCATCAATATGTACGCGAATCCGAACAACAGCGTCTCGAAAACATAATTGAGGTAACCGGGATTCCTAAAGGAAAAGATGAAAAACTGAACGAGATAACAAAAAAACTAGCTGAAAACTTAAGTATGGATTCTAGCCAGATATCAAACATAAAACGCATTGAAGGTCGTAATGGACAGGATGGTAACGTTCAAGTAGAATTTTTACAGAGTGAGAACGCAGAAATGTGGGTACGCTCTTCAAAGAAAACGCCACTAATAGTTGAACAAATCATTCCTGACGCTGCAGCCTCAGTTTCAAAATCTAAAGTTATCATACGGCGAGCTTTGACCAAAGCAAACAAGACACTTCTATGGCAAGCCCAACAAAAACTAAGACCATCTTATAAATATGTTTGGTTCCAAGACAACAAGGTGCTAGCTCGTAAAGGTGATAATGAGAAACCCCAGGTTGTTAGATCTTGCGAAGACATCAATTCTCTTTTAAACGGAAGTGGCCCTAAGTTGAATCGATAGTAGAAAACCTGAATGTTAGTTCCACCAGTCTATTTTAATGATCACAAAGAATTATTTAACTGCGTCACTATTAATGATTTTAATAGGCAAGTATCCCATTTGTCTAACAATAAAATAACCTTAAATATTGTACATGTAAATATTAGATCATTAACTAGAAATTTTTGTTATATAACCCAGCTAATTAACTTCTCAATTAAGCCTATAGATGTTTTGATACTAACGGAGGTAAATATTAAAAACGAACTTGTATCTATATTTAATATAAATGGCTATACAATGCACAAATCCTTGCGTATAAATAAAAAAGGAGGGGGAATAATAACTTACGTCAAAAGTAATCACATATTTACCGAAATAAACCACTCATTTAATTACTGTGAAACAATAATCGGTACACTCACTACATCGTATAAATACTCTGCAGGTATTTGTGCAATATATAGGCCACCTCACAAAAACAAACACCTATTTATAAACGAAATTAAAACCATACTAAAGTCATTTAAAAACCAAGATATCTACATGTTGGGAGATATTAATATAGACCTAAAAACAAAAAGTTCCATTCTTGAATATTACATTAACGGCATGTCCGAGTGTGGTCTAACGAGTGCGTTATCTGATTACACACGAATTGAAAAAAGCGGAGACAATATTACTTTTAGTTGTATTGATCACATTTTTGCTAGAACGCGCTCGTTACAACTTCACTCGGCCGTGCTGGGAACTGTACTAGCCGATCATCGTATGACAATTATGTCTTGTTCGGGATTTAACTTAGAACGTATACAGGGTGAACATAAAATTATAACATTTTTAAATAATAATAAACTAAAAAGTATTCTTAGTGAAGTAAACTGGAATGATATTGATTGTTTAGACTGTCCAAACAAAATTTACAAAAATATAGTAAATATATTCCATGAATGTTATGACCTATGCAAATACAGTAAAACTATCAACTTAGGCAGCAAAAGGAATAAAGACCCCTGGATAAATAACAACATAAATAATATGTGTAATGAAAGGGATGAACTTTTCATCCAGTGGAAAAATGATCATACCAATAATAACCTAAAATTAAAATATAATAAACTAAGAAACAAAACTCATAAAATCATAGAAAAGTCCCGAAATAAATACCATAATGAAGAAATAAATAGTAATAAAACTAATCCAAAAAAATTATGGCAAATACTAAACTCATTAGCAGGTCGAAGCAAACTTTCAACAGATGAAACTATATTACGAGCATTTAGGCATAAAAAAATAGATTGCACAACGATTGCAAACAATTTTGCTACAGAATTTCAAAACAGTGTTAAAAAGATCATGCCTAGGTGTAGCCAGTGCCTTCTCAATATATCTGAGTATACATTTCCACAAAATATTTCTATACGATACAAAAAAGCAACCCCGGACAGTATTAGTAAAATAATAAAAAAATTAAAGGTTAATAAAGCACCCGGATTTGATAATATTAGATGCGTAGATGTTAAATATATATGTGATAATATCGTGAATGCGTTGGTTAAACTTATTAACACTAGTGTTGCTAAAGGGGAATATCCTTCTGAGCTCAAAAGCGGAATTGTACGACCAATATATAAGAAAGGTAGCCACAGTGAATACGTGAATTATAGACCAATCACAATTTTGCCGGTTATAGATAAAGTGATTGAAAAGTATATATGCAGTCAAATACAAGATTTTTATTTTAAGCATGATATATTGTCTAATATACAATATGGTTTTCAGCCAAATAAATCCACAGCACAACTTTTATCTAAATTCACTGACGAGGTATACACAAATCTTAATATTAAAAATCACGTTATTTTACTTTTTATTGATTTCAGCAAGGCGTTCGATACTCTTAGGCATGATACGTTGATAAGTAAACTAGATAATTCCGGAATCCGCGGCCCCCTACTCAACTGGTTTAGAAACTATTTAAAAAACCGCAAATTTTATGTCAAAGTAGAGAACGCACTTAGCGAAGAAAAAGTTGTAACAGAGGGCACAGCACAAGGGTCAGTGCTCGGTCCTCTACACTATCTCGCCTATGTTAATGACATGGAACATGTAGTCAAACATTGTTCAGTATATCAATATGCTGACGATACATGTCTATTATCCACCGATAAAAATATAGACACTGCAGCGCGATGGTTGCAAGACGATTTTGTTCAGGTTGCTAAATGGGCACATGATGTAGGACTAGTACTGAATGCTGAAAAGACTAAAATAGTACACGTACACTCAAATCATATTCGAAGCAAAAAGTATTTTAGGATTTTAGCACATAGTCATAACTGTCTACATAATTTGACTTATACTAGCACGTGTGACTGTGAAGCGATTGAACAGGTTACAAATCATACGTATTTAGGGTTAGTCGTGGATAATAGGTTTTCTTGGAGTTTTCATGTGGATACTATTTGTGACAAGTTGCGTGCTATTCTCGCAAAGTTTTACTTAATAAAGAACAAAGTACCACATAAAATTATGCTAAATATATACGTAGCCCTGGCAGAATCAATTATATCTTACGGTATTACGAGTTATGGAAGAACGTTTAAATACCTTATCGATAAAATTTTCTACTTACAGTTAAGATTGCTAAAACTTATTATACCGAAAAAAATAAAAGATGCATATAAAAACGAGATTTTACAGATTTTTAAGTACTGTAATATTTTACCAATTCAATTTCGCTTTAAACTAAATTTAATTATCGAACAATTTCACAACAAAGAAATTCAAATCCCAGTTGCACATAATATAACTACACGACACATCACGCATCAAAAATTTAAAATCCCAAGAATGCTTAACCTGTATGGTGAAAGAACAATCAAATTTTTGGTCCCTCACTTGCTCAATAACATTCCATCCAGTATTCTAGAAAAAATAAACATGGATAATTATAAACTAAAATATAAAAAATACTTTTTCGAAAACACCATTATTAATTCACATATATTTCACTAATTCATTAATTCAATTTACATACTTATTTGTAAAATATATTATTTTATAAATATATATATTCACAACATTATGATCACCCTGTATAGCACTTTGTTTACTTAGTATAAGATTAGATAAGAACACGTAACCAATAGGCTGCGTACACTCACACTCATGCAGTTGTTGTTGCATAGCATTGCAGTGCTGCGGTGTAATTAACGAGTGTGAGTAGCGAGAGCCGGTTCTTATTTAAGAATTATTTTTGTTTGAAAAATATCAAGTAATGTATAAATTCTCATAGTAGTTAGTTATAGACATACTTCTTTTAATGTTTTAGATTAGTAAGTATATAGATTTAAGGCGAATGTGAGCATCCACACAAACCTAAACAGGTTTATAGGATGTAATATTTAATAACTTTGTATTATGCAGTGTTGACAAATAAAAAAAAAAAAAAAAAAAAAAATAGTCGCTTCGCGTTATCGCATGTACATTGCATACCTCAAAAGGATCAAAGTTCAATTTTATGTTATTGTAATAATTACGAACTGCGTCAGGGCTTAAAAACGATTGGTTTGCCCCAGTATCTATTAACAACTTTAAGGGTGGATTTTTAATCTGAATATAGGGAAGTTGCCTTTGAGTTTGAAGGTTAAGTTCTATTTTGGTTTTTCGGATTTGGTGACCTTCGAAAAATCCTGTTCACTGTTAGTATTATGGGGTGCGTCTTCGCTCTGATTTTCATAAACTATTTGACCTTGTTCGTATGCGATTTGGGGGTCAAAATCGGTGCAATAGTATTCGGGATATTCTACGTTATCGTAATACGAATAAAAGTCGTTTGAATAATAGTCACATGTATTTTCGTATCCTGTACAATCATTAAAATTCATCTCCCTAGTTTTGAAGTAGTTACTAGGGGGAGGATTGCCAAATTTCGTCCAATCGTGACCTTTAGTAGTCGGGGGTAAATTTTTAGAAACGAAGTGACTAACACCGCTCATTGGGCGGGTTTGTTGTGAACCAAACTGCGGTGGTGTATACGGGTTACGCGAAGGCATTCTAAAAGCGTTATAAGGGGTTATAATTTGGGGGATGCGATCTAAATACTTGTTGTGTACGTGACGGGCCTGGTTGATTCTGATAATTACCAACCTGTCTCCATTGAGAAGAGGGCACTTGAGGTGGTAACATTATCTGTTGCCTCGCGGGGCCGGGCATGTTAAATGAAAAGGGTTTCGGTGACGTCATCTGAAAACCTTGGGGAGATTGGGGTAAAAATTTCTGTTGTAATGGTGGCCACTTTCTGTCGGAACTATGATCATTTTTAGATTGTAGATATAAGGTATTTTGTTCTTCGTGTACATACTCTAAAGCTTTTTCGATCGTTTCGGGACGTATACAGCGGATGCGCGAACCTAAGGGGTCTTTCAGGCCTCGTAAATACGCCTGAAGGGTTAACTTTTTATACAGCTCTCTTTTCGCGTCAATCGTTGATTGGATGGTCTCGTGTAATGAGATATAGGTCATCAAAGTACTGAAGAGGTTTTGACACCTCTCATAGAACTCCTGAGGTGTTCCCGAACCTTGTACTAACAGGGCGAGATCATTATACAAGGCTGTCTCGTCGCGTTGGTCCGCGAAGTTATTTATTAACGCACTACGTATGCCTGCCCAGTTAGAAGGGATCCCGTTCGCGTTTATTAATCTGGCTGCGGGTCCCGTAACCTTGTTTAAAATACCATTAAGCAAAGCTACTTCACACAACTTATTGGACGGATCTTTATCTATTATCTCCTCTACCAATTGGTCACATAAATGAATAAAACGTGTCAACACGTTAACATTCCCATCAAATTCCGGGACTAACCTAAGGGCCTTAAATATTTGGTCTAAATCGGCCATTTTATTAAAAACTACACAACTATTTGAAATAAAACTAGAATCTAACACTAAATCCCTATTCAAATCTTGTACGCTACTCCTATTACTATTATTAATATTATAATTACTTAGCCTAGTACTCTTCAGTTCCCGTGGATGGAAAATTTTGAAGGAATATAATTACTAAGGACACTTAAAAGGACGAGCGAGCAATACACTAAAAAGATTTTAATGTACTCACATTATCTGTGTACCGGTTTAATCCACTGTATCGATGGCTGGATACTCCGTCTGCCGCTCTGACGTGTAGATTCGGATCCTTAGACGTGGCTTGAGAACCACAAGAACAGCTCCGCAGGGTCTGGTCTTCGATGGTGGAAGCTCTTGATTTTGCAGAACAGCTCTCGAGGATCCTACCGACTGCGCCAAGTCAGTCCGGCAGGCCAGTTGTAAAAAAAACCGATTTTACTAGAACAGATTTATTTAATACAAATTACAAAATTATAATAAAACTATAAATGATGGCTATTGTTCGATGTTAGAAACAAAAGCGAATACGTTCCCACGCAGCGGTGCACCTTGTCGCCTATGCATGTACGTCACCGCTCGCCGAGTCAGCAACTCGCCGTCGTCGCCGGGCTGATGCAATTCATACATTGACAAATATAATTTACTTCCCTCCTCTGCAACTTTAGTGTATGGTGCGAATGTAACATCCTCGGCTATCTTCAGACCCTCGCCTGACGGCTCGGGCCTCAATAGCGCCTCGGAAGTAATCACCAACTTACCTCGCTTGTACCATAAATAACTAATGTTAATAATGTATCCATCAGCAGTTTTCTTATTGTTTTTAGGGTTCCGTACCTCAAAAGGAAAAAACGGAACCCTTATAGGATCACTTTGTTGTCCGTCTGTCCGTCCGTCCGTCCGTCCGTCCGTCTGTCAAGACCCTTTTTCTCAGGAACGCGTGGAGGTATGAAGCTGAAATTTATATCAATTACTCAGGTCTACTGTCCCTTGAAGCTGTGAAAAAATCAAACTTCTAAGCAATCAAAAGATACAGCCGTTTATGCCGCAAATTTTCGACACTTGCAAGGGAATCAAAACCTACAGGGTGCTTCCCGTGAACTCAGAATCTTGAAATTTGGTACGAAGCAACGTCTTATAGCATAGATAAAGGAAAAATTACGAAAACCATAAATTTTTAGTTACATCACATAATATTTTTTTTTTTAATAATTTTAACCTTACTACCCATTTCCTCATAAACGCGTAGAGGTATTAAATTGAAATTCATACCAAATACTCAGGTCTATAATACCTTTAAGCTGTAACAAAATCAAACTTCTATGTCAACGCAATCAAAAGAAACAGCAATTTAAGCTGCATATTTTGAAACTCGCAAGTACTCGCAAGGGAATCAAAACCTAAAGGGTACTTCCAGTCGACCTAGAATCTTGAAATTTGGCATGAAGCAACGTTTTATAGCACACATTAAGGGAAAGTTCCGAAAACCTTAAATTTTTAGTTATGACTCGATTGTCGTAATGAACGAACTTTGTAAACCTTGCAGGTTTGTACGGAACCCTCGGTGCGCGAGTCCGACTCGCACTTGGCCGGTTTTTTTATTAAGGGAAAGACACTCAGTTGACGTTTCTTTAACATAGTACGCACGTACACTGCACTTTAATATTACGTCTACACTATTTTTTTTACGCCTGAAAATCAGCTATGTGCATATGCCCTTTAAGCATTCGATATTGAAGTATTCTACATTCTGTCAAATTTGATATCTATGAAATATTATTATTCAAAATCCAAAACGTAGTACATACTTTTATCAGCAATGTTTTCTCGTCAAAGGGAAGCGAAGTGTTGATAAATATATTTTTTGATTGAAATCAGAGGGCCGAAGAACAACAAAGACTACGATTCCTCCTAAATTTTAAAGAATATCTCAATAACTAAGAACTAACTAAGGTGGTAAGTTGCGCGATATAAACGGATATTACCCAAGCGATGTCGTGGGCGGAGTATTGTTTATTAAATTCAAAACAACAAAATAGATTTTTATTGATAACTTTTCTTTTCGTTATCGAAATGAGATGAAACAAAGCCTATATATTGCGCCAAATTAAGCTTAATCCATATGTGGAAACGCCATGAAAATCCGTTCAGTACTTTCTGAGATTATCGCGAACAGACAGACAGACAGACAGACAGGAAAGAAAGTCGAAAATTGTTTTTTTGTGTTCCTTTGACCTTCTTTTATGCCCCCCTATCAGTTTTAGGTAAATTTATTTAATGTACAGACACGGTGGTTCTGGTTCTACTGTTTTATTATTAGTATAGATATAGATAACTTCATACACCTGTTTTCTAAAGATTATGTATGCAGTTTTCCAAATTATTATTTTTTTAGTTTGCCAAGTACTTATACCTATTCTTATATTAAAAATGTTTTAAATGGAGAGATCATATAAAAGTTTTCAAGTTAATGATTTTTTTTTTCGAAAACTCAATTATCCGTAAGTATACCGAATAATCTTAAAGCGAATAATGTACGAGTACATTATGTATTATATGTATAATTTGGATGACACTTCTTCTTTTCGGCCATAGATATATCTTTTTTTTCTGCCCAGTATTTTTTTGCATCGTCAATTGGCCTCATTTAGGTCAACCAGAGAGCATAGTGGGTGATTTTTCGGATAATGATTTAGGATGGTAGAAACTAGGAACCAAATTGATCACCATTTCTCCATTTTATCCATTTTATCAAAAAATCTTTTACAACACACTTGCTCATAAAGGGGCTCTTATTTGTGCAAAAACAATTGAATAATGACACGTTTTATTTACTAGTGAGTTATAGATCGTTTTTTTAAATTGCTTTGTTTTTAAAAAAGTTTCGACACCAAAAATTTGTGTCCATACATTTTAAAAACAAACTTCAACTATGTTGCCTTACTTTTGGTAGGTCTATGGTCGATTCCATTCATTAATTCATTCGATTTTTTTTAAATAAGTATATTCTTTTAGTCTTTTGCCGATCACCATTGTTGTGTTGGATGCGCGCGAATAGAAAAACTGTTTATTTATTAGCGAAAAATGATATATTATTATGAATTTCTTCGCAAGTGTGTTGAAAAACGTAGTATAGTACTCGCGTGTATTGATGATTACTATCCTCGCTTGTACCATAAATAACTCTTTCAATATTGATTTTACCACATGCCGGTACTTACATATGTACTTATTTTAAGTAGTATATAGGTACTTACCCCTGTAAAATTATAAAAAACTACCCAGCCCAGACCTAGATCATGCACATGTGTTTGTTTCGCAGCCTTTTTGGTAATAAAAAATAGAGTAGTAGGTACCAACAACACTTAGTAATTCAAATTGTGTGTGAATGAGTGTGTGCGTAATTTCTGATAGATCTAGAGAGAGATTCTAGATACAAATTTCGAACTAAGTTAAGGGTCAGTTACTATAGTGAGATGATGTAATGAATGATTATGTTAATGTATGTTATGTTAAATGACGATACGTGTTCCCTATGTTTGATTATATCTAACTTTAATGTTGCTACCAATGTTAAATTTTGTTTTTCATTTGATATGAAGCAAAATCAACCCACGCATTTCTGTTAAGAGACATCAAACGCGATGGAGTAAGAGCCCGCGAGTGCCTGACCTTCGTTATTTTATAAAAGCTGAAAGTTTGTCTACGTGTGTCCCTAGTACAGGTAAGAATGATCCCCACCCATGAAGCTGAGGCAGCGGTGGCTTTGGCAGATAAGAGGTAACAAAGGTGTATGAAATTCCATCTCAATTTCGTCATAGTATAAAACTCTATTTTTTGATATTTGATGCATAATGATATCAAAACTCACGTTGCTCAATGCCGGACAGCTAGTATGGTTCCAACCCCCTGCCGGACACCCTTAAACTATCATAATTTATAATTATACTTACGTCATTTTATAAAACCTAAATTTTATATATAATTTTTAGGGGGCCTATTAATCTATGTTTACATATTTGCCGGACAGTTTCGACGGTTCCATCATCTTGCCAGACGCATTCAAAGTGATGAGCAATAGCCCGTGAGTGCCTGACTTTCGTTATTTTATAAAAGCTGAAAGTTTGTCTACGTGTGTCCCTAGTACAGGTGAGAATGATCTCCACCCATGAAGCTGAGGCAGCGGTGGCTTTGGCAGATAACTGGTAACAAAGGTGTATGAAATTCCATCTCAATTTCGTCATAGTATAAAACTCTATTTTTTTAACCGACTTCCAAAAAAACAGGAGGAGGTTCTCTATTCGACATGTATATTTTTTTTTTTTTTTTGTGTGTTTGTTACGCGATTTCTTTGTAATCATGAATGGAGCATTTTAAAATTCTTGTTCCATTAGAAAGCGGATATTCGCGAAGTGGTCCCATGTCAAGGAAATCAGGATCTGATGATGGGATCCAGGATAAATCGAGGAAAAATCCGCAACAATGTAGGCTGGGGTGTCGATTGACATTATTAAAAGTAAAACTACCTGTGACCCGTGGTTTTGCTCGCGAAATTCTTGATACCATAAGAATTTCTGGATGAAATTTTTTTGGCTGTATTCTTTCGTATTTAAATCAAATGCTGTTCACAATTCATGGGTTTTAGATATAAAAATGTCCTGTTTTTTAACTCGTTAACACACACTGAAATAAACCCGAACCTACAACATTTTTTAAAAAGGTTTTTTTATACTATTATACACACATCAAAAGTGTCTAGGGATCAAGCATTTTTATGCGGATTTCTTGAGATTGAGATGTGGCTTTGTACTAAATTTATGATTTTATAAATTAATATGGATCCTTTTTGGTGCATTTCATAATTTGAATCAGGAACTGTGAATCAAATTCGAGTAAAAGATGAAAATCAGCTGTCAATATTTTCCCTATAAAAACATACAACGCATTGAAGACATTATTAGTGCTACTGTTTCCCTACTACTGATTAAAACCAACGTTATTATGGAGCGGCGACGTCATTTAAGCAGGGAAGAAATGCTCAGAGCCGTGGGAATGATAGAAGCTGGTTCCCGGCAACGTAATGTGGCTTTAGCTCTGAATACAAGTCAGAGTGTTATCAGTCGACTTTGGACACGTTACCGAAGCACTGGTACCGTGGCTGAGCGCCATGGAGGACGGTATCGCTGCACCACACGGAGACAAGACCGATACATTCAAATCTTAACTCGAAGAGCTCCAACAATAACCGCCATGATGTTAGCCGTGCGGCTTCATCACTCTTCAGGGAACTTAATTAGCGACCAAACAGTCAGAAACCGCTTGCATGAAGTGAACCTTCATTCCCGAAGACCGCTACGGGTACCACCTATAGCAATGCACAATCGTAGGATTCGATATCAATGGGCTCTTGAACACAGAAATTGGGCAGAAGAACAATGGCGTTTCGTGTGCTTTTCTGATGAGTGTCGTTTTGGTATGAGACCGGATACAAGACGTATACGACACTGGAGAACCCCTGGACGCCAACAGCGATTAAAATCCTGCCAGGAAGTCCATCCTTATAGTGGTGGAACCATCATGGTATGGGCGGGTATTTGGATCGGCGGAAGAACTGAGTTGATTTGGATCAGAGGCAACCTCAACGCTCAAATTTATGCTGAGACGATTGTATCAGACGTCATCGTTCCTCTACAAGTGCAAATCGGTCCCTTATTTCAGTTAATGCATGATAATGCACGACCGCACACCGCAAGAGTTGTAAGACAGACTCTCGCCGCAGCTAACATCAATGTCCTGCCCTGGCCTGCTCAGTCGCCAGACTTGAACCCGATTGAGCATGCATGGGATATGCTACAGAGAAGAGCTCTGCCGAATATGGAGGGTATCCAGTCGCAAGAAGACCTTTTTTTGTTGTTGCAACGAACATGGGCGGCCATTCCACAGCGTGATTTGGATGAACTCATTTTGAGTATGCCAAACCGATGTTCTTGTGTTGTTAGTGTTCGCGGTAGAAACACGGATTATTAATTGTTTAAGTTACCCAATAAAATTTTAAAGAAAACTGTTATTTCAGTCTTTTTTTCGAACTTTAATGTTAGTGGTTCAAATGTCAAAAATCCCTTTATTAGGAAAATGGCAAATTTCTTTATTAATGCAAAGGTGACTTGGTTTATCGTTACTGTGACAAACGAAAACACTTTATTTGATGAATCCTTAAAGAAAATTTTAATTAATATCAATCAGGAGAAAAGTTATTGCAAAAATATATGTTGATCCCTAGACACTTTTGATGTGTGTAGGTACCTATTACACATATATCTTCAGTGCGTTTTCATAAAACTTTAGTAAAAAAAATATTACTTAGATATTACAAACAAACACTGCACCAGATTAGTTTGTATAGATATTTTAATTAATAAATAGACAGTATAAACGTCAGCCTCTATTTTCGTTTTTATTTTGACTTTGGTTAATTTTCTAAAAAGTTCTTATACCTTTGTGGTTATAAAGAAGTTTTGTAATAAAATGATGGTTTAATTGGGATGATGAAGTTAAAAAGAAGTAATAAAATGCAGGGTTGTGTTAGATTATAATGAATCATGTGTAACATCAGCTCATGGGACAGGATTCAAGCGGTACCCGTTGAGGCTGAACTGCTCGACACCTTTAGAGCAGCGAAGAAATCCCTCATCGCAACTCTCACGGCAATCGTGGGAAACGACATTTCCTTGCCAAATGTAGTCTCTGCTATGGTGAGAGAGGAGAGGTCTTGGATTGGAGTGTCCACCTTTTGTGAGGTCGTACGGGGAGATCCAATGCCGCCATATAGGCCTCGAGGTGGCGCGCGCGGTGTGTCCGCGCGCTACTTTCGGAAGGGGGTGACTTAACATCTGTCGCCCAGAGCTACATTCTAGCTCGGAGGAGAAACCCTTAACAGGGTAGAGACGCTGTCCAGGATCGTAGTAGCGTGCAGCCGCGTTTCTTCCGGTTTCGGCCATAAGCGCAGAGGTGGCACACCGAGGGGTTTTAGGCGGTAAGCGCGTCGCCGCTCCATCTTTGCGGTGCGGAGTCCGACATACCCTGTCGTTCCCCTGGACAGAGGAAAGACGTAAAGTCTTCCTCCCTCAAAAAAAAGGATTCAAGTGGTCCACGAGTCAAAAGCTCTTCTGGATGAAAATTTAGGCGTCTTTTATTGAGGGAGACTAACTTCCCACTAAAAAATTGAAAATAAAGTTAATTTAAAAAAATAAGAAACCGACTTCTGCACTAAAAAGTAAAAAATAATTTAAAATAAACGATATCTTTAATTCATATTTACAATTTATAATTAGTTACTTTTGGAGTCGGTGACAGCCAAAGCCTTCATTAATATTATAGGCGCGTCTCGTGCTATCTTCTAAGGAAAAAAAACTATCCTGGGCTGGCACTGACTCCAAAAGTTACTAATTATAAATTGTAAATATGAATTAAAGATATCGTTTATTTTAAATTATTTTTTACTTTTTAGTGCAGAAGTCGGTTTCTTATTTTTTTAAATTAACTTTATTATATTTGATGCATAATAATATCAAAACTCACGTTGCTCAATGCCGGACAGCTAGTATGGTTCCAACCCTCTGCCGGACACCCTTAAACTATTATGGATGATGCCAGAAAATGTTTGGACTCTGGTACCTCCTCCAATAGCTATGTGTAATATGTCGTTGGATAGCCATAGTTGAGCTGAACAAAAGTTACTAAGGAGTCAATGTCCAAATCTTAGTCCTAACTGAGTTATGCAGTACCAAATATATAAGTTTATCATAATATCATCCACGTAGATTGTAATAATTGTAATAAACAGTGTAATGGTATAAGGTTATTTTAGGTTGTTTATTATTATGAAAATAATGGAGTGGGATGGTATTTGATTTACAGCCTACTTTGCTGGCGAAATGTTCTATCTCCATTACATACTAAAAAAAAATCGTGAATGATTTGTTTATTTGACGATTTTAAATCATTCTGCAGCAAGGGGGTCTGTAAATGAAATAGCATCCCACTGAGCGCGTGTGCCACAACTCTGGATGTATTTTAATCCCTTAAAGCCGTTGCCAGAGACGGGAAATCTTGATTAGGAAGCAATATCTTCCTGTAATTGAGATAGTCCATTTTACTTATTTTAAGACTAATTACTTTCTAATAAAGTCACTACAGCATCTCAGTATCTTCAGAAGACCTCAGATAAATCCAAATTAATTCATACTGTGACGTATTTAAGCCAAACTTAGAATTTGGTTTTTAAAATATCTTATTATATTTTCTTCCATTTCCACTTTGCACCTAAATTTTTAACAAGTTTTTTGGCTTTTGTAAAACGTGTACTATACCGTTGAAATAAGGGATAAACAGAAAAGTTTTTAAAAGAGTTTTAAATTCTCGGGTTCAATTAGTTTTATTTTTAATTGAGTTGAAAGATCCCCTATAAGATTTCTATTTTTCATTTCCCTAGCGTTAAGTGGTCATAACAAATTATTTAGACCTTGTAGGGGTCTGAAATTGCTGTGAGCAGACCAAGTGATATCTGAGACCATAATCGATCAAAAAATTTGACTGGAAACCAGCTCAAAAAAAAGTTATAGGGATAAATAGTCTAAATTTCGGAAAAAAATAAAAAAATAAAATTTTGGCGATATTTTATTTATTTTAACAACTAGGAAATTTTTATCCAAATTGTATCTCCCAAATGCCTATTTGGGAGATACAATTTGGATAAAAATTTTTTTTTGGTAGAGGGTTGACCAAACGTGATGGGCATGTTCCTGAGCCTTCAGGAACATGCCCATCACGTTTGGTCAACCCTCTACCAAACACCCGGTATACTTGGGTGATATTATGATAAATTGATATGTTTGGTACTGCATAACTCAGTTAGGACTAAGATTTGGACATTGACTCCTTAGTAACTTTTGTTCAGCTCAACTATGGCTATCCAACGACATATTACACATAGCTATTGGAGGAGGTACCAGAGTCCAAACATTTTCTGGCATCATCCATAATAGTTTAAGGGTGTCCGGCAGAGGGTTGGAACCATACTAGCTGTCCGGCATTGAGCAACGTGAGTTATGATATTATTATGCATCAAATATAAAAAAATAGAGTTTTATACTATGACGAAATTGAGATGGAATTTCATACACCTTTGTTACCTGTCATCTGCCAAAGCCACCGCTGCCTCAGCTTCATGGGTGGGGATCATTCTTACCTGTACTAGGGACACACGTAGACAAACTTTCAGCTTTTATAAAATAACGAAGGTCAGGCACTTGCGGGCTCTTGGTCCACGACGGGATGGCGACGGGTCTTGTAGGGTGTAGGGAGGCAACAAGTCGTTGCCATGACAACAGACGTCGCCGGCGGCGTTGCTACGCTCTTCTGGAGCCTCTCTTCCCACTCGATTGGATTCCCCTTTCTATTACGCGTCGAACTTGTTTTATTAACACACAAATAAGTTGGTCTTTGAAAATGCTTAAATTTTGTTTTAACGAAATTTAAGTTTTTGATATTGATTCCATAGTATTTAATACATAAGTACTTATAGCTAAGTAGGTACTTAGTCTGAATCTCGGAACAAGAGCAAGGTTTTCATAAGCCCGAGTACATTAATTACTCAGAAATTTCTGACGTTGAAAATGCTAGGAAACCATGCTTACCGTAACGAGTGTTATAAATACTTAGTAAAACATTTTCTACTGGGGAATGTGGTCAGTCTAGTCAGTCAGTCAGGTCAGTCAGTCAGGTCAGTCAGTAAGGTCAGTCAGTCAGGTCAGTCAGTCAGGTCAGTCAGTCAGGTCAGTCAGTCAGGTCAGTCAGTCAGGTAGTCAGTCAGGTCAGTCAGTCAGGTCAGTCAGTCAGGTCAGTCAGTCAGGTCAGTCAGTCAGGTCAGTCAGTCAGGTCAGTCAGTCAGGTCAGTCAGTCAGGTCAGTCAGTCAGGTCAGTCAGTCAGGTCAGTCAGTCAGGTCAGTCAGTCAGGTCAGTCAGTCAGGTCAGTCAGTCAGGTCAGTCAGTCAGGTCAGTCAGTCAGGTCAGTCAGTCAGGTCAGTCAGTCAGGTCAGTCAGTCAGGTCAGTCAGTCAGGTCAGTCAGTCAGGTCAGTCAGTCAGGTCAGTCAGTCAGGTCAGTCAGTCAGGTCAGTCAGTCAGGTCAGTCAGTCAGGTCAGTCAGTCAGGTCAGTCAGTCAGGTCAGTCAGTCAGGTCAGTCAGTCAGGTCAGTCAGTCAGGTCAGTCAGTCAGGTCAGTCAGTCAGGTCAGTCAGTCAGGTCAGTCAGTCAGGTCAGTCAGTCAGGTCAGTCAGTCAGGTCAGTCAGTCAGGTCAGTCAGTCAGGTCAGTCAGTCAGGTCAGTCAGTCAGGTCAGTCAGTCAGGTCAGTCAGTCAGGTCAGTCAGTCAGGTCAGTCAGTCAGGTCAGTCAGTCAGGTCAGTCAGTCAGGTCAGTCAGTCAGGTCAGTCAGTCAGGTCAGTCAGTCAGGTCAGTCAGTCAGGTCAGTCAGTCAGGTCAGTCAGTCAGGTCAGTCAGTCAGGTCAGTCAGTCAGGTCAGTCAGTCAGGTCAGTCAGTCAGGTCAGTCAGTCAGGTCAGTCAGTCAGGTCAGTCAGTCAGGTCAGTCAGTCAGGTCAGTCAGTCAGGTCAGTCAGTCAGGTCAGTCAGTCAGGTCAGTCAGTCAGGTCAGTCAGTCAGGTCAGTCAGTCAGGTCAGTCAGTCAGGTCAGTCAGTCAGGTCAGTCAGTCAGGTCAGTCAGTCAGGTCAGTCAGTCAGGTCAGTCAGTCAGGTCAGTCAGTCAGGTCAGTCAGTCAGGTCAGTCAGTCAGGTCAGTCAGTCAGGTCAGTCAGTCAGGTCAGTCAGTCAGGTCAGTCAGTCAGGTCAGTCAGTCAGGTCAGTCAGTCAGGTCAGTCAGTCAGGTCAGTCAGTCAGGTCAGTCAGTCAGGTCAGTCAGTCAGGTCAGTCAGTCAGGTCAGTCAGTCAGGTCAGTCAGTCAGGTCAGTCAGTCAGGTCAGTCAGTCAGGTCAGTCAGTCAGGTCAGTCAGTCAGGTCAGTCAGTCAGGTCAGTCAGTCAGGTCAGTCAGTCAGGTCAGTCAGTCAGGTCAGTCAGTCAGGTCAGTCAGTCAGGTCAGTCAGTCAGGTCAGTCAGTCAGGTCAGTCAGTCAGGTCAGTCAGTCAGGTCAGTCAGTCAGGTCAGTCAGTCAGGTCAGTCAGTCAGGTCAGTCAGTCAGGTCAGTCAGTCAGGTCAGTCAGTCAGGTCAGTCAGTCAGGTCAGTCAGTCAGGTCAGTCAGTCAGGTCAGTCAGTCAGGTCAGTCAGTCAGGTCAGTCAGTCAGGTCAGTCAGTCAGGTCAGTCAGTCAGGTCAGTCAGTCAGGTCAGTCAGTCAGGTCAGTCAGTCAGGTCAGTCAGTCAGGTCAGTCAGTCAGGTCAGTCAGTCAGGTCAGTCAGTCAGGTCAGTCAGTCAGGTCAGTCAGTCAGGTCAGTCAGTCAGGTCAGTCAGTCAGGTCAGTCAGTCAGGTCAGTCAGTCAGGTCAGTCAGTCAGGTCAGTCAGTCAGGTCAGTCAGTCAGGTCAGTCAGTCAGGTCAGTCAGTCAGGTCAGTCAGTCAGGTCAGTCAGTCAGGTCAGTCAGTCAGGTCAGTCAGTCAGGTCAGTCAGTCAGGTCAGTCAGTCAGGTCAGTCAGTCAGGTCAGTCAGTCAGGTCAGTCAGTCAGGTCAGTCAGTCAGGTCAGTCAGTCAGGTCAGTCAGTCAGGTCAGTCAGTCAGGTCAGTCAGTCAGGTCAGTCAGTCAGGTCAGTCAGTCAGGTCAGTCAGTCAGGTCAGTCAGTCAGGTCAGTCAGTCAGGTCAGTCAGTCAGGTCAGTCAGTCAGGTCAGTCAGTCAGGTCAGTCAGTCAGGTCAGTCAGTCAGGTCAGTCAGTCAGGTCAGTCAGTCAGGTCAGTCAGTCAGGTCAGTCAGTCAGGTCAGTCAGTCAGGTCAGTCAGTCAGGTCAGTCAGTCAGGTCAGTCAGTCAGGTCAGTCAGACAGGTCAGTCAGTCAGGTCAGTCAGTCAGGTCAGTCAGTCAGGTCAGTCAGTCAGGTCAGTCAGTCAGGTCAGTCAGTCAGGTCAGTCAGTCAGGTCAGTCAGTCAGGTCAGTCAGTCAGGTCAGTCAGTCAGGTCAGTCAGTCAGGTCAGTCAGTCAGGTCAGTCAGTCAGGTCAGTCAGTCAGGTCAGTCAGTCAGGTCAGTCAGTCAGGTCAGTCAGTCAGGTCAGTCAGTCAGGTCAGTCAGTCAGGTCAGTCAGTCAGGTCAGTCAGTCAGGTCAGTCAGTCAGGTCAGTCAGTCAGGTCAGTCAGTCAGGTCAGTCAGTCAGGTCAGTCAGTCAGGTCAGTCAGTCAGGTCAGTCAGTCAGGTCAGTCAGTCAGGTCAGTCAGTCAGGTCAGTCAGTCAGGTCAGTCAGTCAGGTCAGTCAGTCAGGTCAGTCAGTCAGGTCAGTCAGTCAGGTCAGTCAGTCAGGTCAGTCAGTCAGGTCAGTCAGTCAGGTCAGTCAGTCAGGTCAGTCAGTCAGGTCAGTCAGTCAGGTCAGTCAGTCAGGTCAGTCAGTCAGGTCAGTCAGTCAGGTCAGTCAGTCAGGTCAGTCAGTCAGGTCAGTCAGTCAGGTCAGTCAGTCAGGTCAGTCAGTCAGGTCAGTCAGTCAGGTCAGTCAGTCAGGTCAGTCAGTCAGGTCAGTCAGTCAGGTCAGTCAGTCAGGTCAGTCAGTCAGGTCAGTCAGTCAGGTCAGACTAAGGTCAGAGCCAGAGGTCAGTCTAAGGTCAGAGCCAGAGGTCAGACTAAGGTCAGAGACAGAGGTCAGTCTAAGGTCAGAGCCTGAGGTCAGACTAAGGTCAGAGCCAGAGGTCAGTCTAAGGTCAGAGCCAGAGGTCAGTTAAGGTCAGAGCCAGAGGTCAGTTAAGGTCAGAGCCAGAGGTCAGTTTAAGGTCAGAGCCAGAGGACAGCCTTAGGTCAGAGCCAGAGGTCAGACTAAGGTCAGAGCCAGAGGTCAGCCTAATGTCAGAGCCAGAGGTCAGCCTAGGGTCAGAGCTGGAGGTCAGACTAAGGTCAGAGCCAGAGGGCAGTTAAGGTCAGAGCCATAGGTTGGACTATGGTCAGAGCCAGAGGTCAGTTAAGGTCAGAGCCAAAGGTCGGACTATGGTCAGAGCCAGAGGTCAGTTTAAGGTCTGAGCCAGAGGTCAGACTAAGGTCAGAGCCAGAGGTCAGTTAAGGACAGAGCCAGAGGTCAGCCTAAGGTCAGAGCCAGATGTCAGCCTAAGGTCAGACCCAGAGGTCAGTCTAAGGTCAGAGCCGGAGGTCAGACTTAGGTCAGAGCCAGAGGTCTGTTAAGGTCAGAGCCAGATGTCAGTTTAAGGTCAGAGCCAGAGGTCAGACTAAGGTCAGAGCCAGAGGTCAGCCTAAGGTCAGACCCAGAGGTCAGACTAAGGTCAGACTAATGTCAGATTAAAATGGATCCCTGACCGCACAGCAATACATAACCGATGTCTTGGAACCCCATGAATGCCTTTTGCCCCATTTGATAACGGATTCAGCTAAAGTGGTAAGTAAGTACTTAAACGAAGTGGAAATTACTCAAATTGACTGACCAGCGAGATCACCAAAAATGAGGCCACACTTTTGACATTAAAAAAAATTTTAGTTTTGTAAAATTCATATTAGAAGTACTTCTTACTTAAAATTTCAATCTGATTTTTTTTTCATTAAATGAGTTTATTAATAAAATTTTCATTTACTTATAAAATATTTAAATAATCATAAAAATTTAACAATATTACGAGTCTAACAAAAAATTTGAAATTGCCACAAATGAACTAAAGTTCTTCTAATTTTGCCGGTGTGTGTAGTTTATTTAATTTGTTAAACATGTTGTAATCTTAGTACGTTACAATTACGGGTAATAAGTAAGTAGTTATGTTTCATCGGAATGATAAAATGTCATACGCTAGGAACTAAAGACGCTGCCGCTACCCGCGCCTTGTCAGTACGGTCGACCAGAGAGGGGTGTTTTGGTTTTTTTTTCTAAATTCTTGCGGAACCCTTACAGGACAATCGCGGAACCCTAGGGTTCCGCGGAGCACACTTTGAGAATCGCTGAGTCTAGTAAGATTACGATTGTTCGATAAATAAAAAAAATCTATAATAAGCAGGTAAGAACTTGATTTGAAGGAAATTGTTAATTAGAAATGTCACCGTTATAGGTATGTTACTTAGATAATCTATGTAAGAGATAGAATCTATGCTATCAACCGCGTGTCCATTTTATGTAAAGTGTCAGTGTCTACAACTGCTACTAGGGAAGTGCTTAGTAATATAGAGCATATCGATAAAAACTTGCTCATAACTATATAAATGAGAACTTTTAAAATATATATAATAATAATAAAAAATAATTTATGATTAAATTATATGCTTTATTGAAGATGGACATAAGTATATAATATTTTTAATGAAGTATATTAATGATGTTTCGAAAAAAAAAAAAACAAAACAACAGTGAAAATAAATCCAACGAACAAAATGGCTCGAAAAACTTGGAAATTAATAAAATCAAAACAAAAATGCAATTCTAATCTTACAAAATATTGACTATTTGTTTTTATAAAAATCACCGGATCTTCGGCTATAAGCTTAGATATTTTCAAATGCGTATGTCTTATTATTACTATTACTTGATTTTAACGTTTAAAATAAGGTGCTTTGTGACCCCAATAACAAATATTGTACCTAAAATGAATAAATAAGTAGTTGTAGACGATTAAAACTTATAAAAAATAAAACAAATCAGAAAGTTTATTTCTCGTTCAAGGATATCTAGAAAAAAAAATATGGCACCTGTTTGGCAGATATACCTAAAAATATTTACGTTTCATCAGCTATCCATCGAGGTATAACAATCTAGGGTTTTATCGAAATTTTGTACAAAACATGTAGTTTTATAGGCTACTGGGGAGGATAAATAAAACAATAGGTCAGCATACAGAGCATGATACTAAACTTATTAAACTTTTAAGTTCTACACACACCATTATTGAGTCTAAATTTCATGTTCGACATGTCGGCCCCTGCGTTGCACACATCTTCGCATTATTTTGCGAAGACCAGTTTTCACTACTCCAGTAGTTAATTTTGTTCTTATTTCATTGGCCGCACTAATGATTCTGTCTATCAGTACTTCAATCGATGAAATTGGGGTAGGTATACTTCAAGTAGGTATTCGAAGTGTGGACTCCATTTTCACCTTTAACTTCATGGATTTGACGACATAATCTGTGATCTATGGCAATATTTGTCAAAATTGCTTGATTTTTCACGTATTTCCATAGGATTTTATTTTTGTCGTACATAATTAATAATGCATTTCTTTACACTAAAAACAGTTTATATGGGTTATAATGAGCTCCTAAAACACCCCCAAATAAACAGCATCATTAAATTCAGGTGCCGGAGATCTATAGTCTTACGATGTTCAAAGTATCGACCATATTTATCGACACATTTGTTGTACATCACTAACTGCTTGGTATAAAACAATACATTAAATATAACTAAATTAAAACTTTGAAATCACAACTATGTACCACCGGTTGAAAGTGATTTGATGAAAAGTGTTTATTCTACAAGAGAAATGGATATTTTGCTTTAAAATG
This sequence comes from Timandra comae, assembly GCA_958496195.1. Classification (NCBI taxonomy): domain Eukaryota; kingdom Metazoa; phylum Arthropoda; class Insecta; order Lepidoptera; family Geometridae; genus Timandra; species Timandra comae. The sequence continues at coordinate 9,383,074 of OY292353.1, read as the reverse complement.
AGTTATTTCAGATAAAAAATGCCAACAAAGACTAACATGTGAAAAGATAATACTGGATTCTTTACTCCTCCTATAGTTGTTCTGGATTTGCAAAACACAGCACAACACGACATAGTTTTAGTTTCTCACAAGATTATTAGGCTTTACGATGATATTTTATAACAATTTTATTTTCAAGTATTATACGTCGCAATGTTGTGGCCGGCTAACATGTGAAAATTGGTGTTGACGCAGCGTTGACAAGCTTACATTAGCCTTCTCGTTTGCTCTATTTGACGATCCGTGTAATAGAAAGAGAAGCTCGATAATGTTGACAGATTAACGTCAGCTCTAAGGCGGCTTCTTCAGAGACCAGAGAGAATCCTGGTCGTGATCCTTATTCTATGGTATGTTACGTAATCAAATACTAAGTAAGTACTTAATTTATTTAAGAATATAGGTATAGAGAGATAGATTTACTTCCCTATTCGAACTGTGATCATCATAGAAAGTTTCATTATGATAACAATAGTTATTTATGGTACAAGCGAGGTAAGTTGGTGATTACTTCCGAGGCGCTATTGAGATAGCCGAGGATAGTAATCATCAATACTCGCGTGTACCATACAACGTTTTTCAACACATTTGCGAAGAAATTATCATTTTTCGCTAATAAATAAACAGTTTTTCTATTCGCGCGCATCCAACACAACAATGGTGATCGGCCAAAGACTAAAAGAATATATATTAAAAAAAAATCGAATGAATGAATGAATGGAATCGACCATAGACCTACCAAAAGTAAGGAAACATAGTTGAAGTTTGTTTTTAAAATGTATGGACACAATTTTTTTGGTATCGAAACTTTTTTAAAATGAAAGCAATTTAAAAAAACAATCTATAACTCACTAGTGAATAAAACGTGTCATTATTCAACTGTTTTTGTACAAATAAGAGCACCTTTATGAGCAAGTGTGTTGAAATAGTTATTTATGGTACAAGCGAGGTAAGTTGGTGATTACTTCCGAGGCGCTATTGAGATAGCCGAGGATAGTAATCATCAATACTCGCGTGTACCATACAACGTTTTTCAACACATTTGCGAAGAAATTATCATTTTTCGCTAATAAATAAACAGTTTTTCTATTCGCGCGCATCCAACACAACAATGGTGATCGGCCATAGATTAAAAGAATATACTAATTAAAAAAAATCGAATGAATGGAATCGACCATAGACCTACCAAAAGTAAGGCAACATAGTTGAAGTTTGTTTTTAAAATGTATGGACACGTTATTTTTTGGTATCGAAACTTTTTTAAAACTAAACAATTAAAAAAAAAAACTATAACTCACTAGTGAATCAATTGTGTCATTATTCAACTGTTTTTGCACAAATAAGAGCCCCTTTATGAGCAAGTGTGTTGAAATAGTTATTTATGGTACAAGCGAGGTAAGTTGGTGATTACTTCCGAGGCGCTATTGAGGCCCGAGCCGTCAGGCGAGGGTCTGAAGATAGCCGAGGATAGTAATAATCAATACTCGCGTGTACCATACAACGTTTTTCAACACATTTGCGAAGAAATTATCATTTTTCGATAATAAATAAACAGTTTACTATTCGCGCGCATCCAACACAACAAAGGTGATCGCCAAAGACTAAAAGAATATACTTATTAAAAAAAAAATCGAATGAATGAATGAATGGAATCGACCATAGACCTACCAAAAGTAAGGCAACATACACACATCAAAAGTGTCTAGGGATCAAGCATTTTTATGCGGATTTCTTGAGATTGAGATGTGGCTTTGTAATAAATTTATGATTTTATAAATTTATATGGATCCTTTTTGGTGCATTTCATAATTTGAATCAGGAACTGTGAATCAAATTCGAGTAAAAGATGAAAATCAGCTGTCAATATTTTCCCTATAAAAACATACAACGCATTGAAGACATTATTAGTGCTACTGTTTCCCTACTACTGATTAAAACCAACGTTATTATGGAGCGGCGACGTCATTTAAGCAGGGAAGAAATGCTCAGAGCCGTGGGAATGATAGAAGCTGGTTCCCGGCAACGTACTGTGGCTTTAGCTCTGAATACAAGTCAGAGTGTTATCAGTCGACTTTGGACACGTTACCGAAGCACTGGTACCGTGGCTGAGCGCCATGGAGGACGGTATCGCTGCACCACACGGAGACAAGACCGATACATTCAAATCTTAACTCGAAGAGCTCCAACAATAACCGCCATGATGTTAGCCGTGCGGCTTCATCACTCTTCAGGGAACTTAATTAGCGACCAAACAGTCAGAAACCGCTTGCATGAAGTGAACCTTCATTCCCGAAGACCGCTACGGGTACCACCTATAGCAATGCACAATCGTAGGATTCGATATCAATGGGCTCTTGAACACAGAAATTGGGCAGAAGAACAATGGCGTTTCGTGTGCTTTTCTGATGAGTGTCGTTTTGGTATGAGACCGGATACAAGACGTATACGACACTGGAGAACCCCTGGACGCCAACAGCGATTAAAATCCTGCCAGGAAGTCCATCCTTATAGTGGTGGAACCATCATGGTATGGGCGGGTATTTGGATCGGCGGAAGAACTGAGTTGATTTGGATCAGAGGCAACCTCAACGCTCAAATTTATGCTGAGACGATTGTATCAGACGTCATCGTTCCTCTACAAGTGCAAATCGGTCCCTTATTTCAGTTAATGCATGATAATGCACGACCGCACACCGCAAGAGTTGTAAGACAGACTCTCGCCGCAGCTAACATCAATGTCCTGCCCTGGCCTGCTCAGTCGCCAGACTTGAACCCGATTGAGCATGCATGGGATATGCTACAGAGAGGAGCTCTGCCGAATATGGAGGGTATCCAGTCGCAAGAAGACCTTTTTTTGTTGTTGCAACGAACATGGGCGGCATTTCCACAGCGTGATTTGGATGAACTCATTTTGAGTATGCCAAACCGATGTTCTTGTGTTGTTAGTGTTCGCGGTAGAAACACGGATTATTAATTGTTTAAGTTACCCAATAAAATTTTAAAGAAAACTGTTATTTCAGTCTTTTTTTCGAACTTTAATGTTAGTGGTTCAAATGTCAAAAATCCCTTTATTAGGAAAATGGCAAATTTCTTTATTAATGCAAAGGTGACTTGGTTTATCGTTACTGTGACAAACGAAAACACTTTATTTGATGAATCCTTAAAGAAAATTTTAATTAATATCAATCAGGAGAAAAGTTATTGCAAAAATATATGTTGATCCCTAGACACTTTTGATGTGTGTAGTTGAAGTTTGTTTTTAAAATGTATGGACACCATTTTTTTGGTGTAGAAACTTTTTTTAAAACGAAGCAATTTACAAAAACAATCTATAACTCACTAGTGAATAAAACGTGTCATTATTCAACTGTTTTTGCACAAATAAGAGCCCCTTTATGAGCAAGTGTGTTGAAAAATAAATATCTTGTATTGTTAGAGGATAAATTAATACGAAGTGCGTCATAAACGAAGGGCGGGCGGGCGCCAGATGGGGGCCGTGTGGGCGGTTGTATTTTGCGATCAATAACTGGTAGGTACTTGTTCTCAATTATGGTGCCATTCCACAGTGGCGAGCTATCTACCCTACGATACATTGGTTACTATTTCCAGTGATTTGCACGTAGACATGAAAATTCTAACATGTTCCCTACTAATGCAATTTAATATAAGTATTAATAACGCGATGGAGTTAGATGTGGCTTATGATTGAGATTTTCCGAATGTCTTAGATCAACCATTAGTTATATCAATATCATCACCCCGAGTTTCTTGCCGATTCTTCTCGGCTGATGTAATTCCGAATCGGTGGTAGAATCAATTCTGACGTTCATAAGTGCCTCATTGAGGTCTTAACTGAATAAAGAATTTTTGACTTTGACTTTGACTTTGATCAGCTCGTGTATGATAATATGTTCCCACTGAGGGGCTCGATCAAGGTGGGGTGGAGCCCCCAATTAATTGCAATTTATTATATTTTATAATATTTAAAAGGAAACTCAAGTTTATAGCGTAGCCGTGCGTCGACGTGGATTTACGCCCTTATTTACCCCTCGTAAACATGTCTGAGAACTCATTAAACCAATGTATTTCGATGTCTCTTAAACATTTACCGATTCACTGATCCAGAATGTATAAATTAAGTACAGGCACTGCCTTATGTAATCTACTATATAAATAAAGTTAATTTAAAAAAAAGTTAATTTAAAAAAATAAGAAACCGACTTTAGCACTAAAAAGTAAGAAAATAGTTTAAAATAAACGATATCTTTAATACATTATTTATAATTAGTAACTTTTGGAGTCAGTGCCAGCCCAGGATAGTTTTTTTTTCCTTAGAAGATAGCACGAGATGCGCCTATAAATATTAATGAAGGCTTTGGCTGTCACCGACTTTTTTAGTGGAAAGTTAGTCTCTCTACAAATGACGCCTACATTTTCATCGAGAAGAGCTTTTGACTCGTGGACCACTTGAATCCTTTTTTGAGGGAGGAAGACTTAACGTCTTTCCTCTGTCCAGGGGGACGACGGGGTATGTCGCACCGCAAAGATAGAGCGGCGATGCGCTTACCGACTAAAACACCTCGGTGTGCCACCTCTGCGCTTATGGCCGAAACGCGGCTGCACGCTACTACGATTCCGGACAGCGCCTCTACCCTGTTAAGGTTTCTCCTCCGAGCTAGAATCTGCGGCTCTCTAGCTCTGGGCGGCAGATGTTGAGTCACCCCCTTCCGAAAGAAGCGCGCGTGAATCCTGTCCCATGAGCTGATGTTACACATGATTCATTATAATCTAAAACAACCCTGCATTTTATAACTTCGTTTTAACTTCATCATCCCAATTAAACCATCATTTTATTACAAAACTTTTTTATAACCACAAAGGTATAAGAACTTTTTAGAAAATAAACCAAAGCCAAAATTAAAACGAAAATAGAGGCTTATACTGTCTATTTATTAATTAAAATATCTATATAAACTAATCTGGTGCAGTGTTTGTTTGTAATATCTAAATATATATATTTTTTACTAAAGTTTTATGAAAACGCACTGAAGATATATGTGTAATAGGTACCTATAATAGTAAGTAAGTATAAAAAACATTTTTAAAAATTTTGTGGGATCGGGTTTATTTCGGTGTGTCTTTACGAATAAAAAAACTGGACCTTTTTATATCTAAAACCCATGAATTGTGAATAGCATTTGATTTCAATACGAAAGAATACAGCCAAAAATTTTGATCCAGAAATTCTTATGGTATCAAGAATATCGCGAGCAAAACTACGGGTCACAAGTAGTTTTACTTTTAATAATATCAATCGACACCCTGCAACAATGTTGGGGGTTTTCCTCGATTTATACTGAATCCCATCATTAGATCCTGAATTCCTTGACATGGGACCACTTCGCGAATATCCGCTTTCTAATGAAACAAGAATTTTAAAATGCTCCATTCATGATTACAAAGAAATCGCGTAACAAACACACAAAAAAAAATTAAAAAAAAAGAAACATACACGTCGTCGTTCGAAAATCATAATGAAGAACTTATCTTGACCATTGAAATTAATACATATGATAAGTATTAGGTAATTTCAATGGAAGATAAGTAATAAGTAACTTATCTAGGTAACTCCTGGTGTCCCACGACACCACACTCGGTCTTTTTTTATATTGTTTGTTTCAGGCTCACCTACACAAGTATTATTGAAATACGCAGCTTTATCCTACAATTGATTGGTTATTGAATCAACGTTTTCCAAGTGGCAATTTTCCATCGTCAATGGGTAGCGGTTCTGGTCAGGGCCGAGCCGACCTCCCACAGCGCCTGTGTGCGAAACCTATGAAGCGCCTCTTTTTTCTGGGGGGGGGGGACTCTTTAGATTAAAGACGGCTTTTACCCCCAGATAACGAAAATTAAAAAATACGAGGTGGGGGGATGAAAATATGGTAATATGGTCTCCCATATTTTCATCCCCCCACCTATGGATATGTTGTTGTGGTGTAACAAAAATAATTTCGATGGCGGCCGCGGCGCCCCTATTGTCTTGGCGCCTGTGTGCGCTGCACACATCGCACATATGGGCGGCTCGGCCCTGGTTCTGGTGACAGATTGGTGCAATGGTGACATGGAGCACCTGGTTTTGTACCGTTGTGTACCCTTCAACGGCCAAGTCACACACCTTTCTTTTCCGAACCTTTATCACATGTATATTTGGGGTCGGTTTAAATTTTTTGGTTAAACCAAATGTTAGACTTTTGAGGGCTCTAACTCTCCGTAACGATTGTCGATGATGTTAGGACGACAAACGGGACAGCCCTTTGAAGCACGGAAACGCTCAAGAAATTTAAAGTCATTTTAGTAATGACCCATCACTGTCATGACGGTGCCAGAGGTTGCTTAACCACGCAGATCACAAGTGATCCGCGGGTAGCACTGGGCCATGAGCGCTTCCAAGTCACACAACATTAACTATAATAATAAAGAAATCGCAGTAAGGAACCTTAGACTTGGCACGCCTTGTCTAGATTTCATTACTTTCTAGAGATAAACAAACAAGCAGCTCTATCGAGACTTGGCTAGTTTTTTACAGAATGTTTTTAGTAGGATGAATCTTACGAGGTACGGGTAAATAAAAAGGAGATATGTAAACTATAATATAAAGTCTAAGTTCTAACTCCAAATAAGAAAATGCATGAGGTTAGTAGAAGTATATCACATTTTTAGATTTTTTTGAAGCTTGATATTAACAGAACAGAAAGTACTTAGAGCAGTTTACGTCATGGAATATGAAAATGCATATTCCATGGTCTAGTTCCATTCCGACTGGTAAGTCATGTTCATGAATCACATTAATTTAAAACATCAAAATCTATATTAATAATGTCAGACTTCATTTAAATACTGTCATTTTTGACTAATGTCAAGATGATGTCAAGTGAGTCGTTGAATGAAAGAATTGTATGGTTTTGCCTTGTTGAACCCAACCATTTATAATTTGTTCAAGTTTTACGAAAGCGGCGTGGATAATGCATGATGCAAAGTGTACAAGTTATGATTCAAATTATTCAAAGAAACGCGATCAATCATAATCAATATAATTCAAGTGTTGTAGACCAGTGTAATGTATCATAAATATATTTTTACGTAAAAAGTATGTTTATCGTGTGATGGTATTCTGTACGCAATTACCTGTATGGACACATAATTGTTAAATTTATCAGAGTGTTAATATGGCAGGATCTACACTACCCGAAAGGGTAGCCCAGATATATTATACTTATGGGTTATTCTGTTCTTCATATCCAGTTACTGTGATTTGTACTGCGCTGTTCGCCGTGCTGTTGTGTTGGTATGTAAACATTGTTCATTTAACTTCGTACGCGCATTGATCGGTGGATTACTTACCTTACCACCAGGTTCTTGGCACCTTTATTGATCTGGGGGCACGGCAGTGCCCCCCGCCAAGTCGAGCGCGAAGCAAACACTGCCGTACCATCCTTTACAGGAACCCTTTCGCCGCATTTTCAGGCCCCTATTTAAGAACCTCTGGATAAGCCCAGAACGCTGAAATTTTCGTCATCCAGTAAGCTATACAATCACATACTTAAAATAAAATTTCAAGTCTGTAGGTCATTTAGTTCCGAAGTTATGCGAAAGCAAAGTTTCGTATTTATGACAGACACTCACTCACTCACTCACTCACTCACTCACTCACTCATGATCATCAAAATAGAACTAGTACTTCCCATAAACTTAGAGAGCTGAAATTTGGTACAGAGTTAGGGTTTAATGACAACATAAAGGGAAAACTATAAAAACTAGGATAATCGAACGGGAACGGGAGTTATACGGGATCGGGAACGGGAATTGTAACTCAAGAACGGCTGAACTGATTTGGCTGAAAATTGGTGGGGAGGTAGCTTAGAACTAGGAAAAGAACATAAGATACCTTTAATCCCGAAATTCCCACGGGATTGGGAACGGGACTTTAAAAATCAAGAACGGCTGTATTGATTTGTCTGAAAATTGGTGGGAAGGTAGCTTAGAACCAGGAGAAGAACATAGAATACTTTGAATCCCGAAATTCCCACGGGAATGGGAACGGGAATTTATAACTCAAGAATGGCTGAACTGATTTGGCTGAAAATTGGTGGGGAGGTAGCTTAAAACCAGGAGAAGAACATAGAATACTTTTAATCCTGAAATTCCCACGGGATTAGGAACAGGAATTTATAACTCAAGAAAAGCTGTACTGATTTGGCTGACAATTGGTGGGGAGGTAGCTTAGAGCCAGGAGAATAACATAGGATACTTTTTATCCCGAAATTCCCACCGAAACGCGAACGGGAACTACGCGGATGAAACCGCGGGGCGCTTAATAATAAAATACTACTCCTAAAAAGAAAAAACGTGTCAAATAAGGAAATCTAATAAAATAAATCAATATAAACACGTTTCAACAAAAATAAATGAAATCCCACCAAAAACATTCTGTAAAAAACTAGCCAAGTCTCGATGGAGCTGCTTGTTTATCTCTAAAAAGTAATGAAATCTAGACAAAGTCGTGCCAAGACTTCCAAGAGTTCCTTACTGCGATTTCTTTATTATTATAGTTAATGTTGTGTGACTTGGCCGTTGAACATTGTTTAAAACGTTAGTAGTGGGTACAAGTCAATTTTGTTTACACGTAATGTTGTAACATTATTAAAATACGCAGCTTTATCAAGCCTACAATGGACTGGATATTGAATCAACGTTATTTAAGTGGCAATTTTCTATCGTCAATGGGTAGCGGTTCTGGCGACAGATTGGTGCAATAGTGTCATGGAGCACCTAGTTTTGTACCCTTGTGTACATGTGTACCCTTGAACGGCCAAGTCACACAACATTAACTATAATAATAAAGAAATCGCAGTAAGGAACTCTTGGAAGTCTTGGCACGACTTTGTCTAGATTTCATTACTTTTTAGAGATAAACAAGCAGCTCCATCGAGACTTGGCTAGTTTTTTACAGAATGTTTTTGGTGGGATTTTATATCATTACATAAGCCAGTAGGATCTCATATTAATAACTGTTTTTATTTAGGTTTTTACTGACATTTATAATCCTTATTCTATAGTATTAGCTGTGGCGCAATTGCTTCCAGGAGAGTACCCCCATGATGTACTCCACCTAATAAACCAAATGCAATCAAAATCTAACAAATAACTAGACAGATTGTATTGTGTGTGTCTAATAAACTGTTATAGTTTTCACAAAAGGAATAATTAAAAGTTACTTAAATAACTTATACAAAAGGTATATTCTAATAGTGTGAAGAGAATATTGTTAATTCAGACAAACCCACCTGCTGTGGTCAGTCTAGAATTAGAATAATCAATTTAAATATTATTCAGTGGGACCATAATTATATTGTAATTTAAACATTGGTCACTTGGATAGTAAATAACATTACATTTGAATAATTTTGAATTAAATTTGTTATGATTATCAAGGACTATCAAGTTGTAAGGACCTGTAAAATATTAAGGTATTTTCGTAACACTCATTTATAAAAAATAATTGTTCTGCCGTGCATTAATTTGACCAAATGAAAATTTTAACAAAACATTTATCCAAGAAGATAGCTATCTGTACCCATGTTTAAATTCAACCAAATCAGTTTGTCCTATTCTAACTAATATTACAAATGCGAAAGTAACTCTGTCTGTCTGTTACCTTTTCATGGCTAAACTACTGAACCGATTGACTTGAAATTTGGTACAGGGGTAGCTTATGGTCCGGGAAAGAACAAAGGATACTTTTTATCCCGAAATTCCCACGGGAACGGGAACTACGCGGGTGAAACCGCGGGATGCTGCTAGTTTTAAAAAAATGAGTAATAAACAAACAAAAATAATCTATATATATAAAAATGAAACCCGTTTCCCGTTGTCATGCCATAACTTGAGAATGGCTAGACCGATTTGGCTAATTCTTTTTTGTTATGTTTGTTATTGTCAGGAGAAGGTTCTTATGTAAAAAAATATCTGGAAAAGCAAACGGGAAACTTGGACCCGTGCGAAGCCGGGGCAGGCAACTAGTATTTCAATATATGCCAAAAAGGATAGATAGGATAGGATGACATAATCTTAAATATTAAAAAAGTAATAAAAGAATAAATAAAGTGACTGTCAGACAGAATGATATGTAATTATTCTTTCTCTATACACCCCTATTTTGAAAATATGGGACTTATTAAAATCAAAATATTTGTAGCAGTAGCTGAATCCATATATCCAATAAAAATATCAAAAATGATAGTCGATTACTTATCTATAAAAAATACAAAATAAATGTCGTATTACCAGACGGCACACTAGCTATCAAGTATTCTGTGACGGCTCGGGTCGATGACCGCGCTCAGCTGTGTATCGCAGCGTTCGGTGTAGAATAACAATAAAATTCGGCGGGATTTTGAAAATCTTTGACTTATCATAACTTTTTAAATAAAAGCAAAAGAAAAAAACTAACTTCACTATTATATTGTCACCCGTCGTTTACATTAGCTGTGAGATAAGGTATTTCAAAATAAGGGTGTATAATATCTTGTTCAGGATCTTTGACATGATGAATAATTTCTATTGTTGTTGCGATTCTAGATAATCTGGTGCATGGATAATCGAGATCTATTTAAATTTATACAAATATTTAAATGTAACTATGTCAACTGCAGTGTGTATTCATAAAAACAAATTGTATAATGCATATTATTCTAAAAACTGTTTAATATTAATGTAACTCTGTATCTTATTGTTTCAGCTATCCTCTATTAAATGTACCATTACCAGGCAATATACCAACAGTTGTAAATTTTCCTTTAAACTTGAATGTGAAATCAAAAGTGGAATGTGTTGGAAATAATTGTGATCACGGTAAGTTTTTTTTACTATAAGATTATTAAGTAATTGTGAACTTGTGAAAGTAACAGTTAGGTGATTGATTAGACAATGTTACAGCATTGTTCCAATATTTGTATTGAGTCATTACTGAGTAAATATACACAAACCTCACTTGTAAACTATTCATTAAATCATTAATGAATGGTGATGACTAACTATGATAAGGGGTAAATTATCTGGCTAAACCTCTGCTCATTTTTGGTATCCATAATTTGTATCAAACATGATTTTACCCAGTAATGCTTTGATTTATGTGCTGCTAGCAGCCACTCGCGTTTTAACCCTTATTCATCCCAATTTTGCGCCTTACTGTTATTCTGGTTTCAAGAAACATCTGTATCAAAATTCGTCTAAAGTTTCGTTTCAGTTTTAAAGGAGCTGGTAACAAATATCCGTCATCCATCAATACAAACTTTCGCATAAATAATATTTGTAGGATTATTATTTAAATAAATGATAAGTTATTGTACCCACTGATATGAGCTCTCTATGTAACTGTTGCTGTTTTTGTTTTTCAGATGAACCATCCCATCTTGACCTTCTCATGAATGAAACACAAAGATTACCACACATTTGGGCAAAAGACAAACCACTATTGTATTCACAGCAGATTATTATGAAAATAGGTATGTTTGTTTAACTTATATTACCCTGAAATTGAACAAAATTAAATAAATGTCGATTTCGTTATTCTCTACATAACTTTACAATTATATACTAAATATAAATTAGAAAGTAATTTTGTAAATTATATCTACTGCAATTGGAAAGTATATTTCGTCGTTGTATTACACAATCAAGGCTGATCACTATTTGCAGCAGAGTAAATTGGTTTAAGTAACTGATAAGGGTACTTTACACTCTATGTTTAATAAATAATAATGGTTTTATAGACATTATCTTAATGTTATTAATATCCTTAATTTCCTTTTTGGAGAAACATCAACAATGGGGTGAAATTAGGGAAATCAGCACACCCCAAGATCAGCTATACAGTGTAAATACTAACAAGTAACAAACTAACTTGAAAAGATGAGCCCCATAATCATTATTTTAAAGGAAAGACCCTGAATTGTCATGGTGAATGAATAAAGTTGCATAGATAGTTAAGTATGGGTTTTATACTCATCATCATTGGCCACATCTCTATCTACTTAAGATGATTTAAATACTACCAAAATGATATTTAATTAGTGGCTTAGTTAGGGGTCAGTTACCATAATGAGATGATGTAGTAAATGATTATGTTATGTTATGTTAATTACATGGTTTATTAGGTATGTTGTTTAAAAACTGTTTAAATATAAGTATTTTTTTGTAAATCAATGTTTTTCTAGGAGTGTCACCATGGAATGGCAATTTGAAAATGTGGGACGCATTCAGAGCCCCACTGCAAGAAGTGTTCCGACTGTTGGAAACAATAAGAAACCATAAAGATCCAGAAACGTAAGTCAAATTGTTAACAAAACTTTAAATATTATTTATTAAACTTAATAACATAATCTCTCTCGTCAATATTATTCTTATTATGTTATTAGAACCAAAGTACAATGTCGTTGTTCTCTAAATCAATATTTCTTTGTTTGATGTGATAAAATAATCTAATTATGTAGGTAAATATCTAATTAATACTTATATGTATAACATTATATAATATTACAATGAAGAATTATGTAATTTGGGTTATGTATTGACAACGGAAATATCCGTTACACATGAATAAATAGAGATAAAGAAATATGCTTCCTGTGAATGCATTTACATTTTTTGTGTTAAAATCTAAGTTCCACGAGCGCATTGTGCGCTCATTTCAAGTTTGATAATGCTTGCGAACAGTTTTGAGTGTTAGATTCGTTGAGGATTGTACATCTTGGGTTTTTTGTATATTAATAATCCTGTGTTTAAGTATGACATCTAAGAGATGCATGCATATACATAATATGTATAATGAGAGGAATGATAGTAACGGAGATTTAATCCTATTTGTTGACCAATCGCGAATTAATAACTTATGTACAATTTTTGATAGTGCAATATTTTTGTAACAGGTACTGACACATTGTCCCTGCTTATTAGCATACACATGACGTCATTTCCATCGCAGATTGTTACTCATTCGGTCGCTCTTATTACGATATAAATCTGATATATTTTTTGCATCTGACAAGGTCACCCGGAATAACACTATATAAAAACTAAACGTCTATTATACTTCATTTGTCTTATCTTAGTAGGTACTAATATGTATTATAAACCTAAAGAATTTAATTTGTTTGGTTGAACGCGCTAATCTCAGTAAGTACTGGTTCGATTTGGAAAATTCTTTATTTAGTACTGACTACTCCATTTATACAGGGAGGCTATCCCTACTGATATTATAAATGCGAAAGTAACTCTGTCTGTCTGTCTGTTACCTTTTCACGGCTAAACTACTGAACCGATTGACTTGAAATTTTGTACAGGGGTAGCTTATGATCCGGGAAAGAACATAGGCTATGTTTTATCCCGAAATTCCCACGGGATCGGGAACTACGCAGGTGAAACCGTGGGGCACAGCAAGTATGCTATAAAACATCACAACCAGTAGAAGCACAGCTAGCGTGGGTTAAACAGCGAGGCGCAACCAGTTATTGATCTACTCTATAGTCCTATATACTTACTTATTCATTATATAACACAATTGTACCTATGTTTGTAATTGTACGATCGTCTAGTCTACACGTTTGATGTTAAAAATTAGACTAAGTATATCTTTTTCATGTGTGTGTGTGTGTTTTGATATGAAGCGTAATAAACAAGCTCAATTATGCGTTTATAATATAAGAAATGTTTCCCAGTCATTTTTACTTATTCAAAATACTTTAACGGTGCATCACTTCAAAACAGATTGAGATAATATTTTTTCTTTGTAAATAAATTGTTAGAAATCTATTTTTAAAGTATGTTTACTTTAAAAAAATACTCCTTAATTTTAATACAAAGCGTGGCGAGTCAGAGTTGAGAGATAAGTATTCTTTATATTTTCCTGTACCCATATTGTATTTTTCAACATTCCCAATATCCTCGTACTGTTAGAGACGTTTGTTTGTGTATTCAGTATTAGTGAATAATTATATTACACCTCTTATCGCAATAAGCGTACCGGAAGAAACATAATGAATGTGAACAACGCCTTTATGCCACTCACATATAAAAATAGTTATGCTAACGCGATTATACCTATAACTATATAATCGGTAACTGGTCTGTGCGATCTATTTTTAATCCTCGTACCATGTCCTTGAATTTATTAATTCAAATTTGTTAATAATCTTTGACGTTTTGTTTACTAAAGTCGTTTAATCTGCTTCAGCGAACTAAAACTGATATATTTACTAATTACGTATCGGTGGTGAGAGCTCATGGCGATGCGAAACCCTCTGTAACTTATTACATTACTCCATAACCGTTATCACTACGCTTGCATAATGCAACTATACTAACTATATCATATAGATACGTACTATTTCTCTTAAACATGGACAATATGTAATGATTTCAATGCGCCCATAAGGTGAATGATCATTAATTGAGGTGTCATGAACGAACATCATGTAGCGAAATGGGTATTTATTAAAAAACCTTTTTGTCGTAGAAAAACAACTCTACTGCAGCACTGCTATCAAATCGGAGGTATGAAGAAGATAGATAGCAAGGCGAGTGTCGAGAGGGTCCTACCGGAATACAGCTGTCTCCTTCTCTCACCGGCGAACCTGTGGCAACAGAGCATACAGACATTCTCATTAGACGCCAACATTGTCAATACAATATACAATTATCAGGTTTGTACATCATTTAATTTGAATATATGTACAGGCAATGCAGCGTGTTGTGCAGAAAATCGTTGAGACATTATTATTTAATTGAAATCAAAAATAAATTTTCATCGTGAAAAAGCAGTGTTTAAAATTTTTGCGAGCCCCTACAAAGTCACGCTTTTAGCTACCTAGAGTTATTTTATGTGTTAATGAATGTAATGAATGATGGTTGATGTCATTTGCAGAAAGGAAAGACCTCAATAGCGGAGATGGCATTCGGCATGCAACTGAGAGACACCGGCATCAAGCCGTACCCGCTGCGGGCCCGGCCGCGCGTGCTGCAGTACGCCGTCACCATCACATACGACCAGCCAGACGACAAGTAAGTCCCTACTTGGGTCTTCTATACTATTATAGTAAGGCAGTACAGATCAGGAACTTGTTAGTTTGCTTGAACGCGGTAATTTTCAGTGTTAGAGAGCCCATTTATAAACCGTTTATTATTCCAAACTAAATACAGCGTTAAGCCGTCGATTGTCAGACTAACATCGTCGACATTCGTTATTGGTCATCACATTCCTTTATTTATAATGCGGAAACTTTATTGAGCCTCGTCAATGATTCTTTATTTATATCAATAGTCTTAATAATTACCAGTATAAAAACTTGATTAACCTTTACTCGTATCTTTTTTATTATTGACATTCGATATTGGTTGTTTCAGATTTATTAAGTCACTGACCCAGAAATTAAAGGACATGTACCCTCTATACCGAGACACCCCGTTCAGTGAAGTGGACGAAGTGACACTAGTTTATTATCCAGGACAGTTCAATTACTACGAGCTCGTTCCTCTCACTATCACGTTTGTTGGACTATTTCTGTACGTGTACTTCTCCGTTCGTAAAATCGAATTTGTAAAGTCTAAACTGGGTCTGGCGGCGTGCGCGGTGCTCACTATAGCCGGGAGTCTCTCCATGTCGATGGGAATCAGTTTTTACTTCGGTTTCTCGCTCAGCCTTCAAGGAAAAGAAATATTCCCGTACCTGGTAATCATTGCGGGCTTGGAAAATGTGCTAGTTCTTACTAAAAGTGTCACTTCGACCGACTCCAGGCTCGACGTGAAAATACGTCTCGCCCAAGGACTTAGCAAAGAAGGATGGTCGATCACGAAGAACCTTCTCATAGAAATTACCATTTTAACCGTCAGTTTCTTCACTTTCGTACCCTTTATACAAGAATTCTCAATATTTATGATTGTCAGCCTCATATCGGACTGCTTCATTCAAATGGCATTTTTCGCGACAGTCCTCGGTATCGAGGTGCGAAGAATGGAATATTTTAAAGATCAAAACAAATTGCATTTGAAGGAATATTTTAATGCGAATAACGCGCTGAATTGGCGTTTTAATAGAAACGGTATCGAGGACAACTTTTCACCACAAAGAATGACAAAATCTAAATCGCACCCTCGTCTCAATGGCATGGGCCAGAACAGTCCGACGGACGTGGTGGCGAAGCGCAACGGCAGCCCCGGGCACCACGACCACCGCGTGCCGAAGCGCATCCGGCTGGTGAACATGTGGGCGCGCACGCGCTTCTTCCAACGCGCCTTCATGCTCTGGATGCTCGTTTGGATATCGATGATCGTCTACAACTCGGGAGTCGTCGATTACTTTGTGCCAAACATCGAGAAAAATGAGAAAGTTGACGTTAAAAAAAAGAACGAGATGAACGATATGAAACAATCGATATACACATTCTACAACCGAAGCGAGAGGAACACGGTGGTGTTCCCGCCGCTGCTGGACCTCGCCGAGTCGGACAAGAGCGCGGTGCACGCCAACGACACCATCATGCTGAAGCACTCCCCGCACTCTCGACCTTGGGCAAGGTAACACACGTTGCACGTATTTTTTACGCGTATGACGTACTATTGTTGATTACATCTGTTTGCGTCGGTCATTAGCATTTTTCCTTAACATGTTTTATACGAAACCAGTAATTGAACGTCGTTAATTTTTTTCTAATAATATATTTGGCGAGTCGGCCAGTCTGTAATTATTTATAGACGGAAACAGCAGTATAATATAAACAATTCTCGCTGGGTTATTATTTATTTAATTACTTTTAGTTTCAAAGTTTAATTATTCAAAATATATCTTTAAGTTTAATTAAAATTATGTAGTATATTCGTGTAATGTAAAATGCTAGACAGCAGCAGTGGACATTGTATCAGAGGTGTCAATGTAATGTGTGTTTGTGCGTGTGTAGAGTGTCGGCGCACCACTGGTCGGCGATCCTGTCGCACTACAACGAGACGGTGGCGGGGCGGTACGTGGTGGCGCTGCCGCCGGTGCTGCTCAGCCACCGCGTGAGCCCCGAGCTGGCGGCCGGCGTGCGCAACCCCGACGAGCGCGACCCGCCCCCGCTCCGCTGGCAGACGCTCGCCGCCGCACTCGACCCCCCAGATCTCGTGCCAGGTACACTTTATACACGGTTATACAACTCTCAAAATAAACGATTATCCTTTACTTATGACCTATTTTATAATTTTCAGACTTCGAACTAGTTGAAGGTAAAGGCCCTCCCCACCCTTGGGGCAAGGGCTCGGAGCTGCCCATCTACCCCACCACGCCCATGGAGATACTGATGTTGGCAATACTCTGCACAATCAGTGTTGCCGTTATTGCTTATATGATGGTGGTCCTATACAGGTAACTACATATTCTTATCTTACTAATTTTACATAAGTATATTGTTACATTTATCAAAATATATGCAATTACTCATCAATGATCAAATGTTTCTTATTCTAAAACGGCTGCCACTATTTCTATGTTATATACGTAATGAAGTCTAGGTTTATGTGAAAGAAAATTATGCAAAAATTCAAAAAGAAAACCATTTTTCAAACCAAATAAGTGACTTGAGAACACGATTAGGGAAAGCCACCTATTCCTTTCCATTGTATATCATCAGTAAGAAAGAGCAGTTGTAGGATCTTATAAATGGTTAATTTACTAGTTAAAATTATACATTAATATGAGAGACCTAATCTTTATTATCTGAAGAATTATATTAATAGTAAAATGCGCTCACATAGTTGTATATACATAGTGTAGAAACATAGTTGTATAGTAACTAGTATGTTAATACAACTATGTTTCTCGACGTACTTTGCACAATATCGAACCAATATTTGTACAATAAATATTTATGCGCAGGTGTATTTGTTCACGTCACTACGCAGAATGGCGAGCTTCGTGGAACGAGGATGATGAATACAAGAAAATAATAGCGAAACAACCAGCTATACAGGTAATAAATAATGGAAAACAAACATTTTTATTGGCAGTGTAATATCTTAAATCTACCTACCCTGTCACCATCGGATTGCCATCCGTAAGGACGTGGATTCGATTCCCGTGGGTATTTGTGTGAACCAAATGTTTGTCTCTGACTGGGTGTGTGTGTGTAGTTTCTGATACCGTAGATACAAGTTACGAACTTAGTTAGGGATCATTGACTATAATGAGATGATGTAGTGAATGTTACTATGTTATTGTTGTACAGTTGGTGATGGAAGCGGTGCCCCTGGTGGTGGCGGGTCACAGCCAAGAGGTGGAATGTCTCGTGACCGACGGCGAGAAGATCGTCAGCTCCTGTCTGCAAGGGACCATCAAAGTGTGGGACTCGCAGAACGGCGAGATAATGACCAACATCGACCGCGGGGCGTAAGTATTTTGTTTTTGACACCCCTTATATTTTAAAAGAATAAATTAAGTAACCAGAGTTTTTAAAGATTTTAAGGTTATAAAAATCTTCATTTCTCCAAAAGAACATTACTATAACGTTCACTTAAATGAGAATCTAACTTACTAATATATAAAAAAAATTGTATTAATGGCTATTGGCGAGGCATGCGACATATTAAAAACAAAATGATTTATTTTAATTTCTGTTTCAGTTTCTTCAAAATGCAAAAAGAGTTACACGGGAAAGTGAATTGTAAGAAAAACACGCAAACTACTAATGAAGGTAAATGTTTAGTAAAAAAAAAAAAAAAATTTTAGTTTTCCATGTCACAAAACTCAATTAATTAAAATATATGAAATTGTTTCAGCAACTTATACACCTGAAGTAATACAGAAGAACATTATGGTAAGTTTATTAAAAACTAGCTGTGCCCCGCGGTTTCACACACGTAGTTCCCGTTCCCGTTCCCGAGGGAATTTCGGGATAAAAAGTATCCTATGTCCTTTTCCTGGTTCTTATCTACCTCCCCACCAATTTTCAGCCAAATATGTCCAGCCGTTCTTGAGTTATAAGTGGCGTAACTAACACGACTTTCTTATATATATATATATATATATATAGATTGTTTCGCATTTGACTGGGGCATGACAAATCCACTATTTATAAAATATTGATATTTTTTCAGAATATTCATAGACTGCGAAAAGGTTTAAGTAACCATTTAACCGGTCTCAGGTTCCGACCTCTGAACCGCGAAACTCCCGCGCATATGTCACCAGCCGAAGCGACCAAATACGATTTCACTAAAAATTACAGGTACAAGAATCTATATTATCTATACTAATTTCATAAAGAGGAAATACATATTTGATGGTTTGTTTGTTTATATTGAATGTTCTCCGAAACTACTAGACTTGAAAAATTCTTATATACTATAGATAGTTTACTTTTCAGAGAGTTACATAGGCTATATTTTAAACCGGTATGCCCACAGGAAAGAGAACTATGCGGGTGATCCCGCGGGGCGCTGCTAGCAATAATTTATTCTAAGAATCTTTGATGATTTTTTTCAAAATACTCTGAATGTTTAATATAACGTCGCTATTTTGTTAGTAACGTCATAATATATCGTTACAGAGATTTGTACTGCAGTGCCGAAATAGAAGACTATATACAAGTGAAAGAGAATTTGGATACAAATAATTTGAATGTGAACAGAAGTGATGTTAAGAAAGATGGTGAAAATATATTCTTTTTTAATAGTGAACTGAATAATAGGGATAGTGTTAGTGAGAGCGAGCCCAGCGTGGACCCCCACGGTGGCGAGTTGGACTGGAGGCGGCGCGCGCTGGAGGAGGCGCCCGTGTGGTGCGTGGACTTCTGCAACGACCTCATCATACTCGGGTGCGCCGACGGCCGGCTCGAGATGTGGGAGGCCACCTCCGGCAAGCTCATGGTAACATGCTCACCCATTCATACTTAGGACCTATTTCACGACCTTCAAGTAACATTACTCACCAAGTTAGTTTTGTCTCTTTCTTACTTTATGTCAGGTAACTATCCGATACTTTATCAGCAACTGGTGAAACAGGCCTTTATACTTCTTACTTATATTTGTTTTTCTATCATGTAAAGACAACTGGAAAGATTTAAATGGAATTCGGCCATGTCTATGAGCAGGAATAATTAATATGATACTTTTCACCCCAAAATTCCCGCGAGATTTCGACGTACGCGGGTAAATCTAGAACGCTGCTTTATATAATTGATAATGTTGTAATTTTGCGTATTAGATAAACTAATGTGAATAAATAATGCTCTGAACTTTGTAAGAAAAACACCCAATTTTTTGTATAGTCTGTTCATCTTTACTTGATAAAAAAGGTATACAAATCAAACAGATAGACAAGATTAGTAATGAGGTTTGATTGAAGAACTTTTTTTAAACACATTAATAACTTATACCACTTAGGGCTGATTTTTCCACCGCCAGATAACTTTTATTCGACGAATAAAATTGACGTTTGACAGTTTTTGTATGAAATAACTGTCAAAATTATTCGTTGAATAAATTTGTCTGGCGATGGAAAAATGAGTCTTAAAACGTATTGCACTTGTATTTTAGAACGTGTGGTGGGGCAGTGAGAGCCCCGACGCGGGAGTGACGCACGTCCGCGCGCTCTCGGGCGGCCGGCGAGTGTGCGTCGCGACTCTAGGCGGTCACCTCACGCTGCTACGAATAGACGCGCTCAACGCCGCCTCCGGCACGCAAGTCGACTGGCGGTTCAGCACTGCACATAGACGAAGTAAGTCTACACAATTATTCCAACAAGCAACATTTTACTTACATTGACTTTTTCCTTAATAATATCAAACCCAAGAATTATCGAATTTTGTCAGTTAAAATGTTTGTTTTAAAAAAGAAAATGTCAATTTATTAAGGTTACTAGTTGCCTAGTTTATTTTAATAATTGAGTTTAAGTGATATCTGATCGGTAATTTATTAAAAGCGGTAAATAATTTCTCAATGTTTATGTAAATAGTTAATTTTTTTACTTACAGATTACAGATTTTAGATGAAATATACACAAAAAATGCCAGATAAATGGTATTTCATAATGTAGATGTCAACATCTATATGTTATTTCATAATGTAGATGTCAACATCTACATTATGAAATAACATTTTTGGTTACAATGGATTCAAATCCATTGTAGCCAATGGGTTTAAACTAATTAAATATAGTTGGTGTTTGTCGATGACAGCCCACAAGCGGACCGGGTCGGCGGGCTCGCTGCGGTACGAGGACGCCGCGCCTACCGCCGCGCACCGCAACCGGGTCACCCTCTGCTATGAGTCGGAGACCAGCGATAATGAAGGTATATCTCGAAACAATATCATATATACTAACTAGCAGCGCCCCGCAATTTCATCCGAGTAGTTCCCGTTCCCGTGTGAATACAGGGATAAAATATCAGATCCCGAGATTACCCCTTACAATATAACAACCACACAAACTTTACTTCTTTATCATATTAGTATAGATAAACATATACTGGCTTATTAGCGTACGGTTTGAACCACGATGCAAATATAAAGAGAAGCTCCACATAACTCTATTAAGTCGCAATATTTCTGTGCCGGTGACAGCGTCGCTATAATCGCATCTCTTGGTTGTCAGTTTATTGAAAATGTATCCAAAGACATAAGAATCAAAATAACAATAGTAGCTTCCAATTTTGGCCGCCGGCACAGAAAAGATTGTGACTCAATAGTTCTCGTAGAAGGTTCTGGATTATAAAATCTAGCGTTGAGTGGTAAAACTATTTTATCCAAATGTCAAATGTGAGCCTATTTACAATTTAGAACACAACACTTCATCTTTGATGGAGTGACAATGCGTCAAACACACATGTGCCTACGATATTATCTACCTTTACTTCTAAAAACTAAAGCTGGCCGAACTGATGCCAACGAGAGCGAAGGAAAATTAATACACGGCAAGTGGTGCTGCCTATACACGGGCCGATTGATGGCAAGACAATGCAAATATTATACTGTCCATCTATACGTTGGTATTGGCGTTCGCTCGGCCAACGCTGCATAAGGTTGCGACATTACTTCTTAGTTCGATTATTCACCGCTAGATGGTGAAGGCGGAGGTGAGGCGTAATAACATTACATGTTAGTTCGACTATTCACCGCTAGATGGCGAATGCGGAGGAGGTGGGGGTAACGTCCCTCTCACCCCGTAAAGTGTCACGCGACACAACATGTCTCCCTCTGGGCGTGTCGCGCATCTAACCTTGGAAATCGTCTCTATATATTTCCATTTTATAAACGTGGTTTAACAAATCAAGGTTTAAAATGGAAATGGTGACATTGCAGAAGTAGTTTGCGTTCGGATCGCGCAACGCAGGCCCCATCAACAACCGATCACAGAGCTACAGTCGGAGGGCGGACGCATTCTCACCGGCGGACAAGACCACGTACTTAAAGTAAATCAATATCATTATATTATATCATATTCATATACTTACGTATATATCAAGTTTATAAACCTCATACGAGCTTCAATTCAAAAGAAAATATAAAATTGAAATGCCTTTTAGTTTAGTATATTTATAAAATATGTATACTAATTACATTTACTTATTTATTTATTCATAAAACAACAATTAAGCTAGAATAGAAACAGACAGCTAAAATTCCAAAGCGTTTAAGTTGTTAGTATTAGTTATTTGTAACGACTGTTTTCAGTTTTTTCCTCGGTAGTGTGATAAGTTATAAGTGGCACGTATAATTGTTTGAATTAAAAAATTGTTTATAATGTCTGGGTACGGGAAGTGCGTACCTACCCAGTTTAAGTCGAATCCCTCGACTAGTTTCACCCTCATACGGGGATTTCAGCCACTACAGGGATTCGACTTCAAGTGGTACGTGTGCACTTTCCGTACCCAGACATAATCTGCTTTATTTGCGTTGCATTTTTAGTCTGGTTTAGCACTAAACCAGGTTTTACAATCAATTTTGAATACTGTCAAAGTGACAGATTTGACTGACAAGATGTCAAATGCTTACCATGTTAAAAATATACCAGACTAAAAACGTAACGCAATTAAGGCAGAATGTGTTCACCGTACGTTTTGTTTAATTATAAATAGTATATGTAGTTGTGGGTGATGTCGCAGGTGTTCTCTAGCGTGGAGCTGAGCCCGCTGTTCACGCTGCACGGCCACTGCGGGCCCATCACGAGCAGCTTCATCGACCACGCGACGCCCACCATCGCCGGCAGCGGCTCCCAGGACGGACTGCTCTGCGTCTGGGATTTACATACAGGTATCAAATTAACGTCATTTATTCAATTAACGCCTAACAGCCGCACTCAGAAACGTTTAACGAATACTTAAACTAATGTGCCAAAATATTTCTGTGCCGTCGGCCAAAATTGGAAGCTACTATTGTCATTTAGACTTTAATGTCATTTGGATACATTTTCAATACAATGACAACCAAAAGGTGCGATTACAGCGACGCTGTCACCGGTACAGAAATATTTTGGCACATTAGTTTAAGGGGCTATGTAAGGCAAAATGGGCTTTTTTAAAAAATAAAATGAGCCGAACTACTGCGTTTATGGCTGTGAAATTAATATATGTAAATTTTGAACATATCTATGAGATACGTATTATGTCCAAAACACGATTATTTAATATTTTATAGATAAAAAAGATAGATGAAATCACCTCTAAAAAAAATTTCTAACACTCATAACTCAATTATTCATCAATAAATATTGATAATTTTATTATCAGGTCAGTCAATCAAGTCAGTCAATCAGGTCAGTCAGTCAGTCAGGTCAGTCGGTCAGGTCAGTCAGTCAGGTCAGTCAGTCAGGTCAGTCAGTCAGGTCAGTCAGTCAGGTCAGTCAGGTCAGTCAGTCAGGTCAGTCAGTCAGGTCAGTCAGTCAGGTCAGTCAGTTAGGTCAGTCAGTCAGGTCAGTCAGTCAGGTCAGTCAGTCAGGTCAGTCAGTCAGGTCAGTCAGTCAGGTCAGTCAGTCAGTCAGGTCAGTCAGTCAGGTCAGTCTGTCAGGTCAGTCTGTCAGGTCAGGTCTGTCAGGTCAGTCTGTCAGGTCAGTCAGTCAGGTCAGTCAGTCAGGCCAGTCTGTCTGGTCAGTCAGTCAGTATGTCAGGTCTGTCAGGTCAGTCTGTCAGGTCAGTCTGTCAGGCCAGTCTGTCTGGTCAGTCAGTCAGTCTGTCAGGTCAGTCTGTCAGTCTGTCAGGTCAGTCTGTCAGGTTAGTCAGTCAGGTCAGGTTAGTCTGTCAGGTCAGTCTGTCAGGTCAGTCAGTCAGGTCAGTCTGTCTGGTCAGTCAGTCAGTCTGTCAGGTCAATCAGTCAGGTCAGTCTGTCAGGTCAGTCAGTCAGGTCAGTCAGTCAGTCTGTCTGGTCAGTCAGTCAGTCTGTCAGGTCAGTCTGTCAGGTCAGTCAGTCAGGTCAGTCAGTCAGTATGTCAGGTCAGTCAGTCGGGTCAGTCAGTCGGGTCAGTCAGTCGGGTCAGTCAGTCGGGTCAGTCAGTCGGGTCAGTCAGTCGGGTCAGTCAGTCGGGTCAGTCAGTCGGGTCAGTCAGTCGGGTCAGTCAGTCGGGTCAGTCAGTCAGGTCAGTCAGTCAGGTCAGTCAGTCAGTCAGGTCAGTCAGTCAGGTCAGTCAGTCAGGTCAGTCAGTCAGGTCAGTCAGTCAGGTCAGTCAGTCAGGTCAGTCAGTCAGGTCAGTCAGTCAGGTCAGTCAGTCAGGTCAGTCAGTCAGGTCAGTCAGTCAGGTCAGTCAGTCAGGTCAGTCAGTCAGGTCAGTCAGTCAGGTCAGTCAGTCAGGTCAGTCAGTCAGGTCAGTCAGTCAGGTCAGTCAGTCAGGTCAGTCAGTCAGGTCAGTCAGTCAGGTCAGTCAGTCAGGTCAGTCAGTCAGGTCAGTCTGTCAGGCCAGTCTGTCTGGTCAGTCAGTCAGTCTGTCAGGTCAGTCTGTCAGGTCAGTCTGTCAGGTCAGTCAGTCAGGTCAGGTCAGTCTGTCAGGTCAGTCAGTCAGGTCAGTCTGTCAGGTCTGTCTGTCAGGTCAGTCAGTCAGGTCAGTCTGTCAGGTCAGTCTGTCAGGTCAGTCAGTCAGGTCAGTCTGTCAGGTCAGTCAGTTAGATCAGTCTTAGGTCAGAGCCAGAGGTCAGTTAAGGTCAGAGCCGGAGGTCAGTCTAAGGTCGAGCCGGAGGTCAGATTAAGGTCAGAGCCAGAGGTCAGTCTAAGGTCAGAGCCAGAGGTCAGTTAAGGTCAGAGCCAGAGGTCAGACTAAGGTCAGAGCTAGAGGTCAGTCTAAGGTCAGAGCCGGAGGACAGACTAAGGTCAGAGCCAGAGGTCAGACTAAGGTCAGAGCCAGAGGCCAGTCTAAGGTCAGCCTAAGGTCAGACCCAGAGGTCAGACTAAGGTCAGAGCCTGAGGTCAGACTAAGGTCAGATTAAAATGGATTCCTGACCGCACAGCGATACATAACCAATGTCTTGGAACCCCATGAAATGCCTTTTGCCCCATTTGATAACGGATTCAGCTAAAGTGGTAAGTAAGTACTTAAACGAAGTGGAAATTAAATTGAGTGACCAGCGAGATCACCAGAGGCCACACTTTTGACATAAAAAAAATTTTTAGTTATGTAAAATTCATATTAAGAAGTACTTCTTACTTAAAATTTCAATCTTATTTTTTTTCCATTAAACGAGTTTATTAATAAAATTTTCATTTATTTATAAAATACACACATCAAAAGTGTCTAGGGATCAACATATATTTTTGCAATAACTTTTCTCCTGATTGATATTAATTAAAATTTTCTTTAAGGATTCATCAAATAAAGTGTTTTCGTTTGTCACAGTAACGATAAACCAAGTCACCTTTGCATTAATAAAGAAATTTGCCATTTTCCTAATAAAGGGATTTTTGACATTTGAACCACTAACATTAAAGTTCGAAAAAAAGACTGAAATAACAGTTTTCTTTAAAATTTTATTGGGTAACTTAAACAATTAATAATCCGTGTTTCTACCGCGAACACTAACAACACAAGAACATCGGTTTGGCATACTCAAAATGAGTTCATCCAAATCACGCTGTGGAATGGCCGCCCATGTTCGTTGCAACAACAAAAAAAGGTCTTCTTGCGACTGGATACCCTCCATATTCGGCAGAGCTCTTCTCTGTAGCATATCCCATGCATGCTCAATCGGGTTCAAGTCTGGCGACTGAGCAGGCCAGGGCAGGACATTGATGTTAGCTGCGGCGAGAGTCTGTCTTACAACTCTTGCGGTGTGCGGTCGTGCATTATCATGCATTAACTGAAATAAGGGACCGATTTGCACTTGTAGAGGAACGATGACGTCTGATACAATCGTCTCAGCATAAATTTGAGCGTTGAGGTTGCCTCTGATCCAAATCAACTCAGTTCTTCCGCCGATCCAAATACCCGCCCATACCATGATGGTTCCACCACTATAAGGATGGACTTCCTGGCAGGATTTTAATCGCTGTTGGCGTCCAGGGGTTCTCCAGTGTCGTATACGTCTTGTATCCGGTCTCATACCAAAACGAGACTCATCAGAAAAGCACACGAAACGCCATTGTTCTTCTGCCCAATTTCTGTGTTCAAGAGCCCATTGATATCGAATCCTACGATTGTGCATTGCTATAGGTGGTACCCGTAGCGGTCTTCGGGAATGAAGGTTCACTTCATGCAAGCGGTTTCTGACTGTTTGGTCGCTAATTAAGTTCCCTGAAGAGTGATGAAGCCGCACGGCTAACATCATGGCGGTTATTGTTGGAGCTCTTCGAGTTAAGATTTGAATGTATCGGTCTTGTCTCCGTGTGGTGCAGCGATACCGTCCTCCATGGCGCTCAGCCACGGTACCAGTGCTTCGGTAACGTGTCCAAAGTCGACTGATAACACTCTGACTTGTATTCAGAGCTAAAGCCACAGTACGTTGCCGGGAACCAGCTTCTATCATTCCCACGGCTCTGAGCATTTCTTCCCTGCTTAAATGACGTCGCCGCTCCATAATAACGTTGGTTTTAATCAGTAGTAGGGAAACAGTAGCACTAATAATGTCTTCAATGCGTTGTATGTTTTTATAGGGAAAATATTGACAGCTGATTTTCATCTTTTACTCGAATTTGATTCACAGTTCCTGATTCAAATTATGAAATGCACCAAAAAGGATCCATATAAATTTATAAAATCATAAATTTATTACAAAGCCACATCTCAATCTCAAGAAATCCGCATAAAAATGCTTGATCCCTAGACACTTTTGATGTGTGTATTTAAATAATCATAATAATCTTTAAAATTATATCAAAAAAACTGAAATTGCCACAAATGAACTAACGTTCTTCTAATTTTGCCGGTGTGTGTAGTTTATTTAATTTGTTATACATATTGTAATCTTAGTACGTTACAATTACGGGTAATAAATAAGTAGTTATGTATAATCTGAATGATAAAATATCATACGCTAGGAACTAAAGACGCTGCCGCTACCCGCACCTTGTCAGTACGGTCGACCAGAGAGGGGTGTTTTGTTTTTTTTTTCTAAATTCTTGCGGAACCCTTACAGGAGCATTGCGGAACCCTAGGGTTCCGCGGAGCACACTTTGAGAATCGTTGTTCTATGCTAATAAATATAATAAGTTTAGTATATAACTTACTCTATTACATAGAATAATAGTTTTATCCTACTAATATTATAAATGCGAAAGTTTGTATGTTTGTGAGTTTGGATGTTTGTTCCACTTTCACGCAAAAACGGCTGAACGGATTCAATTGAAATTTGGTACATAGATACTTTATCACTTGGATTAAAACATAGGCTACCTTTTATCCCGAAAATCGATAAGATCCTGTGGGAATATCAAAAAAATAATTTCATTCTACAAAATAATTCTTTATCCAGTTACTAGATGGCGCTAGTCTCGTATTTTCGTAATTTATTTGTATTTGTTATGTAAAATAATGATAAGTAAATTAAATTTTGGTTTCCTAAA
Organism: Timandra comae; assembly: GCA_958496195.1. NCBI lineage: Eukaryota > Metazoa > Arthropoda > Insecta > Lepidoptera > Geometridae > Timandra > Timandra comae. The sequence continues at coordinate 9,354,973 of OY292353.1, read as the reverse complement.
TAATAAATCATTTTCACGATGGTTGTTGCCCTATTCCTACTAGATGGCGTTAGCTGTCTCATTGTGGAATTAAAATGTTACACGGGAAAGAGAACTACGCGGGTGAAACCGCGGGGCGCTGCTAGTTAATCTATATCTATATCTATATTCATTATATAAAAGGCTTTGTCCTGAATGACTGATGGATCAACGCACAGCCTAAACCGCTGATCGTAGAGACCTGAAACTTGGTGGGTGTGTTATTTGTATTACGTAGGCGTCCGATAAGAAGGGATTTTTGAAAATTCCCCCTCTAAAGGGGTGAAAATGGGTTGCAAAGTTTGTATGGGACAACGTGATTCCGTGGTCTGATTAAGTTCAAACTTGGCATAAATGTTCTTTAAAGCGATTAATTAAATATGTGATACTCATTTTTCTTTAAATCGTCAGTTAACATGATTAAAAAGGGGTAAAAAGTTATTTTGGGGTTGATTTGCGTCGAAATTGATATCAATACTCCTTACTGTAATTGACAATTGACATGTGTTTCAATTTGTAATCATATCTAATAGGGGTATTTTGATTATATAGGCACATATACACCCCTATTTTGAAAATATGGGACTTATTAAAATCAGAATATCTGTAGCAGTAACTGAATCCATATATCCAATAAAAATATCAAAAATCATAGTCGATTACTTGTCTTTAAAAAATACTAAATAAATGTCGTATTACCAGACGGCACACTAGCTATCAAGTATTCTGTGACGGCTCGGGTCGATGACCGCGCTCAGCTGTGTATCGCAGCGTTCGGTGTAGAATAACAATAAAATTCGGCGGGATTTTGAAAATCTTTGACTTATCATAACTTTTTAAATAAAAGCAAAAGAAAAAAACTAACTTCACTATTATATTGTCACCCGTCGTTTACATTAGCTGTGAGATAAGGTATCTCAATTTCAAAATAAGGGTGTATTAAAGTTGACGTGATTAATGTCTTATTGAATCATATAGGCGTGTTTATTGTTTATTTTTAATCTCGACTGCCAGAGCCACATTTTGATTAAAGTTATTTTATTATATCGATATTTAGCGTTAGCCCAAAATATCTATTCTTCGCGTACGAAGTCGCGGGACGGAAGCTAGTCATTATATAAAAGGCTTTGTCCTGAATGACTGATGGATCAAGGCACAGCCTAAACCACTGATCGTAGAGACCTGAATGACTGAAACTTGGAGGGTGTGTTATTTGTATTACGTAGGCGTCCGATAAGAAGGGATTTTTGAAAATTCCTCTTCTAAAGGGGTGAAAAGGGGTTGCAAAGTTTGTATGGGACAACGTGATTCCTCGGTCTGATTAAGTTCAAACTTGGCATAAATGTTCTTCAAAAATATTAATTAAATATGTGATACTCATTTTTCTTAAAATCATCACCTAACATGATTAAAAAGGGGTAAAAAGTTATTTTGGGGTTGATTTGCGTCGAAATTGATATCAATACTCCTTTGACATATGTTTCAATTTTTAATTTGACAGCTGAATGACAAAATGGCGGACTAAAATAAATTGACGGAAAATGAGGCAGCGTATCAAAACTATAAGTACTTAAATAAAAAAAAACCGTATTTTTACTTATTAATAGATATTTATCAATATTCTTCACCCCGCATTATAAATCTAGACATTAATTTAAATAACTACTTATTTCAAATATCAAATCTGTAGGTGAAGTAGTTTTTTCATAAAATGTACCAAATTGTTGCGTTACAAGGGCTTCGGTTTGCTCGCCCTAATTAGATATTTTACTCATAATTTGATTTCTGCTTATCATATCTTCAGACATTTTTGATCTAAAATATTACTATACGAAAATTATTATTTATGTGCGATTTATCGATTTTAGCTTTATGATATGAAATTAGTTAAGTCGAGCAGGGATTTTTTATAACTAAATCACCCACTTATTATAGATAAGTACATAGATTCGCTTAATTACAATCCAGAATCTTTCCAGAATGTTTCGCAGAATCTAAAACACTTTCCAATATAGTAGAACGCCGATTAACCGAATCGCCAATTATCTGAATCGGTCCTAAGTTACTATGTAATGTACCTCTATTAATTGTTGTGATTTATTATATTTTGTACTAACTGTACCCCGCGGTTTCACCCGCGTAGTTCCCGATCCCGTGGGTATTTTGGGATAAAACGTAGCCCATGTTCTTTCCCGGACCATAATCTACCCCTGTACCAAATTTCAAGTCAATTATTTCAGTAGTTTAGCCGTGAAAAGGTAACAGACAGACAAACAGACAGAGTTACTTTCGCATTTATTATATTAGTAGGGATTTTCGTTAAGCAGCGGGCCTTATTGGCGGATTGCAACTTAAATATAAATAAATAAAATAAAATAACTTACTCTGGATCGAGATGTTTAAGTGAGCTATAGATATTGTAGAACTGTGTTTGTTAAACTTATTATAGTTTATTCTACGTGTGACATCGTTTTTAGAGTTCCATTCCCAAAGGATAAAAACGGAACCATATTACTGAGACTTCGTTGTGCGACCGTCCGTCCGTCACCAGACTATCTCAAGAACCATGGACATTGAACGTATGATATGAGAGAATGATGCATATTCAAGGTCAAAAACGGTGAAAGCTAAAGCTACACTTGAAATTTTCACAGATGATGTATTTCTATTCTATTGCCGCTATAGGAAAAAATACATAAAATAAAATAAATATTTAAGCGGGGCTTCACAATACAACAAACGTGTTTTTTTGTCATTTTTGGTGGAACCCTTCGTGCGCGTGTCCAGCTATGTGCAGTCTATGTGCGATGATCCGAATTTTCGATTATCCGAATGGACCCCGGTCCCAATTAATTCAGATAATCGGCGTTCTACTGAATATGTATTGTGTTATGAAACGCCAACTCTTCCGAAGAAAAGATGAAAAAATGGGATGGAAGTGGTAGTGGGGTAGAAGGGGTAGTGGCGTGGAAGTGGAGTGGAGTGGTGTGGATGCGGGATAGGCGTTGAAGTGGTAGAGATGTGGAAATGGGATTAGTGTGGATGAAGGACGGTGTAATGTAGAGCGTCGCTGGCGTAGTGGTTTAAGGCCTTTGACTTTCGATCGGAAGGTGCCTGGTTCGAATCCCACCACGTACCAATTTGTTTTAAATCATAACCAGTTCATTGATCTCCTTACCGAGGGTACAAGACCAGAAATAAGTAATGATGAGTGATGTGGAAGTGGGAGCGGTGCTGAAGATGTATTAGTGTGGAAGGGGAGTGGAGTGGAAGAGGTAGTGGCGTGGAATTGATATAAGGGGGGTCAGTATCAGCTACCTAAGGAGGGGCTAGGGCCTGTCCTGAATGATATCTAATAGGGGTATTTTAATTATGTAGTGCACATAAAATATGAAAGTTTACCTAATTTATATGTCACTAGCGGCGCCTCGCGGTTTCACCCGCGTAGTTCCCGTTCCCGTAGGAATATGGGGATAAAGTTATGCTAAAAACCTTCCTACTGAATCACTCTATCTATTAAAACAAACCGCATCAAAATCTGTTGCGTAGATTTAAAGATCTAAGCATACATAGGGACAGAGAAAGCGACTTTGTTTTATACTACACTAGCGGCCCGCCCCGGCTTCACACGGGTCCAATTTTCCCGTTGATTTTCCAGATTTTTTACATAAGAATCTTCTTCAGATTATTAAAAAACTACAAAATAAAAAAATAGCCAAATCGGTCTAGCCGTTCTCAAGTCATAGCGTCAGGAAGGAAAACCCAACTTATTTTTATAAAGTAGATTATGTAGTGATAACAAATAATATAGGCGTGTTTATTGTTTAATTTTAACCTCGACTGCCAGACCCACATATTGATTAAAGTTATTTTATTACATCGATATTTAGCGTTAGCCCAAAATAACTATTCTTCGCGTACGAAGTCGCGGGGCAGAAGCTAGTAATATATATAATATTTAATGACATTATAAAAGATTATTATTACTGAGAGGCACAAACGGTGGACAAAAGTAATTTGAACCTTACTTTACATTGACGAGCTTGACAGTGTCTCCACCCCAATTTTATTTCCCTCCTTAATGTGTGCTCGTGGGCAGTCATGATGATCTTGTGTCAAATCGCTGTATATTCCGGCAAATAACCAAAGTATGCCCTATAAGTTGCTCCCGGACAATTATTTTATAATATAGGTGATGATTGCATTTTGTAGTGTAATTTTTAGTTTTATTATTGTTGTTTGGTTCTAACAAAGGTAGTAACTGAATTAGGTTCATTGACTGTCATTGAATTTATCCTAGATATTATGCATTTTTTTCCAATTTTCTAAAAAGTGTGTTTTTCTCACGTCAGTGTTCTCATATCAGTGTAATCAGTGGTCTTTATTACCACCTGATTGATGATGATTCATGATCAAAACATAGTTTTGTCACATCTCAGTCGTTTCTTTATCATAGGTGGAACATTTTATCACTCGGTGAGTCGTTTTATCATATCTACCGATGTGATAAAACGACTCACCGAGATGATGACGATGTAAAATGTCTCGTGTCCTATAAGAGATTATTGTTTTTATTTTTATAATTTATTTTAATAAAATTGGGGGGTATTTTATATCATAGATTACATAAAACCTCAAAAATAAACAAAAACATATAAATGAAAAAGTCCACCGCATTGATAAAAAACGGGCATTTGTTGAAATTGACCCATTTACTTACTTTTTAAACTCGTGATATCTTTCGAATGGAATGTCCGAATTGAATAATTCAAAAAGTTATACCGGGTGTCCCGTAAGTAGTGAACCAACGGATGTGGGGGATAGGGGAAACCGTTACCTACCAGAATCACCAAAATTTATTGTCCTAGGCCTCATAGTTTTGAAGTTATAACGTTTTTTAGTAAGTAGGTGAAATTATCGTACTATGTGCACATTTTTCTTAATTCTACAAAATCTATTACTTATTTTGATGTTATTTTTATTCAAGGGCGTTAAGAATACATAGGCTTTTTCTAATTTAAATCATATTTTAGTGTAATTAACATTTACATTAAAATTGATCAACAAAACAAGTGCAATTGTTAAATTTCAAAAAACTCTAAGTGGTATTTGAGCTGAGCTGGTGTAAAAAAAATGTATGGTAGCCTTGTGGAACTTTATTTTAAAAACATCTACATTATCATAACAATTACAAAAATGTATAACATTGTGGTTTCAAATCAGTAGTTTTTTATTTTAACTAATTTAACTAATATCAAAGTAAATGGAAATTTTTGAGAGAAAACAAAAATTCATTGTTAATTATGGAAATTCGTTTATTACTCAATTTATTTTTACATTAATGGCTCTAAATGCTTTTCTTTAGCTCTTGTGCATAACAACATCTTCGTATAAAGTTTTTTTGTAAACTTTTTTGGGCTCTTTGATGATTTTTTATCAATTCAGAAACATGGTTGATTTTTTGTCATAACTCTCGTTTATCATGAATATTTGTCTCATTAACTGCTTCTTTGAGGTAACCCCATAAAAAATAATCCAAAGGATTCAAGTCGGGAGATCATGCTGGCCATGAAATAGTACCTTCGCGTCCAATCCATCGATTTGGAAACATCTCATTCGTAAAAACAGTCACTTACCGTGAATAGTGGGCAGGTGCACCGTCGTACTGCAACCAAACTACACTGCAAACAAAACTTTTATTGAAAAATAAAAGTTTTTTTGCTATAATTTACTTTTTATTTTTTAGAAATCGCTGGCTGTGTTTCTCAGTCTGTTTATCACTTTAAACGCATCGAGTTACTCTCAACAATCCCTTTCATTTGATACCTATATAGTAGAAATGCATTTAAAATAACTACTCCGCCATCTTGGATGGTCCGCCATATTGGATTTAGGATGACGACAAATTAGTTTTCGAGTTACTCTCAACAAGCCCTTTCATTTGATACCCATATTGTAGAAATGCATTAAAAATAACTATTCCGCCATCTTTGATGATCCGCCATATCGTGCATTGTCATCCAAACTAAACGTGTATACCAAATTTTAGCTCAATCAGTTGAAGATATCTGCTTCAAAATTGAGTTCAAAGATTCCACCCGAACATACATACATACGACGACCGCGATGGCAGAGTGGTCACCATGCCGGACTGCCATCCGTAAGGTTCCGGGTTCGATTCCCGCGCGGGGCGAATATTTGTGTGAACCACAAATGTTTGTCTCGGTCTGGGTGTGTGTGTGAATGAGTGTGTGCGTAGTTTCTGATACCCTAGATACAAGCTTCTAGCTTAGTTAGGGGTCAGTTACTATAATGAGATGATGTAGTGAATGATTATATTTATATTTATTTATATTTATACATAGCAAATAAAACCTTAAAAAAAATAAAATTAAAGTGATAGTAATGGAATCCGCGACAAATAATAGCAACTTTCTGTTTAATTCCTTTGGTAGCAATTGGCAACACTGGTCACTGTCAATTGGCATTGGCAACACTGGCCTGCCTTACTTATTGCACGTTTGCACAGTCGGGGCGGGGCTAGGTCGCCCGTCCGTCACCTCGCCTGCTTCACCCCCTCAAATACCTAAATATTTGCTAGAATAGGGCCTTAATTATTCGTTAAACGTCTCTGAGTGCGGCTGTTAAAGAACTAACTTTTTTCTTAATGTTAAAAAATAAATAACACTGCAATGTGCAATGGTGTACAAATAAAAGCAATTACAAAAAATAAATAGTCAACATATAGATGTATTGATGATTATTATAATATTGTTATAACATCAATTACAGGCGCATGCGTGTACAGCATGCAAGCACACGACGGCGCAGTGACGTCATTAACGTACACGGCTTCCTACGTAGTGTCTGCAGGAGCTGACGAGAAACTCTGCATATGGGACCGCTTTCAGGGGCACATGCTCAACTCTGTACATATTGTAAGTACCGGGGCTCGCAAGGTTTTCAAACACTGCTAGCGACATAGAAATTAGAAAAGTATTTTTTTATTTCAATTACAAAATAATATTTTAACAATTTTCTGCACATCTAGACAACATCAATTGAAATAACTATGTAAAATATGAAATCTGTAGGATCAAATCTGGGGTCTTTCCGCAAAAAGTGCCATAAAACTGTATACATTGTTGAATTAGAAAGGCTTCGCCTTAATGATAGAAAACAATACAAATTTCAAGTTATATATCAAGTTATACAAAATTGTTGTATGAAATATCAATATATTCCGTTTTCGTTTCAGGGCTTAAACTATATGAGCAGAATGCTACCTCTTACGCACACTTTGTTAGTTATGGGAGATCGGAGTGGCCTTACGGCGTACGACCTCAGCACCGGTGACGTCATACGAAGAGTGTTATTCGGTATGTTTACTCATTACATATGTTCAATAAGTATTCAAAAAACGTACAACGTACCACAATTGTTTATGTTTGTCCGGTTGTGTGTGTGTGTTTGAATGAATGTGTGCGTAGTTTCTGATACCCTAGCCTAGATACAAGTTTCGAACTTATTTACGGGTCAGTTACTATAATGAGATGATGTAGTGAATTATAATGTTATGTTTATGTGAATAAATATGGTAGACTTATATTTTTACAATAACAGCCAGAACCACCAGACCCATATTTTCTTTCGTATTGTGCCGTAAATGCGATATTTTCATTGCAGTTCCACTGTTCCTCTTGATGAATCAATAGGATTTTTAGGGGGTTATGGAACGATAAAGACTAATTTAATATTTTGAATTGCCATGCGTGTCCGTGCGCATACACACGCGAGGATCTTTACAAGGCCACTGATACTGCTATATCGGTGGCCAAGTTCGGTCCTCAAAAATAATAAGGAATCGACTCCCCGACTATGTAAGGCATCTTATGTCTGAGTATTTATTTCCAATAATATTGTTTTCAGAACAAAGTGACGGTTGTATATTTGTCCGACAAATTTTACCGTTGAAGGACGCGATTGTGTGTGACTACGCGAACCAGTTAAGGATAGTTCGGTTCCCGCTCGTGTCCAAACTGTCAGACATGAAGAGTGAATAGTTGTAATACTATATTGAACCCGTCGGGTGTTTGGTATGTTCCTTTATCTCCATTACGTGTTACGGCCGACCTCTATAAGTTTTATCTGAATCGGCCACTAAAAGTACTTTGAAAGTCAAACACGTTTTTTATTATGTATTAATTATAGCGATAATTGGATTTTTATCTTCAGTAAGCGGTAAAACTATTAAGTTTAAGTACACTTTGAATTATTCATTAATATTTATAAAATATAAATGTTTTAATACTCTGATAATGTATGGCCAAATATGTAACATAGTCTCCCATTTAACTTATATTTTCCGAAAGTACATTTCTGGGGACAACTTATGAATGTTATTATTGGTACAATAATAGTTAATTATACTAAACCAAATGTTTTGTCTATGATGTATTGTGGTATCGTGGAATATTTCTTGTTTGTCTCTGATAGAACATTGTTTCTACTTTGTTAGAGAATTATTGACCTTACCTATATTGAAATAAAGCACGAAATAAAGTAATCATACGTACGACAGTTACAGAAATAAAGACAAAATCTATCAAATCTGATAAATTAAAATACTCTACATTTTTTAAATGTTTTTATCTGAAATTATTTATTGAAATTAATCTTCTTTATTTTTATATTTATAAGTAATTATGCCAAATGTAATTTTATTTATACACATTTTATAAGTTTGGCCAAAATTTTTGGATTAAAAATATTTGTAATAAAATTAAGATTTTTAAAATGTCCTCACAGTTAAGTACATTAACAATTGTTGTTTTTATATTTTTAACGTAGAATTGTAGTGATTAACTTAATCTGTAATGCCGTCCAGTGAGAGAAATAAGAAATGGATTTGTTAAACAGCTCACAATTAGGATTCTTTCGTAGCTTAGTAATGTTTATCAATGTGTATATTGCTTGTGTTGTAGTCATTGTGAAGTTGCCATATTTTGTCAATATTGCAAAACTACAGTAGTACCATTAATTTTTTCACCCCATGCCGTCCCATTGCTGGCCGAAAGTCTCCCCAAAATATTTCCAACAGTCCGTATCCTTCGCAGCCTCAATCTAATTCTCTATCCTTTAACTTATTGGAAACATGAAACAGACATCAATAAAATACTCTAAACAGAATAAAAAGTTAATCTATGTATGTATGTACTACAAATGAAACTAAAAATGTAATTAGTTCTGTTTTTTTTTATTTCACAACAAAATGAGACTTTATGGTGGCTATAAAAATAATAAGTACATAGAACTTATAAAATACATTATGTAATTCAAATTAAATGTCAAAATTGAAAGAAAACATAAGAATATTTGGGTATCTTCACATAGATAAATGTAAATACGACATTTAATTCCATTGTATTCTATGAGAATAATCACTACTATAGTCAACAAGATTCTCGTTACTTAAGTTTAAGGACTGGTGATATCATTGTTCAGTGTCAAACGCACAAGGATTTTTGTATTATTATAAAGATTACACCAGATCGACACACACTCATTTATAAGAGTTAACTAACGGGGAATAACAATGGTATGGGTAATCCGCTATTGCCCTTTCTTAATTATTCTCTTGAAAAAAAGAGAGAGAACGTGGATTTTAACTTATTTCTCTTTTATTAATAAGGGTGCAGTTAACAATAATGAAAAGAGGTTATTTACTTGCATCCTCAGTCACAATTGCATGTGAATCTTTTAAACATTCGATCTATATAGTACTGCCATCAAAACAACATCAAATGTATCGTGACAATCTCTGAAAAGAGACACACAAACGCTCTCTACATCATATACATACTAGATACTTTATGTACCTATTCAATTACTTTTAACATTAGTTATTTATTACCCGATTGACAACGATCATTTTGTCTATATGTATAACGAAAGACTTGACGAGTGTCTTAGTAAAAAATAATGCGATTGCTATACATTATTTATCATAGTGAATATATTATGTGTGTGTTCGTGTAAAATTTTGTAAATATAGTTTTATGAATGTACGTATACCAAATGAATACTTCTGTAAGTTATGTTTGTACGGTGGTTTTATATTAGGAATAGTATTGTGTCGGTGTCACTGTATCACTTCTTAATAAATTATATAAAATAGCAATTATATTAATAGAAACGCGCACTTTATATTAACATATAGACGTTTTAGTGAGTTGTTCTAATACTTAATTATATTATTTACCAAATTATTAATTGCGAACACCGCTTTCCTGGATGGAGCGGCCATTTATAAATTTAATTTGATATGTAAACTAAAACATATATTTGTAAATTATTATAATTTTATAAAAATGACGATCTGTTCTATGCTGCAAGCATAAACAAATACTTATGTATAAAATTAATATCTTTAATTGATATAATATTTCGCTTTGAAATCGATATCTGAATATTTTAGGTGAGTGTAAAATGTATTAAAATTATATATACTTATGTAAAATGATGTGGTCAGAAAGAATATTTGGAACAATAGGAATGCGCAGTGAAAAACTATGAACATATTATAATATACTTAAACACTAGAGGTTGTGTTTTACTGCGCACGCAGCGTGGAGTTTAGCTGTTAAAAATTTACCAATTTATATGTTCAAAAGATATTGTTATCTACGGCCCGACAAAAAAGGGAGGTCCTTATCGATTATACCTTAATTACCCTCGATAAGAGAGACCATACTAAATACCATAATCATATAAATATGTCCTCATGAAGCTCGAATAACATCACCGACTGGCCGTAGAATTCATTGTCTCTACTCCACTCTGCCTCAGTGAAAACACAGCCTTTCTCTATACATCACCATAACTAGAATAATATGAATTGTCTTTACCTAGAAAAAGAATTAATTTCACGTAATGTTTACATTTATTTACGAGGTTTTAATATTATGATACCTGCGTGGGTACGAAACACCGTGCGTAAATTCACTAAATGGTATTTCGCACTCATAAATATACAGGATAGCCCAAATAGATCGGTCAGTGGAGGGAAGTCTGGGAATATATATAGATTTAATTTTTATTAAAAAAGATGACATAGTTCCTTAGAAGAGATCTTTGTGTACTTATGTTATAGTTTCAGACTTCCCCCACTGAACGAAATATTTGAGCCACTCCGAATACATACTTTTTTTAAAGTATTACCCGTCGGCATTAAGATGAAAAAATACATACTAACAATGTTTTATAATAATACTATCGGCGTCCCGCAGTTTCACCCGCGTAGTTCCCGTTTTGCGTAGGAATATGGGGATAAAATTATGCTAAAAGCCTTTCCACTGAATCACTTTCACAAATTCATACCATTCTGCCTTACTTTTGGTACGTACATGGTTGACAGTTAAATACTGTGAGGAAGTACGTATGGTTAACTTTTGCTTTATATTTTTTTAATAAGTATTTACTTTTATTAAAGGACCAACTTCACACCCTTGTACCATAAATAACTATTAGCTTTTGCAATATCCAAAATCCACCTTGGATGGTCTGAGAGGTTTTTTTTCCACTCCACTAGGATCTGCTACACTTCCCCCCGCCTTAGTGTAATCGCTGCCCAAATATTCCATAAGATGTTAAATTAAAATATCAAACAGTCAAGTTCTCATACGTCATCTTATTGCGAACGGGTAATAGCTTAACTAAATTAATATATATTTTTTAATTTATGACTCAATAATTAGTCAATAATAAAGAGATAATTATTGTTTGAATATTATCTGCATCAGCAGAATAAACATTTTAATACTTAATTTATGTTTGTGATTACATTAGTGACTTTTAAGGTTAAGTTAAATACCTATCACAGAATAATGTAGATTTATTATTGTATTTTGTGAATTAACCGTTTTCACAAAAATAAAACAACTGTAAAAATATTGTAAATATTTATATTGCTAAGTTTTAAAGTAATTGACACTTTATTTAAGACACCTTATTATATTACTACGAGACTATATTACTACCTTACCTTAACATGAGATCAAATTAAAAGGTAGTTACAGTGTGGATTTCATTTATCTATCCCGCAACCATTGATCCCGTCTACCCTATTAACCCCAGTACCCCTTCGGCACCACTACTCCAACAGCTCATCCCTATCAACCAATGGTCCCCACTGCCTCACCGACCCCCATAACCCGTTGTCACATTACCCCTCTTGCATCCACTACTCTGTTGATCCCATCGACCCCAATACCCCCATCGGCCCCACTACCCCGTTGACCACACACCCCGTCGGCCTCACTACCCCAATGCCACTACCCCATTGAACCACTACTCCCATCGAACTCACAACCCCATCGGCCCCATTCCCCCATCGACCCCATTACCCCATCGGTCCATTACCCCATCGGCCCCATTACCCCATCGGCCCCATTACCCCATCGACCCCATTACCCCATCGGCCCCATTACCCCATCGACCCCATTACCCCATCGGCCCCATTACCCCATCGACCCCATTACCCCATCTACCCCATCGACCCCATTACCCCATCGACCCCATTACCCCGTTGACCCACAACCCCATCGGCCCCATTACCCCATCGGCCCCATTACCCCATCGGCCCCATTACCCCGTTGACCCAACTACCCCGTCGGCCTCACTACCCCAATACCCCACCGACCCCTATACTCCCATCGGACCCGCTACCCCGTTGATCCACTACCCCATCGGCCTCATTAGCCCGTTGACCCCTCTACCCTGTCACTTTATCTACTGACATGTACTTTAACTAAAAATGGTACTAGTAGCGACATCTATCGGCATGAAAAGGAACCAATGCCACAAGTAGCGACATCTATGGACAAAAACGGAACTAAAAAGTGGTACCACTAGCGGCATCTATCGGTTAAAAGAGGAAACAATGCCACAAGTAGCGACATCTATGGACAAAAACAACTAAAAAGTGGTACCACTAGCGACATCTATCGGTTAAAAGAGGAAACAATGCCACAAGTAGCGACATCTATGGACAAAAACGGAACTAAAAGTGGTACCACTAGCGACATCTATGGACAAAAACGGAACTAAAAGTGGTACCACTAGCGACATCTATGGACAAAAACTGAACTAAAGTGGCACCACTAGCGACATCTATTGGCAAGTAGCGAAACTAAAAGTGGCACCACTAGCGACATCTAGTAGAAAATAGCGAAACTAAAAATGGCACCACTAGCGACATCTATAGACAAAAACTGAACTAAAGTGGCACCACTAGCGACATCTAGTGGCAAATAGCGAAACTAAAAAGTGGCACCACTAGCGACATCTATGGACAAAAACTGAACTAAAGTGGCACCACTAGCGACATCTAGTGGCAAATAGCGAAACTAAAGTGGCACCACTAGCGACATCTAGTGGCAAATAGCGAAACTAAAAGTGGCACCACTAGCGACATCTATGGACAAAAACTGAACAAAGTGGCACCACTAGCGACATCTAGCCTCAAATAGCGAAACTAAAATAAAAAGTGGTACCACTAGCGACATCTAGTGGCAAATAGCGAAACTAAAAAAAGTGATACCACTAAGCGACATCTATCGGTTTCATGAGGAAACAATGGCACAAGTAGCGACATCTATGGACAAAAACGGAACTAAAATGTGGTACCACTAGCGACATCTAGTGACAAATAGCGAAACTAATAGTGGTACTGGTAGCGGCATCTATCGACATTAAGCGAAATCAAAGGGTTCAGGTACAAAGTAGTCAAGAAATAATTATTTTGACACGCCTTATATACTATTTATAAATGTGAATGTTAATTGTATTACAATTGAGCTTACATTAAGTATAAGGTAATGTATTATCTTATTATCTTAGTTAATAAAACATTTAATAACTTAAATACAGTGTCATTACATTTTTTTATAATTATGTGTCCACATTACAACCAGTCACGGATTAACCCTCAATCAATACTCCGGGGTCCCCCGATGGTGTGGTAGTTGTTGTAGACGTGCTGCAGCTGTCATCATTGTTATGTATTATAGCTCATTATGTTTCAAAATTGAGTAAAACTAGACATTAACATTATGAAGTCGCAGGCGTGCTATTAAGTATGTCGGGTCACAATTGGCGTCTCTGGCAGGTGAGAAGAATTCTTCGGGTTGACGTAGAGGTTCGTTATGCACCAACTAAGCTGTGGGCCTGGGGTAGACTTCGCGTCTTCTTTCCATGCCATTAAAGAGAAGAAATGGCATTCGAACTGCTGTTCTCGATCCGTGTTGATTTTCTCAGGGCAGCTGAAGCGAGACACCCAGCCCACTATGAAAGCGTTTCTCAGTCGAGATTTTGATGAGTGGGTGACTCAGACCAGGGAGTTAAGCGATCGATGATGGTGAGGTAGTATCTGTAAACAGAACAATATATATTATGGTAACGATCCTACGATGTCCATATGGGCAAAAGAAAATCAATGAGAAGAAATAGAGAAGTGGGATATACACAGGGTTACTGGTTAAGTCGACCTGAATAATGGAATATCGAATCGAAAGGTATTACGTAAATTATATCTAATCATATACTACCTACTACGAATCGTAAAAAAAAATATACTCGTATTTATACTTTTGTCAATAACTTTTACACAATTTATAATTTCCAATGGATCAAAACCATTCGGCCGGAGTATTCAGAGCGAGCGCGCAGTCACCACATAGACAGTGTGCATGTGGACACGCGTGCGCGTCTGTGTGAGTGAAATTTGAGTTGTCGCGCGGTAGATTAAAGCTCTTAAGGGCTTGTAGTTTACTCGTACATCGTTTCTGACTGATTTGACTATGAAACACCCTATCCTAAATCTAACAGATTTCGAGATTTCTCCTTGAAAGATAAATATTTCTTCTGATTTTTATAAGTTTTATAACTACTTATTTATTAATTTAACGTACAATTTGGTTATTGGGGTCACAAAGCACCTTATGTTAAACGTAAAATTCAAGTAAGTACTTACTTAATTGTAATAATAAGACATACGCATTTGAAAATATCTAAGATACTTATAGCCTAAGATCCAGTGATTTTTATAAAAACAGTTAACTTCAAATATCTCGAATTCTGTTAGATTTAGGATAGGCTGTTTCATAGTCAAATTTAGGTATTCTGCTAATCGTTGAAAAAGTTGGCGTAGATGCTGATGAGGAGTCACAATTTGGTGAATATCCTAAAATGTCGTCCAAGAATCCTTTGCCTTGGACGACATTTTAGAAGACTAAGAAGTCTAGGACTTTAAGCGCTTCATCTGTGAAGTACTTATTTTAAGAAGATTTCTCGTTGTGTATCTGATGGTGTTATTAAATCTGGGTACTCACGTAAGACTAGGCGTATGTTGAGACGCAGGCCGCTCAAGGGAGAGCAGAGCAAATTTTGTAAAGCATGGAACGTCGCGAGAGAGAGCAGGACAGACACATGTCTGCGTCGCACGTGCCTACTCTGCCCTGCGTCGCCTGCGTGTCACTATACGCCTTCGCTAACAGTTGGTAGTATATGTCAGTCCTTGTTTCACCGAAAGATTCAGCTTTGGTGGACACAATGGTAAGCCCGTCGATGAGGCGGTGGTTTCTCAAATCTGCAAACAGATTATAAAATTTAAGAAAATCAGCTTCTATTACTGGTTAACATACGTCTGCACATTAGCGTCAATGGCATAGGGGTTAAGGCCTTTGACTTCTAATAGGAAGGTGCGCTTCAAACCAGGCACCTTTAAAAAGAAACATTGGTACCTATAGTCCATTCATTTGGCCGTGAGACAAAATGTAAACAAAGAAATACTGGTTGTCAAACTTTTAGCTCTTTTAGGCGAAAAATATATTGTTTTTTTAGAGTTATAAATATGAAAGTAAAATAAGAATAAGTAGGCATCTTTGATAAGTCGTCTATAAGTAATTTAGTTTAGTGTAAAAATCAATAAAAAGGTAATAAACAGGATGAGTTGAGTACAAGTAAAAACAATTCATGTAAGCACCTGAATTGTTTTACTACAAAATTAATAAACAACTATTTATTGGTGATCCTCAGGGGAAGAAGAGCTCCAACATGGATTTTCCTTTTTTTCTTTTACAAATCGGTAATCGGAGGCTCGTGAAGTCGTTATATACAATATAATTTTTGTAGGGATACGAATCTTTGGCCAAGTCTCTTCTACGTATTTAAATATATTAATAACACCTTGGTGTATGTTTGGATCTTCGGCGAAGTAAAAGTGCAAGCGCTGTTTGAACCAGGTTCACTTATTTTCATTAAAATCAACGTTCAGATAACAGAAATTTAACGATAACTGAATATAAAACATAATACAATAATTACTTTAAACAAAGAATTATCAAAAATTTACAATATACTTTACTATATAATCGGAAAGAAAAGACTCACGTCAACAAGTTGATCAAGAGTAAAAATGACGGGTACAATCCGGCTAAATACGAAAACTATTAATTTTACTTTCATTACTTAAAATGACTGTTCACCTTCATTTAGTAGTATTAAAATGTATCCATAGTTTGAGATTCACAGCATTTTTAGGTTTTAGTAATGTCAATTATCATCGTCATTACTATTACTACCTTAGATGAAGAATTGGTTTCGCTGTGTTTGGTAGAATCGCCGACGTTATACTTGTCTAGATGCAATCGCCGCTCACTTAGTTTTACCACGTTTTACTTTAAAATATAATTTGGTCGCCCGAGAAAGGTTTACCTATACATGTATATTAAAATTGTAACAAGTCAATATCCGTACAGAGATATTGAATGAATTAAGTAAATTAGATTTAAAAATTAATTCATTTGAAGTTTATTTATTTTCTATTACTAATTACTATTTTATTTTATTTAATTAGGTATATTGACATTGACATAATACCTAATATATTAATAACGAGCCGTACTCACACATATCCCGCAATTTGAGGACAATTATAACGCGTCGTTCGTTGGCATTACCTTATCTAGACAAATATATAATCAAAGGTTAGACATCATATTTATTAGGATTTATTATTTTCAAGAGCCAAAAGATGGCGTTGTAATAAAAGGTTGGTGTGATTTGACCATAGGGGTATTATACATTGTATTATACTATGGATTTGACGCCAGCAAAAGCCATAAGAACGAAACTTCAATGAATTTAATTAAGTTTTACAACTTATAGAATAATAGATACTTAAATACTTAGAGTAAATAAGATAATAATTAAGGCATTAGGTAGATAGTTGCAGATAAGAAATGTTGGACGCCTAGATTTTTAAAGATAATACACAGTTTTTATCATAATAGAGAATAAAATTACTTTGTATATTTATTTTTAATATTTATCAAAAACTAGAAGGTAAAAATACTCGTATATCACCACGTATAAGTACTAGGATATAATTGGGTACTAATATAATCAAGTTTAAGTATAAGTATGTACTTAAGTACATTTGTGCTTTGACCTTCCAGTTTTTAATGGTAAACTAACATTAAACTAAAAATCTGATGCATTAATTTTGTTCATCTATGTTATTAAATATTTCTTTTAATCGAAATTATATTATTTATTAGTTAATATCAAGATTCATGTAAACATTACTACAAAATTTGCAAATAAAGTATCAGCTGATCAATCGTCGCGGTTTTAGCGTTTCTCTCTTCTTAAGTTTTCTGCATGGTCCTAGCATGCGCTAAAATTCATACGCTCGCGCGCCGAAAACGTTTGTCAAACTGCCACTTGGCTGCCAATTTGTAATTTCTATTCACAAGCAAATGTCAAACTCATTTCATTTACTAACTTGCTATGTCAGTTGGAACGTTTTGTACTGTTTGACAATTGTAAAAAATGACGTGCACCAACGATATCAAAGAAGTTAGCGCTGTTCTAGAGACGACGTTCGTTTGTGGAGAAAAGGAATAGACTGGGAGTGTTTGCCACTTGTCTAGGGGGGCTGAACTGTTCATCCGTGATCATAATAGTTACTCGCTGGCAGTGTGAACATGCGAGTAACTATTAATAATATATGTATCTCATCAGGTATCGCGGTTCTAACCAATCTTTCATCTATGGTTACTAAATAGTACTTATAAAACAAAGTCGCTGTCGCAGTCTGTCCGTCCCTATGTATGCTTAAATCTTTCAAACTACGCAACGGATTTTGAAGCGGTTTTTTTAATAGAGTGATACCAGAGGAAAGTTTATATGTATAATACATGCATGATATTGTAGAGAAACACCGATAAATCTTAGAAAATATCTTAGTTTTAAAATAACATTACTGCAAAATTATGATCAAGGCCACAGATTACTAAATAGTTACTACGACAAGGCGACCCGGCTAGTGCACGGCGGCACAGAATAACTATTTTTTCACCTTCTACATAAATGAAGTCGCGTGTTAAAATAATTATTACACGCGAACGAAGTTGAGGGCTAAAGCTAGTATGTTATATATTCTATATTTCAAAGATTAATTAAATATCAAGTAGTCAGTAGGGAGTACAGACATACAAAATAACCTTTTTCATGGTTTGTTTACATTTAGTCTCACGGCCAAATGATTGGACTATATGTATTTTCGAGAAGGTTGTGTATGAAGTCGACCGACCCGACCCGCACTTAGCCAGCGTGGTCGACTAGTCTTATCGCCCTCATGCAGGGTAGGTTGGAGACCTTTGGTGGGGACGATTTGATGACGATTGATACGTCTGCTACCACAAAGGACAATAGGCAAAATGGGCTTATTTTCAATAAGGATGAGCTGTATATCAAATGAAAGGTCTGTATCCATACATTCGCTATCATTAAGGCGCATGGCTGAATTCGCTGTGTGAGCGGAGATATTTGGTTTTGAAAATGTTGATTCCTTTTTGCAAAAATAAAGTGGTTCGATAAAATTGCAAAAAAAAACGCGCCCTGTATTATCACACCATCTAATAGGGTTGCTAATAAGGATCAAATTCTGGGAACTAATAACCTATGGCAATTCATTTTGATATGGAAAGAAAATGTATCAATATTTTCAAATCCAAATATCTCCGCTCCCGCAGTGAATTGAGCCATGCGCCTTACTGATAACGAATGTATGGATACAGACCTTTCATTTGATATACAGCTCATCCTTATTGAAAATAGGCCCAACTTCCATACATTTTTGCCCATTGTCCTTTCCACCTGTAATTGCTGAACATGTATCATTCACAAAAGATAAGTATACAGGGGGTCCCGTAAGTAGTGGACCAACGGGATGTGGGGGATAGGGGAAACCGTTATCTACCAGGATCACCAAAATTTATTGTCCTAGGCCTCATAGTTTTGAAGTTATAACATTTTTTAATAAGTAGGTGAAATTATCGTACTATGTGCACATTTTTCTTAATTCTACAAAATCTACTTATTACTTTTTTTGGTGTTATTGTTTTTCTAATTTAAATCATATTTTTGTCTAATTATTATCATTAACATTAAATTTAACTAACAAAACAAGTGAGTAGTTTTTTATTTTAACTAATATCAAAGTAAAAGGATTTTTTTCGGAGAAAACAAAAATGCATGCCTAATTATGGAAATTCGATTATTACTTAATTTATTTTTACATTAAGGCTGGAAAATGCTTTTCTTTAGCTCTTGTGCATAACAACATCTTCGTGTAAAGTTTTTTTGTTAGCTTTTTTGGACTTTTTTATGATATTTTATCAATTCAGCAACATGACTGAATTTTTGTGATAACTCTCTTTTTATCAGAAATATTTGTCTCATTAACTGCTTCTTTGAGGTAGCCCCATAGAAAATAATCCAAAGGATTCAGGGTTGCAGTACGACGGTGCACCTGCCCACTATTCACGGTAAGTGACTGAATTTTTTAAGGAGACGTTCCCAAATCGATGGATTGGACGCGAAGGTACTATTTTATGGCCAGCACGATCTCTCGACTTGAATCCTTTGGATTATTTTCTATGGGGCTAAATCAAAGAAGTAGTTAATGAGACAAATATTCATGATTAAAGAGAGTTATCACCAAAATTCAATCATGTTGCTGAATTGATAAAAAATCATCAAAGAGCCCAAAAAAGTTTACAAAAACACTTTATACGAAGATGTTTCTTTGGCTCTTGTGCATTACAGCACAAGAGCTAAAGAAAAGCATTTTGAGCCCTTAATGTAATAAATTATAGTTAAAAAAAACTAAAAAACACGCTTTTTGTAGAAAACCGAACTAAAAAATAGAAAATAAAAAAAAGCGTGGGGTGCATGGTGTCAATATTTTAAAAAGCACCCCACGCTTTTTTTTATTTTCTATTTTTTAGTTCGGTTTTCTACAAAAAGCGTGTTTTTTAGTTTTTTTAACTATAATTTATTTTCTACTTTTTAGTTTGGATTATTTATAATAGATTGTTTTTTTAATTTGCAAATTGAAAAATGGAATAATTTTATCAAATTAGTGTATTGTCATCGGTCCTCAATAAATCTACAAAGTTTGAACGAAATCTGGCCGTTTAAAGTGGGTCAAAATAGCGCCCAAAGAAGTCGATTACAAACAAACATACTAACATACAAACATACAGGTGAAGCTAATAAAAAGCGTGTAAAAATAAATTGAGTAAAAAACGAATTTCCATAATTAGCAATGCATTTTTGTTTTCTCTCAAAAATTTCCATTTACTTTGATATTAGTTAAAATAAAAAACTACTCGTTTGAAACCACAGTGTTATACATTTTTGTAATTGTTATGATAATGTAGATGTTTTTAAAATAAAGTTCCACAAGGCTACAGTAATTTTTTTTTTCACCAGCTCAGCTCAAATACCACTTAGAGTATTTTGAAATTTAACAATTGCACTTGTTTTGTTGGTTAATTTTAATGTAAATGATAATTAGACAAAAATATGATTTAAATTAGAAAAACCTATGTATTCTTAACGCCCTTGAATAAAAATAACACCAACATAAGTAATAGATTTTGTAGAATTAAGAAAAATGTGCACATAGTACGATAATTTCACCTACTTATTAAAAAACGTTACAACTTCAAAACTATGAGGCCTAGGACAATGCCGTCACTTGTAAGCTATCCAACTGAGTGCAGGTGAGAATTCAAAAGTAAAGGTAGACTGAGTACATTTTGGTCATATAATACTCGTATTGTACCGGCTGACCTAAAGTGATGCTGTGACCGCGCGCTCTCCGTGCTCTTTCTTGAAAACGGTTCACGGTTTTAATTTTTTTTCTAACCATCATTTGTAGAGATATTTGTATTCTACAAATTGATAATAAATACATATAACAAAAACCATAGGAAATTAGATATTAACAAAAAAGCGCAAAAAACGATTTCTGTGACCTTTGACCTTGAAATTTAATGGTTGCGTACACCCTACCATATGTAGGTTTTGAGACAACTTTTAGGGTGTCAATATACAAGTATTTACAGACTTACAGCTGGGTATCTCGAATTCCGAGATTCTTACGTAATTTAAGCTTAAATGACTGGACTAACTCCCACATCTTTTCTACATATGTATAAGGTCAGGTGGGGCAAGGGGAACATACTTAATTTTTTGCGCGAAATTTTTGTGGTTAGTTGCCATATTTTATAAGATTTGATTAGTTTTGATACATTTGTAGCTTGCATATTTATCTAGCTTTCTGATATAAAAGTCCTTACATCTGTACCTATAATACTTTTGATATAATAATTCAAAATCCTAAGGTCGGTCCAAGTGTTCCCCTTTCCCGGTTTTTGGGGTAAGGGAAACTGTTTCAATAAATGTGTGAATAACGATACCTTGCTAAGTATTCAGGCAAGGTGTTATGACTAAATCAGCACAAGCACCCGCGCGTCGAGTTGAAAAAAACAAAATGGCTGCCATTTTGTAATGGAGGTAGCTAGAGAAAATTGGAATCGTGATTTGTCGTTAAAAATACCATATTTCATCCCTTTAACACAAGGAACTCCTTGCATTAAGTCGCTAGTCGGTATGTACATTTGTATAAAGTACTGTAACTTTTTCTGCCGGAGAATACAACTTCATGCCTTTAGAGTCATTTGTTTCTCTTATCAAATGAGGTATCACACAAATTGCTACAATAAACCGAGAGATAGCTGGTAATTTTGACAAAGTGAGTTGAGGCAAGCAAAAACTTTGTCCCATAACTCTCCTATTATACCCCAACTCAGAGGTCCAGACCTGACTGGTGAGTAGCGGGGCTAAAAGAAATCCCGAAAGTTTCAAAATGATTTTTTAAGGGTTCAAAAAAGTGTTTGAGGCAATATGAAATTTTAATACCTATGTTGTACCACGGTTGTACTTTAGTGTTGAAAGAATACAAAAAATAATATGCCAGACGATTTAGTCGGGGCTTTGATACTACCAGGCATGTACTTACCTATATTTTTCGCCGGTACTTAGCTTAGTAACAATATTTTTTACGTCAGCTGCATAGGTACTGATGATCAAAGCCAGAAAATCTCATAGTCTTAAAACTATCCCGCTGACGAAAAACTTCCTTTCGATTTTGGGCCCAGAAAGTTGGTGTTTTCATGCCCACGCGGCATACTAATTTCTCACATTCGATATTAGTCTCAGCCTCCATTTTGTTTTTCAACACTTGTTTCGTCCTGTGAAAATATTTCGCGCAAGTGTACGAGTTTCATAGGTAATGCACAAGTATTTTCGCGTGTAATTGAAGTCACAAATAGGTATAGAGCGGTTGTAAAAACTAATTTAAGTATAATAACAATTTTATTTTCACTAAACAAAGGTTAAAGCAATGGCTGCGCAATGAGGCCAGCGAGACCAATCGTTAATCTAAGTATCTGAGTTTATATCGTTCAACGCTTATTATTTTCATAAGAACACCATATTAGTCCAAACAGAAGTAACTATTTATAATAAAATTTGCGAGTTAGATTATTAAGAACATCTATAAGTTAAATAAGCACTAATGCGACCTAACTGGCGCGACTCGCGAGAAACCGAGCGTGCATTCGCCATCGGAGCTAAGATCTGACTGAATGAATGAAATGAACGTTCGATCGATCGGCCGTTCCGTTCGTGCCCTGCCCTATCCTGACCCATTGACATATTATATAAATGGACGGGACATACCTACAAAAAAACGTGTATATGTATACCTATACTTTACTGAGAGGATAAAATGGCGGCTAATAGTGCGGCCCGTATCGATATGTCTGAAAAATAATATCGATAACGATTGTAAGAATGTTTTCTTATTTTGATTAATTTTAAGTTTTATACATACTCGTAAGTCTAAGGGAAGGTTCATATCTGACGGAACATGCGTCGCGTATTATCGGTCGCGACCAATAATACGCGACGCATGTTCCGTCATAATAAGACATACGTAATAATAAGACATACGCATTTGAAAATATCTAAGTTATAGCCGAAGATCCAGTGAGTTTTATAAAAACAAATAAATTGAAATATCTCACGGTTTGGTTTAGGGTAGGGTGTTTCATAGTAAAATCAGTCAGAAATTATGTTAACTACAAGCCCTTGATGGGAATAGGTCCACTTAACCAGTAACCCTGTATAACATCCTACGAAAATTTCAAGTTGCCTCAAACACTTTTTTGGGTCATTTTTTAAGCACTTTTGCGCGCGCCTGGCAGTATCAAAGCCCCAACTAAATCGTCTGGCATATTATTTTTTGTATTCTTTCAACACTAAAGTACAACCGTGGTACAACATATTGAAATTTCATATTGCCTCAAACACTTTTTTTGAACCCTCAAAAAATCATTTTGAAACTTTCGGGATTTCTTTTAGCCCCGCCACCGACCAGCCAGGTTTGGACCTCTGAGTTGGGGTATAATAGGAGAGTTATGGGACAAAGTTTCAGCTTGCCTCAAATACATAGTAAAAAAAGGGATGTCGACTAAAAAAATCTAATTAGTCACTTGTGAATAAAACGTGTCATTATTCAACTGTTTTTGCACAAATAGGAGCTCCTTTATGAGCAAGTGTGTTGAAAAATGTTCAAATCATTAAATTCAGTTACCGGAGATCTATAAAGGCACCCCGTTGTTTTATTATTAATACCTACCTACGTGCTTTAGAACGTGATCAATTTACTTACTTGGAATTTTAATGATGCCACCTGCCGCGTCATTTCAGCAACAACTGGTGTGGACAGCGAGATCTCCGTCTTTTAATTAGTCGTATACATGTACCTATATTTTTCGCCGGTAGCTTAGTAACAATATTTTTTACGTCAGCTGCATAGGTACTGATGATCAAAGCCAGAAAATCTCATAGTCTTAAAACTATCCCGCTGACGAAAAACTGCCTTTCGATTTTGGGCCCATAAAGTTGGTGTTTTCATGCCCACGCGGCATACTAATTTCTCACATTCGATATTAGTCTCAGCCTCCATTTTGTTTTTCAACACTTGTTTCGTCCTGTGAAAATATTTCGCGCAAGTATACGAGTTTCATAGGTAATGCACACGTATTTTCGCGTGTAATTGAAGTCACAAATAGTTATAGAGCGGTTGTAAAAACTAATTTAAGTATAATAACAATTTTATTTTCACTAAACAAAGGTTAAAGCAATGGCTGCGCAATGAGGCCAGCGAGACCAATCGTTAATCTAAGTATCTGAGTTTATATCGTTCAACGCTTATTATTTCCATAAGAACACCATATTAGTCCAAACAGAAGTAACTACTTATAATAAAATTTGCGAGTTAGATTATTAAGAACATCTATAAGTTAAATAAGCACTAATGCGACCTAACTGGCGCGACTCGCGAGAAACCAAGCGTGCATTCGCCATCGGAGCTAAGATCTGACTGAATGAATGAAATGAACGTTCGATTCGATCGATCGGCCGTTCCGTTCGTGCCCTGCCCTGTCCTGAACCATTGACATATTATATAAATGGACGGGACATTGCTAAATTATGACATTAGGCACTTTTTGAAACTGTAATCCAATAGTATGGATTATTCTGTATAAAGTACCAGGGATGATTTTTTTTGCCGGAGTTTTAAATATACAGGGTGTCCCGTAAGTAGTGGACCAACGGAATGTGGGGGATAGGGGAGACCGTTACCTACCAGAATCACCAAAATTTATTGTCCTAGGCCTCATAGATTTGAAGTTATAACGTTTTTTAGTAAGTAGGTGAAATTATCGTACTATGTGCACATTTTTCTTAATTCTACAAAATCTATTACTTATTTTGATGTTATTTTTATTCAAGGGCGTTAAGAATACATAGGTTTTTCTAATTTAAATCATTTTTTAGTGTAGTTATCATTAACATTAAAATTAATCAACAAAACAAGTGCAATTGTTAAATTTCAAAATACTCTAAGTGGTATTTGAGCTGAGCTGGTGTAAAAAAAATGTATGGTAGCCTTGTGGCACCTTATTTTAAAAACATCTACATATCATAAGGATTACAAAAACGTATAACACTGTGGTTTCAAATGAGTAGTTTTTTATTTTAACTAATATCAACGTAAAAGGGAACTTTTGAGAGAAAACAAAAATTCATTGCTAATTATGGAAATTCGTTTATTACTCAATTTATTTTTACATTAAGGGTTCAAAATGCTTTTCTTTAGCTCTTGTGCATTAAAACATCTTCGTATAAAGTCTTTTTGTAAACTTTTTTGGGCTCTTTGATGTTTTTTTTATCAATTCAGCAACATGATTGAAATTTTGTGATAACTCTCTTTTTATCAGAAATATTTGTCTCATTAACTGCTTCTTTGAGGAAACCCCATAGAAAATAATCCAAATGATTCAAGTCGGGAGATCGTGGCCTATTTCATGGCCGATCGCTGGCCATGAAATAGTACCTTCGCGTCCAAACCATCGATTTGGGAACGTCCCATTCAAAAATTCAGTCACTTACCGTGAATAGTAGGCAGGTTCACCTTCGTACTGCAACCACATTCTCTCCCGCGCAGTTTCAGGCCTTATGCATAACCAACATCTTCGAATAAAGTTAAGAAGTACGCGAGAGTATGTGGTTCTGCGCAGTTTCAGGCCTTGTGCATAACCAACATCTTCGTTAAGTTAAAGCTAAGAAGCACGTACGAATGTTGCAGTACGAAGGTGAACCTGCCCACTATTCACGGTAAGTGACTGAATTTTTTAATGAGACGTTCCCAAATCGATGGTTTGGACGCGAAGGTACTATTTCATGGCCAGCGAAATAGGCCACGATCTCCCGACTTGAATCCTTTGGATTATTTTCTATGGGGTTTCCTCAAAGAAGCAGTTAATGAGACAAATATTTCTGATAAAAAGAGAGTTATCACAAAATTTCAATCATGTTGCTGAATTGATAAAAAAACATCAAATAGCCCAAAAAAGTTTACAAAAAGACTTTACACGAAGATGTTTTAATGCACAAGAGCTAAAGAAAAGCATTTTGAACCCTTAATGTAAAAATAAATTGAGTAATAAACGAATTTCCATAATTAGCAATGAATTTTTGTTTTCTCTCAAAAGTTCCCTTTTACGTTGATATTAGTTAAAATAAAAAACTACTCATTTGAAACCACAGTGTTATACGTTTTTGTAATCCTTATGATATGTAGATGTTTTTAAAATAAGGTGCCACAAGGCTACCATGCATTTTTTTTACACCAGCTCAGCTCAAACACCACTTAGAGTATTTTGAAATTTAACAATTGCACTTGTTTTGTTGATTAATTTTAATGTTAATGATAACTACACTAAAAAATGATTTAAATTAGAAAAACCTATGTATTCTTAACGCCCTTGAATAAAAATAACATCAAAATAAGTAATAGATTTTGTAGAATTAAGAAAAATGTGCACATAGTACGATAATTTCACCTACTTACTAAAAAACGTTATAACTTCAAAACTATGAGGCCTAAGACAATAAATTTTGGTGATTCTGATAGGTAACGGTCTCCCCTATCCCCCACATCCCGTTGGTCCACTACTAACGGGACACCCTGTATATGAAATTCACTGTTTCTTTTGAATTTTCTTTTTTGACGCATTTACCCCGTTTTGGGGCAAATGCATCTTTCTCGAATAAATACTTGATTACTAAACTTTTCGTGAGGAAAACAAAGTAGTTTTATTCCGGTCAAGTATTTGCACCGAGGATTGACGGTTAAGCTTGACAAAAAGAATATTTGACGAATTTTGGGACAAATTTGGGAAAAAATGGGGCAAATGCGTCTAATTTAGACATACGCATTAGCCCCGTAGCAGATCCAGATGTTGTTAACCTTTTACTTGGGTAGCTCGAGCTTACTATCTCTGTAAATGTATGCAGCTGTAGTTCTCAAAAAATGGTTGCGCCCTATTCTATACTGTAGTGATTTTTCATATACTTAAAGTAAATTTAGCTCCATACAACGAAGTTTTTTCTAAACTGTATGTGATCTTACATTGACATGTGAAAAATAAGTGCAAAACTTTATAAAATTTAATCGTCGTCAACGAAAGAAGAGAGAGATCACTTTCTCTTCTACTTTAGTGTCGTCACTTTTGCTACCTTATTCTTCTTAATTAATATCAAGTAATTTATAGTTTATTTATTTAACTGAAATAATATACTTATCATTTTCATTTTAAAATTTGCAGTCATAAGAAAGGTTGAGAATATCTGTTTTGGGGCAAATACGTGACATTAGACGCTATTGCCCCATATGTGCAGTCGCATTTACCCCAAACTATTACTCAACTTGAAAATATATATGTAATTATTTCTCAAAATTCATTTCTTTAAAAATAACCATATTTTTAAGCAACACATTGACCATTCTTTGCAATCAGTATTGACAAAAATCAACCAATTTAAGAAAACGTAAGATATATATTGATTTGGTGACTCACCTCTCACAATGTCAACTTGGCCAAATATGCTCCATTTACAAAATGACTAAATACTTGAAAAGTGAAGTAGAGAGCCATTTGCTCGGACTTTATGTAGCTGTATTTCGTTTAAACAAATGCTACGAGATGGCAGTAATTAATAAAGAATGAATAGTTTTTGAATAATTTCGAAAATACGCATTTGCCCCAAAGACGCAATAGCCCCGGTTGATCTTACTCACTTCGGGAATCGAACCCGGATATTTTGAAAAATTTTATGTTCATTATTTCTAACTAGAAATCGATTGTGTAAGTCTAAATCAGTAAATGTTACTAAGAAACATGAATAATATCCAAAATTAATAAAATGCATTGTTTTTCACGTGATTACATTAACGTTAGGCATTCAATTAAACGAATATTTCAATATGAATACAGATAGGTATTCTCAAGAATAAATAAACCATGGTTTCTTATGGTAAGTATATTACAATTAGAAGGTGAGAAATTAGATTTTATATACCTACTCACTATTATCTACGATCAAGTATGCACAAAATGTAAATAATGTTTATGAAATAAAAATAAAAATTAATTACATACTTCATTTCGATCTTTTATTTTAAATGGTTCTTAAAAGAGGATTGATAATAATCTTATAGGTTTTATACATACAAATATGTATGTGAAGTACCGTGACGTGAATACTGGGCAGATTTTTTTCCCACTTGAGTGTAAAATTAATTGTCGGGCTAATTGGAATATTTTTTTCCAAGTAGTTAGATGATCGAACTAATTGTCGGACAGATTTGCCAAACATTTCATGTCCATTTAAATATGTCAATGCCCTGACCACAGCGTCCACAGCCAAGACCGAACCGAATGTGTGAGTGCCCTGTTTGAGTGAACATGAACACTGCTGTGACACCCAGTGACATTATGAACGCTAAGCGCGAGTCTTTGAATATGGATCACGAGATTCTCTCCTATCTCTAAGTAGTTTGTGATTCTCTCTAAGTCCATGGCGCGAGTCGTTTCTTGCTGCTCTAATATGGCCGTGTGTCTACGGTAAGAAAGTCTAGTCGGCTTCAGTAAAATGAAAATATTCATGTCAATACTAGATTTCTTCGAGAAGATCACACACAGGTCCGACAATATTCTTCTCATTTAATTCTGGTGCTCCATTTTATATAAGTTCACTATACAACTATTTACCTTTGACAAGAAGACATACCTAGCCAAGGGTCCAATCATCCCAGTGTTTTACTGAAAACGAGCGTATAAACTAAAGGACCCCGCAGCCTGCAGCTAATGTATGGACAAAGGGGTTTCGGTCAAATTTGCTGTTTTGGTATAAGTAATGCAGATTTTGACTTCCAGTAAAAACATTCCGATTCAATAAGTACTTACTTAAATTCTATAGTAAATAACAAACTATTCTTACAAACACACTCGTTCGTTACTAATTTTTGTCAGGGTATAAAAAATAAACACCTTACTTACCATCTAGTGATTAAATACACATAATAGTGATTAAGTATTTGTATTGAATATACCATCTAAACATGAGATAAGAATACGATGCTACGCACTACCGTGCTATAAGTAAGAACTTTAATTTAAATATCCCTATTACTTATTCTTGGATATACTACCCTATAGTACAGACAGTATAATAATGAGTACTAGCGTACCTATAGGGTAGGTACCTAGTACCAACTTACATTATTTTAATAAATAACAAAAACTTCAAAACATGATCTATGTTAATAGTCATTGCATAGTTACATTCATTTTAAACGTTATGTTAGGTGATGAAATTATTGGAAAATTCGTGCAAAATTTTTTTTGCACGAATTTTAGAGATTAAAGATTAATAAATCAACCTCACGAGACTACGATATTAATATACTACCAGATACAGTTTTTTTCATTACTTAATCTACCTAAGAAGGTATATAGGATAAGTACATAATATGAAATAGATAATAATTCAAGATTATATATACTTACAAATAAGTTAACTACCTAAGTAACTATAACTAGATGATGAACTAGATACATAAGTTAGGTACCTATGTACATATTTTGTAACTACACACGTACGGGCTTAGGTAGTTTATCTTCAAGGCCTTCTTTTCTGTCTCACCCAAGTTATCTAAATCGGAGTTCTAGATAACCCCATGACCCTGAAGTACCTATGGTTACGCAGACTCGAATCCGCTTCAACAACAAAATAGCCAACCATTTGGTTATATTTGTTATATTCAGCAGGTACTATGAGCGCGACTCCTTGAGATGATCTCTCGTACGTATCTTCACACCTGTCATTAGAAGCCATATCACATGGCCCACACCACAACACGAATTAGGCTAAACTCCTTAAGTACGCATTATGAACCCGTTTTAATTTAGATACAACATAACACACACACACACACTACTTTTGAAATATCATAATATTCAAGAAGTCCGAGTATCCATCTACTCGTTAGTAGATCATTGGCGCAATCTACTAAATTCCAATTAACCAATGGCATTGCACAACTAGTTCATATTATTTAGTCTAGTTGCCCACACACCAATTGGAAAAAAGGAATGAAGTCGAAATGCTAGCAATTCCAAAGTTCAGTTAGTACGTCGGCAGCTTCGAGCATCTGTTCCAGAGTATTGATGTTATTCTCACGAACGAAGGCCATAAAATGCGGGTCCTTGTTGGTGAAGAGCTCGGAGACGTCGGGAGGTCCGTAGAGAAGGGGCGGCGGCGGCGGCTCATACGAGGTCTGCGTGCCCTCGTCGCAGAAGAAACGCACCACAGGCGGGCGGCGCCTCGCGCGCCCCACTACATTCACAGACACCACCATGTACTCGTTGTCTTCCGAATCTCCAATATCACGCTTTTGCAGAGTCAACTTGAGCGTCATCTTTTCTACCAAATAAAAACCTCAACTTAGTACATTTTGCTAAGTACCTACTCGATAAGTAGGTAGCATATTATCATAAATCAAAATCATCAGAAGATCGTGGAAATAATATCAAATACCTCGGCTTTAGTTGTTGGAAGTGAATGAAACAATAGATTAATAGTCATCACTTAGAACAAGTAAGTAGGTAGGTTAGGCTTTTTGTGCAATTTATGCAGGTAATAAAATAGGTTGGTAAGTAAATTTATTTGTTGGACTAAGCAATGGATACTTACAGTTTCGTATATATATCTGGTGCAGAATAAATAAGTTTCTTTCGAGTTCTGGTCCTCAAAACATATTTTTGTCGACACGTTAAGAAGAAAATATTATCGCACTCAAAACGTGTTCGCTAGGATGTCGAACAACGCCTAGAATCTAGAATGCAATCAATAGTTGCATCGGCGCATCAGTTTCCGGGCGCATGCGGAAGGCTGTTTCAACCTACCTAGACTAGATTAGACTAGACTCCCTTTGAACGATGTGTACGTACTAAGAGATTATGGTAGATCGATCAGGTGGGGGCTAGTACTCATTATTATACTGTGGTAGGTAGGGGCAAGTCTAAAACTATAAGACACAAGACATAGATACAAATATCTGTTTTGAGGAACCATAGGTCATCATATTAAGTACCTATCTATTTACAAACAATTTTATTGTTAAATCCGTACTTTATCAGAATTATTGTCAATTTTAAATAGATGTTTAACAAATATTTTATTTTTACAAATAAAATCTAACCATCGTCTAAGTACTCAGCTATCAGTCCCATAGTAACCTGACTATGACTATAAGGTTTTGGTTAATATGGGATGGGACTGACATAGTAGCTGGACGACTGAAAGTCCCCAAATAAAATTGAAAAAAAACCTTGTCCGTTTCTACTCTTTGCAACTTTGTCCGTTTGTAGAATTAAATAACATCTTTTCTTAAATCCTTGCAAAACGTGAAAAAATAATTACAGAATCTTATTAATTTAATAAACTTGTAAGTTTCAAAGCTACAAAAAGAAGACAATCAATTGTGAGTAAAATTACTGAACACTATTTTAATTAAGTACTTACTTACCTAATTTAAATTGGGTAAGTAAGTACATATAAGTTATATCCCACCAAAAACATTCTGTAAAAAACTAGCCAAGTCTCGATGGAGCTGCTTGTTTAACTCTAAAAAGTAATGAAATCTAGACAGACTCGTGCCAAGTCTAAGGTTCCTTACTGCGATTTCTTTATTATTATAGTTAATGTTGTGTGACTTGGCCGTTGAACATTGTTTAAAAGGTTAGTAGTGGGTACATGTCAATTTTGTTTACACGTAATGTTACAACATTATTAAAATACGCAGCTTTATCAAGCCTACAATTGACTGGATATTGAATCAACATTTTTCAAGTGGCTATAATTAAGCAAATTTTCTATCGGATAGGTTCTGGATTTTGTAAGATTGGTGCAATAGCGTCATGGAGCACCTAGTTTTGTACCCTTGTGTACATACATGTGTACCCTTCAACGGCCAAGTCACACAACATTAACTATAATAATAAAGAAATCGCAGTAAGGAACCTTAGACTTGGCACGAGTCTGTCTAGATTTCATTACTTTTTAGAGTTAAACAAGCAGCTCCATCGAGACTTGGCTAGTTTTTTACAGAATGTTTTTGGTGGGATTTCATTTCTTTTTGTTAAAACTTGTTTATATTGATTTATTTTATTAGATTTTCTTATTTGACACACTTATTTTTTAGGAGTAGTATAATATTATTAAGCGCCCCACGGTTTCACCCGCGTAGTTCCCGTTCGCGTTTCCGTGGGAATTTCGGGATAAAAAGTATCTATACATAAATAGTTTTAAGCTACCTCCCCACAAATTGTCAGCCAAATCAGTTCAGCTGTTCTAGAATTATAATTCCCGTTCCCATTCCCGTGGGAATTTCGGGATTAAAAGTATTCTATGTGCTTCTCCTGGTTCTAAGCTACCTCCCCACCAATTTTCAGCCAAATCAATTCAGCCGTTCTTGAGTAATAAATTCCCGTTCCCAATCCCGTGGGAATTTCGGGATTAAAGTATTCTATGTGCTTCTCCTGGTTCTAAGCTACCTCCCCACCAATTTTCAGCCAAATCAGTTCAGCCGTTCTTGAGTAATAAATTCCCGTTCCCATTCCCGTGGGATTAAAGTGTTCTATGTTCTTGTCCTGGTTCTAAGCTACCTCCTCACCAATTTTCAGCCAAATCAATTCAGCCGTTCTTGATTTTTAAATTCCCGTTCCCAATCCCGTGGGAATTTCGGGATTAAAAGTATCCTATGTCCTTTTCCTGGTTTTAAGCTACCTCCCCACCAATTTTCAGCCAAATCAATTCAGCCGTTCTTGATTTTTAAATTCCCGTTCCCAATCCCGTGAGAATTTCGGGATTAAAAGTATCCTATGTCCTTTTCCTGGTTTTATGCTACCTCCCCACCAATTTTCAGCCAAATCAATTCAGCCGTTCTTGATTTTTAAATTCCCGTTCCCAATCCCGTGGGAATTTCGGGATTAAAAGTATTGTATGTCCTTTTCCTGGTTTTAAGCTACCTCCCCACCAATTTTCAGCCAAATCAGTTCAGCCGTTCTTGAGTTACAATTCCCGTTCCCATTCCCGTATAATTCCCGTTCCCGTTCGATTATCCTAGTTTTTATAGTTTTCCCTTTATGTGGCCATTAAACCCTAACTCTGTACCAAATTTCAGCTCTCTAGGTTTATGGGAAGTACTAGTTCTATTTTGATGATCATGAGTGAGTGAGTGAGTGAGTGAGTGAGTGAGTGAGTGAGTGAGTGTCTGTCATAAATACGAAACTTTGCTTTCGCTTAACTTGGGAACTAAATGACCTACAGACTTGAAATTTTATTTTAAGTATGTGATTGTATAGCTTACTGGATGACGAAAATTTCAGCATTCTAGTCCTATCCAGAGGTTGTCAAATAGGGGCCTGAAAATGCGGCGAAAGGGTTCCTGTAAAGGATGGTACGGCAGTGTTTGCTTCGCGCTCGACTTGGCGGGGGGCACTGCCGTGCCCCCAGATACGTTACTATTTTTACTATTTTATTCAAATATTGTAAGACCTTTATTAATTACTAGCTGCGCCCCGCGGTTTCACACGCGTAGTTCCCGTTCCCGTGGGAATTTCGGGATGAAAAATAGATGTTGGCCGATTCTCAGACCTACTAAATATGCTCACAAAATTTCATGAGAATCGGTCAAGCCGTTTCGGAGGAGTATGGCAACGAAAACTGTGACACGAGAATTTTATATATTAGATTAGATATCAATCTCCACATTAATACCTATAATATCACAAGAAACTGTATCAAACAATCATAATGTATGGACGGTGGCTCTACTAGAAAGCGGAACATTTTAACTTGGTGCCTCTCCGAAGTTAAAGGATGTGTTCCAGCCGAGCAAATCTTTGGAAGTAGTACTTATTGCAATTCTAAGTTTTATGGTTCATAATTTGAAAAATCTAGGATGATCTCTGTGACATATGTCAAACTTTCGTTCATAGGGTTGTCAAGATCTAAATGTATGTTGATATAAATTATTGATGTTTCTGACTATTATAGATGCTAATGTAACTTAAATTGAGATTAAACGCTAGGTACTAAATTAAACAAATAAAGGAGTACACCCAATCCATATCTGAATCAGTTTGTGATGGAATATTACATGAGTAAGTGAGAAATTGGATTTTAATCACCATTAATTTATATCATATGTAAAAAATGTTTATGATATTAAAATATACGATAAAATTAAAATAATAATATACTTTAAAAAATACAGTTTTATTTAAAAAATCGATGATTTATAGTCCGTGGTCAAGATGATACATCGCAAATCACTAATTAGGTCGACATGCATGCCCATAAATTATGACATTAACATTTACTGAATGTAGTACTAATAAATTCAGAACTTCATAGGCGGGATTTTACTGACAGCTGTCACAGATATCATCATAAATTTTACAAACTATAAGCATGGTCTCCCGGCGCCCGTGAACGGCCGACACTGTCCAAAGTCCAAACTCACTCAGTCAGTTAATTAATAAACCAACTACATACAAGTATAATTACTTATTTAAAGTAAATATAATAGTACAATTGTTGCCAGTTAAATTTTTGTTTTTCTCTGCAAATTAGCTTTTCATTTTATTTTCTTATAGAACTCTATTTTACTTAAAATAACCCCTTTCGTTTAATACCCATATTAAGAATGTGGCGATAAAATAAATTGCCAGCCATTTTGTAGTGACGGCCATCTTGGGTTTACAATAATACCAAACAATTTAAATTGTATTGTCATCAGAACTAAGGTTGCGCACAAAAATTAAGATCTATCAGGAACAGGGTTTAATTTCAATGACTATGTAGATTTGATCCAAATAAAATATTATACAGGTCAAGCGGTCGGACTCGCACACGAAGGGTTTCGTACCAAAAAACGGCAAAAATATCGCGTTTCTTGTATGGGAGCTCCCCTAAAATATTCATTTTATGTATTTGTTGTTAGTTCTTGAGTTACAGCCTGACAGATGGGTGGACGGACAGCAAAGTCTCAGTAATATGGTCCCGTTTTTACCGTGTGGGTACGGAGCCATAAAAAAAAGATATCACTGAACAGACTATTAATAACGTAAAAGCTATGGAACAAGAAGAACAATCGCTTTCAGGTGGATTTACTACTAATATTAGGAAGAAATAAGAAATACCGTCAATAGGAGTTTAGTTAGGAACACCTAGGCATATCTACCCACCAGGGTATCAATTATTAAGACTGCCAGTGCCAATAATTAAGTACTTATAATCATTGGCACTGGCAGTCTTAATAATTGATAGTGCCAATTACTTTGCTCGAGGGCCAATGTTTGTACCATTCCAAAGATTTGAGTTTGATTGCAATTTAAAGTCGGTTACTTAAATATTTATTAATGTATTTGATTTTACGTTTTATTTAAGCTTAATGATCCAACTTCCCCAAAAAATAATTATAAATATTATAATACTTACATTATATTCATTTATGAGAATAATTCACTTGTTTGTGAAATTCCGCATCATTGTTCTATTTACCCTACATACTTCCAAAGTTGGAACACACTCAATGCTAAGTTAAAATAAAATTGTGATTTGTTTGCGTGTGTCTTGTCTGTCTGTGCCTGTGTTCTGTCCTGTCTGTGTGTGTATTGTATCTGTTTGACATTGAATTGAAGTGGAGTGGACTGGACGGTGGCGGTGACGTGATTTAATTTTATTTCTGCAAAATTCGAAAACAAACCAAAATAATATCAATTTAATAAAATGGCAGAGTAAGTAAAGTTTTTTTTTTCTAATTTGGAATTATATTTAAATTTTTTCAAAGTTCTGAAAATGAATATAACCTAACTAATAGTCGTTGTTAAACTTTTGTTAGAGTTAACTTTGGCATTCGAGGTCATTGTACAGGAAAATTATTAAGTTAATGACTATTTTATAAATCAAAGATTTTCATGAAATCATATTTTTTTTAAATATACAGCTCCTAATTTAAGGTTATATAGTAACTTAGATGTTTTTATTTATTAGAAAAGTACGTACCAATATAAGTAATAAGAATTGATAATATTAATGACATAATTTAACCTTAGTTTTCCTCGATATACCTTGTAAGACCAGGACCTCCGGCACCATTAGTTTCCTGCTAAGTAAGTTAAGTAAAAGGTTATTTGAAGGTGAATTGTACAGTACTTAAATACCTATTTAATATAAATGTTATGTTAATTAGCGTGTACACTCTTGCATAATTAAAGAATGTAATGCTTATTATTTTAATTTTACCCAATTTAATGAATGTGAAAGTTAGATTTCCAAATGACCTCTAGTATCAAGTAATGACTTCCTTTGGAATTTTTTGGAACAAAGTAGTAATTAATGTGAGTTTTGTTGCAGAGGTAAAGCTGACATTGCCCTGATAGGCCTGGCGGTGATGGGTCAGAACTTGATACTAAATATGAATGACCATGGGTTTGTGGTGTGCGCCTACAATAGAACTGTGGCCAAGGTAACAACAATCTACAGTATATCTATACACCGCTATTTTGAATTTGAGATACTTAATCACACAGCTAATGTAAACGACGGGGGTCAATATAATAGTGAAGGTAGTTTTTTTCTTTTGCTTTTATTTAAAAAGTTATGATAAGTCAAAGTTTTTCAAAATCCCGCCGAATTTTATTGTTATTCTACACCGAACAACGGGCGAACGCTGCGATACACAGCTAAGCGGGGTCATTGACCCGAGCCGTCACAGAATACTTGATAGCTAGTGGGCCGTCTGGTAATACGACGTTTATTTATTATTTTTTAAAGATAAGTAATCGACTATCATTTTTGATATTTTTATTGGATAAATGGATTCAGTTACTGCTACAGATATTCTGATTTTAATAAGTATCGTAATTTCAAAATAGGGGTGTATACTTGTATGTACCACACACTTGGATCATTTCAACAATCAGTACTTGTATGTTCCTTATTCTTCACAATTTCCACACAAAAACTACTAACAATAACATACTATACCTGCTCTAATACTATTTTTCCCAAACTAAAAAATAATTTAGGTAATTACCTATTAATTAATTATTATTAATTAAAAACTTATTTATTGAATAAGACCAGATTTTTTATAAATGTTACTGTTTAGTGATAATAATATTAAAATTTCAAAGAGATGAGATTTATGATAAATTAATGGAGTTCATTGGGAGTGATGTAATAATTAAACTTAAATTAACATGTCTTTAAAACACTACTTAAATTACAAATACAAATCTTTATGTATTGCTGCATTCCATTTAATTATAATAGACTTATTTATGAAGCAATGATTTGGTTATTAATACTGTTATTTAGGTTGAACAATTCTTACAAAATGAGGCGAAGGGAACAAAAATAATTGGGGCGACTTCATTGGAAGACATGGTCGCTAAACTCAAGAGGCCACGAAAAGTAATGCTATTAGTTAAGGGTGAGTATCATGTTTTAATATTTTTTTAGAAACATCACATGAACATCAATTTTAACTTAGTCGTAATTTGTCTTATATTATACTAACATTATTCTGTAAATTTATATTTTGTATGGATGTGAAAATAAATGGTTTAGTCCCATATATTAATAAACAAAGTTCAAATACCTATGTATTGTTAATAAATATTAATCTTTTCATTCTAAAAAATTAGTTACACTCGAATGAGTATGACTTTGTAAATGTTGTTTATTAATAATGTGGTTAGTATAGTAAGAGACACCTAAAACACCCAAATAGAATGTCCACTCATATTTTCAAATAGATTACAACAAAAAATAAACATTATGCTGATTTTTAAATATTATTTTATTTAATGTGTTATCAGCGGGGTCAGCTGTGGACGAATTTGTGAAAAAATTGATTCCTTTACTTGAAAAGGGAGATATAATTATTGATGGAGGCAATTCTCAATACATTGACACACAAAGATGGTGCAAAGAGCTTGAGCCAACTGGCATCTACTACATTGGTATGGGGGTGAGTGAATCTAATCATAATCATAATCTGACATCAAGGCACTTATAAAACACTTTAGTTTACTATTAATAAAACATAACTTAACTTCTCATCGAACTAACATAATGTTTTGCCCCCGTACATATACCTACACACAAGATACATTTCCTGCTGGTAAATTTTATTGCTTAGAGATTAAGTAATGCTACTTCTTCTATGCTACTTTATTACTTATATAAATTATGAACTCAATAAACATTGTTTAAAGGTGAGTGGTGGTGAAGATGGAGCTCGGTACGGGCCCTCTTTGATGCCAGGAGGTCACCCAGCTGCTTGGCCACACGTTAAACCTATATTTCAGGTACCTATTGATGTCTCCTACTGATATTACAAAGTTTATCAAAATGTATGCTACACAGTTGAATTTTTGTAACACAGTTCACGTTAAAACTACTGATGTTTGGTACAAATTTTCCTTATTACATAAGATACACTTTTTATCCGGAAATTCCCTAAATTAATCATTTTAAGTAGATTTTATACTGACGAAAATACTACAGTGAGGAGGAATAAGTGTTACCAGCACGATGCGTATTAAAATTATTTACTAAAATGAAGTACTATGTATTATTACCTATAGGCAATATGTGCGAAAGCGAACAATGAGCCGTGCTGCGACTGGGTGGGCGAGGATGGCGCCGGCCACTTCGTGAAGATGGTCCACAACGGCATCGAGTACGGAGACATGCAGCTCATTTGCGAGGCTTACAATCTAATGAAGGATGTTCTGGGTCAGTCCTATTTAAATCATTACATAGATACCCTGTATCAACTTGAAAATAAGTTTTACTGTTGAGTGAGACTTTCACATTCACGAGGTAACAACAGAAACGAGGTATACTTGTGTAAAATCGCGAATTATTCATATAACGAGAAAATACCAATTATTTAGAAAATGAGGCAGAAAATGGTTAAATAGTACTACGAGTATTACATAGTGAAATGACTAAAATATAATTTTAATTCTTAATTAGGTATGGACCAAGGAGAAATGGCAGAAGTATTTGAAGAATGGAACAAAGGGGAACTGGATTCGTTTTTGATTGAAATTACACGCGACATATTGAAATATAAAGACGCAGATGGTAATACTTAAATTCAATTTATAATAACATACATGAGTGTTTTTTGGCTAGTAGGTGATGTGGTTAATGATATTGCTATTTGTACAGGTAAATATTTGCTACCGAAGATTCGCGACACTGCTGGACAGAAAGGTACAGGCAAATGGACAGGGATTGCAGCCCTCGAATATGGTGTCCCCGTAACGCTCATTGGAGAAGCCGTCTTCGCGCGTTGTCTCTCTGCCCTCAAAGGTTCCTATATTCATTATTTGCGATCATTTCGTACCATAGTGTTTTTGGATTCAGATATACTTACATATTATTGATTTATTGACCATTTTATTCTCCTTAATTGAAGTGTATTACGGAAAATATATGAATATAATTATATTCCACTACAGATGAACGAGTGATGGCAAGCAAAGCCCTTCCAGGCTCACTCGTTAAATTCTCTGGCAATAAGAAGGATTTCTTGGAACATCTGCGCAAAGCGTTGTATGCCAGCAAGCTTATCTCGTATGCTCAAGGTTTCATGTTGCTCAGAGAAGCGGCAAAGGTAATACTCACTGAAATAGTAATAATACTTAGCTATTTATTACAGTCAATAGTTACAAGATATTATTTAAATTTATTCTACACACTTAATACAAATTATGATACCGGTATTTGTGTACATTGTTAAGACTTGAATTGTTTTGTAACCATAACATTTTTTTTAAATAGGCCAACAAGTGGAACCTTAACTACGGCAGCATCGCCCTAATGTGGCGAGGCGGCTGCATTATCAGAAGTGTATTCCTCGGGAACATCAAGGTAAAAGAAGCTGTCACCTGGTTTTTTAACATAGTACGACACCGTAGAAAAGCATTATATCTCTAACCAATCTAAATTCAGCAAAGGAAAACAAGAGAGATTATTTGGTTTCTGTAAAACATAGACAAGCCATCACGCAAATCACGCAGAGCGATTGGAGCGATGACCTCGGTGAGGCATTCAATCGTGGTGACATTCACATAGGACACAACGACCTCGTGAAATAGTAATGTCACAATGTCTCAGGGATAAACAACATCAGGGCTTATCACGAAATCACGCAATATGTCGTATATTCTCTTATCTCAAACGAATAAGTCGTTTTTCACGTGAGGACCACATCTCACATTTACTTACTTATTTTTAAATAACAGCCAGGTTATCAACACAAATATAATAATAAGTATTTTTTTAAATCGCACTAACTATTTGACCTATAGAACTGATAGATAATTAACTAACCTAAAAAAATGGAAATTATTAATAATAAAACGTGTATACTTATTATAAAAATTCTATGAATACCCAGGTACAGCCTAAATACGTAGGCTGTTATTGCTAATTACCAAACAAGGCTTGAGTTCATCAAACAAATGTGTTTGATGAGCCTATTGCTCCTCGCTTACATCAACAATGCAAGGGATATCTTTGGCCTTGCAATAGATCGATACTTTTAACTTTTAGTCACTTGTATATTATAAATAAAGTAAATAGATTATTTTGTGATCGTTTATTTAGGAGGCATTCACGAAGAACCCTCAACTGTCGAACCTGTTGTTGGACCCGTATTTCTGCGAGCGCATCTCAGCGTCGCAGGTGTCGTTGCGACAGGTCGTGGCACAAGCTGCACTGGTCGGCGTCTCGGCGCCGGCCTTGTCCGCCGCCCTCGCCTTCTACGACGGTTACCGCTCACAAGTACTACCCGCCAATCTTCTGCAGGTACACTATTTCACTATTGGCTTTACATCCTTACTCATATTATAAATGCGAAAGTAATTCTGTCTGTCTGTTACCTTTTCACGGCTAAACTATTGAACCGATTGATTTGAAATTTGGTACCCCTGTACCAAGGGGTACAGCGGGAGTGGACCTGTTTTATCCCGAAATTCCCACGGGAACGGGAACTACGCGGGTAAAACCGCGGGGCGCATCTAGTTATTTATAACGGTAAATGCTGAAAAAATCTTTCAATATAAGAATCTGTATTTACATTTTGAAACTGGTTTAATAATATAATTGTAAAAATTTTTTTTTAATTATATTAAAAAAAAAGACAACCCCACTGAGTTTCTTGTTAGTTCTTCTCAGTAGTGGGCGCGTAGTGAACTAACAATCAAATCAATTTAGTTTAAGTTTTGACGATTATAAGTGATTGTATCAATCCTTGATAATAAAGATAATTTGAATTTTGAATTTTACAGGCGCAGAGAGATTATTTCGGTGCTCATACGTACGAGCTCCTCACAAACCCTGGGGAGTTCGTGCACACTAACTGGACGGGACACGGAGGCAACGTCTCCGCCTCTACATACAATAACTAGATTTTAATTACATTTATCATTCAATTTTACTTATGGGTTATGGACATGTATTGCATTTTAATAATATATTTTTGATGACATATACATAATTTAGATACCTACTTAAATAAACATTCCTTATTGGAGTTCACTCCTTATGAAACGATTATCATTATCATAATATTTAGCCTGCGGTATTAAAAAACGAGTAGTAAAATCGTTCGTTAACTAGAGCTGAGCATCAATTCGCCGCAAGCCAATCCATTTCGCTCTAAGAGCATGGCTAAAATTGTACTATTTATGATCTAAATGCTTTCTTTCACCCTTTCTTTACTTAATATGCACAATAATTAGTTTATAGGGAGTAAACTCCAGTCGTGCGTCGAAGCTGACACACACACTTTGTGCTTTTAGGGTTAGTGGATATTTTAGAATTTATAATGTGATCGAATATTAATTGAAATTGTGGAATATTTTATTTTTTTAACGAATATAACTTATACATTTTTATTCTTGTTTGTTTTATTTTAATCTTTGATTTTAATGTTGTCATAGTCTTGCCTTTTCCATGACCATTGCTTGGCGTCCATGCTGCTGTCAAGGGTCAAGACAGATCAGATCAGGTTTGGGATTTAATAGCAATAACTAAAGTATTTTTATGGATTTTCAGAAGTGTGATGAATGTTCCCGCCGACGGAGTCTGGCAATATTGATTAAGGTCAACCGGGGCTATTGCGTACCATTTTTCGATCACTCTATTATAAGTTAACATCATATTAAGAGCTAAATTATGTCATTATGCACTTTTTGAAACTGCAGTCCAATAGTATGGCTTTTTCTGTATGAAATACCAGGGATGATTATTTTGCCGGAGTTTAAAAAATATATTTCAAATTTCTTTTTAATTCGCTTTTTTGACGTATTTACCTCGTTTTGGGTCTTTTGGGGCAAATGTGTCTTTCTTGAATAAATACTTATTAGTAAATTTAGTTCCATGTAACGAAGCTTTTGCTAAACTGAATATGATTTTACATTTCTGAATGGTTTTTGTCGTATAAAGTTTGAAAAAAACCTTTTGACCTTGATTGACCTTACCTACTTGTTTTTTATTTAATTTTCTTTGACATAGTAAATCAGCTGAAATTGGCTCTGAGAATTTGACAAAAGTTACTTATATTTTTGCCAGACTTCAGCACCTGGTAAACGGCCCGTATGACAAGCTAGCACTTGGGCCATGGGTTTAATTTATGCGAAAATAAGTGAGGTCTCGCACTCCTGGGATCATTAAAATATAGTTTTTCCGGTGTATGAAAAAGTCTATTATATACTGGAACCCATAAATGTTCATGAAATTATAATTTACCTGAGATTTTCCTATTCTATTAATTGCCTTGCCATGCCAATTATAACTTTCCCGCGCTTTAAATTTTTTTTAACTTGCAATTTGCTTAACAGTTTTTAAATGGCGATACCATACCGCTTGACCGCTGCTCCCGTGAAACGGCAGAAATTGGAAACTCGGTGACAATGTCAAAATGGCATTTATTTATTGTCAGTGTCTTTAGTATCAAGTGCTCCATGTTTTAAATCTTTATTTATAAATTTAAAATATTAAATAATCTAAAAGCATGTTAAAGTGATGCCCCACATACTATTCTAAAGGATGACTAATGGATTATAGAAAAAAGTAAGCAGCTGGTCACTTTATTTCCTTAAAACTAAATACACATGGATTTCGACTGTTACAGGTTTGTGTTGTCAGTTCTTAGTTAAATTCTCGACATATTTTTCATTACAGTAAATTAGGTAAGTAAGTAAATAATAAAAATTAATACCGTTTGTAATGATTTAAATAAATAAAAATACTTTTATTGTCAAAAGCACAAAATAAAAAAACAACATACTGTGGCTTAAAATAATATTTTTTGACAAAAGATAAAGGTGAATTTATATAACTTATCGAAGTTCGTGAAATACCCAATAACAATTCTTGATTGACGACCGAGTCAAAGACTACAGTGGTGTATTTGGTGGTGACCCTGCCTGTTATGCCGAAGGTTACGAGTTTGATTCCCGCCCAAGAGAAACATTTACTTATATTTGATTAACATAAAAGGATTATTGGGGGGAAAACCTACAGCTTGTCAAACTTTACATAAGTAAGTAAAGATAACTTCTTTTTTTTCAGATTATTTTTAATTGACAGAGGAGCAAGCAGATTTAAATGAAATACAAGTTAGACGGTGTAGTGAGACGGGTTAGCAAAGGGTGTACAGTCTGGACCGAAATAATACTGCGTGTGCACTATCCAAATCTATGACTTATTTATTTCACTATATGTATTTAATAATAAATTTATAAAATACCATTTTTGTGTTTTTATTTATTTACATAAGTATGGTACTGAGAGCACTATAGTCTATCTTTGTTTGTGTGTAATGTTTTGAAACAATATAATTAGGTTTCTAACGATATAATAAAGCATTGAATATTTAATAGATTGTGTTAGTCAAATTAAACGATTATTTTTTGCCTATATTAAAGCAAGTTAAAATGTAATGGCAATACATGAGAAAGAGATGCCTAGTTCTCTGTTTCATGGAAACCAACGGTGGCGGTCCCCGTTGTTTCACGACTACGTTGGCTTGTCTATAGTTGTCATTGTCTTGTCAAAATTGACAGCACGTTTGTCAACGTCAACTTTGTGTTTACTGCATTGACATATAACATGGACGGGGCATACCTACGAAAAAAACGTGTATACCTATACTTCACTGAGAGCGAAAAATGGCGGCTAATAGTGCAGTCCCTATCGATATGTCTGAAAAATAACATCGATAATAGATTGTAAGTATGTTTTCTTACTTTGATTAA
Organism: Timandra comae; assembly: GCA_958496195.1. Classification (NCBI taxonomy): domain Eukaryota; kingdom Metazoa; phylum Arthropoda; class Insecta; order Lepidoptera; family Geometridae; genus Timandra; species Timandra comae. The sequence continues at coordinate 9,310,208 of OY292353.1, read as the reverse complement.
TTTTAAGTTTTATAAATAGGTCTTACTGTAAAAGAACATTATAGATAGTTTGTAAAATATAGCTTGATCATTGTGACATACAGAGTGGCCCAAATAGAACGCTCAGTAAGGGGAAGTATAAAACTATAAGATATACAAAGATTTGTTTTTAGGATCCATGTCCTCGATTTTAGTAAAAAAAAAGTGCATTCATAGATTTAGAAAAAAAAACTATTACTCTCTTTGAGAATCGAACCCGGAAATTTTTAAAAATTTAATGTTCATTATTTTAAACTAGAAATGGATTGTGTACATCTTTAGCAGTAAGTAAATGTTACTAAGAAACATCATATCTAAATTCATTAAAATGCATTGTTTTTAAATGAAATAGTTTGGTACAAAACTCGCCAAGACATCATTAAAGTTCCTTCCCAGTTAATATCCCATTTCAACACAAATTCACCATTTCAAGATACAAAATGCAATAGTTTGTATATACGGCCGTTCGTTCTAGTTACAAATAATTAAAAATATTTTTTTCAAAACTTCCGGGTTCGATTCCTTTAGTGAGTTATAGTATTTTTCTAAATCTTTGAATGCAATTTTCATTTTAACTAAAATGGATGACATGGTTCCTAAGAACAAATCTTTGTATCTCTTATAGTTTTATACTTCCCCCCACTGACTGTTTTATTTGGGCCACCCTATATATCAAACTTTTATTCATTATACTCTAGTTGCCGGGATATAAAAATGACGATAGAAATTATCGACGTTTCGTACTATAATCGATACTGATGTAACATTTAATTGGGTTTTATTTAATTACAAACGTTAGGCATTCAATTAAACGAATATTTCAATATGAATACAGATATTCTCAAGAGCAAACCTCAAATCCATGGTTTCTTATGGTATACTACATGAGAATCTGAAAATTGGACTTTATATACTTACTCACTATTATTTAAGATCATATATGCACAAAATGTAAATAAAGTTTATGAAATAAAAATAAACACCAAAATTAAAACGTACTTGAATAAGTGTTTAAATAACGTTTTATTTAAAATATCGATAGTTTATAGTCTGTGGTCACGATGTTTCATTGCCCATCACTAAGTAAGTTGTAAATCCTTTTGTTATAGCTAGAAAATAATATGGCGAATATGGCCACGAGTAGGTGAGACTAAGAATGACAGATGGCTATTATAGTAACTGTCAGAAATACTGTTGTCCTTTTTCCCTTACGCAAAATTATGAACGTTAAAAAGAGACGGCTATATTTTTATAACTTTGGCGTCGATAAGCCTCATACTTCTATAACTATTTTTTCTATAGTCAAACATGCGATGTCCATGTTATATGTCAATGGTTTACTGTCATACTAATCATTTGACATCGACAGTATTGTTTGTAGCCTTTTATTTGACAGAATCGTGATGCATCTTCCTAGGTCATATGAAGGGTAGACATGAACTCATAGAATAAGGATCACGACCAAGATTCTCTCTGATCTCTGGGTATATGAGACGACTCTTCTTAACCTCTACCCTCCTTTCTGGATAAAAACGTGATTTGTTGGAGTGTAGATTATACAACAATCCATATAATACCACTACTAATTCTAAGGTAATTAGATCATTGGGATATAGAGTGGGCTGGGCACAGATTAACATACTTATATAAATTATTAATATGCCTAGACCACTACGGTCGCAGAGAGAGATGACAATACTCTTTCATAGACTGGACCATAGAAGAAGGATCACGAATTACGACCAAGATTCTCTCTGATCTTTCTAGATCAATGATGGATGACACTCGTTTCTTTTTTTATAGGTACAGGGAGAGACCAGAGAGAATCCTGGTCGTGATCCTTATTCTATGGTACAGGGTCACCATTTTGTTGCTTTTTGATATGGAGGGTAGAGAAAAGGAGTACAATTTAATACGGGTGACAACTATAACCGGACGGACCATGAAATATATGATCATAATTTATTTTTGGTGCAGGTACAATAATTATTGGTGGTGCTCCCTATACTAAAACTTACATGTACTCACTTTCTGGATACATTTTTATTTGGCACCCTTATGGGATGATACTCCTTGTATCTCTACATTTCTCCTTCATTCCATACCACGAGATGGTACTCTTTATTTCTATCTTATCTTATCCTTTCGCAGGAACATACAAATACGAACGCTTGCAAAAAAAAATGTTTTGATTTTAATTTATTTTCCAGTTGTGTAGTGTTGGGTGTCCCTTAATTTAGGTAGCATGTATATGGTATAGGTGTCCCAATAACTAGTAACACGAGAAGAAAGCACTAACGGTTTCCTACCTATATTAATAATTCCCGTTCGCAAAGCAAAGGTAGGTACTTATGTTTTTTTTTTTCTAATTTATCCTATTTTGTGACAATTTATCATAAAAAATATTGTTAGTGCCGGTTTCTTACAAAATTAATAAGTATATAAACTCATGTATTGTAAAATATTTTATTTATGATAGATCATAGTTGTTTTATTTTAAAGTAAGTACAATATAAACCACATAATTATCTAAATATAAAATTAAAGTTATAAACTACAAGTTGTACCTTACATTGGATTTTTTTATCAACTTATTTCTATATTAATTACAGAATTGATAATGACAAGATTATTATGAACGATTTTTGTTATGTACTCGATATGCCAACTGCGAATATTGAATTTAAAAGTATAACAGCACACATTCATACTTAATGTTCTTACACTGTATGATTTTAAAATGTGTGAAGTGAAGCAAAATAAAACTTCAGAAAAAATATACGCGATTCGCGTATCCTGATTCAGTGAATTACTAAGAGATTTTATAAATAAATGAAAATAAACTTATTATAAAAGGCCAGAACCAACATGTTCTGATGTCATATAAATTACCACGATAGATATTACCACGTGGCCCGGCCGTGGCCACGTGGTAATATCTATCTATACCACTGACGTATAATATAAATGGACTTGGCATACCTACAAAGAAAACGTGTATACATTTTACTGAGAGGATAAAATGGCGGCTAATAGTGCAGTCCCTACCGATGTGTCTGAAAGCTAACATCGATAAATATTGTTTTCTTATTATCATTAATCTTAAGTTTTATACGTAAGTCTTACTGTAAAAGAACATTGCTAAGACATATATCAAACTTTTATTGTTACTACTCTAGTTGCCGGATATAAAAAATGTCGATAGAAATTATCGACATTTCGTACTATAATCGATACTGATGTAACATTTAATTGGGTTTTATTTAATTACAAACGTTAGGCATTAAATAAAACGAATATTTCAATATAAATACAAAAATTATCTTAAAGGAGTACCCAAATCCATAGCTTCTTACATGGTATATTACATGAGAAGGTGAGAAATTGGACTTTATAAACTTACTCACTATTATTTTAGATCAAGTATATGCACAAAATGTAAATAATGTCTAAGAAATAAAAACAACAAAATGAAAAGGTAATTTTTTTTTTAAATTAAGTTCTATTTTAAATATCGATAGTTTTTAGTCCGTGGTCACGATGTTTCATTACTCAAACATTTCAAGTCCATATTATATACGTCCATGATCTATAGTATATCTATAGCTATACCGAGAAATTACCACGCGGCCACGGGGCCACGTGGTAATTTCTTGGTAATTTATATCAGCTAAAGGTCGATAAATTACCCCGTAACCTAAGCTAAGACGACTAAGTGTAGGTTCACATTTACTTTGAGCAACATTTAAATAGGTAAGATTTTTTTGCGCTCTTGGCATACCGAGTACGTACTCGTACATACTGTTGTACGCATATCATACGCATAGCGCATAGCGTTAATTTTTATGCGTACAACAGTATTTCGGTTACAAATGATTTTTTGTCATTTCCAGTTTTTAAATGCAAGCGGAGATAAATTGATCACATTTAAGTATGTACGCAACACTAAAGTATAGTCCTAATTATCCTAATAGAACGCGATCATCGCAAATTTGCGCGGTTTTTAATTTCAGTCGTACAAATACCGCGATCAAACATTTTGATATGGAATCTTAATCAGCACAGTCGCGTTCTATTAGTTAGGACGATGCCCAAGTGATGCGACCACCTTGATCGCTACCTATATATTCCCGTTTGCATCTGGAAAACTCTCTTTATGTCAATATCAGTTACACCATTTTTACATAAGGACGATTGGTATTATAAAGAAGCAAGTTCTCAAGCCTCGTAATAGTCGTAATAAGAGCACTTACATCCCGTACACACACTACCTAAGGTCCTTGCCGCGACTCAATTCACAGAATATTGCTGTAGCCGGCCAATATTATCCTGAATAAGTAATTAAAGAACTCTGTTAATGACCATTTTCAAAAGAAGAGAGAACAAATCGCCACAGCAGAAGTTAAATTAATTGCCAGCATATTAACTTATATTCTAAGTATACAAAACCAAGGCTATGTATAAAATACCGGCAATGTATGAAATTTTTTATGGTTCCACGTTTCGGCAGCGTGCATTTGGAGATGTATAGTGATAGTAATGGCGTTTCTGTGTCGCGCGCTTGGTTTGGGTTTTTTTGCGCTTGCGCTGGGTTTTTTTTTTATGGAAGCCGATTTTCAGCCCTCCGTGCGCTGTCCAGCGCGACGCGTCTATCAACGCGACAATAAAATCATTGGGATTTGGTTGGTGTCGAAATATTACACAAGCCCCTTGGCGCTTCGGCGGCCTTTGCGGCGGTACGCTCGCTTGCTATGTGGGGTCACAGTCGTAAACTAACCAACTCATTTTAATAGTTATTTGTTATACAAGAGTGCAAAGTTGCTTTTTAACCTTGTGCTCCTTGACTCCTTCGCTAACGCTCAGGATTCTTATTTTGAATCCCTCGCTGCGTAAGTGATTCAATTTTAGAATCCTTCGCTGGCTCGGTCCTCAACTGGAGCCCCGGTTAAAAAGCAACTTTGCACTCTTGTATAACAAATAACTAATTAACCTCTTGAGCGCAAAAACGACTTTAACTCCCAGTTATCGAAAATGCCTTGGGTCCTGCACGGGCTGTCACAGCGACCCCGATACTTTCCACTCTTGAGATTAAAATCGACTTTTACCCCCCGATATCGAGGCATAAAAAGATACTTTCCGACTAATTGACTAATTTGATAAAATTTCATACATTGGCTGGACACCCCGGTGTTTTACATTGCCTATATAGGGGTTGTATAGAATAGAATACTTACCTGACTAAGGCAGTGGTCCCATCGCGGGCGAGTGAGCGATGAACTATCGGCGATTTTCTCGCCCAAGAAAAGGACAGTGAACATACATTCCGTGTATACAAAATAGATTCATATATTATTTATAGTGTTCACACCCCGCCGCCCGGCAGCGAGTACTCGCTTTGCTAGTTTTGTCGCTGAGTTAGCGAGATAATTTTGGTCGCTCAGCGAGTTGGCGAGTACTCGCTCACTCACACACTCACCCGGCGAGTACTCGCTACTCGCTCACTCGCACACTTGCCCAGGGAGTACTCGCTACTCGCTCATCGCCGGCGGTGGGACCACTACCTTACAAGGATTGCCGGTAACTTACACATTTGATGCATAAAACCACCACTTGGAACCACACAGCTGACGTTCGCGAGGCTTTATATACAATATGTATCCACTAAATAAGTATTAAGATGCATTTACCAATTTAAGAGAGGCTGAAAGTAATTGAGGGATTCGACTTAAATCGATAAGTAAGTATAGTACGAGTACCAGTACCACAAATATGCCACAAATTATACATCGTCAGGCCACATGTTTCCGATGACAGCGTCGCTGTATATTAAATCGCATATTTTGGTTGTTAGACGATTGTCAGTTTATTAAAAACTAGCTATGCCCCGCGGTTTAACCCGCGTAGTTCTCGATCCCGTGGGAATTTCAGGAAAAAACACAGCATATGTCCTTACCCGGACCAAACTTTAAGTCAATCGATTCAGTAGTTTAGAAAAGGTAACAGAGTTATTTTTGAATTTATAATTTCAGTAAAGAAGAAAGGATGTATTCGAGTTTGATATTTACGCACACACTATACCTAAGAAGATGGACTACGAACTTTACACCACCGCTTTTTCAAGAGCAGCAGCCGGGCCTTGGCATGGCTCTATGACGTCACTCATATATCTGTCACTTTTTGTATTACTATTTATTCTTTAAAGCTAAAGGGGTTATTTATTTTATTGAATAAGTTACTGTTTTTCAAAATGTTTCGATACCAAAAAATCGTGTCCATACCTACATTTTTAAAACAAAATTCAACCATACTGCCTTATTATACACTTTTGGTACGACTATGGTTGATTCCATTCATTCGTCCCATAGAAGAAGGATCACGACCAAGATTCTCTCTGGTCTCTGTAGAAGTAGCCATAGAGCTGACGTTCATCTGTCAATACACGGATTGTCATCTATGATTGTCATACTATGGATTTTTTGCAAACGAGAAAGGAGAAAGCTACTAATTTAGGCAGTGTCGGACCACCTTGTCGACGCTGCACTGCGCCAACACCAAATTTGCTCTTAATTGTCGGCCACAACATTGCGACGTATCATACTACAAAATGAAATAAAAAAAAAATGTATCTGTATCTGAAGACTTAATAGCGTGTAACATAATAAAATTATTTGGTTTTGTGCTGTGTTTTGTCCATAATTCTGGCCATACCAGACTATTTACCATGTATATTATTTAATTCGAGGTCCGATATTTTGTTCAGTTTATCCGTGATCATGGCGCTTGCAACAGCGAAATATATAATATACGTGGTAAATATCCCGTTAATCAGGGCCCTGATTCTCTAAACTATTAAGCTGTGATAATGCTACTCAAATGTATTTTAATATCGACATTATGGCCGTTTTTTTGTCATTTGTTGTTATTTTGGTATTCTCTTAGTGAAAACTACTCCGCTGACTCAATGGCTCCATAAAACTTAGATGGTTGTCATGGAAACAGTATTCTGACATTTATTTGACAAAAAAATAATTGAAGTTTTATATTTAACAAAGACCACTGAGACACAATAGCCATATGAATAAATGTTAGCAGAATACCAAATTTCTGACATTATGGTGCCTCAATATCAACATATTGTCTGATCAATAATGTCAAATTGCAGACTTAGGCCCAAGAATGATTTTAATGCCATTAAATTTAAAACGCTTGCCTCTTTAAATATCCAGTGAGTAAGAAACTTGATATATCAGGCACTTTTCCTTGGGACAATTTAAATAATTGCTACATCCTATGTTTGAAGTTACAACCAAATTATATGAATGATGCGGTTACTATAATGAAATATTGGAGTGAATGATTATGTTATGTTATTGATGTGCGTATGGATTGAGGAGCCAAGTCATGGCTTTAAATTAAAATCATATCCTTATTTAGTAGTAAAATAACTGATTTTGTAGGACAGACGCTGGATTTTGTAGCAGGATAGGTAAAAAAGTTACATCGGTGTAAAAGTGGCTCCTCAATCCAAACATCTGAACTGAGGAGCCACCCGTATCTCGCAAAGTAACAAAAGTAGGTGTTTGAAATTTTTATACCATTTAGTAGTAATTATGTATGGTGCCTACAAAAAATCTGGATCCAATACCATTGAAACTTTAGGAACTATACTACTGTTAGTATGGCTCCTCAATTCATACATCGGAACGTAATTTGCTATGAAACTGATTGTTTAATTAATAAATCGGCTTCATGATTATTCAGTAGTAGTTGTGTATGAATTTGTAGCATAGGACTTTACAAGCTACAGTTAATGAATATAGTAAATGAACGTGTTTTATTTGGCTCCTCAATCCTGACGCTCGGCATTTAAACAATTGATTGCACTTGACTGAGATCACAGCGAAATCAAGGTCAAGAAGCACTAACATTTAGTAGAAACTACTACTAAATGATTATGTATAATTCATTACTGTACCTATTAGGAAACCTAAAAAAATAGGTACAGTAATGAATTATACATAATCATTTAGTAGTAATTTCTACTAAATGTTAGTGCTTCTTGACCTTGATTTCGCTGTGATCTCAGTCAAGTGCAATCAATTGTTTAAATGCCGAGCGTCAGGATTGAGGAGCCAAATAAAACACGTTCATTTACTATATTCATTAACTGTAGCTAGTAAAGTCCTATGCTACAAATTCATACACAACTACTACTGAATAATCATGAAGCCGATTTATTAATTAAACAATCAGTTTCATAGCAAATTACGTTCCGATGTATGAATTGAGGAGCCATACTAACAGTAGTATAGTTCCTAAAGTTTCAATGGTATTGGATCCAGATTTTTTGTAGGCACCATACATAATTACTACTAAATGGTATAAAAATTTCAAACACCTACTTTTGTTACTTTGCGAGATACGGATGGCTCCTCAGTTCAGATGTTTGGATTGAGGAGCCACTTTTACACCGATGTAACTTTTTTACCTATCCTGCTACAAAATCCAGCGTCTGTCCTACAAAATCAGTTATTTTACTACTAAATAAGGATATGATTTTAATTTAAAACCATGATTTGGCTCCTCAATCCATACGCACATTGTTATTGTTATGTAGCAATTATTGGCGCAATACATTTCAGGAAACTCTGCGTGCTGACTTTAAACCAGGAGGTGACCAGCCATGCAGAATCAGAATGGCTGGTCAAAAAATATATTTCATTTCTAAATATACAGACTATGTAGCAATTTTTATTATATGTAGCAAATATAAGCAATTATGTAGCAATTTTTGAATCAACTCTCATAGATCAAAGTCACAGGCAACCAGTCATTCTGACGCACACTGCATTTTATATCAATTATTGTTTGAGAGGAAATAATTATCCGGATCACGGTCTAAAACATTGGCATAAACAACACACGACGCAAAAGTTTCCTGACTATTGAGAAGAGAATGCAATTTTAGGGGGATGTCTTTAGGTTCAAGCAGTTCGCAGGGCTTCGCATCGCTCAGCGCGAAAAACAACACGTCTACCTATGCTATTTAGGTAAAAACCAGTTGTGCTTCGTGGGAAGGACCTACCTACATAATTAAATAATTATGCATGCCCCAGTAAATTCAAACACGAAATGTAATTTGTGTGTATATTTATTCATAAGAACATAATAAAATCACATAGCAATAGATTGTTACAAATCGCTTATGGCATACAGGGTCAATATAAAAACTTATTTGCTAGAATACACTTACACTTAAAAGAATTACATTAATAGGCGGATTTTTTTTTATCATACTTACTAATGAATACTAAATATTTATAACAGTATGGCACTTGTTCTTATTTGTACGACTGCAATTGATTCATTGCTCATTAATTAAAACATTAATTAACTCGTAATTCACTAATTTCTACTAATTCTATCAGTCGGGTAAAACTTATAATTAAATTGAGGTAACAATTAATGTGACATAAAGGGGTTTGGGTAACTTTGTATGGACTAGTGGCGTCGTCAGCGGCCACTAATGATTTTGGTGTCATTTTATTGTGCTGTGTTCAACACACATATGCGCAATTATTTTTGTCCTTAGTGATATCGAAGATAAGATATTTGCATTTGAATATCATAAACATTCGTCAATATACGAGTAAAAATACTTCAATTAGACAATGTATGTCGTAAATAAATCTTAGGGTAAAATTTAAGGGTCGGCACACATCTGACGGAAGATGCGTCGAGCGTATCATCGGTCGCGTCTATTCGGTCAAATAGGAAGTTTATATTTGACATAGGATGCGTCGCGTGTATCTTCATTTTGTCACATTATTGCACGTCTATTCAGTTTCAGCGTTTAGCATCTACAGAACTGCTGGTACGTGTCGGTCAACAATGTGTTGATGGAAAAGGAACAGACACTGTACGGTCGACGCACTAACGTATCAAATGTTAAGTGTCAAAGGTTTAATGTATTCTCATATAATTGTCTGTTCCGGCGTTACTCATCCGATAATATGCGACGCATCTTTTGTCAGATGTGTGCCGACCCTTACTTTTTGTTTTTTTTTTAACTATGACACGTGAATTGTGATTGGCTAATTGGTCTATGTACAGGTCAATTAGCCAATCACATGGGCCCATAAGATAGAGTAATCGAGCATTCGGTCCAATCGTCTTCATCATAATATTTGATTTTGGAGAGTGAAGTAAAATACAATCATTTTTCTGATTTTCATAAGTAAGTAATTCAAATACAAATATCTCGGTTCCGATATGGTTTATTAGAGAAATGTGTCCATAATAGCTTTTGATCGTTTTTTTAATAATATCCAAGTTTCATTACTGTCCGCTAATTTCACATCCGACGCCAATTTTACCCAAAGCCCTTTACTAATACTCAGGTAGGCACTTTATTAAAATAATTATATCAGCCGTTATACTATACTATAAGTACATATTAATATAAATACTGTTTAAACTTCTCGATCGTTCGAGTTGAGGAACAATGTGAATATTATTGAACGAGCAAAGCGTCATATTTCTTCAACATTTTGACGCTTCGCTCGCTTACCTATATTCAATAGTAATAAAACGGCATGTCGGATTACAGATGCCGCCGGATTAGACAGAAGCCAGATCACTTGGGTCGTCTCTATTAACATTTAGGATTATTATAAAAATAAATTTCACAGCAATTCTATCACCACAATAGAGCGATCAATATCTACATATGATAATATAATAGATTAGTCTTTATAGCACAAACTATGATCTCCCAATAAGGCCATTTAATAGGCTTATTCCAATCTGTCCGACAAGTAGTTCGATCATCTAAGTACTTGGACAAAAATAATCCAAATAGTCCGACAGCAGTGAAGTACAGTCAAATAAAAAAGAAATAACGAAATTGCTGTTTAAAATAAATTATGTATTAAGAAATTTAACAATAATCTATTTTAAAATACCAGGAGAACAGAAATGTAGATGAGATATTTTCAATAAATATGTCTTAGGGCTGATTGTTTCATTGCCAGATAACTTTATTCGACGAATAATTATGAATTTTTGACATATATTTCATTTTTTTCATTACAAAATCTGTCAAACGTCAATTTTATTCGTCGAATAAAAGTTATCTGGCGATGGAAAAATCAGCCCTTAGTTAAATTAATTCACAAAATTAAATTAAGTTATTGGTATTTCTGTGGAGAATTATTATAAGAACCAGGAGAGCATAACCTTAAAGCGTTAATTTTTAAATAACAACGTATTCATGTTTATTATTTATATAGGATATAATATAATTCTAAGTACATCCTTTACCTTGAAACCTTCTCTGATACTTTCATTGCAAAAATCTTAAATAATGACTTCATTTTTGATCTTTTATTTTAACTGGTTCTTTAAAGAGGATTGATAATAATATTATAGGTATAAATATGTATGTGAAGTACCATGACGTGAATACTGGGCAGATCTTTTTCCCGCTTGAGTTGTAACTTAAAATTCATTGTTGGACTATTTGGAATATTTTTGTCCAAGTAGATGATCGAACTACTTGTCGGACAGATTGGAATAAGCCATTTAATATTTATTATGTGCTTATCAATATCGAAACAAGACTTCTCTTTACAAACTGTCCTATGAAATTGTGAGCCGGGATTGAGTTTTAGAAAAAAAAAATGGAGAGATGAACAAGTATTATAACAAACTAATTTTTGTTTCTTTGCAAAAGTTACATTAAAATTAAAAATATTTATTTATCCATAACCGAAAACACGCCGACGCATTCGGCTGATATGACACACGATAGGAGCCGAAATACGCGCGGAGTATGTGTTGCTACTATACAAAACATTGCCGCCGCAATATAAGTTAAAACTGATCCCGCCATCTTGTCGCGTCAAAATGTTACTCGTATACATCATTATTGGTCATTTCTCCAAAGCTGGCGGGAGCAACTGTGAATGTCACTCAAAGTAATGTCGCACGTCACAGTCATCACGGCATGTCAGTCCCTCCCTCTCGCGCGCGGTCAAGCTTTTGATTAGGAACGGGACAGTGTAATGTTTGGTTTTGGAACTTAAAAATACAGGGTGATTTCATTTCATTCAGTCAACTTCAGGTTAATCACTATTCGTATAAAACAAATAATTTATTTTGAACCATGCTGTATAACAAATTTGCATTAGTGTAAGTATTTTGTTGGCGCCAGGTCTGGGAGAAATTACCAATACATACACATTACTCTTAGAAAATGAACCCACACGGAGACAATATGAGAACAAAGGAGGATGCCAGAAAATGTATGGACTCTGGTACTCCCTTCAATAGCTATGTGTAATATTATCAATCAAACACTAGTTGCAATTTACGCACACTTGAACATACCCACAGTGACGTCCCTATACGTGCAAGAGCGAGATGATGTTAATTTCAAGTAAGCGACACTAGTGCTTGATACTATCGATAAATTGGTTGTCGATGATTTCGGACTTAATAAAAGTTACATTCGTATGTCATAAAAGAGCGGACTGACTTAGAATCCGAAAATAATAATAAAGAATAGACACATTATTTTAGCTAGCTGTGCCTCGCGGTTTTACCCGCGTATATCCTAATACTGTGGGAATTTTAGGATATTTTTTTTATGTGTAATTCGTTTTTATAGTTACATCTGTACGAATTTTCACCTAAATCAGTTTAGTAGTTAGTAAGTAACAAACATACACACTCACAAACTTTCGCTTTTATAATATTAGTGTGATACTATGGTTATTTTGTTTATTTAAAAAAGAAGTACATAAAGAAGTGTTTGTTATAAAGTGCAATAAGCACATTTCATTATACATATACTTACCTATTAAAAGCGTCGCTTTGTAGAGGATCGTCATATTTATTTAAGTGTTACACGCCATTTAAACTTTTTTTGCAATTCAAATATACTTAAATTATTCAGAAACAAAAGAAAAAGCCCTGTTTAATATATGTACTTAATATTATAAGAAATAATCTCCTCGTTATTAGCTAAAGTAATAAAACAACAATTATCAAAATGTTGAGAACAAATTACGTTATGGGGTCCACGGTACATGTTTGGCACAAGCTCGGATCCAGGCATATCTAGTTATTGCATTTTTTAAACCTATCGATTTAGAATCTATAGATGTATTTTTTTTTCTGGTGCTAGCCCTAACTTTACAGCAGTGTTGCAATGATCGTGAATTCAAACCAACCTATTATTATTATTTTCGGTACATATAACGACGTATATGAATTATATTTTATAGTAAGTACACAGATGTTAAACATCCACTTTCTTTATTGATTTATTTTAAATTTTATAAAAATATTTATCAAAAATAAAAAAAAATTGAAAAAAAATTGTGTTTACATTTTTTAATTTGCTATCTTATAATTAATGAAGTAAAACACTAACATAAATCTTACTCAATAATTTATTGAACTAACTATCTTCAGTGTGAAATAAAAATATTAAAAAAACTCCATCAAAATTAGTTCTTCTACAAGTAGGTGGCAACATTTTTTGTTCGACAATTTTTTTGTTTGTTTTGGTAATTTAGTACATTATTTTACAATATTAATATAAAATAATGCTTAGAAATGGAAAGTGGTATAAACCTTTTGTACACTTAATTCTGATCGCTTTTTACATGTAAATACACAGCAATACGATATTTCTCTCGGATATCATTCGACGTGGAACGTGCGGCAACTAGTTTTTATAACACAGTATGCCCAGTGGGCTTATACCTTTGGCATAGGGGAAGGCCTCACTGTCTTTGGGTTCATTCTTTAAGACTTTACTAGATACTCATTTTATTTAACTGACTACTCAGGGGTTTACTACCTGTTTTGGTACCTGCAAAAATTATCTAAGATTACCGAAATCATGTGAAGTTATTTAAATTTATTTTTTCCATTTGGGATGCTAGTAATTCAATTTTCCTATACAGTATATTTAAATAAATAAATGTTTTATTACACTAATCTAATCAAAAGTCGATTATGCAAAACATTACCTAAAATAAAACAATATTTTGAACAATAATAACAACGTACTAAAAACGTGCGTACTACAATACACATTAATCTAAACTAATATTATAAAGAGGAAAGATTTGATTGTTTGTTTGTAACGAATAGCCTCCGAAACTATTGGTCCGATTTTAAAAAATATTTCACTATTGGAAAGCTACACTATCCCCGGGTGTCATAGGCTATATTATATTAAAAAAATAGGGTTCCTCACTTAAACTTCAAAAATGTAACCCAAGGTGTTGAAAAATTACCTCAAATATTCTTTATATCGCGTGCGCTGCAAAAACTATTAATGATGAATAATATAATGTGTACAACTATAAAGAATACATTATTATCTACATAAAATGTCGCGATGGCATATGTCTAACTATTATAGTTTTACCACAATAAGTGTCATTTTATTTTAAAAAATACTTGAAATGTAACCGCTGGAAAAGCGGTCTTTATTTGTGTCTTGGTATTAATCCTTATGAAATTCAATTGCTTCATAGTCAAGACTGCTTCAATTAACCTTTATTTAACTTTTTGAATTTATTCAATTCGGACATTCCATTCGAAAGATATCACGAGTTATAGGCTATATTTTATCCCGATATGCCCACGGAAAAGAGAACCACGCGGGTGAAACCGTGGGGCGCTGCTAGTATATTTATTGCAGAATTACCTGCAATAAAAAACAATCTACTCTCATATTTTTGCAGATTACAGGACAAAAAATATGTAAGTAGATTGCTTTTTACATTTATACTCATAAAGACAAAGACTATTAACTACGTTTTTATCTGCAGATACCTACAATAACTAAATAGTGAAAACAAAATATTTTTCAACACACTTGCTCATAAAGGGGCTCTTATTTGTGCAAAAACAGTTGAATAATGACACGCTTGATTCACTAGTGAGTTATAGTTTTTCTTTTTTAAATTGTTTAGTTTTAAAAAAGTTTCGATACCAAAAAAAATCGTGTCCATACATTTTAAAAACAAACTTCAACTATGTTGCCTTACTTTTGGTAGGTCTATGGTCGATTCCATTCATTCATTCATTCGATTTTTTTTTAATGAGTATATTCTTTTAATCTATGGCCGATCACCATTGTTGTGTTGAATGCGCGCGAATAGAAAAACTGTTTAATTATTAGCGAAACATAATATTTTATTTGCAAGTGTGTTGAAAAACGTATGGTGGGTAACTTTATTTCCTTGTACCACAAATAACGTTTAATATAATGAACGAAGAGTCTACACACCATCGATTAGCAATTCTGAACTGCGTCTCCGTTGCTTTTAAAACTGGGTAGGCGTTACTAGCACTCCAAATGGAAAAAAAAAACTACACACAATTACGGTAATCTTAGATGTTTTTTGGAGGTACCAAATCAGGTAGTAAGACTCTGAGTGGTCGGTAGCAATGTGTATGTAATGCCATGATCCCGAAATTTTCCTGACAACATGGCAGGATCACTTTTAACTTATATTGTCGCTTAAACCTAAGCAGGTAGGAAATCTCTGATCCTTGGTATCAAATAGTGCCAAATGAATACTGTGTGCCTAGTGAGAGTTTTATTTTCGAAAAGTTAACTTTACGATAACGCAGATTTGTATGGGATCGAATCAGCGCCATCTTCTGGCGGCGTGTTCGATCCCATACAAATCTGGTGAAGTATTTTTAAAACAAGGTCTGATCCGCCATCTTGAAGTTTATGATTCGACGGCAATATTTGTACAGCAACACATTATACGCTGCGCGTAATTTTGGCTCTTATCGTGTGTCATATAAGCCGAATGCTTCGGAACCATTCCATTCCACCAGAGCTATGCTACGAATATGATTAGTTGATATCAACGTTCGATATCATCGTTTATAGTCTGGGATCCGGCTGCAGGATTACTTCGTCCATATGGTTTTTTGCTGCATTTTTTATGTATGTTTAGGTTAGGAGAATATACATCCCTATTTTGAATTCGAGATACTTTATCATAATCACACAGCTAATGTAAACGACGGGTGACAATATAATAGTGAAGTTAGTTTTTATCCTTTGTTTTTATTTAAAAAGTTATGATAAGTCAAAGTATTTCAAAATCCCGCTGAATTTTATTGTTATTCTACACCGAACAACAGGCGAACGCTGCGATACACAGCTGAGTGCGGTCATCGACCCGAGCCGTCACAGAATACTTGATAGCTAGTGTGCCGTCAAGTAATATGACATTTATTTTGGTATTTTTAAAGATAAGTAATCGACTATCATTTTTTATTGGATATATGGATCCAGTTACTGCTACAGATATCCTCAAATTGATAAGTGTCATGAAATCCAAATAGGGGTGTATATTTACCAGGTTACCTAGCAAAATTTGTCCGCAAGCACTTTTAATTAAATTATTTTCAATTGACTTTTGGAAAACATTTCAATTATACGTACATCAAATGAATGCTATCTTTTCTGTTTATTATCATACATGGTTGGCTAATCAAATTCGCACAGAAATAAAGGTTGTTAAAAATACAGGGGCGCAAATTTGCGATATTCCGGAAACTATGCGTCCTAGAATAAATCGAAAAGACATTATTTGTATCAAATTGTTTTACCTACAATAGTTCATACCATACAACTTTTTGCCGTAAATTTAATATTAAAAAAATTATAAGCATATAAAATGATGAGATTATTAATTTAAAACTACTTGCGCCCAAATTTTGCTAGGCAAACTGGGAAATCTATCTTCTTCTAAATGTAAATATACATAAAAAATTTGTTTCCAGCATTAAACATAAATGAGCGCACTGATCCTGCAGCTGGATCTCGTACTATGAATATCCACAAATCATATTCACTGAATGAATTTAATAAAATTAATATGATTGGTGAATATTAAACGTATCCGTAACAACGTAGCATAGCATAGATCTGGTAATAGCCGCGAACGCTGTAGACAGTATTACATGTAAATAGTTACTAAACGGTACCGTAAAGCTATAACATTTTGACATCACAAATATGACAACCGATTGTGGCGCGTTCACAGTATTTTCATTATTATTAAAAAAAAAATTTTTTTTATTGATTGTAATTACATATTATGTAGGTAAAAAAATGTTATTATAAGTATTTCAGTTGTATATCCATTCAATTCATTATACAGGGTTATTGGTTAAGTCGACCTATTCCCGTCAAGGGCGTGTAGTTTACATCGTTTCTGACTGATTTCACCATGAAACACCCTACCCTAAACCTAACCGTTTAAGAGATATTTCAATTTATTTGTTTTTATAAAAATCACCGGATCTTCGGCTATAAGCTTGGATATTTTCAAATGCGCATGTCTTATTATTACTATTACTTGATTTTTACGTTTATAATAAGGTGCTTTGTGACCCCAATAACCAATATTGTACCTAAAATAAATAAATAAGTATTTGTAGACGATTAAAACTTTTTAAAAAATAATAACAATCAGAAAGTTATTTTTCTTTCAAGGATATCTAGACAAAAAAATATGGCACCTATTTGGCAGATATGCCTAAAAATATCTACGTTTCATCGGCTATCCAACGAGCTATAACAACTTAGGGTTTTATCGAAATTTTGTACAAAACATGTAGTTTTATAGGCTACCGGGGAAGTTAAATAAAACAATAGGTCAGCATACAGAACAAGATACTAAACTTATTAAACTTTTAAGTACTACACACACCATTTTTGAGTCTAAATTTCATGTTCGACATGTCCGCCCCTGCGTTGCACACATCTTCGCATTATTTTGCGAAGACCAGTTTTCACTACACCAGTAGTCATTTTGTTCTTATTTCATTGGCCGCATTAATGATTCTGTCTCTCAGTACTTCAATTGATGATATTGGGTTGGGCTCACTGTACCCGAGACTCTTTATGTACCCCCACGCATAAAAATCCATGAGGGTTAAGTCCAGACTTCTGGCTGACCAGGATATAGGCCCACTTCGTCCAATCAATTGGCCTGAATGTGTGGATGGGCATTATTTTCAATCATTCAATTGGGCCTTACTTTCTCCCCGACAATTTAAATGGGAAAACTATGCAAATTTCCTGCGAGAAGACTTAAATTACCTATTTGATGATTTGCCACTCAATCTTATTCAAGACATGTGGTTTCAGCATGATGGCTGCCCTGCCCATTTCTGGAGAAGTGTCAGAGAATGGCTAAACACAAATTATTCAAAGAAGTGGGCCTACTTATACTCTGGCCAGCCAGAAGACCGTACTTAACCCCCATGGATTTTTATACGTGGGGGTACATAAAGAGTCTCGTGTACAGTGAGCCCAAAACAATTTCATCAATTGAAGTACTGAGAGACAGAATCTAATGATTCTGTCTCTCAGTACTTCAATGCGGCCAATGAAATAAGAACAAAATTACTACTGGTGTAGTGAAAACTGGTCTTCGCAAAATAATGCGAAGATGTGTGCAACGCAGGGGCGGACATGTCGAACATGAAATTTAGACTCAAAAATGGTATGTGTAGTACTTAATATTTTAATAAGTTTAGTATCTTGTTCTGTATGCTGACCTATTGTTTTATTTAACTTCCCCGGTAGCCTATAAAACTTCATGTTTTGTACAAAATTTCGATAGAACCCTAAGTTGTTATAGCTCGTTGGATAGCCGATGAAACGTAGATATTTTTAGGCATATCTGCCAAACAGGTGCCATATATTTTTTTCTAGATATCCTTGAAAGAAAAATAACTTTCTGATTGTTATTATTTTTTAAAAAGTTTTAATCGTCTACAAATACTTATTTATTTATTTTAGGTACAATATTGGTTATTGGGGTCACAAAGCACCTTATTATAAACGTAAAAATCAAGTAATAGTAATAATAAGACATGCGCATTTGAAAATATCCAAGCTTATAGCCGAAGATCCGGTGATTTTTATAAAAACAAATAAATTGAAATATCTCTTAAACGGTTAGGTTTAGGGTAGGGTGTTTCATGGTGAAATCAGTCAGAAACGATGTAAACTACACGCCCTTGACGGGAATAGGTCGACTTAACCAATAACCCTGTATATATTAAAAATACATAAAAAACATTTTTTTTATGAACTCAATTACTTAAAATTTACTCAATTATTTTAAAATGACCAAGCAGCCAGTAAAATTAGCACTCTGCTTATGTCTCCATAAATCGATCACCACAACAGGCAAGGTAATCTTATTTATGGAACACAGTCACATTATTGGTATTTGTAGTTTACAGAATAATATTTTGGATTTTGGGGCATACATTGGACAGGAGACAGATATTTAGAGTAGATATTTGACACATGCTAAAATCACTTTCTCAAGAATATCTACCAGATACATTGACAACCTACCCAAATAGACTACGCATCACAAGCGTACTTTCTTCTGGCAAGACATATGTAGTAATCCAACATGTGCGGCCTATATAAGTAGTCACTGTCAAATTTCAACGTAGTACAGACCACGTCAGTGAACCATTAATATTTCCGTGTCAGTTGATTAAAAAATATTAAGTAAATGTATATAATGCCGTTTTTCTCAATAAAATGGTGAAGCAAAGAAAGCTGAAGTTCAAATATCAAGAAAGATGGTATAACATTTCGTTGTTAATGAATTATTAATGAAATATTATAAAATTTTAATTTGATTTTGATTGTATGATTTTTCGGAGTTCATCAAATACTGGTTGGTACATTTATTTGCATCTCTTTCTTACGTAGTGCGCAGTTTACATATCGGCATCTTTCTTCTACAACAAGCATGCTAGTGATTTCCAAATCCATCGGTACTATTCATTTAAATCGGTTCAGCAGTTTTTGCATGAAAGAGTAACATAACATCCATCCATTTAAACTTGTGGGCTTATAATATTAGAAGAATGAGGGGCTCTGAAGCAATATGTGCACTTCACAAAATGAGCACTGTCCCAAAAATGTGCATTTCTCACAAGGGGCACTTCTCATAACGAACATTTCGCTAAATGTGCACTTCGCGAAATGTACACTTATCTAATATATGACTAAATGTGTTGTGTGTGACAAAAGGTTAGTTCCAAATATAAAATATATGGTCCTGTATAGGAAGTGGGTAATTAAAATAAAATAATAACTTTAACAAAGTAATAATTTATTTAACAGTATTGAGTCCAGAGTAGGTTTTGATATCGTCTTAAGAATATCTACTCGCATATTGCGGGGACTAAGAAATAAAAATATCAACAGGATAAAAAAAAAAAGAAATTGACATTAACATTTTAAATGGAAGTGCCAGGCGAACATAAACTAAAGGAGTTGGTAATTGTTGATTTATTAGTCAGTGTTATTGTACATATTAAGTAATTACGAGAATGAAAAAATCTGGGATTTTGTTATATCAGGCTATTTACCAACTCCTCTAGTTTATGTTTGCCTGGTACTTCCATTTCCTAAAAGAGTGTGGGACATAACAGATTTTTCACTCTGGGTGGACCGACTATGTTGAAACTTTGGGATAGTTGTCTCACCCCAATACTTAATTGATGATATACAAAACCTACTCTGAACTCAATACTTTTTAAATAAACGATTACGATTGCCTTGGGTCCTGCACGGCCTGTCACAGCGACCCCGACATTTTCCACTCTTGAGATTAGTGAGATTTTAATCTCAAGAATGGAAAGTATCGGGGTCGCTGTAGGCAGCCCCTGCAGGACCCAAGGCATTTTCGATAACTGGGAGTAAAAGTCGTTCTTGCGCTCTAGAGGTTAAAGTAAATTTGAATTTAGAACATCGTGTGCACTAATGTGATGATGTTTTGAATTCACAAACTATCATACAACTTTTTTTTAATTTAAAATTCAAACTCGTAACCTTCTTGGTGTACAAGACTTACTTATTTTTTAATTTGCTTTGCGCGTTATATTTTCTTTTCATTTAGTATTATTATTGTGATTATTTTTATGTTTCCATTTTAGTAATTTCCTCGCTGAGGGTGGATGAAAAATAATGTGTTGCACTCGAGTGCAAACAATTTTTAACCTTGTGCTCCTTTGGCTCCCTCGCTAACGCTCAGGATTCTTATTTTGAATCCCTCGCTGCGCTCGTGATTCAATTTTAGAATCCTTCGCTGGCGCGGTCCTCAACTGGAGCCCCGGTTAAAAAGAAACTTTGCACTCTTGTATAACAAATAACTATTGCAGTCGAGTGCAACTAGCGATGAGCGTTGAATCAACGAACGGTTTAAATACACGGTCTACGTTCAATCAACGTTTCGACGGTCTACAGTTCATTCGTCAACTAGTTGAATTCATAGACTAGTCCACGGCGTTTTTATCTACTGTCAACGCGACGAGCGTCGACGACGACGCGTGAACGTATTGTGCCTTCGTTGAAATAAAGCAATTTTAACCTTAAATTTATTGTGTTAGAGTCGATATTTAGTTGTTTGTTTTTTCAACTAGTTTAAACGTATCGTTCATTCGTTGAAATAAAGCAATTTTAACCTTAAATGTATTGTGTTAGAGTCGATATTTTGTTGTTTGTTTTTTCAACTAGTTTAAACGTATCGTTCATTCGTTGAAATAAGCAATTTTAACCTTAAATGTATTGAGTTAGAGTTGATATTTTTTGTTTGTTTTTTGGACCGCGCGCTTAGTCGATTAAACGTCTGCCGTTATTGCGTTAACTAGTCGACGAATTCAACTAGTTGATCAACTAGTCGACGGACGTTCAACGACGAAACTAGACCGTCCATGAGGACGGCCTAGTTTCGTTGACGAAAAATACGTCAACGACCCATGCCTAAGTGCAACACCTTATTTTTCATCCCCCCTCAGCGAGGTTATTACTAAATGAAAACATAAAACAATCACAATATTAAATGAAAAGAAAATATCACGCACAAAGCAATTTAAAAAATAAGTAAGCCTTGTACACCAATAAGGTTCAGAGTTTAAAATTTAATTTAAAAAAAAGTTGTATGATAGTTTGTGAATTCAAAACGTCATCACACTTAGTGCAAACCATGTTTTAAATTCAAATTTACTTTAACCTCTAGAGCGCAAATACGACTTTTATTCCCAGTTATCGAAAATGCCTTGGGTCCTGCAGGGGCTGCCTACAGCGACCCCGATACTTTCCACTCTTGATATTAAAATCGACTTTTACCCCCAGATATCGAGGATTAAAAACATACTTTCCGAGCTAGTGGGATGAAAATAACTATTTCAACACACTTGCTCATAAAGGGGCTTTTATTTGTGCAAAAACAGTTGAGTAATGACACGCTTGATTCACAAGAGAGTTATAGATTTTATTTTTATTTGTTAAGTTATAAAAAAATTCGATACCAAAAAAATCGTGTCCATACATTTTAAAAACAAAATTCAACTATGTTGCCTTACTTTTGGTAGGTCTAGGGTCGATTCCATTCATTCATTCGTTTTTTTTTAAAGTATATTCTTTTAATCTATGGCCGATCACCATTGTTGTGTTGGATGCGCGCGAATAGAAAAACTGTTTATTTATTAGCGAAAAATGATAATTTCTTCGCAAATGTGTTGAAAAACGTTGTATGGTACACGCGTGTATTGATGATTACTATCCTCGGCTATCTTCAGACCCTCGCCTCACGGCTCGGGCCTCAGTAGCGCTTCGGAAGTAATCACCAACTTACCTCGCTTGTACAGTCACGGAATGAAAAGGTTCGTCACCTTAAAAGTCGGTTTTCACTTGCACTAGTATTGCAAGAAACAATTATGCCAACATAGAAGTCTAAGAAACTGATGCTAACATTTAAAAAAAAATAGAATGACGTTTGTCATCGAATAAGGTTTTGCTTCATTTTTCTATCCTTTTTTTAAACACTGCCTTGTGCGCGCGGCATATAAAAACCTCTTTGATATTTTGCAATGATGACATTGACCGATTGACAATAGTTTTAACAGAAATAATAATGGCAGGTTGAACCAACAAGAAGGTTTTAGTTTATCAAAAATCTTGTTGACAAGATATTTATCCTGTCAAACAACACTGATCTGAATAATTTTGAACTTTATTATCGAGCAGTAGAACATTATTTTCCCTAACCCGAGTCTATTCTGTACCATAGTTTCAAAAGGTAATATGTTTTCGCGACACATTATACGAATCAATTTGAAAATTGACGAACCTTTTCGTTCCGAGACTGTACCATAAATAACTATTATTTTAATTACCCACTTCCTATACTGGACCAAATATTTTATATTTGGAACTAACCTTTTGTCACACACAACACATTTAGTCATATACTTAATTAATAATATTATTTATTAATTAAAATTGTTTAATTGTAAAAAATAAAAAACTGTTATTGGCAATAAGAAATAATTTTAAGTTGTATTTTTAATTTACATTTAAGTGCTGTTGTTTCTGTATGAATAAATAAATAAAAAAAATGTTAGAAAAGTGTACATTTCGCGAAGTGCACATTAAGCGAAATGCTCGTTATGAGAAATGCACATTATGAGAAGTGCCTCTTGTGAGAAATGCACATTTTTGTGACAGTGCTCATTTTGCGAAGTGCACATTTTGCGTCAGAGCCGAATGAGGTTCACTCACATGTTCAAACCATAAGATAAATAAATTATTATTACCGTTGTTTTATGTTTGCCTCAAAATATTACACTAAAAAGTGAATGTATCATTGGAATTACTATAGATATGAAAAAGTATGGAACCTTGATGTTGCTCTTTTATGAAAAAATGCATTAAAACATTTTATTCTATTTATTTCGTTAAATACAGTGGTGGTCACATAATTAAGAACGATTTGAAATTCCAGATATTTTTTGTTTAAATCATTTGTTGTGTAGTTATTTATTGCTTTTGGGAGTAACTATTTATGTAATGAGATAGCCACATGAATGGGGCATACGGGATTAGGAAAATGGAACTTAATGGTTTATTAACGTTTTTAGAAATTTCATTAGTTCTTTAAAGTAACGAATTCAAGTACAATGAAGCTGGACAAATAATTAAGAACGATTTATTTAACTGTTCAAAAGTTATTTTATATAAAACTGAGATTAAATAAATGATATTATTGTGAAAGTAAAACATCAATTTATTGTATTTTAACAAATTACTAGTTGGCAACATGTTTACGACTTTTAATTACTGATTTACCTATACCGGGCGGCGACGCATTGACTCAATCAATTTTTGACTTTTTGTAAGAGAAACAGAGTTCCATTCTTTTGAGAAAATATCATTACAGCTCTCTTTAAATTGCCATATTGTCTATTTAAAACTATTCTCTTGACTTCGCACCAATAATGCTCGATTGGGTTCAGCTCTAGGCTGTTAGCTGGTCAATTTTAGACAGAAAATAATTGCTATGTGAGATAATCCTTAACGGTGCGCGCATTATGTTTTGGGTCATTGTCGTGCTGGAATGTTCAAATTGACCAAAAACCTAAAGGAACGTTTTCTGCTTGAAGGAACATAGCTTTTCCATTATATTTTTTGTTTTGGAACTGATCCATGGTTTCTTGTGTCAGCTTCACAGCTTCAACGCCGTATTCAAAGAAGCATCCAAAAATGACATATTTATTCATCATGCTTTAATGTCACTTTTGTGTACTTAAGGTCGAATGATTTATTCGGAAGATTTTGTAAATTATGTTTTTCACAAGAAAATACCCTAATTTATATTTGTCTCGTCAGAAAATATATCATTTTCCACTGTCTTACTATCCAGTTTTCACACCTTATTGTAAGTGCCAGTCGGTATTGCCTTTAGCATCGTTGGATGATGGGTTCCTTCCTTGTTATTCTTCCGTGCACCTTTCCATGTACCAAAAACCTTCGTATAGCCCGTGCCGAGATTGTTGGAGGAGTTGTTTCTCCCAAAATATTCGTTTCTCAGCACATTAGACCCTTTCAAATTATTTTCTTTCCCCAAACAAATGTTTTCGATCATCTCGACGTGATGACTTTCTAGGTACTCAACACACACCAACCATTTGAAGTAAGTCTGATATGTGGCAAAATGCTTCACAGCGAGAAAAAATTTCGTTTTTAAGCATTGTAAAGTGTCAGATATCTTTTTGCTCGACCAAATTCTTTTTTTATCATCTACCTTGTAGATTTGTCAAAACTTTTATTTTTCTCCATATTAATTCATATAAATCAATCACTTTTAAGACCTTTACAGTACTAAATGGGATCTAAATTATACGAATAGTGATTTACAACCACAAAGCTATGGGGTGTTCTTTATGTAAACTTGAATAAAAAAGTTAACTATTCAGCGTTCTTAATTATATGACCAGCCAGTACTTAGTAATATTAGGTTTAGATCTAATGTATAAAGTTTATCTTTTTATTTATTAGCCAATCGTGTGTATCAACTGATGTATCGATACTATGGAAATGTTTTAAGATATCAAAAGAAATACAAATAAATACATGCAATTAGTTATACATGCTATTTTGAAAAAATCGTTACGTTAAATAAGCGTTCTTAATTATATGACCACCACTGTATATGTATTAATACAAAGTAAATATAGATACGATTTTTGCCACAGTAATATGGGTCCCATCTCTAACCTTGTTTACATAATTCAAATTAAGAATATTTACGATGTATTGACAATAGTGGGACCAATCAAAATGCAGTTTCTCCCCACACCCTACCTCAGCTAGTTGCCAGATTAGTTTTTATACAATATTTCCAAAATTACGTGTCACTTTTGGGTAGCTTGTCTATGACCAGATACTAACGTGGACATTGATAACTCACAGACAGACACATAATCCCTTCATAGGGTCGCTGGGAAGCGAAATTAACAAAGATTTTTTGGCATTCGAAATTTGGAAAAAATATAATAGTAATTATTACTAAGATAATTATTAAAATTAGGAAAGACATATTAAGGTCTCTCTATTTCTGTATGACAGAAACAGGAGCCTGTCTGCAGGTGAGATAATATCCAAGTCAGTACACTTACGAGTACATTAAACAAACGATTGCCATAATTCGCAGTGCAGATCGCTGTGACTTAGTGCAACAAACCAACCTTACTATGCTACTGAAACGGAGGATAAAACGGCGGAGGCGGAAATCTTCCCATGAACTGCTGGTAGTTCGGCGGCGGACCCTGCGTAGGCGGCGCGTGGCGCTGGGGCTGGCCGGTCACCGCGTCTGCACATCACTCGGTCTCATTTCACACATGGCCATCGCCGGTTGTATTGCGTACCATAGGAATGATGTGACACTCACTTGGTGGGCCCGCGGGACACGGCGTGTAAGAAGCCGGCCCGACCGCCGACGGCGTGACATCAGGCGGCGGGGCGAACGGGCGCACGGGCCCTGGCGCCGGCGTGGGCGGCGGGAATCGCGCCGGCACCGGCGTGCTCGGCGCAGGGAGGCGTGCGGCGGCGGGCGGCGGCGGCGGCACGCTCTCCGGCCGCTGGCCTTTCATGAGCCGC
The DNA here is from genome assembly GCA_958496195.1 of Timandra comae. Classification (NCBI taxonomy): domain Eukaryota; kingdom Metazoa; phylum Arthropoda; class Insecta; order Lepidoptera; family Geometridae; genus Timandra; species Timandra comae. The sequence goes on along the minus strand of OY292353.1, from coordinate 9,283,657 downwards.
GTGAGGCCGTTGCTCCCGGCCGAGGGGCCCGCCGCGCTAAGCTCCGCCTCCACGGCTCGCACCGCTAGCGGCGACGTCCGCTCGGCGCCGCCGGACACTGTAACACGCGGCGCGGTTAGTGCACGCTGACGCCTCCTCTGCCGACCACTCCGCGCCCTCCTACTCACTGGCGGGCCGCAGTAACTCCAGCAGGTGATGACATGGGTCCGCGGATGTCGAGTTCACAGTGCTCGAACTTCTCGCCAGGGATAGCAGCAGATTGATTTCGTCCTGCGTCGAAGAGCCCTGCTAATTCATTCAATTGTTTCCATTAGACTTGATCATTATTATGTTAGCAAACGGGATTATAAAAAGTGTGCTACATACTGAATCCAAAATATTTGTAGAACTAGTGCTGCCGAACACGTAGTCACGCACTAAGTGTAGATGCGACTGTCGCGGGGGTGTAGCAGGCGGTGGCTGCAAACATACAATATTGAATCAAATTGCATGATACGTGATATTAATAATTGTGGATTTGATTTACTTTGCAATTCAAACAATTATATATACTTACGGTAGTAAACATAGACATTTGACTGGATTGACATAAACCCTGAAATTTTTATTACAAAAGCTGTTAATATATCACAATCAACAATGTATGTGCATTTGAATTAAACATTCCCTTTTATACTCACATTCATTTCAATGAAATCGTCCAGTACGCGAAACATTGACGGATTGACCACCGTTTTCATCAATAGTTTTCCATTCTCATAATTATCTGATAGTTTTTCTAAAACCGCTCTTTGATGTTCATCTACTTGCAGTAACCTTTCCATTTCTTGCTTGTATAACTCTAGTCTAAAACAAAAAATGTTATTCATGAATATTGGTTGATGATATAAAAATAAATTTGTTCATATAAACAACAATATCAATTTCTAAATAACCAACCAGCGACTTAGTTTTACCTTTGCTCAGACCATTACATACGCAAGATAAATTTAGTCGCTGCGCATTCTCGTGTCTGATTTTACTTCATTATATCGAGATAATAAGTTACTGTATTAAACTAGGCAATTTGTTATTCATCTTGATATGACCAAAATCGATCTGTTCAGCGCACAGCAATGAGTTTTAGTAGAAAAGCAGAGACCGCATTAAAGTCGTTTATATTTAGGTTAAAGATAGGCTCACGATAAACAGAGATTTAGATGTAGATTATATTCCGTAAAGAAGGTGACATGTCTAAAATTCGCTGTCAAAAAATCATTAATGGGAAGTGAAACGCGCTATGCTCTATGACACTCGCCACACACCCTTCCGCTCTTCATTCAGTGACTCACACTACGCACGAGTAACGCGACTCTCGACCTACATTACATGCGCACAAATAGATAATAATTATATCTTAATTTGGTTGAGACCAAACCTGAGTTTCTGCTGCATACAGTTTTCGCACGCGTTCTCATTGGAGCAATCTGTTTTCCTCGCTTTGCATGGTGTTTCAACTGAGAACAAAACGAATCAGCGCCAAGCAAAACACATTAGCTGTTAGATAGTTGGACACATTTACATAAATTATATAACGCAACATGCACACGATACACAAAGACCGATATTCTATTTGACTATTTTTAATTTTCGCATTTCATTCACATAGGTATACACCCCTATTTTGAAATTACGGGACTTAGTAAAATCAGAATATTTGTAGCAGTAACTGAATCCATAAATCCAATAACAATATCAAAAATGATAGTCGAGTACTTATCTTTAAAAAATACTAAATAAATGCCGTATTACCAGACGGCACACTAGCTATCAAGTATTCTCGGGTCGATGACCACGCTCAGCTGTGTATCGCAGCGTTCGCCTGTTGTTCGGCATAGAATAACAATAAAATCCGGCGGGATTTTGAAAAACTTTGACTTATCATAACCTTTTAAATAAAAGCAAAAGAAAACTTCATTATTATATTGTCACCCGTCGTTTACATTAGCTGTGTGATTAAGTATCTCGAATTCAAAATAGGGGTCTATATTTTATATTACAATTCATTTGTATAAATTATAGAATTGGGATCACAACTGGGTAAAGAAAATTAAATTCTATTTTGTCCCTAACTCTAGTAATACAAAAATATTACACTCATATTTTTTTTGTTAAGTCAAATCATATTTTAGGCACTGTATGTTTTAGTTTCCATGCACTGTATCGTCTTAATTATTTGATTGTGTCAGAAAGGAATAGGTGTCCAATATTTTTTATAGAAGAGATAAGTAGTCCTTTTCTCCGTGTATCTGACAGACTAATTAGTTTTGTTTAGTCGTCAAACCTATTGTGTCATGCATATACGAGTACAGGGTTACTGGTTAAGTCGACCTATTCCCGTTAAGGGCTTGTAGTTTTGCTCGTTTCTGACTGATTTGACTATGAAACACCCTATCCTAAATCTAACATATTTAGAGATATTTGAAGTTAATTGTTTTTATAATAAATACCGGATCTTCGGCTATCAGCTTAGATATTTTCAACATTTTGCTTACATATTATATCTAGAAAAAATATATGGCGCCTGTTTGGCAGATATGCCTAAAAATATCTATGTTTCAAGAGCTATCCAACGAGGTATACCAACCTAGGGTTTTATCAACATTTTGTAGAAAACATTTAGTTTTATAGGCTACTGGGGAGGCTAAATACAACAATGGATCATTACAAGACACTTTTATTAAACTTTCAAGCTCTTAACCATCTAATCTAAACTACACACACACCATCTAAACCAACTTCACAACTACAACTACGTATTTATTCATTTTACGTACAATATTGATTATTGGGGTGGGGTCACAAAGCAATTATTTTTAACGTAAAAATCAAATAATTGTAATAATAAGACATACGCATTTGAAAATATTTAAGCTGATAGCTAAAGATCCAGTATTTTTTATAAAAACAATTAACTTTAAATATCTCTAAATCTGTTAGATTAAGGATAGTGTTTCATAGTCAAATCAGTCAGAAACGATGTAAACTACAAGTTCGTAACGGGAATAGGTTGACTAACCAGTAACCCTGTATATCAGAATAAAATGAATATGTACTTGAAACAGATATTCTGGGAGTGTTTATACTTTTACATGCATGTAACTGCCATTAGACATTAATTAAATTATAAAGTAAAGAGGAAGAAAACCATTGTTACTTTTTATCAAAATTGGCATCCTTTTTCAACTTTAATATGCATACTTTAAATTTTTAACCTTGCATTGTTATTTTTAATGTTTTTGTTATGATACATATGGTAGGTTTATTGAAATGTTCAACCTTTCTATCGCTGAGCAAATTTGTGCCGACTACCGTTTTTTTTATTATATTTATGAATAAATACATAATTCAAGAGATTATCATTATATTTTACCTTCATTGTTTGGTGCTGCCAATCTTTTAAGACTGTTGCTTGGTGGTATATTGGCAGGTAATGGTGGAGGTGGCCTACTTGGGTCATACCTGAAATAAAGTGAAAATTAAACAAATTTATTCTAGTATTTCATCAACATACAAAGTTCAATGTACTTACGGTGGTGGAACAGCAGGCGGAGGGTGGCTGATGGGGAGAGGACCACCTGGTGGACCGGCAGGCGTTGTTGGGGTTAAGGGCGGATGGGCTGAAACATTGCAATAGTATAAGAAATTGGGTTTTAATTCATTTTATACCAGTGTACACTGTGAAATGATATAAATTCAAGGTGATGTGCGGATTCACCTGTGACCCACGTGATATGGCACTAAGTGTGGGTTACTGGTATCGTAACCGTGTATTACCTGTGTATAATGGTGGTGTCGGCCGCGCTGGAGTCGTGCTGGTGGTGGGCGGCGGAGGCGGAGGGGGCAGCATGAGTAACGCCTTCATGGAGACAGGCAGGGGAGCACATCGGGCGCCGCCAGTGGTAGGCGCCGTTGGGGCTTGCGGTTGCGTTGCATTCTTCGATGTCGATGCGACGACACTTTGATCTGTACTTTTGGGTAATGAAGACATCGTCTTGTATCTCTCAGTCAATACTCTCGGTATCACACCATTGGACAAGAACTTTTTTTGTTCTTCTTGACTAGCATGCAGGTAAGTGCAATCGCGCCTAAAACATCCTTGTCTATTTTGATAATTGTGACAAAATTTCAATGTCGATTTCATAAATTCAAACTCTAGTTCGTGCTTGTATTTGCACTGTCCACCCATCAGGCAGATTCCCCACACAAAATCTCGGCAGAGCGTTTGTTCCCTCGACGCAGACTTTTTAAGGCGTGAATCCGTTGGTGGCGCTGCCTGTTCTGATGCAGGCCGGCAGCCATCTTGATCATTATTTTGATTCATTAACCATGCAGATGCACATTATTTTAATACTTCATAAATTTTACTGTGTTAATGTTCAACTGAAAATTGAAAATCCCTCCGCACAGAGAACTTTCTTTCTGCTAGGACTTCTATTGTAAAAATTTGAAAGCCTGCATAAAATCGAACGTACAATAATTTTGTTAACATAGATCAATGTTATCTTCAACTCGGCCACACTATTTTATATACTTGTTACGTTAAATTTATTGTTTTGTCCAATTTGTTTCAACACCAACCACCACCAAACCAACCTGACTGACACATAGCAGTTCAGCACATAAGGATTGTACATAATATCAATATCGATATATCGATATTTTCATGTCGATTAAGTAATCGATATTTTTATACGATATATTTAAAAACGATTTATCGTTAAGAAATCAAATATCCAAGATCAACATGGTATCAAAAACTTTTTTTTGTTACGTATATCGACTCAATTAACCGATAATCTGCTTTTTTATTTTGGTTGCTAGGTAGGCAACTCTGTGTCTTTATGTCAATGACTGTAAGGAGTCACAATCTTTTCTATGCCGGAGACCATAAAGTTTGTAAAATTTAAGATAGTCGGTAGAGCATGAGACTCTAAAAATTTAGGATGATCTCTGTGACTTATGTCAACTTATGTAATTACTCATGTAATATTCCATCAGAAACTGATTCAGATATGAATTTAGAGGAAGAATAATTTAAAGAGAATAATTATTTTTTGTAATTAAAATATTCATTTAATTTAGTACCTTGCGTTTATCTGAATATAATAACATTAGCATCTATAATAGTCAGAAACATCGATAATTTCTATCAACATAGTTTTTTTTTCCTCCTGGCACCGCGGTATTTGCATCAACATCTTTAGATCCGGCCCTATGAACGAAAATTTGACATATGTCACAGAGATCATCCTAGATTTTACAAACTATAATGTGTAAAATTTACAAACTACAGTTTGTAAAATTTAGGATCATCTCTGTGACAGCTGTCAGTGAAATCCCGTTTAAAGTTCTGAATTTCTTAGTACTTCAGTCAGTACATGTTTATGTCATACTTTATGGGCATGTCAACCTGTTTAGTGATGGGCGATGTATCATCGTGACCACGGACTATAAAATTATCGATATTTTAAATAAAATGCTACTTAAATTGAAGGTGTTTTTTAATTTTATCGTATATTTTAATATCATAAACATAATTTACATTTGATATACAATAAAAGTAAGTAAATAAAATCCAATTTCTAACTTACTCATGTAATATTCCACCAGAAACTGATTCAGATATAGATTGGACGTACCCCTTTAAAAGAATAATTGGTTTTTTGTTATTAAAATAATCGTTTAATTTAGTACCTAGCGTTTAATCTCAATATAATTTAACATTATCATCTTTAATAGTCAGAAACATCGATAATTTCTATCGACATACATTTAGATCCTGCCAACCCTGTGAATACGATGATCTCTGTGACATATGTCAAAATTTCCTTTTACAAACTATACACCCCTATTTTGAATTCGAGATACTTAATCACACAGCTAATAAATAAGTAAACGACCGGTAACAATATAATAGTGAAGTTAGTTTTTTTCTTTTGCTTTTATTTAAAAGTTATGATAAGTCAAAGTTTTTCAAAATCCCGCCGAATTTTATTGTTATTCTACACAGAACAACCGGCGAACGCTGCGATACACAGCTAGGCGCGGTCATCGACCCGAGCCGACACAGAATACTTGATAGCTAGTGTGCCGTCTGGTAATACGACATTTATTTGGTATTTTTTAAAGATAAGTAATAGACTATCATTTTTGATATTTTTATTGGATATATGGATTCAGTTACTGCTACAGATATTCTGATTTTAATAAGTCACATCATTTCAAAATAAGGGTGTATAGACCATAGAATAAGGATCACGACCAAGATTCTCTCTGATCTCTGATATAGACAATTTAATCAAACGGACTGGACGTGAGAACCATGAAGTTGTAAGTAAATATGGAGTCCACACTTCGAATAACTACTTGAAGCGTAACCTATATATCACTATCGCGCTCTCTGTGGGCAGGCTCTCTCTTTCTAACTAAGGTAACCTCTAGAAAGAGAGAGTCCACGCTAAAAAGAGAGATCGGCCCACAGAGACGTAGGTATTTGCCTCAAGCTGTTGTTCTAAGTGTGGGCTACATTTTTACCTACAACTTCATGGTGAACACAAAGCTATAAAAAAAATGTCTGTCAATTTTTGCGGGGAGCATAGAATAAGGATCACGACCAGGATTCTCTGGTCTCTGAGATTATCTAAGGCGGGGAGAGTGCGGTAACGCACACACAGACAATTTCACACAACTTGCAACTTGGGTGACAATAATTATCGAACACTAGTTGAAATTTACGCACAGTTGTACATTCACACACAGGGCCATCCCTACAAGAGATGACGTTAATTTGAAGTAAATGACAGTAGTGCCTGGTATTATACAGGGTGTCCGGTCATCGATGTCGGATACTTTAAGGGGGTAAAATATGGTATTTTTTATCGACAAATCACGATTCCAATTTTCTCTAGCTACCTCCATTACAAAATGGCAGCCATTTTGTTTTTTTCAAATCGACGCGCGGGTTTTTGTACTGATTTAGTCATTGCTATCCATGTAAACGTCCTAGGGAGATGAAAGATGTTTCATTTGAAAGTTAATAATGTAAGGTATTATTGAATGTAAGATTTTATTCCATATCTTTATTATAAAATAACAAAAAATCATTACAAATATAAAAATCAATATTTTTTTTCAGACTTTTTCTGCATTTTTTTATTTTTTGTTAAAATTTGACCTATTAACCTACGTTTTTCATCTTGTTATTTGATAGTACAGAATATTTACTAAAAAAAAATCATACATCTTATAGCCTTATGTATGATAGGATATTTACTCAAAAATGAGTCGTACATTTTATAGCCCAATGTATGATAGTTCGAAAGTTACGGCGGTTCGAAAATGACCCTTAACCGTGAAAATCGCATCGTATTCTCAGGATTACTCGTCCGTTAGACTGTGTTGTTGAGATTATCTGACTAAGACTATTTTATATGGTAAATGTACGACTCATTTTTGAGTAAATATCCTGTACTTTTAATAAACAACAACAAACAATTAGCCTAATGGGTCAGTTTTTAAGAAAAAAGACAAATAATCTAAAAAAATATACGAAAACACATAATTATTTTTGTTTTTATCATCCTCTTATGTTATTTTTTGATAAAGATATGGAAAAAATGTTGCATTTTTCACATAGACGGACTAAATAATAGTCCAAGTCAGATAATCCCAACAACGCAGTCCCATGGACGAGCACGTCGAGCACTCCTCGCAATACGAGACGATTTTCTTGGCTAAGGATCATATTCAAACCATCGTAACTGTAGAACTATCATACATAAGGCTATAAGATGTATGATTTTTTTTTAGTAAATATTCTGTACTATCAAATAACAAGATGAAAAACGTAGGTTAATAGGTCAAATTTTAACAAAAAATAAAAAAATGCAGAAAAAGTCTGAAAAAAAATATTGATTTTTATTTTTGTAATGATTTTTTGTTATTTTATAATAAAGATATGGAATAAAATCTTCCATTCAATAATACCTTACATTATTAACTTTCAAATGAAACATCTTTCATCTCCCTAGGACGTTTACATGGATAGCAATGACTAAATCAGTACAAAAACCCGCGCGTCGATTTGAAAAAACAAAATGGCTGCCATTTTGTAATGGAGGTAGCTAGAGAAAATTAGAATCGTGATTTGTCGATAAAAAATACCATATTTTACCCCCTTAAAGTATCCGACATCGATGACCGGACACCCTGTATATCTAATATATAAAATTCTCGTGTCACAGTTTTCGTTGCCATACTCCTCCGAAACGGCTTGACCGATTCTCATGAACTTTTGTGAGCATATTCAGTAGGTCTGAGAATCGGCCAACATCTATTTTTCATCCCGAAATTCCTACGGGAACGGGAACTACGCGTGTGAAACCGCGGGACGCAGCTAATATTCGTATATTATGAAAAAAAAAACGACGTACAAACATCATTGTAATTTGTTCCGTATATTATTTCGATTTAATAATCATTTAACTCATTCATAGTTCAATAAATAAATAAATAAAAAGCGGACTGACTTGGAAACCGAACAGAGAGAAGCCGAAAATAATAATCCCACCAAAAACATTCTGTAAAAAACTAGCCAAGTCTCGATGGAGCTGCTTGTTTATCTCTAAAAAGTAATGAAATCTAGACAGACTCGTGCCAAGTCTAAGGTTCCTTACTGAGATTTCTTTATTATTATAGTTAATGTTGTGTAACTTGGCCGTTGAACATTGTTTAAAACGTTGGTAGTGGGTACAAGTCAATTTTGTTTACACGTAATGTTATAACATTATTAAAATACGCAGCTTTATCAAGGCCACAATTAACTGGATATTGAATTAACATTTTTCAAGAGGCAATTTTCTATCGTCAATGGGTAGGTTCTGGTTTTTTTAAGATTGGTGCAATAGCGTCATGGAGCACCTAGTTTTGTACCCTTGTGTACATACATGTGAACCCTTCAACGGCCAAGTTACACAACATTAACTATAATAATAAAGAAATCTCAGTAAGGAACCTTAGACTTGGCACGAGTCTGTCTAGATTTCATTACTTTTTAGAGATAAACAAGCAGCTCCATCGAGACTTGGCTAGTTTTTTACAGAATGTTTTTGGTGGGATTTCATTTCTTTTTGTTAAAACTTGTTTACATTAATTTATTTTATTAGATTTTCTTATTTGACTCATTTTTTTTCCTTTTAGGAGTAGTATTTTATTATTAAGCGCCCTGCGGTTTCACCCGCGTAGTTCTCGTTCGCTTTTCCGTGGGAATTTCGAGATAAAAAGTATCCTATGTGCTTTTCCTGGTTTTAAGCTACCTCCCCACAAATTGTCAGCCAAATCAGTTCAGCTGTTCTAGAATTATAATTCCCGTTCCCATTCCCGTGGGAATTTCGGTATTAAAAGTATTCTATGTTCTTGTCGTGGTTCTAAGCTACCTCCCCACCAATTTTCAGCCAAATCAGTTCAGCCGTTCTTGATTTTTAAATTCCCGTTCCCAATCCCGTGGGAATTTCGGGATTAAAGTATTCTATGTCCTTTTCCTGGTTCTAAGCTACCTCCCCACCAATTTTCAGCCAAATCAGTTCAGCCGTTCTTGAGTAATAAATTCCCGTTCCCATTCCCGTGGGAATTTCGGGATTAAAGTATTCTATGTTCTTGTCCTGGTTTTAAGCTTCCTCCCCACCAATTTTCAGCTAAATCAATTCAGCCGTTCTTGATTTTTAAATTCCCGTTCCCATTCCCGTGGGAATTTCGGGATTAAAGTATTCTATATTCTTGTCCTGGTTCTAAGCTTCCTCCCCACCAATTTTCAGCTAAATCAATTCAGCCGTTCTTGATTTTTAAATTCCCGTTCCCATTCCCGTGGGAATTTCGGAATTAAAGTATTCTATATTCTTGTCCTGGTTCTAAGCTTCCTCCCCACCAATTTTCAGCTAAATCAATTCAGCCGTTCTTGATTTTTAAATTCCCGTTTCCAATCCCGTGGGAATTTCGGGATTAAAGGTATTCTATGTCCTTTTCCTGGTTCTAAGCTACCTCCCCACCAATTTTCAGCCAAATCAGTTCAGCCGTTCTTGAGTTACCCGTCCCGTTCCCGTTCCCGTATAATTCCCGTTCCCGTTCGATTATCCTAGTTTTTATAGTTTTCCCTTTATGTGGCCATTAAACCCTAACTCTGTACCAAATTTCAGCTCTCTAGGTTTATGGGAAGTACTAGTTCTATTTTGATGATCATGAGTGAGTGAGTGAGTGAGTGAGTGAGTGAGTGAGTGTCTGTCATAAATACGAAACTTTGCTTTCGCTTAACTTCGGAACTAAATGACCTACAGACTTGAAATTTTATTTTAAGTATGTGATTGTATAGCTTACTGGATGACGAAAATTTCAGCGTTCTAGGCTTATCCAGAGGTTGTCAAATAGGGGCCTGAAAATGCGGCGAAAGGGTTCCTGTAAAGGATGGTACGGCAGTGTTTGCTTCGCGCTCGACTTGGCGGGGGGCACTGCCGTGCCCCCAGATAAAGAATAGACACATTATTTTCATTTAATACTAGCTGTGCCCCGCGGTTTTACCCGCGAATATCCCAATCCCGTGGGAATTTTAGGATAAAAATTCATATGTGTAATTCCTTGTTATAGTCAACATCTGTACGAATTTTCACCTAAATCAGTTTAGTAGTTTTTGCGTGAAGACTATTGATCATTAAAAGCGTCGCTTGGTGGGGGACCGCCATATTAATTTAAGTGTTACACTCGCCATACAAACTTATATTTATTCACCTATTAAATCGAATTTATAATTTCTAAGTTAAAGAAAAACTACAAAAACGAATTAGAGTGATCTTTATTTGCAATTAAAATATAAATATATTTCACAATAAAAAAACAAAATATGTAAGTCTTGATACTTAATATTATCACAATAATTCAAAGATTAATTAATAAACATATAACAATCACTCAGTAACAATCTATCAATTGGTAGTACATATACAAAGGTATAGCATCGCGTAAGAGGTGTATTAAATTAAATCATTATTATGTTATACATATAAGTATACTACATACTATTTTGCGCGAGTGACCCCTTTACACTATGCCGCTGCCCACTTCCCTGCTCATTGCGGCATAGTGTAAATAGGGTATATACACACATCAAAAGTGTCTAGGGATCAACATATATTTTTGCAATAACTTTTCTCCTGATTGATATTAATTAAAATTTTCTTTAAGGATTCATCAAATAAAGTGTTTTCGTTTGTCACAGTAACGATAAACCAAGTCACCTTTGCATTAATAAAGAAATTTGCCATTTTCCTAATAAAGGGATTTTTGACATTTGAACCACTAACATTAAAGTTCGAAAAAAAGACTGAAATAACAGTTTTCTTTAAAATTTTATTGGGTAACTTAAACAATTAATAATCCGTGTTTCTACCGCAAACACTAACAACACAAGAACATCGGTTTGGCATACTCAAAATGAGTTCATCCAAATCACGCTGTGGAATGGCCGCCCATGTTCGTTGCAACAACAAAAAAAGGTCTTCTTGCGACTGGATACCCTCCATATTCGGCAGAGCTCTTCTCTGTAGCATATCCCATGCATGCTCAATCGGGTTCAAGTCTGGCGACTGAGCAGGCCAGGGCAGGACATTGATGTTAGCTGCGGCGAGAGTCTGTCTTACAACTCTTGCGGTGTGCGGTCGTGCATTATCATGCATTAACTGAAATAAGGGACCGATTTGCACTTGTAGAGGAACGATGACGTCTGATACAATCGTCTCAGCATAAATTTGAGCGTTGAGGTTGCCTCTGATCCAAATCAACTCAGTTCTTCCGCCGATCCAAATACCCGCCCATACCATGATGGTTCCACCACTATAAGGATGGACTTCCTGGCAGGATTTTAATCGCTGTTGGCGTCCAGGGGTTCTCCAGTGTCGTATACGTTTTGTATCCGGTCTCATACCAAAACGAGACTCATCAGAAAAGCACACGAAACGCCATTGTTCTTCTGCCCAATTTCTGTGTTCAAGAGCCCATTGATATCGAATCCTACGATTGTGCATTGCTATAGGTGGTACCCGTAGCGGTCTTCGGGAATGAAGGTTCACTTCATGCAAGCGGTTTCTGACTGTTTGATCGCTAATTAAGTTCCCTGAAGAGTGATGAAGCCGCACGGCTAACATCATGGCGGTTATTGTTGGAGCTCTTCGAGTTAAGATTTGAATGTATCGGTCTTGTCTCCGTGTGGTGCAGCGATACCGTCCTCCATGGCGCTCAGCCACGGTACCAGTGCTTCGGTAACGTGTCCAAAGTCGACTGATAACACTCTGACTTGTATTCAGAGCTAAAGCCACAGTACGTTGCCGGGAACCAGCTTCTATCATTCCCACGGCTCTGAGCATTTCTTCCCTGCTTAAATGACGTCGCCGCTCCATAATAACGTTGGTTTTAATCAGTAGTAGGGAAACAGTAGCACTAATAATGTCTTCAATGCGTTGTATGTTTTTATAGGGAAAATATTGACAGCTGATTTTCATCTTTTACTCGAATTTGATTCACAGTTCCTGATTCAAATTATGAAATGCACCAAAAAGGATCCATATAAATTTATAAAATCATAAATTTATTACAAAGCCACATCTCAATCTCAAGAAATCCGCATAAAAATGCTTGATCCCTAGACACTTTTGATGTGTGTATACCATGTGATAACAGAGCGGCATGATGAGTAGCAGCGCGAGTGACCCCTTTACATTATGCCGCTGCCCACTTCCCTGCCCATACGAGCATAGTCTAAATAAATAGCGTACTGCCGCGGACGTATTTCGGGAAATATTTCCGGCAGCGCAGCGTGAGTAGCAGAGACAGGAGCATAATGTAAATAGGGTAATTCGCACCAACGAAAGTAATGGGACGTCGTCAGTGACGTCATAAAGCCATGCAAACAGTACGTGTGTAAAATGTCTATGTGTTGCTCGCGCCAGCTTTATTATCCTATTTAGAAATGAATGACCATCTTGTCGACGATCTCCCGAACAACGATGATGTCTACGATGTTTGCAGTGTTGCTATGTTTAATCTAGAGTATAATCGAGAAAAATCTCGATTAACCGATTTTAAATTTATTTCGTTCTTTTGAATTAATATAACTGCACAATACGTATGTATGAAACATGTTTTATTTATTATAAATTAATTAAATACGTCATTTTGAAAAATAATTATTTGAGATTTAATTTTGTACCGTATTTAACTTTAATAATATATGTATTACGGGATGTAATCTACGCTATCGACCGCGAGTCCATTATAAGTAAAGTGTTTGTTATACTGTGTCAGGGTCTACAACTGCTACTAGGGAAGTACTTAGTAGTATAGAGCATAACGATAAAAACTTGCTCACAAGTATACACCCTATTTTGAAATTACGGGACTTATTAAAATCAGAATATCTGTAGCAGTCATTTAAGTATTTTTTTATTTGTTACTAAAATAAATAATACACTAAACTACAAAAAAGTTAAGTACTTTATTTAACCTATTTTGTTTATCCTTCCTCTTATTTAAAAACGGAAAAAGGTAAATTTACAATTTGAAGCTGGCATCCACCAAACACTCACACATTGACAATTTGACTACAATAATATTATACACGTGCCGTACTCACACATATCACGCAATGCGAGGAGGGGTTCTAACGCGTCGTTTGTTAGCATGACTATTTCTAGACATATATAAAGTAAGTATATTCAAAGCAAAATTGCTCGATTTTTCACGTATTTCCATAGGATTATATTTTTTTCAACACACTTGCTCATAAAGGGGCTCTTATTTGTGCAAAAACAGTTGAATAATGACACGTTTTATTCACTAGTGAGTTATAGATTGTTTTTTTTAAATTGCTTTGTTTTTAAAAAAGTTTCGATACCAAAAAAATTGTGTCCATACATTTTAAAAACAAACTTCAACTATGTTGCCTTACTTTTGGTAGGTCTATGGTCGATTTCATCCATTCATTCATTCGAATTTTTTTTTAATAAGTATATTCTTTTAGTCTTTGGCCGATCACCATTGTTGTTTTGGATGCGCGCGAATAGAAAAACTGTTTATTTTTTAGCGAAAAATGTTATTTTATTATGAATTTCTTCGCAAGTGTGTTGAAAAACGTTGTATGGTACACGCGTGTATTGATGATTACTATCCTCGGCTATCTTCTGACCCTCGCCTGACGGCTCGGGCCTCAATAGCGCCTCGGAAGTAATCACCAACTTACCTCGCTTGTACCATAAATAACTATTTTTCGTAATTAATTTTTAATGCGTTTCTTTACTCTAAATACAGCTTATATGGGTTATAATGAGCCCCTAAAATACCCCCAAATAAACAGCATCATTAAATTCAGGTATAAGTAGCGGCACGAAACTCTAGCGCTATTGCGCAGAAGTCAAAAATAAGGTATCACAGGGGGGCTAGAGGGACGAGGGTAGTGTGTGCGTAGCGCCGGTTGGCTAGTCTGCCGTACTCCGTCCCCCGCCACGATAGAACACTCCGCGCACATCTGAATGAACAGTCGCGTTCTAAAGTATATTATTATTGCCGTTCATGGATAGTATTTTTTAAGTTTAAGTTTGATTGATATTTTTGGTTTTTTATTAGTATATTTTTAGTAGATGGTCAATACTATACAACATAATATTAAAGTTTAAGTTAACTTTAATATTAAGTAGGTAATTATTAATGTTAGCGCGCGCAACAGTACCTAATATCCACATTTCGTGCATGATAGACTTACTATTTATATAAATAAAATATGTTGTTAAAAATATTTGTTTAAGTAGTAATAGTAATTGAGTTATAAGTAATTGTATTTTGTTCGCTACTGTACACATGCGCAGCTATCCCCTCTACGTTTCGCTCATCGCTAAACTTACGTGCCGCTACCTATACCGGAGATCTATGGTCTTACCGGGTGAATATTTGTGTCTTTTGTGTGAACCACAAATGTTTATCTCGGTCTGGGTGTGTGTGTAGTTTCTGATACCCTACCCTAGCTAGATAAAAGTTTCGTAGTTAATGTTATGTTTCTTTCAGGTATTAATTCAAAGATATTTTTTTACAGGCAGGTGCAAGCAAACAGTTTTCGATTTTTGTGTCATGGAAATACTTAAATGAAATACGGGTCAGACAGTGTAATGAGACGTCTGGACTGAAATAATACTGCGTGTCCACTATCGAAATCTGTGACTTATCGTGTTACTTCACAACATGTGATCATCAATATAAAAACGATGCTCTTGTCGGTGTAACAGGTGCAACTCCCTCCTCCGCCTCTATCCAAAGCAGCTTCCTTCAGCATAACCTTAAAGCGTTGCTTTTTAAATAAAAACTTATTAATATTCATAAATCTTAGGATATTTATATAATTCTAAGTAGGTGTTACATATATCTCTTTTAGTTTTATGCTACCCTAGTACATTAATTGCCAAATCTTAATAAATTACAAAGGATGATGCAAATTTTGGCACCCCCTCCAATATCTGTGTGTAATATATCGTTGGATAGCCATAGTTGAGCAGAACAAAAGTTACTGTGAGTCAAGGTCCAAATTTTAGTCCGATCAGATTTATGCAGTACTAAATATATCAGTTTATCATGTACTGTACTATATATATTATATAGTACATCATCGTGATATCCTGGTACTTCTAATAATAATTCTCCACAGAAAGACCAATTACTCAATTTAACAAAGTTTATTGAAAAGAGCTTCTCTACATTTCTGTTCTCCTTGTATTTAAAATAGATTATTGTAAAATTTCTCAATACATAATGTACAGAGTTTCATTATGAGATTTCAACTTTTTGAGAATTCAACATTATATCAATCCAAAATAAAATATAGTAGAACTTTTAAGAAACAATGTTCTCGCTAGTTCTTCTTTTACAAATAAACTGTTAAATTTAAAAAAGAAATGTGGTGGTTTAATTTTTAATATTTTAAGCAAGTACCTACTCAAGTATATATCATTTAATATTAATTATATAAGATATTCAGATAGTTTTATTTTTTATAAGTGGTGATGACTGGGATGTGCCAAAGTAAAATCCCATTCGTCCCATATTTTTTAGAACTAATCCCATTCGTCCCTAGTGGGACAAATATGGTGGGTGGTGGCGAAGAATGGAACATACCCATTGAAATGGGTTGTATAGTTTATTGCATGTGAGATACTCTGTAAGTTGTTTATGAACTATCGATTCAATGACTTCGTATAGATAAGGTAAGATTAAGATTGGACGGAATTCGTTAGGAAGTGTGGGATTTGTAACTTTAGGGAGAGGTAATAATGCATGTCCCAGTAAATTCAAAGACGATATGTAATTCGTGTGTATATTTATTTATAAGAACATAATAAAATCACATAGCAATAGATTGTTACAAATCGCTTATGGCATGCAGGGTCAATACAAAAACTTATTTGCTAAAATACACTTACACTTAAAAGAATTACATTAATAGGCGGATTTTTCTTTATCATACTTACTAATTAATACTTAATTTTTATAACAGTATAGCACTTGTTCTTATTTGTACGATTGCAATTAATTCATTGCTCATTAATTAAAACATCAATTAACTCGTAATTCACTAATTTCTTACTAATTCTATCAGTCAGGTAAAACTTATTGAGGTAACAATTAATGTAGGGGTACATAAAGGGGTTTGGGTAAAATTGGCGTCGTTTGTGAAATTAGCGGCCAGTAATTGGTTATTATTCAAGAGCGGAAAAAAGCGATCAAAGGCTACCCAAACCCCTTTACTACTACCCAGGTAGGCACTTAATTAAAATAATTATATCAGCCTTTATACTATCCTATAAGTACATATTAATATAAATACTGTTTAAACTTCTCGATCGTTCGAGTTGAGGAACAATGTGAATATTATTGAACGAGCGAAGCGTCATATTTCTACAACATTTTGTCGCTTCGCTCGCTTACCTATATTCAATAGTAATAAAACGGCATGTCGGATTACAGATGCCGCCGGATTAGACAGAAGCCAGATCACTTGGGTCTTCTCTATTAACATTTAGGATTATTATAAAAATAAATTTCACAGCAATTCTATCACCACAATAGAGCGATCAATATCTACATATGATATACAATAGATTAGTCTTTATAGCACAAACTAAGATCTCCCAATGGGTTAAATCAAATATATTTAATAAACAAAATGTATCGACGAATATCTTGATTAAAATTTACAATCATAATTGACGCAAGGAAACGTGTGCGTTACGCCAGCGGAAAGTTATCGAATTTCTCAACTTTAACCACACACATAATTAGAGTGTCAGGTCGTGTAATTGTGACCGAAGTTTTGAATTTGTGTATCCAACCGCTTAGAGATATCCACTAAGAACACTTTCCGCTGGAGGAAACGCCCAGCGGCACCTTTTTTTCCCTGAAGACTTTTCTGAAAATAAATTAGCCAGAAAATTAGAGTATAACGTGCTGTAAATGTGTGTGTGTATCTTAGATTAGTGTGCCTCAAGTTTTTGTAGTTATTCAAAATGCCGCTGGAGTAACGTTTGCATACTTTCTATATCTCAAGAACGGTAAAGCACGCAAATTTCATTTTTTTACACACGATCTTAAGAGTTTGTGTGTAACTTGAGCAAAATCAGAATTTAAAAAAAATGCACCGGTTAGAAGTTACTAGCAAAAATAAAATAAACTAAAATCGGCCCTAGCACTGTAAATAGGAGTCATAGAGATGAATTGTTGACAGTGGTACATACCTCTTGATTGTCTGCAACGTACAGTTAAGTCTCGTTAGCCTACTGTTAGCCGAAAACTAATTAGCGATGCATAATCAAGATGAATTTTGATCTTAGATTAACGATTTTGGCATGGATTTCGAAAAATTCAGATATACCAATAAATTTGAGTGTTCCTTCAGTTACCCACCTGCAAAATTGCAGCTAAATATACCTATTAATTATGAAGATATAATAAGAAACAATAACGACGCGCAAAACCGTGATAAATCGACCAAGTTTACACGACTGTCCAAAAGCGGCCGCGTAATACTTACTGTTACCATTCTGAAATTGACAGCGTTGGTGTGGGTACAGGTGCCTACACAATATTAAATAAAAAAATAAACATATATATTAAAATAAAAGGGAATAGGTGATAATTAGTATTAATTATTATAACAATATTTTCTACGTTATAATATCTTCTGTGTATACAGCCACGAGCAAAAGCATTGGTTACCCTATGGCACTTTATTTTAAGGTGATTTATGGAAAGTTAGGTACAAAAACAACATAATATTAGAATATACATTTATTTAAAATAATAAATTAATATTTTGTCAACAGCAGCGACTCTTCTCGGCATCGACTCCACCAGCTTAAAACACTCCTCCTGGGAAATGCGTTGCCACTCTTGCTTCAATGCTGTTAGTAGCGATTGTTTGCTGCTGATCGAGTGTCTCTGTATATTCTTCTTTAGAATGTACCAAATATTCTCAATTGCATTGAGATCTGGTTATTGTGGCGGCCAATCCAGGACATCGATGCCGCTGTCAGCTATCCAAGCCATGGTGTGAGCTGATTTGTGGCAAGTGGCGTTATCTTGCTGAAATTTACCGCCGTCAATACTGACGAATACTCGTGTCGCTGAAAATGTGCGTGATCAACGGCGTTAGAGCGGACCAGTACTTCAGTGTACTTCGCACTGTTCATCCGTCCCTCACATAAGATCATTTCGCCGACTCCGCCGGCGGCCATGCAGCCCCAATTCATTATTGACCCTCCGCCGTGTTTGACAGTGGGCACCACACACGCCAACCCTTCGACTGATATAGGTCACACCGGGTGTTCCAAAAACCTGCGAAACAATAAAAAGGAGCTTTATTTCACATTGAATGTTTCGATCAAATTGGGTTATTGATGTGATTTTATGTAACACTAGCAAAGGAACAAAAGCAATTAACATTACCTCGAAGTTAGATTCTTCTGAGCACAGTATATTGGTCCAGTCTTCTACCGTTCAGTCCTTGTGGTTAAAGCCGATTTTTCTTGTTGCGCTCTGACTTCTTCCTTGTTTTGCAACCTTTCAATCCAGCTTTGCGGAGCCTTCGTCTCACGGTATTCACGTTTACTACACGACCTTTTGCTTCAGATAAATCTGCAGCAAGATCTACAGCAGTTTTGAAAAATCTGTAGCAAGATTTACAGCAGTTTTTTTGCGGTCCTGTAGCGATTGCCTGATTAACAATCGGTCTTCACAAACTGTAGTATTTTTTCTTCTTCCTGATCTCGGTCTATTTTCGTGAGAACCGGTCTCCGTGAAGCGTTTCAATGCAAATTGAACTGCACATCGCGAGCACTTCACTTCTCGGGCTATGTTCACTTGTGACATGGCTTGTTCGCTTAAAATCTTAATTTTTAAGCGCTGCTCTGCACTTAGTTCACCTTTTTTAGGCATGACGAACGCGAAAAATGTGAGTCACTTGGAAAACAGGAGCAATAGTAGCGGAGAATATGTGTATGTTCAATGCAAGCACTTACAACACAATAAACCAAACAAAACAAATTTGACTTATTTTACGTAATACCGTTTTCGGGTACACCTGCATGTCGTAAACCCTTTTCTATTGTTTTATTATTGTCAAAAGACGCCGCCTATTCAATAATTAAACCACAAAATATCTAATATATAATAATGACAAAAAATTGTGGGTGCCAAATACTTTTGCTCGCGGCTGTACTACCTTTTTATTTATCTATTCGCTTTCATTTTCTTTTTCATCTTGCGTCGTATTCCTCATGTCTGAGGGTCGTGACCACCTCCACGAATGACCTTGCTACTCACGATGGTTCGCCGTTTCGTTCTGTCCTTGGCCGTGTGTAAGGCATCGTAGACGGACGTGTTCAGTGTGGTGCGGATCTGATCGGACCAACGCATCGGGCTGCAGCCTCTCGACCTTTTCCCTTCTACTTGCTAGTGACAACCAGTTCTTCAAAATTGCCAACTTCTTTCCTGGCAATAGTCTAGGATTTTCTTCAGACAGATTGTCGAGAGACGCGTTGTGATTTTAATTTGCCTAAGTACACGTACGCGTTGGTTCGATATGCTGTCCAAGGAATACGAAGCATTCTTCTCCAACAAAGCATCTATGCGGTTGCGGTCTGCTGATCTAAGTGTCCATATCTCAGCACGAAAAAAAAAGGAAGATGGAGAAGACGAAGACTTTTTACAAGATTCAATTTCGTTTTAAGTGATATATTTCTGTCTCTCCATGTTTTGTCGAGCTGAGACATGGCATTCTTGGCCATCCCAATGCGACGCCTGACGTATTTTTCACAGAAACCGTTATTACTGAAGTTCGAGCCCAGGTATGTGAAGACTTCTACCACTTGTAAGTTAAGTGCTCCAGTGAATTGCAGTTCCTTAGCGCGGTCAATAATCATGATCTTAGTTTTGAATTTGTTGATCGATAATCCGAGGCCGTTACTTATTCGTTCCATTTTTTTCAAGTTCGTTGGCCGAAAGAAGTGTTGTGTCATCGGCGTATCTGAGATTTGTGAGCCTTATTCCACCCACCCGTACTCTGCCCTCTCAGTCGTCACAGTATGATGTATTCGCCATACACGTTAAAAAGAATATACGAGAGAGTACACCCTTGGCGTACTCCTTTACCAAATTTGAAGGGCCGGAACATGGTTTGTCATTTGAAGTAATAGAGATGTTCAGGAACACCCAGCTCACCCAAGACACGCCACAGGGAACCCCAATCAACACAGTCAAACGCATTGCTATAGTCGACGAAGCACATTACAATGGGCACATTGTATTCGTAAGCCTTTTCCATGAGTTGTCTAACATTTAAAATTTGTTCACGCGTACCAACGTTCTCACGTTGACTCGTAGATCCTTTTTAGTGTAGCGGGAGAATAGAAATCGACTGAGTCCAATTTCTAGGCCAATCACCATTTGTCCATACGCTGTTGCAAATTTTTAGTAACTGGTCAACACCATAGTATCCGAGCGCTTTAAGTATCTCTGCCATTAATGTGTCAGGTCCTGACGCTTTCCTGTTTTTTAGACTGTGAAGTGCTGAGATAATTTCACAGCGTATGATATCTGGTTCTTTTCTTTGGTTCGGTTTCTAAAGTTTGCAACGAGTAAATTGTGATCCGAACCACAGTCGGCTCCAGGGAATGTCTTTACGTTGTGAACCGAAGATCTACCTCGTGTATTAATTAATATGAAGTCTATTTGATTTCTGTATCGATCTCTAGAAGATTTCCATGTGTATAGCCGTCTTAGATAAAGTTTAAAAAAGGTATTAAGAATTGAGAGATTTCGGCTATTGCAGAAGTCTCTCGCCACGTTCGTTTCGATTCCCAAGTCCAAAACTCCCAACTATTGATCTTAAGTGGACATCGAATATGTTTCCAATCTTAGCATTCCAATCAACTAATACCATAGATATTTGACGGTTTGGTATAGCATTCAACGTCTCTTCAAGTTTCCCATAGAACTGTTCTTTCTTCCACGGAAGATTAAAGCCGCGAACCCACCGCTACGCTATGTCCACGACCACGCAGCTAAGCTACGCGCAGCTCAGCTGCGTGCGTGTCTACCGTTTCCACCGAAGTACACGCGTGTATCACCACAGATCAGAGAGAAAGAAACAGATGACAGCTTCCTAAGAACGTGCAAAAAAATTATATTATATTAAAGTAAAGTATTTTATGACAATCAGTAAACCAATACAGGTTGTCATAGAGACCAGTAAACAAAAACTTAAAATTAATAAGTACTTATTGATCCATTGAAAAGTTACATTTGGGGTTGCGTTTCTTAGAGGACGCAATTTTATTTTTTTGATGTGTAAGGGGGGTAAGTGTAAAGCTAAAATCAAGTTTGTGGGGTCGCCACCCTTGTCCCACGGCCGCCATCTTGAAAATAGGGGTTGAAACGGTTTTTACGATATATCTCTTAAACTATTTATCTGATAAAAAAATTTTTTTAACGTTTTTTGTTGCAAATTAAATTCTCTATAACTTTGGTCCAGTAATTTATAAATAAAAAAGTTATAAGTGAAAATGTTCAGAAATTCGAGAAAAAAAATATATTTTTCGATATAACTTTTTTTATCATTTTACGAAAAAACGATATCAGACCATTTTTGCAGATCGTTTTTTCGACAACTTTTATATGCAACATTTTTTCATTAAGTCAATAGCTAAGGTTTTACAGCGCTCCGAAGTGAGTACTATTTTTCAGTACTCTTAACTATACATATTTTATACGTGGGTACTAATAATGTGTCATCAGTTTTTATTTTTTTTATTTTGTTATTATAATTCTTTTAATTAGTAATTTTGCAATGTTATTATTAATTAATTATTGACTCTTTTCCTCACCACCCACGAGGTAGAGTCTGGAGGCAATGTCACAATGACATTTGTTACGAGGATACCGCTGCAGCACACTCAGGCACGGTAGAAAGAGTGGGAGATACTAGTTCCTCTCCCTTCCCCTCGATCTTACGCTTTTTCGATCAGCATCACGTGACCCTGACGCGAGTTTGAAAGTTTTTACCCATACAAAAAAAAGTGCTCAGCGCCGCTAAAGAAGTTTTCACTTCAAAAAAAGAATAGTACAGTAAGAGAGGTTAGAAATAATGATAATAATAATAGCAGCTTTTCTTTTGTTCCCTAATGGTCGCTTGGGTATTTTCTACCTGGACAGCATTCTCGGTAATTTTTTTCTCGAATTTCTGTACATTTTCACTTGTAACTTTTTTATTTATAGTTTTACGACAAAAAATTACTGGACAAAAGTTATAGAGAATTTAATTTGCAACAAAAAACGTTAAATTTTTTTTTATCAGATAAATAGTTTAAGAGATATATCGTAAAAACCGTTTCAACCCCTATTTTCAAGATGGCGGCCGTGGGACAAGCGTGGCGACCCCACAAACTTGATTTTAGCTTTACACTTACCCCCCCTACACGTCAAAAAAATAAAATTGCGTCCTCTAAGAAACGCAAGGTAAGGCCTAAAAAATGTAACATTTCAATGGATCATATAACTTGAAAATAAAATAAAACGAATTATATATTCGCAAAATAAACTATGACCTTTTTAGATGCTACGTAACATAATTGTAAATTTGTATTTTTAAATGATAATATAAACAATCTCTATAATGACAATGATAAGATACAATTTACTACACCATATTCTCGTTCAGATTCCATTCCTTATATTACCGGCAAAGAGGTTTACGATGCGTTGAAAACCATGAAATATGGCAAGTCCTGGAGAAGATCAAGTTACCACAGAAGAACTCGGATCAGCATCACAAACATTTCTACCGCCACTGACCAACTTATTTAACACCATTTTCGATACAGGATCACTACCTCAAAACATATGTCATTCCAATATTGTTCTACTGCATAAAAAAGGAGACCCATCAAACATTAGTAATTATAGACCTATTAGCTTAATTTCACATATATATAAAGTTTTCATCAAAGTCATACAATATAGAATAGCCGACAAACTAAATTCACACTAACCGCCTGAGTAAGCTAGGTTTCAACCACAATTTTCTACCACTGACCATCTCCATACCCTGAACCAAATTATAGAAAAGTACAAAGAATTTAATAAACCACTATACACCCCTATTTTGAATTCGAGATACTTAATCACACAGCTAATGTAAACGACGGGTGACAATATAATAGTGAAATTATCGCTCATTTTCGTGCATAGCGTGTGCGTGTACTTCGGTGGGTTTGAGCCTTGAGAGGTAGGGGCATATATCTGAATAATATTCAGTGTACATGGCTTGGTGTCTAGTTTGAGATGATGCGAGATGACACCGGGTTGTATCCCAGAACGTGCATGTTCAATTTAGGTGGTATGAGAATGCTTACATCATGTAAGCTGGAGTCGTCTGCACCTGAGAAATACAAACGGTCTTACTACAAAACGATGTCTAAATTTGAAACACGGATTAAAATGCTGTTTACAAGTGTACCACAAATCTATGTCTACCTCTAAAATGGTTTAAACAGTGTCTGAAATGACAGTCTACTTAAAAACTCTTGAGACCCTTGTTTATAGCTATTTTTAAAATGGCTGCCCGAATTTATATCAGCTGATTTGAAACGTCAACTTACCAGTATTTCATTTTCATTATTTTTTTTGACCAAAAAAGAATATAAATATAAAAATAGATTCACCAAGACATCATGTGCGGTTTATTGTAGATCTGATAAAGGAAAATCCATTGTGTTAGCGTGATTTTATATCGATTATGATATTAGGACCTCTAAAGCATTGATATACTATATGTCAAGATTCAACATTAACCGCACTAAAACACCGCGAAGAAAATGTACTATATTTGGGGTACTCGCTTCTTGTTAACGTCAGTGTCATTTGAGTGACTTACGGAGAATATGCTCGAGAAAAATAATTAATTATGCCGGTTTGCGCCGTGAAATTGTGCCGCAATTATGTGGGAAAGAAGGATAATAACACCAAGATCACTTTTCATCGGTAAGTTTTGTTAATTTACCACTATTATTTTACGAAAACACTATTTTTTAATATGTAATTTTGTTGTTTCATCTGATCATGCCGGTGTCGTCAGTTTATTATTAGGGAAATTTGCCCAAACTATGGGAGACAAAATATAAATATCTTTACATCATTTTTAGATCAGGTGAACACTGTTGTTTTATAAAATTAGATTAGGTATATACAAATAAGTACAGAGTAAACTCTTTATAACGTCGCGCGTCGTTCGTTATTACAAAACCTCTCTATAACTTAATTAGTTCAAATTGGTTGGTTTACTACAAAACCCATACATTCATTCACTCTTTAAAACGCTAAGACATTCCCTATTACGAAGAAATATTATCATAACTACAAGTTTCACATTGCACATTGTTTTTATAATCAGCCTTTTGAGGTGCCGAAATTTCTAAAAAATAAAATCCTGAGTAATAAACTGCCGTCTCGCTTTTGTTATTGTTTATTGTCCTAAAATTTGTGCCATTATTCTTAGGTTGACATTGTCCATCGTTACCTATTGTCACGGTAATACTATCTATATAGAAGTGCTCCTGGCCCAGTGCTACTCGCGGATTATTTTTAGTGTATATTATTTGTCTAATTTATAGGAATGTTGTATTTGTTTGTTTTTATTTTAATTCAAAGAGTGTATATAATATTGTTACTACTGTTTTAGCCTAATTAGCAACGTTACATTTATATGTTACCTACCTAATGTTATAATGATTGTATAGATAAATATTTTAAATGTATTTTTTTATTTGTTATTAAAATAAATAATACACTAAACTACAAAATAGTAACTTTATTTAAGACCCTAAACTCGATAACTGACGGTTTTTGTACTTTTTGATCTAGTCATATTATATGAAAAGCGTATTTTATAAACATGCTTTTAGGTAATAATTAAAGGAAATATTGTCATCTAAGAAATACTCAGAGAAAAACAATATTATACAGAAAACTTAAAAAATATATCTAGAAAACTGAACATATGTTTTCTGAATTTCACGTTTAGCATTAACTTCCATGCCTTCCAATTCTAGTAATTCGACCAATTTAGCACTAAAAATTAAACAAACTTAAAGTCCAGATCCTTATTAAGGAAATACTCAGAGGAAAATTTAATTGTTATTATAATTATTAATGAAATCGAAAAAAATATAAAGTTAGAATTTGTAAAAATCACAGTCAAGAAAATCGTAATTTACGTTGATAAATGATGCTCAAAACGTTATTAAAATTACCTCAAATAATCAAAAAAGAATATTTTCTACAACAATTATACTAAAAAAAAATCTCTAAAACAAATTGTCTTTTTTTCTACAAATATTTTAAAATCATCATAAAACTACTATAAACTCGGACGCACGAAACAATTCAAATCAGTCTGCCGCGAGGCTTTTTAGAGAGAGGACGTATCGCTCCTACCGAGCGTTTGACCTTTGCGGCGCGTACGAATTTTATGCGATAACTCATCAACATGTTTTGATACTCGATAATAATTTTTGTTTTATAATTTGAATTATTTATTAAAAAAAAATATTAACATTTATGATAACAAATAATGTTTTAGAAATAATGAGCAATAAAACAACATTATTTTAAACCGACTTCAAAAAAGGAGGAGGTTCTCAATTCGGCCGGTATGTTTTTTTTTATGAATATGTTCAACGACATCTCCGTCAATTCTGTACCGATTACTAAAATTCTTTTTTTATTCAAAAGAATGGACTTGCCGTTTGGTCCCATGTCAAGGAAACCAGGATCTAATGATGGCATTCTAGAGAAATTGAGAGGAACTTTAGAAAATCGTAGGGTGATTAGTGCATTTGTTAAGTTTTTCGTTAATTATCTTAAAGCATTATAATTAAATGAAGGTTTGGAGTCGATCTGATGATGGACCTGGAAGATAGTCGAGGGAACTCTTCAACGACTAACAGCAGTTACCTCGTGTTTGGGCTTGATTAATTTGTATCGATGAGACCTTTACAACCAGATAGGTTGTGACACTCAAAAGTAAAAAAAACCGACTTCAAAAACTGAAAAGTATAAAATAACAAATATTTAATTTAATACACCTCTTATGCGATGCTAATTAATACCTTTGTGTGTATGTTACCTATTGATAAGTGTGAAGTCGGTGCCAAGCCTTAAAGAAATAAAAATAATAATAAAAACTATTAGAAAAATAAACTACAAAACTATAATTCGAGACGACCGTTAACGAACGTTTGCCCGCTTGGGTTGGTCGCATTTTTATTTTATTTATGTGCTACATCGCATAAGAGGTATTACATTAAATATTTGTTATTTTATACTTTTTAGTTTTTGAAATCGGTTTTTTTTTTATCAAAAACGGAAACGAAATAATTTAGAAAGTCCTGCTTTTAGCGCTAAAAGGTTGTCCCGATAATATATGTTGTACATATACAGAGAATGCATTTTTCAAGTAGGCGTGGTAGACGATATTCGAAACTATATGGAAAGGAATATCGAAAATTGCTGGCGATTTTAATAAAAACTAAAACTGCAATTAGTATATGAAAAATCAATACCATTATGGCAAAAAATATATTATTCACAAGTAAGTTATAGACTTTTTTTTACTCGTATGTTGCTTTGTTTTTAAAAAGTTTCGTTACTTACCAAAAAAAAATCATGTCTTATTTTAAAAACAAAAACTAAGTATTTGTTTTATTCATTATTCCTTGTTGTGAATAATGGAATATCGAATCGAAAGGTATTACGTAAATTATATCTAATCATATACTACCTACTATGAATCGTAAAAAAAATATACTCGTATTTTTACTTTTGTCAATAACTTTTACACAATTTATAATTTCCAATGGATCAAAACCATTCGGCCGGAGTATTCAGAGCGAGCGCGCCGTCACCACATAGACAGTGTGCATGCGGACACGCGTGCGCGTCTGTGTGAGTGAAAATTTGAGTTGTCGCGCGGCAGATCAATCCTCTTAAGTGCTAGTTATAAACTGTGTTACGGTAAGGTAAGGCATCTCAAACCACGCGCACATATAGGCTCCACAACATGTAAGGTGACCTCTGTTGCTGTAGTAAGGGCGGTACCACGTCGGTTATGGGACGGATACGGTCGACATTTCCTCTCCACCAGGGTGAAGCCATCCACGTCGCCTTTCTCTGCTGCACTGACTGCTGCTCGCTGTTTCTTCGGTGCAGCTACGCTCTTAACATCGATGGTACGCACCAGATGAGGCTTGTAGGGTAGCGGCTGGCGGGATACCTGCGTGTAACTCTTCTGCTGAGGGACACGTGCAGCAGAAAAGGAAACAGTTGGCACGGGAGTCGGTGTATCAGTTCGTTTGGCACTCGCCTTTTTTGATAGAAGTGACAAAACGATTATTCGGCCGAACATTGAGGCAGTTGTTGCGACACGACACGACTGCTCGTGTTCACGGTACAAACGAAACGCAACGGTAGAAATCCAATAATTGCTACTCTTCTACGTATCCGTGTTTTAACAATTTAAATTTGTATGAAAATATAAAATTTAACACAACTGCAACGTGGATCGAATAAATAGTCAGACATAAAATGAGTCAGTCAGACAACTGGGACAACGTTCGATCAAGTCAATTCAAAAAACGGTTTACGGATTAAACGATCTTTGAAAATGAAAATAAGTCTGTCCTTCAATCAAAAATTATATTTATAGACAATAATACTTTAAAAAATAAATTATATCAATCAATAACTTAATTCAACAATTATTATAAACTTTTGAGACACATTTGTGTATGTTGTTCTCAACTTGTACTGCATATAACGTAACGCGTTTATGTATTGCCATACGTATTTTAATAAAACCAGAGAGAAACTGTGTCGTGATCCTTATTCAATGATTAAAATCATGTTTCTGAAGAATAGAGCTGGACAACGATTTGTGGTAAGAAAAATTCAAACACTGCCTAACTCGCTAAAACAGTATTTGACTGAACAGTGGTCTAGAAAGTGTTTAAACATCATTTTGTAGTAAGAGCGTAAATGTTTTATTATGACGAACTGTGTACATTTGTGTACGCGTCTGTATCCATAACGCTGTCAAGTTCAGAATGGTAACAGTAAGTATTGCGCAGCCGGTTTTTTGACGGCCGTGTAAACTTGGTCGGTTTATCACGGTTTTGCGCGTCGTTATTGTTTCTTATTATATCTTCATAATTAATAGGTATATTTAGCTGCAATTTTGCAGGTGGGTAACTGAAGGAACACTCAAATTTATTGGTATATCTGAATTTTTCGAAATCCATGCCAAAATCGTTAATCTAAGATCAAAATTCGTCTTGATTATGCATCGCTAATAAGTTTTAGGCTAACAGTAGGCTAACGAGACTTAACTGTACGTTGCAGACAATCAAGAGGTATGTACCACTGTCAACAATTCATCTCTATGACTCCTATTTACAGTGCTAGGGCCGATTTTAGTTTATTTTTTTATTTTTGCTAGTAACTTCAAACCGGTGCATTTTTTAAAATTCTGTTTTTGCTCAAGTTACACACAAACTCTTTAAGATCGTGTGTAAAAAAATGAAATTTGCGTGCTTTACCGTTCTTGAGATATAGAAAGTATGCAAACGTTACTCCAGCGGCATTTTGAATAACTACAAAAACTTGAGGCACACTAATCTAAGATACACACACACATTTACAGCACGTTATACTCTATTTTTCTGGCTAATTTATTTTCAGAAAAATCTTTAGGAAAATAAAGTTACTATGCTACTGAAACGGAGGATAAATCGGCGGAGGCTGAAATCTTCCCATGAACTGTTGGTAGTTCGGCGGCGGGTGGCGCTGGGGCTGGCCGGTCACCGCGTCTGCTTCACTCGGTCTCATTTCACACATGGCCATCGCCGGTTGTATTGCGTACCATAGGAATGAAGTGACACTCACTTGGTGGGCCCGCGGGACACGGCGTGTAAGAAGCCGGCCCGACCGCCGACGGCGTGACATCAGGCGGCGGGGCGAACGGGCGCACGGGCCCCGGCGCCGGCGTGGGCGGCGGGAATTGCGCCGGCACCGGCGTCCTACTCACTGGCGGGCCGCAGTAACTCCAGCAGGCGTTGGCGCGGGTCCGCGGATGTCGAGTTTACAGTGCTCGAACTTCTCGCCAGGGAGAGCAACAGATTGATTTCGTCCTGCGTCAACGAGCCCTGCTAATTCACACAATTGTTTCCATTAGACTTGATCATTATTATGTTAGCAAACGGGATTATAAAAAGTGTGCTACATACTGAATCCAAAATATTTGTAGAACTAGTGCTGCCGAACACGTAGTCACGCACTAAGGGAAGGATTCATATCTGACGGAACATGCGTTGCGTATTATCGGTCGCGTAACGCCAGAACAGACAAATGTATAGAAAAACACTTGACAGTTCACACTCAACGCACTAACGTACGTAATCGGTTGGGTGTGAACGGTCGAGTGTTTTTCTATACATTTGTCTGTTCTGGCGTTACGCGACCGATAATACGCGACGCATGTTTCGTCAGATATGAACCTTCCCTTAGTGTAGATGCGACTGTCGCGGGGGTGTAGCAGGCGGTGGCTGTAAACATACAATATTGAATCAAATTGCATGATACGTGATATTAATAATTGTGGATTTGATTTACTTTGCAATTCAAACAATTATATATACTTACGGTAGTAAACATAGACATTTGACTGGATTGACATAAACCCTGAAATTTTTATTACAAAAGCTGTTAATATATCACAATCAACAATGTATGTGTATTTCAATTAAACATTCCCTTTTATACTTACATTCATTTCAATGAAATCGTCCAATACGCGAAACATTGACGGATTGACCACCGTTTTCATCAATAGTTTTCCATTCTCATAATTATCTGAGAGTTTTTCTAAAACCTCTCTTCGATGTTCATCTACTTGCAGTAACCTTTCCATTTCTTGCTTGTATAACTCTAATCTAAAACAAAAAATGTTATTCATGAATATTAATTGATGATATAAAAATCAACGGTCTTACTACAAAATGATGTTTAAACACTTTCTAGACCACTGTTCAGTCAAATACTGTTTTAGCGAGTTAGGCAGTGTTTCAATTTTTCTTACCACAAATCGTTGTCCAGCTCTGTTCTTCAGAAACATGATTTTAATCATTGAATAAGGATCACGACACAGTTTCTCTCTGATTTTAATAAAATACGTATGGCAATACATAAACGCGTTACGTTATATGCAGTACAAGTTGAGAACAACATACACAAATGTGTCTCAAAAGTTTATAATAATTGTTAAATTAAGTTTTTAATTGATATAATTTATTTTTTAAAGTATTATTGTCTATAAATACAATTGTTGATTGAAGGAACAGACCTATTTTCATTTTCAAAGAACGTTTAATCCGTAAACGAAACGTTTTTTGAATTGACTTGATCGAACGTTGTCCCAATTGTCTGACTGACTCATGTCATGTCTGACTATTTATTCGATCGACGTTGCAGTTGGGTTTAATTTTATATTTTCATACAAATTTAAATTGTTAAAACACGGATACGTAGAAGAGTAGCAATTATTGGATTTCTACCGTTGCGTTTCGTTTGTACCGTGAACACGAGCAGTCGTGTCGTGTCGCAACAACTGCCTCAATGTTCGGCCGAATAATCGTTTTGTCACTTCTAACAAAAAAGGCGAGTGCAAAACGAACTGATACACCGACTCCCGTGCCAACTTTTTACTCTTCTGCTGCACGTGTCCCTCAGCAGAAGAGTTACACGCGGGTATCTCGCCAGCCGCTACCCAAAAAGCCTCATCTGGTGAGTACCATCGAGGTTAAGAGCGGAGCTGCAGCGAAGAAACAGCGAGTAGCAGTCAGTAAAGCGAAAAAAGCCGACGTGAATGGCTTCACCTTGGTGGTGATTCGAGGAAACGTCGACCGTAACCGTCCCGTAAGCGACATCGTAACGCCCCTACTACAGCAACAGAGGTCGCCTTACGTGTTGTGGAGCCCACCTGCACCGTATCGTTTACTTCAAGTACCTACGAAGTACAGGTACATGTTCCTCATATATTTGTAATGATTTTAATATGTGCGCGAGAAGCCTTACCTTACCGTAACGCTGTGTAACTAGCACGGGAGGTAGGGTCTCGATCATTACTTTAAAAATATAATGTACTAAAGTTGTCTAATTAAATAAATTGAATTCAATGATACAATGCAGTTTTTCATGAGAATATAAATATATTAATACGTTTAGAATACTTTTTTACATTCCCGCCTTTTAGAGTGTGCACTCGTGAGCACTAACGCCATCAAGCGGTCCTTGTAGTAACAATGTACCAAGAGGTTGAATAACAAACTAAAGAGGTCATAATATCATAATCGATATAAAATCACGCTAACACAATGGATTTTCCTTTATCAGATCTACAATAAACCGCACATGATGTCTTGATGAATTTATTTTTAGATTTATATTCTTTTTTGGTCAAAAAAGTAATGAAAATGAAATACTGGTTGAAGTTTCAAACAGCTCATAGAAATTCAGGCAGCCATTTTAAAAATAGCTCTAAAAAAGGGTCTCAAGAGTTTCTAAGTAGACCGTCATTGCAGACACTGTTTAAACCACTGAGCTAGACATCAATTTGTGGTACACTTTTTTGTAAACAACATTTTAAACTATGTTTCAAATTTAGACTTAGTTTTCTAGTAAGACCGCAATTGTTCATATAAACAACAATAACAGTGTCTAAATAAACCAGCGACTTAGTTTTACCTTTGCTCAGACCATTACATACTCAAGATAAATTTAGTCGCTGCGCATTCTCGTGTCTGCCAGGCTAGCATGACTTCGAAAACGTGATAGATATAGCAATTTATCAAATCCAACTGTCAAAATATGATGAAAATATCCGCCATATTTAATTTTACCACGTAGTCGTTTATATTTAGGTTAAAGATAGGCTCACGATAAACAGAGATTTAGATGTAGATTATATTCCGTAAGGAAGGTGACATGTCTAAAATTCGCCCCATTAATGATTTGTTTTGTTAAACAAATCATGGGGAGTTAAACAATCATTAATGGGGAGTGAAACGCGCTTTGCTCTATGACACTCGCCACACACCCTTCCGCTCTTCATTCGGTGACTCACACTACGCACGAGTAACGCGGCTCTCGACCTACATTACATGCGCACAAATAGATAATAATTATATCTTAATTTGGTTGAGACCAAACCTGAGTTTCTGCTGCATACAGTTTTCCGCACGCGTTCTCATTGGAGCCATCTGTTTTCTTCGCTTTGCATGGTGTTTCAACTGAGAACAAAACGAATCAGCGCCAAGCAAAAACATTAGCTGTTAGATAGTTGGACACATTTACATAAATTATATAACGCAACATGCACACGATACACAAAGACCGATATTCTATTTGACTATTTTTAATTTTCGCATTTCATTCAAATAGGTATATATTTTATATTACACTTCATTTCTATAAATTAGAGAATTGGGATCAAAACTGGGTAAAAAAAAAAATGAAATTCTAATTTGCCGGTAACTCTAGTAGGTAATACAAAAATATTGTGTGCTTTACGCCAGCGGAAAGTTATCGAAATTCTCGACTTTAACCATTTAGAGTGTCAGCTCTTGTAATTGTGACCTTGAATTTGTGTATCCATATCCTTTCATTTTCATAAAGACAAAATATTAAAACGAAAATATATACCTATTGTAGAAAATATTGTTATAATTGATTATTTGAAAAAAAAAATGTGATAAACGGAAAGATAATATTACAGTTTTTTAACAAACTAATTTTGGTTTTTGTTTCTTTGAAATAATTAAAAGTTACATGAAATTAAAAAATTAATTTAAATTCAGAACCGAAAACACGCCGATAGCTGTCTGTGACGTCATAATGTTAGTTTTGATTATTGTCGCGAACGCTGTACCATAAATAACTAAATAGTTACTACGCTGTACCATACACTTACTATAACATTATGACCTCACAAACATGACAACAGTTTACAGTCACGTGATTTTTATTAAAATTTTTAATTGATTCTAATTAGTTAAATAAACATTATTAAAGTTTTTAACATTGAATATCGATATAATTAAATATAATGTATAAAAAAACAGTACTTTTTTTTTTTTCAAATACTCAATTATGCTAATAGTAAGGCTAATAGGTACTTCTTTACTGTACTTAATTTTTTTATTGTACCTGTATATGAATAAAGTTAAACACGCTAAATGTTGTATTATGACGAACTGTGTACATTTGTGTGCGTGTCTGTATCCATAACGCTGTCAATTTCAGAATGGTAACAGTAAGTATTGCGCAGCCGGTTTTTTGACGGCCGTGTAAACTTGGTCGGTTTATCACGGTTTTGCGCGTCGTTATTGTTTCTTATTATATCTTCATAATTAATAGGTAATAATAGGTATAGGCATAATAATGCTGCAATTTTGCAGGTGGGTAACTGAAGGAACACTCTAATTTACATTATTACAAGACACTTTTATTAAACTTTGAAGCTCTTAACACACCATCCTAGTTTAGATATGATAGGTGTTCCTAAACTACTATTGACGGTTGTTCTTTTTCCTCCTCATATTAGGAGTAGATCAATCTGATAGCGGTTGTTCTTCTTGTACTATAGCTTTTACGTTATTAATTGTCTGTTCGGTGATATTATCTTTATAGGGTTCCGTACCCAAAGGGTAAAAATGGGACCCTATTACTGAGACTTTGCTGTCCGTCCGTCCGTCTGTCCCCAGGCTGTAACTCAAGAACGGTGATACTTCGTGTGCGAGTCCGACCGCTTGATATTTTATTTGGGTCAAATCTAGTTATAGAAATTAGACCCTCTTCCTAATAGATCTTAAATAAGATGGCCACCACTGGAAAATGGCGGGCTATTTATTTTATCGCTACTTTCTTAATATGGGGTATCAAACGAAAGGGGTTATATTAAAAAGAATAGAGTTCTTAATGAAAATAAAATGAAAAGCCAATATTGCAGAGAAAACTTAAATACAAATTGAGTAAAAAACTTTTTGAGTTAAATGGTTTTATTGAAATGACAATGTTCAAAAACCAAAAAAATATCCAGTAAGTCCTAGGTAAAAAACAAGATCGTTAGGTGTGTGAAACTTCTATCTAGTACGCGTGCCCAACAAAGATTTTGACAAGTTACACCCAAAATTATAAGTGCCAATCATTATAGTTAGTATATTTCGTTTGACTGTACAATAATTGGCATTGTGCCAATCACTACACAGTCAAACAAATTAAACTATAGTTATTAGCACAGGTAAAAACCCGAATTATTTAATTTTACAATGCTAAAATAACTTTTATCACTGCATAAATCGATAATTTATTGAATAGATAGAAAACTTCATGGAAATTTACCTAAAAATCACCTTTTTTACTATCAGATGCAGCCACCGGACTTTATTGATAAAATTTATCAAACTCGTGCATACATTTTTTTAAATAGCCGTTATAGAAAATTTTTATTTTTTTTTATACACCCTTATTTTGAAATTGCGATACCTTATCTCACAGATAATGTAAACGACGGGTGACAATATAATAGTGAAGTTAGTTTTTTTCTTTTGCTTTTATTTAAAAAGTTGTGATAAGTCAAAGATTTTCAAAATCCCGCCGAATTTTATTGTTATTCTACACCGAACGCTGCGATACACAGCTGAGCGCGGTCATCGACCCGAGCCGTCACAGAATACTTGATAGCTAGTGTGCCGTCTGGTAATACGACATTTATTTGGTATTTTTTAAAGATAAGTAATCGACTATCATTTTTGATATTTTTATTGGATATATGGATTCAGTTACTGCTACAGATATTCTGATTTTAATAAGTCCCATATTTTCAAAATAGGGGTGTATATTAATAAGAGCTGCCGGTATAAGAAAATGTATATTCTAGCAATTATTTATGGTCCTATGGTCTAAAATATAACAATTTTCTTATTATACGGGATAAAGAGGCAGACGGTCAATGATTGTGGAGGGGCCAACAATAGTACTGTTTACCCTATATGGTATATTGATATGTTCAACCATTCTATCGCTGAGCAAATTTGTACCGACTACGACTACTACTATGACGTTTTTTTTATTATATTTATGAATAAATACATAATTCAAGAGAATATCATTATATTTTACCTTCATTGTTTGGTGCTGCCAATCTTTTAAGACTGTTGCTTGGTGGTATATTGGCAGGTAATGGTGGAGGTGTCCTACTTGGGTCATACCTGAAATAAAGTGAAAATTAAATAAATTTATTCTAGTATTTCATCAACATACAAAGTTCAATGTACTTACGGTGGTGGAACAGCAGGCGGAGGGTGGCTGATGGGGAGAGGACCACCTGGCGGACCGGTGGGCGTTGTTGGGGTTAAGGGCGGAGGGGCTGAAACATTGCAATAGTATAAGAAATTGGGTTTTCATTCATTTTATACCAGTGTACACTGTGAAATGATATAAATTCAAGGTGATGTGCGGATTCACCTGTGACCCATGTGATATGGCACTAAGTGTGGGTTACTGGTATCGTAACCGTGTATTACCTGTGTATAATGGTGGTGTCGGCCGCGCTGGAGTCGTGCTGGTGGTGGGCGGCGGAGGCGGAGGGGCGGCATGAGTAATGTTTCCATGGAGACAGGCAGGGGAGCACATCGGGCGCCGCCAGTGGTAGGCGCCGTCGGGGCTTGCGGTTGCGTTGCATTCTTCGATGTCGATGCGACGCTTTGATCTGTACTTTTGGGTAATGAAGACATCGTCTTGTATCTCTCAGTCAATACTCTCGGTATCACACCATTGGACAAGAACTTTTTTTGTTCTTCTTGACTAGCATGCAGGTAAGTGCAAGCGCGCCTAAAACATCCTTGTCTATTTTGATAATTGTGGCAAAATTTCAATGTCGATTTCATAAATTCAAACTCTAGTTCGTGCTTGTATTTGCACTGTCCACCCATCAGGCAGATTCCCCACACAAAGTCTCGGCAGAGCGTTTGTTCCCTCGACGCAGAATTTTTAAGGCGTGAATCCGTTGGTGGCGCTGCCTGTTCTGATACAAGTGATGCAGGCTGGCGGCCATCTTGATCTTCATTTTGATTCATGCACCACGCGGTTGCACATTATTTTGATACTTCATAAATTTTACTGTGTGTTCAACTGAAAATCCCTCCGCACAGAGAACTTTCTTTCTGCTAGGACTTCTACTGTAAAAATTCTAAAGCCTGCATAACGTAGATCAATGTTATCTTCTTCTTTTTTGTTCTTCAGTCTTTTAAGACTGTTGCTTGGTGGTATATTGGCAGGTAATGGTGGAGGTGGCCTACTTGAGTCATACCTGAAATAAAGTGAAAATTAAACAAATTTATTCTAGTACTAGCTGATGCCGGCGACTTCGTCCGCGTGGAAATTGGTTTATTTATTTTACGTACCTAGTTGAATTTTTCAAAGTTATCAAACAAATTCTATACCGGATGTTGAAATTATTTTAATCATATGTAATCATTACGAAGAAAACAATTATTTTTCTATACTTAATAAAAAATATCAGAACAATACTTGGTTATGTAAAATTTCTGTTTTAACTCCTCGAAATGATTAAGCATGTGCAATAAATAATGAAATACTGTCGCGTATTCAAGGAGAGCATATCTCTATCAATATAATGATGGATCAAGAAGAATCCACAAATTATCCGATAGAATTTCTGAATTCATTAAATGTTCCTGGACACCCCTCATCTATACTAATAATAAAACAGTAGAACCACCGTGTCTGTACATTAAATAAATTTACCTAAAACTGATAGGGGGGGATAAAAGAAGGTCAAAGGAACACAAAAAAACAACTTTCGACTTTCTTTCCTGTCTGTCTGTCTGTTCACGATAATCTCAGAAAGTACTGAACGGATTTTCATGGCGTTTCCACATATGGATTAAGCTTAATCTGGCGCAATATATAGGCTTTGTTTTATCTCATTTGGATAACGAAAAGAAAAGTTATCAATAAAAATCTATTTTGTTGTTTTGAAATTAATAAACAATACTCCGCCCACGACATCGCTTGTGTAATATCCGTTTATATCGCGCAAGTTACCATCTTAGTTAGTTCTAAGTTATTGAGATATTCTTTAAAATTTGGGAGGAATCGTAGTCTTTGTTGTTCATCGGTCCTCTGATTTCAATCAAAAAATATATTTATCAACACTTCGCTTCCTTTTGACGAGAAAACATTGCTGATAAAAATATGTACTACATTTTGGATTTTGTATAATAATATTTCGTAGATATCAAATTTGACAGAATATAGAATACTTCAATATCAAACGCTTAAAGGGCGTATGCACATAGCGGATTTTCACGCAATCGAAACTTTTGTGAACAAGCAAAAAATAGTATAGACGTAATATTAAAGTGCCGTGTACGTATGTACTGTGTTAAAGAAACATCAACTGAGTGTAAAGACACTTCTTAAAGCCCTTAATAAAAAAACAATAAGAAAACTGCTGATGGATGCATTATTAACACAAATATTTTATTAAATAGTTTAAGATAAATTAAAATAACTTATTATTAGCCTTTTAGAAAAATGCGTTCAAAATTTTCGCCTCAGCCAGGACTTGAACCCGGAACCATGCTGAATCGTAGCACCGCTCTATCCAATTGAGCTACCGAGGGGATTAGATCGTAATATCGTATAAAAGTTCTCAAAATGGTGCATCAGACATCAAAAAAATATCTACAGCGCCGTCAAGGTATCAATTCAATAAACAAAATAGTTTTTGGCTACTACTGCCATAACTACGCAATTCTGCTAATGTCAAAGTAGGTAAACGTAAAACAACACGAGAGAGATTGGTCATTAAATTTTTTTTCAACACACTTCCTCATAAAGGGGCTCTTATTTGTGCAAAAACAGTTGAATAATGACACGCTTGATTCACTAGTGAGTTATAGATTGTTTTTTTAAATTGCTTTGATTTTAAAAAAGTTTCAATACCAAAAAAATTGTGTCCATACATTTTAAAAACAAACTTCAACTATGTTGCCTTACTTTCGGTAGGTCTATGGTCGATTCCATTCATTCATTAATTCGATTTTTTTTTAATTAGTATATTTTTTTAGTCTTTGGCCGATCACCATTGTTGTGTTGGATGCGCGCGAATAGAAAAACTGTTTATTTATTAGCGAAAAATGATAATTTCTTCGCAAGTGTGTTGAAAAACGTTGTATGGTACACGCGTGTATTGATGATTACTATTCTCGGCTATCTTCTGACCCTCGCCTGACGGCTCGGGCCTCAATAGCGCCTCGGAAGTAATCACCAACTTACCTCGCTTGTACCATAAATAACTATTATCGAGTATAATCCGTCACGGTTTTAAATATATTGGTGCATTCAACCTTCTTTTTGTTAAATCAAGCAAAAATTGTGATACCCATCTATAAATACTTTAGGACAAAATAAATGCTTTTAAATTATTGTTCACTGTCTTTGTGTGCTTGCATCATGTACAAAACTTTGTTATATGATAGTTCATATTCAAAGAATTTCTCTATAAATTACATTAATAGTTTTGCCTTCCGGGGCTATAAATAAATAAATTACTGACCCGTGAGCAGGCCACATATAGTTGGCCATGCTAAAAACAATTAGACCTTAGGATTTATTTGTTGTCATAGCAAAGCACACCACGACTGGGAATTTGGTGCCCTTGAATTGGAATGGAAAATTGTTAGGGATGAGTGGTATTCTTTGTATCAAGACGGTTTCTTCAACACCACAACCGGTCAAAATTTCTGCCTCAATTATATTAGGTTGTAGATTTATGACCTTTAATTGAGTACCATTGCACAGTTTAGGACCTTAATTACGAATATAAGACTTATAGGAACACTGATTTTTAAATGTATTGTATGTGAGGGGTGTCCAGGAACATTTAATGAATTCAGAAATTCTATCGGATAGTTTGTGGATTCTTCTTGATCCATCATACTATTGATAGAGATATACTCTCGACTTCCTCCTTGAATACGCGACAATATTTCATTATTTATTGCATTTAGTTAAACATTAGTTAAATAGTTAGGCAGGTATATGATTTTATAGACATACTAGCTGTACCTCGCCGTTTTCACACGCGTAGTTCCCGTTCCCGTTCCCATGGAAATCTCGGGATGAAAACTATTATATGTCCTATTCTCAGACCTACTGAATATGCTCACAAAATTTCATGAGAATCGGTCAAGCCGTTTCGGAGGAGTACGGGAACAAACATTGTGACACAAGAATTTTATATATAAGATATTTTTTATTATAGAAAAATAATTGCTTTTTAGTAATGATTACATATGATTAAAATAATTTTAACATCCGGTATATAATTTGTTTGATTACATAGAGTATAACTTTGAAAAAGGCAACTAGGTTCGTGAAATAAATAAACCAATTTCCACTCGGACGAAGTCGCTGGCACCAGCTTAGTATACAATAAATTTAAAAATCGGTGTTTCTATAATTCTTATTCGTAATTTAAGTCCTAAACTGTGCAATGGTTCTCGATTAAAGGTCATAAATCTACAACGTAACATAATTGAAGCAGAAATTTTAACCGGTTGTGGTGTCGAAGAAACCGTCATGATACCAATGGTATTCTTGGGAATACCACTCATCCCTAACAATTTTCCATTCCAATTCAAGTGCACCCAATTCCCAGTCGTGGCGTGCTTTGCTATGACGATAAATAAATCCCAGGGCCAGAGACTAAAGGCCGCTGGTGTCGACCTAAGGTCTAATTGTTTTTAGCATGGCCAACTATATGTGGCCTGCTCACGGGTCAGTAATTTATTTAGTTATGTTAGCCCCAGAAGGCAAAACCATCAATGTAGTTTATAGAGAAATTCTTTGAATATGAACTATCATATAACAAAATTTGTACATGATGCAAGCACACAAAGACAGTGAACAATAATTTAAAAGCATTTTTTTTGTCCTAAAGTATCTATAGATGGATATCACAATTGTTGCTTGATCTAACAAAAAGAAGGTTGAATGCACCTATATTATTTAAAACTCAATACTGCCAACCTTTGTGTAAAGAATATCATACATTTTAGGACCTTTGCACACTGCCTATTTTTCACTCTCACGTAGATATCGTGACGGATTATACTCGATAAAAAAATTTAATGACCAATCTCCATCGTGTTGTTTTGCGTTTCACGTTTACCTACTTTGACATTAGCAGAATTGCGTAGTTATGGCAGTAGTAGCCAAAAACTATTTTGTTTATTGTATTGATACCTTGACGGTGCTGTAGATATTTTTTTTATGTCTGATGCATTTTGAGAACTTCAGTATATTACGATCTAATCTCCTTGGAAGCTCAATTGGATAGAGCAGTGCTACGGTTCAGCATGGTTCCGGGTTCAAGTTCTGGCTGAGGCGAAAATTTTGAATGCATTTTTCTAAAAGGCTAATAAATTATTTTAATCTAACTTAAACTATTTAATAAAATATTTATGTTAATAATGCATCCATCAGCAGTTTTCTTATTGTTTTTCATTAAGGGAAAGACACTCAGTTGATGTTTCTTTAACATAGTACGTACATACACTGCACTTTAATATTATGTCTATACTATTTTTTTGCTTGTTCACAAAAGTTTCGATTGCCTGAAAATCCGCTATGTGCACATGCCCTTGTAAGCGTTTGATATTGAAGTATTCTATATTCTGTCAAATTTGATATCTATGAAATATTATTATACAAAATCCAAAATGTAGTACATATTTTTGTCAGCAATGTTTTCTCGTCAAAAGGAAGCGAAGTCTTGATAAATATTTTTTTTTATTGAAATCAGAGGACCGATGAACAACAAACACTACGATTCCTCCCAAATTTTAAAGAATATCTCAATAACTTGGAACTAACTAAGGTGGTATGTTGCGCGATATAAACGGATATTACCCAAGCGATGTCGTGGGCGGAGTATTGTTAATTAATTTCAAAACAACAAAATAGATTTTTATTGATAACTTTTCTTTTCGTTATCCAAATGAGATGAAACAAAGCCTATATATTGCGCCAGATTAAGCTTAATCCATATGTGGAAACGCCATGAAAATCCGTTCAGTACTTTCTGAGATTATCGCGAACAGACAGACAAGAAAGAAAGTCGAAAATTGTTTTTTTGTATTCCTTTGACCTTCTTTAATCCCCCCCTATCAGTTTTAGGTAATTTTATTTAATGTACAGACACGGTGGTTCTACTGTTTTATTATTAGTATAGATTTCATCAACATACAAAGTTCAATGTACTTACGGTGGTGGAACAGCAGGCGGAGGTGGCTGATGGGGAGAGGACCACCTGGCGGACCGGCGGGCGTTGTTGGGGCGGAGGGGCTGAAACATTGCAATAGTATAAGAAATTGGGTATTAATTCATTTTATACCAGTGTACACTGTGAAATGATATAAATCCAAGGTGATGTGCGGATTCACCTGTGACCCACGTGATATGGCACTAAGTGTGGGTTACTGGTATCGTAACCGTGTATTACCTGTGTATAATGGTGGTGTCGGCCGCGCTGGAGTCGTGCTGGTGGTGGGCGGCGGAGGCGGAGGGGGCGGCATGAGTAATGTTTCCATGGAGACAGGCAGGGGAGCACATCGGGCGCCGCCAGTGGTAGGCGCCGTCGGGGCTTGCGGTTGCGTTGCATTCTTCGATGTCGATGCGACGCTTTGATCTGTACTTTTGGGTAATGAAGACATCGTCTTGTATCTCTCAGTCAATACTCTCGGTATCACACCATTGGACAAGAACTTTTTTTGTTCTTCTTGACTAGCATGCAGGTAAGTGCAAGCGCGCCTAAAACATCCTTGTCTATTTTGATAATCGTGGCAAAATTTCAATGTCGATTTCATAAATTCAAACTCTAGTTCGTGCTTGTATTTGCACTGTCCACCCATCAGGCAGATTCCCCACACAAAGTCTCGGCAGAGCGTTTGTACCCTCGACGCAGAATTTTTAAGGCGTGAATCCGTTGGTGGCGCTGCCTGTACTGATGCAAGTGATGCAGTTTGGCGGCCATTTTGATTCATGCACCACGCGGTTGCACATTTTGATACTTCATAAATTTTACTGTGTGTTCAACTGAAAATCCCTCCGCACAGAGAACTTTCTTTCTGCTAGGACTTCTACTGTAAAAATTCTAAAGCCTGCATAACGTAGATCAATGTTACCTTCAACTCAGCCACACTATTTTATTTCCTTGTTCATGTGTTACGTTAAATTTATTGTTTTGATAGACCATTTTAATTCAGCACCAACCATTTTTATC
Source organism: Timandra comae (assembly GCA_958496195.1). NCBI lineage: Eukaryota > Metazoa > Arthropoda > Insecta > Lepidoptera > Geometridae > Timandra > Timandra comae. Next base: position 9,240,561 of record OY292353.1, on the reverse strand, counting down.
TCCGGTATATTATATATTGTAGTCTTTGGCACCAACCACCCACAAACTCCATAATTAAACAACCACCCACCACCGAACTGAACGAACCAACCTAACCTAACTGTCACATAGCAACAGCAGTTTATCACATACTGACCGAAACCGAACTGACAAGGTGACAAGTCAATCCAGTCGTATAAATTAAACAACGGCAGTGTTACCAACTCTCAAAGATTTATCCCTAAAGTTTGTGTCAAAAATCCCTAAAATCGCCTTTATTATTCAGTTGTCCCCCTAAAAATAAATAAATAAAAAATAAATTCATAGTGAGTTAGAAATAATATGCTGTATATGTTTCAAAAGTCATTTTGTTAATAAAAAATTTACATAAAATATTTCGTCTCCATCTGAAGATTCTGATTTTTTGAATCGTAATCATAAGAATATTCTACATTTATTTTTTGGTGGTATCATAACTGATTAATTTATTGAATGCAACAGAAACCGCCCTGTGCACGGACAATATAATGACCGCCAGTGGCGCCAGTTAGTGCCAGTCACCGCAGAGTGGTGGTAGAATTACGTACTAGATGTCGTTATAAGTCAATAGGTCAAGGAACAAATATTACATATAATATTATCAATTTAAAAATATTCGTGTCGAAAAATCCCTGACAATACCCCTAAAAATTACAGACCATTAAAAAAAATCCCATCTCACTTATTAACTCCCTAAATCTGGGGGGAAAACCCCTAAGTTGGTAACACCAACGGGGACCGCCACCGTTCGTTTCCACAGAGCACCCAGAACGGGAGGTAGCAAGCGTACGCAGCCCCCTCTGCCAAAGTACATGAACAAACGTTCGTGTCTGTTTATAAAAACTAGTTTGTCGCGACGCGATCATCCGCTCCGCCATTAAGCGTTCATATCTGTCGCTAGACGGAGCTCCCTATAATAGTTCATTATGCAGTAATTAATTGTAAAAGACGATCGGAGACATCTGATTTTAGCAAAGATGAGGTTACTTACTACATATAAGTAATTTAAATCACGTTTAAGGTATTAATTACAAGCCAAAATTATTTTTTTAGAAACAAAATAACGACTTAAATTACGATACGTAATTTCGTGGTACGGGGACTAGTGAGTGGCAAATAAGAACGAATGAATGAACTTATAGGAATGATTATAATTTCTATCGGTTTATCGAATTGATATAAAACATTTTTATTGTAAATTTACCTTAATTTGTTTTAAGTTCGATTAGATTTATACATTTACAGTTCTTATTAACTCGTTGAAAATATAAACTCCGTGAAAACTGACTACGACGCCATATTATTATTAAATCGTTTCAAAATCATTTAACGGTTTTCGAAGAATACGATACGAGACTACGATAGGTAATGTTTTTATTAACAAAAAAATTAAATTAAGAAGATAATAATGGAAAAGTACATACAAATAAGAGTCACGTTTAAAAAAAAAAAAAACTGATCCTAAAAATATATTCGTAACATATACCATAAATTAGTTCATTTAAAAAATCAATAGTAAAATTCATCGATAACCTAATAATAATGATTTTATTTCATAATTCACTGGAAATTTCATTATTTTCTGTTTAACATTCCTATCCCACCATAAAATGAATATTATGAAAATGATTTAGTTAAAAATCATTGAAGCAAAATTGGTCAAAATCGTTTCATTAATCTAAGATTCAAGCATAAAATTGTTTTAATTATATAAGTACTTACTTATATAAAAATTCACTCAAATCATTCATTTATTTAACCATTCTTTTACACCCATCACTACTTTTTGTTAGTGTGCAACAAATATTAGTGTATTAACAGTCATTCTTTCTTAGTGTGCTTATTTTATGTTTGTGTACCGCATTCTCGTGTGTGTGTGTTTATAGCGACGCATAAATTTTCTGCATTAGTGTGCGTGATTTGGTAAGAGTGTGCTGTACCGCTTTACTTCCCCTCCCGCAAAAAATGCTAGAAAAATTTTAGTAGAGAGAGAAGGGCTTGCTACCTCCCGTTCTGAGTGCTCTGTGTTCGTTTCCATGAAACAGAGAAGTGAGAACTAGGCATCTCTTTCTCATGTATTGCCATTACATTTTAACTTTCTTTAATATAGGCAAAAAATAATCGTTTAATTTTACTAACACAATCTATGAAACAATATTCAATGTTTTATTATATCGTTAAAAACCTAATTATATTGTTTAAAAATATTTAATGATAGACTTTTACATAAGTATGGTACTGCTCTCAGTACCATACTTATGTAAAAAATAAAAACATAAAAATAGCATATGCTGAGACATTTCCTTTTGTCAAACGTACTCGTATAATTTATAAAATACATAATATGTAATTAGCTTAAGTTCTCGTTTTGGCAATAAATGATTTTTTATTTATTTATTTATTTTATCGCCGCTGTGTACCTACCAGTGAGGTAGCGGGGCGCATGTCCATCGTTTGTCTGTAATGACCCTTTTGTGTGTTTGTATGTGTATTTATTTATTTTTCGTTGTGTTAAGTGTGAATAAATTTGCACTCTTGTATAACAAATAACTATTATTGACAGATATAAGTAGAGTGATTATCATTTTGATAATATCTTTAAAAGCACCCCACGCTTTTTTTTAAATAACATAAGTATTTTTTTTATTCACACTTTTATTAATTTATACACCCCTATTTTGAAATCACGGGACTTATTAAAATCGGAATATCTGCCGGCCTAGCATGACCGTGCGTATCGATAAATGATAAATATCCTATTATATCAAAACCACAAAATAGTATCGAAAACGCGAGCATGACCAAATGAGCAATACGATAAGATAAAATTTGATATACGATATAGTATGATACAATTGGATACAATCCCGTAATACGAATTGCAGTGTTGCCAATGTAATATTTATTTTTATTTTTGTTTTCAATCATCATTCATTCTTTTTTTTTTCTTTGCGATATCTGTGGACTTTTATGACAACCTGTGGACTTGAAATTGACACATCTTGGTACAATAGGCTATTCTCCTATTTTTTCAAATATTTTTTAAAATGCTCATATATATCAGATAATCAAGGATTATTTTTATTTCTGCAAAATATACCTGCTAAATGTTAAAAAAAATATATCAAAAATTTGACTTAAAATATACGCGCCAAAACACCGACCGCCATGATGGTGGCGGCGACTGACGTCATATAAACTAAAATGAAGAAATGTCAAAATGCCAGTTTGTCTTGTACTCTTGTAGTGATTTAATATAATTTAATTTCAAGTAAAAATGAGTTTTTATAGCCCATATCGTTGGTGTGTAGCGTTGAATTGTAAAAATTCTACGTTGAAGACTCCAGAAAAGTTATTTATTAATGTGCCGACCGACGTTTCTATGAGAAATGTTTGGTTGGAACTCGCGGGACGAGATCCTGTAAAATATTCTAAGAAATCTCATTTATATCTTTGTGAGGATCACTTTGACGTAAGTACATAAGCTTTTTTTATTGATTTTTATTTAAATTACGATATTACTCTCTTTTTTACTATGTAAACGAGACTTTGAGGTTATTTTTACTACATAGCTCGGTATCATTGCTTTAGTGAAATTGACGTCACATCATGGCGGTCGGCGTTTTCAATCACGTGACATACAGATAATGAAACCTCAATTTTAATTTTGAAAAATAAAATTAACCTTAGGTTTTCATGGGAAAATAACTTTATATTTGCATTTTCCGTGATGAAAACTATCCAAGTAATATAATTTCATAATTTATTGTTGATATAAGAAAATGGCCTATTTCAAAACTTTTCAATTTTCAAACCGCGAAAATTTAATGATGTCTAGCAAAACAAGGTAAGTTATTCTTATAATTACTTTTAGTGCTGAGCTGTGTTTTGCATAAAAAAAATATTAAGTAGGAACAAGTCTGTGTCTAAATTACCTCAGTCCAATGTGTCCTTTCAGAACTCGCAGTACAGCGAAGCAGCTGAAACTGTTGGTGGAATATATGGCCACCCATCCCAAACTCGCGCATGGGGAGTTTAGCGGCCCCCAGGGGCGCCTCCTCGAAACGAGGCAGTGGGAGGAACTCCGGGCCATTCTGAGTGAATATGGCCCGGATAAATCCGTAGACCAGTGGAGAGTGGTAAGGAAGGTTTGTTAATAGAATGTAATAAGCTTTACGACACTTTAATTCATTGAATTTCTTCTTTTTACCCATTCCAGAGTTGGCGTGACTTGCGCCGAAAAGCGCGGACAGAAGGCAGCTCCGTAAATAGAGCTGCCTTAGCCACAGGCAATCTTGTGGTTATCCCGACATTGTCGGATATAAATCAGAAGATTTTGGGGGTCATGGGCACAGAAGGAGCCTATGGAATCCAAGGCGGTGAAGAGTCTGGTGTAAGTATTATTTTTTACCTACACATCAACACGGTATGAAGTAATAATTGATAACTTTTATATACTTATTTGATGAAATTATTGTTACAGATTGGATCTGCTACTACCTCGTCTGCCATAGTAGCCTTTGACGAAGTGGTGAGTTACTAAAATTGACATTTAACTAATCATTTGTTATGATGATACATTTTATTTGGCACTTATGTTGTATGCTTTGAATATACAAGAAAGTTATTACAAGAAGGATAAAATACTCTTCAAGTATTCAAATAGAACAGAATAGAACACAGAATTAATAATATTTTTTAGAGAAAAGTTACTTTATTGTTATATATTTGATGTTACAGACTGGGTCTTCAAATGAAATTTTTTGACAATGCGTGTTGAGCAATGCCACTTCGTATAGCGGTCCTCGGGCGAAGCGACCTCCGTGTTGGTTATTGGAGTCATCAGCCAAGGCTCCAAGGCATATCCCGAGTCTCCTGTTAAAAAAATAAAAACCTTTTACCTATGTACTTCTAATGTTATTCTTTGTTTTTAGATTGTGGCGACTCCGAAAAGATTTATTTAAGTAATTTTTCATTATGTAATTTACAGATTTATTGTTTTAAAGATGATTTTATTTTGTTGATGGAAGTGATTTTAATTATAACACTAAGAACTGACTGACTTAATTTGTTACTCTCTAGATATTATTTTATTACCAAATTGTTATTTTTTTATGTTAATGTCAGTATTGTGTTAATGCTCCTAAATAAGACTTGATGATTGTGAATACTTGTTATTGTAACCATAGATATTTTAACCAAAGGTACCCAAATTGTTAATTCTTAGACTGTTTATATTACTTAATATTGTTGAATTGTTGTTTTATTTAGACTAGAAGTGGTCTAAGACAGATTGTTAGTTAATTAAAAACATATTAGTAAACAAATATCTTTTTTTAAGTAACATTTAGCTTACCACCCTAATCTTTCACTTAACTGGCTATTTGATAGAGGAGGGCTTGGTATTGAACTTACCAAGCAAAAAGTACTGGCCGGTTTGCTCATTGTAGAGCCTCTGCAGTTCACCCTTAATTATAGAGTTGTTAAATATGTGCTGATCATGGCAACTGCCGGGATAATTTGCATTCGCATTAATAATTAGCCCGTCTGCATCACAAATCTGAAAGATTTTTAAATTTTAGGTAAGTTTAGATTTAGGTATAATCACTACATAGTATATAACAAAGTTGCTTCCCGATTTCTGTCCCTATAATATATGCTTAAATCTTTAAAACTGCAACGGATTGTGATGTGGTCATAGGCAAATAGTCATTTAAGAGGCCAAAACCATTCAGCTAATCGCGAATGGAGCTGAAATAAGTGTAATTAGTTCCTTATTATGTAAATTGCTAACATACCAATTGCACATTTATTGTCATGTCTCCATGATGATTCCTGTACTGCGAATTTGTGAGGCCATTGGAGGGAAATATTTTTATGTGGGTACAGTCAATGGCCCCCAAAATATTAGGAACTCCACTTTTCTGTAAAAAAATGTTTGACACTTTGGTTCGCTCCTCTGCATTCCCAGGAAAGGTAACCCATTTAGGTTTTAGTCTGGAAACAAGTCACAATTTTGTATTAAGACTTAGGTATACCTACATAATGATATTGCTGCTAACAACTAGTCAGCAGACAAACACAATAGATTAACTATTTTACCTTCTATTTACAGCTGTCACAAATTGATGCAAATATTTACTGACAGTCGTCTGCCCAATGCACTGGCTGGCTTCATTAGCGTTCGCGCGCTGGTAGTGGCCATCGAGCAAAATTTTTAAAGACGATATGACCTGAAAAGTGGATAGTTATTAAATCTTATTGAGTAATGATTATAAACTTAACATAAAGATTAGAACCTACTAAGGTACTAATGTACCTACCTAAGGTGCCTATTTATGTTTAATTTACATACCTTTAGGGAAACTGGGTAGCCATTAAGTTGTTTCGGAGCCAAATCCTCCTCCAGCTCCGTACAGAGGTAGCGAACCATTTCTACCGGCACTTTATAATTTCGGAGAAATTCGTTGTGAGGCAGGCGAAACGCATCGCGAATTTCGCGTATTCGTCTCCTCTCCTCCTTTCTCATTTCTTTTTCCTCCGTTGCCATTAGATTGAGGCGAACAAAGGATCGAGCCATTTTTTAGGTTAGGTTAGTTAGTGTTAGTGACTGAAAAAAATAAAATCTTATAAATTTAGATCTTTTTATGTATTATTTTAATGAACATGTACACATAAATCACAAAAATATTTCTTACCTTTTAATGAGTTAATGTATAACAGTCAACAAATAATTTATCACACACTCCAAATGACGTTGATAAAATTTTGTAACGAAATGTCAAAATTCGGTATTTTTAAAGTTTTCTATCGTCTATCAACTGGTCATGCTCGGCTTTTCGCTAAATTTGAAACTGTCATGCTCGCACTTATATCTATCGTATCAAACATAACACGTGACGTCACAGCCAAGATTCATGCTCGCAGTCCGATAAAAATTAAATATGGCGGCTTCCATCGTATTTTGACAGTTGGATAGTGTTTTATCGTTATATCTATCGCGTTTTTGAAGTCATGCTAGCCCGGCTGTAGCAGTAACTGAATCCATATATTCAATAAAAATATCAAAAATGATAGTCGATTACTTATCTTTAAAAAATACTAAATAAATGTCGTATTACCAGACGGCACACTAGCTATCAAGTATTCTGTGACGGCTCGGGTCAATGACCGCGCTCAACTGTGTATCGCAGTTCGCCTGTTGTTCGGTGTAGAATAACAATAAAATTCGGCTGAATTTTGATAAACTTTGACTTATCATAACTTTTTAAATAAAAGCAAAAGAAAAAAACTAACTTCACTATCATATTGTCACCCGTCGTTTTAATTAGCTAAATCCGTTGCGTAGAAGATCTAAGCATACATAGGAACATAAGGACATAGGGACAGACAGAGAAAGAGACTTTGTTTTATACTTAAGTGTTTATTAAAGTGTTGTTATGTTGTGATTTAAGTGTTTATCTTGGAACAACAGCTTGAGTCAAATACGTTACGTCTCTGTGGGCCGATCTCTCGTTTTAGTCAGACTCTCTCTTTCTAGAGGTTACCTTAGTTAGAAAGAGAGAGCCTGCCCACAGAGACGCTATAGTGATACATATAGGTATGCTTCAAGTAGGTATTCGAAGTGTGGGCTACATGTTTTACCTACAACTTCATGCTAAAGTCGAGGCAGCTAAAGGTCTCCACAGACGACGCGGTAGGGGACGGCTAAACGCGGCGCTGCAGAGTTGCATCGTACAAGACAATACTGAAAACGCCATACAGAGCCGTTCCAGTTCAGCACCTTTCTATACAAACGTATTCCCGTGATTCCTTCCCGCGTCGCCGCCGCACCTGTCCGTCCCGTCCCGCTGGCTGTCTGTTGAGGTCTTTTGATTGAGGCCAGAATGATTGCATTGGATTCATATTGAACTTTATATAAGTACTTACAACCTAATGTACTCGTAGTATAGTGCGGCGTAGTTACATGACTTTAAGTGATTAAATCAGTTGTAGCTTACAACTCAGAGACCAGAGAGAATCCTGGTCGTGATCCTTATTCTATGTTACAACTACTGTTCAACAAATACAAATAATTTATTGTTCATAAACATGGGTACAAAGCAAACATACAATGGTGGTAAAATATATAAATAGTAAGCCATGTTTAACCTGTTGGGCGTACGAATAGGGAAAAGGAAAATAACATTTAGTAATGTAATCGCTTAGTAATGTAATAATGCTAGTGGAATTTGGTGGCAATGACCGCAATAGTGGCATGTAAAATAAATTTTATGTCGTTAGCCAGTCCAGTGCTTAGTGGCGTGTCACTCCTGGCGGCATGCTACTTATGAACTGGAGCTTCGGCATGTCAATACACGGTTACGTTCGTTGTATAACTTTCATACCTAGTTGGTTGATAGCAATAATTTGGCGATGGCGAGGGAAGCATATAATAGTTAGCAAATGAAAGGAATTTTTTGACATTTTATAAAATAATTACACTTACCTCGTTGTTTGTAAAAATATATATATTTATAGAAAGAACTAAAATTATTAATAAATCTACTTATTACAAAATTAATTAATTCATATTTATGGAAAATAGTTAATATCAAGTTACAAAACACATACTTATCTACTTAAATGTAACTTACAAGTAGTATGTACATCGGACTTTTTTATACAAGAATAAATTAATTACCTATACATATTAAAATAATATATGTTACAGTAAGTGTGATTAAGTATTTTTTCAACACATTTGCTTAAAAAGTGGCTCTATCTACTCTTAAATATTTTTTGTTTGTACCTAAGTATATGGGTAATTACTGCTGACAAAAAATTTGGCCGCCGACACCTATGCTAGCCCTTACTGGCGTGTTAGCCACTCCAGGCCAGTTTCCACAAGAGGGAAAAAATAATTAAGTATTCAATTTGTTCCAGTCTTTCTTAAATTATGGCGTGATTTAAATAAAAGGGTTATCCTACAAATCCTACTAATATTATAAATGCGACAGTTTGTATGTTTGTTACTCTTTCACGCAAAAACTACTGTATCGATTTAGACTAAATTTGGTAAAGATGTTCCTTAACTACACATAGGAAACTTTTATCCCGAAATTCCCATGAGAATGGCTAGTAATTAAAAAGTAAATTAAAAGTAATTAAATAAATAAGTATACACACCTATTTTGAAATTTCGGGACTTATTAAAATCAGAATAACTGAATCCATATATCCAATACAAATATCAAAAATGATAGTCGATTACTTATCTTAAAAAAATACTAAATTTATGCCGTATTACCAGACGGCACACTAGCTATCAATTATTCTGTGACGGCTCGGGTCGATGACCGCGCTCAGCTGTGTATCGCAGCGTTCGCCTGTTGTTCGGTGTAGAATAACAATAAAATTCGGCGGGATTTTGAAAAACTTTGACTTATCATAACTTTTTAAATAAAAGCAAAACAAAAAAACTAACTTCACTATCATATTGTCACCCGTCGTTTACATTAGCTGTGTGATTAAGTATCTCGAATTCAAAATAGGGGTGTATATATATTTTTTTGTGTGCGTTATTACGCTACGCTGTGGAGTTAATGTTGAATTTGTTATGTTCAGTTTTGGAAATTCGCTTCGCTGCGCTTCGACTCTGCGCAAGTATAAATTGACCCTAAATTAATTACACTTGCTGTAACATATAAGTACCTATAAGTATAATCACTATCACTACATAGTATAAAACAAAATCGCTTTCTCTGTCCCTATGTCCCTTTGTATGCTTAGATCTTTAAAACTACGCAACGGATTTTGATGCGGTTTTCAGTAATAGATAGAGTAATTGAAGAGGAAGGTCTATCCCCACATTCCCACGGGATCGGGAACTCAGGAACGGGCACAGTTAGTATTGTATAATTGATGCGCAGGGTATTTTTATAATTGACTAACGGCGCCCCTCGGTTTCACCCGCGTGGTACCCGTTCCCGTAGAAATATAGGGATAAAATTATGCTAAAAACCTTCCCACTGAATCACTCTATCTATTAAAACAAACTCTATCAAAATCCGTTGCGTAGTTTTAAAGATCTAAGCATAGGTACATAGTGACAGAGAAAGCGACTTTGTTTTATACTATGTAGTGGTATTGCTGCAAAGCTACACACGAATAAGTATTTATTTACTGTCTTCACATTTTGCTTAGGAGTGTTTTAACCACGCCCGCATTTATTATTAGTAACTGGTTTTGCAGCACTGGATAAAGTAAGGTTGAGTACAGTTTTGGGTTAACTATAAAATGGCTGTGTTATAAAAAGTTGCATTTGGAATACATAATATCGCAAGAAGTTTACAAATTTTTAGTCACAGAAAACCTTCGTCATCTCTTTCTTAGTACCTTTGAATTGCATGATATATGTATACTAGGTTCAAATTACCGTATCATCTTTGAACTACGTTTTACACATTAAACCAGGGGTAAAACAAATTATATCGCTCATACTGAGCAAACAAAAATACTTGTATCTTAAGGTTACGAACCTTTTCATACAGCAGGGCTGTAGCTAGAGTCGAATTTGAGGCAGGGCAGCATTGGATAAAGGTAGGGTGGAAGTAAAAAACAAAACCCTCGAGAACAAGACGGTTGCACTTCCTCCATTGGATGTATTAGAGATCCACGTCTGAGTGAGAGTGAAGTCAGGCACTGTGTTTCAAGGTAGGGCATTGCCCCATAATGCCCCTCCCCCTAGCTACATCCCTGTGTAGTAGAACAGTATTCAATTACAAATGCATGTGTTTTCTCTCAACACTAGAAATCTTTTTCACAAATATAATTTCACATAGATCGCATTGCTATAAACTATTTATACGATCTCGCTAGCTAAGATCGGTTGTTTTACATAATTAACAAAGCATTACTCGTATCATCTTTAAGATGGGGATTGAGTAATAAATCATTATGCAATCGTATTTTAATATAGGTATACAGGTAATGACAAAAATCGTGTGAGTCGGAATGGCGGGTGTACTGTTGACATGTTGACGCCTGATTTTTTCAGAGCAATATTATAGTCCATTGGAAAAAAGATTGGAAAGTTACATAAGCTTTAAATTTTTTAGAGGACGCAATTTTACTTTTGGGACATGTGTGGGGAGTATGACATGGAGAGCGTCTGTTAGTCTCTCCTCTACAACTTAAAGCTTGAAGATTAGGAAGCTAATTAATGCTAGATCGTCAGCATATAGAAAGCGATTTGTATGGGAAGAGCTGGTCATTAGAGTAATTATTAAACAATGCCGGCGCCAAGACACTACCCTGAGGAAGTCCGTTTTTTTGGCTTCGCCAGCGAATTTTGGTATGGTTGAGGTGTACCTGGAATCATTATTCGTTATTCAACGTCACCCATATCCTCCAGTCAAGCTACTAATTTTCATCAGAAGTCTTTTTATATTTACGGTGTCATAAGCTGCTGAGAGATCTACAAACACACCATCAGCCACTTCTTATGTCTCAAAACCATCTTCAATGTACTTGGTGAGTTTGAGTGTTTGCTTCAACTTTCCAGGTCTAAAGCCAGCTTGTTCAGGAATAAGACTCGGGTCTATGATTGACGTCCACCGGTTCAGTAATAGCGTTTCAAAGAGTTTTTATGTGTGGCATAGTAAGGATATGGAGCGATAGTTTTTAGCGTCATAAGGACATTTGCCCGGCTTTAGTAAGGCGATCATTATCGCACTTCTCCATATTTTCGGGATCTGCTTATTTTTAAGATATACGTTAAAAAGGGCCAAAAGACTGCACTTGGAACCTGATGTTTTATCTGTTCTTCTGTGATGTCTGTGTGATGTGTGATGACGGAACAAGCAGCTTTACCATTAACTCTTTATACCCATTACGACTACAGATATATTGCTGATAAGATTACTGTACTAACGAGATTCGGCAATTTTTTCCGTTCTGGAAGTCGATGCGGTGATATACCTTTTATAAGTAGATGGTGTGCTACTTGTTGGGCTGTTGCTCGGCTGGTGACTTTCGAGGAATCATCTGTGAGATGTTTTATTGAGTCATGTCATATCACTGTCCATAAGTGACATTCACTCTTCTCTTCGACTTTTACTATGTTCATAGAAAAGTATTTCGCCAGTTGCGACGGTTTGTTCGGAGAACGGGTCATCTATGAACTGGGCTTAGTAGTTATGGAGAAGTCTCGCGGTATCCTTATCCAGACTTGGCACATATGGAGTTCGACAGCCATGCGAAATGTATTGACGTGAAACCCTCCATACGATTTCGACAAACTTCTCATAGTTGTCTGGGCTAGGTTCTAAGTCGATCAGATTACAAAAAAATTACCCTAATTCGCTTTTGAGACTTGAATCTCTGTTTAAAGGGTATGGTTTAGGATATCACGGCAAAAAATAAATGGCTTAAAGACGCTGGGAGTTCTGGGAAAAAATAAATGGCTTAAAGACGCTGGGAGTTTTGGATCGTGTATCAGTGTAAGATTTTCAGCTTCAGCCCATTGCTGAACTGCTATACCGTCTGTAGTTGTTGTATTATAACCCTAGGCTGAGTTGTTGCTATTAAAATCACTACTATGATTTTAGTGGGCTCGTATGTAGTGAGGTTAAATTCAAACGGCAAGTTTTCAAGAGGTACATTGAAGATATGCATGCACATTCCTCTTGTAAACATTCTGACTCACACGAAAAATAGACCTTCGTTTATTCTCCCATTTAGACATTAGACACATCATGTACTACATATTATTAGATATAAGTTAGGTCTCTCTAGCTTTATCTAGAAATTCAGACTTACCCAGACAGTGCCTTATAATGTGACACTATAAAGCTCGTTCATGATAGCAGAAACATTATTGTATCAAATAAATTAGTACGGCGAGCATAGGGAGCTTGTTTCCTTAAACATTATTATCGTACGTATCTACTACACATTTCACTACAATACATAAATCTAAAACTGACTTAAATACTAATTCGCTTTAAAATATGTATGTATATGTCTTACAAAGTTTATTCGCTGATCCACCACTAGATAATGGTCCTTGCCGCGACTCATTTTCTCTCTTTTTACCTATGTTGATGCAACCGGCCATTGTTATCCTGTACAATTGAAGAACGGTTAATAGCGATAGCGTAAAGACCTAAAAACGCCAAGCACGAGCTCACTATACCGGGTATTCGGTAGAGGGTTAGCCAAACATGGTGGACATAGGTTAGGTATACATGGACCTATATGGGAAATACAATTCGCTAGGTGTTTAAATAAAATAAATATCGTCAAAGGATGATGCAAATTTTTATACCACCCATGAATGAAACAAAACAAAAAGTATAATAATATCAATAGTTGAGCAGATTAAAAGTTACTATGGAGTCTAGATACAAATCTTAATCTGATCAGAGTTGTGCAGTACAGTACAGTCAATTTATCATAATATCATCCAAGGGCGGATCCACATAGCCGTGGTCAAGTCAAGAACTTTAAAAAATGTTATGTTCTTGACTTGACTTTTTACTTGTGGCGACATCTGCACGCCACATAGGAACTAAGTACTAACAGCGACATCTATCCGCAACTGTGGGAAATAACTGAAGAGTCCTGAATCGCGCAAGCGAAATTTACAGCGCAATTGACTATGTATACGAGAGCCCGACTACAACCGTCGGGCAGCTGCCCACCAGACATAACACCCGTCTGGTCGGAGGATCCACCCTTTTCAAATGGGGATTCCCATCCCCATAACTTGTATCTATATACAAGTAAAAAGTAGGTATTTTTTTATTACTACTGTACTGTACTGTACTTAAAAATATTTATTCTTTATTGTACACTTGAAAAACTTAATAATGTACATATAATAACTTGTACATACCGAGAACTCAAGTGGTTACCGATCCGTCTTCGCCGGAATTCTCATATACTTCACCTACTTTACACCATCCTATTCAATCCCTCTTCTCCTCTATCTCAAAGACCGGTTCCAGTTCCTTCACGATCCCAACTCCCGTCACCTTCGCTCTGCTAATACCCGTCAACTTACGATGCCAACTCACTCCTCTTCCTTTTACGATTCTTCCTTTACTGTCACTGCGATTCGACTGTGGAACGCTCTTCCTGTTGATATCCGATACGCAAAAACACTCAACTCATTTAAATCATTGGTTTTTAAGCACTATTTTTCGTCTTCTGCATAAGTGTCGTGAAGTATATTTATAGTAAGTATATATTATAGTATATTTATTTATTTATTTAATGCTTTATGTACACACAGTTATAGATATAAATTAAAGGCATTTTAATTTGTTATACATAGGCGAGAGTATATATTTATTTTATGTATCTATATAGTTTATGTAGGTTTTATAAGTACTCATAATATTATATTATGTAAGTATTTGATGTTTTAAGTATGTATTTTGAAATAAGTGAATGAAATTTGAATTTTTATTAATTTTTTTTTTTTTTTTTTTGCGCCACCAGTATTTTATTAACTTTATTATTTTTCTCCATCCAAAGGTTGCCTGGAAGAGATCGCTGTCAGCGATAAGGCCGCCCATTGTGCGACTCTATTATGTCAATATGGTATATCTGAAATTTGTATTTTCGTATGTGGTGTAAGTTGTACAATAAAGTGTTTATCTATCTATCTATCTATCTATACCGAGTGTTTCGTAGAGGGTAAGCCAAATCTGGTGGGCGGGCCTATTAGCGAGATACAATTTGGCGAAAATAAAAAAAATATCGCCTTAATTGTATTTTAATTCCCAAATGCGACTATTTATCTACTTATACATCTTTTTTTTTGGGCTGGTTTCCAGACAAATTTTTTGATTGATTATGGTCTCAAATATCATCTGGTCTGCTCAAAGCATTTTCAGACCCCTACAAGGTCTAAATAATTTGTGATGAGAACTTAACGCCAGGGAAATGAAAAAAAGAAATCTTATAGGGGATCTTTCAACTCAATTAAAAATAAAACTAATTGTTACCGAGAATTTAAAACTCTTTTAAAAACTTCTCTGTTTATCCCTTATTTCAAGGGTATTCTACAAGTTTTACAAAAGCCAAACAACTTATTAAAAATTTAAGTGCAAAGTGGAAATGAAAAAAAATTTAATTATATACTTATAAAAACAAATTCCAAGTTTGGCTTAAATACTTCACAATGTGAATAAATTTGGATTTATCTGAGGTCTTTTGAAGATACTGAGATGCTGTAGTGACTTTATTAGAAAATAATTATTCTTAAAACAAGTAAAATGGACTATCTCTATTACAGGAAGATTTGAAGATTGCTTTCAAATCAAGATTTCCCGTCTCTGGCAACCGCTTAATGGGATTAGAATACATCCAGTTGTGTGGCACTCGCGTCTTGTGGGATGCTGCCCTGTGGCCAAAAAAAAATTCTGCGGCCGGTTTAATTAATGTTTTTAAAGAACATTTATGCCAAGTTTGAACTTAATCAGACCGAGGAATCACGTTGTCCCATACAAACTTGAACCGAATGCCTAAGACCAACTCCCTTTAAAAATGTTATACCCATTAGCCGGTATAGCATCACCAAAAGTATGCCGGGAAAAAGCTTGCTGGAAAGAGAAACACAAACAGGAAACAGACAGCAGACATACCCTTTTCGAGCACCAACCATCTCCAGTTCGTCTGAAAAGCCACAAAAGTTTCCTGAGACTCGCCAACCCCTTTGATAGGAATGTGATTAAATCGAGGCCTGAGCTGTGGAAGGAAGAGGGGGGGGTCATGACCCCTCCCCCTTGGCTCCACCGTTGATATATCATCCACGTAGATGCAATATTAATTATTATGATAAACTGATATGTATAGTTCTGCATAACTCTGATCGGACTAAGATGTGGACCTTGACTCCTGAGTAAGTTTTGTTCTCCTCAACTATCTAACGATATATTACACATTGTTATTGGAGGGTGGTACCAGAGAGTATTTTCTGGCATCCTCCTTTATTGCAACTGTGTTATACGCGTCTTGTGAAAGATTATGTTCCATTTACAGCTTCTGTGTTGCAGAATGATTAACCCTTTGACCGCCGCGGATTTCAAAACAAATCTATATCAGACGCCAGAGCATAAAATTCGTCAATACTGTAGGTAATTTGTAGGTATGGTGTAGCCTACACCATTATACCTACACCGTGTAGGTATAATTACTAGTGATGTGACATGTTAAAAAATCGGGTGCGCCAAAGTTCACCTAAAATTTCAACTCCGATAATTGGAAATCCGAAAATTTTCTTCCTAACATTTTTTATCCTAACAATCGCAACTCCTAAAATCTTTGTCACTAATGTTTTAATTCCGAATCAATTGTTTTCCTATATTTTCTCAACATAACCATCGTTCATACTATTATTCAAAGTCATATCTTTTTTGTTTAGATTTATTTTTATTTATTGTAATCAATATTATATACATAAAATTTTCGTAACTTTGTTTTTACATAACATGTAGGTATAACATATAACGCACGAGCCGAGCGAGCAAAACCAGAGTCCTGCTCCAATCATTCAGTCAAGTTCCAGTAACGAATCGGTCCTATTCCTAATTATTGGTTTAGGTTATGTTAGAACTGTGACCTCAACGCACGAGCCGAGCGAGCGTAGCGAGCGTGCCGCGGCAGCGGCCGGCGAAGTGCCAGAACCGAATTGGTCCTTTAGTTATGGTTATGGTAAACTCCCAGGCCATAAGCATAACCGTAAACGAGTCGTATAATAATCATTAAAACTATAAATATCATCTTCTACCCGTATATATTTTTTATTACACTTAGTAAATGTTTCTTTCTGAGCATGAGTGAAAATATTATGGTAAGTATGTTTAGGGATAAAAGCGTTATGATAAAAAACAGTAGGAGTTTAAATATATTTACATTAATGATGTTAGTAATTAAAATTTTCGGACACATCAGTGTTATGAGCATCGTTGGTAGCACTACAAATAGTATGAATTAAAACTTTAGGATTAAAAATTTTAGGAAGAATGATCATTCGGACTACAAATAGTTAGGAAAAACATTTTCGGGTAAAGAACTTTAGGTGAGCCAATATGGACCCTAAAAAATCAGGTAACTATCACGACTAATTAGAGACTTTGTTGATATTGTATGAAACATAAAACAAAAAATATATATTAATTCATTATTTTTTAATTAACCTTTGTAAATTAAAATTTTGTAACAAAAACAGCTTGCAAAAAAACTTTTGTATTAAAAATATTTACATTTTTATCATAAAGCGTCAATGGCGTTGGAGAGAGTATAGAGTCACCAAGTTTTCTGTGCCGGTGACAGCGTTTGCTGTAATTGCATCTTTTGGTTTTCAGTTTATTGAAAATGTATCCAAATGACATTGGCGTCAAAATGATAACAAATATGACAATAAATACTTTATTATTTGTGGATACACTTCAATTTCACTATCCGATCTAGATTACAATTTCATTATTGATTATTACGAGTACATCATTGATACCTTCCAAAATACGAAATAGGTCGCCGTAATATAAAAAATATATATAGGTACTTTTATGCGAATAAATATGCAGCTATTAATATCCTAATTGCAGATTTATACATCGAGGGTATACATTTATGAAATATTTTTTTTATACCATAAAATCCCAACATTTCAATTAAAACGCACTCGCATGTGACGTCATAGGCGAACGCTTGAAGTCGTCAACGGCGTTAGTCAACACAGAAAAATGCTCGATGGATAGTGATGTTCGAAAAGATACCGATGTTTACGTATAAATGTAAAACATGACTCAATGGCTCATAAAACTTAAAGATGGTTATCATGGGAACAGTATTCTGACGTTTCTTTGACAACGTTTTTATTTGAATTTTGACTAGCAACAAAGATCACATAGCCATATAAATTTTTAGCAGAATACCATACGAACACTCTCGTTATTTTCTGATCAAATAATGTCAAATTGCCGAGTTGACCACCTGGGATGTATCTTTTTAGCTGTTTTTGTATCAATTTCAATAATTACGTGCTTAATTATACCGTATCTCACAGCCGCACTCAGATTCGGATCACTACTCGCTGTCGCCGTTTGCGATATTAGGCAGCTAACCTGTGACTGTGATCACTTTGATCGCGCGGATCGCTACTGCTGCCTCGTCGCTGTGATCGCTTTTACCGTTTGCATCGCGTTTTAATGCATAATTATTGTAGTAGTCGCAATCATAATGAACTATAGTTTGTAAAATTTAGGATGATCTCTGTGACAGCTATGTATGAAGTTCTGATTTTTTAGTACTAGTCCTTCTACAGTTAGTACACGTTAATGTCATACTTTATGGGCATGTCGACCTAATTAGTGATGTGGGATGAATCATCGTGACCACGGAATATAAAGTATCGGTATTTTAAATAAAGATATTTAAAATTAAATTTTCTTTTAATTTTGTTGTAAATTTTAATATCATAAACATTATTTACATTTGATCTAAAGTAATATAGTGACTAAATAAAATTCAATTTTTCACATACTCGTGTAACATTCCTTATGAATCTGATTCATATATGGATTTGGAGTGTATTTCTTTAGGAGAATAATTGTGTAGGAGAAAAATTAAAATATTCGTTTCATTTAGTAATTAGCGTTTGTAATTAAATCAATCCCATTATAAGTTAACTAAATAGTCAGAAACATCGATAATTTCTATCGACATAGATTTAGATCTGTCAGCCCTATGAACGAAAGTTTGACATATGTCACAGAGATCATCCTAGATTTTACAAACTATTTATTAATGTTCCTTAATCCGAAAAATAATTATTAGATAAGGTTTATCCATCATTAATATTTTTGGCGTCATCGGCGTCTCAATCACGACATTAAATTACGCTTTAAAGCGTGTATGGCGATCTAAGGGTTAAGAATCATCAAATCAGTAAATCCTTCATTAATCTCTTTAAGTATGAAATGGAGATAACATATCAACGGTTTTCTGTAGCACCAAAGATGTAAATGGAAACCGATGTAAAATATTTTTTTATCAACTAAATAAATTGATTTTTATACTTATTTTTTTCGGAAAAGGGCTAGGTTCGTAAGGACTAGATTGCATAACGACTCTATAAGCAAAACGTCGTAGTTGCATAAGGTCTTGGTTAGCACAATGTCTTTTATGCAGAATGCCCTATTGAGTAGAATGTCTTAGTTGTTCGATCGACAACTATAGCATAACGCCCGAAGATGCAAAATGCCCAATTCATTATCGCGGGTCCATATTGGCTCACCTAAAGTTCTTTACCCGAAAATGTTTTTCCTAACTATTTGTAGTCCGAATGATCATTCTTCCTAAAAATTTTCATCCTAAAGTTTTAATTCATACTATTTGTAGTGCTACCGACGATGCTCATAGCACTGATGTGTCCGAAAATTTTAATTACTAACATCATTAATGTAAACATATTTAAACTCCTACTGTTTTTTATCATAACGTTTTTATCCCTAAACATACTTACCATAATATTTTCACTCATGCTCAGAAAGAAACATTTACCAAGTGTAATAAAAAATATATGTGGGTAGAAGATGATATTTATAGTTTTAATGATTATTATACGACTCGTTTACGGTTATGCTTATGGCCTGGGAGTTTACCATAACCATAACTAAAGGACCAATTCGGTTCTGGCACTTCGCCGGCCGCTGCCGCGGCACGCTCGCTACGCTCGCTCGGCTCGTGCGTTGGGGTCACAGTTCTAACATAACCTAAACCAATAATTAGGAATAGAACCGATTCGTTACTGGAACTTGACTGAATGATTGGAGCAGGACTCTGGTTTTGCTCGCTCGGCTCGTGCGTTATATGTTATACCTACATGTTATGTAAAAACAAAGTTACGAAAAATTTATGTATATAATATTGATTATAATAAATAAAAATAAATCTAAACAAAAAGATATGACTTTGAATAATAGTATGAAATGAACGATGGTTATGTTGAGAAAATATAGGAAAACAAATAAAAGTGTAAAAGATGTTTATTGCTACTGACTTTATGCAGTTGAATGTTTCGGAATTATAACATTAGTGACAAAGATTTTAGGAGTTGCGATTGTTAGGATAAAAAATGTTAGGAAGAAAATTTTCGGATTTCCAATTATCGGAGTTGAAATTTTAGGTGAACTTTGGCGCACCCCATAATCGCACTTAAACCACCAATGACCACACGTATTATTATGAAAAGTGCACGGTAAGTTTCTTCGCGTTTGTTGGGAAGTAAACAAAATAATACTGGCACTATATTCGTGCTTTTTCAATTTTTAATTCAACATTTTGATATTAGGGCGTTATACAAACAAGACGTAATAGAACTAAGTCCAATCTTAAACCCGAGCATTCTACTATTAAGACGTTTGTACAATTAGACATTATGCTTACCAAGACCTTATGCAACTAAGACGTTCTGCTTATAGAGTCGTTATGCAATCTAGTTCTTACGAACCTAACCCATTGAAAGGGTATTGATGATTACCGTTCTCGGCTCTCTTGAGACCTTCGCTTGAGCAAGACAAATAGCGCCTCAGCAGTAATCTCCAACATCACACATTTGTATCATGTGCTATTACTTAACAGACATAACAATCATTCACTACATCATCTCATTATAGTAACTGACCCCTCCCTAACTAAGCTCGAAGCTTGTGTCTAGGATATCAGAAACTACGCACACACTCATTTACACACACACCCAGCCGAGACAAACATTTGTGGTTCACACAAATATTCACCCCGCACGGGAATCGAACCCGCAACCTTACGGATGGCAGTCCGGCATGGTGCTCACTTTGCCATCGAGGTCGTCAAATTAATTAATTTCTCCAATTAAATATATTATAGTGAGGATCTCGATATCTCCCATTGGGTCTATGAGACTATGAGGTGATGAATGTGTTATCTCAGTAGTTCTCAGGATAAAGACTTGCTAAAAATAATGTTGTCTCAGTGAACTCTTCAGACATTAATCTCATAATTTATCTGTACCTTTTGACGCTGCGGATAACGGCACATTGAAAATTTTAAAAATAATAACAGTCCCGTACAACAAATTAAACCTATAATTTATATAGGCTTTACATGAATGACATTTCCTAGGACGAGGGATATAGTCACTACATGACTGAAATTTCACAGGACAGGGATATAGTCACTACATGACTGAAATTTCGTAGGACGAGGGATATAGTCACTAAATGACTGAAATTTCGTAGGACGAGGGATATAGTCACTAAATGACTGAAATTTCGTAGGACGAGGGATATAGTCACTAAATGACTGAAATTTCGTAGGACGAGGGATATAGTCACTACATGACTGAAATTTCATAGGACGAGGGATATAGTCACTACATGACTGAAATTTCACAGGACAGGGATATAGTCACTACATGACTGAAATTTCACAGGACAGGGATATAGTCACTACATGACTGAAATTTCGTAGGACGAGGGATATAGTCACTAAATGACTGAAATTTCGTAGGACGAGGGATATAGTCACTAAATGACTGAAATTTCGTAGGACGAGGGATATAGTCACTAAATGACTGAAATTTCGTAGGACGAGGGATATAGTCACTAAATGACTGAAATTTCGTAGGACGAGGGATATAGTCACTAAATGACTGAAATTTCGTAGGACAGGGATATGATGCATTACAAGTCTAAGATTCTATTGGGCTCACTACATGACCACATGAGTAAAGTGAAAGGAACAGAGGTCAAGTTTCATACAAACGGCGCGAATCGATTGTACGTACAACTACAGAGACACAAGAGGCATATGTGCGTGTCCACTGGCCGCCTGTCGCGTACGCGGCGACACTGGAAACAACCGGCTACCACCGGCAAAGCAGGCGGAAAAACTCAGGGTCATCGCGACGCACTTTAATTCTTTATTTTGACACACTCTGTGAGTGCCTTCTCTGCGACGAGTCTGACCAACTTTCTAATGCGAAAACTTTCGGCGTTGCTGCGCCCGATTCCCGAAATTGGCAATATGTCACAATGACTCTCTGTATATACTTATACAAGTTTATATATTAGTTATATATAGTTTATACAAGTTCAAAATTTTTAAATTTTATACGAAAGTCAATTTAAAAATAGTGATCAACTTATCAGACACAAAAATCATGCCGCGTATTGTGTCCACCACCCTGAAAATGTCGTTAAGACCTCATTCGAAAACGCAGCAGGGCCAAAAGATTTCGCATTAGGAAGTTACTAATAAGGAAGGAAGAAAGGAAGAAGGCACTCACAGAGTTTTATATTTGTGTGTCAGAAAAAAAAATTGTCGCTGGCATGGGGACTAACATATGTATGTTAATTTAAACACGATGTGTAATTTGTTTGGAAATTTATTTGTTAGGAACATTTAAAATAACATCGCAATATATGGCTATCACATCGCTTATGGCAGGCATGGCATAGGCATTCGCCTAAAATATACTTAAAATTACAAGAATCACAATCAAATAGGCGGATTTCTTTTGGTAATACTTACTAATTATACACAATAGTCAATCTAACAGTAGATGGCTCTTGTCTTGACCCTCTTCGTAAAGTCTGCATTGACTTATTGCTCATTTATTACATTGATTTCTTAACAGTTAATATCTTATTATAATTCTAACATTCAGTAAAAGTTTATTTGAGGTAACAATTTATATCACATAAAATTACTCAGGAACTCACTTAATAAATAAGCACTTTAATTAATCAGTCTTTACGTTATTGGAAATATTCATATAAATACTATTTAAACTAGTCTCTATGCATAATTCGAGTTATGGAATAGTGTGACATTATTTATTATTAACTCATACATCATTAAAATTACATAAGAGTTAATTATTTTTATAAAATGTTACTATAATCGTTGAAGTTGTTTAATAAATCTTTGGACGGAACACTACATTAAATTGCTTAATTTATATATATTATTATATCACAATTCTTTTATATTATCTTATCATTACATAGTATAAGTTGCCTTCTCCTTGTCTGTCCCTATGTTTGCTTAGATCTTTAAAACCACGCAACGGATTTTAATGCGGTTTCTTTAATAGATATTGAGTTATATAAGGGGAAGGTTTTTAGCATATTATCCCCGCATTCCCTCGGGATTGGAAACTGGTTATAAAATGTTACTAAAATTGCAATTCTTTGATATATCTTTGGACGGAGCACTAGATTTAATTGCTTAAATATTACTTAATACTATATTGAGTATAAGGGTGAAGCCATACGAGCGTAATTTTGTGGTTTTTTTTTGGTTGCATAAATTCTGCTGCATTCGGTTTAAT
This sequence comes from Timandra comae, assembly GCA_958496195.1. Classification (NCBI taxonomy): domain Eukaryota; kingdom Metazoa; phylum Arthropoda; class Insecta; order Lepidoptera; family Geometridae; genus Timandra; species Timandra comae. The sequence continues at coordinate 9,217,175 of OY292353.1, read as the reverse complement.
AGAAAAATCCTATTTGATTTACACGGCCGGCGGCTCAAAATAAGATGTCTGCCGACTCACACGCTTAATTTTCTTAATTAGAATTTCGGTCGGGGTGAGGTAATAGGGAGCTTGTAGAATTCAAGGCCCCGTGCAAAAGTTACGGATTGCAACTGAAATATGTCCGCCCGTGTGGCAGCTCAACAGAATTTCTGTTTAACGTAAACTCAGCGGTTCATATCACGCGACTCACAAAATTACGCCCGTATGGCTTCAGTCTAATGTTACTTAAATAGTTGATATTGTATAATAAATCTTTGGACGGAACACTAGACTAAATTGTATAAATTACATTATTATATTGAGTACAAAATATTACTAAAATCGTTGAAATCTTTGGACGGAACACTAAGACTAAATTGTAAAAATTACATTATTATATTGAGTACAAAATATTACTAAAATTGTATAATAAATCTTTGGACGGAACACTAGACTAAATTGTATAAATTACATTATTATATTGAGTACAAAATATTACTAAAATCGTTGAAATTGTATAATAAATCTTTGGACGGAACATTAGACTAAATTGTATAAGTTACGTTATTATATTAAGTACAAAATATTACTACAATCGTTGAAATTGTATAATAAATCTTTGGACGGAACACTAGACTAAATTGTATAAATTACATTATTCTATTGAGTACAAAATATTACTAAAATCGTTGAAATTGTATAATAAATCTTTGGACGGAACATTAGACTAAATTGTATAAGTTACGTTATTATATTAAGTACAAAATATTACTAAAATCGTTAAAATTGTATAACAAATCTTTGGACGGAGCACTAGACCAAATTGCTTAAATTACATATTATTCATACATTGTAATACCATTGGATGTTTTTTACCAAAGGTAGGCCTTAGTTTGGCTTATCTTTTTAAATACACTGCATATCAATAATAAAATTAGCTATTAGGATAATAAAAGCATCCTTCGTCAAGCGCCAGGTGGAGGCTAGAGTCAAAGAGCTCGTACCCAATGTTAAACACTGGAGCATGTAAATATTCACTAAGCCAACTGGGCCTTAAGTTTGTCAACAATAATGCTGTGATAATGCTAGTCAAAGGTATTTTTATATCACCATTTTTGTTTTTTTGTCATTTTGGTATTCTCCATGACAACAACACCACTGACTCAATAGCTCTTTAAATATACTGTGCCACAATATAGCTTGATGGGTGTCAAAACTTATTTGATTTTTGGCAAGCAACAGAGACCACAGATACACCATACCCATGTTACTAAATTATAGCAGAATTTTGCCAAGCAATTGCGCTAGGGGCTCAATTGCGCTAGGGGCTAAACACGATTATTTCCTGGAATAATTTATGTATATTCTCGTATTTACCTGAAAATAATAATTGTGATACTAAGTATAAAAACCATTTATGCGCACTATTAATGACAAGATTGACATTTAATGAAGTATTGCCAGCCACAGATTTAGTAGAATATACATAAATTATTCCAGGAAATAATCTATTCCTGTGCCAAGTTTCATCCAAATCCGTTTAGTAGTTTTTGCGTGAAAGAATAATAAACATTACGTCCATCCATCCTCACAATTTTCCGCATTTATAATAAAATGAAATAATAGGATTTAACCACAAGTTGTGATGTAAATTGGTTATGTGAAGTCTGTGTGAAGTACTAAGTTAGCTTAGAATCATCACAAAATATTAGTGCCAATAATACAATAAATAATAAGCAAGTATCAATAGTCAGTGATTATATAGTATGGGGGATACCAGTTAAACGACAGTGGCGGCATCATTTTTGTCTACTCTTTTGAGATCGACTATACATTAAACCATCTATCGCCATAATTCGCAGTGCAGGTCGCTGTGTCTTTGTACAACGAACCAACCTTACTATGCTACTGAAACGGCGGAGGCGGAAATCTTCCCATGAACTGCTGGTAGTTCGGCGGCGGACCCTGCGTAGGCGGCGCGTGGCGCTGGGGCTGGCCTCCGGGCGGTGCGAAAGGAGCGGTCACCGCGTCTGCACATCACTGTCTTATTTAACACATGGCCATTGCATTAACGGCTATATAACTTATAGTCTAGGATCCGGCTGCAGGATTACTGCGTTCATATGTTTTTTGCTCGAAACCAATTTTTTATGTATATTTACATTTAGGGCCAACGCTAAAACTCGCGCGGGTGCACGCTCGGCGTGTGTGTATGTGTAACGGAAAATAGTATGAGCAGCGCAGGAGCGTGCGGCGGGCGCCTGCGGCAGGCGACGGATTGTCACACGCGCGGCGGGTGGGGATCACGCGGCGCCGGTGCATGCGGCGGGTACACGCGAATGGGTTTTTCAGGCAGTAGACGTTGTTTCCCTTGACGTCTTTTTGCCAAGTAATAAATTAGTAAATAATCCATGTTAATCTACTAGAAACAACTGTACATGCTCGAGATCAAAATTATAATAGCAGCGCTAAATGAGACGGACGCTCGCGACGGGTGACCCCTCGCGGTTCGTGGCACGCGGCAGGCGCCTACGGCGTGCACCCGCCCATGTTTTAGCGTTAGGCCTTAGGAGATTATACCGGGTGTTTGGTAGAGGGTTGACCAAACGTGGTGGGCGTGTTCCTGGGCCTATTTGGGAAATACCATTTTTGTCTAAAAATTTCCTAGTTGTTATAATAAAAAAAATATCGCCAATATTGTATTTGCCCAGCCTTAAATGAAATAAACTATTCATCGACAGGCACCGACTTTACACTTATCAATAGGTAGCACATACACAAAGGTATTAGTATCGCATAAGAAGTGTCTTAAATTAAACCTTCATTATTTTATAATTTTCAGTTTTTGAAGTCGGTTTTTATTGTCATATGTCATATTACCAGACGGCACACTAGCTATCAAGTATTCTGTGACTATGTCGGCTCAGGTCGATGAACTGGCTCTGCTGTTCATCTCGGCATTCGCCTGTTGTAAAATACGACGGGATTTTGAAAAACTTTGATTTATCATAACTTTTTAAATAAAAGCAAAAGATAAAAACTAACTTCACTATTATATTGTCACTCGTCGTTTATATTAGCTGAGTATCTCGAATTCAAAATAAGGGTGTATATTAAATGAAAGCTATTTTTTTCTTATTATCATACACGCAAATATGGGTTGCTGGCTGTTAAAAATGCAGGGACGCAAGTTCGCGATCTCGGAAATTATGCGTCCTAGAAAAAATCGTGTCTTATCGATTTTTTCTAGGACGCATAGTTTCCGAGATTTTGGCGTAGTAGAATAAATCCGAAACAACAAAGAATATTAGACAATGTTGAAAGGAGTATCAGGCCCGATTTTGATGAAAACTAAAACTGCATAATTGGATTTGAAAAATCAATACTCCTTAGCTGGGAATCGTTCCACTTACTTTTGCAAAAAAAAATCACACCCTGTATTATCACACCATCGAATAGGGTTGCTAATAAGGATTAAAATTTGGGAACTAATAACCTATGGCAAACTTAAGGAAGATGCTCATTTTGATATGGAAAGAAAAAATATCAATATTTTCAAATCCAAGTATCTCCGCTCACACAGCAACTTCAGCCATGCGCCTTACATTCACTAGACCTTTCATTTGATATACAGCTCATCTTTATTGAAAATAGGCCCATTTAGCCCATTGTCCTTTAATATTAAAAAAGTTGTAAGCATACAAATGAGAAAATTATGATTTTAAAAGTACTTGTGGCCAAATTTTGCTAGGCAACCTGGTAAATCTATATTCTTCTAGTTGTAAATATACACAATAAAATGGTTTCCAGCAAAAAACATGCGCAGTAATCCTGCAGCCTGATCTCGTACTAGTACCATAGGAATGAACCGACACTTACTTGGCGGGCCAGCGGGGTATGGGTAGGCGTAGTACGGCCGATTGAGGGGCGGCGGTGGATACGGCATATAAGCAACGGGTGCCGCCGCCGGCGGCATGCCATCAGGCGGCGAGGCGAACGGACGCACGGGCCCCGGCGTGGGCGGCGGGAATCGCGCCGGCACCGGCGTGCTCGGCGCAGGGAGGCGCGCGGCGGCGGGCGGCGGCGGCGGCACGCTCTCCGGCCGCTGGCCGTTCATAAGCCGCGTGAGGCCGTTGCTCCCGGCCGAGGGGCCCGCCGCGCTAAGCTCCGCCTCCACGGCTCGCACCGCTAGCGGCGACGTCCGCTCGGCGCCGCCGGACACTGTAACACGCGGCGCGGTTAGTGCACGCAGACCCCTCCTCCGCCGACCACTCCGCGCCCTCCTACTCACTGGCGGGCCGCAGTAACTCCAGCAGGTGTTGGCGCGGGTCCGCGGATGTCGAGTTCACAGTGCTCGAACTTCTCGCCAGGGAGAGCAGCAGATTGATTTCGTCCTGCGTCGACGAGCCCTGCTAATTCATTCAATTGTTTCCGTTAGACTTGATCATTATTCCGTTAGCAAACGGGATTATAAAGTGTGCTACATACTGAATCCAGAATGTTTGTAGAACTAGTGCTGCCGAACACGTAGTCCACTAAGTGTAGGTGCGATTGTCGCTGGGGTATAGCAGGCGGTGGCTGGAAACATACAATGATATGAGATATTAATAATTGTGCATTTGATTTACTTTGTAATTCAAACAATTATTGTACTTATTTATTTAGGAAAAGCAAACGGCTATATACATTAGAAGAAATATTACAAAAAAAAAACTTATAATTAGAATTTAGTAATAATGAAGCTCACTGCACTAATCACAGAGTGAAGACAAACATTTTTTACTTACGGTGGTAAACATAGACATTTGACTGGATGGAGATGAACCCTGAAAAATTGATATGAAAGATGTTAATATACAAATAACAATGATTATTATGCATTTGAATTAAATGTTCCTTTTTAATACTAACATTGATTTCGACGTAATCGTCCAGTACGCGAAACATAGACGGATCAACCACCGTTCTCATCAATAGCTTTCCATTTTCAAAATCTTCCGTAAGTTTTTCCAAAACCATCCTCTCGTGTTCTTCTACTTGTTGTAACCTATCCATTTCTTGTTTGTATAATTCTAGTCTAAAACACAAACAATGTTATTCATGAATATTGGTTGATAATATAGAAATAAATTTGTTCATATAAACAACAATATCAATGTCTAAATAACCAACCAGCGACTTAGTTTTACCTTTGCTCAGACCATTACATACGCAAGATAAATTTAGTCGCTGCGCATTCTCTTGTCTGTTTTGACTTCATTATATCGAGATAATAAGTTACTGTATTAAACTAGGCAATTTGTTATTCATCTTAATATGACCAAAATCGATCTGTTCAGCGCACAGCAATGAGTTTTAGTAGAAAAGCAGAGACCGCATTAAAGTCGTTTATATTTAGGTTAAAGGTAGGCTCACGATAAACAGAGATTTAGATGTAGATTATATTCCGTAAAGAAGGTGACATGTCTAAAATTCGCTGTCAAAAAAACATGAATGGGGAGTGAAACGCGCTATGCTCTATGACACTCGCCACACACCCTTCCGCTCTTCATTCGGTAACTCACACTACGCACGAGTAACGCAACTCTCGACCTACATTACATGCGCACAAATAGGTAATAATTATATCTTAATTTGGTTGAGACCAAACCTGAGTTTCTGCTGCATACAGTTTTCGCACGCGTTCTCATTGGAGCCATCTGTTTTCCTCGCTTTGCATGGTGTTTCAACTGAGAACAAAACGAATCAGCGCCAAGCAAAACACATTAGCTGTTAGATAGTTGGACACATTTACATAAATTATATAACGCAACATGCACACGATACACAAAGACCGATATTCTATTTGACTATTTTTAATTTTCGCATTTCATTTCAATTATTTATACTATGTATTACATAAATATTTTATAGTACAGTCCACAAAGTTTACTAACTTAATGTAAAAACATTAGAACATTTTTTCTTTACAGACTGTTAATCATTATTCCACAGTTCAGTGGCGTAAATATAGGGTAACAGTACTTTTTTCGTTAAAAAAGAGAGTAAATTTCTTTTTTGTATCCTGCAATGGACCTTTTCAGGCCTCAGATTTCCAACTGAGCCCGTTGGATAATCCATTGCATATAGTTTTATGCCTTTGGCCACAATAACTTTTAATCTAAAAGGTATCACAGGGGGGCTAGAGGGACGAGGGGAGTGTGTGCGTAGCGCCGGTTGGCTAGTCTGCCGTACTCCGTCCCCCGCCACGATAGAACACTCCGCGCACATCTGAATGAACAGTCGCGTTCTAAAGTATATTATTATTGCCGTTCATGGATAGTATTTTTTAAGTTTAAGTTTGATTGATATTTTTGGTTTTTTATTAGTATATTTTTAGTAGATGGTCAATACTATACAACATAATATTAAAGTTTAAGTTAACTTTAATATTAAGTAGGTAATTATTAATGTTAGCGCGCGCAACAGTACCTAATATCATCCACATTTCGTGCATGATAGACTTACTTTTTATATAAATAAAATATGTTGTTAAAAATATTTGTTTAAGTAGTTATAGTAATAGTAATTGAGTTATAAGTAATTGTATTTTGTTCGCTACTGTACACATGCGCAGCTATCCCCTCTACGTTTCGCTCATCGCTAAACTTACGTGCCGCTACCTATACCGGAGATCTATGGTCTTACCGGGTGAATATTTGTGTCTTTTGTGTGAACCACAAATGTTTATCTCGGTCTGGGTGTGTGTGTAGTTTCTGATACCCTACCCTAGCTAGATAAAAGTTTCGTAGTTAATGTTATGTTTCTTTCAGGTATTAATTCAAAGATATTTTTTACAGGCAGGTGCAAGCAAACAGTTTTCGATTTTTGTGTCATGGAAATACTTAAATGAAATACGGGTCAGACAGTGTAATGAGACGTCTGGACTGAAATAATACTGCGTGTCCACTATCGAAATCTGTGACTTATCGTGTTACTTCACAACATGTGATCATCAATATAAAAACGATGCTCTTGTCGGTGTAACAGGTGCAACTCCCTCCTCCGCCTCTATCCAAAGCAGCTTCCTTCAGCATAACCTTAAAGCGTTGATTTTTAAATAAAACCTTATTAATATTCATAAATCTTAGGATACTTATATAATTCTAAGTTGGTATTACATATATCTCTTTTAGTTTTATGCTACCCTAGTACATTAATTGCCAAATCTTAATAAATTACAAAGGATGATGCAAATTTTGGCACCCCCTCCAATATCTGTGTGTAATATTTCGTTGGATAGCCATAGTTGAGCAGAACAAAAGTTACTGTGAGTCAAGGTCCAAATTTTAGTCAGATTTATGCAGTACTAAATATATCAGTTTATTATAACATCATCGTGATATCCTGGTACTTCTAATAATAATTCTCCACAGAAAGACCAATTACTCAATTTAACAAAGTTTATTGAAAAGAGCTTCTCTACATTTCTGTTCTCCTTGTATTTAAAATAGATTGGTATTAATGATATTAATACATAATGTACAGAGTTTCATTATGAGATTTCAACTTTTTGAGAATTCAACATTATATCAATCCAAAATAAAATATAGTAGAACTTTTAAGAAACAATGTTCTCGCTAGTTATTGTTTTACAAATAAACTGTTAATTTTAAAAAAGAAATGTGGTGGTTTAATTTTTAATATTTTAAGCAAGTACCTACTCAAGTATATATCATTTAATATTAATTATATAAGATATTCAGATAGTTTTTATTTTTATAAGTGGTGATGACTGGGATGTGCCAAAGTAAAATCCCATTCGTCCCATATTTTTTAGAACTTATCCCATTCGTCCCTAGCGGGGACAAATATGGTGGGTGTTGGCGAAGAATGGAACATACCCATTGAAATGGGTTGTATAGTTTATTGCATGTGAGATACCCTGTAAGTTGCTTATGAACAATCGATTCAATGACTTCGTATAGATAAGGTAAGATTAAGATTGGACGGAATTCGTTAGGAAGTGTGGGATTTGTAACTTTAGGGAGAGGTAATAATGCATGTCCCAGTAAATTCAAAGACGATATGTAATTCGTGTGTATATTTATTTATAAGAACATAATAAAATCACATAGCAATAGATTGTTACAAATCGCTTATGGCATGCAGGGTCAATACAAAAACTTATTTGCTAAAATACACTTACACTTAAAAGAATTACATTAATAGGCGGATTTTTTTTTATCATACTTACTAATTAATACTTAATTTTTATAACAGTATAGCACTTGTTCTTATTTGTACGATTGCAATTAATTCATTGCTCATTAATTAAAACATCAATTAACTCGTAATTCACTAATTTCTTACTAATTCTATCAGTCAGGTAAAACTTATTGAGGTAACAATTAATGTAGGGGTACATAAAGGGGTTTGGGTAAAATTGGCGTCGTTTGTGAAATTAGCGGCCAGTAATTGGTTATTATTCAAGAGCGGAAAAAAGCGATCAAAGGCTACCCAAACCCCTTTACTACTACCCAGGTAGGCACTTAATTAAAATAATTATATCAGCCCTTATACTATCCTATAAGTTCATATTAATATAAATACTGTTTAAACTTCTCGATCGTTCGAGTTGAGGAACAATGTGAATATTATTGAACGAGCGAAGCGTCATATTTCTACAACATTTTGTCGCTTCGCTCGCTTACCTATATTCAATAGTAATAAAACGGCATGTCGGATTACAGATGCCGCCGGATTAGACAGAAGCCAGATCACTTGGGTCTTCTCTATTAACATTTAGGATTATTATAAAAATAAATTTCACAGCAATTCTATCACCACAATAGAGCGATCAATATCTACATATGATATACAATAGATTAGTCTTTATAGCACAAACTAAGATCTCCCAATGGGTTAAATCAAATATATTTAATAAACAAAATGTATCGACGAATATCTTGATTAAAATTTACAATCATAATTGACGCAAGGAAACGTGTGCGTTACGCCAGCGGAAAGTTATCGAATTTCTCAACTTTAACCACACACATAATTAGAGTGTCAGGTCGTGTAATTGTGACCGAAGTTTTGAATTTGTGTATCCAACCGCTTAGAGATATCCACTAAGAACACTTTCCGCTGGAGGAAACGCCCAGCGGCACCTTTTTTTCCCTGAAGACTTTTCTGAAAATAAATTAGCCAGAAAATTAGAGTATAACGTGCTGTAAATGTGTGTGTGTATCTTAGATTAGTGTGCCTCAAGTTTTTGTAGTTATTCAAAATGCCGCTGGAGTAACGTTTGCGTACTTTCTATATCTCAAGAACGGTAAAGCACGCAAATTTCATTTTTTTACACACGATCTTAAGAGTTTGTGTGTAACTTGAGCAAAATCAGAATTTAAAAAAAATGCACCGGTTAGAAGTTACTAGCAAAAATAAAATAAACTAAAATCGGCCCTAGCACTGTAAATAGGAGTCATAGAGATGAATTGTTGACAGTGGTACATACCTCTTGATTGTCTGCAACGTACAGTTAAGTCTCGTTAGCCTACTGTTAGTCGAAAACTAATTAGCGATGCATAATCAAGATGAATTTTGATCTTAGATTAACGATTTTGGCATGGATTTCGAAAAATTCAGATATACCAATAAATTTGAGTGTTCCTTCAGTTACCCACCTGCAAAATTGCAGCTAAATATACCTATTAATTATGAAGATATAATAAGAAACAATAACGACGCGCAAAACCGTGATAAATCGACCAAGTTTACACGACTGTCCAAAAGCGGCCGCGTAATACTTACTGTTACCATTCTGAAATTGACAGCGTTGGTGTGGGTACAGGTGCCTACACAATATTAAATAAAAAAATAAACATATATATTAAAATAAAAGGGAATAGGTGATAATTAGTATTAATAATTATAACAATATTTTCTACGTTATAATATCTTCTGTGTATACAGCCACGAGCAAAAGCATTGGTTACCCTATGGCACTTTATTTTAAGGTGATTTATGGAAAGTTAGGTACAAAAACAACATAATATTAGAATATACATTTATTTAAAATAATAAATTAATATTTTGTCAACAGCAGCGACTCTTCTCGGCATCGACTCCACCAGCTTAAAACACTCCTCCTGGGAAATGCGTTGCCACTCTTGCTTCAATGCTGTTAGTAGCGATTGTTTGCTGCTGATCGAGTGTCTCTGTATATTCTTCTTTAGAATGTACCAAATATTCTCAATTGGATTGAGATCTGGTTATTGTGGCGGCCAATCCAGGACATCGATGCCGCTGTCAGCTATCCAAGCCATGGTGTGAGCTGATTTGTGGCAAGTGGCGTTATCTTGCTGAAATTTACCGCCGTCAATACTGACGAATACTCGTGTCGCTGAAAATGTGCGTGATCAACGGCTTTAGAGCGGACCAGTACTTCAGTGTACTTCGCACTGTTCATCCGTCCCTCACATAAGATCATTTCGCCGACTCCGCCGGCGGCCATGCAGCCCCAATTCATTATTGACCCTCCGCCGTGTTTGACAGTGGGCACCACACACGCCAACCCTTCGACTGATATAGGTCCCACCGGGTGTTCCAAAAACCTGCGAAACAATAAAAAGGAGCTTTATTTCACATTGAATGTTTCGATCAAATTGGGTTATTGATGTGATTTTATGTAACACTAGCAAAGGAACAAAAGCAATTAACATTACCTCGAAGTTAGATTCTTCTGAGCACAGTATATTGGTCCAGTCTTCTACCGTTCAGTCCTTGTGGTTAAAGCCGATTTTTCTTGTTGCGCTCTGACTTCTTCCTTGTTTTGCAACCTTTCAATCCAGCTTTGCGGAGCCTTCGTCTCACGGTATTCACGTTTACTACACGACCTTTTGCTTCAGATAAATCTGCAGCAAGATCTACAGCAGTTTTGAAAAATCTGTAGCAAGATTTACAGCAGTTTTTTTGCGGTCCTGTAGCGATTGCCTGATTAACAATCGGTCTTCACAAACTGTAGTATTTTTTCTTCTTCCTGATCTCGGTCTATTTTCGTGAGAACCGGTCTCCGTGAAGCGTTTCAATGCAAATTGAACTGCACATCGCGAGCACTTCACTTCTCGGGCTATGTTCACTTGTGACATGGCTTGTTCGCTTAAAATCTTAATTTTTAAGCGCTGCTCTGCACTTAGTTCACCTTTTTTAGGCATGACGAACGCGAAAAATGTGAGTCACTTGGAAAACAGGAGCAATAGTAGCGGAGAATATGTGTATGTTCAATGCAAGCACTTACAACACAATAAACCAAACAAAACAAATTTGACTTATTTTACGTAATACCGTTTTCGGGTACACCTGCATGTCGTAAACCCTTTTCTATTGTTTTATTATTGTCAAAAGACGCCGCCTATTCAATAATTAAACCACAAAATATCTAATATATAATAATGACAAAAAATTGTGGGTGCCAAATACTTTTGCTCGCGGCTGTACTACCTTTTTATTTATCTATTCGCTTTCATTTTCTTTTTCATCTTGCGTCGTATTCCTCATGTCTGAGGGTCGTGACCACCTCCACGAATGACCTTGCTACTCACGATGGTTCGCCGTTTCGTTCTGTCCTTGGCCGTGTGTAAGGCATCGTAGACGGACGTGTTCAGTGTGGTGCGGATCTGATCGGACCAACGCATCGGGCTGCAGCCTCTCGACCTTTTCCCTTCTACTTGCTAGTGACAACCAGTTCTTCAAAATTGCCAACTTCTTTCCTGGCAATAGTCTAGGATTTTCTTCAGACAGATTGTCGAGAGACGCGTTGTGATTTTAATTTGCCTAAGTACACGTACGCGTTGGTTCGATATGCTGTCCAAGGAATACGAAGCATTCTTCTCCAACAAAGCATCTATGCGGTTGCGGTCTGCTGATCTAAGTGTCCATATCTCAGCACGAAAAAAAAAGGAAGATGGAGAAGACGAAGACTTTTTACAAGATTCAATTTCGTTTTAAGTGATATATTTCTGTCTCTCCATGTTTTGTCGAGCTGAGACATGGCATTCTTGGCCATCCCAATGCGACGCCTGACGTATTTTTCACAGAAACCGTTATTACTGAAGTTCGAGCCCAGGTATGTGAAGACTTCTACCACTTGTAAGTTAAGTGCTCCAGTGAATTGCAGTTCCTTAGCGCGGTCAATAATCATGATCTTAGTTTTGAATTTGTTGATCGATAATCCGAGGCCGTTACTTATTCGTTCCATTTTTTTCAAGTTCGTTGGCCGAAAGAAGTGTTGTGTCATCGGCGTATCTGAGATTTGTGAGCCTTATTCCACCCACCCGTACTCTGCCCTCTCAGTCGTCACAGTATGATGTATTCGCCATACACGTTAAAAAGAATATACGAGAGAGTACACCCTTGGCGTACTCCTTTACCAAATTTGAAGGGCCGGAACATGGTTTGTCATTTGAAGTAATAGAGATGTTCAGGAACACCCAGCTCACCCAAGACACGCCACAGGGAACCCCAATCAACACAGTCAAACGCATTGCTATAGTCGACGAAGCACATTACAATGGGCACATTGTATTCGTAAGCCTTTTCCATGAGTTGTCTAACATTTAAAATTTGTTCACGCGTACCAACGTTCTCACGTTGACTCGTAGATCCTTTTTAGTGTAGCGGGAGAATAGAAATCGACTGAGTCCAATTTCTAGGCCAATCACCATTTGTCCATACGCTGTTGCAAATTTTTAGTAACTGGTCAACACCATAGTATCCGAGCGCTTTAAGTATCTCTGCCATTAATGTGTCAGGTCCTGACGCTTTCCTGTTTTTTAGACTGTGAAGTGCTGAGATAATTTCACAGCGTATGATATCTGGTTCTTTTCTTTGGTTCGGTTTCTAAAGTTTGCAACGAGTAAATTGTGATCCGAACCACAGTCGGCTCCAGGGAATGTCTTTACGTTGTGAACCGAAGATCTACCTCGTGTATTAATTAATATGAAGTCTATTTGATTTCTGTATCGATCTCTAGAAGATTTCCATGTGTATAGCCGTCTTAGATAAAGTTTAAAAAAGGTATTAAGAATTGAGAGATTTCGGCTATTGCAGAAGTCTCTCGCCACGTTCGTTTCGATTCCCAAGTCCAAAACTCCCAACTATTGATCTTAAGTGGACATCGAATATGTTTCCAATCTTAGCATTCCAATCAACTAATACCATAGATATTTGACGGTTTGGTATAGCATTCAACGTCTCTTCAAGTTTCCCATAGAACTGTTCTTTCTTCCACGGAAGATTAAAGCCGCGAACCCACCGCTACGCTATGTCCACGACCACGCAGCTAAGCTACGCGCAGCTCAGCTGCGTGCGTGTCTACCGTTTCCACCGAAGTACACGCGTGTATCACCACAGATCAGAGAGAAAGAAACAGATGACAGCTTCCTAAGAACGTGCAAAAAAATTATATTATATTAAAGTAAAGTATTTTATGACAATCAGTAAACCAATACAGGTTGTCATAGAGACCAGTAAACAAAAACTTAAAATTAATAAGTACTTATTGATCCATTGAAAAGTTACATTTGGGGTTGCGTTTCTTAGAGGACGCAATTTTATTTTTTTGATGTGTAAGGGGGGTAAGTGTAAAGCTAAAATCAAGTTTGTGGGGTCGCCACCCTTGTCCCACGGCCGCCATCTTGAAAATAGGGGTTGAAACGGTTTTTACGATATATCTCTTAAACTATTTATCTGATAAAAAAATTTTTTTAACGTTTTTTGTTGCAAATTAAATTCTCTATAACTTTGGTCCAGTAATTTATAAATAAAAAAGTTATAAGTGAAAATGTTCAGAAATTCGAGAAAAAAAATATATTTTTCGATATAACTTTTTTTATCATTTTACGAAAAAACGATATCAGACCATTTTTGCAGATCGTTTTTTCGACAACTTTTATATGCAACATTTTTTCATTAAGTCAATAGCTAAGGTTTTACAGCGCTCCGAAGTGAGTACTATTTTTCAGTACTCTTAACTATACATATTTTATACGTGGGTACTAATAATGTGTCATCAGTTTTTATTTTTTTTATTTTGTTATTATAATTCTTTTAATTAGTAATTTTGCAATGTTATTATTAATTAATTATTGACTCTTTTCCTCACCACCCACGAGGTAGAGTCTGGAGGCAATGTCACAATGACATTTGTTACGAGGATACCGCTGCAGCACACTCAGGCACGGTAGAAAGAGTGGGAGATACTAGTTCCTCTCCCTTCCCCTCGATCTTACGCTTTTTCGATCAGCATCACGTGACCCTGACGCGAGTTTGAAAGTTTTTACCCATACAAAAAAAAGTGCTCAGCGCCGCTAAAGAAGTTTTCACTTCAAAAAAAGAATAGTACAGTAAGAGAGGTTAGAAATAATGATAATAATAATAGCAGCTTTTCTTTTGTTCCCTAATGGTCGCTTGGGTATTTTCTACCTGGACAGCATTCTCGGTAATTTTTTTCTCGAATTTCTGTACATTTTCACTTGTAACTTTTTTATTTATAGTTTTACGACAAAAAATTACTGGACAAAAGTTATAGAGAATTTAATTTGCAACAAAAAACGTTAAATTTTTTTTTATCAGATAAATAGTTTAAGAGATATATCGTAAAAACCGTTTCAACCCCTATTTTCAAGATGGCGGCCGTGGGACAAGCGTGGCGACCCCACAAACTTGATTTTAGCTTTACACTTACCCCCCCTACACGTCAAAAAAATAAAATTGCGTCCTCTAAGAAACGCAAGGTAAGGCCTAAAAAATGTAACATTTCAATGGATCATATAACTTGAAAATAAAATAAAACGAATTATATATTCGCAAAATAAACTATGACCTTTTTAGATGCTACGTAACATAATTGTAAATTTGTATTTTTAAATGATAATATAAACAATCTCTATAATGACAATGATAAGATACAATTTACTACACCATATTCTCGTTCAGATTCCATTCCTTATATTACCGGCAAAGAGGTTTACGATGCGTTGAAAACCATGAAATATGGCAAGTCCTGGAGAAGATCAAGTTACCACAGAAGAACTCGGATCAGCATCACAAACATTTCTACCGCCACTGACCAACTTATTTAACACCATTTTCGATACAGGATCACTACCTCAAAACATATGTCATTCCAATATTGTTCTACTGCATAAAAAAGGAGACCCATCAAACATTAGTAATTATAGACCTATTAGCTTAATTTCACATATATATAAAGTTTTCATCAAAGTCATACAATATAGAATAGCCGACAAACTAAATTCACACTAACCGCCTGAGTAAGCTAGGTTTCAACCACAATTTTCTACCACTGACCATCTCCATACCCTGAACCAAATTATAGAAAAGTACAAAGAATTTAATAAACCACTATACACCCCTATTTTGAATTCGAGATACTTAATCACACAGCTAATGTAAACGACGGGTGACAATATAATAGTGAAATTATCGCTCATTTTCGTGCATAGCGTGTGCGTGTACTTCGGTGGGTTTGAGCCTTGAGAGGTAGGGGCATATATCTGAATAATATTCAGTGTACATGGCTTGGTGTCTAGTTTGAGATGATGCGAGATGACACCGGGTTGTATCCCAGAACGTGCATGTTCAATTTAGGTGGTATGAGAATGCTTACATCATGTAAGCTGGAGTCGTCTGCACCTGAGAAATACAAACGGTCTTACTACAAAACGATGTCTAAATTTGAAACACGGATTAAAATGCTGTTTACAAGTGTACCACAAATCTATGTCTACCTCTAAAATGGTTTAAACAGTGTCTGAAATGACAGTCTACTTAAAAACTCTTGAGACCCTTGTTTATAGCTATTTTTAAAATGGCTGCCCGAATTTATATCAGCTGATTTGAAACGTCAACTTACCAGTATTTCATTTTCATTATTTTTTTTGACCAAAAAAGAATATAAATATAAAAATAGATTCACCAAGACATCATGTGCGGTTTATTGTAGATCTGATAAAGGAAAATCCATTGTGTTAGCGTGATTTTATATCGATTATGATATTAGGACCTCTAAAGCATTGATATACTATATGTCAAGATTCAACATTAACCGCACTAAAACACCGCGAAGAAAATGTACTATATTTGGGGTACTCGCTTCTTGTTAACGTCAGTGTCATTTGAGTGACTTACGGAGAATGTGCTCGAGAAAAATAATTAATTATGCCGGTTTGCGCCGTGAAATTGTGCCGCAATTATGTGGGAAAGAAGGATAATAACACCAAGATCACTTTTCATCGGTAAGTTTTGTTAATTTACCACTATTATTTTACGAAAACACTATTTTTTAATATGTAATTTTGTTGTTTCATCTGATCATGCCGGTGTCGTCAGTTTATTATTAGGGAAATTTGCCCAAACTATGGGAGACAAAATACAAATATCTTTACATCATTTTTAGATCAGGTGAACACTGTTGTTTTATAAAATTAGATTAGGTATATACAAATAAGTACAGAGTAAACTCTTTATAACGTCGCGCGTCGTTCGTTATTACAAAACCTCTCTATAACTTAATTAGTTCAAATTGGTTGGTTTACTACAAAACCCATACATTCATTCACTCTTTAAAACGCTAAGACATTCCCTATTACGAAGAAATATTATCATAACTACAAGTTTCACATTGCACATTGTTTTTATAATCAGCCTTTTGAGGTGCCGAAATTTCTAAAAAATAAAATCCTGAGTAATAAACTGCCGTCTCGCTTTTGTTATTGTTTATTGTCCTAAAATTTGTGCCATTATTCTTAGGTTGACATTGTCCATCGTTACCTATTGTCACGGTAATACTATCTATATAGAAGTGCTCCTGGCCCAGTGCTACTCGCGGATTATTTTTAGTGTATATTATTTGTCTAATTTATAGGAATGTTGTATTTGTTTGTTTTTATTTTAATTCAAAGAGTGTATATAATATTGTTACTACTGTTTTAGCCTAATTAGCAATATATGTTACCTACCTAATGTTATAATGATTGTATAGATAAATATTTTAAATGTATTTTTTTATTTGTTATTAAAATAAATAATACACTAAACTACAAAATAGTAACTTTATTTAAGACCCTAAACTCGATAACTGACGGTTTTTGTACTTTTTGATCTAGTCATATTATATGAAAAGCGTATTTTATAAACATGCTTTTAGGTAATAATTAAAGGAAATATTGTCATCTAAGAAATACTCAGAGAAAAACAATATTATACAGAAAACTTAAAAAATATATCTAGAAAACTGAACATATGTTTTCTGAATTTCACGTTTAGCATTAACTTCCATGCCTTCCAATTCTAGTAATTCGACCAATTTAGCACTAAAAATTAAACAAACTTAAAGTCCAGATCCTTATTAAGGAAATACTCAGAGGAAAATTTAATTGTTATTATAATTATTAATGAAATCGAAAAAAATATAAAGTTAGAATTTGTAAAAATCACAGTCAAGAAAATCGTAATTTACGTTGATAAATGATGCTCAAAACGTTATTAAAATTACCTCAAATAATCAAAAAAGAATATTTTCTACAACAATTATACTAAAAAAAAATCTCTAAAACAAATTGTCTTTTTTTCTACAAATATTTTAAAATCATCATAAAACTACTATAAACTCGGACGCACGAAACAATTCAAATCAGTCTGCCGCGAGGCTTTTTAGAGAGAGGACGTATCGCTCCTACCGAGCGTTTGACCTTTGCGGCGCGTACGAAATTTATGCGATAACTCATCAACATGTTTTCATACTCGATAATAATTTTTGTTTTATAATTTGAATTATTTATTAAAAAAAATTATTAACATTTATGATAACAAATAATGTTTTAGAAATAATGAGCAATAAAACAACATTATTTTAAACCGACTTCCAAAAAGGAGGAGGTTCTCAATTCGGCCGGTATGTTTTTTTTTATGAATATGTTCAACGATATCTCCGTCAATTCTGTACCGATTACTAAAATTCTTTTTTTATTCAAAAGAATGGACTTGCCGTTTGGTCCCATGTCAAGGAAACCAGGATCTAATGATGGCATTCTAGAGAAATTGAGAGGAACTTTAGAAAATCGTAGGGTGATTAGTGCATTTGTTAAGTTTTTCGTTAATTATCTTAAAGCATTATAATTAAATGAAGGTTTGGAGTCGATCTGATGATGGACCTGGAAGATAGTCGAGGGAACTCTTCAACGACTAACAGCAGTTACCTCGTGTTTGGGCTTGATTAATTTGTATCGATGAGACCTTTACAACCAGATAGGTTGTGACACTCAAAAGTAAAAAAAACCGACTTCAAAAACTGAAAAGTATAAAATAACAAATATTTAATTTAATACACCTCTTATGCGATGCTAATTAATACCTTTGTGTGTATGTTACCTATTGATAAGTGTGAAGTCGGTGCCAAGCCTTAAAGAAATAAAAATAATAATAAAAACTATTAGAAAAATAAACTACAAAACTATAATTCGAGACGACCGTTAACGAACGTTTGCCCGCTTGGGTTGGTCGCATTTTTATTTTATTTATGTGCTACATCGCATAAGAGGTATTACATTAAATATTTGTTATTTTATACTTTTTAGTTTTTGAAATCGGTTTTTTTTTTAACAAAAACGGAAACGAAATAATTTAGAAAGTCCTGCTTTTAGCGCTAAAAGGTTGTCCCGATAATATATGTTGTACATATACAGAGAATGCATTTTTCAAGTAGGCGTGGTAGACGATATTCGAAACTATATGGAAAGGAATATCGAAAATTGCTGGCGATATTAATAAAAACTAAAACTGCAATTAGTATATGAAAAATCAATACCATTATGGCAAAAAATATATTATTCACAAGTAAGTTATAGACTTTTTTTTACTCGTATGTTGCTTTGTTTTTAAAAAGTTTCGTTACTTACCAAAAAAAAATCATGTCTTATTTTAAAAACAAAAACTAACGGTCTTACCACAAAACGAAGTCTAAATTTAAAACACATTTTAAAACGATTTTTACAAAAAATTGTACCATAAATCGATGTCTACCTCTAAAATTGGTTTAGGCAGTGTCTGAAATGACAGTCTACCTAAAAACTCTGATGCCCTTGTTTAAAGCTATTTCTAAAATGGCCGCCTGAATTTGTATCAGCTGATTTGAAACGTCAACGTGATTTTATATCGATTATGATATTATGACCTCTTTAGTTTGTTATTCAACCTCTTTGCTATATTGTTACTACAAGGTGGCGCTTGACGGCGCTAGTGCACAAACTCCAAAACGGCGAGAATATGAAAAGATGTAAAAAAACTATTCGAAACGTATTAATGTAATTATATTCTAATGAAAGAACTGCATTGTGTCATTGAATTCAATTTATTTATTTAGACAATAAGTACATTATATTCTAAGAGAGACCCGTCTCGAGACCCTACCTCCCGTGCTAGTTACAAACTGTGTTACGGTAAGGTAAGGCCTCTCAAACCACGCGCACATATAAAATCATTCAAATATATGAGGAACATGTCCGTGTACTTCGTAGGTACTTGAAGTAAACGATACGGTGCAGGTAGGCTCCACAACACGTAAGGTGACCTCTGTTGCTGTAGCAGGGGCGATACCACGTCGGTTACGGGACGGATACGGTCGAAGTTTCCTCTCCACCAGGGTGAAGCCATCCACGTCGCCTTTCTCTGCTGCACTGACTGCTGTTCGCTGTTTCTTCGGTGCAGCTACGCTCTTAACCTCAATAGTACGCACCAGATGAGGCTTGTTGGGTAGCTCACGTTACTCGCCTTTGTTGATAGTAGTGACAAAATGATTATTCTGCCGAACATTGAGGCAGTTGTTGCGGCACGACACGACTGCTCATGTTTTCGGTACAAACGCAACGCAACGGTACAAATCCATTAATTGCTACTCTGCAAGTTTTAACTATTTAAAATTGTACGAAAATATAAAATTAAACACAACGTCGATTGAATAGTCACACATGACATAAGTCAGTCAGACAACGTCGATCAACAGTCAATTCAAAAAACGTTCCTTTACGGATTAAACGATCTTTGAGAATGAAAATATCAAGTAATTAGTTCACTGTTTCTTCAATCAACAATTATATTTATAGACAATAATACTTTTAAAAATAAATTATATCAATTAATAACTTAATTCAATAATTATTATCAACATTTGAGATACATTTGTTTATGTTGTACTCAACTTGTCCTGCATATAACGTAACGCGTTTATGTATTGCCATACGTATTTTATTAAAACCAGAGAGAAACAGTATCGTGATCCTTATTCTATGAGTAAAACCATTTTTCTCAAGACAAGAGCAAAACAACGATTTGTGGTAAGAAAAATTCAAACACGGTCTAAAATGCCAAAATCGTGTTTGACTGAAGAGTGGTCTAAAGAGTGTTTAAACATCGATTTATGGTAAGACGGTAAGTATTTGTTTTATTCATTATTCCTTGTTGTGAATAATGGAATATCGAATCGAAAGGTATTACGTAAATTATATCTAATCATATACTACCTACTATGAATCGTAAAAAAAATATACTCGTATTTTTACTTTTGTCAATAACTTTTACACAATTTATAATTTCCAATGGATCAAAACCATTCGGCCGGAGTATTCAGAGCGAGCGCGCCGTCACCACATAGACAGTGTGCATGCGGACACGCGTGCGCGTCTGTGTGAGTGAAAATTTGAGTTGTCGCGCGGCAGATCAATCCTCTTAAGTGCTAGTTATAAACTGTGTTACGGTAAGGTAAGGCATCTCAAACCACGCGCACATATAGGCTCCACAACATGTAAGGTGACCTCTGTTGCTGTAGTAAGGGCAGTACCACGTCGGTTATGGGACGGATACGGTCGACATTTCCTCTCCACCAGGGTGAAGCCATCCACGTCGCCTTTCTCTGCTGCACTGACTGCTGCTCGCTGTTTCTTCGGTGCAGCTACGCTCTTAACATCGATGGTACGCACCAGATGAGGCTTGTAGGGTAGCGGCTGGCGGGATACCTGCGTGTAACTCTTCTGCTGAGGGACACGTGCAGCAGAAAAGGAAACAGTTGGCACGGGAGTCGGTGTATCAGTTCGTTTGGCACTCGCCTTTTTTGATAGAAGTGACAAAACGATTATTCTACCGAACATTGAGGCAGTTGTTGCGACACGACACGACTGCTCGTGTTCACGGTACAAACGAAACGCAACGGTAGAAATCCAATAATTGCTACTCTTCTACGTATCCGTGTTTTAACAATTTAAATTTGTATGAAAATATAAAATTTAACACAACTGCAACGTGGATCGAATAAATAGTCAGACATAAAATGAGTCAGTCAGACAACTGGGACAACGTTCGATCAAGTCAATTCAAAAAACGGTTTACGGATTAAACGATCTTTGAAAATGAAAATAAGTCTGTCCTTCAATCAAAAATTATATTTATAGACAATAATACTTTAAAAAATAAATTATATCAATTAATAACTTAATTCAACAATTATTATAAACTTTTGAGACACATTTGTGTATGTTGTTCTCAACTTGTACTGCATATAACGTAACGCGTTTATGTATTGCCATACGTATTTTAATAAAACCAGAGAGAAACTGTGTCGTGATCCTTATTCAATGATTAAAATCATGTTTCTGAAGAATAGAGCTGGACAACGATTTGTGGTAAGAAAAATTCAAACACTGCCTAACTCGCTAAAACAGTATTTGACTGAACAGTGGTCTAGAAAGTGTTTAAACATCATTTTGTAGTAAGAGCGTAAATGTTTTATTATGACGAACTGTGTACATTTGTGTACGCGTCTGTATCCATAACGCTGTCAAGTTCAGAATGGTAACAGTAAGTATTGCGCAGCCGGTTTTTTGACGGCCGTGTAAACTTGGTCGGTTTATCACGGTTTTGCGCGTCGTTATTGTTTCTTATTATATCTTCATAATTAATAGGTATATTTAGCTGCAATTTTGCAGGTGGGTAACTGAAGGAACACTCAAATTTATTGGTATATCTGAATTTTTCGAAATCCATGCCAAAATCGTTAATCTAAGATCAAAATTCGTCTTGATTATGCATCGCTAATAAGTTTTAGGCTAACAGTAGGCTAACGAGACTTAACTGTACGTTGCAGACAATCAAGAGGTATGTACCACTGTCAACAATTCATCTCTATGACTCCTATTTACAGTGCTAGGGCCGATTTTAGTTTATTTTTTTATTTTTGCTAGTAACTTCAAACCGGTGCATTTTTTAAAATTCTGTTTTTGCTCAAGTTACACACAAACTCTTTAAGATCGTGTGTAAAAAAATGAAATTTGCGTGCTTTACCGTTCTTGAGATATAGAAAGTATGCAAACGTTACTCCAGCGGCATTTTGAATAACTACAAAAACTTGAGGCACACTAATCTAAGATACACACACACATTTACAGCACGTTATACTCTATTTTTCTGGCTAATTTATTTTCAGAAAAATCTTTAGGAAAATAAAGTTACTATGCTACTGAAAAGGAGGATAAATCGGCGGAGGCTGAAATCTTCCCATGAACTGTTGGTAGTTCGGCGGCGGGTGGCGCTGGGGCTGGCCGGTCACCGCGTCTGCTTCACTCGGTCTCATTTCACACATGGCCATCGCCGGTTGTATTGCGTACCATAGGAATGAAGTGACACTCACTTGGTGGGCCCGCGGGACACGGCGTGTAAGAAGCCGGCCCGACCGCCGACGGCGTGACATCAGGCGGCGGGGCGAACGGGCGCACGGGCCCCGGCGCCGGCGTGGGCGGCGGGAATTGCGCCGGCACCGGCGTCCTACTCACTGGCGGGCCGCAGTAACTCCAGCAGGCGTTGGCGCGGGTCCGCGGATGTCGAGTTTACAGTGCTCGAACTTCTCGCCAGGGAGAGCAACAGATTGATTTCGTCCTGCGTCAACGAGCCCTGCTAATTCACACAATTGTTTCCATTAGACTTGATCATTATTATGTTAGCAAACGGGATTATAAAAAGTGTGCTACATACTGAATCCAAAATATTTGTAGAACTAGTGCTGCCGAACACGTAGTCACGCACTAAGGGAAGGATTCATATCTGACGGAACATGCGTTGCGTATTATCGGTCGCGTAACGCCAGAACAGACAAATGTATAGAAAAACACTTGACAGTTCACACTCAACGCACTAACGTACGTAATCGGTTGGGTGTGAACGGTCGAGTGTTTTTCTATACATTTGTCTGTTCTGGCGTTACGCGACCGATAATACGCGACGCATGTTTCGTCAGATATGAACCTTCCCTTAGTGTAGATGCGACTGTCGCGGGGGTGTAGCAGGCGGTGGCTGTAAACATACAATATTGAATCAAATTGCATGATACGTGATATTAATAATTGTGGATTTGATTTACTTTGCAATTCAAACAATTATATATACTTACGGTAGTAAACATAGACATTTGACTGGATTGACATAAACCCTGAAATTTTTATTACAAAAGCTGTTAATATATCACAATCAACAATGTATGTGTATTTCAATTAAACATTCCCTTTTATACTTACATTCATTTCAATGAAATCGTCCAATACGCGAAACATTGACGGATTGACCACCGTTTTCATCAATAGTTTTCCATTCTCATAATTATCTGAGAGTTTTTCTAAAACCTCTCTTCGATGTTCATCTACTTGCAGTAACCTTTCCATTTCTTGCTTGTATAACTCTAATCTAAAACAAAAAATGTTATTCATGAATATTAATTGATGATATAAAAATCAACGGTCTTACTACAAAATGATGTTTAAACACTTTCTAGACCACTGTTCAGTCAAATACTGTTTTAGCGAGTTAGGCAGTGTTTCAATTTTTCTTACCACAAATCGTTGTCCAGCTCTGTTCTTCAGAAACATGATTTTAATCATTGAATAAGGATCACGACACAGTTTCTCTCTGATTTTAATAAAATACGTATGGCAATACATAAACGCGTTACGTTATATGCAGTACAAGTTGAGAACAACATACACAAATGTGTCTCAAAAGTTTATAATAATTGTTAAATTAAGTTTTTAATTGATATAATTTATTTTTTAAAGTATTATTGTCTATAAATACAATTGTTGATTGAAGGAACAGACCTATTTTCATTTTCAAAGAACGTTTAATCCGTAAACGAAACGTTTTTTGAATTGACTTGATCGAACGTTGTCCCAATTGTCTGACTGACTCATGTCATGTCTGACTATTTATTCGATCGACGTTGCAGTTGGGTTTAATTTTATATTTTCATACAAATTTAAATTGTTAAAACACGGATACGTAGAAGAGTAGCAATTATTGGATTTCTACCGTTGCGTTTCGTTTGTACCGTGAACACGAGCAGTCGTGTCGTGTCGCAACAACTGCCTCAATGTTCGGCCGAATAATCGTTTTGTCACTTCTAACAAAAAAGGCGAGTGCAAAACGAACTGATACACCGACTCCCGTGCCAACTTTTTACTCTTCTGCTGCACGTGTCCCTCAGCAGAAGAGTTACACGCGGGTATCTCGCCAGCCGCTACCCAAAAAGCCTCATCTGGTGAGTACCATCGAGGTTAAGAGCGGAGCTGCAGCGAAGAAACAGCGAGTAGCAGTCAGTAAAGCGAAAAAAGCCGACGTGAATGGCTTCACCTTGGTGGTGATTCGAGGAAACGTCGACCGTAACCGTCCCGTAAGCGACATCGTAACGCCCCTACTACAGCAACAGAGGTCGCCTTACGTGTTGTGGAGCCCACCTGCACCGTATCGTTTACTTCAAGTACCTACGAAGTACAGGTACATGTTCCTCATATATTTGTAATGATTTTAATATGTGCGCGAGAAGCCTTACCTTACCGTAACGCTGTGTAACTAGCACGGGAGGTAGGGTCTCGATCATTACTTTAAAAATATAATGTACTAAAGTTGTCTAATTAAATAAATTGAATTCAATGATACAATGCAGTTTTTCATGAGAATATAAATATATTAATACGTTTAGAATACTTTTTTACATTCCCGCCTTTTAGAGTGTGCACTCGTGAGCACTAACGCCATCAAGCGGTCCTTGTAGTAACAATGTACCAAGAGGTTGAATAACAAACTAAAGAGGTCATAATATCATAATCGATATAAAATCACGCTAACACAATGGATTTTCCTTTATCAGATCTACAATAAACCGCACATGATGTCTTGATGAATTTATTTTTAGATTTATATTCTTTTTTGGTCAAAAAAAGTAATGAAAATGAAATACTGGTTGAAGTTTCAAACAGCTCATAGAAATTCAGGCAGCCATTTTAAAAATAGCTCTAAAAAAGGGTCTCAAGAGTTTCTAAGTAGACCGTCATTGCAGACACTGTTTAAACCACTGAGCTAGACATCAATTTGTGGTACACTTTTTTGTAAACAACATTTTAAACTATGTTTCAAATTTAGACTTAGTTTTCTAGTAAGACCGCAATTGTTCATATAAACAACAATAACAGTGTCTAAATAAACCAGCGACTTAGTTTTACCTTTGCTCAGACCATTACATACTCAAGATAAATTTAGTCGCTGCGCATTCTCGTGTCTGCCAGGCTAGCATGACTTCGAAAACGTGATAGATATAGCAATTTATCAAATCCAACTGTCAAAATATGATGAAAATATCCGCCATATTTAATTTTACCACGTAGTCGTTTATATTTAGGTTAAAGATAGGCTCACGATAAACAGAGATTTAGATGTAGATTATATTCCGTAAGGAAGGTGACATGTCTAAAATTCGCCCCATTAATGATTTGTTTTGTTAAACAAATCATGGGGAGTTAAACAATCATTAATGGGGAGTGAAACGCGCTTTGCTCTATGACACTCGCCACACACCCTTCCGCTCTTCATTCGGTGACTCACACTACGCACGAGTAACGCGGCTCTCGACCTACATTACATGCGCACAAATAGATAATAATTATATCTTAATTTGGTTGAGACCAAACCTGAGTTTCTGCTGCATACAGTTTTCCGCACGCGTTCTCATTGGAGCCATCTGTTTTCTTCGCTTTGCATGGTGTTTCAACTGAGAACAAAACGAATCAGCGCCAAGCAAAAACATTAGCTGTTAGATAGTTGGACACATTTACATAAATTATATAACGCAACATGCACACGATACACAAAGACCGATATTCTATTTGACTATTTTTAATTTTCGCATTTCATTCAAATAGGTATATATTTTATATTACACTTCATTTCTATAAATTAGAGAATTGGGATCAAAACTGGGTAAAAAAAAAAATGAAATTCTAATTTGCCGGTAACTCTAGTAGGTAATACAAAAATATTGTGTGCTTTACGCCAGCGGAAAGTTATCGAAATTCTCGACTTTAACCATTTAGAGTGTCAGCTCTTGTAATTGTGACCTTGAATTTGTGTATCCATATTTCATTTTCATAAAGACAAAATATTAAAACGAAAATATATACCTATTGTAGAAAATATTGTTATAATTGATTATTTGAAAAAAAATGTGATAAACGGAAAGATAATATTACAGTTTTTTAACAAACTAATTTTGGTTTTTGTTTCTTTGAAATAATTAAAAGTTACATGAAATTAAAAAATTAATTTAAATTCAGAACCGAAAACACGCCGATAGCTGTCTGTGACGTCATAATGTTAGTTTTGATTATTGTCGCGAACGCTGTACCATAAATAACTAAATAGTTACTACGCTGTACCATACACTTACTATAACATTATGACCTCACAAACATGACAACAGTTTACAGTCACGTGATTTTTATTAAAATTTTTAATTGATTCTAATTAGTTAAATAAACATTATTAAAGTTTTTAACATTGAATATCGATATAATTAAATATAATGTATAAAAAAACAGTACTTTTTTTTTTTCAAATACTCAATTATGCTAATAGTAAGGCTAATAGGTACTTCTTTACTGTACTTAATTTTTTTATTGTACCTGTATATGAATAAAGTTAAACACGCTAAATGTTGTATTATGACGAACTGTGTACATTTGTGTGCGTGTCTGTATCCATAACGCTGTCAATTTCAGAATGGTAACAGTAAGTATTGCGCAGCCGGTTTTTTGACGGCCGTGTAAACTTGGTCGGTTTATCACGGTTTTGCGCGTCGTTATTGTTTCTTATTATATCTTCATAATTAATAGGTATATTATGCTGTAATTTTGCAGGTGGGTAACTGAAGGAACACTCTAATTTACATTATTACAAGACACTTTTATTAAAATTTGAAGCTCTTAACACACCATCCTAGTTTAGATATGATAGGTGTTCCTAAACTACTTTTGACGGTTGTTCTTTTTCCTCCTCATATTAGGAGTAGATCAATCTGATAGCGGTTGTTCTTCTTGTACTATAGCTTTTACGTTATTAATTGTCTGTTCGGTGATATTATCTTTATAGGGTTCCGTACCCAAAGGGTAAAAATGGGAACCTATTACTGAGACTTTGCTGTCCGTCCGTCCGTCTGTCCCCAGGCTGTAACTCAAGAACGGTGATACTTCGAGTGCGAGTCCGACCGCTTGATATTTTATTTGGGTCAAATCTAGTTATAGAAATTAGACTCTTCCTAATAGATCTTAAATAAGATGGCCACCACTGGAAAATGGCGGGCTATTTATTTTATCGCTACTTTCTTAATATGGGGTATCAAACGAAAGGGGTTATATTAAAAAGAATAGAGTTCTTAATGAAAATAAAATGAAAAGCCAATATTGCAGAGAAAACTTAAATACAAACTGAGTAAAAAACTTTTTGAGTTAAATGGTTTTATTGAAATGACAATGTTCAAAAACCAAAAAAATATCCAGTAAGTCCTAGGTAAAAAACAAGATCGTTAGGTGTGTGAAACTTCTATCTAGTACGCGTGCCCAACAAAGATTTTGACAAGTTACACCCAAAATTATAAGTGCCAATCATTATAGTTAGTATATTTCGTTTGACTGTACAATAATTGGCATTGTGCCAATCACTACACAGTCAAACAAATTAAACTATAGTTATTAGCACAGGTAAAAACCCGAATTATTTAATTTTACAATGCTAAAATAACTTTTATCATTTTCACTGCATAAATTGATAATTTATTGAATAGATAGAAAACTTCATGGAAATTTACCTAAAAATCACCTTTTTTTAACTATCAGATGCAGCCACCGGACTTTATTGATAAAATTTATCAAACTCGTGCATACATTTTTTTAAATAGCCGTTATAGAAAATTTTTATTTTTTTTATATATTAATAAGAGCTGCCGGTATAAGAAAATGTATATTCTAGCAATTATTTATGGTCCTATGGTCTAAAATATAACAATTTTCTTATTATACGGGATAAAGAGGCAGACGGTCAATGATTGTGGAGGGGCCAACAATAGTACTGTTTACCCTATATGGTATATTGATATGTTCAACCATTCTATCGCTGAGCAAATTTGTACCGACTACGACTACTACTACGACGTTTTTTTATTATATTTATGAATAAATACATAATTCAAGAGAATATCATTATATTTTACCTTCATTGTTTGGTGCTGCCAATCTTTTAAGACTGTTGCTTGGTGGTGGATATTGGCAGGTAATGGTGGAGGTGGCCTACTTGGGTCATACCTGAAATAAAGTGAAAATTAAATAAATTTATTCTAGTATTTCATAAACATACAAAGTTCAATGTACTTACGGTGATGGAACAGCAGGCGGAGGTGGCTGATGGGGAGAGGACCACCTGGCGGACCGGCGGGCGTTGTTGGGGTTAAGGGCGGACGGGCTGAAACATTGCAATAGTATAAGAAATTGGGTTTTAATTCATTGTATACCAGTGTACACTGTGAAATGATATAAATTCAAGGTGATGAGCGGATTCACCTGTGACCCATGTGATATGGCACTAAGTGTGGGTTACTGGTATCGTAACCGTGTATTACCTGTGTATAACGGTGGTGTCGGCCGCGCTGGAGTCGTGCTGGTGGTGGGCGGCGGAGGCGGAGGGGGCGGCATGAGTAATGTTTCCATGGAGACAGGCAGGGGAGCACATCTGGCGCCGCCAGTGGTAGGCGCCGTCGGGGCTTGCGGTTGCGTTGCATTCTTCGATGTCGATGCGACGACACTTTGATCTGTACTTTTGGGTAATGAAGACATCGTCTTGTATCTCTCAGTCAATACTCTGGGTATCACACCATTGGACAAGAACTTTTTTTGTTCTTCTTGACTAGCATGCAGGTAAGTGCAAGCGCGCCTAAAACATCCTTGTCTATTTTGATAATCGTGGCAAAATTTCAATGTCGATTTCATAAATTCAAACTCTAGTTCGTGCTTGTATTTGCACTGTCCACCCATCAGGCAGATTCCCCACACAAAGTCTCGGCAGAGCGTTTGTTCCCTCGACACAGAATTTTTAAGGCGTGAATCCGTTGGTGGCGCTCCCTGTTCTGATGCAAGTGATGCAGTTTGGCGGCCATTTTGATTCATGCACCACGCGGTTGCACATTATTTTGATACTTCATAAATTTTACTGTGTGTTCAACTGAAAATCCCTCCGCACAGAGAACTTTCTTTCTGCTAGGACTTCTACTGTAAAAATTCTAAGGCCTGCATAACGTAGATCAATGTTATCTTCTTCTTTTTTGTTCTTCAGTCTTTTAAGACTGTTGCTTGGTGGTATATTGGCAGGTAATGGTGGAGGTGGCCTACTTGGGTCATACCTGAAATAAAGTGAAAATTAAATAAATTTATTCTAGTATTTCATAAACATACAAAGTTCAATGTACTTACGGTGATGGAACAGCAGGCGGAGGTGGCTGATGGGGAGAGGACCACCTGGCGGACCGGCGGGCGTTGTTGGGGTTAAGGGCGGACGGGCTGAAACATTGCAATAGTATAAGAAATTGGGTTTTAATTCATTGTATACCAGTGTACACTGTGAAATGATATAAATTCAAGGTGATGAGCGGATTCACCTGTGACCCATGTGATATGGCACTAAGTGTGGGTTACTGGTATCGTAACCGTGTATTACCTGTGTATAACGGTGGTGTCGGCCGCGCTGGAGTCGTGCTGGTGGTGGG
This sequence comes from Timandra comae, assembly GCA_958496195.1. Lineage (NCBI taxonomy): Eukaryota > Metazoa > Arthropoda > Insecta > Lepidoptera > Geometridae > Timandra > Timandra comae. The sequence goes on along the minus strand of OY292353.1, from coordinate 9,186,973 downwards.
CGGCGGAGGCGGAGGGGGCGGCATGAGTAATGTTTCCATGAAGACAGGCAGGGGAGCACATCTGGCGCCGCCAGTGGTAGGCGCCGTCGGGGCTTGCGGTTGCGTTGCATTCTTCGATGTCGATGCGACGACACTTTGATCTGTACTTTTGGGTAATGAAGACATCGTCTTGTATCTCTCAGTCAATACTCTGGGTATCACACCATTGGACAAGAACTTTTTTTGTTCTTCTTGACTAGCATGCAGGTAAGTGCAATCGCGCCTAAAACATCCTTGTCTATTTTGAAAATCGTGGCAAAATTTCAATGTCGATTTCATAAATTCAAACTCTAGTTCGTGCTTGTATTTGCACTGTCCACCCATCAGGCAGATTCCCCACACAAAGTCTAGGCAGAGCGTTTGTTCCCTCGACGCAGAAGTTTTAAGGCGTGAATCCGTTGGTGGCGCTGCCTGTTCTGATGCAAGTGATGCAGTTTGGCGGCCATTTTGATTCATGCACCACGCGGTTGCACATTTTGATACTTCATAAATTTTACTGTGTGTTCAACTGAAAATCCCTCCGCACAGAGAACTTTCTTTCTGCTAGGACTTCTACTGTAAAAATTCTAAAGCCTGCATAACGTAGATCAATGTTACCTTCAACTCAGCCACACTATTTTATTTCCTTGTTCATGTGTTACGTTAAATTTATTGTTTTGATAGACCATTTTAATTCAGCACCAACCATTTTTATCTCCGGTATATTATATAATATTGTAGTCTTTGGCACCAACCACCCACAAACTCCATAATTAAACAACCACCCACCACCGAACTGAACGAACCAACCTAACCTAACTGTCACATAGCAACAGCAGTTTATCACATACTGACCGAAACCGAACTGACAAGGTGACAAGTCAATCCAGTCGTATAAATGAAACAACGGCAGTGTTACCAACTCTCAAAGATTTATCCCTAAAGTTTGTGTCAAAAATCCCTAAAATCGCCTTAATTATTCAGTTGTCCCCCTAAAAATAAATAAATAAAAAATAAATTCATAGTGAGTTAGAAATAATATGCTGTATATGTTTCAAAAGTCATTTTGTTAAAAAAAAAATTACATAAAATATTTCGTCTTCATCTGAAGATTCTGATTTTTGAATCGTAATCATAAGAATATTCTACATTTATTTTTTGGTGGTATCATAACTGACTAATTTATTGAATGCAACAGAAACCGCCCTGTGCACAGACAATATAATGACCGCCAGTGGCGCCAGTTAGTGCCAGTCACCGCAGAGTGGTGGTAGAATTACGTACTAGATGTCGTTATAAGTCAATAGGTCAAGGAACAAATATTACATATAATATTATCAATTTATAAATATTCGAGTCAAAAAATCCCTGACAATACCCCTAAAAATTACAGACCATTAAAAAAAATCCCATCTCACTTATTAACTCCCTAAATCTGGGGGGAAAACCCCTAAGTTGGTAACACCAACGGGGACCGCCACCGTTCGTTTCCATGAAACAGAGAAGTGAGAAATAGGCATCTCTTTCTCATGTATTGCCATTACATTTTAACTTTCTTTTTTTATTTTAACTTTATATAGGCAAAAAATTATCGTTTAATTTTACTAACACAATCTATGAAATAATATTCAATGTTTTATTATATCGTTAGAAACCTAATTATATTGTTTAAAAACATTTAATGATAGACTAGAGTGCTCTCAGTACCATACTTATGTAAAAAATAAAAACATAAAAATAGTTATTTATGGTACAAGCGAGGTAAGTTGGTGATTACTTCCGAGGCGCTATTGAGGCCCGTGCCGTCAGGCGAGGGTCTGAAGATAGCCGAGGATAGTAATCATCAATACACGCGTGTACCATACAACGTTTTTCAACAAATTTGCGAAGAAATTATCATTTTTCGCTAATAAATAAACAGTTTTTCTATTCGCGCGCATCCAACACAACAATGGTGATCGGCCAAAGACTAAAAGAATATACTTAAAAAAAAAAAATCGAATGAATGAATGAATGGAATCGACCATAGACCTACCAAAAGTAAGGAAACAAGTTTGTTTTTAAAATGTATGGACACAATTTTTTGGTATCGAGACTTTTTTAAAATGAAAGCAATTTAAAAAAACAATCTATAACTTACTAGTGAATAAAACGTGTCATTATTCAACTGTTTTTGCACAAATAACCACCAAACCACGGAAGAAGAAACCGAACATAAGAATTGTTTAAAAATTTAACCAAATTAATCTTGGCATCACACATCACACGTGATATTACCCGCGTACTGTGATATCACGCGTAATGTTTAGTGTGATGGTGTGATGTTTAGTTCGGTCGAGTAATAGGTATGTGATATTACAGTACGCGTTCGGGTGATATCACATGTAATGCATTACTCGCATTACTTACACATGTCTAAGTGAAATAAATAAGTCACAGATTTGGACAGTGCACACGCAGTATTATTTCGGTCCAGACTGTACACCCTTTGCTAACCCGTCTCACTACACCGTCTAACTTGTATTTCATTAAAATATTTTCATGTCACAACCAAAAATCAAATACCCAGCTTCCAAGCCTCTGCCAATTACAAATAATCTAAAAAAAAGGAGTTGTTTATGAAAAATTTTACAAGCTGTAGGTTTTTTTCCCCCAATAATCCTTATGTAAATCAAATATAAATGTTTGTTTTGAGCGGGAATCGAACTTGTAACCTTCGGCATAACAGGCAGGGTCACCACCTAATACACTACTGTAGTATTTGACTCGGTCGTAAATCAATAAAGGTTTAATTTAGTTATATTGAATGTATTATTTTATACCAAGCAGCTAGTGATGTAAAACAACTGTGTCGATAAATATGGTCGATACTTTGAAAATTAAATGAAAATCTTATTGAGGTAATGAAGAATGCGAGAAGTTACTGTATAAGTTATAGTTATTGTAGATCCCTGGTGCAGCAGGTGCGGGCCAGCAGCAACACCATCCTGAATATAATGGTTGCAGGCAGACTAGACCCTGGGTATGTTTATCGCCGCTGTGCTCTTGGAGTACCTACCAGTGAGGTAGCGGGGCGCATGTCCATCGTTTGTCTGTAATGACCCTTTTGTGTTTTTGTGTGATTGTATGTGTATTTATTTATTTTTCGTTGTGTTAAGTGTGAATAAATTTGCACTCTTGTATAACAAATAACTATTATTGACAGATATAAGTAGAGTGATTATCATTTTGATAATATCTTTAAAAGCACACCACGCTTTTTTTTAAATAAAATAAGTAAGTATTTTTTTTATTCACACTTTTATTAATTTATACACCCCTATTTTGAAATCACGGGACTTATTAAAATCAGAATATCTGTAGCAGTAACTGAATCCATATATTCAATAAAAATATCAAAAATGATAGTCGATTACTTATCTTTAAAAAATACTAAATAAATGTCGTATTACCAGACGGCACACTAGCTATCAAGTATTCTGTGACGGCTCGGGTCAATGACCGCGCTCAGCTGTGTATCGCAGTTCGCCTGTTGTTCGGTGTAGAAATTCGGCTGAATTTTGATAAACTTTGACTTATCATAACTTTTTAACCGACTTCCAAAAAAACAGGAGGAGGTTCTCTATTCGACGTGTATATTTTTTTTTTGTGTGTTTGTTACGCGATTTCTTTGTAATCATGAATGGAGCATTTTAAAATTCTTGTTTCATTAAAAAGCGGATATTCGCGAAGTGGTCCCATGTCAAGGAAATCAGGATCTGATGATGGGATCCAGGAATAATCGAGGAAAAACCCGCAACAATGTAGGCTGGGGTGTCGATTGACATTATTAAAAGTAAAACTACCTGTGACCCGTGGTTTTGGTCGCGATATTCTTGATACCATAAGAATTTCTGGATGAAAATTTTTTGGCTGTATTCTTTCGTATTTAAATCAAATGCTGTTCACAATTCATGGGTTTTAGATATAAAAATGTCCTGTTTTTTAATTCGTTAACACACACTGAAATAAACCCGAACCTACAACATTTTTTGAAAATGTTTTTTTATACTATTATAGGTACTGTCGGGATCAGATTGATTTCTGGGGCTTTTCTCTAAAATAAATAATAACAACAATTATGATAAATATTTATATTTTAAAATAATAATTTCACTTTCTTTATAAAACACAAATTAATTCTATTGTCATCCGAAACATTCTGTCACAATCTCTTTTTATAATAAAAACAAATATTCAACTCACTTCTTAAAAAGGTTCCATTAGCGATACAAGAAGGTGTATATCGCTACATTCCTCCCGTACCCGTAAAATTTATTTATTCGACTTATAAGAATAAATAAATTTTCAACAAACTATGACAGAAATATTCATCCTAAACAATCTACCACAAAAATCCTGCCTAACTGAGGCATTAACAATATGTGACGACTTTTAAGAATAAGCTGGCTCTAAAAGCATGTCAACGCCACAACAGACTCTGCCGAAAAATGACAAGTACGACCTGTAAAGATTTTGAAAAGTTACCTATTCCTAAATTCCAAAAGTAAAGTCAAACATTTCATGGAGAGTGGAAGTGTCAAAATAATGTTTAATTCTTTACTCCATGTTCAACTCCATTGAAATTAATTCATACTCTATGCAAATTCTTAATCTATGACCATGTCTTTATCCTTCATTGTTATATCAAATGGGAATGACAGGCTGACAGGTGACACTTCCTCCTCCAGTAGAGATGGTAGACCTTAAAGATGGGGCTCTAACAATATCTAAACATAGTCAATCGTCAAACAAAATCAATATAGTATGTAAATCGGCCAACAAAACCGACATCCAATTTTCCTGATGGGAAATTACTGGATTTTAACATACATATTAATCCGTAAATCTACAAACTCCTCTAACCTAAACAGAAACTAAACTACAACGATTGACTACACTTATCTCTGGATGTCTTGGAAGCCCCAATCAGGTCTTGATCTCTCCACAGCATTGTCCAATTGAATTTCAAACCATGAAACAAATTAAGCAATATCAATATATCTTAAAAACAATTATTTCATCATAATTAAACATAAGTAAATAAATATAACTAAGGAAAATCAAAATTATAATATCTTCATTAGTCAATAATAAGTAACATCATAAGTAGGCATAAATATAAATAATCTAACTTGAAATTAACTTATTTGTAGTAATTATCATTTATATTTTAATCTTACATATTTATAATACGGTTTTCTATAAAATCTATCAAAATTTCTTTCTGTTCCTTTATTATTCCTTGAAATATAATTGAAATCTTTATTTACTCTATTATATCGAACCATTAGTTCAATATTTCGATCAAACAAACGATTCTTTCTCCTATCATTCTCTATATTAATATTATGTGTTAAACTCTGCTCTTTATTACTTCTAACATTTTCTATTGACGATGAATTCCTTTTTTTAACTATTGTTACTGTCCTGTCATCCGTGTGAGATGACTCAACACGTTCATCTTCTGCTAAATCACTAAATTCTTCATTATTCTCCACGACTTTATCATAAGACTCAAACTTATTATTTTCATTGACTTTCGCTTCAGCAATATCAAAAAAATTTACATAATCGGACTCACACTTGTTGTCTTCAGTTGCTGGCTGGTTAGTCTGCTCCTGTTCGATAACTTCAATCGCGTTTTCTCTCCTGGGTGTTTGAGCTTGGAGTTTCTCTTTTTGTTGTTCACCTGCCTGTCTATTTTGTACATATCCGTACCCGGCGCCTCCACCATGTCGGGATCAGATTGATTTCTGGGGCTTTTCTCTAAAATAAATAATAACAACAATTATGATAAATATTTATATTTTAAAATAATAATTTCACTTTCTTTATATAACACAAATTAATTCTATTGTCATCCGAAACATTCTGTCACAATCTCTTTTTATAATAAAAACAAATATTCAACTTACTTCTTAAAAAGGTTCCATTAGCGATACAAGAAGGTGTATATCGCTACAGTACCTATTACACATATATGTTCAGAGCGTTTTCATAAAACTTTTCGTAAAAAAATATATTTAGATATTACAAACAAACACTGCACCAGATTAGATTGTATATTTTTTTTTTTTCTTTTTTTTTTTTTTTCTGGCTTCGCAAGCATTTAGCCAATGACAATTTAAAAAGTTAGGGAAACATTATGATTAGGTTAGGACCGGGAAATAGGAATTTAGAATATGAAAAAAGGATTAGTTGAATACTTATCGCGTTAATAAGCGTTAATCACACACTTTGTACATATTTACAGAATATAAAAATTACATAAGTACTTATATTACAAAACTTATAAAATAAATATAATACTATTGAAGTACTTACTATATATACACCCTTATTTTGAAATTGAGATACCTTATCTCACAGCTAATGTAAACGACGGGTGACAATATAATAGTGAAGTTAGTTTTTTTCTTTTATTTAAAAAGTTATGATAAGTCAAAGATTTTCAAAATCCCGCCGAATTTTATTGTTATTTTACACCGAACGCTGCGATACACAGCTGAGCGCGGTCATCGACCCGAGCCGTCACAGAATACTTGATAGCTAGTGTGCCGTCTGGTAATACGACATTTATTTTGTATTTTTTAAAGATAAGTAATCGACTATCATTTTTGATATTTTTATTGGATATATGGATTCAGTTACTGCTACAGATATTCTGATTTTAATAAGTCCCATATTTTCAAAATAGGGGTGTATAATATATCATATTACAATTTAATATCATTATTAATTATAAACTGATAGCGCTATATCGTTGGCCGAGTTTTGGTCCTCAAAAATTTGAGTCGATACGCAAAGAAGAAGAATTATAAACTCAGCTATTATGTTATATATATTAATATCAGCATTATATAATAAACAAACAATAGATGTAGGGAATGGGACACAGATGGAGAGGAGTTGGACTATAAAATTGGAGTGGTCAAGGTTATATAAGGTTAAGGATAGAAAAATATGTGGTTTAAATCACCATATTTTCCACACGAACATGTAGGTTCAGCTATAATTTTTTGTTTAAATAAGTGGGCTGGTGTACAGGCATGACCTAGGCGCATTCTACATATTATTGAAATTATTTTTTTGTTATATGAGACGTTATTGTACCAGGGTTTACGTGGAATAGTATCCTGTATTCTTCTATAGAACTTCCCTTGGTCAGTACCTTCAAGCCACAGTCTATCCCAAATTTCTTGGGTATGGACTTTTGCTAAAGGAATCAGGTCCTGACAATAATTTTTGTAAGGGAATTTATCTCCAACAAGTATGGCATCGTTGGCAAGTTGATCCGCTTTCTCATTACCAAAAATTCCAATATGACTCGGTATCCAAGCAAATATTAGTTCATATCCATTCATGGTACATTGCATTAAAAGGTTTCTTATATCGAATATTATAGTCGATTGTTTGTGTGACTTAAAAGGGAATCTAGATAATGCTTGTAAAGAGCTTTGGGAATCGGTAAAAATAATAGCACGTTTTAATTTGGCAAGAATAACATATTCGACGGCTTTGTATAAACCATAACATTCCCCAGAATACACCGTGGATTCTGGGGGTAATCTGATTTGTTGAAAAATGTTGTATTGTGTATGATACACCCCAACACCAACGCAAGTGTTTGGATGTTTCGAGGCGTCTGTAAAAATATATTGAAAATTTCCCCATTTATTATCTAAAATATATTTAAACTCATGATTTGGGTTATAGTCCTGTTTTGATATACCTATGTTATATTCTATTACTGGTTTTAGAACTACGGAACTGTAACTGTACTGGTAAATGGGAAGAATATAACTGCAATGAATAGGGGCATGAATGGATTTGTATTTATGGAGACTTTTTATTAAACAAGGCTTGTCTTTATGCGTCCAATAATTAGATTGTTCTATTGCTAGAGAAAGTAAATTTAATTTGTGTAGTAGTGGATGTGAATTTATTTGTAAGCAGCGATAAAAGAATCTGTCAGACAGATATTATCTTCTCAAAGCCAAGGGTGGTTCGCAGCATTCTGCCTGAAGGCATTTGATTGGACTTGATTTCATCGCGCCTATCATTAATCGTAATGCTTTAGTCTGAATATTATCCAATTTTTTAAAAGCGGCTGTATTTCCAGGATGTAATAAAAATGTGCCGTAATCTATGACACTTCGAATGAGGGCGTTGTAAACGAGTTTCATTGTAACTGGGTGTGCGCCCCACCAAACGCCAGTGATACATCTTAACATGTTAAGATTACGTTCACATTTTATGAGAATATTCTCACAATGAGGTACTCCAGTAAGTTTGGAGTCTAATATTACTCCTAAGAATTTAGTATCATATTTTACTGGAAGAGGCGATTCATTGTACATGACTCTGGGTAAAGGTGGTGACCTTTTTCTACTAAATAAAACTACCGAGCTTTTTGACAGTGATAATTCTAGTCATTAGATTGTAGCCATGTTTTTAAAACTGTCATAGCACTTGTTAAGTCACTACATATTTCGTCGACAAATCGACCATGGGTGTAGAGAAGTAAATCATCTGCATATTGCAATATATTAGCATGTATATTCACCATATTTTCTATATCACAGCTATATACATTGTAAAGTATAGGACTTAATACTGAGCCCTGGGGCAGGCCTTTCCACACTGTTCTACTAATTACTTTATCGTCTAAAGGATATTTAATAAATCTCTCATATAACATATTAAAAATGAAATTACTTAGCAAAGCTGGTACATTTAAAGTTTCAAGTTTATGTTTAAGTATTGAAATATTAACATTATCGTATGCAGCGGAAATGTCTAAGAAAGCAGCTACCAAGGAATTACCTCTAGAGAAGGCCAGTCTGATATCTGTGGTAAGTATTCCTAAACTGTCATAGGTACATTTACCTTTCCTAAACCCAAATTGGCTAGCGGACAAGAGATTATTGTGTTCAAGAAACCATTCAAGACGATTTTTTACTAGGTGTTCCGCTATTTTTGCTAAAACTGAAGAAAGAGCTATTGGCCGATATGAGGATGGATCAGAAATGGGTTTATTTGGTTTTAAAAGTAATATTAACGTTTGTGATCTCCATGATTGAGGGATATTACCTGTTATTACAATAGTATTAATTAAAGTTAAATAGTATTTAACGCTAATATCATCCAGTTGTGATAGAAATGAATAGGGAATTCCATCTTCTCCAGGCGCTGAATCTTGAATTACCGAAAGTACGCCTCTTAACTCATCTATTGTAAAAGGAGAATTGATATCTATTTGATCATTGGTTTGTGGAACTGTATGGTGATATTGTACCGGTACTGGTGATATTGATACTAAAGCCTCTGTTTTTTGTTCAGGTACAAAAGGAGGGGCCAGTTGGTCCATAATTTTTTCTGCAAGATTATGAGGTATAATATTATTTTGAGATGGATTAAAAGCAGATCTAAACCTTCTAATATTTTGCCAAACACAAGAGGGATTTACACTTGGACTTAAAGATGTACAAAAAGCTCGCCATGCTTTAAATTTTTTATCATTAAGAAAATCTTGGGTAGTCTTTGCAATTTCCAAGTAATTATTAAAGTTTTCATCTGTCATCATATTACAATATAATCTTAATGCATGTTTTCTTTTTCTAACTACATTGGTACATTCCTCATCCCACCATGGAGGAGATGGTATCACATCAGAACCTATCTTTTTTTGGGGAAAAGTTTCATCAGCTACCTCTATCAGTAATTTAGCTAATAAGTCAGAACACAGAGATGTATTGCTATAAGTTACATTGGGTAATTCTAAGATCTTTTGTTCTACCCTTTTTTTATAGGTGTACCAATCGGCATTTTGCAATTTATATTTCATACGTGGGCGTTTATTTTGCCTATTAGGAGCATGAGAAGGAAAGTTTATGCATATGGGAAAATGATCACTGCCATATGTTGAATCAAGTGGTTGCCATAATAGGGATGAAGCTAAATCAGTAGTACATATGGATAGATCAGGTGCACTATTTCCTTCTGTGGGGCTTGTAAGTCGAGTTGGTAAATTAGTGTTTAAGATACATAAGTTATGGGTGTCCAGTAATTCAAGTATTTTTTCTCCATAACAATTTGTTGTAGAACAACCCCAGGATATGTGGTGTGAGTTAAAATCTCCCAAGCATATAAATGGTTTTGGTAAATAATTAAATAATTGATCTAAATAAAGTAAAATATTATTATTCGGTCTGGAAAAATAAATAGATACATAACAAATATTATTTACAATTACAGCGACAACAGATATGTCATCACTGAAGGAAGGAACAGAAAGTGTAGTATATGAAGAGGAGTTCTTGATGAGTATAGCGACCCCACCATACCCATCTGGTCTGTTGTTCCTAATACAGGAAAAACCGGGAATTCTAAATAATGAATCCGGTTTCAACCATGTCTCTTGGAGACAAATAATGAAAGGTTTGTAATAATTAATTAAATGTATTAAATCATGTTTCTTATTTTTTATGCTGCGGCAGTTCCATTGTATTATTTTTGTATAATCCATTGTTTTGGTTATCTATTTGATTTAATGCACTTATTACTGCAGCAACGTTGGACGGTGAAACTAAATTTGGTTGGGATAAAAGTTTTTTTGGGATAAAGAAGGAGAGTTAGTTAATAATGCATCTGCATATGACATTTTTGATATTACTGGATGTAATTTGGTGGCTTCTATGTAAGATATACAGCTTTTGCTCATTGTTTCTTTTATACCTTTTTGTCTATCATACTCCAAACATTTCCTACTATTGGCTTGGTGATTGCCTTTACATAGACAACACCAATAATCCTCTTCTTCTATTTGACAATTGTCACCGGAGTGACCCTGGCCACATTTGTAACACCTAGGTGTAGATCTACACTGACTCTTAACATGGCCATATCTACAACAGCTGTAGCATTGAACAGTTGGGTAAATGTAGAGTTCTACAGGTAATGCGGTGTAGCACATAAATACTCTAGTTGGGAGGATTTGGCCATCAAAAGTGGCAACTACGGTACTAGTGTTTATAAACTCTTTAACATTATTATTTAATACCTTTCTCCTAAATCTCCTAATTTTTATAATATGTCCACAACCTATGGGCACTGATATGTTATTACAAACTTCTTCATCGGACCATTCCATTGGAATCCCTCTTATTACACCCATCCGAGTAATGTGAAAAGTGGGAATAAATACTTTGTATTCTTCTTTTAAATTTGTGTTGGATAAAAAGTCATTTGCTTCATTATAAGTATTAAAAGCTAAACTTAACCTATTGCGTCCTATGCGCTTGAGACTACCATTCACTATTCCACTAATTTTATTATTTTTTAGGAATCTGCCAAACGTGACTGGGTGAAGGCTAGTGCCATCATTGCTGGTAGAAACCTCCCTCTGCACATGCACCATGAATGGAGCCACATCTGATGACTGATAATTGGTACGTATCGGTTGGGATAACTTCAAGTCATCCTGTTGTGAACACTTGGCATTGTCAGCGGAGCAACTAACTTGGGGAGTTATATTTAAACTAATATCTAAATTGCATTGGCAATTATTTGGTTTGTTTTTTTTGGGACCATGTTTCCTTTTCTTTTTGTTACAGGTACTGCAAACTACATGAACGTGTGTCCTTTTGCGTTTGAGTTTATTCTCCGATATTGAGCCATCCGTGTCCATGGATGATTCAAAATCATTTATTGTGAAATCACTATTGCTAGAAGATATTGTAATAAACGCCGAAGCTGGTGGGACAGGTGGGACTGTCCCCCCGGGATCGTCGGGCGGATCGCCCATTTTAGTTAAAAAATAAAATAGAAAAACTTACCAATTAAATATTTACACTACACTATAAATTATAAGAAATATACTTAAATATAAATATTAACAAGTTATTATATATAAAATTACACCAATCCTTTCTTTAAATCAAATAAAATTAATTAACAAAAAGAAAACGCGTCTTCTTCTTCCGAAGTTTCCCGCCCATTTTTTCTGTATATATTATTTAAATTAATAAATAGACAGTATAAACGTCATCCTCTATTTTCGTTTTTATTTTGACTTTAGTTAATTTTCTAAAAAGTTCTTATACCTTTGTGGTTATAAAGAAGTTTTGTAATAAAATGCAGGGTTGTGTTAGATTATGAATCATGAGTAACATCAGCTCATGGGACAGGATTCAAGCGGTACCCGTTTAGGTTGAACTGCTCGACACTTATAGAGCAGCGAAAAAAACCCTGCAAGAAGCTATTGCCCTCGCAACTCTCGCGGCAATCGTGGGAAACGACCTCTCCTTGCCAAATGTAGTCTCTGCTATGATGAGCGAGGAAAGGTCTTGGATTGGAGTGTCCACCTTTTGTGAGGTCGTACTCTCGCAAAAAAAAGCTGCCGAGAGAGAGCGCGAAGCCCTCTCCACTAATACTATCCGTAGCAGAAGGTTGGGCAGACGGAAGCGGGACTACCACTTTGTCCTTCAACCGCCATACGCCCGACCTGCGGCAGTGATCCCCGGGGGGAGATCCACTGCCGCCATATAGGCCTCGAGGTGGCGCGCGGTACTTTCGGAAGGGGATAACTCAACATCTGTCGCCTAGAGCTACATTCTGGCTCGGAGGAGAAACCCTTAACAGGGTAGAAGCGCTGTCCGGGATCGTAGTAGCGTGCAGCCGCGTTTCTTCCGGTTTCGGCCATAAGCGCAGAGGTGGCACACCAAGGGGTTTTAGTCGGTAAGCGCGTCGCCGCTCTATCTTTGCGGCGCGGAGTCCGACATATCCCGTCGTTCCCCTGGACAGAGGAAAGACGTAAAGTCTTCCTCCCTCAAAAAAAGGATTCAAGTGATCCACGATTCAAAAGCTCTTCTGGAGGAAAATTTAAGCGTCTTTTTAACCCCCGACGCAAAAAGAGGGGTGTTATAAGTTTGACGTGTCTGTGTGTATGTGTGTGTGTATCTGTCTGTCTGTGGCATCATAGCTCCCGAACGGATGAACCGATTTCAATTTAGTTTGTTTTGTATTAAAGGGGACTTACGTGCGAGTGTTCTTAGACATGTTTGATGAAAATCGGTTGACCCGTTTAAAAGTAATGGAGGTTTGAAAGTAATTGTGTTGGGGGTTTTTTAATTTTTTAATTTAATGTTATGTAGAAGGAGACTTGATTCCTACTAAAAAATTTAAAATAAAGTTAATTTAAAAAAATAAGAAACCGACTTCAGCACTGAAAAGTAAGAAAATAATTTAAAATAAACGATATTATTAATACATATTTACAATTTATAATTAGTTACTTATGAAGTCGGTGACAGCCAAAGCCTTCATTAATATTATAGGCGCGTCTCGTGCTATCTTATAAGGAAAAAATCTATCTAGGGCTGGCACTGACTCCAAAAGTTACTAATTATAAATTGTAAATATTTATTAATAATATCGTTTATTTTAAATTATTTTCTTACTTTTCAGTGCTGAAGTCGGTTTCTTATTTTTTTTAAATTAACTTTATTAAATAAAAGCAAAAGAAAAAAACTAACTTCACTATCATATTGTCACCCGTCGTTTTAATTAGCAAAATCCGTTGCGTAGAAGATCTAAGCATACATAGGAACAGAGAAAGCGACTTTGTTTTATACTGTTGTGATTTAAGTGTTTATCTTGGAACAACAGCTTGAGTCAAATACCTTACGTCTCTGTGGGCCGATGTCTCTTTTTAGTCAGACTCTCTCTTTCTAGAGGTTACCTTAGTTAGAAAGAGAGAGCCTGCCCACAGAGACGCTATAGTGATACATATAGGTATGCTTCAAGTAGGTATTCGAAGTGTGGGCTCCATGTTTTACCTACAACTTCATGCTAAAGTCGAGGCAGCTAAAGGTCTCCACAGACGACGCGGTAGGGGACGGCTAAACGCGGCGCTGCAGAGTTGCATCGTACAAGACAATACTGAAAACGCCATACAGAGCCGTTCCAGTTCAGCAGCTTTCTATACAAACGTATTCCCGTGATTCCTTCCCGCGTCGCCGCCGCGCCTGTCCGTCCCGTCCCGCTGGCTGTCTGTTGAGGTCTTTTGATTGAGGCCAGAATGATTGCATTGAATTCATATTAAACTTTATATAAGTACTTACAACCTAATGTACTCGTAGTATAGTGCGGCGTAGTTACATGACTTTAAGTGATTAAATCAGTTGTAGCTTACAACTCAGAGACCAGAGAGAATCCTGGTCGTGATCCTTATTCTATGTTACAACTGCTGTTCAACAAATACAAATAATTTATTGTTCATAAACATGGGTACAAAGCAAACATACAATGGTGGTAAAATATATAAATAGTAAGCCATGTTTAACCTGTTGGGCGTACGAATAGGGAAAAGGAAAATAACATTTAGTAATGTAATCGCTTAGTAATGTAATAATGCTAGTGGAATTTGGTGGCAATGATCGCAATAGTGGCATGTAAAATAAATTTTATGTCGTTAGCCAGTCCAGTGCTTAGTGGCGTGTCACTCCTGGCGGCATGCTACTTATGAACTGGAGCTTCGGCATGTCAACACACGGTTACGTTCGTTGTATAACTTTCATACCTATTAGCGATAATTTGGCGATGGCGAGGGAAGCATATAATAGTTAGCAAATGAAAGGAATTTTTTGACATTTTATAAAATAATTACACTTACCTCGTTGTTTGTAAACATATATATTCATAGAAAGAACTAAAATTATTAATAAATCTACTTATTACAAAATTAATTAATTCATATTTATGGAAAATAGTTAATATCAAGTTACAAAACACATACTTATCTACTTAAATGTAACTTACAAGTAGTATGTACATCGGACTTTTTTATACTTACAAGAATAAATTAATTACCTATACATATTCAAATAATATATGTTACAGTAAGCGTGATTAAGTATTTTTTCAACACACTTGCTCATAAAGTGGTTCTATCTACTCTTAAATATTTTTTGTTTGTACCTAAGTATATGGGTAATTACTGCTGATAAAAAATTTGGCCGCTGACACCTATGCTAGCCCTTACTGGCGTGTTAGCCACTCCAGGCCAGTTTCCACAAGAGGGAAAAAATTCCTTTTGAGGGTAAATTACGGTCCAGAGGGAAAGAAAAAGACGAAATCGAGGAAAATCAAAGGTAAAAAATAATTATTATTAGGCCAGCCCTCATACAAAAGTATTTGCTGCAAATTGATTTACACCCACTTTACCCAGGGAATAACACAAACAAACATATTACTAAAATAATTAAGTATTCAATTTGTTCCAGTCGTTCTTAAATTATGGCGTGATTTAAATAAAAGGGTTATCCTACTAATCCTACTAATATTATAAATGCGACAGTTTGTATGTTTGTTACTCTTTCACGCAAAAACTACTGTATCGATTTAGACTAAAATTGGTAGAGAGGTTCCTTAACTACACATAGGAAACTTGTATCCCGAAATTCCCATGAGAATGGCTAGTAATTAAAAAGTAAATTAAAAGTAATTAAATAAATAAGTATTTTTTTTGTGTGCGTTATTACGCTGCGCTGTGGAGTTAATGTTGAATTTGTTATGTTCAGTTTTGGAAATTCGCTTCGCTGCGCTTCGACTCTGCGCAAGTATAAATTGACCCTAAATTAATTACACTTGCTGTAACATATAAGTACCTATAAGTATAATCACTATCACTACATAGTCGCTTTCTCTGTCCCTATGTCCCTTTGTATGCTTAGATCTTTAAAACTACGCAACGGATTTTGATGCGGTTTTCAGTAATAGATAGAGTAATTGAAGAGGAAGGTTTATTCCCACATTCCCACGGGATCGGGCACTCAGGAACGGGCACAGCTAGTATTGTATAATTGGTGCGCAGGGTATTTTTATAATTGACTAGCGGCGCCCCTCGGTTTCACCCGCGTAGTACCCGTTCCCGTAGAAATATAGGGATAAAATTATGCTAAAAACCTTCCCACTGAATCACTCTATCTATTAAAACAAACTCTATCAAAATCCGTTGCGTAGTTTTAAAGATCTAAGCATAGGTACATAGTGACAGAGAAAGCGACTTTGTTTTATACTATGTAGTGGTATTGCTGCAAAGCTACACACGAATAAGTATTTATTTACTGTCTTCACATTTTGCTTAGGAGTGTTTTAACCACGGCCGCATTTATTATTAGTAACTGGTTTTGGAGCACTGGATAAAGTAAGGTTGAGTACAGTTTTGGGTTAACTATAAAATGGCTGTGTTATAAAAAGTTGCATTTGGAATACATAATATCGCAAGAAGTTTACAAATTTTTAGTCACAGAAAACCTTCATAATCTCTTTCTTAGTACCTTTGAATTGCATGATATATGTATACTAGGTTCAAATTACCGTATCATCTTTGAACTACGTTTTACACATTAAACCAGGGGTAAAACAAATTATATCGCTCATACTGAGCAAACAAAAATACTTGTATCTTAAGGTTACGAACCTTTTCATACAGCAGGGCTGTAGCTAGAGTCGAATTTGAGGCAGGGCAGCATTGGATAAAGGTAGGGTGGAAGTAAAAAACAAAACTCTCGAGAACAAGACGGTTGCACTTCCTCCATTGGATGTATTAGAGATCCACGTCTGAGTGAGAGTGAAGTCAGGCACTGTGTTTCAAGGTAGGGCATTGCCCCATAATGCCCCTCCCCCTAGCTACATCCCTGTGTAGTAGAACAGTATTCAATTACAAATGCATGTGTTTTCTCTCAACACAAGAAATCTTTTTCACAAATATAATTTCACATAGATCGCATTGCTATAAACTATTTATACGATCTCGCTAGCTAAGATAGGTTGTTTTACATAATTAACAAAGCATTACTCGTATCATCTTTAAGACGGGGATTGAGTAATAAATCATTATGCAATCGTATTTTAATATAGGTATACAGGTAATGACAAAAATCGTGTGAGTCAGAATGGCGGGTGTACTGTTGACATGTTGACGCCTGATTTTTTTCAGAGCAATATTAAAGTCCATTGGAAAAAAGATTGGAAAGTTACATAAGCTTTAAATTTTTTAGAGGACGCAATTTTACTTTTGGGACATGTGTGGGGAGTATGACATGGAGAGCGTCTGTTAGTCTCTCCTCTACAACTTAAAGCTTGAAGATTAGGAAGCTAATTAATGCTAGATCGTCAGCATATAGAAAGCGATTTGTATGGGGAGAGCTGGTCATTAGAGTAATTATTAAACAATGCCGGCGCCAAGACACTACCCTGAGGAAGTCCGTTTTTTTGGCTTCGCCAGCGAATTTTGGTATGGTTGAGGTGTACCTGGAATCGTTATTCGTTATTCAACGTCACCCATATCCTCCAGTCAAGCTACTAATTTTCATCAGAAGTCTTTTTATATTTACGGTGTCATAAGCTGCTGAGAGATCTACAAACACACCATCAGTCACTTCTTATGTCTCAAAACCATCTTCAATGTACTGGGTGAGTTTGAGTGTTTGGTTCAACTTTCCAGGTCTAAAACCAGCTTGTTCAGGAATAAGACTCGGGTCTATGATTGACGTCCACCGGTTCAGTAATAGCGTTTCAAAGAGTTTTTATGTGTGGCATAGTAAGGAAATGGAGCGATAGTTTTTAGTGTCATAAGGACATTTGCCCGGCTTTAGTAAGGCGATCATTATCGCACTTTATATCGTTTGTATCGTGCTCCATACGATTTCGACAAACTTTTCATAGTTGTCTGGGCTAGGTTCTAAGTCGATCAGATTACAAAAAAATGACCCTAATTCGCTTTTGAGAATTGAATCTCTGTTTAAAGGGTATGGTTTAGAATATCACGGCAACATCAATATCTATACTAATATTATAAAGAAGTAAAGTTTGTGTGTTTGTTAAATTGTAAGGGGTAATCTCGGGATCTACTGAACCAATTTCAAAAATTCTTTCACTCATGGAAAGCTAATTTATCAGTGCGTCATTTGATCCCTGTATTCACATGGGAACGGGAACTACGCGGGTGAAACCGCGGAGCGCTGCTAGTAACATATAATTGGCCTGTGTTGCGTTCTGGGAAAAAATAAATGGCTTAAAGACGCTGGGAGTTTTGGATCGTGTATCAGTGTAAGATTTTCAGCTTCAGCCCATTGCTGAACTGCTATACCGTCTGTAGTTGTTGTATTAAAATCACTACTATGATTTTAGTGGGCCTGTCATTTAAGTTCTCGTATGTAGTGAGGTTGAATTCAAACGGCAAGTTTTCAAGAGGTACATTGAAGGTATTCCTCTTGTAAACATTCTGACTCACACGAAAAATCGACCTTCGTTTATTCTCCCATTTAGACATTAGACACATCATGTACTACATATTATAAGATATAAGTTAGGTCTCTCTAGCTTTATCTAGAAATTCAGACTTACCTGGGTAAGTCTGAATTTCTGGACAGTGCCTTATAATGTGACACTATAAAGCTCGTTCATGATAGCAGAAACATTTTTGTATCAAATAAATTAGTACGGCGAGCATAGGGAGCTTGTTTCCTTAAACATTATTATCGTACGTATCTACTACACATTTCACTACAATACATAAATCTAAAACTGACTTAAATACTAATTCGCTTTAAAATATGTATGTATATGTCTTACAAAGTTTATTCGCTGATCCACCACTAGATAATGGTCCTTGCCGCGACTCATTTTCTCTCTTTTTACCTATGTTGATGCAACCGGCCATTGTTATCCTGTACAATTGAAGAACGGTTAATAGCGATAGCGTAAAGACCTAAAAACGCCAAGCACGAGCTCACTATACCGGGTATTCGGTAGAGGGTTAGCCAAACATGGTGGACATAGGTTAGGTATACATGGACCTATATGGGAAATACAATTCGCTAGGTGTTAAAATAAAATAAATATCGTCAAAGGATGATGCAAATTTTGATACCACCCTCGAATGAAACAAAACAAAAGTGTAATAATATCAATAGTTGAGCAGATTAAAAGTTACTATGGAGTCTAGATACAAATCTTAATCCGATCAGAGTTAACACCCGTCTGGTCGGAGGATCCTCCCTTTTCAAACGGGGATTCCCATGCCCATAACTTGTATCTATATACAAGTAAAAAGTAGGTATTTTTTTATGTAGGTACGTAAGTACTGTACTTAAAAATATTTATTCTTTATTGTACACTTGAAAAACTTAATAATATACATACTCGTATAATAACTTGTACATACGGAGTGTTTCGTAGAGGGTAAGCCAAATCTGGTGGGCGGGCCTATTAGCGAGATACAATTTGGCTAAAATAAAAAATATATCGCCTTAATTGTATTTTAATTCCCAAATGCGACTATTTATCTACTTATACATCTTTTTTTTGGGCTAGTTTCCAGACAAATTTTTTGATTGATTATGGTCTCAAATATCATCTGGTCTGCTCAAAGCATTTTCAGACCCCTACAAGGTCTAAATAATTTGTTATGAGCACTTAACACCAGGGAAATGAAAAAAAGAAATCTTATAGGGGATCTTTCAACTCAATTAAAAATAAAATTGTAACCGAGAATTTAAAACTCTTTTAAAAACTTCTCTGTTTATCCCTTATTTCAAGGGTATACTACAAGTTTTACAAAAGCCAAACAACTTATTAAAAATTTAAGTGCAAAGTGGAAATGGAAGAAAAATTAATTTTATACTTATAAAAACAAATTCCAAGTTTGGCTTAAATACTTCACAATGTGAATAAATTTGGATTTATCTGAGGTCTTTTGAAGATACTGAGATGCTGTAGTGACTTTATTAGAAAATAATTATTCTTAAAACAAGTAAAATGGACTATCTCTATTACAGGAAGATTTGAATATTGCTTTCAAATCAAGATTTCCCGTCTCTGGCAATCGCTTAAAGGGATTAGAATACGTCCAGTTGTGTGGCACACGCGTCTTGTGGGATGCTGCCCTGTGGCCAAAAAAAAAATTCTGCGGCCGGTTTAATTAATGTTTTTAAAGAACATTTATGCCAAGTTTGAACTTAATCAGACCGAGGAATCACGTTGTCCCATACAAACTTGAACCGAATGCCTTAGACCAACTCCCTTGAAAATGTTATACCCATTAGCCGGTATAGCATCACCAAAAGTATGCCGGGAAAAAGCTTGCTGGAAAGAGAAACACAAACTGGAAACAGACAGCAGACATACCCTTTTCCACAAAAGTTTCCTGAGACTCGCCAACCCCTTTGATAGGAATGTGATTAAATCGAGGCCTGAGCTGTGGAAGGAAGAGGGGGGGTCATGACCCCTCCCCCTTGGCTCCACCGTTGATATATCATCCACGTAGATGCAATATTAATTATTATGATAAACTGATATGTATAGTTCTGCATAACTCTGATCGGACTAAGATGTGGACCTTGACTCCTGAGTAAGTTTTGTTCTCCTCAACTATCTAACGATATATTACACATTGTTATTGGAGGGTGGTACCAGAGAGTATTTTCTGGCATCCTCCTTTATTGCAACTGTGTTATACGCGTCTTGTGAAAGATTATGTTCCATTTACAGCTTCTGTGTTGCAGAATGATTAACCCTTTGACCGCCGCGGATTTCAAAACAAATCTATATCAGACGCCAGAGCATAAAATTCGTCAATACTGTAGGTAATTTGTAGGTATGGTGTAGCCTACACCATTATACCTACACCGTGTAGGTATAATTACTAGTGATGTGACATGTTAAAAAATCTGGTAACTATCACGACTAATTAGTGACTTTGTTGATATTGTATGAAACATAAAACAAAAAATATATATTAATTCACTATTTTTTAATTAACCTTTGTAAATTAAAATTTTGTAACAAAAACAGCTTGCAAAAAAACTTTTGTATTAAAAATATTTACATTTTTATCATAAAGCGTCAATGGCGTTGGAGAGAGTATAGAGTCACCAAGTTTTCTGTGCCGGTGACAGCGTTTGCTGTAATTGCATCTTTTGGTTTTCAGTTTATTGAAAATGTATCCAAATGACATTGGCGTCAAAATGATAACAAATATGACAATAAATACTTTATTATTTGTGGATACACTTCAATTTCACTATCCGATCTAGATTACAATTTCATTATTGATTATTACGAGTACATCATTGATACCTTCCAAAATACGAAGTAGGTCGCCGTAATATAAAAAATATATATAGGTACTTTTATGCGAATAAATATGCAGCTATTAATATCCTAATTGCAGATTTATACATCGAGGGTATACATTTATGAAATATTTTTTTTATACCATAAAATCCCAACATTTCAATTAAAACGCACTCGTATGTGACGTCATAGGCGAACGCTTGAAGTCGTCAACGGCGTTAGTCAACACAGAAAAATGCTCGATGGATAGTGATGTTCGAAAAGATACCGATGTTTACGTATAAATGTAAAACATGACTCAATGGCTCATAAAACTTAAAGATGGTTATCATGGGAACAGTATTCTGACGTTTATTTGACAACGTTTTTATTTGAATTTTGACTAGCAACAAAGATCACATAGCCATATAAATTTTTAGCAGAATACCATACGAACACTCTCGTTATTTTCTGATCAAATAATGTCAAATTGCCGAATTGACCTCCTGGGATGTATCTTTTTAGCTGTTTTTGTATCAATTTCAATAATTACGTGCTTAATTATACCGTATCTCACAGCCGCACTCAGATTCGGATCACTACTCGCTGTCGCCGTTTGCGATATTAGGCAGCTAACCTGTGACTGTGATCACTTTGATCGCGCGGATCGCTACTGCTGCCTCGTCGCTACTCGTCGCTGTGATCGCTTTCACCGTTTGCATCGCGCTTGCTGTGCGTAACGTTCGCAGCGCTAGACTATTATTTGACTGTGATTAAATAACCTATTACCGGGAGCTTTGATAATAGCTATTATTGAATTAGGCCTGTATTTCGGTACTTATACGTATTACTAATATATTAGCCACACCTCTAACTCAGAGACGTTTAACGAATACTGAAACTTATGTGCTATAATATTTGTGCCGGGAAGCCTAAATTGGAAGCTAATGTTGTCATTTAGACTTTAATGTCATTTGGATACATTTTCAATAGACTGAACCAAAAGATGCGAACGCACACATTACAGCAACGCTGTCACCGGCACAGAAAAGATTAAGGCTCAATAAATAGTTTAAGCATTCGTTAAACGTCTCCAAAAAGCGGCCGTCACTGTTTTAATGCATAATTATTGTAGTAGTCGCAATCATAATGAACTATAGTTTGTAAAATTTAGGATGATCTCTGTGACAGCTATCTATGAAGTTCTGATTTTTTAGTACTACAGTCCTTCTACAGTTAGTACACGTTAATGTCATACTTTATGGGCATGTCGACCTAATTAGTGATGTGGGATGAATCATCGTGACCACGGAATATAAAGTATCGATATTTTAAATAATAATATTTAAAATTAAATTTTCTTTTAATTTTGTTGTAAATTTTAATATCATAAACATTATTTAAATTTGATCTAAATATAGTGACTAAATAAAATTCAATTTTTCACATGCTCGTGTAACATTCCATAAGAATCTGATTCATATATGGATATGGAGTTTACTTCTTTAGGAGAATAATTGTGTAGGAGAAAAATTAAAATATTCGTTTCATTTAGTAATTAGCGTTTGTAATTAAATCAATCCCATTATAAGTTAACTAAATAGTCAGAAACATCGATAATTTCTATCGACATAGATTTAGATCAGACAGCCCTATGAACGAAAGTTTTACATATGTCACAGAGATCATCCTAGATTTTACAAACTATTTATTAAATGTTTCTTAATCCGAAAAATAATTATTAGATAAGGTTTATCCATCATTAAAAAATATTTTTGGCGTCATCGGCGTCTCAATCACGACATTAAATTACGCTTTAAAGCGTGTATGGCGATCTAAGGGTTAAGAATCATCAAATCCTTCATTAATCTCTTTCAGTATGTAATGGAGATAACATACCTATTAACGGTTTTCTGTAGCACCAAAGATGTAAATGGAAACCGATGTAAAATATTTTTTTATTAACTAAATAAATTGATTTTTATACTTAATTATTTTTTTCGGAAAAGGGTTAGGTTCGTAAGGACTAGATTGCATAACGACTCTTTGCAAAACGTCGTAGTTGCATAAGGTCTTGGTTAGCACAATGTCTTTTATGCAGAATGCCCTATTGAGTAGAATGTCTTAGTTGTTCGATCGACAACTATAGCATAACGCCCGAAGATGCAAAATGCCCAATTCATAATCGCACTTAAACCACCAATGACCACACGTATTATTGTGAAAAGTGCACGGTACGTTTCTTCGCGTTTGTTGGGAAGTAAACAAAATAATACTGGCACTATATTCGTGCTTTTTCAATTTTTAATTCAACATTTTGATATTAGGACGTTATACAAACAAGACTTAATAGAACTAAGTCCAATCTTAAACCCGGGCATTCTACTATTAAGACGTTTGTACAATTAGACATTGTGCTTACCAAGACCTTATGCAACTAAGACGTTCTGCTTATAGAGTCGTTATGCAATCTAGTTCTTACGAACCTAACCCGTTGAAAGGGTATTGATGATTACCGTTCTCGGCTCTCTTGAGACCTTCGCTTGAGCAAGACAAATAGCGCCTCAGCAGTAATCTCCAACATCACACATTTGTATCATTGTGCTATTACTTAACAGACATAACATAATCATTCACTACATCATCTCATTATAGTAACTGACCCCTCCCTAACTAAGCTCGAAGCTTGTGTCTAGGATATCAGAAACTACGCACACACTCATTTACACACACACACCCAGCCAAAACAAACATTTGTGGTTCACACAAATATTCACCCCGCACGGGAATCGAACCCGCAACCTTACGGATGGCAGTCCAGCATGGTGCTCACTATGCCATCGAGGTCGTCAAATTAATTAATTTCTCCAATTAAATATATTATAGTGAGGATCTCGATATCTCCCATTGGGTCTATGAGACTATGAGGTGATGAATGGGTGTTATCTCAGTAGTTCTCAGGTTAAAGACTTGCTAAAAATAATGTTGTCTCAGTGAACTCTTCAGACATTTATCTCATAATATATCTGTACTTTTTGACGCTGCTGATAACGGCACATAGAAAATAATAACAGTCCCGTACAAAAAATTAAACCTATAATTTATATAGGCTTTACATGACTGAAATTTCATAGGACGAGGGATATAGTCACTACATGACTGAAATTTCATAGGACGAGGGATATAGTCACTACATGACTGAAATTTCACAGGACAGGGATATAGTCACTACATGACTGAAATTTCGTAGGACGAGGGATATAGTCACTAAATGACTGAAATTTCGTAGGACGAGGGATATAGTCACTAAATGACTGAAATTTCGTAGGACGAGGGATATAGTCACTAAATGACTGAAATTTCGTAGGACGAGGGATATAGTCACTAAATGACTGAAATTTCGTAGGACAGGGATATGATGCATTACAAGTCTAAGATTCTATTGGGCTCACTACATGACCACATGAGTAAAGTGAAAGGAACAGAGGTCAAGTTTCATACAAACGGCGCGAATCGATTGTACGTACAACTACAGAGACACAAGAGGCATATGTGCGTGTCCACTGGCCGCCTGTCGCGTACGCGGCGACACTGGAAACAACCGGCTACCACCGGCAAAGCAGGCGGAAAAACTCAGGGTCATCGCGACGCACTTTAATTCTTTATTTTGACACACTCTGTGAGTGCCTTCTCTGCGACGAGTCTGACCAACTTTCTAATGCGAAAACTTTCGGCGTTGCTGCGCCCGATTCCCGAAATTGTCAATATGGAACAATATGTCACAATGACTCTCTGTATATACTTATACAAGTTTATATATTAGTTATATATAGTTTATACAAGTTCAATATTTTTCAATTTTATACGAAAGTCAATTTAAAAATAGTGATCAACTTATCAGACACAAAAATCATGCCGCGTATGGTGTCCACCACCCTGAAAATGTCGTTAAGACGTCATTCGAAAACGCAGCAGGGCCAAAAGATTTCGCATTAGGAAGTTACTAATAAGGAAGGAAGAAAGGAAGAAGGCACTCACAGAGTTTTATATTTGTGTGTCAGAAAAAAAATTGTCGCTGGCATGGGGACTAACATATGTATGTTAATTTAAACACGATGTGTAATTTGTTTGGAAATTTATTTGTTAGGAACATTTAAAATAACATCGCAATATATGGCTATCACATCGCTTATGGCAGGCATGGCATAGGCATTCGCCTAAAATATACTTAAAATTACAAGAATCACAATCAAATAGGCGGATTTCTTTCTCTTCGGTAATACTTACTAATTATACACAATAGTCAATCTAACAGTAGATGGCTCTTGTCTTGACCCTCTTCGTAAAGTCTGCATTGACTTATTGCTCATTTATTACATTGATTTCTTAACAGTTAATTTCTTATTATAATTCTAACATTCAGTAAAAGTTTATTTGAGGTAACAATTTATATCACATAAAATTACTCAGGAACTTACTTAATAGATAAGCACTTTAATTAATCAGTCTTTACGTTATTGGAAATATTCATATAAATACTATTTAAACTAGTCTCTATGCATAATTCGAGTTATGGAATAGTGTGACATTATTTATTATTAACTCATACATCATTAAAATTACATAAGAGTTAATTATTTTTATAAAATGTTACTATAATCGTTGAAGTTGTTTAATAAATCTTTGGACGGAACACTACATTAAATTGCTTAATTTATACATATTATTATATCACAATTCTTTTATATTATCTTATCTTATCATTACATAGTATAAGTTGGCTTCTCCTTGTCTGTCCCTATGTTTGCTTAGATCTTTAAAACCACGCAACGGATTTTAATGCGGTTTCTTTAATAGATATTGAGTGATATAAGGGGAAGGTTTTTAGCATATTATCCCCGCATTCCCTCGGGATTGGAAACTGGGTATAAAATGTTACTAAAATTGCAATTCTTTAATATATCTTTGGACGGAGCACTAGATTTAATTGCTTAAATATTACTTAATACTATATTGAGTATAAGGGTGAAGCCATACGAGCGTAAATTTGTGGGTTTTTTTGGTTGCATAAATTCTGCTGCATTCGGTTTAATAGAAAAATCCTATTTGATTTACACGGCCGGCGGCTCAAAATAAGATGTCTGCCGACTCACACGCTTAATTTTCTTAATTAGAATTTCGGTCGGGGTGAGGTTATAGGGAGCTTGTAGAATTCAAGGCCCCGTGCGAAAAGTTACGGATTGCAACTGAAATATGTCCACCCGTGTGGCAGCTCAACAGAATTTCTGTTTAACGTAAACTCAGCGGTTCATATCACGCGGCTCACAAAATTACGCCCGTATGGCTTCAGTCTAATGTTACTGAAATAGTTGAAATTGCATAATAAATCTTTGGACGGAACAATAGACTGAATTGTATAAATTACATAATATTTATTATATTGAGTACAAAATATTACTAAAATCGTTAAAATTGTATAATAAATCTTTGGACGGAACACTAGACTAAATTGTATAAATTACATTATTATATTGAGTACAAAATATTACTAAAATCGTTGAAATCTTTGGACGGAACACTAAGACTAAATTGTAAAAATTACATTATTATATTGAGTACAAAATATTACTAAAATCGTTAAAATTGTATAATAAATCTTTGGACGGAACACTAAGACTAAATTGTAAAAATTACATTATTATATTGAGTACAAAATATTACTAAAATCGTTGAAATTGTATAATAAATCTTTGGACGGAACATTAGACTAAATTGTATAAGTTACGTTATTATATTAAGTACAAAATATTACTAAAATCGTTGAAATTGTATAATAAATCTTTGGACGGAACATTAGACTAAATTGTATAAGTTACGTTATTATATTAAGTACAAAATATTACTAAAATCGTTAAAATTGTATAATAAATCTTTGGACGGAACACTAAGACTAAATTGTAAAAATTACATTATTATATTGAGTACAAAATATTACTAAAATCGTTGAAATTGTATAATAAATCTTTGGACGGAACATTAGACTAAATTGTATAAGTTACGTTATTATATTAAGTACAAAATATTACTACAATCGTTGAAATTGTATAACAAATCTTTGGACGGAGCACTAGACCAAATTGCTTAAATTACATATTATTCATACATTGTAATACCATTGGATGTTTTTTACCAAAGGTAGGCCTTAGTTTGGCTTATCTTTTTAAATACACTGCATATCAATAATAAAATTAGCTATTAGGATAATAAAAGCATCCTTCGTCAAGCGCCAGGTGGAGGCTAGAGTCAAAGAGCTCGTACCCAATGTTAAACACTGGAGCATGTAAATATTCACTAAGCCAACTGGGCCTTAAGTTTGTCAACAATAATGCTGTGATAATGCTAGTCAAAGGTATTTTTATATCACCATTTTTGTTTTTTTGTCATTTTGGTATTCTCCATGACAACAACACCACTGACTCAATAGCTCTTTAAATATACTGTGCCACAATATAGCTTGATGGGTGTCAAAACTTATTTGATTTTTGGCAAGCAACAGAGACCACAGATACACCATACCCATGTTACTAAATTATAGCAGAATTTTGCCAAGCAATTGCGCTAGGGGCTAAACTACTCACTAAGAGAATCGAATCCAGAAGTTTTCTGACCGATCTATTTGGGCCACCCTGTACATTGTGTAAATCTGTTTGGGTGACAGCGTCGCTGTAATTAGAGTCTCCAAGATTTCTGTGCCGATGACAGCGTCGCTGTAATCGCATCTTTTGGTTGTCAGTTTATTGCAAATTTATCCAAATGACATTAGAATCAAAATAACAATAGTAGCTTCCACTTTTTGCCACCGGCTCAGAAAACTTGGTGACTTAACAACTTTTGGTTGACAGATGATTGTCAGAGTAATGAACATGTATAGAAATAACATACCAAGTTTTCTGAGCCGCTGACAGCGTCGCTGTAATCGCATCTTTCAGTTGTCAGATGATTGTCAATGTAATCAAAATGTATCCAAATGACATTATAGTCAACATAACAATAGGAGCTTCCAATTTTGGCCGCCGGCACACACGCCGGTTGGTGACTCTATACGACAACATCAGTAGGTTCCAATTTGGCCACTGGAACAGGGTTGTGGCACTATATGTTCAAAGAGCTATTGAATTAGTGGTGTTGTTCGAACAAAATAACGGTCATAATGGTGCTCTAAAAATACCTCTGACTAACATATTGTTAGCAAACTTGGGGCCCAGTACAGTTGCAGTGTAGTCAAATAATTATTAAAAATATTTTTAATCAGACATTTGACAGGAAGATGGTAGATATTTTTTATTTGAGACATGCTGAAACCTTGTTTAGGGATGCTTCATATCTGACGGAACATGCGTCACGTATTATCGGTCGCGTAACGCCAGAACAGACAAATGTATAGAAAAACACTTGACCGTTCACACTCAACGCAATAACGTATAATCGGTTGAGTGTGAACGGCCAAGTGTTTTTCTATACATTTGTCTGTTCTGGCGTTACGTGACTGATAATACGCGACGCATGTTCCGTCAGATATGAACCTTCCCTTAATTTTTTTTTACCCCAACAAATAACTTACTGGAAAAGTTTTCGGCATGCCTTAAAAACCTACCTAAAAATGTACACCAGATGAACTAACGAGGAAATTGTCACATTTGTGGATGTCTATTTCTGTGTGGCAGAGACAGGTGAGACAATGTTCGCGCCAGCACACTTATAGTCCCG
Organism: Timandra comae; assembly: GCA_958496195.1. Lineage (NCBI taxonomy): Eukaryota > Metazoa > Arthropoda > Insecta > Lepidoptera > Geometridae > Timandra > Timandra comae. The sequence continues at coordinate 9,158,026 of OY292353.1, read as the reverse complement.
TCTAAAAAGAGTAGACAAAAATGAGGCCGCCACTGTCGTTTAACTGGTATCCCCATACTATATAATCACTGACTATTGATACTTGCTAATTATTTATTGTATTATTGGCACTAATATTTTGTGATGATTCTAAGCTAACTTAGTACTTCACACAGACTTCACATAACCAATTTACATCACAACTTGTGGTTAAATCCTATTATTACATTTTATTATAAATGCGGAAAATTGTGAGGATGGATGGACGTAATGTTTATTATTCTTTCACGCAAAAACTACTAAACGGATTTGGATGAAACTTGGCACAGGAATAGATTATTTCCTGGAATAATTTATGTATATTCTCGTATTTACCTGAAAATAATAATTGTGATACTAAGTATAAAAACCATTTATGCGCACTATTAATGACAAGATTGACATTTAATGAAGTATTGCCAGCCACAGATTTAGTAGAATATACATAAATTATTCCAGGAAATAATCTATTCCTGTGCCAAGTTTCATCCAAATCCGTTTAGTAGTTTTTGCGTGAAAGAATAATAAACATTACGTCCATCCATCCTCACAATTTTCCGCATTTATAATAAAATGAAATAATAGGATTTAACCACAAGTTGTGATGTAAATTGGTTATGTGAAGTCTGTGTGAAGTACTAAGTTAGCTTAGAATCATCACAAAATATTAGTGCCAATAATACAATAAATAATAAGCAAGTATCAATAGTCAGTGATTATATAGTATGGGGGATACCAGTTAAACGACAGTGGCGGCATCATTTTTGTCTACTCTTTTGAGATCGACTATACATTAAACCATCTATCGCCATAATTCGCAGTGCAGGTCGCTGTGTCTTTGTACAACGAACCAACCTTACTATGCTACTGAAACGGCGGAGGCGGAAATCTTCCCATGAACTGCTGGTAGTTCGGCGGCGGACCCTGCGTAGGCGGCGCGTGGCGCTGGGGCTGGCCTCCGGGCGGTGCGAAAGGAGCGGTCACCGCGTCTGCACATCACTGTCTTATTTAACACATGGCCATTGCATTAACGGCTATATAACTTATAGTCTAGGATCCGGCTGCAGGATTACTGCGTTCATATGTTTTTTGCTCGAAACCAATTTTTTATGTATATTTACATTTAGGGCCAACGCTAAAACTCGCGCGGGTGCACGCTCGGCGTGTGTGTATGTGTAACGGAAAATAGTATGAGCAGCGCAGGAGCGTGCGGCGGGCGCCTGCGGCAGGCGACGGATTGTCACACGCGCGGCGGGTGGGGATCACGCGGCGCCGGTGCATGCGGCGGGTACACGCGAATGGGTTTTTCAGGCAGTAGACGTTGTTTCCCTTGACGTCTTTTTGCCAAGTAATAAATTAGTAAATAATCCATGTTAATCTACTAGAAACAACTGTACATGCTCGAGATCAAAATTATAATAGCAGCGCTAAATGAGACGGACGCTCGCGACGGGTGACCCCTCGCGGTTCGTGGCACGCGGCAGGCGCCTACGGCGTGCACCCGCCCATGTTTTAGCGTTAGGCCTTAGGAGATTATACCGGGTGTTTGGTAGAGGGTTGACCAAACGTGGTGGGCGTGTTCCTGGGCCTATTTGGGAGATACCATTTTTGTCTAAAAATTTCCTAGTTGTTAAAATAAAAAAAATATCGCCAATATTGTATTTGCCCAGCCTTAAATGAAATAAACTATTCATCGACAGGCACCGACTTTACACTTATCAATAGGTAGCACATACACAAAGGTATTAGCATCGCATAAGAAGTGTCTTAAATTAAACCTTCATTATTTTATAATTTTCAGTTTTTGAAGTCGGTTTTTATTGTCATATGTCATATTACCAGACGGCACACTAGCTATCAAGTATTCTGTGACTATGTCGGCTCAGGTCGATGAACTGGCTCTGCTGTTCATCTCGGCATTCGCCTGTTGTAAAATACGACGGGATTTTGAAAAACTTTGATTTATCATAACTTTTTAAATAAAAGCAAAAGATAAAAACTAACTTCACTATTATATTGTCACTCGTCGTTTATATTAGCTGAGTATCTCGAATTCAAAATAAGGGTGTATATTAAATGAAAGCTATTTTTTTCTTATTATCATACACGCAAATATGGGTTGCTGGCTGTTAAAAATGCAGGGACGCAAGTTCGCGATCTCGGAAACTATGCGTCCTAGAAAAAATCGTGTCTTTTCGATTTTTTCTAGGACGCATAGTTTCCGAGATTTTGGCGTAGTAGAATAAATCCGAAACAACAAAGAATATTAGACAATGTTGAAAGGAGTATCAGGCCCGATTTTGATGAAAACTAAAACTGCATAATTGGATTTGAAAAATCAATACTCCTTAGCTGGGAATCGTTCCACTTACTTTTGCAAAAAAAAAAACACACCCTGTATTATCACACCATCGAATAGGGTTGCTAATAAGGATTAAAATTTGGGAACTAATAACCTATGGCAAACTTAAGGAAGATGCTCATTTTGATATGGAAAGAAAAAATATCAATATGTTCAAATCCAAGTATCTCCGCTCACACAGCAACTTCAGCCATGCGCCTTACATTCACTAGACCTTTCATTTGATATACAGCTCATCTTTATTGAAAATAGGCCCATTTAGCCCATTGTCCTTTAATATTAAAAAAGTTGTAAGCATATAAATGAGAAAATTATGATTTTAAAAGTACTTGTGGCCAAATTTTGCTAGGCAACCTGGTAAATCTATATTCTTCTAGTTGTAAATATACACAATAAAATGGTTTCCAGCAAAAAACATGCGCAGTAATCCTGCAGCCTGATCTCGTACTAGTACCATAGGAATGAACCGACACTTACTTGGCGGGCCAGCGGGGTATGGGTAGGCGTAGTACGGCCGATTGAGGGGCGGCGGTGGATACGGCATATAAGCAACGGGTGCCGCCGCCGGCGGCATGCCATCAGGCGGCGAGGCGAACGGACGCACGGGCCCCGGCGTGGGCGGCGGGAATCGCGCCGGCACCGGCGTGCTCGGCGCAGGGAGGCGCGCGGCGGCGGGCGGCGGCGGCGGCACGCTCTCCGGCCGCTGGCCGTTCATAAGCCGCGTGAGGCCGTTGCTCCCGGCCGAGGGGCCCGCCGCGCTAAGCTCCGCCTCCACGGCTCGCACCGCTAGCGGCGACGTCCGCTCGGCGCCGCCGGACACTGTAACACGCGGCGCGGTTAGTGCACGCAGACCCCTCCTCCGCCGACCACTCCGCGCCCTCCTACTCACTGGCGGGCCGCAGTAACTCCAGCAGGTGTTGGCGCGGGTCCGCGGATGTCGAGTTCACAGTGCTCGAACTTCTCGCCAGGGAGAGCAGCAGATTGATTTCGTCCTGCGTCGACGAGCCCTGCTAATTCATTCAATTGTTTCCGTTAGACTTGATCATTATTCCGTTAGCAAACGGGATTATAAAGTGTGCTACATACTGAATCCAGAATGTTTGTAGAACTAGTGCTGCCGAACACGTAGTCCACTAAGTGTAGGTGCGATTGTCGCTGGGGTATAGCAGGCGGTGGCTGGAAACATACAATGATATGAGATATTAATAATTGTGCATTTGATTTACTTTGTAATTCAAACAATTATTGTACTTATTTATTTAGGAAAAGCAAACGGCTATATACATTAGAAGAAATATTACAAAAAAAAAACTTATAATTAGAATTTAGTAATAATGAAGCTCACTGCACTAATCACAGAGTGAAGACAAACATTTTTTACTTACGGTGGTAAACATAGACATTTGACTGGATGGAGATGAACCCTGAAAAATTGATATGAAAGATGTTAATATACAAATAACAATGATTATTATGCATTTGAATTAAATGTTCCTTTTTAATACTAACATTGATTTCGACGTAATCGTCCAGTACGCGAAACATAGACGGATCAACCACCGTTCTCATCAATAGCTTTCCATTTTCAAAATCTTCCGTAAGTTTTTCCAAAACCATCCTCTCGTGTTCTTCTACTTGTTGTAACCTTTCCATTTCTTGTTTGTATAATTCTAGTCTAAAACACAAACAATGTTATTCATGAATATTGGTTGATAATATAGAAATAAATTTGTTCATATAAACAACAATATCAATGTCTAAATAACCAACCAGCGACTTAGTTTTACCTTTGCTCAGACCATTACATACGCAAGATAAATTTAGTCGCTGCGCATTCTCTTGTCTGTTTTTACTTCATTATATCGAGATAATAAGTTACTGTATTAAACTAGGCAATTTGTTATTCATCTTGATATGACCAAAATCGATCTGTTCAGCGCACAGCAATGAGTTTTAGTAGAAAAGCAGAGACCGCATTAAAGTCGTTTATATTTAGGTTAAAGGTAGGCTCACGATAAACAGAGATTTAGATGTAGATTATATTCCGTAAAGAAGGTGACATGTCTAAAATTCGCTGTCAAAAAAACATGAATGGGGAGTGAAACGCGCTATGCTCTATGACACTCGCCACACACCCTTCCGCTCTTCATTCGGTAACTCACACTACGCACGAGTAACGCAACTCTCGACCTACATTACATGCGCACAAATAGGTAATAATTATATCTTAATTTGGTTGAGACCAAACCTGAGTTTCTGCTGCATACAGTTTTCGCACGCGTTCTCATTGGAGCCATCTGTTTTCCTCGCTTTGCATGGTGTTTCAACTGAGAACAAAACGAATCAGCGCCAAGCAAAACACATTAGCTGTTAGATAGTTGGACACATTTACATAAATTATATAACGCAACATGCACACGATACACAAAGTCCGATATTCTATTTGACTATTTTTAATTTTCGCATTTCATTTCAATTATTTATACTATGTATTACATAAATATTTTATAGTACAGTCCACAAAGTTTACTAACTTAATGTAAAAACATTAGAACATTTTTTCTTTACAGACTGTTAATCATTATTCCACAGTTCAGTGGCGTAAATATAGGGTAACAGTACTTTTTTCGTTAAAAAGAGAGTAAATTTCTTTTTTGTATCCTGCAATGGACCTTTTCAGGCCTCAGATTTCCAACTGAGCCCGTTGGATAATCCATTGCATATAGTTTTATGCCTTTGGCCACAATAACTTTTAATCTAAAAATCTATGTTTGTTTAAGTTATTTTTTTGTAAATAAAGGAACTGCCAAACTATAATATTTATTATGTACTTTTGTTTTCAATAAAACTAGGTAATGAAATTTGAGCTGAATATTAAAGAGGTGCAATAAACTACATAAAGCAGAAAATATAACTGATATACTAACTTCGAATTTACTAAGCTGATGATTATATAAATCTTTGTTAATATAACAATTCTTATGATTAAAATGGAATAATCACTAGTAATTTTCATATCTATTTCACCAATAATCAATATACATTTTTGTACCTGACAACCAACTATCGATAAAAATATTACAACAATCAACATAATTGGTTAATGTAAACTAAACAAATTATAAGAAAAAACAGCCAGCATCAATGTGCTAGTGTTAAATTAGATGTACGAAACGGTACTTCCAACTTTATATTCGCAAGTAAATGTTGTCCTTTATGGAACTTGCAAAACTTTGTTTTACCAATTTGATTGCAAGCTTATATTTGACTATAAAATAATGTTGGATAAAATAAATATTTTGAAAAGTTATTTATATTAAGTGACATAAACTTATGTGATAAAATAATATAACACATTTGTTAAAAGAAATCCAACAAAAAAATAATATTAAATAAAACATTTGCCATAATATATGCAAGTCTTAAAATAAAGGTTAGTTGAACCATTGGTTGTAAAGTAGTTAATTTCGTCATCTGAATTTTGGTGAATTTTGGAATGAAATGAGTGAATCAATGATTTCATTAGCAATATCACTCAATACATTCAACTATTTTTTTAATAATATTACATTGCAGTAACTTTCATTTTAATATTCGCTCAAATGCATTAAAATTTAACCATATATATATATATTTTTTTTAATGATGTTGTTAATATAATCTATATTGATATGTTCAACTTTTCTATCGCTGAGCAAATTTGTGGCGACTACCTTTTTATTATATTCATAAATATATACATAAGTCAAAAGAATATCATAATATTTTACCTTCATTGTTTGGTGCTGCCAATCTTTTAAGACTGTTGCTTGGTGGTATATTGGCAGGTAATGGTGGAGGTGGCCTACTTGGGTCATACCTGAAATAAAGTGAAAATTAAATAAATTTTTCTAGTATTTCGTCAACACACGAAGTTCAATGTACTTACGATGGTGGAAGAGCAGGCGGAGGGTGGCTGATGGGGTGAGGACCACCTGGCGGACCGGCGGGCGTTGTTGGGGTTAAGGGTGGAGGGGCTGAAACATTGCAATAGTATAAGAAATTGGGTTTTAATTCATTGTATACCAGTGTACACTGTGAAATGATATAAATTCAAGGTGATGTGCGGATTCACCTGTGACCCATGTGATATGGCACTAAGTGTGGGTTACTGGTATCGTAACCGTGTATTACCTGTGTATAATGGTGCTGTCGGCCGCGCTGGAGTCGTGCTGGTGGTGGGCGGCGGAGGCGGAGGGGGCGGCATGAGTAATGTTTCCATGGAGACAGGCAGGGGAGCACATCGGGCGCCGCCAGTGGTAGGCGCCGTCGGGGCTTGCGGTTGCGTTGCATTCTTCGATGTCGATGCGACGACACTTTGATCTGTACTTTTGGGTAATGAAGACATCGTCTTGTATCTCTCAGTCAATACTCTGGGTATCACACCATTGGACAAGAACTTTTTTTGTTCTTCTTGACTAGCATGCAGGTAAGTGCAATCGCGCCTAAAACATCCTTGTCTATTTTGAAAATCGTGGCAAAATTTCAATGTCGATTTCATAAATTCAAACTCTAGTTCGTGCTTGTATTTGCACTGTCCACCCATCAGGCAGATTCCCCACACAAAGTCTCGGCAGAGTTTTTGTTCCCTCGACGCAGAATTTTTATGCCGTGAATCCGTTGGTGGCGCTGCCTGTTCTGATGCAGGCTGGCGGCCATCTTGATCGTTACTTTTACTCATGAACCACGCACATTATATTTCGTATAGCTATATTTAGATTTTTTGGAATGTATTATAATTTATATTTGTTTGATGTACTTAATTATCTTTTTTAAAATTTACTACAATCCAGCCACACCACACTAATAAAACACCACACCACTTCACACCAGCCCAGCCAGCTTGTTCCAGTTATTTTTCCAAACAATAAATGAATGAACGAACGAAACGATGGGAAGGAATGAATGAAACGAATGAACTAATTCAATTCAAATCAAATCTTTTGTGTGCATGAAGTTATAGGTAAAAAATGGAGCCCACACTTGGAACAACAGCTTGAGTCAAATACCTACGTCTCTATTTAGTCAGACCTTCTCTTTCTAGAAGTTACCTTAGTTAGAAAGAGAGAGCTTGCCCACAGAGACGCGATAGTGATACATATAGGTATGCTTCAAGTAGGTATTCGAAGTGTCGACTCCATTTTTACCTTTAACTTTATGATTGTGTGTATTCAGTCCATAGAATAAGGATCACGACCATGATTCTCTCTGGTCTCTGAAGAAGCCGCCTTAAAGCTGACGTTCATCTGTCAACATTATCGAGCTTCTCTTTCTATTACACGGATCGTCATATAGAGCAAACGAGAAGGCTAATGTTAGCTTGTCAACGCTGCGCCAACACCAATTTTGGACATGCTTGCAGGCCACAACAGTAATACTATAGATCTCCGGTACCTGAATTTAATGATGCTGTTTATTTGGGGGTGTTTTAGGGGCTCATTATAACCCATATAAACTGTTTCTAGAGTAAAGAAATGCATTAAAACTGAGCTTGAAATAAAACACTTAAACGGATTTTTGTCGTGGTTGTATTTTGTTTTACATTTTCTGACGTTTCGGATTCTTTACAGAACCAGTGATCGTTTTTCACGGGTTCTGAAAAGAATCCGAAACGTCAGAAAATGTAAAACAAAATAAACCCACGAAAAAAATCCGTTTAAGTGTTTTATTTCAAGGAATATTTTAGTTTATTTTTCACCTTGGATACATACTTAATTGGAGTTTTAGTAAGGGTCCCTTTTTAATATAATAAGTATACATTGATATAATAAATGTCCAAAGTAAGTATAGCTATTTATTATATCCAGAAGTTGTATTGGAATCAACGAGCAGCGGCGGTTCGCGTTGATGACGAAAAATCTGAGGAAGTGGAAATAAAAAGGGGTGTGCGACAAGGGTGCGTTTTATAATATATCCTTCATTCTTTAATTTATACTCGGAGGCTATTATAGTCCGGGATCCGTAGAATATTTTTTCCAATTGACTAGCTAATTTTCCGTGAGTAGCTTCATTTTGATTAGATGTCCAACATAATTTCTTGATTGTGGTAGCTAACTGGGATAGTAGGGATATAAGTACCTAACACTTTTGAACGTAAGACTTGTGATAATCTGCCGCTCAATTTGTAGGACAAGATAAAAATTATGGAAGCAGATACATTTTAACTAAGCAATAAGTAGAAAAAATAGGTTATGATGGGAAAGTCGGCAGAAGAAACAAACTCTTGGTTATTTCGTCTCGCTAAAGACAGGATAATAAAATGTTAACCTTCGCTAATCGCAGAGGCACATTGAGAAAAAGAAGAGAATAATAAATAAGTACTTAGTACCTATGACTTATATTTATTTTGTTCCATTGTAAGGAAATGGTGTCCCCATTTCTTTCTATTTGTTCCTGTAGATACTTATGTATTTGGTCTTCTTTCATATCATCAACCAACAGATCCACTAGACAACGCTTTCGAGGTATAAAATAAAACAACATAAATGTGTATGTACATGATGTTTATTGAATGGTAGCTACAATTATTTTGTGCATATAGATACAATGTACAGTAGCAGTGAACTAAAAAATGTTAAGCAGTTTCAGACTTAGTCCAATTGATCCAATGTGCGCGGCGCCATGATGGGGATGCAGTCCTTACTCTGTGGTCCAGATAGGCTGGATACATTGAATTACGAATTGTCGACACCTCAATGGACAATTCAAGTCAAAATATGCTTAACATTAAAATTAACTCACTGGACACAATCTTTAGACAGTGGTGAATTGCATTTGTGCATCCATTCTCAGGTCCAGGTGAAATAAAGATTACACTTTTTATACGGAGCTTTCACACCTTAATGTGCTCGTAGAAGGAAACAAGTTTAGATGGAACGACACACATTTTGTTGCATTTTAAATGTTCATAGTTCTATATTCATTAAGTCTTTAAACAAATTTTAGAACGAGACCTAATTTAGAGCACAAACACTTTTTTTTTTACACAAAACATTTTATTTTACTTTAATATATTCTTTATATCATTGTGATTTAGAACAACAGCTACCTACCTACGTAGTACCTAATAATACAATTTTAACAACATTGAACATTTAGGATTTTGAAAAATGCGTAGTAGAAATAGGTATCACAGAGCAGGGCCGCGGCCGAACGATCCGTGCTCTGTGTCTAATATTGATAAGTACTTAGTTATGGACACATTGTATAACGCCAACAATCGGCATCAATTTTTATTTTTATTGAATTAATGTTTTGACTGGTTTCGGCGCAATGCGTGATACTTAAATGTAGTATGAAAAGTGAAAACCGACTCTAAGGTGACGAAGCTTATCATTCCGTGACTGTACGTACATGGCTTATCCTTTCTGAGACATTCGGAGCAAAGAGTCATTCACATTCTTGACTCGTTTTCTTTAGAGACGTGCAAAATATGTAGAGCCCACAAGGTGGACACTTTTTTTTCTGATCTTACGTATTACTTCGAAACAAGCCAAATAGGTAATTTAACTATTTCATTGGGCTTCAAATCTACAACTTGAGTAAGGAAATTGCAAGTTAAAAAAAACACACAGCTCCAAACATAGAGAGCAAAGGCGGTCTGAAGGCTAAAGTGGATATTTTTGAAATGTTCGAAGTATTTCGAGAAACTACACACACGATAGTGGTGCCTGCGAGCATGTTACGCTCCCTTCGTGGCCGCCTCGGCTCTCCATGTCATGTAGAGAGCTCTAACTGTCTTGTCGACATTCTTTACAAGTTCCGATATCGTTTGAGGAAATCCTCTTTATTAAACAAACGGATTGAAGTCCGCTCATACATGGTGATAAGTAGAAGTCATGCCATGGTAGGCAGTTTCAACGAGGTGATTTTTATAGAAATTATGATTTGTCGGAACATTCATATTTTACATGCAAAGTGCAATTGCACCTCCTTGAACGTTTCTTTCGATGCATTCAAATAGGGAATACTGACATGACGTACTCCGTCTGTATCACGGTTTTAAAAAAATTATAAAGACATTAAAATACTTAATAGCTATTACATTTACCTAACAGATAAACATGATTGCCCTTTATCTATTTAAGAATCTAATCTGATCATTATATTTTTATATAAGTACATATTAAGTAAATACCTTTAAGAAAATAATCAAATCAAGATTTTAAAATAAATGAAGTGTGTAAACCTATCAATGTAAATATGCAATCATTTTTTAAATATTGCCAAACAAAACAATGATCATGCTATGTGCAATTAAATTATGCATTTGCACAGCGAAAAAATTGTGTTCAAATATTCAAATTAATTTTAAAGCTTACGATACGGTCATTTTTTATACAGGTCTAAGGATTCACAAGTACATATCACGGCCGTGAACACTGGCGTAGCTGTACCATCTGAGGCAGTTGGCAAATCGCAGTCACATTTTACCGCCAGTAGTGCCACGAAAAAGTACTTTCTCAGAAACGTATCGACTGTCGATGATGTGATTACGACAACCGGGACCGACAGCTAACGTGCCTTCCAGAGTAAAGCCTTCCAGCTAAACTTATAACCTGAGAACGAGTAATACTCGTATCATATCATTGGTATATATCTTATCATTGGTATATATCTTATCATTGGTATACCGCTTAGTAAAAAGTATTAAACATCAGAATACTTACTGCAATTAGTCTATTGCAAATGAATTAAACAATTATTAGTGACAATTTACTGTACATAATTAAAGCTTTAACCATTTGATTTTTCGGTAATATTTAGGTACTTATGCAGGGCTGTTGTAGCTAGAGTCAAATTGGAGGCAGGGCAGCAAGGGTGAAAAAAAGGTCACACTGACCTGATACCTAGCTATTTATTCGTAGACAAAAAAATATTAAGATCTAAGAACTATTAAATGCTCAATGATGAAGAACAAGACGGTTGAACTAACTCCAGATTTGGACGTATCCACGTCTGAGTGAAGGCTCAAACCCATCGAAGTTCACGCACACGCTACGCACGTGTACTCAGCTTCGCTTTCTATGAAAATGTATGAGGTAAAACCCACCGAAGTACACGCACACGCTACGCACGAAAATGACGTCATTGATACATTCGTGGCTGACTCGGCTATTGCTCAACGTAGCTGAGCTGCGAGGCCGTGGACCGTGGGCGCATCGTGCGTGGCGGTGGGTTCGCGGTTTGAGAGTGCGGTAGGACTTTGTGATTTCAAGGTAGGGCATCGTGATTTTGAGGTAGGACATTGCCCCACAATTCCCCCCCTAGCTACGGCCTTTTACTTATGTGTACATGATTTGGACATGAGCAACGCCGTAAGACAGCTGTCTATTTTATAAATTATATCGGTATCAACAAACTACCATTATTTTTTCTTAATTTACTTTGCCTACTCGTATGATAACTAACATAAATAATACAATAAGTTAAGTATCTCTTTGTAACTACAAGTAATTAGCCTAAAATGAAATATGTTTTTAATAACAACGCTAATATATTTACAGGCGTACCTTTGCTTTGTGCGAAGAGCGGCTTATTTTTAACATATTATATACATTAGCTGCCTTATTTGCGTTGCATTGTTAGTCTGGTTTAGCTAAACCTGATCTGGTAAGAATTTTACACCTTGTCAGTCAAATCTGTCACTTTGACAGTATTCATAATTGATTGCATAAAACCTGGTTTAGTGCTAAACCAGACTAAAAATGCAACGCAAATAAGGCAGTAAATGTTTACAACAGCTTTACTATTTACCTACTTAATTAATTAAATAATTTAATATGACATATCTACATACCAAATATGTATCCAACTATTTTATTTACTCAAACAACTGTCTATTGAATTAATATAATTTTCACAAACTACGTAACATACTTATACATAATTTTACATTTTAAGTAAGTATACTTTTACTAATTAAGTAATTTTTATTAACAAAGTTTATATATTTACTAGCTGTGCCCCGCGGCTTCACCCGCGGAGTTCCCGTTCCCGTGGGAATTTTGGGATAAAAAGTATCCTATGTGTTATTCTGATGTATAAGCAAGATTATTGTAAAGTTTCATTAAAATCCATTCAGTAGTTTTTGCGTGAAAGAGTAACAAACATCCATACATACAAACTTTCGCCTTTATAATATTAGTAGGATAGTCGTTGAATAAACCTTATATTTGTGCGAGTAGCGGCCTTTTTCTTATATAATATTTACACACGATACTCGTATTTGTGACTAACCTAACCAAATAATCTAAACTATTTTTTTTATCTTAACTTATTGTGCGCTTTTATATACTTACTAAACTAATGGATGGAGAGATACTGTTGTTATTTTCTAATATGCAACAAGTACTTAGATTAAGTATTTTTGTGTATTTTTCTGTTTAAAACTACTTGAGACGAACTTGGAATTCATAGCACGTTTTACCGCGATTTAATTCGAAGCGGACAAGCATAATTGTAAGGTAACACAATAAGAGTACGGCCCCGCTGCAGCGTATCATATTCATCAGCGGCACGTATGTATAGTGCGTCACATTCCATGTCCAATGTGCATTACGTGTGCCGCTCCCGGATTATTTATTACGTATAGCTAAATATGGGTAATGGCTGAAATAATAAAACCGTACAGAAACTTAAAACCAATTGCCTGATTGTTTGATGCGTGATAATAAATTCTTGTAAGCCTAACTTAGGTACTTAAGATTTTATTTTGTATTTATTCTTAAACAAACTAATTTCTACATTTTATCGCTATTATTGGTTATACGGACACCCGGCGTATATACAACGCTTAAAAAGAAATATCCTAACGGCTTGGTTTCGTTTAATTTAGTTAAGTTAGTAATAAATAAATACCAGCTTTTACTTACTAACAAAATGAATAGAAATGAGCAAGTAAACGATAAAGAATTACATTGTATTGATAAATATTGATAGAGATTCAATAGCGGTCAAGCAAAGTACACTTGTAAGTAGGTAGTCGGAGAAAACAGAAATCTTATAAAAGTGCAACAGACTATAAACTACTCGTATATTCAAACTATGCAACTATGCGAGGCTAAGAGTTACCCTTATTTATTTAACACACAAAACACATTACAACCACTTTGGAACTAATATAGCTTGTAAATAAATTAATTCTACGCTACCTTTACATTTAATTATTTAACGAACAATCACCTAGGTACTTATTAAATATAATATTGTCTTATCTACAAGTTTTTTTTGATTTTTTGTTTATTTTTTACGATTAATACTATTATTGTTTAGTCACGTTTAATGTTAAAACATAATAAAACTATCGAGTTAATTCATTAATCTTATGAAAATTAATGGGATAAATAATTGATAAATTTAAGTAAGTACCTATTATTCTTTATTTGTAGAATATGAATTAGGGAAAATTCATTATGATTTCAGATGTTACCATGAAGTTAGTTTTACCGAGAAGTAACCAAGAGCGGAGACAAAACGAAACCACAGTACGAAGAAACGCAGTATTTTTATTTGAAGTAAACGTAAAGACCGAAAAACGTACTGATAACTTAAACTTTTATTTTATTTTGTGCGTTTATCTGCTTATTTACTACAATTTACTTTTCTTAACCTACATAAACGAGTTTTTTTGGTTTTTTATTTTATTAATTAACCTACTTATACTGCTTACTACTTTGACACACTATTATTGCTTTTCTACAGGAAGGGGTTTCACGCAATGACATAAATAAAGAAGGTTTATTTTTATCGAAATGAAATGAATGTAGTGGTACCTAAATTGAAAAATAAAAAATGAGTAAGTATAATTATGAATGGGAAATATAATGAAAGTATAAAACAATATTATTTTCAGGACGGGGGTTTTTATAACAAATATAATAAAAATAAGAAAATTATTCTTTGATGTGTAAAAATAATGTAAGAATATTATGTTTAACAGAATAATGAATGAAAGAAAATAATTCTTTGATGACGTGAAATTACATTAGTTTGATTGAACTACACTTAATTAAAACTTAGTGACGCCTAATTATTTTGTGCGTATCAACTTTAAGACTAAGTTTAACCTATTTTTTTTGTATTTTTTATTTTTTTATTTTTAATACTAATTTTATTAGTTGGTCTCTTAAATAATCCTGGTAGGATATCTCTTAATCGCCTCTTACGATACCCACGAGAAGAGATGGGAGGATACTATTCTGTTCCGGTATCCCACGGAAAATCTTCGACTAGTTATTTATAATTTAAATTGTGCGTTGCTGCTAGTTATTTTCATTCTACTGACTATTATTATTTTGTGCGATTTTCATAAAAGTTTTATTACTTATATTTTATATACATACATACTTATAATGTGCGTTAATTTGAAACCGTTCATATTCACTATACCTCGTCGTTCATAATAAAATGGAGCAGGTGTTTCTGGTTAAATTTTAATGATTTTCTCAAAGGTGGTATGAAAATGATTTCATAATAAAAATTTAAAAGAAGATTAATTATGGAAATTAATTTGCAGATTTATAATGTGATCTTTTGTCGTTGAATATCGTCGAAGAATTTTTACTAAATACTTTAAGTTGTGTCCGCCAAGAGGGTGTTAACACACATAAAATTACATGATGTAGGATGCAAAAAAAAGTAAGTAAATGAAAATAGATCCAATGCTTGTAGGATGTCGATGATTTATATTGCAGAATATGGAGAAGAGCTGAAGTGATGATGAGTCTTGGAGGGATAGAATGGTTTTCATGGGAAACTTACTGACTGAGAAGCTTACGGAAGGGTGACCTCCAACTAGAGGGAAGTAACTGAGGTGAGAAGGCAGGAGCCGGGGTGAGGAGACACTTGTAGGGGACATATTTGAATTAGTCAGTGTTTATAATTCTGGCTTGACGTTAACGTTTCCTAACATTCTTCGTAGAGAAAGGCGAAAGTATATTTACTACTGAGGTAGTAATCTACAAATCCGTGTGCATGTACGCAGTTATCATAATTTTACACTTGTAAAGAAAATAAATGAAACTATTCGTTTTGTTACATGTAAATAAATATTAAGTACTGTAAAGCAAAAATAGCACTTAATTTTTTGTGAACTGGATACACCTATGTAGTTTATTAAAACACAGGTCTTTATTGCGTAAAAAGTACTTAATTAAATTGTTTACGTCGCCGCCCGTTTCGATCAGGTTACACTGATCGTGGTCACTCGGGGACTGACTGAGTTCCCTCGTTACCACGGTCCGAGCTCCCCCTTGACCACGGTCCGCGATTGACACGACGAGGTAAATAATTTTAGAAGATTCCATCACGTGACTGGTGCGAGTTTTATTAAATATATAAAAGTTAACTTTCGATAACGCAGATTTGTATGGGATCAAAGCAGCGCCATCTTCTGAGTGTTCGATCCCATACAAATATGCGATATCATAAGTTAACTTTTCGAAAATAAAACTCGCACTAGGTACACTGATCGAAATGTCGAATGGTCGAGACAAATAATTATGCGTGGTAAACGCGATAAAGTTCAGATTCAGTTCAGTTTTAATAAACTATATTGTAAGTATTGTAACAATATATACATATAATATTTCGGAATGTATTAAAAGTACCTATTTTATATGATGTTGCCATCTAAATAAAATATTTTATACTAAGAGTTACTTATTACTAAGCAAATCTCATTGTGCGTGTTTTGCAGTTATATCCGGCGCGCCGGCGGCGTTATACTTTACACATCTAAACCTTTTTGTTGTAAAACTACCTAATTCTTATGTTCAATAATTCGAAGAGAAATAACAAATGCTACATATAGAAAGCATATAATTATGCTATTGTAAACAATATAAATTATACTAGGATATTATTTAAACGATTAATGGATAAAATTCGCATACCTATCTGCATAAATTATATTTTGACCTAAAGTGTTTAATGGAATAAAACTTATTGAATTATATTATGTACTTACGTAGTTTTGCAACAAAAATACATTACGTTTACGAACCATAACATTCCAATTATTTAATGCTAACGAGCTTACCTAGATACTTAATTATTATGCGAGGTACTGCCTAATCTAATAATACTAACCTATCTATACTAATAATAAAACAGTAGAACCACCGTGTCTGTACATTAAATAAATTTAGCTAAAACTGATAGGGGGGGATAAAAGAAGGTCAAAGGAACACAAAAAAACAATTTTCGACTTTCTTTCCTGTCTGTCTGTCTGTCTGTCTGTCTGTCTGTCTGTTCGCGATAATCTCAGAAAGTACTGAACGGATTTTCATGGCGTTTCCACATATGGATTAAGCTTAATCTGGCGCAATATATAGGCTTTGTTTCATCTCATTTGGATAACGAGAGGAAAAGTTATCAATAAAAATCTATTTTGTTGTTTTGAATTTAATAAACAATACTCCGCCCACGACATCGCTTGGGTAATATCCGTTTATATCGCGCAACTTACCACCTTAGTTAGTTCTAAGTTATTGAGATGTTCTTTAAAATTTAGGAGGAATCGTAGTCTTTGTTGTTCTTCGGTCCTCTGATTTCAATCAAAAAATATATTTTTCAACACTTCGCTTCCTTTTGACGAGAAAACATTGCTGACAAAAATACTACATTTTGGATTTTGTATTATAATATTTCATAGATATCAAATTTGACAGAATGTAGAATACTTCAATATCGAATGCTTAAAGGGCATATGCACATAGCAGATTTTCAGGCGTAAAACAAAATAGTATAGACGTAATATTAAAGTGCTGTATACGTGCGTACTATGTTAAAGAAACATCAACTGAGTGTCTTTCCCACAATAAAAAACAATAAGAAAACTGCTGATGGATACATTATTAACATAAATATTTTATTAAATAGTTTAAGTTTAATTAAAATAACTTATAAGCCTTTTAGAAAAATGCATTCAAAATTTTCGCCTCAGCCAGAACTTGAACCCGGAACCATGCTGAACCGTAGCACTGCTCTATCCAATTGAGCTACAGAGGAGATAAGATCGTAATATACTAAAGTTCTCAAAATGGTGCATCAGACATCAAAAAAATATCTACAGCACCGTCAAGGTATTCATCAATAAACAAAATAGTTTTTGGCTACTGCTGCCATAACTACGCAATTCTGCTAATGTCAAAGTAGGTAATCGTAAAACAACACGATGGAGATTGGTCATTAATTTTTTTTATCGAGTATAATCCGTCACGGTATCTACGTGAGAGTGAAATAGGCAGTGTGCAAAGGTCCTAAAATTTATGATATTCTTTACACAAAGGTTGGCAGTATTGAGTTTTAAATATATAGGTGCATTCAACCTTCTTTTTGTTAAATCAAGCAAAAATTGTGATATCCATCTATAAATACTTTAGGACAAAAAATAAATGCTTTAAAATTATTGTTCACTGTCTTTGTGTGCTTGCATCATGTACAAAACTTTGTTATATGATAGTTCATATTCAAAGAATTTCTCTATAAACTACATTGATGGTTTTGCCTTCTGGGGCACGGTTTCTTCGACACCACAACCGGTTAAAATTTCTGCTTCAATTATGTTACGCTGTTGATTTATGACCTTTAATCGAGAACCATTGCACAGTTTAGGACTTAAATTAGGAATAAGAATTATAGAAACACCTTGCCTTGAAATGGAGAAATTAGTCTGCTGGATTTTGTTGTTCTGGTGGAAAAGTGAACTTATCCCTATTTAAAGATCCACCGGAACCTTTCAAATCATTACTATTAGGAGAATATACACTTTCTAATCATTTTTAGATAATATTCGCGCTTTTAACAGTGCATTTCAAATGACTTCTTTTGGGGCTCAACAAATACCCGAAGGTCCGTTTATGCCTACATTTAAAATTCAAGGCCAAGTATCACTTAATAGGATCATTGTTGCCAGAACGCGAACGAAGTCGCGGGCACAGCTAGTAACTATATAAGTAAGTATCTAATTATATGTGCGCGAATTACTCCAATCTTAGTTTTTTGTTTGAATAATTTATGCAAAGAAAACATTTTAAGTAGGTATATAAATAATGAATGGTTGTAAGTATAAAAATGTTGGAATATCTAATAAAATTACATTTCGGGCTATTAGTTAATCATATTTGATACAAATTTTAAATGTAATTAAAATAATGTAATAAGTATTTGAATAAATTAATAAAAATGATGGTAAAAAACAGAAAATTTTACAAGGATATACAAAAACAATAATGATCTATGTTATATGGAGTCAAATAAAGGCGAAATTATAATAGATTTCTTACTCTAAACAATTCTATGTAAGTATCTACTTATGTGCGTGTTTGTAGTTTTACCGACTTATCATTTTACAATCCTGGTCATCGACACGGGATAAACGATATTAATTGAACAAAGTTATAATCAAGAACCTAAATATAAAAATACTAATTTAAATTGCAATAAATATACTTAAAAAAATATTGAATAACTGCTAAATATTTATGTAAGTATATAGGATAGGATTCCGATCGTTTTCGGCCACGGCGACTACTTCACCTCCGGCTACGACTGTCTGTCGTGTGCCCTCATGAGATTCTGGAACATAACGGCCATGAGAGCGCACCATGAACATAGTTGCAATTGATAGCCGCAGGTGGTCGGGCTTCCAATTCGTCGCGCTTAAGATCGAGGTCAGCGCGACGTTTGTTTTCAAATTCGTAGAATTTGGTTTTGACCCGAGATCTCCATTCGGGTCCATCCGCAGCCTGAGTTTCCATTAACGTCGGCTCCATGTCACACTTTTTGAAGTGTCGCTTGAGCACGTCTTTGTACCTGAGGAGTTGTCCGCCATGCTTACGCTTGCCCTTCTCAAGTTCTGAGTAGAAGATGCGCTTAGCAACACTCTGTTCCGCCATACGCGAAACGTGTCCACACCACCGCAGTTGTCGTCTCATCAGGTAGGCTTCCATTCCACACACATTTGCCCTACGCAACACCTCAGTGTTCCGCACGTGGTCTGACCATCGGATATTTAAAATTTTCCTGAAGCGTCTATGGTGGAATTGGTCTAGCATTCGGATATGACGGCGGTATAAAGTCCACGTTTCGGCGGAGTATAGGATGTTAGGAAGTACTACTGACATGTATACCGCGATCTGTATGTAAGTAACTAAACTAAAGGTACAGTATGTATACAAAATAAATATAAAATACATAATTAAATAATAAATTAAATAAATCCAGTCAAAGCAATGTTTACAATTAATTACAACCCTTACAAATATTTAATCCTACTGAGGTAGATAACCATTTTAGTTCATATAAAAATATAAAAGCGTTTAAACTATGTCATAATTAATATTACTGATATTTGTTTAATGGCAGTGTACGCGGTTAATATAAGTACTTAACACTAAATAATGTCTAGATATTAAGATAATCTCACTAATGTGTCTCTTTCATGGGCATTTGAAATAAATCAAAGCATTTTCTACCGAAATGTATTCAAATGCAAAGCATCAAATTCCTACGACGGGCTCATGCCACAGGGTTCGGTGCTCTGCATTTATGTTCACCCGGGAAGGTGCGTGTAGATTATGTAACATGTTGTAAAACTTATGTTATATAACATGTTTAAAGCACAACATGTTATATATAACATACGTATTTAACATTGTATGACATAGTTATTTAACGTGTTATGTTAAATAAATATGTTATATAACATGTTTTGTTACATAATCTGGACGCACCTTAAGAGGGTGTCCAGCAGCAACTTTCCTTACAGACCTTTTCCCGTGTTTCTCCCCTGGATAATAGCCTCTAGGGCCTTTTTGCCGCCATGCCCCTCTTTTTATTATTTTTTAATATCTCAATTATAATAAACATATGACATATCCTCTTTATAATTAAGTTATTGAAAAAAGAGGGGCATGGCTACAGAAGGCTCCGGTAGTCACTTTATACTCTATACTAGAGACATTATCCAGGGGCGAAACACGTCAATACGTTTGGATGGAAAGCTGCTGGTCGATTTCCCTCTTAAGAGGGGTGTCGGACTGGATTTTTCCATACAAACGTAGTCCCGTGTTTCCTCCCCGGATAATGCCTATAGAGCAAACATTTTTTTCATAAAGTGTGGATCTGCTATGACCATATCCCTCTTTTTTTATTTGTTTTTCAATATCTAAATAATACAGAAGATATGATATATTTTCTCCTCTCCATACAAATTTAAAATGTGACATAACTTCTTTATTACTAAGATATTGAAAAAGAATATAAAAAAGAGGGACATGGCCATAGCAGATCCACATTTTATGAAAAAAAAATCATTTAGCTGTAGAGGCATTATCCAGGTAGGAAACACGGGAATACGTTTGTATGGAGAGTTCCAGCCCGACACCTCTCCTATGACTATAGCTAGGTACACATACTTAATACCTACGAGTACGAAAAGGTTACATTTAATATTCCTAAGAAACTCCTTATGAAATATGCATTGTCTACAGTCACGTTTACAGCAGATTTTTATCTTATTTTATTTTACTTATTGTAAATCATTAATTACTTACCTACATTCTAAATAAATTATATAAGTACTTACATCATATATGTACATTCTTATACAAGTTTTTTATTTTGTTTTTTTTTGTATTTTATTATCTTTTTTTGTATTTTTTATATTTTGTTGCTTTTTTATTATGTTTGTTTTTTTTTATAAAATCTACTTTCAAGTATGTTACGTACGTATTATTATATAAAATTGTTTGACGAAGCATTTGACTTTTGAATAAACTTATGACCACGAATAAGAAAAAAGAGAGAGAGATAGTTCTGTCGTCGTCCGTGCTTATGACCGTATCCGAAACTTTTTCAATATTAAATTACTTAAGTATATTACAAAAACAATAAATCGCCTATATTAATGAACGCAATTTACCATTACCACCTATAAGTTCATGTTGCCTGTTCAGTGTTCATTCATTTAGTGAAATGACAAAAATAAGCAAAATAAAAACATTCATCAGAAATCATAATAAAATAAAACATTAGGCAAAAAAATACATAATAATAAATTTATTGATATAAAATAAAATGACTTTGCAGTTGTTTGCACAATACACTTAAAAAAATAATAACAAACATAAAAATAACATAAATATTACATTAAAATTAAAGAATTTGCAGGAAATACTCGTAATGAACGAATCATTATAACAATAAGGTGACGGGTGACGTGAAATAATGAAGAGCAATCATGTTATCAATAGAGACACTTAAAAACGATTAATTTACAATTTTGATGCCCAATTCATATTTGGCAAGTTCCATAATAAAGTTGTTCAGTGAATTAAGCATGAAAATGTAAATTGAATAAGTTTAATCCATTAAACTAAATAGTCGTACCTATTACGTGCTGGCGCTGAAAAAAATGTTGGAGATTTTTAATTATAGTGATTTTTGTTTAGTTTTCAAATAATGTAGTATAGACGGTGCATTATTAAGGGGTTTTCATGTAATTTAATTGATATGGCGAGTAAGGTAAGGTTAGGATAGTGTAAATCGGGCGGTTTACGATCGATCGAGAACAAATATTACACGAATCGCCCGGCGCGTGCGTCGCATCACGCGAGACGCGACAGTGGACTGTGGGTGATGGCGATGGGCGGCGAACACGCGGTGGGCCGCATCCCGCGGGGCTCCGGCTGAGAACTGACGGAGCGGAGCGCCCACCGCGGTCGCGAGTCAACTCTTTTGTTTCAAAATTGCTGAATCTACAGATTTGTATGTTCAGTTAGCCGAAACGGTCGCAGAAAGGCCCGCTAACTTGACGGGAGATAATTACGCGTTCTCAGCCGGCGGAGCCCGGTGTGCGGGGTACCATTGAAGGCGCGGGATGCGGCCAACCGCGTGTCCGGCGATCGTTCGACCGCAAACTTAGCGGTCGGTCCTCGACCGATCGTAAGTAACAGACTCTTTTGTAATTATCTCCCGTCCCGTTAGCGGGCCTTCCTGCAACCATCGCGGCTATGCGACCACACAAATCTATAGTCTGGCGAATTTCGAAATAAAACAGCTGACTCGCAACCACGGTGGGCGTAGTTTATGTGGGTTGGTGATATTGATTCTTAACAATATTTTCCTTCATTTACAAGTATTGTGGTTATTCGATCTAATCAATTACGGAATAAGTTATTTTTTACAAAAAAAATTGGGCCAGCACGTAATAACTTAATAACTAAGAATACAAAATAGACATCATCCCATTAGTATATGCGAATAAATATTACAATATATAAAAAAATATATTACAGCATCCTCACTAGTAGTATAGTACACAAACACTACTTTTAGAGATTCGTTAACGCTATGAAGCCGCGCATTGCATTTCTCGATTTTGGACATCTCATTTTCGTCTAAAGATCTAAAAATAGCGCGTGTACTAGCAAATAATGACACAGGCTGGGCCTGTAAAGGCTAATTTTGTTAATTCTACCATACAAAACTTAGACTACCTACAAAGGTTATACTCATAAATTCATTCAGACTCCAGACAGACATACATTGACAATTCTCTTTGAGCTTTGTCATATAAATATGTTAAATAGATATTTTATTTTTAATACATTGTTTAAAAATATATAATGTATAAGTATAAATATGATAACGTTTTCATGTTTTTTAATTTTGTAAATATCGTTGAAAAATATGTTTTTATGTACAATCTTTGAACTTGAGAATTGCTCTAATGATTACGATAAAAATTGTCTTAAAGTGTGTTGCTCTTTAAGATTATATAATATAAATAGTAAACCTCTCGGAAAAACTAGATTAACTATACAAAAAAGTAGAGGCCGACTACCGCACAGTCGATTACTCGTACTCGTACAAATCAATCATTATGATTGTTGGCAAGTGAAGTACTATCGAAACAATAATGAACAACAATAGTGTCAGTAATAAAATAAAATAAATACCAAAGGGCGTTTTTAGTGTCATGCGAATTTAGTGACGCGATTGATCCGAATGCGTAGTACCCGCCAGAAACCATTATCACATGTATTTATTGTAAACCGTGTGACGTGATATAGTGAGGAGTGGTGCGATGCGACGTCCGCGCCCCCGAGGGCCGACCGCGAGAAGTGCGGGCCTTTCCTCGTACGGTACGTGAGTCAATCTGCATGACGCTAAACACGCGCTAAGGGTGATGCTTCATCGAAGCGGAATGGTAGTTTGGGTTCCAATAGAACATAAGCACAGAAACATTACACATTGTTTCTTGAAATTCTATTGGGACACAAACCCCGCTCCACTCCACACCACTCCACTCCGTCTCGATGTAGAGTCACCCTAAAGGAAAACAGTACTTACAATCAATAGAGACAACAATACTAACTTACTTATACTTAGTATTATTATATTTGTACTTAGGTACATTACAATATTTCAAAATAGTATAATTTATAAAAATGTTTTTTTATAAAACATCACATGTAAGTATACAAATTTTAGAAAACTATTTCTCGTACTATTAATCTATGTAGTATCTAATATACCAGTCGACGTCAATAATTTTTGACAAATTTTGATTTGCGCAGCATATACATAGAGCACCAACTATAAATATTTGTACATAGCGGTAGGAGACAAGTTGAGAGTTGTTAAGTCACTTAAATTGGAAGATTTCATTATTCTTTTCCTTTCTTTCCTTTAGATTTATCACTTTTATTTTTAGCACTCCTTTTACCACTTATATTACTTTTGCTACTTTTATCACTGTTGCGACTTCTGTCGTGTTCATCTTCACAAACCTCCGCCCTGTCAGATTCATCTCCAATGTCAATATTAATGTCTTTTACTGGTTCTGGGCTGCTTGATTTTGCTCTGGATCTACCCCTGTGACAAAATAATTTTCATGTATTACATAATTTAGTGAAACTTGCCATATTATAGTTGTAAGATTGTAGTTGAAGACTCAAACTAGGGGTTAAATTACAGCGTTATTTTAGTGCTAGTGATAGAGTAAATAGCTATAATTGTGTCAAGTTTATACATAATCATATAAAGAGTCACCAAGTTGTCTGTGCCGGGCGGCCAAAAGTGGAAGCTACTATAATTGTCATCTTGATTCTAATGTCATTTGGATACATTTTCAATAAACCGACAACCAAAAGATGCGATTACAGCGACGCCATCACCGGCACAGAAAACTTGGTGGCTCTATATGTAAGCTAGTCGACATCTGTGTTTAGTATGCTGTACTTTAAAATTTATCATAAGTATTTTATAAATGTGAAACGTTGAGCGTTAATTATTTAATCACACCTTAATGGCTGTAGTTGGGAATTATTCTATACTAAAATTATTACGGGATTTGGCAAAAACGGTGTTTACGTGTGTTAAACCACATATAAGTTATTAACTAAATACACTTGCCTTGTAAAATTAAGGAACTTCCAGGATCTTTTTTGTCATAGTTCCTTTTTGTTATACCACGCGCTGAAGAACGAGCTGCCACTGCGCATAAATAGAAAGCGAATAAATATCAGGATATTCACAACACACATCACACTCAATCGGTACACACCAATTATCTATTGTTTAATTTGTAATTATATATTTTAATTTAAAATGTATTGTGAACCGCACCTGCATTGGTGTGAATTTACGGACGATCACAATCGCACAGAGAAAGCAATAATAAAATATTGAATATGCTCGTTAATGTTCAGTTTCATGCGCGAACGACCCAACTGGTGAGTTCCTGTTGCGCCAAACTGCTCGCTACAATTGCATGTACTACCTTGCTTATGAGGATAGTACAGCTAAAAATAATTTAATTTTGATTTATTAATCAAAAACAAAACAAAATATTTCTTTGAAAAATATATACTTAATATTAAAAAAATAATAAGCCTCGACCAACATCTTAAGAGGCTTTCGTTGGACCGTTTGGGTCAAGGGGCAGATACAGAACGCAGTGGTTTTGGACACGGCAAGCATTGTGAGGTTTTTCTCTCTCCAGCCTTAACTGCCGGTAGCTTACGCCCTGCCCCGCTGCTGGTGGCCTACTAGTCTTTAAGATTTTTTATATATATTATATTATAAAAATAATAATATTCAGAATTTAAATAAATATGTGTAAAATAATTACTCTATTGTTTAACTTTTTACTGTATTTTGTTTGTATTTTTAACCTATACAGGATGTCCCGTAAGTAGTGGACCAACGGGATGTGGAGGATAGGGGATACAGTGTTTTAGTATCTTCAGAAGACCTCAGATAAATCCAAATTTATCATACTGTGGCGTATTTAAACAAAACTTGGAATTTGTTTTTAAAAATATCTTATTATTTTTTCTTCCAATTTCACATTGCACCTAATTTTTTCATGTAGTATACCGCTGAAATAAGGGATAAACAGAAAAGTTTTTAAAAGAGTTATGAATTTTAGGTTACAATCAGTTTTCTTTTTAATTGAGTTGAAAGATCCCCTATAAGATTTCTATTTTTCATTTTCCTAGCGTTAAGTGGTCATAAGGAAAAAAACTTTATACGAAGATGTTGGGAGAGCTAAAGAAAATAATACTGAGCCCTTAATGTAAAAATAAATTGAGTAATAAACGAATTTCCATAATTAGCAAAGCATTTTTGTTTTCTCCCAAAAAAATCCTTTTACTTTGATATTAGTTAAAATAAAAAAATACTCATTTGAAACCACAGTGTTATACTTTTTTGATTTATATTAGAAAAATCTATGTATTCTAATGCCCTCGAATAAAATGAACATCTAAAATGTAATGAATTTTGTAGAATTAAGAAAAATGTGCCCATACTTAGTACGATAATTTTACCTACACTAAAAAGCTATAACTTCGAAACTATGAGGCCTAGGACAATAAATTATGGTGATTCTGGTAGATAACGGTTTCGCCTATCCCCCACATCCCGTTGGTTCACTACTTACGGGACACCCTGTGTGTGTATTGTAAAACCTTAAAAAGAAAGAAATAAAATAAGTAAAGTACCTGCCAACTATTATTTTTTTCTCTTCAGCTTTGGCAGTACTCGTTCCCGGAGAGGACTCCTGTTTGATTAAAAAATATCGCATTATACAATATGTAAGTATCATCCAAAAGCGCTGATTTGCTGCCTTTGAACCCGATTACAAATGTAACTGAGTTACTGTGCAGCATATAAGCATAAGCCACAAATACAACCTTAGGCAGTGGTCCCACCGCGAGAGTGACCGATGAACTATCGGCGATTTTTTAGCCCAAGAAAGGACAGTGAACATGCATTCCTTGTGAACGAAACAGATGTACATATTATTTATAGTTACTCGCCTGTTCATACTGCCGGCGAGTACTCGCTTTACTAGTTTTGTCGCTGAGCTACAAAAATTTACTCGCCGACTCGCTGAGCGAGTTGGCGAGTGATTTTTACTCGATCTGAGATACTCGTTCAGCGAGTTGGCTAGTTAATTTTTACTCGCTCAGCGAGTTAGCGAGTACTCGCTCACTCGTACACTTGCCGGGTGAGTACTCGATACTCGCTCATCGCCCGCCGTGGGACCACTGCCTATAAGCGCGATCCGAAAACGTTACAAACGGTACCAACAGTGCACACGCGTGAACCAAATTGATATGTGCGCTATGTGCGCTGTTTGTGCGCTATCAAATCGGACCAGAATTGTATGCGTACGTGTGTGCAAATGTCAAAATTAGAGTTTCATATTCGGCACTTTGAATTGCAAGATTCAGAAAACAGTTGTTATAGTAAAGAAAAAAAAGAAAGAAAGAAATTCCATGAGCAGCGTTTGCATGGCTTAATAACGTCACTGATGACGTCCCATTACTTTCGTTGGTGCGAATCCGTTCAATTCGGTCGCTCCGTAAGCGCGCTATCGGTACCAATAGCGCGAAAAAGCGCAATTAGGACCGCACGGTATATCTACAGCATCCAGCATCTACTATTAATCGTATTCTACATTCTAAAAATACTTATTACATATTACTTACATTAATAAAAAATATACGATTGAAATTTTGGAGTTTATTTTAAGTTACTTTTTAGCCTTTTTATAGCAAGGTTAAGTTTAAAATTCACACATATCATAAAGTGACAGTGCGACACAATATAATACGCCCATCGTGATATTTATGTTAATATACTCTCTATGATGCGTTCACACCAAAAACGACAAAGTGTTCTCAGTGACAGGGCCGGCAGCCGGCAGCTGGCTGGTAGCCGGCATGTCCGTGATTGGCAAATCACGGACTAATCAACGAGGACGGGCGGCGTTTATTGTGTCAGAGCGCGAGCGCCGCTGTGGCCGCTGCACCAGAACACCTTTGGCGAGACTCTTGAAAGTATACCTTCTTCGAACCAGTGTCATTCTTTACTAATTTACTTACTAGTTTCAATAAAATAATATTAAAACAGCTTGCTGCTTTATTCAAAAATATTCCAAATATTTCCTTATGTTGTTTTAATTTTCTTGTTGTTCTGTTCTTCTACGACTACGCGATTGCGTTAAGATTTTAAAGACTATATGAAAGAATTATTATTACGGCGCCGGGCGGTGAAACAGTGCCGTAATCGTGACTTCTGATATGTTTGAATCAGTCTTTAGCGTATTGCATTTTTAACGTCAAGAAGGTATTATTTTTTTTAGTTGGTAAATTTGTTAATAATAATCTGTCCGTTTGTCCAGTCTCTGAATCGTTTTCTCAAATTAGATAATAAGTCAGTTTTTTAAGGTCCAAAAAAGAACAGTCAAATGTAATCTAGGTCATGCGCACGCCCAGTGTAGGGTTTCTTAATATTTAAATAATATTAAGAACCCTTTCGATTTATTTTGTATTTTCTTTTTGTGTTTTACTTTGTAAGTTCAATTAAGTAGCCAACCTAGCCTACTAAATATTTTTTTTCTAACATAAGATATTAATTCGGGTAAAGGGATGGGGTCGGTGGGATGGTTGTGATTGCATTTCCAATCTTCACTAATTCACAATGATTCGAACATTTTATGCCAATGATACTCAATACGATGTAAAAGTAGAGTACAATTATCCTCACTTTACAAGTAAGGAATGAACGCAATTCTTATTTACATTTTTACTACCTATCAATGGCGTACATGTATATTGTATACATATACATATGTATGTACATTATATACATATCATTTATATCCATGCAAAACTACAGTTTTCTACACGTAATATAATTTACTAAGTTCAGTCGCGGATGACCATGGCAAAACTTCAAGGGTTCCTTGTTTTGAAATACAGAACCCTAAAACACAAAGTGATTTTACAATTAATTATGGGATTAAATTTACGGGATATTAACAAAATTAAAAATAAAAACAAAAACTAGGTGATTTGGATAACACTTTAATTTTATACCCTAAGGTATTGCATACCGGGTGTTTGGTAGAGGGTTGACCAAACGTTGTGGGCGTGTACCAGAGCCTATTTCGGAGATACACTTTGGCCAAAAAATTCCTATTGTTAAAATAAAAAATATTCGCCAAAAATTGTATATTTTTCATTTCTTCCAAAATTGCGACTATTTATCCCACTATTTTTTAGATTTGGGAGCAATATCTTCCTGTAATTAAGATAGACCATTTTACTTGTTTTAAGACCAATTAATATCTAATAATGTCATTACAGCATCTCAGTATCTTCAGAAGACCTCAGATAAATCCACTTTTATCATATTGTGGCGTATTTAAACCAAACTTGGAATTAGTTTTTAAAAATATCTTATTATTTTTTCTTCCATTTCCACTTTGTACCTAAATTTTTAACAAATTCTTTGGCTTTTGTAATAAGTACATATAATATATACCTTGGAAATAAGGGATAAACAGAAAAGTTTTTAAAAGAGTTATGAATTCTCGGTTACAATTAGTTTTCTTTTTAATTGAGTTGAAAGATCCTCTATACGATTAAGAGATATAAGATTTCTATTTTTCATTTTCCTAGCGTTAAGTGGTCATAACAAATTATTTAGACCTTGTAAGGGTCTTAAAATGCTGTGAGCAGACCAAGTGATATTTGAGACCATAATCAATCAAAAAAATTGACTTGAAACCAGCTCAAAAAGTTATAGGGATAAATAGTCGCAATTTGAGAAAAAAAAAAAATTTTTTTAATTTTAACAACTAGGATTTTTTTGGCAAAAGTGTATCTCCCAAATAGGCCCGGGTACACGCCCGCCACGTTTTTTTAACCCTTTACCAAACACCCGGTATAGGTTTGAAAGCTCAACTCATTTTTCAAGTTCATGCTTTACTAGGCTCTCAGGCTGTGGATAAATCTTTGCAAAAACTAGGTTAGCTTCTAGTGAGAGTTACCTTTACCACGCAATAGCTGGTAAATGAATGGTCAGTCTGTACTTCCGACTGACTAAAAACGTGGCCCATCTTCAACAGTGGCGGATTCTTGAATGAGTACGAGAATGCTAGACCACGTTTTAGTAATCCCCTGTAATGTGTGTTAATCTATTTAAGTAATAACAAACGTTTGTGTTTTGTATTTTGAGTTTATTTTCTTGGTGTCCGATCATTTGACAAAAAAACAAATGATAAATTTTCATTTGACAAATAACATTTCATAAAAGTTTACTTGATAAATGTATTATTTGACAAACTTTTGTTTGATAAACTACTCAATCGACATTATATTTACTAAAAAAATAGTTATTTATGGTACAAGCGAGGTAAGTTGGTGATTACTTCCGAGGCGCTATTGAGGCCCGAGCCGTCAGGCGAGGGTCTGAAGATAGCCGAGGATAGTAATCATCAATACTCGCGTGTACCATACAACGTTTTTCAACACATTTGCGAAGAAAATATCATTTTTCGCTAATAAATAAACAGTTTTTCTATTCGCGCGCATCCAACACAACAATGGTGATCGGCCTAAGACTAAAAGAATATACTTATTAAAAAAAAATCGAATGAATGAATGAAGGGAATCGACCATAGACCTACCAAAAGTAAGGCAACATAGTTGAAGTTTGTTTTTAAAATGTATGGACACGACTTTTTTTGGTACCGAAACTTTTTTAAAACTAAACAATTTAAAAAAGAAATCTATGACTTACTAGTGAATCAAGCGTGTCATTATTCAACTGTTTTTGCACAAATAAGAGCCCCTTTATGAGCAAGTGTGTTGAAAAAATATTATTCTAAAACATTAATTTACAAATTGATCATTTTTTAAACATGTTAGTTGGCAAAACAACGTAAAGCATAAATAACATTTGACAAAATGCGAGTGAAAAGAACTTCTGCCCCTTGAAATAAAATACTTAAACGGATTTTCGTCGTGGTTGTATTTTGTTTTACATTTTCTGACGTTTCGGATTCTTTACAGAACCCGTGATCATAGTAGACTAAGATGGAAGACGTCTGTACAAAGTAATGTGAAAAGTTTACTACCTTCAATATTTTGAACATAATTTTAAATACATTGTGAATTTACCACAGATTCGGAATACATCAGCCGAGAAGAATTTGCAAGTAACTCGGTGTAGAATTATTTTTTTATATCAATTTTTAAATTATAATAAATTACAATGCACTTTAAAATCAATACAAAAATGTTCAATTTAATACGTTCCTATTCAATTAGGATGTTTCATTTAGATGTTTTTTAAAATTTTTAGTCATGTGACTATTTTTCAAATAATATTTTAACAGTTGTATTTTTTTTTTAAGTAAAACATTTGCGAAACCTGTATTTTCTCAAATGATTGTTTTAGCGTAATATGATTGTGAAATGAAAGTTTGTCAAAGGATTAGTTTTTCTAACGTTGTTTTTAAAATGTTTAAAATGATCTTTTATCATACGTTTTTTGTCAAACATTAGTGAACCGATATATTACGGTTTTGTGATTACCAAAACCCTTCTGATACAGGAGAGCCATTTATTTAAACTCCAATGTCCACTTCTCTGTGGTAAAATCTATTAAAAGCTTGTTTTTATTTTCTCTCAGCTGGTTGCATGGCTCCCGATGCAAAAAAAACGTGTCACACAAAGTGCTACAACACATTGAACTCCTTGCATAAAATCGGTACATATTGTTCTTTAAATGGCTGTAACTTTTTTCTGCCGGGGAATTCAGCTTTACGTCCATAGAATTATTTGTTCCTCTTGACGATACATATCAAATGATGTATCACACAAAGTGCTACAACCCATGGAATTCCTTGCATAAAGTACATATTGTTTTTTAAATGGCTGTAACTTTTTTTGCCGGGGACTTCAGCTTTATGCCCATAGAAATGATGTGTAACACAAAGTGCTACACCACTTGGGACACACTCCATACAAATATGCCCATTTTCCTTGTCTTTCTCCAGAGACGACTGCTTAACTGTACAACAACTTTCAACTGAGACGGAACGTATTCGCCTTACGGGTTACTAGGCAGGCAGCAGGCACTACTCGTACAACTCAGATGACTCTTTCTCTGAACCCATTATCACGTAGTTCAAACTCTAATGTAATCTATCCCATTTTTCTTTAAACACTTAGTGAAGTTGAAAAAGCGTCAGATGTATTTTTGTACTTTATACCACAGAATAATTAATAGTACAGAAGGCTATCTTCGCCTAGTCATTTAAATAAATAGCGACTCTGGCTTCAACGCAATAAAGTTCAAATATTACATCGCACGGCGCTGATTGCCTACCGTTTATATTCACCTACAAGTTGCCTCTCTTCCTATCGTATAGCGCGCACATTACCTAAGTAAGGGTTGACTTCTTTCAAAAATAATTGCCAGATAATTGTACTCTCTATACCTACTATTAGTGTTTTCTTCGTCAACAAATGACGTTTCAAATAAGCCAATTGAAATTATAAAATTACCTACCTACGATACATATAGGTAATTATGATGCCTACCTACATTGCTTACAATCTAAGAAGATATGTATATGTAATACGCTATCTTTTCTGTGAAACGAAGTATCTGGTTAAGTGTTCAGGAAAAAAGTTAGGTATCAAATTACTACGTAAATAAGTAAGTACAAAAGTAAAATGCCTAACTAAATAAAAAAATATACCTCATAGACGCATTTCCTTACCTTTCAATGTCCTTTGGAGGTTTGAAAAAGTCGGATCCCGATTCTTATTATTATTTAAACAGCCAATACAATGCTGTATTTTGTTGCCTTAATTTTATTACGTGATTTTAATAATTCTGTATTAGACGCGACGACGACCGCAACGAATAAATTGAGCGCGTGCGATACGGCCGGCACGCGGCATCGCGCGAGTCTGCTCTGCCCCGCGCGGCCTGCGTCGTCGCCTGGGTCCCGACATACGCTTAGTCTAAGTCTGTTCGTCAATTCATAAGTCAATGCCATATTCTTCAGTTGCTTATTTCATTAGTTATTTATTTATTTAGTTGGTTCGATGTAATTTGGTTCTATGAGAGAAACAAGGGGTATAATCTCTCACTTAACAATTAATTTGAACGTATGGATACCTGGTGGGGAAGGTCGGCCAGCAGCTGAAGCCGCGGCGGTGACGTCGTTTTCTTCGGCGACGGAGTTCTTCGTACACTAGACCCTCTTGATGTTTATCAATACGATATAGATTAAGTGTGAATTAAAAAAAAAACATAATTTAATTTTTAAGTTTTAGTGACGTGCCTGATCGCTAAAAATATATCCGCGCATGTGGGTATCTTGATTTGTGTCGAGAACCGAGAACCAAAGCTGACCTCACTTACCCAGTCGAGACTCGAGGCAGTGCATGTGACTTACAATTGACCCCTTGCGTTTGCAAGATAATGTTTGGATTTTTTATTTTCGTTTAGAGTTTCTTGGTACTGTTTTTATGTGACATGGTAAGTTGGTGTGACAATTCAAAAGAGATTCTACAGAGAATTTCAATGTTGCCACATGGATGTATCTTACCATTATACAGAACACATGTGCCTAGTCTTATAATTTTTAAAGGCAAAACTCAAAAAACATTCACGATGGCGACAGTCTTAAGAATATGATTTATTCTCTACAGAAGAGTCGCCTTAAAGTAACGGGTATGGATTCTTCTCTCTACAGATACCTGCGGATACAGATATAGATATCTGGCACATCACTAGTTAGTTTCTTCATCAATTGGATATTTGTCAATTTCTTATGTCCAGTTCGACAGTTCGTCAATTTATTAAATATTGGTCGGCAGGTTAGCTCAATAAATCTCGTCTGGCTGTCAGTTGATCAGTCAGAAAGTTGTTTAAATTGTATGAAATTTCGGTGAATTTGGCATTGGGAAATCATGAACTCTGAAGAAGAACATGGGTTAATTTTCTTGAAATGATGAAAGTGTAAAGTGTAACCAATATAATTGACAATGAAGATGGTACCTGGTGGGGCTGGGCGGTGGGTAGCTGGCGCCACGTTGGTCTGGTTTCAGATGCTGTTGACGTTGTTTCTCGGCTCGTTGTCGGTCGAGCAATTCCTGATGCGACTGATACAATCTATCCGACGGTGATTGTTGGAGTGGTGACCTGTGATTTTTAATTAATAATTAATTTATTCATTAATGGAACTAAGAATTATTAATTTTCATTATTTTTACAAATATAAGAGCAATTAAAATTGCATTAATTTACTTAGTATTTAACATCGATGATAATGAAACTTTGCGCAGATATACCAGTAGTAACCTATTGTCCCAAATAATTCAATGGCATCAAATAAAATGTTCAAATGTAATCATTGTTATAAGTACCATCTGGCTGCTGCGGTTGGAGAAGGATGTTGGGTGGGGTCGTCCGGAGGGCTGTGCAAGATGGTGATGGTGCGGAGCGGCGACACCTGTAGCGTGGTCGGAGAGCCGCCGACGCTCCCGGCCCGCACTGCGAAGCCCGAGTGGCCCGCGCGTTGCGGACTTGCCTGCTCGACTGTCACCGCGGACGCGCCAGCCTGCGCCCACTAACCAACTACTGTTACACTATTTTGAACCTAGTTCTCATACTATGTAAGTATAATTTTATATACAGTTGCTAATTCTTTCAAAAGGTGCTTCGAGTAAAGACTTATTGAATAACTGACGAATATTTTCCTACAGTGACCGTGCATTCAATCGTCAACGCGTCATACACTGTTTTGACTACTTCTATTTAAAAATAAATAGAGCTGAATCCAATAGGTTGTTTTAAGTTTAAATGCGGTTTAATATTTACAATATGATTTCTATACTTACAGTAGACGACGTCAAAGCCTCACTTTCGCTGTCATCCACAACATTCACAGTGATCGATTGCGCCACTGTAAAATATAACATAAATAAATTGTTGTGACGACCTCGATGGCAGAGTGGTCACCATCCCGGACTGCCATCCGTAAGGTTGCGGGTTCGATTCCCGTGCGGGGTGAATATTTGTGTGAAACACAAATATTTGTCTCGGTCTGGGTGTGTGTGTGAATGAATGTGTGCGTAGTTTCTGATACCCTAGATACAAGTTTCGAACTTAGTTAGGGGTCAGTTACTATAATGAGATGATGTAGTGAATGATTATGTTATGTAAGTATGTATGTATGTTGTGTGACGTTATACGACGAACAGTTTAAATGACATATTTAGTTTATAATGAAATGGTAATACATAGTTAGTTACCATCATCTGGGTTCTGCGGAGGTATGACATGTTCTACTGAGCTTCCAGCTCTGTACAGGAACTTCAACATGGCTTCGGGATCATCCTGCGATGCATCACTGAAATACAAACATTTTTTTTATAATCATTCATTCATAATCATTTAGCCGCAATATTTTACTGTTTATTTTTTCTGGTTCAGGTGATATATTGGATTTAAGTTTAATTGAAAAATGAAAGCTTGCAAAATAAGTGAAAAATGAAAGGACCTGGGGGGCGGCGCGGGCGGGAACCTGGAGTCGGAGAGTCTCAAGGGCCTGGGATGGACGTTAGACGTGCGATTCAGCGGATTGCGTAGAGTAGGCGGGCTCCGATCAGCTGCAACACATTCAATTAATTACCCTACCAGCCAATAAATACGGAAATTTGTTGTTTATTTACATATGGTTCCAAAGTAAATAATTATTAGGATTACATAACACAAGGTTAATTGTATATGAATTAATAAATATTAAAAAAAACTTAATATTTAATTTCGACGCCCATTTTACGTGTAGGTACTCATAAAAAACTTTTAACTTTTTATGAAGTAAGAATGTATACAGGGTGACCCAAATAGAACGGTCAGTGGGGGGAAGTATAATAATATAAGTAATTATCTAAGATTGCAGTTTTTATTTTTGATAAAATGATGACATGGTTTCTAAGAATAAATCTTTGTATCTCTTATAGTTTCAGACTTCCCCCCACTGACCGTTCTATTTGGGCTATATTATTGGATATTATTAAGAAAACAACACTTGTTTTCTTAATATACAAACAAACTATAGTACTTACGATCTAATGCGTCTTTACACAATGTGGTGAACTCCTTACAGGTGAGTGTCTTCTTTTGTGATTGCAGCATCGCGGCTACCAGGACACGCGCTCGCTTTTCCACCGCCTGTTCTTCCTGAGAATATTTCTGTGACATTAACAGCGCGGTCGGAAATACGAGAACGTTACAAACGCGTCCAACAGTGCACACACGTGAACCAAATTGATATGTGCACTATGTGCGCTGTTTGCGCGCTATCAAATCGGACCAGGATTGTATGTGTACGTGTGCGCAAATGTCAAAATTAAGAGTTTCGTATCCGTCATTTCGAATTGCAAGATTCAGAAATCAGTTGTTGTAATTAGCAATTGATAAGAATGCAATATTTAATAAATATATTAAGTTTTAAACCATTGTAAACATAAATGTATAATAAAAAACTAAAATAAATCATATTCGTCAAATTTTGAGTGTGTCATTTGCGCACACACTGCACAACCAATTTTCCATGAGCAGCGTTTACATGGCTTAATAACGTCACTGATGACGTCCCATTACTTTCGTTGGTGCGAATACGTTCAATTCGGTCACTCCGTAAGCGTGATATCAGTCAGTGATACCAATAGCGCAATTCGGAACGCAAGGTTGATATTAATCATTTTACATCAAATGTTGCACATATTAGACCTACAAACATAATCTGACCCGGCGAAAACGTCACTGTAATCCATTTTTTGGTTACCAAATGATTGTTAGTTTATTGAAAATTGATATCATGCCAGTATGGTTTTACTTCCGCCAGATAAGATAAGATTGTGGTACCTTACGTGACTATACCGTACCGTATACTTACTCTATAATTATCTTACCATACATTCATTTAACACAAGACCTTCCTCTATTTCAAGCAAGTCATTCACTGGGTTGTCAGAATACCAAACTGTTAGGTCGTATATGAGCTTAGCTTCTTTGATTTTTTTCACCCACACCTGAAATTTTAAGAGGGCTCTCTAGCAAGCAATTCTCCATACAAACGTAGTGCCGTGTTTCCTCCCCAGATAATGTCTCAAGAGCAAATTTTTTTCATACAGTCTGGTCCTGTTACGGCCATGTTCCTAATTTTTTTTTCAATAGCTTAATAAATAAAGAAAATATGAGCCTCCAAAAATCTCAAAAATGAAATAAAATTATTGACATGTTTGGAGGATTGTCAGAGTTTGAATAGTTTTAGCAAAAAATAAATAAGAGGGACATGGAATGATTCATCCCTAATATTTTGATACCAAAATTATTGAAATCTGTTGAGTTTTGGAAGAGAAAACACGGGACTACGAAACCTCGATTTTGTGTAAGTTTTGGTAGGTAAAATCGGTTTTGGCTGCAGTTGTCCCTATCGTATTTTGCGGGGGAAATGGAGGTGAGGGAGGGTGAGACATACACATACATGTACGTACACTACGTCACAACTAGAGAAGTGGTATAGTTTATATTTTTTATCGACACTAGTGATGTACATCCTTGTCTTCACCGATATCAAAGAAAAAGTAACAAACATCGAAACTCACAAACATACAAACTTTCGCATATTATATAGTAGGATGTAGGTACATTATGTATTATTTAGTACTATATTATTTAAACAGAAATACTAGACCAAACTGTGGGGAGCAATGGACTGGTAGTTAAACTCAGGCCCCCCCGACCCCCTCCCGATCAGAGTTCACACAGTACGTTTGCACTTACTTGAATGGTGTTGTGTGGAAGAGGATCCTTGGAGATCTCGGAGAGGCTGAATGCGGAGATGGCGGCGCCGTGTCCGTCGAGCACCGCGTACACGTAACCGTTCATCTCATGCGGATAGTTCTTATTACTGTATTCAGCTAACGGCATTAACCGATCCAGAAAATATTTGGGCCTATAATATAACTCATCTTCTTACTATACACATTCAAGTAACACTTATTATAAATAACGCCAGCATATACAAGCCAGCATATTATTTTGAAAATTAATTTCACATTGCTTTTCATAAGACATTATTTAAACATTATTACGATTATGTGTAATATTTGTAATTACTTCGCTTTATTTTTAATATATTTTAAACATTGGTTCCAAATCAAGGTCACACAATAAGTACTTAGTTATTATACCTGCTCATTTAGTTCAATCGAAATAAGCAGATATAATAAAAGAGATATCTTATAATGACCCACCTTAACATCTTATAAGACTGTTTGTGGCCTTTAGGTAGTTTCTTGCATATTAGAAGTATATCCGTTAGGAGAATAGCCTGTGCTTCCACCTGAAATCAAAAGATTTCATTACCTACTTGACTCGTATTAAATATGTAAGTACATACTTATATAATATTAAACAAAAACCGACACATATTACATTTATTACAGGTATAAGAAAATAGCATTTCGAGTTCCAATAGTATTACAACAATACAAGAAATAATATCAAATAATTTGCAAATGCAATTGAATAAAATCGCAAAGCTGGCGCGAGCTGAGATCTGAACCAATAAGAGAGAATGAAAACAAAAAAATATATGATGTTATGTAAGAGGCGCTGCGCAGAGGATCTGGCCGAGGCCGCCATTTCCCGGCTAAATTATTTCACCGCGAAAGAAAGAACAATAATGATCGTATACTCTTGACGCTCAAGATGGTAAAAAGAGCGCGCCACGTTCGCGTTCCTCGACTGCGCGTTGCTGTTCTCACGCGATATTGTCTTGGTGGTCAGGTGGTGGGCAGATCCCAATCGTCGTCTGCGCAGCGCCAATCAAATCTTTTGGGATATTTACGTTTTGTTTTAATTAAACCTAAGGATGCATCCGTCTTTATTATTAACATAACTAAGTTCTAACATTTGATTATAAATAAATGAAAGTAATATTTTTAAAATACAACATACTTAATAATTTAGGTAGTCAAAACGAGCAACGAGTCCTTTCAATACATATTTAAATATTATTAAGTTATAATGTAGACGAAGCTTTTATTGTATGAAGTCGTACTTAGTAAAATTTCTGAGGTTGAGATTGCAATGCAAAAATAAAAAAAAACAATTAGTTGATAAAAATGCTAAGCAATAGCTTTACCGCGGCAGTCCCCGAGTGTCACACGTCTTTTTTATATTAAAACCTATAAGACGACAGTAGATTGAACTTCTCATAACCACAATGAAAATAGTTATATTTAAGTACTTATAGTAGTAAAGTTGGCAAAGGTGAATCGAAAGTAATATGAAGTTGAAGGAATACGTAGAAGTAACTAGTTGTGAGGCTTATTAAAAACTTGAAAGGACTCTGTGGCTATTGGTTGTTTTGATCGCTTGCCTCTTTGATGTGATCTTTGAAGCGCACGTCCGACTGATGGATAATGGTGCGACGAACGGTAGGCAGACAGTTGACCATCGGGCATTCCAGTTTCACAAGTGATAGTGATTGCAAGTATTTATCTAGGCCTTCGTCCTTAAAATCCTGAAAAAAATACAATCATTATTGTAAAATGATTAATTGACTACGTGACTACGTTAAACTAATGGCATGCTGGTGTAACTCACTATAGGGCATGGCTCCAATCTCTCAGATAGCTCATCTACTTTGTCCACTTCTTCCGATTGACGAATGGATCGGTTCACTCCTTGCATAAATGTTATAGTTGTCGATTCCTATAAATTTTTATTCAAGTTTGTACTATGAAATCAGCGAACGAAACCAACGTATACATAATACGAGTAAAATGGGCATTAATGGAGTAAGAACCCGAAAGTGCTAGACCTTATTTGAAATAGTTCCCTAATACTATTTTTGAAAAGACTGACAATTCAATATTTTTTCTAGAGTATTCATCAAGTGCTTGGTAAAAGTTACCGCCGACATAAATTGTTTGGCAATATTGGTTACTAAATTTTAACTATATTTTCACAAACATTCATAAAAATCAGCTGTGAGAATGTAAGATAAGTTTCTATTATTTCTACCTGACTTTAGCAATTTAATTTCTGAGAAAATAAGCTAGGTCTGGCATTCTCAGGATGTTGGCCCAAAGAGTAATACGAACTATGTTCATAATTTACCATGTATGACAATAACGCCTTAGACTCCGGCAACTCCGTGTACGAGATGATTCTTTCTAATAAAAGTTTGTATTTGGTGAGCCTTTGCATCGGCTTCACCATAATATCTGCAAGTTGTAGCCTAAAACAAGCATTTCGGTAATTAGTAATGCGGTCCGACTATTGTGATATACAATACAGTTTAGCGTGTGAGCTGCAGCATTTACCTGTTGGTAGGGTTCTGACTGTGGCACCAATTCACATATGTATTGAAT
Organism: Timandra comae; assembly: GCA_958496195.1. Classification (NCBI taxonomy): domain Eukaryota; kingdom Metazoa; phylum Arthropoda; class Insecta; order Lepidoptera; family Geometridae; genus Timandra; species Timandra comae. The sequence goes on along the minus strand of OY292353.1, from coordinate 9,117,823 downwards.
TTTGATTTAGTCGACAAAGATCGAAGGTAATCCATCGATTTACTTTGCTTACAAATGTAATGTACGTAAGGTGCAAACAGGTCAGAGTACATTTTGAATCCAGGTGACATCAAAAGTGGGTCAAAGCTGAAAGAAAAATAAACCATAAGTTAGGATGTTTTTAATTAAGTTGGTAGTTAAAGAAATCGAGTTGTTACTAACATGGACTTATTTTTGAAGGAGTCGTCGATCATGGGAAACACGATAGTTTCCCAGAACATAAAACTTGCGTTTAATACGTCTGGGCTGTTGACGAACAGTTTTTGTGTGTCCAAAAATAAAAGCATCTCTCCTTTTTGTAGTGCATGAGCAGTTGCTAAGTACACCTGAAATAGTAACTTGATTACAGCTTCTTCTGTATAATGATGCTTGTCACCACCCGAACACCGGCCTACCTATTTATCACCTATAAATCTACTGATTCAGTATAGGTTGATAGATGTAACGGACTACGTGTACTAGTAGGCACGAGGCAATAATCTCTATATTAAGACATATTGGTTTTCTAACAGTATTTCCTTTTATCTTACTTAAGAAAGTTATTAATTATTGCCAGACATAGGAGTATGGGTATAAACCGCCTCCCAAAATTACTAGAGATGAGTACAAGGTTTTACTAGCTAACTGTTCCAATTTTTAAAAAATATTTTTCGTTTCTAAATATTTTGTCAAATTTAAATGCTATCATTACGAGTATTATAAGGATTATCAAAAAATATGATCCGCTATTAAAAACCAACACAGACGTTATCAGTTAAACATCTGATTCGGGTTCGATTCTATTACACGCAGAATTGGGCACGCGCTCCCCTACCGGATTGTTTTTGTTGTTAAATGGCGAAAGTAATTTGAGATCTGTCTCCACATTCCCGTATTCATCTACTTAAATACGGACCCGTGTAAGTCGACAACTTTTTGTATTGGGCTACATTATATAATATTATAAAGAGGAAAGATTTATTTGTTTGTAACGAATAGGTTCTGAAACTATTTAACCGATTTAAAAAAATCTTTCACTAATGGAAAGCCAATTCAGCGAGTGAAATAGGCTATATTTTATCCCCGTATTCTCACGGGAACGGGAACTGAGCGGGTGAAACCGCGGGGTGCTACTGGTGTATTATAAATATACCGAACCACGACCATTGTCCCTATTTTTATCTTTAAACCTAACGTAATAACGTCTTGCTGGAGTATCCAATGTCCTTATTGCAACTACTTGAACATTATTGCTTTCAATGATTTGTGTCATCCTCTTTCATGCGCTTCTGGAATAGCTACTGTGATACCGGTTGAATGGGCCTTTATCCTCTACGCTAGCAAAGTGTCATTAAATTCCTCTTTAGTCTGGTCGAAGGTCAAATTGTGAATGAAGGGACTGATTCCTACTCGATTTACGATCGTTAAGAGATCTAGTCGAACCATAATAACACATTTGGTTTCTTACAACTCTACTTACAACTATATGGTGTTGTGAAGTAACTAAACTTATAGTTAAAAACTTCATCCCATTTTCACACGGGAGTAAAAAAAAACAACATGTCAATGTCAATGATGTCGTGATAATGTGTCTCTAGAAAACCTATGCTATTTTTGTAAACGTTTTATTTTACATATTAATTGAAATAAGTTTTTGTCGAGAGTTTTTTGAGAGATTTGTCGAGAGTAGAGGGAGAGCGGGAGAGTAGAAATGGCCGCACCTCGACATATTTATAGTAAAGTTAGAAATCGTAATTGTAACACGTTTTATACTCATGAAAGCAATAATTTATCTTAAATGAATAAAAACCTGTAATTCGAAAGAATACTTATTTAGACGTAATAATTTAACAACTGCACAGTTTAAATATACAAGAAAATGAGCTGTAAATGACGTGTCTCTATAGAGTACTATCATTTATTCTAAATAAGCCAAAATGCCAAATATTAGAAAGGAGCGATTTCGTAATACGTATTACGCATGTAATTTAAATATATTCGAAAATAATAATCTCAGTTCTCTATCCTTTGATTGAGAATGTAATTAATAATTTTGGATGTATCGATAAACCGTACAGAAATGAAAGGAGATTTGATATATACAATGTCAATTACCTTGACGATCTTCATTAGATGACGGATGTGATGAGCTTCCGTGTGTAGAAACTCCCGTATAACTGCCTGTCTCGACTGTTCTTTCGGTGACAATTCTGAAATCCATGCTTAATTACAAATATGAAAGCTACTACTTATATCAAACTTTTTGTCTATTCTTTACCTTTTCTCGCTTTAAACACCTGAATCGATTGAACTGAAAATTATAATGGAGACAGTTTGCAACCTTGGGGTGGACATTGGATAGTTGAGTGGGAGTCTGTTTGAGATGTAGACAATTTGAGATCGCTAACAGGATGATGACGGGAAATGGGGTAGGTTATATCTATATTATATTAATAGGTGACAATTATAAATGCAATTTAGTTAACATTTGAGAACTCGGACGTAGTGCAGTTTGTATTTTGGATTATTATTATATTTAAATTAATACAATAACTTAAAAATACTTACTTAAGAGTTATTACGAATTTACGTACATGGGTGTGTAACATTTAAATAAGTATGTACGGTTCGAGAAAGCAAAATCACAATAAACGAGTGTAAAACCGCGATACAATACTAGTTCATTCTTAAAATCTAACTTTTAAAAATATTAATTTCTGTAATATAATACTGATTTCTTATAATAAAAAAACGTAGGTGTTTAATTGTTTTCTATATTTTTGTGACCTTACGATGAACAATAAGAAATTTTCTTTTATTGTATTTATCAAATAGGCGAAGTTGTTTGAGAATATTGAAACCTATGAAAGTACTCACATTATAATTTTTTATTATAATCATTTGATCTTTCAAATGAATAATTACTTGTTATATTTCAAGAAATTGGAAGCACAAAAGGTACATTTTACAACCATAAAAATGTACTTTGTCGACAAAGGAGTTTTTATGTTTGTTCCTGGCTCTAGTTTAGGTATACTTACACATTTATTTTAGAACTAATGTTAGGTTGGAGAACATAAATAAGTTATGACTAAACAATACCAAGTCGGTGATTATGTAATATTAGTGCAATGTGTGTGTTTTCAACTGAAATCCATTAAATTTACCTCCGGCAGAACGTTAAGCAGGACCGAATTACTGAACGGCAGCGAACCAGAACGTATTCTCATTTTATTATTTAACATTATATTTATTTTTAGCAACGTATTTTACAAACAGACCCTTATAAATTTTCCGATAACATAAGTATTAAGTAAAACATTATTAAGAAAATATCCGAAACATTTTCGATTAAGAGTCTTCAAGGAGATTGTCGAAGATATTGTACTCTTATAGGTATTACCAGTTAATTTTGAACAAGAAAATCTAAATTGCTAAATGCTTGAGTTCACAAACAAGTGGCAAAATTCTTGATGTATATATCCCCAAGTTGAGGGTCAATTAGAAATGTAACCTATTTAGAGAGCCGATACAGTTTTGGTTATATGTACCAATTTATTTACCTAGGAGTAAATACCTACAATTTTAGTGTCAACTAACACAATAATAAATATAATGTATTTATTGACAGAAATAATAACAAGAATTTGGTACAGAATTAATATGTAAATAAACAAGAGAGTAAACATTCAGGCTATCATATATCAGGTCTTAGATAATAAATTAGATAACATAAAACTGACTGATGTTTATAATACAGGAAAGAAGAAATTGCTAATTGAAAAGTCGTTATTGCTATCATTAAAATAACTGCTTAGTAATTAGAATAAATTCATTTAAAACTTTCGATAATACTAAAAATTTAAAATAATTTCACTAAATATGCAATAAAGTAAGTGCTAAGTGTGCAAACTGAACAATGTTCGATCGTGTAGAGACCGCTACACAATTTAATATTCAATAACACACCGTTATCCAACATTAGTACTACTTGATATGATTTGACATTGATTGCTATTCGATCCTTGATTGTGGAGAAATAAGAGCCACTTCATGAGAAAGTGTGTTGAAAAGTTTATCCTACTAATATTATAAAGCCGAATGTTTGTAAGTATGGATGTGTGGATGTTTGTTCCTCTTTCACGTAAAAACTACTGAATGGATTTTAATGAAACTTTACAATAATTTAGCTTATGCATCAGAATAACACATAGGATACTTTTTATTTAGTTGAGCTCTATCGCTACTAGTGAGCAGACGTGTTACTGGTCCGCGCGCAGTATTTTTGAGTGTCTTTCTCTGATTGGTTCAGTGATTGTTTTCGGTCCCTCTCGTTTCTTCCTTAAAGTTTTAAGTGCGTAACTCCGCCTAGTGGGCGTTCCAGAGCGGGATAACCATATTTTTGTTGACTGGAGTTGTGCTGTCTCGGTGGGGATTGAACCGGCGCCTGCGTCGAGCCGAGCACTTTGGCCGAGCGCTCTTACCGTTGTGCCACGGAGACGGTGCGACATAGAGTCGAAATTAGCAAAGGCCTCTTGAAGAAATTCGACGTAGAATATGGCGAAGTTCGGTTGTTGCCAATCAACGGAGGTTGACAGTTCGGGATATATTGTATGTAAAGCTTGCAAAATTTATTTTCACTGCCAATGTATCTTATCAGATAATAAGAAAAAAAGTCTAACTAAAGAATTTAAAGCATCTTGGTTATGCCCCAGTTGCCAGTCTAAAACTAGACGACCGAAAACGGACTCCACCCCAATTCGCTCATCCAATTTAAGGGAAATTAAGGATAGCAATGATAAATCACCACCACCTTCATCGAGTATTCCTTCAATTGAAATCGATAGTGGAAAAAGCACCTCTCCATCATCGACGGCTTACGGCAAGATGGACCTCGCAGATATTATCAAAACTGAGGTTAACAAAATGAAAGATGAGTTATGCTGTACCTTTAAAAAAATATTTTCTACCGAAATTTCGTCTCTACGACAAGAACTATTAGAGATAAAATCTTCAATGGAATTTATTAGTAAGGAGTATGATAGTTTGAAGACTAAAATGGATAAAATTGAGGCAAAATCTAGACGTTTTGACGGAGTTGTTGGTGTGATGGAAGATATGAAGAAGGAATTTAATCAGCTGGTAAAGGATAACAACGTGCGAGAACAATGGGCGCGACGATCTAATATTGAGATACTTGGAGTTCCAGAAAAAAAAGGAGAAAATCTTTTAAATATAATAAATAACCTTGCTGAAAAATCTAAATTTGATTTAATGCCTACAGACATCGATTTTGTTACTCGTGTGGCACCGTCAGTTACACACACCGGTGACAGGAGCAAACCTAAACCTATTGTGGTGCGGTTGTTATCTCGTTACAGAAAGGACGATTTCCTAGTTGGTCTTAGAAAACTCGGCAAGTTGAAATCGACGGATATTGGTTTTTCTGGTAGAGAACTTCCGATTTATTTTAATGACCACCTTACCAAGTGCAATAAGTCTCTCCTGCAGCAAGTAAAAAATCTATCTAAGGATAAGAACTATAAATACGTCTGGGTTAAGAACTGCACTATCATGGCTCGCATGTCTGACATTAGTCCAGTTTTGCATATTGCTTCTGAAGACGATCTAAAAAAAATCGTGTAATAAGTGTTATCCAATTATTGGTTGATCTTGCTCATAATTGTTACATGGCTTCTCACAATTGTTACTGTATTTGCTTAATTAGTTTTGTTATGAATTTTCAACTTAGAAATATATTTAAATGGCTGTGCTTTATAATTTGTGTATCGCTATCGGGCTTTGTGCTTTACTCTATAATTATTGTTTTGCTTGGTGTCCAGGTATGTTTACAATTATTTTTATTTTTTACTCTACATTATAATTATGGATATAGTCTTCATTTGCAGTGGATACGGTAGGCAAGTTTAGCTTTTATTATCAAAATGTCAGAGGGCTGCGGACTAAAACAGTTGACTTCTTTAGAGGTATATCTCGAGTTGATTATAATATAGTTTGTCTTAGTGAGACTTGGCTTCTACCGGGTATATATGATTCAGAGCTCTTTGATGACAGATATAATGTTTACAGATGTGACAGAAATTATGAATTACGCGGTAATAAATTAGGTGGGGGTGTGCTTATCGCGGTCCATCGTAATTTGTCTGTGTTAACCGCAACTTCTATAATAAATGAAACTGCTGAAATTATTGAAGTGGTTGTGGAACTAACTCATGGCAAAAGACTCAGAATTTATTGTTGTTATTTTCCACACTGCTCGGAGCACTATGACTCGATTAGTAGCTTTTTTGATCATGTCTTACAAACTTATGTTGATCATCCAGATGATAATTTCATGATTTCTGGTGATTTTAATATGTCTAAAGGTCTCTGGGATTGCTCTAGTAAAATTCCTAAATTAATTAATCCTAATGATGACCTCTTACTGTCTGAGCTTGACAAGTTTCTAGCGATTACTAATTTTTCACAGCTAAATTATGTTTTTAATCATAACCAAAGGCTGCTTGATTTAATAATAAGTAACCTTCACTGCAATGTATCTAGAGCTCCAACTCCATTACTAGCCGAAGATTCCCACCACCCTGCTTTATCATTATTGACATTGGAGCTTAAATTCAAATCTATTAGACCCTCTCCCCGCACAGTACGCTTATTTCAAGCAGCTGATCATGAAGCTATTAGAAGGGCTATAGCAGGAATTGATTGGATCTCTACATTAAATCATAGTGACATTGACGAGTCAACCGCTACATTTTATAAAATTATAAATAAAATAATTAACGATTATGTACCCAATAAAAATATAAATAAATGTTTTAAGTATCCTAAATGGTATACGATACCACTTATAAAAATTATAAAAGAAAAACTTAAATTTCATTCTAAGTGGAAAATCTATAACAGACAAAGCGATTATAATTCTTTCCAAAAATTGCGTGATAGGGAAAAGCTGGTTGAACATGAATGTTACCAATATTATATTAAAAATGTTGAATCCAAAGTTAATACAGATTGTAAACATTTTTGGTCATTTATTAAATCTAAAAAGAAATCAGGTGACATCCCGGATTCTATGATATATAACAATAGCCAGAGCTCAGACGCTACGACCATTTGTGACATGTTCAATACTTTTTTTCAGTCAGTTTTCGTTTCTTCTACGGATCCATCGTGTAATCATGATTGTATGAGTAATAATACAAACTCAATTTTGACCTCCATTGAATTGACATCTTCAATTATCAAAAAATATTTAAAAGGGCTTAATATCAATAAGGGGTGTGGTCCGGATGGTTTACCAGCGACTTTCCTCAAACAATATTACTTAGAACTAAGCATTCCTATTACCATTTTATTTAATCGATCCTTGAGTACTGGTAAAATGCCTTACGTCTGGAAACAGTCATATATTGTACCAGTTTTTAAGTCGGGAGACAAACACGACATTAGGAATTATAGACCTATCTCTAAATTAAATATAATTGCGAAAATGTTCGAGAAAATTATTTACGACACAATGTTTCCCGTATTACGTCCTTTTATAATAAATGAACAACATGGGTTTGTCAATAAACGTTCCACTGAAACAAATCTTTGTGAGTTTTTACATTTTGTGTCTAATGCCATGGATCAGGGGTCTCAGATGGATGTTATTTATACGGACTTTTCTAAAGCTTTCGATAAAGTATCGCATTCATTATTAATTCGTAAACTCTACCAGATCGGAATACATGGTGATCTTTTAAGATGGCTGGAATCTTACCTCCTAAATCGTAGCCAAGCTGTTACTGTTAAAGGTCACTGTTCCTCTTTTATCCCGATAACTTCCGGTGTTCCTCAGGGGTCGCATATCGGGCCATTGATGTTTATAATTATGATTAACGATGTCCTTTGTAACTTTAAACATGCAAACTGCTTAATTTACGCGGACGATACAAAGGTTTTCATTAAAATAAATTCTTTAGCCGATTGCTTTCTTCTGCAGAGTGATCTAAATAATTTATATAACTATTGTCATTCCAACTCTCTACTGTTAAACGCCAATAAATGTAATGTGATTACGTTCAGTAGAAAACCTCATCCTATTATTTTTGATTATAAATTCGATGTAACTACGATAACTAGAGTTATGATCCATTGAAATGTTACATTTTTTAGGCCTTACCTTGCGTTTCTTAGAGGACGCAATTTTATTTTTTTGACGTGTAGGGGGGGTAAGTGTAAAGCTAAAATCAAGTTTGTGGGGTCGCCACCCTTGTCCCACGGCCGCCATCTTGAAAATAGGGGTTGAAACGGTTTTTACGATATATCTCTTAAACTATTTATCTGATAAAAAAAAATTAACGTTTTTTGTTGCAAATTAAATTCTCTATAACTTTTGTCCAGTAATTTTTTGTCGTAAAACTATAAATAAAAAAGTTATAAGTGAAAATGTACAGAAATTCGAGAAAAAAATTACCGAGAATGCTGTCCAGGTAGAAAATACCCAAGCGACCATTAGGGAACAAAAGAAAAGCTGCTATTATTATTATCATTATTTCTAACCTCTCTTACTGTACTATTCTTTTTTTGAAGTGAAAACTTCTTAAGCGGCGCTGAGCACTTTTTTTGTATGGATAAAAACTTTCAAACTCGCGTCAGGGTCACGTGATGCTGATCGAAAAATCGTAAGATCGAGGGGAAGGGAGAGGAACTAGTATCTCCCACTCTTTCTACCGTGCCTGAGTGTGCTGCAGCGGTATCCTCGTAACAAATGTCATTGTGACATTGCCTCCAGACTCTACCTCGTGGGTGGTGAGGAAAAGAGTCAATAATTAATTATTAATAACATTGCAAAATTACTAATTAAAAGAATTATAATAACAAAAAAAAAAAAAAATAACTGATGACACATTATTAGTACCCACGTATAAAATATGTATAGTTAAGAGTACTGAAAAATAGTACTCACTTCGGAGCGCTGTAAAAGCATAGCTATTGACTTAATGAAAAAATGTTGCATATAAAAGTTGTCGAAAAAACGATCTGCAAAAATGGTCTGATATCGTTTTTTCGTAAAATGATAAAAAAAAGTTATATCGAAAAATATATTTTTTTTCTCGAATTTCTGATCATTTTCACTTATAACTTTTTTATTTATAAATTACTGGACCAAAGTTATAGAGAATTTAATTTGCAACAAAAAACGTTAAAAAAAAATTTTTATCAGATAAATAGTTTAAGAGATATATCGTAAAAACCGTTTCAACCCCTATTTTCAAGATGGCGGCCGTGGGACAAGGGTGGCGACCCCACAAACTTGATTTTAGCTTTACACTTACCCCCCCTACACATCAAAAAAATAAAATTGCGTCCTCTAAGAAACGCAACCCCAAATGTAACTTTTCAATGGATCATTAACCACGTTCGAGATTTGGGGGTACTGCTGGATCATAAACTAACATTCAAGTTACATTTTAATCATATTACTTGTAAAGCCTATCGAATGCTTGGTTTTATTTTAAGAGCTTCTAAAGAATTTGTGTATCCTCACACCTTATTACTTCTGTATAATAGTTTTGTTAGATCAATACTCGAATATGCCTCTACCGTCTGGAACCCTAACTATAAAATTCATATAAATGATATAGAAAGAATTCAAAATAAATTTTTAAAACACTTCAGATATAGATTTCCTCATGCTAGTGTCGAGTCCCTTACTAGTCTAGAAGTCCGTCGTATAGTTAAAGATCAAATGTTTCTCTTTAAGATAATTAACAATTGTATTGATTCACCTACATTACTCGGTAATATATATTTACACTGCCCTCGTTCATCCGCTCGTAAGTGTAAACAATTCTGGACACCAGTTTCTCATACCAACTATAATAAATTTATGTTCTTAAACAGATCCTGTGACACGTACAATAAATTGTTCACTGATATTGATATCTTTAACAACCATTTAAAATCGTACCATAATCAGATTAGATCTAGCATAGCCATTAGAACTAAAAATTTAAATAATTAATTTTAAAACTCAACAAACAGCCTTTTTGCCATTTCTTTTTGTCTCAGATCTTTTGTTATTGTTTTTTTACGTATTTTTAATAGATACTTTTAATGTTATAATTTACTATTTTAATTTAATTTTGTATTTTTGTCGCACTCTCTTTGTTCACTAGTGTTTATATGTATAATGTAACAGTGGAAACTTCACTGGTTAAAGTGTTAGCTTAAGTACATTATTAATTGTTAAATATAGTACTGTTTGTTTCCCAAATAAAATAAAATAAAATAAAAAATAAAATAAAATAAAAAATCCCGAAATTCCCACGGGAACGGGAACTACGCGGGTGAAACCGCGGGGCGCTGCTAGTTATTCATATTTTAATAAGGAAATTTAATGAATTCTGGTACAAGGTAAAACGCAATATACCCAGTATACTAGGAAAAGAGATCAAAAAGCAGTAGTCTGTTAGTAGAGTACAACATTATAATGTGAGAGCTTACGGCCTCTCCCTCTCAAAGCAGGCATGCCTTTGTCGTGAAGACTTAACATATAATATTGAATATTATACTTAATAAAGTAGTATAAGCCATGTCTTAAATGTAAATTGAAAAGTAAACAACATATCAGAGGATTTCATATTACGTTGTACGTATTGTTACTTACAAACATATTTTAGGTATATTTCATAATGCCATCATTTAATTTAAAGAGTTAAATTGTTATTTGTAAGAGGTAATAGTCGCTTACCGACAACAACTTTCGTCCGTTCTATTGATAGGTACTCACAAATTTTATTACTCGCTAACTCGCTATTAATATTCTCCACCGTAAAAAGCCTTAAGTGAATATAAAGTGTTGGGATATTTCCTATTTCTCAATTGTTAATTCCAATCATTCAGTTCGAATAAAATAACGTTAATGTCTATTGTTTTATACACCCCTATTTTGAATTCGAGATACTTAATCACACAGCTAATGTAAACGACGGGTGACAATATAATAGTGAAGTCAGTTTTTATATTTTGCTTTTATTTAAAAAGTTATAATAAATCAAAGTTTTTCGAAATCCCGCCGAACTTTATTGTTATTCTACAACGAACAACAGGCGAACGCTGCGATACACAGCTGAGCGAGGTCATCGACCCGAGCCGTCATAGTCATTGTCACAGAATACTTGATAGCTAGTATGCCGTCTGGTAATACGACATTTATTTAGTATTTTTTAAAGATAAGTAATCGACTATCATTTTTGATATTTTTATTGGATATATGGATTCAGTTACTGCTACAGATATTCTGATTTTAATAAGTCCCATAATTTCAAAATAGGGGTGTATTTGCACAGACAAAATAACTGTTTATGATTTCCATTTCACTCTTTTTTAAGTACTTATTATGTATAATAGAGCACGTATTTAGACTCGTATGTTTTCTTTTTTTGTTTATCTCTAAGTAAGTACCTGTTTAAATTTAAAGTTTTCAGAAACTAAAAACCCAATTATTCCAATGTAAAACTGCAACCGATCAACGCGCAAAACCGTGGGGTACAACTATATTATAACAAATTATTTACGTTGTTCTTGTTATAAAATAATATTTACACGTATGTATTACGTACAGGTACATAGTAACATACCTTAAATTCCGTTAACTCAAAAAGTGTGTTAAGTATGACTTAAGTCAAAAAATTCCTTAAAATAAGGATAAGTCTGCAAGTGACGTATGTAGGTACCTTTCATTCCGAGAAAATCTGATATTTTGTAGACGTTGAACGGCAACCTTTCACCCTTTTACTCGAAGTAATAAACAGCCTTTATAGTGTAGTCTACTAGGTTTGCGTCATGGACATTTGATGTACTCGGACCAGACCAGGTGCTATTCATAAACATTTATCAGATTATAAAATACATTTCTTAAAGGAGTCAACAGAAAAATCCCAAATAGAATTTTATCAGATTAGGAAAGGTTGAAATGAAAGTTGTTTATAAAAGATATACTTGTAAATAAAATGTATTATATTTTCAGATTAAGAGAAAAAAAATATTCAAAACAATAATTTCACAACTATACTCAACAGTGAACTAGCTATGTTGGGTGTCTGCGGCGGTGTATTATCAGTTGCCCTCTATTCAGGATATTGCTTGCGAAGTAATGTAATATTAATTTACTTTTTTGATGCGATTAGTCGTCCCAAATATTGGGTTGCCCTAAGTCTGGGATAATCGGTATTAAGAAAAGTCCGTTTCTGAATATAATAATATAAATTAGCCTTATTATAATTACTATAATAAACCACGGAATAATTCATTTGTCACAAGCTTCGTTTTTGTTGAGCACCATACAAACATTTCACATTTTTACGGTGACTTTACCCTATTAACAATGTTGAATTTGATACACGTATCACTCAAAATAAGAAATTACCTTGACCGCGAGTTGCCGTTAAAAATGATATTCTTTATTAACGACTAGCGTATTTTGATACTTTAGGTGTTATAGGTGGAATTAATTATCGTATCTCAGTACCAAAGATTAGATAGTACTGTAATATAGACGTTAGGAAGATAAGTTCATAGAAAAAGTTTTAGGGGGAAGGCGTGAGACGCATACTACCTATATCAAGAACCAAATGAATGATGTATATTTGTATCCATCGCATCACATACCAAATGTAATGATTAAAGGTCGGAGTCCACACGTGTGCGCTGTGCTCTTACACCGGCACACACGGCGACAGCGTTCATCATATTATTATTGAACCAAATGGGGGGTACCTCTTTTATTATACAAAACTATTAATTACTACAATCCAGCTTTATTTTTTATATTTTTGAAAATAATTTGAATGAGTATACGAGTAGTACTACAATTAGGTGCATATACCGTACCTGCGTGCAATTTATTTAAAAAATACGGGATATGTGCACGCGGTTAAGCTTAAAACCGTTTGAACTGTTGAATGACACAACTCAACTGTTGAACATGAATAAGATACAACAAGGACCGTTTGTTTAAACATCGGATGACAACTTTGTTTCGGGACTGTTATTTGTTACATCTGGTTCATGGGGACAAACTCTTTGAAAAGAGTAAACAAATGTCCAAAGTTAATACCACATAGTTAACTTAAGTTTCGAACTGAAATTCAATTACTTACAATGGAGTTAAAAATATATTTAGTGAGATTCGATATTTCGGTGTTTTGTAATCAGTATCAATAAATAATAATCGGTAATAAGTTTAATGGCGAACCCGGTGCGATGGTGGCGCGTGATCGCTTCGCCGTAATTAGAGCGAGCGGTAATTCTTATTTTATTGGTGTTATCAGTCATCGGAGGCAGTAAACTACCGGCTGAGGTAGCGCAAGGTTCGCGTGCCTACACATTGCCAACACATTTATCAACTTACTGCCGTTTTTGCTGATGAAACCATTGATTTTTCTAACCATCTGACTCAATTAGATGTAAGCAAAAACAGAATTTTAAAACGTATATCGGAGACACAATCTCTATCTCTTAATAAATATTCAAAGATATCGACTATTTACCAAACTAAACTTGATTCAGCTATACATAGGGGTAAATACTGTTATTAAAGCTGCACTAGATCACGGAAGGCGGATCACCGAATATTATTTAACAGATTTACCATTTAAAGGCTTCAAACCAATCAGCTATGAATTTACGTTGTAAATAGGTTTACTGGGTAAAGCATCGTTAACGCGTGCATTTAATATTCAGCATTAAAATATTTGTCAAAAAGTGTTTGAAATAATTTGTTTTCACAGTAATAAACCCGTATTACTACCGGAACACGCCGTTTTATTTCAGTTTACGCCTAGTTTTGTTTTTTTTATTTTCCTTTACTCAGGCACGTGAACATTTCAATATACCACTTAGCATGTTTCAATTAAACGTAATTATATTAAAAATGTTTCCGTATTTCAATTTAATAAGATTAATGCTATGAATATATTAGGGAGATCTTTAATGAGTTAAGTTTTAAATAGCTTATATTAATTAAGTCAACTGAGGACGCTACGCATTTTTTATGCTTATATTTTGATATTACAAGAATTTTCACTAAGAACATTTTCATTATCATTTCTCTACGCCCACGTAATTATTAAATACTTACTGAATATACGCACATATATTTTAATCCGATTACAAAAACCACTAGGTACACATTCGTAGTTAGTTACATATAATATATAATCTTTATATATTTTGCTTTATACGTTTCTTGTACGCTTCAGTAGAATTTCAGCTTTTTATTGAATTAACGTATAATATTAACAAGTTCCCGGAGCAAAATCAAGGAATAAATTATGATATTAAATAATAATGTAGATTTTTAATAATTAAGTAATGTACTTATATTGATTGATTTACACGAACGGTACAGAAAAATATATAAGTATTTATAAAAACAACAATATTTATCAACATACTAGCTGTATCCCGCGGTTTTACCCGCGTGAATCCCAACGCCATGGGAATTTCGGGATATAAGTATCTAAATCGATTCAGTAGTTGTTGCGTGAAAGAGTAACAGACATCCAAACTCACAAACATACAAACTTTCGCATTTATAATATTAGTAGGATGTACCTAATATTTATGTAATGAAATCAAGAACTGAACTAAACTGAACGAAGTTTGTTTACGATCGGTACGATACAAACAATACAAGTTTGATCAACTCGAACCTTTTGAGTTATTAGCATCAATGAACTGGCGATGGCGGTGTAAACTGTACACCTTGTTATATTACATTATTTAAAGTACAAACACAAATATTTGATCACACCGAGTGGACAAAGCTTTAAAGTGTTTCCAAAGAAGAGCACTTTTTTGTGTATATTTTGGACATAAATCTACATTTGATTATATGTCTAAAGGTATTTGAGCCGAGGTGGGGCCCGGGGTCGGGCAGGGAGTCGGATGTTGTGGTTACAGACCACGCTCTCTCGATTCTATTGTTTTTGTGAACCAACACACTTATTTACGAGTTTTCATTTATATGTACTCGTAACCATCTAACTCCTGGAATCTAGTTGGAGTATACATGTAATATTAACACCAATTTAACAAACAACATTTTTAATATAATTATGTTATTTATATTTTTTATTAATTTATGTTTTAACATTCAAAGGTTTTGGAAACAATGTACATATTGACTTTGTACTTACATAAAGATTTATATATTCTCAACCGAGTGTATAAGGCTCGACTTTCTAGATCTTATGTACCATTAAATTATTTTATTATTCACTTGAAAATTGAAAATTGCATGCGACTATAATTTGTGTTTCGATATATATTCTAAGAAAATTCGTAAGGCTTTAGATTGACAATTAAAATGAACACGTTTAAAGAACCGCCTTATATTAAATTCAAAAGGTACACTGAGCTACTAAAAGTGTATATCTGCGTGTACTGACATCATGTATGAAAATATTTAATACTCGTGGTTAAAGCGGTCATCACATTAATGTATGATCGTGGCTCTTTAACTAGACTTTAAATCGTACCTACCTAAGTAGTCAAACATTTTCAAAACTCGCCTTGAGAATACCTTTTTATTTATAGCTGAGTATATATCATTGTCTGATTTTTTATATTACTAGCTGTGCCCCGCGGATTTACCCGCATAGTTCCCCACCCCCTGAAAATTTCTACCCCGGACCATAAGCTACCTCTGAGCTCTGTCCGAATTTCAAGTCAAAAAAACAATCCTATGTCCTATTCTCAGACCTACTGAATATACTTACATAGAAAAAATTGGTAAAAATTAGTAAAGACGTTCCGAAGAGTAATTAAAACTGTGACACGAGAATTTTATATTCATACTAGCTGTTCCCCGCGGTTTCACCCGCGTAGTACCCGTCCCCGTGTTCCCGGCAATTATTCGTTTTTTTTCTAACCTTTTCAACTTTTCCTAGACCTCCACAAACATTTCAAGACAAGATAAGGTAAATCCGTTCAGCCGTTCTCGAGTTTTAGCGAGACTAACGAACAGCAATTGATTTTTATATATAGATGTATAAGATAGAGATTATTTATCGGTACGTGGATACGAATACCTTTGAGCCCTAAGGACTGTCCAATTGATAAGACATTATTTACTTACAACTTTAAACAATGGTCATCTTGTATTTGACGTATATTAGTATCTTATTTTTATACGTGCTACATGTCCTGATGTGTAGAGGTCTCTCCCAGTTATCACCATCATTTCCTGTCTTCGGAGTCATTATATATCATCTTTCTAAACTATTATATGGTGAAAGGTTAAGGGTTAAAGTTGGACGTTCTATCAAAAATCAATTAATTGATCCTTATTAAGGTAACTTATAGATCCTTTGTTGAGGAAGGTGTAAGTTAAATGGTACATAAATTTACCTTTAAACTGTGACATCGATACACTTCGGTTTATTTAAGATGTGTGTACTTAGGAGACTGACGTTGACGACGCCTTACCTCGGTCGCCTTCACAATTAACTAAATATATTAATACTTGTACTGTCTTATCTATTCTCAAATTCACAAAACAAACTCCTTTATTGTGACTTTAGCTCAGTTTGTAACATGCACATTTATTAAATATTATTCAAGTCTATCCATATTTGCAAAATTTATTGCTTAATGCACTAAATGTACGTAGGCGTATCTCCTCAATACAACTGCACTACTAATATATTTTGTTATTATCGTAATGATTAGAACAAGGTTAAAGAAAAAATACATATAATCCACAGGAAAAATTACACCTTTATGAAGTCCAGCCTCCTGGACTATAAGTATTACTTAAAGCTTTAGTGGTAGGGTTAATATTTAAAAGTAATACTATTATAGATAAGTACATGAAAATACTTGGTAAATGAAAGTAAAATGTATTTATTTGTGATCGGCCTTGTCATGTATTACATTCGATCAAAGTCATTCTGTGGGATAAAGGTTTTAGAAATATACTTGTACTTATGTATTGTGTTCCTTTACCTTTGAGTCACAGAATGACTTTGTGACTTTACAAATTGTGTTTTCAGACGGTAGTAGCGTTCACTGAACTGTATAAAATACATGTATTTGTAAAATCTTTAACCAACAAACATTTACCTAGTTTTTTTTTCAATAATATAGAATATGTGAAAGAGTAATTCTTGTATGTACGAGTAAATAGGTACATTATATAATGGCTTTCGGAAACTTCTTTTTCAGATTGATTGAAATAAGGTTCTAATTTGTTTTATCCTCTCCGAAGCTAAATTATAAGTCTTTTTAATCCACTAAATATTTTGCATAATGGAAGCTGTAAGAGATAAAAATAGGCCGAGGAGATAATGATCTATGTTGACGGTGGGAGGGCGCGGAGCGAACGATGATCGTATCGGGACCTCGCGCTGAGCCATACTATGACACCACACCATACCTTTACTGCTATACTTACAATTACTAACTACAATATATATACCAGATAATAACTTTAATAAAACTAACCACGGGTCTCAGGATCGTGTTTATTAATATTTCTATTTCCATCTTTAATAAATGCGATCGTACTTTTGTTTGTCTATTAGTTAACTTATTACAACTTAAGGCGTGTGGATATCAGTACGTGTTCGTAAATCAATAATCGCAAACTTTGAAAGAAAGAATAACCCAAGTCCACGACCTGCGAGCTCTTTTACCATTGTACATTTTGTAATTGTATCTATATGTTAAATTTTAATCTTTAAAGGATCTCAATCATAATTCCGTAGATATCTTGTACCTATACTAAATTATGAAATATGCATAATTTTATTGAAAAATGTTAAAGCAGATGGAATTATAATATAATAGTTAGCTAATTATATTGTATTGTTGATGTGTGCTAACCACAACCAGTATAAGTGATTCCGTAAGTTGCAAGATAATCTTAACCTATTACAATTAGACTTGTGTAGGTATGGCGCGGGACCGTGGTCATTCACCGACCTAAAACAACTTCATGGTTATTATGTACCAAAGTTCGAGACAAGTGGTGAAACGTAATACATTATGAAACGAATTTTAGCTCAGATCAATAGAAAATATACTCTTCATCTTTAAATACATAATTAGGAGTCTGATATGAATTTTATGACGAGATTTATATTAACAGCTTCCAATCAGCATATAATACAAGAATTGCTTATTCAAATATAGGTTTGTATCATAGTATGTTTTAAAGACAACTAATACATTGTTTTAGTATGTGACTAGTGTTCCTTTAGATATACTTACTCTAATCTAAGCTTTTAATAACTACACTTCCACTATGATCCAGACACTTTTGGTTTGAAGCTTAAATATTTAATTAACGTAAGTTTTATTCCTTATTATTGGTCTGAAGTTGTTTGAGGAATACAATTCAAAATGATAGTAAAACTATTTCTTATTGCTATTGTTATTGGTGATGATTATTAGATAGGAAACTGGTTGTGAACGGAATAAAACTTGTGTTAAGAAAGCGGGTAATCGTTTGCGCTCGTGGTGTTGTTAACAACCCGATTATCTAACGGCATATTTATGTCAAGAGCCCTCGTCCGCAGTCAGTGTCGTCTGAACCTCCCCCCTCCCCTCATCACATTTAAACCAACTGAATTTTGAATCAATCTAATTTGAGTAACTCATTATATATCTTACGTATTATTATTGCTTACTAGTGGCCCGCGCCGGCTTCGCACGGGTCCAAGCTTCCCGTTTGCTTTTCCAGATTTTTTTTACAAAAGAACCTTCTCTTGACAGTAACAAACAGCAAAAATTATCCGAATCGGTCTAGCCGTTCTCAAGTTATGGCGTGACAACGGGAAACGGGTTTCATTTTTTTATATATAGATAGATATATTCACTAGTTTATAAATAAAACTCATTTTTTATTGATAAATTAAAATTTGATATATAATTTGTAATTCATTAAAAGAGGGTTACAATGTTTTGGTTAATTTATTTCAAGTTTATATTTTATTTATTAGTTGTACGTTGTAGGTTGATCTGGTTTTTTATCGATAAGGTTGATCAGCATCAGGTGCTGAAAGGATACAGAAATATTTGTAATAGGAACGAGAAGCAGATATATTTATAGTAATAAATAATAAAATATATAGCTAAAAAGTTTATTTGTTTGAACGAGCTAATCATAGAAAATTGTGGTCTGATTTTGAAAAATTAAGGCTATAGATACATACAGTAGTACATAATCATTAATCATGCTAAGAGAAATATGAGCGAAGCTAACGTGCGGGTTTATCCGCGGGGCACAACTAGTAAATAAAGTGGGTAAAGCCGTGGGCCACGTACATAATGCCAATTTAGTTTTCGAAAATGTTACATTATATTGATTTAAGAATACGTATTGTGCATTCACTATGCACGTAATCTAGTTGCAAAAAGTAACTACGTATAACGTTTATTTACCTAGTAAATATACATATTTACTAGTTGTATTAAGATAAATAAGAGAAAATATTTCGTTTTCGGTGCAAAGTATATCTTCGGTGTAACTATACCCAAAAAGTCCAGCTTGTACAAACTACTCCGTATAAAAATATTTTGTCGTCAGGTATATTAACTGAATATGTGGTTATTCATTTTAGTTTTATTATTTGTAATTCGGATTAAAATGGGATATAAAAAAAAATAAGTTGCTACACGTTTGCTACGAATTCCTACGCATCAGCATGTAGCGCTACGTGGCTACGGTTTCTTCGTAGCGGGTGTGATAATTTTATTACATTATCACAAATAAGTTGTTAAATCTTTGACTTAATTCTATAATCCGTTCAGTCGTTTTCACTATGTTCCCCTAATGATATTACATGTCGTACATCATGTCAAAATGTAATCTATTGTAGGTAAAATAAAGTTGTACTCACGTTGCCACTCATAGTGGTCTTCGAGGTTTTTCTCCTCCTCAGACCACTCGAGATAGGTTTGCGCATCTTGGTTGAGGGTGTATATTTCAAATCCGTCGAGAGGTGGAATTCCATTTTTGGTATATTGATCAAGAGCTTCTGTAAGCTCTTGATTTGCCTGTAATCATAAAAAACATATTAGTTCATCCGTTCGTTATGTGGTGTTATAAATGGCTTTGTAACCTGTTCAATGCTTATGTTTAGATAGTTTAACGAAACATTAATGTTCTACAGTACATGTGTGCAAGTAGCAGTTGTCCCACCGCGGGCGATGAGCGAGTAGCGAGTACTCGCCGGGCAAGTGTGCGAGTGAGCGAGTAAATTTCACTCGCCAACTCGCTCAGCGAGTCGGCAAGTAAATTTTTGTAGCTCAGCGACAAAACTAGTAAAGCGAGTACTCGCCGGCATTATGAACAGGCGAGTAACTATAAATAATATATGCATATCTTTCGTTCACACGGAATGTACATCCACTGTCCTTTTCTTGGGCGAGAAAATCGCCAATAGTTCATCGCTCACTCGCCCGCGGTCGGACCATTTCCTTTGGTAAACTATAAATTTTTATCTGCGGGCAGAATTGACAGTTCGGTGTAAGTACTTAATACTTTAATGAGACGTCCCTGCGAACTCGTTAAATGTAAACGTATTATACGTTTTCTGTATAACGTATGGGACCTTTGTCCTTTTATTACACAAATACAGAACCTTTTGTACTTTTGCAAACAAACAAAACGATTTTTGTATGTTAGTAATTAAAAAGGGGTTATTAATCGTATCGGGTTTCGAACAGATGCGGTTTGTGATGGAAAATAACCAAGTACTTATATATTTCGATATACTAATATAATAATATTTATCTTGCTATATGCTGCGAAGCTTATATCAATCAATGGTTTGAATTATCTGAATCGTCACTCACTATATACGATGTCTCAGTATATTTCCTTAATTTGAACAAATATTGATGAAACCACACTTTTAGTGAAATATCCCTATCATTACCTATAAAATCAAAGACTTTTATTCAACGAACTTCCTTCCATTCCAGTCAATGTTTATTCAATACCGACAACGTTATTTAACATTTCAACATTTATGTGTTTAATTATAACGTATCATATTTTTCAATAAGATTATATCGGAAAAGTTTACGTTATTATGAATGGTGCGAATAAATTTACAGAACGATGTGAATGTATTTTGTCGCTGTATTATTATTCAAACAGTCGCCAGACACCTGAATTTAATTCTCAAATAAAGCATATAGAACAGAGAAATAATCCATTGACAAGGTCGAGTAAATTCGCAGAATAAATTGTTGTACCACAATAGCCCTCATAAAACCGTACATGTATCAAACACACCTACGCCACATCTTTATATTGTATGACTATTATGTTGTCTCTGCATATTATAAGTTGTTTCCAGTAAACGTCCCAAAATACCCATGGTTTGTCAAATAAATATATTTTCCATAATACCTAAACTTGGTTAAAAATACTTTTGAGTATTTTACGTAAGCCTGTTCTTTATCTCGACCAGTGAAAAGTCAATTTAAGGAAGAGCCCATCCGCTATCGTAATTGAAAATGAGGAAGTTCCCTATCTTCATCGAAGCCGCCCTAAGAGCTGTGGTTCGCCGGAAGTCACTGGAAAGTGTAACCAATTTGTAGCCACTGCGTTGCACGGGAACACACCGGCTCCCACCTACCCGTATTACATTATAAGTTAAACAGTTCCACATTTTGAACCTTTCAAGTTTGATAAACACTTTATCGATGTCCTTCTAATCTCGAAGCGAAATTTGTGTTATCAGAGTAATGAAATGACGGATTGCCCGTTAATTAATTAAACTGGTCAACTTTAAGGTTTGGGTCTTCTGCTTGTGTTATCTGACCTACATCACTACATAATCAACGTAAGCACCTATACCTGCGATAGTGATATCAAAATAAATCATATTACTATGTTCTGTAATAGACTTATTTTTATATTCACTTCTTTACGGAATTTTTATTTAATTTTGCAATCTGTTAAATATCATCGTATAGTCTTATTTCCAATAATAAAGTGACACATGCCAATTAAAATACCATCTGGTTATCCATAACAAGTTATGGAACATCGAACTATTAACCATTTTATTGGATGGGATCAGTAAAGGTTTTACGACTTAACGTGATGACAGACTTGTCACTTTCAAACCCAGTTCAAATTTAGCTTTAGTATTACATACACTTAAATCAAATATTTTAAGGTATAAACATTTCTTTCTATGGAAAGGTGCACACTGAGCAGAACTACATTACAGAGCTTGTTAAAAGGATTTATAAAGGAGAATATCTTATACATATACAGATAACAATTTTGACTATGATTATTCAATTAGGTTCTATCAATGTTATATTGTTTAGTTAGTGAAAAGTTAGGACTTATGATATAAGCCTAATGGTGGTAACACAAAGTGTCGCGCGATAACACGTACTCGTATTATGCATAACGTATACGTATTACGTAGAGAACACCTCATGCCCCGAAACCGTTAATCACGAGCTTGTAAAGTTATCGATATACGACCGACCGCCGACTTACTTGTATTAAAACATTAAAAAACTCTATTGTATTACACTTTGCTTTATTGTTATTAATACACAAACCTATTACCAAAATAGCTTCTACTTATTACGAATCAAGAATGTATCTACAATGTTTTAATTTGATAATAATATTATGATATTAAAAAGATAATATATTTCGCTATCGCAAAAAGCAATTCCTCGCCTGATACATTATGAAAAAAGTTAGATTATGAGCAGGCATCTGATACACCTGCAAAAATAACTTACTCGTTACATAGTTTACTTTTTGTAATATTATTACTTTTATTGTGGAAACAGTTTTGTTATTATATTGTAGTCTAATCATTATATTATTTAATGTTTTGGAGTAAATATAAGGAAAATTAAAAGCAATTTATATTTAGATACTAATAGTAACAATTACCATAATTGAAAGATTTTAAAAATTAATTACAGCATTACAACTTTTGTTTGTATAAGTACTTTTTTCACAAATAAGAATAGAAGTATTAGTAAAGAAGTATGACATTTTATTGTAAGGTGGGTTAAAAATTTAAGGAGAAGTTCACATGAAAGTGATCGTGGCCCCTCACACGGGGGTCTCGTGATCCGGCATTTGGCAATATGTCACACTTTACTGAGCGACAAACCGGTGATTTATTTTGAAACTCATAATTCAATTCAAACCTCTCCTCCGGTGGGCACTCCGTCTGTACGAGTTCCTCTGTTTAATAACTCTTTATCTCTTTTGCCGAACTAATCAAATATGTTTATTTAAAGCTTGGCTACCCCTGGCCGTGCATTATGCATTCATTGTGTAATTTGACCAACTATGTGTTTCACTTGATGAGTAAAAATAGGGTAATAGGGTCTCGTGGAATAAAAGAAAAGTGTTTGTTTTTTACTAGATTTAGGTTATTTTCAAAAGTATTCGTTTAAATGTACAGATTACTATTTAGAGAGTTGTATTTATATGTATAATAGTGTTGATGTCTACGGACACTGCGTGACCTTACTCAGCGGCCTTTATTTGACATTTATCTATGCGATAACAACCAACTAGACGTGTAGCTTTACCTTATGTACACAACTGACTAATTTATAATATACCTATGTATATTTAAGTGTAAACTAACATTTATTCATAATATTTAATAGTAGTTGTATGTACTTGTATATGAATACAAACATGATAGTTAATTGAAAGTATTGCATCGCAATATTATATTTTATAAAGGTGAATAAACGTGTAAAACAGAGAACATCAAATATTTTATCATAGTTTTAAAATATTGAATACCAACTTGAAATCGGAACTGGGTATTTTATTCATTTTACATCTAAATAATTAAAGCTTTTGAAATAAATGTTAGCACTTTATAAAGAGAAGCAACTCTATATTTTAAATCGATATTCGAAATATTTCCGTTTTAGACGAATATTTCAACCTTTTGCTAAATATTGAGGTACCACCGCCACCCCATAGTCTGTGACGTCATTAGCCAACTAGTTTGGAATATTCATTGTACTCCTATATACTTAGTTATATAGTATATTATAAGAGTGGTAACGTTTAGCGGCGAACCCATAACAAACATGAATAGTGGCGTCAAGGCTGTTAGTTATTTGTCTATTTGCGGACCACTCTCAGTGCTTGATACACCAAATGGAATACTAGTTTCTCAGCGACTAATACTAACCTCACACTTCACCAGACTAAAAAGCAAGTACAAGCTAGTTTTTTAACTATACCTAAATAATCACTCAAAGAAAAACTATACTTCTTAAAGTAATTAATCAATTAAAATACGTATCTAGGGTATTGAAAACAACGTACACACTACACACACTGACCGAAAAGAAATTTGGTGGATCGCACGAATATTTTAGTTCCCACGGGATTCGAACCCGCAATCCTTTTCAAATTAAAAAAGAATGTATTAAGTGCAACTCGGAGCTAGCTTTAAGTTAACATAATAATGTTTGTTGCGTTCGTAGAGTAGATACCTAGAGAAATGACGTAGCTCAAACACATTGCTAACACAAGCACATGTATATCGAAACAAATTGGCCGAGATGCAATGTAAATGCACCAACATATGAGTTAATGTGTTCCTCATTTAATTTACAAATATATTAAAGGAAAGAAATAATCTATTTCTGACTTATAAAATTACTAGCAGCGCCCCGCGGTTTTACTCGCGTAGTACCCGCTCCCGTGAGAATGCGTAGCTCGTAATATCATACAATCTCGGCACAATTCACCATCGTGTGTTAAAAAATGAAGTAACAGCGCCATCTATTGGTAGGATTTGTGACCACAAAAAGTTACAATAAAACATAAGATTACTTATACACAATCCCATGGGAATTTCGGGATAAAAACTATCCTATGTGTTATTCCTCTTATAAGGAACATCTGTACCAAATTTAATCAAAATCGATACAGTAGTTTTTGCGTGAAAGTGGAACAAACATCCAAACATAAAACTTTCGCATTTATAATATTAGTAGGATAATTATAGTCACTATTTAAAACGCCGTTGCATCTGTATTAAATTGCCAAGACATATCGCGTAGTTTTATTGAGGAACTAAAGGTACTGCAATAGTCAGCGCAACCGTTTAAGTAGCGTCTATACTAGTACATATTCAAATGGCATTCTACCAACGTTTGCAATGAACTACGTCTCGTGGTCCGCCGTCTTTTTATTCTACTTACTCTTGCATCACACGACCTACTACAATAAACAACATCTTTATAAATCGTTTACGTCAAATGACAGATGCATCGCTGAACTTCAGGTATTATAGTCCAGCGATGCATCTGTCATTTTAACAGTTAAAATTACTTACCGTTTTAAAGCGGCTGGGGGAAGGGTTTCTCGACATAACGGTAGTAGTGCAATAATACCAAACACATGAATACGAAAAATATTAAAGAAAAAACAATTAAAAGTACAATTCCGATACTGGGATCTACGGCGTGCATATATCCGTTTATAGTAAATAGGCCAGACCTGTATAAAATAGAAAACCTATTAAAACAAAGTTATTACAATTACCTGCAAAAAACAATGGCTAAATCTGAAAACACATTTTCTTATTTACGCTTGTCCACACAACGTTGGATGTACCTTTAGTTTGGCAAACAGTTTGCGGTTTATTTAATTAATTTACACTTTTTACATGAGATGAGATAGTTGTGGTGTGTCATTACATTACATTAACCATTTGTTAGAGTCATCAAAGTTCATCATCATATTTAATTAGCAGCTGTGCCCCTCAGTTTCAAACGCATGATTACCGTTTCATCGATCTTCTGGATAAAAAGTATCACACAAGTACAGAAGTTTAACAGTATCGGTCCAGCAGTTCTCGAGTTATAAGTGGTGTAAATAATACGACTTTGATGTATATCATATTGAAAGATGTAGAGCTTTATTTATCAGGGATCTGAAATACTGTATATGTATTTATATAATATCCATCTATTTAAAATCAAGTGTATGAACGTGCATGCATCTCTATTGCGTTTGAAAAAGAAGCGTTAACGCATAAGTAGGTACCAAATAGTAATTATAATCTAAAAAGCTGTAACAAATTATAAACAATACGTTATAATACATACAAATAATATGTATAATAAAGTAACTAAATGATAGTGATAAATATTTAAAAAAAATGGTTAAGAAATATTTATTGTTTATCTTTTGTATTCATATTTTATCCTTATGGCTGTTTAAAAGAAAACACCTTCTTTTTGAGCCGTATAAAATGTTTAATTTATTTCCCGATTTATCATTTACTTTAGTGAAATACATATAATTAATAATAAAAAAACTCGTAGTCGCGGTCAAACTGTAGGGAAGGTGAAGTGAATTCAACCACAACTGAAGCCAAAGTTATGATAAACTAAGTTATTGAGGCACAATTTAATTGTTTATTTAAAAAAATAAAGCGGTAATTTGTTCACGATGATGAAAAATACATGAATTTTATGCATATACCATTTTCCTATTGTAATAAATTGTAAAACTGGACTTTAATTCTATTTGCACTATTTCTTGTGAATAGTAGTGTTAGTAAGAACATTTGTGCATCATTAGTCAACGTCCTCCAGCCTCTACTGTTCACTTAGTGTAGTAAACAGGTAATGTGAATGCATTTCTAACATAATTACTTGTAGTAATGTTTTATTATGTTCAAATACTCGTATAGTATGTACCGTTACCTAAAATTTATATTTCATTACACACCATTTTTGAGTATTGCGAAACAATAAAATATCACCTTGGTTAATTTGTTGAGAGGCGGTAGTAAATTGCCAGATGCAGGTTAGTGTTGGACAACCATAGTGGACAACGCGATTTATGAAGAAACTATTTAAATTATGGTAAAAACGCGGTATCGCTCAATGGCGACTTACTGTGATGTTTAATATTGTAATATATAATTACGCGGTGGCCCTTATAACATGATAGGAGAGTTGTTAATCCAACGGCAACACCGTCTAGATTAAAAGCTGGAGTCGTATCGATATCGCGGTGGGGTCGCATGACCTGGCCGGCGGAAACTTATATACGAGTAGCAATTTGTGTACACACCACCCCAATACCGGTCTGATGCCACGGCTACAACTAGTTATACGTTCACTAGAGGAACCTCACGAAACGCACACTATACTATACTTGTATTAAAATATCTGCCATTGCAAAAACTGATACAGTTGAGTAAATCTTCGACCCAAACAATTATGGCAATTTAAAAATAATTATTATTATTTAATAATGACCACACAGCTCAAGGGTGTACCTACTACCGGCTGTTTTTCTTTTAAATATATTCAGCAGAATTTCTAATCGAAACAAATATTTTTCTAAAATATAATAAGAAATCTCTTCATTAATTAAACAATCTACAGGACGGAGAAGGCTGGGTTTCATTAGTGTAGTGTTTGTGTAGTTCAATCGGTATCGATTCCTTACTAATTATTATGAGACAAGTTGCAAACTACAAACTAGCTATGTATTTATGTGTAGTTGTGTAGTTAGTTACTAGTTGCAGCCAACTAGCCCAGTTGTGGCAGCTCACCCGGTCCACCCCGGGTCACGACTCATAACATGGCACAAACCCAACCACTTGCGGGTTTTATTGTACAATAACACACACATTATATCTTTATAAAATCGCTAAATATTAACCTCAAAAATGACAGGACGCAATTCGATATTTTTCTAACTATACAAAAAGTAAAAAAAACTTTAATCGATCTTTAGAGATAAGGTATACTCGTATATCAGTAAAACATTTACGAAAATAACTCTATCTGCCTATTTGCCTTCACGACTAGCATCAAACTTATTATTTAGGGTTGACAAAAGCAAAACCTTTATAGAACCGTCAAGTGAATCCGCAATCCGTATATCTCTTTTAAACATGTCAATAGGATAAACCCGTATCATATTAATGTTATTTCGTTCTCTTGGTGGAAAATATACTTCTACTATAAAACCAGGTAAGATATATTTGTTAAAAGTGTTATAAGTATGAAAATGAATTAAATTAACGAATCACTGAAAAACCTAAGGCTATGAGTTCAGAAATTCAGGGCAAATCCGAAATTCACTTCAAGGGGCTGTCTCAGAGTAAGTAATTGGCATTTAGACCTTTTGTTACAGATTATTGTTACCTATTTCAGATATTAAAGAAACCAATCCCTTAGTAGAATAAAAAGTCAAAGTTTTTTTGTTTATATTTGTTTACTAACTTAAAAACTCAATCAAAATCTGTTTTTTAACGTAACGTACTGTTTGCTATTATCATTTTTTTAATTCGAACATAATTAGTTACTTAAAAATCGTGTCTAACCCAAAAAATAAATCGAATGAATTCGCGGGGCATGTACATTTCTATTGAATAGTTTTTATAATAAACGCTTTGCACGCAGCGCCACTTTTGTTGATACAATCGCAGCCAAGTGTCAGTGTATATAATAACTCGCTGGGCTATCTTTAATTAAGTTCAACCGAAAAAGTTATTAAACTTGGTCCAGATATTTTAGTGACCATAAGGAACATGTACAAATACCAAAATGTTGATAACTAAGTCCCGTGAGTTCATTCGCGTTGTGTGTTGTTAAATATATTTTCATTAATATAAGTAGTTCCTGAGATTGGTATATCCAATCAAGTAAACTTTTCCTTCTCGGTATTGGTACAGTTAGTACGAGATGAAGTTAAAAATATCACATTGTACTGTGTCATTTCCAAATTGAAAGGTTTCTCTTGTATAGAGCTACCCCTTTTTCCCACAAAGCAAATATCTGTTTGATCACGATACCAGGAATATTCGATGGAGGAGGAATCTCTATTTTCAGCAATTGCAATTTGTTAATGACTATTTGAAATTCCGCGCAAAATGTACGCTCGCACATTTATCTTCGTGTTAGTGAAAAGAAAATGTTATCCGTTTATTAAAGCACGGTTATCTGTACATTATTTGAAATTCTTAAACCACTTTTTATCTAACTTGTCACCTGCCATGAAAGTAATCTGATGCAGGCTTTGACGCGACCTTCTTACGTAGGATCACTTAGCGAGGAATTTATTTGTTCAAGCTCTTTGTTGTGTTCAACGGAGAAAAACTGAACAGTTAATTAACTATTAAAGCAAGCTTTATAATTTGAAACTAGTTAAGTTTTAGTTTGACACGAAGCTCTTTACTTATTAAATTATTATATCGTATTAACCACCAACGGCGTGCACGCGCACTCGTGTGTCTGTGTGTGTGTGTGTGTGTGTGTGTGTGTGTGTGTGTGTGTGAAGTGTTTGTGTATGTGAGTGAGTGCATATATAACTATGTGTGCATGCGTGCGAGTACGCGTGGCTAAGTGTCAGCTTGTGTGATTGTGTATGGTTGTGTGTGTAGTTGTGTGTAGTTATGTGTGTGGTTGTATGTGGTTGTGTGTGTAGTATGTGGGTAATCACCGCACATGCTTGATACTTGTTGAAAATATGAAAGCAGCAAAACGTAAACAGGCACTTGTACCAGGAATCGATCCCGATTGCGTACATGCCGTTAGGCTGCTAAGGCGTTTCAGGATTTGTTCATTAATATACAAAAAACCGGACAAGAGCGATTTGTAGTCACGCGGATGAAGGGCAATATGTTATCTCCCATCTTATTTTTAATCTGACCCCAATTTGTTTGTGTAACTAAAAACCGACTCGACAATGTGCGAACAATGTTCTCGCAAACATTAACTGCCAACATTATGTACCTACACAAAATATTGGGTGTAATAACTTGTAAGCTTTTAAACAACTAATTTTGTATCAAATCTCTTTTTATCAAAATAAGTTAAATAATTTCAGAAGTAAACTAACTATATCCTATTTTCTTTCGTTTTAAAATAATTATACCGCATTCATTTGGCGGTGAGACAAAATGTAAACAAACCATGAAAAAGGTTATTTTGTATGTCATGTTTTATCAATAATACATAGAGTACTCCCTACTGACTACTTGATATTTAATTAATCTTTGAAATATAGAATATATAACATACTAGCTTTAGCCGTCAACTTCGTTCGCGTGTAATAATTATTTTAACACGCGACTTCATTTATGTAGAAGGTGCAAAAATAGTTATTCTGTGCCGCCGTGCACTAGCCGGGTCGCCTTGTCGTAGTAACTATTTAGTAATCTGTGGCCTTGATCATAATTTTGCTGTAATGTTATTTTAAAACTAAGATATCTTCTAAGATACTTATTGAAATCAAATCATGTAAAAGGCAAATGTCTTTTAGATTAAATACTTTTGCAATGTAAGCGCAAAAAATGTGTTTTTTACGACATCACATTAGAAACCCCTAGATTTATCAGTGTTTCTCTACAATATCATGCATGTATTATACATATAAACTTTCCTCTGGTATCACTCTATTAAAAAAACCGCTACAAAATCCGTTGCGTAGTTTTAAAGATTTAAGCATACATAGGGACGGACAGACAGCGACAGCGACTTTGTTTTATAAGTACTATTTAGTAACCATAGATGAAAGATTGGTTGGATACCGCGATACCTGATGAGATACATATATTATTAATAGTTACTCGCATGTTCACACTGCCAGCGAGTAACTATAATGATAACGGATGAACAGTTCAGTTCATCCGTGATCATGGCGCTTGCAACAGCGTAGAAATATTGGAAACTCGAAATCACTACCTTTGAGCAATTGATAGGGAATAAGACACTTTGGCCATAAAATACCTGGAAATTTAATGAAATACCGATAATGCGTCTCGGAGATTTTTTGTCGAAGCATATACAACAGCCCGAATCAAATGATTGACATACGTTACGCGCGTTTTTTAAAATATGCAAAATTAAATGTATTTTTTATAATCTTACTGAGATATTTTCTTAATTTTTTTGCGTAAGAACATTCTACAGAGTCTTAGAAAACTACAAAAGAAAAAGCCAAATCGGTCTAACCGTTAGCAAGTTATGACGTGATAACGGCAAACGGGTTTCATTTTTATATATATATAGACTAGCGGCGCCCTACGGTTTCACCCGCGTAGTTCTCGTTCCCGTAAGAATATGGGGATAAAATATGCTAAAGACCTTCCCACTGAATCACTCTATCTATTAAAATAAACCGCATCAAAATCCGTTGCGTAGTTATAAAGATCTAAGCATACATAGGGACATCAGGACATAGGGGGGTGCGCCAAAGTTCACCTAAAATTTCAACTCCGATAATTGGAAATCCGAAAATTTTCTTCCTAACATTTTTTATCCTAACAATCGCAACTCCTAAAATCTTTGTCACTAATGTTTTAATTCCTAAACATTTGTTTTCCTATATTTTCTCAACATAACCATCGTTCATACTATTATTCAAAGTCATATCTTTTTTGTTTAGATTTATTTTTATTTATTATAATCAATATTATATACATAAATTTTTCGAACCGAATTGGTCCTTTAGTTATGGTTATGGTAAACTCCCAGGCCATAAGCATAACCGTAAACGAGTCATTAAAACTAAATAATAAACATAAATATCATCTTCTACCCGTATATATTTTTTATTACACTTGGTAAATGTTTCTTTCTGAGCATGAGTGAAAATATTATGGTAAGTATGTTTAGGGATAAAAGCGTTATGATAAAAAACAGTAGGAGTTTAAATATATTTACATTAATGATGTTAGTAATTAAAATTTTCGGACACATCAGTGTTATGAGCATCGTCGGTAGCACTACAAATAGTATGAATTAAAACTTTAGGATGAAAAATTTTAGGAAGAATGATCATTCGGACTACAAATAGTTAGGAAAAACATTTTCGGGTAAAGAACTTTAGGTGAGCCAATATGGACCCGGACATAGGGACATAGAAAGCTACTTTGTTGTATACTGTTTTTGATGATTACACGAAATTTGTTTCTTGAATTATTTTTACACAGTTTCACCACGCAAACTGACATTTTACTACGTATTATGTTCAAAATTTAATAAAACATATGGAACATACGCCTCACAGACAGCTTGCAGTGTGACTGGCTTGGATACGCCGGGT
Source organism: Timandra comae (assembly GCA_958496195.1). Lineage (NCBI taxonomy): Eukaryota > Metazoa > Arthropoda > Insecta > Lepidoptera > Geometridae > Timandra > Timandra comae. Next base: position 9,085,677 of record OY292353.1, on the reverse strand, counting down.
ATGTACGTGTAGTATTTGTTGCCGCATTTGACTACGTCGGCGATACCTACCAAACACAGCGAAACCAATTCATCATCTAAGGTAGTAATAGTAATGCCGATGATAATTGACATTACTAAAACCTAAAAATGCTGTGAATCTCAAACTATGGATACATTTTAATACTACTAAATGAAGGTGAACAGTCATTTTAAGTAATGAAAGTAAAATTAATAGTTTTCGTATTTAGCCGGATTGTACCCGTCATTTTTACTCTTGATCAACTTGTTGACGTGAGTGTTTTCTTCCCGATTATATAGTAAAGTATATTGTAATATTTTGATAATTCTTTGTTTAAAGTAATTATTGTATTATGTTTTATATTCAGTTATCGTTAAATTTCTGTTATCTGAACGTTGATTTTGATGAAAATAAGTGAACCTGGTTCAAACAGCGCTTGCACTTTTACTTCGCCGAAGATCCAAACTTACACCAAGGTGTTATTAATATACTTATTTAAATATGTAGAAGAGACTTGGCCAAAGATTCGTATCCCTACAAAAATTCTATTGTATATAACGACTTCACGAGCCTCCGTTTACCGATTTCTAAAAGAAAAAAAGGAAAATCCATGTTGGAGCTCTTCTTCTGAGGATCACCAATAAATAGTTGTTTATTTATTTTGTAGTAAAACAATTCAGGTGCTAACATGAATTGTTTTTACTTGTACTCAACTCATCCTTTTTATTGATTTTTACACTAAACTAAATTAATAGACGACTTATCAAAGATGCCTACTTAGTCTTATTTTACTTTCATATATATAACTCTAAAAAAACTATATATTTTTCGCCTAAATGAGCTAAAAGTTTGACAACCAGTATTTCTTTGTTTACATTTTGTCTCACGGCCAAATGAATAGACTATAAAAACAATTGAGAACCTCTCAGCAACTCATTCACCGGACAATGTGCAGTTTCAAAATATTTAAGAAAAGTTACTGCTTCCCCTGAAGTTCTATTATTTTAATTCTACCCGATTATGTTCATACAAATTCTTATCATCTCCAAATTTGAGCTTAATTGGTTCAGTAAGTTCGGAATAAATTGACTGTAACAGACAGGCAGATAGACAGACAGACAAGTGATCTGGGTTCGTTTATTTAATATGGTACAATAAAAACTACATTAAGTAATTTCACAAAGTTCTATCTGAAGTGGATACTTAATTAATTGCTTTTATCGAGGAGAAAGTAGTTATTAACCCTTCGTATACGTGTTCAATGTATTTAGACTCACGCGAAGCTTGATACAGCTCGTTACAACCATCGGACAGCATCTCAATCATGTCCGAGTGTTCTTATCTTATTCACAAATAGGCAGGTTTTATTTAAAAAGAAACGCTTTTTTATTGTACTATAATGACACCAACACCTTTACAGATATACCTCATAATTATCAAAATCTTACTCTAATACAAAGTATTAGCTGAGTCGTTTGCAATATAAATTTTATTCTGATTCCTATTGGAATAAAATAAAATGAGGAATTCTTAAATTTACTAAAATTTGTAACAGAAACAGGTTAGCGCCAATCGTTCAATTACTAATTCTCAAACTATCTAACTTTGTTTAAACTTGAAAGAACTTTATTCTTCGAAGAGGTATTAAAACGTCCCTGAATCAGAAATTTCCAAAAAATATTCCTCAGTCCTCACTAAACTTGTGTAAAGAACCTGTATGCAAAATGCCCAGTTATAGACTTGGTAGTTTCAGGTTGAGGCGCGTTGAATCAGTCAGCGTTCACTGGGCTTATACGAGTATGTCTGTGGCCGCGATCGTTCATATTATCGAAACCATCAAGTGAGAGAAAAGAGAGACAAGAAACCGAAGTTAAAATAATATTTTCATCTAACTTCGGCTTAATACATCAACGTTTCAACGGTTTTGTTAAACAACTGTAATTCACATTTAAGAGGTTGACTTTCCAATAATCCTCCATTAATGGTCACCGAAGTCATAAAAAGAAGCCGAATGCAACATTTTGCATTCACAGTTCCAGTAGTTTGTCGATCGTTTGAAACACATTTATTTTCCATCGGAAATCATTTGAAAAAGGCAATTGAAACAAAGTTTTGTATTAATGTAATGTATTTATGTCCGCCCCTAATAAAATCATGTTAACAGTGACAACTAAATACTCCGCGCTTCAAAATAGTAGAGAATGTATTAAAATATCAGTAAATAACCGTTTAAAGACTTATATGTAAGTTGTTTAAATAGTAAAATCATCTAATTGTTGCTGTGCCTATAAATCATTATTACAAAGAGCGGACAAAAGCACACAACTGCTAACGATTAAGTTATAAGGTAAAGAACCGGTCAAGTGCGAGTTGGATTCGCGCACGAGGGCTCCGAACAATCCTGTAGGTACATAATAAGTAAAAAATAAATGTGTTTGAACTATAAAAAAATTTGGTTTTCGCTATAAGTCGTAGCTTTTCGCTCCAAATTGTAAGAATCTGAGTTCCATTTTTTTCCTTTTGAGGTAGCGAACCCTAAAAATACAATCTAAAATAAATATCTTCAAATTGCAAATTTACAAACGCAGGGCGCTCATTAGTGAGTCATCGTCGAGTTTTAATATATTTTAATGCCGCAGTTAACCTCCCGACGCAAATACTTCGATGGTATGAAAGTTTCGCGGTAAAGTTTTGAAAGATGTGCGCTTTTTGGTGTCTTAGTAAGCTTAATTCCAATTTTTTCATATTTTTTATATGTTTTACATGAATACTTGTTAAATAATAAAAGTTTAATGTTAAAATTGTATTGGCTTGAACTAATGCTAAAATAATAAAGCCATTATATCGTGGTTTTCATGTTTTTACTTGTCCGTATAGTCACCGAAAATTGTAAAAGTAATACAGCTAACTAAATGTTAAACTAATTTTTAAGAGCACTTCTTTATGTGCCGTAAGCCCACGTAATTGACCGATATTTTTAAGCACCGTAGCACAAGCTACGCGCTACATGCTACGGGCTAACGGGCTACGCGGATAAAGTAAAAGTTTTGCGGCCGGCGCACCGCGGGGCAAGTCCTTGTAAAGTCAGCATTTATATATTCAGTACAGTTATCAGTGCTCTCGACTTTATCAGGTACCCGAAAAAGGTTGGCCTTTTGTAATATCGTTTACAAAAAATAGCTGTTACCTCAATTCAGGGTTCAGGGGTACTCTCGAGAACAAGAAACAATTCTAATACATTCACTTCATTTAATTGCTTTGCATTTTGTTCTCGTGGCGATTTTCAGCGAAATATTCTATTTACCCGTGTTTTTGGTTCTGTTTAAATATGTCAGGAATTTGTGGAAACGTTCGTGTGATATTTATAGCGTAGTTTTTAATTGAATTTATGTTATAGGACGCAAAATTATACAAAAAATATATTAAGCTTATCGAAAGTATATTTAGTAGACATAAACAGACAATTCAATTTACTTTTACGGTTAATAAAATGTTTGGTAAAAGACAATGCCCACGCGGCTATGGACAAATGTACTGAATTCATCATTGTTGTGCGGTCATGGAATCAACTTTAAAATAATCGGAAACATGTCTAAATACTATTTTTTAAATATCAGGAAAATCTACAATGGGGTTTCCGAGATATTTACAAAAATGTAATTACTATATCGAGGTTATGTTTGAACACAAAATCAATACAAATAAGCTAGAAAGGGACTGGACGGGCTCACTGCATTTGACGTACATTAATGTAGCATTTAATCTGTCTGGTGGTCCATAAAACCAAGAAATTACTGAGATTTAGAGCATCTTCTTATTGTACTTCAGCATCTAAACTCTACGCATTAACATACATACTCAAAACCTACAACCTCTTTGGAAAAAACATACTGGCCGCCATTTGATATTGTGTTATGACAAGCGGGCAATAAATGTGAAATAGGGTTGAGCCCGTAATGAAAAAAATCGAATACATTCGATTTATAATCGATTTTACCAAATCAGTCGGTGTATTGAAACGGTTTCAACAAGAAATTATTTCGATTTTGAACAGCTAAAAAAACATAAGTATTTATAATTCTGTACTGCTCTCATCTCATACGACATACAAAACTACATTTGATTGATTGAGAAGAAGCTATATCTCAGAATATATTTAACTTATCGAATTAAACCATCTTTACAAGTTGTTACAAATAGTAGATACCTACCTACTTAAGTTACTAATATACAGATCCGGTAACCGAACTAATGCGATGAGGAGCAACAGATATATACACATGGTACTTATTGTCCTTTAGATTTTCTAGGTACACTAAGATAGAAGCACACTTAAAATACAATGTTCATTTTTACCGACGTTGGCGAGATCCAGGATCGTAAAATGTTAATGATGTTATTCGGCAACTCCGACAACATGAGTCTGCGAATAAGTGGGGTTAGCCTCAAAGAACAGTTGAGACATTGCTCCACAGTCACACTGTCCATGATGAATATCAATCACAACACAAAGAGTAGCGCGGTAACGCTTGGAAGTATGTGTATTTCCAAAATATTTGCAGCAGTAGCGGAGGAACTAAGAGCTCAAACTCAACGCACAACATACAATATCAGTAGAAAAAACATACTAGCCGTTAATTTGAAAAATATGACAGGTGACAATCAATGTAAAATAGGGCTGTTAAAAAATAACAAATAAAATAAAGTAAAATAACTACTTATATCAACCAAATATACCTCATCGCGCACTAGTGTTTCGTCACATTTACAATGAAAATAATAAATATGTTGTACCTCTTAAATAATATCAAGTTCTGTGGAATTATAGAAACTACATTTTAAAAATATAATGTAAGTTCATCTATTTTATTAAATAAACTCAATAAACTTATTTAACTTCAAACGTATTTTAATAATAATATATCGAATAAATAATACAATCAATATTATTATATTTTACGTAAGCGTGTATCACACGTAATAAGAAAATAGACATCCCTAGTACTGACAGGCATAGAACAAATGGCGTACTATATCGCCGGAAACATAAAATTACTAATTATTTTTCAAAAATAAATCCCCATTGTAAAAAATGATTATGTCTTATTTAAAAAATATATTTTTAATTTAGATATTTTATTATGTTTAACTTTTTGAGGCACAACCCATTTTGAAAGAGTACCGTGGACGGGCAATCTCTTTTATTAATTAGTTTTATCAAGTAAAAAATATAAGTACTATTATAGAAAGATGTGCTACGTTTAATTTTATTTTATGCACTTTAACAATTAAATGTATTATCATGCGTTCATTTTTCCATTAATTAACGATTTATCTCAATTACAGCGATACAAAAAACTTTGTACCGTCGCTTATTTTCAACCATTTTTTTGCCGACGGAAAAAAAAGTTATATACAAAATATTTTATGTGCAATACAAGATATAAATAAAAAAATAAATACGCAAAAAATAATATGAATATTAAAATAAAAAAATTGGCAATATTTAACAAAATGTATGGCAAAATATACCTTAATTAAATAATAATACTTACAATTTAGGGCGACGGCTCAAAGCCGCGAAGGAAGAACACCACGCAAAGTTTCTAAGTTTCAGAAGTATCTCAAACTAAATTCACAAGTTTTAAAAGTTTATTCGAGTTTAACCAAACACTTCTAAACTACTATTCGCGCAAATATAAAACACGGACAACTTTTTAAACACTTCTCATACCATAATAAATTATGATAGAGGAGAAAATAAACTGAGTGTGAATTCGAGAGGCCTAGAGTAGCTGAGTTAGTAACGGCGGCGACTGAACTGGGCCCCGGCTCCGAGACACTGCCTTTTGTATCCTCTCTGTCTGTGTGCGCACACTAGCGCAATTCGCCTACGCCCTCCGCCCGCGCCCACTCACACATACACACGCAAACGCACACCCTCCAACACTTTATTCACAATACACTACATATAAATCTCTTTCCAGTAGATTTTGCAATCGAGTTACGCAATTTGCTATAGAAATATTTACATTTTCCGATAAAATTTATACTTATTTTTCATTTATATTTTTATAGTTGTAGTAGTGAGGGTGGGGCAAAAATAATCAACCAATGGCGGCACGAAGAACAGTCACACACATAGATAAAGAAAATTGCTATTGGAGGATGTTTCGCGCGCACAGAATGAAGAAGAGAGAATGCATCGGAGAGTCTCTTTCCATCTTTCATCTCTGTATGAGTAACTATCTGAATTATACAATCGCTTGCACACACTTACATCTAACGTATATATGTATGTGTAAAGTAAAATCACAAAACTTAGAAATAACTGCAAAATGTATATTATGCAACTAGTTTTTAAGCTGCACTAATTATTACCATTTCCAAGTGACGGACGTACACGTCTAATGAGAATTTTATCAATTAAAAATATTTTGTGGCTACAATCCCGTTCCGACGGAAAACTGCCGTCGGGAAATATAGGCCTACATTAAAAATTGTACACGTTGGAGGGCGATTCTATAAAACGACGACCAATTATTTTAGGATTAAGTGAGTCTAGAGGTGCCGTCACACACATCCGCCACCAGGTTTTGAATTATGAATATATAAATAAAATGCCAAATACATATCTGTGATTTTTTAATTTGTGTAGTTAAACTTTAAGTATACAATTTAATTAAATAATAGCAAGCAATAGTATGTTTAAAAGAAAAATAGACCAATTTATTTTGTTATAAAACTTAAAAATCAATGTTTTATTTGTTAAATAAACGTTTCTGTTTAATAACGATGAATCCCGGAACAAATATAAAGGTTATATTTTATCACGTTGAGGGTTCGGATTATAATATTTATCCTGTTACAAAGAAACTTTGATGGTTGAGTTGCTGGTAGCGTGTCTATTGCCCGCGTCTACTACCACGTCTACTTCGGAAAGTATAGAGAGTAGATCTACTCTCCAAACTGTATGTTTTTATTTTTTGTTAGTTGGGAAGATTATCGATAATCATTTATAAACAAAAATATCTAAAGTTACGTAGTACTTAAGTACACACATCAAAAGTGTCTAGGGATCAAGCATTTTTATGCGGATTTCTTGAGATTGAGATGTGGCTTTGTAATAAATTTATGATTTTATAAATTTATATGGATCCTTTTTGGTGCATTTCATAATTTGAATCAGGAACTGTGAATCAAATTCGAGTAAAAGATGAAAATCAGCTGTCAATATTTTCCCTATAAAAACATACAACGCATTGAAGACATTATTAGTGCTACTGTTTCCCTACTACTGATTAAAACCAACGTTATTATGGAGCGGCGACGTCATTTAAGCAGGGAAGAAATGCTCAGAGCCGTGGGAATGATAGAAGCTGGTTCCCGGCAACGTACTGTGGCTTTAGCTCTGAATACAAGTCAGAGTGTTATCAGTCGACTTTGGACACGTTACCGAAGCACTGGTACCGTGGCTGAGCGCCATGGAGGACGGTATCGCTGCACCACACGGAGACAAGACCGATACATTCAAATCTTAACTCGAAGAGCTCCAACAATAACCGCCATGATGTTAGCCGTGCGGCTTCATCACTCTTCAGGGAACTTAATTAGCGACCAAACAGTCAGAAACCGCTTGCATGAAGTGAACCTTCATTCCCGAAGACCGCTACGGGTACCACCTATAGCAATGCACAATCGTAGGATTCGATATCAATGGGCTCTTGAACACAGAAATTGGGCAGAAGAACAATGGCGTTTCGTGTGCTTTTCTGATGAGTCTCGTTTTGGTATGAGACCGGATACAAGACGTATACGACACTGGAGAACCCCTGGACGCCAACAGCGATTAAAATCCTGCCAGGAAGTCCATCCTTATAGTGGTGGAACCATCATGGTATGGGCGGGTATTTGGATCGGCGGAAGAACTGAGTTGATTTGGATCAGAGGCAACCTCAACGCTCAAATTTATGCTGAGACGATTGTATCAGACGTCATCGTTCCTCTACAAGTGCAAATCGGTCCCTTATTTCAGTTAATGCATGATAATGCACGACCGCACACCGCAAGAGTTGTAAGACAGACTCTCGCCGCAGCTAACATCAATGTCCTGCCCTGGCCTGCTCAGTCGCCAGACTTGAACCCGATTGAGCATGCATGGGATATGCTACAGAGAAGAGCTCTGCCGAATATGGAGGGTATCCAGTCGCAAGAAGACCTTTTTTTGTTGTTGCAACGAACATGGGCGGCCATTCCACAGCGTGATTTGGATGAACTCATTTTGAGGATGCCAAACCGATGTTCTTGTGTTGTTAGTGTTCGCGGTAGAAACACGGATTATTAATTGTTTAAGTTACCCAATAAAATTTTAAAGAAAACTGTTATTTCAGTCTTTTTTTCGAACTTTAATGTTAGTGGTTCAAATGTCAAAAATCCCTTTATTAGGAAAATGGCAAATTTCTTTATTAATGCAAAGGTGACTTGGTTTATCGTTACTGTGACAAACGAAAACACTTTATTTGATGAATCCTTAAAGAAAATTTTAATTAATATCAATCAGGAGAAAAGTTATTGCAAAAATATATGTTGATCCCTAGACACTTTTGATGTGTGTAGTTATCTTAAGTTACTAACAAAAATAACCATACTTTTTTATAATATACATTTTGTCTTTAAACAAAATTTAGATTATAAAAAGTATGGTTGAGATCGTGGATTAATTTTACATCTCTGTTAAGATTTACCTTCCTAAACAGATAATTATTAGTTAATGATAACTAATCAAATATACCGGGTGTTTGGTAGAGGGTTGACCAAACGTGATGGACGTGTTCCTGGGCCTATTTGGGAGATACAATTTGGACAAAAATGTCCTAGTTGTTAAAATAAAAAAAATATCGCCAAAATTGTATATTTTATTTTTTTTCCGAAATTGCGACTATTCATCCCTATAACTTTTTTTTGAGCTGGTTGCCAGTCAAATTTTTTGATCGATTATGGTCTCAGATATCACTTGGTCTGCTCACAGCAATTTCAGACCCCTACAAGGTCTAAATAATTTGTTATGACCACTTAACGCTAGGGAAATGAAAAATAGAAATCTTATAGGGGATCTTTCAACTCAATTAAAAATAAAACTAATTGAAGCCGAGAATTTAAAACTCTTTTAAAAACTTCTCTGTTTATCCTTTATTTCAACGGTATACTAAAGGTTTTACAAAAGCCAAAAAACTTGTTAAAAATTAAGGTGCAAAGTGGAAATGGAAGAAAAAATAATAAGATATTTTTAAAACCAAATTCCAAGTTTGGCTTAAATACGTCACAGTATGAATAAATTTGGATTTATCTGAGGTCTTCTGAAGATACTGAGATGCTGTAGTGACTTTATTAGAAAATAATTAGTCCTAAAACAAGTAAAATGGACTATCTCAATTACAGGAAGATATTGCTTCCAAATCAAGATTTCCCGTCTCTGGCAACCGCTTACAGGGATTAAAATACGTCCAGAGTTGTGGCACGCGCGCCTAGTGGGATGCTATTTCATTTGCAGACCCCCTTTGCTGCAGAATGATTTAGAATCATCAAATAAACAAATCATTCACGAATTTCTTTTAGTATGTATTGGAGATAGAACATTTCGGCAGCAAAGTAGGCTGTAAATGAAATACCAACAAGACGCGTGTGCAACACCCCTGGACGTGTTCTAATCCCTCTAAGCTCGCCTCTAAGATTGCCAGAGACGGGAAATCTTGATTTGGAAGCAATATCTTCCTGTAATTGAGATAGTCCATTTAACTTGTTTTAGGACTAATTATTTTCTAATAAAGTCACTACAGCATCTCAGTATCTTCAGAAGACCTCAGATAAATCCAAATTTATTCATACTGTGACGTATTTAAGCCAAACTTGGAATTTGGTTTTAAAAATATCCTATTATTTTTTCTTCCATTTCCACTTTGCACCTAAATTTTTAACAAGTTCTTTGGCTTTTGTAAAACTTGTAGTATACCGTTGAAATAAGGGATAAACAGAGAAGTTTTTAAAAGAGTTTTAAATTCTCGGGTTCAATTAGTTTTATTTTTAATTGAGTTGAAAGATCCCCTATAAGATTTCTATTTTTCATTTCCCTAGCGTTAAGTGGTCATAACAAATTATTTAGGCCTTGTAGGGGACTGAAATTGCTGTGAGCAGACCAAGTGATATCTGAGACTATAATCGATCAAAAAATTTGACTGGAAACCAGCTCAAAAAAAAGTTATAGGGATAAATAGTTGCAATTTCGGAAAAAAATTAAAAAATACAATTTTCGCGATATTTTTTTTATTTTAACAACTAGGATTTTTTTGTCCAAATTGTATCTCCTAAATAGGCCCAGGAACACGTCCATCCCGTTTGGTCAACCCTCTACCAAACACCCGGTATACAAAAATATTTTAAGTAAATTGATGGAACTCATTTTCGGCAATCCGTTTAGGTGTTTTAAGAAAAGAATGAACAGGGCTCGCGGGCTCGTTGCCCCGTAATGAAAGAAGTTAGAAGTTCGTAGTGAGTGCGTGAGCGTGCATCACGCGATTCTGCCATAAAAAACAACTTCGATTTGACGTCAGAACATCGAGCAAAACCTATTTCACGGTTACTGTGAAAGTAACAAGAAGATTCTACTCTCTGATCCTGACACGTTTTGTGTTTTAATTAGACGATTTCAACTTAATCTACCAATTGTGCGAGTTTGAACAATGTAGGTTATTTGAATATGAATATCATTTTATTAAAACTCGTACATGAAATTAACTATATTGTTCAATATAAACATTAATATTGTGGAAGTAATAAGAATGTTGTGACTAGATAAAAGCAAGTTACTTGTCCTCTTTTTACGTTTCAACAAGGACTTTGAGGAATTCATAGCCACGGGCAAAAGGGATCGGGGTATTGTCTAAATACATTTCGTATTTCGATCTGATCACACAAATGAATTCTTTTCAAATAAAAACTAGACTTATTAGTTTTATTATTTACATATCTCTATCTATGCACTTTTTATTGTGTCAACACTCATGTAGTTTCATTTCAAATATTCAATTACAAGCGATAATATATAAAATAAATAAGCTTTTGAATTTATATTAGATTTATACAAACGAGTATGTTTGATACATGTCCATCAAGATTGTAAAATGTGGAAAAACGTTTTGTCGATTAATAAATTGTTCTCATAGGGAAAATATACCGGGGAAGGCGCTAAATGATATTTTGATAATTAAGACAATGAGGAGGGTGGAATAATACGAAATCATTATTAAATTACTAATTTAAATTGGACCTCAATCAGACATTTCACTTAGTAGTAGTAGAAAATAGATTCCCCGAAACATGTCGTATAATAATTGAGTGACAAGTCTTCCCGAACTCATTGAAAATAACTTCCTCTAACTTTTCTAATTTAGGTAACACTTGGCGGGTACCGGGTACAATACAATAATAAGTTGGTTTACAATTGAACGTGGGCATATTCCGCGGAATGTTTACTTATTAATATAGTCGTACTAGCACCGCCCCGCAGTTTTACCCGCATAGTTCCCGTTCCCGTGAGATTGCGGGAATAAAATTATACTAAAATCCTTCCTCTTGAATCACTCTATTAAAGAAAACCATATCGACTTATTTTTTTGCTACGAGTATCTACATACTCGTAGTACAAAATGAAGTAGTAGTAGTGATGTACGTACGGGGTTGTCTTTCCGCCTCCTCAAGCTGTCCCGGTACTTGGCGGAGTCTTCGCCCGACACCGCTCGCTGGTAAGACAGCCGTCTCCCTTTTGTGTCGGTCTTACTGCCCGGTGTCAAAATATTTTCAGGAATTGTAGAAAAGTCTTGATATGAATGGCATCCTTGCATTTCTTTACTTTTTTCACTTTGTATTATTCTTCTGAAGTAATCTGTGACACTTTCGCTGGCGACCCATGTTACCCTATACAAAAAATAATAAATGTTAATGAATTAATCCCACTACATCAATTGTAACGAAAAGTTAAGTATTATGTAGTCGCAGTAGTAGGATTTTGTCATATATATATATATGTATATACTACTAGATGTGCCCCGCGGTTTCTACCGCGTAGTTCCCGTTTCTGTAGGAATTTCGGGATAAAACATTTAACTTCCTCGGAACATAAGCTACCCCTGTACCAAATTTCAAGTCAATCGGTTCAGTAGTTTAGCCGTGAAAAGGTAACAGATAGACAGAGTTACTTTCGCATTTATAATATTAGTTAGGATATCGTCCTCCTTGACGCGTCCGTTAACGGCGAGCCTCGGCTTAATGAGCTCGGTCGTGAGCTCTGATATGGCTTGCAAAGCCAAACTTTGTCTTGAAGGACCTATTGCACGGCGCACAGTACAACTGACCTTCAGCTAATAATAATTAGGATTTTGTCATACAGTGAGATCGAATGAACATAGGAATACATGCGACTGTAGAGCAGAATTGTCTCTCATTGATTATATTAGTAGGATGAAGCGAAATAGATGCAATTATCACAATTACACAATGCGTGTTGATGAGAGGAGAAGTAATAGATTTGCTTTGTGCATCCAACTGTATGCCGCATCGATTTATTAAAGACTATACTATTATTAACAATAAACATATATATTATTATTGTACTTTATTGAACTTTTGATTTTCATAGAAATATAAGCTGTAAATAATGTATTATTCGTTAGCACTTCTTAAGCTTTACCCAATTATACTATTAATAATTCTATTACAAAAAGTTGATTTGTAATTTTAGAATACCTACATGACATATTTTAAATGCCATTTTATTACCGGAGGCAGAAAAAACATACATTCTCATTTGAACTTTTACTCTTAATTTCTTTCCCATTTTAGCTCACAAATATTTTAGGTACGCGTTGACGTGGCAATCAGATACGGACAAATTCAAATTCAATTATAGAATTTAATTGGTGAATTTCTGTGGTAACCAGCCAAGGTCGGCTGTTTGAGGTATGTCCGAGTTATTTGTCCACAAATATGCATACATATCAGGTTCAGAGCAAAATTAACCGAATGCCGAATCAGGCTTTAATTCGAATAATCTATCGAATGTTCGACCAAATAATTCACACACTCGGGTAATAATTCGAATACTCTCTCTGTGATTGCGAGTTGGCATTTTATTGTTAGCAACCATTTGACGTCCATAATTCCATTCATACTATTATGAATATCCTAGTTTGTTTGCCTATTTCTATTACAAATTTAATATACATAGGATATCTCAGAAATGTATGAAGTGATTCTGGAGATGTACGGTTGGTTAAGCGCTCCGGTGTGTTCTGATACATATGTAATCATAGTGAGTCCGACACATGATTATCGATTTCCAGTCTCAGTTACCTCTAGGTACATCAATTCCATATTTAGGTCAGTTCGCGTATTGTAAATCAAATACTAAACTAACTTGTTTGAGGCAAGTCCAAGCTCATCACGTCCGTATGTGGGGCCGCTACTTATACCACAACTTAACTCTCTACCTAACTAATATCAGACTAACATGTTTGTTCAGTTTGTTTGGTAAACTAAATTCCTGTCATGTAATCTAATATGTCCCAAATATATACTAAAACGTATATTAAGTTATTTATTTAATTACATTTATTCCTTTGATTTGAGTTAAAATACGAGTTGTAAAATTAAATTGAATTCATTTCATACTTATACGCATAGTAGTTTTGTTTCATTGGCTTTGTCCGAATATCGGTTATATTATAAGAGTTATTTTCAATTGATTGTAGACCAGATAATTACTACCAGGAAATTAGTGATTATTTTGTCTCAACTGATCGCAATTGCTTGATCCATTTGCCCCTTACTTAGGAACTCTTTGAAAAAAGAAGTACAGCTTAATAATTTACAGTAAGAACCCTAGGATCCAATATTTCATAATGTGATCTATTTATGAAATATACCTCTTTGCAAAATTAAGTTAAGATTTGTTTATTGTTGAAAATGTACCGGTGTACAATTACTTTTCCATCAAAAATTTTATAAATAAATACTTCATTAAATAGTGGCATATAAGTTATGTACCTAAACAAAATAATTGGAATGTCATCATGAACAATCCGAATATTACTAGCGTAGTAAGTAGCTATTTATGTCAAATTTGTGAATGAACCGACCCTTGGTTATTGGGCTAATATTCCCAAAATCGCTAGAGATAAAAGATAAACCACGGATAGGAAGTATCGGAAAGGAAGAGCAAATGAGATACATTTGGTCTTGTACCACTTATCGCAAGATAATCACAAAAAGGGTCGCGAGTACTGCGCCAACACCCTCCTACTGACAAACCAACTATTTATTGACACATGGATTTACAAACTGCGAGTTTACTCTATTTGTTAGTAAAAACATATTTTGAGATTAACTATCCAACCAAAGCGCCTCATATTTTTAGAAATACCTCCAATTTGGAAATTTTATTTGATTTTCATATTTACACTGTCAATCTCAACATTGATGCAAACCTAATAACCCACATAATTTAGTATTTTTAGAAGTCAGTCTGTACGTCTATACTTATGTATACGCACAACTCAAAAAATATTGGACACAGATTGGACCGATTTCGACGAAATTGGTTGTTGATGTTCCTTATAACAAAAAAAGCACATTATAAGACTTTTATCCCGAATTCAATATGGGAGGAAATTGGTATATCGTAGTTAAAACAAAGGGTCTCACAAAGCTAAAAACCTAGACATTTTGACTACGCAAATCATTAGCTAATGTACATAGTACATAATGTGCGTACTTATCTGTAAAGACTCCCAAGATACTCCCGTAATCCTCCTATATTTTAGCTTCATTGATCAAATAATTGTTTTGCTTATATTTGACGAGATTAAAACATTATTAAATTGATTATTGCAAACAAATTACGGTATTGTTTTACGAATACCGTACAAAAATCTAATAAACGAAAGAAAACAACCGCAATGAGTTTGATTAAACGGGAATCTTCTCAGTAAAGGGAGCGTTCTGAACTATACGCAAATTAGCTTTAAGAATTTCAAGATGTTATGTGGATGGAAAAATACAAAGCAATAACGATTATATTATTTGGCTTTATTTCGGTAAACAGATTAATAACTTTGAAATATATTATAGCTTTAAATAATAACACACATATTAGATGATTTGATTGTACATCCTCTTCATTACTATACATCCTTACATACTTCATTGCCATGAGTAAGAAAGAGAACTTTGCCATGCATGTGGTATCACAAAGGTTCACTGTTATATTAAAGAAATAATTTATTAAAGAAATAAACGGTTTGAAATAATCTTAACATACTTATAATAAGTATATGTGGTTTGGTAGTAATGTAAGAGCACGAAACCTTTGTTTAGCATGTTACCTGTTAGATCTGGAGGTTCTCCGTCTCCGCTGTCCGTGGGCCGAGTCCAGCCCGGAGCTCATCGAGATAGCGCGGGGGTTCAACATCGCCTCCCGAATTTGCTCCTCGTTCAGACCTGTTACAAACAACCAACTAACTAGTGGTTCCACATTGGTAACATTGTACGTAAACTTCAAGTATACATTCATAATTTATAGTCCGGGAGCCAGCAACAGATTTTCATGACCAATTTCCTCTCAAGCGCTAATTAGTAAAATGCATCAGAGTATAGTATTATGAAGCCTTGTGAACGTCAGCTGGCACTCGGTTGGGGGGATGAGCGGGTGTAGCCTCCCACGCATGAAAAAAAAATAAATACATTCACTGATTTCCTCTCAGCTGAAATTTTGACAAATTGTAGCTCATCTAATATCTCAACGAAAAAAAATAATCAGCTGGTTACAACGTGGTGTATTGTACGTCAGCTGGTGTCTCGAACATGAAAAAAAAAATATATTTTCAGTGATTTCCTCTCAAACAAAAATTTACCTGATGATAGCTTATATGTAACTGTGGATAAATATATAGGTCAGCTGGCTGTATCTTGGTGGAAAAACCGTCAGCTGATACTTTGAAAGTTATTATATAGGAGTTAGGCAGGAGCATCTACTGTCAATTTAAATGCATCAGCTGACTAGCTTTTCCTCGACTTATTGCTAGCTGATTTTTTTTTATTTATCACACTATTTAAATTTGACAGGCACACCGATGTGGGTAGGATATAATAGTTTGTTGCATGAAGATCCGTCGCCCAAGCATATTGTTTGTTATTTAACAACAATCAATGATTCACCAACGAATAAAGAAACCGTATATGAAACTATGATTCAATCAAAAAAAGTGGCTGCAGAATGTGGACAAAATACATCGAAGTAACGTACGACCTTGCGATTGCAAAAGTTGCAATGCAAATCAAGAGTACTGAGGATGAAACTTTTAACGATTTATTTGTCCATCTTGGAGCATTTCATATTATGATGGCGTTCTTCAAAGCAGTGGGTAAATTTATTGATAACTGTGGCCTTACAAACATCATGGTGAATGAAGAATTACTCGCCAACGGATCTATTAATGGTTTTATTAGTGGCAAACATTTTAATAGATGTAAACGTCTGCATCCAATGATAACGTTAGCATTGAAAATGCTACATTTTGAAAACTTTCTTCAACATGAAAAAATAAATTTACCCGATGAATTAAGAAACTATTTGGTCCAGTTTTTAAAAACAAGAACGGTTGAACCTACAATAGAAAAAAGATTTTTCACTTGAGCTGAAGAACGTTAATTTTAAGGAAGCACTGGTACAGTTTTTTATTGAAAATTGGGAAGAAGATTATATGTGGCCGTATATTAAAGATAAAACTGTTTATGTAAGTGCAGACGCTTGTTACAGATACACAGTTGATGATTCAAAAGTCATAAAAACTTTAGTTGAAGAGTTTTCGTGTCCGGCTCACGAAGAAGCGGACACAAGAATGATTTTCCATGTTTGTTTATTTAATTATTTAAATATATCTAATATCATTTGATAACATACTTATTCGTTTCAAAAACATTGATACAGAATATTTATTTCAACTCAACTCTCATATTGAAACAGCGCTATGTCGAATAATTAAAGATACGTCATTTCCTCCCAGATGAAAATTTGTGAGTTGATTGTTAATATACTGATGCGATAATTTAAAAAAATCAGCTAGCAATAAGTCGAGGAAAAGCTAGTCAGCTGATGCATTTAAATTGACAGTAGATGCTCCTGCCTAACTCCTATGTAATAACTTTCAAAGTATCAGCTGACGGTTTTTCCACCAAGATACAGCCAGCTGACCTATATATTTATCCACAGTTACATATAAGCTATCATCAGGTAAATTTTTGTTTGAGAGGAAATCACTGAAAATATTTTTTTTTTTTTCATGTTCGAGACACCAGCTGACGTACAATACACCACGTTGTAACCAGCTGATTATTTTTTTTCGTTGAGATATTAGATGAGCTACAATTTGTCAAAATTTCAGCTGAGAGGAAATCAGTGAATGTATTTTTTTTTTTTCATGCGTGGGAGGCTACACCCGCTCATCCCCCCAACCGGGCACCAGCTGACTTTCACGACGCTTTATAATACTATACTCTGATGCGTCTCACGAATTATCTCTTGAGAGGAAATAATTAACCAAATTTGCGCCTGGCTCCCGTACTATTAGTTCAATTTTATCGTATAGATTAGATTTATCAATAGCCAATTATTAGTTAAGTTAATTATAAATGAACTCATTTATACAAATATTATAACTATCATTTACATTTTACACGTTTTTGTGCGTTCTTTTAAATTTATTTGAAATGAAATTATTTTTTCCGCTTTTATTAGTATACGGTTACATTAAAAACTCTCTTTGTTCGCATGACAACATATTCTCTAAAGGACAGATTATCAAAAACCGGATTTGGTACTGTATGTACAAACGTGCACGGTACATACACATACTCGTACTGTGGCTAAAATTATGGCATTCCGCTTTGTATGGTATGGAATTGTGCGTTCATTTGGTTACTGGTAATGAGTAGGTACTTTATACGTAGTTTTGTCCGCTATTTAATACTATTTATGTCATAATTTACTGTTGGGCGGGGCTTCTCACGGCTAATATTTTCTACGGATTTTGTTCATTATTGTTTTTATTGCTAAAAATACTAAAAACTCTCCATCTCCTAAAGATAATATTGAAATTGAATTGGAGCGACAAAGGAAACAAGGAGAGAAACCTTTTGGTGGGTAAAAGCTATGTCAAGATCACAGCTCTTCGCGGATATAGGTTTCGATGGAAATAAAAATCAATTGCTGAATGTACCTCTATGTTCGCGTATCACTACAGAATAGATACACCTCTGAGCTGATTTTATTTTAAAATCTGAAGTATTTCTCCAATCCTCTCAAAAGTTTTTTTTTCCAGCTGTTCGCAGAAGTATTGAGTGCTAGTTACCAGCATGGTTTATCCTACGATATTTGTAAACTAATGTAACGCGTGCTGTCTTGCTTATATAACTTCCTTTGTAATTGAAAAATAAATAGAAAGTTGAACCAATAGGATCAATGTTGTTCAATAAACGGACGCATTAAAATCAGCTGGTTAGAAATGATAGTTGCACTTAATGGAACATGTACTTATTTATAGTCCCCAGAATCAGGATTCTTGAGTTAATCTGCCGTCTCTCGCCGCGGTCTCTCCCTCTCGACTTACTACGCGTACTGCCTACGTTCACGTACACTGTACGTACCGTCCATTTAATGGAGCTCTTCGCTTTCTATTAATTTGACAACTTCGACATCACTTTTACATCTCTAACCTTGTTCATTGTAAGTACATTAGAACAGTCAACTTCCATTCAACGTCCAAGTATTAAATATATTTTATTTCCCGGGTACCGAAACTTAGTCGTTCAATTAAGTTGCTGAGAGTTTCGTTTAAGGAATAGCGCATTCCCGCCCCGAGAGGAAGAATAATTATTTCATTCGAATACAAATTGTGTGATATTTCATCATTCGTCGTTAATGTAAAATGTAATAATTGCATAAATAATTTAACTATACTTAACGATTTTATTTTGTTTTGCACCTGTGATATAATATAATGTAATAAGTAATTATTGAGCGCAATACATAAATTATCAAAACTCATTAGATCATTAGTCCATATATCATAATATCAATCGACTGAGTGTTAATTAATACCGTGAAGGTATTAACACTCAGTCATAGTATAAAGACTGTGTATGTTACTGTTAACCTGATTTAAGTGAAAGTTTTTTTTTACCCTTAATTGCCATGGGGAGATATAGGGTAAACCGAGCCGAGGGGCACAGCAAGTTCATAAATAATCAAAAAGTAGACTGCGAAGTTCTCCAAGTCTTGGGTAACAAATTATTTTGTATAATTATTGTGTATTGTACAATCCAAAGAAACATTAATGAACTCTTTCACCAGCGTAATACATATATATGTAGGTAGGGAGTACACAATCGATATTAACCTTGACATCTCGTTTACCTGAGGAAATATCGTGGTTTTATTAAACAATTTTCTTGTATTTTCTCTTTGAAGTCCCGTCCCGTAAGGAAATTGGAATAACAATACAATTTTAAGTTCATTAAACAAAATTGCAACAAAAGCAAGTTGATCTGTTGTGTTGCTGTGAAACAAGCAGACCAACTAACGACACAATTTCGCATTACTAACTGCGTGATTATTAATATTATTTTTTTATTTTAATTAAAGAGACCGGGCACGCATTACGCATAGTCATAAAAACTACGAGGAATTTATCTTAAAAAACGATTTTAGGAACATTTCAAGAAATTGAGTCGCGTTCGTGTAGCTTATTCACTGTACAGTATGGCCCTGATTTTCTAAATACCTTTAACTCGTTAGGGTACAGATTAATTAACACAAAATCAAATATTCATAAGTTATTCTAAATACGAATGTCGGTAGATCGTGTTCAACAAGTGTGAACACGTCTTTGTTTATTCAAGTATAAAATATGTCAGAAAATAAGTGTCATCGGCAAATTTTCCCTTGCTTGTTGACTTCATAGTGCTAACAAAACAGACAATGGGTATATTTCCCAACAGCTATTTAACGGCAAGGTATATATTTGGCGAAATATTAACATTTTACGTGGAGAGATCACACCAGATGACACCAGTTGAAACCCAGAGAGAGCAATACTACAGTTTATGTTCAATTTAAAACATTAGACTTTTGAGATCTCTTAACTAGTCTATCTTAGTACGAAAAAGGCACCGATGACTTAATGAGTCCTCCGACGCACAGAAACGTTCATGAAAAGATGAAATTAAAAGCTAATTCGGTAACTGCCACCCATCACTGAGTTGACGTTACCGGACGTTGCTTAATCGTGCAGATCACTAATGCGTGTTTAGCACTAGCCCATGAGCATTTCATTGGATTATTAGCGTTTCATACATTATCAGTAAAACTCCAGGTTATATTCGACGATCGACGACCTCGATGGCAGAGTGGTCACCATGCCGGACGGCCATCCGTAAGGTTGCGGGTTCAATTCCCGTACGGGGTGAATATTTGTGTGAACCACAAATGTTTATCCCAGTCTGGGCTTGTGTGTGAATGAGTGTGTGCGTAGTTTCTGATACCCTAGATACAAGCTTCGAGCTTAGTTAGGGGTCACTTATTTGATTTATTGTTTCCACGAAATAACAATAATAATCAGTCCTAAAATTTTCCGCCGCATAAAACGATGACTCATTTCGTATGGGCTGAAACTATTGATGGTACATAAAATAATATACTACGTGTCTTTAGCACTCACGATTACCGACAAAAAACAACGATTCTATAAAAAAAGTCTGCCTCAAGACAGTTACATGTATTATAAATGAGTAAATATCTCCAGTAAGTAATTGAAAATACTTGTATTGGAACCATCACGGTTTTTCCCCTCAATTATTAACAATATTGTGACTATTGTTTACTATAACGATTTAATAATAAAAATAAGTCCAATATAACTTGATTGTTTCATTTCAGTGGATTGTTTTATCGGTTACTTTTTTACTGTTTTGTTTTACCTTAATCACAGTAAAAGTATTGGTCAACAAATCAGTGAAATGGATGAGTGAAAAGTTTTATGCTATTATTAGGTGAATAGTTTGGTTATAGTAAGTAAACCTTCCTTCGATAGTAGGTTTTTAGCGAATTATAATTTTGGCGCGGTTTGCATGTTTGGCGACTAAAGTTCATTTTGGCAAACGTCCATTTTTCGGTGGTATATAAAAATATTTTCATATGTATCTAAATTATCTGAAAGCTTATTAAGATACTTTGGAGCCTTTAATATTAATTTTAATAAGACATTCTAAAAAGTAGTACAAAGAAAAACGACTTTTGAAATTCACCCATTAATATTGTGGAACAATGTCAATACTGGTTTATCATTTGGTCAGTTTTTGACAAGTTTGGTTGTAAACACGGTTGGGGGGAGGGGGGGTTGGTTCGATGACGTCCCTCTCAGACCCCTCCGACGCCACTAAATAATTAGTTTTTTACTTGACTGATTCGCAAGTCCGAACCGATCACTAAACATGATTTGATAGCTGAAGGAAAAAAACAAGATGTTTTTTAAAAAATAATTATTAAGTTTTATATCTCGTAGTCTTTAATATCACTACAATAATAAAATCGCCTTTTTTAGGAAATGCAAAACAGAGCACAAATGTAAAACTTACAACGCAGCTAAATTAAAAATAATTCAATTTGTAAAATATTGTTGTAAACATCCAATTATTAAAAAAATCTGTTCTAAATACTAAGACTAAGACGAGAAGATATTCTCATCCTAAACTTAACTGTTTATAAACTACTCAATATTTGAAAAAATAAACTTTCGACACTCTCTTAATATTTTAATACGTTTCAATTGTCTTTTGGTTTTAAGTTCTAAGTAAAAAATGTGTTTAATTTTAATGGAATATGTTTTCATTTAAGTTAAGTTAGAATAAAGATTTTACTATGTATTATCACAGTATTAAGTAATAGTAAGGCTGAGGTATTTCTATTCGAAGATTCTTTAAGATTGACATTTCAACTAAAGTATATTGGAAAAAAGAAAATACAGCCGAAAAAACTACGTAAAAATACTGTCACCTTAGAAAACCTAAAATGTCAAATATCTCGGAAACGGTCCACTTTCGGATAGGGTATTCTATACAAAAAAATGTGGCTTTAACTAACTAACAACCCCACAAGATGTAGGTCAACTTACTAGTTCCATTATGAGTATACGTTCATATATTTGGAAGTGATAAATATAACAAGTATTCTAACGGTAATTAGCTTACACAATTTCTCATGAAATATATACACGTATGTACTATGTACATACTTACAAATGTACTATTTTTAAATCTGAATTATAATACCAGAAGTGCAGAAGTTGCATTTATAAAAACAAAAATGTTTTCAGGCTTATTACAATATTCCGTGGCATTGACGAGTTTTTTCTTTCCAGTTCTTCACTTCTGTAAGTGGCTGTCTTTTTATTTATAGTATTTACGCTGTTTTTGAAGGCTGCGAGGTTGTGTGTGACGTTTTACGTCATTGGTAAGACATCTATTTTAAAAATCTTGTAAAGATTTAAAAGTTGTAAGTTGTGTCAACATTTTAAAACTTGATTTTAAATTAGAATATTACCTTTAATACATACCTACGCGATCTAATATTAAGTTTATTAGATATTTTTTTTACTGGTTATAACAATATAAATAATAATTACGATCTTATGTTTATTAAGAAAATGTTTTGAGTTTGGATTTCAGTTATACTGGTTTTGGATAAAAAGGATTTAATTTGTAGAAGAGATCCCAAAATTCAACTATTTTCCCAATCGAAACTACGTAGTACGTTTTTTCAAATAAAATACTGGTAGTATTGCGTATAAGCCAAGCTGATTATCTGTTTTCTTTAGCGAGAATTTTGGGTTGATTAAATCTTAAGTTAACATTTGTGTTTATCCAGCGTGTGCTCACAGACCGGAGACGACAAGCCGACCCTATTTTTAACATCAGCTTTGTGTTACTTTATCCTTATTCCAATCCTTTTGCGTTTCAAAATTAATCTAACTTCAAAATATCGATGGTATATTTATTTTAAAGCTTTTATATGTGTTAACTTAAAGCGGAAACTTAGCTGATTTTTTATATCTTAGGTAAATAATGTGATAATTTAGTGTACTGTTTGTTTCCAATTAAATAAAATTTTAGATGTATCACACATTACTCAGTCTGCGAATTTACACACGACAAGATTATCAGAAATGTAAAACAGAAATCACAATCCCCAATCTAATCCTATTAGAGTATTTTTTATTTATTTGGAGAACTGACATTTAGAATAACTATTAATGACTTTCTAATAATATCTAGTTTTTACAGGAATGACTATTGATTTTGTTTAATTAAATTAAAAAATAAATGTAGTATTCGCTTAAAAACACGTCTAGATTGAACAAACCATGTTGTATAACAACTCTCCTTAAAATCAATAGATCAATCTATAATTATAGACGTGCTCAACGTGCAAAAATACTCGTAGAGTCAGACATGTAAAAACAACGAATTATATAATTATTCCTCTAAAAAGATGTATAATACGTTTGTGTGTCGCTGCCCACACGAAGTCGAGTCGGGTCACCAGATTGAAAGGAATAAATTTATCGCAACTCGTTCACGTGTACGCCAACAAGAGAAAATCAACCATTATTTAGTGATGGAAAATGTTCGATACATTTAGGTCATGAATAATTTTCTAACAATCTGTCAAAGAGTATTAATTGACAAAACAACCTACGTCTTCGATACATTAAATAGGTATATATTATGTTCAATCGTCTGTGATTATCAAGTGCTCGTTAGTCGAGGCACAGTGAGGGGCTCAGTACTAACAAAGTATAGGTACTGTATATTTTTATTTATAAGTATTTTCCAAGGATTTCGTATTCCGTCGGAAATTTTCCAAGTACTTAGTAGCTGCTTGAACTTACAATTAGTACTTTAATTTGAACGTTTTGCAATCTGGAAGAACATTGACGACCAATTTGCTACACTGTACAACAAGAAAATTTTATATTATTTACCTTGCGTTACGTGGGACGAAGCCTGGTAGTACCCTTAAAATTTGTTTCATTGTATTATTTCATGTGTTGCCGTTTAAAATTTAACCTATAGCGTATATTTTAGATTAAGTATATAGTTTTTGCCACAATCAGTTTTCTTTTAAATTGAGTTGAAAGATCTCTCTCGATATAAGGATTGTATTTTCATTGTCCTAGCAATAAATAGTCATAACCAATTATATTTTAACTGTGTAGAGGTCTAAAAATGCTGTGAGCAAACTATATAAAAGATATCTTGGTCTCAGATAAAAAAACAGCCAAATTTGACGGGAAAATCATGGAAAAAATTGAAGATCTAAATAGACATCGGGAAATTTTAAAAATCTCAGTTTTGGCGATGTCTTTTGACACCGACCGAATTGTTGACCAAATTGTATACTGTAAATAGATCCCCGTACACGCTCACCACGTTTGGCTAACCCTCTTCCAAACACCCGGTATTAAAAGATTCCATCGCATTTAATAGTCGAGTGTTCCCAATTCATTAAAGTCAAAACGATAAAGTTGAGCAGCCCATTCACATAGAAACCCATTACTCAAATAAGCAGCGGGAGTCAAGTTAAGCTCCAATGAAACTAAACGACATTTGATTAAAACATACAAGGCACCAGAATCATTCATATTCAGTATATGACAACATGTTTTGAGCTCCTACCTACAGTACAGTGCTCA
Source organism: Timandra comae (assembly GCA_958496195.1). Taxonomy (NCBI): domain Eukaryota; kingdom Metazoa; phylum Arthropoda; class Insecta; order Lepidoptera; family Geometridae; genus Timandra; species Timandra comae. The sequence goes on along the minus strand of OY292353.1, from coordinate 9,060,820 downwards.
TTCAACCATACAAGCTTATTTGACTGATTACGTGATTACATAAATGAGACAAAATTTATTATTGTTTCAAATAAAATAAAGATGAATTGTAGGCACAAAATATTAAATCTTCATCCTCTCAATAATACTTCTGTCAGAGTGACTGAACAGCGGATTCAATTTGATTCCACTGTTCAACCGGAGGTCGAATATATACATCACTATATTTAAGTCGCCTACCTTGGAAATGGACGATTAAACAAAGTTGCGTCCCTACGCTACACACAAACAAATTGCTTTCTGGAAAGAAACGTGACGATACAAAGACAAACCGCAACTTCGAAGTGCTTAGTAAATGTACCCCACCTCTGTATTAATAACTAGCGGCGCCCCACGGTTTCATCCGCGTAGTTCTGTTTCCACCACCCAGGCCCCAGTGACGCCTAAATACATCGCATAAGGTGCTACCTAGCTAGCTCGCTGAGTAGGGTGAGCGGCACGCAGCGACCACGCGTATCTTTTCTTAATACTTACTTTTTAAACTCGTGATATCTTTCAAATGGAATGCCCAAATTGAATAGTTTAAAAAGTTAAATAAAGGTATTTAAGCAGTTTTGAATATGAAGTAATTTATTTTCATAAGGATCAATACCAAGACACAACTGCTTATTCTTTGCGCGTCGACTCATATTTTTTAGGACCAGAACTCGGCCACCGATATGGCACTATCAGTGGCTGAGTATCAAGACACAGCTAAAGACCGCTTTTCCAGCAGCGGAATTTCAATTAATTTTTAAAATAAAATAACACTTTATTGTGGCAAAACTATAATAGTTAGATAAATGCCATTGCGACATTTTATGTAGATAATGATGTGATCTACAAAGTTGTCTTACATTATTTTATTCTATCATTAATAGTTTTTGCAGCTCACGCGATTTAAGAATATTTGAGGATTTTAACACCTTGGGTTACATTATTGGAGTTTTAGTGAGGATCCCTATTTTTTTTTTAAATATGATACTCGGTGATAATGCACCGTTCCAATAGTGAATTTTTGAAATCGGACCCGGAGTTTCGGAGCCTCTTCGTTACAAACAAACAAATCTTTCCTCTTTATAATATTCGTTTAGATTTAGATAATAACTTACTGTTGACACTCGCCGAGGAGCCTTCGAAGTAGCTGTTGGAGAGTGTTCCCGCTAAACTCTCTTCTTCAGAAATCTCAGGAACGTCAATCTGACTCATTGACAAATTAGAATTACTCTGAACTGGAGTCACAGAAGATCGAAGACTAGTCATACTGCCTTGCAATTCGTCCTGTAACCAAAATATTTAAAACACATTTTTATTCAAGTAAAGAACTATTTTAATAATTACATTATATGTTTTTAATATTAAACTTTGCCTAAAGCCTTATTGTGTTATTCTAATAGACATACAATTAAAAAACGATAATGTCGTGCTATCAATTCCATGTCTAAATTATTAACTTGTAACGATTTTATTTACGCCGCAAACCTCAGTTCATATTTCATTTGCGTGAACATATTTTCCAACGACAAAATGAACTTGCCAAAGATTTCAGGTGATCGAACCCAAGACCTAGCACAACACGGCGCGATAACATCTTGTTAATACATTAAAACTTCATTTCATAAAACCAGAAACAGGTACAGCCAGGAATCTTCCTTTTACCTTTCATCATGCTTTTATTAATTATTCGTTTGAGTTTTACTTGTTTGTAAAAGATTTTTATGAAAACAAAGTTAATTAAAAACACCCACTCACATCCACCGGTCTTTCTCAACAGACGGACTTGTTTTTGTAGTTTCAAACTATCATTCAATTAATTAATATTAATTTCAATGGCGTACCTATCAGTCGTAATGCCACTTCCAGATAATTAATTAATGCATTTTTACAATTACTATTGTTACAAAATGCATTTTATCTGAACACAATATATGTATATTTTAACGTTATCAATATTTTGTAAGATCTAAAATGAATGATCACTTACATCATAGAAGTCCAGAGCCTCCTGCTCGTACTCCGTGTTGCTTGTGGAGTTTTCATTCAACGATTGCAGGGAAATTGATATACGAGAACAATTTGAATCTCTTCTCGGTATCGACGGACAAGTTTTGCTACCCAAAGACTGTCGTTTAAACATTTCAGTAGTGTTCTTGAGGAAACTATCCATTTTTTTTCTAAAAAATGATGATTTCCTTTCCAGTGGTAATTTACCAATCGTATTAAGATCTAACTCAGACTGTGACAGCCCCTTGCAATTTGCCAACAATGTGTGGTCAAGGGACAGCTTTCTGTCTCGGACCTTCACTGTTGGACTTTGGGTTGAAGTATAGTTTATATTTTTCGCTTCACTAACTTCGGTTTGACCCGACTCTTCTAAACCTTCAGACAAACTTATTGATTTGTGAATAACGCATTTGTCTGAGTCTGTTTTGGTCTCACTATCACAGTCGGTGTTACCTGCTTCGTTTATATTCAATATAATACCTTCATCATTTTCATCTTCTTCATATTGTAATGTGTCACTATCTATATTACTGTTGGCCACAATCACATCATTAGTTGCGCTCGGCGGTTCTCTATCCTCACCTTCACCGCTAGTGGCGTGTTCAAAAAGGTCCTCACTTTCATTAAAATCCTTGTTTTCCATCACTTTGCTGCCACGAGGTGCCTTTATTCTCATACTGCTATTCATTTTCACAGTTCTTAATATTTCTCTTATTTTAAGATTTTCTCTCAAAGTCTTGACGTCTGCAATAAACGACGGTTTTTCTTTTTCAACATACTTGTTAGGTTTCTCTTTCTTGGATTTCTGTTTAGTTCTTTCCATTGTGACACTAATTAAACTGTTTAACTCACAACACCTTTATTACAAAATACTATAATGGCAACATACATATATGATGTGTAAAAAATGTGATACACATACACGTCTTACACCTGTATAAATCGTTCAATCATAGTGATGGAATATTGACGATAAGAATTAATCGCTAGTGCAGAGATACGAGTGGACGCGTCCAACGAGCGAGTGAACGAGCGCACTCGAATATTGTTTCGAATAACTCGATGTAACATATAATTATTAAAGGAAGCGACCCGAGTAGGTAGTCCTAAGGAGCGCGCTACGTCACACGAGAAAACATGTTGCGGCAACAAGCGAGTCGAGTAACACTGATTAGTTTGTGGGCCTTGTACCTTCCTTCAAACTTGGTATCGCACATATACTCACTTTATCTAGAATTCACTCTTTATCTCTGATAATATATCACTCGTCTATATATAATAAAGATGTTTAAAAAATATTCTCGTACACGTTTTAAATAATTATATGTACTTACTCATAAGTACATATATCGATATGTTAGTGTTTCAACTATACACAAACTACATTTGTTTAAACCACAATTAAATAAGTAAGACAATTGTCTCTTAAATGAAAATGTCTCACACACGTTGTTGTTAATGATAGTGTTTAAACTATTTGAACAATACTATGTACAATATTTGTTATAATGTTATTAAGAACCGCAATAAAATAAGATAATGAATTGCGACAATCTATAACTATTCGATCGATAGGTATTATCTTGTGTACATAAGTAAATTTATATCTAAGAAATATGTTTATCATGTTTCTTGAATGATTTTAACCAAAAACTATAAATTATTATGATAGGCTGCAACTGTTCTGTAATAATTGAAAACTGGTTGTTATTTTATTGCTGTTATTTAAATGCTGAAAACTGTAATTAGCAGTTAATTCAACGAAACATGCTTCGTTTTAATTTAAGTATATAATAAAAAAAAAATCGAACTTAATATTGAATGGATAGATTTCTTATATTTTCTAATTACTTTGCAGATTATGTGAATAAAAATAAATAAGTAGAGGTACTTAATTCTGGGACGACTTTACTATGTAGTTATCAATTTTGTGATAAGGATCAACGAACTCACAGCAATCTACTTACCTGCATGTGTGCTGTGCCATTTACACTAATGAGCGTAAAAATGATAAACTATTGGTAGGAAAGTACGGTTGGAAATAGAACCAGCCAATTTTATTCCATGATACCAGTGAAGACGGTCTGAGAGCTGCCACCGCGCGTTAAACTGATAACTCGGTTAGTGTCATTCACAGCCAATTTATTTACTAGTCAGTGCAAATAGTAACACAAAAGAAACATATTTTCAGTTCAATACATTAGTGTACTACGTTGAATTTTTGACCATTCTTAAATTATATTTAAAAAACAAACTTGTATTCATTAGTTTGTCGTATAAAATGAACATAAATAAAGTAAATATGTAGTACAATCTGTGTTATTTCTTGGGTGCGTCAGGTACATCAAATTCGCTGACTTGTGCGTCGACCAACTGCTTGCTCCTCAGCTTAATTATGGCATGACTGGGCACGTTCGGGTCATCCATTTCGAACTCAATCAATCCTGCAACAATGATTAATAACGACGTTAAAAACCCAACATGTTTACGTAAAACATAGCCTTTAATAAGGTACCCGGAGGCGCCCCACTCCGCTCGCCGTGACCCCCTGACCGTGACCTCCTTACGTGAACCCTTCAAGGAACCAAATTTCAGGTTGATACTCCGTATAGCTCTGTATAGCTGTCGAAATTTCGGTGCGTTTTTTAACACAACTTCGGACGAAGCACGCTGACACATTTGTCTATTACATTTTAACTGTATACCTATTGTTTTCATATTTGTTAGTTATTACTTACTTTGGTTATGTATTTTTTTTGCTTTTACGTCTTATTTGAATTGCAATAATTGTACATATGTTTGGGTTGATTAAATTATGAGGAAAAATTTCAAGCTTAATTTCGTGTTTGCATGATTCGCTTTTGAATGTTTATGTTTTTAACCCCACCGTTAGATTTTCATAGTCTCTAAGAGTGTTTCACCCCTTATCACCTACTCTACAATGTACAACAGGTCCCCATAACGCTCGAGTAAATCCCCATTTAGCATCGTGGGCTCCCCTACTAATGTAATCACAATTGGCATAAAGAAAATACTGTCATATTCTGACAAAATATCATAATTTAGGAGTTTGCTGTAAAGCTCTGTTTAAGCGGGGCGCACCAAGTAAATAGGCCCATCCATTTCATACGTAGTATAATTTGGTTCCGCTCCCACAATTCATTGAGGAGTAAGCTACATTACACACGAGCCTCGAGTCCTTCCGGGCTCCGAAGTTGCATGGGTGCTAAGCGGGTATTAATCTTCCTTTTATAATAATGACTCACGTTTGGGACTGAACTAACAGACTTCCCGCGATCATATAAAATGTTACAATGTAGGAAGCAGAATCAAAGCTTCGATATGGAGTAAGTATTTAATTAATTTTTCTTTTACTTCGGTGGACCTAAGTAGACTTTATTGGTATCGGGTTTTAACATTTAATCTTTTAATTAACTTAATTGCAGCGACCGACGACACAAAAAGATCTGATCTTAGACTTATTGAAATTTATTATAGAACCAACCAATAGAAATGAAATTGAGATAGTTCGAACAGTAATTAATTTATGGGAGGATCATTTTATCTTTACGCATATTAAAATGTAGTCTCCGACTATCAGAGATATTATTTAACTTAGTTAAAATCGTTTAGTGAAGAGAGTGAAAGAAATAATATAACATTGAAAGGAAGTACATTGTGTAACTTTTAGCAGAACTCCAATATCCTTCATTTGACAAAGTGTTCGCGGTGTAGTATAGAATCACCAAGTTTTCTGTGTCGGTGACAGCGTCGATGTAATCGCATCTTTTGGTTGGCAGTTAATTGAAAATGTATCAAAATGACAATAGTAGCTTCCACTTTTGGCCACCGGCTCAGAAAACTTGGTGACTTCTTCTTTATAATATTAGTAAAGAAAAGGTTAAAGCTGACCTCCTTCAGCCACCACTTCGTCCCTGTACTTCTCCCGCATGGTGCGCGCTAGAATACTGTGATAGAAGAAATTGGCGTGCGCTCTCACAGCGGGGGTCACGTCCATCTTAGACACAGCTTGGATCAGAACGTTTAGCTTTTGCCGCGCCGTCAGTATCAACTTGTCAACTGGACAGGATTACAAAGAAACAATATTATTCCCAAAATTAAATAAACATATATTTCGCGGGAACTTTCAAAATATTTGTAGTTATAACAAACTTTTCAATGTTACAATCACAAGACCCATTTCTTCAATCCTTTTTTTATTTATATTCAATACATAGGCATCCTTGAAGGAATCAAAAAGGAACAATCGCGGGGGGACTTAACCGCGAGGCACAACTATTACTTCATATAAGTATGTGTTTAGAAATGTGTTTAAGTTTTGTGTTGAGTGTGTACTTACAGTCAGCTTCGAGGTAGGGCACTGGCTGCACCAAGTCGTCGAACGCGTACTGCATCGCGGCGGGCACGTTCACGTTATGCCGGGACATGTTCGGAGTACCTGACACAATACGTATACTATAATAATCTTAATTAATATTAGATACACAGTATGTTAGATCATCATCGTCATCAGCTCTCATATGTCCGCACCGAGGGGCTCGAGCCTACCGTGAATTGGGGCGATTAGGCTTAATTCAACTACGCCGCGCTGGCCAAGTGCGGGTTGGTCGACTTCACACACAACCTTAATATTTCTTTTCTGGTGTATGCAGGTTTAACTCTGTGTTTTCCTTCACCGTAAAATATATTAGGCACCTCACCTCACCTCATTAGCTAACCTCAGTGAACTGCCGGACATAGGCCTCTCCCAATATACGCCCTATCTTCGGATCTCCTTTACCATTCATGCTAATTTCTTTATTTTTATACTACGGATATACGTCTAAATAAAATAATATATAATAGTTCTAATTTATAGGTTCATCTAATTGCTCTGTGCATGATTGTAACCGCAAAATCTCAATATTATACGGGAAAAGAGATTTCATAGTTATTTCTAACAAGCTTGGTATTACAGTTGAACATTTTCAGTTTAGTTGTGGCTGTGTAATTGTGCAACAAACGTCTAAATATGAAAACAGACAAAAAATCGTTTAGTAATAAAAAATAAATGTGTGTAGGCGCATAACTTCAAAACGACTACCAAATTGGCTAATACTTTTTTGTTATATTCGTTATAGTCAGGGCAAGATTTGTGTAAATTATATTTGTTTGGAATCCCACTGTAAAACTGGGCCTGTACGAAGCCGGGGCAAGGTTTTTAACATTAGATTTTAAAACAGTTTCCTTTCACCACATTCTCGGTTGATAAAAGCCGAGTCGAGCAACACTTACGTAACGTTCACGTCAACATATTACGAACTTAGCTTTTGATAAGAGACAGCTTCCAGTTGCGTGGTTTGCTCAGTCAGTCTTGCATAACACAACTCATCTGAAGACAGTTTAAAACCTACGCATTGTGAATATGTAACAACATTTTCAACACCTAAACCTCATATAACTAAATCATATAATGGACAGTTAACTTATAACACTTTAATTTAGTCCTATGTTTCATAAAATATATACGATGTTAAATTTTTAGGAGCAAAATAATTTTTGAGTTCCTGTCTACCAGAGAACAGGTTTCACAAAAGAATAGGCTAAAGCATGCTTAGTCTAGATATTTTTTCTTTTGTTTTTTTAGCATTTTTTCAGACTAGTTCAATTTTCAACAGCACATACATTTTTAACAAGTTCTTTGGCTTTTATATAAATGTAGTAAGTATACCGTTGAAATAAGGAATAAACAGAAAAGTATTTAAAAGAGTTTTAAATTCCCGACTCCAATTAATTTTCTTTTTAATCGTGTTGAAAGATCCCCTATAAGATTTCTATTTTTCATTGAGGTATGAACTATTGGTTCCACAAATTATTTAGACCTTGTAGGAGTCTGAAAATTTTGTGGATAGACCAGATGATATCTGAGACCATAACCAATAAAAAAATTGACTTGAAACCAGCTCAAAAAAAAGTAATAGGGAAAATAGTCGCGAACTTGGAAAAAAAACAATTTTGGCGAATATTTTTTAATTTTAACTAACTAGGAAATTTTTGATCAAATTGTATCTCTCAATAGGCCCGGGAACACGCCCACCACGTTTGGTTAACCCTCTACCAAACACCCGGTATATTTAGACAAGGTCAGATAACTAATTGAATAAAAAAATCGTACTGACTACCCTATTATCTTAAAATGAGATATATATATTCTATACATACATACAGTCTTTTTTATGCCATAGAAAGCGATAGTAAGTACTGCTCCTGCCACGGTTCTATTTCCTAGTTTTTATCACTATAAGTACCTAGTAATTTAACCACCATTGTTAATAACAACTTATTTATTTGAGTCAAAAGTAAAGCATTTACTACATAAGTATCCAATATACTGGTAAATAATAAATCTATGTAATAATAATCCTAGAGAAAAATATTGAAACGTTTCTGAATATAAATGTAAAGGAGAAGGAAACCTTCAGCTTAGTTATTTCTACGAATGCACCTGTAACATTTTTCATCGCAATAGAAACTATATAAATGCTTTGAATCTGGTGTCGGCTATTTTTAAGAGCTCGTTGCACAGCCCCTTTACAATTTTCACTGTACTTACCTAGACCTACTGTATGTTTATTTCAAGCAAATAGACAAATTAAATAACAATTTTAGTAACACCATTCGTTTAGAAAGATTTTAATAGGAGAAAAATCTTATGAAACAATCCTGTTGTGGAAATTAAAATCATATATAGAACCACTTACTTCAGGTATTATCTATCTTCCACTGACGGGCGAAGGATTGTCCCTCACTAACGCTATTTATGTATTAAATATGTACTCTCTCGAATATGTTATACAAAATACACTTTTAAGTACCTACCTATTAATCATTCATTCACTAGCATCGCCCCGCGGTAATCCGAATCAGCTCCCTATTGGTCGTAGCGTTATATTATATAGCCTAAAGCCTTCCTCAATATCTAACACTTAAAGATTTTTTCAAATTGGACCAGTATTTCTAAGATTACCGCGTTCAGCCAAACAAACACATAAAACAAACTCTACAGCTTTATAATATTAGTGTAGATGGCATAGATGGACATTGCTTATTATGCAATATTTCCATTATTTCTTATGTTCATGAATCATGAATATAGAAAATCATTAAAAATATATTCATACCTTTTCCTAAATCAACATACAAAAACGCAGTGCTTAATACCCTTCGATTTATTCTAGTAAAAAATTCAATTAAAATTTAGCGTATGTATGTAATAATCAAATTTTCCATCTCGCTGCACCTACAGCTATTCTTAGAACGGAAATTTCCAACGTTTTGCTTTTCCGATCTGGGTCCTGGGATGGATTTTGAATAATAATATCAGAGTGAGTAGGTGATGCAAACAATGTATGTCGCACTGTATGTAAATATCCCTGTCATCATGCATAGAATATCGATTACAAAATTGTAATGACGTCAAATGTAAATTTTGCGTTCGAATATTGGAGAGTTATTTCCCGAGATACGATGCGTAGGTAATATACGGTGACCAACAATATACAGCGCATATTGGTATAGTAGTTGTAATGTATGTACGTACACACACTGGTTGGTATGGATCAATCATAATAGGGTTTTGTTCTAAATCATTCGCCGGATCGTACGGCGCCATTTATTCGAACGACAAATACTGTCAAAGGAATCATTTGATATATAATCGTATTTTATCCCGAACCAATGGCGGCAGTCGGAGATATATCTAATTAAGAGGAGTCAAAATCCGCCTCATTAATTAATTAAGTAAATATAACGCAAATGAAATGTGTTGTTATTATTGTATTTTATAAGTTTGTTAAACAACTTCCAATCGTGACAATGCTCATGTTACATCTCAATAAAATGCTTTGTAGGTACATGCAATGTAATGCAAATCACAAACTTGTATCGTATCACAAACGTTATTACATTAGTAAATAAAATAAAACAAATCGCAATATCGTTTCACCCAGAAATCCTTATGACAATATTCAATATGTATATAGAAAAATATGGATATTTACATGTCAGTTTTGTATTGTATGTGATCGTGAACAAGTGGTAACCATTTGTGCACACAATGTGTGAATGCATACAACACAACAGAGAGACCATCACGTCCGAGAGAACGGAAGGGACTCCCGGAGGAAGGCCAACCGTTCCTTTAGTGTTTTCGCAATACAAACAAGTCGCCCGATCGGAGATACAATTGCGTACATCCGCCAGAGTAACATTAAATGCTTACCCACTTTGGAAAGCAGCTCATTGATTTGTTGCAAAGACGTCTTCATTTCAATAATTAGTTTGCCCTTTTCGTCTAGTGACTTCGTTAGATTAGCTTCTTCACGACGCTCTGCTTCCATTTGATTAAGAATCTGTTTCTTTTGCTGCAAGAACCTATAAATTAAGTGATACAGATTAATTGTAATGATAATTGTAATAATAAAAAAGTGAAGTAAAAAATATTTATTGCGATAAACAAGTAGTGGTAACAAGTACATACATGTTGGTGTTATACATTTATATTAGTTTATCTGTTTTCTAGCATACACAGGTAGTGCGTCGAGTGTCACTCAGGCACAAGTTACAAGTCACCTCACCTAACCACAAAACAAGACAATTAGGTCAACTTGGACCAGAGCGATAACGCTCATCCACCTGTGAAACCCTCCATAATTTCTCGGTATTCTCAAGTGTATATAGATACACTTTGGAATTGTCTGTTGATGTATAGACATCAACAGACAATTCCAAACCTTACCTACAATAATCTACAAACAATTACAATAAAGCACGTGTCACTATATTATTTATTTTAAGAGTAACATTAAAGACTGTAAGAGAAAAGGAGGAGGTAAGTTCCCAAATTTTAGGCAAAGTCGTTTAAATAGATGATTTCTGTTCAATTGCAATAAACCAAACCTGGCGTTGCTTTTTCATTATTTTGAATGAAAATCATAATGACCCAATTAGGATGGGAAAAATCATCGTAAGTATTTCGATAAAATCGTTTCAAAAATAATAAGTAGAGTAAAATAGTCCTGATGAATGTTTCATTCGCTACTTAACTCACAGACAACAATAAGGTTCATTATAACAGTCGGTTTCTTGGACTAATTTATACGTATAGAATTGGGTACACATTATAATCAAAGGATATTGTTTGCAAATACACCCAATCATAAAAAAGACCTGATTTATATATTGAATTGGAATAAATTGATATCTGGAGGTTGTTTTCTTTAGTAAATAACAAATTGAATCTCTGGGACCTACTCGTAATCAAGTAACTGTTTGGTATCTATAGATAAACCAAATTATTTGTAATAAACCCGACCACCACATACTGTGTATTAAATAAATCTAGACAAATCAAATGAACACACAACACAATTATTTGATCAATCATCCTCGTTATAAGTACCGACTAGGTCCACTGTCTGTATCTAAAGTTTAAAAACCACATACAAACTGACTCCTAAACACATTTTTTATGGATTAAGCTAATAATTAGGTAGTAAGGAATTGTTGTAATAGGTAGTTAATAATATAATCTGATATCAATAACATATCCACCTCCATATTTGATATAATTAGGTTTGTTAATTATTAATATACTGTTGTATTAAGTTGTTGTTGTCATAATCAAGTCGATAAAATATTAATTTTCTTCGCTAATACCCTACTAATATTATAAACGAGCTATAAACCGCAATTTCACCTGCGCAATTCTGCTTTTTAATCCAGTATTTCAAAACAAAAAGTCTTTTATAAGAAACATCTGTACAAAAATATGGCCGTAAAGTGTTAAGCTGTTTTATGAGTTACAAGGGAGTAAATAATCCACCTTCGTTTCATGTATTAAGTACATACTTGTTAACGTTTGTACCTCTTAATATTTATCAAGTAAAGATTTTTAGGCACTTCTATTTTGTTTGTTAGTCGGGTAAAGCCGCAGGACATAGGTAATAATTACATTACACGTACGAACAATGGATTTATTTTTATCCCAGACATAACCTAATACCTGGTATATTTCATTACCTCCATACTCCATTATAATGTTGAGTCGAGGTGCAGAACAAACGGCACCAACCCTTTTACTCAGACTAGACTGTCCATCATACAAACAAAAGAAAAACAACAATAGGTGAAGTTTAGTCTCCGCTTACACCCCAGTACACTCACCTTCGAAACTCTATTCACGCACACAAATTGAAACCCTCTTTATAACGTCCTACACACAAAATAAATTATTTCGTTACATTTTATTTCTATCACTAGATCCTTATTCAATCATTTTATTAAAAAACTAGCTTCTGCCCCGCGACTTCGTACGCGAAGAATAGTTATTTTGGGCTAACGCTAAATATCGATGTAATAAAATAACTTTAATCAGTATGTGGGTCTGGCAGTCGAGATTAAAATTAAACAATAAACACGCCTATATTATTCGTTATCACTACATATGTAGTATAAAACAAAGTCGCTTTCTCTGTCCCTATGTATGCTTAGATCTTTAAATCTACGCAACGGATTTTGATGCAGTTTCTAGATAGAGTGATTCAGTAGGAAGGTTTTTAGCATAATTTTATCCCCATATTCCTATGGGAACGGGAACTACGCGGGTGAAACCGCGAGGCGCCGCTTGTGACATATAAATTAGGTAAACTTTCATATTTTATGTGCACTACATAATTAAAATACCCCTATTAGATATGATTCAGGACAGGCCCTAGCCCCTCCTTAGGTAGCTGATACTGACCCCCTAATATCAATTCCACGCCACTACCTCTTCCACCCCACTCACCTTCCACACTAATACATCTTCCACACCGCTCCTACTTCCACATCACTCATCATTACTTATTTCTAGTCTTGTACCTTCGGTAGGGAACCCCTACGCCACCGACGCTCTACATCACACCGTCCTACATCCACACTAATCCCATTTCCACATCTCTACCACTTCAACGCCTATCCCGCATCCACACCACTCCACTCCACTTCCACGCCACTACCCCTTCTACCCCACTACCACTTCCATCCCATTTTTTCATCTTTTCTTCGGAAGAGTCGGCGTTTCATTACACAATACATATTCAGTAAAACGCCGATTATCTGAATTAATTGGGACCGGGGTCCATTCGGATAATCGAATATTCGGATTATCGCACATAGACTGCACATAGCTGGACTCGCGCACGAAGGGTTCCGTACCAAAAAGGACAAAAAAACCCATTTGTTGTATTGAGAAGCCCCGCTTAAATATTTATTTAATTTTATGTATTTTTTCCTATAGCGGCAATATAATAGAAATACATCATCTGTGAAAATTTCAAGTGTAGCTTTAGCTATCACAGTTCTTGACCTTGAATATGCATCATTCTCTCATAGCATACATCCAATGTCCATGGTTCTTGAGATAGTCTGGTGACAGACGGACGGTCGGACAGCAAAGTCTCAGTAATATGGTTCCGTTTTTACCCTTTGGGAACGGAACTCTAAAAACGATGTCACACGTAGAATAAACTATATTAAGTTTAACAAACACAGTTCTACAATATCTATAGCTCATTTAAACATCTCGATTCAAAGTAAGTTATTTTATTTTATTTATTTATATTTAAGTTGCAATCCCACCGGGCCTTAACAAAAATCCCTACTAATATAATAAATGCGAAAGTAACTCTGTCTGTTTGTCTGTCTGTTACCTTTTCAAGGCTAAACTACTGAAATAATTGACTTGAAATTTGGTACAGGGGTAGATTATGGTCCGGGAAAGAACATAGGCTACGGTTTATCCCAAAATTCCCACGGGATCGGGAACTCCCGATCCCGTGGGAATTTTGGGATAAACCGTACTAACTAGCTACTACTAACTACTACTAACTAGCTGTGCCCCGCGGTTTCACCCGCGTAGTTACGCGGGTGAAACCGCGGGGCACAGCTAGTACAAAATATAATAAATCACAACAATTAATAGAGGTACATTACATAGTAACTTAGCACCGATTCGGATAATTGGCGATTCGGTTAATCGGCGTTCTACTATATTAGAAAGTGTTTTAGATTCTGCGAAAAATTCTGGAAAGATTCTGGATTGTAATTAAGTGAATCTATGTACTTACCTATAATAAGTGGGTGATAAAAAAAAAACCCTGCTCGACTTAACTAATTTCATATCATAAAGCTAAAATCGATAAATCGCACATGAATAATAATTTTCGTATAGTAATATTTTAGATCGAAAATGTCTGAAGATATGATAAGCAGAAATCAAATTATGAGTAAAATATCAGAAAATATCTAATTAGGGCGAGCAAAGCGAAGCCCTTGTAACGCAACAATGCAACAAATTGGTGGTACATTTTATGAAAAAACTACTTCACCTACAGATTTGATATTTGAAATAGTTATTTAAATTAATGTCTAGATTTATAATGCGGGGTGAAGAATATTGATAAATATCTATTAATAAGTAAAAATACGGTATTTTTTTATTTAAGTACCTATTGTTTTGATACGCTGCCTCATTTTCCGTCAATTTATTTTAGTCCGCCATTTTGTCATTCAGCTGTCAAATTACAAATTGAAACACATGTCAAAGGAGTTTTGATATCAATTTCGACTCAAATCAACCCCAAAATAACTTTTTACCCCTTTTTAATCATGTTAGGTGATGATTTTAAGAAAAATGAGTATCACATATTTAATTAATCTTTTTGAAGAACATTTATGCCAAGTTTGAACTTAATCAGACCGAGGAATCACGTTGTCCCATACAAACTTTGCAACCCCTTTTCACCCCTTTAGAGGTGGAATTTTCAAAAATCCCTTCTTATCGGACGCCTACGTAATACAAATAACACACCCTCCAAGTTTCAGGTCTCTCCGATCAGCGGTTTAGGCTGTGCGTTGATCCATCAGTCATTCAGGACAAAGCCTTTTATATAATGATATAGATATAGATAATAGGAAAATACATTGTTTTAGTAAAATAAAAAGGTTTGAATATAATAATCTACTTTTGTTACTGACTGTACCTACATCTTATCGATTAATGTACTGAACTTGACCTTTCGTTTGCGTAAATATCTCATGAAGGATGGAGGTAAAAATCTTAACAAAATCATATGCTTTTATTGCGATAAGTAAACCAACGAATTTGTGTATTGTTTATACTTTATAAATTATATTATAGAGTATAAACAATACACATATTCGAGAAAGCAAAGGTTCTTCCTAAAATAAAGGATAAATTATTGAGTACAACAATGTAGAGTTAAAACCTTTTTGACAAGTCATCCAGGCATAAATGATACGTCTACGAGACGACGGCTCCTCTTATTTGCAATTTACAAACATGGCGCCGAACAATTTCTCGAAACGAAATATGTTTGTTTATTATTTCTAAGAATCTATTCAAAAGCGTAAAATATAGAAGAACATTAATAAGATTCTGGATAAGAATTTAAATCCAAGGAAAATTGTTTGTTTGGTCAGGTTTTTATTATTAAAAATAAAATAAATGAAACTATGGGTTGTTTATAAATAATTCCTGGCATGACGAATGAATTCAGAATCCAAATGTAAGATTTTTTTTGATAAGAAGTGGAATTTCCCAGTTCTTTTTCATAAAGTATAATGAAGTATTTTTAGTTTTCTTTGATATCAACTTTTCCTTTGGGGTCCTTTGAGTATATTTCATATCAAATAGGGGTGCTAACTGCAACAAATAAACCAAACATCCAATAATGCCAATTAGCGAGGGAAGCCAATTGCAAAGTAAGTTACAAAGAGGTTGCAAGATGCCTTTCAAATGGAAGCAACCAAGTATTGCGCCGCAAATGAATAGACATCTACGGCAAAGACTCGCCCCGTCAAACGGAGACGACTGTTCCGAGAATTAAGATGTTTATCAAGGAGATTATTAGTGCTTATTACGTTGTTATTATAAGACTATATTTTCTGATACTGTCAACAATTTGCCAATTAATTTATGAATTTGCAAAACGCTCTAAGATAAGTCGATCTGTTACAACCGAAAATTTAAAATTAATGACTAATAATCCCATCTCGAGGGGTGCCATTTTCTAAAATTTTCTTTGAAATATACTTTGTCTTGACTTGTTACTAGCCAAACATAAATGTATACAATTTTATAAGCTAAAAAGGTGCAGCCGATTTGAAAGACGGTGAAACATGTGTGGTGTTTAGGTAGATAGGTAACATTGAAACCTTATGTACATAAATTTGTATGTACTTCTAATTTAATACATTTACTAATATACTATGCGAAAGTCTGTTTGTTGCCTTTTGACTAGTGAATCGATCAAACCTGTCATGGCTACCCCAAACCAGAACCTCATTTTGAGATTGAATGTGACGTACATACATCGAACTAGAGCTAGGAACACGTTCGATCAGCTCTTTCAAAGAGACGATAACGTCCGGTGGGAAGGCAAATGGAGAATATAGATTCCAACGGGTACACGTCTAAGTGCATCCACTGTGTACACATGATGTGCACCCAACTGTAATGACTAATTAATCTGTAGGTACACGTCAATACAGCTCTTTGATGTCTGACACACTAATATGTGAACTACATATGTATCTATCTTAATTACCAAAGATATGCATTTACTCATTAGTGGTTTTGAGATATTTTTTGATTAGGTTTTTGAGGGCTCTACGCGCAACGACTGTCCATAATGTTTGTATTTCAACCGTGACCAAGGAAAAAAGAAAATTGTACGCAGCTACATATGAATAAACACATATTTTAATATTTCAACAAAGATCAACTTTTAGTTTATTATTATGTCAATGATAATATTAATTTTACTAGTGAAAGACAACTTTAATACTTTAAAATGGACAGGAGGCTTAAACTATTTTGACCACTATAATCCCAGACGGCGACCTTCGCATTTCTCTGAATTTTACTCATATATTAAATTTATTAAAATAATAACAGACTCAAATATTGTATATCGAAATGAAATCTACTGGGAACAATGTACATTATAAAGTACTTATGACGATAAGTTCAAACTGTAAGCAATCTTACATTTCACGTTATAATCAAATCGACGGTTGGAGCAACGATATAGTATCAATTTAGAACCATTTCACATTTAGCACAACTCTAATTTTTACCTCAAGCACCTAAGTACATATAAAAGACTAGTAGCTGTATCCCGCGGTGATACTCGTATAACTTCTTATTACTTTTAGACCTTATAAAAATCACCTGCGTGCCAGATTTCAGGCGTTCAGTGTGTGTTAATACTTGATTAATAAGTCAACAGTCAGCCATTAACGGTTGCCTTATAATTATACTTATATAGAAAACTATCATGGCCGAAAAACTGGAGTGAAATTTGACTCTAATATCTTTATAATTTGGCTCTAATGTTTGTCTTTATTATGACGTAAATATCTAATGAGGATGATTTTTGGAGGCTTCGCAGGGGTTCTTCTGAGAAATACGTACTGTTTACAATAAGAGAGGAGTCAAGAAACAAATAAATAGGTTCGGTACTTTTTGAAAAACAACCACTTCATATGTTTTTCCTATAAGTTAGATTAAAACGCAAAACTTATTAATAATAAAATATAATCAATCAAACTTGGCGCAACCGAAGCTACAAAACTGAGTAAACAAGATGATTAGTTTTATAAGTAAATATTTATTTAGATATAGGAATACCTACAAGAGACAGAATTTACGCATGTTGGTATTAAATCATAAAGAGATTAAAGTATTGAGAAATGTATTAATGTGGTGTGTTGAAGTCGTCAAAGACATTTATAGACATTTTATTCTGATTTTAGAGAACAGATTTGTCCCAGTACCTTGGTCATGACAAGAAGGTCGGCACGCGGTCACCTCGCCAGTAATACCTGAAGTGACAATCCGTGCTAAAACGATTTCAACCTTAATTTGGAGACAATCACCGAGTACCTTAAACGTAAGATCGGCATCGGATACAAATAAATAATTCAATTCAGTTAAATGAAATAATTTGGTTCTTCACTATTCTGTCAGTCACAAATTCAGATTATTATTATTCACAAATGTACTTACAATGATTAGGAAAGTTTTAAGACATTTTGAAATCATTTTCAATGAATAAATAACTGTTCAATATACGAAATGTAATTACTAAAACGAGTTAATAAAAGCACTGTTCGTTTGTTAAGATTTATCGTGTGCCAAAATTGACGCTAAATAAGATATTCTCTTAGTAAGGTATTACTTACTTATATTTGGCGTAGGGGACGGGCGTAGAGGCCTTTGACTTCCGATCGGAAGGTGCCTGGTTCGAATTCCGAAACGTACCAATGTCGTTTCAATTTTCGAATTCTTATGTACGTATACGGTGAAAGAAAACATCGTGAGGAAACCTGCACGCACCTCCGTGGAAATTTTAAGGTTGTGAGTTCGAAAGGGCGTACCACTTGAATAGTTTTTCGAAAGAGCATACTTCACAACGATGGCGTTCGAAATTACATACCACACCCCCTTAATTCAGGGTAGGCTGTATAATGATGATAGGTAGGTAATCTTCAATTAAATATCTCTCTTAGATAAGTACCTTCTTACGAAAATAACAAGAAATTCTAAGATTATAATATGGATTTATTAGAAGAGCTGTCTGTTGAGGAATTGCAACGAGTAATCTTGTTAAGGCCACAGATCTAATCTACTCGTACTTTGAATGTTGGCAGCAATCGCTAGGTTCGTAGAATTATGTAAAATAGGATAAAGTAAGTAACAAATGTGGAATTCAATAAAGTATTCCTTGTTTGTTTCAAGAATAGATTTGCATTTTAATTAACTTACTTTGCCGGCGCCAGCAATTAAATTGAAAAGATGACAGTCGGATTTTTTTAACTTAAGTATTTATTTGTTGGACAATATTAAATGAAACTTACTCTGAGTAGATCAGAATTATACATACACATATAAAAGCGCATTAGCGGTAAGGCACAGCACAACTAACCATCTTTTTTCTACTTTTTTACCACAAAACTTCTACATCTGTAAGTGAAACCGTGGACCAGGCAGAGTTTTTTCATCGTTTTATTATGAACCTACTCGTAGTATAAACTTAAAACCAACAACTTAATAGAAATTAAATATGTACATTTTATAATCACTTGCGCCCGCCAGTATACCTCGAAAACTTTGCAAAGTTTTCTCCTGATAATAACCCACAACAGAAAACAATTAGTGAAATCGGTCAGCCATGCCGTGATCAAGGGAAATAAGTAGGGATTATTTTTAATATAAATAGATTAAGGAAACCAATAATGTAATTCGAAGACATTTTGTTAATACAAAGACGTAGTTAATGAAAGTGTAGTGGGAATGTGTATTTTAATTTTTAGCGCACTCGAAAATATTATTTTCAAAACGTTTGATCCCTTTATCAGAGTACAAAGCTGGTACAGAATTTGAAGTCCTCTTTAGAACCGCAACGCAATATTAATTTCACATTATCCGACCTCAGACTCATAAGAAACTTTCGTCTGTGCCTAAAATATAGATATTCAATGTACTCGTATTGTAATTATAAAACGCTTGAAATAATACGTCGTGTCTCGGTTGAAACATTTGAATCAGATAAGTTGAGATCTAAGTTATTAGTTTACTAATATATTTAACCAAAGACTAAAATAGTTTAGTGGCTTTTTCTCATGACTTAACTCGTATTACGGATTTTATTGAAAAAGTTTGTTAAATTAACTAAGAAGTATCATCAATATAAAAATCAACTAATAAAGGCATGTTGGATTTAAATTGTAAGTATTCATTCATATATTGCATTAAAATATTGCTTATTTTGTTAGGAAAACATCCGCTGTCACGATTCTGTTGAATTTTAAAAGTGTAGTCAAGTGCTTTCAAAAACAAGCAACACAACAAGCGAAATCCAAAAATCGAAATCGATAACATTGGTATAAAATATTTACAAAGAAACAAATCAGTTAAGTGGAAAATTACACGTTATACAATAACTGTTATACTCGTAAACATATGTAGGTATTATGAATGGTTTCCTTCGTCATTCCTTCTCCTGTTTCTTTTGATCCTTTAAAAAAACTTCCCTTTTAATTCTTAGCATTGTTTCTCGCTAGCATTTCTCCGAATTGTTGCGGAATAGCTAAACATTTTTGTTACATAAAAGTGTAGGATGGCTGGAAGGTATTTGTTATATTTAATTATTATATTTAAACGGAACATTTTTAGTCGTTTTCGGGGTTGCGTAATTCAGTGCTCGTTAGTTTTTTACTCGCAACTTGTTGAACTAAGATTGTACTTATTACATAACACTTTACTAAACTCAATACATTATACTTCATATTACGACATAACATATCGCTTAGTAGTATAGTGTGTACTCTAAAATAACTTTATAAGCTACTTCACACACCTAATACATAATGTGAAAATTCTAAATTTTAATTTGACATAAGTAATCCACTACCTTGATCAATCCCTATCCATTACCTGTATTTAAGGAACAACAGAAACTACACATTAACTTTTATGCACAGTTCTGGACTGAGATAAATATTTGTGATGACAAAATACAAACTATTTCAGAACTGTTTTTCTAAAACGCTAGTAAACAAAAATGACTAAGGGTATGTCGATAAAACAGTACCCACGGCAGAATTCAACAAGAATTCTAAGACCTGCTTTATATATGTACTTACAAGGTCGTATCACAGCGTCATATACATACATACCATTATCTCGCATACCTTATATTATATTATACCTAAAGACCTATTTGGCTACAAAGAGACAACCACCTTTGTAGTCGAGGTATTTACTGTGTAAATGGTGTTTACCGCTAAGTATATAAAACAATTTGTAAATACATCCCGGAATTGCGTAGAGCTTAAATAGCTTTAAGCCATTTATACTGTTATACGAAATATGTACATAATATTATACGCGACCTTCAAAAGATACTTGGCGTTCAAGATCACATATTGTCGTCTTAGGGTGAATAATATATTTTTGAGCGATCACGTTAAATAAATCTTATTTTGTTGCTTCAATTTTCCTTTTTGACGGGTAATTTGCCCACAACATACCTACATACCTATAACCATTACAATTTAAATGAATACTCATGCATTTTTTGTTATAGGTTTCAACTCCGTTACGCACGTAGGTATTTACAATGATTTCCTTTGATACGGTTAAACCCTGAGAACATTGCCATCTTAGACGGTTTTGTTACACTAAATTGTTATGAATATATTATAATATTAATTTGTTAAAACCACCAGATTGACATTTGGAAAATTACCTCCTGTTTACAAATCCCGAAATAATCAAAGTAACAAATTTTCGCCGTTAATTGTCAACCTAAGTCGTGTAGGAAAATTCCACCCAATAACAATTAAAAGCAATACCTGTTTCTGAAGGAACTCATTACTATGTAAAATAACAATTTAAATGTTTAAAATAAAGTTATTGCGGTAAGATTTGACTTTATAATTATTTAGAGTCGTGACAAATGAGCGACAGATTCCAAATTATAATACTTGAACAAAGATCACTATTTCTTATCGAAATATAATTATTTGAAAAGTGTAGAAATTTCATCTAAATTAATTAGAAAATTATAAGGAAATCGAAATAGGTATCCTATTGTACAATACTTTGATGTGTGTAACCGTGTACTAACCTTCGTAATACTAGTTTAAAAAAAGCAAGACATAGTTAATTTTCCATGCGTTTTAAACTAATTTGGTACGCGTAGCATACCGAAAACAAAATTATCACACAAGGAGTCGTGTTTTATGAAAACGGAACGTTTAACTATTGTTTTCTGTTTGTCCGACATCCAATTAAAACTTAGAACTAGTTAGTGCGTTTCGTATACAGTTGATATTTTGAGTAAAACTGTTACAACCTTTGCAATGATACATTTTACGTTTTGCTGCAACAATTTTCACACGACATGCCTGTATTCGATATCGGAAGCGTTGTGGAAACACATGCACGTGTATCTACTTATTTATGCCGCTGAATGACATTGTAAGTGTTCGTTGTAGATTCCTTTTTGATCTTTCGGTTTAATTCTTAATGTTTTAGGGCGACTTGTATGTATGGAAAGTTCATATTACCTATATTTTTGTTTTATTTTAGTGCGTATTCTGTTGACAGTGTTGACTGTTGACACTTACTCCGATAAGATTGAATAGGGTGTTACTAAGATCATTATTTTTTTTAATTAATTTTTTGATCAATTATTTTACCAAGTATATGAAAATCTATAAAAAACCTAGCTCGTGTCTCCATTTGCAGATGAAAGAATTTTCAGGGTTAATTTGTTCCAACATCAAAAGTTTTTCAAATAAGTTTAAGTGATACCAACGGCCGATGAGCGAAAGTCTACCAGTTTCGGTAACCTTTTTTGATGCCGATTTTATATATCAAACGAGTGTTCTAGTTGAGTAAATAAATTCAGACCATATTAAACGTAACATACGTTATATTACGTTTGTAGTGGGTCAGGTGGAGTAGGCACTAAGTACCTCAAAGTTGTACACTTTGAAATAGTGAACGTTATGTGGTTTCATATTGAACATGTTAGATATTACATTTATTTAGTAGGTTAATGTAATCTTTAATAGTCAAAAATCGGTTTTGGGTTATTACTATGTTTCTTTAATAATAATGAATCTATCATCATCATCCGTGATCATCCATCCGTGATCATGGCGCATGCAACAGCGTCGAAATATCGGAAACTCGAAACAAATATTATACATGGTAAATATCCCGTTAATTATAATAATTTGAGTATCATCATCAACATCATCAGCTCATATTATGTCCCCACCGAGGGGTTTAAGCCTACCCTGAATGTACTTATATCATGAATCGTAATTTTTATTTGAACGCTATTTCAGAAACTACTAATTCCATAAACTAATGTTTTACATGAGATATATCTGACCGAGATCATCTTTTGCAATCTCAAGAATATTCATCTGGTATATTTTTTTTTATATTATGGTCTATCTAAGACTCAATTCTTAACGTAATCGGATCGATGATACAAAAGCGCTGTATAAAAATATATAAAGCGGGACTTTACCAAACCTTAGTGTAGATTTAAACTGACGTAGATTTCACAAATAAAGCATTAGACGAGTACTGCATTTGCATACATTACAACTCTGTGGACGGGTTTACGTTGTGAGAAGCAGTTTAAACAGAATCAATGCGATGTACGTAAGTAGTTGTGACTTTGATGTTACTAAAGGAAATAGCGTACATATAAATTC
Source organism: Timandra comae (assembly GCA_958496195.1). NCBI lineage: Eukaryota > Metazoa > Arthropoda > Insecta > Lepidoptera > Geometridae > Timandra > Timandra comae. The sequence goes on along the minus strand of OY292353.1, from coordinate 9,037,432 downwards.
GGAAAGGGAACATCACCGTTTTGGTTGGCAGTTGTAGCTTGTTCAGAGGCGAGACGATTAATTCCGACGAATCTCACTTTCAAACAAAGATTACTGAACGAATCGAGTGATACGGTGACGATTCGTTACTAGTTTATAATCATATGATACCTTTATTTAGTAATAACGACTTTAGTAATATCAATTACTCCTAGTTCAGTAACTAGTATTTCTTGAAATAAGTATCAGTATGTATCAATATGGTATAATATCCAATCATTTTTAAAAGATAAAGACGATGTGATGTAGGTGCTAACATGTTACTTAAATACTTTTTATACCTTTGAAATTTAATTCTTTGATTTAATTTTCATTACACTTTTAATGTTCTGCGATATCGACTGTTAAATCCAAAGATTAACGCGCGTTTAAACTTTTAAATACCACCGCTTTTTATGTATCTACCTAAGTTAGATTTAGAACCATTGTCTAGTATACTATACATAATTAAAATTTTAATTATTTAATAGTTAATTATTAGTTAGGATACGCTAAACTTTAATACCGGGTTATCGGAATCGTCATCAAAATAAACCAGCTAGTAAAATATTAATCGCGCTCCTGACGCGTGTGATCGATCGTCCGGTGTGGAGCCAGCTATTCAAACTGTTCGTTGAAATATAGTAACAAATTCCGTTTTCGTAACTGGTTATCAAACAAGAAAAATAATCCTTGTTCGTATCTGGTTATCAAAGATCAGTTACGAACGTGGAGTAAAGGGTATAGGTACGTACAGTGCAGTGCTCTCTTGGCCGACATTCTTCAAAGTGTCGAGCATCATGACGGCGTGCTTCCTGTCCTCGATGAGGCTGTCGCGCTTCGCACTGTTCAGCGCCAGCTGCGTCAGCAGCCGCTCCATCTGGTATCGCTGCTCTTTCAACCTACGAGAACAACATTACCATTATTCCCACAATATTCTACTAATATTATAATATTCCGTAGCCAATTAATATTAAAAATGTTTAGATGTGTGGATGTTTGTTCCTCTTTCACGCAAAAACTACTGAATGGATTTTAATAAAATTGTTGTGTGTTGTTAACATGTTCCTCATACCTAGTAATAACACATAAGATACTTGTTATCCCAAAATTCCCACGGGATAGGGTTCCACATCATTGTCAAGGGTGGATTCAGATAAAATTATTATATCGTATTAGTTTATAACTTAGAAAGATTTTAATGATACTTATATCCAAACCATGACTATCATTCAAACATATTTTTATACTCTCAAATGATTTGTTTTATATTTCTAAATTTAACTTGATATTGAATTCATGGTAACCTTCTTGAGACTTTCAAATTGAATATTTAAACGAGGTATCTGTAAGTAGTGCCTAAGTTATAAATGTTATAAAGTAATGGAACTTGCCAGACCTTGTGGCTTTAATCGAATTAACAAATTATTTACAAATAAAATCCTTTGTCTAATTCCAAGTTTGTGAACTGAATTGATTCTGATATATTATTCATGGAAGAACGGAAAACTACTGAAGTGCTTCACATAGAAATCAGAATCAGATAGAAAGCGAGGTAAGTCACGTTTGAGAGAGACATAATTTACGCGGCGCGGTACCTTGTGTCGACGCTGTGTCGTTAGACATTATATTTTAGTGACATGCCGCATTGTACGTTATAGTTCATTCATTTGGCCGTGAGACAAAATGTAAACAAAGAAATACTGGTTGTCAAACTTTTAGCTCTTTTAGGCGAAAAATATATTGTTTTTTTAGAGTTATAAATATGAAAGTAAAATAAGACTAAGTAGGCATCTTTGATAAGTCGTCTATAAGTAATTTAGTTTAGTGTAAAAATCAATAAAAAGGTAATAAACAGGATGAGTTGAGTACAAGTAAAAAAAATTCATGTAAGCACTTGAATTGTTTTACTACAAAATAAATAAACAACTATTTATTGGTGATCCTCAGAAGAAGAAGAGCTCCAACTTGGATTTTCCTTTTACAAATCAGTAAACGGAGGCTCGTGAAGTCGTTATACACAATATATTTTTTGTAGGGATACGAATCGTCAGTCTCCGTCAGTCTCCTTATCCGTAGAACGCCTTGGTGTATGTTTGGATCTTCGGCGAAGTAAAAGTGCAAGCGCTGTTTGAACCAGGTTCACTTATTTTCATCAAAATCAACGTTCAGATAACAGAAATTTAACGATAACTGAATATAAACATAATACAATAATTACTTTAAACAAAGAATTATCAAAAATTTACGTATAGTAAACTTTACTATATAATCGGGAAGAAAACACTCACGTCAAGAAGTTCTAAAAAAAGAGTAAAAATTACGGGTACAATCCGGCTAAATACGAAAACTATTAATTTTACTTTCATTACTTAAAATGACTGATCACCTTCATTTAGTAGTATTAAAATGTATCCATAGTTTGAGATTCACAGCATTTTTAGGTTTTAGTAATGTCAATTATCATCGTCATTACTATTACTACCTTAGATGAAGAATTGGTTTCGCTGTGTTCGGTAGGTATCGCCGACGTGGTCAATTGCGGCAACAAATACTACACGTACATACATACCCGGCGTATCCAAGCCAGTCATACTGCAAGCTGCCTGTGAGGCGTATGTTCCTAATGTTTTATTAAATTTTGAACATAATACGTAGTAAAATGTCAGTTTGCGTGGTGAAACTGTGTAAAAATAATACTTCAAGAACCAAATTTCGTGTAATCATCAAAAACAGTATACAACAAAGTCGCTTTCTATGTATGCTTAGATCTATATAACTACGCAACGGATTTTGATGCGGTTTATTTTAATAGATAGAGTGATTCAGTGGGAAGGTCTTTAGCATATTTTATCCCCATATTCTTACGGGAACGAGAACAGAGAATTTTATATATATAAAAATGAAACCCGTTTCCCGTTATCACGTCGTAACTTGAGAACGACTAGACCGATTTGGCTTTTTCTTTTGTAGTTTTTTATTTCTCAGACTCTGTAGAATGTTCTTACGCAAAAAAATTAAGAAAATATCTCAGTTAGATTATAAAAAAATACATTTAATTTTGCATATTTTAAAAAACGCGCGTAACGTATGTCAACGTGATTCACAGCCATAGACCACCAAGCAGACGTACAAAATTAGGCCGCAGAACTCGAAATACTGCATTTTGACAAAATAAAGTAGTGCATCAAAGCTACGCTAAGGCGGTTCGCCGGGTCAGCTAGTATTGAAATAAAAAAAACATAAAGTAACCTGAACCCTAAACACTATTTCCGCATAGCATCGTTGCAATTTGTTTTACACACACTATAGGTTATGAGCATGTCGACCTGTTTAGTGATTGTCGAAAAATTATCGTGAGTATCGTGATCACAGACAGACACATATATTAATATATTTACTCAAAAAATGCATTGTAGTACGACAGCTATCCGTTGGATTAGGCGTTTGTCTAATCATTTTATTCGGGCTGTTGTATATGCTTTGACAAAAAATCTCCGAGACGCATTACCGGTATTATTTTATGGCCAAAGTGTCTTATTCCCTACCAATTGCTCAAAGGTCGTGATTTCGAGTTTCCAATATTTCGACGCTGTTGCAAGCGCCATGATCACGGATGAACTGAACTGTTCATCCGTGATCATAATAGTTACTCGCTGGCAGTGTGAACATGCGAGTAACTATTAATAATATATGCATCTCATCAGGTATCGCGGTATCTAACCAATCTTTCATCTATGGTTACTAAATAGTACTTATAAAACAAAGTCGCTGTCGCTGTCTGTCCGTCCCTATGTATGCTTTAATCTAAACTAAAACTACGCAACGGATTTTGAAGCGGTTTTTTAATAGAGTGATACCAGAGGAAAGTTTATATGTATAATACATGCATGATATTGTAGAGAAACACTGATAAATCTAGGGGTTTCTAATGTGATGTCGTAAAAAACTCATTTTTTGCGCTTATATTGCAAAAGTATTTAATCTAAAAGAAATTTGCCTTTTTCATGATTTGATTTCAATAAGTATTTTAGAAGATATCTTAGTTTTAAAATAACATTACAGCAAAATTATGATCAAGGCCACAGATTACTAAATAGTTACTACGACAAGGCGACCCGGCTAGTGCACGGCGGCACAGAATAACTATTTTTTCACCTTCTACGTAAATGAAGTCGCGTGTCAAAATAATCATTACACGCGAACGAAGTTGAGGGCTAAAGCTAGTATGTTATATATTCTATATTTCAAAGATTAATTAAATATCAAGTAGTCAGTAGGGAGTAGTCTATGTATTATTGATAAAACATGACATACAAAATAACCTTTTTCATGGTTTGTTTACATTTTGTCTCACCGCCAAATGAATGGATTATAGGTTGTATCATGCAACGTTTCAACGTCCACCCGTAGCGATTACGGACAGTGTTTCACTGTTCCACGTACAAGGCGTGCGTTGCGGTTCGCTTCTTGCGTTGCGGCGTCTCGTGCGTCTTCGTAACGCAAATGAAGCATACAAGTAATGCATTGGGACGTTGTGACAATGTGCAACGCAACACAGTAATAAAACCTGTTTCTTCCAAAACATATCTTTGCTCGCTATATGAGGACCTTATTATGTAACTAACCTTAAAAGTATTTCATGAAATGAAGTCACCAATGTTGCTTTCTGTAATCGTTTACATAAACCCATCACTTCTTCCAGTTCCCAGTGAACGGAGTGTTTACTGCCAGTGTCTTCTTCTTCGTACAGATCGTCCAAATTTGTTGCTTCCTAGATAATATAATAAAATGTAATAATCCACTTAGAATTTCGCATAACTTTGTATTACGTGTAACTGTACCTACTTGTAGTAAGTGGGCAATTTTCCGCAATTAAACCTCTCTATCTTGGGCCTTTTGCAATGTCCTCTGGTTTCAGACAATATTTGTCAAATGTGCTTCCACAATCTCAAAAAGTTATTGTTGAAATGAAATGACTACATAACAGAACTCAGTAAAATTATATGACAAAGATGGAGCCATTTGCCTCGAAGCCATTACAACTCATAATGAAATTAAGAATTTTTCATGAAACGTTGGGCATTTTATAAAAATCCCTACTTGAAACATTACAAGGATCTTGTTTAAAACTGTTGGGTGATACAGACAAACATAAAATTGTAAGTACTTTTATTTTGCTTTGCATAACTTGGTTTGTAAACTTTATAGAATATTGCTAAGTTTCTTTGTATTATAAAAATAAATCAAAGATTGTATAGTTGTGTTCATAATTAATGTTATGAATGTCTATTTTAGCGCCGTTTTGTAATTTAATTTATTTAGATAGAATATTTTTATTTGGATTCCGGCGGTTACAAAACTTATGCCCGTATTTGTATTTTGTAACTGTTTTATTTAGTCGCATTTTTATATACATCGAAATGTAAAATAATTGGTATATTATACTTATACATTACACTTAAGAATATGTGGCAATACATGTACCTAATATGTTCAGATATATCTAATATTATTATATTTTAGTATACAGTTTGTTCTTTAATAGTAACTAGCTATCCGCCCCGTCTTTGTACAGGTGATATTTTCGAATTGCAATTGATTTATTCTATTAATATTACGTATAGATATGTAAATTAAGTATATTTTTATACTACACTAGCTGTGCCCCGCGGTTTCACCCGTGTAGTACCCGTTCCCGTGTTCCGGGCATTTATTCGAATTTTTTCTCACCTTTCAAATCTTTCCTAGACCTCCACGCACATTTCAAGACCAAGATAAGATAAATCCGTTCAGCCGTTCTCGAGTTTTAGCGAGACTAACGAACAGCAATTGATTTTATATATATACAGGGTGTCCCGTAAGTAGTAGACCAACGGGATGTGGGAGATAGGGGAGACCGTTACCTACCAGAATCACCAAAATTTATTGTCCTAGGCCTCATAGTTTTGAAGTTATAACGTTTTTTAGTAAGTAGGTGAAATTATCGTACTATGTGCACATTTTTCTTAATTCTACAAAATCGATTACTTATTTTGATGTTATTTTTATTCAAAGGCGTTAAGAATACATAGGTTTTTCTAATTTAAATCATTTTTTAGTGTAGTTATCATTAACATTAAAATTAATCAACAAAACAAGTGCAATTGTTAAATTTCAAAATACTCTAAGTGGTATTTGAGCTGAGCTGGTGTAAAAAAAATGTATTGTAGCCTTGTGGCACTTTATTTTAAAAACATCTACATATCATAAGGATTACAAAAACGTATAACACTGTGGTTTCAAATGAGTAGTTTTTTATTTTAACTAATATCAACGTAAAAGGGAACTTTTGAGAGAAAACAAAAATTCATTGCTAATTATGGAAATTCGTTTATTACTCAATTTATTTTTACATTAAGGGTTCAAAATGCTTTTCTTTAGCTCTTGTGCATTAAAACATCTTCGTATAAAGTCTTTTTGTAAACTTTTTTGGGCTCTTTGATGTTTTTTCATCAATTCAGCAACATGATTGAAATTTTGTGATAACTCTCTTTTTATCAGAAATATTTGTCTCATTAACTGCTTCTTTGAGGAAATAATCCAAAGGATTCAAGTCTGGAGATCGTGGCCTATTTCATGGCCGATCGCTGGCCATGAAATAGTACCTTCGCGTCCAAACCATCGATTTGGGAACGTCTCATTCAAAAATTCAGTCACTTACCGTGAATAGTGGGCAGGTTCACCTTCGTACTGCAACCACATTCTCTCCCGCGCAGTTTCAGGCCTTATGCATAACCAACATGTTCGAATAAAGTTAAGAAGTACGCGAGAGTATGTGGTTCCGCGCAGTTTCAGGCCTTGTGCATAATCAACATCTTCGTTAAGTTAAGAAGCACGTACGAATGTTGCAGTACGAACATGTTGGTTATGCATAAGGCCTGAAACTGCGCGGGAGAGAATGTGGTTGCAGTACGAAGGTGAACCTGCCCACTATTCACGGTAAGTGACTGAATTTTTGAATGAGACGTTCCCAAATCGATGGTTTGGACGCGAAGGTACTATTTCATGGCCAGCGATCGGCCATGAAATAGGCCACGATCTCCAGACTTGAATCCTTTGGATTATTTCCTCAAAGAAGCAGTTAATGAGACAAATATTTCTGATAAAAAGAGAGTTATCACAAAATTTCAATCATGTTGCTGAATTGATGAAAAAACATCAAAGAGCCCAAAAAAGTTTACAAAAAGACTTTATACGAAGATGTTTTAATGCACAAGAGCTAAAGAAAAGCATTTTGAACCCTTAATGTAAAAATAAATTGAGTAATAAACGAATTTCCATAATTAGCAATGAATTTTTGTTTTCTCTCAAAAGTTCCCTTTTACGTTGATATTAGTTAAAATAAAAAACTACTCATTTGAAACCACAGTGTTATACGTTTTTGTAATCCTTATGATATGTAGATGTTTTTAAAATAAAGTGCCACAAGGCTACAATACATTTTTTTTACACCAGCTCAGCTCAAATACCACTTAGAGTATTTTGAAATTTAACAATTGCACTTGTTTTGTTGATTAATTTTAATGTTAATGATAACTACACTAAAAAATGATTTAAATTAGAAAAACCTATGTATTCTTAACGCCCTTGAATAAAAATAACATCAAAATAAGTAATCGATTTTGTAGAATTAAGAAAAATGTGCACATAGTACGATAATTTCACCTACTTACTAAAAAACGTTATAACTTCAAAACTATGAGGCCTAAGACAATAAATTTTGGTGATTCTGGTAGGTAACGGTCTCCCCTATCCCCCACATCCCGTTGGTCCACTACTAACGGGACACCCTGTATAGATATAATATCATGTGTTATCTAACAAACTCTACTACATTTCCAACTTGTTCAGAAGTAAGTAGTTTATATCGTACAGAGAAAACCAATACACAGTTATGTAACTTTTAAAACGTGAGTATTTGTGTTTGACACTTGAAATAAAATTTCTGAGAAGCTTATTCACCTCTTTCCTTATAAGTTTCGGAAATGAGTTTGTCAGGTAGGAAACTTCCCTCCGCGCGAGCTTCAAAGTTCTTTGCCTCTCCTTCATATTAGCTTTTATCTCTTTCTCGAGTTTACTGAATTCAAACTTCCTGTCGTCGAGGTACTCCATCGCCAGCTGGCCCATCTCGGTCGCCCCCATTAGGCACTTACCTTGAGCGCGGCAATCTAATTTCAGGGCTTCCAGTACAACAGTGAAATACGACGAATCCTACAATCATACAACGGTTCATATAGATTCCTCTTTATTACCTAGTGTATATTAAGAGCGCCTCACTGGGGTGGCTTTATACGGGTGGCACTAATAATGTTCGATCTACGATGCGCTCCGATATTACCGCGCCCGCGGGCTGAGGGCTCTAATCCGCTCGTCTGTGACACGTCGGAAACACACCGAATCACGTACTTGTGTCAACTGAGCTTATTTACTCCTCCAAATTACTACTTTTTTAATCTACATTAATTAATTCTTATATAGATATATATTGAAACCACTAGTTAACTGAATAGATTTGAGACTTTAAGTTATTGTAGTTTAGTTTAGTTTAAGTACATTTTCTTTTTATTTTATAATTTTTTCTATTTAGAGCATGTTGTGGCTTCTAAAGAATTTGCATTTAGATTTGTATTCTGTGTATTTCAATAGTTTTAAGATTAATGTTATTTTCACTGAAGTCCTTAATAAATAAATAAATAGCATACAACAATTTTAAATAGATTTTAACACAAAAATAAGTTTCATAGGGAGTTAAGTATACCTAAAGTTATAGTATAGTACAGGCCAAAGACATGACAGACAAGTAAATCCCACCAAAAACATTCTGTAAAAAACTAGCCAAGTCTCGATGGAGCTGCTTGTTTATCTCTAAAAAGTAAAGAAATCTAGACAAACTCTTGCCAAGTCTAAGGTTCCTTACTGCGATTTCTTTATTACTATAGTTAATGTTGTGTGACTTGGCCGTTGAAGGGTACACAAGGGTACAAAACTAGGTGCTCCATGACACCGTTGCACCAATCTGTCGCCAGAACCGCTACCCATTGACGATAGAAAATCGACACTTGGAAAACGTTGATTCAAGTCAATTGTAGGCTCGATAAAGCTGCGTATTTTAATAATGTTATAACATTACGTGTAAACAAAATTGACTTGTACCCACTACTAACGTTATAAACTATGTTCAACGGCCAAGTCACACAACATTAACTATCGTAATAAAGAAATCGCAGTAAGGAACCTTAGACTTGGCACGAGTTTGTCTAGATTTCTTTACTTTTTAGAGATAAACAAGCAGCTCCATCGAGACTTGGCTAGTTTTTTACAGAATGTTTTTGGTGGGATTTCATTTCTTTTTGTTGAAACGTGGTCATATTGATTTATTTTATTAGATTTTCTTATTTGACACATTTTTTTCTTCTGGAGTAGTATTTTATTATTACATTAGCAGCACCCCGCGGTTTCACCCGCGTAGTTCCCGTTCCCGTGGGAAATTCGGGATAAAAAGTATCCTATGTGCTTTTCCTAGTTCTAAGCTACCTTCCCACCTATTTTTATTCAAATCAATTTGGCCGTTCTTGAGTTATAAATTCCTGTTCCCATTCCCGTGAGAATTTCGGGATTAAAAATATCCTAGGTCCTTCTCCTGGTTTTAAGCTACCTCCTCATCAATTTTCAGCCAAATCAATTCAGTCGTTCTTGTGTTATAAATTCCTGTTCCCAATCCCGTGGGAATTTCGGGATCAAAGGTATCCTATGTCCTTTTCCTGGTTCTAAGCTACCTCCCCACCAATTTTCCACCAAATCAGTTCAGCTGTTCTTGAGTTATAAATTCCCGTTCCCAATCCCGTGGGAATTTCGGGATCAAAGGTATCCTATGTCCTTTTCCTGGTTCTAAGCTACCTCCCCACCAATTTTCAGCCAAATCAGTTCAGCCGTTCTTGAGTTACAATTCCCGTTCCCGATCCCGTATAACTCCCGATCCCGTTCGATTATCCTAGTTTTTATAGTTTTCCCTTTATGTGGTCATTAAACCCTACCTCTGTACCAAATTTCAGCTCTCTAAGTTTATAGGAAGTACTAGTTCTATTTTGATGATCATGAGTGTGTGAGTGAGTGTCTGTCATAAATACGAAACTTTGCTTTCGCTTAACTTCGGAACTAAATGACCTACAGACTTGAAATTTTATTTTAAGTATGTGATTGTATAGCTTACTGGATGACGAAAATTTCAGCGTTCTGGGCTTATCCAGAGGTTCTCAAATAGGGGCCTGAAAATGCGGCGAAATGGTTCCTGTAAAGGATGGTACGGCAGTGTTTGCTTCGCGCTCGACTTGGCGGGGTGCACTGCCGTGCCCCCAGATTACTTATATTCTATGTTAGCCTTTGATTTTATACTCTTTGCATTTGTTCACACGATGATACGCCGATATTAATTTAATACCTGGTATTATATCATTGATAATGCAAAATTAACGACTGTTGTTTTCTTCTTACCTTTTTAAGTATGTCTAATATTTTCTTGTACATCACTTTAATGGCTAAAGCAGCGTTTTTCTTGATATTGGCACGTTGAACATAATTTGCAACAGCTTGCTCCTTTTTCTCGGCCGGTAACTTTCCTCCTATTTCGTATAAAAGGCGATCTCGAAGTTCGGCAGATTCTAACTAGCAACATTAAAGTTTGAAGTTCATTAAGTTGATTAATTAAATGTAGAATTCAAATGGAATCAAAGTGGTACTAGGCGTATCTTGTAACAGTACATCTATTGCGAGCTTAGAATGTACATATTTATTTAGTACTACGGCGTTAACCAAACAAACGTCGAAGTTTATCCCGTAAGAGATTGATTACATTATTGCACACCCATAACTAGTTTAACCCGGATACGCTTCGATATGGGTCGTTCTCCTTTATTTTTTATGCAATTTCCTTTATGTTTTTAAAAATCCGAAGAGATTACCGCGATTCATTCATAAATATGTTTATAAATCTAGTTCTACGAACTTATCTATCGCTCCTTTTTATTCGTCTCAATTACAATTACATTTTCGGGAGGCTGATTTGGAATAATAATATGATGGATCTATTTTTATAGTAACTTCGACACATTACAATGAATCCAAGTTTTTCACTAATTGTTAAAATAATCGTAACCTGCGTTTTCCGAAATAAATCCATTTTCTTTTTCTTAGTATATCTAATCCTGTCAAGTTGCTTCCGCTTATTAAAATTTTCTTGATGAATGCTCTCCAGTACTCTCTGAAAAAATATTAAATAAGAAGAATTAGTATTTTATTTTACATGAAATTTGAATATAGTTATGTTTTATAACTATGGGGTATAGTACTCGTATGTATATAAGAATATGTATTGACATAGTATTGTGGTCGTTTTTCCATACTTTAGCTTAAAACTTAATACTTAGGGCGTTTCTATAACGCTTAGTAGCAACATGTCATGAGCATGGGGTATTAGCGCAGATAAATTAAATAATTGAACTATATCGTATTGTTATTCGCTTATATTTTAAAATAATGCGAGAGTAGTCGATGAGGAATCGTACAAAGGAAAGTAAAATAACTAGCAATATTTTACTTTCCTTTGTACGATTCCTCATCAAATTCCTGACAAAAAGCGCACACAGGTTGGATATTATGGAAGTACTTTGGTTTAAGGATGAAACGTTTGAAACACGATCAAGTCATTTTCAAGTGCTCTTTTCATGCAAATTAACCTTTACACACGGTCAAGTTTATTTGATCTGGTTTTAAATCTGTGACAATCACCTACATCACTTAAAACTGTTGTAGTTAAGTATATCTTTTATTTCATGTCACGAAACCACACCATATATAATATTTAGACATAAATTACAAATAAAAACACTAATATACCATAATATTTGGTACTTTTTTGTAAAAGCTCATTGTACCTATTTTTATGATGAACTAACATTTGCTGTTTTTATTATGTTGTATTATCCAATTTCCACCCTTGTGAAAATCAATGTATGTTTCTATAGAACAACTTAATTATAGATCTTGATATAACTTAGCGTTTTACCCGCATCCCAAACCGAGGCATTTTAAAAAAGTGTCTTATTTTTTATTCTTAGTTATAAGGAAAATCAGTACCAAACACCTAAATCGGTTCAGAAGTTTCTGGGTGAAAGAGTGACAAACATCTATCCATCCGTGCGTCCTTTGCAACTTTCGCATTTATAATATTAGTAGGAAGTAATGTAAGGTAAGATTGTAATAGAGATACCAACATCAGCCTGACTATTCATGTAAGTAAGTTGAAGTCTCCTGTGCTCCTGGAACGCATTCCTCAGAAACTGTTTGTCTCCATAGACGGCGACGCCCAGCTGCTCTCGTTTGACGGTTATGTCTTTTCGGAGATGTCGGATATCACGGGAGTACCGTTTCTTCTGCTTTGCGAGATCGCCCTCATGTATCTTACGGTCACGCTCTAACAACAAATTCATCATGGTCAATCAGATATCAAATGCTTCAACCTTAATATAATAATACTTTAATAATATTGGACAAGTTATTCAAATGTAGCTTTGATATTTTACACCGCACGTCATGGTAAAAAGAAAAATAAATACCGACGTTTATAATTTAAACGTTGTTTAGCGGTTCATCGTGTACCCGCACCCTCCATACGTTCCTATAGCATCATCCGATTACGTTAACTGAGTTGGTATGGGGTGGGTACCGCCACGGTGCTTCATAAAAAGGAACAAACTGGAGAAAAAACCATTGGAACGCGTGACGAGCACACCGACGTAAAAAATAAATACTAACCGTACAATTTGATAAGACCTCGATATTGATTTATCTTGTCTTTTATTACCCAATTCTCATCCTGCATTCCATGAATGCGCACTTTTGCTGCCGACAACATCTTGGTTATCTATCCTATATACAATTTATAATCAGTACATTCAAATAAATAGTACTACCAAAAGCAAGATTGACCAAAATTATACCAAAAATATATTTTTGGCCATTTTATTGTTTTTTTTTTACAAAAGCTTCATTTTTATGTTATTTTTTTTATGACAGGTTTATTGTGAACAAAGAGATTATATATAAAACACTATGGTTGCGTTTATAATATGGGCGAAGGAAAAGAGCATTAAAAAGCGGTGTGTTTTCAGTGGAAAGAAGTGGGAACGACTCCGCTTCAGCTTCAGTGACAAGGCAGTCAATATTGGTGGTGAATGTAGAAATAAGTGGATCACACACAAACAACGATTGTGAAGCAAGTTGGTCAACAAAAACTTGACAACAAAACCATTTTATTATTGTGTTCGTTCACTTTTTACTAGAAAAGGTCTCAGCAACTCACGACCTACGACTTGATAATTAAGATAATAAGAAATTTTGTAACAAAACAAAATAAAAATAAAGTTGTATTCCATATTAATTTATAGATAAGAAACTATAACAATAATTAATTATAAAATGAATTAACAATAATATATCTATTTATTAAAATATAATTGTATAAAATATCGGAGAGTTTCTATCGCTTCTCGGGATCCCCGGTGACGGCGCAGAGCGCGCGATGGGTGCGCTCCTCGCACCTCGTACCCAGCGGACAATTGGAGCAAGTGGATCCAGCTTCATAAATAGGAAACCCTTCTATATTCCCAGCTGGGCCATAATTACAAAATGTGAACGCTATTATATTAGTCTCTCTGCGTTTCTTATTTTTTTCCGATTGTTCCATCATCCCTCGATACAGAGGAGAATCTTTATTTTGGTTGGGATTTAAAGTAAAATCTTCAAACTTTGAACTATCTGGAGTCATATATTTAGTACGACGCAAAATATTCTCAGTTTTAGCCGTCAACGTACTCGTACTTATGTTTTGGAGTATGCTATCTTGTGATTGATTTGACGATAGACGGCGTTTTCTGAATAACATGCATGAGCGTCTTTTTGCCGTGCAAAGTGCTTGAGAACAACCCAGCCGCCAGGTGGAAGCCCATGCTGCGGTGGCGTACCAATGAGCATTGCAGCCGCCCTGCGCACTGCAGTTGCTACGTCTATACGACCAGACGTACTCCGGCGGGAGGACCCTCGACCCCGAGAACCAGGCTCCGACAGCGTCTGCTAACAACTGCGCCTCGGTCACTTTCGGGAACACCGGCCGGACGTCCATATTCTGAAGCACATTGAAACGAAGAGTGTTTCTACATTCGTCATGTCGTTTTTGGCACTGGCGTGCCCAGACATCAGCCATCTGTTCTAATTCGTAATCCCAGTACATTTTACGCATATTCGTAGCTGGTGGCTGTCCGGCTTCCAGGCCCATGGCTATGTTGTCTCTGTGTCGGTTGTGCAATAGAAGTAACTGATATCGCATCCACGGTGTCATTCCCGATGCATACAGCCTTGGACTTTGAACTTTCTTCGCAATGCACATCGTATGTTGGTAATCCAAAGAACAATCTGGATGTTTACAATAATCGATTTGTTCTAGATAGTTATTTGATGTATCGTTTGCACAAAATACAAATCGTATGAAAGGAATTAGAGTATATAAATAGAAATGCATGATTGTTTTTAAACAATAGAAAATAAATTATTTAAAATATTCGCTGACATTGATCAAGATCAAGCTCAAACTATTGACAGTAAAAGGTTTACAAACTACAAAGAGAATAATAATTATTCTCTTTGTAGTTTGTAAACCTTTTTACTCTTTGATATTATTTTCGCTTTATTTGCTCCTGTAGTCTATACTTCTATACTAATATAAGTAAAGTTTTGTGTCTTTGTTAAATTGTAAGGGGTAATCTCGGGATCTACTAAACTGATTTCAAAAATTCTTTCACTAATGGGAAGCTATATTGTCAGCGAGTGACATAGGCTATAGTTTATCCCTGTATTCCCACGGGAATGGGAACTAGGCGAGTGAAACCGAGTGGCGCTGCTAGTCTTAATTAAAGAACTTACATGGACTATTGGGGTTCCCTACTTCAGATCTAAAACCGTTTGCTCTAACATTAAATGCTCGAAAACGTATACTCGACTATTCAGGACACCTATGAATCGTGAGCTTTATAGTTTGTTTATTTTACAGCCTGGTGAAAGTCGGACATCGCACGCTTTGATAAGTCACTCTCTCAAAGATCGCACTGTTGGTTTCCTCAACACATATCACGAAATATTTAAATTGAACATAAATCTTGTAAACTGCGACTTCAACAAGAACCGATACTTTCGATATACTCATAATCAATCATTCACTAAATCACCTCACTAACTAAGTTACGTAAGTTAAGTTACCCTAACTAATTAAGTTTATAACTTGAATCTAGGGTCAAAGAGAATAATAATATAATCACTACTTTTCCTAGGGTATCAGAAACTAAACACACACATACCCGACCGAGATAAACATTTGTGGTTCACACAAATATTCACCCCATCAGCAACTTAGGATGGCAGTCCAGCGTGGTGAAAACTCTACCATCTAAGTCGTCATATCCTCAACTAGTCATACCATACACATACATTATAAATTAACAACGCAATTTATGTATATTACTTCTCTACTTCATATAACATATTCTTACTAAATAGGGATTTGGTAAGAATAGCGGCCAATGATACATATTATATAAAAAATATTTCATCCGGCAATATAATACGGTTCAAAAGACAGCCAAAAGATAAGACAGACAGAGGGCTGATCGGACGGATGGAGTAGGGCCGCGGCACAAGCTAAGTAATACCACAGGTAATACGGACCACCATTTGAGTACCCACGACACACTAAAAAGAAAATAATTTCCTATTTTCTATTCTTCTTTTGTAATATACCAAGTTACACATACATACGTATAAGAGTATATCTACCTCAAAAAGTATATTGAAAATGTAGTTGTGTAGGTCTTACTAACTGATGTGGAAGCGACAGTAACGGACAGGATCGTTACGAGTCATATCAATATATTAATATAAATGTGATAATGTGCGATTTTGTCAAACTTTCTCGTTGATATGATATGATACGGGTTGGTGACTATGGTTATGCCTATCTATTAAAGTAAAAACCGGAGATTTTTAGAATAACCAATTTACAGGCGAACATAGCTGCGGGCTGCGGGGGAAGTACTTTGTAATAACTATTGTCCTATAGATCTCGAAATATAATTAACTGTAATAATAAGACATAATATGCAAATGCCAAGTAACTTAACTATTCATTTTTCAATTTCGTCATTATTATTTACTTGACATTTTCATTATTTGAAAATCAGCATTTTTATACCTCGTCATTTTTACATAAAAGACATTTAGTATCATAAGCCGTTCTGGCGATATATTTGATCATACAGACAAACAAAATATGATAGATAGACAATCTTGGCTCGTAATATTCATTATACGAGTATTCTTTATTGTTCTCACAATTTGAAGTTATACGTTGAAATAACGATTGTTGTTTGATTGTTTTACTGTAAATTTGAAATATTGAACGTCGGAACAAAACATGTATAAATATTTAAGTACCTTTGTATATTATAACATAGTCATTTAACAATGTAGATGTGCTAGATACCATAAGCTTAGCATGTTAGGTACCTACATAATCTAGACTAAGTTTAAAGGCTCAAACCCACCGAAGCACACGCACACGCTTCGCACGAAAATTACGTCATTGATACATTCGTGGCTGACCCGGCTATAGCTCAACGTAGCTGAGCTGCGTGGCCGTGGACCGTGGGCGTAGCGTGCGTCGCGGTGGGTTCGCGGCTTGAGGCACAGGCACACACAAGGCAGGGACCGCGAGCCGCGGCCCCACGGAGGGGAGCCCCGCCCCGACGCTCCCTGACTCCCAGCTCCCCGTGATGATGCCGCCCAATCAATAATATCACCGACCGACATTCTTAATTTATTTATTTCACAATTTAGTTTACAGTACATTACATTGTACATACATAAATACAGTACTTACATTGATTATTACAGTAAACATTTAAAATAAATTAATTTTACAGTTTATTTTTTAAAATTTACAATAGTGAAGTAGTAAGTAATCAAGCATACAAGCCATTCCACTAATAAACGACATACAACCTTTTCCAAAAATAATGCTTGAACCAGTTGTAATTCGGTTATAATATTCATAAAATGATAACACACAGACTATTAAATTAATTGTAAAGCCATATAGGACTAGAATTGATTCTATTGATAGATCCGATTGTTTCCCCAAACCAGCTTCCATGAACAATCCGAAAACAATAGCAAAATATGATCCAAACACTCCGGACATGAAAAAATAGTTTAATGTATACACTTGACTGCTTTCCCAGTTAAAATAGAAACATGTTATCATTAATAACGAAATCAGTCCTCGTCCAGCCATTTGTACATATCGGCGCGACATATTGTCACTAGATATACGAGTATGATACTACTTTATTTCTTTTCAGTAACTCAAAATTAATAAAAATAAACTTTACAATAAAATCTTAATATATACAACGTCCAGGCACAAGGATAATGTTCTGTCATTGCCCTGACATGACAGTTGAATAATACAATGACAATTTAGAGCCACAATATCTATACTATGGGGCCATAGGGGCACCACGAATTAAAATTATCTTTTCTGTGAGGGGCCGCAGGAGGAGGTACAGGAGTATTGGTCATTTTTCCAGACCTGGCACCATTTTGTCTATGCCTGGCGCCGTCAAAATTCTCACACTAATGCCAATTTTCATATACAGTATGTGTCGAAATAAATTATTATTTCTTTAAAAAAATCAATGGTCTGAATAACATAGACATGTCCTCAATAATCTTTACTAATATTATAAATGCAAAAGTAACTGTCTGTTTGTCTGTTACATTTACACGGCGAAACTACGGAAACGATTAACTTGTTTGGGACAGGGCTGTAGCTAGAGTCGAATTTGAAGCTGGGCAGCATTTGTTACAGGGAGGGCGAAAAAAAGGTCACACTGACCTCGAGGTAGGTATATTCAATATTAAAATCCTCAATGACGAAGAACAAGACTAATAAAAGTTATCAGATCTCTTGTAGAGCCAGCATTCTAACTCTACACGCCCTGTCTGAAGGCCTGGCCCCTGAAGGTCTACCTTAGTCAAAATATGTGGCTTGGCCATTTCACTACATTCACATGGGCGTACAGTCAGAAGCTTGGTTGTACATGAGGTCTGATAACTTTATGAACAGTGCGAGTCATAAAGGCCTCGTCTTGTGCGTCTTTGTTTTTTTTTTAACGCAGTGAAAATGCATAGAACTGCATACCACCGTGAGCCGATATTGGGAGGACCCACGGGGCATGTAGGGCTCTCCCAGCCAGAAGGGCTGGGCCTACCCACTAAAAACACCGCGACTTCCGTCCGCGTTACATTGGGGTACCGTAGGATCCCGAGGGGGATTTCTACTACGGCACTCCAACGCCGGGCCCACACTAAAGGCGGCGCCCCCCTCCTTGAGAGGACCTCTCCGGAAGTGAAGACGTCCCCGACTACTGGTACCGAGGGCAAGCGTCCTCCCCGACGCTCGCCCTTTTTACCAGAGCTCAGGAAAATCCCAGCCCCCCCTTCACTGACCCCCTCACATTAACGGACACAGCCAACTGCGTCCGAAATGTGGGGGGGTCTTGTGCGTCTATTAAGCCGTAGCGTCTAGGCAACATTTTATAATATTATAATGGAAAATGTAGATAGATTGGATACTTGGATCATATTATTCGCGGATGCAACCACAGGTTCATACTGTTTTTTTAAATAAAAATAATAATAAAAAGTACCGAATAATAAAGATAAAATAATGGATGTTATGCGCTACATTGCCTTTCATTTAACCTGTTCTCTACTTCCCGAAGGAAACAATAAGCAAAATGGGTACTTATCTACTAGCCTCAGCTATAAAACCGTTCTCAAATGTCAAACATGTAATATAATAATTGTACAATTGTATTATTTGTATTTTAATCGATACTTATATATAATTTAATGGGTGATAATGAGGTTACTTATTATATCGTACTTTAGAATTTATTATACCTTTGTTTTACGAGGATAATTTATGATAGGTACCTAATTTAACCCTTATTTATTTCAAGTCTTGAGGGATGGATTTAAAAAATTATACTTGGGCACTCGTAACGATAACTATCTTAAGTAGAACATTAATGAGTAAGTTATAATAATGTACCTATACCTATACAAATAATAAACTACCTATCATAGAAATAGGAATACTCTATTGTAAGTACTAGAAGTGTGACAGACGCGTACTTTACGATTACTATGGCTACCTAAATATACAATTAAATACATAACAAAAAGATAAGTAGGTGTAAGTCCGCGAGATATACTATAAGTAGCAAGGCAAAACTCCATCAAATCTCTATCTCACTGCCGATAGGAGAAACAGACGTTATCGACATGCTTGCCGGCCCGTGTTGGTGTTCTTGATTACGAATCATGTTAGCAAAGCAAACATGTATTGCTTGACCCAGGAATGCATCCCGGAGCCTAAGCCTTGCACCACAATTATTAAGTAATTCAATTGTTTTATTGTGTAATTTGCATTTATTTAGCGTGGGTTTAGCACAATAAACTATTTTGGTTGCTCACTCAGACGTGTGGCGCCAACGGGAAGGGTCGAGCTGTCACGGCGGCGTTACCCACGCGCCTTCAGAATTGGATGCTACGTTTTGGAACGAAATACAAAATGACAGTTCTTGAACGATGTAGCGTTAGCAAACAAGGGTTTACAATAACAATATTAATGGTTATTGTTTTATAATAGTATTTTTGTACCAAGTAGTACCTATTTATGCATAATTTTACTGAAAAATCATTTAATCAAACGAGGCGAAGCCCATCTAATTCAACAATTTATTCAGTTTTGTGTCTCATCTTACGGAAAACAGCACCTATGAGATTTGATATTTAGCATAGTCATTTCAATCCATAGTTAGAAGTACAATAATTACTTATTACTACTTATTTTGTAAAAAAAAGTTTAAATGGTACTTATTATTTTGTAAATTAAATAAAAAAGGTCTCCGTAATTTACATAAATGCCGTGGTGTTTAAAAATCTTGCTAAACCCCACAAAAACACACGCTCCCAGCAATTATGTACGAAAATGATCCAATGCATACAAGAACAATTTTTACTTTCTGGACGTCAATCTGACAAATTTGCTGACGCTACCGCTATTATTAGACGAAATGTAAAAAATATCGAAATGTCTTTGTTCCAATAGGTCGCAATCCCATTTAAAAAATAAATTGAACAATTTAAATAGAATCAACACCCGACAAATAATTATACCTACTTATATGAAAAATAGTGTGCGTGTGGTGTGAGGGTCCACTTGTTGAAAACCATAAAGTAATAACTAGCATAAACAAAATGGTTTTGTTGAACAATAATATAGAAAATCCATCATAAAATTGCAACTGAATGAAACCTAGTGGATCATCGTTTCGCAGTTTTCTCGTGGATTTCCCAATTGAGTCTTATTTATGAACTGAATGAGTGTGTGCGTAGTTTCTGATACCCTAGATACAAGCTTCGAGTTTAGTTAGGGTTCAGTTACTATAATGAGATGATGTAGTGAATGATTATGTTATTATGTTAACTATCAACGTCCGGTTACACCCGCGTAGTTCCCGTTCCCGTAGGAATATGGGGATAAAATTATGCTAAAAACCTTCCCACTGAATCAATCAATCTATCTATTAAAACCGCATCAAAATCCGTTGCGTAGTTTTAAAGATCTAAGTAAGCATACATAGGGACAGAGAAAGCGACTTTGTTTTATACTATGTAGTGATAACGGTTTCCCGTGGTTGCATCCGCTTTGATTTTTTTATGATACATAAGTACTTACCTAAACCCTAGTCTTGAATGTTAGTACATAAATGCCTGTGGTGAGAGGGACGGACGGGAAGCAGTTTTGTTTTATACTAGTTAAGTACTAGGTACTTACTTACTGATATGTATGTACTTAAATAGATTTTCATTTATGATCATTTATCGACAGTCGGATAATAGGATCTTTAAAATTAAGCCAATAAATATCGCAGTAGGATTTTACAATAGGTAGTAGGGCCCAAATTAGAGAAGTCTAATTACGGACAACTGCCCACTTCCTAAATACTTAGTACAAGTTATGCCCGTAAAATACTAGACGTATTATAAGTAAATATAAATTTTATCGCAAACACACTTGCTAGTTATCTTGCCATATAAGTACACCTATGTATTATATTTTATAGAACCAGAATTCGATTCTGTGATTGTTTGAACATGCTATTCCTTTAAACTGTCCTGGCAATGAAACTGTATTTGCTTGTGTAGTAACTGTGGTTGCTTTTGGAAAATATTTTACAGGTATTACCGAAACTGGATATTCAAATGAATTATTGATAACATGCGTAGTGAAAAAATTAGTTTAACTTAATTATTTGCATAGTGCATTTAAATTTTGCATTATTCAAGTGGGACGTGCTAAACGTGTGCTAGACCTATTGAAAAATACTTTAAGAGAGTCTCAAACCTCATTATGATGAAACGAATGCTACGTGGTATTTCCATTACATTCGTACAATTAAGTTAAGTATGTACTTAATAATATCTGCTACCAAATTACACCTCCATCATCCATGTATGCTCCCAAAATTCGTATAAGTTGATACTTACATTAAACTAGCGGCGCCCCGCGCTTTCACCCGCGTAGTTCCCGTTCCCGTAGGAATATGGGGACAAATTTTCATACTAAATCATTCTACCTATTAAAACAAACCGCTTCAAAATCCGTTGCGTAGTTTTAAAGATCTAAGCATACAAAGGGACATAGGGACAAAGAAAGCGACTTTGTTTTATACTACGTAGTGATAAGCAAGTTGCATCAATCCTAACATGTCTAAATCCAAAAGACCCACAAATATAATACAATTTAATTAACCTCTAGACCCAGGCCTAGATACATACGAGTATACTGAAAGCGGCAATTTAATATAACCAACTACCTATTCACAGTTTGGAAAAAGAAAAACATCATAAATAGGTAGGTATGTACTTGCAAATTGAGACTCAAATTATTTAAATCTATTACCATACATACTTACTTCAAGACTTCCTTAGATATGAGGATCATGGTGTATATAAAACTGGTATAAATAACACCAAAAATAAAAAATGTAACCTATGCTTAAGTACAAAAATCTATGGCGTTGGGGTGTCGTTATTGTAATCCTCCGTGGGATCCTACGGCACCCCAATGTAACGCAGACGGAAATCGCTGTGTTTTTAGTAGGTCGACCCAGCCCTTCTGGCTGGGAGAGCCCCACATAACCACTGTGTCCTCCCGTTCTCAGCTCTCGGTGGTATGCAGCTAAGTACACACATCAAAAGTGTCTAGGGATCAACATATATTTTTGCAATAACTTTTCTCCTGATTGATATTAATTAAAATTTTCTTTAAGGATTCATCAAATAAAGTGTTTTCGTTTGTCACAGTAACGATAAACCAAGTCACCTTTGCATTAATAAAGAAATTTGCCATTTTCCTAATATGTAAAGGGATTTTTGACATTTGAACCACTAACATTAAAGTTCGAAAAAAAGACTGAAATAACAGTTTTCTTTAAAATTTTATTGGGTAACTTAAACAATTAATAATCCGTGTTTCTACCGTGAACACTAACAACACAAGAACATCGGTTTGGCATACTCAAAATGAGTTCATCCAAATCACGCTGTGGAATGGCCGCCCATGTTCGTTGCAACAACAAAAAAAGGTCTTCTTGCGACTGGATACCCTCCATATTCGGCAGAGCTCTTCTCTGTAGCATATCCCATGCATGCTCAATCGGGTTCAAGTCTGGCGACTGAGCAGGCCAGGGCAGGACATTGATGTTAGCTGCGGCGAGAGTCTGTCTTACAACTCTTGCGGTGTGCGGTCGTGCATTATCATGCATTAACTGAAATAAGGGACCGATTTGCACTTGTAGAGGAACGATGACGTCTGATACAATCGTCTCAGCATAAATTTGAGCGTTGAGGTTGCCTCTGATCCAAATCAACTCAGTTCTTCCGCCGATCCAAATACCCGCCCATACCATGATGGTTCCACCACTATAAGGATGGACTTCCTGGCAGGATTTTAATCGCTGTTGGCGTCCAGGGGTTCTCCAGTGTCGTATACGTCTTGTATCCGGTCTCATACCAAAACGAGACTCATCAGAAAAGCACACGAAACGCCATTGTTCTTCTGCCCAATTTCTGTGTTCAAGAGCCCATTGATATCGAATCCTACGATTGTGCATTGCTATAGGTGGTACCCGTAGCGGTCTTCGGGAATGAAGGTTCACTTCATGCAAGCGGTTTCTGACTGTTTGGTCGCTAATTAAGTTCCCTGAAGAGTGATGAAGCCGCACGGCTAACATCATGGCGGTTATTGTTGGAGCTCTTCGAGTTAAGATTTGAATGTATCGGTCTTGTCTCCGTGTGGTGCAGCGATACCGTCCTCCATGGCGCTCAGCCACGGTACCAGTGCTTCGGTAACGTGTCCAAAGTCGACTGATAACACTCTGACTTGTATTTAGAGCTAAAGCCACAGTACGTTGCCGGGAACCAGCTTCTATCATTCCCACGGCTCTGAGCATTTCTTCCCTGCTTAAATGACGTCGCCGCTCCATAATAACGTTGGTTTTAATCAGTAGTAGGGAAACAGTAGCACTAATAATGTCTTCAATGCGTTGTATGTTTTTATAGGGAAAATATTGACAGCTGATTTTCATCTTTTACTCGAATTTGATTCACAGTTCCTGATTCAAATTATGAAATGCACCAAAAAGGATCCATATAAATTTATAAAATCATAAATTTATTACAAAGCCACATCTCAATCTCAAGAAATCCGCATAAAAATGCTTGATCCCTAGACACTTTTGATGTGTGTATATGCATTTTCACTTTTTATACTGTATGTAAGTAAGTACCTAGGTTTCAAAATCCACCAAAAACACTTACAAAATTTCATCAAAATATATACCTAATATGTAAGTACTTAATAAGAAATACTTATGTACTTCATCATCATTAATTTAAGAGAGCGGTGCTCTTGTCGGTGTCGCACTCCACTCTCTCCATCTGGCCCTATCCAATGCAGCCTCCTTCACCTCCTTATATGACATGACAGCCACCTTATCCTTTATCTGACTCATGTAAGTTATTCTTGGCCGACCCCTTAGTACTTACTTATTTTATTTAAATTAAATGCACGGCTAACCCTAGATCATATTCAAAGTTTTCTCGAGAACAAGTCACATTGTCTCAATTGGATGGAATGTGAAATAAATACGAAGTAGGTACTTACTTATATTTTTTAAAATAATATAGACTTAGTTTATCTAACTAATATTATAAAGGCGAAAGTTTGTATGTATGGATGTTTGTTACTCTTTCACGCAAAAACTACTGAATGGATTTTAATGAAACTTTACAATAATCTTGCTTATACATCAGAATAACACATAGGATACTTTTTATCCCAAAATTCCCACGGGAACGGGAACTACGCGGGTGAAGCCGCGGGGCGCTGCTAGTAGTTGGATAAATACATTGTTTTAGTAATTGAGTGGTTTTAGCGATCAGTAACGGTTACTGAATGGTAGTGGGCGAAACATTTCAGTAAGTTGAACTGAGGAAAGTAATAAATCATAATCTTTATTTGCATTACTAAAGTTATTTCCACTCCAATTCATCCCCCCTTAATTTACCTATTTTTGCTAGCTCTAAGCTAAGAAATACTAGCTCCCTTAGTATTCCTTCTACTATCCTTCATCCATCCATGATTGATTTGTAATTTCGCGGGATTCGTAGATGTTTGTCAGTCAGTCAGTAGGTCAATAGGTTATATGTCAATGTAGGTTACGTCAATGAGAATGAGTGTATGGAACAATCTGTGGTAATGTGTTCGTTCCTATAAGGATGTACCCCATTCAATACATTGCGATTGTATCGATGTTTTTCTTGGTAATCGATGTTATTTCCCTTCTATCTATAGCTATACACCGTCGAAAGTGATAGATTATGAGTTACTCAACTTTAACAGTGCATAAAATTTAAGTGATTTTTTTATTATTGTTATGTAAGTATTTCAATAATTATAGATGCCACGAATATTATTCGGGTACTATTCGATATTCGGCCTATTCGACCATTTTCGACAGGCTGAATATCGAATACCAAAACATGGAAAATAAATAAAAATACGACAAAAATCTGTTTAAGTAGTTTTATTTCAACTGTCATATTATTCTTTACGCGCTCGACAAGCATATAGGTACTTAGTGCCGAATATTCGGAGGCCGACAGCGTTGCCGAATATTCGGTATTCAGCCAAATCATTAGTCGTGGCAACTCTAATTTCAATCTCTCTCAACTCTGCCTGGGTATGAATTTGAATTAAGTAATTCTTTAAAATGTAATTCGAGGCTAAGTTAAATTTCTTTAAAACTAATTACATTTATAACGCAGCGAAATTATGCAGTTAAGTATATTTAAAATCGTCACATAAGGCTTTAAATTCCATTTTGATATTAAGTTTTCATAAAGTGTTGTCTCATCAAAAGCGAGGCGCAATTTTTTGGTTCTGATTTTTAATATTCTCTTTATTGGAAATCAGGAACATATTTTTGTTGGTCTTGTCAATCATGTTCAAGAGAAGACGTTTAAAGAACGTGATGAAAACAAAATGGTGGTACCTTCTGAGTTCATTTCTAACTAACACGTCAATCTTTTAAGGTCATGTTCAGTAGACAAGTTTTGCGTAACTTCAAAATATCGGGAATCATCTCGTCACGATAAGGGACTGACCAATGCTGCAACATAAAGCATGTGAGGTGCAAAGTGTGTGAAACAAAGCGAATTTATATTTGCAAAAAATACAAAGCTAAAGATTTGTTAAAATTACTTAACATAACATAACATAATCATTCACTACATCATCTCATTATAGTAACTGACCCCTAACTAAGCTCGAAGCTTGTATCTAGGGTATCAGAAACTACGCACACACTCATTCACAAACACCCAGACCGAGTCAAACATTTGTGGTTCACACAAATATTCACCCCGCACGGGAATTGAACCCGCAACCTTATTCATAGTCATAGAGTTTATTCGAATAAAATGATTAAGACTTCCTATCGGACATGCCCATCTCAACTTGGGAATGATATCAAGTGACAGGACAGCGTGGTAGGGCTGCCAGATTAATTTTACCATGTTCCATTTTTTTATTGTAAGTTTGAAATCGTTTATGAATAAATTATTAGAAAAAACTTTACAATATTCTTAGTCAGGGCAAGCGAAGCGAAGCCCTCCTAACGCAACAATTTATACACTATTGTGGTACATTTTACGGAAAAACTACAACATCTACAGATTTGATATATATTTGATACATAGTTATTCCAATTCATGTCTAGATGTACGTTATAATATTATTTTGTGAATGAAATAAAAAACACACACTTTTGCTACAAAGGAACGTATCTTCCAATTTTTTATGTATAAAATCAGTAGAGTATTTTTTTTAAAGATTATGCATACATTCATACATCCAAATTTTTTTATTAAAATTTACTGGCGGCAGCCCTGCACAGCTTGAGCACAGACTAACAATAAAAAAGTCAATGAATGAATGAAATAATTCAAAAACTATTATTTTCACTCATTCTTTTGCACCATATTTGCACTGACTGAGGTGGTTTGTTTGATTTTGGATTTGATTGATAAAAGTTTACGTTTGTTTGTTGTTTGTTTGAGTTGGTTGAGTAAATTATAGGTATTATTCAAAGTTTGAAAGTTTTAATAAAAATGAGTTTACACAAAGCTAGGTAAGTTAAATAGTCTTATTGTTCTCGCCTGTCCTGTCCAAATCTTATTTTTTTGTAACACTCGCTACAAGAATTTTAAACTTTATTTACTGTCTGTCAGTCACCTCCTTTTTTTAGGCGTGAACTCCGACACCTTTTCTCATGTTTTGCTGAGAGCAATTGAAAAGTTTTATTTAAAAAAAAATAGTTTGTCTATAAAGTTATCAAGGGTAGTGCGAATCATTTTATACCATTAATACTAAAGAATTATTAAAAAATGTAAGTAAGTTAGAATGTTCTCTGAACTAAACTAAATGGTATTCTGTAAAACTTTATTCGTATTCTATTTTTTAACCACAGAAAAAAAACTAAAACAATTTCTTGAATTCAAATTGTTTGTATTTTAATTTCCAGGATTAAAGCTTTTGATGAAGTTTTAGCTGAAGATGTTATTGATATTGGGAAACTTCAGGAACTTGCATTCAATGGTGATTATTTATTTAATTCAATATTATATTTGCAAACACTTAAATAGGAAATATTGTTTTGTTGAGAGCTCATATTAACATTCATCCAGCAAAAGTCTAGGTAGTCTCTAGGTCCCTGAGTATTTGCTTTTTTTTCTGACATAAAGACCGATTTAAACCTAGTTTTCGGTTGGTTGCTACATATCTGTAAGTTCTGATTGGAATCTCTTAAAATTTTATATTTCAATCTATCTAGCGGATGGCTTAAAAAATAATGTTTATTTATAAATTTTCAGACCCGTGTTTCTATATTTGATTGTGAAGGATTAAAATAAGCATAACAACAAGTTCTTTTAACCTATGTTTAAAAAAAATAAAAAATATGCTTTATTCTTATGTAGGTATTCCAGATGAGAAAGGTCTTCGCTCTTTGGTGTGGAAGATACTCCTGAACTACCTGCCTCATGAGAAGCATGCTCAGGAAGCCATGCTTCAAAAGAAAAGACAGCTTTATAAACAGTTTATTAGTAAGCAACATTATCTCATTATATTAATGTTTATCTCGGTCTGGGTGTGTGTGAATGAGTGTGTGCGTAGTGTCTGATACCCCAGATACAAGTCACGAACTTAGTTAGAGGTCAGCTACTATAATGAGATGATGTAGTGAATGATTATGTTATTTATAATGCCTGGTCAAGCATATCATCCTTGGTTGAATTCCCAAGGTTGAGCAATGTAATGCATGTTAACTACCTATTAAACACTAGCCATAATTGGAATAGGGGTGAAATAATAATCATTATACCTGACAACCTCAATGGCAGAGTGGTCACCATGCCGAAATGCCATCCGTAAGGTTGCAGATTGGATTCTCATGCGGGGTGAATATTGGTGAGGAATGTTTATCTCGGTCGATTTATAGTTTCTGATACGCTAGATACAAGTTTCGAACATAGGGGTCTGTTACTAAAATGAGATGATGTAGTGAATCATAATGTTATGTTAGGTTTTTACTTATGATATCTTTTACTTTAGAAGTCAGTTTTTTTTTAAAGAACAGTATATAATATATTAACTGTTTTACTATTTGCAGATGAAATTATAGTGTCACCAGGGGGAGGAGAGACTGATCATCCCCTCAACATTAGTCCTGATAGCTCCTGGTGTAACTACTTCAAAGATAATGAAGTTCTGCTACAGATTGATAAAGATGTTCGGAGATTGTGCCCAGATATATCATTCTTCCAGTCAGCTACTGAGTTCCCTTGCCCAGAGGTAAATAAATAGTTATTTTGTATTTGTATAAAAAATTGCTGGATTGTATCAAGCACGTCGCTCCGGAACGGCTGCATCAATTAGGCCAAATATTATTTTTTTCATAAATTGTTAGAACAACATATTTGTGTGGTAGATAATTATGCGAAATCACGGAAATATTGTAACATGTAACTTGTTTATCATCATAACTGTGAATCATATTATTATGTATGTGATACTCATGTCTCTCAATATTTTAAAAATAAATAAGTACTTACTTCAAACAACTGATATGAATTGATGTAAGTGAAATGCGTCATAATAAATATTTTTCTTCTAAATTTCAGATTGTAAACAGCAATGGTGTTAAACGTTTGCATTCAAGAGTAGAACAGACTGTCCTTAAATTTTCCACTCTTGAACGTAAAGGACTTGGAGTATCAAAGGTAATTGTAATCAATTAAACGGTACACTTTTATTTACAAATAAACTTTAAAACATATACATCAACAAAGTGTAGTCAGAGGGTCCATATTGGCTCACCTAAAGTTCTTTACCCGAAAATGTTTTTCCTAACTATTTGTAGTCCGAATGATCATTCTTCCTAAAATTTTTCATCCTAAAGTTTTAATTCATACTATTTGTAGTGCTACCGACGATGCTCATAACACTCATTTTTCCGAAAATTTTAATTCATAACATCTTTAATGTAAATATATTTAAACTCCTACTGTTTTTTATCATAACGCTTTTATCCCTAAACATACTTACCATAATATTTTCACTCATGCTCAGAAAGAAACATTTACCAAGTGTAATAAAAAATATATGTGGGTAGAAGATGATATTTATAGTTTTAATGATTATTATACGACTCGTTTACGGTTATGCTTATGGCCTGGGAGTTTACCATAACCATAACTAAAGGACCAATTCGGTTCTGGCACTTCGCCGGCCGCTGCCGCGGCACGCTCGCTATGCTCGCTCGGCTCGTGCGTTGGGGTCACAGTTCTAACATAACCTAAACCAATAATTAGGAATAGGACCGATTCGTTACTGGAACTTGACTGAATGATTGGAGCAGGACTCTGGTTTTGCTCGCTCGGCTCGTGCGTTATATGTTATACCTATGTACATGTTATGTAAAAACAAAGTTACGAAAAATTTATGTATATAATATTTATTATAATAAATAAAAATAAATCTAAACAAAAAAGATATGACTTTGAATAATAGTATGAACGATGGTTATGTTGAGAAAATATAGGAAAACAAATGTTTCGGAATTAAAACATTAGTGACAAAGATTTTAGGAGTTGCGATTGTTAGGATAAAAAATGTTAGGAAGAAAATTTTCGGATTTCCAATTATCGGAGTTGAAATTTTAGGTGAACTTTGGCGCACCCGTAGTCAGAATCATTATGGCAAACCTACAATAAAAGCAATATGCAACCAAGTTTCACTGGCGTTAATTTGCCCCTTGGGTATGTCGAGTAGCATAATAATTATAGCCTTCTTCAGTGCCTGGTAGGCATGCAAAAATATGTTTTTCAATTTATTTTTTATTTATTTATTAACAAATATTACAAATTATAAAGATCACCAGTAAGATGCCTCATAAACTCATTGGAGTTTTTCCGTGCATCAGTGTCATCGACATTAGACAGGTATATACTAAATAACATTCAATAATGAGTATCTACCCACTTATACAAAAGGTTACAAGTAAATCTTACTTAAATATAACAACATAACATAATAATCTACTGCTTAAAAAATACTCATAATTATAAATCAATTCAATAAAAAATAACTAAAAATACAAATATTGTGTACGGTAGTTGTGCATCGAGATGCCACTGCGCCGCGCCGTAAGGTGCAATACGTCACCGCTACGTCACATTCGGTGCATACCGGCCGATTGCCCGGCCGCTGCAGGTTTTGTGTGCAGAGATAAGAAATTGTATACAGCGTGTTATGTTTTTATACTAGTGCAGACTGAATTTTTGATATATATATTTTGTTTTTTGTATTATATGTAATACAAATAAGTAGGTAATGAAATAATTATAGTACATAAGTAAATATATACATATATTGAATTATTATTATTATATGTGTGTGAGTTTCTATCTGTGTGAATGTTAAAAAATTGCGAGACTGAAAATGTGCAAGTAAAATCATTACTAATAATATTAATGCAAAAGTAACTCTGTCTGTCTGTAACCATTTAATCGATAAACTTAAAATTTAGTGCAGGTATAAATTCCCACGGGATCGCGAACTATGCAGGTAAAAAACGTTTTGTGGCTTCATTCTACATAGATACAAATAAAACCACAAAACGCTTCACGGATTTGTTAAGAAGTATTGTTTTAGTTTGTATTTTATGTTTTTTGGAGATAATTCTTCCCTAATGGACACCGGCAGATTGTTAATCAGATGTGGAATGACATAAGTTAATTTTCTTTTCCCATATAAGTTAGTGTATTTAGGTATTAATAATTTAGTTTTTAAGAGCTGACGCGTTTGCATTGTATTACTATTGTATATTCTTCTATTTTTGAGCTGTTCATTGAAAAATTCTTCATGTAATAAGGTATATTTAATTTTTTCCTGTATAGGTAATACTTTACACAATTTAAATAAAGCATGGTAATCATTTTCATAGTTCTTTCTAATATTAAAGGGGACAACTTCTTTTAATAACCTTAATTGTAGTGTATAAATGGGGTCAAGATGGGTTTTAAAAGTTCTTCCATAGCTAGAGAGACCATAACCGATTAGTACACACAATCGGTTAGTAGTTGGTGAGATTAGCGCGTTCAAACAAGCAAGTGCGACAACATTTCGGCCAGGGCGTGGGGGGCGCTAACGCCGGCACTGTATAATATCACTCGCATTAATATTAAAGTAGGTAGATTTAGCAACCGATATCGACAAAGTATTCAGTGTATAGAATGTCATGTTCTCATATTACTTGCAATGTGTGGTTGAATTTCACAATATCTTTACATATTTCTAGCTGCGCACTTCGGAATTACTCGCGATAAATGGGTGGCCTTCATCGATAAATGGGCTATCTAATAGTATGATTTTTACGCCAGTAATTTCCTGAGATTGGCTCCAAACAGCTTTATAATAGTAGATGCGTTTATTCAAATCATTTTTATAATTAGAGTTTGGGTATATTGTTTACCGCTCTACTATGTTTTTATTATGAGTATGTATTTGAATGTAAGTTAATTTAATTTTCATTGATTTATACACTCCTCACTGAATAATACCATCAGTGTGATCTAACTAGCCGATACTTATTGTAAATCTTAAATTAACAATACAAAATAGTATTACTATATCATTATCACTAACCAATTTTCGTTAGATACAAACAAATATTCGAAAAAAGAAATGTGCAGCCCAGCCAATTATATAAATAATCTATCAATGTTTATAACATAATGTATGTATTATTTGATTTATGTAGTTGAGCAATGAGATACGTAGATCGGAAAGTACATCGCGCGGTGATTACGTACCGCTGAACGAGGGGTGCGAGGCGCACTGGGAGGTGGTGGAGCGGATGCTGTTCCTCTATGCGAAGCTCAACCCGGGCCAGGGGTACGTGCAGGGGATGAACGAGATCATCGGACCCATATACCATACCTTTGCAACAGATACCAACCTCGAGTTTAGACGTAAGTGCTAAAGAATCTCTTTGAATAACTAGCCCTTCCTCATCTTAACATTCCAATAGTCTCGCTAAGTATTCAGTTTTTAGCTTCATGTTTTGACCCTCATAGGAATACCTGTAGTGTGAAAAACACTATACGCCGAAAATACGCGACCGAAGGCAGAGTGTGTTTACACACTTAGATGTTTTAAAAATCTGTACATGTAAATAACTCCACACGATTATTTTGTCCTATCTATAATAATAATTGAATCATTAACGAACAAATTGTGCCCGCGGCTTCACCCGCGTTAAATTTAAATATAGGACATACCTATAGAAATATTAGAAATAACTAGTAATGGTAACTGCATTCAAATTAGTTGCGTCGTTTAAATTATCTAAAAGTACATACATACAGACGAACGGCGGGTAGCTACTTTGTTTTATATGTATAGTAGGGGAGCCGTAGAACATGAACCTCCACCGATCTTTGAACCAGATGAAACTTACTTTTTATATTATATACGACTATGTAGTTTGCCTGTCAAAATCCTATATAAAGTATTGCAACGGTTTATATAACATTTTCAGAACACGCTGAGCCAGACTGTTTCTTTTGCTTCACAAATTTAATGGCTGAAATTCGTGATTTCTTCATTCGGTCGTTGGACGAGACCGAATACGGCATCAACTACATGATGGGCAAGCTGAGCACTTGCCTCCGTAAGAACGACCCCGCAGTCTGGCACCTCTTGGAGAAACAAGAGCTCCGCCCGCAGTACTATAGCTTTAGGTACCTACTACAGTAGAACGCCGATTATCCGAATTAATTGGGACCAGGGTCGATTCGGATTGTCAAAAATTTTGTTAATCGGACATAGACAAAAATTTAAGATAATCGTACTGTCACACATAGATAAAACTTTGACAAGTTTAAAAAACACAGTTCTACAATAACGCTTACATGAAAATCTCGATCAGAGTAAGATACAACCCCATAAGGCCTTAATAAAATTACAAAATGTAAAATTCACAGCAATAATTGGGGTACATAATACCAAAAATTACGCTTCGGACCGATTCGGATAATTGGCGATTCGGTTAATCGGCGTTCGGATAATCGGCGTTCTACTGTACATACTAGTACATACACTATACACATTCAACTAAATATTGCATCAACCTGGCATAAACATATTGCATACTTGTTAAACTTCCACTATAAATGTGGTATGATTATTATTAAAGAAGTCTTTCTGTAATAATAATGATTGATTGATTATACAGTTTATGGTAATAATGATTTATAGTTTCAGACTCCCCCCACTGACCGATCTATTTGTACCACCCTGTATAAGGTGATCGAACAAGCAGTGCAAAGATCGAGCAAGCAAGCAAAAAAAAATATTAAAATTATGATTATCTTGATATTTACCAGTCACAAGTCAGTTAACAAAAGTTTGTAAAATGTATTGTACTAATATTAATTTACAGATGGCTGACATTGTTGCTCTCTCAAGAATTTTCTCTGCCAGATGTAGAACGCATTTGGGACAGCCTGTTTGCTGATCGTCATCGGTTCGATGCCCTTGTATACGTCTGCTGTGCTATGATATTGTAAGTTATTCAGTTTTTACTAATTAGAGATTAATAGAACCTTTTTTGTATTTGGTGTGTTTTTGTAATATCATAAAGTATTCCGTTTATTTATCTAGTACTAGCAGCGCCCGCGGTTTCACCCGCGTAGTACCCGCTCCCGTGAGAATGCGTAGCTCGTAGTATCATACAATCTCGGCACAATTCACCATCGTGTCTTAAAAAATTAAGTAACAGCGTCATCTATTGGTAGGATTTATGACTACAAAAAGTTACAATAAAAGATACGATTACTTATACACAATCCCATGGGAATTTCGGGATAAAAAGTATCCTATGTGTTATTCCTAGTTATAAGGAACGTCTGTACCAATCAAAATCGATACAGTAGTTTTTACGTGAAAGTGGAACAAACATACAAACTTTCGCATTTATAATATTAGTAGGATGTATAATGTGGCACGATTTTGTCATGGTTTTATCATCTATACATACTTCATGTTATAATTGTACAATATTGTTTTGTTCTCCACAGGTTAGTAAGAGACGAACTACTTCACGGCGACTTTGCATCAAATGTCAAACTACTCCAGAACTTTCCACCAATGGACGTATCTGTTATTCTTCAAAAAGCATTGGAAATAACTGATCGCACCTTGACTTGAATATCGAGTTAATTTACATCAAAGTCTAATTATTAAGTACCAAAACACATTTGTACGAATTTATGCATTTACTGTTGAAACAAGAAAACGATCGGATGAAATAGCATGAGTTTTTATAATTGTAGTACATATATATAATAATTATTTAAATATGCGTAAGACATCATTTGAACCGCTAAGGATCGGCGCACATGACGCTAAATGTTACGGCGACCATTCTGCCATAGCATTGTCGATTTTGTAAATGTTGAAATAGGATTGAATATTAACTAACACAAGTTGTGGCTATAATGGATAATAGTTATGTTAATTCATTTTCAATTTTATTTCAGCATACTTAAAGGTTTTGATGTAATTGCCGTTCGCTGCGTTTTATAAAAATGCGCCTGCCATTTAATGTAACTATCGCAAACTATGTGCTGATTGTTTAACTAGTTTGAATATTGTATCCACAGAAACATCTCAAATGACCTTTAAATAATATCATTAATATTTTTGTCATTGGTATTTTCTACATTTATAAACGTCCCTACTTAATTAAATCAATTAATGTAAGTAAGTATCCTGTAACTTTGTAAGTAAATATTCTCCAATTTAGTTACCATAATATAAAAATAGCCATGTTTCATGTAATTTCTAGTAAACACAAACAGTAATTGTTATATTCTCTATATTTTTTTATTAATTTAAGTAATTATTTAAATACGCGTTTGTTTAATTGTAGATCCAAATTTTATTAATCATTAATTAGTTACTTAAGTAGGTTTCGGATTATTTTTAATCTGACGGTTATGTGATTATGTGCCTTTAGTTATGGAACTTAATAATAATATTGAGACAAATATGAAACACCTTTTGATATTACTGTTTACATTCTATTAGAAGACTGGTTAGTTGTATCATTATTTGTACTAAGTACCCGTTAGGAATTAGTGATCATTTATTTGATTTAAAGAAAAGTTATTAAATATAAATTGTCAGAGAATCAACAAGAAAATCAACTAAATGTTATATATTGTTGAAGATAGTACTGTTACATCCATATCAATGTAATACTATTCGTGGTAATAGTGAGATGTAATTAGTACTTCACATGTACTGATTAAAAGAAACAGCTACAATTTCTAAATGGTCTTAAAATAGAATTAAAAGGAGGTGAAAATAAACTTAATAGGTAATAAAAGTACAAATGCAATAATATAAAACTTACTCGAATCTGTATCCGTACTAAATAGTCCTATTTACTGAGTACTATGGGCGCCTTAATCCGTTGTATTTTTATCTCTTCTTATGTAGCTCTAGAAATGTCTGAATACAATATTAATTCTACAATAATTAATGTAACTAAAACATTGCCTACTTTTCATAAACGTAAGAAAGTTACGCTAGCATTTATGGTTTGCTATGTCTAGAAGATTCCCCTAGGGCTGCTGCTTTTATTTTATATGATAATATTCGTTTACTTATAAGATTTAATGACAATATTTATTGCCCCTATTATAATAGGATCGTGTTCAGAGTTACTTTTAAATATATTCATATCAATTGTGAACATTTAGATACTTATATTGTACTAACCGGTAGATTTCCACAACTAGAGCTCCTGCATCTTGCGACATTAAACCAAAAACTTATTAGACAATAAAAACCCGTTACGACTCTGATGGCAGCTATTAAAAATAATAAATTAGTAACATCGTTAGACGTTAACGGCCTAAGTAAATTTAACAGTCAAATAGGAAAAAACTATATTTTTATGTCGTCATTACTTATAAAGCGAAATCAGATTCACGATAATATAAAAATATTGACGTTATTGATTCTTAATTCTTATCTTAACGCTTTAGTTTTATTCATAATCGTTAAACTTTATACTTGTACTTAAAAACAAATTTTACTTACTTACCTATGATTCTAATGTGTTGGTTGCAGTATCTACGCCTAATGTAACATAAAAAATATAATTGTTTATTGAAGGTCAGCTATAAAATTATAATTATACTTACAATAAGAAATGTCCCTTAAATAAGTTTGTTTCTAGTATAAACTTTGTGAAATTATATTTTTAAATTAAAGTATATACACATTTCATGAATATTTTTTTACCCATTTCCTTAAAAATGCAGTATATGTACTTGACTGTAACGCGATTGTTCGACTTCTGCGATGTCACTAGAATGAGAGAATCGCTGGTGTAATGATCTAGCTCCATCATTAGTTCTACATATCTCGACTCACGGTGGTATGCAGTTCTATGCATTTTCACGGAGTTAAAAAAGAGCTCTATCATTAGTAAAATGCTGATCAAAACTTGTGTGTAGCCATAGTTTTTACCAATCCTGTCTAGAGACATGTTAAAAACTTGTGGATTATGCAACAAGCATGGTTAAGGTTAAAACTTAATTTGACAAAAATAAAATAAACAATAATTAATGTCTAAATTATGACTGTATTTTGTACATCAATGTTGTAAACAAACTTGTCTTGCCACTCAATTTTTATTTTTCTAATCAAATTTTAATAAATCATTAACTGACATCCAGAATTTAGATGGAGCTTTTGATAATTCGTAAACTTATGCAATTTATCCCGGTAGATATAGTTAATGGAAACGCAAAATATCCAGGTTCCAAAACTTACAAATGGATGCAATCTATACATAATAGATTTGATGTTTATGATGATAAAACTTGCACTTGTGATTTATACCGTTCTTGGGGATAATCAATCAAAGCTAAACGCACTTAATTGAACAATATTAACCTAAGACATGTTTATTGTCATGTTTTTGAGCATTTTCCAAAACTTCATCCCTTTCTGGGATAAACATTAAAGTATCCCAGAAATTATAGTATCCCATTAGTAAGTAACTAACTATAATAAATAGGTATAAATATATCATGGTATAAATATAATATGATATTAATCCAGAGTATCAGTTATTACATCCCAAATGTTCCTCGACTGGACTGTAAAACTTTGTGGTTATCGTATTGGTAAAATAAGACAAAATAGACAGTTCGCCTTTATAGATTTAATATAAATAATAATTACAATGTCATCGATTTGTACATATTCATTGATTGACAATAATATACTAGAAAGTAAAGATTTATACAAATATAATGTCATTTAATTTTTTTTTGTTACACATAATAGCTAGTAGGTAATAAGTTAACATTTTAAAATATTTTATTGAAAATAAGAATGTATTCATAAAGTTTTAAATGTTTTGAAGTTATGTGATATTACAATAAAGGTACACAGTTTTTTATATAAAGCTTGTAGTCGAGAAGATTAAAAAGGTTAATGATAAAATGGACCTTAATGATAGTATTTTACACAAAAATAAAAAACTTGATTAAGGACACATCACCACGTTATGATATCGTTCGATTCGTCGCAATTCACTATTCGAACACAAAACAATGAGAGATATTGATTGATTTAATATTTTGTTTAAAAGTATTTAAAAAATGTTAATTGGAAACAAACCAACATAATAAGTACTATTTCGTTTTTGTATGATTAGCACCAAACAAGAATATTGATAAGTAATCTCTCTTTCTATAAATATATAATAATAATAAAAAACAATGTTTGTGCCCAAACAAACCCATTCGGTATAATACAACTAGTAGTAATATTGACACAAAAACAGGCAATATCAGGCGGGAGAGGAGGTAAACGTCGCGGTACCTCCAATATCTACTCACAGTGTATAAAAGAACTAGTGCAAATATTTTATTTATATATTATATTACCTACTGGAATAGATCAAAACAAGTTGCGATGACATATAATAAACAAGCTTTTGATGCAATAAACTATTCCACGCCACAGTTTTCGTAATCAGTGGTTGAAATTAGTTCTATCTCGATTAATATCTACTGCCTACGGTCACATGAAAATGTTTATACAGCAATTATCGAATAATATCGGGCGAAACATTGATAACCTAATCTAACAATCGCTTCATTTCTTCTATTGACACGCATAAACTATGATGTTATGAATTAATTCTAATCAATATTATTAAAATAATAATGTCACATAGAATCGTAATATACGTGTAACATTCATTTGTACCTTCCCTCCGTTCCGTTCCCGTTTCAGTCAACTTCCAACTCGACTCCACTCTCAATACGAAATCAAAAATAATTTGTCTGTCAATAACAGAGTACTGCAGATATCCTAACTAAGACCTCACTAATTACACTTAGCAGCTACCTTATCAATGTTATTCCTTGCCTTGCTCTCGACATCTTTCCCAACCGACTATACACATCTTTCCATTAGTAGTTTTCTTTTGCCACAGTTTATTCTTATCATTTAAAAAATTAGCTACACTGACATGTTCAAAGGAGAATACTTAATAATTTAATGAAAGTTATTTTTAAAGTAAATGACTGTAATGTATAAATGTATTGAATTGTATCAACCAGTCATTATATTTTATAGATAAGTATATTGTAGATGCCATTTTAAAGTTTCATATTTACTGCTACTAGAAACCATTTTACTACAACGTAGTATTAAAATCAGAACTGGACATAAACCCAGTATATACATATAAGTATGTATTTCCTATTAAACTGCCATATTCACATAACTTGAATAGATCACCAATACAATACAAAACTTATAATTATCGTAATAATTTAAAATGGTTGTGTATCTACTGGACGCAAGCGTGACATTATGTGGGAAGCTATATTTAATTCTAAAAGTTAACATTTAGCTACTGATTCATAGGTTACAGACAATACATTCGAATGCTGTCCCTCGTCTAGGTCTGCTCTTTCGATATCAATAAATAACTGCTAAAACAAATTGTTCACAACTTAACGGACAATAGGGAATCGTGGACACAATTCGAATGTACCTAAACATAATTTATGTATTCAATACACACGCCAGATAACGATCTAAACATTTTAGACACTGTAAGCTTTATAATACTTTTAATTCTTTATTAATAAAAATATAAATAATATATAAATTATTTAACATAGGTAAACTTTCAAATTAACATTTTGTATCAACATAATATTTATAACTTACAGAGCAGCTCTATCTGTATCACGGAACTTTTCAAATCTTTGGCAAGCTTCTCTGATTGTCGTGAGATTCCGATCTTTTTATTGAAGGAAAAATGGTAATAGTCGTCAAATATAAAAATTAATTATTTTTAATCTGAACCTTAATTAACTTGCAAGACAATTTCCTTTCGGACTAGCTAAACAAAATAAATACTTGTATCGTTTGTACCCTAAAGTTTCATAATAAAAACCTAGCACATAAAATTATCAAAAACATTCTTATGTTACTCCAACTGCCAACAGATAAAAGTGATAAAAACAACATTAATGCATGACCATACTGTTCCGGCCTATACAACACAGGCGACTCAATATGTGTTTAAATAATGGAAAAATATAGCAAATATAGAGAACATGAACACAAATACGCATACCGGGGTATGATGATTGTCGAATAGAAACGTAAATAGCACCGAGTAAACACCACGGTAAAGAGCGTGAAAGCGTTGAAGAGGGTGTGGCGCGGTGCGCGGTGCGCGGTGCGCGGCGCGCGGCGCTCTACTGGACGACGCAGCACTTGCACTTGGGCTTCTTCTTGATGGTGACGCGCTCGGCCTGCTGCAGCTCCTGCGGCGGGGAGCGCTGCACCTCCACCTGGCCGGCTGCGGCCCGCGTCTCGCTCACCGCGCTGCCGTTCTTCGTTCCGTTCATAGCTTTCGGTGTGCTCTGTAGACCGGGACTTGCTGTCTTTGTCACCGGTGAAGGAGGGCCGTTCGCCTGCAATCACAATAAATAGCATTTCAATATACATACTCGTAATCTAGAAATTCTAGTAATGTACCTCAATATATACTTTAACTTTAGTAGTTTTCGCTTTTTATGTATTTTATAAGCAATGCTTACGGTTATATTATTCGCGTGAGTCTTCTCATCGACTTCATCGGCTATCTGCGGTGCGGCGACAGGCGGTGTCGGTGTGATCGGCTTCCCGCCCTTGATCAGCGACACGATCTCATCCGCCTCACGGCTCAGGTCGCCGTCCGGACGGAACGGATTGTCCCATCCGCTCTCCGTGCTGAAATCATTTAAGTACCACTATGTACAGACAAATCTAGATAAATACTAAATGTTTTTAATAGTCTAATTTGTTTTTGTTCATTTTTTGTTACAAAACCTGTTTTATTTGTCAATGTAAAGTACAGCTATATGTATAATATAGGTACGAGTAGATACTCGTATGAACAGAATCTAACTATAGACATTCTAGAACTCACCTAGTGTTATATAATCGAACACTATAACTACCTGCCTATTATAGTCTAAATATTAATGTAACCTCTATTTGTAGCGAGATGAACACTGTCACGGAAGCAAAACTAGTTATGTAAATAATTATACTGTTGCAATATTTAACGTGATTTTACAACAGCAGTATTGTCACAACATGTGTGAGGTGACATCATTGTACACAAGTTGCCTCGGTTTTACATTATACTATTTGTATGTATGGCCAAGACACATTGTGTACCTACTTGTGTTTAAACGTAGTGAAACACGCTGAAACAATCAAGGCACAAGTACTCGTAATGTGAGATTGAACCAAGATATTAAATCTTGATATTATTAATAATGAGGAGAATGTAATGAATTAAAAGCATTTCATTTTCAATTGTTGTTTTGCTTGTGATATTCACCTGATTTGCCTGTTGTAGATGCCGTGTTCAGCCATGTCTTGAGCTGCGGTTGACAGTAGAGTAGCGTAGTATACGTGCGAGTCGGCCGGGGGCGGAGGCGGAGGCGACAGGCACTGTGGCTGCACTCCTTGGTAGAACGATACGCGAACTTTAGACCGCTCGGATCTGAAATAAACAAAAATAACTTTCAATAACAAATTCGGTAATCTATTTAAACATAAAAGAAATTGGTGACGTAGGTCTTTTAGGTCTTTTAGGAAACACTGGAATCCATCGATTCCAGTGTTTTCTTTTGTTGTGAATTTTCTCTCTCCTTGAATTGTGGATCATACTTCGACAGTAGATACGTTGTTAAAATAAAACGTGTCACATCGCAGTGCATACGATTTTATTTTATTATTTCGAGTAGTGATCAACCGACAACCTGTAAGGAGTCTAACGCACGCACAATCCGTCCATATTAGTCCGGTAATTGTCGAGGACGCACTCAATAATAAACTATGTACTTTCATTTCCGGTCATTGTCAAAACCTGGGCAGTTAAAAGTTATTCACAATAACCCAAAATACTAACGCAAAACGGGACATAGGTAGTCGAGTCGATAATAAAGCATAGGTGTGACCATTCGCTTCGCATCACGTTGGAATACAGTCTATCATTTTAATATTGTATAATAAACCCATTCTAGTAACGTACCAATGAAAATACAATTTAAATAATGATTTCGAAACAGAGACGTAATAAGCTTATTGTTCTTACAATAACAAGTTTTTCAATCTTCAGCTGGGAGTACTCGAATTAAATGTTCACATGCTGATTGGATATAATCAATGTGTTGTGTTTTATAACATCTATTATTATCATCTCGATAACAATAGGTAGTAACATAAATGTGAATAAGTACTTCAATATGTCGACAGGTAGCGTAAACACATTGAATACCTTTTGAATGACAATGTTTATCATATTATTCAATCGTTTCGAATTGTTTGAGTATTCAATTCGTTAAATAATGTATCCAACATTTAAAAGATACATCAACAAGAGTCGACTTCAGTCACCAGAATTTCTTTACATTACATAATAAGTACATATAGTAAGATTACTTGTAAAACTATATACAATAAGCAACATATAACGTTCGCTAAGCACGACGGGTGGGATAGAGGGAGCGGTGGCGCGGTAGCGGTCGAAACACAGAGCACATTAAATTAAAATTGAAGGTGATTCAATCATGCATCCTCCTATATAAGCAGATGACTATATTTAACGCCCACATGCTATTTAACTTGTGTTGAGTGCCTTGTTAACAATTTGACTCTTCTGACATATTATACACTTTAAAAAGTGAAGGAATGTAGTCAACAACAGACTTGACCCAAGTCCGTTTGTTTATTTGAATCATAATAGTGCATTAAGTACATATTATATTTATTTTTTATATTGTAAAAAGATACTTTGCTCAATATTAATTAACAAAGCATGTTTTGTAAAGTTATTGTAAAATTATGTAACAATTACTATTATGGAAAGCATTATCATCAATCAAATTAATGACATTAGGTACCTATTTATAATATAAATAAAGGTTTTACAAATATAACCTAGCTCTAACACCCACATAGATTCACAACACACTCAACCATGGACTAGGTAAGTGCAAAATAAAAATCTGACATCACACATTCCTCTGTATGATGGTATGATTCAACCAAACAAAAATAGAGAGACATGATT
This sequence comes from Timandra comae, assembly GCA_958496195.1. Classification (NCBI taxonomy): domain Eukaryota; kingdom Metazoa; phylum Arthropoda; class Insecta; order Lepidoptera; family Geometridae; genus Timandra; species Timandra comae. Next base: position 8,994,329 of record OY292353.1, on the reverse strand, counting down.
GCACAGTTAATTGACATGGTTTCCATGTAATGTACTCACAATGTGGATCACTCGACACTATATACGTTAGGAACACACAATATGTTATGGTTGATTAAGGTCACAAGGAGCACTTGCCAACATTGACACACATTTTCATTCTATAAATGCGAAATTGAGTTGTTTATTCAGATATACCTACAATAATATTAAACTCTTTCTCAAAATTGGAATTAGTCCCATAGATAAAAACTGCAAGATACAGTGTTATTATTTAGGACTTTAAAGAGCTTTATATATAAAAAAATGTTAGTTACAACCAAAATATAAAGAATTGTATTTCTGACCGAACACTTTAAAATATTTTTTTTAACTAACATTATTTTTATATATTTTAGTTTGATTAAACTGAGGTTTATTGAGATTCTTATAATGGACAAGTTTATGATCCAGGTAGTACCTGTATTGAAATTATACATATAATCACTCACACACACGCACACAGACCAACATAAACATTTCCAGATCACAAAATCTCTCTTCAAAAAAGGTTGGTGGTTCAACTGCAACCTTTTGCTTGGCAGTCCGGCATGGTAACAAGTATTTCACTTGGGTAGTCATAAAAGAATACTCATAAATAATTTAACATTTCAAAGGTATTTTACAAACTAAAATCAAAAGAGATACATTGCTCAGCAACTATGACAACACATACCAACAAGCAGAAACACCAAAACACAGAAAAATCATTCCTATTTTGGGATCGAGGGATTCTAGGGGACATAATTCAAACTACTACAGTACTAAAATTCTTAACAATTTCAAATTAGCCAGCTTCCCAATTGTAATGAGCAATGTACATTGAACAACTATGTACATAGTTAAATGGTTTTATTGGTTCTTAGTTGTGAAACATGCAGAGGTCAATGGGAAGGTATGTAGGACCTACATAATTTGACATTTAATTGCGTAATTTGAAGGTATTGCTGGTGAATTCTAATAATTATAAAATATTTGAAAATCGAATTAATAAAAAATATAACATTAGAAAAACAAAATTCTTGGAGTATAGTTAATTTGACATTAAATTATTGACATGCTTTAAAATAATACTAATACAAGCGCATGCATACTAAGAACTACAAACCTACCTGGCAGAGAGTATAAGTTATTAATGTTTGATAGTGCAGCAGTTAATGTGTAATCCCGATCATGCAATAGATTAGGGCGGGTCCCTAACAGACTATGGAAACAGATATCATATACAAATTATTAATAGAGATTTCAAAACCATTGCCAATGCATGTTTACTACGAGTATCTGCCGACTAATATGACCTTGTACCGCCGTATGTACATGGAACCGAAAGTAGTTTTATGTTTATAAATCAATTTTCATGACGTCATTGTTACCGAATTATCCGAGAAAAGCAACATTTTACAAATTACTAGTCATATTTCAAGTAGCTAAGTAGGTACATTGTACACGACAGGAGCTGATATAATATTCATAGATTTTTCGAAGGACACGTCTTTGGCCTTCTATCGAAACGAAACAAAACTTGAAACAACAAGGAACAATCAATTCGCAATACAAAAGACGTGATCTCATGCAACTAATCTTACCTGTTTTTTTTTTCACTATTTACTTTACAAACTGATCACAACACAAAATACTTGTATTTATACGAACAACACTACATAAACATTTAATAATACATCGGCGCAATTGGGTAGGTAGGTACCGCAGAATTCACACAATAGTGACGCTCGCACTCGCTCCAAAGAGAAGAGAATGCAGTTGTAGGTTTTTGACGTTCGGCGAACAAACAACGAACAGTGTGTGTTTTCCTTTCCTTCCTTCCTCTTCTCAGCTCGCTCACTCACTCACTTCACTAGTCAAGTCAGTTCAGTTTCAGCACAGAATAACTAATAGTAGGTTTCAGTCAGTTCAGTAGCAATTAGCAAGCGGAGACAGAGTAATAAAATCAGACACAACCTGACGTTTACACATTGGATCGATCCCGGTTCTCGAACTCTCGATATCGGAATTATCGGATATCCGAAGGGAGCGGCACACAACCACAACACAAGATTCAATTCAATTCAATACCTATATACTACCACATCAAGCAATCAAATCATGTTCGTGACGTGAACGTAACAACGAATGAAAAAGAACGAACGAATGAGGGAATGATTTAATTCAGAATGAAGTTATCTGTGCACAAAATATTATACGGAGGGGCAAAGCGAAGGGCGGGCGGGGCGCGGCGCGGCAAACGGAGGAGAATAGGTGGGTGGGGTGGGAGGGAGCTTAGCTGAGCTGACGCGACACGGGCGCACGCTGACTCAACTGGCTAACCTGACGGAGAGAAAAGAATACATCGTCAATTGATACGTAAAACGGAAGGACAACAAACAACACGGTTAGGGCCCGGCCGGCACGCGCGGTCTGCGCTTCAGTGTACACACAAATACAATGTTGTTTTCATACACAGGACGAGCGAAGCGCTGAACACTATCACGTCATGTTCTGTATTATTGATTGACAATAGGATTTTAACTTTACGAGAACATAGTTATAATTATTATAAGTAAAGTAATAAATATGCTTACATATTCCGTACACATACCTACATAGCTAAGCTACATACCTAGGTACTAAACGTTAGAACTCACGCGTCATACCACGTGCACATTCATAAAGTTTTCTGAGTTTGACTTCCAAACACTTTGGTAAGCGTGACGTGAACATAACAAGTCATTGTTGATCTAAAACACCAGCAGTAATGAATAAGTACCTATATTATTATAGGTACTGCAAGGTCCTAGATTTAGAAATAAGTAGGTACTTATAATGTAGAGTTTATTTTGTGTTTCAGACTTTAAAGTAATTACTTACCTATTTTTAAAGTTATTGCTCCGATTATGTTTTGTATTTTGTTAACTGTACTTAGGTACCTATCTAAAAGCTAAACACATTCACTTCGATAAAATCTGTTCAAAATTCGATCAGCGCAGAGAACACTTTGCTCTGCTACTAGGATTGATTTAAGTTCTGATTGTACTGACCCTTTCCAAATTTAAGTCCAGCGTAGGTACACTAGTGAGTCGGCTTCAGTTAAGGGTTCCTATTTTTTTTAATTAAGTACCTAGGTACTGGACTGTTTATGTATACTTAATTGTAAATACGTGAAAGTACATTTCTCCAAGATTTCAAACTCTACATTATAACTCTCCTCCCAAACTACTAGATAAGTAAACCTAATTATGAAATGTCCAGAAAAAGAGGAGAAGGAAGGCTTGATTTTTTTTAAACGGAGTGGCTGACTGATATCGTACCTACCTATCGTACCGCGGGGGAGTGCTTAGTACCTACATGGGTTGTTCATCTCAGCAATCCCACGGTGTTAGTATTAATGAGTAAGACCGCGGAGCACAGCCGGTAATTAATAACGAGTGAAGCAATCATGTTTAGAGGTCGGTCACATGTAGCAAAGGTTCCAATAAATATAGATCTATCGATGCAAAATAGGTCAAACGGTCAATGCAGCGCAGCGCGGGCGGGTGATGGATAAAAATTAGGTACCTACAGACCTATCCTACGTGTACATTTATACGTATCGACTAAATTTACAAGTATCTAACATAAACAATATAAATATTTTACTTCAATGCTTACACATTGCAACACACAAAAATATACTTGCACAATTGCACATCTCGTCTCGGACTCGCGCGAAGTAATTTTATCGATATAATACACCTTTCATACCAGCTGTTCTACACGGTTTTGCCCGCATTAATTCTGAATCGGGGGAATGTTAGAAAAAGCGACCTATTTGCTTGTAATTTATATAATGAGTATATAATTTGTAACTACTATAATAACAAATAAACCATCTGTGGGACACCCAAATCCGTTTACAGTTTTCTGCGTGATTGAATAACAAATACTTTCTCATACTTGTACCTATAAAATACTGTGTGTATGTATTGTGTATAATAGAATAGAATAGAACTGAGCGAGTTCGGTTCGGACGAAAATTGGAGTTCTTTTGTCAGTAGTTATAACTGTTGTATCAATACAAATTGTACGTGTGTGTCACCCGTAAAGCCGAAGTGCGGCCGCTTATGGAGTGTTACGTAAAACATAGAGGGGGAATAATGGGTACGGAACATTCTGGAATTTATTGATGCCCGCCTAAAGAGGGTCTTCCTAGCCAGAATGAAAACAAATTAAAGCAATAGAGTATTTATTTTAATGAAAATCCCGGGTGACCGTAAGAACATGCACAAAGGTGCGTTTAAAATTGCACAGGGACAAGATATTTTATAAGAAAAAAGATAATTCTACTTATACATACTTATTTCATATCAGTTAAAACGTTACGTCAGAGAACCACTTTCAATGAATAGCAGTAAACTGGTTGTAGAGACTGGATTTGAGTCTCCCTTTCTTCCGCGATAAAAGTTATTATTGGCTTATTTGTCTTATGGGATTTGTTGAAGACCTTAAAAAATATGGCTATTTTTAGATCATAAAAAGTTTTAAGTGTTTTTAAGTGATAAAAATTATACAGGTAATAGGTATTCGTGTTAATTCGCAGATGACTTTGAATATGTAAATTAAATGACATACTCATGAAATGAATGATAACGTACTCGTCTTCAACTGGTGTGTAGGGGAAGCTGGTTTCGTGGACGCGCGGCGGCGGGCTGCTCTCGGGCTCCTCTTGGAGCGGACTCTCGTAGATGAGGGTCTCAACCATCGACCCTTTCGAACTTCCAAACGACACCCTGCACAAACATTAACACTCATTCAACAATTATATTTACGAGTATTAGTAAAATCATTTCCACGGCGGTACTGGCGGTCAGACAGAACCCATAAGTCTAAAAGTAATTAATGGTACTGTTACTTAAATAACTAACTTTATTTGTTCATTTCTTATGCGAAATGAACATAAACTTTATTTACATAAGTAACTACCTACTTATTTTAAAGCTGAATAGTTATTTTTTGCTCAGATAGCCTGGTTATTAAGAATAATAATAGGCTTGTACGTCTTGTGCTATAAAATGCATTCTAGGACACATTCTATATCCTCATCCTCTTTATTATTCATAATGCGTCCTTGACCTACCTACGCATTGTAGGTTTAGACGCGAGCGAGCTAATATTATGTCATGTTTCAATGTCAAGTTACTTCAAAACCTAAACAAATAAAAAAACATTTTCGATGCAGTTACTGCTGTGCTATATTTACATGTACTACGTACCTATCTCACAATATTTTTTAGAAGTCGTAATACCAGATTGTTTATTAAGCGTGTATAACCAAAAAGTAAGTTCATTGTTTAACTATGTACCTACCTAGTACCTATCAATTAAAAATTAATTGAAAATAAGTATGTATTTTTTTTTGGTTATTTACTATTATTTATCATTACTATACTAAATACGCTAACAATTCACATACTTACATACATATTAACATTTATTTAAATACTAGAATACAAACTCTATCCTAGATCTCTCGTGTTGTGAATTTATGTACCTACACGAAACTGTTTCCGAACGTGACTTTGATGGTTCAAATTTAATCATGATTCCACTTACCGCAAAGTGGTTTATCACAATCGTTATTATTTATTCGATCACTCATTGTTAATCAAAACTTTCTAATCGACCTACTTGAGTCACTTGCTTAAATTAAACTTTATTTAACTTTGAAATGGATCCTAAAAATAGTATTCAATGACGAAATCTCAAGCTTAAATCGGTATACGTGTATCGGTTATTCTGTGTTTAAAATGTATGATCATAATATATATTTTAATATATACATACAGGAAAGATGGCGAAGGAAGGAGGAGTTCCGAAATTTGATCCTAACACTGAAGCGTTCCAAATGCGAGCGCAATGGAAGAAGGTTGATAACTGCAGGAAACAATGGTTCGACCAGTGGAGCTGGCTTCTAGATGAGAGAAAGTAAATATCTTAAGTACCTACTATATAATATTTATATCCATTTAATAGTTATTTGTCAACAATATCAAGGCTTCTAGTTATGTACCTTGTGATGCAGTTTTAAAATCTTGATCCGGTCGTAGATACCTCTGATCATAGAGCTGCTACTGCTATACACTCTGACTATCCTATCTAGTATGTACAATGTACATATCATCGTAATGTATATAAAATAAAAATATATACTCATCTATGTAGGTACTTGCGTATCAAATATACTGAACATTCCATTGCAAAACTCTCATAGTTGTCGGATTTAACACCGATTCGGTTAGTGGACTCCGATATTTAATATGTAACCAATACTTCGTGGGTTAGTGCTTTTCTTGAAATCGCATTACAATTTAATGTTCTTAGTGTCGAGTAGGTAAGTCTGTCACCAGTCAATGATACGTAACAATACAATTTTAGTTGTTTAGAGCGTGTCACAATAAAACTTGAGCCGAAACGAAGTAATTATTTACTTAATTGAATATTTATTTGAATATAGGCACTATAATGACTGATAATACAGGCCAGAACTGCATGTTTTTGTCTGCAATGCATTTTGATAATAAACATAAAGCACGCGGACCTGACTGACACCGCCGATTAAAAGTAATTAGGTTAAGTAATACAAGTTCAAAGGTTTTACGCAATCTAGGCCAATTACGACTTAATACTCGATGGGTATTACTTTTAACTTCATATTAGACAGCAGTAATGGCATCTCTTCCCGACACTAAATAAATTGTGGTCTAGAAGTAGTTTACTCGTATATGTCACTCTGGAAAAAAATGTTCATTTTGCTCGTGTATGGTGTACCATCAAGTGCTACGTGGCGAGGTGTCACGTGACATTCGGTCGACGAACTTCCGGAAATTGATACTCCTCGTCCATGAATGCATAAAGTTCACGTTACGACAAGACTCCATCACATCTACTCTTAAGGTTAGCCGGGTCTTTTGTCTAAGGTATTCTATCACAACCCTGTCAGTAAGTATCCAAGTTGGTACCTCAGCGTAACTCAAGTACGCAAGCAGTGCACGGGTGCCACACACAGTTCCGGCTAGTACTCATTATTATGATAAGTGGATTAAGTACTTTTCTTTAATGCAAAGCTAGTTTCATCAATGAAATGGTAAGGATAACTAAATGATAGAACTTCTTTAACATAAGAGTTCCACTCTTTGAGTGCTAATAACCATGATAACTATAAAAACTATAAAGAGTTCCAGTCTACTTAAGTTAAATTTAGATAATACAGCTTGTGTGACATACCTATCTATAGTACATAATAAATGGTTTTCTAATGTTTCAGACAAACAACAGAAGAATCAGAAAAGATAAAAAAAGAAGTAGCTCACGCTTTCCCACAAGTAGTGATGAAAGTAGATGCCACTAAAAGTCTGAAACCTGTGCCAATCACGTCCACTGGATTTATCGGTTGGCTTGCGAATAAGTAAGTAACGCCTTTAATTTTATCTATTAGTCGTACACTTACCGGGATTTTTATAACCTACGAGTATAACCTTCCCCGATAAATGGCCTATACAGGGATACGCTACAAGAATTTTTCAATTAGGCTTTTTCAGAATAGACCTTTCTAGATTTTTTCTGACTTTAGCGTGTTCTTCCAAACTCCTCAGCATTATAATATTAGTATAGATTTACAACTATTATTTTTGCTAGTGAAAGATCCAATTAACTAGCTTTCTTTTTTGTTTTTATAATGCCCAAACCTATTAGGAAATCACAGGAAATTCGATTGTATTTATTAGGATAAACTAATTATGTAATAGTTGGAAAAGGAACCATTATATTTACCAAACTATAGTTTTCGTCATTTCATTTGATGGTGAGTAAATGACGTCATATTTCACCTTATGGCACTTTATAATGTACTTTTACTGTGAAAACGAAGCCAATTTAATTACTCGATAGATGTAATCATTATACCTAGGTATGTCTATTGAGTATTGACTACTTAGAAATAAATTCAAATTGCAACATCTCTGAGACTGCGAGTTTGTGACGCAAATCAACCTACCTATCAGTGGAATAATTTGTTATTGAACCTTCAAAGGAAAAGTTAGAAGAGTTATTATTTGTCTAATAAATATAAGTTCGGCTGTCGGAAATGACACTTTTTGACTAACGCGAAGCAAAAAGGAAGATTATATTTAAATATGTACATGTTTATCTAAATCACGCCAGATTCCCATAGTAAGTAAGTTATATTTTTTTCTAAATCATTGAATGCTATTTTTATTTTTACTAAATCGATGACATGGTTCCTAAGAACAGATCTTTGTATCTCTTATAGTTTCATAAATACTTCACCCCACTGACCGTTCTATTTGGGGCGCCCTGTATAGGTACTTAAGTAAGTACCTATTTAACTATAATAAATAGGTCGTAAGTAGTTTAGTTATGCCAGGTATTCATAGTGCTCTCTCATTTTAATTTCTAAGCTATAATTTTATGGTTTTCAATATAGCGCCCTGCAGAGGAAATTACGAAAACATTTTATTTACCGTTTTGCAGTAGGTAGTGCCTACTTTAGTTTTATTGAATGTCGATTAAAAATTCGAAGTAAGTACCATAGAGGTATTAAAGATAGAGTTGGGAAGGCATACGGCTGCCTGTAAGCGGAAACGTTCGATGGTTAGAAAGAGAGAGAAGATCGCGGTACCCTATTATTGTACAAACATTTGAGTCGTTAAACGAATGACCGCGATCTTCTCTCTCTTTCTAACCGAGGGCCTACTGGAGACTTGGCTCCCCTGCTCTATCTATAATAGGTACCTCTATGGTAAGTAACCATATTGAAATCGGCTGTTCAGTGTGTAATTTGTAAAGTAACAAACTATGGTTATATACAATGTATTGCATTATGATTATGACATTGACATGCACGATTGTTTGCTCAAGCCCATGATCAAGGGCACGGTCGTTTCATTGGGAGCGGTCGCGGTCGCGGCATTCGACAGCTTCTAGCGGCGCGGCGCGGAGCGGAGTAGGCCAACACGCGATCTTTACTCACTTCACCATGCTATTTTAAAATGCGCTATTGTATATAATGCCGTTTAAATATAGAGGAATAATTGAGTATATAGGTACTATATAAACATGTTAGGTAGAATAAGATAAGACGCGCCGATTCAATATAAATTTTCAAGAACCTATTTATTTTGATAAACAACTCTCTCGGTCTCTACAGTGAATTAGATGAAGTAATTAAGTAGGTACATATCTGACTAATTCTACATTAACTAACAAAAGCGAAACAAAAAGACGTGTGGCATTCGGGGACTGCCGCGGTAAAGCCACGGTAATACTTCCAATGTACCGAGGTAAAGCTATTGCATAGCATTTTTTATCAGCTACTTAGTAGATATGTAATTGTTTATTTTTATTTCTGCATTGCAATCCTTACAATAGAAATTTTACTAAGTACGACTTCATCTACTATATAAAAATAAGTCGGGTTTTCCTTCCTGACGCTATAACTCCAGAACGCACGAACCGATTTCCACGGTTTTGCATTCGTTGGAAAGGTCTCGTGCTCCGTGAGGTTTATAGCAAAGAAAATTCAGGAAAAATTTCAACAGAAAAGCGGGAAAATCTTTTTTCACTTACTACGAAGCCATCTGGTGGCGAAACGAAGTTCGCCGGGTTTGCAAGTCTATACTAATATTATAAAGAGAAAAGATTTGTTTGTTTGTTTGTAATGAATAGGCTTCGAAACTACTGGACCGATTTCAAAAATTCTTTCACTAATGGAAAGCTAATTTATCAGTGCGTGACATAGGCTATATTTTATCCCCGTAATCCCACGTGAACGGGAACTACGCGGGTGAAACCGCGTGGAGCTACTACTACAATATAAACTTTGTCTACATTACTATAAAAACTTATTGGAAAAATAACAAAAAAAAAGTTTTCGATAAAAGTACCTACCTATTTGACGTTTATACTAACGTGTAAATATCTATGTAAATTAATTAATTGTAGTGTTTGTTTGTAACTCATATCGAGTAAATAAGGCCGGTCCAATTTTATAGATAAAATCCATGAAACTACGTAAAGAATCTGATTTACACGGGGACGTCATAAAAAATAATTAACATTTTTATATGGAAAGTCATAGAGAATCGAAAATTACGCCACCGCAGAACATAGTTCGTTCAAAAATAATAATACCTATTAAGTAATTGAATTTAGACTTTAAACGAGTCTTAGGTTTTTTTCGTTACGGAATTTCTGGATTCGGTCTCCACGCTCAAGGCCGCGATAGAAGCTATGCAATAGCATAAGGCAGTGGTCCCACCGCGGGCGAGCGAGCGATGATCTATCGGCGATTTTCTCGCCGATGTTCACTGTCCTTTTCCTGGGCAAGAAAATCGCCGATAACCGGTAGTTTTACCCTAATAAAGTTAGGTTATTGTTGGTTTGTATACCTATATTGTTTCACTAGGTACTCAATATAGAACTACCTATAGTAGGTAATTGAAAAACATAAATTAAATACCTATAATCTATTCATTTGGCGGTGAGACAAAATGTAAACAAACCATGAAAAAGGTTATTTTGTATGTCATGTTTTATCAATAATACATAGACTACTCCCTACTGACTACTTGATATTTAATTAATCTTTGAAATATAGAATATATAACATACTAGCTTTAGCCTTCAACTTCGTTCGCGTGTAATAATTATTTTGACACGCGACTTCATTTACGTAGACGGTGAAAAAACAGTTATTCTGTGCCACCGTGCACTAGCCGGGTCGCCTTGTCGTAGTAACTATTTAGTAATCTGTGGCCTTGATCATAATTTTGCTGTAATGTTATTTTAAAACTAAGATATCTTCTAAAATACTTATTGAAATCAAATCATGTAAAAGGCAAATTTCTTTTAGATTAAATACTTTTGCAATATAAGCGCAAAAATGAGTTTTTTACGACTTCACATTAGAAACCCCTAGATTTATCAGTGTTTCTCTACAATATCATGCATGTATTATACATATAAACTTTCCTCTGGTATCACTCTATTAAAAAAACCGCTTCAAAATGCGTTGTGTAGTTTTAAAGATTAAAGCATACATAGGGACGGACAAACAGCGACAGCAACTTTGTTTTATAAGTACTATTTAGTAACCATAGATGAAAGATTGGTTAGATACCGCGATACCTGATGAGATGCATATATTATTAATAGTTACTCGCATGTTCACACTGCCAGCGAGTAACTATTATGATCACGGATGAACAGTTCAGTTCATCCGTGATCATGGCGCTTGCAACAGCGTCGAAATATTGGCGACCTCGATGGCAGAGTGGTCACCATGCCGGACTACCATTCGTAAGGTTGCGGGTTCGATTCCCGTGCGGGGTGAATATTTGTGTGAACCACAAATGTTTGTCTCGGTCTGGGTGTGTGTGTGAATGAGTGTGTGCGTAGTTTCTGATACCCTAGATACAAGTTTCGAACTTAGTTAGGGGTCAGTTACTATAATGAGATGATGTAGTGAATGATTATGTTATGTTATGTTATTGGAAACTCGAAATCACGACCTTTGAGCAATTGGTAGGGAATAAGACACTTTGGCCATAAAATAATACCGGTAATGCGTCTCGGAGATTTTTTGTCAAAGCATATACAACAGCCCGAATCAAATGATTAGACAAACGCCTAATCCAACGGATAGCTGTCGTACTACAATGCATTTTTTGAGTAAATATATTAATATATGTGTCTGTCTGTGGTCACGATACTCACGATAATTTTTCGACAATCACTAAACAGGTCGACATGCTCATAACCTATAGTGTGTGTAAAACAAATTGCAACGATGCTATGCGGAAATGGTGTTTAGGGTTCAGGTTACTTTATGTTTTTTTTATTTCAATACTAGCTGACCCGGCGAACCGCCTTAGCGTAGCTTTGATGCACTACTTTATTTTGTCAAAATGCAGTATTTCGAGTTCTGCGGCCTAATTTTGTACGTCTGCTTGGTGGTCTATGGCTGTGAATGACGTTGACATACGTTACGCGCGTTTTTTAAAATATGCAAAATTAAATGTATTTTTTTATAATCTAATTGAGATATTTTCTTAATTTTTTTGCGTAAGAACATTCTACAGAGTCTGAGAAAACTACAAAAGAAAAAGCCAAATCGGTCTAGCCGTTCTCAAGTTACGACGTGATAACGGGAAACGGGTTTCATTTTTATATATATAGACTAGCGGCGCCCTGCGGTTTCACCCGCGTAGTTCTCGTTCCCGTAAGAATATGGGGATAAAATATGCTAAAGACCTTCCCACTGAATCACTCTATCTATTAAAATAAACCGCATCAAAATCCGTTGCGTAGTTATAAAGATCTAAGCATACATAGAAAGCGACTTTGTTGTATACTGTTTTTGATGATTACACGAAATTTGGTTCTTGAAGTATTATTTTTACACAGTTTCACCACGCAAACTGACATTTTACTACGTATTATGTTCAAAATTTAATAAAACATTAGGAACATACGCCTCACAGGCAGCTTGCAGTATGACTGGCTTGGATACGCCGGGTATGTATGTACGTGTAGTATTTGTTGCCGCATTTGACCACGTCGGCGATACCTACCGAACACAGCGAAACCAATTCTTTATCTAAGGTAGTAATAGTAATGACGATGATAATTGACATTACTAAAACCTAAAAATGCTGTGAATCTCAAACTATGGATACATTTTAATACTACTAAATGAAGGTGAACAGTCATTTTAAGTAATGAAAGTAAAATTAATAGTTTTCGTATTTAGCCGGATTGTACCCGTCATTTTTACTCTTTTTTTAGAACTTGTTGACGTGAGTGTTTTCTTCCCGATTATATAGTAAAGTTTACTATACGTAAATTTTTGATAATTCTTTGTTTAAAGTAATTATTGTATTATGTTTTATATTCAGTTATCGTTAAATTTCTGTTATCTGAACGTTGATTTTGATGAAAATAAGTGAACCTGGTTCAAACAGCGCTTGCACTTTTACTTCGCCGAAGATCCCAACATACACCAAGACGTTCTACGGATAAGGAGACTGACGATTCGTATCCCTACAAAAATTATATTGTGTATAACGACTTCACGAGCCTCCGTTTACCGATTTGTAAAAGAAAAAAAGGAAAATCCATGTTGGAGCTCTTCTTCTTCTGAGGATCACCAATAAATAGTTGTTTATTTATTTTGTAGTAAAACAATTCAAGTGCTTACATGAATTGTTTTTACTTGTACTCAACTCATCCTGTTTATTACCTTTTTATTGATTTTTACACTAAACTAAATTACTTATAGACGACTTATCAAAGATGCCTACTTAGTCTTATTTTACTTTCATATTTATAACTCTAAAAAAGCAATATTTTTTTCGCCTAAAAGAGCTAAAAGTTTGACAACCAGTATTTCTTTGTTTACATTTTGTCTCACGGCTAAATGAATGAACTATAAGTACCTTTTTTTCCCCGCTGTGAAAATGCATAGAACTGCAGTACCTACCTACTTTATTATAATCGTCAGAACATAGGCAGCGCATAAGTAGGTATTAAACGTGTACCTACTTTAACTTTATAGGTACCTAAAGTAGGCAGCGTCTCAAGTATTTTTAGGAATGAAATAATTTTGCACGGTTAAATGTAAAATGCCTTGTTAGTGAGTACTGAGTATTCACGATACTGAGTTACTGACACACAAAATCTTGTAAATCTCTATTACATTACATTAGATAAGCAAAGCAATACTCCATTCACTTTACGAATTCAGAACACGACTCGACGTGCTCCACGAACTTACTTTTTGTCAACTCTTTGTAATGCCGTGAGAAAATCAGCAAAACATAAAACTGTGTTTCTAAAGTTGTACCTACGGGTAAAGCAAGTAACTACTGTATCGATTCCTGTAATTAAAAGTAGTGAATAACAGCGCGCGCGGTGCGTTCACTACTGTTTAAAGAAACAGTATAAATGTGGGTATGTAGAGCGCGATATGAATAGAAGATAGATAGGTACCTACTCGTATCATCCGTAACGGATACCTAAATACTCGAACAAATGCAGGGTTCATTATGTATGTATGTAGGTTTGACTAATCTGAAAGTATAAGGAAAAGCGGAAAGTGGATTGTTCGCATCATCAAATCACGTTGCATCATATGATGCGATAAGTTATTCAGTGTCACCTAAAAGGATCCAATCAAATTCTAAATCAAAACTAATCAAATTAGGTACTTAATTGTTTCTAAAATTGGAGTGTTTAAACTCTTTCTTTTAATACATACCTAATAGAGTACCTAAGCATATGTAGATGATACACAGAAATTTATTTTTAATAATTTAATTAATATACCTCCTATGTTTATTTTATTTTATAGACCAGAGTGCCAGCTTGAAATATATACATCGTGGCTGTCCAAGATACCCATTCGGTTGCCTGACGCCTGGGACCACAAGGACTATAAGGGTCCAAAAACTGAATAATTACACAAAGCAACAAACTATCTTTGAGAAGGTTTTTTAAAGCAAAATTTAACGACGTAATGTTTTTAGACATAATATTTAATTATACATATTCATTGCACTATAATTCTTTTAATTATTAAATCAAAATATATTTAGTTCAAAAATATTATTTGTAATCTACCATCCTACACTAGATTTTACATTAGACATACATATAAGAACTTAAATTTGAACACACGTGATTTGAATAACAAATTTTGATGACGCATCGCATACGAATGCCTGTATGCACGAGTTTACGTAAGTAAGCAAATTGACTCGTTACGAAGTTAACTTTATCAAAACAGATGGAAATTAATATTAAATTTGCTAAAAAGAAAAACTTGTGGATAATTTCCGTATCTTGATAATATGTAAGGCCAAGTTTCACTGAATATGGAATGGTCGTCCAATACATAAAAGCCAATTCTTTTACAAAAAATTACAACTACCTAATAAGCTAAAAAAAATGTCTTACATGTTAGAGTACCTTTTAGAGGCGTTAGGCTTTAGAATAAGGGAGGAAGTACCCATATTTAAGATAAAAAAATCATGACGAAGATTGAGGAAGAAATACGAGCCAACGTTATTAGAAAATCATACCTCAGAGTATGACGCCTGAGGTATGATTTTCTAATAACTAATATAATGATATAATGGGGGTGTAAATTACGAGACGAACCGATTTCGATCAGGTACCTATCTATAGAAATAATTAGATGTAGAAAGGCCACACTATCTCCCATTTCGAAGTTTTAACGAGTTCCTTTGAGCGCGGTGTAATGTAACTGAATTCTACGAAGGCGAATCCACGGGTGCAAAGTTAGTTACGGTGGACTGTTTCCGAAAATAAATTATAAAATAAAGATATTTAAAAATCACCTGGACCTTAAAGTAACGTTCAAATTAAAGTAAGTAATCCCCCAATCCCCTCATAAGAGGGCTTCTTGAAAATAGTTAATTAAGTATACGAGTATGTGTGAATCAGTTAAATATGTATATGATTAGTTTAGTAACTCACCTCTTTAGAGTGGTGTGTTTAGTTCCATTGCCTAGTAACTTGTGCTTTGGTTTGTCGAGAGCGCCAGTGGGCGTGGAGGAGGATATCGTGAGGTCGCTGGCGAAAGAGCTCGTCGAGGACTCCTTTGAAATATTGTTAATCCCTTTCCGGCGGGCGGCCGACTCCGGACTCCCCGGCCCCGCCAGCTCCAGCGCCAACCGGCCCTTGGTCGGCACCGGAGGCGGCTTCTCCTCCACCGGAACCATGTAAGACAGCATCGCTGCCTATTCCTTTCTCTTTACGGACATTAAAAACCCTCAGTCTTATTGACACAGTCAACGTTAATACTCTTTCATATCACAATAGTTGCTTCCTTAGCCGTCTCCTTGAGATCTGTTGGTAATATAAATAATTATTAATGAAATCTAAGAAAAATATATACTTAGTTTAAAATTGAAAATATGTTAAATGTAGGTAACTGTTTTGATTACTATTAAAAACATGACTAATGACCATGAATCATGCTTTTTAAATAATATCGGATGCTACCAAATCTCTGCCAAGGGGCCATGACGTATAAAATAAAAAAATAGTAAATCGGAGCACTGTATTTTACTATACAAAAAAAGGTACCTAATTAGCAATGATTGTTAATAAACCGAATTTATATCCGTGTATTAGGTACTTCAAAATCTATTTGGCTAATTAATTTATTGATATACTTAGTCATCAGAACACGGTTTGTGCATAAGAAAGTTCTTGAGAATTAATATTCTCAAGGACTTTAAGTAAAAACCTTGTAAAAACATTATCCGTACTAGGTAATCCTAGTACGGTCTCAGTTAATGTTTTACTGGCGGAATTTGATTAATGTATCTGAGGGGTCCATATTGAACCTAATAACTTTAACTACTAAACCTAGTATTTTTTAAATATTGGGCGCGGCACGCTTGCAGCGCTCGCTCAGTTTGCGCGATGTGTTGTGTTTTGCTTTCAATTTTCAAAAGTAAAGAAAATGAGTAAGTAAAGGTATTATATACATTACTCGTACCTGTACGTTTATCTCCTTAACTTGTCATATTAAATTCCTTTTCATTCACGTCGTATTTTCTTCTTTACGAACCAATCTATGTAAAAGACGAAAAAACACACAGTTAATTGATCATCTCTTGTAAGTATAGATATTATTTCTGATTGAATTATCATCATTCGTTTATTAATGTTATAATGAAGAATAATAGGTAAAAAATTAAACCAAAACGAGGAAAATGGGTTAACTGCATGGTTGGCACTGTTTGGTATACCATTCATAACAATACTTGTCGAAGTAGATGTGAAGTCAGTATTCAGTCTGACATCATTATATCCGACGCAGTGAGATAGGTACTCAATGTATTAAAAACAACTTTTCTTTTCACATGTATGTGTCGTGGCCATATCGTAAAGCCCACTCATGAAATGGTCGATAATTTCATGAAGTGGTCGCATTTCATGAAATGTCTCACTGTATTGGCCACATCATGGTTAGGTAGGGCAGATCAATGATAAGAAATCGTATTTATTTCTTTGATTTACACGAACACTACACATTGAAATGAAACACTTAAACAGATTTTTGGCGTGTAAAACGTAAAATGTAAAGCAAAATACAACCACGACAAAAATCCGTTTAAGTGTTTCATTTCAATGATAAGAAAACGCTTCTAAATTTCATCTAAATTTTAAATTACTTCATTTTAGCGCCTCGCCGCCCGCAAACGCGGCACGCTCGCTCAGCTCGCGCGATTTGTTGTCGCAGTTCTAATCTAACTTAACCTAACCTAGGACCTAGTGAGTAGTAGTTTAGGCAAATATTACGATCTGGCCAGACGTTGATGAAAAAATCTTGTAACGATAACAATTAAATGTTCTGGTCAAATTAAGTTGGCCACATCATGAAATGCGACCACTTCATAAAATTACCGACCATTTCATGAAGTGGGCAAATTTACAATTTACCCACGACATATCGTGGTCCTTTCTCCTTATTGAATTTAACTTTAACCGATTTTGTATAAAATATAAACTTTTCCTTCTACTTGATTGTGGTTATTTGTTACCAACAACAAAATCGGGGCACACAAGACATATTAAATTAAATATCGGGGTTTCTAATACATACATATGTCCTAGTAACTAGTAGTAAGTTATTCTTTATTCGAATTGATCAGATTCAGAATCTCTTTAGTTTACACGCTAGTTCAGCTTAATCAAAACTATATATAATACACTAGCGGCGCCTCGCGGTTTCACACGCGTAGTTCCCGTTCCCGTAGGAATATGAGGATAAAATTATGCTAAAAACCTTTCCACTGAATCACTCTATCTATTAAAAAAACCGCATCCGTTGTGTAGTTTTAAAGATCTCAGCATACATAGGGAGGGGCAGAGAAAGCGACTTTGCTTTATATGTACTATGTAGTGATATATAATATTTATAACCTTATAAAAAGGAAAGATTTGATTGTTACTATATTATATTTAAAAAAAATAGGAATCCTTACTAAACCTCCAATAATGTTACCCAAGGTGTTAAAAAAGCCTCAAATATTATTAAATCGCGTGCGCTGCAAAAAACTATTAATGATAGAATTAAATAATGTAAGACAACTTTGTAGATCACATCATTATCTACATAAAATGTTGCGATAGCATATGTCTAATTATTATAGTTTTGCCACAGTGTTATTTATTTTAGAAATTAATTGAAATGCCGCCCGCTAGAAAAGCAGTTTTTATTTGTGTTTTGGTATTAATCCTTATAAAAATAAATTGCTTCATATTCATGTCTGCTTCAATACCTTTATTTACTTGAATTATTGAATTCGGACATTCCATTCGAAAGATATCACGAATTTAAAAAGTAAGTATGTATGTATTAGGAAAAGATACCGCCGTGATCGCCGCGCGCACTCACCCTACTCAGCGAGCTAGCTAGGCAGCACCTTACGATGTACTTAGGCGTCACTGAGGTCTGGGTATAGGCTATATTTTACCCCGATATGCCCACGGAAAGGAGAACTACGCGAGTGAAACCGCGGGGCGCTGCTAGTGTCTTGTAAAATTGTTCAACAGATGCGTAATGTGGTATTTTGTGATACCATTTGTTAGGTGTTTACATTCATCGTACACAGATTGTTTTTAAGAAAGAACGAGAAATTCGCACAATCAACGTCATTTTATGACCTTGCCAATGGGCCGTTGGTGAGGGAAGCTAAAAATATCGACTGATTTTAACGAGGTTTATGACGTCCACCACCAAAACATTGCGTGCCCCAGATGTGGGTAAATATTACGTCACTTTTATTGATATATTTTAAACACCTATAAATACCATACTGGTTGTTGTTGTATTACATTTAATTAGACATATTAATTTTTATCTGATGTACATAGTTATTTCCCAAGTTTAACTTCTCACGACGACTCTTACTTTGTCATTGAGTCAAGAACTCATAGGAAACAATGCAATATGGAATAGGTATGTTTCGATATTTACATAGGTACTAATTCTATGCGATTTGCAAATAGGTGGGTAGGTATATTTCGAGTTTGTTTTTGTTCTCCTAGCAGTGACAGTAAATTTTAATGCTTTAGTTAGGTATTTAAATCAATACCTATCTTCTGCTCGCCTGACCTTTATAATAATTTACTTATCATTATAATATGTATGTTGGGTTTGGTACATACCTGTATACTTATGTAAGTAAATAGAAGATATCAGATTGGCTAAAGAACAAGTTTATAACGTAACATAACAATCAATCACTCGATCAACTAATAGTAATAGTTTGTCCTCTAAACGTATTGCAATTTGCAATACAACTACAAGTACCTACCTACTTCTACTAGTGATGTAACGAATGTTGGATTTTTCGCATTCGCGAATGCGAATGCGATTGCGAATATTTATCTTCAACATTCGCGAATGCGAATGCGAATCCGAATATTTTAAAATTTCAAAAAAGCGCGCGTAAAATATTTGACAGGTTTGACGTTTCGTGTCGGCCATGTTTATATTAATACGTTAGATTTTTAAAGTTTATTAATTTTGTTTCAAGTAATTGTTTAGTTTTTTTAGTAAATAGAAATTGTAAACTTTAGTTAAAAATGGTAGTAATATACTACTAAATGAATGCAAACCTTATACCGGGTGTTTGGTAGAGGGTTGACCAAACGTGATGGGCGTGTTCCTGGGTCTATTTGGGAGATAAAATTTGGCTAAAAATTTCCTAGTTGTTAAAATAAAAAAAATATCGACAAAATTGTATCTTTTTATTTTTTTCCGAAATTGCGACTATTTATCCCTATAACTTTTTTTTGAGCTGGTTTCCAGTCAAAATGTTTAATTGATTATGGTCTCGGATATCACCTGGTCTGCTCACAGCATTTTCAGACCATTACAAGGTCTAAATAATTTGTTATGACCACTTAACGCTAGGGAAATGAAAAATAGAAATCTTATAGGGGATCTTTCAACTCAAATAAAAAGAAAACTAATTGTAACCGAGAATTTAAAACTCGTTTAAAAACTTCTCTGTTTATCCCTTATTTTAACGGTATACTACAAGGTTTACAAAAGCCAAAAAACTTGTTAAAAATTTAGGTGCAAAGTGGAAATGGAAGAAAAAATAATAAGATATTTTTAAAAACAAATTCCAAGTTTCGCTTAAATACGTCACAGTATGAATAAATTTGGATTTATCTGAGGTCTTCTGAAGATACTGAGATGCTGTAGTGACTTTCTTAGAAAATAATTAGTCTTAAAACAAGTAAAATGGACTATCTCAATTACAGGAAGATATTGCCTCCAAATCAAGCTTTTCCGTCTCTGGCAACCGATTAAAGGGATTAAAATACGTCCAGAGTTGTGGAACACGCGTCTAGTGGGATGCTATTCCATTTATCATAACAAATTATTTAGACATTGTAGGGGTCTGAAAATGCTGTGAGCAGACCAAGTGATATCCGAAACCATAATCAATCAAAAAATTTGACTGGAAACCAGCTCAAAAAAAAGTTATAGGGATAAATAGTCGCAATTTCGGAAAAAAAATTAAAAATACAATTTTGTCGATATTTTTTTTATTTTAACAACTAGGAAATTTTTAGCCAAATTGTATCTCCCAAATAGGCCCAGGAATACGCCCATCCCGTTTGGTCAACCCTCTACCAAACACCCGGTATAGTTGTAACAAAGCTGATTAATGTTAGATTTGATCAGACCTCTGAAGTTCTTTTTCATAAATGTGTGTGTGTGTGTTTAATAAAAATATCTAAGTGCTATCTATTGTATTATTATTTCATATGAATGCATATAATAATTTCCTTTTTGACTATGAAAAACATTCGCTAAATATTCGCTATAATTTTTGCGAATACGAATGCGAATGCGAATATTGAAAAATATGCGGATATTCGCGAATGCGAATGCGAATATCCGTTACATCACTACACCTACCTACGACTCCTACGAGTATCAGAGAACTAGTACGCTAGTACTCATTATTATACTGTGATAGGCACACATTCATTGATACACACATACCTACTCAGGTCAATATAAATATTTTGTGTGTTCATATGGGATTGAAGCAAGCCCTTTGGATAAGTACATACCTTAGTACAAAATCGAGTGCCGCGCGGAGCAATTTGTTGGAAACTCGCGTTTTCTAACACATTAAAAAAAATACTTAATTTCTTTTTTAAAAATCATTTAAATACCTAAGTAATCTCGAATTCTTGAACTACACACATCAAAAGTGTCTAGGGATCAAGCATTTTTATGCGGATTTCTTGAGATTGAGATGTGGCTTTGTAATAAATTTATGATTTTATAAATTTATATGGATCCTTTTTGGTGCATTTCATAATTTGAATCAGGAACTGTGAATCAAATTCGAGTAAAAGATGAAAATCAGCTGTCAATATTTTCCCTATAAAAACATACAACGCATTGAAGACATTATTAGTGCTACTGTTTCCCTACTACTGATTAAAACCAACGTTATTATGGAGCGGCGACGTCATTTAAGCAGGGAAGAAATGCTCAGAGCCGTGGGAATGATAGAAGCTGGTTCCCGGCAACGTACTGTGGCTTTAGCTCTGAATACAAGTCAGAGTGTTATCAGTCGACTTTGGACACGTTACCGAAGCACTGGTACCGTGGCTGAGCGCCATGGAGGACGGTATCGCTGCACCACACGGAGACAAGACCGATACATTCAAATCTTAACTCGAAGAGCTCCAACAATAACCGCCATGATGTTAGCCGTGCGGCTTCATCACTCTTCAGGGAACTTAATTAGCGACCAAACAGTCAGAAACCGCTTGCATGAAGTGAACCTTCATTCCCGAAGACCGCTACGGGTACCACCTATAGCAATGCACAATCGTAGGATTCGATATCAATGGGCTCTTGAACACAGAAATTGGGCAGAAGAACAATGGCGTTTCGTGTGCTTTTCTGATGAGTCTCGTTTTGGTATGAGACCGGATACAAGACGTATACGACACTGGAGAACCCCTGGACGCCAACAGCGATTAAAATCCTGCCAGGAAGTCCATCCTTATAGTGGTGGAACCATCATGGTATGGGCGGGTATTTGGATCGGCGGAAGAACTGAGTTGATTTGGATCAGAGGCAACCTCAACGCTCAAATTTATGCTGAGACGATTGTATCAGACGTCATCGTTCCTCTACAAGTGCAAATCGGTCCCTTATTTCAGTTAATGCATGATAATGCACGACCGCACACCGCAAGAGTTGTAAGACAGACTCTCGCCGCAGCTAACATCAATGTCCTGCCCTGGCCTGCTCAGTCGCCAGACTTGAACCCGATTGAGCATGCATGGGATATGCTACAGAGAAGAGCTCTGCCGAATATGGAGGGTATCCAGTCGCAAGAAGACCTTTTTTTGTTGTTGCAACGAACATGGGCGGCCATTCCACAGCGTGATTTGGATGAACTCATTTTGAGTATGCCAAACCGATGTTCTTGTGTTGTTAGTGTTCGCGGTAGAAACACGGATTATTAATTGTTTAAGTTACCCAATAAAATTTTAAAGAAAACTGTTATTTCAGTCTTTTTTTCGAACTTTAATGTTAGTGGTTCAAATGTCAAAAATCCCTTTATTAGGAAAATGGCAAATTTCTTTATTAATGCAAAGGTGACTTGGTTTATCGTTACTGTGACAAACGAAAACACTTTATTTGATGAATCCTTAAAGAAAATTTTAATTAATATCAATCAGGAGAAAAGTTATTGCAAAAATATATGTTGATCCCTAGACACTTTTGATGTGTGTATGAGTATGACGAGCCATGTTGGATTTTTTTGATTCGATCTCGCATTTTTGTGCGAAGATAAACGTTAGATCGCGAGAATTTTGTGATTTGTATACCTTTATCTTTATCAGCTGTACTGTAAAACGACGCAAAACAAAAGTAGTCGTATGGTTGCGGCTATATGACGTAGGTAAGTAAGACAGATGAATGAACAACCAGTCATGCATGAGTCATGACGATTTTAAAAGGGTACATTTTGCTATATTTAGTTACGGAGCCCGAAGAAATTAGTTATGACGTATTTTATCGGTTCAAATCGATTACAGTAGTAGGTACCTACCTCATCAAAATGTCACGAAAAGCCGGTCAACTGTGAGTCGGGCTGACGCACAAATAGATCCCTGTTAGTACAATATTTAAAATATTTTTAATAAGAGATGATAAAGATGACAGGGTTGTTACTAGTTATGTTTGAACAAATAACACTAAAACACGATGCTACAATCCAGGAGTAGTTTGATGAGAATTATGTTGCTACCTACCTAAGGTATCACTTAATTTTTTAGGAAGAGTGATGAATAAAGATTTCTGGTAATAAATTTTAGGTGAGCCAATATTGATCCCTCATTAACAACTTTTACCCCTATCAAGGGCTTGAACCGGCGCAGCAGCACTGAACCCTACTAGCATTTTTTGGGTAGGTACCTATCCAAAAAAAATCTATGGATAAGTAAAGTGCCTGCTTGTTTGTGATATACTATTATTATACAGGGTGGATTTTAAAAATGAGTGTGTTGAAAAAATTATAAACAAAATACGGTATTAATTTAAAGATATGTATTTATTTCTAACATCACTCACCCTATACCATAACCAAAATCACAGATCAGGGAGTCACCTTAGGACTTCCGTCCTAACAGTTTTGTGACCAAAATTAATATTAATCTACAATAGGGACCCCAAATGGGACACTGACAGTGCTGCAGATGGGGTTGCCTATTTGATTTAGAAGGTTGATGTCGTATTCGATATAACAAAAATCGAAACATCGAACATTGAAATGAAATAGGCAACCCCATCTGCAGCACTGTCAGTACGTTTTATAATTATAACTAAGGGCTGTTTTTCCATCGCCAGATAACTTTATTCGTAGAATTATTTTGAAATTTTAACAGTTATTTCATACAACAAAATTAATGAGCATTTTCTATAAATTACACACCGGCACATAGCATTTCATCACATAATTTAATCCTTATTAGCGACACTATCAGATGATGTATTAAAATAATGCAGGGCGTTATGATTTTCAGGTTTATAGATTTTTCTAATAATTAAGTTTTTGTTTATATAAAAATCGGCCTCGAGACTGCTTTCTCTGATTTCGTGCACCACGCCTACATGAATAATACACCCTGTATATACACTATTAAACGCATGTCAATAAAAGCACGAGTAGGGAGGTGGATAACAATTGTGTGTTCGCAGCTAAATTGAACGTCTATTCACGTGGCATCAACAATGATTGTCGACATTAATGGGTCGGTCGAGTTGACAAAGCATAGAACGAAGCGGGCTCTGCGCGCCGCGCCCCCATTACGTGGACGCTGGACACTACATCTACATACCTTACGTACCTACCTACCACACAATTGTAACACACATCTATTCACCATTACACAATACACAAACAACGATACATCACGTTAAAATTGTACGTACACTAATCTTATCATTATTATTTTTTCCTAATCTGGGGGCACGGCAGTGCCCCCCGCCAAGTCGAGCGCGAAGCACACACTGCCGTACCATCCTTTACAGGAACCCTTTCGCCGCATTTTCAGGCCCCTATTTGAGAACCTTTGGATAAGCCCAGAACGCTGAAATTTTCGTCATCCAGTAAGGTGTACAATCACATACTTAAAATAAAATTTCAAGTCTGTAGGTCATTTAGTTCCGAAGTTAAGCGAAAGCAAAGTTTCGTATTTTAGACAGACACTCACTCACTCACTCACTCACTCACTCACTCACTCATGATCATCAAAATAGAACTAGTACTTCCCATAAACCTAGAGAGCTGAAATTTGGTACAGAGTTAGGGTTTAATGGCCACATAAAGGGAAAACTATAAAAACTAGGATAATCGAACGGGAACGGGAATTATACGGGATCGGGAACGGGAATTGTAACTAAATAACGGCTGAACTGATTTGGTTGAAAATTGGTGGAGAGGTAACTTAGAATCAGGAGAAAGACATGGAATACTTTTAATCCCGAAATTCCCACGGGATTGGGAACGGGAATTTATAACTCAAGAACGGCTGGATTGATTTGGCTGAAAATTGGTGGGAAGGTAGCTTAAAACCAGGAGAATGACATAGAATACTTTTAATCCCGAAATTCCCACGGGATTGGGAACGGGAATTTATAACTCAAGAACGGCTGGATTGATTTGGCTGAAAATTGGTGGAAAGGTAGCTTAAAACCAGGAAAATGACATAGGATACTTTTAATCCCGAAATTCCCACGGGATTGGGAACGGGATTTTATAATTCAAGAACGGCTGAATTGATTTGGCTGAAAATTTGTGGGAAGGTAGCTTAAAACCAGCAGAATGACATAGGATACTTTTAATCCCGAAATTCCCACGGGATTAGAAACGGGATTTTATAACTCAAGAACGGCTGAATTGATTTGGCTGAAAATTAGTGGGGAGGTAGCTTAAAACCAGGAAAAGGACTTAGGATACTTTTGATCTCGAAATTCCCACGGGAATGGGAACGGGAATTTATAACTCAAGAACGGTGAAATTGATTTGGCTAAAAATTGGTGGGGAGCTTAGAACCAGGAGAACATAGAATACTTTTAATCCCGAAATTCCCACGGAACTCTAGAATGGCTGAAACGATTTGGCTGACAATTTGTGGGGAGGTAGCTTAGTACCAGGCGAAGCACATAGGATACTTTTTATCCCGAATTTCCCACGGGAACGGGAACTACGCGGGTAAAACCGCGGGGCACTGCTAGTGTAATAACAAAATACTACTCTTAAAAAGAAAAAAAATTACGTAAGTATAAGAAAATCTAATAAAATAAATCAATATTTATGACCACGTTTCAACAAAAAGAAATGCAATCCCATCAAAAACATTCTGTAAAAAACTAGCCAAGTCTCGATGGAGTTGCTTGTTTATCTCTAAAAAGTAATGAAATCTAGACAAAGTCGTGCCAAGTCTAAGGTTCTTTACTGCGATTTCTTTATTATTATAGTTAATGTTGTGTGACTTGGCCGTTGAACATTCTTTATAACGTTAGTGGGTACTAGTCAATTTTGATTACATATTGTTATATCTGTTGTAACTACTATGTCTGTGTAAGCGAGATAATAGCCCATACTGGTATTGGTAATGGGCCGCTAGTGTCTCATTTTAGGCAGTTGTTGATTGTGCAACACTTGCATTCAGCATTGAATCAACGTTTTCCAAGTGGCAATTTTCCATAGTCAATAGTGTCATGGTGTCATGGAGCACCTGGTTTTGCACCCTTGTGTACCCTTCAACGGCCAAATCACACAACATTAACTATAATAATAAAGAAATCGCAGTAAAGAACCTTAGACTTGGCACGACTTTGTCTAGATTTCATTACTTTTTAGAGATAAACAAGCAACTCCATCGAGACTTGGCTAGTTTTTTACAGAATGTTTTTGATGGGATCATTTATTCATAGGTATGCAACTCTATCTATATTTGCGTAGCTACTTCAAAAAACAGAATACAACCTAGGTACCGGGTGATTAAAAACGTTGATATAAAATAGATTTAATAACGATTTTATAATTACACAACCACAAAGTTATTGATTGTTAATAGTTTTCCAATAATTAAATCCCAGAAGCATTCATTAGGAACCTGATCAATAACCACAAGAAATGCGAATGCAGCGCGGTAATGAAAATTGTCAACGTACTATACTATAGGTACCTACCAAATACATACCTACTTATTATAAACATGAACCTTCAAAGACTGAACAAAAAATAAGCAATAAACCGAATTTAAAAACGGGTATTTCTAGTTGATGTGTACCTATATGCGTGGAGCTTCTGTACCCTAAATACAAGAAGATTCAAATCCTTACTTAAATGCCAAACTCTGTTTGTTACCTTTTCTCGGCTAAACTACTGAACCGATTTGCTTGAAATTTGGTACTGTTTTATCCCGAAATTCCCACGGAATCGGGAATTATGCGGGTAATGCAGAGGGTTACAGCTAGTATAATATAAATACGTACTTTTCTTTTCATTTATAGTACGTGCAATTCTCTATGAAATTAGGTGGACCGTCATTTGCCGGTCGGTGAAGAATGAAAATTTTAGTGTATACTAGTTGTGCCCCGCGGTTTCTCTCGCGTGGTTCCCGTTCCCGTGGGAATTTTGGGAAAAGTATCCTATGTCCTTCTCCCCACCAATTTTCAGCCAAATCAGTTTTGCCATTTTTGAGTTATAAATAGTGTAACTAACACGACTTTCTTTTATATAGGTGTATAGATTTTGCTCATTGTTGAAAACAATCAGTATAAGATGGTTCACCTCACGTGTTCAACAATCACAACCCAACGATGAAGAGCTTCAATGGTGACCGTCCCGTAACTTTAGTAATTACCTACCTAATACTATGGTATTTTCGCAGTAGACAATCACAAGACGAGACCTTAGGTAGGTAGGTATATTGTTTAAGAGATACTACGAGTATTAGAGATTGTATTGTAGATTCCATCAGAATATTTAGATAATACCTACCTACGTACCTATTGAATTATTGATTGTAGACTGTGTATTTATCATTGCCCTACGTAAAATCCTCTTGATAACAGTCCAGTCATTTATTTATTCATAAAACAACCTACATAAACAGAATACATTTAGATATAGGTATTTCGTATTTGATTTTCCCCGGTATTCATTACTCATTCTAACCTACATAAGTAATTGAAATAGGTACCTACTTAAACTGTCTCCCCGAAATTAGTCACTATTCACTAACTCTTGATCTGTTATTTAAACATTACATTACAGTCTATTTCGGAGCTATCTTGAAAGAAGTTAGCAAAATAAGCTAAATAAAGGTAGCAGTAAGGTAGCAGTAATCGAAAATGTGATGAGTGTAACCCAACCTGTAACCCTTCCTTCATGAAGCAGTTTCCGGTGTGACAGACACAAGTCTGCAAACAGGATATCCTACGTTTAGCAATGTGATGTAGAAGCGAAGTAAGAAAATGAGTTTCCTGCCATCACTCATACTAAAGAAACTATGACCTCACTAAAATAACTTAGATAGACCTACCGTAAGAAGGTAGGTCCTACCTACCTACGAAAAAAATCACCCTAGAATTTTTATGAAGGTATTCTTTAATCCTATCCTACTAATATTATAAATGCGAAAGTTTGTATGTTTGTGAGATTGTGAGTTTGGATGTTTGTTACTCTTTCACGCAAAAACTACTGTATCGATGTAGATTAAATTTGGTACAGATGTTCCTTACAACTAGGAATAACACATAGGATACTTTTTATCCCGTAATTCCCATGGGATTGTGTATAAGTAATAGTTTTTTTATTGTTAACTTTATGTAGCCGCAAATCGTAATGGCGTTGTTACTTATTTTTTTAACACACGATAGTGAATAATTGTGCCGAGATTGTACGATACTACGAGCTACAGATACTTGCGATATTTTATCCCGGTATGCCCACGGGAAAGAGAAATACGCGTGTGAAACCGCGGGGCGCTGCTATACCTAAATAAATTGATAGCTACCTATGTACATACAAGTTACATACACACTACCAGCCTTACTAATAAAAAATACCCACTGTGTATATTCTTGACCTATCCTAGGTACCTACTAAGAAGGGCTCTACATATTACGTTTTAGGTACCTACGTGGTATAGGTAGATAGGTACTAATACTATAACCCCTCGGCATGCTTGGTAGGGTCTGTCAGACCGACATGGACAGTAAAACCGTCGAATATCGTTCAATTTTGAATTTTATACGTACCCACGCTCTGTAGCTGAGCGTTATGAACTACTCGATGCTCTCCACCCGCTACCACGGTCAGGAGCAAGCTCCCGTGTTAAAAAAACGAGCGTAAAGTGCGCCCGGGTCCCACACACCCCACCAGGCATACACCGTGATATTTATGTGTAGGTATTTATTTTGTTGTTTTTGTGATTTTACTATGTTATTTGTGAAAAATAATTATATTTTACACATTTTTAGGGTTCCGTACCCAAAGGGATAAAAAAGGGACCCAATGGGGGCTCCCATACAACAAACGTGTTTTTCGTGTCGTTTTTAATACGGAACCCTTCGTGCGCGTCTCCGACTCGTATTTGGGGGTTTCTCGTATTTTTTTAGCATTTTGAAATGAAAAATCATATGCGCGATCTGGATATTATCAGTAATTTATTTTTGAAAGAGGTATTATTAGAAGCAACTGTTGTATTCAGCTCAAGGGAAGAAGATTCAAATGAAGAGCAACGAGAGGGGAGTAATGCGGCTTATCCAGGTTACAGATTGTATTGGTGACCAAGATGTAAAAAAAACTGACTCCTGGTGTAAAGAGCAGATGCTACGTGGACCCATCAAAAAAGAAACCCCAATCAAAATACATCTGTGACATATAATTGTGACTTACGGTAGTATCATGCAATTTGTCAATAACCGACTAGCTACCAAACAAGAGGTCAAGAAGACATTGTTGGAAGTGACGAGGACTGATATTTTTGGTCTTAATTTGAAGTATGTGGAAGTCTTACATATCCCAAAGTATAATTAAGATCTGTTTAGTTTTTATTAATAAAATATGTTAAGAAAGTTTCAATGTTTAATTTATTGCTTAAAAACGATACCTGAGTTTAACTAGAAAATTTAGTAATAAAAAACATTAATTTGTTTTTTTTTTTCAATTAAAACTCTTACATATATCCCTAAGTTTATTATAATAATATTCGTATAATGATTTACAATATATTGTACCTGTAACAACAATTTCAAAATTCGGGTCTGTCAGACCCACCAGGCATACCGTGTTACTTTTTGCCACTAGGCATGCCGAGGGATACGGATGATTACGGATCATACTGTACTAGGTTCCTATTCTCTCCGGTTTCTTATGTTTGTCAAGACTCAAAAGGGATCACATTTGTACCTAGCAGTTTATTTTTCAAATTTATATTATTTTGTTATTCTATAGGTAAAGTTAATTTTTAAAATAAGTACATACTTATATACCTAGGTACCAATTGCGAGAATCGACCTATGTAAGTATGATTTTATTGTTAATTTTGATAGATTGTGATTATTAATTACCTAGGTATAGTACCTATGTATAGGCAACTTTAGGTACGTAATTACTTACATAAATATAAATTCCCCGGTCTTATTTATGACTAAGATATGACCTAGGTATTGTGTTAGGAATAGGTACTACGACTACACCAGTATGCTATGTAGGTACATAGTATGTATAACCTGTCTACGTACACCTTAATCTATTCTACTCGTATTAAAGGTACAAACAAATCATATTACCTACATTCATGTTGTTATAGGTACCTATTATCATAGGCGTGATTCCATCCTCCGGATAGCGAGCATGGTGTACTCCAAAGATCCACACAAGTAATATGATTTCAAACAGAAAAAGGGATGAACAGACGCAACCATCTGTTTATAAACATTGAAACAGTCGGAAAGAGATGCGATCGATACCGCGTTATTGAGGTTCGCGTCGTAGCGCCGGCGATTCGGCGAGGGTAACAATGCGGAGGCAAGGCAAGCCCTACCCCATCACCTGTATTATGTGTGCGACGGGTAATGCAGCGATCGAGCGATGCACCGCGAGCGGGGACGCGGTGCGGCTCGCCGATTACGGAAAGCGCACAAACGTACTGAGCAGTCGGCTGCCGTCGGCGATATGGTGCGTGCGTGCTACAATGCCAAGCCAACTGCCTCCCTGCCGCCTGCCGCCGGTTACGTCACGTGTTTGACAACCGGCGCGGTGCACGAGGTTCAAGCCACCGCCCGGCCTCCGCGCCGCGGGGCGCCACAACCGCATCGCGCCTGTCGCTCTTTCACCGATCAATACTGCGCTACCTACACTCAACTCGCGTCTCGTGGTTTTTGATGCTATGCCACTATTTAGCACTTACTTATAGGTAGGTACCTCGGTACTTATTACTCGTTAATCCAGCGCGCATCAAAGTTTTGTAAGTATAAGCCTATAACCTTGTACCTACCTACCTAAACAGGCTGTTGTTTGTTGTACACATAAATGCAGGTTTAGGAAGGTACTTACTTACCTAATTATACTCGTAGGTAGGTATTGAGGAAACTTTTATAGGTAGGTAGGTACCTATGAAGGTAATTAAATGTGCTAAAGAGGAAAACAAACCTTACACATAGGTAGGTTCCTTCCTACATACTTTAAAAATAATATTTAATATTTTTAATATTTTAAGACTGTCTAGTCGTCCGTTTTAGCGAACGAATAAAATAATTTTATTCGTCCGGATTACTGGACGACTAGACATTTCGTTTATTTTTAATAAACTACTCAAAGGAGTAAGTGTCTTGAATTTAGAGGGCAGCGGGGCGGCAGCGGGGCGGCAGCGGAGCGGCAGCGGAGCGGGAGCGGAGCGGGAGCGGGAGCGGAGCGGGCAGCGCAGACCCATTCTTGAAACCAGCGGGCAGATCGAGCGTCTGAGTTATTCCTGTCTGATCCCCCGTATCTGATATTATATTATATCCCGTAACGGATATAATATAATATCAGTACGGGATATAATATAATATCAGATACACCGTAACCGTAACCGTTTAATTATATTTTTTTTTCTATTCCGGTCTGATCCCCTGTGCAGTGGTCCAGAAATAAATTTAAATATTTTTCAACACACTTGCTCATAAAGGGGCTCTTATTTGTGCAAAAACAGTTGAATAATTACACGTTTTATTCACTAGTGAGTTATAGATTGTTTTTTAAATTGCTTTGTTTTAAAAAAAGTTTCGACAACAAAAAAATGGTGTCCATACATTTTAAAAACAAACTTCAACTATGTTGCCTTACTTTTGGTAGGTCTATGGTCGATTCCATTCATTCATTCATTCGATTTTTTTTTAATAAGTATATTCTTTTAGTCTTTGGCGATCACCATTGTTGTGTTGGATGCGCGCGAATAGAAAAACTGTTTATTTATTAGCGAAAAATGATAATTTCTTCGCAAATGTGTTGAAAAACGTTGTATGGTACACGCGAGTATTGATGATTACTATCCTCGGCTATCTCCAGACAATAGCGCCTCGGAAGTAATCACCAACTTACCTCGCTTGTACCATAAATAACTATTATTCCGGTCAGATACCCTAAGTATTACCACATTTTTTTTATTCGACCAATATGTATGTATTAAAAACACAATAATTGTTTTTTATACCAGGAGAACAGAAATGTAAAAGTGGACTTTTCAAACTTGAGTTAAATTGATTCACAAATTTTGTATTAATTGGACTTTCTTTGGAGAGTGATTAGAAGTACCAGGAGAGCATAACCTTTATGCGTAAATTCCTAAATCGTATGATAAAAATGATATCGAAAAATGTTATGATCGCTATAATAGTTGCATGGCCTTTGAAGAGAACAATGTTGAATAATAAAAACAAATACTATCAAAAAAAATATTTTTCTATGTCAGCCTACGAACTTTTCAGCCCAACTGTTATGTCTAACTACCTATTATAGTTTTGCCACAATAAGTGTTATTTTATTTTAAAAATTAATTGAAATGCCACCGCCAGAAAAGGCGTCTTTATTAGTATCTTGGCATTAAACCTTATAAAAATATATTAAATTAAGTATATTCAATTCAAGACTGCTTCAATACCTTTATTTAACTTTTTACTTTTTAAATCTATTTTTTTTATGTATCATCGTTCCATCCGGTCCGGGTGCATGCCGGGTGTCCCTTGAAATTGTCTATAGTTTGTAAATCTAGGATGATCTCTGTGACATATGTCAAACTTTCGTTCATAGGGTTGGCAGGATCTAAATCTATGTCGATGTTTCTGACTATAGTTTGTAAAATTTAGGATGATCTCTGTGACAGCTGTCAGTGAAATCCCGCCTATAAAGTTCTGAATTTCTCATGAATTTCTTAAGTACTACAGTCAGTACGTGTTAGGGCCGGTTTTTCAATCGTCAGATAAACAACCAGATAGCGTTTATTCGATGGATAACAGGATTCTTGATTTTTCAATAGTCAGATAGTAGTTAACTGACGAATAAAGCCTCTATCTGAGGAATAAACTTATCTGCTACTTTGTGGGCCAGATAGAGGTTTATCTGTCAGTTATCGACGGCGAACACTACGAATACTAGGATTTTCATTCATAGTTTTCATTAGTTTTGAACTGAAACGTACGCAAGACGACTTATTTTAAGTTTAGGTAGTGATTTTTCATGATGGTGTCTTTGAAACCATTGACGACTTGGCTATCGAAGAGGAACGAGAAATTCTTTATTATTTAAACCTTGAGCGGAAAACCCGCGTTTTACAAGAGAGGCCCGATCACTTTAGCAAATGGGATGAAAGTGAATTTTGGAGGAGATTTCGATTAAAAAAGGAAACCGTAGATTATTTACTTTCATTGATTAATTATAAAATAAAACAAATAAACGAAAAATTCAATTCAATCAATTGAAAGAATTTTGAGATTGTCAAAGTCAAAGTTTTGAGATTGTCAAAATATCAAACTAAATTCTGTCTTTGTCTAACGCACACAAGATTGCATATATGTATCTCGCTCGCACTAGCTAGTGTGAAGTCAGCAACAAAATAATCATAGATAACTATTCGCTAGATAATTTTTAAATGAAAAATTCAAAATAATTATTCCTCTGATAAACAGTCTAATAACTTTATTCCTCGAATAGTTATTCGGCCTTTTATCTGACGATTGAAAAATCGGCCCTTAATGTCATATTTTATGGTCATGTCAACCTGTTTAGTGATGGGCAATGTATCATCGTGACCACAGACTACAAATTATAGATATTTAAAAGAAATACTCAATTTAAAATATAAGTGTATTTTAATTGTATCGTATATTTTAGTATCATAAACATAATTTACATTTGTTGTAAAATAATACTAAGTAAATAACATCAAATTTCTAACTTACTTATGTAATAATTTCTAACTTTTTGGTTCATACTAAAAGCAGTTCACGGTAGAGGTCGAGAATCATCTTGATAAAGAAAAATTGTCCATCTAATTGCAACAAAATAGAGTGGCACCACATTAGCATCAGGGTATATTATTAGAGTAGGATAGATATACATTCATCTAATATAGAGTAGGATAGAGATAAGTTCATTCATACTACACCCTGTGTCTACACCAGCGCCATTCTGCAAGGTTTTTAAACTGTTATTTACTGCGGAGAACTCTACCATATTTATTATCAAATCAATACTATAGCACAGATAAGTAATACTAGTATGTGTATGTATAGCAAGTATATGTCAATGATAGCAAGCCAAGCTTTACGGTTATATGTTTTCTGTGGCACAGTATTTTATGATAGTTCATTGCTCAATTATTGATTAAAATAGGGATGTCGGAAATGCAATAAAGTATCGATATATATCGTATCGATGTTTTTTGAAAATATCAATATCGATATTGATATTTTTATTAAAAAATATCGATATATCGGTATGATTTGACAGAGAATATTAATACGGACGGGCAGTTGAAATTGAAATTGACTAACAGAGTTGCCAACTTAAAAACCAAATTATAAAACAGCAAATCAAGTCGACCAAAAACAAAAAATACATAAAATATAATTTGTTAAAAGATGTTAGTATAAAAAAAGTATTTTCTTTTTGGGATTTTTTAATCTTAAAACTTATAAATGTTTATTGGTCTGAAAAAAATATCGATTTTTATACCTTTTCGATACTTAGAATTTTATATCGATGCATCGATATATCGAACTATTAAATATTGCTCAAAAATATCGATATATTGAAAAAATAATATCGATATATCGATGTATCGATATTTTTTCAACAAGCCTAGATTAAAATTTGTGCTGTGTAAGAAAAGTGAGAAACGCCCATAGAAATGGCGCATTTCTATTTTATATTGTGTGCAGTGAAGAGAAGTCTAAGTGATTTATCGTGTAACGTGTTTAATTAATATAAACAAACCTTTTGCCTCTTGACTAACCATTTTCTCCTACTAACAAAATAAGTGAATCAAATTTACATAAAAATAGTGTGATGGCGCGACACCATTAGTTTACTATCTAGCAAAAGCGTATATTGTTACCTACTACCTAGTAGTTATTCGCTTCGCTCGTCCTAATTATGAAGAAAGAGCCCAGAAAGGTTTAATGTTTTACATCCACCAGTCCTTCAATAATGTAACTCCATACAAGTATGCTTTACTTCTCAATTATTTGTAATTAATTGGTAAATCATGTTTAGTATACAGAAGAGAAGGATGTTTTACTAGTGTTTACAGTATTTATTGACAGAGACTATATGTAATATAGAGATAATATGTTATGTAAACCTGGTGTTTTGGTATCGTCCATAATATCTTTCTTTAATTTAGTGTCGTTATTAATATTCAGCATAGGCATTGGATTTTCAGCCTTGTGACTCATGTCTTTAAAGGCTATATACTCCTACTATACACTACTATCTTTAGCAGCAATTTCATATGGTACATTCATTCTTAGATTTTGAGGGTAAATATTCAGTGGATTATATGGGGAAATTATACGAAACATTAATGTGAAAATAAATGAAAAATTTGATTTTCAGCATTGGATTATCAGCCTTGTAACCCATATCTTTAAACCAGTGGAGTAGGTTTTTAACGAATGACCTGTAAATGTCTGATCCATTGGAATATTTTTGTCTTTATATTCCAAATAGCCTTAAAATCATTGTCTTATAAAGCGGCATTAATTTGAGCCATATACTTCTTCTATATGTATCGTTTCGTTCAACAGTCGCATAGTTGCCTACAGTGCCAATATTTTCAACGATATTTTGTCAACGGTTTAAATATTTTCTGTAGCGTTACTGTCTATAACTGGAACGTTATTTTTCACCATTTGGGCATCAGTATTAATCATCATAGCATGGTTATTTGTATCAGTATTAACTTCATTTCCAACGCTATGACTTTCAAACGACGTCAGTGTGTTGTGAAAAAAATTATGGGTGCATGTCAAACATGTGGCATTTAGAAAATCTCGCTTAGAAGATGTGAATAGAATATTTTGGTGGAAACGTTCCAGAAGGTATGTGTTGTAAGTAGGAGCTTCTTAATAGTCATTTTCAGGAATTAAAATTTTAATTGCGTAATGTTTTCTCACATATGTGGTAAATATTCGGCATGCGCATTGGATTTTCAACCTTATAACCCATATCCTTAAAGGCTTTGTTAGTTACCACAGGAGTAGGTTTTTAACGGATGACCTGTAAATGTCTGATCCATTGGAATATTTTTGTCTTTAATTATTATATTTTTAAACCAACGCATACATACATACGATACGTCGTAATTTCGACCTAAATTTTCCATTTGGTACCCACCTTTTTCAATAGGTTGCATGTTGTTAGCCAAAATAAATAACACTTTTTTAAATGTA
Source organism: Timandra comae (assembly GCA_958496195.1). Classification (NCBI taxonomy): domain Eukaryota; kingdom Metazoa; phylum Arthropoda; class Insecta; order Lepidoptera; family Geometridae; genus Timandra; species Timandra comae. Next base: position 8,957,716 of record OY292353.1, on the reverse strand, counting down.
ACCAAAATGTTTCAAGCTAATTATATTCAAAGATTGACTTCCAGTCTAATTTCAAAACTGCAGATAAGATTTTTATGATGACTGCCGTTCTGGATGCTGTCTCGCTCAGTGATAAATCGATCGACGCACGCACGACTATATAACTCTCCTTTTGCTTCGCCCTAGGTGGGTAAAAAAATAAAAATTGATGTTTTCTGATAAAAATTGCGTTTTGCCAAATTTTGAAATCATCGTTTTTTCGCAACGTTAGCATGGTTATTTGTATCAGTATTAACTTCATTTCCAACGCTATGACTTTCAAACAACGTCAATGTGTTAAAAAAAATTATGGGTGCATGTCAAACATGTGGCATTTTGAAAATCTCGCTTAGAAGATGTGGATAGGATATTTTGGTGGGAACCTTCCAGAAGGTATGTGTTGTAAGTAGGATCTTAATGAGTATTTTCAGGAATTATTTTTTTTTAGATTTTCAGCCTTATAACTTATATCTTTAAAGGCTTTGTTAGTGACCACTGGAGTAGGTTTTTAACGGATGACCTGTGAATGTCTGATCCATTGGAATATATTCCAGGGAGGGGCAGCTGCCTCCCTAGAGATTCTTAAAAAGTTGCCAAATATAATGCAATCATAGTCCTAAGTATTTGAGTTAATTTGCTTGAAGTTCAAGCCTTGAACAATCATTCCCGTACGTCGAAACTCAAATGAATTCACCAATTCCACTCGTTAATATTCCGTACGCTCAACTACGCTCTGATCTACTCTAAAATTTTTTATATATGTATATTGTACTAAGATACTGTTGTTATTACAATCGCTGTAGATGTAAGGCTCCTATTACAAGGGAAAAGCTTCATGTGCTGTCGACTTTACCTACAATTCACATGTTAACATCGATGATTTTTATAATTACATTGCATAATCTGCTGCTATTATAATTTTGATTGCGAGCGTGTACAGTTGTTTCGAGTAGATTACCATGGATTATTTACTAATTTATTATTTGGTCTTTTTGCCAATGCGTCAACGGAAACAGCGTCTACTGCCTGAAAAACCCATTAGCGTGTACTCGTAATTAAGGCACCATAACGACAGTGTCAGAAATTTGGTATTCTGTTAAAAATATGGCTATGGTGTCTCAGTGGTCTTTGTTGCATGTCAAAATTCAAAAAACGGCTATTATGTGGATATTGAAATACGTTTGAGTAGCATTATCACAGCTTCAACTATATATGGTGTTAACCAAAGGCGTCGCCAAGGGGGGGGCAGGGAGGGGCAGCTGCCTCCCTAGAGATTCTTAAAAAGTTGCCAAATATAATGCAATCATAGTCCTAAGTCTTTGGGTTAATTTGCTTGAAGTTCAAGCCTTGAACAATCATTCCTGTACGTCGAAACTCGAATGAATTCACCAATTCCACTCTTAATATTCCGTACGCTCAACTACGCTCTGTTCTACTCTAAAAATTTTTATATAACCAAGGGCGTCGCCAATGCGGGGCAGGGAGGGCAGCTGCCCCCCCTAGAGATTCTAAAAAAGTTGCCAAATATAATGCAACCAAAGTCCTAAGTCTTTGAGTTAATTTGCTTGAAGTTCAAGCCTTGAACAATCATTCCCGTACGTCGAAACTCGAATGAATTCACCAATTCCACTCTTAATATCCCGTACGCTCAACTACGCACTGTTCTACTCTAAAATTTTTTATATAACCAAGGGCGTCGCCAATGGGGGTACTAAGATACGGTTGTTATTACAATCGCTGTCGACATGTGATTAAGCGGATTAATCACAACTTCGTCACAAGCGGCACAGAAATAATGGTCAGTCTGCCCCACTATCGTATGGTGTGACAACGTCGGCACCCTGACATTGACATTAAATGGGTGCATGTCCTATTTACAGAATCTTTCCAAGAATAATCGTTCAGGATATTTTGTTCCCGGTGTTATAAGTTGGAAATCATGATTAAATAGGTCGTACGGGTTATGTGGGAATATTGTGACGTTTGTGTACCATCCTTGGTTGACGTTTGGAGTATCCGTTATTTCAGCACCCGTTGTGATGTTACCTGCATCGTTATTTTCATCGGTATTTGTAACGTTACTTCGGTTATTCGTCACATATGGATATATTTTGCCGTTGTTTGGGTGCCATCCTTGGTTGACGTTTGGAATATCCGTTATTTCAGCACCCGTTGTGATGTTACCTGCATCGTTATTTTCATCGGTATTTGTAACGTTACTTCGGTTATTCGTCACATATGGATATATTTTGCCGTTGTTTGGGTGCCATCCTTGGTTGACGTTTGGAATATCCGTTATTTCAGCACCCGTTGTGATGTTACCTGCATCGTTATTTTCATCGGTATTTGTAACGTTACTTTGGTTATTCGTCACAAATGGATATATTGTGACGTTGTTTGGGTGCCATCCTTGGTACTAAGATACTGTTGTTATTACAATCGCTGTAGATGTAAGGCTCGTATTACAAGGGAAAAGCTTCATGTGCTGTCGACTTTACCTACAATTCACATGTTAACATCGATGATTTTTATAATTACATTGCATAATCTGCTGCTGTTATAATTTTGATCGCGAGCGTGTACAGTTGTTTCGAGTAGATTACCATGGATTATTTACTAATTTATTATTTGGCAAAAAGACGTCAACGGAAACAGCGTCTACTGCCTGAAAACCCCATTCGCGTGTACTCGTAATTAAGGCACCATAACGACAGTGTCAGAAATTTGGTATTCTGCTAAAAATATGGCTATGGTGTCTCAGTGGTCTTTGTTGCATGTCAAAATTCAAAAAACGGCTATTATGTGGATATTGAAATACGTTTGAGTAGCATTATCACAGCTTAATAGATTCAGCTTATTGATTCTGATTAGGATTAAATCTATATCCTTGTTGTTGTGGAGAAAATAGATTTGTAGTAATTGGTGTCGGTGTAAAATTTGGTTTAAAAGGAACTACTTGCCTAGGTATTAGCTGTGGAATACCGAATTTAAATTGCTGTGGCATATTTGGAGTATTCATATTTTGCATACTTTCATAAGGGTGATTAAACTGTGGCCGAAATAATGGTATTCTTGGCGTAATGGCCGTTTCAGCATCTGTGTTAACCATCATAGTATTATAATTTATATTGGTATTTTCGCCATTTATAAAGACACCGTCACTATTAGCATAAATATAAACGTCGTGTATTAATCTCTCCTCATTGCTAACAGGCATTTGATTATTTTCCATTTGATATAATTGAGCATCATTTGTAGCATATGGTGGTTTATTTTGTACTGGATAAGCTTCAACTATATATGGTGTTAACCAAAGGCGTCGCCAAGGGGGGGCAGGGAGGGGCAGCTGCCTCCCTAGAGATTCTTAAAAAGTTGCCAAATATAATGCAATCATAGTCCTAAGTATTTGAGTTAATTTGCTTGAAGTTCAAGCCTTGAACAATCATTCCCGTACGTCGAAACTCGAATGAATTCACCAATTCCACTCTTAATATTCCGTACGCTCAACTACGCTCTGCTCTACTCTAAAAATTTTTATATATGTATATTGTACTAAGATACTGTTGTTATTACAATCGCTGTAGATGTAAGGCTCGTATTACAAGGGAAAAGCTTCATGTGCTGTCGACTTTACCTACAATTCACATGTTAACATCGATGATTTTTATAATTACATTGCATAATCTGCTGCTATTATAATTTTGATTGCGAGCGTGTACAGTTGTTTCGAGTAGATTACCATGGATTATTTACTAATTTATTATTTGGTCTTTTTGCCAATGCGTCAACGGAAACAGCGTCTACTGCCTGAAAAACCCATTCGCGTGTACTCGTAATTAAGGCACCATAACGACAGTGTCAGAAATTTGGTATTCTGCTAAAAATATGGCTATGGTGTCTCAGTGGTCTTTGTTGCATGTCAAAATTCAAAAAACGGCTATTATGTGGATATTGAAATACGTTTGAGTAGCATTATCACAGCTTCAACTATATATGGTGTTAACCAAAGGCGTCGCCAAGGGGGGGCAGGGAGGGGCAGCTGCCTCCCTAGAGATTCTTAAAAAGTTGCCAAATATAATGCAATCATAGTCCTAAGTCTTTGGGTTAATTTGCTTGAAGTTCAAGCCTTGAACAATCATTCCTGTACGTCGAAACTCGAATGAATTCACCAATTCCACTCTTAATATTCCGTACGCTCAACTACGCTCTGTTCTACTCTAAAATTTTTTATATAACCAAGGGCGTCGCCAATGGGGGGCAGGGAGGGCAGCTGCCCCCCCTAGAGATTCTAAAAAAGTTGCCAAATATAATGCAACCAAAGTCCTAAGTCTTTGAGTTAATTTGCTTGAAGTTCAAGCCTTGAACAATCATTCCCGTACGTCGAAACTCGAATGCTGCAGTCAGTCCTATGACATCCGCATCGCTCAAGGTCACTTGACAATGGCTCTTTGATATGCGCCGGTCGTCACACTGAAATAAACGTCATAATCATAAGGAATTTGTTAAGTACATTATTTTATTATTAAGTATATTGATATTAATTTTATTCGATAACATTTTTATATATCAGGGTATGGAATGTCATTTCACTGGACCACTGGAGTAGGTTTTTAACGGATGACCTGTGAATGTCTGATCCATTGGAATATATTCCAAATAGCCTTAAACTATATCATTGTTTCATGAAGCGGCATTAATTTGAGCCATATACTTCTTCTATAAGTATCGTTTCGTTCAACAGTCGCATAGTTGCCTACAGTGCCAATATTTTGATATAATTGAGCATCATTTGTAGCATATGGTGGTTCATTTTGTACTGGATAAGCTTCAACTATATATGGTGTTAACCAAAGGCGTCGCCAAGGGGGGGCAGGGAGGGGCAGCTGCCTTCCTAGAGATTCTTAAAAAGTTGCCAAATATAATGCAATCATAGTCCTAAGTCTTTGAGTTAATTTGCTTGAAGTTCAAGCCTTGAACAATCATTCCTGTACGTCGAAACTCGAATGAATTCACCAATTCCACTCTTAATATTCCGTACGCTCAACTACGCTCTGTTCTACTCTAAAAAATTTTATATAACCAAGGGCGTCGCCAATGGGGGGCAGGGAGGGCAGCTGCCCCCCCTAGAGATTCTAAAAAAGTTGCCAAATATAATGCAACCAAAGTCCTAAGTCTTTGAGTTAATTTGCTTGAAGTTCAAGCCTTGAACAATCATTCCCGTACGTCGAAACTCGAATGAATTCACCAATTCCACTCTTAATATCCCGTGCGCTCAACTACGCACTGCTCTACTCAAATTTTTTTTATATATGTATATAGTACTAAGATACTGTTGTTATTACAATCGCTGTCGACATGTGATTAAGTGGATTATTCACAACTTCGTCACAAGCGGCACAGAAATAATGGTTAGTCTGCCCCACTATCGTATGGTGTGACAACGTCGGCACCCTGACATTGACATTAAATGGGTGCATGTCCTATTTACAGAATCTTTCCAAGAATAATCGTTCAGGATATTTTGTTCCCGGTGTTATAAGTTGGAAATCATGATTAAATAGGTCGTACGGGTTATGTGGGAATATTGTGACGTTTGTGTACCATCCTTGGTTGACGTTTGGAGTATCCGTTATTTCAGCACCCGTTGTGATGTTACCTGCATCGTTATTTTCATCGGTATTTGTAACGTTACTTCTGTTATTCGTCACATATGGATATATTTTGCCGTTGTTTGGGTGCCATCCTTGGTTGACGTTTGGAATATCCGTTATTTCAGCACCCGTTGTGATGTTACCTGCATCGTTATTTTCATCGGTATTTGTAACGTTACTTTGGTTATTCGTCACAAATGGATATATTGTGACGTTGTTTGGGTGCCATCCTTGGTACTAAGATACTGTTGTTATTACAATCGCTGTAGATGTAAGGCTCGTATTACAAGGGAAAAGCTTCATGTGCTGTCGACTTTACCTACAATTCACATGTTAACATCGATGATTTTTATAATTACATTGCATAATCTGCTGCTGTTATAATTTTGATCGCGAGCGTGTACAGTTGTTTCGAGTAGATTACCATGGATTATTTACTAATTTATTATTTGGCAAAAAGACGTCAACGGAAACAGCGTCTACTGCCTGAAAACCCCATTCGCGTGTACTCGTAATTAAGGCACCATAACGACAGTGTCAGAAATTTGGTATTCTGCTAAAAATATGGCTATGGTGTCTCAGTGGTCTTTGTTGCATGTCAAAATTCAAAAAACGGCTATTATGTGGATATTGAAATACGTTTGAGTAGCATTATCACAGCTTAATAGATTCAGCTTATTGATTCTGATTAGGATTAAATCTATATCCTTGTTGTTGTGGAGAAAATAGATTTGTAGTAATTGGTGTCGGTGTAAAATTTGGTTTAAAAGGAACTACTTGCCTAGGTATTAGCTGTGGAATACCGAATTTAAATTGCTGTGGCATATTTGGAGTATTCATATTTTGCATACTTTCATAAGGGTGATTAAACTGTGGCCGAAATAATGGTATTCTTGGCGTAATGGCCGTTTCAGCATCTGTGTTAACCATCATAGTATTATAATTTATATTGGTATTTTCGCCATTTATAAAGACACCGTCACTATTAGCATAAATATAAACGTCGTGTATTAATCTCTCCTCATTGCTAACAGGCATTTGATTATTTTCCATTTGATATAATTGAGCATCATTTGTAGCATATGGTGGTTCATTTTGTACTGGATAAGCTTCAACTATATATGGTGTTAACCAAAGGCGTCGCCAATGGGGGGCAGGGAGGGCAGCTGCCCCCCCACTAGAGATTCTAAAAAAGTTGCCAAATATAATGCAACCAAAGTCCTAAGTCTTTGAGTTAATTTGCTTGAAGTTCAAGCCTTGAACAATCATTCCCGTACGTCGAAACTCGAATGCTGCAGTCAGTCCTATGACATCCTCATCGCTCAAGGTCACTTGACAATGGCTCTTTGATATACGCCGGTCGTCACACTGAAATAAACGTCTTAATCATAAGGAATTTGTTAAGTACATTATTTTATTATTAAGTATATTGATATTAATTTTATTCGATAACATTTTTATATATCAGGGTATGGAATGTCATTTCACTGGACCACTGGAGTAGGTTTTTAACGGATGACCTGTGAATGTCTGATCCATTGGAATATATTCCAAATAGCCTTAAACTATATCATTGTTTCATGAAGCGGCATTAATTTGAGCCATATACTTCTTCTATAAGTATCGTTTCGTTCAACAGTCACATAGTTGCCTACAGTGCCAATATTTTGATATAATTGAGCATCATTTGTAGCATATGGTGGTTCATTTTGTTCTGGATAAGCTTCAACTATATATGGTGTTAACCAAAGGCGTCGCCAAGGGGGGGGCAGGGAGGGGCAGCTGCCTCCCTAGAGATTCTTAAAAAGTTGCCAAATATAATGCAATCATAGTCCTAAGTATTTGAGTTAATTTGCTTGAAGTTCAAGCCTTGAACAATCATTCCCGTACGTCGAAACTCGAATGAATTCACCAATTCCACTCTTAATATTCCGTACGCTCAACTACGCTCTGCTCTACTCTAAAAATTTTTATATATGTATATTGTACTAAGATACTGTTGTTATTACAATCGCTGTAGATGTAAGGCTCGTATTACAAGGGAAAAGCTTCATGTGCTGTCGACTTTACCTACAATTCACATGTTAACATCGATGATTTTTATAATTACATTGCATAATCTGCTGCTATTATAATTTTGATTGCGAGCGTGTACAGTTGTTTCGAGTAGATTACCATGGATTATTTACTAATTTATTATTTGGTCTTTTTGCCAATGCGTCAACGGAAACAGCGTCTACTGCCTGAAAAACCCATTCGCGTGTACTCGTAATTAAGGCACCATAACGACAGTGTCAGAAATTTGGTATTCTGCTAAAAATATGGCTATGGTGTCTCAGTGGTCTTTGTTGCATGTCAAAATTCAAAAAACGGCTATTATGTGGATATTGAAATACGTTTGAGTAGCATTATCACAGCTTCAACTATACAGGGTTATTGGTTAAGTCGACCTATTCCCGTCAAGGACGTGTAGTTTACATCGTTTCCGACTGATTTCACCATGAAACACCCTACCCTAAACCTAACCGTTGTCGAGATATTTCAATTTATTTGTTTTTATAAAAATCACCGGATCTTCGGCTATAAGCTTGGATATTTTCAAATGCGCATGTCTTATTATTACTATTACTTGATTTTTACGTTTATAATAAGGTGCTTTGTGACCCCAATAACCAATATGGTACCTAAAATGAATAAATAAGTAGTTGTAGACGATTAAAACTTTTAAAAAATAATAACAATCGGAAAGTTTATTTTTCTTTCAAGGATATCTAGAAAAAAAGATATGGCACCTGTTTGGCAGATGTGCTTAAAAATATCTACGTTTCATCGGCTATCCAACGAGCTATAACAACCTAGGGTTTTATCGAAATTTTGTACAAAACATGTAGTTTTATAGGCTACCGGGGAGGTTAAATAAAACAATAGGTCAGCATACAGAACAAGATACTAAACTTATTAAACTTTTAAGTACTACACACACCATTTTTGAGTCTAAATTTCATGTTCGACATGCCGGCCCCTGCCTTGCACACATCTTCGCATTATTTTGCGAAGACCAGTTTTCACTACACCAGTAATTAATTTTGTTCTTATTTCATTGGCCGCATTAATGATTCTGTCTCTCAGTACTTCAATTGATGAAATTGGGTTGGGCTCACTGTACATGAGACTCTTTATGTACCCCCACGCATAAAAATCCATGAGGGTTAAGTCCAGACTTCTGGCTGACCTGGATATGGGCCCACTTCGTCCAATCGATTTGCCTGAATGTGTGGATGGGCATTATTTCCAATCATTCAATTGGGCCTTACTTTCTCCTCGACAATTTAAATGGGAAAAACTGAAAATTTCCTGCGAGAAGACTTAAATGACCTATTTGATGATTTGCCACTTAATCTTATTCAAGACATGTGGTTTCAGCATGATGGCTGCCCTGCCCATTTCAGGAGAAGTTTTATCTAAACAATTGGATTGGACGAAGTGGGCCTATACCCTGGCCAGCCAGAAGTCCGGACTTAACCCCCATGGATTTTTATGCGTGGGGGTACATAAAGAGTCTCATGTACAGTGAGCCCAACCCAATTTCATCAATTGAAGTACTGAGAGACAGAATCATTAATGCGGCCAATGAAATAAGAACAAAATTAATTACTGGTGTAGTGAAAACTGGTCTTAGCAAAATAATGCGAAGATGTGTGCAAGGCAGGGGCCGGCATGTCGAACATGAAATTTAGACTCAAAAATGGTGTGTGCAGTACTTAAAAGTTTAATAAGTTTAGTATCTTGTTCTGTATGCTGACCTATAGTTTTATTTAACCTCCCCGGTAGCCTATAAAACTACATGTTTTGTACAAAATTTCGATAAAACCCTAGGTTGTTATAGCTCGTTGGATAGCCGATGAAACGTAGATATTTTTAAGCACATCTGCCAAACAGGTGCCATATTTTTTTTTCTAGATATCCTTGACAGAAAAATAAACTTTCTGATTGATATTATTTTTTAAAAGTTTTAATCGTCTACAACTACTTATTTATTCATTTTAGGTACCATATTGGTTATTGGGGTCACAAAGCACCTTATTATAAACGTAAAAATCAAGTAATAGTATTAATAAGACATGCGCATTTGAAAATATCCAAGCTTATAGCCGAAGATCCGGTGATTTTTATAAAAACAAATAAATTGAAATATCTCGAAAACGGTTAGGTTTAGGGTGGGGTGTTTCATGGTGAAATCAGTCAGAAACAATTTAAACTACACGCCCTTGACGGGAATAGGTCGACTTAACCAATAACCCTGTATATGGTGTTAACCAAAGGCGTCGCCAAGGGGGGGCAGGGAGGGGCAGCTGCCTCCCTAGAGATTCTTAAAAAGAGTCCTAAGTCTTTGGGTTAATTTGCTTGAAGTTCAAGCCTTGAACAATCATTCCTGTACGTCGAAACTCGAATGAATTCACCAATTCCACTCTTAATATTCCGTACGCTCAACTACGCTCTGTTCTACTCTAAAATTTTTTATATAACCAAGGGCGTCGCCAATGGGGGGCAGGGAGGGCAGCTGCCCCCCCTAGAGATTCTAAAAAAGTTGCCAAATATAATGCAACCAAAGTCCTAAGTCTTTGAGTTAATTTGCTTGAAGTTCAAGCCTTGAACAATCATTCCCGTACGTCGAAACTCGAATGCTGCAGTCAGTCCTATGACATCCGCATCGCTCAAGGTCACTTGACAATGGCTCTTTGATATGCGCCGGTCGTCACACTGAAATAAACGTCTTAATCATAAGGAATTTGTTAAGTACATTATTTTATTATTAAGTATATTGATATTAATTTTATTCGATAACATTTTTATATATCAGGGTATGGAATGTCATTTCACTGGACCACTGGAGTAGGTTTTTAACGGATGACCTGTGAATGTCTGATCCATTGGAATATATTCCAAATAGCCTTAAACTATATCATTGTTTCATGAAGCGGCATTAATTTGAGCCATATACTTCTTCTATAAGTATCGTTTCGTTCAACAGTCGCATAGTTGCCTACAGTGCCAATATTTTGATATAATTGAGCATCATTTGTGGCATATGGTGGTTCATTTTGTACTGGATAAGCTTCAACTATATATGGTGTTAACCAAAGGCGTCGCCAAGGGGGGGCAGGGAGGGGCAGCTGCCTTCCTAGAGATTCTTAAAAAGTTGCCAAATATAATGCAATCATAGTCCTAAGTCTTTGAGTTAATTTGCTTGAAGTTCAAGCCTTGAACAATCATTCCTGTACGTCGAAACTCGAATGAATTCACCAATTCCACTCTTAATATTCCGTACGCTCAACTACGCTCTGTTCTACTCTAAAAATTTTTATATAACCAAGGGCGTCGCCAATGGGGGGCAGGGAGGGCAGCTGCCCCCCCTAGAGATTCTAAAAAAGTTGCCAAATATAATGCAACCAAAGTCCTAAGTCTTTGAGTTAATTTGCTTGAAGTTCAAGCCTTGAACAATCATTCCCGTACGTCGAAACTCGAATGAATTCACCAATTCCACTCTTAATATCCCGTGCGCTCAACTACGCACTGCTCTACTCAATTTTTTTTTATATATGTATATAGTACTAAGATACTGTTGTTATTACAATCGCTGTCGACATGTGATTAAGTGGATTATTCACAACTTCGTCACAAGCGGCACAGAAATAATGGTCAGTCTGCCCCACTATCGTATGGTGTGACAACGTCGGCACCCTGACATTGACATTAAATGGGTGCATGTCCTATTTACAGAATCTTTCCAAGAATAATCGTTCAGGATATTTTGTTCCCGGTGTTATAAGTTGGAAATCATGATTAAATAGGTCGTACGGGTTATGTGGGAATATTGTGACGTTTGTGTACCATCCTTGGTTGACGTTTGGAGTATCCGTTATTTCAGCACCCGTTGTGATGTTACCTGCATCGTTATTTTCATCGGTATTTGTAACGTTACTTCTGTTATTCGTCACATATGGATATATTTTGCCGTTGTTTGGGTGCCATCCTTGGTTGACGTTTGGAATATCCGTTATTTCAGCACCCGTTGTGATGTTACCTGCATCGTTATTTTCATCGGTATTTGTAACGTTACTTTGGTTATTCGTCACAAATGGATATATTGTGACGTTGTTTGGGTGCCATCCTTGGTACTAAGATACTGTTGTTATTACAATCGCTGTAGATGTAAGGCTCGTATTACAAGGGAAAAGCTTCATGTGCTGTCGACTTTACCTACAATTCACATGTTAACATCGATGATTTTTATAATTACATTGCATAATCTGCTGCTGTTATAATTTTGATCGCGAGCGTGTACAGTTGTTTCGAGTAGATTACCATGGATTATTTACTAATTTATTATTTGGCAAAAAGACGTCAACGGAAACAGCGTCTACTGCCTGAAACCCCATTCGCGTGTACTCGTAATTAAGGCACCATAACGACAGTGTCAGAAATTTGGTATTCTGCTAAAAATATGGCTATGGTGTCTCAGTGGTCTTTGTTGCATGTCAAAATTCAAAAAACGGCTATTATGTGGATATTGAAATACGTTTGAGTAGCATTATCACAGCTTAATAGATTCAGCTTATTGATTCTGATTAGGATTAAATCTATATCCTTGTTGTTGTGGAGAAAATAGATTTGTAGTAATTGGTGTCGGTGTAAAATTTGGTTTAAAAGGAACTACTTGCCTAGGTATTAGCTGTGGAATACCGAATTTAAATTGCTGTGGCATATTTGGAGTATTCATATTTTGCATACTTTCATAAGGGTGATTAAACTGTGGCCGAAATAATGATATTCTTGGCGTAATGGCCGTTTCAGCATCTGTGTTAACCATCATAGTATTATAATTTATATTGGTATTTTCGCCATTTATAAAGACACCGTCACTATTAGCATAAATATAAACGTCGTGTATTAATCTCTCCTCATTGCTAACAGGCATTTGATTATTTTCCATTTGATATAATTGAGCATCATTTGTAGCATATGGTGGTTCATTTTGTACTGGATAAGCTTCAACTATATATGGTGTTAACCAAAGGCGTCGCCAAGGGGGGGCAGGGAGGGGCAGCTGCCTCCCTAGAGATTCTTAAAAAGTTGCCAAATATAATGCAATCATAGTCCTAAGTCTTTGGGTTAATTTGCTTGAAGTTCAAGCCTTGAACAATCATTCCTGTACGTCGAAACTCGAATGAATTCACCAATTCCACTCTTAATATTCCGTACGCTCAACTACGCTCTGTTCTACTCTAAAATTTTTTATATAACCAAGGGCGTCGCCAATGGGGGGCAGGGAGGGCAGCTGCCCCCCTAGAGATTCTAAAAAAGTTGCCAAATATAATGCAACCAAAGTCCTAAGTCTTTGAGTTAATTTGCTTGAAGTTCAAGCCTTGAACAATCATTCCCGTACGCCGAAACTCGAATGAATTCACCAATTCCACTCTCAATATCCCGTACGCTCAACTACGCACTGCTCTACTCTAAATTTTTGGAGTATTCATATTTTGCATACTTTCATAAGGGTGATTTAACTGTGGCCGAAATAATGGTATTCTTGTCGTAATGGCCGTTTCAGCATCTGTGTAACCCATCATAGTATTATAATTTATATTGGTATTTTCGCCATTTATAAAGGCACCGTCACTATTAGCATAAATATAAACGTCGTGTATTAATCTCTCCTCATTGCTAACAGGCATTTGATTTTTTTCCATTTGATATAATTGAGCATCATTTGTAGCATATGGTGGTTCATTTTGTACTGGATAAGCTTCAACTATATATGGTGTTAACCAAAGGCGTCGCCAAGGGGGGGCAGGGAGGGGCAGCTGCCTTCCTAGAGATTCTTAAAAAGTTGCCAAATATAATGCAATCATAGTCCTAAGTCTTTGAGTTAATTTGCTTGAAGTTCAAGCCTTGAACAATCATTCCTGTACGTCGAAACTCGAATGAATTCACCAATTCCACTCATAATATTCCGTACGCTCAACTACGCTCTGTTCTACTCTAAAATTTTTTATATAACCAAGGGCGTCGCCAATGGGGGGCAGGGAGGGCAGCTGCCCCCCCCTAGAGATTCTGAAAAAGTTGCCAAATATAATGCAACCAAAGTCCTAAGTCTTTGAGTTAATTTGCTTGAAGTTCAAGCCTTGAACAATCATTGCCGTACGTCGAAACTCGAATGCTGCAGTCAGTCCTATGACATCCTCATCGCTCAAGGTCACTTGACAATGGCTCTTTGATATACGCCGGTCGTCACACTGAAATAAACGTCTTAATCATAAGGAATTTGTTTCAATAGGTTGCATGTTGTTAGCCAAAATAAATAACACTTTTTTAAATGTAACCAAAATGTTTCAAGCTAATTATATTCAAATATTGACTTCCAGTCTAATTTCAAAACTGCAGATAAGATTTTTATGATGACTGCCGTTCTGGATGCTGTCTCGCTCAGTGATAAATCGATCGACGCACGCACGACTATATAACTCTCCTTTTGCTTCGCCCTAGGTGGGTAAAAAAATAAAAATTGATGTTTTCTGATAAAAATTGCGTTTTGCCAAATTTTGAAATCATCGTTTTTTCGCAACGTTAGCATGGTTATTTGTATCAGTATTAACTTCATTTCCAACGCTATGACTTTCAAACAACGTCAATGTGTTAATAGTTATTTATGGTACAAGCGAGGTAAGTTGGTGATTACTTCCGAGGCGCTATTGAGGTCCGAGCCGTCAGGCGAGGGTCTGAAGATAGCCGAGGATAGTAATCATCAATACACGCGTGTACCATACAACGTTTTTCAACACATTTGCGAAGAAATTATAATTTTTCGCTAATGAATAAACAGTTATTTTATTCGCGCGCATCCAACACAACAATGGTGATCGGCCAAATATTAAAAGAAAATACTTATTAAAAAAAAAAAACGAATGAATGAATGCATGGAATCGACCATAGACCTACTAAAAGTAAGGCAACATAGATGAAGTTTGTTTTTAAAATGTATGGAAACGATTTTTTTGGTATCGAAACTTTTTTAAGACTAAACAATAAAAAAAAATCTATAACTCACTAGTGAATCAAGCGTGTTATTATTCAACTGTTTTTGCACAAATAAGAGCAAGTGTGTTGAAAAAGAATATCTTTTCCGAACCTTTATCCCATGTCAATTTGGGGTCGGTTTTCAGTTTAACCAGATTTGGCGGAATGTCAGTATTTTACGTGAAGCGACTGCCATCAGACCTTCACAACCCAGAGGGCTATACGACATTCTTGGTTAAACTGAATGTTAGACTTTTGAGGGCTCTAACTACCCGTAACGACTGTCAAAGATGTTAGTACGACAACCGGGACCGACGGCTTTACGTGCCCTCCGAAGCACGGAAACGCTCATGAAATTAAAAGTCATTTTTAGTAATGACCCATCACAGTCATGACGGTGCCAGACGTTGCTTAACCGCACGGATCACAAGTGATCCGCGGGTATCACTGGGCCATGAGCGCTTCATTGCGCTTCGTGTTGAAAAAGAATATACTTATTAAAAAAAAATCGAATGAATGGAATCGACCATAGACCTACCAAAAGTAAGGCAACATAGTTGAAGTTTGTTTTTATAATGTATGGACACGATTTTTTTGGTATCGAAACTTTTTTAAAACTAAACAATTTAAAAAAAAAATCTATAACTCACTAGTGAATCAAGCGTGTCATTATTCAACTGTTTTTGCACAAATAAGAGTCCCTTTATGAGCAAGTGTGTTGTGAAAAAAATTATGGGTGCATGTCAAACATGTGGCATTTTGAAAATCTCGCTTAGAAGATGTGAATAGAAAATTTTGGTGGAAACGTTCCAGAAGGTATGTGTTGTAAGTAGGATCTTCTTAATAGTCATTTTCAGGAATTAAAATTTTAATTGCGTAATGTTCTCTCACATATGTGGTAAATATTCGGCATGCGCATTGGATTTTCAGCCTTATAACCCATATCCTTAAAGGCTTTGTTTCTGTTTGTTACCACAGGAGTAGCTTTTTAACGGATGACCTGTAAATGTCTGATCCATTGGAATATTTTTGTCTTTAATTATTATGTTTTTAAACCAACGCATACATACATACGATACGTCGTAATTTCGACCTAAATTTTCCATTTGGTACCCACCTTTTTCAATAGGTTGCATGTTGTTAGCCAAAATAAATAACACTTTTTTAAATGTAACCAAAATGTTTCAAGCTAATTATATTCAAATATTGACTTCCAGTCTAATTTCAAAACTGCAGATAAGATTTTTATGATGACTGCCGTTCTGGATGCTGTCTCGCTCAGTGATAAATCGATCGACGCACGCACGACTATATAACTCTCCTTTTGCTTCGCCCTAGGTGGGTAAAAAAATAAAAAATGATGTTTTCTGATAAAACTTGCGTTTTGCAAAATTTTGAAATCATCGTTTTTTCGCAACGTTAGCATGGTTATTTGTATCAGTATTAACTTCATTTCCAACGCTATGACTTTCAAACAACGTCAATGTGTTAAAAAAAAATATGGGTGCATGTCAAACATGTGGCATTTTGAAAATCTCGCTTAGAAGATGTGGATAGGATATTTTGGTGGGAACCTTCCAGAAGGTATGTGTTGTAAGTAGGATCTTAATGAGTATTTTCAGGAATTATTTTTTTTTAGATTTTCAGCCTTATAACTTATATCTTTAAAGGCGTTGTTAGTGACCACTGGAGTAGGTTTTTAACGGATGACCTGTGAATGTCTGATCCATTGGAATATATTCCAAATAGCCTTAAACTATGTCATTGTTTTATGAAGCGGCATTAATTTGAGCTATATACTTCTTCTATATGTATCGTTTCGTTCAACAGTCGCATAGTTGCCTACAGTGCCAATATTTTCAACGATATTTTGTCAACGGTTTCAATATTTCCTGTAGCGTTACTGTCTATAACTGGAACGTTATTTTTCACCGTTTGGGAATCAGTATTAATCATCGTAGCATGGTTATTTGTATCAGTATTAACTTCATTTCCAACGCTATGACTTTCAAACGACGTCAGTGTGTTAAAAAAAATTATGGGTGCATGTCAAACATGTGGCATTTTGAAAATCTCGCTTAGAAGATGTGAATAGAATATTTTGGTGAAAACGTTCCAGAAGGTATGTGTTGTAAGTAGGATCTTCTTAATAGTCATTTTCAGGAATTAAAATAAAAATTGCGTAATGTTTTCTCACATATGTGGTAAATATTCGGCATGCGCATTGGATTTTCAGCCTTATAACCCATATCCTTAAAGGCTTTGTTTCTGTTTGTTACCACAGGAGTAGCTTTTTAACGGATGACCTGTAAATGTCTGATCCATTGGAATATTTTTGTCTTTAATTATTATGTTTTTAAACCAACGCATACATACATACGATACGTCGTAATTTCGACCTAAATTTTCCATTTGGTACCCACCTTTTTCAATAGGTTGCATGTTGTTAGCCAAAATAAATAACACTTTTTTAAATGTAACCAAAATGTTTCAAGCTAATTATATTCAAATATTGACTTCCAGTCTAATTTCAAAACTGCAGATAAGATTTTTATGATGACTGCCGTTCTGGATGCTGTCTCGCTCAGTGATAAATCGATCGACGCACGCACGACTATATAACTCTCCTTTTGCTTCGCCCTAGGTGGGTAAAAAAATAAAAAATGATGTTTTCTGATAAAACTTGCGTTTTGCAAAATTTTGAAATCATCGTTTTTTCGCAACGTTAGCATGGTTATTTGTATCAGTATTAACTTCATTTCCAACGCTATGACTTTCAAACAACGTCAATGTGTTAAAAAAAAATATGGGTGCATGTCAAACATGTGGCATTTTGAAAATCTCGCTTAGAAGATGTGGATAGGATATTTTGGTGGGAACCTTCCAGAAGGTATGTGTTGTAAGTAGGATCTTAATGAGTATTTTCAGGAATTATTTTTTTTTAGATTTTCAGCCTTATAACTTATATCTTTAAAGGCGTTGTTAGTGACCACTGGAGTAGGTTTTTAACGGATGACCTGTGAATGTCTGATCCATTGGAATATATTCCAAATAGCCTTAAACTATGTCATTGTTTTATGAAGCGGCATTAATTTGAGCTATATACTTCTTCTATATGTATCGTTTCGTTCAACAGTCGCATAGTTGCCTACAGTGCCAATATTTTCAACGATATTTTGTCAACGGTTTCAATATTTCCTGTAGCGTTACTGTCTATAACTGGAACGTTATTTTTCACCGTTTGGGAATCAGTATTAATCATCGTAGCATGGTTATTTGTATCAGTATTAACTTCATTTCCAACGCTATGACTTTCAAACGACGTCAGTGTGTTAAAAAAAATTATGGGTGCATGTCAAACATGTGGCATTTTGAAAATCTCGCTTAGAAGATGTGAATAGAATATTTTGGTGAAAACGTTCCAGAAGGTATGTGTTGTAAGTAGGATCTTCTTAATAGTCATTTTCAGGAATTAAAATAAAAATTGCGTAATGTTTTCTCACATATGTGGTAAATATTCGGCATGCGCATTGGATTTTCAGCCTTATAACCCATATCCTTAAAGGCTTTGTTTCTGTTTGTTACCACAGGAGTAGCTTTTTAACGGATGACCTGTAAATGTCTGATCCATTGGAATATTTTTGTCTTTAATTATTATGTTTTTAAACCAACGCATACATACATACGATACGTCGTAATTTCGACCTAAATTTTCCATTTGGTACCCACCTTTTTCAATAGGTTGCATGTTGTTAGCCAAAATAAATAACACTTTTTTAAATGTAACCAAAATGTTTCAAGGGCTTCAGCTCAGAATGCCAACTTCGCGAAATGACAACCGGTCGCAAAAAGTCAACTTCTCAAAATGCCAACTTCGCGAAATGCCAATTTCTCGAAATGACAACTTCTCAAAATGACAACTTCGCGAAATGCCAATTTCTCGAAATGACAACTTCTCAAAATGACAACTTCGCGAAATGCCAATTTCTCGAAATGCCAACTTCTCGAAATGACAACTTAAAATTATAATACATAATGTAATGCAAGAGCGGTGAATGCTACCATAAATAATAAAAATCATTAAAAAGTCCATTTTATATAATATCGTAATATTTTTATTTGTTGCAACAGGAAGGTTAGTAAATTATAATATGGCAAAAACAAATCAACTCACATAAATTAACTAAAAGTCAACACAAAAATAATAAAAATTATTATTCTCCTTACGTAAATATTTTTTTTTCTAAAAAAGTATCGTTAGACAGTTCGTCGCCTTAGAACAACAAGGTTCTATGTGTCCTCATTACAAATGTTCAGGAGAGCTAAATAGAAATTTAATTTTTATAAAATATATAAATCTATGTTATTTAACCACTTAGTAAGATATAATAGTTTCTGTTATAAAAGTATAAATAATACTTTAAAAAAAAAAGAAAAATATGTATTTTTTTTTGTAAATTCAGAATAAAATCAAATTGAGTAGAACCTTGTTGCTCTGAATAAACCCAAGTGTTCAAACTTCAACAAAGTGCTCTAGCTTTAATTATAATTTTATTATTTGCTTATATAGGTATTTTTGAAAATAAAATTGCCATTATGTTGTGAAAAATTTTATTATTAAGGAAATAATGAATTGGTTCAGTAAAACCAAAATTACACACCATACTTTAAACTAGTCTAAACCAACATAGGAAAAAAAAGAAAAACTAAACACCAATTTCTCTAAATAAACATTGGAAGTATTGTTTATCAAGCAGGGGCATCCATTTGTACATTGACTTAATTGAATCAACTTTATGCTGTGGAAAACCTTTTTTTGATCCTCTTAAAACTTTTGGTTCTGGCAGGTCACGGGGAAATTTAATCACATTTAAATTGCCTCTGCGATTCCTTCGGGATCTTTCTGGAGGAGTTATATTGACAGATAGCCATTCACCAACATAACTCATTCTGTATTTTATATGAAAATAACATTGTGTAAATTTTAAGTTCACGACTTTAGTGAAGGGCACATTATCATAGCTCAACAACTTGGCACACTCACCAAAATCTTTGACTTCACTTGGTGTCATCTGAATAATATGATAGGGCTTTGTTTTTCGTATGTTCTTGATAAGCTTAATTAGAGACACTGGTGAATAGTATTCAGCAGGGCTTAAGACTCTTTCAATACATGAGTGCACATTATCCACTTCTTGGATTCCGGAATGCCCAGGTGTTGAATATTTTATGGTGATATCCTTAAAGCTTTCATGAGCTTTAAGAAAGTCTAAAATAGCATATGACATCATGGAATTCCTATTTTGGGGCACACAAGAATCACTCCATAGTATTAGGGATGTAAGGTAGGGGTGATCTTCATAAACCTTTTCTAATAACAGTCTTACTGCACTGGCAAGATCATTTCCAGAGCGCCCTGATAAAATTTCATTCCACATTACACAGTAAACTTCCTTACCCTTCGAAAAGTGGGCAGTCAGATTATATACATTCAGTTTACTCTTGTAAAAAAAGCAGCTAACTTCAGCCTTAGGACAGCATAACACATTTTGAAGGTCAAAACATATAACAGCTTCTTCACTTTCTCTGTCTACATTTCTTTCTTTTCTCATACCTTGTTTTTCTTTTGCATGTTCTTCATATTTTGCAGCTAATTCTTCATTTAATATGTTTTCTTTCTTAGCCATTTCATATTCTGAACATAGATCACACTTGTCCTTCTTTGGCACCAGAAAACTCAAATTAAATTCTTCATTATATATTTTGTTGTACATGGAAAGCTTTACAGGTATAATATGTTTTTCTTCACAAATTTCTACATAAAATTTATACATTTTTGATATACTTAAAGAAGGTTCAAGATATCTCCTCTGTGTTGTAGAACGACAATAATGTGATTCTATTACTGGGAATGATTTGATGTGGTCTCGAACCATATCTTTGGCTTCATCGGATACTTTCTTTTGATTCCCATGTTTTCCCCTTCTGTCAGATTTAGGTACACCTGTATATTGATGTTTTCTTGCATGGACCCCATATACCATTTTTTGTGATATATTCAGTGTTGTCAGATAAAATACTTTGCATACTTTAACCGGAACATTATTGAGTATAAAACAGAAGGAATAGGAACACTGTTTCCTATTTGTTGATGTAGTTGATCGTTTTTTTGGTAATTTATCTGTAGTGCTAAGAATGTAATGATATTTTTCATTTGTTGGCATACTATAAAAAGCTTTAAAAAGTTCTTGCCTTCCTGTGTCATCAATCGAATGACTGCATCCAAATTTACAATCATTCAGGCAATCCTTTTTGGTTGTCACAGCTTTGGCTCTAACAGTTTTGCCTCTAGAGGAAATATATTCTTTTCCAGCTTCACGTTTACTCTTTCTTTGATTCCTCTTCCAAGTTGTCTCATTTCTTTTTCTCTTCCGGGTAACTTCTTTTCTAAAAACAAACGATAATGTATCATACAAGTTCAATCTAAAAAAAACACAAGTTCTGGTACCTATTATAGAACTATAAATCTTACCTGTCGCTATTGGTATTAACGCTGTTATCTTCGGGAAAGAGGATTTCTCTGAATTCTCCGGTAGTATCGTCTAAAATGATGTGCCTCAGCAAATCAAGTGATGAAGAACTGTTGTTGTTTTCACAAACCGGTATAACTTCACTATAACTGCGCAACAACTCAGTTCCAGGTACTTCGAAGGTAGTTTCTTTAAATAGACCTGTTTCTTCATCTAAAATCGACATTTTGTTTTGAAAATTAACCTACAACGAATATTTTTCGCTACATGACTTTTTTGACCATAGAATGCAACAACATTCTATCTGTCATACAAATATGACATGGAACAATGTTGCACGCAAAAAAAATGGTTATTCATATAGAACCTTGTTTCACTCTTAATATCTGCCTAATAAATTAAAATCTCTACAAATTAAATACGTAGATAGAACCCTCAAACGCGGTATTTACCTACGCAGTTTTTTGCATTTTTCTCTAACATTGCTAGATAGAACCGTGTTGCTCCAAGGCGACGAGTTGTATAACAACATTATAATATGGCAAAAACAAATCAACTCACATAAATTAACTATAAGTCAACACAAAAATAATCAAATTATTATTCTCCTTACGTAAATATTTTTTTTCTAAAAAAGTATTGTTAGACAGTTGTATAACAACATTATAATATGGCAAAAACAAATCAACTCACATAAATTAACTATAAGTCAACACAAAAATAATCAAATTATTAATCTTTATACATAGAAAGCCTTAGGTAAATAATTTTTTCAACACACTTGCTCATAAAGGGGCTCTTATTTGTGCAAAAATAGTTGAATAATGACACGTTTTATTCACTAGTAAGTTATAGATTGTTTTTTTAATTTGCTTTGTTTTTAAAAAAGTTTCGACACCAAAAAAATTTTGTCCATACATTTTAAAAACAAAACTTCAACTATGTTGCCTTGCTTTTGGTAGGTCTATGGTCGATTCCATTCATTCATTCATTCGATTTTTTTTTTAATAAGTATATTCTTTTAGTCTTTGGCGATCACCATTGTTGTGTTGGATGCGCGCGAATAGAAAAACTGTTTATTTATTAGCGATAAATGATAATTTCTTCGCAAATGTGTTGAAAAACGTTGTATGGTACACGCGAGTATTGATGATTACTATCCTCGGCTATCTTCAGACCCTCGCCTGACGGCTCGGGCCTCAATAGCGCCTCGGAAGTAATCACCAACTTACCTCGCTTGTACCATAAATAACTATTCTAAAAAATTGTGGTAGATCCAATATATTATTTTCCAATTGGTTTAAATATCTTCCATATTTCTTATCAAAAATAACATCTCTAAGTCTTCTTTTATTTCGTAGTATTTAAATAACGAATCTGAAATCCTTTGATCAAAATATTTGGCTTCTTTTTTTAATTTGGATATAAAATCATACAAACTGTGGCTTTTTCCCATTCGTACATTTATACGTCGGTGCCATCCTTCTAAACAATTTGTGGTCCGATGCCGTTGACCCGCACAGCTTATAATGGATGCTGGCAACTTTGGAAACCACTGTTTCTCGAAATATTGACAAAAACGAGCCATTTCTTCACTGTTTGGGGCGTTATCCAATATGTGACGCCATGCTACGGATATAAAATTCTCAGGTAACAACGGAAACATCGCCGCCATCCTTGTAACATTTCGCCCCTCTGAAGTAGAATTCAGTTTAATTTTTTTGGAATATTTCCACACCGCGTGGTTAAAATGGTAGTAACACCCACTGATTTTGGCATTTGGAAAAATATTAGATACAGCATTCATCTGCGCGATTTCGTAATCGCATTTAAAACTCTTTATATCAATTTCAAAATTTTGTTTGATTAATGAAAATAAGCTATTATATATCTGCTCAGTTTTGTTAGGTAGCAACGCATATATTATAGGAATAATGTTTGAGGCATTTTTGTCAGAACTGAGATCTAGATGGACAACATAAAATTGGTAAAAAGGTTTCGGGGTGACTCTGAACGTACCATCACCAAAAAATGATCCCTTAGATCTTTTTATAATGTTGCGAGATTTTTTTGTTGAAAAAATAATAATTTTCTCCTGATCACCGTCTTCACATACCAAAAAATTTTTAGTCAAAACTTCTGGGATAGTTATACTTTGTGTAGTGGCATGAGCCAATAGATTAGTATTTAAAAATCTTTTGCGCGCTCTATATAATGAATCCTTCATTGTATTGAAAGTAGGTATTAAATCGGAATCATGTTTACTATCTTTTCTTAACTTTTTCATTACCTTTTCTGCAGCAAGGGGATCCCACCAGACGCGTGTGCCACACCACTGGACGTATTCTAATCCCTTCAATCGGTTGCCAGAGACGGAAATCTGGATTTGGAAGCGATATCTTCCTGTAATTGAGATAGTCCATTTTACTTGTTTTAAGGCTAATTATTTTCTAAGCAAGTCACTACAGCATCTCAGTATCTTGAGAGACCTCAAATAAATCCAAATTTATTCATACTGTGACGTATTTAAGAGCCGTGATCTACCGCGCGACAACTCAAATTTCACTCACACAGACGCGCACGCGTGTCCGCATGCACACTGTCTATGTGGTGACGGCGCGCTCGCTCTGAATACTCCGGCCGAACGGTTTTGATCCATTGGAAATTATAAATTGTGTTAAAGTTATTGACAAAAGTATAAATACGAGTATATTTTTTTTTACGATTCGTAGAAGGTAGTATATGATTAGATATAATTTACGTAATACCTTTCGATTCGATATTCCATTATTCACAACAAGGAATAATGAATAAAACAAATACTTAGTTTTTTGTTTTTAAAATAAGACATGATTTTTTTTTGGTAAGTAACGAAACTTTTTAAAAACAAAGCATGATACGAGTAAAAAAAAATCTATAACTTACTTGTGAATAATATATTTTTTGCCATAATGGGGTATTGATTTTTCATATACTAATTGCAGTTTTAGTTTGTATTAAAATCGCTAGCAATTTTCGATATTCCTTTCCTTATAGTTTTGAATATCGTCATCCACGCCTACTTGAAAAATGCCTCGTCTGTATATGTACAACATATATTATCGGGACAACCTTTTAGCGCTAAAAGCAGGACTTTCTAAATTATTTCGTTTCCTTTTTTGTTAAAAAAAACCGACTTCAAAAACTAAAAAGTATAAAATAACAAATATGTAATGTAATACCTCTTATGCGATGTAGCACATAAATAAAATAAAAATGCGACCAATCCAAGCGGGCAAACGTTCGTTAACGGTCATCTCGAATTATAATTTTGTAGTTTATTTTTCTAATAGTTTTATTTCTTTGAGGCTTGGCACCGACTTCACACTTATCAATAGGTAACATACACACAAAAGTATAAATTAGCATCGCATAAAAGGTGTATTAAATTAAATATTTGTTATTTTATACTTTTCAGCTTTTAAAGTCTTTTTTTTATTACTTTTGAGTGTCACAACCTATCTGGTTGTAAAGGTCTTATCGATACAAATTAATCAAGCCCAAACACGAGGTAACTGCTGTTAGTCGTTGAAGAGTTCCCTCGACTATCTTCCAGGTCCATCATCAGATCGACTCCAAACCTTCATTTAATTATAATGCTTTAAGATAATTAACGAAAAACTTTACAAATGCACTAATCACCCTACGATTTTCTAAAGTTCCTCTCAATTTCTCTAGAATGCCATCATTAGATCCTGGTTTCCTTGACATGAGACCAAACGGCAAGTCCATTCTTTTGAATAAAAAAAGAATTTTAGTAATCGGTACAGAATTGACGGAGATATCGTTGAACATATTCATAAAAAAAAACATACCGGCCGAATTGAGAACCTCCTCCTTTTTGGAAGTCGGTTTAAAATAATGTTGTTTTATTGCTCATTATTTCTAAAACATTATTTGTTATCATAAATGTTAATATTTTTTTTTAATAAATAATTCAAATTATAAAACAAAAATTATTATCGAGTATCAAAACATGTTGATGAGTTATCGCATAAAATTCGTACGCGCCGCAAAGGTCAAACGCTCGGTAGGAGCGATACGTCCTCTCTCTAAAAAGCCTCGCGGCAGACTGATTTGAATTGTTTCGTGCGTCCGATTTTATAGTAGTTTTATGATGATTTTAAAATATTTGTAGAAAAAAAGACAATTTGTTTTAGAGATTTTTTTTTAGTATAATTGTTGTAGAAAATATTCTTTTATTATTTGAGGTAATTTTAATAACGTTTTGAGCATCATTTATCAACGTAAATTACGATTTTATTGAGTGTGATTTTTACAAATTCTAACTTTATATTTTTTTCGATTTCAATAATAATTATAATAACAATTAAATTTTCCTATGAGTATTTCCTTAATAAGGATCTGGACTTTAAGTTTGTTTAATTTTTAGTGCTAAATTGGTCGAATTACTAGAATCCGAAGGCATGGAAGTTAATGCTAAAAGTGAAATTCAGAAAACATATGTTCAGTTTTCTTGATATATTTTATAAGTTTTCTGTATAATATTGTTTTTCTCAGAGTATTTTTTAGATGACAATATTTCCTTTAATTATTACCTAAAAGCATGTTTATAAAATACGCTTTTCATATAATATGACTAGATCAAAAAGTACAAAAACCGTCAATTATCGAGTTTCGGGTCTTAAGCGAAACTTGGAATTTGTTTTTAAAAATATCTTATTATTTTTTATTCCATTTCCACTTTGCACCTAAATTTTTAACAAGTTTTTTGGCTTTTGTAAAACTTGTAGTATACCGTTAAAATAAGGGATAAACAGAAAAGTTTTTAAACGAGTTTTAAATTCTCGGTTACAATTAGTTTTCTTTTTATTTGAGTTGAAAGATCTCCTATAAGATTTATATTTTTCATTTCCCTAGCGTTAAGTGGTCATAACAATTTATTTAGACCTTGTAGAGGTCTGAAAATGCTGTGAGCAGACCAAGTGATATCCGAGACCATATTCAATCAAAAAATTTGACTGGAAACCAGCTCAAAAAAAAGTTATAGGGATAAATAGTCGCAATTTCGGAAAAAAATAAAAAATACAATTGTGTCGATATTTTTTTTATTTTAACAACTAGGAAATTTTTAGCCAAATTGTATCTCCCAAATTAGTCCAGGAACACGCCCATCCCGTTTGGTCAACCCTCTACCAAACACCCGGTATATTACATTAAATTTTATCTCTCAGAAAAATCAACTTCCATCCATAATTTCGACGACTTTTACACCATCGCACAGTGATTTCATCAGAACAAGCTAGCTAGACAAAAATATTTATTAGTGTTTTTTGCTTCTTACGGTTTATTTATTAAGTTTTATTGCTGTTTTAACACAAAACACCTAAATAGAAAAATATAGGGTGACAGGTTCCAAGAAATCAAAAAATAATTATGTATTATTATTTTGTATAATTGAGACAAGTAAAAAAATATAAATAAAAAAAGATTAACAATAGTCATAAATCATTTTATGACTACTAATTATGTACTAATAATTACTAATTACGTACTTATAATTGCTAATTACCTAGCTACTAATTACATAATGGGACATCGTTACTTATTTACATTATTATTGACTTAAATAACATACAGAACATATAAAAGATAAAAGATACCTATTTACAATTAATAATAATAAAGCTTAAAAATTTATTAGTACCTACCAACCTACACTGATATTTACATAACAACTCTAATCTATTCTACATCGCTAAATTCTTCTTCAGAAGAATCTTCTACGTTATAATCAGACATACTACTAACATTTAGACTAAAACTACTGAGACTTACACTAGAACTTATATTTACAATGGGGGCTATTATTAATTCTAAAACTTCGGAAGGAAGCTTACTAGCTGGTTTTTTGGGAACTTCTCTAAGACCATTAATTACGGGATCAGATGTTATTAATAACATATTAAGTAAATCTCTATTCGTGGCAATACGTGAATGTTTCCGAGTATTTTGCGCTCGGAATCTCCTACAATCTTTATTACGAGCTTCCTGAGCTTCCTCAGAAAGCTGACCGATAGGTAAAAGAGCCGATTTCACAATATCTATACTGTGCACAAGAAGTTTGTGCACAGTAACGGGCATGTAATACCACGAATAGAGTCTAAGATACAATTTTTTGGTATCATGTGTCAAAGAATTAAATTTTTCAACATCGATATCATAACCCGAAGCCAAAGTTCTAAGAATTGTGCCAAAGTTCTTAATTAAAGTCACATCTAAACCTGTAATATCTGAAGCTAGATCAGGATTCCCAAAAAACCGACGAGCAGTATTCCCATCATTCGTATTACCGAATCCTGGTTTTGGTTTATCTACAATTAAGCCCATTTCAGCCTTAAACCTGTCTTGGATACGAGTCGAACGTTGCTTCACATTTGCTTTGTCATTTTCATCTCGAAGTTGCCATTTTTTTACTTCAAGACGATAGCTAATGTGAAGCAAACATTCGAAGGAACGTATCCAAGCGTGAAGGGGAGATATACCAAAACCAAGATTGTCCTTATTTACTACAAACTCCCTAGACTCATCATTCATAAATTTAGGAGTAGCTCCACAAATGTAACATTTTTGTGCAGAGGAAGTTTCAGTCATAGCGTTGCATACTTTACCGTCAATCATCGTGAACAATAGTTCGTGTTTGACAGATACCTCATTACCATCTACATTACATATAGTTGGTACCAATTGGTTTATATCCTCCAAAATTTTGTTAGTCTCTGTTACAGTAAAAGCTGTTGTTTCTTTAGAGAAAATGAACTTAATCGGCCGACAATACATAGTAGAAGATGGTCGAGGATTCTGCCAAACAATTTTACCGCTATTATCACGTAATTGAAGCGGTACAAATGAGAAAACAAACAAAAACTCGTCTGTATCTTCACTGTTTGTGAACTTTTGTTTATAAGTGCTATGACCGGAACTCCCATCGCACCCCCATTTGCTTATAAGGGAGAATTCTGAGCCAGGAGGCAAAGATTTGAAAACTTCTTGCTGTGTAGTAATTATACGTTCGACCGTTTTGTTTAAAACGGCTTGAACTTTAATTTCTGCACGCGTTTCATTAACAAAAATCTGTTCCTCCGAAGGATAACAATCATGCTTGGCTTGCCTAACACTATAAAATGATGGAAACACCTGATGTCCTGCCTTGATGCTCCATTTTCTAGTTTGTTTGTAAGAGTGGCTTGTAGCTTTAGCATCTACATAATACGCCAAAGCCTCCTCTTTTGACAAACACCTTTGTGCACTGTCACTTACACCCACACTTTTTTTCATGAGTTGGCACTTTTCGGGACTGTTGCTCGCTTCTTTAATGACGGTAGCTAGACTTCTGTTACCAGATAATCGCGCTGAAATTTCAGCAGCCATCGTCAATTGATTTGTGTCCCGCGTTTGAAGTAGATCGTCTAGTCGCCTTCTTTTAGACTTGTCACTCAGGTCGTCGAAATTCTTTGTTGGACGTCAGGAGTCGAAGCGCTTTTCGATGTAGATGGCGCTGAGTGGTGGACGATTACTTGAAACGTAAAATACCCGGCCAACCACTCAGAGTGCTTAGTCAGGAAGCGGTCGCGGTTCCAGAATCCAGAATTTGCCCATTTTTCTGCTATCTTGCTTGTTAATCTGGCAATTTTCTTTTTAATTTCCCTCGCAGATTCCTCCGTAATACCAGAAAAATCGGTTTTCATCGACAGGAAATCGTAAAGTCTACTATTGCGATTCTCTTTGGGATGATTCAGACACTCATCAAAAAACTCCGTTTTTTGAAATTGAAAATTCGTATTCTGAAAAAACAGACAAAAAAACAAAGTTGTAGACGAGTGTGCAGGCTAATATGACTATTATTTGAAAGCTAATGAATATGGCTATCACTTAAATAATTTATAGCCTGGGGACAAGTGGGGACAAGTACTTTCGGGATCGATGAATACAGAAAAGTGTCGAAAAAATACAACATTCTTCAAACTTGAAGTATTTAAAAAATCTAAGGTTAAGTATATCCATAATACTAATTATAATTTAAAAGTACATACCTTTAACTTGAAGATCCATCACTAATATTTTTCAATAAACGTAATATCACTGACATATAATGTTACTTCGGGAAGCGCAAAAATGCAAGTAATAAATAATTAACTCACCCTTTCTTTTTATACCTGCCCTAATTACCTTATCAGTAATTGACATTAGTGCAAAACAATTCTTGGAAATGGGGCAGTGGGATTGTTGGCTAGGGGCTCAGATATAAGAATCCGGTAAATTCAACAGTGACTTTTGTCTAGCTAGCATGTTAGAAACGAAACACAGTCGTTATTATCAGAATCATCATCGCAAATTTTTATACAACTATCAGTTGTATAAAAATTGGTTTATGATAACTGAAGTAAGAAACAAACGGTTTTGATTCGAACTTATTTAAGTGTCTAATAAAGACCGCATCAATAGTAGTTTTGTATTTCGTTGTGCTAAAATTGCGATCATTTGACATAGTTAAACCAAATTCATTATTTAAAAATTCAATTAATGATTGATTTTTATCGTCTGCAAAGTTTATATTGAAATCTCCACTTAAAATCAATGGCAATTTATCAAAGCTTTTTCCAATTTTTTTTTGATGCAATGCAGATGCGTCATGAGAATAAATAAATAAATTTTCGTACAAGAAGTCTCGTATAACACGCAAAGACTTATTTGGAGAGATGTAAACAGCAACCATAATAATGAACTGATTATCACCAGAGTGGCAACGACTTATACAAATATCACCAACATTATTCCAGTAATACAACGGATTACAATCGCTGATTGTCAAACTGACTGGTATGAATGACATTACTGACATTACATTACAATTAGGGTTCAGAACCGGGAAATCCCGGAACCGAAAATCCCGGGATTTCTCGGTTCTTTAATAGTAGTCAAAGAACCGGTTCTCAATGAATAAGAACCGGGATTTTCGGTATTTTCGGGAAATACCGAATCATGGTAACTATATAATCATTTGTTTGATTTTAATCTTCTATTAACAGCATTTATTCTTTTTATACAAAATATTCAAGCTAAAACCATATTCTCATTAAAATGTTGTATCTGTAGGTACGTGGCAGATCATTATTCCATCATAAGACAAAATGTGGTACTTAAAAAGCTTACGAACACCTTCTCACAATTCCAACTACTAGCGTGGAGCCAGAAAGAATTTTCTCCTCAGCTGGCCTGTTTTGTAACAAAATTAGATCTCGGTGCAACATTAGATGCAATGATCTTTTTGGAGACACATTGCCAAGAGAACAAGAAAGTTTAATTATAAGGACCAAAATGGAGATACTATTTAGGAGAATCGGCCTACGATATACGTTGATGTTTTATGTGTACAACTTTATCAAAAGTGAATTTATAACTTTATTTTAATCATCAACAGCCTGTTTACGTCCACTACTGGACTAAGGCCTCTCCCAACTTGCGCCAATGTGCCCTGTCGGCGGCACTTTAAATTGGTAGAACAGCCACGTGAGTGTCCATGTCTCGGCACTGTAGGTCATCATTGGTAGGATGCACTGATTGAAAACTATTGTTTTTAGGTACTGTGAAATTTGCGATGAGAAGACTCGTCGAAGTTTACCAAACGCTGCCCAACCGAGCTGTATTCGCTTCTTAACTTCACTCTCCAGATTGTTTCTACCCAATGACATTATTTACCCGAGGTAGTTGTATTTTTGAACAATCTCGAGAGGGGTACCGTGTACTAGGATCGGCTCCAGCATAACAAGGCTATTATTTATTATTAACCATGACCTTGGTTTTGTCAAAGTTCACGCCGAGGCCGACCCAACGAGAGGCATCTGCCTCAGGCATCTGGTCATTCAGCATCCAGTGTGGCTCTTGCGACGTTTTCACCATTAGTACGATATCGTCTGCAAACCGGAGGTGTGAGATGTACTCGACATTTAGGTTTATGCCCCATCCAGCCCAAGGCAAAGTCTTAAATACGTCTTCCAGCGCGTTGGTGAAGAGTTTCGGGGATATAACGTCACCCTGTCTTACACCTCTGCACAGTTGGATAGACTTTAGCTGTCGGCACTGAACTTGAACGGTCGGCATCGTACAGACATCTCAACACCTCTACATAACGAGTATCGACCTGGCATCGCTGCAAAGTTTCCAGAATATCCCAACCCTTCTCATAGTCTTCTCTTAGATCATCTGTATAATTTACTTCAATGTGTGGATGTGGTCTGTGGTGCCATAACCGCTTTGAAACCTGGCCTGTTCGAGGGGTTGAAATTCGTCGAGTCTTCTTGATAGACGAATTAAGACAACCCTCGAGAACAGCTTGTAAACATGGCTCAAAAGCGAGATGGTTCTATAGTTCTTCAGCAGGGTTTTATCCCTTTTTTTGAAGTAGAGCACCATCACGTTTCTGTTCCTTGCTTTTGGAGTTCTCTCGGAGTGGATGACATCGTAAAACTGCTAAGAGGCTCAGTCGTGATGCTATTTTATTGTGTTAAAGCAATCAATGCTTATCTTGTCATGCCAGAATGCGCAATATGTGTTATTTAATATAAATAATATTTTTAGACTATATTTACCTCCAAAATTAAAAAGAAGAAAAAAATCCCGAAAGTACCGAAAATCCCGGGAAATCCCGGTTCCGATTAGTACTGGTACCGAAAATCCCGGTTCTTAAATCTGTACCGGTTCTCGATACCCTAATTACAATAGATACAAAGCAAAGAGGTTGTTAACTCTTTCGGTTTATTAATAAATGATACAAACTAATCTGGTGCAGTGTTTGTTTGTAATATCTAAAAAAACATTTTTTTAATAAAGGTTTACGAAATTGCACTGAAGATATAATCATTCATTACATCATAATCATTCACTACATCATCTCATTATAGTAACCCCTAACTAAGCTCGAAGCTTGTATCTAGGGTATCAGAAACTACGTACACACTCATTCACACACACACCCAGATCGAGACAAACATTTATGGTTCACACAAATTCATCCCGCACGGGAATGGAACCCGCAACCTTACGGATGGCAGTCCGGCATGGTGACCACTCTGCCATCGAGGTCGTCAGAATAATAAGTATAATATGTACAATAAGTTTAATAATAATAAGTATAAAAAAGTATTTTTAATTTTTTTATTGGTTCGGGTTTATTTCTGTGTCTTGATTAATTTTAAAACTGGACCTTTTTACATCTAAAATCCATAAATTGTTAACATAATTGTATTTAAGTACGAAAGTATACAGCCAAAAATTTTCATCCAGAAATTCTTATGGTATCAAGAATATCGCGAGCAAAACCGCGGGTCACGATTAGTTCTACGCAATGTCACAATGACATTTGTTACGAGGATACCGCTGCAGCACACTCAGGCACGGTAGAAAGAGTGGGAGATACTAGTTCCTCTCCCTTCCCCTCGATCTTACGCTTTTTCGATCAGCATCACGTGACCCTGACGCGTGTTTGAAAGTTTTTACCCATACAAAAAAAAAGTGCTCAGCGCCGCTAAAGAAGTTTTCACTTCAAAATCTTACATGTTGGTGTTACTGGCACCTGTCCAGAAAAGCTTGGTGACGGTGGAATGTATTGTTGTGGAGGAGTATGCGTTCCCATATTATTATCTTCATTTATGTCAATTCTAAATAAATTAAATCATACAAACATAACAAGTTTTAAACCGCCGCAGTGATCAGTCACCTGTTATCCACATTACTTCAGACGATTTTTTTAATCTTCGGTGCATTCTATTTATACGTTTAGCTATCCACCGTCTCGTCTCTGTACTCTAAGGGTAAATATGATAGTGCAGTAGTCGTTTTTTTGGATGTTTCCACACCGCCTGTCGATAGTGAAATAGACAACCTCGAGTAATAGTGTTTGGATGTATTTCACGAATGGCATTCAATGCTTATCTCAAAATCCGATGTAATGACTTCTGGATCTAAGTTAGGAATCTGACTTTTCACAAGATCAAAAAAAAAACTCATAGGATTCTTGTTTTTGGTTAGATAACAAGCCATATTATAATGCAGGAACTACGTTGATTTCGTCGGGATTTGTAACTCTGATCAACATAAGCACTAAAAAGTTGCATAAAAGGCGGAACGGCACATTTAAAAGTGCCGTCTTCTTGTCCTTCCTTGCTAGAAAAAAATAATAGCCTAGAATTTTTTTGACAATTTCGCACATACAAAATATTTATAAATATTCGGTACAATAACATCTCTTATGCGGGAAAAACGTATTCGTTTCGCCTGTAAAGCTTTATTTCTTTGTAAGTAGTTTTTTATACTATCGTATTTTGGCAAAGCCTGTAATAAGGTTAGTCCGTTGTCCTTCATTTCCTCCATTGTGTTTGTGTATATTGCAGGTATAAAAAGTTTCTTTTCGGTTTGGCTTGTTTTGCATATATTAAGACGATACTTTGTCTCATTAACAGCATATGTGACATTCATAAATGTGTCGTAATGTTACTATTAGAAGATTCCCATTGTTAATTATTATTCTTTACTAGCTGATGCCCCCGACTTCGTACGCGTGGAAGTTGTTTTAATATTGGGACCTAAATTACTATTATGGAACCCGACTAAAAGTACCTGCTATTTCACATTTCACCATTATTGTGTGCACCAAACGTTTTTAAACAATAAGGACGAGTGAGGTACTACCAAATTTGCTGTCCGTGTACTCTAATTTCTGCAGTGGATCCGCCCAGTTGTGGGGATCGACGTCGGTACAAAGGATATCCATTATGTATCTTTTTGTGCAACGTCCATCTCTCAGGCAGGGAAAGGTCCTATTTATGATTCCGCAGGGGCGGTGCACCATATGCGTTTTAACGATGTCGTAAAGTATAGGATCCCTACTGGGATTTGGAAATTCAGCGCTTATCAAAGTATCCACGTTATTGGGACGTTTTTTCTTGCAGTTACAGAAGAATATGTGCGTGAGGAAGGCCGCGCTTTTGTCATTCGAAACTGTACATGATCATGAAGCACGAAAGCTGATCCAAAAATCGTTTCCCTCGTTAGCAGCTCAATCATTACTTTTAATTTCAAGTGGAAGACTCTTGATACTAATGGCTGGTTTACACGGGCTTAGTAGCTAAGCGCTTATACTTGTCACTATACTAAGCCGCAATATGACAAGTGAAAAGTAACCGTTTACACGTTGGAGCCAGTAGAAGTCATTAGTGACCAGACATTCGAAATGGAACGACGCCGCCTGATTTTGCGCAGTGTGTTTAAACAATATTCAAACATTATTATTTCAAGCATGATCGAAGAGCTTGAAAGACAAACATTAAAAAGAAAACGTTTGTGGACAAGACAGTGGTTACTGCGCAGAGATGAACGGGGCCATTCTGCTCTTCTATTAAAAGAGCTAGCAACCGAAGATCCAGGAGAATATAGAGTAACTATGAGAATGTCAACGGCACAATTTGATATTTTATTAGAAAAAGTTGCACCAGCAATTCAAAGACAAGACACAAATATGAGGAGTGCCATACCAGCTAAAATAAAATTGGAGGTTACTTTGTCATTTTTGGCAACAGGAAGCAGCTACCGCATGTTATCACACGTGTCCAGCGATTTCAAAATTCATACCCGAAGTCTTGGATGAAATTTATAATCAACTTTCGGATTACATGAAGGTAAAAAAAAACATTATGTTTGTTTATTGTTATCATTAGTGTAATCATTTGAAATAACATAAGTACACGAAATATTATTGTGTGAAGTCTTCACCGTCAAGTGTCATTGTTATGGCCTGTGATAGGATATTTTCATCAGAAATTAAAGCAGGTGTGGATGCATTACGTAACGATCCCGCAGATGAGATGGTTTCCAATGTTTCAATGGAAGCAGATGTATTATTGTACATGTAGTTCTCGATCGCTAGTTCACTCAAAATATTTTGTATTCTTGTTTGTGCAATCATACTTCTCTCGAATGATAATTCTCTTAACTGCACTGCTACGTTCTTTGCAAACACATCGAATCTGTCTTCTTTTTCAGGTACATCCCTATTGACAGCTTCTTGTAATTTTTTTAGTTCTCCAATCGCACGAAATATTCCTTTCCGCTGTGACATATTTTTACTGGAGGTACTTTGACGTTGTTCCCCCCTTGGTTCCGAAATAGATTCAACCTCTGAAGTGGAAGCCATAGAGATATCTTGCTCGCTACTTATAGGATTATGTTGCTCGCTGCTTGTAGATCCGCTATCCTGAAAAATAAAATTGCATTTCAGGTTCCTGCTACAGAGGATGAATGGAAGAAAATAGAAAGAGGTTTCAATACACGTTGGAACTTTCCAGGGGCTCACGGTGCTATAGATGGCAAGCATATATGTATTCAAGCACCTCCTGACTGTGGCAGTGATTATTTTAATTATAAAGGAAGCAACAGCATCGTGCTAATGGCCGTCGTAGATGATGATTACTGTTTTATATATGCTAATATTGGCGCAAACGGCCGGTGCTCAGATGGTGGTGTTTTTCAGAACTGTTCGATTTTTCGTGATCTCGAAAACAATATGTTGCCAAACAATGGATTTTTTGTTGGAGATGACGCATTTCCCCTGAAATCATATTTATTGAAACCTTACAAGCATAGTCCTTTGACCTACGAACAGAAAATTTTTAATTATAGATTGTCAAGGGCCCGAAGAATCGTCGAGAATGCTTTTGGCATCTTAGCCAGTCGCTTTAGAATTTTTAGAACATCTATATCTACGAATCTCACAGTTACTGATCGCATTGTTCGTACAACATGCACTATACATAACTGGCTCAGAAAAACTTCAAGGACATACCTAACCACGAGATGTGTTGACTATGAAAATTTGGAAACTGGGGAAATTATTCCAGGATTATGGAGGGACGCCAACTTTGATTTGCAAAATGTTCAGCCAGTGGGTAGTAATCACTCGTCAAGAATGGCCCGACAATTGAGAGAAAGATATACGAATTACTTCGTAAACGAAGGGGCCGTATCATGGCAATCTAGAATGATCTATTAGTTTAAAATGTACAACTTTATTAATTAAATTAAATCTATTGTTAAATAAGTACATACCTACTAATACCTGTGTTATATTATAACACAGGTTTATAACCTAGCTTAGGCTTCAGTCTCCCACAAAACATATACCTGCAAGTATATGATAAATAATCATGGTTCGAGACTTATTATTATTGAATATAATACCTACTTCAAAATAAATCTAATACCTACCCTATGAAAAATGTTGTTTTATTACTTACATTTTCTATAGTTGTGCGCCTTTCGTCTATATCTTTCAACAAACTATGCATTTCTTTGTACCAATGCAGATTTGGCACATAGACAGTATCAGTCCCACTTCCTGATCGCATTGAATTTTGAATTTTTTTCTTTTCCTGGTAATAGGTTGACCGAAGTGTTCTCATTTTCTTTTTTGCCTCAGGCACTCCGAAATCAGCAATATTCATCTCTTCAACGATTTTCTGATAAGCAGCATCTTTTGCGAGTTTATTTTTATATAAAGCCGATTTGTGGTTCCATAAACATTCATAGGATTTAAATTCCTGAATGAACTTGATTGTTTTTTCCGAATTCCATCTTTCCGCAGCCATGATCACAAAAAAATACGTAAGTAAATAAACACGTGTTTTCACTTCCCGGTACAACTTGTCACTAACTAACTTGTCGAGCTGTTTACATGCGGACAGCACGCGACAAGTGCTTAGTAAATCGTGGTGGGGGTATCGACTTGTCGCTTAGTAAATAGGATCGATCTCTATTCACTTGCACTATTCACAAACACTAATACTAAGCACTAATCAGCGTGTTTACACACGAAGACTTAGTATTAGTAACAAGTACTAAGCGCTTAGCTACTAAGCCCGTGTAAACCAGCCATAAGTCATAGCGGTCATAAGATGCTTGCCCTAACAATAGTTCTTTAGTTATCTTCTTCCATTTTGAAAATATTTCCCTTTTTTCTGGTGTAAAATTAAAAAGAAAGACTACAAAATATTAACATCACTGCAAACAAATGACGCGAGCGGTTAGGACTATCGCTGACACAGGCCTCCTCGAGTGTGTCGTCCCAGTGTTGATCCCCTTCCAGAAGGTGGAGCGCCCTGCAAGATAATTGAAATGTTGGATGAACTACGCCATTAACTTTTAAATGGGAAAGAAGTAGGCCATCTTCATGAAGTTGATTCCGAATGGGCCACATTTTCAAGTACTACGAATTGTTTGTATCCGTAGCCTGGATGTGCCATCTATCGATTACAATAATAAATTGAAACAGGAATATCACAATATCCGGGAAAAAAAGTTTTATATCTTGATGATTTCTAAAAAGTTTCACAGATAAAGATAATTCAACTCAATTTGACACATCGTAGTGAAAAAATAATGTATCAAAACCATAGTGGCAAGTTATAACAAAAGTTGGCGCATTTATGTGTGAATCCAAAATGGTATAATACATGCTTCTTTTTTAATGAAATAAAACTTTTTCGGTGATTTGAAGTAGGTCTTGATAGACGGTCGCCTCAGGGTGTTCCCAATTTTGTCAGTGCAGTGACTCCTTTCGCATATGGTAAGACAAAAAAATCTCCTAAAACATTATTCAACGTATTCAAGGCATTTTTAACCGACTTCCAAAAAAACAGAAGGAGGTTCTCTATTCGACGCGTATATTTTTTTTTTTTTTTGTGTGTTTGTTACGCGATTTCTTTGTAATCATGAATGGAGCATTTTAAAATTCTTGTTTCATTAGAAAGCGGATATTCGCGAAGTGGTCCCATGTCAAGGAAATCAGGATCTAATGATGGGATCCAGGATAAATCGAGGAAAAACCCGCAACAATGTAGGCTGGGGTATCGATTGACATTATCAAAAGTAAAACTACCTGTGACCCGTGGTTTTGCTCGCAATATTCTTGATACCATAAGAATTTCTGGATGAAAATTTTTGGCTGTATTCTTTCGTATTTAAATCAAATGCTGTTCACTACTCATGGGTTTTAGACATAAAAATGTCCTGTTTTTTAATTCGTTAACACACACTGAAATAAACCCGAACCAATAACATATTTTAAAAATGTTTTTTATACTATTATAGGTACCTATTACACATATATCTTTAGTGCGTTTTCATAAAACTTTAGTAAAATAAATATTATTTAGATATTACAAACAAACACTGCACCAGATTAGTTTATATAGATATTTTAATTAATAAATAGACAGTATAAACGTCGGCCTCTATTTTCGTTTTTATTTTGACTTTGGTTAATTTTCTAAAAAGTTCTTATACCTTTGCGGTTATAAAGAAGTTTTGTAATAAAATGATGGTTTAATTGGGACATATTGGGATGATGAAGTAAAAAAGAAGTAGGGTGTGTTAGATTATAATGAATCATGTGTAACATCAGCTCATGGGACAGGATTCAAGCGGTACCCGTTGAGGTTGAACTGCTCAACACTTATAGAGCAGCGAAGAAATCCCTGCAGG
This sequence comes from Timandra comae, assembly GCA_958496195.1. Classification (NCBI taxonomy): domain Eukaryota; kingdom Metazoa; phylum Arthropoda; class Insecta; order Lepidoptera; family Geometridae; genus Timandra; species Timandra comae. Next base: position 8,918,847 of record OY292353.1, on the reverse strand, counting down.
AGGCTATTGCCCTCGCAACTCTCACGGCAATCGTGGGAAACGACCTCTCCTTGCCAAATGTAGTCTCTGGTATGGTGAGCGAGGAGAGGTCTTCGATTGGAGTGTCCACCTTTTGTGAGGTCGTACTCTCGCAAAAAGAAGCTGCGGAGAGAGAGCGCGAAGCCCTCTCCTCTAACACTATCCGCAGCAGAAGGTTGGGCAGACGGAGGCGGGACTACCACTTTGTTCTGCAACCGCCATACGCCCGACCTGCGGCAGTGATCCCCGGGGGGAGATCCACTGCCACCATATAGGCCTCGAGGTGGCGCGCGGTACTTTCGGAAGGGGGTAACTCAACATCTGTCGCCTAGAGCTACATTCTAGCTCAGAGGAGAAACCCTTAACAGGGTAGAGGCGCTGTCCGGGATCGTAGTAGCGTGCAGCCGCGTTTCTTCCCGTTTCGGCCTTAAGCGCAGAGGTGGCACACCAAGGGGTTTTAGTCGGTAAGCGCGTCGACGCTCTATCTTTGCGGCGCGGAGTCCGACATACCCCGTCGTTCCCCTGGACAGAGGAAAGACGTTAAGTCTTCCTCCCACAAAAAAAGGATTCAAGTGATCCTCGAGTCAAAAGCTCTTCTGGATGAAAATTTAGGCGTCTTTTGTAGAGGGAGACTTGCTTCCCACTAAAAAATTGAAAATAAAGTTAATTTAAAAAAATAAGAAACCGACTTCAGCACTAAAAAGTAAGAAAATAATTCAGAATAAACGATATTATTAATACATATTTACAATTTATAATTAGTTACTTTTGAAGTCGGTGACAGCCAAAGCCTTCATTAATAATATAGGCGCGTCTCGTACTATCTTATAAGCAAAAAAAAAAATTCCTCGGCTGGCACTGACTCCAAAAGTAACTAATTATAAATTGTAAATATGTATTAATAATATCGTTTATTCTAAATTATTTTCTTACTTTTTAGTGCTGAAGTCGGTTTCTTATTTTTTTAAATTAACTTTATAATTAAAATAGTTTAATTTTAATTAAAATGCCTTTCGATGAATAATGTTCGGGCTGCCTGTCCCCGTACGTTAACACCTTGAAGACCACCTCAAGGTGTTAACGTATATACAACCACCACAAAATTCAAAAGAATTTGTGGAATGGTATTTTTTGTTTTGGTGGAAGCGTACCTATATAGTGCAAGTCTTCCAGCAATATTATATATACACACATCAAAAGTGTCTAGGGATCAACATATATTTTTGCAATTACTTTTCTCCTGATTGATATTAATTAAAATTTTCTTTAAGGATTCATCAAATAAAGTGTTTTCGTTTGTCACAGTAACGATAAACCAAGTCACCTTTGCATTAATAAAGAAATTTGCCATTTTCCTAATAAAGGGATTTTTGACATTTGAACCACTAACATTAAAGTTCGAAAAAAAGACTGAAATAACAGTTTTCTTTAAAATTTTATTGGGTAACTTAAACAATTAATAATCCGTGTTTCTACCGCGAACACTAACAACACAAGAACATCGGTTTGGCATACTCAAAATGAGTTCATCCAAATCACGCTGTGGAATGGCCGCCCATGTTCGTTGCAACAACAAAAAAAGGTCTTCTTGCGACTGGATACCCTCCATGTTCGGCAGAGCTCTTCTCTGTAGCATATCCCATGCATGCTCAATCGGGTTCAAGTCTGGCGACTGAGCAGGCCAGGGCAGGACATTGATGTTAGCTGCGGCGAGAGTCTGTCTTACAACTCTTGCGGTGTGCGGTCGTGCATTATCATGCATTAACTGAAATAAGGGACCGATTTGCACTTGTAGAGGAACGATGACGTCTGATACAATCGTCTCAGCATAAATTTGAGCGTTGAGGTTGCCTCTGATCCAAATCAACTCAGTTCTTCCGCCGATCCAAATACCCGCCCATACCATGATGGTTCCACCACTATAAGGATGGACTTCCTGGCAGGATTTTAATCGCTGTTGGCGTCCAGGGGTTCTCCAGTGTCGTATACGTCTTGTATCCGGTCTCATACCAAAACGAGACTCATCAGAAAAGCACACGAAACGCCATTGTTCTTCTGCCCAATTTCTGTGTTCAAGAGCCCATTGATATCGAATCCTACGATTGTGCATTGCTATAGGTGGTACCCGTAGCGGTCTTCGGGAATGAAGGTTCACTTCATGCAAGCGGTTTCTGACTGTTTGGTCGCTAATTAAGTTCCCTGAAGAGTGATGAAGCCGCACGGCTAACATCATGGCGGTTATTGTTGGAGCTCTTCGAGTTAAGATTTGAATGTATCGGTCTTGTCTCCGTGTGGTGCAGCGATACCGTCCTCCATGGCGCTCAGCCACGGTACCAGTGCTTCGGTAACGTGTCCAAAGTCGACTGATAACACTCTGACTTGTATTCAGAGCTAAAGCCACAGTACGTTGCCGGGAACCAGCTTCTATCATTCCCACGGCTCTGAGCATTTCTTCCCTGCTTAAATGACGTCGCCGCTCCATAATAACGTTGGTTTTAATCAGTAGTAGGGAAACAGTAGCACTAATAATGTCTTCAATGCGTTGTATGTTTTTATAGGGAAAATATTGACAGCTGATTTTCATCTTTTACTCGAATTTGATTCACAGTTCCTGATTCAAATTATGAAATGCACCAAAAAGGATCCATATAAATTTATAAAATCATAAATTTATTACAAAGCCACATCTCAATCTCAAGAAATCCGCATAAAAATGCTTGATCCCTAGACACTTTTGATGTGTGTATATACATCGAAGAGCCGAGCGAGATAGGCACTCCGATATCACATTAGTATTCATAGTGGGCGTCGTCTAATAATAGAACTTGGACTATAAATGTTATGACAAATTAAAGTTTAGTGCCAGGGTTTGTAAGCACACACTTATTACACCTTTTCTCAATATTTCTCACATTTCTCATATTCCCCGCCATTTTACAAGACAATTGACAATCACACAGCAAGCGGTCAACCTTACCACCACCACAGTGTTGCTTACAACTCCATCAGCTCTAAAAGTACTTGTCAAGAATGAATGACAATGACAACTAAGTACCATGGAGGAATAAAATGATCAAAATACAAATAATAGAATATTGTGCGCGCCGATATATATATAAAACATCAAGTGCATACGACATACAGTTTTACATTTTCTAAATGCCACTGAAAACCCGGTTTGCAGGCACCGGAACCTCTGCTTCCACACTTTTTATTAAAAAATCTGGAGTCGTGTCATCTTCATCTTCCTCTCCATCTTGCCACAATATCTCTGATTCTCAGAAAGGAATCACAAACAAATTCTGGCTTCACAAGCCACCCACCTTCTTTATTTTTATGTGCGTGCAATCGATATCTCCAACCATATTACGCAAAACGAAATCTGGCGAAATCCTGCTATGACTTGCTCTTGCTCCTCGATGCTATTTGGCATAAAAATAAATTGATTGGCCCTGCTGGATAAGGCTGTTGCCACACGAAGACATATACCTGTTATGGATTGCTGATTCAAGCCGTGGAGATCAGAAGCATCGTCTTGGACCTCTTGACGTGCCCAAATTCGAAGCCTCGTCAAGACTTGCAGTTCTGGTGATACTGCAGAACCTCTTGCGACTCGTTTTATATCAATTCGAATTAAATTTTCAATTTTTGGGAAATACGCTTTTGTAAATCTATATTTTGATTTTAATCTTTTTCATTCAAAAGAAAAGGATCCGATCGGGCCTTGTAATGTTTTCTTTTACATTTACTAGTAGTACCACTCGATGTTAAATTTTCTTGTAAATCCTTCAAGTCCCTCTGGTCCAGGTAGTTCAAGTAATTCAAATATTCCATTTCGCTCTAACTTGTTTGGATTTACGTAGCTTAGAAACAAATCGAATTCACAAATAACTTAACTAACAAAACATAGTATGGGGCGTTCCGTAAGTGCTGAGTTGCCTTGGCTTGAAGCTGGACCCTCGGGCTCGTTTAAAACCCAGGGCGTCTGCTCCACTCTCAAAGCCGCAGTTTCTTGTAGATTTACCTAACATAATAAAATTATTCCTTGTGGAATTTGTGACGTTTACTAAAGTATCTACTATTTCTGAAACTAATATCATGTTATTTATAATTACATTTTGCTTTGATTGTAGTTTTGTTATGGTTTCATCATATCGCTTTGCATCCTCATTATCCAGATTGCCAGTTATAGCTTTAATGATCGTACCTAATGGGTTTACAATGCCTCTTTTTACTCGTAACTTACTGGGAATTAGTTGATTATATATTTCTAATGTGATATTTAACATGTATTGTGTTTGTAACTGTACTTAGCTAAGCGATATATCTCCAATATGGTGGAATGGAATCTTTCTATTAATCCCATTGAGTTAGGATTATGTGGGGTACCTATGTGTAGTTTAATTTTATAAAAATCTAACATTTCTTTTAAAAGGGTGTTATTAAATTCAGAACCAGGATCACAACTAATTCTTTGTGGAACTCCGTAAAATGAAAAGTATTTTATTAAAACTCTAATTATTTCAGGGGTTGATCTATTAGGTATTTTAAAAGGATCCATATTGGCTCACCTAAAGTTCTTTACCCGAAAATGTTTTTCCTAACTATTTGTAGTCCGAATGATCATTCTTCCTAAAAATTTTCATCCTAAAGTTTTAATTCATACTATTTGTAGTGCTACCGACGATGCTCATAACACTGATGTGTCCGAAAATTTTAATTACTAACATCATTAATGTAAATATATTTAAACTCCTACTGTTTTTTATCATAACGCTTTTATCCCTAAACATACTTACCATAATATTTTCACTCATGCTCAGAAATAAACATTTACCAAGTGTAATAAAAAATATATACGGGTAGAAGATGATATTTATAGTTTTAATAATTATTATACGACTCGTTTACGGTTATGCTTATGGCCTGGGAGTTTACCATAACCATAACTAAAGGACCAATTCGGTTCTGGCACTTCGCCGGCCGCTGCCGCGGCACGCTCGCTACGCTCGCTCGGCTCGTGCGTTGGGGTCACAGTTCTAACATAACCTAAACCAATAATTAGGAATAGGTCCGATTCGTTACTGGAACTTGACTGAATGATTGGAGCAGGACTCTGGTTTTGCTCGCTCGGCTCGTGCGCTATATGTTATACCTACATGTTATGTAAAAACAAAGTTACGAAAAATTTATGTATATAATATTGATTATAATAAATAAAAATAAATCTAAACAAAAAAGATATGACTTTGAATAATAGTATGAACGATGGTTATGTTGAGAAAATATAGGAAAACAAATAAAAGTGTAAAAGATGTTTATTGCTACTGACATTATGCAGTTCAATGTTTCGGAATTAAAACATTAGTGACAAAGATTTTAGGAGTTGCGATTGTTAGGATAAAAAATGTTAGGAAGAAAATTTTCGGATTTCCAATTATCGGAGTTGAAATTTTAGGTGAACTTTGGCGCACCCATTTTAAAAGCTTGTCCTCATTTACTAAAAGCATCTATAATCGTATGAAAGTATGTTTCCTCAATAGAGAATATATCTATAAAAACTTCCTGAAATGGTTTAATTTGTGTTTGCGTTAACTGTAATTCAGGTTTAATGGGTTTCCTATCGTTTACATAATTCACAAGGATTTATAATGCTAGCGACTGTTTATTCTAAATTATTCCAAAAATAAACTCGTTTAAGATGCGCTATTGTTTCTTTAATTCCTCTATGACAATTTTTTTCCTACGTGATATTTAAGAACGATTTCTCTCTGTTCATTTTCCTCTTCTACGTAAACTACTCTTTCTGTACATTCATACAGGTTAACGGAACCCTTTTTAAACAAATAACACAATACATTTGAAAACTGTTCGTGGTGTCGCGTATCTTCGAAATATAAAAAGTACTTAATTTTATGTCTAATATATTCTTTTTAGAAACTGTTTTATTAACTCTAAATTATTTAATGGCATGTGAACTTCAAAAACTTTTTGTCTTTTTCTAGATAAATCTTTAACACTAAATTCATTTTTATTCCAAGTGTAAATTAAAATTTGATTTGGTTTTGTATCTATAGCTTCTCGTAATATAGGTATATCTGCTGAATCTGTGTTTTCTTCCGAATGAATAGTGGCTATAGTAGATCTTTCGGACGCTGTCGCGGTTCTACTATCTAAAGATTGTATAGAGTAAGGTGACTTAGATCCTTTCCTCGAATCGGTGGAAAATAAAAAAATAGTTTCAATCTCCTCTGAAGAGAGAGATATGTGGTCTTTCTTTTCGCTATTATTCCTGTCTGTATTCACAATCATTGAGATGTCGTCGTCTGTAAGAACATTTAATTTGATACGTGATAACGCGTCTGCGTTTGCGTTTTGTTTACCTGGTTTATGTTTTATTTCGTAGTCATATTCTGCTAATCTTAATCTTCATCTAGTTAATCGACTACCGGGTTCTTTGAATGAGTGTAACCAAACGAGTGGTCTATGGTCACTTAAAATAACAAACTTTTTACCGTATAAGTAAGGTCTGAAATGTTTGCAGGCCCATACTACCGCTAAAAGTTCTTTCTCTATAGCGCTGTAACGTGTTTCCGCGTCGTTAAGTGTTCTACTCGCGAACGCTATTGGTTTATCATTGCCTACGGGACCTTGTGATAAAACTGCACCGAGGGCAAAGTTTGATGTTAATAATTGTTAATAAAAATGGTTTGGAAAAATCTGGGTATTGAAGTAAAGGTGCGTTTGTTAATAATTCTTTACATTTTTCGAAGGCGTCAATGTATTCTTGAGTGATGTTAATCTTCTTTCCTTTTTTTAAACAATTAGTGAGTGGTTGTGTAATTTTTGAAAAATCCTTAATGAATTTACGGTAATATATACCTACTAAACCTAAGAAACTTTTTATTTCAGTTGGGTTTTTCGGTATGGGAAAGTTTAAAACTGCTTTTATTTTATCATTATTAGGCTGAAGGCCGTCTTTAGTTATTGGGTGTCCTAGATATAGGACTTCTTTTTTTAAGAATTCGCACTTGTCTAATGTTACCTTAAGGTTTGTCTGTCTGAGCCTATTAAATACCATTCTTAATTTTTCTATATGTTCCTGTAAACTAGTACTATATATAATTATATCATCTAAGTAAACTAAACAATATATGCCTTGTAATCCTCGTAGCACGTTATCCATTGCGCGCTGAAACGTAGCGGGCGCCGTTTTCAGTCCGAACGGCATGCGCTTCAATTCGTAGTGTCCTGACTGTGTTGTGAACGCAGTTTTTCGTTGATCGCTTTCTTTTAATTCTATTTGGTGGTAACCACTGGCTAAATCTATAGTCGACAAATAGCATGCTTTTCCTAGTCTATCAAAGAGGTCTGTGATATTAGGCAGCGGGTATTTATCATCTGTGGTAATATCGTTTAGATGCCTATAGTCAATTTCCATACGATATTTGCGTTCACCTGAAGCGTCTATTTTCTTCGGTACTAGGTGAACTGGGGCACTCCAGGGTGTGATTCCTTAATGACGTCGTTGTCTAATAATGTCTGTACCTGTTTGTGTATTTCATTGTTTTTACTCGGGGAATGTCTATATGGTCTAATGTATATGGGGTCTTCGTTAGATGTTCGGATTTCATGCTTTACCTGATTCGTAAATGTCAAAGGTATTTCTTCGCAATGAAAAATATCTTTGTACTCTAAACAAAGATTGGAAATGCAATGTTTCTCTTCGTTGTTTAAATGGTCTAACCTAAGTTTAGATAGATTTTTGGTTAGGTTGTTTTCCATATCCGCGGTGTTTGAATACACGTGAGTTCTGTTTAATTTAATTTCGTTATCTAATTTAATGATATCGAGGGGTCTGTCGAACGTTATTACTACTTCCTTTTCTGTTAAATTCCGTACTATTGTTTGAGCAAATGAATTAATACAATTTACAAGTGCATCTGGCATACGTACTCCGGGCTGAAATTCAGTAAAGTTAAGTACACCTGAGCCGTTTCTGCCGATCTAGGTTGTTGTCTAATTTAGTAGAAAAGTGTATAAAAATGGGTATATTTGTAGTATAAGTCCTTAATACTTGATTTTTTTACGTCTATGTTTGCTTCTAAATCTTTTAATAGGTCTACGCCTATCAGACCGTCGTATTTACTGTCTACGTTATAAATGTAAAATTTTTGATATGAATGTGAATCAGCGTTCGGAACCGTACGATAATTATCGTACACATACGATAATTTTGTGCCTACGTACGATGTACGATAGCATATTATTATCGTACGCAGATTGTACGATAATTTCTATCATGATGCAAAATTTGAGAATTTATATTATTTCACTCATGCCTTGATAGTCTAAATCGCAGTAGCATGATTTTATTTTGTCCAATAAAATCTTGGGAAAATACCGGGAAATACAAGTTCTCTATTCCTATTGGTCCTTACGATCCGCTCTACTAAGTTTCACCACTGCCGATACTGTAACTTTATCCAGCGCCTGCTGTACACGCTTTCTTATTGGTTAGTATAAGTGTATATTGATATATAAAAGAAATTCTTTCATTTTTTATTTCACTACCTATTCATATCCATTTCTTCTTTATAAATACAAAATTTTTTCGTGTTTCATACCCAACTTGCATGGGAACAGTGAAATTTTGTCTGAGTGAATTTTAAGCTTGGCGCGTTTATTGAACTTAAAGTGGAAAGGGAATCAGTTCAGGTCTCTGGTCTGTATACCACGTGTAAAACATTTGGGTTTCAGTGTTCTGTTGATTTGACAGCGGTGATTTAAAAAATATAAACTATAGAGTACTTGCATGCATATCAATATTACAATTTATATGATTTATTTATCTATAATAGACATTATCCTAAAATGTACGATAATTTTACGCCATATAATAGACATGTACGATAATTTTACGCCCCTGGTACGATAGTTAGTCCACTTCAAGTTCCGAACGCTGATGTGAATTAAATGTGTGAGGTAAAGGGATATTAGCTACTTAACCGTGTGTACTGCAACCGTGAGTGCTTATTACGTTGAATGGTTCAGTGGTTATGAACTCCCTGTAAAATGTGTGGGCTAATTCAGGACTTAAAAATGAACGTGTACTTCCAGTATCAATTAGAAATATAGCATTTAATTCCGGTAATTTTACGTGAGGTAATTTAAGGGTTTCGGTATAATTAACTTCTATTACTTCGGTGGGTTCTACTCTGAGGCTCCTGTATGAAAATTTTCGTTATTTTCCTCAGGGACATTTTGTATGATATTTTCATCGTTATTGTCTATATATTCTTTTTCCGGTTCACTGTAATAGTACGGTTGTTCATAGTCGTTAAATATTGTTCTACTGTTTGTCCGTCCGTATCGTCAGTTAGCATATTGTTTCGAGCTGTTCTCATTGAAACGTCAGTGTTTAATTTATAATTATTTTGATTAGGATTAGGTATACCAAATTTGAATTGCTGGTTTGGGTTATTTTCAAAGAAACCTGACTGTTTATAATTGTTCAGTGTTCAAGGAAACTGTGGGTTTGACCTGAAGGGTTGTTGATTCTGATTAGGATTAAATCTATATCCTTGCTGTTGTGGAGAAAATCGATTTGTAGTAATTGGTGTCGGTGTAAAATTTGGTTTAAAAGGAACTACTTGCCTAGGTATTTGCTGTGGAATACCGAATTTAAATTGCTGTGGCATATTTGGAGTATTCATATTTTGCATACTTTCATAAGGTTGATTAAACTGTGGTCGAAATAATGGTATTCTTGGCGTAATGGCCGTTTCAGCATCTGTGTTAACCATCATAGTATTATAATTTATATTGGTATTTTCGCCATTTATAAAGGTGCCGTCACTATTAGCATAAATATAAACGTCGTGTATTAATCTCTCCTCATTGCTAACAGGCATTTCATTATTTTCCATTTGATATAATTGAGCATCATTTGTAGCATATGGTGGTTTATTTTGTACTGGATAAGCTTCAACTATATATGGTGTTAACCAAAGGCGTCGCCAAGGGGGGGCAGGGAGGGGCAGCTGAAAAAGAGATTCTAAAAAAGTTGCCAAATATAATGCAACCAAAGTCCTAAGTCTTTGAGTTAATTTGCTTGAAGTTCAAGCCTTGAACAATCATTCCCGTACGTCGAAACTCGAATGAATTCACCAATTCCACTCTTAATATCCCGTACGCTCAACTACGCACTGCTCTACTCAAAATTTTTTTATATATGTATATAGTACTAAGATACTGTTGTTATTACAATCGCTGTCGACATGTGATTAAGCGGATTATTCACAACTTCGTCACAAGCGGCACAGAAATAATGGTCAGTCTGCCCCACTATCGTATGGTGTGACAACGTCGGCACCCTGACATTGACATTAAATGGGTGCATGTCCTATTTACAGAATCTTTCCAAGAATAATCGTTCAGGATATTTTGTTCCCGGTGGTATAAGTTGGAAATCATGATTAAATAGGTCGTACGGGTTATGTGGGAATATTGTGACGTTTGTGTACCATCCTTGGTTGACGTTTGGAGTATCCGTTATTTCGATTTATTAGCATTTTCTATACTTTCGCAAAATTTATACTATTGTAACATTCCATACATTTTGTAGCACATAATATAAAAATAATATTACCCCGCATTTAATAGCAAATCATACTTTACTTTATCAAAATATCAACTTTTTTTATTAACAGTACATTTGCTAGCGTTTTGACAAAAACTTTAATTACTATCGTAGAATGTATCACTTTTTCTACTAAAAGTACAATCACGCAAAACTTTTAAAACTTAAATTCCTTGTAATACTTATTACTAACCGAACATTACTTCTTAATTTTTGTAATAGTACCTAATAGTACCTATAGTTACTAAGCCGTTTCAAGCATTCTTTTAGTGTGATGGAATTCTCTAAATAATCATTCGTTATTTTCGTCAGCCGCTCATCAATGATTTTCATTTTCTTCTGGCGTTTTCTGTTGAAGGTTACGTATATGTTATTTTGCCGGATACGAAAATCAAAATAAATGCTTTCTTTGCGTAGATATGATATTAAAAAATATAAACTAGGACGGCCCCTTCCAACTGTCCTGTTAATGCGGTTGTGCCAACCCTCACATGCGTTAATAGTTCGGTGTCTATTCCCATAGCAGCTGATAACTGGCAAAATATCGCGGTTCATCCATTGTTTGACAAAATAGTTGATAAATTCATCCCATATTGCGGTGTTTTCTTTAACTTCAAAATCTATTGTCAAAAATGCTTCAGGTATATGTGTCACTGGGAGGTGAGCCAACGCTGTAAACAAGGATAAAATTTGTTCACCATTTCCAACTTCAGTGATCTTCATTTTCTTAGCCTTTCGGCGAAGGGCCTGAGCGAAATGAAAATGACACCCTTTGATATCGGCAGCTGGATATACCGTTACAAATGCATTCATAGCTGCAAGTTCGTAATCTGACTGAAAAATTGATGGTGTCATATTAGGTAAATGTTGTTCGACCAAATTAAAAAGTCTGATGTAGGTAGCTTGTTGTTTATCCGGCAATAAGGCGAAGATGAGAGGGATGATCTTAGTGCAGCTACCATCGCTTCCGATATCCCCGTGGATGGTATATAATTGTGAAAATGGTTTGGGAACGGCTTTGAACGTCCCATCGCCGAAATAATGAGAAATGTTTGCCATAGAATGTCGTGCTTCCATGCTACAAAAAGCAATAATTTTATCAGAAGCTCCGTCCATGAATAACAAAAAGTCTTGAGCTAGTCTTTGTGGAATGATAACATCTTGAAGTTGTTTAAATGTGCAACGGTGAACCCTGTAATATTTTTTTCTAATGCGATATAGAGTATCTTTTACTGCCTCGAAGGATGGTATAACGTCATCATATTCGGGGTCAGATCTGTAACTCCTCATGAATTCGTCAAACACTTTTGGAATAGGACGATAATCATCACAGAGGGCTTTTTTTAGGCCTTCCATAATTACTTCCAGTTTGTATTGAGACATATTTGGGATACATTGGTGATCTCCCTCCCTTGTAACTGTCCCATCAGTTACACACCAAGTAATAGAGCCACTGCACATATAACCGGAGCATCGCCATATTTCAGTTCCACCTTTATTTGTTTTAATTTTGTTATAGCGGTAACCATCTTTCCATAACCCTTTTCTACCATTACTCATTAAAATAAACTTAATATTTTCCATCTTCAGAGTTATCTAGCTTCAGGATTCAACAACATTGACATCAATGATAGTTAATCAAATCTTTGTCATAATTTTGTTAAAAATTTTGGTTTTAAAGTTGGGCTCCCTACAAACAACGACGCTCCATCTGCCCATCCACCGTTGGACCCACATAGAGAATCATAAGTTTATTAGTACTTACTACTTACTACCATTGCTAAATGTTTATTATTTTAAATTAATTTTAATATTGATCTCCATTGTTTTTAAGAAATTAAGTAATTTAATATTTGTTAATTACTACATTTTAGTTTATATGATTTTTTATCACTACTCTTTCTTCACAAGTTCACACTACACTTCCCAACCACTCTCGCCCTATTATACACCTGTACACACTCACTCACTCACTTACACTCTCAACGATACACTTATTCCACAATCAAAAAGAAACCCAGTAACTCATATATTACATATATATATATATTATCACTGAGGTCATATTGCCACGATATTATAAATATACATCTTATTATTCTTCGATAAAATATATTCTCCTGACAAGTGTCTCCATTAGAATATCGTTCTTTTTAAATTTTATTAATTATACAAATTATTAATCTAGACATAACGACTGACATTGATAATACCTTCAACATAGACTGTCAGGAATCAACGCAACTGGAAAACTGCCATAAATTGCTGACCTCAAACTTTAATATAAAAATTCTATCGTTAAATATTAGGAGTATCCAACATAATTTTCCTTCCTTATGTGTTGCTTTAACCCGTCTTAATCTAACATATGATGTTATCATTCTGAGTGAGTGCTGGCTAGCAAATAACCCTTGTATTCCCCAAATCTCTGGTTATTCATCTTTTTCAATGCTAAACAACCTTAATCAATGTGGTGGAGTTGTTGTATATATTAAAGCCTGCTATAATGCAACTGTTTCAGAACCGAACTTCAATGAAGCCGAGACCTTAATTATTAATCTTTCAAAGGAAATCGCACTAATAGCTATTTATCGTTCGCCATCTTTTAAACAAATCGACAATTTTCTCACATCCCTCGATACAGTACTTAATTCACTTAACAACTTTACAACTGTCATTGTTACTGGTGATATTAATATAAATATTCTAAATGACTCCGACCAAATGTGCTCCGATTATCTTTGCTTGATGGCCGAACATGGACTATTATCGGCTATAACTAAACCTACTAGGAATGAAAATTGTTTGGACCATTTCTTTGTCAGGACAAATCTGAAACAAGCCGTAGGGATTATTTGTGAAGTAGACATCACAGACCATAAAATGGTTATGTTGGGATTAAATTCAACCATAGTTCGCCCTCGTATAGATCGCACTGTTTCTATAATTAACTTTGATGCAGTTAAAGAAGAATTAAATAATGTTAATTGGAATGATTTGATTCTGGAGAATAATGACGTAAACATCTCTGTGAGTATTCTCCATGATATAATTAGTACCAGTATTTCTAAACACACAGAAATTAAAAAAATTAGTCGCTCCAAGTACATCATTAAACCTTGGATCACGCCTGGTTTAGTCAGATGCATGATCCACCGTGACAAACTTCATTTAGATGCCAGACGCCACCCAAAAGACAAAGTAAAAAAACTTGTTTATACTCGGTATCGCAACTTCTTCATTGATCTTCTTCATCGTCTTAAACGAGAACATGATTCAAAGCGCATTGAAGCTTGTAAACGTAATCCTAAAGGTCTTTGGAAAACTATCAATGACATCACGGAGCGGGTAAACAATAAAAGTGAATCTTCTGACTTGCTTAAATATTCTTCAGATCCACAAAAATCGATTGACCTCTGTAATACTTATTTTTCATCTATTGGCAAAGATTTAGCTGACAACATACTTTCTTCCACAAATGAAACTCACAGTTCCCTTATATCAAAAATTAAATTAAATAATCCTTGTAGTCATAGTTTTTTCATGCAACCTACAGACCCCTTCGAAGTGGACAAAATAATCTCTCGCCTCAAAACAGACTGTGCTTCAGGTAGTGACGGTATTTCCAGTAGATTAATTAAAGAAATCAAACACGCTATTTTAATTCCACTCACTCACATCTTAAACCTTAGTTAAAGCTCCGGCTACTTTCCTGAGTCCTGGAAAGAGGCAACCGTAGTTCCCATATATAAAAATGGTGATAGACAAAACCCTATTAATTATAGACCTATTTCCCTTTTATGTATATTTTCAAAAATATTAGAAAAACTTGTTAATAAACGCCTTATTTCATTTCTTGACACCCATAAGCTCATTTCAGAAAATCAATTCGGCTTTAGACACGGTAAATCTACTGAGCATGCGGTTAGTATACTTGTTAATTCAATCTCCTCTTCACTTGACGCTAATCAAAAATGTCTCGGTATATTTTTGGACTTAACGAAAGCGTTCGATACCATAGCGATTCCCTTACTTTTAAAAAAACTTGAAGAGTTTGGTATCAGAGGTTTATCTCTGAACTGGTTTAAGAGTTATCTCTCCAATAGGAACCAGCGAGTAAAAGTTGGGGATTATCTGAGTTCTCAACAGCCAATCACTGCTGGTGTACCACAAGGTAGCGTTCTAGGTCCAACTCTTTTTACAATATATATTAATGGTATTCTCGGTTTAAATATCCCTAATGCTGATATCATTTGCTATGCAGATGACACTGCTCTTATTTTTCATGGTAAAACTTGGGATTCAGTATTTGAGTCTGCACAAACTGGCATTAACTACATCAAATGTTGGTTAGATAGAAATCTTCTATCACTGAATACTAAGAAAACTAATTTTATTTATTTTTATAAAACTCTAGCCTCAGCCCCTAAATGTTGATTTAGGGGCTGAGGCTAGAGTTTCATCACAAGTGCAGTTGGAGGAGGAGGAGCAGTTAGGTGTGTGAATTTTAAGCGTGTAGGTTGCTACACGCTTAAAATGCTCCTCCTCCTCCAACTGCACTTGTGATGCTCTGCAAAGCTTAGATACTATAAAATACCTTGGCATCATGATTGACAATAGACTAAGTTTTAAACCACACATTGCTCTTACAGCCAAAAGAACAAGGCGAATGACTCATGTAATGAGGCTACTGCGTAACGCAGCTGACGTTAACACACTAAAACTTGTGTACACTTCTTTGTGCGAATCAATTATAAATTATTGCATCTCTGTCTGGGGTGGTGCTGGAGTCACGAATGTGCTAATTATTGAAAGGGCACAGCGCTCCGTTCTAAAAGTAATGTTAAAGAAACCGCGTCGATATCCCACCACTCAATTTACAAAGAAGCTAATATCCTTAATGTTCGTAAGCTGTATATTTTGAAATCGGTTCTCAAACATCATTCGTCTGTTCTTCGTTCCCCTGAATACCCTAATCTACTTCAGAAGCGTGTATTTAAAACACCACTTTGTCGAGTCAATACTACCTTTGCCCAAAAATTTGAACTTGTATAGTTCAAATTTTTGGGCAAAGGTAGTATTGACTCGACAAAGTGGTGTTTTAAATACACGCTTCTGAAGTAGATTAGGGTATTCAGCTACCATTTTTATACAACAAACTATAAAAGATCTGTGAATTTAAATCAAGTTCTGTAAAAGAATCTAAAAAAATTATAATAAAATACCTTGCCACTCTTAACTACTTCGAGACGGAAAACATCATTAAATTTGTATCGTAACCTTAATCTCTATAAACTTTCAAACATTCACACACACACACACACACTCACACACACTCACACACACACACACACACACACACACACACACACACACACACACACAAACACACACACACACACACAAACACACACACACACACACACACACACACACACACACACACACACACCCTCACACATATCACCCCCACACTCATACACACACTTTTTATTTTTTACTTGTTTCAATGTTTTTCTGATGTTTAAATTTTTCAATGTTTTTGTTTTTATATTACTATTTAACGAAAATTCTGTAAAGTGCACTCCGGCTTACGCGAGACAGGCTCAGCTTAGTGTGTAAGCCACCGACAATTTGTATTTAGTTTTAATTTTCTTTTATTAATAAAATTATTCTTATTCTTAAATCTATCATAGAGAGCACTTGAGACAGCGTGTAAGAAGGTTGATAAGATATAAAATAAAGAGTATGGAAATTGAAGTAAAGTGACTGTACTTGACTGTACAATAGTATATATTATCATACTGACACTAAAATGAGCTAGAATAGTAAATAAACTACTAATGATTCCTAATACCAAATAAAAAGTGTATGATTTGCTACTAAATGCGAGGTGTTTCAATTTTTATATTATGTGCTACAAAATGTATGGAATGTAAAAATAGTATAAATTTTGCGAAAGTATAGAAAATGCTAATAAATCGTTATTTCAGCACCCGTTGTGATGTTACCGGCATCGTTATTTTCATCGGTATTTGTAACGTTACTTCGGTTATTCGTCACATATGGATATATTTTGCCGTTGTTTGGGTGCCATCCTTGGTTGACGTTTGGAATATCCGTTATTTCAGCACCCGTTGTGATGTTACCTGCATCGTTATTTTCATCGGTATTTGTAACGTTACTTTGGTTATTCGTCACAAATGGATTTATTGTGACGTTGTTTGGGTGCCATCCTTGGTACTAAGATACTGTTGTTATTACAATCGCTGTAGATGTAAGGCTCGTATTACAAGGGAAAAGCTTCATGTGCTGTCGACTTTACCTACAATTCACATGTTAACATCGATGATTTTTATAATTACATTGCATAATCTGCTGCTGTTATAATTTTGATCGCGAGCGTGTACAGTTGTTTCGAGTAGATTTCCATGGATTATTTACTAATTTATTATTTGGCAAAAAGACGTCAACGGAAACAGCGTCTACTGCCTGAAAACCCCATTCGCGTGTACTCTTAATTAAGGCACCATAACGACAGTGTCAGAAATTTGGTATTCTGCAAAAAATATGGCTATGGTGTCTCAGTGGTCTTTGTTGCATGTCAAAATTCAAATAAACATTTTGTCAAATAAACGCCAAAATACTGTTTCCATGACAACCGTCGTATGTTTTATGGAGCCATTGAGTCAGCGGTGTAGTTTTCACTAAGAGAATACCAAAATGACAAAAAACGGCTATTATGTGGATATTGAAATACATTTGAGTAGCATTATCACAGCTTAATAGATTCAGCTTATTGATTCTGATTAGGATTAAATCTATATCCTTGTTGTTGTGGAGAAAATCGATTTGTAGTAATTGGTGTCGGTGTAAAATTTGGTTTAAAAGGAACTACTTGCCTAGGTATTTGCTGTGGAATACCGAATTTAAATTGCTGTGGAATATTTGGAGTATTCATATTTTGCATACTTTCATAAGGGTGATTAAACTGTGGCCGATATAATGGTATTCTTGGCGTAATGGCCGTTTCAGCTTCTGTGTTAACCATCATAGTATTATAATTTATATTGGTATTTTCGCCATTTATAAAGGCACCGTCACTATTTATAAATGAAACGCATAGGTAGCTTGACAACGAATGAAAAATTTATTCAGATAATTGACAGTTTAAAACAGAGTGAACCATAGATGGCGCTAGGCGCTACTGACAGTGACAACATTTTGTTTCAAACTTAACACCCCCACTTAACAAAATAACTGGGTGTAACAACACTTACAATTACAATACTTATTATACTTTCAAACATCAGTAAATGTATACCTAACTTATATATAATTTTTTAACAGACCAAAATCAATATTATTTCTTATCAAATAAACCAAACATTTCTAAAAACTTGTAATGTTTTATTATACATAAACCTTTAGTAAGAAGATCTGCAGGCATCTCTGAGGTAAATAAGTATTGAATGTTTACAATTTCACTAGCGACTATCTCTCTACAAAAATTATACCGTACATCAATATGTTTGGATCTCCTATAATGAATGGGATTGGCAGACAACTTATGGGCTGACTGATTTTCATTATATATTGGTATAGAATAAGTTTCATTAGACAATTCAAATAACAAATTTTTCAAGTACACTGCTTCTTTACAGCTTTCTGAAATGCCCATGTATTCAGCTTCCGTACTGGACAGTGCTACTGTAATTTGCTTTTTGGTTTCCCAAGATATTGCACCATTTGACAGTCTGAAAAAATACCCAGTATAGGATCTTCTATCTATTACATTACTGGCCCAGTCTGCATCTACAAAACCTTCTAATTTACTATTACCACTAGCTGAAAACTTTAAACAGAAAGATTTAGTTTTCTTTAAGTACTTTAACACTCTCTTGGCATAAGCTCAATGTTCCTCATCATAACAGTTATTAAATTGACTTACGAAGTTAACAGAAAATACAATATCTGGACGTGTGAGTACCGCTATATACATAAGAGAACCAATCAATTGTTGATAAGGTAACTTTTTATCACAATTCTCACTTTTAATTAAATTCAGTTTAGATTCTATAGGTGTGTCCGCAGACTTACAATTTGAAATATTGAATTTTTAACAATAATTGTTCAATATAATTTTCTTGGTCTAAAGTTATAGTACCATTCTTTTTATCTACGACCACTCTCACTCCCAAACAATTTTTAATACATCCTAAATCTTTAATTTTAAATTTAGATGAAAAACTTTCTTTTAAAAAACTAGTCTCCTGTTCACTATTTGAAAAAACAAAAAAGTCATCGACATACAATGCTATTATTATCTTAACATTTACATTTTTTTTCGTGTATTTTAGTAGATGGTCAATAATTTAATTAACTTAACTTAAACTTTATATATTAAGTAATTATTAATGTTAGCGCGCGCCACAGTACCTAATATCATCCACATTTCGTGCATGATATATTTACTATTTATTTAAATAAAATATGTTGTTAAAAAATATTTGTTTAAGTAGTTATAGTAATTGTAATTGAGTTGAACGTAATTGTATTTTGTTCGCTACTGTACACATGCGCAGCTATCCCCTCTATTTAGTTTCGCTCAGCGCTAAACTACCTATACCTTACTTTACTATCAACGTCTAACTTACGTTTAAAAACCCATTTACATTGTACAATTGTGGCATTATTGGTTGCAATATCAACTAATTCCCAGGCATCATTTTCCTGAAATGATTCAAATTCAGTTTGCATGGCTAATTTCCACTGTTCACTTTCTGGTCCATTCAACGCTTCATCTATTGTTATTTCACTTGCACTTATGTCATTATTTTGACCACTACACACATAACTAGCTCTATACCAATTAGGTTCTCTGCGAGTACGTTTAGTTGGCTGCTTCTCTGGACACTCGGCGGGAAGCCTTGGCCTAGACATGAGCTCAGGCCCTGGCTCTTCTGGTTCAGGCTCCGTCATCTCTTCCTTGCAATCCTCAAAGTCCTCCTTATCTCTTTTATTCTCCTGATTTTGTAATGTTGTGTGTTTCATGTCCCCCACTTCTTGGGTACATTCTTTGATTTCCTTTTTCATTGGAGAGCTTTCATCAACGCTGTCACTAATGTCGACGTGTACTTGTTACTTGTTGACAGGGTCTTCTCCGCAATTAGACGGCTCAGTTGCGTCCATTTTGCGTGAGGTGGGCGTCTAGTACCAGTTCAATTCTTCCAGGAAGCTGATCAGTCCCCTCAGGTTTCTGGTGACTTCCTGGATTGTGCTGGGCGACCCGAGGTGCAGCCGTCTGTATGTTGCTAGCTGCTCACACTCAAGTAGCATGTACCTAGCTGTCTCATCCACTTCGAGGCAGGCTCTGCACAGTGGACTATCTGTAATACCTAGGGTATACAGATGTTTATTAAAATGACCATGACCCGTGATTGCCGCCGTTAGCGTACGCAACGTGAACGTGGGTCTGGACAGTTTTAGTACTTTCCTAGTTAGTTTTGGATTTAGAGTGGGTAATGCTAACTTACTCTGTTTGCAGTCTGGGTTGACATACCACTCTTGTTCATACATGTCCCGGGTGCGTTTACGCAGCAGGGTTTTGCCGTAGTCCCCAGGGAGAGGAAGTATGGGTTCAGGTCCAAAGACACACATTCCCGATCCCTCCCTGGCCAGCTGGTCCGCTGCGTCGTTGCCCCGTGAGTTGCTGTGACCCTTTATCCACTGTAGGGTGACTGAATTATTTACACTTACCGAATTTAGTCGTGTATGGCATTCCAGGATCAGTCCCGATCCATAGGTGGTGCTGTTCAGGGCTTGTAAGACGGACATACTGTCTGTATATATACGTATACCTGTGTTTGTGATCTGCCTGGCAGAAATGGCCAGCGATGCTAGGATGATGCCGACACATTCCGCCTGGAAGATAGTGCTGAGTTTACCAAGGGGGGCAGAGATATGTATGTTAAGATCCTCGGAGAAAACACCTGCTCCTGACCCTTGGTTTGTTTTGGAACCGTCCCTGTAAATGCTCAGTTCTTTGTGTATTGTTTTCAGGGTAACGTATTGAACGTATTGGTCGAGAGCTATCCTGTATTTTTTTTGTATCCCCCTGGTGCTAGTCCAGCATTGGTTGATTCGTAGCCTCTGCGCGGTGGCTGCGGCTTCTTGTATTATGAAAAGGTGTAATGGTGGGAGGTTTAAAAGAACTTCCAAGGCTGCAGTGGGAGTGGTTCTCATGCTCCCTGTCGTGGCAAGACAAGCCAGTCTTTGTACCTTTTGTAGTTTTGATTTGCCTGTTGTTTGTTTCGCTTTCGGCCACCATACTATGGCTCCGTAGCTCGCAATAGGTCTAATGATGGTGGTGTAAAGCCATGATGTAATCTTGGGCGATAGACCCCATGTTTTACCAATCATTCGTTTGCTTTGCCAGAAAGTGATTGTTGCTTTATTGACGGTATTGTCTAGGTGCTGGTTCCAATTCAGCTTACTGTCAAGAGTGACTCCCAGATATTTGACAGTTTGGGCTGTTCGGAGTTCCGTGCCAAAAAGATTTGGTAGTTTGTGCGGACCTAGAGTCCTCTTGTGAGTGAACATTACTAGTTCCGTCTTAGTTGGGTTCACGCTCAGTTCATATTCTCTGCACCACCTTTCAACTATCTTTAGGGCATTTTGAGTTAGTTCGCAGATGGTGCTGGTGACAATGCCACTTACCGGTATAGTGATGTCATCAGCATACCCCACAGTGAAGTATCTGTGTTCATTTAGTTTTGATATGAGTCCATTGACTACCATGTTTCATAGGAGGGGAGAGAGAACTCCTCCTTGGGGACATCCTCTAGCTACCAGAGCACTGGTGGTGTCTCTGTCATTGAATCTGATGATTCTTTGCTTGAGCATGCTGCTTATCCATCCAGTTATGGCAGGATTTACGTTGTGTTCACTTAGTGTCCTGTTTATACTGTTGAAGTTAGTTCTGTCAAAGGCGCCTTCGATGTCAATGAAGGTCCCGAGGCATGAGCCTTTGGTGCTTATCGATTCTTCGATTTTGCTTACAACTGAGTGAAGGGCTGAGTCCGTTGATCTCTTCCAGTTGTGTATGCATGCTGTTGAGCATGCAATTGTTTTTTGGGGAGAATTTCATCCCTTAAGTGTCGGTCGCATAATCTTTCCAGGGCCTTGAGTAGGAAGGATGTTAGGCTAATGGGCCGAAAAGCTTTGGATTCTGTGTAGTCGCCTTTGCCGGGTTTGGGTATGAAAATCACCCTAACCTCCCTCCAGGCAAGAGGGACGTATTTGAAGGCAAGGCATGCTTGAAAGATGGCCGTTAGGCGGTTCAGTAGTTGCTCAAGTCCCCATTTCAAAAGGGCAGGTATGATGTTGCAATGCCTGGGGATTTGAAAGACTTGAAACTGTTTATGGCCCATCTTACCTTGTCAGGTGCGGCTACTGTACGTGCGGTGGTCCAACAGGTCTCGCTCGGGTCAGTATGAGCCTCGTCCTCCCAGACATGGCAGTCGATAATCGTGCTGCCCGGAAAGTGGGTTTGAAGTAGGATGCTCATTGTTTCTGTGGTGGAGTTTGTTAGTGTGCCGTCGGGTCTTTTAACGTAGCCAAGCTTATTTGAACTATCCTTGGCTAGGATTTTCCTGACCCGACTGGCCTGTGTATTATTGGCAATGCTGGAGCAGAAATTCCTCCAGGATGCTGGTTTCCAGTACCGTATTAGTCGTTTGTATGTGGCTTGGGCCTCTTTGTAGTTGTCCCAGTCAGAGTCCTTCCTGGTGTTATAGGCATGGTTAAAAAGTGATCTTACCTTGCGTCAGGCCCTCTCTAGTTGAGGGCCCCACCATTCATCCTCCTTAGGTTGGCGTCCGCTGTTGAGTGGACAAGAGTCATGATAACTTCGTCACAAGCGGCTCAGAAATAATGGTCAGTCTGCCCCATTATCGTATGGTGTGACAAAACGGCACTCTGACATTGACATTAAATGGGTGCATGTCCTATTTACACAATCTTTCCAAGAATAATCGTTCAGGATATTTTGTTCCCGGTGGTATAAGTTGGAAATCATGATTAAATAGGTCGTACGGGTTATGTGGGAATATTGTGACGTTTGTGTACCATCCTTGGTTGACGTTTGGAGTATATCCGTTAATTCAGCATCCGTTGGGACGTTATGTGCATAATATTTTTTATAGTTAACGTGACTTTCTTGGTTATTACTCATGTCATTTTTGTAGTTGTTTGTTACGTTATCTTCAACGTTATTTGTAACGTTACTTTCATTGTAATCTTTTTCACAAACCTGAAAATAAAAAAGTTATTAGTATGATTTATATGTGTCTTAAGAGCGTCGGTGGCGCAGGGGTTAAGGCCGTTGACATCCGATCTAAAGGTGCCTGGTTCAAACCCCACCAGTCCCGCCCCGTATCAATGTGTTTTCAATTATCGAATTCATAAGTACGTTAATTTCGACGCTCTTACGGTGAAGGAAAACATCGTGAGGCAACCTGCACACACCTGCGAAGAAATTAGGTTGTGTGTGTGAAGTCGACCAACCCGCACTTGGCCAGCGTGGTTGACTAAGGCCAAAATCATCGTAATTCAGGGTAGGCTCGAGCCCCTCGGTGGGGACATTATATGGTACTAAGATACTGTTGTTATTACAATCGCTGTAGATGTAAGGCTCGTATTACAAGGGAAAAGCTTCATGTGCTGTCGACTTTACCTACAATTCACATGTTAACATCGATGATTTTTATAATTGCATTGCATAATCTGCTGCTATTATAATTTTGATCGCGAGCGTGTACAGTTGTTTCGAGTAGATTACCATGGATTATTTACTAATTTATTATTTGGTCTTTTTGCCAATGCGTCAACGGAAACAGCGTCTACTGCAGTGGCGAGGGGTGAAATTTTCCGAAAGGGAAGAAGATCCAAAAAAAAAAAAACGACGCCTACATCATTTTGGATGAGACTGATGACAAACTTTTTTCCGCGACTTTACTCAAGAAATACGTTTCTTGCTGATCTATGTTAATTTTAACATAAAATTATATTGACTATTTGCTATGTGAAAAGCCCATCAAAATCGGTTCAGCTGTATTGTTATTTGTTTGCTTACATAAAGATAAACACACAAATTCTAACGGATTTATATACTTTTGAATCTAAAATAACAAACACAGGAAACAAAACACTTTATGCTATATACCCCGTTATCATTTAAATATAAAAAAGAGATTTAAAAAATTTAACCGGAGACAGATCTCATAAAATTATACAATTAGGCAATTTGTATACTTTCTGAAGTAGCTGCCACCTTTATATAACAGAACTAACTATTAATAACTAATTTAACTAACTTCTACTTATGGGTGGTACTGGAGGTGCAAAAAAAATATGTTTCATTTACTAGTTTTAATTCTGCCTCTTTATTTATTTTATTATTTAAATAAATTATATTTCACTATACTTATTTAATTTATTCATATTTTTATGTGTGTAATAGTTATGATGTAATAAAAATTTTAACTAAAAAATGCAACAAAAAATATGTTGCAATCATCATAATTATGCATGCAATTTGGTATAAAATTTCAGTTGTACAAGTTGAACCTATTTCAATAGACTAATATATTCAATTTTAAAAAACTGTGCAGTTTTAAGAACAATACGAGTATACTTTCAAACAGGTCGTTTGATAACCTTTAGTTAAAATCAATCTAAAAAGATTATATTATTACTTATCAAGAAATCACCCTACTTTCAAGTAGTATTTTAAGTCCAATTTACTAAATAAATTATTCTCACCTAGCAGGTCATCCAGTAAGCAACAGTTGCTCAATATGCAATAAACTTTTGTTTTGTTTTATTTTAACTTTCACACTTCACAACACGAAAACCAATAATATCTAATTAATATTTTTCCGAACCCAAAATGGTCTTAATATACATAAGGCAAAAATACATAAGTCCAGTCCGATAAAGACTCAAACAGTTACAAATGCCCCGCCAACTGCACAGCTGCAGGCACAGCCGCAGTCACCCGGTCCAGGTTCTGTTGAAGTCCCTAAGCCTTTCTGGAAAACTATGAGTGATTTGAAGTGTAATGTCCCCATAGTTAAACGCATACCCCGGGGAGCTCGCGTTGCCACTGCAATTGCCCTTAAGTCCCATGTTGATAAGGTGGTAGCGTCAAACAGCATCGAATCTTGGCAAGAGCTACTTACTTTTACTTATAAACACCTTAATATTGACAAAAATCACGATAAGAGTTTAAGCCTCACACGGAGAATAAAAAACAACTGTAGTAACCCTGTTTTACCTACCTTTATAAAGCTATCGCCTAGCTCGCGTAAAGTTGGTGGAAATAACATTTATAGGAGAGTGGAGGAGAAAGTTAGTGACGGTGACTTGGGCGGTGCCAGTCGGCTTCTCTTCTCAAGTGATACTTTTGCTCCCAATTGTGCCGAAACTCTACAGTGTTTACGTGACAAACATCCTACAGCGAATAGTGTTGGTTTTATCAATGAATCATCAGTAGCAAGTAACCCTCCAAACGTTTCAACAGGTGGGGTTATTGGCGCCATTATGTCCTTTAAAAACGGTTCTAGTGGTGGCATAGATGGTTTGTCTCCTCAGCACTTAAAGGATCTAGTTTGCCCATCAGTTGGTGATACTGGCAGAAAATTGGCATCTAGCTTAGCTAGTCTTTCGGACCTCATGCTGTCGGGAAGAGTGAATGAGGAGATTACCGATGTTTTGTATGGAGCTTGTCTATGTGCTCTTAGAAAGAAGGATGGTGGCATTCGTCCTATCGCAATAGGAACAACTTTTAGACGAATGGTTTCAAAGTTAGCTTGTAAACATATAACACCAACTTTGACAAATTTGTTTCAACCAGTACAATTGGGTTTTGGAAGCAGAGGGGGGTGCGAGGCAGCAGTACATGCCACTCGAGCCTTTTTGAACAACGACCCGAATCATATTTTATTGAAAGTGGACGTCAAAAACGCATTCAACTCACTGGACCGCGGCATTCTTCTGTCGCAGTCGGCAGAGCATATTCCCGCCATTTTCCCATATTTGTACCAATGCTATAACAGGCCCTCCAAACTCGTCTATAAGGGTAATCTTATCCACTCTGCGGTGGGTTGCCAGCAGGGGGACCCACTTGGTCCAGCAATTTTTAGCTTGGGCATACATCCAACTATTGTTTCACTTAAATCAAAGTTGAATATATGGTATTTGGACGATGGGACCCTTGGTGGGAACCCGAGTGTGGTTATTGAGGATCTGAAACATATTATAGAAAAATTTTCAAGCTTGGGCTTGGGGCTCAATTACGCCAAATGCGAAGTTTATGTTCATCCTACGTTGGCTCCAGATCGGGTTAACGAAATAATAGCTAAATTCGGCGAAGTGGCTCCAAATATTCAGGCCGTTACTAGGTCTTCCTTACGTTTGTTGGGTGCCCCTTTGCTTGACGATTCTATCCCAGGTTTTGTTTCTGAGCAAACGGAAAAATTTGCAAAAGCCGCCGAAAAGCTCCAGAAAATCAGTCCACACGTGGCGTTGTCCATTATTAAATTCTGTTTGTTCGTCCCTCAATTTATATACGCCTTAAGATGTTGTCCTCTGTGGAAGTTTGAGAGCGTTCTTTTAGACGTTGATAAACTCATTTCCCATCTTATAAGCAAAGTCCTTAATTGTCAGTTGCCTTTTGAGGCCTGGACTCAGGCATCGCTCCCGGTTCGTTTTGGGGGACTTGGCATAAGAGGTGTGTCTTGTGTTGCATTACCTGCTTATTTGGCTTCGGTCCATGCTTCTGAGGCCCTCTACTGCGATATTCTGGGTGTTCTCCGGGATCAAGCAGAAGCTGCCGATATTAATGAGGCAATTGCAAAGTGGAAATCCGTCGGTGGCTCTGATTTACCCCCCATATTGCATTCTCAAAGACAGTGGGACGAGCCCCTTTGTAAAATTCTACAACGAAGGCTGTTGGATAAATGCTCAAGCTCTTCGGAGCGTGCCCGTCTTCTTGCATCCTTTGAGACGGAATCTGGCCTATGGTTGAACGCAATCCCTTCTGCAAACGTGGGCACTCTTTTGGACCGGCACACTCTGTCTTTGGCCATTGGTCTGCGACTGGGCCTTAAAATAGTACAACCACACCAGTGTTTTTGTGGGGCTGATGTGAATGAGTTTGGTCGCCACGGGCTTTCTTGCCAGAGAAGTGTTGGTCGCATTCCTCGACATTCCGCTCTGAATGACGTTATTCGGCGGGCCCTTGCTTCAGCGAACATGCCGGCAATGTTAGAACCAAACGGGATTGTTCGTTCTGACGGCAAGAGGCCTGACGGTGTAACGCTCATTCCCTGGGAGCATGGGAAGTGCCTGGTGTGGGACGTGACATGCGTGGATACTTTGGCTCCGTCCCACGTTCGCGCCACTTGCGCACAGGCGTGTGCTGCAGCCGCGGGAGCTGAGAAACTGAAGGTCCGAAAATACTCGGATATATCCGACTGCTACTTTTTTTTGCCTTTGGGTTTCGAGACTTTTGGTTCCTGGGGCCCAAGCTCCAAATTATTCCTGAAAAAGTTATCCATGCGTCTCGCTGAGGCCACGGGCGACCGGAGAGCTGGATCTTTTTTATTCCAACGAGTTAGTTTGGCGATTCAAAGGGGAAATAGCGCTAGTATTTTGGGGACTTTGCCTCACGCGGATGCCGCCGACGAACAGTTATTTTAGGATGTTGAATGACGGTTGCTGCATTGGCCAACATCAAATGAACATGTCTTATTAGTTTGTAATATTGTTAGTCTATAAGGTTTCTCATATTTATATAATTAATTAAATAATATACTTAGTTTTAATATTATAAGTGAAGAAATTGTCGCGGTTTAATAATATATTAACGTCATAATATCTAATTTAGGTATTTAACTCACTAATTATATCAAATTTACAATTGAGGTATACGTAATAATAACTTTACCAATACTACCTAAAACAATAAGTCGCGTAAATAATATTATCATGTAAAATCGTAAAAATCAACAAAACAAAAACAAACTGTTACAACGCGCGAAAACTTAAATGGCATGACACTTGACATACGCGAATACGCTTTGCAAAACGTCAACAGCCGTGTTCTCTTTCTCTCTCTTTCTCTGGTCTGATCGTTTGCTGGCACAGAATAATTAATAGTATCTAGTAGCAAGACGGTGGCCGAGCGTCTTATTTTTGGGCGTGAATTTGTGCGAATATGTTTCAATGTGTGCGTGAATTTTGTATCGGAACGGTTCATTTGTATGTAGTTGTGAATACGCTTTTGTATGGCGCTGGACCTGCAAGGGAAAACGTTTTATTTTCAAGCGATTTTGAACCGTAACCTATAAAATTTAATGATTGTAATGATTTTGTTTCAGTATGAGGTAGTTAGATCGTTTCTTATACGATGTAGGTGTATTGTAACTTTGTATAGCGCTAGGTGCTTCCAAGCGATTTTGAACCGTAACTCATAGCATTTAATGATTATTATGATTTTGTTTCAGTATGAGGTAGTTAGATCGTTTCTTATGCGATGAATATTACGCTATGTATTCTTTTAGTGAATTACGAGTTTTATTTTAATTTGATTTATTAAAAACACATATTTTTTTAATATGTGGTTATAAGTAAGTAGGTGTCGTTAATATATACGAGTAGTTGAAGTATGAGTGTTAGATAATTTAGAGTTTAGTAGTGTAAGTTGGTCTGTTTTCAAAAGGGAAGACGGTAGGAATCGTCTTGTATGGACCCCTCGCCACTGGTCTACTGCCTGAAAAACCCATTCGCGTGTACTCGTAATTAAGGCACCATAACGACAGTGTCAGAAATTTGGTATTCTGCTAAAAATATGGCTATGGTGTCTTTGTTGCATGTCAAAATTCAAATAAACATTTTGTCAAATAAACGCCAGAATACTGTTTCCATGACAACCGTCGTAAGTTTTATGGAGCCATTGAGTCAGCGGTGTAGTTTTCACTAAGAGTATACCAAAATGACAAAAAACGGCTATTATGTGGATATTGAAATACATTTGAGTAGCATTATCACAGCTTAATAGATTCAGCTTATTGATTCTGATTAGGATTAAATCTATATCCTTGTTGTTGTGGAGAAAATCGATTTGTAGTAATTGGTGTCGGTGTAAAATTTGGTTTAAAAGGAACTACTTGCCTAGGTATTTGCTGTGGAATACCGAATTTAAATTGCTGTGGCATATTTGGAGTATTCATATTTTGCATACTTTCATAAGGGTGATTAAACTGTTGCCGAAATAATGGTATTCTTGGCGTAATGGCCGTTTCATCATCTGTGTTAACCATCATAGTACACTTGAGAGCAAAGAAATCGCACACCTGCTCAATTTTCGTTTGAAGGTTGATTTTTTTTAAAACATGCTTGTATTTTAATTCCCGTTTATATACTGAATGAAAGTGCACACTGTCAGCTTTCAGATAACACCTTAAGCTAATCCATAACCCTTAAATTCATTACAGTAAAGCCGAAAGAACAATTGGATCGGAAATCACTCGGTTCAGGTAGTGCTAATTGAGCGACTAAGAACGGGTATAAAAGGTGAAGGGTTGGGTGAAACTGCATCATCGGCATATCAAATCGTAGCTTAGAAAGTCAGCTATAGAACACGTCTACATGCGAAACAAAAAAATGGATACCTCACCAGAAATATCAGGTCAAGTGGTTGCGCTAATTGAACCTGACCGTAACCAGATTCAAATAGCCAGACAGTTGAATTTATGCCAATACGCTGTTCGGCGAGTATATCAGCGTTGTCGAGAGAGTCGTAGCTTTAGTCGCCGATGGAGTTCTGGCCAAAAACGTACAGCCATTTTCTTATGACCTCGTCATTAAGAAATCGCCGGTTGAATGCTGTTGAGCTCTGTCAGCAACTCCAGGAAGTGAGAGAAGTTGAAATTATCCGGTGGAAAGTTAGAAGAAGACTAGCCGATGGAGGTCTGATAGCGCACAGTGGCCCTAGCACGAATATTTGCGAGTAAGTATTCGTATCGAAGTTCGGTAGCAAAATGTATGGAGATCCAGACAGCGCCCCTATCGTGCGTAAATTGAACCAATTTTGGAAGCACGAAAGAATGACATCTAGGGCGTTACGGTAAACGTATCGCCTTCGTATCGAGCCCCATACAAAATACTTGAAAATGCGAGCACGAACGCTGATTTGACGTACGATACGTAAATTTACGTAGGCTGGCTAACGAATTTGTCGAATCTTTTGTCACTTAGAAATTGTCGGTGAAAAAAGTTTCGTAACATATTAAATCTTATTTTTTTCAATTAAAATAAACTTTAATAATATTATTGAAAGGTTTTATGTATGGAGGGCGGATGTAATTTTATGGTATCATAAAAGTCAAAAGTCAAAATACATTTTATAACCGAAAGTTATTTGAAAAAATAAATTGCCTAAAAATGCAAAGACCGGCATCCTATGAAAGTAGTTCTTTACGTTTTTTCCTTGCCGCAAGTTTACTTGAAAGCGACGAAAGTGAACGAAGAGAAACTATGTGAGTACCTTCATCAAATCTTATTTATTTTCTTAAAGAAATATTAGGAGCACCCCGCAGTTTTACTAAGTAGTTCCCTACCGTATCTCATACGGGGATAAAATTATACCATGAAACTTCCTCTTGAACCACTGTAGATATCTATTAAAGGAAACGCCTGTGTTGTATTCTGTGTAGTGATATCTAAATATTACTTAGGTATATTAATCTATTTGTTTTATATTATTACTTATAGAGAAATCACGCGCAGAGCTAACCTAAGAAGAACATTTGATCCCACAAACATAAATAACTCCTAATTTAAAAATAGATACCGCTGAAACTTGAGGCTTTTAGATATCTATGTGAGTAGCTGAGTTTATAAAATGACTACCTATTTCATTTCCCAGTCACATAGGTATTATAATATACTTACTTACTTATTTCAGTAACATATACTTATTGCAATACTTTCAGGTTATTCTGGTTATCTACAACGACCCTGGTTAATAACACCAATTCTGGATACCTACTGCTGAGGGAACTCTAGCGTATAAATATACACTTCATGGAAAAAATAGGGTGACAATTGAAGAAAGTTTAGGAAGTCTAAAAAATCGATGGCGTTGTTTGTGTAAAGTTTGCACACTCCATTATACACCGGAAAAATATCCAAATAAAATTTTAACAGCTTGCTCTGTGTTGCACAATTTAACCATCAATTTTAATGTCCCTGAACCTGACCCAGAGCCTAAAAACCTAAACATGCCAGTATCATTCCCTGAACATATTTTGCAAGAGAATGGTACTGGCGATGACTTAACTAGGGGAAGGGTGCTAAGAAAGGTGTTAGTAGATAGAATTAATAGACTTCATACATAATTTTAATTCTTTTATTAATATTAAACAATAATTTTACATTCAAACAAAGTTGTCTTATTTACCTTTTTGGTACAACATACTAGGTAGTATAAATAAAAAGTCTTTTAACTTAAATACTTGTAATGGATAACATATTTATTTGGATAAGAATTAATATCATCTTTACAAAAATACCTTCAGAAATAACACTTTAATTAGAACATTTTTGGATAGGCTAGTGTAATAAAATACAAATGTAACTTATAACTAATTTTCAATGTCTTCAATGGAGGGTGCTGCCATTCGTCCTCCACATGAGCAACTGGTGGAGATGGAGGAGAAACCACAGTTGGTTGGCTGCTAGTGCCTGGGATATGCCATTCTGTAAAAATAATTTCAATTTAATCTAAAAAAATATTTCTATATTTAACAAATGCCAAATTATTAGTTATGTCAGGTATATTTGTGTTACATTATTACAGCTCAATGAAAAAAATATAGCTTTGTTTGTTTTTAAGCTGGATATTGTCATACTTAAGTCATAATGGGATGATAAACACACAGCATTTGAACCAAATTATTAAGATTCATACCTGTTTCATAAGTTTATGAAGAGACTACTCCAACTGGCTCCTCAAGTTCAGCTTGAGCAACTTCTGAAACATCATCCTGGAAATTAATATTAGTAAATTACTAGATAGCTAATCTTGTGAAAAAAAAATAGGGTGAGCGTAGTAAACATCGTTTATAATATTGTTTTGTAGTTGATATAAAAATGGGGTTTTATTTTATATGCTGCAGGCAAAAGTAGTGATAAAAAAAATCTTGCAAGCCCCCACAGTCATGCATTTAGTAATTTAAACATAATACTTATAGCTTTTATACTTACGTTTCCATAAATTCCACCCCCATAATATTGTAAATGCTTGTCCTCATTTTAAAATCAATATACATAATAAAATTACTAAAACACGGAAAACAATAATAAATATAATTATGTATCTTTCACTCAGTCAGGTTATTGCTTTGTTTGACTTTGACATATTTTTGACTATGTCATGTAGAGTTGTTCGAAAACCATAAAATATTTGTGTTAATAAAAAAAATATAATATTTATTTTGTCGAAGTTATTGAAACATTATAATCTCCCATTTCTTTTCCAAATAATTTCGTCATTCTGTCTTTATTTCTAGCATTATTTTCCAAGAAATGAACTATTTAGTGAAAAGTAAAAAAATATTTACTTTTTGTTTTAGTTTTTGAACGCATAAGTAATAAAATATGCACACATGGGGCCGGGCCTTTAGTTTACGTTAGGATGACGTCACTAATGTAATCGTAGCGAGCTTACGTTAGTAATGAGAGGATGCTTTGTGCTACCTACTATCGAGGTTGTCTGGTAAGCTCGATACGTGTACGTTACGATTACCAGACTGATTCGTGCTTGCCCTACAGATCAGCTATCGCTCCAGAATTGACCACAGGTCACCGACAAGTACGACTACAGTTCGCTCGAGAACATTATAATGATTAGCTTAAGGTGTTATCTGAAAGCTGACAGTGTGCACTTCAATTTAATATATAAAAAAGAAGTAAAATACAAGCATGTTTTAAAAAAAACAACCTTGAAACGAAAATTGAGCAGGTGTGCGATTTCTTTGCTCTCAAGTGTATTATAATTTATATTGGTATTTTCGCCATTTATAAAGGTACCGTCACTATTAGCATAAATATAAACGTCGTGTATTAATCTCTCCTCATCGAAAATGCATTTACTTTTAATTTTAGTTTTAGTTACTTATTGTAAGCAAAAATGTAATTTTCACTTATGTCCTAAATAAATAAATAAATTGCTAACAGGCATTTGATTATTTTCCATTTGATATAATTGAGCATCATTTGTAGCATATGGTGGTTCATTTTGTACTGGATAAGCTTCAACTATATATTGTGTTAACCAAGGGCGTCGCCAAGGGGGGGCAGGGAGGGGCAGCTCCCCCCCCCCCCCCCAAGAGATTCTAAAAAAGTTGCCAAATATAATGCAACCAAAGTCCTAAGTCTTTGAGTTAATTTGCTTGAAGTTCAAGCCTTGAACAATCATTCCCGTACGTCGAAACTCGAATGAATTCACCAATTCCACTCTTAATATCCCGTACGCTCAACTACGCTCTGCTCTACTCTAAATTTTTTATATATGTATATAGTACTAAGATACTGTTGTTATTACAATTGCTGTAGATGTAAGGCTCGTATTACAAGGACGACGACTTTACCTACAATTCACATTAGTGTTGCCGAACTATCGATATTAAAATAATCGATGGTTTACTATCGATAGTATCGATACTATCGATAGCACAGAACAAGGCAAAACTATAGAATGAGTGCAATACTATCGATACTATCGATAGTATTGTAGTTCCTCAATAACAAACTATCCTCAATACCTATTGAAGTTCCATGATATAAAGCCATAATCTAATCGTAATATTGCCTATAAAAATAAATGCTTAGTCACCAGAAGGAGTTGTTAAAAAAATAAGTTAAAACGATTTATGTATTTGTCTTTATTTTTATAGGAAAATTAATAACAATGATTCCTAAAAGTCAAACTGATGAATCTGAAGTTTTGTTTGACGCACAGATAAAACTAATTTAACCGGTATATCTACTAGATGTATAAATGGAACTGGATATTCTAGAAACAAAAAAATCAAATTGCATCAATGCACCGAAAAATGTGCACACGATGCTCAGGTGGAGATTGACATTGATAGCAGCGAAACTGAGGATGAATTCCAAGAAAATAAAGTGGATATTAAAGTACAAACTATGCCTGATGAAACAAAAAATGTTAATAACAAATCAACTGTTCACTACCATTTCGGTAATATAGTAGCAGAAGAAATCAAAAAACTACCGCCATCAAAAAAATTTAAAGTAATGGCTGAAATTTTAAAAGTAATAGAAAAAATTCAAACCGATTAATTGAAGTTTGAATCACTAATCTACCATTTTGATTTACATATAATTGTCACAATTAAAGTGAATCACAAAGTATATTGTACAACAGAATATAAATTTTCATAATTAAAATTATATTTGAATCAATGCCGTGTTTACTTAATAAATGTAATTACTTTTTGAGAATTTTGTTGTTTTGATTTATAAAAAGTAGTTCCTTTATATGGTCACCTGATAAACGATTACGACGTTCAATTACTATTTGACCAGCCTTCGAAAATATTCTTTCCGCTGGCGTTGAGCTTCCAGGTACACATAAGAATTTTAATGCTTCAAATTACTTTGACTGAATGACCAATACTCTATGGGAAAACAATACCTGGGTATGATAGGTTTCTCAACATATTGCCTTAAGTCAGCGGTTCTCAATCTTTCTTGGTAACGGAACCCTTTTGGAAAGCGATAGACCTGATGGAACCCTATTTGAAGTACACACATCGGCAAAATTAGAGGAACGTTAGTTCATTTGGTAAAATTTCGGAAATTTTATGGTTGAGGTGTTTTGTTTTTTTTTCTGAATTCTCGCGGAACCCTTACAGGAGTGTCGCGGAACCCTAGGGTTCCGCGGAGCACACTTTGAGAAACGCTGCCTTAAGTCAACAATTGCGTCAGCAGTGGGATTTGTGCTGCTCGTTTGACTTTGAGGTTGAAGATATGAAAGCAAATCGGTATGTTTTGATTTTTTGTTCGGAACTACTATTTCCTCTGATAAACCTTCTAGTTCGTCATTTCCATCTGCGCATGGTGGGGATGATGTATTATCCAATGATGCCAAATACGATGCATATTCTTTTTGGACAAATTAAATTGCAAGACCGACATCACAGACAGTTCTAAATCCCATTTCTTTTTAATGTGGATTTAACAGCGTTGATATAATGCAAGGAGATCGCTTTTCATACGGCTTTAATTTAGTGGCTACTGATATTTTAACATTTTCTAGGACAACTTTTGCAAAATTTGACATCGGTCCCTTTCCAGCTTAGCGAGATGTAGTAAGATTCCTTTTACTAAATGAAATGAAATGAAATTATGAAATGAAATAAAATATTAATATAATAATAATATTCATCTGCAGTTAGGTTCGGTGGTGCATTAGGATTTTGATTAAGAGCCAACGATAATTCGTCCCGCACTGCCTTTATGCGACTCAGCATATGTAACGAGCTGTTCCACCTGGTATCAACATGCTGTATTAATTTCAATTCCTTTTTATAGTTTTCAGTTAGGTAATCGTTTTTTTTTACTATTTGCAGTAAGATCTCTCTTTGTTTCTGTGAAGGAATGAGAAGAATAAAGGAATTATTTGTATTGTAATTTAATAGAGATTTGTTGAAATTGTGCCGACATGAGCGAAAAGTACTATTTATAAAAAAAATTGTCAATATTATCAAGAACATTGTGAATATCGGGACAGCAAAAAATTATAATTCTATTCGTGGCTGAAAATCCGCGAGTATTTTTTTTTATTATTGAATGGAGAACAATTTAATAATTAAAAATATTACTTAAGCAATTACGATTATGTGATTTTTCTTTCACGAAATTATTTTTGCTGTTAAGAGTTACGTTACCTCCTCAGCCTTTTAAATTGTCAGTGTTACACGTATATTTATTTTCCTTTAATGGTACTGCCAACCATCACAAAGCAGCTTGATGCCCCCTCGTTTCATTGCCACAAATTCAATTGATTTTTCTTCGATTGACTCTATTTTGTCATTTGGCACTACCATCAACATATTTCTTTAACGAAAACCATACAGAAAATACCATATAATCAATAATTTATTTTGAGAATACCATACAAGGAATCACAGAATAAGATGAGACTTTAGCAAATGACATTTCAATGTAACTTTGAAATAGATGGAAATTCTTATCTTGAAAATATAACCAAATGACATTAGAATAAAAATACCTTCTAACTCTATCAGAATATTCTACGAGGAATTTTAAGCCGGCACAGAAAACTTGGTGACCCTATAAGTATTTATCATACCGGGTGTTTGGTAGAGGATTAGCCAAACGTGGTGGGCGTGTACCTGAGCCTATTTGGGAGATACAATTTGGCCAAAATTTGGTCAATTTAGACATTCGAAGTTACATAAAGTCCCAACAAGCTGAATTTCTGTGAAGTTGTTCAAAACATAATTACAAACAATGTCTAGAAGTTCCCCATCATTCCCCTGTAAGGAAAAAATTTAATTCAAGGTCAAAGGTAAAAAAAAATGAGTTTTTCGCGATTTTCAGCAAAACGGTAAGTTTTATCATAAAAGTACCTCAGACAAAAATTGTAGATCATAAAATTATCTATAAAAAATGTATCAATACTTTTTTTCTTACGAGCCACCGTTTCTGAGATATAACGATTCTAAAAGTTATAAAAGTTGTTATCGTCATAATATGCACACGTTTCCACGCCACCTATGAGGTAGTGTACTTAGCGCGTTTTTTTTAACGTGGTTTCCCCAGTAGGCCTACTCCTAAATCATTTGCTGAAAGAGTTTCTTTTATTCGTGGCATAGGTTCTTCTAGTAAAACTGAACGAACGTTTTGGAGTAACAATTTGAATAATACTATTATGTGGAGCGTGTTATTGCCGTCTAGCGTATTTACATTAATATCAGCATTATCTGCAACGTATTGAATAAGAGTGCCACTTTCTGGTGGTAGGACATGAGGAGGACGATGGAAAACTGCTGCTGCCTCGTACATTATTGTATCATTATAAGAAGCACATAAACCATTTCTCAGTGATAATAAGTTTATCACCATACTTTACTTTTAGTCGTAGCTTAATCGTTCCGTTATCTAGAGTCGTAGTTTTGCAAACGTTTTGTAATTCGTTCAAAGTGAACTGACAGTCATCGCTATTTTCAATGTAAGTAAATATTTCCTCCATTGCCAAATTCGTAGCTTCGTCTTTAGGACGACCCATTTTAGCTCCAGTGGAAGGTTTTAAAAAAGTTAGCATAGCATTCTCGATGATACTTAGCTTCAGCAGCAACTAAATCATATTCAAATTCGACTCGAGCAAGAACAGCTTTTGCTAAAGCATCGTCACGAGCCCGAGCTGTTTCCAGAATTGAATCTTTAAATTGAAGTGTACTTACTTGGCTGATTCGACGCCGAAAATCTGAGGATTTTCTTTTTTCACTTTCTTCATTTAATTTCTCGCCACAAAATAAGCATAGTTCTTTGAAACAAAAAGCTGATTCACTGATACGTGATCTAGTACGAGGAGGACTTGCGGTGGATGTACTGGCTTCTTGTTCTTCACGTTGTCTTTTATTAGCTGCAGCAATAGAAGACTTTCGAGTATAATTTTTACGGCAATTTTCATGTATTGTCACAGATTTCTGATTTTTGACATATTCCGAAAAATCATCAGCTCTTTCGATACTCGCATTAATTAATGTCTTTATACCACGTTCAACAGTAACAACTTCACTTTCAGTTAAAATTTTAGCACAAATAAAACAATATTCAGACATTTTTAATATAAAACTCAAAACAGCACAATATAGGTTAGAATAAACACGTGTTTTCACTACAGAGTGACGCTCAAGACTAACGGCATTTCATTTATTATAGCAGGTATAAGACCCTAGCCACGCACACAATGAAACAAGAGACAGATGTCTCGAAGTTACAATGGCTTAAAGATTAAGGGACTGGGTTTCTTTTTACCTGATATTCTTGTAGTTAAAACTTATGTATATTTTATATTGTAAGTATAAGTTACAATGACCGATAGAAAAATATTTAAACATTTAATATATATATATATATACATATACACCCTTATTTTGAAATTGCGATACCTTATCTCACAGTTAATGTAAATTAGGGTTAACAATATAATAGTCAAGGAAATGTTTATTTTTTGCCATTATTTCAAAAGTTATGGTAAATCAAAGATTTTTTAAATTTCGTCAAAATCCATTCACGTCCTACAATAGCGGAGCGGTAACACCGCGCGAATTATACAACAGTGGGGCGGCAACACTGCAAATTTACACCAGTTTGTTGATGAACAGCTGTGCTAGCAAGTCATTAAACCGGTATTTACGGCTTTGCTTTATTTTAAAAATCAAGTTTTACCCGCGTAATTCACATTTCTGCTGATTCCGTAAAAAATATTTGAGAATATCGTATTTATTTAGAAAATGGGTTTTGTAGAACAAAAAAACTATGTATGTACCTACCAACTTCATCAAATCCATAAATAACTAAATTCTTTCTTTCTACTTATGTTACTATTACAACCACGTTCCTACTAAAACAACCTACATAGAGAACTGAACAGAAACTGTTTATTAAAGTTGATTTTTTATTTTTTCTTATTATTTATTAAATCAATAAACATATAAATAGAATTAAAAATTAAGCTTAAGAAGTTAAATAATTAAATCCCAATAGTATAAAAAATTGTTTCCTTGCAACATCATCGTGGTTTTTAAAAACACCTTTTCTATAGTTTTCAGTTAGGTAATCGTTTTTTTTTTACTATTTGCAGTAAGATCTCTCTTTGTTTCTGTGAAGGAATGAGAAGAATAAAGGAATTATTTGTATTGTAATTTAATAGAGATTTGTTGAAATTGTGCCGACATGAGCGAAAAGTACTATTTATAAAAAAAATGGTCAATATTATAAAGAACATTGTGAATATCGGGACAGCAAAAAATTATAATTCTATTCGTGGCTGAAAATCCGCGAGTATTTTTTTTTATTATTGAATTGAGAACAATTTAATAATTAAAAATATTACGTAAGCAATTACGATTATGTGATTTTTCTTTCACGAAATTATTTTTGCTGTTAAGAGTTACGTTACCTCCTCAGCCTTTTAAATTGTCAGTGTTACACGTATATTTATTTTCCTTTAATGGTACTGCCGACCATCACAAAGCAGCTTGATGCCCCCTCGTTTCATTGCCACAAATTCAATTGATTTTTCTTCGATTGACTCTATTTTGTCATTTGGCACTACCATCAACATATTTCTTTAACGAAAACCATACAGAAAATACCATATAATCAATAATTTATTTTGAGAATACCATACAAGGTATCACAGAATAAGATGAGACTTTAGCAAATGACATTTCAATGTAACTTTGAAATAGATGGAAATTCTTATCTTGAAAATATAACCAAATGACATTAGAATAAAAATACCTTCTAACTCTATCAGAATATTCTACGAGGAATTTTAAGCCGGCACAGAAAACTTGGTGACCCTATAAGTATTTATCATACCGGGTGTTTGGTAGAGGATTAGCCAAACGTGGTGGGCGTGTACCTGAGCCTATTTGGGAGATACAATTTGGCCAAAATTTGGTCAATTTAGACATTCGAAGTTACATAAAGTCCCAACAAGCTGAATTTCTGTGAAGTTGTTCAAAACATAATTACAAACAATGTCTAGAAGTTCCCCATCATTCCCCTGTAAGGAAAAAATTTAATTCAAGGTCAAAGGTAAAAAAAAATGAGTTTTTCGCGATTTTCAGCAAAACGGTAAGTTTTATCATAAAAGTACCTCAGACAAAAATTGTAGATCATAAAATTATCTATAAAAAATGTATCAATACTTTTTTTCTTACGAGCCACCGTTTCTGAGATATAACGATTCTAAAAGTTATAAAAGTTGTTATCGTCATAATATGCACACGTTTCCACGCCACCTATGAGGTAGTGTACTTAGCGCGTTTTTTTTAACGTGGTTTCCCCAGTAGGCCTACTCCTAAATCATTTGCTGAAAGAGTTTCTTTTATTCGTGGCATAGGTTCTTCTAGTAAAACTGAACGAACGTTTTGGAGTAACAATTTGAATAATACTATTATGTGGAGCGTGTTATTGCCGTCTAGCGTATTTACATTAATATCAGCATTATCTGCAACGTATTGAATAAGAGTGCCACTTTCTGGTGGTAGGACATGAGGAGGACGATGGAAAACTGCTGCTGCCTCGTACATTATTGTATCATTATAAGAAGCACATAAACCATTTCTCAGTGATAATAAGTTTATCACCATACTTTACTTTTAGTCGTAGCTTAATCGTTCCGTTATCTAGAGTCGTAGTTTTGCAAACGTTTTGTAATTCGTTCAAAGTGAACTGACAGTCATCGCTATTTTCAATGTAAGTAAATATTTCCTCCATTGCCAAATTCGTAGCTTCGTCTTTAGGACGACCCATTTTAGCTCCAGTGGAAGGTTTTAAAAAAGTTAGCATAGCATTCTCGATGATACTTAGCTTCAGCAGCAACTAAATCATATTCAAATTCGACTCGAGCAAGAACAGCTTTTGCTAAAGCATCGTCACGAGCCCGAGCTGTTTCCAGAATTGAATCTTTAAATTGAAGTGTACTTACTTGGCTGATTCGACGCCGAAAATCTGAGGATTTTCTTTTTTCACTTTCTTCATTTAATTTCTCGCCACAAAATAAGCATAGTTCTTTGAAACAAAAAGCTGATTCACTGATACGTGATCTAGTACGAGGAGGACTTGCGGTGGATGTACTGGCTTCTTGTTCTTCACGTTGTCTTTTATTAGCTGCAGCAATAGAAGACTTTCGAGTATAATTTTTACGGCAATTTTCATGTATTGTCACAGATTTCTGATTTTTGACATATTCCGAAAAATCATCAGCTCTTTCGATACTTGCATTAATTAATGTCTTTATACCACGTTCAACAGTAACAACTTCACTTTCAGTTAAAATTTTAGCACAAATAAAACAATATTCAGACATTTTTAATATAAAACTCAAAACAGCACAATATAGGTTAGAATAAACACGTGTTTTCACTACAGAGTGACGCTCAAGACTATCGGCATTTCATTTATTATAGCAGGTATAAGACCCTATCTTAATATGTCACGTCTTCTTCTACAATATCACAATGTCTGGCTACTATTACTTTGTTGTTGATTAACACTCTATATCCAATTTCTGTATAGCCAAGTAAAATTCCAGTTTCTGCTTTCTTGTCCCATTTAGATTTCCTTCTCTCTTCTGGTATTCGTACAAAAACTGTACTGCCATACATTTTCAGATACTTCATTGTAGGCTTCCTTTTGAAAAATATTTCATATGGACTTTTTCTTTCAACAGTATTAGTCAAGATTCTATTTTTGAGATATGCAGCCGTCTTAATTATTTCGGGCCAATATTTTCTTTCAACTTTTGCTTCTGATAAAAGACATCTTGCCATATCCATTAAAGACCTGTTGTAGGGTGCGCCAAAGTTCACCTAAAATTTCAACTCCGATAATTGGAAATCCGAACATTTTCTTCCTAACATTTTTTATCCTAACAATTGCAACTCCTAAAATCTTTGTCACTAATGTTTTAATTCCGAAACATTTGTTTTCCTATATTTTCTCAACATAACCATCGTTCATACTATTATTCAAAGTCATATCTTTTTTGTGTAGATTTATTTTTATTTATTATAATCAATATTATATACATAAATTTTTCGTAACTTTGTTTTTACATAACATGTAGGTATAACATATAACGCAAGAGCCGAGCGAGCAAAACCAGAGTCCTGCTCCAATCATTCAGTCAAGTTCCAGTAACGAATCGGTCCTATTCCTAATTATTGGTTTAGGTTATGTTAGAACTGTGACCCCAACGCACGAGCCGAGTGAGCGCAGCGAGCGTGCCGCGGCAGCGGCCGGCGAAGTGCCAGAACCGAATTGGTCCTTTAGTTATGGTTATGGTAAACTCCCAGGCCATAAGCATAACCGTAAACGAGTCGTATAATAATAATTAAAACTATAAATATCATCTTCTACCCGTATATATTTTTTATTACACTTGGTAAATGTTTATTTCTGAGCATGAGTGAAAATATTATGGTAAGTATGTTTAGGGATAAAAGCGTTATGATAAAAAACAGTAGGAGTTTAAATATATTTACATTAATGATGTTAGTAATTAAAATTTTCGGACACATCAGTGTTATGAGCATCGTCGGTAGCACTACAAATAGTATGAATTAAAACTTTAGGATGAAAAATTTTAGGAAGAATGATCATTCGGACTACAAATAGTTAGGAAAAACATTTTCGGGTAAAGAACTTTAGGTGAGCCAATATGGACCCCCTGTTGTATCTCTCTGCAGTTCTATTCAATTCATGAACATATGCTGGGCAAGGTTTTATTATTATTCCTTTCTCTCTTGCAAACTGATGAACTCTTGAATTTATATATTCAGTGCCATTATCACAACGTATTTCTTTTATCCTCTTGCCAGTGAGGTTTTGTACTTCATTAACATATTGCACTAAGCAATCAAATACTTCATCTTTTGTCCTGATACAATAGACTCTAACCAGTTTGCTGTAGTCGTCTATAAAACTTAAAAAATACTTCTCGCCATGGTCTCCTACTGTTTGATGAGGCCCATTCAAATCTGTATGAACTATTTGTCTGCCTTTCTTCTGTTGTTCTGAAAAGGTATGTTATGCATTTTATTTTCTATGCATATTGCACATTTAAAGTATTCCCTTTCAATCTCTTTAGGCAATCCTTCTAATATTTCATTCCTGCACATAATTTCTAAATTATTGAAGTTTACATGTCCCAATGTACGATGCAATTTCTCTTTCGCAGTCATTTTACTTTTACTTAAATTTGCTTCCATGTAGAATATATTTGTCAACATCACTTCTGACTTTTTTCCATAAACTAGAAAATATGCTTTTATATTTCCGACCTTCGTAGCTTCTAGTACTCTTCCATCACCAACTTTAACTTTCACAGGTTGCTTCAATGTCTCACAAGATTCATAGTATTCATCCGTGTTAATAATATGGTCTGTACAACCGCTGTCAAGTAACCATTCTATTTCTCCTTTTTCCGACTTGTTCTTTTCATTTGTTGTCGTATTATTTGCAACAGTTGTGTGAAAACTATTGAAATGTGTAGAATTATATGTTCCTCGTTCTCTATTCGCATAATATCCACGACCTCGTCCTCTTTGTTCTGTACGATAACGACAATTTTTTTGAAAGTGACGCGGCTTTCCACAATTGTAACATTTTGGTCGTGATGCTGTCTTAGCTTCTGCTCGAAAAGCATTAGACCTGTCATTCGATGTCTCATTTGAATCTTCTTCGGCCTTTTTTAATTTAATTTTGCTTTGCAAATAATCTACTGTTCTCTCCTTCTCTGGGAGAACGTCAATCAAGTCTCCGATATGACTATAATTCGGAGGTAATGATTTGAGCATATAATTGAGTTTTTCTTGCTCTGATATAACCGCTCCAGCTTGTTTCAATTCATTGACAATCTTTTCAAAATCGTCGAAAAACATTGACACATCAGTATAATTCTTTAATTTCACATTTTCTAAATTGTGACGGCATATAATTTGTAAGGCCGTTGACTTTTTTAGATACATTTCGTCAAATTTTTTAATTATTTCGTATGCCGTCTGTAATTCACTCACGTATTCTAATTGTCTGTTCGTTATTGCGCTGTAAATATAGTTCGTAGCTTGAATATCACGATCGTTCCAGGTATCATTGTCGGCACTCGTTTTAGCTCGCAATATAACATCTGTACACTTTTTAAACTCTAGGAACTTGAGAATTCGTATTTTCCAATTACTATAGTCTGAACCATCGAAAATTGGAATATTTATATCGCTATTTTTCGCCGCCATTTTACGTGGTTATTCTTTTGTTGTTTTTCTTCGTGGATAGTCTTTTGTTATTTTTCTTAAATTACTTACGTTCTATTCTTCTTTCCACTTTTCTACTTTTATCATTTATCCATCTTTAACCATTTAACCACGCTCTGCTACCATCTTAATATGAAGAAAAACACTTGTTTTATATGTTCACTAGCAGCGCCCCGCGGCTTCACCCGCGTAGTTCCCGGTCCCGTGGGAATTTTGGGATAAAAAGTATCCTATGTGTTATTCTGATGTATAAGCAAGATTATTGTAAAGTTTCATTAAAATCCATTCAGTAGTTTTTGCGTGAAAGAGTAACAAACATCCATACATCCATACTTACAAACTTTCGCCTTTATAATATTAGTAGGATAATCAATTTTTATTAATGACTACACTTATAACAAAGCACACCATTTTTCATTGACCAAAATAGACAAACATAACAAAGACAAACATAGAATAACAGTAACATAGAGAATATACAGTATTGCCAATATAAATGTACTATTTATTACCAACACCCTAGCCACGCACACAATGAAACAAGAGACAGATGTCTCGAAGTTACTATGGCTTAAAGATTAAGGGACTGGGTTTCTTTTTACCTGATATTCTTGTAGTTAAAACTTATGCATATTTTATATTGTAAGTATAAGTTACAATGACCGATAGAAAAATATTTAAACATTTAATATATACCGGGTGTTTGGTAGAGGGTTGACCAAACGTGATGGACGTGTTCCTGGGCCTATTTGGGAGATACCATTTGGATAAAAATTTCCTAGTTGTTAAAATAAGGTCTAAATAATTTGTTATGACCACTTAACGCTAGGGAAATGAAAAATAGAAATCTTATAGAACAGAACAGAACCATTTCAGCACACCTTTTGTTTCCTTTTTATTTGGTGTTTATTTATTGTTTGTTTCCTTTTTATTTGGTGTCTGAATAAATGTTTTCTT
This sequence comes from Timandra comae, assembly GCA_958496195.1. NCBI lineage: Eukaryota > Metazoa > Arthropoda > Insecta > Lepidoptera > Geometridae > Timandra > Timandra comae. Next base: position 8,874,060 of record OY292353.1, on the reverse strand, counting down.
TCTTTCTTTCTTATAGGGGATCTTTCAACTCAAATAAAAAGAAAACTAATTGTAACCGAGAACTTAAAACTCGTTTAAAAACTTCTCTGTTTATCCCTAATTTTAACGGTATACTACAGGTTTTACAAAAGCCGAAAAACTTGTTAAAAATTTAGGTGCAAAGTTGAAATGGAAGAAAAAATAATAAGATATTTTTAAAAACAAATTCCATGTTTTGCTTAAATACGTCACAGTATGAATAAATTTAGATTTATCTGAGGTTTTCTGAAGATACTGAGATGCTGTACTACTCAATTACAGGAAGATATTGCTTACAAATCAAGATTTCCCGTCTCTGGCAACCGATTAAAGGGACTGTGACCCGCGGTTTCACCCGCGTAGTTCCCGTTCCCGACGGAATTTTGGGATAAAAAGTATCCTTTGTTCTTTCCCGGACCATAAACGACTTCTGTACCAAATTTCAAGTCAATCGGTTCAGTAGTTTAGCCTTGAAAAGAACAGACAGACAGAGTTACTTTCGCATTTATACCTAATACTAGCTGACCCGGCGAACTTTGTTCCGCCTTAAAGGCAATAAATAAGCAGATTTTTTAGTTTATTCAGTTTTTATTTATTAGAAAAATACAAAAACAAAATTAACTACCTACATTAATCATTCATTACATAGGTTGCTCTTCACTTAAGAACCTTGTGATACACGACATTTTTTGTTTTATTGTCGGGCGCAAAAACAAACAACGAAGATGGTCTTCCGACCCGTGAACATGCCACATATAATTGACCATGGGAAAAACATGGATGTTCTAGATTCAAACCACAAACTTTTAAGGATTGGCCTTGTGATTTGTTCCTTTATTCCCATTTGCCCCCTCTAGGCTTGCCACCGGGGTGGTGGATGCCACTAATTAGGTGGCGTTTACCACCCCGGTGGTCGATGGCACTAAATAGGTGGTGTTCACCACCCCGGTGGTCGATGGCACTTAATTAGTTTCATCTGCCCCCTTCACAGTTATTAGTACGGAGGTTTATTCTCATATTGTATAGGACATTACCAATAAATAAATAAAAAATAAATTAAACAATATATTTTAGTTTCTCTGTTTCTTTATTGGATAAAATCACAGTTTTATTACACTAACATAAGTGATGGACGTAAGATATTTTCACAAAATTGAATCAGTGAAAAATATTTTAATATCATTTTCAATAGTCACACTTTTTAATCACAGAATCATTTACAATAATCGACTAGTTTTTATACGTAAAACATTATAAGTAAGTGTTTTCATAATAACGTAACACTGAAAACCTAACCAAGATTTTTAAAAGTGGTTTTCAATTATCTACTAAGATCACAGTTTTAATTGCAATATAATTAATCACAGAATCATTTACAATAATCGACTAGCTTTTATACGTAAAAAATTATAAGTAAGTGTTTTCGTAATAACGTAACACTGCAAATCTAACCAAGATTTTTAAAAAGTGGTTTTCAATTATCTACTAAGATCACAGTTTTAATCACAATATAATTAAAATTAGAATAATCTACCCAATTAGAAATAATAATATGTCACAGTTGTAAGTTAATCTAAGAACAAATTCAAGAAAAGTTATATTTATTTATGTACGCACCATTTCCAAAAAGTGGCCTACTGTTAATTGTCCATCTAATAACGCTAATTGAGCGTCCTGAATGAATTCGTCATTGGATATAGAATTTTGACACCGTTTTTTAAATATTTTGTTTCGTATTAAAATTTCTTTAACATTGACTAACGAAGCATCTTCTTCAATTATATTTAAAAAATGCATAATATTTGGATTCTTTTTTCCCATAGCTTTGTTTAGCTTGTTGTGCCAACCTTCCAAAAAATTGTTGGTACGGTGGCGTTGGCCATACACTGACAAAATTTCTAACGAATCAGATTTGGTCCACTGTTTTTCCATATAAGACCTGAATTTCAGTAACTGAGGGTCCTCAATATCGTGACGCGTTATATATTTCCATCCATTTAATAGTTCATTGCGAGGCAATAATGGTAGTACTGCGCTCAGTTCTATTTCACGTCTTTTTATTTTTTCGCATTGTGTCAGTCCAAGCTCTTTTGCTTTTTTCCAAATACTTTTATTATAATGGTAATAACAGCCGGCAATTGTTGTATTTGGAAATAATTTTTTTATTGCTTTAATCGCAGCATTTTCAAAGTCTGTTTTGAAGTTTATTGGTTCCCACTCAGGAATCTGCGTTTTTATTAATTCAAATAGAGTGACGTAGGCTTTATATGTCATTTTATTCATGAGACAATACATCAACGGCACGATGTTAGTAGCGTCTCTATCGCTCCCCAAATCTCCATGAATTACATACAACTGTTTAAAACATGATGGGCAACTTTTAAATGTACCATCACTAAAGAAATCCTTGACCTTTTTAATTAACTCTCTGGATTTTTTGGAGCAGAATATAATTATACGGACACCTTCATGTTTGTAGTCGGCCAACAAGAATTCTTCGTATCTATCTGGGACTTCGACATCTTTAGCTTCATAACAGGATATTTTTGTCAATTTTGCTGTCTTATTTCGATACCTATATAATGATGATTTGATGTTATTGAATTGAGGAAATTTAATAATATTACTCACGTCGGAATTACTCATCTTTGCTATTGCCTTGTTGTAAGTAGATGGCACGGCGGGAAAGGTTGGTTCTGTTATCTTCTCTTTTATTCTTTGCATTAATATTGCACTTTCATTTTTTGCGAAATCTGGTGTACAGTCGTGGTGCTTCTCACCGACAATATTTTCTCCCTATAAAAAGAAAAACACATATGTGAATATTCTTTAGTACACTAACTTTCTACACATTATTTATTAGGTATTACGTATTATTGTGTTCGTTTCACCAACGATACACGGTTGCCTTAGGATCACCGCAGACAGACTGCATTAATCCTCGCGCAGCTTTTTAAGGCACTCAAAAGTCAACTTTAAAATTATTAAAATAAAGTGAATTTAAGCTTGAACCTAACAAAATAATATTGTTTTCTCATGTTTTGTCAGGTTGATTTTAAATTATATTATATGTCTATCTTTAGAGTGGTACAATATACAATGTGGTGGTAGATTGACATGTCAATCCTTTACATTTATTTACAAGCTTTTATTGGAAATTTTGCAGGCATATGTATATGTCGTGACAATGCAATAAAATCTAGCTATATAAAAAACTTTTTATAAAAAACTTATTCTTATTGAACTTAGTTATCGTATCTAACTTCGGCAACGATAATGTTACTTTGCCTACGGCCCCTGGCACTAAAACTAGATTAACAAACTTATTAAGAGCCTGTTTCACAACATCTGAACAGTTACTAACTGTTGAATAAATTTAAAAATGAAACAGAATTTGTTTGAAATTATCTGCTAAATAATTATATGGGAACATATTCGGATGTGGTGACACAGACAGTAAGTGTACTAAAAAACTACTTACCTTAATTCTTAAAACACCGCGACACTTATTTTTTCTTCTGCCTGAGCACTCCCATATCACGAGACCAGTGGTTTTGTATTGTTTTTTAATAATATATTGATGTCCCGCACGTAACAGCACTTTACCATTATTTTTATTAATATAAAAAATCGTATTAAGCTCTGGGGAACTTCCACTAGCTTGTGGTTCTGCCATATTAGTGTATAAATAATGATATCTTTGATTTACACGAACACTACACATTGAAATAAAACACTTAAACGGATTTTTGTCGTGGTTGTATTTTGTTTTACATTTCTGACGTTTCAGTTTTATTTCAATGTATAAATAATGTTTGAATTTGCACCAAGCAGTTTCGGATTATCTATTGCAAATTGTACAAGTAAGGAACCCGGAAGGTAAACAAATAAACGCACACATTAAAATTAAACACAAACAGGCGAACGGAGTGACAAGTAATGTAATGTGTAACTATACTGCGTTCTCCCTCGTACAAAGGGGGTCTCACTCGCACATAGGGGTGGAGTCGTACAACATTGCATTGTTCCTGTGTCTTCATATCGTCTTCTGTTGTAAATGTGAGCGAAAACTATGGAAAAATACTGCAATGCACAAAATAGGTACTTCGGTATTACGCTCTTGACGATAATAGTAGAGCGCATGACAAAACAAAAATATTTATTATGATTTTGTACATCAATTTTTAACAAAATTTTGTTTTAACTTATTTTTCTTTCTACATTGGTGTTATGTCTTACCAACTGTTTATAAAATAAGTACCTAAGCCTATGCAAAATAATTAATAATTGCGAGTCATTATAACAACGTTTATTGTATTTCTGAACTAGATTAGTAATTAGATAACAATTCAATAACATCAAATCTTTATTATATAGTCATCGAAATAAGACAGCAAAGTTGACAAAAATATCCTGTTATGAATCTGAAGAGGTCGAAGTTCCAGTGTACGGCCAACGCCACCGTACCAACAATTTTTTGGAAGGTTGGCACAACAAGCTAAACAAATCTATGGGAAAAAAATCCAAATATTATGCATTTTTTTAATAAAATTGAAGAAGACGCTTCGTTAGTCAATGTTAAAGAAATTTTAATACGAAACAAAATATTTTAAAAACGGTGTCAAAATAGTAAATTATTCCGTGATTAAAACTTGTGACTATAGCTATTGAAAATGATATTAAAATATTTTTCACTGATTCAATTTTGTGAAAATATCTTACGTCCATCACTTATGTTAGTGTAATAAAACTGTGATTTTATCCAATAAAGAAACAGAGAAACTAAAATATATTGTTTAATTTATTATTTTTTTATTTATTGGTAATGTCCTATACAATATGAGAATAAACCTCCGTACTAATAACTGTGAAGGGGGCAGATGAAACTAATTAAGTGCCATCGACCACCGGGGTGGTGAACACCACCTATTTAGTGCCATCGACCACCGGGGTGGTAAACGCCACCTAATTAGTGGCATCCACCACCCCGGTGGCAAGCCTAGAGGGGGCAAATGGGAATAAAGGGATTTGTTGATGGTAATGACAAATGCAAGACGGATCGGAAATTGAAGTCTTTTAAATTCAAACGGCATATCGGTTGGGATCATCGGGATCCTCGGAATGAGAACTTCCTCACCTTTGAATTTTCGGGTTAGGAGCGTTACGACTACATCTCTATTTGACCAAGCAGCAGATATGACTAGATCGCTTTAAGACTAAATCGCGATATGACCATTTCGCGTTGGGGTTAAATAGCTGTTTGACCATATATGCTTACGTCCTATTATCAGTTCGACGTTATATCGATATGACGTACAGTTGTGCTTAAAAGTGGCACCACTTGCTCAAAGTGGCACTTCAGTTCAACAGACAACATATTATATAGGTACTTTTTGGAAAGAAAACAATCTACTTACCATGGAGTTCCGGAACTTAAGAATTAAAACAATCGCCACTCAGACGTTCTCTATTTTAGTGACTGATGGTTGTTTTGTTACATTTTACGTAAAATGTCATAAGTTAAAAATTAAAATGAATACTGAAGAGAAATTTTATTTCATTAAAAGTAAAAAAAATAGGGAAGCTATTCTTTATAACGGATACCGGTACAATTATGTGTCAAACAATTCAAGCGGAACGTCTTTCTGGCGTTGCTACAAGAGAGAAGAGTGTACTGCTTCTCTAACGTTAAATGAAGAAAAAACAGCAATAATCAGGATGAGTCTGCACAGCTGTGAGCAAGACTACGATAAAATGGAAGAAGACATCTTGCTGGATATGGCAAAACAAAAGGTGTGCGAGGATATGTCGTCAGTAAAAAAGGTTTATGAACAAACACTGCAAGAACAGCCATCTACTTCTAGCAGTGCCAGATCTTATAATTCAGTAAAAGATATCTTATACAGACACCGCAAAAAATTCCTTCAAGTGAAGAAAACCGAATTTTCTAAATCGAGCGAAGTGACGGTGCCAGAGTTCATCAAGAGAGATTTTCTGATTGCAGAGTTCGAATTATCAGAAGATGATAAAATACTGGCATTCTCATCGCAATTTTCCAAAAGAAACATGAAAACTTATGCAGATCAAGATAAGATTTTTTTTGGTGACGGAACTTTTAAATGTGTCCCTAAGCCATACTATCAATTATTCTCAATCCATGTGGATATTGATAGCACAGAAGAGACGACAAATATATTGCCCGTGTTATATGCCCTTTTACCCAATAAAAGGGAAACAACTTATATGGCTCTATTTAGTATAATACGTGACGTGCTTGGAGTTAATATCAAAAAATTTAAATGCGATTATGAATTGGGACTCATAAATGCCTTTCGAAGCGTGTATCCGAACGCAATAGTTACAGGATGCTTTTTTCATTATAATAAAGCAGTGTGGAAAAAGGCAAAAGATATAGGTCTGACAAAATGCAAAGAAGGACAATACATCACTAGGATGACTGCTAATTTGGCTCTCTTGCCTTCATCGTATATACAAGACGGGTGGACGGCTATTGTCCAGAGTTCTACAAAATTTGCAGAAATGGAGGCGTTTAAAAGTTACTTTTGTAAGCAGTGGCTGAAAAACACTAATCTTGTTTCTTGTGCATATGAAAAACATAGGACAAATAATAGCCTAGAAGCCTGGCATCGTCGGCTTAACGTGCGAATGCAGCACAAAAGTACATTGCTGCTATTTTTGTTCAGTTTGAGAAAAGAAGCACATATCCAAGATAAAAAAAGTCAAAATGCTTTATTTGAAGGTAACCGAAAAAGAAGCACGATAATATTTAACCGCAAATATAAAACCGAATTAGGAAAACTTGAGTCACAGAAAATTACACCTATAGTATTTTTAAAAAATGTCAGTGCTTTAAAACTTAAATATAAGTAAATATAACGACAATAATAGTTTTTAATAAAAGTATAACTACTTTATAACTTGAATGTTTTGATTTTCGCCATAGTTGTACTTTAGAAAACAAACGAGAATAAAGTCATTACGCTTTCTTGTCTTTTGGCGATGTAGTCCAAAAGCAATGTAACCGTAACGCGATATGGTCATATCGCGATTTAGTCTTAAAGCGATCTAGTCATATCTGCTGCTTGGTCAAATAGAGATGTAGTCGTAACGCTCCTAACCCGAATTTTCCTTTCAGTATCGTCGCGTAAATTACATTGTTCATCAATTTTCTAACCACCAAACGCGTACCGTTGCACAGTTTTGGTTGGTTTATGTTTCGAAGCATGATTACTACGGAGCCAACCTTTAGGCGTAAACTGTGCGGTGGTAAGCCAGGCACATCCAAGGAGTTTAAAAATTCAATTGGATAGTTGGTGGCTTCATCTTCATTTGTGACGCAGTCAATAGATTTGAATGAATGCATTGTTCCAATGATCTTATTTTGAATTATGTAGTTCAGGTCATCTACATCTTTATTCTTAGCCGCTAAAATTGCTCGCTCACTCAACCATTCATTATTTTTGTAGTTAGAAATAATGCTTGGAAATACATTGTTGATAAGTTCGTCTTTTGATGAGACAAAATTACAGAAATTATTTGGAAATGATATCAATCCGCTCGATTCATCGACAGGTACTTGACCATTACCGATAGTCAGCAATTGCTCAGAGAAATCTTCAGCAGATGTATCACTAAGCAATGCAACTCTCATGTTTGTTGTCAGCTGCAGTTTCTTCACATAGCGCCATAGATTCGATGATTTGAGGCAAGCGTTTATTTCGTCGGCAGCCGTTGATCTCGGAATTACTGGCAGTGTTTGGCGGAAATCGCCAGCAATGCGATTCACTAACAAACTCATCACGGATGTTAACAACGACGAGTTCACAGATGTTGCATCGAAGACATCGCTTTTAAAAACAACCGTGATAAAAACCGTATTCGCTAAGCTACCTAAGCTCGTCGACGATCTGCCGAACAACGACGATGTCTAGGATGTTTGCAGTGTTGCTATGTTTAATCTAGAGTATAATCGAGAAAAATCTCGACTAACCGATATTAAATTTATTTCGTCATTTTAAGTTAATATAAATGCACTATACGTATGCATGAAACATGTTTTATTTATTATAAATAAATATTATCATTTTAGACTTGAAAAATAATTATTTGACACTAAATTTTGTACCGTATTTAATGACAACACTGATTTCAAATTTCAAAACAGACAATGGTGACATTCAATGGTCACAATGTCATAAAATATACAAGTGCTCCGTCCGTGTTTTAAATATTTATTTCTAAATGAAAGCATTATTATATATACAAAAGCTTGTAAAAGTGATGCCCCACATATTATTTTAAAGGATGACTAATGGATTTATAGAAGAAACTAAGCAGGAGGCCACTGTATTTTCTTAAAATTAAAATATACAAAGGATGTTGACCGTCACAGGTTAGTGTTTTTACATTAAATTTATTTTTTGTAAATAAACATAACTTCTTTTCTTTTTCTGTAAGGTTGCGGGTTTGATTCCCGTTGCTGGATGAATATTTGTATCAACCACAAATGTTTATCTCTGTCTGGGTGTGTGTAGTTTCTGATACCCTAGCTAGATACAAGTTTCGAACTTGATGTTATGTTTCTTTCTGGTATAATTCAAAGATTGTTTTTTTTTACAGGCAGAGGTGCAAACAGAGACCTGGAAACTGGGTATTCGATTATTGTGACATGGAAATACTTAAATAAAATACGGGTCGAACGGGTTAGCGGTGTGCAGTCTGGACTGAAATAATACTGCTTGTGTAAAAGCGGCTTCCTTTACCTTCTTATACGACACGGTCACTAACTTTAATAAATTTAATAAACATATTATTTGTATTTTTATTTTTTACATTATTTTTATATGTACTGAGAGGATATAATATCTTCTTTATTACATAAAGTTGCTTCCCACTGTCTGTCCGTTGTAGGCTTAGATGTTTAAAACTACGCAACGGATTTTAAAGAGGTTTCTTAAATAGATAAAGTCATTGAAGAGGAAGGTATTTGGTATAAATTCCCCGCAGTCCTACGGGAGCGGGAACTACGCGGGCAAAACTGCGGGACGCTGCTAGTACCTATACACGTAAATAAAAGACTCTCTCATAGAAATAGTTAACTAGAGACATGGTTAAAATATCTGTTTTGTTATCCTTATATTTGATTTCTGATGAAATAATAAAACATAAAAGATTATTTAATAGATTTTGATCAACTTTGTTAGTAAAATTACACGATAATTTACATTTTAATCGTCTACATCCAAGGAAACATCCACAATTTTAAAGCTTTACGGTTTGACAGTTAAAATCGAAGGCGAAGTCACCGTTGTCGTCGAAGGCGAGGATGTTTTGTGTTACAGAATACCGTTTTTCATACATTTGGCACTATATTTTAGTTCTATGTCGCGCCGTTGACATCGTTGAAGCGCTACGATCGCAAAGTTGTAACTACAGAATACCGATTTGGTTACATCCGATGTTTCAACGATGATTTCTTGGATGTAAAGATGTTTTGCCTTAGTGAATCGCCCTCCAGATAGTAAAATCATTGCTCCTCCAAAACATCTCGAGTCATTGCGTAAATCTTTCAATGTTCGGTTAAGTGCTTCTAATGCACGTTTATGCGCCATTGTGCATTCGTCCCAGATGATGATTTTCGATGCCGATAAAACTTTGGCCATTGCAGAGTGTTTTGCAATATTACACGTTGGTTCTTCAATAGTTTGAAGATTAAACGGTAATTTTAATGCTGAATGGGCATCCTTCTAACAATGTGGCTGCTATTTCAGAAGAAGCAACTGCAACCGCTATGTTGGATTTCGCACGAACAGTGGCTAAAACTACTGACATGAGGAATGTCTTACCAGTTCCACCAGGGGCATCTAGGAAATATAAACCACCATTTTCATCATCGATTGCCTTCATTATAGTATCATAAACTTCCTTTTGTTGGGAATTCAACAGGGGTACATTCGTTTGAACTACTAAATCTAATTCCTGGTGATCATATTCACGTTCCCGTTCCAATTCTCGATTAAATGCGTCATTCATTTCACGATTTGGCGCTGGCATTCCTAACCTGATTAATAAACTACCGCACATGAGGTAACACATATCTTCGATCAAGAGTAAAGCACGATTATGTATCTCCTCATTCATCTCAATATCGTGATTTCTGGAACTGACACGAATTTGATGTAAAATATCTTCTGACATATTATCCTTGTATTTGTGCCACAGGTTACATGGGTTTGATGGAAAGCATGTCGAAATTATGATAGCGAATAATGTGCGTATCTGACTTGGAGATGCAGAGATAATGGCTTCAGCGATTGTCGTATCCCAATGGGTATCGTTTTCTAATAACTTCAGTTCTTCACATGCAGCACGATATGTTGGGAATATTACACCATTAACAGTCCGTAGTGTCTCAAATGACGTTGGCCCACGCACATTTACCAGCAACAACCGCAAATAGAAACATTCATCATTCTTTGGATGAACTGTATACATACGACCAAGAGCATCAGTAGAACGCACATCCGGATACCCAGGAACCGCATCTCCTTGCTTCCGTCTTTGAAATTTCTTCAATGAAGCATTCCAAGTATAATAACGTGGCATCTCCGAGTAAAGCAAAGTTCGTGCAAACGGATCGCTTTGGCAGATCGCAAAGAAACTGGTCAATGTAGTTGCTGGAGGTGTTTCAGCACGTTGCATAGCATTCGAAGCCGTGAAATATACTCGTTGGCCATTCTCCAGATGCACCGCCAAATGCACAACATTAGGATGACGTTCGTGAATAGGGAATGCGAATATACGCCAAATCGCTTCATTACAGTTCACATAACGACCAACTTGATAACGTGAAATTTCATCGTTGGTATTTAAGGATTGCAATCCAAAAACCGCCATATCGCTGCCTTTCGTGACATATTTGCAAATATATTTTATGGACTTTACTGAATTGCAGTACTCAACGTTGCAATGTGTCTTGAACGTTTTAGAAATAAGTGGCGAATATGGAACAATCCAACTGTTGTCGACAACGAAATCCATTCTTTTCACTTTTGTTGTGACAGTTCGACCGTTGTCATCTGGTGATCGACGCCGATACAGCGGATAACCATCGTTGCCAGTAACGGTCTCCGCCGTAAATTTCCGTGGATAACGTTTAGAGCACTTTCCATCGACCATGCAAGGTGATTGGGGATTGATGGCGCCACACGGTCCATGAATCATATTTGTAATAACAACATCATGTAGGTCTGGATCGGCTTCATGATCAGGAATCTCGGCACATATAATATCATCTATTTGGTCAGGCTGAATTCTTTCCGCTAACCAAATAAGAATGTGTGCGTGCGGCAGGCCTTGCTTTTGCCATTCGATTGAATACATCCAGCATCGAGTATCTCCAAAGACGCGTTGTTTAACAATGAAGTTCATCAGGGACCGAATTTTTTGCCTGAATATACGTGCTGTGATGTCATGTCTATCGCTTGATGTTTGTCCGGGAAGCAGCAATTGAATAATTTCTATCCATTTTGGATTACAGGTAAAAGTAATAAAGAGATCTGGCCGACCGTAATGACGAACATATGTCATTGCATCTTGCGCATATTCATGCATATGACGTGGACTACCAATGTACGTCGCCGGCAGAATAGTTAATCGACCAATATTAACAGCATTTCCTTCAGTACTAACTGCATCACGTAAATGGATGTACTCCTCAGAACGCAGTTTGGCTTGGTTCAACCTAATGAAAGTTAAACGTTCCCTTTCTATTTTGACATACATGTCGACGCAATACTGCTGAAACAATCGACGAAAACGCAGCAAATAGTTGTCAGCATTTTGTCGAATCATCAAACGATATGCGTAATAATTCATTGAGCTAACTTTCTTTGTAGTTTCTTCACCTGAAATTAAAAGAAATTGTTTTTTTATTGTAAACCAAAATTAAACAATGTATAAATTTGATAATTAACCATTTAGACTCATAAAGCCAATCAAAAATAAGAGATAAAATATGCATAACAAATGGATTTTTTACTAAAAGTTATCGATTGTTTTTATATAGACATTAACAATAGTGTGCGAGCATATCCAAATCCAATGTAAATTTACTATTATATTAGTTAAATTTCTTTGGTGATGTATTTATTATATATATTTTTTTAATAAACATTATTTTAAGTCAGTTTATTTCCCAAATAAATAAAATAAATTATTATATTGATACTCACCATTCAATGGATTTATCATTTTGATATTAAAATAATATCCATCTTCTCCTTGCCAAAACATCAGCGGGTATTGCAAAGCGTCATATGATCGATGTGTTTCAGATATTTGTTGCAGTTGCCCAGTATTGCGACGTGTAAGCACAATATCCCGTCTTTCCAATTGTTCACCAACAATCAGGATGGCAACTTCATCTATTGTTGGAGCGTTAAATGTGCGTTCGTGTGTTCCAGATGGTCGTTTATCTGCTTTGATGACAACTTTATAGTCATCATTTGGCATGCGCTCTAAAGCACTCTTAAACAACCTGACCAACGCATGATGTTCATGAAGCAGTTGCTGCAAGTCTTGAAGAATTGCTCGCTTCATTCCTGCACTGATCTCTTGACGTCGATCAAGTTGTTCTTCCATGTTGCCCATGAAATATATTTGTAAAAATTATTCTGTGTCTCTTCGATAGGTAGTAATGATCCAATTCGATGGTGAATCTGTCCTTGTATCTACAAAATAAAACCAGTGTGAGATTAGATTTCTGAATTAGCAAATATAATACTTACATGGGTTTGATGGAAAGCATGTCGAAATTATGATAGCGAATAATGTGCGTATCTGACTTGGAGATGCAGAGATAATGGCTTCAGCGATTGTCGTATCCCTATGGGTATCGTTTTCTAATAACTTCAGTTCTTCACATGCAGCACGATATGTTGGGAATATTACACCATTAACAGTCCGTAGTGTCTCAAATGACGTTGGCCCACGCACATTTACCAGCAACAACCGCAAATAGAAACATTCATCATTCTTTGGATGAACTGTATACATACGACCAAGAGCATCAGTAGAACGCACATCCGGATACCCAGGAATTATTCTTTAACTATATTCTATGTAAGTACAAAAATAAATACCTTAAATGTCGGATTAAATCCTCGTTCTTCGATAATATCTGCCCCAAATGACGTCATTTGGAAACAGCCATTGTATTTTTGAGTGTTTGCAAGAAAGTGGCGTGATTTTGTTGTTTCGCCACAAAGCAATGAAAATAATGGCTCAGGTGGCGGAGTCAACAACGGCAATTTCACTTTACCACTAAGGCAGCATAATCCGGGCGTTTCTCCGGAAAACTTTAATGCACCACAATACTCGCAAACAACGTCCATTTGCCCAATGCAAACGCTAGGATGCAAGCTGTAATCATTGCTGCAATCGTATCGAAACGCTGCTCGATTCAAATCAGCACTTGATAAATCTCTTGTTCTGCGTCGCAAATTATCTATTTGTTGACCTCTGTTGTTCGCTCGACGATTTTGCATTGCCAACCGAGCCGTTTCACGGGCTGCCTCACTTTGCTCTTGTGATTGATAAGCACGAAGTCGAGCCATACTAACGCGGCGCTGTTCACTTCCAATTTCTTGTTCTTCTTCAGTCCTTTCATTTGCAGTGTTTCGTTTCCTTCTTGCATTACGGCTTTGTCGGGAAAGATTCGATCGTCTTGGTCGCGGCATTGTTAATTAAACTTCACTTAACTTCAATTCACCTATGAACGTGTTTCAAGAATCAAATTTTCAACTATTCATTCATAGACAAAATTACTTAGCTGTTCGAGATGCGCGTTTTGTTATTCCAAGTCTGATGCCTTTTTGGTTTACCACCTTTTATAGTTCACTTCACTTTTTATTTAAATAGGCAATGTCTTCATCATGTTCATTACATTATGATTGTCATTTATTTAATAGAAATAGTTTTAATATAGATTCTTAATAAATCCATTACTTAGCTGTCATTTGCGTTTTGTTATTCCATGTCAGATGCGTTTTTGTTATACCACATTTTTTTTTTGCCGTCGAATGGGATAAAAAGTATCCTATGTCCGTCTCCTGGTTCTAATCTACCTCTCCACCAATTTTCAGCCAAATCGGTCCAGCCGTTCTTAAGTTATAAGTGGCGTAACTAACACGACTTTCTTTTATATATATAGACTAGCTTCTGCCCCGCGACTTCGTGCGCGTAGAATACTTATTTTGGGCTAACGCTAAATATCGATGTAATAAAATAACTTTAATCAATATGTAGGTCAGGCAGTCGAGATTAAAATTAAACAATAAACACGCCTATATTATTATCAATACATAATGTAGTATAAAACGAAGTCGCTTTCTCTGTCCTGATGTCCCTATGTATGCTTAGATCTTTGAAATTACGCAACGGATTTTGATGCGGTTTATTTTAATAGATAGAGTGATTTAGTGGAAAGGTTTTTAGCATAATTTTATCCCCATATTCCTACGGAACGGGAACTATGCGGGTGAAACCGCGGGGCGCCGCTAGTGACATATAAATTAGGTAAAATTTAATATTTTATGTGCCTACATAATTAAAATACCCCTATTAGATATGATTCAGGACAGGCCCTAGCCCCTCCTTAGGTAGCCGATGCTGACCCACTAATATCACTTCCACCCCACTCCCCTTCCACACTAATACATCTTCCACACCGCTCCCACTTCCACATCACTCATCATTACTTATTTCTGGTCTTGTACCCTCGGTAGGGAGATTAATGAACTGGTAATGATGATTTAAAACACATTGGTACGTGGTGGGTTTCCAACCAGGCACCTTCCGATCGAGAGTCAAAGGCCTTAACCCCTACGCCACCGACGCTCTACATCTCACCGTCCTACATCCACACTAATCCCATTTCCCCATCTCTACCACTTCAACGCCTATCCCGCATCCACTCCACTTCCACGCCACTACCCCTTCCACCCCACTACCACTTCCATCCCATTTTTTCATCTTTTCTTCGGAAGAGTCGGCGTTTCATAACACAATACATATTCAGTAGAATGCTGATTATCTGAATTAATTGGGACCGGGGTCGATTCGGATTATCGCACATAGACTGCACATAGCTGGACTCGCGCATGAATTTTTCCGTACCAAAAACGACAAAAAAACACGTTTGTTGTATTGAGAAGCCCCGCTTAAACATTTATTTTATTTTATGTATTTTTTCCTATAGCGGCAATAGAATAGAAATACATCATCTGTGAAAATTTCAAGTGTAGCTTTAGCTATCACCGTTCTTGACCTTGAATATGCATCATTCTCTCATACCATACGTCCAATGTCCATGGTTCTTGAGATAGTCTGGTGACAGACGGACGGTCGGACAGCGAAGTAATATGTTTCCGTTTTTACCCTTTGGGAACGGAACTCTAAAAACGATGCCACACATTGAATAAACTATAATAAGTTTAACAAACACAGTTCTACATTATCTATAACTCACTTAAACATCTCGATCAGAGTAAGTTATTTTATTTTATTTATTTATATTTAAGTAGCAATCTCAGCGGGCCTTGACGAAAATACAAAATATAATAAATCACAACAATTAATAGACGTACATTGCATAGTAACTTAGGACGGATTCGGATAATTGGCGATTCGGTTAATCGGCGTTCTACTATATTAAAAAGTGATTTAGATTCTGCGAAAAATTCTGGAAAGATTCTGGATTGTAATTAAGCGAATCTATGTATCTATAATAAGTGGGTGATTTAGTTATGAAAAACCCTGCTCGACTTAACTAATTTCATACCATAAAGCTAAAATCGATAAATCGCACATGAATAATAATTTTCGTATAGTAATATTTTAGATCGAAAATGTCTGAAGATATGATAAGCAGAAATCAAATTATGAGTAAAATATGTAATTAGGGCAAGCAAAGCGAAGCCCTTGTAACGCAACAATTTGGTGGTACATTTTATGAAAAAACTACTTCACCTACAGATTTGATATTTGAAATAGTTATTTAAATTAATGTCAAGATTTATAATGCGGGGTGAAGAATATTGATAAATATCTATTAATAAGTAAAAATACGGTATTTTTTTATTGACATATTGTTTTGATACGCTGCCTCATTTTCCGTCATTTTCTTTTAGTCCGCCATTTTGACATTCAGCTGTCAAATTACAAATTGAAACACATGTCAAAGGAGTATTGATATCAATTTCGACGCAAATCAACCCCAAAATAACTTTTTACCCCTTTTTAATCATGTTAGGTGATGATTTTAAGAAAAATGAGTATCACATATTTAATTAATCTTTTTGAAAAACATTTATACCAAGTTTGAACTTAATCAGACCGAGGAATCACGTTGTCCCATACAAACTTTGCAACCCCTTTTCACCCCTTTAGAGGAGGAATTTTCAAAAATCCCTTCTTATCGGACGCCTACGTAATACAAATAACACACCCTCCAAGTTTCAGGTCTCTACGATCAGCGGTTTAGGCTGTGCGTTGATCCATCAGTCATTCAGGACAAAGCCTTTTATATAATGATATAGATTAGTTAGGATAAGGATTTGGTATCTAGTTATTATCCAAAAACACCGAAAACTAAGTTATTACTAGGGTCATAGGTCAGAACGAAACTAAATCATAATCAATCAATCATTCGATCGATCCAATCAAACCGGTTTCTACAGGTGTAGCGAGCGGACTCGATCCGTGAAAGCGAGAGCGAGCTATCGACGTCAGCATGCGTTCGAAAGAGACAAACTTATTTGTCGCCCGGCGCTGTGTGTGTGCCCTCAGGGTGACAACGACAACTTCCTAAAATGACAACTTCCGAAAACGACAATTTCAGAGAACGTCTATTCTAAACTCGTCAATTTCCTAAAATGACAAATTCCGAAAATGACATCTTCCTAAAATGACAACTTCCAAAAATGATACCTTCCGAAAATACTAAGGGGCTGACTAATTTTGGTTGTGAAATGTCAAAAATTTATAATTTATACGTTATAAACTTTGCTCTGTTACTCATCTTTTAATGAAGTAAAACAACTTAAAACAACTAAAACTTGGCTTTATTATCTATTTTATAAAGTAACAAATCAAAAATACTGCAAATAAAACAAAACTTTGAACTTCTGTATCCATTTAACGGGCTTGATGGTTATCGACGACGTCGTCGTCGTTCTTGACTTTTCGTTGTTGTTTTTAACTTCAAATATATAATTTTCTTCAAAAATTGTATGCTATTAAAAGTTGCTGCAATAAAATTTTGTACTTTATATCAAAAACAATGTCAGTATTTCTTCGGTTCTTTTGGAACTTTTTAAAATAACTCCTTTGAATTTTTAAGTCGTAATGTTTAGATTCCTTCTTAAATTTTTTGAAAATAAAAAAAATGTTTGGCTTATGTGGTACTTTTGCATTTAGGCGTCTATGCCAACCTTCAATCGGATTATTTGTTCTGTGTTTGGAATAAGCAACACTTAAGATCTTGTTATTTTTTTCTAACCATTGTTTTTCAAAATAACGTTTAAACTTTTGAAATTTCAAATCATTAGGCATCATATTTTTTATATGTAACCAGGCGTCGTTTATATATGCAGAGGGTAGTAAGGCTATTATAGCACCTAATCTTGACACATTTCTGCCTTCTGTCGTATTTTGTAATTTTAAGGCTTTCGATTGCTTGAAGACTGCCTTATTGAAATGCTGATAACAATCTATTTTTTGTCCTAAAGTATTTATAGATGGATATCACAATTTTTGCTTGATTTAACAAAAAGAAGGTTGAATGCACCTATATATTTAAAACTCAATACTGCCAACCTTTGTGTAAAGAATATCATAAATTTAGACCTTTGCACACTGCCTATTTTTCACTCTCACGTAGATACCGTGACGGATTATACTCGATAAAAAAAATTAATGACCAATCTCCATCGTGTTGTTTTACGATTACCTACTTTGATATTAGCAGAATTGCGTAGTTATGGCAGCAGTAGCCAAAAACTATTTTGTTTATTGAATTAATACCTTGACGGTGCTGTAGATATTTTTTTGATGTCTGATGCACCATTTTGAGAACTTTAGTATATTACGATCTTATCTCCTCGTTAGCTCAATTGGATAGAGCAGTGCTACGGTTCAGCATGGTTCCGGGTTCAAGTTCTGGCTAAGGCGAAAATTTTGAATGCATTTTTCTAAAATGCTAATAAGTTATTTTAATTAAACTTAAACTATTTAATAAAATATTTATGTTAATAATGTATCCATCAGCAGTTTTCTTATTGTTTTTTATTATGGGAAAGACACTCAGTTGATGTTTCTTTAACATAGTACGCACGTATACACTTTAATATTACGTTTATACTATTTTTTACGCCTGAAAATCTGCTATGTGCATATGCCCTTTAAGCTTTCGATATTGAAGTATTCTACATTCTGTCAAATTTGATATCTATGAAATATTATTATACAAAATCCAAAATGTAGTATTTTTGTCAGCAATGTTTTTTCGTCAAAAGGAAGCGAAGTGTTGATAAATATATTTTTTGATTGAAATCAGAGGACCAAAGAACAACAAAGACTACGATTCCTCCTAAATTTTAAAGAACATCTCAATAACTTAGATCTAACTAAGGTGGTAAGTTGCGCAATATAAACGAGTATTGTTTATTAAATTCAAAACAACAAAATAGATTTTTATTGATAACTTTTCTTCTCGTAATCCAAATGAGATGAAACAAAGCCTATATATTGCGCCAAATTAAGCTTAATCCATATGTGGAAACGCCATGAAAATCCGTTCAGTACTTTCTGAGATTATCGCGAACAGACAGACAGACAGACAGGAAAGAAAGTCGAAAATTGTTTTTTTGTGTTCCTTTGACCTTCTTTTATCCCCCCTATCAGTTTTAGGTAAATACAGACAGACAGACAGACAGGAAAGAAAGTCGAAAATTGTTTTTTTTGTGTTCCTTTGACCTTCTTTTATCCCCCCTATCAGTTTTAGGTAAATATATTTAATGTACAGACACGGTGGTTCTACTGTTTTATTATTAGTATAGATTGGATAGAAAATAGAAATATTATTAAATTAATAAACATAATATCACTCCTATATTCCTTCGAAAGAATAGGTAGAGGTGAGGATTGAACTCAGGATCTTTTGCTCAGCAGTAGTGCTTGCGACCTCTAAAGTAATGATAGTTTAAATTTCTAATCTCGCCTAAGTACTCGTAAGTCAGTCAATAAATTAATAAAATTTTAAGTTTATAAAATTTTATTGAAGTTACATACAAATTTAACAAGAAATTATATTTCCCAGTATTTTAAGTCAAGTGACTTCAGAAAAATTAACTTATCTAATCGCTCAGGATCTAAACGACTCCTTTCGTCAGTAGCAATATTTCCCGCAACAGAACAAAGCCATGGAACAGATGTTCCAACTATGCAAAAGTACTTGTTGGCAATCGGCGTTATTGAGCTGTACAAAGAATTTCTTTGGTGATACCAATATGTAATAGGAGCTGTCGTTGTAAAGTCGACGACAGGCTGTGTTAAATAATGTTTCAGTTCGTCTTGTAAACCTTGTCCTTCAGTTTCTGCTTGAAATAATTGTAGCTGATTTTTTACTAATATGTTATGGAATTCCCAAATGTTAGATTCTCCTGCTTCCCTTGGCTGGCATTTCAAATTATTTTCTGGATTTTCATTACTTAATTTATTCTCCAATTGTTTTTTTGAAGCTACAATCATATTATTAATTTTATCAATAGCTCTGGAGCATGCTATTCTGTCAGAAAAATGAATTTTCTTGAATCTTGGATCTAGTAGTGTAGTGATAGCTAACATATGTACTTGTTCCACTGTACCAAATCTCTTTTTTAATTCTTCCAATAGTAAATGTTTAGTTGCAGCACCGACATCTGTTTCCGTCTTCATTGTACTATACGTTTTCAAGACAGGATACTATTGGTATAATTTTGCTTGATGTTACAAATTTTTCTACGGATACTTCTTTTGTCACAGCTTCCATAGGTTTCAAAATAAGATCTTTGATACCATCTAGTTGACTGGCTGTTAACATAGGTGGAGCTTTCAAGTAATTAAGTAATATTGGGGCAAGTAGCTCCGATAACTTTACAAACCGAACCAGCTGATAATAAATTGAATTCCATCGTGTGCAAACTGACTGAATCAATTTGAGTGGTACTGCTATATAATTTTGCGCTTTACGAAGAGCATCAGCCACATTTACATTTTGTTTACAGTATCTAGTTATATCCTTTACAGTATTTAGTAACTGTTTGGCACCTTCAATACCAGCTTTTTATTCAAAAGGTTTTTGAGCTGCTAAATTCAAAGTGTGGGCAAAACACCATAAGTGTTTTTGTTTGCCAAATGCAAGTGTTACGGCCTTGACAATATTCGCACCATTATCAGTAACAACTGCTGCCACTTTTTCTGAAGTTATACCCCATTTTTCAGTCATTGTTATTAATATTTGACATAAATAATCAGCATTATGGGGCTCAGTTAAATGAGATACACCAAAATTTATACTAATTAGTTCACTTTCATGTATAAAATGTCCAGTTAAACCCATGTAGCTTCTAGTATTATGTGTATCTGTCCAGATATCTGTAGTTAAACATATTGACTCTACTTCTGCAAAGAAAGAACATCATATTTGTTATCTATCATTTGTGTAATTGTCTGCCGTGAAGTTTATATAAGGGCACTGCTGTTTTCATGAAGTATGTAAAACCTTCTTTTTCAACTGTATTTAATGGCAATGTATCCTTGCAAATCATTAACATGATAGCATTACTTAGTTGTCCATACTTATTTCCGTTTACTGGAAAAAGAAATTAAAGTTATATATTATCACCGCCCTTAAATATACCAAGACCATAATCAACAAAGAAAGTAATTCATTACGTAGATAACATAAAATCTCACCATCAAATGCTCTTATATTATTAACACATGAATCTATAGTTAGCTGATTAAGTTTTGATTTTTTCAGTGATATCGATGATGACGCTATACTTTCTAAGTCAGAATCATAGTACTCTTTTGAACTGGTCAAACTCAAAGCATCATTTGTGCCAATATTTTTCCTTTGATGTCGAGGTAGTAGCAACATCATCATTTGTCTAATAAGGATTATTTTTTTGTATGCTATTATTATTTCAAATTACAAAATAAATGCAATAAAAGGATTAAAAACCCAAGAATATACAATTTTTAAACAAGCATGCATTAATAAAAAAGGCATATGTTGTATTGTAAGGAAAAGGTACGGGTACACACTCCAGTTTCTTTTTTGTCGTCACCAACACCAATACCATCACTTGCCACCACCAGTTTTCGTTGACTTACGGTCTTAACACATGGATGTCTTCTTAATAAATGGTTGCGTAAGTTTGTTGTATTTCCGCATGTTTTGACTTCGGTATGACAATACTTGCATATGCCACTTGATCCCTTTTTTACAAAGTGATACCACGTGTCACTTTTAGTTGACATTTTAGGCTAAAAAGAATAACAATACTTTAACAAAAATGTAAACTGCAACGTACACGCGCATTTCTCAATAATTCAGTTTAAATCTAATTACTTACTTTTTTGGAAATTAGAATGAATGCTATATGAACACAATACTATTTATTGGATTACTATAAATTTTTACAGTAAAAATAATATTTATCCCTAATATATTTTCGATAAATAAACTCACTCACAAGAATAGATAGGTTAGGTTTGACAGTTTGACACCCGAAATGTGTTTTTTTTAACGCAAGTAACGCCACCTTTGAAAGCGTTCATCAATATTTATTCTATGATGCGTTCAAATTCTTGACTAACCATCTTGGTAAGTACTACCAGTTGCTTTTGCGTCTGACAACCGCAATAAATTAAAAAACTAAATATACCGCTGCTAGTTTAGGAATATTTATCGCTACTTTTTTGAACTGATCCGTCCGATTCGGGAGGTTTATGAATCGATTCAGTGAATCGATGTAGGGTTCAAAATCGATCTGAAAAATCGATTATATTACCCTAAACAATCGATTTGTCGATTAATCGATTTTAAATCGACATGCCTAATTCTTTGTCAAGTGCGTGCGCCATAACTAGGTACATGTGAAGTGTTATGTGAAATTTGCTTTTACTCTCTGTAGATCCAGTGATCAAGATCCATTTGGTTCCATTAAGAAAACTTTTACTCTTTAGATCCATTTCTGATGATTTGGTTCTAACAAGAACTTTTATTATCTGTAGATCCAATGATCAAATTTATTTTGTTCCAGTGAGAATACCTTTTGTCTTTAGATCCAATTTGATGATTTGGTTCTAAGAAGAACTTTTACTTTCTGTAGACCCAATGATCAAGATCCATTTGGTTCCAGTGGTAATACTTTTTATCCTTTAGATCCAAAATGAGTTACTTTGATCTAACAATAATTTGTTCACTCTGATTAAAAAGTTCTTGCTTTGCTTCGGGCTGATTCTAGATGAATCGCTTTTAAACAAGATCCGTCAAGTGATAGTACGAACATATTTCCATTGGTTTATGTATTCATGTCTCATTAAACGTCGGAGGCTTATACAATCTTGTTCAGTATAATTAAATCCCAGATACCAACTTGGCACCCCAAAACTGTAACTACTGACTTTGAGAAAGCCCTTATGCTCGCTTTATCAAAAATTCCCTTTACTCGTGTGGATATGAGTGGTTGCCATTACCATTTTTGTAATGCAATTATTCGCAAAGCTAAGGCTTTAAGAAAACGAAACATAATAGAAGGATCGTTACTCTTTGCACTAAACTTCCCCTACTCCCTGAAAATTGTATAGAAGAGGGCTGGAATTATATTAAGAAAGAAATTATGCCTGACAACGATTTAAATAAATTCGTTAATTTATTCGAAAATAATTGGATGAAAGATGAATATTATAAAATCTGGTGTGTGTATGGACTGCGTCATCGCACCAATAATGCCGCGGAAGGTTGGAACCACAATCTAAATACTAACATAAATAAAAATGAGATGCAATTTTCGCAAATTTTGCATATCTTACAACAGGAATCATCAATCACTTCCTTAAATTGTAATCGACTGGAAAGATTTAACAAGTCATCTTACAAACGACGTAAAAGCAGTATTGAAAGTGACAATTGCATTTTGTTTGCTCAGATGCAACTTGTAAATGGGGATATCAATGTTGGCCATTTTCTAGATAAACTACGTTAATAAATGTATTTTATTAGAACTACCTATTGCGTTTAAATTATTTCTATTTATAGATGAATATTATGGCTAAAAAAGATTTTTATCTAATTATAGGTAAAAAGGTTTGTTAAATTCTGACTTCTCATTTACCAGTTATTGTAAAAGTGGTTTGTATTTAAAAATCTGGCCTTATGACGTCAGTTTCGTAGTTTATTCTCAGTAGATCCAATTTGTGACGCAATTTTTTTAAATAGATTTAATGAGAAAAAAGATTCTTAATGGAACCAATATGGGTCTAGTAATTTTGTAAGTAGATGCAATAGATCCAATTTGTGACGTTGTTTTTTAAAATAGATTTATTGGGAAAAAAAATTCTCAATAGAACCAATTGGATCTTGATCACTAGATCTACAGAGAGTAAAAGGAAATTTGGTGTTTTGATTGGATTATTATCAAAGAAGTACCTACTGTTTTTTTATAGAATAACGTTTATTATATATATTTAGGTAATTAGTTGCGTGAAATATATCGTAATAACTTTATTATCGAGCCAAAGCCGGTACAGTGTACAGTGAGCGCAAAATGAAGCGCGCAATTTTGTACTGTATTTGCATGACACTAAGGCGCTAAGGCTAGGCTAATTATTATTAATTAGTACTTTTGCATTTACAGAATGATAAAATATGGTCTAGTTGTAAAGTAATTATGTATTCTCCAACACGAGAAATCAGCGCAGCCATATGTTGCAGAATGCACCTTATAATTTTTTTTTAAGTGTAGACTTTTTGGTGGAAGTGATCACTCGCAATATTCAGTTGTGGTCCGCAAGCGTTTTGTTAGTACTAAGTACGTAATAGACAACTGCGTTAATCACCTGCACATGTTTTACACTGATCGATCATAGTGAAAATTATGCTAAGCGTTTCTACCTACTTGAATAGGAATAATTACTTAGTTTATAATAAACTAGTAGCTCCCCGCGGTTTCACCCGCGTAGTTCCCGTTCCCGTGGGATTACGGGGATAAAATATAGCCTATGTCACGCACTGATAAATTAGCTTTCCATTAGTGAAAGATTTTTTGAAATCGGTCCAGTAGTTTCGGAGCCTATTCATTACAAACAAACAGACAAATCTTTCCTCTTTATAATATTAGTATAGATTAAGTACCTACTTATAACTTACCTATATGTGAGGGGTATAGATTCAAAAGCGCCTCTGTCCAGTTTTTTATTTTTTTCACAATATACTAAAAACCTGTTGCGGCTACTACAGCAAGGTTTTATTTAATAATTAGATTTCATTTGATGTTAAATAATCTAAAGTTTAACAAAATTGCATTATCACAAAGCTTAGTTAACGTTATTCTTTATTATTGTAATTTTTTTTTTGGATAGAGTTGGTTTTGCGTCTAAACGTTGGATAGAGGCGGTTTTGCATTGTACTACTATGGATAGAGGCGGTTTTGGTTTCACATAACCTGGCCTTGTGGACGATTTTATGCGAGACTGTCAAGCAGTACTAGTATGGTTAAAGTAATGAAATGGGTGTGAAATCAGAAAACGTTTTATAAATGTTTTTATTAGTCTAAAATTTTAATAAAAGTATTATGTAATATAAAATATTCAAACGCCCTACAATTATCCTTCTAAAATAAAAACATTGTCTTCCTTAAAAATTAAACACAAATTCCAATTTCTTCCATATATTCACAGGGTTCTTCATTTTCGCCTTCACCAGGAGTAGTTTCGTCCAAAACATTCTTGTAAAATTTTAGCTGGCTAGAACCAAGTTCTGTTTTCCAATTATCACCGAAGTGTTTGCATAACAATTTATTCACGTCGATAAGTTTTAAGGCAGACACATTCACTTGTAACGGTGATACGTCTCTAACTTCAAAATCAGACATCGAGGTTACACCTCGTTTCATTACACTTTTGGAAACACCCATATCATTTTTATAATTTACTTCACCTCTTAATAAAAACCGCCCCGGCTTATTCTTTACTCTTGTCACATAATATCTCTTGCATTCGTTAAATTTAAAATGATATTGTGCTGGAGGCTTCATCACTTCACTACCATAAGTCTTCCAATCTTTCACTTTACAGTCTTCACCCAATTTTGTAACAACCCCATATCTCTCATAAATATTTTGATATTCAGATGGATCGAGTATAACCTCCTTATTTTTTACTTCCTTTTCAATGAACCCGAACACTCGGTCTGGCGGCATGAACGAATGCCCGGGAACAGGAAAAATGAGTTCAATAGTTTTAATATGTCTTGGAGCATACATTAATAACCAATGAGCAACCATTGATATCATTGTGCTATTTTTATTTTGTGACCCACATCCGTCAGCCATCATTCGGATCTTATTTTTCCCTGTCAAATCTGCCTTTGAGAGTAGATCAAAAACTGCCGATGCAATTTCATTCGAAGATTTAGCGTGGACATTTTCTGTCCATGTATATATGCGGACGTTTTCTTTTTGAAATTTATTTGTACTTGTACCTATCACGATAGTGAAGTTATAAATGTACAATTGCCGAGAGTAGTAAGCAATCTGGTCTGCAACTTTAGGCAAAACCTGATTTTTTTGACAATCAAACGAAATTGTAAACATTTCGTCATCAAGCTCCCGCAAAAACATATAAAAGCATTTGGCTTTCAATTTATGAATTCGTAATGCCGTCATGAGAGCCACTTTTTCAGTTTCCACCTTCTCATTTTTAATTTTCTCCGACAACTCACTACATTTTGAACAAATATCAACCCTAGGTGTTTTAAAACCAATATTATAGTGTACTGCAAAAATTCTTCTAAAAAAGCAATGTCGCACTTTAAGATTTTCATCCGTCTGATTTTCTTGATAAAGTCTCCACATTTTTTTTATGTTCAGGTCTGAAGATACATATTTTCTTGTTGACGTGGCTGATCTGCAGTAATGAGATTCAATACATTGAAATGTCTCGATGAATTTCATCACATTTTCTTTTTTAGCTAATGATTTTCTAGAAACTCTATCTCCACCTCGACGCTCTTGGGGAATTTGGCCCGATACTAAAAATTTCTTAGCTATGTTTCGGAGTCTATGGGTACCGACGCCTAATATTTTTTTAAAAGCGTTTTGACAAACTCTCACGAATTTGTACGGTTTTGTGTATGTACGAATATAATATTTCGTAAAAAATTCAGCTTCGGCACGGTTTTTTACTTTACGTCTTCGTCTCTGTGGTGTACTAACTTTTATGAATTTTAATATGAAATTGTCTTGATATACTTTATCCGCTTTGCCAAAAAATGCTTGGTGAAATTTTCTTATGTCTTGAGGATTTAAATCGTTGCATTTAAGTTTACCCAATTTTTTATGTACACAACTTTTTATATCATTTATATCCGGTGGTCTTTTAGCAGAATACCTGTAATATAAAAAAAACCGGTCAATTGCGAATCAAACTCAAGACACTAAGGTTAAATCTACAGTTTTTACATTAATTTAATGTTAACATTTTGAATAAAAGTAACTCATTACAATAAAATATTTTTTAGTTCTTTTAGTCTAGTCATTTGGTGCTTAAAAAGGGGGTTGCCTGGAAAGTATCTTGTTTGTGGGTCTCGTAAGTCGAAACTATTGATTATACAGAAAAAAAGGTTAGAACATAAATTGTAGAAAATGTTCTTTAGTTTCATTTATTCCTGAACTATTTCATCGTAAATTAAGTCGGGCAGGAAAAATTGACAAAAGTGTTTTTGGACCCCATTTTTCCAATATGGCGGCGCCAGCGGCAAAGATACGAGGTGGCAGTGAAAATTCGGAAAGAGCACATCAAAATCTATAAAACCACCAATTTTCAACACTCCCGGAAAACTTTCCAGGTAAAACTACCAAATGATTGTACTATTTTGACAGTGAAATTTTTTAAATCTATAAAATAATAAAATAATTTAAAAAGAGTAAATTGTTCCGTAAAGTTAAACAATCATCATAATAAATCTTATTGCAAGAGTGACATTGGCCGCGATATTGTTGCTTGGTCATCACGGTATTGACCCGTCCATTCATCATCTTCTCATACAAAACATGGTCAGAGAAACTTACCTTGCACGCTTTTGCACGTTACGTTTCCATTGTTTTTCATTGCGAATCCGTTTTCTTCCTTTATTATGCTGCACTGAGGCAATATTAACTTCCATTTTGCGTTCTTTTACTATTAAAAATCAATAAAATAACGGGACGAAATGTTCAAGAAACAACACGCGGGCGCCATTACGGTTACCAACACAGCCCGGCTCTGTGATTGGTCGAGGCGGGATACAAGCGCTTTTGTTACTACATTAAATAATAGAGGCGTTTTTGCACCTCACCGAGAATTTCAAGTTGAATTTAGTATGGGATAGAGACGGCTTTGTACGTATGTAATTATGTGAGATTATAGACAAACATTCAATGTGTTGCCATTAATCTAAAAACGTGTTGGGTAAAAAACTGGACAGAGGCGCTTTTGAATCTATACCCCTCATGTAGTCCGTGAATTGGATAGTAATTACATATATTCAATTACATTTATTTGCAGAAATATGTCACATCCTGATTTGTCCGGATTAGAATTGCCTGAGCATGCATCAGGCAGCTCAGTAATTTCTTTAATACCTACCATGAAAATTAGTCAAACTGATCAGATAAGATTTGATGGAATGATTGGTTATTCTGATGACTCAAACAATAGTCTTGTTGAGCATCCTGGACTATTCAAAATTGAACAAATCCAGACTTATGTAAGTACCTACTTACCAACTTTCTTCTGAGGCCACAAAATAAATATAATGTGTATTTTTTTATTTTTAACCCCCGACGCAAAAAGAGGGTTTTTATAAGTTTGACGTGTGTGTGTGTGTGTGTGTGTGTGTGTGTGTGTGTGTGTGTGTGTGTGTGAGTGTGTGTGTGTGTGTGCGCGTGTGCGTGTGTGTGTGTGTGTATGTAATGTAATTTAGTTTTTTTTTTATTAAAGGGGACTTACGTGCGAGTGTTCTTAGACATGTTTGATGAAAATCGGTTGACCCGTTTAAAAGTTATGGGGGTTTGAAAGTAATTGTGTTGGGGGTTTTTTAAATTTTTAATTAATTGTTATTTATTTTGTAGAGTGCAACTGAAACTGAAGAAAAAACTGAAGTTACACCATTAATAAGTACTAAATTCCATATCAATAATGATGATAATATGAAAAACAATCGTCCTCACCACAAAGATCTTGTTGACTTATCTGGAACCCCATCATTTATGAACATTTCCAATCTGTCTGAAAACATACCTTCAAATTTATCTATAGATGTACAACAATTGTTTTCAGACCCTTTTACTCCAGATATACAGGTATCTGTTTGATACATTCTAGTTGCTTACGATGAGATGCAAAGATTGAACTGGTAACATGTATTTACTCAGATTTTCTGTTATAGGTCGCGACAGCAATGACTGACTCTGACATAGGAGATTTTTCACCAAGTGATGAATCTGACTTTGTTCCAAAAAAAAGCCGATTACAATAGCGATGATAGCTTAGAAAAGGTAATTTCACTCTGTCTATCACTACACAGAACATAAATGTTTTTCTTTGATTTTATTTAAGAAACTTTCCTAAAGTAGTCCCACTGCTGGGCAAGGGCCTCTTCTCACAAGGAGAAGGCAAAGTGAAATGCGAAGTTTAGATGTTTATGCGTCAATCACACTGAACTTTTGTACACATGTAGCTTATAACCTGGATTAACACATAGGATACTATTTATCCCGATATCCCTACGGTAACGGGAGCTACGCGGGTAACAAAAAAATCACAGAAAATAAATTATGTCTATGGGCACAGCTAGTTTTAAATAAATTTATCTAAAAAAAATACATTTTGTTTCAGTCCTTTGACGATGAATATTATGATGACCCAGTGGTCGATGGGTTGAAAAAAAAACGCAAAAGAAAAATAAACGGTTACAAGAAAGAATGATAGAAGAAAATGTAGGTGAAAAAAGCCAGAACTTACTAATGACAGCGTTAGTGTAGCATTAGACGGAAATCAGGATTCTGGACAGGGTTATGTTGAAAAAGACTCTAAGCAAATGGCGGGAAAACGTAAGTGGGACCGAAGAAACGCATGTTTTTACTGTCAAGCAATTATAACTAATTATTCTAGGCATCTTTTACGAAACCACTCGAATGAATATGAAGTTATGCAGTATAAATCTATTGATGAAACAGACCCTAAATTACGAAAACAAAGACGACAAGAAATCACAGATAAATTGAGAAACAAGGCAAACTTTTTACACAATTCTAAAGTTAGTTTTGATCGGAATCCTGAATTAACCTTATTACCATCAAAACGAAACAACCAGGGTACCTCTAGTCCGTCAAATTACGCGACATGTAAAACGTGCTTGGGTACATTTAAAAGATGTTCATTTTTCCGATATTTAAAAAATTGAAAAGCAACAGAAAATTTTAATCAGTCACTTAAAAGAAAAGCATTATTTAATCACAGTGTAACAATCATCCCCAATACAGCTAACACATCCACTGAGCTAAAAGAACAAATATTATCACACCTTCGTTGCGATGAAATTTCACTAGTAGTCAAAAATGATCCATTAATAATGGCATACGGTGCTCGTCTATTAAAAAAGAAAAAAGAAAGACGTAGTCGAAAAGCAATTTGCTCAAAAATGAGGGATTTAGCTACTCTTTTTACTATTTTGCGAAAAAAAGACACAACTATAGAAAATCTAACTGATGCAATTGAACCTGAAAAATATACAACATTTATAAGTGCCATTAAAGAAATGTGTGGCTTTGATGAGCAAACGGGTATAGTCAAAGTTATAAGCATACCCGCACGTATGCGTCCCGCTATATTGGGATGCGTTGAAATATTATACTCAATCTATTATGGGAAATGATTCCACAGCCTATAAGGAAGCCTTTAAAAAATAACTAGATGACTTCAAAAGTCTAATTGAAATCAATTGGGAATGGGAAATTTCTGCAAACGCCGAGAAAACTAGAAAACGAAAGCACTTAACCAAAGAAGTAGTAATGCCGCTGGATATTGACATTAAAACTGTTATGGAAAAAATCCATGCACTAGAAATTAAATATGCGAGAAAATTGAGAAAAGACAGATGTATTTTAAATTATGAATCTTTGTGCAAAGTAACAATAGCTCATATTATTATGTTAGACAGAAAACGATCAGGTGACGTGGCTGAAGCCGAACTCGCGTTTTATATTAATAGGAAGAACGAAGAAGTGCCCGAAAAGGTGTTGGAAACTCTTACAGAAAAGTAGAGAAAGTATATTAAAGACTTGGACGTATTTCAAATTCCCGGTAAAAGAACAAGGGGTGTGCCTATATTATTAACAAAAGTAATGAGAGAAAACATAGATTTAATAGTAGCTTGTCGTGAAGATTTAAAAATTCTACACTCCAACCAATATTTATTTGCCAGGCCAGGTACACAAGAACCTTTTGATGGCGGTAAATGCTTAGAATTCATAAAAAAACAATATAATTTGAAACGCCCTGAAATGATTACATCTACCGGAATGAGACACCATATTGCTACAATGTCGCAAATTCATGCTAAACAAAATGATCGTTATACTGAGCAATTAGCAGGGTTTCTAGGGCATGACATGTCAGTTCATGCGCAAAATTATAGATTGCCTATGCAAGTACTCCAAAAAGCTGTGGTGGGGTCTCAACTTATGGAGTATGAAAATACATGTATAGAAAAGAAGGGAATGAAAACAAAGAGGATAGAAACGATTACATCTCAGTCATACCCAGAAGTTCAAAACATTGAGGAAATAGAAAGCAACAAACCTAACATCTTAAACCCGAAAATAACTATAAAAAACCAAGAATCTACAGCCAATAACAACATAAAGAGAACAGAAACTAGGGACTATGATAAAGAAAACTATAAAAAGCAAGTAGATTCAAGTGAGAACAATACTGATGAAGGTAAAGTAATTACGAAGGGACGCAAAATAACTGACAAAAAGCAAGAAGGTTCAAACAAGAACGATACTGATGAAGGTAAAGTAATTAAGAAAAGAAGCAAAATAACTGACAAAATGCTACAATATTCAAGTGAGAGCGATACTGAAGAAGAAAAAGTAATACAGGAAGTGGTCAGATGAAGAAATAAAATTAGTAAAAAAATATTTCCAATCCTATATAAATAAAAAAAAGAATCCAGGTAAAAGCAAATGTATGGAAGTTTTAAGTAAAGAGCCTTTTCTTAAAAATAGATCATGGATGCAACTAAACACCTATGTTAACAATATTTATAAGAAAAAGTGAATTTATTAATTTATTTTTGCGAAGATTGTGACACACACACCACTCACCACACACACACACACACACCACACACCACAAACCACTCACCACACATACACACACCACAAACCACTCACCACACATACACACACCACTCACACACCACCCACACACATACCACACACACATACCACACACCACAAACCACTCACCACACATACACACATACACACACACACCACAAACCACTCACCACACATACACACACACACACCACCCACACACACACACACATACACACACACACCACAAACCACTCACCACACATACACACACACACACCACCCACACACACACACATACCACACACACACACCACGCACACACACATGCCACAAACACACACACACACACACACACATACACACACACACACACACACACACACACACACACACACAGTTATTTCTTTTTGCTTCTTAATTAATAGGAAACTTACTTTTATTTTATTTTATTTTTTGCGAATTCATGCTGTTTGGTTTGTAATACGGAAACATGACCATCACCGGACTAAGCAGGTACCTTTGTTGTAAATTTTTTATTATTATTATTTTATAGTTTATCTTAATAAAACAATAATGGATCTCATGACTGGATATAACTAAGTATCCACCTTTGTTGTCATTTTTTTATTAATATTTTATAGTTTCTCTTAATAAAACAATAATGGATCTCATGTTGTCAATTTTTATTATTATTATTATTTTATTGTTTTTCTTAATAAAACTCAAATACTGATCTCATGACTGGCTTTTATTCTTCTTTACCTTATTTCGACGACGAAATCCCTACTAATATTATAAATGCGAAAGTAACTCTGTCTGTCTGTTACCTTTTCACGGCTAAACTACTGAACCGATTGACTTGAAATTTAATACAGGGGTAGCTTATGGTCCGGGAAAGAACATAGGCTACGTTTTATCTCGAAATTCCCACGGGATCGGGAACTATGCGGGTGAAACCGCGGGGCACAGCTAGTGGAGTCTATAATAAAACTAACTAAAAATAACAAAATAAAATATTTAAAATAATATAACCTACTTTAAAAACTTAAAAGGACCAAATAAATATTTGTCGAAGTCAATACAGAACCAGCATAACTATACTGAGAATTGGTACCTTTACCAACTTCAACAAATTAAATAGTTATTTGGTTCAATTTATGTACCCAAGATTTGAAGTCAGTTAAATTGTTCTTAAAATATTTTTCTAATCCTAACTAATCATAATAATAACTAACTAATTTATATGCGATAGTAACTTTGTCTGTCTGTCTGTTTCGCTTTCACGCCAAAACCACTGAACCGATTTAGATGAAATTTGGTACACAGGTAGATTGGACCCCGGGAAAGGCATATATCCCCGTGAGGACCTAAAAAACTTATATGAGGAGAGACGAAAAATCACTAAAAAAATATACTGATCTACAGCAGAATGAAAAATAATGTGTTGCACTCGAGTGCAATTTTGGTACTCTTTTGAGCTCCGGTTAAAAAGCAACTTTGCACTCATGTATAACAAATAACTATTCATTTAATTTTATAAAATACAATTTGTTTGTACCATTGTACTAATAAAGTTTATGATAAAAACAAATAACTCCACTTTTATTTTCAATTATTGCTTAAACCAAATCTAACAACTCCTTTTCTCACTATAAAAGCCAATGGTTATAAGAAAAAAAGTGTTTTTAGATAAATAAAAATCATACTTTTGTTTTTTCTTTATTCGTTAAATAAAATTTATTATAACGTTTTAAGTTTCTTCTGTAAAATTTGCTCCAGAGCAGTTAGTAGGTTTGCAAATTAGGGTATCGATATGTCACAGAGATCATCCTAGATTTTACAAACTATAGCGTGGTACGTTGGAGCAAAAAGTGTTTGAATCGAATTCCACCAGGGCGAATGACACTGCAGATACGAACTTTGTGGCGAAAATGTTTAAAATTACATGATATGCTACCTAAAAGTAAAAACTATGAAGGTGACAAAACAGAAAGTAAAATTAAAACAACAGTTAAATCTGAGAAGATACTATGTATTTCAGTGGCGAGGGGTAAAATTTTCCGAAAGGGAAGACGATCCAAAAAAAAAACGACGCCTACATAATTTTGGATGATATTGATTGCAAACATTTTTCCGTGACATTACTCAAGAAATATGTTTCTTGCTGATGTACGTTAATTTTAATATAAAAGTTACTGTTTATTATATTGACCATTTGCTATGTGAAAAGCCCATCAAAATCGGTTCAGCTGTATTGTTATTTGTTTGCTTACATAAAGATAAACACACAAATTTCAATGGATTTATATATTTTTGAATCCAAAATAACAAACACAGGAAACAAAACACTTTATGCTATATACCCCGTTATCATTTAAATATAAAAAAGAGATTAAAAAAATTAAACCAGAGACAGATCTCATAAAATTATATAATTAGGTGATTTGTATACTTTCTGAAGTTGCTGCCTCCTTTATGTAACTGAACTAACTATTAATAACAAATTTAACTCACTTCTACTTATGGGTGGCACTGGAGGTGCATAAAAAAAATATGTTTCATTTATTAGTTTTAATTCTGCCTCTTTACTTATTTTATTATTTAAATAAATTATATTTCACTACATTTTAATTCATTCATATTTTTATGTGTGTAATAGTTATAATGTAAGTAATTTAAATTTAAACTAAAAAATGCAACAAAAAATATGTTGCAATCATCAATTATGCATGCAATTTGGTATAAAAGTTCAGTTGTACAAGTTGAACCTATTTCAATAGACTGACATATTTAATTAAAAAAACTGTGCAGTTTTAAGAACAATACGAGTATACTTTCATACAGGTCGTTTGATAACCATTAGTTGAAATCAATCTAAAAAGATTATTACTTATCAAGAAATCACCCTACTTTCAAGTAGTATTTTAAGTCCAATTTATTAAATAAATTATTCTCACCTAGCAGGTTATCCAATAAGCAACAATTGCTCACTAAGCAATAAACTTTTGTTTTGTTTTATTTTAACTTGCACACTTCACAACACGAAAACCAATAATATCGAATTTAGGTATTTAACTCACTAATTATATCAAATTTACAATTGAGGTATACGTAATAATAACTTTACAAATACTACATAAACAAATAAGCCGCGTAAATAATATTATCATGTAAAATCGTAAAAATCAACAAAACAAAAACAAACTGAACGCGCGAAAACTTAAATGGCATGACATGACACTTGACAATGACATACGCGAATACACATTGCAAAACGTCAACAGCCGTGTTCTCTTCTCTCTCTTTCTCTGGTCTGATCCTTGGCTGGCACAGAATAATTAATAGTATGTAGTAGCAAGACGGTGGCCGAGCGTCTTATTTTTGGGCGTGAATTTGTGCGAATATGTGTCAATGTGTGCGTGAATTTTGTATCGGAACGGTTCTTTGTATGTAGTTGTGAATACGCTTTTGTATGGCGCTAGACCTGCAAGGGAAAACGTTTTACTCCAAGCGATTTTGAACCGTAACTCATAGCGTTTAATGATTATAATGATTTTGTTTCAGTATGAGGTAGTTAGATCGTTTCTTATACGACGAATATTACGCTATGCATTCTTTTCGTGAATTAATTATTATTTTAATTTGATTTATTTAAAAACAGTTAGTTTTTTTTTAAATATATGGTTATAAGTAAGTAGGTGTCGTTAATATTTAGTTGAAGTATGAGTGTTAAATAATTTAGAGTTTAGTAGTGTATGTTGGTCTGTTTTCAAAAGGGAAGACGGTAGGAATCGTCTTGTATGGACCCCTCGCCACTGATGTATTTGATAATACGTTTTTTTTTTTATTAAATGTCAACAAACTATATAAGTACTTCTCGTTTCGATAAGTAAAATCTTTTACAATTACATAAATAGATTATAACCATTACAATATTATTTTTCTGTGCGAGAATAGACTCAACATAAATTATTACATCGTCAAGGAGGGTAGTCCTTGAATACGTTTTTTACCTACCATCTTTTAATGGTAATTGACTAACTCATTGTTTGAAATAATCCTACTTAAACGGAGTTCTGTCGTTGTTTTACTTTTGTTTTACATCTGACATTTCAGATTCATTAGATTTGTAGAAATTGACACTTGGGCCGTGAGTTGTTGTAATAATAAAAATATAAAAAAAATTAGTTAAAATGCAACTTTTAGGCCATTCGTTTCAAGCTACGGAAATGCTGTTCTAGTTATCGAAGGGTACATAATGAAGCAAAACAAAAACAAGAACAATGTGCACTATTATTGGTGATGTGTTAATAAAACAATGGATGCAAAAGTACCGCAAATAGTATTTCAGTTGGCAGTTAACATATTTTATTAAAAGAAATGTCCAGCCACAATCATGCACCGGAACTTGGTAAGTTTCGTTATGAATTGCTCATTTGGGGAAGTGCAGAGCCGGAGTGCGTCAGAGCCTTATTAACATAATAAGTTTATTAAAACTTATATACCGGGTGTTTGGTAGAGGGTTGACCAAACCTGATGGGCGTGTTCCTAGGCCTATTTGGGAGATACAATTTCGCTAAAAAATTCATAGTTGTTAAAATAAAAAAAATATCGACAAAATAGTATTTTTTTATTTTTTTCCGAAACACCCGGTATATCTCTTGATAAACTATGCTTCAATTACAAGTACTATTTGTATGCGGTGTCTATCTAATTTTGTGTGTATTTGCATTTTAGACTGAGTTGACGAAATAATATTAAGGAATCGAATAAAAACTTCAGCAGCACTAAAGCAATTATACGCCCGGTGAAATTATAAGGGAGAAATCATCTGAATTAGCTCCAAGTAGCACAAGCTGCACAAGTGCAATTCCGAATAGCAATGCCCCAGATCATTAAGAGAGAAAGAAGAAAGATAAGGCCTAAGGTAGTGGTCCCACCGCGGGTATGAGCGAGTAGCGAGTACTCGCCGGGCAAGTGTGCGAGTGAGCGATCAGCGAGTAGCGAGTACTCGCCGGGCGAATGTGCGAATAAGCGAGTACGCGCCAATTTGCTAAGCTAGTAAGAATCACTCGCCAACACGAGTAAATTTTTGTAACTCAGCGACAAAATTTGTAAAGCGACTACTCGCCGGCGGTGTGGACAGGCGAGTAAGCTGCCCGACGGTTGTAGTCGGGCTCGTGTATATTAGGCTAATTTTTCGATAAATTTCTCTTGCGCGATTCAGGACTCTTCCGCTTTAGTTCCTAAGTGACGGATAGATGTCACCTTTAGTATTTAGTTCCTATGTGTAATGTTAATGTCGCCACACTTGATAACATATTTTTATGCAATAAGTACCGGTATTTATTTTAGTGTTCATGCGAATGCATCACAATTTTAAGTAATGGACAACTCGCCAGTATGTTGTGGCGAAATAGCTCCTATCGATTTGTAAGAGATATTTTACTGGCGGGATGTCACCTAAGCGATTATTTAGGCTTAGGCTATATATGCATCTATTTTGTTTACACGGAATGTACATTCACTGTCCTTTTCTTGGGCGAGAAATTCGCCGATAGTTCATCGCTCACTCGCCCGCGGTGGGACCAGTGCCTAAAGAACGTAACAGCTAGTCTGAAGTGGTACATATACCAGAAAAATAAACAAAAATCAATGGTGATAACGTTTTGCTTATAGAGTCGTTATGCAATCTAGTCCTTACGAACCTAACCCGATTTGGCACCTGTACCCATATTTGAAAAGAATTTTGAACAAAGGTTCAGAGTATTTAGACTATCTAATCAAGATGGTACTGTAGTGATTGATTACAAACTTTTTGTAATCAAGAAGAAAAAATATTCAATTAATTATATTCAAATTTAAAATGGACGTAGTAATCGAATAAGTAAAAAAGTGAAGATTTCTGGCAGATAGATCGGGACTGTGATCTTGAATGTATATCTTTACTGTGAAAGTGAATTGAATTAAATATAAAGTGAAATATAAGTGCTCCTTGTTATTTGAATCCTCTCATAGGTTAAGTGTGTCCTTAATAGTTTGATCCTCAGGTTAAATATCCCGGGCACGTCGTTCGACGTCATAGTACCTATCTTGGCGATGGTTCTTTTAAATATGCACCAAAATCTTTCTATCAGCTTTTCAGCCTGCATCTTGATTTTGGGTCAGACGAAAATGCAACAAATATTTGTCAAGTTATTTATGGTTTGTTGCCGAATAAGAATGAACAGACGTATGTTCGATTATTCTAATTAATTAAAGATTTATTGGGCTTGAATATGGGATCTTTCAAGTGTGATTATGAAATTGCAATAATAAATGTAATTAATACAATTTTTCCGGGTGTACCTATCCATGGATGTTTTTTACATTTTCAAAAAGCCGTGAAACAGAAAGCGGAAGAAGTGCACGAACAAGAAGTGTTACGGGAATATTACGTTATCTCCAGAAAAAACGATCACGAAAGCAGCTCGCCACGATGACCAATGTCTTCCAAACCAGAACAAAAATATAATACGGAAGGACGTAGTACGAAAAAATGTAAGCGAAGATTTGAGACCTGTACCGCAGCAATTCTCGTTCGAGATCAAGTCTTGATGACATAAGGTGGGTTGTTTTGTGAAAATTTGTATTTTTTTTATTTGCCAAGAGATGCTATACCTTTAAATATAAATATAAAGGATTCGAACAATATTAACCTGATATAGTAACTCGTATAGTACGAGTTTACAAACACTCGTACTATACTATATAGGTGTCCTAGCTTATTTTTAACGTAAGTACTAGTTATAAATCTGGACAAATGATTAAACATGGTTTTTATCGATTATTGGGCTTTGACTTTATGTTAATGAACTCCTTTCTGCTTTAACACATTGGTACTATTTATAATATTATAAGTTAGTTATTATTGATTATAGATATAGATATGGAAGATAGTCCGTCAGTACAGCAGATATCAGCGGTCCGCTAACCATAATAACGTCGCAGAGAGGTGGTACAATATTCCTTAAAAATGGATACCGCTACAATAAAAAGAGAGTCAACGTTACTACTGGACACACTATATGGTTATGCTGTAAAAGAAATATTTGTAGTGCAACTTTAGTAATAAACTCGGATGGGGTTGTAATAAAACAGCCATCACATGACTGTGCGTCTGATGCTGTAACAAATGAATTAAAAAGTACTTTGTATGGATGCAGACAGAGGGCTATTGCTGAAAGTATTGCCATGCCGACAATATACTCAGACACGATATAAAGTACAAAATAATTGATTATTTATTAATTATCTAGGTACATAAATTGGGTTTTAAACGTTCCGAGGATAAGTACCTATTTTGCGGATGATTCGGCACCTAACAGTTTAGAATGGTGACGTTTCATCCGAGGATAAAATATTCTGCGGATGATCCGTCACCTTACTATTTGAAAGGGAGACGTTTCATCCGAGGATAAAATATTTTGCGGATGATCCGTCACCTAAGTCCTTTTGTAGAGGAAGACTTACTTTCCACAAAAAAATAAAGTTAATTAAAAAAAAGAAACAGACATAAAGCACTAAAATGTTCGAAAATAATTTGAAATAAACGATATCTTTAATACATATTTACAATTTGTAATTAGTAACTTTTGGAGTCGGTGCCAGCAAAAGCCTTAATTAATAGAATAGGCGCGTTCCGTACTACCTTCTAAAGAAAAAAAACTATCCTTGGCTGGCCTTGGCATCCTAAAGTTACTAATTATAAATTGTAAATATGTATTAAAGATATCGTATGTTTTAGTGCTGAAGTCGGTTATTACTTTTTAAAATTAACTTTATTGAATTTACATTAATTTCCTACATAAAAAACGTAAACGGTTGGTTACCTCCCAAAAGAGTTGAAATCTAAAGGTTGGCTATATACTTCAAATAGAACAAAAATTAGCACGTTTAATCAATATTTTGAAAACACTTGGCTAAAGCCGAGTGTATATTTAACTGATACATGGTGTTTCCACGACGTAACTTACAAAACCAACAACGTATGCGAGTCTTGAAATTCAGGTCTCAATAAAAATAAAAACAAAACCAAACATTGCTGTACTATTGAAAACTCTGGCCAAGGACTCCAACTACTATTTTACGTTTTGGGAAAAAACAATAATATCACAAAACGGACAAATGAGGCGATATTGCAGTAAAAAGCAACTGAAAACGCAATTCGAGGGTTGATTGATTACGATATCACTATTGCTCATTGCCTTGAAAATATAAAATAGTGAAGATGATTAGAAGAAAATTAACATTTTTTTAGTAAAAATTAAAAGAAAATACTCGGAGCACAAATTAAAATTATTTAGTTGATCTTTACTTGTGGGAGTATTGTTTTGTTTTATTGATTTTTGTCATTTTTGTGACTTTTAAATAGACTGCCAAACGGCATCAAATTGTTTTACCCATAGAAATGATTCCCACAAAAATCAACCAAATCAAATATTTCATCGACGAATACAATTACCAAGAGAGACGAAACTCTGATCAAATATGCAGTTGCCATGCATTTGGTGTATGAGAAATAATCAAGCTTATCAAGCTAAGCTATATTAAATGTGACGGCAAATTGATACCATCATCAGGATTGGCCATCGTAGGGCGTGTGGGCGAACAATAAAATAATAGTCTTTGATTGAAGGTAAAACACTTTTATTTAGATAGCAGTCTCAACACAAAATCAACTCACGAATCACAATTCCTTAAATTAAATAAAATTATTCCTTTAATCAGACTGTAATTAACAAACGGGAATGTCCTTGGATGACGCGGAACAAAAACGATCCGTCGAATCCGTGGTGCGAACTCGAAGGCGGTTACAAATTGAATGCCGCCAACATGGCCGCTAACCAACGACACGACGTTCCGTCAGAACGACAGCATCTGTCAATCTCGTTCCGCAAACTCGTTCATTCTTAACTTATGCGCTGTCACTTTCAATCACGTTTCAAAAACGTCAGTTTTGACGTTTATTTAAAATGCGCCGTCAAATGCATTGGATATTGCAACCAGTGGCATGCATCCGTCGTAGTGATAATAAACACACAATACCAATAATTTCATGATCATTGTGCCGTGTTGGGTTTTGATCAAGATTTCTAACACGAACCCGGGAAAAAAAACATATGACAAGTGGAAACTTCTGATGTAAGTGAATCACCATTTCTTCCACTGTAACAAAGATTAAGATTTTTTATTTATGTAAATAAATTCAAAAACAATGCTTATATGACATCGCAATGGTTTAAAAGTTACAACAATACAAGAATAGAATAATATCACCAACGACATAGGACTAAAGTTTTACCAAGGCTGGCACAGCAAATTCGTATCAGCTCATAATGTCAACTTCTCATAATGTCAACCCGACAAAAATGCACATTTCCTATAACGTCAACTTCCTAGAATGTCAACTTCGCAAAAAGACAACTTCTCGAAATGTCCACTTCTCACAATGACAACTTCGTATTTGGTCAACTTCTCATAAAGTCGACTCTTAAATGATATATTCGCAAAATGACAACTCTTCGTAATTTGCACTTTAAGTGGCTTATCAATTAGAAAAGTCAAGTATTTATCATCAAGCACCATCACAAAATTAGAAAAAAAATAAGAATCCGACTTCTGCACTAATAAAAAGTAAGAAAATATTTTTTATAAACCATAATCTTATTACAAAACTTCTTTATAACCACAAAGGTATAAGAACTTTTTAGAAAATTAACCAAAGTCAAAATAAAAACGAAAATAGAGGCTGACGTTTATACTGTCTACTTCTTAATTAAAATATCTATGCAAACTAATCTGATGCAGTGTTTGTTTGTAACATCTACATTTTTTTTACTATTATATATACTTTATATATATATATATATATATATATATTTATATATGTGTAATAGGTACCTATTAAAATACTAAAAAAAACATTTTTAAAAATTTTGTAGTTTCGGGTTTATTTTGGTGTATGTTGACGAATTAAAAAACGACTTTTTTATATCTAAAACCCATGAATTGTGAACAGCATTTGATTTAAATACGAAAGTATACAGCCAAAAATTTTCATCCAGAAATTGTTATGGTATCAAGAATATCGCAAGCAAAACCACGGGTCACAGTTAGTTTTACTATACATAATGTCAATCGACACCCCCAGCCTACAATGTTCCGGGTTTATGAAGTAATAGTGCATTTAATATAATTATAGCTCTTTAAAAAGTGTTATGAAATCATGTCTAGCGACTTTGAACTTATTAATAGTCAAAAAGGTCGTCAGATATTAATGCGTAAAGATGGACATCGTTATACTCAACATAAAATAAATTAAAAATAAATCTAATAAGCCTAAAAGATATAATAAATGACCAACATACTAATCAAGACCTGAAGAAAGAAAAATATATACTAGAAAACGATGTTTATTACAAAAATAACAAAACTAGGAAAAAAAACATCCTTACAGAACAGTTAAGTAAAAAACTGATTAAAAATATCCATGAGTATTACTGCCACGTTGGAAGAACACAAATGATAAATAAGATAACACCATTCTACACTGCAAAGAATATCACCACAAACATAAAACAAATCTGCGATGATTGTGAAACCTGTAAGAAGAATAAAACAAGAAAAAATCAATCTATGGCTTAAT
The DNA here is from genome assembly GCA_958496195.1 of Timandra comae. Lineage (NCBI taxonomy): Eukaryota > Metazoa > Arthropoda > Insecta > Lepidoptera > Geometridae > Timandra > Timandra comae. The sequence goes on along the minus strand of OY292353.1, from coordinate 8,831,637 downwards.
ATCATATTTAGGACCAGCAAAACAACCATTTGAGATAGTATCTATTGACACTATAGGAAGATTTGACATCTTCTAGTAGACCACTTTACAAGATATGCAATTATTACTACATCAAAGACACAGAACTCTACTGACTTTATTAAACTGATAAGGAAGGTCTCTCAAAATTACAAGATCTATACAATATTATCGGAACAATACCCAGGTATAAACTCCAATGAATTCAAGGAATTTCTCAAACAAGAATATATTAAAATGATTTTCACGGCAGTGGATACACCGTTTTCAAATGGGCAAAATTAAAGGCCAAATCAAAGGACCAATTGTTGTCAATAAATCCAATTTCTTCACATCTCTTGCTCTTTTGATTTACTTCTTTGAGTATCATCATGATAGAGTTCCTTGATAGAGAACAAATCTCCGCAGGGATTACTGTGACCATAACAACAGCAGTACCCAGAATGTTATCGACTGCAGTTGGATAGGGGGATAATGTCCAGTCTGTTTTTAAGGAGGACACCATAATCTCAGCTGCTTATTGGATTATGAATATAACTACTTCTCCCTATGTAAACTATTCTGAAACTGTAGCCCCTGGAACGACGAGCAGTCAGGGGCAACAATTGACCGCATTTACAGGTCTTGCTTATTTGATGGGTCTCGTGAAAGAACCCACTCTAGAAAACAGGCCAGCGTGCTCAAAGAGATGGGCAGCAGGTTAAGCCAGCGTGGGAAAGACCAACATGGTTGGAGAGAACCTCATAAACACCGTTTGGAAGGCTATCATAGACAGCAAGGCAGGGTTGTATAGTCATACCTCAATTCGTCGTGAACTTCTCCAGGGTTACATGGCAGGAAGTGTTTATAGTATAAACTTAATGTAAACTTTGTTTACATTAAACAAAGTTTTTATTGTATGAAGTCCCAAGTACGGCATCAAAATTTCTAAGGTTAGGATTGCAATACAAAAATAAAAAAAACAATTATTATGCAATAGCTAAAATAAATAAAAAAAAACAAATATTAACAGTTGCTATGCAATAGCTTTATTGCATAGCAATTTTATCAACTAAAAGCGGTAAAGCTACCGCGGCAGTCCCCGAGTGCCACACGTTTTTTTTTTCTGCTTGTTCACTCATAGGAATTTACTTATACGACCAAAGTCAAAAGATAGTAAAAATATGGGTCGTGGCAAACCCGTGTGTGAAGAGCTACGAAAGCGAATAGTTTGTGGGGTCGATGCTGGCAAATCAAGTTACCAAATATCTAAAGACTTGATACTTCCCAGATCTACAGTTCAATCTATTATTCAGCACTATAAAAAGAACGGAACAACTTCTTGTTTAAAGAAAACTGGTCGACGACGCATCACGAGTGCAGCAGAAAATAAAGTCCTGAAGAAAATTATCAAAAATAATGAATTATTCCGATCTGTCCCACTGCTCTGTCCCACCGGTGGGACAGATCGGACAAAAAAGTTTGATCTGTCCCACCGTTTCCGATGGTGGGACAGATCGATTCAATTCCATAGTGTTTGATCTGTCCCACCGTCGGTATTAGTGGGACAGATCGAACTTTTTAATTCCTATTTGTCCCCCCCATGGAATAAAAAATAATTATTATGTATATTTTATTAAATTTATTTACGTTCTTAAAAGTAATGCAATCATAATAATATTCACTCCGCACAGGAATCCAACGAATCAAACCCAGAACCTTACAGATAACCAGCCCAGCATGGAGACCACTCACTCTGCTTTCTAGGTCGTCATAAAAATAAAATAACATAAAACCTTGCTATAAATGTAAATCTCAGTAGATATTGTACATATTACAATCATTTTTCTGATTTGGCAATACAACCATTTATCAGGATCGGGGTGGACTAATAAACTAAAAGTAAATAATCTCAACTTGTGCACATGCTTCATTATTGCACTGTATTTTGCGAATCATCCTTTATTAGATAAAGTTCATAATTACTTGCATTGTATTGTTGTTTACAGAAAAAGATCACTTATTTCCGGGAAATCCTCAGTCAAATATCATCAGTTCAAATAAGCAATAGATTTTAAACTAAATAAACATAAGTATTTACCATAGCGTATGTCCGCCGCGCCGGGTAGTGATAAAGAGCACAAACTCTATGTTGAAAAGAGTCAACCTTTGGGGATGGGATGTCATTGTCAAAATATTTTTAATAAGGGTGAAGTGTGTGTAAGGGTAGATACACATAAATGGGCCGGCATTCAAAAAACAGCCAGCCGGGCGTTAAAATCGGAATGTAGATGAACATTTCCGTGAAGCACAAGCAGCGTGGCGCAGGAGTTAAGGCTGTTGACTTCCAATCGGAAGGTGCCTGGTTTAAACCCCTTCACGTACCAATGTGTTTTCGTTTTCAATTTGTTTACGTTTACAAGGCGCTCTTACGGTGAAGGAAAACATTGTGTAGAAACCTACACACACCTGGGAAGAAATTATAAGGTTGTGAAGTCGACCAACCCGCACTTGGCCAGCGTGGTTGACTAAGGCCTAATCACTCTAATTCAGGGTAAGGTATTTTGATGTTTTAAATGTGGGACGAGTAAGAATACTCGAATAAACTACCCGATCTGCACAAGCCGATAAAGTGCAGTTATTACTTCGGGTCGGTTTTATTGTTCGTTAAATAATTCCGAACCGACTATGCCGCTGTATGTGTAGCTACACTTACTAAATGGATACGTAATTTGCAAACGAATTGTTGGATATTCAGAATAAACTGAAAAGAAATTACAGCCAGGTGAGTCCAAATATTTTTTTACACATCACGCGACTTTGGAATATTGCAGAAAGTGGGGAATACAAAACTGGCGAACTTATAATCATGAAACAAAACAAAAGTTATTCAGTAGTACGACTTTGTATTTTGCAGATTACAATAACATGTCGGACATACCTGGAACTTCTGCCACAGTAGATATACAATGGAATTTTATTAATAGAGGTGGGGGTCAGGTGCTTTTGCATGCTGGTCATCAATATTACAAAAAGAAAACTTTCAAAAATGGAGCAAGTTTATATGAATGTTACCAAAGAAGGCAAAAGTGTCGTGGATCGGTTAAAATTATGGTAAGAAACATGTAACCTACTATTACGAGTATTAAGTGATTTATGAATGTTTATTTTTTTAATATCTATTATGTACAGGGTTATTGGTTAAGTCGACCTATTCCCGTCAAGGCGTGGGCCCATATCCTGGTTAGCCAGAAGTCTGGACTTAACCCTCATGGATTTTTATGCGTGGGGGTACATAAAGAGTCTCATGTACAGTGAGCCAAACCCAATTTCATCAATTGAAGTACTGAGAGACAGAATCATTAATGCGGCCAATGAAATAAGAACAAAATTAATTACTGGTGTAGTGAAAACTGGTCTTCGCAAAATAATGCGAAGATGTGTGCAAGGCTGGGGCCGACATGTCGAACATGAAATTTAGACTCAAAAATGGTGTGTGTAGTACTTAAAAGTTTAATAAGTTTAGTATCTTGTTCTGTATGCTGACCTATTGTTTTATTTAACCTCCCCGGTAGCCTATAAAACTACATGTTTTGTACAAAATTTCGATAAAACCCTAGGTTGTTATAGCTCGTTGGATAGCCGATGAAACGTAGATATTTTTAGGCACATCTGCCAAACAGGTGCCATATATTTTTTTCTAGATATCCTTGAAAGAAAAATAAACTTTCTGATTGTTATTATTTTTTAAAAGTTTTAATCGTCTACAACTACTTATTTATTTATTTTAGGTACAATATTGGTTATTGGGATCACAAAGCACCTTATTATAAACGCAAAAATCAAGTAATAGTAATAATAAGACATGCGCATTTGAAAATATTAAAGCTTATAGCCGAAGATCCGGTGATTTTTATAAAAACAAATGTAGGGTACCTACTTATATACATATATAATACTTATTATTATTTTAATATTTAATTTACATATTTACACACTAAATATATTATTAATATTATATACATATATAATATATACACATAAATATATCATCAAGAAAATCATAATTATTAATTGATCTACAACATAACATTACATTATTATCTACATATTCACTGCAACTAATTAACCTAATATTATATAATTATAATATTACCTGAGTAGTACGGACAAGTAACAAACACAGAAACGTAATACACTGGAAACGCGCGCTCGACCGGTCCGGCGACTCGGGCGCATACGCGAGACTCGAGGAGCCGTTCGGAAAAGGTCGTCTTCAGTCGGCCGTAAGACGTTCTGAGCACCACCTGTGTCGCTTGCTTACACCGCTTACGCTTTCGTGTCAATTTATGTGAACTGTTCTTACTGTACTATCGCTAATTCTATTTCTATTTACTCCTTCTAAACTATCTTAGTGTGTATTACTGTGTAGTGACTATATTCTATCTGTGCTGTGCTAATAAACTCTTATTGTGCATATACCTACGGACTTCTTCATTTCTCCACCTGAAGCTAAGTAATATAAACACTCACACTACACACCTACAACTGGTGACCCCGACGTGATACGTCTGGTCGGAGGATCCTCCCTTTTCAATGGGGATTCCCTCATCCCCATTGAAAAGGGAGGATCCTCCGACCAGACGGGTGTTATGTCTGGTGGGCCGCTGCCCGACGGTTGTAGTCGGGCTCTCGTATACATAGTTAATTGCGCTGTAAATTTCGCTTGCGCGATTCAGGACTCTTCAGTTATTTTCCCTCAGATGCAGATAGATGGCGCTGTTTAGTTCCTTATGTGGTGTGTAGATGTCGCCACATCACTCCCCTCCGAGACCGGAGGTCGATAGCAGGTTGAGTCGTCCATCTTGAGATGCGTCCATCTTGAGATGTTAGCCGGGCCAGTGGAATGTTCCAGTGAGTCGGAACTAGATGCCGCATAGTTCACGGTGAGTCGGAACTGCGTGCGGTGGTACTGCGTGTGCTCCAGTGAGTCGGAGTGTTGCAGTGCTGCGTAGTGGCTGACTGCTGCGTAGACCAGGAGAGAAGTGCGTCTCTGCTTGCTGACCGGCCGAAGTGCAGTATGCTGTGCCATAGTCGCTGAGAAGGCTGTAGGTGCTGACCAGGTATGCGCGTTCGCTGCATGCTTGTGGTCAGGAAACCCGTAGTAGCCGTGGATGCTGGCGGCTGGCTGTATGACTCGCTGCTCGAGAGCTTGAGGAAGTGATGACGTCACGATGCGTAGCGTTGTGAAGACTGCGCTGACGTTGACGTTCTTGCGGATGGGGGATGACGTCATGATGACGTAGATTTCTGAAGGTTGCGCTGATGTTCATGCTCGGGGTCACCAGTTATGGGGATGAGGGAATCCCCATTGAAAAGGGAGGATCCTCCGACCAGACGGGTGTTATGTCTGGTGGGCCGCTGCCCGACGGTTGTAGTCGGGCTCTCGTAAACATAGTTAATTGCGCTGTAAATTTCGCTTGCGCGATTCAGGACTCTTCAGTTATTTTCCCTCAGATGCAGATAGATGGCGCTGTTTAGTTCCTTATGTGGTGTGTAGATGTCGCCACACAAATAAATTGAAATATCTCTTAAACGGTTAGGTTTAGGGTAGGGTGTTTCATGGTGAAATCAGTCGGAAACAATGTAAACTACACGTCCTTGACGGGAATAGGTCGACTTAACCAATAACCCTGTATAAAAATCAATTGCTGTTCGTTAGTCTCGCTAAAACTCGAAAACGGCTGAACGGATTTATCTGAATAAATGAATTCGAACAATTGCCGGGAACACGGGAACGGGTGCTACGCGGGTGAAACCGCAGAGCACAGCTAGTATTATATATATTTAATTCGCCTTCAGCGTTGTAGGTGTAGGCTGAATTTTCTGCACGATGACTTTATGTAGAAACTTATATTTGATTACAGAATAATACTATTGTTACGAGAAATTCGCACTCACATGCCCCTGACTTAGCTAAAAATATAATGGATGAAAAATTAAATGAAGTGAAACGAGACGTTACAGCAAATGATGCTTGTATAAGTGTACCAAGTATTTATAAAGAAGCAATAGGGGCTATGAAAGACGACGCGGTTTGGATTTAATTAAAATAATACCAAAATTTAAAAATATTAAGAGCACACTATATAAAAAACGAAACGATGCATTACACATGCAAAAAATAACTTTTAATAATCTAAATGAAGTAATCATACCTCCTAAATTTATACCTTTTGTTTTAGCGGACTATAGTCACCAAGGCTATAGAATAATAATGTTTAGTGCCGGAGCCATGAGACCCCTTTTGGGTACTCTAGAAAATTTTTTAGGTGACGGAACCTTTAAAAGCTGTCCGAAACCTTTTCTCCAAATTTATAGTATACATGCTGATTTCGGTAGTAAAACTGTGACTACTGACATTGTGCCCGTTATATACGCCTTAATGAGCCACAAAGATCAAAAAAGTTACGAAATTTTATTTAGTATGATCAAATCCCAAATTCCAGATTGGAAACCAAATACGTTTAAATCCGACTACGAAATTGCAACAATGAAGGCAATAAAATTTTTTTTCCAGAAGTCATAGTTAAAGGTTGTTTCTTCCACTACAGCCAAGCTGTGTGGAAGAAGGGAGCCGCTCTTGAGCTAACCAAAACAAAAATGTTGAAAAGGCAAGTTGCATTGAGCGCCGTATTGCCACTCATACCTCATAGTCAAATTTTAAATGGATGGGCTTATATCGCATCGGAAAGTCCCAATGATGACCAAAGTAAAAAATTTCGTCTGTATATGATCAAACAATGGATCAAACCGCGTGATGCTGAGTTCAGAAAAACCTGGTGTGTTTTTAATGAACCTCATCGAACCACAAATTTTCTGGAGGGCTGGCACCATGCGTTAAATAACGCAATCGGCAAAAAAATACCTTTTTTTTTTTTAATATGCTTTTGGTTATGCTACAAAAGGATGCAGATTTCTATAGAGTCATATCACAACAGATACAAAACCAAGTATCTCCAACGTTAAATAATCGAACAAAAAAAAGTATTCTTAAAGACGAATACATAAGAACTTGTCAAATGCAGTTTGAAGCTGGTGAAATTACTGTTGGTCATTTATTGGAGAAATTGCGATAAAATTGGCATTATTCATAAAATACAGTGCAATAATGAAGCATGTGCACAAGTTAAGATTATTTACTTTTAGTTTATTAGTCCACCCCGATCCTGATAAATGGTTGTATTGCCAAATAAGAAAAATGATTGTAATATGTACAATATCTACTGAGATTTAAATTTATAGCAAGGTTTTATGTTATTTTATTTTTATGACGACCTAGAAAGCAGAGTGAGTGGTCTCCATGCTGGGCTGGTTATCTGTAAGGTTGTGGGTTTGATTCGTTGGATTCCTGTGCGGAGTGAATATTATTATGATTGCATTACTTTTAAGAACGTAAATAAATTTAATAAAATATACATAATAATTATTTTTATTCCATGGGGGGGACAAATAGGAATTAAAAAGTTCGATCTGTCCCACTAACACCGACGGTGGGACAGATCAAACATTATGGAATTGAATCGAGTTCGATCTGTCCCACCATCGGAAACGGTGGGACAGATCGGAATAATTCCTACCTAAAAACTATGAAGGTGACAAAACAGAAAGTAAAATTAAAACAACAGTTAAATCTGAGAAGATACTATGTATTTGATAATACGTTTTTTTTTTTATTAAATGTCAACAAACTATATAAGTACTTCTCGTTTCGATAAGTAAAATCTTTTACAATTACATAAATAGATTATAACCATTACAATATTATTTTTCTGTGCGAGAATAGACTCAACATAAATTATTACATCGTCAAGGAGGGTAGTCCTTGAATACGTTTTTTACCTACCATCTTTTAATGGTAATTGACTAACTCATTGTTTGAAATAATCCTACTTAAACGGAGTTCTGTCGTTGTTTTACTTTTGTTTTACATCTGACATTTCGGATTCATTAGATTTGTAGAAATTGACACTTGGGCCGTGAGTTGTTGTAATAATAAAAATATTAAAAAAATAGTTAAAATGCAACTTTTAGGCCATTAGTTTCAAGCTACGGAAATGCTGTTCTAGTTATCGTAGGGTACATAATGAAGCAAAACAAAAACAAGAACAATGTGCACTATTATTGGTGATGTGTTAATAAAACAATGGATGCAAAAGTACCGCAAATAGTATTTCAGTAGGCAGTGAACATATTTTATTAAAAGAAATGTCCAGCCACAATCATGCACCGGAACTTGGTAAGTTTCGTTATGAATTGCTCATTTGGGGAAGTGCAGAGCCGGAGTGCGTCAGAGCCTTATTAACATAATAAGTTTATTAAAACTTATATACCGGGTGTTTGGTAGAGGGTTGACCAAACCTGATGGGCGTGTTCCTAGGCCTATTTGGGAGATACAATTTCGCTAAAAAATTCATAGTTGTTAAAATAAAAAAAATATCGACAAAATAGTATTTTTTTATTTTTTTCCGAAACACCCGGTATATCTCTTGATAAACTATGCTTCAATTACAAGTACTATTTGTATGCGGTGTCTATCTAATTTTGTGTGTATTTGCATTTTAGACTGAGTTGACGAAATAATATTAAGGAATCGAATAAAAACTTCAGCAGCACTAAAGCAATTATACGCCCGGTGAAATTATAAGGGAGAAATCATCTGAATTAGCTCCAAGTAGCACAAGCTGCACAAGTGCAATTCCGAATAGCAATGCCCCAGATCATTAAGAGAGAAAGAAGAAAGATAAGGCCTAAGGTAGTGGTCCCACCGCGGGTATGAGCGAGTAGCGAGTACTCGCCGGGCAAGTGTGCGAGTGAGCGATCAGCGAGTAGCGAGTACTCGCCGGGCGAATGTGCGAATAAGCGAGTACGCGCCAATTTGCTAAGCTAGTAAGAATCACTCGCCAACACGAGTAAATTTTTGTAACTCAGCGACAAAATTTGTAAAGCGACTACTCGCCGGCGGTGTGGACAGGCGAGTAAGCTGCCCGACGGTTGTAGTCGGGCTCGTGTATATTAGGCTAATTTTTCGATAAATTTCTCTTGCGCGATTCAGGACTCTTCCGCTTTAGTTCCTAAGTGACGGATAGATGTCACCTTTAGTATTTAGTTCCTATGTGTAATGTTAATGTCGCCACACTTGATAACATATTTTTATGCAATAAGTACCGGTATTTATTTTAGTGTTCATGCGAATGCATCACAATTTTAAGTAATGGACAACTCGCCAGTATGTTGTGGCGAAATAGCTCCTATCGATTTGTAAGAGATATTTTACTGGCGGGATGTCACCTAAGCGATTATTTAGGCTTAGGCTATATATGCATCTATTTTGTTTACACGGAATGTACATTCACTGTCCTTTTCTTGGGCGAGAAATTCGCCGATAGTTCATCGCTCACTCGCCCGCGGTGGGACCAGTGCCTAAAGAACGTAACAGCTAGTCTGAAGTGGTACATATACCAGAAAAATAAACAAAAATCAATGGTGATAACGTTTTGCTTATAGAGTCGTTATGCAATCTAGTCCTTACGAACCTAACCCGATTTGGCACCTGTACCCATATTTGAAAAGAATTTTGAACAAAGGTTCAGAGTATTTAGACTATCTAATCAAGATGGTACTGTAGTGATTGATTACAAACTTTTTGTAATCAAGAAGAAAAAATATTCAATTAATTATATTCAAATTTAAAATGGACGTAGTAATCGAATAAGTAAAAAAGTGAAGATTTCTGGCAGATAGATCGGGACTGTGATCTTGAATGTATATCTTTACTGTGAAAGTGAATTGAATTAAATATAAAGTGAAATATAAGTGCTCCTTGTTATTTGAATCCTCTCATAGGTTAAGTGTGTCCTTAATAGTTTGATCCTCAGGTTAAATATCCCGGGCACGTCGTTCGACGTCATAGTACCTATCTTGGCGATGGTTCTTTTAAATATGCACCAAAATCTTTCTATCAGCTTTTCAGCCTGCATCTTGATTTTGGGTCAGACGAAAATGCAACAAATATTTGTCAAGTTATTTATGGTTTGTTGCCGAATAAGAATGAACAGACGTATGTTCGATTATTCTAATTAATTAAAGATTTATTGGGCTTGAATATGGGATCTTTCAAGTGTGATTATGAAATTGCAATAATAAATGTAATTAATACAATTTTTCCGGGTGTACCTATCCATGGATGTTTTTTACATTTTCAAAAAGCCGTGAAACAGAAAGCGGAAGAAGTGCACGAACAAGAAGTGTTACGGGAATATTACGTTATCTCCAGAAAAAACGATCACGAAAGCAGCTCGCCACGATGACCAATGTCTTCCAAACCAGAACAAAAATATAATACGGAAGGACGTAGTACGAAAAAATGTAAGCGAAGATTTGAGACCTGTACCGCAGCAATTCTCGTTCGAGATCAAGTCTTGATGACATAAGGTGGGTTGTTTTGTGAAAATTTGTATTTTTTTTATTTGCCAAGAGATGCTATACCTTTAAATATAAATATAAAGGATTCGAACAATATTAACCTGATATAGTAACTCGTATAGTACGAGTTTACAAACACTCGTACTATACTATATAGGTGTCCTAGCTTATTTTTAACGTAAGTACTAGTTATAAATCTGGACAAATGATTAAACATGGTTTTTATCGATTATTGGGCTTTGACTTTATGTTAATGAACTCCTTTCTGCTTTAACACATTGGTACTATTTATAATATTATAAGTTAGTTATTATTGATTATAGATATAGATATGGAAGATAGTCCGTCAGTACAGCAGATATCAGCGGTCCGCTAACCATAATAACGTCGCAGAGAGGTGGTACAATATTCCTTAAAAATGGATACCGCTACAATAAAAAGAGAGTCAACGTTACTACTGGACACACTATATGGTTATGCTGTAAAAGAAATATTTGTAGTGCAACTTTAGTAATAAACTCGGATGGGGTTGTAATAAAACAGCCATCACATGACTGTGCGTCTGATGCTGTAACAAATGAATTAAAAAGTACTTTGTATGGATGCAGACAGAGGGCTATTGCTGAAAGTATTGCCATGCCGACAATATACTCAGACACGATATAAAGTACAAAATAATTGATTATTTATTAATTATCTAGGTACATAAATTGGGTTTTAAACGTTCCGAGGATAAGTACCTATTTTGCGGATGATTCGGCACCTAACAGTTTAGAATGGTGACGTTTCATCCGAGGATAAAATATTCTGCGGATGATCCGTCACCTTACTATTTGAAAGGGAGACGTTTCATCCGAGGATAAAATATTTTGCGGATGATCCGTCACCTAAGTCCTTTTGTAGAGGAAGACTTACTTTCCACAAAAAAATAAAGTTAATTAAAAAAAAGAAACAGACATAAAGCACTAAAATGTTCGAAAATAATTTGAAATAAACGATATCTTTAATACATATTTACAATTTGTAATTAGTAACTTTTGGAGTCGGTGCCAGCAAAAGCCTTAATTAATAGAATAGGCGCGTTCCGTACTACCTTCTAAAGAAAAAAAACTATCCTTGGCTGGCCTTGGCATCCTAAAGTTACTAATTATAAATTGTAAATATGTATTAAAGATATCGTATGTTTTAGTGCTGAAGTCGGTTATTACTTTTTAAAATTAACTTTATTGAATTTACATTAATTTCCTACATAAAAAACGTAAACGGTTGGTTACCTCCCAAAAGAGTTGAAATCTAAAGGTTGGCTATATACTTCAAATAGAACAAAAATTAGCACGTTTAATCAATATTTTGAAAACACTTGGCTAAAGCCGAGTGTATATTTAACTGATACATGGTGTTTCCACGACGTAACTTACAAAACCAACAACGTATGCGAGTCTTGAAATTCAGGTCTCAATAAAAATAAAAACAAAACCAAACATTGCTGTACTATTGAAAACTCTGGCCAAGGACTCCAACTACTATTTTACGTTTTGGGAAAAAACAATAATATCACAAAACGGACAAATGAGGCGATATTGCAGTAAAAAGCAACTGAAAACGCAATTCGAGGGTTGATTGATTACGATATCACTATTGCTCATTGCCTTGAAAATATAAAATAGTGAAGATGATTAGAAGAAAATTAACATTTTTTTAGTAAAAATTAAAAGAAAATACTCGGAGCACAAATTAAAATTATTTAGTTGATCTTTACTTGTGGGAGTATTGTTTTGTTTTATTGATTTTTGTCATTTTTGTGACTTTTAAATAGACTGCCAAACGGCATCAAATTGTTTTACCCATAGAAATGATTCCCACAAAAATCAACCAAATCAAATATTTCATCGACGAATACAATTACCAAGAGAGACGAAACTCTGATCAAATATGCAGTTGCCATGCATTTGGTGTATGAGAAATAATCAAGCTTATCAAGCTAAGCTATATTAAATGTGACGGCAAATTGATACCATCATCAGGATTGGCCATCGTAGGGCGTGTGGGCGAACAATAAAATAATAGTCTTTGATTGAAGGTAAAACACTTTTATTTAGATAGCAGTCTCAACACAAAATCAACTCACGAATCACAATTCCTTAAATTAAATAAAATTATTCCTTTAATCAGACTGTAATTAACAAACGGGAATGTCCTTGGATGACGCGGAACAAAAACGATCCGTCGAATCCGTGGTGCGAACTCGAAGGCGGTTACAAATTGAATGCCGCCAACATGGCCGCTAACCAACGACACGACGTTCCGTCAGAACGACAGCATCTGTCAATCTCGTTCCGCAAACTCGTTCATTCTTAACTTATGCGCTGTCACTTTCAATCACGTTTCAAAAACGTCAGTTTTGACGTTTATTTAAAATGCGCCGTCAAATGCATTGGATATTGCAACCAGTGGCATGCATCCGTCGTAGTGATAATAAACACACAATACCAATAATTTCATGATCATTGTGCCGTGTTGGGTTTTGATCAAGATTTCTAACACGAACCCGGGAAAAAAAACATATGACAAGTGGAAACTTCTGATGTAAGTGAATCACCATTTCTTCCACTGTAACAAAGATTAAGATTTTTTATTTATGTAAATAAATTCAAAAACAATGCTTATATGACATCGCAATGGTTTAAAAGTTACAACAATACAAGAATAGAATAATATCACCAACGACATAGGACTAAAGTTTTACCAAGGCTGGCACAGCAAATTCGTATCAGCTCATAATGTCAACTTCTCATAATGTCAACCCGACAAAAATGCACATTTCCTATAACGTCAACTTCCTAGAATGTCAACTTCGCAAAAAGACAACTTCTCGAAATGTCCACTTCTCACAATGACAACTTCGTATTTGGTCAACTTCTCATAAAGTCGACTCTTAAATGATATATTCGCAAAATGACAACTCTTCGTAATTTGCACTTTAAGTGGCTTATCAATTAGAAAAGTCAAGTATTTATCATCAAGCACCATCACAAAATTAGAAAAAAAATAAGAATCCGACTTCTGCACTAATAAAAAGTAAGAAAATATTTTTTATAAACCATAATCTTATTACAAAACTTCTTTATAACCACAAAGGTATAAGAACTTTTTAGAAAATTAACCAAAGTCAAAATAAAAACGAAAATAGAGGCTGACGTTTATACTGTCTACTTCTTAATTAAAATATCTATGCAAACTAATCTGGTGCAGTGTTTGTTTGTAACATCTACATTTTTTTTACTATTATATATACTTTATATATATATATATATATATATATATATTTATATATGTGTAATAGGTACCTATTAAAATACTAAAAAAAACATTTTTAAAAATTTTGTAGTTTCGGGTTTATTTTGGTGTATGTTGACGAATTAAAAAACGACTTTTTTATATCTAAAACCCATGAATTGTGAACAGCATTTGATTTAAATACGAAAGTATACAGCCAAAAATTTTCATCCAGAAATTGTTATGGTATCATGAATATCGCAAGCAAAACCACGGGTCACAGTTAGTTTTACTATACATAATGTCAATCGACACCCCCAGCCTACAATGTTCCGGGTTTATGAAGTAATAGTGCATTTAATATAATTATAGCTCTTTAAAAAGTGTTATGAAATCATGTCTAGCGACTTTGAACTTATTAATAGTCAAAAAGGTCGTCAGATATTAATGCGTAAAGATGGACATCGTTATACTCAACATAAAATAAATTAAAAATAAATCTAATAAGCCTAAAAGATATAATAAATGACCAACATACTAATCAAGACCTGAAGAAAGAAAAATATATACTAGAAAACGATGTTTATTACAAAAATAACAAAACTAGGAAAAAAAACATCCTTACAGAACAGTTAAGTAAAAAACTGATTAAAAATATCCATGAGTATTACTGCCACGTTGGAAGAACACAAATGATAAATAAGATAACACCATTCTACACTGCAAAGAATATCACCACAAACATAAAACAAATCTGCGATGATTGTGAAACCTGTAAGAAGAATAAAACAAGAAAAAATCAATCTATGGCTTAATATCATATTTAGGACCAGCAAAACAACCATTTGAGATAGTATCTATTGACACTATAGGAAGATTTGACATCTTCTAGTAGACCACTTTACAAGATATGCAATTATTACTACATCAAAGACACAGAACTCTACTGACTTTATTAAACTGATAAGGAAGGTCTCTCAAAATTACAAGATCTATACAATATTATCGGAACAATACCCAGGTATAAACTCCAATGAATTCAAGGAATTTCTCAAACAAGAATATATTAAAATGATTTTCACGGCAGTGGATACACCGTTTTCAAATGGGCAAAATTAAAGGCCAAATCAAAGGACCAATTGTTGTCAATAAATCCAATTTCTTCACATCTCTTGCTCTTTTGATTTACTTCTTTGAGTATCATCATGATAGAGTTCCTTGATAGAGAACAAATCTCCGCAGGGATTACTGTGACCATAACAACAGCAGTACCCAGAATGTTATCGACTGCAGTTGGATAGGGGGATAATGTCCAGTCTGTTTTTAAGGAGGACACCATAATCTCAGCTGCTTATTGGATTATGAATATAACTACTTCTCCCTATGTAAACTATTCTGAAACTGTAGCCCCTGGAACGACGAGCAGTCAGGGGCAACAATTGACCGCATTTACAGGTCTTGCTTATTTGATGGGTCTCGTGAAAGAACCCACTCTAGAAAACAGGCCAGCGTGCTCAAAGAGATGGGCAGCAGGTTAAGCCAGCGTGGGAAAGACCAACATGGTTGGAGAGAACCTCATAAACACCGTTTGGAAGGCTATCATAGACAGCAAGGCAGGGTTGTATAGTCATACCTCAATTCGTCGTGAACTTCTCCAGGGTTACATGGCAGGAAGTGTTTATAGTATAAACTTAATGTAAACTTTGTTTACATTAAACAAAGTTTTTATTGTATGAAGTCCCAAGTACGGCATCAAAATTTCTAAGGTTAGGATTGCAATACAAAAATAAAAAAAACAATTATTATGCAATAGCTAAAATAAATAAAAAAAAACAAATATTAACAGTTGCTATGCAATAGCTTTATTGCATAGCAATTTTATCAACTAAAAGCGGTAAAGCTACCGCGGCAGTCCCCGAGTGCCACACGTTTTTTTTTTCTGCTTGTTCACTCATAGGAATTTACTTATACGACCAAAGTCAAAAGATAGTAAAAATATGGGTCGTGGCAAACCCGTGTGTGAAGAGCTACGAAAGCGAATAGTTTGTGGGGTCGATGCTGGCAAATCAAGTTACCAAATATCTAAAGACTTGATACTTCCCAGATCTACAGTTCAATCTATTATTCAGCACTATAAAAAGAACGGAACAACTTCTTGTTTAAAGAAAACTGGTCGACGACGCATCACGAGTGCAGCAGAAAATAAAGTCCTGAAGAAAATTATCAAAAATAATGAATTATTCCGATCTGTCCCACTGCTCTGTCCCACCGGTGGGACAGATCGGACAAAAAAGTTTGATCTGTCCCACCGTTTCCGATGGTGGGACAGATCGATTCAATTCCATAGTGTTTGATCTGTCCCACCGTCGGTATTAGTGGGACAGATCGAACTTTTTAATTCCTATTTGTCCCCCCCATGGAATAAAAAATAATTATTATGTATATTTTATTAAATTTATTTACGTTCTTAAAAGTAATGCAATCATAATAATATTCACTCCGCACAGGAATCCAACGAATCAAACCCAGAACCTTACAGATAACCAGCCCAGCATGGAGACCACTCACTCTGCTTTCTAGGTCGTCATAAAAATAAAATAACATAAAACCTTGCTATAAATGTAAATCTCAGTAGATATTGTACATATTACAATCATTTTTCTGATTTGGCAATACAACCATTTATCAGGATCGGGGTGGACTAATAAACTAAAAGTAAATAATCTCAACTTGTGCACATGCTTCATTATTGCACTGTATTTTGCGAATCATCCTTTATTAGATAAAGTTCATAATTACTTGCATTGTATTGTTGTTTACAGAAAAAGATCACTTATTTCCGGGAAATCCTCAGTCAAATATCATCAGTTCAAATAAGCAATAGATTTTAAACTAAATAAACATAAGTATTTACCATAGCGTATGTCCGCCGCGCCGGGTAGTGATAAAGAGCACAAACTCTATGTTGAAAAGAGTCAACCTTTGGGGATGGGATGTCATTGTCAAAATATTTTTAATAAGGGTGAAGTGTGTGTAAGGGTAGATACACATAAATGGGCCGGCATTCAAAAAACAGCCAGCCGGGCGTTAAAATCGGAATGTAGATGAACATTTCCGTGAAGCACAAGCAGCGTGGCGCAGGAGTTAAGGCTGTTGACTTCCAATCGGAAGGTGCCTGGTTTAAACCCCTTCACGTACCAATGTGTTTTCGTTTTCAATTTGTTTACGTTTACAAGGCGCTCTTACGGTGAAGGAAAACATTGTGTAGAAACCTACACACACCTGGGAAGAAATTATAAGGTTGTGAAGTCGACCAACCCGCACTTGGCCAGCGTGGTTGACTAAGGCCTAATCACTCTAATTCAGGGTAAGGTATTTTGATGTTTTAAATGTGGGACGAGTAAGAATACTCGAATAAACTACCCGATCTGCACAAGCCGATAAAGTGCAGTTATTACTTCGGGTCGGTTTTATTGTTCGTTAAATAATTCCGAACCGACTATGCCGCTGTATGTGTAGCTACACTTACTAAATGGATACGTAATTTGCAAACGAATTGTTGGATATTCAGAATAAACTGAAAAGAAATTACAGCCAGGTGAGTCCAAATATTTTTTTACACATCACGCGACTTTGGAATATTGCAGAAAGTGGGGAATACAAAACTGGCGAACTTATAATCATGAAACAAAACAAAAGTTATTCAGTAGTACGACTTTGTATTTTGCAGATTACAATAACATGTCGGACATACCTGGAACTTCTGCCACAGTAGATATACAATGGAATTTTATTAATAGAGGTGGGGGTCAGGTGCTTTTGCATGCTGGTCATCAATATTACAAAAAGAAAACTTTCAAAAATGGAGCAAGTTTATATGAATGTTACCAAAGAAGGCAAAAGTGTCGTGGATCGGTTAAAATTATGGTAAGAAACATGTAACCTACTATTACGAGTATTAAGTGATTTATGAATGTTTATTTTTTTAATATCTATTATGTACAGGGTTATTGGTTAAGTCGACCTATTCCCGTCAAGGCGTGGGCCCATATCCTGGTTAGCCAGAAGTCTGGACTTAACCCTCATGGATTTTTATGCGTGGGGGTACATAAAGAGTCTCATGTACAGTGAGCCAAACCCAATTTCATCAATTGAAGTACTGAGAGACAGAATCATTAATGCGGCCAATGAAATAAGAACAAAATTAATTACTGGTGTAGTGAAAACTGGTCTTCGCAAAATAATGCGAAGATGTGTGCAAGGCTGGGGCCGACATGTCGAACATGAAATTTAGACTCAAAAATGGTGTGTGTAGTACTTAAAAGTTTAATAAGTTTAGTATCTTGTTCTGTATGCTGACCTATTGTTTTATTTAACCTCCCCGGTAGCCTATAAAACTACATGTTTTGTACAAAATTTCGATAAAACCCTAGGTTGTTATAGCTCGTTGGATAGCCGATGAAACGTAGATATTTTTAGGCACATCTGCCAAACAGGTGCCATATATTTTTTTCTAGATATCCTTGAAAGAAAAATAAACTTTCTGATTGTTATTATTTTTTAAAAGTTTTAATCGTCTACAACTACTTATTTATTTATTTTAGGTACAATATTGGTTATTGGGATCACAAAGCACCTTATTATAAACGCAAAAATCAAGTAATAGTAATAATAAGACATGCGCATTTGAAAATATTAAAGCTTATAGCCGAAGATCCGGTGATTTTTATAAAAACAAATGTAGGGTACCTACTTATATACATATATAATACTTATTATTATTTTAATATTTAATTTACATATTTACACACTAAATATATTATTAATATTATATACATATATAATATATACACATAAATATATCATCAAGAAAATCATAATTATTAATTGATCTACAACATAACATTACATTATTATCTACATATTCACTGCAACTAATTAACCTAATATTATATAATTATAATATTACCTGAGTAGTACGGACAAGTAACAAACACAGAAACGTAATACACTGGAAACGCGCGCTCGACCGGTCCGGCGACTCGGGCGCATACGCGAGACTCGAGGAGCCGTTCGGAAAAGGTCGTCTTCAGTCGGCCGTAAGACGTTCTGAGCACCACCTGTGTCGCTTGCTTACACCGCTTACGCTTTCGTGTCAATTTATGTGAACTGTTCTTACTGTACTATCGCTAATTCTATTTCTATTTACTCCTTCTAAACTATCTTAGTGTGTATTACTGTGTAGTGACTATATTCTATCTGTGCTGTGCTAATAAACTCTTATTGTGCATATACCTACGGACTTCTTCATTTCTCCACCTGAAGCTAAGTAATATAAACACTCACACTACACACCTACAACTGGTGACCCCGACGTGATACGTCTGGTCGGAGGATCCTCCCTTTTCAATGGGGATTCCCTCATCCCCATTGAAAAGGGAGGATCCTCCGACCAGACGGGTGTTATGTCTGGTGGGCCGCTGCCCGACGGTTGTAGTCGGGCTCTCGTATACATAGTTAATTGCGCTGTAAATTTCGCTTGCGCGATTCAGGACTCTTCAGTTATTTTCCCTCAGATGCAGATAGATGGCGCTGTTTAGTTCCTTATGTGGTGTGTAGATGTCGCCACATCACTCCCCTCCGAGACCGGAGGTCGATAGCAGGTTGAGTCGTCCATCTTGAGATGCGTCCATCTTGAGATGTTAGCCGGGCCAGTGGAATGTTCCAGTGAGTCGGAACTAGATGCCGCATAGTTCACGGTGAGTCGGAACTGCGTGCGGTGGTACTGCGTGTGCTCCAGTGAGTCGGAGTGTTGCAGTGCTGCGTAGTGGCTGACTGCTGCGTAGACCAGGAGAGAAGTGCGTCTCTGCTTGCTGACCGGCCGAAGTGCAGTATGCTGTGCCATAGTCGCTGAGAAGGCTGTAGGTGCTGACCAGGTATGCGCGTTCGCTGCATGCTTGTGGTCAGGAAACCCGTAGTAGCCGTGGATGCTGGCGGCTGGCTGTATGACTCGCTGCTCGAGAGCTTGAGGAAGTGATGACGTCACGATGCGTAGCGTTGTGAAGACTGCGCTGACGTTGACGTTCTTGCGGATGGGGGATGACGTCATGATGACGTAGATTTCTGAAGGTTGCGCTGATGTTCATGCTCGGGGTCACCAGTTATGGGGATGAGGGAATCCCCATTGAAAAGGGAGGATCCTCCGACCAGACGGGTGTTATGTCTGGTGGGCCGCTGCCCGACGGTTGTAGTCGGGCTCTCGTAAACATAGTTAATTGCGCTGTAAATTTCGCTTGCGCGATTCAGGACTCTTCAGTTATTTTCCCTCAGATGCAGATAGATGGCGCTGTTTAGTTCCTTATGTGGTGTGTAGATGTCGCCACACAAATAAATTGAAATATCTCTTAAACGGTTAGGTTTAGGGTAGGGTGTTTCATGGTGAAATCAGTCGGAAACAATGTAAACTACACGTCCTTGACGGGAATAGGTCGACTTAACCAATAACCCTGTATAAAAATCAATTGCTGTTCGTTAGTCTCGCTAAAACTCGAAAACGGCTGAACGGATTTATCTGAATAAATGAATTCGAACAATTGCCGGGAACACGGGAACGGGTGCTACGCGGGTGAAACCGCAGAGCACAGCTAGTATTATATATATTTAATTCGCCTTCAGCGTTGTAGGTGTAGGCTGAATTTTCTGCACGATGACTTTATGTAGAAACTTATATTTGATTACAGAATAATACTATTGTTACGAGAAATTCGCACTCACATGCCCCTGACTTAGCTAAAAATATAATGGATGAAAAATTAAATGAAGTGAAACGAGACGTTACAGCAAATGATGCTTGTATAAGTGTACCAAGTATTTATAAAGAAGCAATAGGGGCTATGAAAGACGACGCGGTTTGGATTTAATTAAAATAATACCAAAATTTAAAAATATTAAGAGCACACTATATAAAAAACGAAACGATGCATTACACATGCAAAAAATAACTTTTAATAATCTAAATGAAGTAATCATACCTCCTAAATTTATACCTTTTGTTTTAGCGGACTATAGTCACCAAGGCTATAGAATAATAATGTTTAGTGCCGGAGCCATGAGACCCCTTTTGGGTACTCTAGAAAATTTTTTAGGTGACGGAACCTTTAAAAGCTGTCCGAAACCTTTTCTCCAAATTTATAGTATACATGCTGATTTCGGTAGTAAAACTGTGACTACTGACATTGTGCCCGTTATATACGCCTTAATGAGCCACAAAGATCAAAAAAGTTACGAAATTTTATTTAGTATGATCAAATCCCAAATTCCAGATTGGAAACCAAATACGTTTAAATCCGACTACGAAATTGCAACAATGAAGGCAATAAAATTTTTTTTCCAGAAGTCATAGTTAAAGGTTGTTTCTTCCACTACAGCCAAGCTGTGTGGAAGAAGGGAGCCGCTCTTGAGCTAACCAAAACAAAAATGTTGAAAAGGCAAGTT
This sequence comes from Timandra comae, assembly GCA_958496195.1. Lineage (NCBI taxonomy): Eukaryota > Metazoa > Arthropoda > Insecta > Lepidoptera > Geometridae > Timandra > Timandra comae. The sequence goes on along the minus strand of OY292353.1, from coordinate 8,810,385 downwards.
GCATTGAGCGCCGTATTGCCACTCATACCTCATAGTCAAATTTTAAATGGATGGGCTTATATCGCATCGGAAAGTCCCAATGATGACCAAAGTAAAAAATTTCGTCTGTATATGATCAAACAATGGATCAAACCGCGTGATGCTGAGTTCAGAAAAACCTGGTGTGTTTTTAATGAACCTCATCGAACCACAAATTTTCTGGAGGGCTGGCACCATGCGTTAAATAACGCAATCGGCAAAAAAATACCTTTTTTTTTTTTAATATGCTTTTGGTTATGCTACAAAAGGATGCAGATTTCTATAGAGTCATATCACAACAGATACAAAACCAAGTATCTCCAACGTTAAATAATCGAACAAAAAAAAGTATTCTTAAAGACGAATACATAAGAACTTGTCAAATGCAGTTTGAAGCTGGTGAAATTACTGTTGGTCATTTATTGGAGAAATTGCGATAAAATTGGCATTATTCATAAAATACAGTGCAATAATGAAGCATGTGCACAAGTTAAGATTATTTACTTTTAGTTTATTAGTCCACCCCGATCCTGATAAATGGTTGTATTGCCAAATAAGAAAAATGATTGTAATATGTACAATATCTACTGAGATTTAAATTTATAGCAAGGTTTTATGTTATTTTATTTTTATGACGACCTAGAAAGCAGAGTGAGTGGTCTCCATGCTGGGCTGGTTATCTGTAAGGTTGTGGGTTTGATTCGTTGGATTCCTGTGCGGAGTGAATATTATTATGATTGCATTACTTTTAAGAACGTAAATAAATTTAATAAAATATACATAATAATTATTTTTATTCCATGGGGGGGACAAATAGGAATTAAAAAGTTCGATCTGTCCCACTAACACCGACGGTGGGACAGATCAAACATTATGGAATTGAATCGAGTTCGATCTGTCCCACCATCGGAAACGGTGGGACAGATCGGAATAATTCCTACCTAAAAACTATGAAGGTGACAAAACAGAAAGTAAAATTAAAACAACAGTTAAATCTGAGAAGATACTATGTATTTGATAATACGTTTTTTTTTTTATTAAATGTCAACAAACTATATAAGTACTTCTCGTTTCGATAAGTAAAATCTTTTACAATTACATAAATAGATTATAACCATTACAATATTATTTTTCTGTGCGAGAATAGACTCAACATAAATTATTACATCGTCAAGGAGGGTAGTCCTTGAATACGTTTTTTACCTACCATCTTTTAATGGTAATTGACTAACTCATTGTTTGAAATAATCCTACTTAAACGGAGTTCTGTCGTTGTTTTACTTTTGTTTTACATCTGACATTTCGGATTCATTAGATTTGTAGAAATTGACACTTGGGCCGTGAGTTGTTGTAATAATAAAAATATTAAAAAAATAGTTAAAATGCAACTTTTAGGCCATTAGTTTCAAGCTACGGAAATGCTGTTCTAGTTATCGTAGGGTACATAATGAAGCAAAACAAAAACAAGAACAATGTGCACTATTATTGGTGATGTGTTAATAAAACAATGGATGCAAAAGTACCGCAAATAGTATTTCAGTAGGCAGTGAACATATTTTATTAAAAGAAATGTCCAGCCACAATCATGCACCGGAACTTGGTAAGTTTCGTTATGAATTGCTCATTTGGGGAAGTGCAGAGCCGGAGTGCGTCAGAGCCTTATTAACATAATAAGTTTATTAAAACTTATATACCGGGTGTTTGGTAGAGGGTTGACCAAACCTGATGGGCGTGTTCCTAGGCCTATTTGGGAGATACAATTTCGCTAAAAAATTCATAGTTGTTAAAATAAAAAAAATATCGACAAAATAGTATTTTTTTATTTTTTTCCGAAACACCCGGTATATCTCTTGATAAACTATGCTTCAATTACAAGTACTATTTGTATGCGGTGTCTATCTAATTTTGTGTGTATTTGCATTTTAGACTGAGTTGACGAAATAATATTAAGGAATCGAATAAAAACTTCAGCAGCACTAAAGCAATTATACGCCCGGTGAAATTATAAGGGAGAAATCATCTGAATTAGCTCCAAGTAGCACAAGCTGCACAAGTGCAATTCCGAATAGCAATGCCCCAGATCATTAAGAGAGAAAGAAGAAAGATAAGGCCTAAGGTAGTGGTCCCACCGCGGGTATGAGCGAGTAGCGAGTACTCGCCGGGCAAGTGTGCGAGTGAGCGATCAGCGAGTAGCGAGTACTCGCCGGGCGAATGTGCGAATAAGCGAGTACGCGCCAATTTGCTAAGCTAGTAAGAATCACTCGCCAACACGAGTAAATTTTTGTAACTCAGCGACAAAATTTGTAAAGCGACTACTCGCCGGCGGTGTGGACAGGCGAGTAAGCTGCCCGACGGTTGTAGTCGGGCTCGTGTATATTAGGCTAATTGCTCGATAAATTTCTCTTGCGCGATTCAGGACTCTTCCGCTTTAGTTCCTAAGTGACGGATAGATGTCACCTTTAGTATTTAGTTCCTATGTGTAATGTTAATGTCGCCACACTTGATAACATATTTTTATGCAATAAGTACCGGTATTTATTTTAGTGTTCATGCGAATGCATCACAATTTTAAGTAATGGACAACTCGCCAGTATGTTGTGGCGAAATAGCTCCTATCGATTTGTAAGAGATATTTTACTGGCGGGATGTCACCTAAGCGATTATTTAGGCTTAGGCTATATATGCATCTATTTTGTTTACACGGAATGTACATTCACTGTCCTTTTCTTGGGCGAGAAATTCGCCGATAGTTCATCGCTCACTCGCCCGCGGTGGGACCAGTGCCTAAAGAACGTAACAGCTAGTCTGAAGTGGTACATATACCAGAAAAATAAACAAAAATCAATGGTGATAACGTTTTGCTTATAGAGTCGTTATGCAATCTAGTCCTTACGAACCTAACCCGATTTGGCACCTGTACCCATATTTGAAAAGAATTTTGAACAAAGGTTCAGAGTATTTAGACTATCTAATCAAGATGGTACTGTAGCGATACAACCTGTATCGCTAGTGATTGATTACAAACTTTTTGTAATCAAGAAGAAAAAATAATAAATAAATAATATTCAAATTTAAAATGGACGTAGTAATCGAATAAGTAAAAAAGTGAAGATTTCTGGCAGATAGATCGGGACTGTGATCTTGAATGTATATCTTTACTGTGAAAGTGAATTGAATTAAATATAAAGTGAAATATAAGTGCTCCTTGTTATTTGAATCCTCTCATAGGTTAAGTGTGTCCTTAATAGTTTGATCCTCAGGTTATATATCCCGGGCACGTCGTTCGACGTCATAGTACCTATCTTGGCGATGGTACTTTTAAATGTGCACCAAAATCTTTCTATCAGCTTTTCAGCCTGCATCTTGATTTTGGGTCAGACGAAAATGCAACAAATATTTGTCAAGTTATTTATGGTTTGTTGCCGAATAAGAATGAACAGACGTATGTTCGATTATTCTAATCTATAATATAAAAATGAATCGCAAAATGTGTTGGTAAGCGCATAACTCAACAACGCCTGGACCAATTTGGCCAATTCTTTTTTTGTTGTGTTTGTAATTGGCAGGAGAAGGTTCTTATGTAAAAACAATCTGGATAATCAACGGGAGAATTGAACCCGTGCGAAGCCGGGGCGGGCCGCTAGTTAATTAAAGATTTATTGGGCTTGAATATGGGATCTTTCAAGTGTGATTATGAAATTGCAATAATAAATGTAATTAATACAATTTTTCCGGGTGTACCTATCCATGGATGTTTTTTACATTTTCAAAAAGCCGTGAAACAGAAAGCGGAAGAAGTGCACGAACAAGAAGTGTTACGGGAATATTACGTTATCTCCAGAAAAAACGATCACGAAAGCAGCTCGCCACGATGACCAATGTCTTCCAAACCAGAACAAAAATATAATACGGAAGGACGTAGTACGAAAAAATGTAAGCGAAGATTTGAGACCTGTACCGCAGCAATTCTCGTTCGAGATCAAGTCTTGATGACATAAGGTGGGTTGTTTTGTGAAAATTTGTATTTTTTTTATTTGCCAAGAGATGCTATACTTACCTTTAAATATAAATATAAAGGATTCGAACAATATTAACCTGATATAGTAACTCGTATAGTACGAGTTTACAAACACTCGTACTATACTATATAGGTGTCCTAGCTTATTTTTAACGTAAGTAAGGGAAAGGCACGTAATGTCGACAGTGTCCCAGTACTCGTCAGATTATAGAAAAATAATCATATTTTGATCCAACCAATATATTTATATAAAATTTGAATTACAGTATCTTTATAGTAATCTTTGCTATCATTACAATAGCAGTATATGTTAATAACTGCAATTGTTTTGGAGAAATGAGCGATGGAAATTGAAAATTCGAGATTTCGTGAATTTTGTGAGATTTAACCACTGAATCTGTAGTCTAGGTCACTGCGTTCGATGTAACATTTTGCAAGATTGGGCGGCCCTTTGTATGTGTGATGATTTTTTTATAATAGTAAAATTAATTATCTTTCTATATTATCCATTAAATCGTGCAGTTTATTCATATTTATATTTTATTTCGAGTGTGTCAGCTATTAGTACATTCTAAAACCCAAATGTACCAGTATCCGTCAGATTTGTCCTAGTCATCGTCAAAGTGTCCTAGAGCTCGTCAATTTTCGGTGCCAATTTGAACTCTATGACAATAGATTTAAAGAAGTAATTTTCAATCATATTTCTTGTGATGCAGAAACACAACATAGTTGGCAATGCCTGATAAATGAAAATAAATATTCTGACAGAAAACTAAAGGAGAAAGAAAAACTGCAGGTGCAGGATATCTCAACCGATTTTGTAAAAAATATAAATTTTGTAGGTACTTACATATAATTTCACATTTAGTTATTAAAAAATCTGTGTATAAGTCAAACGCGTAGAACCAGTAAAGTCGTAAAGTCGTTTTTGGCCCTTTCATCTCAAATATCATCATCAACATCAACAGCCTGTATTAGTCCACTGCTGGACATAAACCTCTTCCAATTCGCGCCAATGTGCCCTGTCGGCAGCACGTCGCATCCACTCTCTCCCGGCTACCCTGCTCAGATCATCGCTCCACCTAGCCACAGGACGTCCTACTACGACGTTTGCCGAACCGCGGTTTCTACTCGAGAACTCGTCTGCTCCAACGGCCATCGGTTCTCCTACAGATGTGGCCAGCCCACTGCCACTTCAGAGAGCTAATTTTTTGAGCTATGTCGGTGACTTTGGTTCTCTGTCTGATCACTTCATTGCGAATGCGATCTTTCAGAGAAACTCCGAGTATAGCCCTCTCGTAGCTCTCTGAGCGACTTTTAGTTGGTGGACCAGCCTTTCTGTGTATTACCAGCCTTTCATCTCAAGTATATTACTCGTAAGTCAGACATAACTATATCAGTAGACCTTACTTCCGTAATTCCGTACCTCTGAGGATTGGCGTTCGTTGTATTTTCTCATAGTTTCTTCAGAATCGTCAGGTAACCCGTCTGCAAACACTTTGACTCTAGGATTCACGAGTAATAATATTTGAGATGAAAGGGCAAAAAACGACTATATGGTGTTGAATGTTCTACGCAATGTATATAATTCTTACATTACACAGATTTTTAAAATAAATATAGATAGGTAGGTGTGTGACAATTTTATGTCATCATCAACCTGCTCTCGTCCACTGCTGAACATAGGTTAGCCCAGGCTTGACCATTGAGCTCAGCTAATGTCATCCATCCGCTACCAGCAACTTTGTGGATGACATCACCCCACCTCGCTTTTGGGCGTCCTACCCTACACAACGCTTGCCGAGACGCGATCTCCACTCAAGAACTCGTTTACCCCAACGGTTGTCGGTTCTTCTGCAGATGTGGCAAGCCCACTGCCACTTCAGCGAGCTAATTCTTGGAGCTATGTCGGTAACTTGGTTTATCTGTCGGATTACTTCATTCCGAATACGATCTTTCAAATAAAGTCCAAGCATAGCTCTCTCTATAGCTTGCTGAGCGACTTTAAATTGGAGAACTAACCTCACTGTGAGTGTTCAGTTTTGGCTCCGTGTGTAACTTTATGTACCAAAATGTAGTTTTAACAAAATTAGTTGAGATTTGTCTGCAGTTTTGAATTTTAATTTTCATTCAACAGGCATTACCTTTAGTTGAGTTACTGCATCACAAGAAATATGATTGAAAATGACTACTTTAAATCCATTGGCGTAGAGTTCAAATTAGCACCGAAAATTGACGAACTCTAGGACATTTTGACGATAGCTAGGACAAATCTGACGGATACTGGTACAAATGGGTGTTTTTAGATAATTTCTAATATATCATTACTTAATTATTTTTAATCAGTGTTAAAAATATATTTACCGATAAAAGTGATAAATCAGTTATCTTGTTACAAAATTTGATCGTTGTAACTTAATATACTACAACGTGGTATAGCTGCAAAGTTGGCCAAGTGCAAAACCTGACGATAACTGGGACTTTTCCCTTACTAGTTATAAATCTGGACAAATGATTAAACATGGTTTTTATCGATTATTGGGCTTTGACTTTATGTTAATGAACTCCTTTCTGCTTTAACACATTGGTACTATTTATAATATTATAAGTTAGTTATTATTGATTATAGATATAGATATGGAAGATAGTCCGTCAGTACAGCAGATATCAGCGGTCCGCTAACCATAATAACGTCGCAGAGAGGTGGTACAATATTCCTTAAAAATGGATACCGCTACAATAAAAAGAGAGTCAACGTTACTACTGGACACACTATATGGTTATGCTGTAAAAGAAATATTTGTAGTGCAACTTTAGTAATAAACTCGGATGGGGTTGTAATAAAACAGCCATCACATGACTGTGCGTCTGATGCTGTAACAAATGAATTAAAAAGTACTTTGTATGGATGCAGACAGAGGGCTATTGCTGAAAGTATTGCCATGCCGACAATATACTCAGACACGATATAAAGTACAAAATAATTGATTATTTATTAATTATCTAGGTACATAAATTGGGTTTTAAACGTTCCGAGGATAAGTACCTATTTTGCGGATGATTCGGCACCTAACAGTTTAGAATGGTGACGTTTCATCCGAGGATAAAATATTTTGCGGATGATCCGTCACCTAAGTCCTTTTGTAGAGGAAGACTTACTTTCCACAAAAAAAATAAAGTTAATTAAAAAAAAGAAACAGACATACGATATCTTTAATACATATTTACAATTTGTAATTAGTAACTTTTGGAGTCGGTGCCAGCAAAAGCCTTAATTAATAGAATAGGCGCGTCCCGTACAGAAAAAAGAAAAAAAACTATCCTTGGCTGGCCTTGGCATCCTAAAGTTACTAATTATAAATTGTAAATATGTATTAAAGATATCGTATGTTTTAGTGCTGAAGTCGGTTATTACTTTTTAAAATTAACTTTATTGAATTTACATTAATTTCCTACATAAAAAACGTAAACGGTTGGTTACCTCCCAAAAGAGTTGAAATCTAAAGGTTGGCTATATACTTCAAATAGAACAAAAATTAGCACGTTTAATCAATATTTTGAAAACACTTGGCTAAAGCCGAGTGTATATTTAACTGATACATGGTGTTTCCACGACGTAACTTACAAAACCAACAACGTATGCGAGTCTTGAAATTCAGGTCTCAATAAAAATAAAAACAAAACCAAACATTGCTGTACTATTGAAAACTCTGGCCAAGGACTCCAACTACTATTTTACGTTTTCGGAAAAAACAATAATATCACAAAACGGACAAATGAGGCGATATTGCAGTAAAAAGCACCTGAAAACGCAATTCGAGGCTTGATTGATTACGATATCACTATTGGTCATTGCCTTGAAAATATAAAATAGTGAAGATGATTAGAAGAAAATTAACATTTTTTTAGTAAAAATTAAAAGAAAATACTCGGAGCACAAATTAAAATTATTTAGTTGATCTTTACTTGTGGGAGTATTGTTTTGTTTTATTGATTTTTGTCATTTTTGTGACTTTTAAATAGACTGCCAAACGGCATCAAATTGTTTTACGTCAGGTTTATACCCATAGAAATGATTCCCACAAAAATCAACCAAATCAAATATTTCATCGACGAATACAATTACCAAGAGAGACGAAACTCTGATCAAATATGCAGTTGCCATGCATTTGGTGTATGAGAAATAATCAAGCTTATCAAGCTAAATCACACAAAAGGATTGTAAGACTTACGTCCAATCTAGCACTGATGCCTGTAAAATTTATACCTGAATCTTGGTTATATATTTTAAACGAAGCTGCAGAAGATATTGTAACCCAAAACTTTATTTCCTATTTTGAAAAACAATGGATGACTAAGATTTGCTTAGACATGTGGAGTTGTTCCAGTGAACGCCACAGGACGACTAATGCCTTAGAGGGATGGCACATGCGATTGAATAAAAAAGTAGGAAAAACCAATATATTTTGCTTTATTAGCTTTCTAAAAAAAGAAAGTATGTATTATCAAAGAAAAAATAAAAATTCTCAAGATTACATAGAAAAAAAGATAAGACGATCTAAATTTATATTGAAAGATGCCAAAATTCAGAATATATTTGATGATTTATTAAAAGGAACAATTTCACCAGAAGAAGCCTTAAAAAAAATTTTGCTGGTTCAAGTAAAAATAATAGGTTTTTTTCTAGATTAATTTTGTAATTTTTTTGATAATAATTGTTATGTTTACTAGTCGCCTTTAGTTTGTGTTCTTGTTCCTTATTTCTCGGCGAATAAATATTTTTTACCAAACTTTAAATAAGCTTTAATTTTTATAAAATGCTATACTTTTGACCTCGATGTCTATAATAAATGCTTTCTGTATCGAACTATACATATTTGAAAAATCCTAGAATCCGTACATTAACCACTTAAGAAAAATAGTAATTCGGAAAAATAGGAATTCTACAATTTAGTAATTATGAAAATTAGAATTTTGTATAAAAGGGAACTCGGAATATTAACAATGTGAAAAATTATGAATTGATATTTTAGTGCTGACTTCATTTGAAAGGGTCTAATGTGCTGAGAAACGAATATTTTGGGAGAAACAACTCCTCCAACAATCTCGGCACGGGCTATACGAAGGTTTTTGGTACATGGAAAGGTGCACGGAAGAATAACAAGGAAGGAACCCATCATGCAACGATGCCATAGGCAATACCGACTGGCACTTACAAGAAGGTGTGAAAACTGGATAGTAAGACAGTGGAAAATAATATATTTTCTGACGAGACAAATATAAATTAGGGTGTTTTCTGGTGAAAAACATAAATTACAACATCTTCTGAATAAATCATTCGACCTTAAGTACACAAAAGTGACATTAAAGCATGATAAATAAATGTCATTTTTGGATGCTTCTTTGAATACGGCGTTGAAGCTGTGAAGCTGACACAAGAAACCATGAATCAATTCCAAGACAAAAAATATAATGGAAAAGCTATGTTCCTTCAAGCTGAAAACGTTCCTTTAGGTTTTTGGTCAATTTGAACATTCCAGCACAACAATGACCCAAAACATAATGCGCGCACCGTTAAGGATTATCTCACATTACAATTATTTTCTGTCTAAAATTGACCAGCTAACAGCCTGGAGCTAAACCCAATCGAGCATTCTTGGTGCGAAGTCAATAGAATAAATAGTTTTAAATGGATAATATGGCAATTTAAAGAGAGCTGTAATGATATTTTCTCAAAATAATGGAACTCTGTTTCTCTTACAAAATGTCAATAATTGATTGAGTCAATGCTTCGCCTCCCGGTATAGGTAAATCAGTAATTAAAAGTCGTAAACATGTTGCCAACTAGTAATTTCAGTTAAAATACAATAAATTGATATTTTACTCTCACAATAATATCATTTATTTAATCTCATGTGTTATATAAAACAACTTTTGAACAGTTTAATAAATCGTTCTTAATTATTTGTCCAGCTTCATTTGTACTTGAATTCGTTACTTTAAAGAACTAATGAAATTTCTAAAAACGTTAATGAACCATTAAGTTCCATATTCCTAATCCCGTATGCCCCATTCATGTGGCTATCTCATTACATAAATAGTTACTTCCAAAAGCAATACATAACTACACAAGAAATGATTTAGACAAAAAAATATCTGAAATCAAATCGTTCTTAATTATGTGACCACCACTGTATCATTTAATACTAAGATGGTTTTAAATATTATTTTTATAAGTGGTGACGAGTGTGATGTTCCAAAGTAAAATCCCATTCGTCCCCACTGGGGACATATGGGATACATTTTTAGAACATATCCCATTCGTCCCCAGTGGGGACAACTTGGTAGGGACGAATAGGATATACTCATGGAAAACGGGTGAAATAGTGGGGCGCTGCTAGTCATACATAACGTTGGGCGATTGGAAGAAGGAGCACCAGATTAATAGGAAAGCCAATTTCCATTTTCAGATTAGAAAATAATTACGCGTATAAGAGATAAAATTCATGTAACTGGTGAAATTTTGTATCAAAAAAATATTGCTGCAAGTGCTTTAACATTGAAAAGAGGTAAAAGTAAGATTAATATCGATCCTAAAGCTACTGAGAAACACAAAGTCATACTTCGCTGATGGTACGTTTTAGAGTGTGTCCCAAATCATTTTATCAGTTATATGTCTTGCACATCGATTCAAATCAGGCACAAAATCCACAAACATCGTTCCAGTAATATTTGCACTCCTACCGAATAAATCAGAGCAGACATACACACGATTATACACGACATATGGCGCTTCTCGAAAAATAATAAATTGAACCAAACAAGCAACGAACGCGATATAACAAGAATTGTTTCAATGATATCAGCGGTAAATATTCGGCTTGTGAAGAAATGTATGTATATTTTTGTTCTACTACGTGTATTAGTTTTGCCTTGAAAAATGTGTCAATACATTTTAAAAACAAAATTTAACCGTGTTGCCTTATTTTTGACACCTCCATGGCTGATTCCATTCATTCATCCATTTTTTTTTAAATATAGTTTTTTAGTCTATGGCCGACCGCTATTGTTGGATTCGCGCGCATAGCATAACTTTAGTTTTTCACCTATTTTTCACTATATAAATTATTGTGATTACTTAATTAATTAAAATGTCTGCAGAAGAAAATGATTTAAGTTGTACACCATCCGAAATAATGTGTGTAGCCCATTGCACTATGAATAGTTTACTACCCGTGACCTCCAAGTCTGTCGAAGCGTAGGCGCTACATCCAATGTGTAGATTTCTCCTACCTACACGACTCATGATCGTGAACCATCTATAAGTACTATTATAGAACATGAAATGATTAATAATTTAACTCATACTATTAATGAGCCATCAAAAACAATTATTTATAATTTTAGTAACTGCACTAAGAAAGAGAGAAGAAGAGAGAAAGGAAGAGAGTTTACTGCCCCCTATTCCGTCTCTTAAGCATCAAGATTCCTTTATTTTTCAACAAGATGGTGCTTCCTGCCATACTACAAAGACAACAAAGACGTGGCTACTGGCGAAAAAACATCCCTACAATCGAGTGGCCATCTAACAGTCCGGACTTGTCACCGATCGAATCCCTATGGTGGAAAATGAAACAAGTTCTCCGCAAAAATCCATCGAGATCGAAGACCGACTTAAAGGCTAAACTCTTGGCTGTCTGGGAATCAATTACGCCTGAGGAGTGTGCAGCGTTGGTTGCAACCATGCCTCTCTGCATTAAGCTTGGAATGTATTTGGGAAGCGCCACAGAACTACAAACTATGCAGAAGGTTGGCATCGAGCGATTAACGGAATGTATAAAACGAGACCAGCAACAATTGTTCAATTTCTTAATAATTTAAAACAAGACGCAGCGTTTTTTCCAGTTCGAACAAAAAACAAGTTGACCACCAAGAGGACCAAAAGCCAAATCGAAAACGACGCATTCATTCGTCATGTACAAATGCAGTTACTGAACGGCGATATTAATGTGGCTACCTTTTTGGAAAAACTACGCGTAAATTGAATAAAAAATATTAAATTTAAATAAATGTAACAATAACAGGGTGCAAAGCTAGTCTTATTTTTAACTGAACAAACGAGAAAACAAATCCCACATGTGCGTATGGATTGAGGAGCCAAGTCATGGTTTTAAATTAAAATCATACCTTTATTTAGTAGTAAAATGACTGATTTTGTAGGACAAACGCTGGATTTTGTAGCAGGATAGTTAAAAAAGTTACACCGGTGTAAAAGTGGCTCCTCAATCCAAACATCTGAACTGAGGAGCCATCCGTATCTCGTAAAGTAACAAAAGTAGGTGTTTGAAATTTTTATACCATTTAGTAGTAATTATGTATGGTGCCTACAAAAAATCTGGATCCAATACCATTGAAACTTTAGGAACTATAATACTGTTAGTATGGCTCCTCAATTCATACATCGGAACGTAATTTGCTATGAAACTGATTGTTTAATTAATAAATCGGCTTCATGATTATTTAGTAGTAGTTGTGTATGAATTTGTACTAGCTTAGCTACATTTAATGAATTTAGTAAAAGAACGTATTTTATTTGGCTCCTCAATCCTGACGCTCGGCATATAAACAATTGATTGTACTTGACTGAGATTACAGCGAAATCAAGGTCAAGAAGCACTAACATTTAGTAGTAACTACTATTAAATGATTATGTATAATTCATTACTGTACCTATTAGGAAACCTAAAAAAATATTATTTTAAATATTGTTTAAGAATTCGCTTGTTAGGGTGACCATACTTATTGAGGGTACTTGAAAATTAATATTATTTACTTACCTCCCTCAGTAGCATTTATTTAGTTACATGCGAAAAAAAATTAAAAATATCTAAGCCATTGGAATCAAAAATAATTAATCGATCATTTGCATCTGAATCCATATTTGCTGACCGTCCTTCTTTTGTGGAAAATTGGAGGGGTGAGGCCAAAAGTAATCCAACAACAAATAAAATAAAATTTGTGAAAAATGGCAACCTATGTGATTCTGCACCCTTTGGCAAAGTTGTACTAAAGTTGTTTTGAGAAACACTTGTGCCTTCGATTCAGTTATGTATTTGTTAAGCATGGCATATACTCAAAGTAAAAGTTTCCAACAAAGACTGCACATGTACTCGGATGATTTAATCCCACACTATATTAAACTTTTATCAGATCCTGTTTCTAATGATATTGATGTACACAGAATGAGATCTGAAATTGGCGTGCTGTATTTCGATACACAAAAAGGCTACTGTGAATTTGCTTGTAATGTGTCATTTATTTATGAACACGTAACTCTAAATTATTGTTTTAGTGCAATATTCACCAAAAAGTGTGCTAACAATTTATGCCAGTTCCCATCAGTATCATGAAAGGTCGCATTTTTGCCTATAAACCTGAACATAATTTCTGTTTTTGGAATCCAAAGTTTGGAAGATGCAACTTGTGTTACAGACGAAGAAACAGTTTGTACTTTATGTAACGACCAAACAGTGTGCCGTTTTAAACTATCAAACACAATTTCATTTGAGCTAAATGTTGGTAAAAAGTTCCAAGTAAACGAGATACCAGAATATGTAACGATATCAAGAAGATCATATACATTCATAGGCGCTGTAGAATTTATACCTGCAATTAGCGACGTTGGCATGGGCCACTATAAATGTCACTATCCGACAAAGAATCAGATGTATTGTTACGATGATTTGGACACTAATTCGAAAGTTCATATAAGTAGTGCCCAGCCAATATTAATACATTCATTAACTTACATCGAAATTGACTAGGTTTTGAATCACTTTTTTTTAAATTCATTCATTCACTACATCTTTGTAATTAATCTACATTTACTTAATTTGTACTAAAACTTTGTCAATGTTTAAAAATAAATTTATAAACCTATTTATCCTGGCTTATTTCGTATTATGGTCACCCTAACAAGCGAATTCTTAAACAATATTTAAAATAATATTTTTTTAGGTTTCCTAATAGGTACAGTAATGAATTATACATAATCATTTAATAGTAGTTACTACTAAATGTTAGTGCTTCTTGACCTTGATTTCGCTGTAATCTCAGTCAAGTACAATCAATTGTTTATATGCCGAGCGTCAGGATTGAGGAGCCAAATAAAATACGTTCTTTTACTAAATTCATTAACTGTAGCTAGTAAAGTGCTATGCTACAAATTCATACACAACTACTACTAAAAATCATGAAGCCGATTTATTAATTAAACAATCAGTTTCATAGCAAATTACGTTCCGATGTATGAATTGAGGAGCCATACTAACAGTATTATAGTTCCTAAAGTTTCAATGGTATTGGATCCAGATTTTTTGTAGGCACCATACATAATTACTACTAAATGGTATAAAAATTTCAAACACCTACTTTTGTTACTTTACGAGATACGGATGGCTCCTCAGTTCAGATGTTTGGATTGAGGAGCCACTTTTACACCGGTGTAACTTTTTTACCTATCCTGCTACAAAATCCAGCGTTTGTCCTACAAAATCAGTTATTTTACTACTAAATAAGGATATGATTTTAATTTAAAACTATGATTTGGCTCCTCAATCCATACGCACATAATCCCACTTGTCCAGTCAACTGAACTAGTGGGAATAGATGGTTATTGAGAGCAAAGGCGACAACTGGTAGACGAACTATTTTGCGTGGGGGACAAGGGTAGACGAATACTTTTGCGTTATGTTTTTCAGAATATTTTTAAATATTTTTATGTGATGTAAAGTCATGAAAGAATTTAAGTTATGTTAAAATGAACGTTAAAATGTTCCTCAAATTGTGGCTTACCTTATATTAAACATACTTAATTATTTTACCAATATTAACTTTTAGTGTATTAAACTAAAATGATTACTTAGATATCTATTTACCTAATATGAATTTTTTTTTTGATAGAATACAGAGTAATTAAATAAAAAGCTGATTAAACGAGCAGTGATATTTTAGTCGTAAATATAAGACTCAGGCGAAATGGGCCCGAAAATATTTGTCGGATTAATCCGACGTAGGCGGTTAAAATGGGTTATATCCTATTAAAAAAATATACTGTGGCGTGGCCGCAGAGCATATCGCCTTAGATGCCGATTTTCGATGTGGCTGGAGTAACGCACAAGGCCCGCGCCCGTAGTGGAGCAGGTATGTGTGATTGGTAGTAGTAGCAACAAGTGGAACATGAAAAAATAACTAACAATATAGAAATGAATTCAAATTCTTTATTTTTTAAACACGCATTGTTATAATTCACAATACCAACACTTGAAACTTTATTTTAAAAAGAAACTTATGGGATAAGTCGTCTATTTGAACTAATTATTATCAATAAGAAACTGCTGCCAAGGTCTATATTTGACGAGACATAACATGTGGTATTTGCTATACACATAAAACAAGTAACCATCACTCGGTAATATGAAGAGACTGAGTAACTTATTAAAAATGAGGTGCCCTTAATCGTGGAAGTTCAAATAAAAATTACAGGCTGAATATTGTTCATTATCTCTATTGTTTTGTTTTATTCAGAGGTAGATTCACTTTTATATAGATTATTATGTATGAATATATATTTTATAAAATTATTATGTTTGATCTAGAAGTACAAGCACAACAGTTATCGATGATCTCACACTTAATGTAACTAACCTTAACCTCTACAGCTGAGTAGTAATAGGTCTGATCAATGCTACCTTGGCAGCTAAGAATAAACAAGCCATAAAATAAAATAAATATATATATCAAAAACATAAGAGTGCATGTAAAATACACAAAATATGTCATTAAACAGGAACAACTAACTTTCAACTAAACTTTCCCACAAGTTCCTAATAGAAGAAAATAGTGTTTAAATGGCGTAGGCGTACTGTTATCACGTCACACGAACGGAATATGTACGATATGGCGAGTTGACAAAGCTCAATATACTTTGAGCTGATTCTTATCATCGAAACCAGCGGAATGACCAGCGTTTCTAACGATAAAAGAATTGCCATCGAAATGCATTCGCCTCTCGCCCCGCCTGGAAAAAGAAAAATTATATTATTATCTCCGAGTATCAGAACGACGAACTAGAAAAATGCCCATGAGGCATTAACGACCTACTAGTGAAACATCTGATATGAAAATACGCCTAATCCTAGTGTTAGAAGAGGAAGCAAGAGTGGGCGTGGCCTACGCGCATCAAGTGACGTGTCGCGCGATGACGTCATCACATCACGTGATCTGGCGCACGAAGCGGCGAAGGAGAACAGAAGAGAGCCAGGAATGACCATATATTGCCGTGCGATGAATTAAAAAATATGAAATCTAAATGGCAATTCAAAATGTCAAATACTTCGATATAAGAAAACAAAAAAAGTATTAATTTATATTTATAAACATTTAGGGCCCATTCCTGCAGTCTCCTAGAACGTAAATATCCTAGGTTAGTTAGAGTACAATCAAAAAGTGATTGGCGAAAATAGCAGAATTGGCGTTTAAGGCCATTTGCGTTTTAGACATTGCAGGAATAAGCCCATTTTAGTAAGACCTTTTCTGCCTTATTTGCGTTGCATTTTTAGCGCGAGCGTATGTTGACATGCAGGCGACGGCGACGCCAGCCGCGCAGGGCAGAGCAAAGCAGATTTTGTAAAGCATGGAACGTCGCGACAGAAAGCAGGACAGATATGTCTGCGTCGCACGTGCCTGCTCTGCCCTGCGCGGCTTGCGTCGCCTGCGTGTCACCATACGCGTAGCCTTAGTCTGGTTTAACAAAACCTGGTACATTTTAGCACTATCCATTGTGGGACTGGACGTAGTAGGACACCAGACTCAGATATATTGTACATTTTAGGAGACTAGTCAATGTCAGCCAGAGCGCTGCTGAGTTGTCGCCGGGCGGCGCGCGCCCACTCCCCAGTGCCACGCACTCTCACCGCGCTCAACGCTCTCCTCGCCGCCAACCCTCAGATTTGTTTGTGGAACGACTTCACTGTGCTTGTATTTTGTGAATGTAAATGATTATTATTTTAACTGTAATTTGCAATATTTTTGTCTTTCAATTAATGTAAGTGATTTTTACCGTTATAATTGAAATAAACGGAACAATGTTTTTTAACGCCGTGGTCACCAAATAATTAAGTGTCTCCCGTATAAATACTTTGGTAGACGAGACGACTGCCTAAAACTTTAATATTACGATTTCATACCATAGTTCTGTTATACCTTTGAAACATGAGTAAGTCGCAAATAAAACCTATACTTAATACTATAGAGATGAGTTTTTCTGGTTGAACGCGCTCATCTCAAGAACTACTGGTACGATTTGAGAAAATATTTCAGCTTCTAGTTTCTTCGTCAGTTCTATCAGTAGGTACTTTTGTTTTGTCGTTAAAGCCATGGTCATTTCGCTAAGTCTCTCTGATATGGATAATATTTACAATTTCCAACCGAGCTACATGCCGAGCACAATATTGTCTTACCTGACAAAGAGGTGTTGAGTTTGGCCCAATGACGCAGTGCAGTGTAGAAATGGACTAGTAATTGAAGCAGATCCATTGCTTGGGCTTGTACGCAATTGATATTTATGACTACAGCGATGAATCCTGTAATCCATTCATACAGATTGAAAGTCAATAACGCAGAAAGCGATGCAAAGTTAACTAGTCTAAGTGCCCCTTACGAGCACATGCATTCGTGATTTAGATACATAATATTCACCTCACAAGTCCATCGGCAGTTTGACTAACGCGCACATTATTGATAATCCAATTGTCAATTCCATCATCTGTTAGCCAATTTTGTGCAGCTTGAAGGAGCGATACAGCCTCGTTTACAAACGATGGACCGTGCCTTGATTCACTGAAATATTTTAAATGCATTATTTTAAATTATGTTAAATTTCAAGTTGATTTTACTGTTTTTAATGTAGTTTTTCAAAATTCTTACTTGTAAAACACGTTTAAAGTGAAGTCCTGGCTCATGTCAAGAAATGTATCAGTAGTAGTACGAGTGCCGGCTGCATCAACCAGATACACAAGAGCACATTGTTCCGCCGTGAAGGACACTCCTTTGTACCACATTTTTGCATATCTATAACATTTTTGTATAATTAGTGGATTATTAAGATAAAAATAAGAAGCATTTATTTTCGATTCGAATTGCAAGAGAAAAGAAGAACCTTAATAATACTAGTAACATATAGCCGACCAGAAGCACAAACGAACTACCAGAAGTGGTTCATTTTCTTTATATTGTGTGCCCTAGAAATTCTAATGTTATCAATAGGTAATGAATCATACTTGTTGTTGCCTTGTTGATGCCTGGCTTGTATTTCTACTCTCGACCCATAATGATAAACTCTGCCGTTCGGGTGTATTAAGGCAGCTGCGGCGCCAGATCTTGACAGTGCGAGAATAATATTATTATTTGCATTTGTTACGCGAACCGCACCATCAATAGTCATATCCACTCTGTAATTAATGATAAGCCACATTTAGTTATACAAAAATATTTTCTGTAAAAAACAATTATGAGTAATCTACAAGTTGTGATAAATATTGACCGAAACCTAATAGCAGTTGTTATAAAACGAACGATCTCTTTATATATTTTTGAACAGACTTTGATAAAGTTTGTGTCCTAGTTGTTATGAATTATTAAAAAAAACCTCACTTTACTCGATCACGAAGTCTGAGACACACAGTTCCATGAGGTGTAACAGAAGCATTATACCCAGCTCCTCCGACAGCATCAGTAACCTGAAAATGGCACCGATATCAAAATACGTCTTTACTATTTCATAGACGTCCCGCGTCGGGCTTTGCTATTTTCCAAACTTGGCTAGGGTTTGAACTCACCAACACCCAGTAGGCAAACATGGTGATTGTACCTTTGACTTTGATTTCATTGACCTGTACTAACATCAGTGAGAAGGCCTTTGCTCGCCATTAAGATCTTACAAATACGTCTACCAAAAACAATATCAGTGATGCATAGGTTATAAAGTAAACCAGTGTGAAGCCGGGGTGGCCTGCTAGTTTTTAATAAAAAAAGATAAAAAAGTATTTCAATAAATATCTTATTTCGTCGTGCAAGCGAACATCATTGTCTGGTCATAGCTATAAAAATAAAAATAAAATATCATTAACAATTAGGCTAGGTATTATTTTCATATTCCAAACTAAACTAACAAAACTATACACACCAAACCCATAAAAACTGAGAAGAATTTATGCTAAAACAAATATTTATATTCAATTTTATTTATCATGCCCGGTATTCGAATCTGCAACATTTTGCTAAGCAGACGGGCCATATATATTATTTATGGCCATATACATATATATAAATCAATTGCCGTTCGTTAGTCTCGCTAAAACTTGAGAACGGCTGAACGGATTTATCTTATCTTGGTCTTGAAATGTGCATGGAGGTCTAAGGAAGGTTTGAAAATGAGGTGAGAAAAAATCGAATAATTGCCGGGAACACGGGAACAGGTACTACGCGGTTGAAACGGCGGGGCACAGCTAGAAAATAATAAAAATCTAATCTACAACGAACAATTTAAATTAAAATGTTCAACACGTGAATCTGGCGAAAAGGAAAGATGAGGTCTGAGCGGTCGGGCACGTAATCTCAAATACTAATATCTACATTGCATTTACCTCTAATTCCCTCCATGTATCTGCGTGATAGATGTCGTCTCCAGGGTAGAAAGGCGCTTTTCGCTGCAGTGGGACACGCCATGGTGGCTGCCATCCAGTAGCGCCCACCAGCTCAGCCTGACCTAATCCACCTTCTAAAAACTTGCTATAATCTTGAAATGCGGATAGATTGGACTCTTCCTGTAAACCAATATGTCACGTCCAAACTTCGGGAAAGGTGGATTGATTAAAAGCCCATTTAGATGACACCATAAGCCAAAAGCCATTAAATTTTTAGGGTCTAATTCAAATATGTAATAAAACATTATGTAAACCCGTAATAGATTTTTATTGTATCCTAGGTTTATTTACATATCGACTATACATTAAATATTTGTTGACTTACGGAATAACCGTGATTTTGACTATTATTATGCACCCGATATTTTTACATGTTGCAAGTATCACGATCGAAAGATTACATAGACATATCAATATTAATTAAAATCACGGCTATCCCATAAGTAAATTCATATTATATAGTGAAATACCGTAAAACTGTAAAACATTTTAGTTATTAATTTCAATAAAATTCATCTTATTTCAATATTCTTATTAAAAAGACTCAATTTTACAGTTTTCCCCATTTCATAGGGAAAGATTCATTAGCTGGTAACTTATGCACATAATATAACTCTCTACGTAGACCACGTATAGGCTTATGTGCGTACCCCAAGCACATCGCTTTGTACCTGTTGGCCAATTTCTATTGTATCGCTCAGTGCATGAGGCGATATCTAGAGGTTTAAATAAATCAAAGACCTCTACAAATCTGAAGGCGACATAATTTTTAAAGTTACTAAATTATTACATTATTTTTTTACTCTTTTACCGTGCGATAAAGTTCTATTTAAATGGTCATAATTTAATAAAAATTACGACAAACTACAAAGAAAAAATACCTGATTATATGAATGAGCTGTATAAACACTTCTTGGTCGCACAGGCATGGTCACGTCCTTTCTAAAATCTGCGTTAGCCATTTTAACACTTCTTTAAGTTTACAGCTGAATTAAATACACTATTATGAAAAAATACATGAACAACTTGACTCCCGAAGATAGAAAAACACTACATAGTCTTACATGAACACCGGAGGGTAATCGATTGACGGCTGTCGACCAAATGAGTGTCATTTTTCATTTATTTCATAGTTCCAAATTCAATTTTATTTCATTGAAGACCGAATGTGTAGTTTACTATGAAGTATTGATTTAAATAGCAAAAAGTTTGATTTCGAGTATTACATTAAGGCCGCGTGTCCACGATAAGTTTATCTTGTCGGTATGAGTTTTTGAGAATATTTTATTTATCCTTCTGACAAATACTTGATGAAATGAATCTTGGCAATGTAATGGGAGTGCGTGAATAGGCGAAATAATGTTATGGCTCAATAACATTCAAAGTTGATACCCTAATATAGTTGTAAACTACAAAACGTATATCAATATAATAACTAGCAGCGCCCCGCGGTTTCACCCGCGTAGTTCCCGTTCCCGTAGGAATATAGCGGTAAAATTATGCTAAAAACCTTACCATTAAATCACTATCTATTAAAACCGTATCAAAATCCGTTGCATAGTTTTAAAGATCTAAGCATAGATAGGGACATAGGGACAAAGAAAGCGACTTTGTTTTATACTATGTAATAATACAGGGCACCTTTGAGGCGGGGTGTCGGGGAGTAGCGACCCCGCGGACCTGACGCGCTCCCGGGGGAGGTCACCATTCCTCACCTCCGCTCGCCTTCACTGGCCGGCGGAGTGAACACTGACGGGGAACAGGTCCCCCACCTCCGTGCTTGCCTTCATTGGCCGGCCGGAGTGGAGCCCGCCAGAGCACTTTGGTGCTCGGAGAGTGAGAGGCGTTACGTAAGTGGTGAGTTGGCTTAGCATGAAGCTGGACCCTTGGGCTCAGTGGATCGCGGTTTAAAACCCAGGGCGTCTGCTCCACTCTCAAAGCCGCTCGTTTCATGTTGCCCCCTTGTTGCGATTCGAGCTACTTGTTTGGGGGGCCCAGTTATAGAGCTGGCAAGTCTCCATCCGCCACTTCGTACATGTTTATAGCATTGTATCGGCGGGTGTCATAGTCCCCATAGTTCCCCAATATCCAGTCCATTAAACATCCCATTCCCATAACCCAGTCGTAGTTTTTCATATATTTGCAATAGTCCCTGCAGAACCGGGGAATGTCCTTGGATGCATTTTATAGTGTTATACAAGGATAGTCGCCGGATTGTGCATCCTTTACACAAGATTAAATATGTCAAAGGGCTTCCGTGTGTTGGCTTTGGCCCCATACTAGCCTTCCAAAAGACCGGGACTCATTAATAGTCCCGTGAATGGAAAAGACATAATAATAAAAAAAATGTTTGACATATTATGTACTTTCGAATCATCAACCCAACATAAATTGAAATATTATCATTTTTTTGCAGAAACAAACAGTAATAGAAAGACCACACTCTCAGTACACCTCTACCACCTTTTAAAAATGTTAATAGTACTTTTTATAGAAAAAGGAACGAGTTTTTAGGTGTAATGACACTTATACATAAAAAGTCGCTTTCGTCCAAATTCCAAAACAACGACATTCATTTATATTTAATACTAGCTGATGCCAGCGACTTCGTCCGCGTGGAAATTGGTTTATTTATGTCACGTTCCTAGTTGACTTTTTCAAAGTTATACTCTATGTAATCAAACAAATTCTTTACCGGATGTTGAAATTAGTTTAATCATATGTAATCATATTTTTTTTAGTAAAAAACAATTATTATTCTATACTAAAAAATATATAAAATTCTCGTACGGCTTGACCGATTCTCATGTCAGTAGGTCTGAGAATAGGACATAGAATGCTTTTCATCCCGAAATTCTCACGGAAACGGGAACGGGAACTACGCGTGTGAAACCGCGGGGCACAGCTAGTATTATATAAACCTATCCTACCTAACTGGGTTATACATATCTTATATATAAAATTATTAGTACAATATAAACGAATTATTACTCTACTTAAATTTAAGTTTACCGGCCAATATAATATATTAAGTATTTTTTTTGTTTTTATTTTATTAACTTAATTTTAACTTTGCTTTGAAGTTTCTTAAGATTATTGTCAGTATGTTATACTGAATTATCATGTTATTATTTTTATAAGTTTCCTTTTCCGACCACGGGACTATATAAGAGTCCTGGTCTTTTGGAAGGCTAGTATGGGGCCAAAGGCAACACACGGAAGCCCTTTGACATTTTTAATCTTCTGTAAAGGATGCACAATCCGGCAACTATACCTGTATCGATGCATTTAACAACAAATATGTGGATGAGACTTGGAGATGACCCACATGCACAACATTTTCCTGATTTATTATTAAATATAGGTGACGGAATTTATCCACATGATGAAGGAAAAGTCGTATTAAGTGATAGGTTATGTTGTACTGTTTCGTCCTTGCAGGAGCTAATAATTTCAGTGTACGGCGACCTAAGTAATATTACACATCAGAACAATACTTGGTTATGTAAAAGGTCTGTTTTAACTCCTCGAAATGATCAAACATGTTCAGTAAATAATGAAATACTGTAGCGTATTCAAGGAGGAGTCGAGAGTATATCTCTATCAATAGAATGATGGATCAAGCAGAATCCACAAATTATTCGATAGAATTTCTGAATTCATTAAATGTTCCTGGACACCCCTCACATACAATAAATTTCGTAATTTAAATCCTAAACTGTGCAATGGTACTCGAATAAAGGCCATAAATCTACAACCTAACATAATTGAGGCAGAAATTTTAACCGGTTGTGGTGTTGAAGAAACCGTCTTGATACCAAGAATACCACTATCCCTAACAATTTTCCATTCCATTTTAAGCGCACCCAATTCCCAGTCGTGGCGTGCTTTGCTATGACGATAAATAAATCCCAGGGAGACACTAAAGGCGGCTGGTGTCGACCTAAGGTCTAATTGTTTTTAACATGGCCAACTATATGTGGCCTGCTCACGGGTCAGTAATTTATTTATTTATGTTAGCCCTAGAAGGCAAAACCATTAATGTAGTTTATAGAGAAATTCTTTAAATATGAACTATCATATAACAAAGTTTGATGATGCAAGCACATAAAGACAGAGAACAATAATTTAAAAGCATTTATTTTATATTTTTTGTCCTAAAGTATTTATCTTGTATTTATAGATGGATATCACAATTTTGGCTTGATTTAACAAAAAGAAGGTTGAATGCACCTATATATTTAAAACTCAATACTGCCAAACTTTGTGTAAAGAATATCATAAATTTTAGGACCTTTGCACACTGCCTGTTTTTCACTCTCACGTAGATACCGTGACGGATTATACACGATAAAAGAAATTAATGACCAATCTACATCGTGTTGTTTTACGTTTACCTACTTTGACATTAGCAGAATTGCGTAGTTATGGCAGGAGTAGCCAAAAACCTTTTTTGTTTCTTGAATTGATACCTTGACGGCGCTGTAGATAATTTTTTTATGTCTGATGCACCATTTTGAGAACTTCAATACATATACTACTATCTAATCTCCTCGGTAGCTCAATTGGATAGAGCAGTGCTACGGTTCAGCATGGTTCCGGGTTCAAGTCCTGGCTGAGGCGAAAATTTTGAATGCATTTTTCTAAAAGGCTAATAAGTTATTTTAATTTAACTTAAACTATTTAATAAAAAAATTATGTTAATAATGTATCCATCAGCAGTTTTCTTATTGTTTTTTATTAAGGGAAAGACACGCAGTTGATGTTTCTTTAACATAGTACGTACGTACACTGAACTTTAATATTACGTATATACTATTTTTTTTTTACGCCTGAAAATCCGCTATGTGCATATGCACTTTAAGCGTTCAATATTGAAGTATTCTATATTCTGTCAAATTTGATATCTATGAAATATTATTATACAAAATCCAAAATGTAGTACATATTTTTGTCAGCAATTTTTTCTCGCCAAAAAGAAGCGAAGTGTTGATAAATATATTTTTTTATTGAAATCAGAGGACCAAAAATTAACAAAGACTACGATTCCTCCCAAATTTTAAAGAATATCTCAATAACTTAGAACTAACTACGGTGGTAAGTCGATATAAACGGATATTACCCAAGCGATGTCGTGGGCGGAGTATTGTTTATTAAATTCAAAACAACAAATTAGATTTTTATTGATAACTTTTCTTTTCGTTATCCAAATGAGATGAAACAAAGCCTATATATTGCGCCAAATTAAGCTTAATCCATATGTGGAATCGCCATGAAAATCCGTTCAGTACTTTCTGAGATTATCGCGAACAGACAGACAGACAGACAGATAGACAGACAGACGGGAAAGAAAGTCGAAAATTGTTTTTTTTGTGTTCCTTTGACCTTCTTTTATCCCCCCCCCCCCCCCCCTATCAGTTTTAGGTAAATTTATTTAATGTACAGACACGGTGGTTCTACTGTTTTATTATTAGTATAGATTGTTTAAATGACACGCGAGTATTGGTCATTTCCCTTATGGCGGTTCCTCATTAGTGCCGTGAATTCACGGAACGACCAACTCCGATGGCGGCTCCACATTAGTGCCGTGGAGCTCCGTGAACAAGTGCGAACGTTAATGTGGACGGTTTTCGCGAGGTTCACGCACGTTCACGCCTGTTATCCGATCTGAGTGGATTCATCCGTGAATTCACGGCGAGAATATTTATTATTAATATTTATTATAATTCCACTGTGTAATGGCTGGTGCCATTACACAGTTTTGGTGGATTCAGATTAACTTTTTTATTGTGAATCTGGTGATTGACAATTAAAAAGTTATTGCCAAATTGGATTGAAACTACGATCTTAACTGCTAAATCAAACGGAGAAGTTTGTTTGATACCGCGTATCCATATAATTCCTACTGATATGCCATTTGAGTTCAAACAATTACAAATATTCTGTACGGGCGTTTATAATTTGCGATGTCCATCAACAAGACCCAAGGGCAAACTCTGCACGTTTGTGGTTTGAATTTAGAGGAATCATGTTTTTCACATGGCCAACTTTAAGCGCCGGATACACTAGGGAACATTTTGTTTTGTAAAAACCGATAAATCAAATTGGTTTGGTCAAAAACCGATATATCAATTTTTTTTTAATGACTCGATAAGTACCACAGTTACTAATACCGAATTTAGGATTCCAATCAGTGATAAGATTCTAACACCAATAAATTGATAAATTTAGTTTAATTCTAAATTAGAAAACCATGAACTTAGCCATATTTTTACATTTTCTGACAAAAAATACAAATGTGATTTATCGGTTTTTGTTCCGACGCTCCTCATTTATAACTATAATAACCATTCATCATGTTTTAAGAAACTGTACAATGATCTAAAGAATGATCTATTTTAAAAACCAGGAGAACAGGAGCTCTTTTCAATAAACTAATTTAAATTGAGTAATTGGGCTTTCGGCGGAGAATTATTACTCGTATTAGAAGTACCAGGAGAGCATAACCTTAAAAGCGTTGATTTTTAAATAAAAACTATTATAATTAATAATATACAGATAAGTTATTGTACCTTTTTAAATTACGGCTGATTTTTCCATCGCCAGATAACTTTATTCGACGAATAACTTTGAAATTTTGACAGTTATTCCATAGAAAATCTGTCAAACGTCAATTTTATTCGTCAAATAACAGTTATCTGGCGATGGAAAAATCGGCCCTTAGTCTGCTTATACAAATATTGCATATACACCCATGTTTCCAGTAGTTGGACATTCTTACATACCACCTGACAGGATATTCGCTAAGATTGAAAAGGGAGTCCAGCTCTACGAAGAAATAAATAGCCCCCAAAAATACTTGGACATTATTTCAAACTTTAGTACTGTCACTACCTTGGGAGCTACTGATTGCGAAGTCCTTGACTGCAAAACAACTTCACATGAAGTTTTTAAACCCGTGAGCAAGTGGCATTTCAAATTTAAACAATGTAAATGTTTCATTTTAAAATGTTCAAAGAGACCCGGAAATATTTGGATTCAAGGGCCTTATAAATCCGATGATGGAGTTAGCAAAAATTATTGTAAACCAAGAAAAAAGTGCTATGATAAATCCAGATAAAATATGTCCTTCAAACAAATTAACTGCCGCTAAAAAAAAGATACACTAACCTTGCTAAGAAGCTATTGGGGTAACGATAGGCACCTAAACTAAAAACTTGCAATTTTCCAAAGAATTTCTACAAGAATATAATGATGACCAAACTGAGGATAGTAACCAACAGGGTGAAGACGGTGACAATAATGTGTGATCAAAATGAAGCAATTGATGACAAGCATGTGTGAATAATAAGAAATAAGTAAACCAAAACTTATATAAGAATAATATTAATAATTGATGATTAAAACAATAAAGTGTATTTTTAAAAATGATTAAATTTATTTATTACCATAATATAATAATAGAACCTAAGTATTAAAATTCATAACCATAGTATTCCACCTTTCTATTTCTAATAAAATCGCTTAATAATATAGTAAAAAGGAATCAAAGAAAGATTTCTACTGCCTTTTCAGTAAAAGTGTATGTTGCTGCTTTTGCTTATACATGACTCAATTATTATAGTATGTAATTAAGAATTTAGTTCATAGTTAAGAACTAGATTCTTAACTCAACAATACACTCCAGAGGATCTTTACAACAAACAAGGTAAGGTAAAATGGATTTACACCCCTAACAACAGAGGAACATTGAAATGACCAGATCAACTTTCACAAGGAGATAGCAGAAACAAGAAACACGCGGTTCACACGCGTGCATTATCGAATTGTTTAATTGTAGAACTTTACTACTGTTTTATATCAAATGAAGGATTACAAATTAATGTTACGAGCTAAACACCACAAGGTAACTGGATCTTATGTTTTCCTTTTCCTCAAGCGCGAAAACAAAGCGTGTGGCACCAGGCACACCACACACTTTGTTTTCGCGCTTAGAATTAAATTTATAATTCGCAATAATGTAACCAACCACCACAGAAAAAATCCAACCTCCAATCTCCATCCAACCAATCCAACCACAGACTACTTACGTAGTACTTTTTAATAACCAATTTGTTGCACAGATGTAATACTGTGCTGTGCTAGACCTAGACCGCGGTCACGGAGATAGGGAACTTACAAATCCATCACTTGAGTGCTTATTATATAATATTTATATTATATTATTTATAAGCTTGAGATGAGCTTGAGTGTCTTGTTCTATTAGGCCTAACGATAGAATAAGGATCACGACCAGGATTATATATTATTATTATATTATTTATAAGCTTGAGATGAGCTTGAGTGTCTTGTTCTATTAGGCCTAACCATAGAATAAGGATCACGACCAGGATTCTTACCAGGCCTTACGATAACCACCATTATAGGATCTTAAAATCAAAACCAACAATCAAATTATTATTATTAACGGGATATTTACCATGTTTTTAATAATCATTTCGAGCTTCCAATATTTCGGTGTTGTTGAACTGACAGCGTCGAAATATTGAAAACTCGAAATAAATAATATAAATATCTCGTTAATCATAACATAATAAAAACACAAAAAATAGGCATAGCTCTTGCACTTGCCACGGCGTGCCACGGTGCAACCAAAGTCGCTCGCACGTAATTAAAATTAAAAAGCGTCTGTTCGTTATGCTACGGCCACACTGTCGTGTGAAATTGTCGCGATAAAATCCTTTGATTGTGCGCCAATTTACTGACAGCCAGTTTAAGGCAATATGTCAATTGTTTAAGGGCATTCGAGTTCGCGAAACTGATTCGCGATAGGACGAACTCTTTGGTCAGACGTGTCGCGACAACGCAAATGTTCGCGTTATCGCAATAGTGTGGCCGGAGGGTAACTGCAGTCGCCCGCGCACTGCGGTGAAATCGGGCCGATCTTGCAAGACACGCTCCCTAGACGATGACCCGACTCTGAATTGTATGCTTGCCCGTCCTGATTTTTGAGTTAGGGTAATAATATCGCCACGATTTGTCTACACACGAGCCGATCTGGGGCGCGCCCCACCACTCTCCCTAGATCGGACCCGATTGCAGGGCCGTGAGTAGAGGCTCTTAATCGTATACTTGCCCGTCCCGATTTTTGAGTTAGAGGTAATAATAATAATATCGTCACGATTTGTCTACTCATGAGTCGATTGCTTGATCTAGGGACCGATCTAGGGTGCTCCCCACCACTCTCCCTACATCGGACACGATTGCAGGGCCGCGAGTAGAGTAGAGAGGCCTTTTCAAGTACTATTACCAGACCGAAGCATATCAGAATCTGATATGCTTCGGTCTGGTAATAGTACTAGTAAAAAAATAAGATTCATATTTTTTTTCATTGGTTTGCTTTATTTGAATATTATATTATTTTTGATCATTTAGTACGATTACAAAAACTGTATTGTTTTACAATATTTTCTTAGAAGGCTTCTTTGTCTTTGCCTTATTTATTGTTACGAGAAAATGCATGAAGTTTAATGATAAATTAATGAAATTGGCTGAAAAGACTTTGAAGTGAAAGTATACAAAAAAAATCAGGTAACACAAATATTTTTTTAAACTAGTAATATTAGTGTCCGCCGCCCGCCACGTTTCGCCAGTCTTGTCTCGCTTGCTTGTTGTTCACTCAGTCATCATTTCAATTTATTTAGCTTCATATCCATTTAACCGGATAACGAATAGATACAGCAGAAATGAGTGCTCCAGCACCAGCACCGGCATATAAAATAGGAATAGTGAAGCAGGTAACACAATAATTACAGATTTTCTTTTTTTGAACACTCAACCGTGCCTCGTGCCGAAAGTAAAAATGTGTGCCCCGTTGGCACTGGACTATAAGCCCTAGAATGTATCTATTTCACTTAACATCTGGCACTATGTTAATTGTTTTTTAATGTAATCTCTATTAGCTGCAGTTGGCAAATGGTATATGCATTTTCTTACCAGATGTAGTTCATAATTCCAATTAAATTAATGAAGAATTCTAAGCAATATTATGCCTTATGTTCAGGTGTTATCGGGAGATACATTAATAATTAGAAGACAACCCCAGGGTGGACCCCCGCCAGAGAAAATCATCGCACTCTCTGGCATTACGGCACCTAAACTAGCCAGACAGAGGACACCCAATAAGTAAGTTACTATAGTGTACCATTAGCAAAATTACAACAATTTTCTTTGTAAGCTCAAAAAACGACCCAGACTCATGTTTTTCTCTGTAAAAACTTTACAATTTTCTCCTAATTGAGAGTCTTTGAGAGAGAGAGAGAAATTTTTTGACATATGCATTACACACATACCTAGTACCTACCTATCTCAAATCTAAAAGTATACATTAGTAGCAGTTTTTATATTAATTTATAAATTAACTTATATTGTTCCATTACGCTGTACCTGTATCAATGAACACATAAATATGTTTCTCTATCATGCTATGTGGGTATAACTTTCTTTGTAGCTCAGAAATAACTAGTGCTGTATCAAAAACATTTATAGGTAAAGGATAAAATAATTTGCATAGAAATATACATATTGTATGAGTGGTTTTGTTGAATTAAATTTCTACTGCATTTGCGAAGAGATATTAAATGATGATGCTTTGCTTATTTCAATTGTTGTGTGTTCCATCATCTTACATTTTGGTAGCAGTTTGTCAAAAGTATTGTATTTTTTATGCTCAATCTGTTGAATTTTTCAATAGAAACATAAAAAGTTTTACCTGCATAGTCCATCATCAGATCAGCTTGTGACAACTCATAGTTTAAACTATTTAGTCAAACATAGCTTACTAGGGTTAACAACTAAAAAATCTAATTAGTCCGTTAGATAGATTTCGAAAAAAAATTGGACGTACCTTTTCTTTTTGATGCATACAAATATTTAAATACAGTGTATAAAAATCTTGTGTGATTTTTTACCTAGAATTGTTGCCACAAGCCCCCACTCCTCAACTTGCGTTATAGCTAAGTCAGTTTTATTAATTTCATAATCATAACACAGGAAAACACATGTCTAATATTTTTGTATGACCAGACTTAAGGACAAAATATAACTTTATTTTCATTAACCAGACTTCATCACTATTTCAATAATCACAATGGAAAGTGGGTTGTCAAACATTCTTTATTACGTTTTTAGTTAATTACAAAGCTAATTGTGTATTAAAACTATTTTACTAGACTGAAAGTATCAATTGATACAATATTAAGGACATAAAAATGAAACAATAATAGCAATTACTTATTGGAATAGAAACAATAAATTACAGTCTATATTTTGCAATAACATTTTTTATGAGATTTAAACCTATATTCAATGATACAATTAGAGTTATTCCATTGCTTTGGGTAGAATATAAAACAATATTTATAAAAATGCATTAAAAATGATCGCCTCTGTCGGAATCAAGAAGAAAAAAATTTCCAATCCTAAAAGAATTGTGTGAATCACAATAAAAAATAAATGCTTATAAAACATTAATACTTAAATAGATCAAATTATTAAACAGTATGATCGTATTTTGTTTTTTTTTCGTAATATTGTGTTAAGTGACATGTGCAAGTAAATATAGGTATGTGAATGAAGGATGTATCAGTAATAATATATAACCTAAGTGTGTCAGGACACATGCAGGCCAGGGCATTTCATCTATATTTAGCAAAAAGTATTTAAATACAACAGTTTTTTAGAATTGGTACCTCTAAATGAGCAAGCTCATCGGGCAATCTTAGGCTCGATCATAGCTTTCCAATAGGCTAGTTGTGATCAAGTGCAAGCATATTATTACAAAGTTGATTATAATGTTTACTCAATTTTCATATTATCACATAATAAACATGGACTGTCAAAACATGTTTTGACCTTAATTTAAAAACTGTAAGATAATGCACCAGTTGGAAACTATTTCATAACCTGAGATATAAATTCATACTTAAAAATTATTATGCACTTAAAATAAGTGCAATCTGAAGAATGATACTAGTGAATGTAAAATATTACTTTCGATGATGGTGCGAATACGTTTAATTGGCCGTAAGCGCGCTATCGGTACCGATAACGCGATAAAGCGCAATCCGGACCGCACTCCTGGTCACATTTCAATTTCGGAATAGCATACTAGTATCAGTTATCTGCTTGTTAAAGTCTCCTCAAAATCAGTCTTGCTTTTTCGGAGATTAATCGTGTAGGAGGGAAATGACCTATCCCTACTATAACACAATAACACATTGTTAGAAAATTATACGCTTATTACTTGTATTATATATTTACCCTATTTAAAGTTTAGTAAGTATGTACCTAACTTTCAATATGTTTCGTGAATGTATGAGTAGTGCAGAACTTGTTTCAATTTAAAGTGAAAGTAGAAAGTCCCTCTAGCGAATGTTGTAAAATTACCGTCTGCAAAATCGATTATTACACTGATATATTTTTAATCTGCCTCTGAAGCTCAAGTGGTCTTTCATAAAAGTTTCATGTCCTTTTTACTAACTGACTTACCAGTTGACTGAATATCTATACTACATTATAGGTACAGGGTGAATTTTTCAAGTGGGGGTGGTAGACGGTATCCGAAACTATAAGGAATTTCGAAAAATGCTGAAAAGAGTCCCGAGGCCGATTTTGATAAAAACTCAAACTGATTCATTGGATTTTAGTAAAATCAATACCCCTGGTTGAAATAGTTTAATTCATTTTCTAGTTTAAGCGAAACTAACGCATATCCATTGAGAAGATCACAGTCTTCTACAACTCTCGTGACCACGATCAACGAAACTTGACTGATACGGGGACATTAAATACTAACAGAAGAATTGAATTACAACAGGTTTTTTAAAGATAATTCGTATCGTATTCGTCAGTTTGTGTTTGAGTAAATCTTTGTGTTATTCGGTTATGTAGGTACTATTTAGTTTTTTCATTGTCCATAAGCATTTGTGTATTAGATTCAGGAAGGTTTTAGTACTTTTGTCACTAATATTTATTGTTGTCTATATGAAAATACATAACTTGTTAGGGTTTCTTTCCATTTTACCAAAACACACATAAGATACCTATTGTTTTACATTAGGTATTTAATTTTGTAAACGTTGCCAACACGACAAAGTTTGTATTTTGTTCAAAACTTGAAAATATTATCTTTTTAAACAGTGATAACGAGACAAAAGATGAACCTTATGCATGGGAAGCTCGCGAGTTTCTCAGGAAGAAGTTGGTCGGGAAAGAGGTAATTTTTACTGCTGAGAAACCACCTAACTCGGCAACCAGAGAGTATGGATACGTGTGGGCTGGCAAAGACCCCACCAAGGACGAGAACATAACTGAAGCTCTCCTAGCCGAGGGCCTCGCCAAGGTGCGGGACGGGGGCAGGAACATACCACAACTCAAGAGACTGGTTGAGATCGAAGATGTCGCTAAATCCCAAGGAAAAGGGATTTGGGGATCTGATGGCCACGTGAGTAAAACTGTTAAACGCATTATTATCAACTCTAAGATTATGTAACAAAATATGTTATACTATAACATAGTTATTTCACATGCTTAATTTTATTACTTGTTACAAAATGTTATGTAAATGTTTCACCAGGAGCACGTCCGCTCCATCAAATGGGTGGTGGAGAACCCCAAACAGCTGGTGAACAAGTTCAATGGCCAACCGGTTAAGGCTATCATCGAGTATGTCCGCGACGGATCCACTGTGAGACTCTGTCTGTTGCCCGACTTCATTCCCATCACCATGATGCTTTCTGGAATTAGGGTAAGTGATTTTATTATGATAACTAATATTATTTTGATGATATTATACAGATATTAAGGAACAATAAGTAATAAAAATTTGATGTTTTCCTCTGGGATTTGCCGTCTTTATGCAAACTCATAAAGAATCTACCTACCATCAGTTTTAAAAATGACCAGTTCAGATGGATTCTATAGAACTCTACACTACCGATATTCATATTCTGCTGCCAAACAGTAGTGCAAAAACATTACTGTCTTCCAGTTTGACGAGTAATGTAGTCAGTGAAATTACGGGACACACAAGACTCTCCAACTTATGTCTCAGTGTTATGAGCTCGGTGTTTCTATCGGAGGCGTGTTACTTACCATCAGATAACCAACCACCTTTCTCGACTCTTCACTTGTTAATAATATATAAAAATACTTCTGCCTTAAATGATTGGCAAATTCTTTAATTTAATAGGGATTTATGTTCTATTACTTTTGTAGTGTCCGGCATTCAAACAAGATGGCACTACAGAACCATTCGCAGAAGAAGCAAGATTTTTTGTAGAGTCCAGAATTCTTCAGAAAGACGTTGAAGTGATATTAGAATCTGCAGCGAACAACAACTTCTTTGTGGGCACTATCCTGCACCCGCAGGGAAATATTGCAGAGGCTCTACTGAGACAAGGTTTTGCTAGATGTGTGGATTGGTCTCTTGCTGTCATGAAGTCTGGTAAGTGAATGCTGTCTATGTATCTGCCCATTTTACT
Source organism: Timandra comae (assembly GCA_958496195.1). Taxonomy (NCBI): domain Eukaryota; kingdom Metazoa; phylum Arthropoda; class Insecta; order Lepidoptera; family Geometridae; genus Timandra; species Timandra comae. The sequence continues at coordinate 8,776,042 of OY292353.1, read as the reverse complement.
GTAATATTACGAAAAATATGCCACAAAAATGGATCTACATTGTATATATCGTTTACAGGAGCATCAACATTGCGACAAGCTGAGAAAGCAGCTAAAGAATCAAAACTACGTATTTGGACCAACTACGTGAATACTGCACCCGTGATTGCAGCTAAAGACAAAGAATTTTCTGCCACCGTCATGGAAGTGGTCAATGGCGATGCTTTAGTCGTCAAAATGAACAATAACACCCACAAGAAAATATTCCTTGCTAGTATCAGACCACCGCGTGAAAAGTAAGTTACTTTGACCTACCATAGTTCTCTCTTACTTTATATTTTTGACGTTATTAAGTGGTACTGTGGGATCCAAACAGACATACACTTACATTTGTGTTATGATTGATTTTAGTAACAAAATATGTACATTCAGTATTATTATTTTGTTGACAATACTTATAATAAATCATTTTTGACATAAAAGAAAGAAAACACACAGATAATCATCTTCTTTTCCGAACCTTTATCCCATGTCTATTTGGGGTTGGTTTTCAGTTTAACCAGATTTGGCGGAATGTCAGTATTTTACGTGAAGCGACTGCCATCAGACCTTCACAACCCAGAGGGCTATACGACATTCTTGGTTAAACTGAATGTTAGACTTTTGAGGGCTCTAACTACCCGTAACGACTGTCGAAGATGTTAGTACGACAACCGGGACCGACGGCTTTACGTGCCCTCCGAAGCACGGAAACGCTCATGAAATTAAAAGTCATTTTTAGTAATGACCCATCACAGTCATGACGGTGCCAGACGTTGCTTAACCGCACGGATCACAAGTGATCCGCGGGTAGCACTGGGCCATGAGCGCTTCATAAAAAGCAAAATACTGGCTAAAACTAAAATTTAATACTTACATTATTATGTTTAATTTGTAATTTGACAGTAATAAGATTTAAACTTCCAGAAACAGCCCCGATGAAGAAGGAAAGCAATCACCGAGACCAAAAGGGTTCAAGCCATTGTACGATATTCCATGGATGTTTGAAGCACGTGAATATCTCAGAAAAAAGTTAATTGGCAAAAAAGTAAATGTGACCATCGACTACATCCAGCCGGCCAAAGATAACTTCCCTGAGAAGATATGCTGCACTGTCGTAGCGGGGGGCACGTGAGTATACCAATGAACCATTTGATACTTGAACAATATTCAATTATGTTACATAGCATAAAAGTAGAACCCACACAGACATTATAAAATCAAAAGTTACTATGTTACCTTGTGGAACAAAATAAAATCTGTCTGATACTGTGGTATTGTGTTCACATTATTTGAATATACAGAGTCAAATGGAGTCTATATAAAGTACATGTTATATAAGTGTACATCATACAAGTAATACTAGGAACATTTACAATCTGTTTGTACATGTACCTATGATTAAAAATTCTACAATTTTAGAATATTTTACTTACGTTTCGTACATAAATTAAGTAGTAATACAATATTGTACATGCAGGAACATGGCGGAGGTACTTGTATCTAAAGGGTACGCAACTGTAGTCAGGTACAGAAACGACAATGATCAAAGGAGTTCTCATTATGACAAATTGCTTGAAGCAGAGCTCAAAGCACAAAAGGCTGCTATTGGTGTTCACGCGAAGAAAGATATTCCTACTCATCGAATTCAAGATACAAGCGGCGATTCAGCTAAAGCAAAAAAATTCTTCCCCTTCTTGAAGAGAGCTCAAAAGACCGAAGCTACGGTAGAATTTGTGGCGAGTGGGTCGCGAATGCGTCTTTATATTCCCAAGGAGTCCGTTTTGGTGACATTCCTGTTGGCAGGAATCAACTGCCCGCGCGGCGCCCGCCCTGCCGTCGGCGGGGGCGGCATGCAGGACCCGGAGCCGTTCGGCGAAGAAGCGCTGCACTTTACTAAAGAAAAGTGTTTACAGCACGATGTCGTCGTCACCATTGAGGAAATGGACAAGGCTGGCAACTTCATCGGGTGGTTATGGGTTGACAACGACAATCTGTCTGTAGCGTTAGTAGAACACGGTCTCGCTTCAATGCATCACACCGCTGAGACATCAGAGTTTGCGCGTGCAATCAAAACTGCTGAAGAAAACGCTATTAGAAAACGTATCGGTTTGTGGAAAGATTATGTTGAAGTTGAAAAAGAAATAGAAAAGGAGAGAAACGCACCAATGCAGGATCGTACTATTAAATACGAAAAAGTAGTTATAACTGAAATAACAAGTGAAGGCAACTTCTTCGCACAGAATGTAGATTTGGGTTCAAAATTGGAGATTTTAATGGAAAAAATTCACCAAGAATTCAAAGCAAATGTTCCTTTACCCGGATCTTATTCACCAAGACGGGGCCAAATCTGTGCTGCTCGTTTCTCTTTGGATGACCAGTGGTACAGAGCCAAGGTTGAGAAAATATCTGAAGACAAAATGATTCAAATTCTGTACATTGACTATGGAAACCGAGAGGTAGATATAACTTAAAGTAGGTACATAACTTTTACTTTCTTTAGTGGAACAAAAATATTAATTGTTTTATGTACACAGGTGGTGCATGTGAACCGACTGGCTGCTCTGCCAGCGGGCACTGAGAGTGACCCTCCGTACGTGACCGAGTACATGCTGTGCGGAGTCAAGTTCCCCTCGGACCCGGACGAGCGCGCCGAGGCCATTGGAGCCTTCTCTACGGACACGTTGAACAAGAAACTATTGCTGAACGTTGAGACACGCGGCTCCCCTGCTGCTGTCACTCTTATTGATCCTGCTACTAATGTAGACTTGGGCAAGGTGACTATTTGTTATACTTACCTTGTCTTGCTAGCATGTGGTTTCATTGTTATCAATGATTATTGCATTTCTAGGTACATAATTGATGATAATTGTGATACATCTATTAATGGTCTATATGCAAATTCTGTAACCAAAATGTAGTTGACATGCTTGTTGTTGTAATTGTTAACAGAACTTGATAAAGGAGGGGTTGGTGTTGGTGGATGGCGTGCGCGACCACCGGCTGTCGGGCCTGATGAGCGAGTACCGGGCGGCGCAGGAGCACGCGAAGAGTTCGCGCCTCAACTTGTGGCGGCACGGCGACATCACCGAGGACGACGCGGTGGAGTTCGGCGCGCGCCGCTAGCGGCCGCTCTCGCCGTACGACGCCACCGCCTCGCCCTCGCACACCCGGAACTGCGCCACCTGCACCGAGCCCCGCGTGCTGGCCTTCGACGAGTTCCTCTAAGCCGGCCGGTGTGCATACTGCCGATTGCGTCTACGGTGATACAATACAATATACAGTGAAGCGGCGTGTCCTACTACCACACACACACACACACACACACACACACACACACACACACACACAACACACACACTCTCCACGCAATTACGAAATACGATACTCTGGCAACGTTTGCCTCTCATCTAGTATCTCTTTAAATTTAGAATAAATATATCAGGTATAAAATGGATCATTGAATTAATATTTGATGTGTGAATTTTTTTTTTATATTGATTCTAATGAGTATATTATAGATAATATTTATAACTTTAGCAAGACATAATAATGATCATAATTATTTACAATTGTGACCTTTTTGTAAGTATAACTGAATAATGAAATAATTGTAGATTTATATTACATTGTTACATTCGCTAATTTATTTACAACTGCTATGAATTTAGAAGCAAATAAAGACATACAGTCTCAAGAAATCATCTTTCATAATTATAATGTATATTTTGTATTTCTGCACGTTTATTACGAATATACTGCGATAATGTCTCAATGAATTGAAATGTTAGTTAGTAACAATTTATATTAAATTTATGCATTAATCAGAAGTCTGAATTGTTTTTCTTTTATATTTTTTATTAATGGCAGATACTTGATTTGTGTTTAGTATCTATTATTTGGCATCTGTCTCCTGTTTTTTGATATTTCGTACTTACTTAATAGTTTGTACCTACCTCTTAAGATACCTTACGATAACGCTACAGATATTGTTTATACTCTTTACAGTACCATATGGTGCGTGGATTGTTATATTACCTTGATATAATAATAAAATATTTAGGTGATTATCTGACTTTTTATTTGCTTCTATCCGCCTATTCCATCCAGTCCCGGATTAACCCTTAATCAAATTAAGCAATTGCCTAGGGCACCACGTCTTCACCAGAAAACACCAGTAAGGGCACCAGCTAAGTTGACATAAGGATAGGGATAGGGGGGCTCAAGGCCGTAGTTACGCTTGAAATGCCAAATGCTCTACCTTGAATAGAGAGAGTGTTAGCTGGCTGACCTTTTTTATTAATCTACAGCCCTGGGGGCCCAAAGGCTTGGATTGCTTAGGGCATCACGAAGTCTTAATCCGTCACTGATTCCACCTACACATATCCCACCTGGGTGGTAGGTGTTTTTTCCACTCTTCGAACCCCAACCGCCACTAACATATTTGTTGCAGTGCTAACATAACCTATATAAATATACTAGGTATCCGTATGTGTTATTCCTAGTTATAAGGAACATCAGTAGCTAATTTCATCTAAATCGATACAGTAGTTTTTAATAATACTTCTGTTTATCAGAGACCCTACGACTCTGTGACGGGCCGTCCTGACATCAGAACGAACGGCCACCCTTAAAATGTGTTTTTCTTCTAGAATACGATGTGTATATGTGAATGTTTAAGAATAGGAAGCAATAGGGAAGCATTTATTAGACATAAATTCAACGCTAAATACGCCTAGTGACCGTTCTGACGGACACAGCTATTATAACATATTTTATAGTTGAACTCAAAATAAAACTATTATATTAAATTATTATTTTATTTCACATTCATCACAGTCACTCGCAGGGCATCCCCGAACAAAACATTTCAAATATTAAATCATTAACTACATTTAAAATACTTACTAAAAATATTACAAATAGATATGTAGGTAGGTACATCAGTGTTATTATTGCTCCAATTAATAATTAATAATGATTATAAGTTATTAATAAAATTTGTAATTTATTAAATTACATTTTACAATTAATTTAGAATTTTAGCAAATAATTCTAATTAGGTAAAGACATTTCACGCGTTAATGGCCGAATAAATTATTTAGCGAGTGTTTTAATTTAGTTATAAGTATAAACCTTAAATATATTAACTTCACTATAAAACGAAACATACTTGGAGACAATTTACGTACGCCTAATCAGTTAAAATAATTTAATTTCTAATACATTTGTACAGTCTGGTGGTTGAAGGTGTAAACAGGAAACTGGAACGCGACTCTAGAGGTGACATGACCAGTTTGTATTGACGCGCATCACATTGGCAGTTTCTCCCTGAGACTTTACATTGGAGCGGACACCACTGTATCACACACAATGGGCAAGCTGTACGCATGCCGGTTCCCAGTTTGTGCTTTTGCCCCCAAAATCCTACTTACTCTAATAGGTACGTACATCACTATAAATGCAAATATTTATGTTCCAGCACAATTTAAAGAAAATAAGTCATTAATGGACTAATTATTTCCTACTTGGATGAACAAGGATCACAAAAGTGTATAACTAAACTAGCAAAGTCTATCAATCAAATTGTTTAGAATTTACAGAATCAAGATTGTAAAAATATTCTGTAAATAAAGAATGTAAGGCACAATAATTATTAAATTAATGGAAAAACAATGGAAAGTCTATTATACTCGTATTTATCTATAAATAAACAACTATACATTCAAGATACATTTACCTAACACAATCGCAATGTCACACATTACTGTTTTGTACTGACACCATTTTATATACCTAGATATAAATGTAGTAATTAATAAGTAATTCAAAGAATCAAAATTTCTATTAAAATATTTCAAAATCTAGTACAAGTACAATAGTCTAGCTAAACAGTATGGACAATGTTGCGGTTGGTTGATTGATGTTTATCTTCATCAAAATATGGACCAATTTCGGTTGGTAATGGTGGTACATTGATAAGGAAATTTTGTATGGAGAAGTAGTAGTCGCGGCAGGTCCAGGTGTCGTCGTGCCCGCCGCCGGGCATCACCACCAGCTTCTTGCACACGGCGCCGCACCGCAGGAACAGCTCCTTGCCCATCGACGGCGGCACCAGCGTGTCGTTCGAACCACATATCACTAACGTTGGTGTCAGCACATTGCTTATTTTTTTGAGAGACATGTACTGAAATGGAGAATGAAATGGTATAGTAGAGCATTCCATTCTATAATAAATTTAAATTATAGTAGGATTAGTACAATATGTTCATAATCATTACACAGGACAGACATGCATTACTGTTTCTATATTACATAACATAGAGCCTTCTTTGTGTGAAAATGTTCACTCATACATTGTTGACAGATATATCTTTGTGGATATCATATAATGTAGAAACCAATAATCACCTTGTTTTTGTGACAGAATTGTGGGAGCCAGTCAAGACACTTCCATTTTAGTATAACATGTGCCATATCTGGTATACTTGTGAATGTATTCTCAACAACCATAGCCCATATTTTATTTCTATTTTCTAATCTTGCTGCTACGTCTATTGCTATTGCTCCACCTATAAAATAACACAACCAAGGATAATATTGATTAAGGGTTATTGTGGCCATCATCCTTTATTATGAACCACTAGAGTAATACACACCCAATGATCTACCAAACACAATGAGTTTGGTAGGATCAATGTCCGTTCTTTCTAGAATGTATTCGAGAGCTGATTGCGCATCAACATAAAGGCCTCGTTCAGAAGGTGTACCTTCAGACAGCCCGTAACCTCGGTATTCCACCATCAGTATATTAATATTCAGCTTGTGGTAGAATCCAGACACATTTGATAACCTGCAATATGGTAGTTGGAGGAAATAATAATGAATTATGTTATTATAAATAGAAAATAATGATATTACACATTATAGAAACACATATAGAGCAGGAGATTTAGATTATAATGTTATACATTATTCAAATCTGTTACTCATTGTGAGTTTTAAATCGCTTATGCTGTTTTGATTATTAACAAACAGTCACAGTTAGCCTGAAGTTTCAGGCAATCCTTTCAAACAAAATAAACATTGTATTGCGAATAAATATAAGTTTGGTTACCTTTGGCCCATATTTCCTGCATTGCCATGAAAAAATATCATTGTTGGTTTGTGTTTGCTATTTGTAGGCTGCTTGATGAGAAACATATGGATTTTCAAGCCATCTTTGTTGTTTATTTTAATACTTTCATATGGCAACTTGTAGTTGCTTGGTTGTAACACAAACACCCTCGAATCGGGTGGATCATTTGGATAATATAGCAACAGATCTTGTGCACTGTACAGGATACCTGATGAAAAGTATTAAACACATTATAACAGGATCTAATAACTATATCTTCTTTTAACAACTGAAATGGGTTCATTCAGTGTATTCTGGACACTGAAGTGTGAGAGCACCTCACAGTTTATATCTTTGTTAAACTTTATATCCAATTAAATAAGTTCAAAATTTTTTTAAATAAGTTTTATATTTATGTGGAAGAACCTACAGATATATTGTAGTGTTTTTAATTGATTTATTTTCGTTTCTATTTAAATGAACAATTTAAAACTGGACTTTAAATTACTAAACAAATAGATAAGAAGCTATTAACCCATAATTTAGCTTAAGTATTTTAATCAAAACTGGAACATTCTTGTGAATTTAAAGATATTGAAGAATATTATTTAGTGTAAGAATATCATTATTTTTTTATTTTACTAACATTTAGATATTAGTGCTAAATTCCGAATGACATTATAGTGACACAAAAAATGGAGTAAAAATCTATAAAATTCATAGAGAAGTTCACCTTAAGTACATGTAAAAAAATATAAATTATTAAATGTAACATACCTGAAACTCCTAAAAAGCATACTGCAAATGATAATAAAAATCCATAAAACCAGAATACTAATACACTTGTGAATACAGTGACTGTAGAAACGACCCACAATCTGTACAAAATAATTCTCAAAATGTGATACATTCTCACATTCATTACGCACTGATAATTTTACGGATCAATCTATCTTAAATTCATTTTAGATTTAAGATTCTAATATAAATATATAAGTTCGTGTATGTACTTAGCAAAAATTAAAAAATAAATTATTATGGATATCTATTATTTTTACATTTCGGAAGTGACATTGACCGTCGAAAATAATTTCCCTTTTGAGGTATATTTTAAATGCCTGCAACCTTTTCATTTAGGTACCTACTTCGTTTTGTGCCCACTGCTTTCACTTCACATCGCACCATTGACATTTATATGTCAATGCATCGCACGCTCATATTTCTGTCAACTGTCAACATCAATCAATTGACATTGATTAACATTCAATAGTAATATTGACATTGATGCAATTGGCAAATGATTCTATTGAGTCACACCACAGAATCAAAAAAATTCCTTTTTTAAATATACAGGGTGACCCATAAAAAAAATTTCATATACAGGGTGGCCTTTCTTTACAGCCCCTTCTTGTCTGGAAGACTAGGCATCGACTTGTAAAGATCATCCATTCTTGTTAAAAACAGAAAGAGGTTACAATATTTTCGTCAATACCATTTGTGTATGTAACTACCTAAGTACTTATTTACTTAAACGAAAAACTAGCTTTGCCCCGTTAGCTCCACTTCTATTGGTCGCAGCGTAATGTTTTATGACTTGTAGCCTTCTCCAATAAATAGGGTAGCCAGCCAAGCTGAAGGCGCCCGTGTCCTCGGCTCTCCGATTTGTTACCTGTAGAATAACAGGAGGAGAGCAGCCTAGCACGCAAGTTTGCGTGTGTGTTCGAATAAGTACCTAAAGTGTATTTGCGATAACTATTACACTGGTCATCAGCATTGGCAACGGGATATGCTACGTTATTTAAGAATACCAAACAAAGAATAGTACTGAATTTGCTTTTATGTGAAAAAAATGGAAAAATCAAAATCAATGGAAATACTTACATGAAAACTGGGCGAAGAGGTGATTTGCCTCGCAGTTTTGTCCGCATTAATACTAATCGCGTTAGAATTTTGGGATAAAAATTATCCTAAGTATGTATAAAATTTTATCGAAATCGGTTAAGTAGTTTTTGAGTGCAAGGGTAACAAACAAACTCATATAATCCTTACATCCATGCATACAAAGTATTGTGTTTAAAATATTAGTAGGATTATTAGAACTTGCGCAAAGGTTGTGTATAGGTTATTTTTATTATTTTTAAACTTAGAAATTAGAATAAAACCAAAAAATAGATCTGCATTTGCTTTTATGTGTATAAATGTAAAAATTCAAATCAATGAACATGAAATATGGGCATTGACTCTAAACTCCGCGATTATGACCGCGCTCAGCCGTGTTTCGCAACTGTGTATCGCAGCTGTGTATCGCAGTCTGTCTGTCTGTTACCTTTTCACGGCCAAACTACGGAACCGATTGACTTGAAATTTGGTACAGGGGTAGCTTATGGTCCGGGAAAGAACATAGGCTATGTTTTATCCCGAAATTCTCACGGGATCGGGAACTACGCGGGTGAAACCGCGGGGCACAGCTAGTTAGAGAATAAAATAATACGTGCGTATTATGCAACAACAAAACACAAACTAGCGAACGGTGTGCCGGCACGGTACGACGTGCACGGCGCCGGCACTGCACCGCGCCGAAGCACGGCGAACGGCGCCGTAGCACGACGGACAGGCGCCGCCGCATCGTAGACATGTGGCCACGGCCTCAGTCAAGAACTTAGTTAGGGGTCAAAGCGGGTCAGTGAATGATCAATGTTATAATGACAGCTAGTTTCTCGCAGTGTCATCATAGTGTCTTATACTATTGATGAGCTAGGAATAAAGTCTAGATTTAACACAGATAAATAATTACTTATTTTGTAAATCAACAGAGAAACTTCAAATTTTCATGAATGTCGAATAGGTTTTGAAATGATTGTCATTTCATTGGATAGATAAAAACTTTACTTTTTAAAATCATTTTGTTTACTATTTTTAGTTTGTAAGTCCCATAATGGCACTGTACGGGTGTTCTTGCGGGGTGCTGGGGTCAGCTCTAGTGGCTCTGCTGATGCTGTCAGCCCCGCAACTGGTGCCAGAGATGCATTCTCAACTAAAGCCAGAACCGGGCCCTCCGCCTCCCACCTCCTTTATTGATAACAGCATTTTAATATTACAATTTCCAATAATACATTTATTTATTGCAATGGCTTTATTTGTTTATGGGGTAATTACTTTATTGTTTGATATGGTTCAGAGGAAAATATTAGAAAAACGATTACATAAGGTAAGTTTGCAAGCACAAGATGGTAAATACTGCCTCGGTTTAAACAAATATATTACAAATATGTTACATACCTACATGTTTAAAATAATGGTGTTTTTAATTTAGATGAAGAAGTACTTAAGTAACAGTTTGGGACACCTACGAACGTTAGATGCAAAGCGAGAACAGTTGGAGACAACATTAAAACTAGTACAGAATGCAACAACGGAATACAACTTATTGTTATATCTTTTACAACGCCAACGCACTAGTGTCACACATTAAGCGTCGAATGTTATAAAGTTATGTAAACAATTTTATACAGGTAAAATATAATAAAAGTAATTAATAATTAGTTAATATCTTTTAGATTACCCTTTTCCATAACAGAATTAACTTTTAAAAAGTGTCTAGCCAACCACATTATTTGTATGTGGTCATTGAATAACGAGACAACATTGTAAGACTTGCTGGCTCGTATTGTAGATACGTTAATGTGAGAACATCCAAAATGTAACAGGTAGCATATTTAAAATGTTGCTTGTAACACTCGTGACTCTTGCTTAATATGCTCATGCTTACCAGTCACTCAACTCCTGACGGATCTTTTGTTTTTAAATCTTGCTAAGTGTATGTAAAAATACGATAGGCAAGTGATTATATGAGCTGGGGTTCCTCAGTGTGACTAACAAAATAAAAGAAAAATGTTTCCGCAATCATCATACTATACATATATGATACAGGGCGAAAGTTTGTGAGTGTCTATGTATGTATGTTACTTGTTCACGTCTAAACGACAGCAGCGATTAACACACGGGGTAAGGTTCCGCGGGTAAAACCGCGGGGCAAAGCTAGTGTGTTATAATTATGATAACTTTCTTGCTTAAGTACATAAATATATACGACGAGCCCCGATGCAAAATACATAGTTGGTCTAGTCTTAAATTTTCTCTGTGAGATTTTATATTATTTCATTATCTTTGTCTATTTAAATAAAATGTTAAGCTGTTCTACTATCGCATGGAGCATTACTTATTGTCTAGGATCCGGCTGCAGGATTACTGCGCTCAAATGTTTGCTGGAAACTATTTTTTATGTATATTTACATTTAGAAGAATGTAAATATAGCAGGTTGTCTATTTTGAACTATTTTGCATCGCGGCTCGTATTACCTATGGATGCCGCTTTTGCTTCCAATCGGAAGGTGTCTGGCTGGTTGAAGTCACGCCAAGGAAAACGTGAGGAATCCTGCACTCACCTGAGAATATAATCTAAGATTGTGTGTGAAACTACTGACCCGCACGTGGCCAGAGCGGTTGACTAAGGCCTAAACGCTCTAATTCAGAGTAGGCTCGAGCCTCTCGGTGGGGACATATAGCTGTTGATGATAATGAAGTACCTACATACAACAAGAATTGCAACTGTGCTGGCTGTAAGCAATGTGTCTTTTGGCAACCTCTCATTTTTATCCAATAAGAAGTACTTATATGATCCACTGCGATTTCACAGGGTTAAATTTTCCCATTATTTTTTCATATTTTTCTTTCATACCATGTCCAGTTACGAATACAACCAGAAGAAGTTAGTCCAGTTATGAAAGATAATTTATACAACCGTTTCGAAGTAATATGCGGAAAAATACTAGTAAGTAAATGATTGAGTACTTATGACAATTGTTTTACTTATATTCGTTTATTAACTTGGGAATATCGGGAAAATGAGTTCATCAAAAATTAATTCAAAGTCACGTTTCTGAGATCAATTTATGTTCATATATCTAAAAAAAAAAAAAACACTTTTTTGCATATACTTTTTTGGCTCATTGCTCACTTCCCTCGAAATTCAAGGAAAATCAGAAATCGAGACCACAGATTGTTTGGTTGCTCGCGGGGACGAGGGGCGCTGACCGACCCTCCACCCCCCTAGCGCGTCCCTCCCTCTCCCCCGGGGCCGCCGCCCCCTCGGTCCTATGCGCGCGCCGCCCGCCGCGCTGGGTATCAACAATTATTATAATTATAAATTAAAACGTTGTAATTCATATAATTAATATACTAATAACTAATTAAATCTGGGATGATAACTGGATGTACTTATAATAAATTTAAAAAGTAGACACTTATTGCTTACTCTTCTTTTTTTTACAAAAATACTTAAAATCTGCCTCTTAAAGAAGTTTCTAATAAATTAATACTATTTTGAATCCTAATAGTAACTAGTCGTTGTATACTTATAAATCTGATTTAATTTGATTTTTTATTACAGTTCATTATTTACGCAATATTAATATTCAAATTATAAAACACATATTTACATATTTTTATGTCATTAATATGAATCCTAACGAGTGGGATAACCGAACAGTCTGTCTGAGTAGACAGACTGTTCGGTTATCCCACTCTGGCTCTACCTAAAATCGATACTTAGGATCCTAGGGGAACGTAGCCAGTCGACGTCGTTACCTCTTACCGAGCGGACTGGTACGATCAAATACAACCGCGAATTTTTGAAGTGTCTGATAGGGAATCGTTTAACAATGTATCACTGTACTAATAGGCCGTTGGTTTTGGGGATCGAACATTATAATATACCCAATTTAGAAAAAGCTATTGATGCCACCAAAAAATCGGGTATGCGATTTTTGGTGACACCCGTGTGCCATGGATACAGCCCACCGGCTGGGAACTGCGCCGCGGGCCTGATGACCGACGCGTTCGGCCTTCCAAACTGTGAGATGGCTTTGAAGTGCGATACCTGGGCGAAGTATGTCGTCGCCAAAATCCACACGGATTTCGAATCGGACGCGAAGCAGTCGCTGCCCCTGGACAGGATGGTGGAGAGCGGCCGTAAGCTGACCAACATGCTGGTGTACATGAAGCAGCTCGGAGTGAGGGCTGCCATGCTCAACATGCACTTCAGTGACAACACCGACCTGGCGCGAGTGCTCGGCAATGTCGCCAACTCGTGAGTATACTCTCTCTTCTCTACATTGTTAACATATTTTTATTTAGTAAGTATATTTACTTACCCTATTAATTATACACTCTTTTTCTCTATACATATTTTATATTCTTAAGAGGGTTGATCTGGCGCGCGACAACTCAAATTTTCACTCACACAGACGCGCACGCGTGTCCGCATGCACACTGTCTATGTGGTGACGGCGCGCTCGCTCTGAATACTCCGGCCGAATGGTTTTGATCCATTGGAAATTATAAATTGTGTAAAAGTTATTGACAAAAGTAAAAATACGAGTATATTTTTTTTACGATTCATAGTAGGTAGTATATGATTAGATATAATTTACGTAATACCTTTCGATTCGATATTCCATTATTCACAACAAGGAATAATGAATAAAACAAATACTTAGTTTTTTGTTTTTAAAATAAGACATGATTTTTTTTTGGTAAGTAACGAAACTTTTTAAAAACAAAGCAACATACGAGTAAAAAAAAGTCTATAATTTACTTGTGAATAATATATTTTTTTGCCATAATGGTATTGATTTTTCATATACTAATTGCAGTTTTAGTTTTTATTAAAATCGCCAGCAATTTTCGATATTCCTTTCCATATAGTTTCGAATATCGTCTATCACGCCTACTTGAAAAATGCATTCTCTGTATATGTACAACATATATTATCGGGACAACCTTTTAGCGCTAAAAGCAGGACTTTCTAAATTATTTCGTTTCCGTTTTTGTTAAAAAAAAAAACAGACTTCAAAAACTAAAAAGTATAAAATAACAAATATTTAATGTAATACCTCTTATGCGATGTAGCATATAAATAAAATAAAAATGCGACCAACCCAAGCGGGCAAACGTTCGTTAACGGTCGTCTCGAATTATAGTTTTGTAGTTTATTTTTCTAATAGTTTTATTTCTTTAAGGCTTGGCACCGACTTCACACTTATCAATAGGTAACATACACACAAAGGTATTAATTAGCATCGCATAAGAGGTGTATTAAATTAAATATTTGTTATTTTATACTTTTCAGTTTTTGAAGTCGGTTTTTTTTACTTTTGAGTGTCACAACCTATCTGGTTGTAAAGTTCTCATCGATACAAATTAATCATGCCCAAACACGAGGTAACTGCTGTTAGTCGTTGAAGAGTTCCCTCGACTATCATCCAGGTGCATCATCAGATCGACTTCAAACCTTCATTTAATTATAATGCTTTAAGATAATTAACGAAAAACTTAACAAATGCACTAATCACCCTACGATTTTCTAAAGTTCCTCTCAATTTATCTAGAATGCCATCATTAGATCCTGGTTTCCTTGACATGGGACCAAACGGCAAGTCCATTCTTTTGAATAAAAAAAGAATTTTAGTAATCGGTACAGAATTGACGGAGATATCGTTGAACATATTCATAAAAAAAAACATACCGGCCGAATTGAGAACCTCCTCCTTTTTGGAAGTCGGTTTAAAATAATGTTGTTTTATTGCTCATTATTTCTAAAACATTATTTGTTATCATAAATGTTAATATTTTTTTTTTAATAAATAATTCAAATTATAATACAAAAATTATTATCGAGTATCAAAACATGTTTATGAGTTATCGCATAAAATTCGTACGCGCCGCAAAGGTCAAACGCTCGGTAGGAGCGATACGTCCTCTCTCTAAAAAGCCTCGCGGCAGACTGATTTGAATTGTTTCGTGCGTCCGATTTTATAGTAGTTTTATGATGATTTTAAAATATTTGTAGAAAAAAAGACAAATTGTTTTAGAGATTTTTTTTTAGTATAATTGTTGTAGAAAATATTCTTTTATTATTTGAGGTAATTTTAATAACGTTTTGAGCATCATTTATCAACGTAAATTACGATTTTCTTGAGTGTGATTTTTACAAATTCTAACTTTATATTTTTTTCGATTTCAATAATAATTATAATAACAATTAAATTTTCCTATGAGAATTTCCTTAATAAGGATCTGGACTTTAAGTTTGTTTAATTTTTAGTGCTAAATTGGTCGAATTACTAGAATCCGAAGGCATGGAAGTTAATGCTAAAAGTGAAATTCAGAAAACATATGTTCAGTTTTCTTGATATATTTTTTAAGTTTTCTGTATAATATTGTTTTTCTCTGAGTATTTTTTAGATGACAATATTTCCTTTAATTATTACCTAAAAGCATGTTTATAAAATACGCTTTTCATATAATATGACTAGATCAAAAAGTACAAAAACCGTCAATTATCGAGTTTATGGTCTTAAGACGATTGTGAAGTTAATATAAGTACATACACACATCAAAAGTGTCTAGGGATCAAGCATTTTTATGCGGATTTCTTGAGATTGAGATGTGGCTTTGTAATAAATTTATGATTTTATAAATTTATATGGATCCTTTTTGGTGCATTTCATAATTTGAATCAGGAACTGTGAATCAAATTCGAGTAAAAGATGAAAATCAGCTGTCAATATTTTCCCTATAAAAACATACAACGCATTGAAGACATTATTAGTGCTACTGTTTCCCTACTACTGATTAAAACCAACGTTATTATGGAGCGGCGACGTCATTTAAGCAGGGAAGAAATGCTCAGAGCCGTGGGAATGATAGAAGCTGGTTCCCGGCAACGTACTGTGGCTTTAGCTCTGAATACAAGTCAGAGTGTTATCAGTCGACTTTGGACACGTTACCGAAGCACTGGTACCGTGGCTGAGCGCCATGGAGGACGGTATCGCTGCACCACACGGAGACAAGACCGATACATTCAAATCTTAACTCGAAGAGCTCCAACAATAACCGCCATGATGTTAGCCGTGCGGCTTCATCACTCTTCAGGGAACTTAATTAGCGACCAAACAGTCAGAAACCGCTTGCATGAAGTAAACCTTCATTCCCGAAGACCGCTACGGGTACCACCTATAGCAATGCACAATCGTAGGATTCGATATGAATGGGCTCTTGAACACAGAAATTGGGCAGAAGAACAATGGCGTTTCGTGTGCTTTTCTGATGAGTCTCGTTTTGGTATGAGACCGGATACAAGACGTATACGACACTGGAGAACCCCTGGACGCCAACAGCGATTAAAATCCTGCCAGGAAGTCCATCCTTATAGTGGTGGAACCATCATGGTATGGGCGGGTATTTGGATCGGCGGAAGAACTGAGTTGATTTGGATCAGAGGCAACCTCAACGCTCAAATTTATGCTGAGACGATTGTATCAGACGTCATCGTTCCTCTACAAGTGCAAATCGGTCCCTTATTTCAGTTAATGCATGATAATGCACGACCGCACACCGCAAGAGTTGTAAGACAGACTCTCGCCGCAGCTAACATCAATGTCCTGCCCTGGCCTGCTCAGTCGCCAGACTTGAACCCGATTGAGCATGCATGGGATATGCTACAGAGAAGAGCTCTGCCGAATATGGAGGGTATCCAGTCGCAAGAAGACCTTTTTTTGTTGTTGCAACGAACATGGGCGGCCATTCCACAGCGTGATTTGGATGAACTCATTTTGAGTATGCCAAACCGATGTTCTTGTGTTGTTAGTGTTCGCGGTAGAAACACGGATTATTAATTGTTTAAGTTACCCAATAAAATTTTAAAGAAAACTGTTATTTCAGTCTTTTTTTCGAACTTTAATGTTAGTGGTTCAAATGTCAAAAATCCCTTTATTAGGAAAATGGCAAATTTCTTTATTAATGCAAAGGTGACTTGGTTTATCGTTACTGTGACAAACGAAAACACTTTATTTGATGAATCCTTAAAGAAAATTTTAATTAATATCAATCAGGAGAAAAGTTATTGCAAAAATATATGTTGATCCCTAGACACTTTTGATGTGTGTATTATACATTTATTTTGAGCGTTTTAGTGTGCATAGTGTAGTTTATTTATTAATTTTTAATTTGTATTATATACTATCCTCCATTTCTTATTTTTCAAATTATTTGCTATTGTTTATAAATTGTATAAATCAATATCATTGTTTAAAACTAAAATATCTGTCTTGAGGAGTAGTGAAATTGATGTTTATCTTCTTCTTCTTTGTGTTGATGACAAGACCGCTTCATTAACCAATTTCAGATATTAGAGCACCAATGAGTGGCCACCTTGATGTTTATCAAAAACATCTACTTAACGAAATTATCTCCGATTGTACTCAATTATAGTATACTTAATCATTTCATATGAGATATTTTAAATCTTATAAAATGATTAAAATTGGGATATAATAAAAATGGGATACAAATTCTTCATCTTAATTTTTTTACATAATGTCAAAAAAGAATAAATATATACTTAGTACGCAATTCGGGTCGACCTTCAGCAGCTGTAAGTTTCCCTCGCCCGCGCCGCCCGCATGCGCAGTAAGCCTCGCTCTCGAGGTAAAAGTTTCTAGAAAATAATTTTATTGAAAATGATCATGTATTTGTACAGGTATACCAATCTATATTATTCAAACAGAAATACCGGTTGTACCTACATATACGTACCTCCCATGTCGGTTGATGTAGCATTAACTTTAGCATCAGAATCAGGAAACAATAAGTATATATATTTTATTTTAACTGTAGTACAGTACAGGCATACGTACTTACATTATGTACTTTGTTATTTTAGTATAAATCCGATTCCAATTTGGGTGCGCGTGAATATGGAGTGCAATGCAAAGCAATTCTATAATGGACGAACGGGAATGTGCTATACATGCCTGAATAAAGACGAGCAAGAAGCAGAAACAAACAAACCTGAGTCTGAAGGTGCAGCAGCTGATGATGAGGTTGTCAACCCTTGGGAACTGTGGAGCATCCTCCATGAAAAAGTGAACTTCAGCGAGTACGTGAGCGCAGCTTTGGAGCTCCCTGATAAGATTCCAGATGGAGAAACCATCAAACGCTGGATGGCTGAGCCGGTGGCGGCCATTTTGGTGCCGAGCCATCTGTTCTATGACAAGAATGGGTGAATTTCATTGATTTTACTGTCATGCAATATAGCTTAGCAAAATTAGAGTGCTTTACATTCACATTTTTTTTTGTTAATTTGTATAAATTTGTAAAGGCATTATTTAATTACAGCATGCCAGTACTTTCTTACACTTACCAGCATCTCCTTGTTGATCTGGTGTCACGTACTAACTCGAGTGTGGTGATCAGCGGACGACTTAAATATTCCCTGGAAGCTTATGCTTCATACATACAGCGTGTATGGAACCGCCGCAGTATCCCTTTCACGGACAAGATGTACAACCACGCTGAGGGGTAACCGACTACATTTGTTTTGTAAAATATATACTTACTTATTATTGTTGGCCAAATATATATATATATATTGCTGTTTTTATTATTGTATAGATGGGCAGATCAAGTACAACTTCCGTTACAACCACTTCAAGAAGACTTAGAAGTGCGTTCGTACATGGTGCTGGAGAAGGACTCCGTTAAATATGAATTGTACGAGAAGGCCATCACTGTGGCTTTGTTAAAGAAAAGAGAACAGAAAGCTCTTGAAGCCAGCGCGGTATTGATATTTTATAGTTTGTTTTTTAACATTTATTTGTCTTTTTATAAATTCTGTAAAATTGTTTTCGGCCTTTTGTTGTAACGTTAAATGAATGTTTATCAGAGCGCCGCTGCCGGTGAAGAGGCATGTCCTGACGCAGATGAGGAGCGCGACGTGATCCGCGTGGCGGTGCTGGGCGCTGGACGCGGCCCGCTCGTCACCATTGTTCTCAACGTCGCTGCTGCAACTCAGACCAGAGTCAAGGTAATATTATAGAATAATACCTTAAGGAACACGATCTCTATGTACACCACACATCATTAATAAGATACACACACTCAGACACAAACAAACGACTACAATGGGATGACTTCTGGATTTTTTCATTAATCCAAGTTTCACTACACAGGTGTTTGCAATTGAGAAGAATTATGCTGCTGCTCTAACACTCGAGACGCGTAAAGCTTGCGACTGGATCGGCCATGACGTAGTTATCATGATGGAAGATTTCCGGGTGTCCATTATTCGTCCTCGTTGTGATATTGCAGTATATGAGCTGTTGGGTGAGCCATTATGTGTAACATTAGGAGATAAGTAGGTTTAGTTATTGTTTATATAGGTATTAACTTATAAACTTATGTTTATTTGACAAAGGCTCTTGGGGAGATAATGAACTTGCACCGGAGTGTGTGGACGGAGCCAACAACATCCTTCGTGCTGATTGCATTTACATTCCCTGGAGGTACACATCGTACGTCGCTCCCATGTCTTCGTCGAAAGTATGGGCTGCTGCCAAAAATGGCACCTCGTCGTTCTTTAGGGATGAGGAAAGACACCTTGAAACTATTTGGGTGTCCTACATGAAGAACAAGTTGGACCTTGGGGAACCAAAGGTACTCATCTATGTAATTAAGTAAAATACTGAATATTCGACAAACCTTCTAACAGGACAACCATGTAAAAATAATTATGTTTATTTTAGTCGGTGTTTACCTTTGAACATCCATCCGAGCCGATCATGGATGATGGTTACCCTGTGTTTGAACGCGAGGGTGTACCCAAGGTATATTTCTATTCCCTTTAATATTTATCATAAAACATAAGGTCCTGAACGTGTCGGTTACTCTTCGTTTATTGCGTAGGTGGATCGGACTCGAAGCATCAGATTGTCCTGGAAGGTGAACAGTGACGCGGTGGTGCATGGATTCGCTGGTTATTTCCACTGCAGCCTCCTCGAACACGCCTTCGACTTTAACACTCTGCCGGTCACTCACACTGAGGGACTGATCACCTGGTTCCCGGTGTTCATTCCATTGAGGGTAAGACATAATAAGTCACCCATTATTTATAGATAGGTATATTTTTTAGGTAATCTTCCTCACTCACAACTGATTTCAAGGCAGCCCCAACGTATTGCAAATTGTATTCAGTGTAATTTATTAAATAGTAGAGGTATATGTGTGTATGTGTGTGTGTGTGACAGAGACCGATGCGTATCACGAAGGGCACGCGCCTGAACGCGTCGTTCTGGCGGTGCACGGGCGTGGGCCGCGTGTGGTACGAGTGGATCGCAGAGGCGGGCGGCAACACCTCCGGCATACACAACGTGAACGGCCGCAGCTCCAACATGTTCTGCACCCTGTAATGCCGCACCACTCACCACTCGGGCATCGCGCGTCACGCCTCAACGTGATGTCATCACCAATCAATCATCACTCACATCTCATTTCACCTGTTCTAATATTATCATTACTTGTAACGACCACCGACGGATCTATACTTGTCTATCTTTCCTTTTCATAATTTTAAGTACTTAAGTATTTACTTTAGTTTATTTTAAGGTTGTGCCAAAATTGAAAGGGTAATATAGGAGCGGACCAATCAGGGTGAAACGAACGACTTTTGTAGTATTTCTGCGGTCTTTGCAGTTGTGATATTTTCTACTAAATCGTTCTTATACACTTTTGGACCCTAGTTTTTTGAGAGATTTTAATTTTACAACGCATCTCCTTTATACAATAAACGATGCGTAACGGAAATTGAGTCAATTAATTACTTTTACTTTTATTATTGTTATTATATCAACAAATTATCTGACACTCGAATAGGTTTAAAGCATTTATATCGTTGTCTATATATTTCGCCTACCTACCATTGTATCAGGGAGGTGGGTCTTTGATGAACGAACAATAACAATATTATCACTATTAATAAATATTCTAACAATAAGGTACAGTGGACCGCCCAATGTTCAGCAATTTTTGTTTTTGAATCTCGCTTTTGATGCCTTCAATTCAGTGGAACTTAATTTTAGAATGATGATAATGCAAAGCAAGATTATCATTTGAGTCAGCCAAATTAATAGATATCCTAATTGTACAATCTTACATTTAGCAATAGTATGACGAAAGCTCATAGGTTTTTTATAAGTCCCTACAATTTAATTTATTTTGGTTTTTAACATGACATTATTTAGCTAAGGACTCCAATCTAGGTTTTCCCCTTAAATAGGTTTATTTTATTAATACATTTCAGTGCCGACTTATAAAGTTTTAAAAATTGCTTAACATTGTACTCTAAGTAGAACCCACTGTAAACAACTAGGTATAAAGAATAAGGAACCAATTTATTAAATATTCATCTTTTCTCGTAGAAACCGACAAGAGTTGTTTTGTTTATCTAAGTATTTATTGTTTTATGTACTTAATACATCATTCCTTCTTCGATATTTCGATATACATAATTTATTTCCGTCCACGTCGACATTAATTTATATTGAATTGTTATTTTGATAACTGTTAATTTATTTTTCATTGATTTATTATTATTTATATTGTTTATTATTTCTGGGCTGTCAGCGAAGTTTATACATGCATGTCATTGTCATATCTACTCATTATATTCGTAATTAATAATATGTGTTGTGTATTATCTAAATGTTGTAACTTCGGATCATAATGTTCATGATCGACTTTCTGAATCTAATTGTTGTGTCTATAAACCCCAAACTTATAATACTCACTATATATTCATTAGTTAATAAGTAACTTTCAACATTTATATCGTAGTGTACTTACAAAACGCGAATTATTTTAGAAATTAATCATATTACTATAATGAATTTATTATAATTCTTGCTTACGCAAGTAGGTAATTGATGAATTTCTAAAAATTCTAAAGTTAATAATTATGTATCTTAAATGTGAAGTAGAATTGAAACGAATAAAAATAATTCGCGTTTAAATTTTTTCTCGATTTTAATCAATAAAATTACAAATTAACACGATGTTTTATTTTAGTGCTAATCAAATCAGTTTAGAGTAGCAGTTTATATTTTATTAACAAATTACCTCTAGATAGGTTAGATAAACAAACACTAATAAGCTCCATCAAATATTTCTTTTTTTCCTTGTTTTCGGGCTACTGGCCCGTCGCTGACTACGAGCCCTGATAACATATTGAAAATGCAAATCTTAGCAAAAGTTAGTTTTTAGTAACAAGTTTTTTTAGAAATACGGCCCCACAATTGATGGCCCCATTGATTGTTAGGCCCTGAACATTTATCGAGAGCGCCCAGAGGGCCTATACCTGAGGGGGACACCGGTCTGTCAACGATGCTACTACGTTAAAAACATCAAGGATGAGACAATCTGGCGAATGAAGGGTTTTGTGAGTGACCAAGAGACTTTATATTCGCTTATAGGGCCCTTTGTTCGCTTAAAGCTTCGAGTTACTCGCACACTGCTCGATTTTTCTGGATCACAGTAGAAATGTAGGGATCAAAATGTAGGTGTGGATTAAAAGGGACATCTGTAAACTACAAATTGAAATAAAACTCAAACGGATTTTTGTCGTGGTAAAATCCGTTTAAGTGTTTTACTTCAATGTGTAGTGTTCGTGTAAATCAAAGATATCAATCTGTAGAGTGAATATCCCGGCGCCTAAATTTGCGTGGCAACTATGAAATCGGTACTAAAAAATATAGTTATAATGTTTAAAACTTTTTTTTTGGTTAGATGAAATAGTCACCTATGTGAGGCACTAAATATTTCATTACTGGGATTAATAGGTACTCCAGAAAAAAATGTTAAACCTCGAAATCTTTCATCGCCGTGTCTGTCCACAACTCACCTTGATGTGTATTATACCTCCTTGATGAAAACCTATTGGTTGAATACATTGAAACCTAGTTTTATATGATACTTGGATAGTTAAGGTATTGTTACGGAATACACTTAATCAAATATTTAAACAATACAACGAATGGTTACTAGAAAAACATTTGTCCCAGAACTTCCTTTCATCGCCATGTCAAAAACATTTTTAAACATATTGTTCCACCTAAAGACTTGCGTCTCCTTCTCTGTGTGCTAAACGTTGCCCAATAGTACCGCCTCAGTGCTCGACGTGAAAGGACGTGTCCACGTGCCTGCGTTTTCAAGCTATAAATGTAAGTGTATCCCATTTTTGTTACAGGACATTTTTTCTTTCATCGCCGTGTATAGGTATAACTTCTATTTGAACAAGTTTATACTCTTGATTGAGCATTCGATAGAATGCCCATACTCTTCTGTTTATTTGTGAATTGTTTAGTTCTTAGGATACCTAATAGATTTTATGTAATTTAAAATTTTCGACTCGTTTCTCATCGCCATGCTTTCATTTCCGTGGTTTCCATAGCAAATATTTGCTATGGCAATGAAAAAAAAGACACGGCAATGAAAAAAATTTCATTGCCGTGTCTTTTAAAACAAATTAGTTTCATCGCCGTGGCCAGGTCTTTCATTTCCGTGACTTATATTTTCATCGCCATGGTATGATAGGCAAGGAAAACATATTTACCTGTGATACAGTGTACCGAATACTGACATATATATCGTCCTCCTTGACGTTTCCGTCAACGGCGAGCCTCGGCTTAATGAGCTCGGTCGTGAGCTCCGATATGGCTTGCAAAGCCTGTATCTTTCGACCGCGATTATGTCGGTGCCCGATGACCGCGGTTTGCCATACGGGTAAGAGTTGAGACGGACTATGTTTAGGCCACCTTTTCTAGGCCCCTCCTCTATGCAGAGGTAAGCAGAGCGATCCTAAATAGGGCTGCTTAGTCATCAGACGTGCTGCCGAACCCAACTTCCCGCCTCAGTCGAAGCCAGGAGCGACCACTCTCGTCAGACCGCCTATGTGCAGGGAAACAGCTAAGAACCGGATTCACCGTGAACCGAATTCCCACCACCGTCGCCCCGTCGCCATAGGACTTCAAAATCCGAGACCGAAATAATGCCGAGGTTCATCTGCGCGAGAATAATTTATAGTGGGTAAGCGGTTGCGCTGGTGCAAACCCACTCTCTCGTCCCGCACTGCCAGGCCCCGGTGGACCAGTGACCTGGTACGACCGGTGGCAGGAGGGATGCAGTGGATTGGCCGCGAGCTATATTAGACCCTAGCAAGCGCCCTTCAAGGCGTACCACAACACCTTGCTGCATCGCCGCAGACGCCGAATACTGACAGTACAGTACTCGTCAAGTAATATCTCTGCAATACGACAAAAGACTTAAGTAAAGACTTATAAGTACAGTAAATAACTCATTTGTATTTACTGTACTCCTTCTAGCTCGTTTTCTTGATTCCTTAAGATCGTGTCCGTTCTGATGCACTGTAATGGAGTCGTGTACCAGCCGTTCCACTCCGCTCTGTCTTCGGCTCTTCTCAGAGCTGGTAATTGAGAGCCCTGTTATTGCCTTGATCAGGCTTGAGCAACGGGTAGGTCGGGTAGGTCTACCTTTCCCGCCACAACCAGCTTGTCCAGGCTGTATGACCGTTGTAGCTCCAAATGTGACCAAAGTAGGTCAGGACTCGTAGGTAACATATCGTAGACAGTCTTGTTTTTACGTCAAGTAGTTCTAGAATAGACTTATTCGTACGTCTCGATGTTAACGGTATGTGTGGCATCCTACTCCAGCACCACATCTCGAAAGCCTTAATCTTTTTTAGATCTACAGCGCGTGGATAGACCAGGACTATCAACTATTCCAGATTATCAACATTTTGCTTATTGCTTGCCCATCTCCACACAAATTCGAATCTCTTTCTCGCAGCCTCTCTGATTACTGATCATCCAGCCTAGGTATACAAACTTGCTCATAAATTCCAGGTCTGACAATTCTCCTGTGCGTGTGATCTGTTCAGCTCGGTCAATGACCATAACCTTTGTCTTCGACTTGTTGACCTAAAGTCCTACCGTCTCGGTTTTGCGTTCTACTCTGCTGAACATTTCAGCAAGTTCGTGCTCAGAGGATGCGGCCAAAGTAGTGTCATCTGCATATCGAAGGTTGCTGATCTTGTTCCTGCCAACAGTAATGTCTCGCTCCCACCTCTTTTAAGGCTCTCCTACTTATATAGTTTCTATAGTTATCATGGTTATTAGCTCTCAAATTATTATGATTATACAGCGTTGAAATATTTCGTGTTTCCGATATTTCAACGCTGTTGCAAGCGCCATGATCACGGATGAACTCTCCTACTTATATTTCGTATATCCTATAGTATTCGCCATAGATGTTAAATAGAAAAAGGAACTCTTTTTCAGCCTGCTAATCCGGGATTATATGCAACATAATCTTACTGGCATGGGATATAAGTGCCACAGTCCGGTAGGGTGCACATTTTTTTTTACCCAGAATAGGCTAGAACTTGACTATAACTCACCTGATGGAAAGCGATGGTACAGCCTAAGATGGAACGTGCACACCTAGAAGGTACCTATTGACTCGCGACTTAAAAAGACCCAGATTGTATGTTTAATTTGTATGTTCCAGTTTCAGAACAGAGAAGCTGTGCAGGGAGTTCCACACTCTCGCTATTCGCATTATAAAGGTGGACGCGAAACGCTTCGTGCGAGCTTATGGAACATCTACCATGTATGGGTGACGTTTATCGGTTTCCCTGCTCATTCGGTGGCAGAACGGAGATGGGGGAATTAAGCGGTGTAGTTCCGATGCGCACTCTCCAAAATGTATCCGATAAAAAACCCATAGGCTAGCAACTTTTTGCCGGTGCTCAAAACTCTGGAGTCTCTTGGTACGCTTCTCTAGGGCCTCCAACCCCTCAAGTTGATATTTAGCTGATCCATGATAAGGGTGCGAACAGTACTCCATGCACGACCGAACTTGTGCTTAATAGAGTTGGAGCAGCTGTTCTGGAGTGAAGTACCGTCGCATCCTTGAGAGGACGCCTAGCTTTTTTGCAGCCAGTTGAGCCTTTGACTCAATGTATGAACCAAAATTGAGGGTTGAGGTCAGCGTTATTCCAAGAAGGTCAGGGTGGTCCACTATAGGTAAGGATACACTCTGGAAAATAGGAGCCAGTTCAAACAGCGTCTTCCTTGCGGAGAAAAGACCCGCCTGGGTCTTCAAGGCATTGAACTTGATTAGATTGGCATCGCTCCAATCAGAGACTGCCCGAAGGGAAAAGTTCGTGTGATCGACCATAGCCTCTCTTAAATACTGTGTCTCGGCCGCACTAGCACGCGGGATGGATATGTAATCCTCTACAACTGTGCAATCATTTGCATACTCATAGGTTCTGGGCTTTGGCAGATCATTGATATGCAACAGGAAAAGTGTTGCAATGAGTACTAACCCTTGGGGAACACCGGCATTAATCGTCATTTGATCGGACGAGCATCCATCAAGAACGACCCGTATCGATCGATCCCGCAAGAAGTCCGATATCCACCCACACAAACTAACAGGCAGACCGTATGATGAAAGCATGCTTATAAGGCACGTAATTTTGTGGACTCCTTCTTGAGCAGGGGGATCAAAAGCGATTCTTTCCAATCTTTAGGCCATATATCATAGGGGTTTTGTGTTAATCTTATAAAGAAATTCGATCAATTATTATCATTCGATGTGGCGTAGATAACCCGTCTGGGGGAGTATGCCTCTCCTTCTCGGAGACAGGCGTGTATATATTGTATGTTAGGATAATATAATACTCATGTCAGTATATAAAAAAATGTTTTATGTATGGATTTTCATTTCCGTGGTGATTATTTCATTACCGTGGGACAGTTCTTTCATTACCGTGGACGCTTGTTTCATTGCCGTGCACGCATGTTTCATCGCCGTGGCATGAAATTTTTAAACTTGTGTTATTCGTTAGTTTTTTAAGTAATCAGCTTGATAATAAGCAAGAATACATACATTATCAAGAAGTATAATAAACGCTAATTATTTTTGAAAAAAACTTAAAAACAAAAAAATCCACGGAAATGAAGATTTTTGGGCACTTGTTGAAATTCACTCTGTAATCTATTTCTATAGGTCCCATAGTCGTCGCATATAAAATAATAATAACACATTCACTTTTCTTGTTATGGTATCACTTCATATCACAGCATTTTGTTTGCAAATTACAAACATTTTTAAACGATTCTGTAAGAGCTTACAATAACAGAATATTATGGTACCTGGCGTACGTATTCGTTTGGTAAGTAGGATTTCCTTATTTGGCTTGTAGATTGATTTAGGTAAGAAATAAGAAAAATACAAACCATTGCCAGTGCGAAACTGAAATTATAAACGCCTTTAGCGATATTTTTAATTATTAAAAATATGTCCTTCTTTTAGTTTGGTAAGAACTACATTAGGTAAGTAAGTATATCATATAGTACTTAGATATAACACGTATAACCAAGTAGCTTCATAAAAACCTTAATGTTTTATATCTTGTTTCCTTAAAATTCATCTATTCAATAATAATAACAACGTCCACATTTAAGGGTCGTGCTTTTGTAGTCGACAAGGGTTTTGTAATATAGTAAGCACCTATTAGTTTAGCAATTCTCGCTAGTCTGTCCGTAGCTTGACTCTGACGCTTAAGAGGGGTGTCGGTCTGGAGCTTTCCATACAAACGTAGTCCCGTGTTTCCTTCCTGGATAATGCCTCTAGCTAGAGCATCATTTTTTAATAGAGTGTGCATCTGCTATTGCCTGTCCCTCCTTTTTATTTTTATTCAATATCCTAATAATAAAGAAGATATGACATATTTTCTCCTCTCCATACAAAACGAAAATGTGATATAACTTCGTTAATATTAAGATATTAAAAATTAATAAAAAAGAGGGATAGTATTACCACACTTTATGGAAAAAATGTTGCTCTAGCTAGAGGCATTATCCGGGGAGGAAACACGGGACTACGTTTGTATGGAAAGTTCCAGACCGACACCCCTTTTAAGAGCACGTGGGAGTTACTGGTGGTTTAGGAATCTCTGTTTCTATCATTTGGGCCACACCCTGTACATTACATATTTATTACATACACCTACCATAAGCACAAGATAAGGGCACATTTTCCAGTTTTTGTCTATCTCATCTATTACTAATTTGATAAGTACTTAGTTTAATAATACTGCGCCTTTGCGAAAAATAATTTCGATTCCACTTGCGAAAGATCAACTATTAAATGTATAATGCTAGTTTTATAGACAAGATCCACACCCCCGCTAGGCTATGAAAAAAAAAACGATTTCTTAAGACAAAAAATAAATAAATTAAGTAGTAGGAAGTTTAAGTAAGTTAACTTATTAGAAAGTTAACTAATCCGGTCAATCTAAACCAAAAAATGATAGTGAAGATGCAGTAATTCACATCGGTCTGAAAATCAGTAAAATTATTCAAAACATTAGTATAAATCAAAAATTGAAGTTCCCCATCACATTCTCAGGCTATTTTTATTCGAGGTCAAAGGTCAAAAAATGAGTTTTTCGCGATTTTCAGCAAGAGTGACCTCGTGCCGTAGGGAGATAAAAATTGTGTGTCTCACTTGAAAGTTAATAATGTAGACAATTACATAATAAGATTATCTGTCTTAAGCTATTATTTCGTCCGTCCAAGTGAAGGTAAACTAATGCCATGGTTTCTTTGCTTTTGTTATTTAATGATAAAGATGTGGAATACAATGTAGTCATTACGTAATTTTCTACATTATTAACTTTTAAATGAAACCATTTTCGTCTTCCAAGGACGTTTACATGGATAGTAATGACTAAATCGGTACAAGACCCACGCGTCCAGTAAAAAGGCTGCCATTTTGTAATGGAAGCGGATAAAGAAACTTGAAATCGTGATTTGTCGATAAAAATCACCAAATACCCCTTTAAAATATCAGACCTCGTCACGGGACACCCTTGCTGAAAATCGCGATATATTTACTCATTTTTTGACCTATGACCTGGTATAAAGAAGTCCTTGCAGGGTAATAATGGGGATCTACAAATTTTTATTTATTATTTTGAACAATTTTAATGATTTTCAGCTAGATGTTAATTAATGCACCTTCGAATTTTGACCGAGTTAAACAGAAAAACCATCATAAGTAAACGAATAATAGTCGATCACCTTAAAAAAATGTTATGAGATGATGTAGTGAATAAGAAGAATAAGATTATGTTGTTAAAATCCTATATGTTTTAAAATAAATTATTCTTATGTCAATGGAATAAATAATCTGTCATGAGAGAGATAGTTCTTTCTTCCGTTATTAAAAGTATGTACTGTTATAAATTCAAAAGTTTGGAACAGTTTATTAAATATTAGGTACGAATTTTTTTTTCAACACACTTGCTCATAAATTCGCTCTTCTTTCACCGCAATTAGGCATATAAACACACCTGTTATAAAACTGCTACTTTTTGTATTAAGTACTTTATTCATCACACAACGTGAGTTTTTTTTTATTGAATAAAAGAAGATTTAGCAAAATTGTATGGAGCGTGGCCTATTGGCGGCCAGCAATAAAACTGGTAATAAATGGAGTAATTTTGTCCTACAATTACTGTGTAGAAGTTTTATCGCTGTGGGTCTTCTTTAAAGTGATGAAATGAATTTTTGATTTAAAAGATATTGCATCATTTTACTAAGTATGCTAGCTTTTCTTCAGTATAAAAATTAAAATGTGAAATGAAATACTGGTAGTATAATGTAGTGTATACGAGTACATAATATTCATTAAACAATTAAGTACGCAAAATAATGTAAGTCATGACTTGGCTATAAACAATAAAAATATTACGATATCTGAAACTTACAGTACGTAACAATAATTTATAGGGTTTCATTGGTGGTGGTGTACAATTCTAACTAGTTGACAGTTTTGTAACATTTTTAAGTTAAGTATAATAATACAAATAAATCAGCCGTGTTTTGAAATTGCACTATTATAATTGGCGGCGGTAAGCACCAACTTTTCACACTTGTACTATAAATAACTATTATACATTTTTTTTCAATATAATGCATACAAAGATTAAAAACATTTTCGTAAATCTTCTTGAAAACATATTGTTCAAAACTCTTAGAGAACACCCAGTATTGGACAGCTGCAATCACAGCAATAGCAGAATAATGTTCCTTTCATACTCATTAGCTAGACTACATCTGAGAGAGACAGATAAAGCTTATGATGGTTTCACAACCGAGCGCTACACGCCTTCTATAGGCTACACAACACAAGCTGTCGATGTGTTATTCGCAGACTACCAAGTCTAATGTAGTCTACAACTAATGGAACCAACTACGCACTCAAACGATCCTACAAAATAACATAGCTTAACTTACCAATTTTCTATTTCTATCCTAAATTAATCATCATATATAACATCTTTATTTTATTTTACGGTACCTGGGGCCTAAGTCCGGGAGTAGGTTGTACTCGTATACTTGTGTTACGAAGATAATTAAAGAATCCCTATCCTATCATTAAAGGGCGGGGAAAATCAAATGTTGACTTAAATTAATAAAAATCCATCAATTAACTTTACAATTTAAGTTTTTAATAATTTTATTTAAGTGTTATAAAGTTATACTGTAATATTAGTTGAGCCAACTTACCAAGTACCCTATTAAAATAATAAATTCTTAATAGTCTACTTAGTTGTTTAAAAAAGATATAAGTAAGTACATAATATTCGATAGATTTAAACTATCTAATATTATGGATGTATTTTTTACTTTTTTCACGAAATCCAACGATACAGTGCGTAGAAAACTCATGAATCGTCACAACCCAGTACAATTTTTTTTATGTATTTGTATTATAATTATTTATGGTACAAGCGAGGTAAGTTGGTGATTACTTCCGAGGCGCTATTGAGGCCCGAGCCGTCAGGCGAGGGTCTGAAGATACACGCATCATCAATACACGCGTGTACCATACAACGTTTTTCAACACACTTGCGAAGAAATTAATAATAAAATATCATTTTTGCGCGCATCCAACACAACAATGGTGATCGGCCAAAGACTAATAGTTATTTATGGTACAAGCGAGGTAAGTTGGTGATTACTTCCGAGGCGCTATTGAGGCCCGAGCCGTCAGGCGAGGGTCTGAAGACAGCCGAGGATAGTAATCATCAATACTCGCGTGTACCATACAACGTTTTTCAACACATTTGCGAAGAAATTTTCATTTTTCGCTAATAAATAAACAGTTTTTCTATTCGCATCCAACACAACAATGGTGATCGCTCATAGATTAAAAGAATATACTTATTAAAAAAAAATCGAATGAATGAATGAATGGAATCGACCATAGACCTACCAAAAGTAAGGCAACATAGTTGAAGTTTGTTTTTAAAATGTATGGACACAATTTTTTTTGGTATCGAAACTTTTTTAAAAACAAAGCATTTTAAAAAAACAGTCTATAACTCATTAGTGAATCAAGCGTGTCATTATTCAACTGTTTTTGCACAAATAAGAGCCCCTTTATGAGCAAGTGTGTTGAAAAGTCATTTTTATATTTATAAAAGAAATAATACGTGACTATTATTAATGTATTACTATCGGCTCAACGCGTTCTACCCACGAGGAAACATCCCTTGGGAAATGTGCGATAAATAAAATGCCTATGTTCTTTCCTAAGCTCTAGATGATCTTGATAACAAACATTTAAATAAGTTCAGTAGTTTCGACGGTAAAGCGCGACAGACATACAGAACGAGAACTTTCGCGTAACGAGTAAAGACGAGACTTACGAACTAAAAAGAAAATGGTTCTTTTACCCAGGCAACAACAAACTATATTGCGAATCGGTTACCATTACTCGTAGTTATTCAAGTAAGTAATTGTAATCTGTATCGCAATTCCACTGGGGTGTGATAGATAAGTAGAAGCATAACGCTTGATCAGTTTTCCCAATAAATGAAACTCTATATCGAGTGTGTTCGATTCACTGAGCCAAGAAGATGAAATGGACAGCTAATAAGATGTATCATTTACTTACTTACATTAGCAATACGAAATAGAAAATGTGAAGGTAAAGAAATAAATGAGCGCGTCACTCACAGCCCTACATCACATATGTATTGCCCAAGAAATTTCCTTTAATCGTTAGAATTAGGTAGATACTACTTAGTAGTAATACCTTTTTACACGCATATTCGTTATTTCAGGATATTTGCACATAATATTAACTGGTTAGAATTCGATCGCGAGACCTATTCTATTTCGGGATACTTTATTAGTTTAGTTAGATTAATGTATGTTACATTAATCAAATTTGCCTTTTGGGAAAGCCATCGCCACTTTCATGCACAATTAAGTTACAATCAATTGAAAGATTGTTTAAAGTTAATAAAAAACAGAGGGTCTTTCTCCTCTTCCCACCTTATTTTATGGCGTGTCATCTTTTGGTGGTGTCATTAATTGGATTTCAAAACGTTACCTACACGCTTAGTTAATCCGTTACGATCTGCATATAGTTAAGTTTTGTTCATATTATGTTTGCTGATGTAATATTTAACTCAGTACCACTATACCTGCTCTTTAGCTAAAGACAAAGTCTCAGTCAGACATCGTGCCAAAAATATATCGTAGGTCATATTCCAAGGACTTTGATTTTGTAATTTCCTAATAATTAAATGGTACGAACATTGATTTACTTGTACCAGAGTGAATCTTGGTCGTGATCCTTATTCTATGGGTACGAAGTTCGCCGGGTCAGCTAGTGACAAATAAGTTTTAAACATAAAGGATTACAAAAACATTGGTATGATAATTAAAGAAATTCTTGCTCAGAAAGGCAAACAGACGCCACCCTTGTTAATTAATTAATACCAACATACAAAAACATGCCATAGCTACCCTTTCGGAATGCAATCAATACCGATGGAGTGGACACAACACAACAGTCGGGTCCTCGTCTACCTTTTGTGGAAGATTAATTAGTAGGGAGTTCACCCCTTTCCACATACCGAAATGTGATCCCATATTTTGGGATACAGGGACGGTTGTCATAACTAACTCTCCTTTGTAAATATAGATACCTGTCTGGGATTCCAATCAATACTGCACGCATGCGTTTCGATTGCGATATTGGCCAGCCCTCTAGGCGACTAGTACATAGAATAAGTACAAACTCAATTATGTACTATGTCTGCCTGCTTCAGACAGCATAATTGGCGTGTATCCGAATGTGCCGCTAGTTAAGGGGAGATTTGGATGGAAACTGCTGTATTTGTCTATTACTAGCTGTGCACTTTCATCGTGCCGCCGCCGCGCCGTTTCCGTTTTCAGAATTAAACTGATTTTTTTTTATGTTGAGCACAAAATTTTCTTACTTATAGTATTTTCATCCTGATCCGATTCGATATGCCACTGGGGTAAAGGACACTACGGGTCATTTAATGCAAGATTATTTTTTCAAGTAAAGATTCAAAATCGGTTCTTGTGTCATTCGAACTACTATAGGTTATCTCGTAGTAGGTATCTATAGATAGAGCACAAAATAAAGTATTATTTGGCAAATGGTACTCTGAATTTAGTCTAGGATCCGGCTGCAGGATTACTACGTTCATATGTTTTTTGCTGGAAACCAAATTTTATGTAGGTACATAAGTATATTTACATTTAGGAGAATATACAGGGTGTCCGGTCATCGATGTCGGATACTTTAGGGGGGTATAACATGATGTTTTTCATCGACACATCACGATTCCGATTTTCTCTAGCCACCTTCAATACAAAATGGCAGCCATTTTGTTTTTTTAAACTCGACGCGTGTGTGTTTTTACTGATTTACTAATTGCTATCCATGTAAACGTCCTAAGATGACGAAAGATATCTTATTTGAAAGTTAATAATGTAGACAATTATCTAATGTTACATTTTATTCCATATCTGTATTATGAAATAACAAAAAGGATCACAAAAATAAAATCAAAATTTCTTTTCATTTTCTATATTTTTTATTTTTTGTTGACAATCCACCTATTAAGCTATATTTTTTTTCTTTGTTTTTTAATATCACAAGATATTAACTTAAAAATACATCATACATCTTATAGCCTTAGGGGGCGTCCATTAATTACGTGAGGTGTTCTAGGGGGGGAGGGGGTCCAGCTAAATCTTTCCAAATCTCACTTAGGGGGAGGGGGGTTCTTGGCAAATATCACGTAATTTTTTTTCTCCCAGAAAACGGTGTAAAATTGCGTGAAAAATTATTTCCAGAATAAAACATGTCAACAAAATCTGAGAAAATAGTATTTGCCGTATTCATCCGAACTTCGCAGAGCAATGAAGTAGCGCTCGATTGTTTTTCTTAATAATCCAACATGCTTACAGTCAAATAGAAGTTTTGAAGAATCTCACGTGAGATTAGGGAAGGGGGGAGGGAGTTGAAGAAAATCTTACGATATCTCACCAAGGGGTCGAAAAATTGACAAAAACGCCTCACGTAATTAATGGACGCCCCTTTATGTATTATAGTTCAAAAGTTGCGACGGTTTGAATATGACCCTTAGCCAAGAAAATCGTCTCGTATTGCGAGAAGTGTTCGTCAATGGGACTGCGTTGTTGAGATTATCTGACTTGGACTATTATTTAGTCTAAGTGAAGGTCATTGATCAGAAAATGGTATATTTTAATCCATATCTTTATCATTAAAATAGGATGACAAAACAAAAAAATGATCATGTGTTTTCGATTTTTTTTTTTAGATTATTGGCTTTTTTAAAAATTGACCCGTTAAGCTGCATTTGTTTTGTTGGTTATTGATAGTACAGGATATTTAATTAAAAATATGTCGTGCATTTTATAGCCCTATGTATGATAGTTCAAAAGTTTACGACAGTTTGAATATGGATTATTTTGCGAGGCGATTTTCCCGTCTGAGTAATATATACCTTACCCTTAGACGTGAAAATCGCCTTGCATTCTAAGGATTACTCGTCCGTGGGACTGTGTTGTTGAGATTATCTGACTTAAACTATTTTATTTGGTCCGATTTCCAGTTGGAAATAATGAACATCATTTTTTCCAAACTTCCGGGCTCGATTGCCATAGTGAGTAATTTTATGAATGAAATTTTTATTTTTACTAATATCGCTGACATGGTTCCTAAGAACAGAACAGATATTTCATAGTTTTATACTTTCCCCACTGACCGTTTTATTTGGGCCACCCTGTATATCAAATGAAAGCTATTTTTTTGTTTATTTTATCATAATATGGTTGCCCAATCAAATACAGATACACCTGCAAATAAGGGTTGCTTACTTGTAAAAATGCAGCGACGCAAACTCGTCATATCTCGGAAACTATGCGTCCTACCGTCCAACAAAAAATCGTAGACATTATTTCTATCAAATTGACAATATGGTTCATACAACTTTTTGCCATTTTATAGAAGTTATAAGCTTGCATAAAAAACAGAAAATTATGATTTTAAAAGTACTTGCGGCAAAATTTTGCTAGGCAACCCGGTAAATATACTTATATTCTCCTCATTGTAAATATATTACATAAAAATTGGTTTCCCGCAAAAAAAAACATGAGCGCACCGATCCTGCAGCCGTATCTCGTACTAATTCAAATGATGTTAACTTATTTTTTATTTTATGTTAATTATCAATTGTGTATCACTGTTACCAATCTACAAGAGTAATCTAATCGTCATTAAATTACTTTGCATGATATTTATCGCGAATATTTTATGAACCTATAAATATTATGCAAAGACCATCTCTCCCAGAATTTTCTTGATTAATGGCCAGAGCAGTCGGGAAAATGAATCCACTCTATATTCTAGTACCGCCACTCTTACGATACTATACATCAACTGCTTTTTCTAGTCGCTTTAATGGCGAAATACTTCATATTCCATTCATTTAAATGGTTCATGTAGTCTTAAACAAAATCACGGCCTCGTGACCTTGACTAACAATTATGAACTAAGTTTCAATGTCAGCCGAAATCGACTATTTTGTATGAGTCGAGTTTCCCTTAAACCTTCCCCTTAAATTTGTTTCGGTGTCTCCCCAGGGCCCGTCTGTTGCTTTGTGTTCTCCGAGGGTTGGGGTCAGTACAGACAGGTATTAATTTACTAGACGCGTGTGTGACCTAGGGGCGTTCTGTACTAATTGAACCTCTCAATCTATACAACGGGTTAGAGTTCGGGTCATATACATTGGCAGATATTGTAATTAATATTGTTACTCTTCTCTCACCCAGTTAATTATTTCGACGTACCTAATTTCATGTTTATTAATGTAAAGGACCGTACTTAAATAAATTTTGCTATAGGGAGGGATTTTGATGGAGGGGTGACAAAATGTAAAAATCTCAACAAAGTTGGAATGGTTTCCGGGCTTTTGTAATTAGATCTCGCTAAGTTCTCATTCATTGGTAAATATTTTATAGGTTAACGATACAATTACATCCACTGAGATACAATCAAGAGAGTGCTGGTAAAACTACATAATTAGTTAAAGAACCAAATAACAAAATTAACGATAATACTTTTACTTGTGTTATTTATAGCAATGTCACACGAAACAGCTCATGCTGGCCATAAATCTATTTTTACGTAAGTATTGATCGTAGGTACTCTAAAAAAGTCTGTCAAATATACAAAACGTAAGTACATACATACATATCATTTTATTAAAACTTACGTACTTATTACAAATAATTTATATTGTCATGACAAAGGTTACTTATTTACTTGGGTTATACGACTATTTGATCAATAGATATTATAAGTATGTACTCAAAGAGATTTGATGTTTACTGTGGGGTGGGAGGGGGCGACGACGATAGGTAACGAACTTTAACCTTTTCCGAAAGTATCTCGCAATATAATAAATGTCTAACATTTTATTATTTACAAAGGATCCAAAATTAAGGTATCGGAAAACTACCCACTCACAAGTACCATACAAACCTTTTTTATTATTCCTTCTATACGTACTTAAATTATAATAGAGAAATGTTTGGCATTTTCGAGACACAGTTGGAGTTTGAGATTCCTTACTTCCAATACCATCAGCGAAAGAAGCATTTGCCCTGCAGTCAGTCCCGGATTAACCCTTAATCAAATTAAGCAATTGCCTAGGGCACCATGTGTGGGGGGCACCAGAAAACACAAGAAAGGGCACAACAGAAAACTTCTTAGTTGTTGTCATAAGAAATGCGGGGGACCCCACGGTCGTAGCTATGTTTGAAATGACAAATACCCATAGCCATATTGAATATTGAACATAGCGAGGTGTTAGCTGTCCTTTTTTTTTCGTCGTGAAATTCCATCTCTGGGGGCCCAAAGGCTTGGATTGCTTAGGGCATCATGAAGTCTTAATCCGTCACTGCCTGCAGTGGGATCCGAGAACAAGCGGATACTTTTCTTTTTATTAGATAACTGTGCCCCGCTGATTAAAGAGCGTTAGGTCCACTTGTGTATTGTCCTAGCGTGGTGATTATAGCCTAGCCTTTCTCGAAAAAGGGTTATCTAACAATAAAAGATTTTTTAAATTAGACCAGTAGTAGATTGGCACGTTCAAACAAACTCTTCAGCTTTATAATATACAGGTTGGCCCAAATAGATTAGTGAGGGGAGGTCTGTAACTTTAAGACTTACAAAGATCTGTTCTTAGAAACCCTGTCATTGATTTTAGTAGAAATAAAATCTGCATTATTTTAAGTGGAAAGCTATTTCTCTCGCTAGTTACGGTAATCGAACCCGGAAGTATTGAAAATAAAAAAGTAGGTACATCAAGAAACCGATCGTGTATGTTTAAGCAGTAAATATTACTGTGAGACAAAATATCGAAAATTAATGAAATGCTATGAAATGATTTTCGATTGATATAGAGTCCCAACATTTGTTTAAAAGTTTTAATTGTGCATACCCATAATAGTAATGGCAACGAAATGTATTTATTACGTGAATTAATTCACAAGACCAATGATGAAACTTGATATCTACGTTTCAATACATGGTAATACTTTTTATCTCTAAATTCCCTAGTGGGCTTTTGCCGATCTAGTGATCGGCAAAAGCACAAATCAAAAGCTCGCAGGTAGATGTTATTAGGAACATTTATTGATTATAAAATGCAAAATGATATGTTTGCGCATGTTGTGTACGTGGGTGGTGTGGTGGTGGGTGGTTGTAGGGGACGGGCCCGTGGGGCTCCCTCCGCCACCCCGTGCCCGGGACCGGGACACACCCGTCGCTACCTATGTTTGCCGACAGAAACGCTTTGATGTATCGAACCATTACGTGTACTTATGTTCTTATTTAGTTGTGTATGTAATGGAGGTGGGGGGCCCGGGCACGGCGCGGAGTGGACGGTGAGGGGCGCGGGGGACGCTCGGTAACACTTATTGATTTATAGCCCAGACTCACCTCAACTCGACGCCATATTAAATAAACATGATCAACGTAATTATTACTTTTATTTACATTCATATTAATATTTGTAAGTAACTTATACCTATTACACTTGCACCTAATACGATAGACAAGGTCAACTGGTATAATAAACATTCGGATTAAGATTAGTCTTTGTGAGTACAAGGCACATTACTTTATATTTGACAAATGTTTGTTACTACACACACACACACATAGTGGACCTTATGATTCATAAATAATTAACATGATTATATTATAGATAGCTTTCACAAAAATACAAGAATATTAAAGTTTATAAGGTATGTAAATATAAATAAAAAGAATAAACGCTTAATTATTTATTTGATAATTATACTTACAAAATTAATAATTTGATATTATTTATAATAATAAAATGCAAAAATGAACAAAATTATACAAGCAAATGTTTGTTAATTTAGTATCTAACCGTCAGACGTAGTAATTCCCAAACTAAGGACAGATTTTTTTTGCGATCGAAAAGCGACATTATCGATTAGATTTATTATAGAATTTGAAAAAATCTTCATCAGTGTGCATTTATTCATGACGTTTGTACGAGTATGTATGTTGAGTGTAATTATTGCGTTGATTACCGTCCAACATCCGCGCGACAATTTAATAAACGCGGTGATTTAAATATACAAAATATCAATGTTTTGTTGTCTGACCAAAGAAGACAAGACGTTATAATAAGTACCTACCATTTTTACATTATATGTAAGTGTATACTTACACCTTTCGTATCTATATTTTGTTTAAGTTTGTATCTTAATTCAAGGCTCGGATACTATTTAGAACATTTTGTATGAGATGGATTTTATCAGTAGTTATTATCACATCAAATTTTGATTTGAATGAAAGTAAAATGTATTGAATCTATAGAAATTGTATCAAATTAATTAGGTATTCATGAGCGATCGTCTATTTTCGTATTCGTTTTAACGCGAAGGGTCGCTCTAAGGAATTTCAGGGGACTGATAACTCCCGGGAATTTTTGGAATCGTTCGGTACTCAATTAAGTAATTAATTAAAAGGACCGTCCCGAAAGTTACAGAATTTTCTGAAACTTTTCCTACGTTCGCATATTTCGATCAACTATTTGGGATCATCAACAAAAGAAAATTCTCATAAAGTAATATCAAAGGTATTTTGTTTGAAACAAAAATCTATTTTCGGATGTTTTTGCTTGTCACCTCAGGCGGGTCTTAAGCATTTAGATTTTTTTGTTTATAGGTACTACAGCAGTTTTGGGGACGATTTCGCAAATTTTCTTTAGTTGTACATATACATTGTCAATAAGAAAACTGTAATTTGAATGAAGGATAATTATTTAATTTTAAAGTGTTATTTATCCATCACACTACCTTTATGTACTTAAAATAATTAAATTGCAATCATAAATCATTGAAACTCATATTTAGCACCAACTATTGTCATAAAATTAGCGGTGGATATGAGTGATATTTTGTGATGTTTCCCTTTTCGTAGCTCGATATAATAAAGAGCAGAAGGATTTTACTTTACTCGAATCTTTACCTCACAACACGAATATCCATCAATTAATGTTTATTAGTTACCGAAATTTCCGAGCATTCCCGGTACTGATTTTACAGATACTGCGATCCCTATTACTGGTATAATTATTGAAATGAACTCATTAACGAACTCCTATATTGACGATACGCAGTCGACATTCATATCTGATATGAGGATTACGATTTAGATAACAATTAACCCACGATAATATGTATTATTATACAAAATACTTTATCAAAATAAACAAAATTACAATATTAAAGAAAAAACATGTCTCACAAAGAAAATACCTTACAATACAAACTACAAAACTCTTGAAAAAACATTACAAATTAAATACGCATAACAACTAATACATTCGTAAAATATAATGAATATTAGTAATTTTAATATAATAAATTTGATCTAAATTATTTTAACATATTGATTGAACATTGCATTGAAAATTGCTTAGATTTTTCTATGCTTTACAATGTACGTTTCACTGGTGTTTGTAATATATTTAAACCTTTATTTAATTTTCATCACATTAAGGAGGTATATTGATATTTGATATATTGTTAACAAAATATACACATCTTATTGTTATATTGCACTTGGAGTACGTGTTACAGTTTGTTAGTGGCTCTCTGGCAGAGCACGCGTTCGTAATACTATCAATTACTTCGAATTACTGCTAAACATTAAAGCTACAATATCCCAACACTATTCATTACGTTTTTAACCAATCCCCATATTTATTTAAGACAATAATTTTAATTTATATTAAAAATTACCTTCATTATTTGCTATATTTCATACTGTTGATTTATCATAGATTGTACATGCAAACAATGTTTGATTGTTTGTGTATCGTGTCGATCTCGGACGCCGCGAGGTGAACTCTCAGATCTAGTCGGCAGTTATGTTATCAATGCCACCACGATTTAATATTATTCATAATTATAACCTAATATTAAGTATATTTAACTCGTACATTTATAAATGATATCGTATTTACAGTAATCGTTACTACTAGATTAGATAGCGATTTTGGCGAGACATTGTTGCGTGTAGATAATGGTTTTATTGCATTTTTTATTAGTTCTTATAATAATATACAAAAGGCTACTGATATTGATTATTTAACCACCAACACCCATACACATAACATTAAAATTTTCAATGAATTTCGTCGTAAATAGCAATACAGTCCAAAATTACCGATTTATATTATTTATATTTATAATTTTCTTGTTATAAATCGAGTAACGTGTTTCATGTGTTTGGGTATCGGCCACAAATAGAACTCGCACAAGTCCATCTGCCGTAATGAGCTATAGAGTCTAGTAGTACTC
Source organism: Timandra comae (assembly GCA_958496195.1). Taxonomy (NCBI): domain Eukaryota; kingdom Metazoa; phylum Arthropoda; class Insecta; order Lepidoptera; family Geometridae; genus Timandra; species Timandra comae. The sequence continues at coordinate 8,734,657 of OY292353.1, read as the reverse complement.
TATTTTTAAATAATATTCAATTATACAATTCTTAGTTTGTGCGTGAGTGCATTATTTAAAACTTTAACAGACAGGATATGTATTTATTATTCGAGTTTATTATTAAATATATTCAGATTTGTTTATATAATATACATTACATTATAAAGCTCTTTATTTTATTAACAATGTAAATTTTATATATATATTTGTACATAATTAAGTAATTGTGATGAGTTACACTGTAAAGTAAGTAAATCTGTATATTTTATATTAAAAGATGATAATATATTGAAACTTATCAAATTAAGCTTAAGTTATTAATATGTACTCACTTACAATGAACAACAACATTATAAAACAAGTTATAACAGCGTTACTAAACGCGTTTGTATCAACAAAATAACAACAAACATCGGAAATAGTTAAAAAAAAAAAGTTCTCAGTAAGTGGTGTCGTGACTGAGCGAGGCACGGGGCGGTGTGAGCCCTCTCGTGAATGTTCACAAACAATACAAAATACTTGAATTTTGATTGTTTCGTCCAAAAATAATTAATTATGTCAACTGCACATCTAAATACAACGCGCTAACTTAAATGTGCTATAGCCGGTCGTTATTTACTGTTTTTAGCACCATTCTTACGTTTGTTGAATTCATTGAAGAGATCTTGAACGTCCTGTAGTGATCTCTCTATTTCTTTGACGAAGTTCGATGAGCTCTGCAACAATCATGTTTATATTAGAATAATTAATCTTTTTTATTAAACCTTTTATATGTGCATTATAGACACAGGAACAGAAGAAGTACAATTTACAATTTTATTAATATGTATAAGTACTTACAATTAAGCTAAGCAGTAAATGAAGAAACAAAAATCAAACGAAATGTAATATTTCTGCCTAGCATAAATATTGTTTCCTACGTAGCACGTGCGGAAAAAGGGGTTGGCTCAAATTATCATCATAAATCACTTTAATTATCAAAGAGGTATAAAAACAACGGTATAGGGTCCAACAGATAGCATTTTATTATTAAACGAAACGTACGCTGTACACATTTTTATACCAATTGAAGTTTCTAGTCGAGGGATTCGACTTAAATTGCTACGTACGCACTACCAGTACAAATAATTAAAAACAGCATTTATACTTATAGCTGTTATACCTCTATGATAATTTACAGTTGCAGGGTAACCTGTATTGAAAGCTAGACACACAATAATTTTCGGAAATGACAATATCAGGAATTTCACGTAATCACAGAAAATGTTAAATTCTATCTAAAATAGTAAATACCCAGCGTCGAGCCGTGTCAAGGCGAAAGCAACGAGACAACGTACTCTGCGTATTACCTTAACGAATACGCATCTGTGTACAAACCGCACAACCGGTCTGATTATAACAATATTCAACGTGTTCCCTGATTTTGTAAAATCCATGACATACTATTTCCGTTGCGACATATTTAGTAATAACTTACTACAAAATAATCCATTGCCAGCTAAAACACGATAAGGTTTAGTACATATAAGTTACCAGCAGCGCGGCAGCGGTTAGTTTGTGTCCCCAATAGGCAAACTGTTAGCGGCCGATTGACTTTGCGGCGTATCGGTTTAGTACGCCCCTCCATATATGTATTTCAAATAGTGTCCATAGTTTGTAGTTTTGCAGATAACGCTGCAAATTGCGAAAGTGAGCGCAAAACTATTGAAAACTGTGAACACTTCATGTTAAATATAGCACTAAACCGATACGCCGCAAATATGTTCTAATGTTATGTGTAATTCTAAGGTTGTGCGTGAAGTCCACCGGAATTTTGCCAGCGTGGTTAACCGAGGGCTGATCGTTTTAATACATGGAAGGTTCGAGCCCCTCGGTGGGACATACTCGTAATGAATGAACTGCTGATGAGTTTTGTTAATGTATAATGTAGCTAGCTCGTAACCATTTTCCTACAATATCTAACTATTAAATGAGTTCAGCGGCCGTTTACCAGTAGGCTAGAACGACGAATTTTAAAGAGGCGTCAGAATTGACCAGGGGCGGCAAAATCTGCGCCCCAAATTTTGAATCAAGGGCCCGCAGAAAGAGCAAACGGAAAAGAAAATGCCGTCAGCCGCGGCGGGAAAAATGTAATAGCTTACTCGCGGCAAATTGTAAGTCCGCTGAATGAGTTCGTGTTTGTGATACTCACAGTGATAGAGCAGCTCCTTTTACTGGACACGTGGAAGAATATAGTGTCCTCTCCGGCGATGATGTAGGACACGCCGTACCCGTCGTCGGCTACGGGGCCGAACCCACCGCCAGCGCTCACGCACTTCGGGTGTTTCTTCAGATCCAACATACTCGTTTGGCCTTTACAAACAATATGAACCTATTAAGTAACACGTCCTTGGGTACTTCAATTTTAAATATAGTACTACAAACATATCTGACTCGGTAGGAGCGCTGTAATCGCAAATGAGAATGATACAAATAGTTTTTTAAACAAAATATATGTATTAGGTGTATTTTTTTCGCCGGGCTAGATAAGTTAGTGGTATTATACATTTTCCGTCTTACCATAAATCGATGTTTAAACACTCTCTAGACCACTCTTCAGTCAAACACGATTTTGGCATGTTAGACCGTGTTTGAATTTTTCTTACCACAAATCGTTGTCTTGCTCTTGTCTTGAGAAAAATGGTTTTACTCATAGAATAAGGATCACGATACTGTTTCTCTCTGGTTTTAATAAAATACGTATGGCAATACATAAACGCGTTACGTTATATGCAGGACAAGTTGAGTACAACATAAACAAATGTATCTCAAAAGTTGATAATAATTATTGAATTAAGTTATTAATTGATATAATTTATTTTTAAAAGTATTATTGTCTATAAATATAATTGTTGATTGAAGAAACAGTGAACTAATTACTTGATATTTTCATTCTCAAAGATCGTTTAATCCGTAAAGGAACGTTTTTTGAATTGACTGTTGATCGACGTTGTCTGACTGACTTATGTCATGTGTGACTATTTATTCAATCGACGTTGTGTTTAATTTTATATTTTCGTACAATTTTAAATAGTTAAAACTTGCAGAGTAGCAATTAATGGATTTGTACCGTTGCGTTGCGTTTGTACCGAAAACATGAGCAGTCGTGTCGTGCCGCAACAACTGCCTCAATGTTTGGCAGAATAATCATTTTGTCACTACTATCAACAAAGGCGAGTTACGTGAGCTACCCAACAAGCCTCATCTGGTGCGTACTATTGAGGTTAAGAGCGTAGCTGCACCGAAGAAACAGCGAACAGCAGTCAGTGCAGGAGAGAAAGGCGACGTGGATGGCTTCACCCTGGTGGAGAGGAAACGTCGACCGTATCCGTCCCGTAACCGACGTGGTATCGCCCCTGCTACAGCAACAGAGGTCACCTTACGTGTTGTGGAGCCTACCTGCACCGTATCGTTTACTTCAAGTACCTACGAAGTACACGGACATGTTCCTCATATATTTGAATGATTTTATATGTGCGCGTGGTTTGAGAGGCCTTACCTTACCGTAACACAGTTTGTAACTAGCACGGGAGGTAGGGTCTCGAGAGGGGTCTCTCTTAGAATATAATGTACTTATTGTCTAATTAAATAAATTGAATTCAATGACACAATGCAGTTCTTTCATTAGAATATAATTACATTAATACGTTTCGAATAGTATTTTTTACATCTTTTCATAGTCTCGCCGTTTTGGAGCTTGTGCACTAGCGCCATCAAGCGGCACCTTGTAGTAACAATATAGCAAAGAGGTTGAATAACAAACTAAAGAGGTCATAATATCATAATCGATATAAAATCACGTTGACGTTTCAAATCAGCTGATACAAATTCAGGCGGCCATTTTAGAAATAGCTTTAAACAAGGGCATCAGAGATTTTAGGTAGACTGTCATTTCAAACACTGCCTAAACCAATTTTAGAGGTAGACATCGATTTGTGGTACAATTTTTTGTAAAAATCATTTTAAACTATGTTTCAAACTTAGACTTCGTTTTGTGGTAAGACCGTTTGTGTTTAAAAGTGAAAAGCGAGAATAAATGAATTCGATGATGTCTATTGGTTAGTACGTTTTCGAGATTTCTTCCATTTTTTCATAGTAAAATTAAATTAAATATTATCGACAATAATCGCTTTAAAAAGTAGCATAGAGGTCGCATTATCGTTCTAATAGTATCCTCAAATAAATCATAATAGGCCTAGAAAAGTAACAGACAGTCGTAGCTTTTTATATCAGCAAAGAAAGTAGCCTATGCCCTTCCCTGGGACACAATCCTAGGCAAATATTAGGATCTTTACTGCTATTACGTCGTCAAAAGGTTATAAACAAAAGTAAGTACTTTCGCATTTAATATTTTGATCGCTTTACGAGAAGTACCAACATTTATTTTCGCAAAATAGCCATTTTAATTCAAACATTTCTTAACATAAAGCCACATGATTGACGTTATTGCTTAGCTTTGGAACTTTAGAATTATAAGTATATAAAACTAGCTGCGCCCCGCGATTTAACCCACCTAAATGCCCATCCCGTGGTAATTTTGGTATAAAAGTAACCTAAGTGTTATTGATAGTTATAAGGCCCACCTGTACTAAATTTTATCTAAATCGTTTAGTAGTTTTTGGGTAACAAACATACACACTCACAAACATTCGCCTTTGTAATAGTGTGATAAATACTAGCTGTGCCCCGCGGTTTTACAGCAATACTAATCCCGTGGGAATTTCTGGATAAAAAGTCTATCCTGTGTTATTCTTAATTACAAGGAATATTATGTACCAAACATAATTTAAATCGATAGTAGTTTTTGCGTGAAAGAGTAACATACTTCTATCGTATACAATTTTTTTCGTGTATAAATAACTAGCTGTTTTACCCGCGTGGAACCTTATCCCGTGGGAATTTTGGGATCAAAAGGCCCTATGTGTTATTCCTAGGTATGAGGAAAATCTGTACCAAATTTCATTAAAATCCATTCAGTAGTTTTTGCGTGAAAGAGGAACAAACATCCACACATCTACACTCACAAACATTACATGAAGGCTACACATACAACAAATACGCAAATCGTAGTAGTAGTTTACGTGTGAAAGGTAACAAACATACATACTGACAATCACTTATGCGATCTTAATAAGGATTAGTTAAGATTTCATCCAATCGTTGCAGTGGACGCAGAAGCATATTACACATATGTATATATAGAATCAGTAGGTATCTCATATAAATAAATTATAGTTAGGACATACATTCTTACATACATATTATTAACCAGCAGCGCCCCGCGGTTTCACCCGCGTTGTTCCCGTTCCCGTGGGAATTTAGGGATAAAAAGTATCCTATGTTCTTTCCCGGACCATAAGCTACCCCTGTACCAAATTTCAAGTCAATCGGTTCAGTAGTTTAGCCGTGAAAAGGTAACAGACAGACAGACAGACAGAGGTACTTTCGCATTTATAATATTAGTAAGGATAATGAAGTAAGGATCAGTCAGTAGGTATCTCAAATAAATAAATTATAGTTTAGGCATTCATTCATACATACATATTATTGATAATATTAGTTTAAAATGGTATTATTCGCTACATTATTTAAATAACAATACACTTTTGCGCTTTAATATACTTCTGTACTTCATTCTTACATATAATTTTTTTTCAAAACTGATTAGTAGTTTCTGAGATTATCGCTTTCAAACAAACTCTTTTCTCTTTATAAAATTAGTATGTATAGATAAGTACAACTAGGCGATTTGATAAAATATCAAATATAGTTTGAAGCTATTTAAAATAATTTTAAATTAAATTGTATTATAACTTTAAGAATACTCATAGTTGAGCCTCATACAAATATAATACTTAAAAAAATTACAGTGATTATTCGCTACAAAGTCATCGTACGCTTCGCATCCATCAAGTAATTATCACTTCTTGCTGTTAATAAAAACAAACAAGGAAATCAAAGAAAACTCAGCTTTTTTTTAATAGTTTTTGGTAAAACAAAGACATTGCTTTGCAACAATATTACATTTTATTCGCTTCGCTACAATAATATGTAATATAACATACCAACATGGTATCAATTACTAGTGACCCTACAGTATAAACTTCATACATTCAGTCAGTGGTTCTCTAATTAAAATCGTACAAACCGTATACAAATCGATTCAGCAGTTCTCTAGTGCTGAAGTAGACATACACACACAAAGATCGAAGCTCACTAGATTATTAGGCTATAATATAACATCCTTTAATAGCAACTGATCCTAAATTAGATTTATTACCTGAACTAGGGTGTAGGAGACCACACACTAGACCACACGATATTAATTGAATAATAATAAAATATAACAGAAAAACAGAATTATTAATGAATCGGTGGCAAACACTCTGACTTCATTTATATGTATAAGTATTGAGGCCACTGACCTACGCTTAGTGTTATTGGCAAAATTTGAAATAATTTACGTATTCGCATATATTTTTCAAAATTATGGTTATAAGGTAATCATAATCACTATGCTTTTGGGAAACGTTGTGAATCTAGCCTCAATATTATAAAGCTAAAGAGTTTCTTTGCTTGAAGGCGCTAATCTCTAGAACTACTGATGCGATTTGAAATTCTTTCAGTGTTAGAAGCTATAGGCTACAAATCATTACTCCAAGACCAATAGGGGTGGGGTAAACTCAGGTTAAACCACGGAAGCAGCACGTCTAGTAATAATGTAAGGGTACATTTATAAATAAATAATATTAGTATTACCGTGAGGCGTTTGGCTGGTGGAGAGTCTCCAGGGCTCGTTGAACACTTCCTGTAGGAAGGGCGACTCCAGTTCCAAGTACTTGGAGACGACATACAGACAGAACAGGTGTCGGTCGATGCCGCGCCCGGTCATCGCCTCCTGGTAACAACGCTGGTGCCGGTTCGCTGCTTTCAACAACAAATCCATTCTTTCTTCCACCTGCAATATTACAAATAATACATTAATCAATCACTGTATTACTTCAGATAACAAAGAAGGATGTTTTTGACTGTCTCAATGATCTGTAATTGACTTCTTATATAAAAAGCTTTAGAAGATTTTTTATTTAAAAGTTGACCAAAAAAGATTGACGTTTACGTATGATTACTGTTTAGTAATCCAAAAATAATATGAATAAATTAGTGTTTGTATGTAACTTATGACATAACTAAGAGACAATATAAGTACCGTTGCGTTAGAGTCGACCATTGCCTTGACCCATTGCGCGCTCTCGATGGTGCAGGGGCGGACGGTCTCCGTGCGGCCCTCGCGGAAGAGGCGCGTCATGGACGCCTCGTACGTCAGGCAGAACCGGCCGGCGTCGCGGTAGTACGACAGCTGCAGGATCAGCTGGATGAACGCGTCCGGCGACACGCGACACTTCTTCATAAACCCTTCAATACACATTAATTTATTTCAATGTCGCTACAATAATACCTGTACAAGCAGGGCGTCAGATAAAAAGTACTCCCACTTGGTAATACTTTCTTTGGGATTGCCAATCAAGGGTGGTTATTTTTTATCTGAAGCTGACTGTACAAACATAAGTCCGCAATGATTTTACTCAAAAAATATTTGCACAACTAATAACTAAACTACAATGATTTGCTGCAACTACAAACTAGGGAATGCAATTGGTTACATATAATCTTCTATATAATAATATGGCTTTGGCCTCATACTAGCCTGCCGAAAGACCGGGACTCGTTAATAGTCCTATGGGTCGAAAATGACATACAAGAATAAAGGTATAAGTTGGTGGCCGACTGCAGACTGCAGCAGCAGACCACACGTAGCCGCGCACATTATTATTATGTACTAGCTTCTGCCCCGCGACTTCGTACGCGAAGAATAGTTATTTTGGGCTAACGCTAAATATCGATGTAATAAAATAACTTTAATCAATATGTGGGTCTGGCAGTCGAGATTAAAATTAAACAATAAACGCGCCTATATTATTCGTTATCACTACATTTGTAGTATAAAACAAAGTCGCGTTCTCTGTCCCTATGTCCCATGTATGCTTAGATCTTTAAAACTACGCAACGGATTTTGATGCGGTTTGTTATAATAGATAGAGTGAGTCAGTGGGAAGTTTTAGCATAATTTTATCCGCGTAGTTCCCGTTCCCGTAGGAATATGTCCTACGGGAACGGGAACTACGCGGGTGGAACCGCGGGGCGCCGCTAGTGACATATAAATTAGGTAAACTTTAATATTTTATGTGCCTACATAATTAAAATACCCTATTAGATATGATTCAGGACAGGCCCTAGCCCCTCCTTAGGTAGCTGATGCTGACCCCCTAATATCACTTCCACGCCACTACCTCTTCCACCCCACTCCCCTTCCACACTAATACATCTTCCACACCGCTCCCACTTCCACATCACTCATCATTACTTATTTCTGGTCTTGTACTGTAACTGGTAATGATGATTTAAAATACATGGGCACGTGGTGGGGTTCCAACCAGGCACCATCCGATCGAAAGTCAAAGGCCTTAACCCCTACGCCACCGACGCTCCACATCATACCGTCCCACATCCACACTTATCCCATTTCCACATCTCTACCAAGTGGCGTTGAAGTCAACGCCTATCCCGCATCCACACCACTTTCATTTCCACTCCACTTCCACGCCACTACCCCTTCCACCCCACTGCCACTTCCATCCCATTTTTCATCTTTTCTTCGGAAGAGTCGGCGTTTCATAAAATAATACATATTCAGTAGAACGCCGATTATCTGAATTAATTGGGACCGGGGTCGATTCGGATAATCGAAAATTCAGATTATCGCACACAGACCGTACCAAAAACGACAAAAAAAACACGTTTGTTGTGAGAAGCCCCGCTTAAATATTTATTTTATTTTATTTTATGCATTTTTTCCTATAGCGGCGATAGAATAGAAATACATCTGTGAAAATTTCAAGTGTAGCTTTACTTATCACCGTTCTTGACCTTGAATATGCATCATTCTCTCATATCATACGTCCAATGTCCATGGTTCTTGAGATAGTCCGGTGACAGATGGACGGTCGGACAGCGAAGTCTCAGTAATATGGTTCCGTTTTTACCCTTTGGGAACGGAACTCTAAAAACGATGTCACACATAGAATAAACTATTATAAGTTTAACAAACACAGTTCTACAATATCTGATAGCTCACTTAAACATCTCGATCGGAATAAGTTATTTTATTTATTTATATTTAAGTTGCAATCCATCAATCAAGAAGCGCTCATGGCCCAGTGCTACCCGCGGATCACTTATGATCCGTGCGGTTAAGCAACGTCTGGCACCGTCATGACTGTGATGGGTCATTACTAAAAATGTCTTTTAATTTCATGAGCGTTTCCGTGCTTCGGAGGGCACGTAAAGCCGTCGGTCCCGGCTGTCGTACTAACATCTTCGACAGCCGTTATGGGTAGTTAGAACCCTCAAAAGTCTAACATTTGGTTTAACAAAAAAATGTCGTATAGCCCTCTGGGTTGTGAAGGTCTGATGGCAGTCGCTTCACGTAAAATACTGACATTCCGCCAAATCTGGTTAAGACCCGAAACTCGATAATTGACGGTTTTTGTACTTTTTGATCTAGTCATATTATATGAAAAGCGTATTTTATAAACATGCTTTTAGGTAATAATTAAAGGAAATATTGTCATCTAAAAAATACTCAGAGAAAAACAATATTATACAGAAAACTTAAAAAATATATCAAGAAAACTGAACATATGTTTTCTGAATTTCACTTTTAGCATTAACTTCCATGCCTTCGGATTCTAGTAATTCGACCAATTTAGCACTAAAAATTAAACAAACTTAAAGTCCAGATCCTTATTAAGGAAATACTCATAGGAAAATTTAATTGTTATTATAATTATTATTGAAATCGGAAAAAATATAAAGTTAGAATTTGTAAAAATCACACTCAAGAAAATCGTAATTTACGTTGATAAATGATGCTCAAAACGTTATTAAAATTACCTCAAATAATAAAAGAATATTTTCTACAACAATTATAGTAAAAAAAAAACTCTAAAACAAATTGTCTTTTTTTCTACAAATATTTTAAAATCATCATAAAACTACTATAAAATCGGACGCACGAAACAATTCAAATCAGTCTGCCGCGAGGCTTTTTAGAGAGAGGACGTATCGCTCCTGCCGAGCGTTTGACCTTTGCGGCGCGTACGAATTTTATGCGATAACTCATCAACATGTTTTGATACTCGATAATAATTTTTGTTTTATAATTTGAATTATTTATTAAAAAAAAATATTAACATTTATGATAACAAATAATGTTTTAGAAATAATGAGCAATAAAACAACATTATTTTAAACCGACTTCCAAAAAGGAGGAGGTTCTCAATTCGGCCGGTATGTTTTTTTATGAATATGTTCAACGATATCTCCGTCAATTCTGTACCGATTACTAAAATTCTTTTTTTATTCAAAAGAATGGACTTGCCGTTTGGTCCCATGTCAAGGAAACCAGGATCTAATGATGGCATTCTAGAGAAATTGAGAGGAACTTTAGAAAATCGTAGTGTGATTAGTGCATTTGTTAAGTTTTTCGTTAATTATCTTAAAGCATTATAATTAAATGAAGATTTGGAGTCGATCTGATGATGGACCTGGAAGATAGTCGAGGGAACTCTTCAACGACTAACAGCAGTTACCTCGTGTTTGGGCTTGATTAATTTGTATCGATGAGACCTTTACAACCAGATAGGTTGTGACACTCAAAAGTAAAAAAAAACGACTTTAAAAGCTGAAAAGTATAAAATAACAAATATTTAATTTAATACACCTTTTATGCGATGCTAATTTATACTTTTGTGTGTATGTTACCTATTGATAAGTGTGAAGTCGGTGCCAAGCCTCAAAGAAATAAAACTATTAGAAAAATAAACTACAAAATTATAATTCGAGATGACCGTTAACGAACGTTTGCCCGCTTGGATTGGTCGCATTTTTATTTTATTTATGTGCTACATCGCATAAGAGGTATTACATTACATATTTGTTATTTTATACTTTTTAGTTTTTGAAGTCGGTTTTTTTTAACAAAAAAGGAAACGAAATAATTTAGAAAGTCCTGCTTTTAGCGCTAAAAGGTTGTCCCGATAATATATGTTGTACATATACAGACGATGCATTTTTCAAGTAGGCGTGGTAGACGATATTCAAAACTATAAGGAAAGGAATATCGAAAATTGCTAGCGAGTTTAATAAAAACTAAAACTGCAATTAGTATATGAAAAATCAATACCCCATTATGGCAAAAAATATATTATTCACAAGTAAGTTATAGATTTTTTTTTACTCGTATGTTGCTTTGTTTTTAAAAAGTTTCGTTACTTACCAAAAAAAAATCATGTCTTATTTTAAAAACAAAAAACTAAGTATTTGTTTTATTCATTATTCCTTGTTGTGAATAATGGAATATCGAATCGAAAGGTATTACGTAAATTATATCTAATCATATACTACCTTCTACGAATCGTAAAAAAAAATATACTCGTATTTATACTTTTGTCAATAACTTTAACACAATTTATAATTTCCAATGGATCAAAACCGTTCGGCCGGAGTATTCAGAGCGAGCGCGCCGTCACCACATAGACAGTGTGCATGCGGACACGCGTGCGCGTCTGTGTGAGTGAAATTTGAGTTGTCGCGCGGTAGATCACGGCTCTTAAACTGAAAACCGACCCCAAATAGACATGGGATAAAGTTTCGGAAAAAAAAGAAAGATATTTAAGTTGCAATTGTATTTTCGTTAAGGGCCACTACCCTTAACGAAAATACAAAATATAAAAAATCACAACAATTCATTTCGACGCAAATCAACCCCAAAATAACTTTTTACCCATTTTTAACCATGTTAGGTGATGATTTTGAGAAAAATGAGTATCACATATTTAATTAATCTTTTTGAAGAACATTTATGCCAAGTTTGAACTTAATCAGACCGAAGAATCACGTTGTCCCATACAAACTTTGCAACCCTTTTTCACCCCTTTAGAGGAGGAATTTTCAAAAATCCCTTCTTATCGGACGCCTACGTAATACAAATAACACACCCTCCAAGTTTCAGGTCTCTACGATCAGCGGTTTAGGCTGTGCGTTGATCCATCAGTCATTCAGGACAAAGCCTTTTATATAATGATGATGATATAGATGATATAGATTATATATTTTATGTGTTATCCTAACCTTTTCCATATTTGGTGAACATGAGTATCCTGAGGTCGACGTCGTTGAGTAGTTTCTGCGCGACGTTGTACGAGACGTCGATGGCAGACTGCAGGTCCTCGTTGGTGAGGTCCCACTGCAGGCGGATCGGCGCCGGCGGCGGTGACGTCACACTACCTATGGTATTGCCGTCCGACGCGTATCTACAAACAACAACTCATTGTAAATAATTCACATTAACAAACAAATGTCCAAATATATGCTACGAGTATCTCAAATTAATGTTGTCTGTAAGGTATCATTTTAGAGCCTAAGAGAGCGGTAGCACAGGTTTTACCTAGTTTCGGCTCCAGTCTCTCAATTTAAATAAAAAAAAATGTTATTACAGAATTACGATTTGTTTTAATTATTCTAATTATATGTGTGTGCTCACCCGAGATCTAATTCCGACCAAATGACATATTCCCAGAGATGTCCCATGACCGGTGCGTCAGCCCTGAAACGAAATAAATACTATTAGCATAGCAGATATTTATTTTTATGCCAAAAAATATCTGAGACTTTATATTTTGTTCAATATAATGTACATATGTATTAATCGTAGTTGTAGTTGAAATAGTTTCGATATTGTTTACTGTTCACGTCATTCAGAGATATAAAGTATCGTTTGTCATTTAACAGGAATACTGATTAATTCCAATTCCTGGTTCGAGGGATGCGTTTGTTATTTACTAAACATGGATCGAGATTGATAACACCAACACATATTAGGCCAGCGTGGTGATTAGGTATACCTTGCCTGTCTTATTTGCGTTGCATTTTTAGTCTGGTTTAACAAAACTTGGTAAACATTTAACACCTTGTCAGTCAAATCTGTCACTTTGACAGTATTCAAAATTGATTGTAAAACCTGGTTTAGCGATAAACTAGACTAAAAATGCAACGCAAATAATTCTATACGAGTTTATAATATTAGTAGGACTTACCAAGTGTGTTCAGCGTTGAAACCGACCTGAAAGTAACAACACTTAATTAATCATTTTATACTCAATGTATTGAAAAGATAATGCTAAATGTGCAGCATGTTTTTGACAAAGATGACATACAAGTAATAAGAAACGGTTTATCGTCCTATAGTTCATTCATTTGGCCGTGAGACAAAATGTAAACAAACCATGAAAAAGGTTATTTTGTATGTCATGTTTTACCAATAATACATAGACTACTCCCTACTGACTACTTGATATTTAACTAATCTTTGAAATATAGAATATATAACATACTAGCTTTAGCCCTCAACTTCGTTCGCGTGTAATAATTATTTTAACACGCGACTTCATTTATGTAGAAGGTGAAAAAATAGTTATTCTGTGCCGCCGTGCACTAGCCAGGTCGCCTTGTGGTAGTAACTATTTAGTAATCTGTGGCCTTGATCATAATTTTGCTGTAATGTTATTTTAAAACTAAGATATCTTCTAAGATACTTATTGAAATCAAATCATGTAAAAGGCAAATGTCTTTTAGATTAAATACTTTTGCAATGTAAGCGCAAAAAATGTGTTTTTTACGACATCACATTAGAAACTCCTAGATTTATCGGTGTTTCTCTACATTATCATGCATGTATTATACATATAAACTTTCCTCTGGTATCACTCTATTAAAAAACCGCTTCAAAATCCGTTGCGTAGTTTTAAAGATTTAAGCATACATAGGGACGGACAGACAGCGACAGCGACTTTGTTTTATAAGTACTATTTAGTAACCATAGATGAAAGATTGGTTAGATACCGCGATACCTGATGAGATACATATATTATTAATAGTTACTCGCATGTTCACACTGCCAGCGAGTAACTATTATGATCACGGATGAACAGTTCAGTTCATCCGTGATCATGGCGCTTGCAACAGCGTAGAAATATTGGAAAATCGAAATCACTACCTTTGAGCAATTGGTAGGGAAATTGAAACCTGGAAATTTAATGAAATACCGATAATGCGTCTCGGAGATTTTTTGTCGAAGCATATACAACAGCCCGAATCAAATGATTGACATACGTTACGCGCGTTTTTTAAAATATGCAAAATTAAATGTATTTTTTTATAATCTTACTGAGATATTTTCTTAATTTTTTTGCGTAAGAACATTCTACAGAGTCTTAGAAAACTACAAAAGAAAAAGCCAAATCGGTCTAACCGTTAGCAAGTTATGACGTGATAACGACAAACGGGTTTCATTTTTATATATATAGACTAGCGGCGCCCTGCGGTTTCACCCGCGTAGTTCTCGTTCCCGTTAGAATATGGGGATAAAATATGCTAAAGACCTTCCCACTGAATCACTCTATCTATTAAAATAAACCGCATCAAAATCCGTTGCATAGTTATAAAGATCTAAGCATACATAGGGACATCAGGACATAGGGACATAGAACTTTGTTACTGCTACTTTGTTGTATACTTTTTTTTTGATGATTACACGAAATTTGTTTCTTGAAGTATTATTTTTACACAGTTTCACCACGCAAACTGACATTTTATTACGTATTATGTTCAAAATTCAATAAAACATTAGGAACATACGCCTCACAGACAGCTTGCAGTGTGACTGGCTAGGATACGCCGGGTAAGTATGTACGTGTAGTATTTGTTGCCGCATTTGACTACGTCGGCGATACCTACCGAACACAGCGAAAAAAGTTCTTCATCTAAGGTAGTAATAGTAATGACGATGATAGTTGACATTACTAAAACCTAAAAATGCTGTGAATCTCAAACTATGGATACATTTTAATACTACTAAATGAAGGTGAACAGTCATTTTAAGTAATGAAAGTAAAATTAATAGTTTTCGTATTTAGCCGGATTGTAACCGTAATTTTTACTCTTGATCAACTTGTTGACGTGAGTGTTTTTTCCCCGATTATATAGTAATGTATATAGTAAATTTTTGATAATTCTTTGTTTAAAGTAATTATTGTATTATGTTTTATATTCAGTTATCGTTAGATTTCTGTTATCTGAACCATGATTTTGATGAAAATAAGTGAACCTGGTTCAAACAGCGCTTGCACTTTTACTTCGCCGAAGATCCAAACATACACCAAGGCGTTCTACGGAAAAGGAGACTGTTCAATGTTATTAATATATTTAGATACGTAGAAGAGACTTGGCCAAAGATTCGTATCCCTACAAAAATTATATTGTATACACCCTTATTTTGAAATGATGGTACTTATTAAAATCAGAATATATGTAGCAGTAACTGAATCCATATATCCAATAAAAATATCAAAAATGATAGTCGATTATTTATCTTTAAAAAATACCAAATAAATGCCGTATTACCAGACGGCACACTAGCTATCAAGTATTCTGTGACGGCTCGGGTCGATGACCGCGCTCAGCTGTGTATCGCAGCGTTCGCCTGTTGTTCGGTGTAGAATAACAATAAAATTCGGCGGGATTTTGAAAAACTTTGACTTGTTATAACTTTTTAAATAAAAGCAAAAGAAAAAAACTAACTTCTCTATTATATTGTCACCCGCCGTTTACATTAGCTGCGTGATTAAGTATCTCGAATTCAAAATAGGGGTGTATAACGACTTCACGAGCCGTTTACCAATTTGTAAGAGAAAAAAAGGAAAATCCATGTTGGAGCTCTTCTTCTTCTGAGGATCACCAATAAATAGTTGTTTATTTATTTTGTAGTAAAACAATTCAGGTGCTTACATGATTTTTTTTTACTTGTACTCAACTCATCCTGTTTATTACATTTTTATTGATTTTTACACTAAACTAAATTACTTATAGACGACTTATCAAAGATGCCTACTTAGTCTTATTTTACTTTCATGTTTATAACTCTAAAAAAACAATATATTTTTCGCCTAAAAGAGCTAAAAGTTTGACAACCAGTATTTCTTTGTTTACATTTTGTCTCACGGCCAAATGAATGCACTATAGTATCAATTAGCATAGTGGTCTAATTAGTTCATTCAAATAAACTGAACTAATGGGAACTAAGATTATTGTTAAGCTATATAATTAGTACTAGCAGCGCCCCGCAGTTTCACCCGCTGGTATAAAATTATACTAAAATCCTTCCTCTTGAATCTCTCTATCTATTAAAGAAAACCGCATCATAATCCGTTGCGTAGTTTTAAAGATCTAAGCATACATAGAGAAAGCGGGAAGCGACTTTATGCTATGTAGTGATACTGACATAACCGTTGGTGCTGAAGCAGAGGTTGAACGACTTGTCGAACCAGCGGTCGTGGCCCTTCCCATGGAGCAGCACGCGGCAGAACTGGTCCAGCTTAGTGTGGTCCTTCTCGTCGAATCCGTACTCCACATCGTCTGACAATAAACAATAGCAAGTTTGGAAAAATGCAAACAAAGTAGCCGTTAGTAGTAGTAGTTCTTAAGTTTTTGCCATTATATAGATAGAGCTAAGAGTCGATAGCAAATACAATATCCACTCAAATCAGTACCCTAACAATCTGTTTCTTTTTATTAAATGACTTGAGGTTTAAATTTTAGAATTATCTTTTGGTCCGTACACAGGGGATAAAGATCATAGTTTATATAAGAATCATAGGAAAAATTCGTACTCTGAGTACGATCTCCGCTGTTTGTATAACGCTATTACGCCTAGAACTCTGTCACTCTTCTTCCACACGTCTTCTCGTGACCACGATCCGTGTAACCCGGTCGAAACCGAGGTAAATAATAATAATGTTTTACGCCATTACGACCTGTAAATTATGCAACGATGCACTGATAACGTGGTTCATAATGTGGTACCTAGACAGACGTTGAAGGCGGCGCGCTCGATGCAGTGCAGCGAGGTCCTGTTGTGGCCGCGGTTGAACATGGTTTGCCGGATGTGCGCCCAGTGCGAGCGCTCGCCCGCCGTCAGCGCCGCCACGCGCTCCTCGTACACCATCGGCGCCGACTTGTCATCCAATATTTGCTGAATTTGACTGAAATATACATCATAAACAAAAATCATCAACATCATTGCGTATGGCATTAATTTTACGTGATACAGATAAAAAAATAACCTGGACATTGCCAGGTTATTTAGCCAACTTACAGCGGCGAGTATGAGTTTATAGACTACAGATATTCCATTCTAGTCAGGTGGTCCGCAATGGCACTATGGTGAGTGAAATAAATATGTGAAATGAGAGCAAACTCCAATATTATAATACAAGCTGGTTATAGACTTCAACGGCAAAAGAAGTGAGATATAAACGGGTGCCAAGTTCAGTGGATAGTTTTGAATTGATGACCTTGAAATTGATACTGAAATGACATAGATAAATCTATTTAAAACATTTATTTCTGTATCTTTAGATGTAACATTACAAAAGTATTCTGAAAGCTTTAGCATTTATGAGACACATTTTCATGTGAAACTAGCTGTTATAGAACACAGTGTACGCTACGGATCACAAGGTTGGCGTACTAACATTACACGGGACCCAAGGTCGGAACAATTGAACGACCGCAGGGACTTAACTATTCCGCTATACGCCGAGATAACTATTTCCGCATCCTTGTCTCATACCTCACACGACACTTGTCATATTCTTCCTGTTTTTATATTCTGACTAACTGTGCCCCGCGGTTTTATCCGTCGTTAATACCTATTCCGGGAGAATTTTAGTAATAATAGTACTTAATTGAAGTAATTTATTCGTTATTCTTGGTTATAAACAACATCTGTACCAATTTTCATCTAAATTAAGATTAAATTAAGATATTCAACGTAGATATTTCAATTCAAGTATAGATGTGCAGAAAAGAGTTAAACGAATTTAAAAAAAAAATATGATGAGTTTTTTTCCGCGGCCACAAGCCAATGGCACAAAGCCTAGGTAGGTTAGTTTTCAGTCCGTACTCACACTTGTATCTCGCAGGGTTTGAGGAGGCGGCCGCGCGAGTACACCATCACCTTGAAGTAGCGGCCCCTGTGGTACACCACGATGTGCGTCGAGTCGTGGTAGTGCACTATCTTGTCCGTCTCCACGCCTGGCACGCGCACCGTGTTGAACAGCCGCTCGTATTGCCACGAACACAACGGCACCATGTTTTGAAGCATTATCTGTTAATATATACAAATCATACATATAACGTAATAATATGAGAGCGTCGGTGGCGCAGGGGTTAAGGCCGTTGACTTCCGATCGGAAGGTGCCTGGTTCGAACCCCGCCAATCCCACCACGTACCAATGTGTTTTCAATTTTCAAATTCATAAGTACGTTATTTCGACGCTCTTACGGTGAAGGAAAACATCGTGAGGAAACCTGCACTCACATGGGAAGAAATTCTAAGGTTGTGTGTGAAATCGACCAACCCGCACTTGGCCAGCATGGTTGACTAAGGCCTAATCACCCTGATACAGGGTAGGCTCGTGCCCCTCGGTGGAGACATTATATGAGCTGATGATGAATATATAACAATTGATGGCTGAACGAAAACACTTACACGAAAGAAGAATTAAATTAAGGATTGACTAAGACCTGATCGCTCTAATTCAGGGTAGGCTCGAGCCTCTCGGTAGAGACATGTATGACCTGATGATGATATTCAAATAATGGCTTTAGTACTGGGTTTTAGTCGTGTAAGAAGATAATTAAATACCATAAAACTTGCACTATGCAAACTTCCTGGATCAATTCTTCCATGGTCAATGGAAAATTAAGAGTTGGAATACAAAACATACCAGCCATAGGTCATATAGTAGTATAAACAATGAGGTTTTCGATCTACTCTAATTATCTTGTCAAGTTCACTTGACCTTTAAAGTGGATAAGTACTACTCATCCAGTTACGTTATGATAATATTATACAATACTAACAGGCTCAAGTTCTTGGCTGTCAATCAATCTTCTGAACTTGAGGCACAGATGTATGATGACGCCCGCGCGCGCCGCCTGGCTGTTGGTGTGTCTCAGGAGGATGGCGTCTGTGCCGTAGAAGTTGGAGTTCACCATCAACGGAGACCGGCCTCTCAAGTACACGTACTCCTCCCACCAGTCCGACACGTAGTTACTGGACCACCTACACACAAACAAACAAATTACACCGAGGAATCATATCTTGCCGTCATACAGTGTAAAACTAGAACAGGAGGTAGATTACAAATCTGACACTGTGACTTCGAACAATCGTTGTATGATTTTATTAATCAAGCCACATTTTATATATTATTAATATAAACATTTGAATAGTAGAATGATTTTTATAGCAATATTAAAGGAAATGTTATTAAATAATATTGAAAGAATTGTAAAGTACCTACATGTTACGTAATATGAGTTAATAAGATTAGTATTGTAACAGTGTTTTATCAATGATTAAAATATATATTTATTTATATACTTTCAAATTACTACAACAAAAACTTTATTAATAACTTTTGAAGGTGGTAAAGTTACTATCATTATATGTAGTTGTAGTTTCCTGGACCTAGAAAGGTAAAAGGACCGTACAAAGTACATTACATTAGCAGAGACAATCTTAATATTATTTAAATTTATTGGTGGTCATTGACACCATAAAATAATAATAATGCCCTGTAATATACCTTATTAATATTAATCACAGGTTGGCTTCGATGCCATTATTATTTGGTATAGTACATTATATTCATGTAATAAATAAAAATGAATTTGCGGTTCGGTTATAGGAAGTGCGTAGATTGATTTTATCAAATCCGGGTTTAACCTGACAGATACTGTGTGACATACATTCAGTACAGTATTGCTATCACCAACGAGAGATAAGGGCGCGCACATTATTTAAATATATCAATCAAACGTCTGCCTCCTCAACTAATCTCGAGTTGTTTATTTACTAATTACCTTCGTGTTTACCTACTTATTAATAACAACTCTAGGCCACTACCGTTCCATACATCTAATTTTATAGTTTGGGTACTTTGTTCGAGATCGTGATAACCTACCCTAATATTTATATGAAAGTGTGTAGATGAACAGGATATTCTGAAGGATTTTTATTAGATAAGGGTTGAAAATAAATATAATGCAAAAGAAAAAAGTGCATCATATTATATAAATTATGACTACATATACATATATTTACTAGTAGTATAATTAAATTAATAATTTTACTTAACATACTTGCTATTTTTATATAATTACAATTTAATATAATCATATTACCTAGTACATTTCAGCGTGTATAGACTCGACACAACAGAGTTGTTATCAAATATACTAAATAGAATCGTTAGGTATTGTAATTTGTATACAAATTGTAATGACCTACTTGTGTAGACATCATAAATCATTTGCATCGACACAATAGGTATACTTATAGAGCTCTTTATACAATACGAAGGCGAAATATCGTTCAATGACTAAACTACGTCATCTCCAAAACTACTAGCATAGCTAGTCATATTATATTATTTATATTTTAGTTCCAATTTTAATTCGAATCTGTTTAAAATAAACTTATTGACAAAAGCCGCCTTATATACTTATTTTTACTTCTGTATATTTCAATTACCCATATCATATTTCAATTAAATCCGATATAAGTATGTCACACACGAAATATTTTTATATTTTTATAACACTAGTTGTGCCCCGCGGTTTCTCTCGCGTGGTTCCCGTTCCCGTGGGAATTTCGGGATAAAAAGTATCCTATGTCCTTTTCCTGGTTCATAACTACCTCTCCACCAATTTTCAGCCAAATCGATCCAGCCGTTCTTGAGTTATAAGTGGCGTAACTAACACGACTTTCTTTTATATATATAGATTTACCGAAATTATCATACCAATGTATCTGTAATAGATTACATTGGAAGAGCCTGTTAACATCGGACGAAAATAGTACAAGATATATTAATACAAGGACATTACAAGATATGAATATGACTCAAATACTCCAACATTATTACTAGTAGCGTCATGCTGTTTCACGCGAATCAATATCAAGATTTTGAAAGAAAACGTACTCTATTTCATCCTGGTTATTAGGAAATCTGCAAATGTAATCAAAAATAGTATAGTACTGTTTGTTTCCCAAGTAAAATAAAAAATATATAAATACATTTGGGTCTGTTTTTGCGTGAAAGAAACAAACATCCGTGTAATAGGTCCCAACTGAAGAGCAGCCTCATTTGTTAACTGGCAACAAGCTGAGTTGGAACTCATAAGATGTTACTTTTGACGGAACGATTTACATTGTTATTATAAGTACTAACGTATTTGTCACTTAAACATTTTTAATTTCATCCATCCATGCATATAACGTTTCACATTTAACATAACATAATCATTTACTTCAACATCTCATTATATTAACTGACCTCTAACTAAGTTCGTGACTTGTATCTAGGGTATCAAAAACTACGCACACACTCATTCACACACACACCCAGACCGAGACAAACATTTGTGTTTCATGCTAATATTCCCCAATATTGATTTATAATGTTGGCATTATATTTACCATGACTTGAGCACCAGGTACCGCTGCAGTTTGACTGCGATCGTCTCTTCGAACTCTTTGGCCAATTGTTCGACTCTCTTGTAGTTATCGTCGTCCAACAGAGGGCGGACACTCACCAGGTACTGTAATATTTGAATTACATATTTAAAAATACCACTTACTGCTTCAATAACTCAAGTACAATACTTATACTATCTATTCTTCTTCTTATTTTTTATTCTTCCATGATTATGATCCGTTAAATACATCACTAATAGAGAGCTCTTAATGGTCTTACAATTTCCCATACCATATACGTCATATAGTTTATTGAATTCCTCATTATGTAAAGACGATAAATAACGTATAATAATCGAATGAATGAAAGTGTGTAACTTACTCTTTGCATGGTGTCTTTGACGGCCGGCAGCGGCAGTCTCGGGAGCGATCCCTGGAAGCTGTACAACTTGGGTTTGTTCCACCCGGAGAGCACCTTCACTACGCTCACCCAGAGCTTCGTCTTGATCGATATCCTGGAGCCCGGAGCGCGGGACTCGAACACCCAACCCTAGACACAAATACTTAAATTAGCAGTATTATTTACTAGCTGTGCCCCGCTTGATCCCTAATCCCGTGGGAATTTAGGGATAAAAAATATCCTATGTGTTATTTTTAGTTATAAGAAACATCTGTGTAAAATTTTATCGAAATCGGTACAGTAGCTTTCGCGTGAAAAGTATCATAAATTCATCCATCCATCCAAACGCGCGTTTATAAATAAATAGTAGTATTAGGTACCTATTTAGTAGAATCATAATCCTATTGTTTTCAATACGAATCAGTTGTTCCTGAATCCTGAGATTAGCGCGTTCAACCAGACAAACAAACTCTTCAGCTTTAAAATATAAACCTACCTATGTATACATACTTAGATGTTTTCTGTAGTAACTGGCCTTAATTATATTTGCGTGTATTACCTGTATCCGGGTATCAAAAACCTACGCATGCGCTCATTCATATAATACGCATACGCAGAGAGATAAAAACATTTATCGTACACATTATCACAAATACCTCGTACCGGAATCGAAGCCGTAGTAAAAATATTATAACATCGCTATATTATTTTCTTATAAAATTAATGCAAAATAACTCACTAAAGTCATTCAATGCATTAGAAGAGTTAAAATAACTTTTAATATCTGCCGTATTTATAATCATTTCGTATCAATGCCTATCATATTCGTTTCAATGATTCGGTTGGGCTGTAATACAGATAAAAAACTTCAATCTCGTATATTTACACTAATACTTGTAATCTTTTACTATAAATATACGTAAAATATTTTTTTTCATAGATAGTTATCGATGTAATAATGATAGTCCAAAAACAAACAGCGCTACATGGGACCGCTACAGATAATCAACGTATTACAAGGCGAGGTCACACTAATTTGCTGGGTCTTCCTTTACAATTTTCCGTAGGTATAGTACGACGCAATTTCTGAGCATTGAATAACACACTATCCATATACTGTATTGTTCAATGCTGACAAATATTCAGAATTATACTCACAAATATATTCAGGGAGCTAGTCCATACTAGCTCTCTGAATATATTTGTTTGTCTATTGTATTGTCATCACCAGATTTCGATCAAATTTTCGTAAACCTTTATTATCATATCTGTGATTGTAATCTCACAAAATCAACGCTAGTTAGTGCAGTTCTAAATACAGTGACATTTACCTTGTACATTAACAGTAACTTCAGCAGGTATCGCATCAGGAATATGACTGAGAGCCACATCGTCAGAGCTGCCAGCAAGCACGCTATTATTTGCCACATCGTAGACTCCCTGTACGATAACGGATATTTAATTGAGTAATTAAACTGTAATAGATTCATATGTAACCACAATTTTAATAAGATGTTAAACATTGTTTGGATCTATAGATTATAGAATATTGATTGTTATGGTGTTCATGTTAGTGTATAAAAGCGAACAATAAAAAATCAATATAACTATCTGCGTTCAGCGGTTTTATACTACTTCAATTCCGTCGATTCTGTGGGAACTTCGGCACAAAAAAGCCTCCCCAGTAAAGCCTATCTTAAAATAATAACAACATTTCATCGATCAGTTTTGAAAGATTTTTACTACGATAACTATTATAAACACATAATTACATCAATGACGTACAGTCATCATGGCAACAGACGATTTTAAAATAATAAATAAATAAGTAGTTTCTTAGATACGATTTTCATTCATAAAAAACCTAGTGAATTCATTGAAATGTAGATTGGTTTATAAAAATGTAAACTAAGACGCGGAAATTCACGGTTTCAAGATAAGAGTGTTTTAATTATCTTACTTTATGTAACTAGTATCATTTTCCTATCGTACACGCGCAGAGACCTCTTATGTATGTACCTATTCTTACTGGTAACTGTGTAAATACGTCACCAACTACTAATAAAGGTTATCGTTTTGGTCACCACATGGTCAGACAGTAACATAAAATTATCAATTTTAATTGAAGGGCCGAAGGCGGGTTCAAAAGCTTCGCAATAAAAACTAATAACTATTTAAATAACATAATAAAAATTAAATTAATCTTAAAAGTAACAAAAGGTTATCGGAGGAATATCTTATTGCCATGCAAATCAAAATATGTACTTCATTTTGACGTTGTCAATGGGGGGTGTCAATGTTTATAAAGAAATATAGATACTCATTTAGATTTTTTATGTTAGCTACACACTTTTCAACTGATATTAATAGTAGTAATAAGTAAGGCAAATCTTAATTTACATCCTCATCTGACTAAAAGAAGATTTGTAATAGTATATAAGAACGTAATAATAAATATGTAGACATAAACTACTATGGTATTATTATTTCAAGAAAATAACTTCCTTATACATACATTGTACGATGTGTCATAATCATAACAGATTTGTAAAGGAATCTACATTCTGTTCATTTATGCTAATTCAACAAGCTTTGCCTCGCCTCGCAGTCTTAATCGACGAGTATTTATATGTATGTACGTCGAACTAAAAATCGAACAATAATACTTGTATCGTAACGATAATATTATTTATTTCGCGTATTTCAAAAACGGGTCTAATGATTTAATAAGATGGAGCTTTTAACTATATCCTATGTACATCTCTATCATGCAATAGCAATAGGTCTTAAAAAAGACTCCCAAGTCAAAGTTGTACGTTGCTTCTTAGGGGCTTCTTTTTATTACGTCTAGTCTATTTGATTAAACCAATTATATAAAGATGTAGTCTGCATCTGCAAGTATGTTCGAGTTCTATAGAACCACTGGAGACTAACCGATAACGACAAATAAGAGCCTACATAATAATGTAGATAAGATTAATTAATACCTTCTCGTATTATGTCTGCATTAATTAATTGACATCCGAGATCATTTAATTTGATATTTCATACATTGCTCATATCTTGTATTTGTGTAAAGGTCACCAAATAGGTATCTAATGAGACTAGACACGCGGTACTTGATATCACCGTCGTGTCAGCAATTACATATGTGTGCATAAATTATCTGAAACCTAGATAATACTAGCTTTCCGCTTTGCCATTAACATTTACCTGTATTCTTCCGTAACTCATTGCAGTTATTTAGTAAACAAAAGTAAGACATACTTAGTTAATTTAACTTTTAAACCAACTTGAAAAAAATTGAAATTGAAAAGACAGTTTCTCCGCCATAATCTGAGAACGATTGGGAAGAGTTTTAATATGAAAGGACGATTTTTTCCCTAATTACATTCTGATATTGTACTTATAAATAAAAATGTAAATGTGTTATTTTGTTTAATTTTATTATTTTCTTTATCTATAACTGTATGGATTAAAATTAAATAGGTTAATCTAGATGACTTACCCCGGTAGAACATATAGGGTTTTTTGCACTAATCCAAATGGTATGTTGAACCCAATGAAATGAGCACCCACCAGCAGGGACCAGAGCACGTACAGCGTCTGGAGATGGCCTGGGTACACTCCATTGTTGACACTGTTCTGTTTGACATATACTTCAATTATTAATAATACATGACATACAACATATCATGAAAATTTGACTGCCTAAAGAACTTTGAATCTAAGCGCCTAAGTGTTAGAATGAAAATAATGTGAAAAGTTTTTGTATTAAAACAATTAGTATGTATTTCATAATATTTTAAGCAATTGTCTTTCAGTATGTAGTTGCTACTTGAGTAACATAGAGGTAATGCAAGACTGAAGACATAACAATTAAAGTTCACAATCTTAACTATTTAAGTTTGTGACTACTACTACTACTTAATATTGTAATGTGATATGCATTGAATAAATAAATAAATACTTACTCTAAATCTGGCCAAGCGTTTCTTCCATGATCTCAATCCAGATTCCCATACAAGGTAAAGGACTTCACGATCAAAGTTCACGTCCCAACCATCGTGAGTGATTGCAAATGAAAACGCAACAGCTGAATGGGCTTCAGCCATCTTGGATAACTATACTCGTCTACAAATACACAAAAAATACATCTTGTTAATATGGTTTTTGATTAGACCAGCTTAAACCGATAAAATAATAGAATATATCTATGTGAAGTGCAACATATGTGTAATAAATTAATAAAATAATCTGCTAAATGATATACACAGGTACATAAACTATTTTATTTTTACAATTATAATTCAAGGGTTCTAGTTTACAATAATATAAAATGTGCAATGTAGAACCTAATATCCATATGTAATTTTCACTGGTCGTCCTAAATAAATAAATATGTATGAAAGGTCAGACAATGATAAAATAAAATAGTAGTCGAAAGAAATTATAATTGTAGAAGATCAAAATAACTTTGAATTTAAATTTAGTTTTAATAATAAACTAAATACATTAGGTAAACGTTAGAGTCCTGACATAGCAACAGTAAGAATAAATAGATAAGACAACATTACAAAATAAATAAATGTCTAGTTTTATATGTTTACTAGCTGCGCCCGTGAATCCCAATCCCACGGGAATTTCTGGATAAAAAGTATTTTTTTTTTTTTTTTTAATCAACCTGTATTGTCCCACTCCTGGGCAAAGGTCTCCCCCAAATCTCTCCATAAAAAGTATCCTAGGTGTTATTCCTAGTTATAAGGAATATCTGTACCAAATTTAATCTAAATCAATGCAGTAGTTTAAGTTTAAAGCATAACAAACATCTAAACTCACAAACATACAAACTTTCGCATTTATAATATTAGTAGGATTATAAAGTTATTAATAAAATAGTTAGATATATTCCAAATGTTAGGATTTCCTTTAGTTTAGTTTCACCTTTATTTAAAGGTGAAACTAAACTAAGGTTTTATTCCAAACTGGTGTCAGTTTAGTCTTTACAAACATTCATCAAAGAATTATTTTGAGTTAAATTATTTTGCAATCTTTAAAAAAATCCCACACAATATTAGTGAATTAAAAAAGTCTTTTATAACTCAATACAGTTTATATAAAACTTACAGGTAGTAGTAGTACAGAATAAATTAATATACTAGCCTAAGCATAATCTCAGTATTTGACAATAAAACTAATTATAGGTGATAAGAGGGGATTTTTAAATGAGTGAATCAAAAAACAGTTCTGTACGGTTCTAATAAGTTAAATAAACATTAATAAATAATTCTACATAATATGCAATGTATGTAAAACTGATTTAAAACTATAGGTAAACTGGTTAGCTATTGATTAAGGCTTAGTATTATTCGTTTTTCATTTAAATTTCATGTTGAATGTGTTCCTCATGTCATGACCCAGTTGGTGAGATTATCTTAATTTCAATATTTATGATGAAGTAGTTCTACTTCTAACCTAACACCAAAATCTTTTTTTGTACATGGTAATGGTACACACATTTACATGAAGCTGGAAATAAATACACACGGCGATGTTCACAGGCACGCACACAAGCCTAACAGGTGTCAAAGTCTAATTTCATAAGCGCGATACTTTACTTTTACGAAAACTTTTACAAATTCATAGTTTATAACTAAAAAGTTAAATTAGGTAACTAGACTATTTGAATGATCACTTTATTACATGATTCCCTTATATTTAATAGTTTCGGGGTCAAGTCACATGCTTTCTTCCACGTATGGAGAACTACAATATAAACGGCATTCGATTCGACACAAATATCTACCTACACGCAAAACGTTTTGATAAAAATGTATATATTAATAAAGAACTAATAATAGGGGAGAATTAAAATATGTTAAATAATCATACCTGTATCTTTATATTTCCGCAATAATACACAATCAAAAAATGTAAACAGGTGTCTCACTATATAAAAGTGTTTTTATTATACATCGTACTAAACTTAAATGATTTTATTTTTTATGTAATGTTTATTTATTTATTAATATGTATTAATATAAAATTACACAGACAAAACCAAGCAAACAACGAAAGAATTTTAAATAAAAATCCTCACAACTGCGTACGTGCTAAGTTGTAGGTAGACAGACAAGACAAGCAAAGCAAAGCATGAATGAAAGCAACAAGCGAGCTGCGAGACACATTTTTCTATTGCTTTTTCATGTCTGTTAACATACGGCTACAAGGCTTTTTGAGGCATATAAAATTTCAACTATTAATGAACCATGGGTTTTTATTTATGATTTTTATCGAATAAAATAATAATACAAAAAACTTATTTACTCGAATAAAGCATTTTATTAATATTGTCATGTCATCCCGTTCCTTTGGAAGGCTAGCATGGGGTCGAAGCCAATGCAAAAGAAGCCCTTTGACATTTTTAATCTTTTTTAAAGGATGCTTATACCTTATACCACTTATAAACCGGCGACTATCCCTGAATAACACTATAAAATCCATCCAAGGACAGTCTCTGGTTTCTGCTGGGACTATTGCAAATATATGGATAACTACTACCGGGTTATAATATGGGAATGGGATGGTTATAATATGAATCATGTACAAAGTAGTGGGTGGAAGCTTGCCAGCCCTATATCCAACAAGTCGCTCGAGTCGTAACAAGAAACGAGCGGCTTTGAGATTGAAAATGGAGAAGACGTCCTGGTTTTAAAACGCGATCCACGGCACCCTCGGTACAGCTTGACGCTAAGCCAACTCACCACTTATGGAACGTCCCTCACTCTAAAAGCACTATAGTGCTCTCGCGGGCTCCACTCCGGCCGGCCAGTTAAGGCAAGCACGGAGGCAGGGGACCTCTACACAATTTGCAAATTTTATAAAAATCGGAACTGATATCTCTCAAACACATATATTCCCTATAAAGAAAAAGTTTGATTATCATTTAACATAATAAATTGTTAATTAACAATTATTCAGCGAATATCACACACAATGGGTGTCCACCTAAGGTATCCACCCTTCAATAAGTCAATGCAGCGCTGGATTGGCCGTTCAGATGTTCAGATCAATCCAGTGGCCTTTGATAAGGAGAGTGACTCATCAAAGCCAGTGGCGCCGGAATGGATTTGCTGGAATGAAAAATAGACCACCATTCCAAAATAAGAATAGTTTATAGCTCAAAAAACCAGTATACAGGGTGTCCAAAACTCAACGTCTAAACGAAAGATGGAGGTAGTAATAGGATAGAGGAGTCTCGGCACAATTCACCATCGTGTGTTAAAAAATTAAGTAACAGCGCCATCTATTGGTAGGATTTGTGACTACAAAAAGTTACAATAAAACATACGATTACTTATACACAATCCCATGGGAATTTCGGGATAAAAAGTATCCTTTGTGTTATTCCTAGTTATAAGGAACATCTTTACCAAATTTAATCAAAATCGATACAGTAGTTTTTGCATGAAAGTGGAACAAACATCCAAACTCACAAACATCCAAACACACAGACTTTCGCATTTATAATATTAGTAGGAAGTACTTAATTAGGTAGTTTATAATAATAAATAACCAATATAAAACTTTAAAAACCAATCAAAACATAAGGAGATCAACAATGACTACAAGTTAACTTGACAGTAAAACTTTTTAAGGGTGATAAATCTACATCGAGCTGTGTTGCGCTGTACTGCGCTGTGCTGTGTTCCTTAAGGTAGGTTTTTTAACAATCAACATCGAGCTATGCTCCGCAGTACTGCGCTGTGCTGTGCTGTTTCTTAAGCTACGTTCATCAATCTGTACTGCGCTTTGTTTAGCTCAGTATAAAAGTAATCAGCATCTCGTGCAGTCGTTTATCTTGTCAAAGGCTCTTCTAATTTAGGCGTCTTTTGTAGAGGAACTTACTTCCCACTAAAAAGTTAAAATAAAGTACTTAAATAAAAAGAAAAGAAACCGACTTCAGCACTAAAAAGTAAGAAAATAAACGATATCTTTAATACATAATTATTTTCAATTTATAATTATTAGTAACTTTAGGAGTCGATGTCAGGTATACACTAGTGCGAGCGAGATGGGAGTACGAGAGTGACAGAGACGTGAGGGCGATGGAGGGGCACGCAGCGTGCTCCATGTTTGAAAATCCTAGCACTAGCACAGCTCGACACAGCGCAGCATGGCAGAGCTCCATAAAAAACATAGCACAGCGCGGCTCAGCATGGCGGGTAGCGCGCCTCGCTCGAGACTACTACTACGTGCTTTTTAATCAGAGCGTAGCCTCACACAGCGCAGCACAGCATGGTTTGTTTGTATCCTCATTAAAATATGTATTAGACGAGCGAGTTGACTAAAGATAGCACAGCGCAGCACAGCTCGATGTAGATTTGTCACCCTTAATCTATAAAGAAATAATATTACTTATAGTTTTTTTTTACATTCATGTAGGTGCACACCGAAGCAGCAAATTGTTTCCGGGCAACAAATGTGACGAGAAACATTTATTGCCCCCATACATTTACCTACATGTGCCGCACACCGATGACACATTTGCTTCTCGACAAATGTATGGGAAAAATTGTTGCTTGGAAACATTTGCTAACTAGAAACATTTGTTACTTCAGTGTGCTGCTGAGTTAAGAATAACCAATAAAATTTCATCTGTCTTAATATTTACTAATATTATAAAACTATTTTTCAATAGACAGGCTTTTAATTTAGATTTAAAGACGATACAGTCTACTGGATTGGTCACTGGAATGGGTCCATTCCAGTGCATTCCAGTGACCGTCTCCATTATTCCAGTAGCATTCCAACGCTAGATTGGATTGATGTGAGTAGGGCTTAGGGTATAATGTAACAGAGAATCTTTGGCCTGTTTGGCCTTGAGAGAGCATAAAGTCCTGAAAGCCAAAAAATTCGTGACACTGACAGTTAGACAATGTGGCTGTCCATCGTCCATCAATGTCAACCAATGCTAAATGTCAATGCCAAGACAACCAATCAACCAACATGTAACCAACCCAAAAAATTGTAAAATACAATTCAAATTCAATTTCAAATGGGCAAATAACAGAGTTGGTCATTCATTAATAAATTTTATAATACCAAACAAATGATCAGTAAATAATTATTGTCTGATAAAACAAATCTGCTCGAAGATTCGAAATCTTTCATATCTTCGTTTTATTACCCAGATAACTCCTTCATTATAGAGGAAAGAATATTGTGAATATTTTCTAACAATCCAAGAGGTAGAACTTAGTAGGAAATACCTTGAGGAATATATTTTCATAGTTAGGGAGATAAATTGAATTACTTATTTATATATTACAAACTATAAACCATGGCGTTCCCTCTAAACAGATGCAGGGAAAAAATGTCAGTAATAATGTTTATTGCATTTTTAATTGTGATAATGATTTATATTTATTTGAATCGACTTCAAGAGAATTACAAAGCCATTCAATGGACTGGAGAACGTTGCTCTTCAGAATTGGCTTCAGTTAAATACCAGTTGAGTGGTGAGTTACAAGTTATCATGTCTTAAAATAAACTTCCTTTCGCGATAATAACTCGATTTGTATTAATTTTAATCTCTTATTAGGTTTAACTTTTAAAAATGATAGTAATGACTGTGCTGCGTTGTGATACATGGAACCCATTTATTTTCCAAATCAACATGCCACAACCTGTGGCTGTGGCGGTCATTCCTGCTAAAGCCTCTTTAGACATGAACGGAGGAGTTCTACTTTCAATTGTTCAGTAACCATCTTAAATAGATATTGCCCGTCATGATCATTTGCCGTTGATTCAGAATATAAGGAGAAAACCTTGTAATACAACAAACAGTAATTTGAACTAAATGTTAAAATTACTGTTTGTCAGATATAATTTTGAATAAAAAAAAACCAAACAATCTTCAATATATAAAACTCTCCCGTTACTGAGTGATGTACTGACTGACAGACAACTCACAGCCAAGGCTAATGGTAGTAGGGGGCTGAAATTTGGCACATGTGTTTGTTGGGGGAGTAAGCTACCACTTAGAGAGGATTTTTGGAATTTACTTGGAGGAACGAGGGGTAAATTGAAACCTATGCGGGTGAACTGCAGGGCGCTGCTAGTAATTTATATAACAGATTAGACTAATGTTAGACTACCAACCTGTGTTGTAAGTTCGGTTCTCAAGGTAGATAAATGTTTATCTGAACCATAAATGCTTTCCTCAGTCTGAGTGTGTGTATGAATGATCGTAAGATGGGGTGTCTGGTACATCATGGACAGCAGCAGCCAAGACAACTTATCCAGCCTTCTTATGAAAAGGCCTTATTTTTTGTTTTTTTAACCTAATATTAAAAATTAATATGATTTAGTTTATATTTTCAGTGGTGACAGAGTACAAAAATAGAATAGACAAATTATTAAGTGATGCTCAAAAGTCCCATGAATCTGACAAGGAGAAGTTCAAGGATATAATGGATAGCTGCATTGCCATGAAACAGCAGTCTGCCATATGTCAGGTAATATCTAACATCTATGCAGATAAATAAAATTGGAGTGGCTGTTTGTAATGTTAAAATGACCACTTTTTAGTAGTAAATACATATGGTGAAACCTCGGGACACAGCTCTTTAAACAATATTAGGTCATAGTTTTGATAGTTATACTCGTAGAGAAATTGGGCTCAACACTCACAGAATACTGGCATCGAGTACTAGCTCAAGTTGCATCTGACTGGTGAGTGAGAGGTTGAAGCTAAACTTCCTTCCTCTCCCAACATCTTGTAAATAAAAAAAATGCAATGTATTAATAAAATATTTGAAAAGAAAGAAACAAAGAAACACTCCATTTAATGGGCCAGCTATGCAATAATTGTGGCTCTTCCAAGTTGCAGAGTCCTGCCAGAAAGTTCTTGTTTCCAGCACATGTCAAAAAAATCTTAATGTTTAATGTGAAGTTATGTAAATGAAAGAAGTATAATGATGTATTAAGTTTGGTTTTTAAACTGTTACATATAGAGTGCTAGTAACAAATATTTTTTTTAATAATAATAATATCTTAGTATTTAATCCTACTAATATTAAAAAGCCGAATGTTTGTGAGTGTGGATGTATGGATGTTTGTTCCTCTTTCTCGCAAAAACTACTGAATGGATTTTAATGAAATTTGGTACAGGTGTTCCTCATACCTAGGAATAACACAGAGGATACTTTTTAATCCACGGAATAAGGTTCCACGCGGGTAAAACTGTGGGGTGTGACCTTTACTTGTGGGGTGTTTTCAACAATTAGACTTGTCACAGAATACCTAATAATTCATAACTTATCACTGTTACAGAGTCAGTTTGAAGATCTCCAAACAGAATGCAAGAAAGTACGAGAGGAGTTAACTCAAATTGTTAAAAAGTTAAAAGTTATGTAAGTCGAGTGGTTGAAATATACTCAAGTATTATATAAATTTTACTTAAAAAATTAAGCTAAATTTAGCACATACCAGTGATTTAACTAATGATAACTGTTTTATTTTTTAGGAACTAAGTTATTTATTAATTATAACTTATTATTGGGCCAAAATTTGTATATATTGTAGACCGTTTATTGTGTCTTCCAATCGACAACCAATGCCACTGGTCAAACTGCTTGAAATCTGAAGGTTTGTTATTGAAAGACTAATAATAAAAATAATTTGAACAAATAGTTGGCTGTGACATGTACATTAAATATTAGTTGTAAAGGTGCTCCTTCACCGGGATCATTCGCGTGTAATGTAACGTTAAAGATTTGAGCATTACATCAGTGAACCGAGCATTACAATGCGCACCTTGTAATTTATTAATTGTAATTTGTAATTATTACACGCGAATGCTCGATAGTCAGGGAGGTATTATTGTAATATGATGCTCAAAGACGAATCTGTAACATTACACGCGAGTGCTCCCGGTGAAGGAGCACCTTTAGTTAAATAAAGTTCTAGTCTATGAGATAATATAATGTTATAATTTATTGTGCTGTTATTTGTATATATGAGTATTTTATATGTATACACATAAAATTAATATTAATTGTAGAAATACTAATCATAACAGTAACATGTAAATATAAGTGTAACTAGTTTAGGCCTTGTGTACTATAATTATATTTTTGTTAATACATATACAAGTTTGTGTTTACTTTAATATCTAGCTGCGCCTCGCGGTTTAACTCAATTTCTACACTATTCGCGGTCGCCACAATATATAGGTAGGCTATCAACACTGAAAGTTTTTAGAAATCGGACCAGTAGTTTCCGAGATTAGTGCCTTCAAACAAACTCTAACTTTATAATATTAGTTTAGATTTTCACACCACGCAGAACTTGTACACTACACTGAATTTTAAGTGTATTTAGTTACAAGTTTTGTACTTTTATTATTTTCAAAATTGAAATTGACTAAATTATACCCTATTTCACTTTATAGTTGAATTTTCTTGAAACGGTTCCATAGAACGAATGTCAGTTTAGTGATTTAGTTCAATGGTTATCTAACAGATGTCGCTATAAGAGGGTCTAATTTTATACTCACCATTTAACTTCAGTGCTAAATTGGTTGTAGGGTACTGTTGGTACTTTGTAGAGTAGGCGATAAGGAGTAAAACACTCTTAGAGAGTAAAATAAACGGGTGGGGGGGCTGAGAATAATAAAAAAAATGCAGCCATTCGAGCGCGTCAGATTAACGTTTAGGGAGTAAAAGCGATACCAAATGAAGCTCCTATTTATTAATCTGATGATTCTGATTTAACAGAACCCGCGGTGGCCTTTTGAAAACTTGATTTAAAAATCAAAATTATTTAAGTAGCGTGTCAGAATTTCACATAGTGTGGTTCTCAGCTTGATCGGTAGTTAAGGTACTCGTGTGAATAATTTAAGTACTTAGTAGGAAAATGTAAACTTATAGCCCGCCGGCGCCGAGGATTCTGTATTAATACTAAAGTACTCGTACTTATACTTACTTATTAGGTAAGTAGGTAATTAATTTTGAATTAAATTTTTATTGCGGTCGCCGGATCCATCCACCGGATTACCGGATTCTATTATCCGGATTGTAATTTCAAGGGACCTGAGTATGTGATTTTAATTGCAGCTCGATCGATACCTGCACGCGTTCCCGAGACAAACGTCTTGTTGTTAGGGTTCCGTACCCAAAGGGTAATAACGGAACCCTATTAATGAGACTTCGCTGTCCGTCCCTCCGTCTGTCACTAGGCTGTATCTCAAGAACGGTGATAGCTAGCATGAATGAAATTTTTACAGATGATGTAATTATTTCTATTGCTTCTATAACAATAGATACTAAACCAAAATATTTTGTCCCATACTAGAAAAGGAACCTTCGTGCGGGAGTCCGACTTGCACTTGGTCGGTTTTTCTAATTCGTTTTCTTGCCAGACAGACGGATGGATAACGAAGTGATCCTATCAGGGTTCCGTTTTTTACTTTTGAACTAGATATTGAACCCTAAATATACGGTGATGTAAGTAATTAATAGTTATTTTCAACACACTTGCTCATAAAGGGGCTCTTATTTGTGCAAAAACAGTTGAATAATGACACACTTGATTCACTAGTGAGTTATAGATTTTTTTTTAAATTGTTTAGTTTTAAAAAAGTTTCGATACCAAAAAAAAATCGTGTCCATACATTTTAAAAA
This sequence comes from Timandra comae, assembly GCA_958496195.1. NCBI lineage: Eukaryota > Metazoa > Arthropoda > Insecta > Lepidoptera > Geometridae > Timandra > Timandra comae. The sequence continues at coordinate 8,698,827 of OY292353.1, read as the reverse complement.
CAAACTTCAACTATGTTGCCTTACTTTTGGTAGGTCTATGGTCGATTCCATTCATTCATTCATTCGATTTTTTTTAATAAGTATATTCTTTTAATCTATGGCCGATCACCATTGTTGTGTTGGATGCGCGCGAATAGAATTTTTTTTTATTTATTAGCGAAAAATTATAATTTCTTCGCAAATGTGTTGAAAAACATTGTATGTTACACGCGTGTATTGATGATTACTATCTTCGGCTATCTTCAGACCCTCGCCTGACGGCTCGGGCCTCAATAGCGCCTCGGAAGTAACCACCAACTTACCTCGCTTGTACCATAAATAACTATTATGGTACGTTGTAAAGTTGGTGCTTACCGCCGAAGCGCTATTGAGACCCGTGCCATCAGGCGATGGTCTGAAGATAGCCAAGGATAGTAATCACCAATACACACGTGTATCATACAATGTTTTTCAACACACTTGCGAAGCAAATAAACTATTATAAGTAATAATAAAATATCATTTTTCGCTTATAAGTAAATAATGTTTTCCTATTATAGCATTTATAGCAACACAACAATGGCGATCGGCCATAGGCTAAAAGAATATAGGTAAGTACTTACTTATAAAAAAAAATGAACGAACGGATGAATGAATGGAATCGACCATAGACGTACCAAAAGTTAGGCAACATAGTTGAATTTTGTTTTTAAAATGTATTAGGTATGACACGATTTCTTTTGGTATCAAAAGTTTTTTAAAAACATAGGCACTTAGAAACTTAAAAAAATCTAGAACTTACTTGAATAATAGGTGTCATTATATGCATGATTGCGGAGAAATAAGAGCCACTTTATGAGAAAGTGTGTTGAAAATTAGTTTAAACTTACTATACCTACTCCAGGGTTTTACCCTTATTTTAGGTAGTAGGATTAGTGAGTAACTAATTAATTAGGTAACTAGGTACGTAATACATATACATACATGTCGTCTTCAAAACTAAAATTTAAGTAAGTAAGTACCTAGGTATTTGTCTACTAAAGATTTTTACTAGCTTGCTTCGCGGTATGTAACATGACTCAAGTGAAAGAGTAACAAACATCCATTCATACAACTTTCACATTAGAACAATCGTAAAATATTGAGTAGGTAAACGTTGTTAAGTTATAAGTATGAAAACAGATTTTCTTCGTAAGTCTGGTCTTACAAAAATATTACACACGTATTTTTTTGTTCTAACAAATTAAATAAACTGACTTAGCTATAACGCATTAATGTTTAGGAGTGGGGGCTTGTGACGTCAACTGTTCCTTTAAATTGCAGCAACCTGTGACGTTGCACGAGTTTTCGACGCACTGTATCGTCTTAATTATTTGTTTACATGAAAAATGAAAAAATACGTGTCCTTTTTGGAAATCTATAATACGAACTAACAAAGTTTTTTTAGTCAATTACCCTATTCTAGGTATAAAGTGTACCTAGCTGTGACGTCACACGAATTGTATATGCACTGTCTCTTGTTAATTAAGTATTTGTTTGCATCAAAAACAATACGAACGAAAATACTAGTCCAAAATTTTTTCAAAATCTATCTGACGGTCTTATTAGATTTTTAGTCAACATCCCCAGTCACAAATTCGGTGTGTGTAGAAAAAGTGGAAAAAAAAAACAAAATTAAGTAAGGTACTTATTTATCTTAATCTTCTTATGCTTGTAAAAATGTATTGCTTAGATACTCATCATCAATATGTACCTAAGTATTTTAAAGCATGCGACATAAGTAAGTACCTAGGTTAGGTACCTACTTTGGTACCTAAGTATAAGTAAGTACTTACATAATTATTAGGTACCTAATCAATAAGTAGTGAAAAGTCAAAAATCATTTATTCAGTTAAGGCCTCAATGAGGCACTTATGAATGTCAAAATTGATTCTACCACCACCGATTCGGAAATTACATCAGCCGAGAAGAATCGGCAAGAAACGCGGGCGGGTTTTTTTTATTAAAAATTAAATAAAAAATCGGGTTGGGCTGTGCCGGGGCACACAGCCGTTGGTTTTAACGTGAAACGTCTATGTAATCGCTTTTAAAGTAAAAGATTGAAATGAAAACAAGAAAATTCAATGTCATAACAGCGAGCCGACTAAGTATATAAGTAAGTGAAATATTCACACCACATTTTTGTTACTAAGACTAATAGTTTTTGAATTATTAAGGTACGATGATATTGACCTTTTCGTTGCGGTCCACTTTTAAACCTGGTACCCGTATGTTTCGGCGCGATTTTAAAGACGTTTCACGTCAAAAATTCTTCTGACTCTCCCTTTAATTACCCACATAAGTATAGGTAGTCCATCACAAAATAGCGGAGTAAGTTTTTATGTCACACAGATATTGAACTTATGGTATACCTGAGTATTAAAAAAAATAAAACAAGGGGGTCGTTTTATTTTTAATTACGTATTACTTTGTGAACTTCAAATACTTATTTTTTGCTTATATAGTTCAATGGTAAGTAAAGTAGTTACAAAAAAGTTACGTTGTAACGTACAAAGGGGCGCTGAGCGGTGAGCAGTGAGAGAGCAAGGGTGAGGTGTGTCGAGGGGCAGGGCTGGTAGTAGCAGGTGGGCGCCGCCCGAAGAGCGAGGCTGGGCGTGCGGGCGTGCGGCGGCGAGCGCGAGCCGTCGCGTCCGGGAGCGCGGGTCGGAGCGAGAGAGCCGACCCGGGGGCGGGGTCGCCGGCAGCGCCCACCACTCCGCTCATTCGTCCCTCGTTTAGCGTCCGCTATGTAAACGGGCCTTGTTGTGAATCTAAACAAAATCAGTCAGTCGTCGTTTTGTTGCCAAAAGAGCAACGCGTCCAGGTTTCCGCGCTTTCGGTGTGTGATGCAGCCTCAGTGAACACGGCTCGGCAAAATGCACGCGTTGTTCGGTGAACAGAGTCCGTATGCGTACCGCGGAGGAGCCGCCGGCGGTTACTCCGCTGGTGTCACCCCGTATGCCTACGAGCAGTACCGGTACGGGTACGGAGCGCCGTACCTCCATCCGCATCAGCAGCATGTCGGTGCACCTAAAGACATGGTGAAACCTCCTTACTCTTATATAGCGTTGATCGCAATGGCCATACAAAATGCACCGGATCGTCGCATCACATTAAACGGCATTTATCAGTTTATCATGGAGCGATTTCCTTATTACAGAGAAAACAAACAAGGCTGGCAAAACTCTATACGACATAATCTAAGCCTGAATGAGTGTTTCGTCAAAGTAGCTAGAGATGACAAAAAACCGGGCAAAGGAAGCTACTGGACTTTAGACCCGGACTCTTATAACATGTTTGATAACGGATCATATTTGCGACGGCGACGGCGATTTAAGAAAAAAGACGCGTTAAAAGAAAAAGAGGAGGCACTCAAAAGACAGCAACAGTTACAACAAGCGCAGGAAGCACTCGCTGCGCAGGAGGCGCTCACCGCGGCCGACGCGTTGGGGCAACAGAGAGACGTGAAACCCGATGTTAAACCAAGAATTTTCGAGTGTCGACCTAAACGAGAACCGGGGGCTGAATGTACACGGTATGATAAACCAGTAGACGCGCTGGATGAGTTCAGCGAGCCTCGGCTAGCTCCTTCAGCAGTGTATTGTTCTCCTCAACCGTATTCCCTGGCCGCTGAAGAGTTTCGAGCGGCCACTTCTGGATGGTACGCTGCGCCCGAGCCGCCGACGGAACAATTGCCGCCTGCATTCCGGGATCTGTTTGAGCCGCCCAGTTGTCAGCTAGCAGGGTTTCGCGGAGGTTCTCCGACTGCCGACGGGTACCGGACCTCTCCTCCTCCTCACCATCACTATCGGACCCCGGGGCCGTCTTATTATCACCACCAAGCATGCGTCGCAGCTGCACCGGCGCCGGCACACAAGTCCTACTGAGATATTGCCCTCAGGTAAGATTACTATTATATTTTTTAGATGGTAGCGTTTTGCGAGTTAGTGTTTCTATGAATGTAGCCATTGCGAAGTGGCTGTGCGAGATGAAATGTGTCAGTGGACAGGAGTGGTGCGAGGGCGGCCGATGGCATAGCGCCGAGGGTGGCGGCGGTGAGCACCTAGCCACTCGGTGACGTGGATGTGGTTGCAGGAGGCCGGCATCACACGGCGCCGAACGGATTTAGCCACACGCGTCAGTTCCAGAGCAGATAAATATAGCGCAGTTGCCGGAGATGCCGTGGAGGCAAGTGGCGGCGCGTCGATAACCACTGTTTACAGATCGGCGGCCGGCAATGCGCCTCCCGCTCCGTTCACTCCAATAGGTATGTTAAACCGCATGCATCTCACCGAATGTTGCATTAATATAATACTATGCGAACAATCGAGACATGCCGTATTGCTACAAGTTAGGCACAGCTGAACTCACGGACCTACTTTGGAATTGCTGGCACCCAGAAGGTCCTCTATTCCTATATCACATTAACAATCACTTGTTAACAAAATCTGTCAACGCAGCTACAGTTACTCAGAATGATTTCGTTTGTATTAAAGAAACTTAACTGTGTCAAGTATCAATAGTTAGAAAGCACTTGATAAAGAGCCGCGGCGTCAAGAATACCGAGAGAACATTATCGAACGTGATAATGTGCAACAAGTGTTTGAAAATATTAATATTTATTTAGGCATTACGATTAGTTTTGACTACTAATGAAAAAGGTACTTACACATGTACTTATAAACAAAACATCAAAACTCCGTGAACCAACATAGGTATAACAAGATACTTAGTAAACGAAAATGTACCTAAGTACTTACAGCAAATAAATCAAAATAGAATAGAAAAAATAGAAATTCCGAACATAACTAAGTAATTGCATAGAAATACAATTTTGACGAATGTGTGATGCTGCGGGTGTGTAACCTGTGCTGGTTTCATAAAAAGTTTGGGAAAAAAACCAACTAATATCTAGACAATGGCTGTAACTGCCCATCTGGTGACCAAGTGCCCTGGCAGCACCAGATAAACAAACAAAAGTTTAAAAGGCTATTGTGGGATCGCACAAATTATAATTTTGTGTGGTTTGGTTTCGTCACGTAAGTATCTAATGGGATTTACACGAAGAGAACAAAAGATCTACATTCTACAGTTTATTTATCCGGCGATCGTGTTCAATTTCATGAATCGATGTATCCAACAAGATTATTAGAATACTCGTATAAGATGATAAGAGTTTTGATAGAGCTTTTTGTTTAAATATCTTTAAACGAGATATTTTAATTTTATACAGTCGTGTAATTATTAGGTAACATTATAGGTACCTAATCACTTCCGAAGCACTTCCGATACGTTTGGCTGTAAGTTATTTTAAAATCTAAGTCATATTATTGTAAGTTCTAGCTATTCCGTGCCGATCCTCGTTAGCCTCGCTCCTGTAGGTCGTAGCGGGATGATATTTAAGTATAGCCTAGCTAGCCTACTAGCTTTTGCCCGCGACTTCGTCCGCGTGGAATACTTCCGGCAGAATTTGGGGTTTCCGCCTTTGCTCCCACTAGGGGAGAATTTCCAAAAATCCTCTCTTAGTGGTAGCCTACTCCCCCCAACAAACACACGCGCCAAATTTCATCTCTCTACGACCAGTAGTTTCGGCTGTGCGTTGTCTGTCAGTCAGTCAGTCAGTACATCACTCAGTAATCTCAGTATTAAGCGAGTATATAGAAATACTAGCTGTGCCCCGCGGTTTCACCCGCGTAGTTCCTGATCCCGTGGTAATTTCGGGATATAACGTAGCCTATGTTCTTTCCCGGACCATAAGCTACCCCTGTACCAAATTTCAAGTCGAAAGTCAAGAGAAAGTAAAATAGGTTTACGGCATAATTTTCGTTTATTTTGGCAACTGAAAATTTACCTATAGCACAGTATAATAATGAGTACTAGTGTAAGTATAGGTACCACCTCCGTTAAAAAAACTATGATCAATATCCTTACTTTATTTTAAATTTTCAGTTGCCAAAATAAACGAAAATTACTTATTTTACTTTCTCATAAGTATAAGGACCTACCTACATATTTACAAAATAAATATGAACTTAAATGTTCATCGTTATTAATAGTAAGAATAGCTAGACTAAGAATTTATTTATTATCTAATACATAGGTACGATACGAAACTTATAATATTAAAAAAATACTATTTTAACGATTCAATATAATGACATTTAAAATTATAAGGTCACTCACCCATGAACTACCATGGGTGGAATACACTTTCTAACCGAAATAACCGTGGATTGTTAATAATGACGTAAGCTATTGATATCTGAAATATGTGGTTTAAAAAAATAAGGATGAAAATCTGTCGATAAATCTTTGATTGATTTGTTTAACGTAGTAATACAGGCAGGTATGTACTACCTATGTACTTGTTCTATACAGGTTATTTTCCTGAAAATTCATTGCATTGAACTACTTACTTATACTTTTGCCAACGACTCCACTCTTCTAACACCAGCAGATAGACGTGTAAAATTACCAGGATATCACTACGTAGTAGTACATATAAAAAAAGCCGAAAAATTTCTCTGTCCCTATGTATGCATAGATCTTTAAAACTACGCAACGGATTTTGATGCGGTTTGTATTAATAGATAGAGTGATTCAGTGGGAAGGTTTTTAGCTTTAGGTTTTTAATTTTATCCCCATATTCCTACGGGAACGGGAACTACGCGGGTGAAACCGCGGGGCGTCGCTAGTTACATAATAAAAACCTAGAGGTATATGATAGAATGAGATACATAGTTGATATACCAGGTTATAAATCTACTAATACATTTTTGGCTGTTCTCTGCAGTTTACTTGTGAATCCTGTGTGATCCCGTGACAATGGTGTAAAATACAGCCAATGTTACTCGTTAAATAGAGCTTTCTTTTACTCAAGGAATTTCGGAAAATATGTAGGTTCAATAGTTTTTACTTTTTATGTTTATCTCAACCAGTACAGCAAACAATTAATTTGTTCTCTTTATTATTCCCTAGTATGTGTGAAAAGGTAATTAAATAAACACAATCAATAAATAAGTACAATTTGTTTTAGTACAAACTCATAATTATTCCTATTTCATTCTATTACGAGTTATACGTATAATCTGTTCCGTATGTACTTACCGTTTGACAATTCCCTTCTTCCGGAGATTGTAGAAGTAACGCGTTCTAAGATCGTGCCAATCCTATAAGATAATCCCTATTTTTTTTATAATCTTCCCCGTTGGCCATTGAAAGAACAGGAAATATTATGCAAAAAATCTGCTAAGTGGTCACTGCGCGCGTGATAAGATTTGATAAGGATTTATTTAAATATTAGGGTCCACGTTGGGACTTGGTTTAATTCCATATGCAAAATATTGTTTAAATAAATTGTACTTATTGTCTGTTACGGGTTGTACTCTAATAAAAAAATAACTTCTTCTGGCTGCGTATAGACTATAGAGTTAAATTGTATTTTATAAGTACTTACTTACTTTTGTTAATATTTTTTGTAAAAAACATACCTTTTTTTTTATAATGCAAATTTAGCAATCAGCAAGCATTTTAAATGAGCGATAATTATTGTGCACGTCAAATATTAATTGAAAAATATGTACTTAACTTACTATTCTAATCTAAAGCCCTAGGCGTGTAGGCGTCGCGTTCGCCCCGTCGGCCTGGCGATCGAGAGGTTGTGAATTCGATTTGCACTTTTGACGTTAGGTAAAAAATATAATTAGCTCAGTTGAAAGGGGTTAACAATATTACTAGAAATATGCCAACTACATTGCTAGCTATTTTTTTAAAATAAAAGCGTCCATATGATAGTTGGTATTTATTTCTAAAGCTTTGTCATTTTTTCAAGCTACCTAATCTAATTGTTGTGCTACCTAAAAAAAACAATGTCAATACATTGTTTAAAAATAATTTACGAAGGAACACGTTTCTGCGTTGATATACTTATATAGTATCTTATAGTAAATTTAATAGTGTATGTAAATACAGTTTGGAGTATTAACGAACTAATTTGGTTGTTACAGGTACTGTGATGATTGGACACGGCGGGAGGCGGGTACTCACTCACTTAAGGTACTCACATATATTTATCCGAAAATTGACGAAACGAACACTCTGGTGTGAACTATGTGCAGTGATACAGTTTGTACATACTAAACTTATACTTAATATTATCTGAGCAGTGAAAGTGTGCATCTACCTTTACGTAATAAGACGATTTATTAGTCACAACACCCTTACACTCACACATCCTTACAAATAGGACAGAACACCCTGTATATTTCACTGTGTTTTATAATCACGAGTAGTGGGAAATCAAGCATTTGCAGATAATTGTAATGTCTATTTTAATTTAGAAGTCTTAATTGTAAACAATGGTAAATAGATGCCACAAACAATGCTTGAATAGTTCTGAGAATAGAACATTTGGTTATATTCATGTTCTGGTTAAATTAATATGTAATTTATAAGTAGGTATAGAGTTAGATTTTTTTCTTATCATGTTTTGTGAATGAATTGGTTCAAGGGACAATACCTTAGGTAGTAAATAGTTAATGTTGTGGTCCTTGTTTATGACAAGACATCTCAATTGGAATAGAAAATAATAGTTATTACCTAATATGATTGATTCTTAAATACATTGATGCATTTGTCGGTCTGTAGGTACCTTATTTGAATATAAACCCAAATTATTTCAGTATTAATGTTTTATCGTTCAATTTGTAACATAATGGTAATCAACTTAGATAATTTTAGTCGTAAGTAACATTTTGTATATAGTTGTCGTCAGACACAAACTTATTTCACCGACATAAGCAGTTCTTGTTGTAATAATATTCCGGTATTCTAGTCTATATTATAATCGCTAATTATCTCGATGGTATGCTTACCTACTTAATTGTATTATTTAAAGTATAAGTTACATGAATATGTAAATAATAATCTACAGACATTTATCACAGTAGAATAGTTAGGTATATTGTTATTCATCCACGGTGAAGTTACTAGCCTTAGAAATGGTTCGTAACATAGCAACGTTTCAGTGAAAGACTGAGTGTTCGTGCAAGATTAGTTCAAATTCAAACTGTTTTGTTATTTTAATATCCAATAAAATAAATTAATATGCCTACATAGTAAAGTATAAACTTATAAAATAAACTTAGTATCATAAAAAAAGTCAAATGATAAATGTTAAACATTCCCATTTCATTTTTCCAATCAAATATAAATTTCCAATGTAGGTAACTTCTCTTTTTTCCTAACCTTTTGTTCTACGAGTATGTCTATTGGGGTTGGCTTTTTAGTTTAACCAGATTTTGGTGGTACCTACGTCAGTATTTTATGTTAAATGACTGCCATCAGACCTCCACAGCCCAGAAGCGGATACGACATTTTTGGTTAAACTAGACTTAGATGAGGGCTTTTAACTACCGGTAACGATTGTCAATGTGACCGACTTGTTTAAAATGCCCTGTAAAGCACGTATAGAGGTAATATTATAAAAATATGTACATAAGTACCTAGAACATTTTGGAATCGCATTATATATACTAGTTACTTAAATGTATTACATATTTACATTATTATAATAATGGATGATGTACTAGTACTACCTCTCTTTCTCTGAACTTCTAGACATAATGTAAACTTATTAAAATGGTCTCAACTAGCGTTAATTTGTGTTCATTACGACGATATTTGCACATAAAGCTTTCTAGATTGTATCGAGGTAGTACTTGCCTATATTCACGAGTGATAGTGAAATATAATCACACAATTGTCTATTGTACGTATGTTTATTATCGATTTATCAACACATAAACGTTAACGTAGAAGTATTCATATTTTAAGATTATTTGGTATTTAGTTATTTAAATTTGTGATAATTGTAGATGTGTGTATATAATTATACTTAATTCATATTATGTAACAAATAATAAACGTTTATTTGTACTTAGATTATCGAAATTATTTTATTTTATTTACTTCCCCATTGTATGATATTGTGCCATTGTTGGGTTGTTGTATCTAAACAACAACTTAAAATATTTTAGTTTACCATGTATTTTAAATTTTTGAAGAAGTACATCACTTTAACCTGTTTGAAGCATTTTTATTTGTTTAGGTACTATAATTGATATGATATTCCTTATTCACATCCAGTTTCCTTGGGATTTCCTAATTTTATTCTTTCCTAACGAACAATAAAAGTAGGAAAACTGTCGCAAGTGACAAGCGATTTTACATACTTACCAAATCAAAATCTTTGTAAGATATAGTATTAACTTATCAATAAGTTAGAACCAACGTAAGTAATGCGGCTTCGTATATTTACTTACCTATCTATAATTCAAGCTTGTTTGTTATGAGTGAGTGAAACGAGAGTCACAAGTGACACTTGGTCGATTGGTTGGAATACCGATTTTACCAAATCATCACTCAATCAAGGCTCACTCGAAAAACTCTTTAAGGTATTGAGCAACGAGATTTACCCAGTTGATTCCTTACTTCGTAAGTAATGTAAGTAAGTGGTTTTATTCATACAGGCGCGGAATAAGAGGTTTTGGAGGGGACGGGGGACTCAACTATTACAGAAAAATAAATGAATTATTGATTACTAAAAATAAATTGATAGACTATTCTAAACAAGGTGGAGAACACAATAAAACAATAAGTAAATGATTGCAATGCTAGTTCATTGAAGTACTAACTTCAAGCTATCAAGTAACGTCTAAATATTATTAAAGATTTTTCTGTAAATGAATTAATTTTGAATAATGAATACCTACTTAGGTACTTACTTAAAAAATACAATAGTGCTATGACTGGTATCTAAGAACGTGCAAGCATAGGTACAAACCTAAGTAACAGTAAGTAATCTTTTTATGGTGTACCTTGTTGTACACCATAAAAAGATTACGTTCAAAGGTAATCTATCATTATATAAAAGGCTTTGCCCTGAATGACTGATAGATCAACGCAGAACCTAAACCGCTGATCCTAGAGATCTGAAACTTGAAGGGCTGATAAGAATTTCGATTTTTAAACTCCGCATTGAATTTTAATGTGGTTTCATCAATATACTTATGTCATTCAAGAGGTTTTTAAGTGAAACTAGTAAAAATTAGCACCGGTGGTGTAACCGTAGGGTATTGCTAGTTTAAATAAATATGTTCAGCAAGTAACATTATGTGTGTATTAAGAGGCGAAAATATGTCGCTTTTTATAGTTGATTCACGTGTCGAGTACATCCCGACGGTACTCGAGCCGATGTTAGGCCTCGCATTCCGACGATAAAAAAATCAAGTGTCGATTCAAGAAGCCAAAGTTGGTCATAACAATGAATAGGTGGGCACACCCAGCGCACGCTGGTCCGCCGATCAAGCTTATTTGTTTGCTATTACAGGAGGATTACGCACATTCAGAGCTCTGGTTGGAGTGGACGTCCATGCCGTCCGCGGAGTCGAGTGGCCAGACATTTACTGGCAGATCCTTCAGATGACAAGCCACCCGCGTGGTCGCTTCTCCGTCATTCCATCATATTATTCATGAGCACGCTGTTCAATTCCATGCTATCCATATTAATTATATTTTCAACATTGGATAAATATTGCGATTAGCCCTATCGTAAACTATGTACCTAATAACTACGGCCAGTGTCGTCGCTTTCCTATTAGGGAGGACTTTGATCAACAAGAAACCTTCGCTCTGATGATAATAGTTAGAGGTATACCTTTAGATTAAACAACGACCTTTGTTGCTGAATTAATAATAAAGTAAAAAAACTGCAAGATATTTCAGATTCGATGTCTGATCGATTTAAAAATTTATGCAAGAACATTTTGATTTGATGACTAAGAATTGTGGTTGTGTATGTTTGCGAGACGACGTTACTGGAACTGCAACAAAAAATATAACTAGGCATATCATTATTTAAAAACTAACTGAAATTAAATAGCAATCATTGGTAGTTCCAACTGCATCTTGTAGATAATATTCGAGGTAGAGGAGTGGCTCCTCGCTAAACAACTCCTCGCAACATACCTATATTTGTTTATAGTAGTTCATTCAGCTAGAGCGCACTTGAGAGTTGATTGTGGAAGGTAAGGGGTGCTTGTTTTGGCAGACTATTCGACATATCGGTCGTTGAACCTACTCAATGTTTATTGTTTTTCTAAAACACCCGTGTTGTTATTGGCATAAATTCTATTTGTTTAAAATGGTTAGTCCCGCAACATAGGTACAGCTCAATCTACTCAACCACAACCAACGTAATTATAGATTCATTCAAATGTTTAAGAGACCTGTGTTTGCGTATTGTGAAATAGTTTTTCGAATCATTTTAGACAAAATGTTCATACGCTGATAATGTTTATATTACTTACAGCAACATTCATCGATAAAATATTTCATAAAAAAAGATCAGATCTATTGGTAAATGATCTAAAATGAATTAGAACGCGTAATACATGTGCTGGTAATCTACGAGGTACATTCACGTTGAGTGATGTATGCTTTTTATGAAAACCAATCCGCCCGCGCTCGCGCATATTGTATGTAAGTCTATTCTCGTTGTAAATTGGCGGAAACATTTCAGAATTTTTACGAGAATCAGCGTTAACAAAACAATATGGAAGACAGTAACATTAAAATAAGCCGAAGTGAGTCAGCGAAGCGCATCACTTTCCCGGAGTCCGAAGGTCAACAACCATCTCATCTGTAAGGATTATCTCTGTCTTAAGTCGATAATTTAATCTTTTGTTTATCCAAGCTCCTAATAGTCCCGTTGCACCGGAACGGTAAGCATGTGAGAGCAGTAATGTATCATACTCGCTCGCATAACAAAATAATCCGTCGACATGAATTACGATCGAGGGCAGATAAAACAACCAACTTTAATATTTTATGGTAACCTCTAAAGATAGCATATAGGTTCTAAAATCTATTTTTTAAAGTTACGACTAGCCATTATCGCTAACGGCCAGATATTATTGGAATTCAAAAGAAGTTTTCACTAATATATCTCTCTAAATTTTGAGAAGAAATTATTAAACAACCAATATTAAAATGTTATGCCTTTGGTGTGACTTATTAAACAAATAAACTCATACATTATCAATTATATTAATAATTTATTAGGTCGGTATCTAATTACATTTTATTGTTTATCAAACAAACAAAATGATGAATGGATTTGAGAGATAGGTATGTATATAGGTAAGGGCAGCGGCACGTAGATATTTTTACTTAGGTAGGTCCTTACCTAATCAATTGTTTTTTAACAAGGTGATTTCTGTGTTGTCTTGATAATTAAGATATTTTCAGCAAAATAATCGATCTAACTGATGGACATGTTGATACTTAGTTTATATTAACGTTTGGTAAAAGGGACAACCTAAAAATTAATCCAAACAGTGACTGGGTGGTAAATTAAAACCAAAATGGCGTCTTCTCCTTTCTGTTACGTTTCCCCTCTAAGTGGCACTGCGCCTCTGTCAAAACTGTCATTCAATATTGAGGCACTACAGACCGCCCTTCGTTTTGTCAGCCGATGTTTGTGTTACCGATAACTTGATTATCCCCTAAATTATTATTGAATTAAAGTTTGTATAGTTATATGAATGTTTCAAAGGAGAAAAAACTGAATGGCAGCATATTATTGAAAGGTTCGTTATATGTCGTTAAATATTATATAGAATGTTTAACTACAGGTACCTACATAACTACCTTTTGACACAGATGTCTTGTACAGGGTGGCCCAAATAGAACGGTCAGTGAGGGGAAGTCTGAAACTAGATACAAGAGATACAAAGATCTGTTCTTAGGAATCATGTCATCGATTTTAGTAAAAATAAAAACTGCATTCATAGATTTAAAAAAAAACTATTACTCGCTCCGTGGATCAAACTATTACTCGCTACGTGGAAATTTTGAAAGATATAATGTTCATTATTTCTAACTAGAAATTGAGTACCTAATGTCTTAAGCAATATAATGTCACTAAGAAACATCGATAGTAACAAAATCGAGATGGTATAGGTACTCGTAGTATAGACTTTCCTTGTGAAACAAATTATGTTAATAAGTATCAGTCGTTTCATCGAAGTTGGTTAAAAACAATTTTCCTTCTTGTCAAAACTTCATCGTTAAGTTCCACTGTTTACGTGAAAGTTACGGCACGAAGAGATACTTCCACATTCATAATATTATCACGAAACGTTTATACACAGAATCCGTGAAATTAAACTTTCATAAATTAGGTATTTTTAGAATTTTGTTGTTACTTGTAAAGTTACACGAAGTTGCTTCAATAATTTAACTGTTTATAGAAGAGATTTAAATAACGTTTTCATCAAAGTTGTTATGAGTGAACTTCCTTTGCTTTTGTTATATGTACCTATACTCGTACATACAAATTCAAAGAACTCAAAGTTTTGCAAGTTATGTAGATACCTATGTAACATACTTACAAACTTAAAACCTAAATAATATTATTGTCTTGTTTAGTAAGATTTGAACATAATTAATAAACAGGCGGGGTTATTGTGAAAAATATAGATTAAGAAAATTGAATTGTGCGCAAATGTACTTACCAAGTAGGTAATTGTACCTAATTGTAAGCGGGCAATTTTCCGCAACTAGACCTCTCTTTAGTTCCCTTTTTTGCTGCTTGTGTTTTATTTGAAACATCCATTGTGCTCATTTTAAACGTTTCAAAGACAGAGTAGGGAATGCGAACGGGAATCCCTTTGCCACCACGGCATCTTCATGGCCGACGAACGTTCTGTAAAAGTACTACGAGAATTTTCATATTTCAAAATTTTAAATATATTTTGCCTTTGGTACCTTATTTTTTATTTTAGTATGATAACCATAGGTATTTATTTTTCAACACAGAGCTCAAACCAAGAGCACACAGTTTATAATTATTGCAGTTACCTATTTATAATCGAACAATTCTAGGGTAGCTACAGGGGTAAATCTAGTGGCTCACTGAAAACAATGTGACATGACATAATAAGAAAAAAGACAACTTCATATGAAACAAGTACTTTTACAGTATTCTAAAACACTAATAAATAACATTCCCATACAAACTAGTTGGTCAATTATAAAAATAATAAATTAGAAACACTAGAAACATCTAAAAATCTGTGTGAATAAGGATATCCGATCCGAGAAACAGTGGGAGTAGAAGCCACACGCAGTCTAGTCGAAAAGCCATTTGATTTGACGGTTATATCACCTCCTACCACGTTTATATTGAAACGTAGATAAATATTTATTTTATCGAGTCTAATTTGGCACGGAACTGGCCACCGTGCCTCTGCCCGCCCTTCCACATTATAACATGTAAATAAAGAAGTTCAATCTTTTTTAACTGTACTAACTTAACTAGATACCTATACTTACTTGTTAAATATTTTAAGTAAGTAGCTACCTACATTTTTAGCATTAGGTAGGTAGGTATCTAATTTTTTTCAATCAAAACCTAACTCATCTATCATGAAACTGAACCAACTTATACATGAAAACAGGGTGTAAGCGTTAGCTAATAGCTACTACAGTTTTTTTTATAATTGGTATGTTAGTGCATTTGTTGTTAATATTTGCATGTGAGAAAACTGTAAGCCAGCCAAACAATGTGAGTGTGACGTCAGGGCATGCCACCCGCAATCAAGTCACAAGTCCCTCCCGTCTCCGTATGCTCATAGTTTACGTTTACTTCTAAGTACACGTTAAATAAATAAATAAAACCGTTTTAAAAATAAACTTCACATTAATCCTTGACTTGTAACGTTTACATAACCGTGAGATCAACGTTGCGGCCGCGCTTGTCGACTTACAAATATTGTTCCTATTGGGTAGGTATGTATTTGGGTATCTCCAATTAATGATGTTATCTTCATAATACAGTTTTTGTGGGTGTAGTGTACCTAATGAGTAAAAGAAAAGGAAAGCGTTGGCGAGTTAGCTGGAAATAAACAGGAATATAATCGGGTGTTCATTGATCAAATACCAGTCGGCCACACAATTAGGTGTTTCCCTGAAGCGGGTAGGCACGCGGAGCGCGGCGCGGGCGGGCGGCGCGGGCGGCGCGGCGCGCGCATCCCGCGACGACGACCGCCTGCGAACTGTCATTACAAAAATAGTGGCCCCAGAAAGGGTAGCCCGAGACGAGTCCCATATGGTCTCACAACCACCGGTCCACATAAGTATATCTTTTCATTTTATTTTTTCTCTACAACGCTTCCACTTAATTTTAGATGATTTATCAATTGTGTAATCAGAATCGTGTTTCAGTCCAGAGTGTTGTTACCTATATCATTGCAATTAACTAGTAGTCACCAATTAATAGCTTATTGTGTAATTGACTTGATACTAATAAAAAAAACTAAAATACCTATATATAGTTCTGTCTAATTCACTTGCCTTTACGTCTAAATACCAAATATCTTTAGAGGTATGAGTTCTAAATAAGTTCTTTTACCTATATGTACTTATACCAAATTGATAACGAAGGTTATATCTTTATTATATTAACGAAAATAGCTAACAAATTAGGTTTACGTAGCTACCTAGATAGAATAATACGCCTAAGTATACAGTTCAAAACGTAAACACCCAACATCACAAATCTGTTTTTGGTTAGACTTTAGTTTTACCTCGACTATAAGAGAAGCAACTACTTAATGTAATTATTATAAAGATTACACTAGGATATTGTACTTCATGGTGTTCACATTGTGGTTAAAAGCGCTTATTACAATGGCGGTTGAGTTTATTGGCTGGAAAACATTCAATATCAAATGATGATATCACATAGAGAACTAACAAACACATTGTCGTTCACGGCCAGCCACAGCTACATGTTACACGTTTCCATACAAACTGTTTGAACGTATGCTGGAATATAAATAATTTGAACTTTGTATTAATGATTTTTAAGTAATCTATTATTTGATCGTTGTTTTAATATAAAACAACGGGCGCCGATGATAGTGCCGTAATAACAATGTGATCCGCGAACTGATCAAAGATGTGCTAATAACCACGTCTATTTGTGTTTTTAAACTAAACACCAATCAACGAAAATAAACCGAAAACGTTACTATTACAAACAAAGTAGCTTCTTTAGTCACACTTACCACGTAACACGTTACCATTTCAACTGCACTACTCTTATTTTATTTAAGCCTAATCAAGGTCAGGTACAGATATTATTATACCAAAGTACTTAATATTAATTTGAGTACGTATATTTATTTCTTCATAGTATGTTTCAATAACATGGTTAAGATTTTGTTGTTAAGTACTAATTTGTTTGAACATATTAATCGCTGAAACTAACAGGTGATCAGAGATAGAGGTCAGTCTAATTAGAAAAACCAATATCTATATGCATATATATATATTTCAATAATAATAATACGTATCTGAGTATATATGCTACATTACAACATGTAAGTAAAATATTATATCCTACAGTATCCTGAAATTTAAATAAAATGCAATAGGTATCAGTAGCATGAAACATTTATATTAATTTTAAAGTGAAAAATGATTGATAATGATATGTATTGGGACGTAAAATAAATTAAACATTACTTAAGTACCTATATGGTTTAGAAATGAATACCTGAAATAAAAAGAAAATTTGGAACAGAGTTGTGTACTCTCTACTCTCGCTCGACTCTACGAGGTCTACGTGACTCTACCACCTTTATGAATTTGGGAAATTATTGCTAAAATAATCTAGTCAGTCATATTTATATTAGAAAAGAAATAGTTTGACACACAGGTTTAATATTTTTTACGCAACGAACGTAAAAAACATTAAACCTACTACCTACTAGGTACTAAGTCTGTTCAGTATATTATGAGGTTCAGTAATTATGAAATAATTGAAAATTTGCACCCGTAGAAGAGTAACATACCTACTTAGATTAAGTACCTATGTTTTTTTACCCAATTCCAATAAAGTAAATTGTAAATAACTAAAAAAATATACATATATCGTAATTCACCTAATGATATCCCAAGTGTACTAGAAGTTTAAGAAAGAAATGTGGTTGAAACGATGCAAAACGAATACCTACTCAATTCTGATGATGAGAAACAATAGTTATTACGAGTATTCCGATAATAAATCTTTACATCAACATTTAACACAAATTAGACGTGCGTGACAAATAGATGCGATGAAAATAGAAACGCTGACAGTAGTAGGTACTTACACCTCGATTGGTACCCGCACTCGTACGCGCGCCTCGGCTACACATTCCATTTATCATTTCGAACACATTGTTGGATAGTGACATTATTGAACGCTCAACGTATTGTGGAACATTTTAATTTAACAGAACAACCAGAAGTAAAATCGGCCGATCAACTCTATTCCTTACTACTCATTGAACGCTAACCAGACTGTAATATTGCCAGATTATCATATGCTGCCACAATCGTTTCATTATTCAAGACATGTACTTTTTAGTTAACCTAGGTAAGTATAGGTATATCGGAACACGAGCCAACCGTCCGTCGGCGTCCCGCGCACTTCTCGGCAAATCTCACTCTCATCATTATGTCATCGTCAACCAGCTCACATATTAATATCCCCACCGAGAGGCTAGAGCTCCTAAATTAGGCCCTCGAGTCTTTCAGTATACTTAGTTATGCTTAATTAAATTAAATTAAGTAAAGTATAAATTAAATATCTACGCTTGATCAAACACTTACAAGTGTAATACCTGCTTACAGTACTCACCTGTCGCTTCCTTAACTAATGATAATTCAAGTTATTTATTTATAACACAAACTGTATCATAAGCTGGCACTCCAATATTAAATAACTACAATAATTGGATTTTCGTAGAAATGTTCAAATATTTATAAACTAGGAATGTGTTTACATGGAACGTTATCCATAGCTGCATAAATCAATAATGACACTCGTAAAACTTAAAAAGCTAAAAGTCGGCACCAACAAATCGAATTTGAAAATGTTTGCCTTGGGGTGGGTCGAAGGTATTTAAAGAACAATTAGTCGGCTGCTTCTCCAGCCCATAAAACAAATATTTGGCTATTGCCGCCAACCCTCGCCGCGGCCGCGAGCGCGGTGCCCTATGCCGCTCCGGGCTTACTTACAAATGGTTTGTGGCGAATGTTTGCCGACTCTCCCCTCACTATATACACCGACTCTGGTGAGCAAACTCAACTCCTCTTGCTACCCACTACTCTATATACACCCATCAATCATTATCAACGTCATAGGGGATATTATGTAAGTTGTAAAGAGCATATATGTACTGGTGCTTTTGATTGATTTAAATAGATCCAGTGAGCTCAAAAGCATAATATTTTTCAGTTCTACGACGGGGTAAAATTTTTTTTTATTTCAGTCAGTAGATGAAACTTAGTTTTCCGCAATAAGACCTCTACAGTGTTTGTGTTTTTTGCATGCTGTGCTTTATTTATTTATGTATTTATCGTTTCTAGATTTCTGTCAGAAGGCTTCACTGTAATTGATGTTTAGGTGGTCATTTAGTCAGTTTAACTGGCGTCCATCCAAAAATGGTCGTCAATCACCAGGGTGATTCCAGATTCCATTGGGGAAATCTAGTTGGCCTAAAACTTTTGGAGTGACGCACAGTTTTATGTCTGGTCAAATCGGTTCAACTGACTCGTCAATTGCCACCTTTAGTCAGATAGAGTGCAGGGCAAAATAAATAGTCTGGCCCACTGATGGTACATCAAGGAAGACTAGACACACTTCGCTTGCCTAATGCATGTTGCGTAAAAACTAATAAAGAAGTAGGGTGAACTAATTATAATATGTAACGGCTAATTAAATAAAATACGTAAATGAGTGTGTGTGTTTGAAGTATTGAGTTGTCGGAGGAGACGTGGCCACCGCCTAGTCGCGGCCGGCGGTCTGCGCCGTACTTACAAAAATACCAGAATGTAATTAAATGTGGATAACTTGCGCTTTATAGACGGGTGCGCGCGCGCCACTGTTTATTTAGTTGTTATAGACGTGTTTTTATGCAATCTGGAAGTCGTAAATTGTGTACACAAAATTATGTCGTTTATTCGAATGACTGTTCTTCCGTGTTCCTTTCTCGTCACCGTCGGCACAATGTGTGCAGACTTATGTTTTACTGCCTAACATAATGATACAATAAAAATAATATGAAATGAGGAGAATTTTCAGTTACACTACTTACCTATATTAGTAACAAATATTATGCAATAATAGTGAAACAACGATAAAAAAAATTAAATTATGTACCCTCAAATAAGTCGTAAACATAACAGAATACAAAGTGTTTAAACAATCAATTTCGAAATGCGCAACAGTTACGATAATACAAAACTGACATCAGGAATAGAACCCATACCCTCGGGTAATGTGGCGAATAATCCATCTCTCGCGCCACCGTGCCGGGGGTCACACAATGCAACAATGTCTATAATCTGCAAAAAGTAACAAAAAGGGAATGTACAAACAGATAATTCAACATCATTATTTAACTATTTTTAACCTTAACTTCATTATTATAAGAACTAAACCCAATTTGTAAAAGGCACAAGATTTTTTATTAAAAAAATCGTTTTATTTACAATTTGTAAAAATAACGTCTTTCGCATTCAATTTAATTCAATTTGTTAACAATGAATAAAGGTTTTTTATCTTTTATATTTGGTGGTCTTTATTTTTCCAAGTAACTTATCGTTTTTTTATAAAATACTTTTATGATCAATTAAGATTTTTATGAAACATTAAATTATTTTCATGTCATTATTTTGCTTACCTACCTATAACAATTTGACACGTTTCTTATGTTAATTCTTTAACTTATTAATTTATAAATGAATCCAATCAATTCGATAATCATGTAAGTAAATTATTGTGTGTCCAACAGATGCGATCTCATGTAATCAAAGTGAGTTCCGCGGCTAGAGATATCCGGGGTATGCGCCCGCGCCTCTCGCCACTGGGTCTGACGTAAGTAACACGCAAAAACTGACTTGTCATTTTGACACCATTCATCCTGTCCGTCCGGAGCACGTTTTTTGTGGGTCCTAATATGTCAACAAATTCATTCAAGCCTTATGGTAAAGAGAGAGAGTCCATAATATTTAACGAAACTTAAAACGATAAAATACTCGGCGATATTTCTTAATGAATTCCTTAACGGCCTCCATTCATGTCATTCGTTGTGTAAACAAAGACCTTCGTCAGATCTCAACATTTAAATTAAATTTTGCCAATATTTTAGAAAGGAAATAAAGGATTTTACAAATCCGGACCCGGACATGTTGCAAGTCATAAATTTTGTTTTTGCAACTGACTTTCATATTTGTAGAGTAGGTGAGTATAGAAAAAAAATAGTAGGTACAGTACGTACATATTGAAATTTTCAGCAACCTTTGGAGTGGGTTTCAGGAACCCTTGCATGGTTTAAATATACTTACCTACTTAGCTATTATTTCATATCTTATTCCCTACTAGCGGCGCCCCGCTGTTTCACCCGCGTAGTTCCCGTTCCCGTAAGAATATGGGGATAAAATTATGCTAAAAACCTTCCCACTGAATCACTCTATCTATTAAAACGAATCGCATGAAAATCCGTTGCGTAGTTTTAAAGATCTAAGCATACATAGGGACATAAGGACATAGGGACAGAGAAAGCGACTTTGTTTTTGTTTTATACTATGTAGTGATAATAACTGTTCGAATCCACCTATGTACCAATCGTCAAAGTAAAGACGATAGATTGTTGTTTAATAAGTAATGTTACAAATAATGTCAATAATAGCTACTTAACTTGATGGGATGAATTAAAAAAGAGCACCAATTTATTTGTAATGGATGTGGCAGCGTGGTAGGTGGTACGCGGTGGGCGCACAGTACAATGCGGGGATTAGCGCAGGTTCGTATCCATTGTGCGCATTATTCCCGATGTTCACGGGTTGTCCCCGCACGCAATGCCCCGGTGCCCCCTGTGCACGCGGTGTGCACCGTGGGCCGCCGCGTTATCACCTCGCACACCGCTACCGACATGCGCCACCCCTTCCAACCTCATTTTACATTCCACTCACTTCAATTCGAAACTGTCTGCGGATCAGCATATTTTACCGTCCTCCTTTGTAATCGACTTCAATTGAGTTCGCTATCAATAAATTAGACGAGGATGAGCCGTCTATTCATTCTGCAAATACGTTTTTTATAATCACAGTTTATTTTTTATTTTTGGCCAGATACTTGCACTAGAGGTACCTGTTTCTGTGGCTGATGTCGACCGGGATTATAATCTGAAATTGTACAAAAATATAGAATTATCGTGTATCAGAAAAAGGTAGGTACAATATAATTTTTATTTAGACCGGATACGTATTTCGACGTCTGCCATAATTAACGCATTTAAATAATCTGAAGCGGATGAGACAGATCGATTTGTGGACTGTCTGTGCATCAATCCATCGTCTTCACAGTTTGATCAAACGATTGTCGCAAATCGTCAAACTTACTATTTGATGACACCTCTGTCATTTTAAAACAGTTTATAATATATCAAAGAATATTTAACTCTAAATGAGTGAGTAAGATCCGGTATGGATATACCTACTTTGCAAACTTTATATCAAACGTACAAAATACAAGTACATAAAGGTAGCCAAAAAATGTGGAAAATTACTACCTAACTAACTTTTTAGTATGTGGGTAAATGGTCTATTGACACATCTACCTATAGCAGATCTTCTTCTTCCGAACCTGTCTATTTTGATGATGGTTTCCAGTATGATGGTATTTTACATGGAGCGACTGCCATCAAACCCTCACAATTTGGTTTGTTAGACGGGGACGGCTTCCACGAAATCGTTTTTCCATGCATAAACTCTTAATATTCGCGTTTTCCTGCGGTCTCTTTAGGAAGTAGTTAGTAAGTTTTCTCATATTTTTTCTGACATGTAAATTTATTTTTAATTGTATAAGTAATTCCTTTTGTATATTGTTTTCTGGCATGTTTATTTTTTATGTATTAATTTATGCGGGTATATAAATTTTTGCTTATCCTCTTAGGGCGAAGCGGAGTTCAACTGAATCTCAAAATCTAGCAATGTCCTTGATTATTTTTTAAGCATTCTGATTAGTGACTTCGACTCCGCTCCTCTCAGCCTAGGCCGGGACTCCACCAAAGCGGAGATGTGTACGGTGTGCTGTGTGCTGTGCGAGAGGAGATGGTTCTCAGCTCGGGGGACTCCACCCAAGTCTACGTTCTTTACGAAATTTTACCGAGCAGTAGACCCAAGAGTAAGGTTATGAATTGTCGGAAACTACCAATATTATAGAAATCACACAGAAATACCTATGTGGAAATAATTTACACATTTGAAATAACCCGATTGTGAAGACCTGCGATCGATGACAAATTCGCTATCACATAAAAGCTAGACCAAGAAATTTTACTAGCTGTTTTAGTACTCTTTGTTTCAACTAGTAAAATTTCTTGGTTTAAACTAGTAAAATTCGCGTGAATAAAATATTCAAATATAATTTTCATAAGTGTTTTTTACCAGAGAAGGATTGAGGCAACCTGCTATACGTAATAAGTATGTGTAAAGTATTTACTTATTAATAGTTGACTTCAACATACCAAACACTTTAATTGCATACCAGATCACGGTCTGTAGGGTGCCGTACTGTGTATTATGCACAAAAGCCCAGACAAACGCCTTGCTTCACTTACTGCGTACGTACACCTATAAATCAGTAGTGTCACAATACGGCTCAGTATATTCACACATCATCACGTCTTCCTTCTTTCGTGCATCAATAAAGCTACAGTGTGCTTGTCACGATTTAGGCGTTTGCGTCGCCTGAAAACGACATCACTTCAAAGAGAACGCGATTAATTGACCAATCAGCGAAGAAGCGTTTATTTGACGTGCAGTGACGTCATCACGCTCAATTAATGACGACACGACCATTTTGCTTTTGTTCGTCTCAGTGCGATTCCGGGAATATAATTAGTTTAGAGATCGCAAACATATGTATGTTATGTTTTTGTTGCTTGACTTTTAACACGGATCTTTATGCAAAATTGCCAGTTAAAATAATGTACCTGTAAACAAACAGTCTGTAGTTCAAGTGGAATATAAATACCGAAGGCTGGCATGATCTAAAAAGCAAACAGCTGCAATTTGGATTTAGCCTCTACGCCTAATTTCGGTCGAAAGACTTATTTTAACATAAAATACACACACAGATATCCCTTGTATAAACAATGCGCCCCTAATATTGGCATCTGTAGGGAAAAGGGCGTAACTCCAACTACGGGATTCAATTGTAATATAGATTTACGGTAGTTAGACAATACTTTTTGTATTTTTAAATTATTATAACTATTTCCTTTCTTATTCGAGTTCTCTATACAAACATTAATAATCAATATTATGTATGTAGTTAGAAATGTTAACTGGTAATTCATATTTGGTTTACCTTTCAATAATATATGGTGAGTAGTTGTGCGAGTGCAATGTGGTCAACACATGGTAGCAATCCCAGAGGCGGCCGCCAGTAACCCTCGTGTAAACAGTCGTAACTCAAAGATTTATTGTCCACCATGCCACATACTAGGTACTAGGTACCACAAAAAGAAAATCAATAACCGATTATCTGCTTTCAACCAACCTTTACAGCAAGTACTTTACAATATCGAAACCATGTAAATGAGCAATCGTATTTTTTAGTTTGTTAGAGTGATAAGGTTCAGCGCGGGTAACACCGCGGGACACAGCTAGTTAGTTATAATGGCGAGAAGTATGTCACTCTTAAAGGATTTAAATCACACAGATTTTTAAATATTTTCGCATAAATTTCATACGAAATCAAGATTTACACGTGTAAAACCGTGGGATACAGCTAGAACATGTAGGTAAATACTATTTGTAATCACTCTTCATTCTCGAAAAAGTCTTAACGATTAAAAAACAAATTGACTTGACCGAGTTGGAGTTTACGGAAACGAATAATGTAGGTACACACATCTACGAAAAATCGTTTCCCCAGTTTAATACTTAGTATAGTACTCTACTCTTAGTATAGGCTACGTAAGTAAAACCTCGGGTCATTGTAGTGTATATATTGCTAATGTATATATAATAATAATATTGGTTTCTCTATCAGATCGGCCACAACGTGGTAACATGTTGGTTATTTTGTAGTGGATATGGTTAAAATACAAGATAAACAGAGCCGTGTCAAGTCTCAGCCTTCGGTCGTATGTTTATTTGTTTTTATGTTTCTCGATAAATAACGTTCTATTTATTTAATAACTTTTGAGAGTCGCGTAGTATTTTGGAAATTGAAAATGTACCGTATTATATATTTTTACTAAATATCAGATTTAATGTTTCTACGAACGATAATATAAATAGTTTTCATTTGCTCAATCTATGGCTTAGCTAAAAAGCCGGTCTTGTGCAAACTGACGTCGTATGGAGAGGGTTCAGTGCAATCCTATTAATATTATAAATGCGAAAGTTTGTGTTTGTTATTCTTTCACGCAAAAACTACTGTATCAATTTAAATTATTTTCTCCTTTTTTTATAACTAGGAATAATATTATAAATGCGAAAGTTTGTGTTTGTTATTCTTTCACGCAAAAACTACTGTATCAATTTAAATTATTTTCTCCTTTTTTTATAACTAGGAATCACACATAGGATACTTTTTATCCCGAAATTCCCATGGGATTGGGATTCACGCTGGTAAAACCGTGGGGCAGGTTAAAATATAATGCGACCTAAATTCAGTTCCGAAGAATTGAGTCTACTTGTAGAGAGGGGCTATGCGAGCATTAGTTAAGTATTATAATACTTACCTAGGTACCGTCGTTGGTGTGATTCGTTTCCTAGTTTACGGGACGATTTTATAGCGATATGTCAGTTCTTTCAATGTGACATTGTTACTTTTATAACGCATTTGTTTAAAAAATATCTCATGTTTCCTGGGCTGGGACGTTCAAAGCACATAGTAATCTCTTCCTGTGCATACCACATTCACGAATAACATAACAAATATCTTATTTTCAGACACAGTTAGGAGTTCACGGACCAGAGACGGGTCTAAAAAGTAGATGATATTTGACGATAAAGTGAGTGAAAAACAAGGAACTCTCATGCAAGTCTTCGGAAACAATAAGTACATATACATAGTTTTCGGATATTTTTTCAATAATTATTATTGTATTATATACGGTATAGTGTATTAAAAATAACATAAGTATATTTTTACGAGTGCTCTACGGTTTTTCATAATACTCTTTCAATTAATTTTGTCACCCTATTGTGAAGTAGTTGGATGTATTAAGCTGTGGGTATACTTAGTACTATTTGTTTGTTTAAGGTAAACCATGACGGGAATAAAATGAGCGTTAACGCTCGCTGCAGAGAGCTGCGGCTGCGGCCGGAGCGCAGAGGCGCGCTCATCTCCCCGGTTATTTTATAACTAGCTGTGCCCCGCTATTTCACCCGCGTAGTTCCCGCTCCCGTGGGAATTTTGGGATAAAACATAACCTATGTTCTTCCTGGGACCATAAGCTACCCTTGTACCAAATTTAAAGTCAATCTGTTTGGTATGTATAGCCGTGAAAAGGTAACAGACAGAGTTACTTTCGCATTTATAATATTTAAGTAAGGATAAGGATTTAGGTACCTACTCGTGAATTTAACACATAAGTAGGTACAATTGTAACAAATAACTTTACAGTTTTGATACTATTTAAGACTTTTAATGAAGGTTATTTTTGAGACATTCTTTTCCACGTTTTTTGTACACATGAAAATCGTTTGATTTGACTATCGTTTCCCAAAAAAGTTTAAGCTAAGTACCAACATTGTGTTGTGTCTATAATTTCGTTGTTAGTTAAAAAGTTAATATTCAAAAAAATATCTCTCCTTTTATTGAACTTCATACCTAGGTATTTTTCTTGTGTTCACTCTAACCATGTTCATATAAAATACCTATGTAACTTACTTGTTTTTCAAGAATTACCTAGGTGCATTGAGTTGTAATTGTAATAGCTTATCTATCAGCCATTCAGCCACCAGTTGATATTTTAATTTATATTATATGTGACTCTCTCTTTCTATTTAATAATCGACTGTCTTTTAACATATCTCAGAGAATAAATGTGTGACACATGAATGGTTTCCCTGAATGGGATGCGTGCCCAATTATAAAATCGTCCGATTATCGTAAAGAACGCGTCGCGCAAACAGACTTATATTTTAGTGGATGTTCACACCGCGCGCGCGGACCACACTGAATTCAATGTCCCATTAACAATGCGCCTCACTTGTTGTCAACTAAATCTGGTCAGTTTTGACAAGTCCTCATGTTATTATTAACGGCCGCTGTCATTGGTTTCACTACGATTTCACGGGCGAGGGAATGCCCAATTTGGCACAATGGCGCGCACTTCTAATTCCCATTGTTGTAAATATGAATTTACTATTTCTGTGTTATTGCGACGCGCACCACAATAGAGATTAAGATTTATTTGTTAAATGACTTCAGCGTTCGACTTGTCAGTAGGAGTTCTGTCATCCTGTTGAGATTATCAGTCGTGACTTTTTTTGTGATTGTATAACTTACTTACAGATAATATTGTTAGCGTTTATTGAATGAACTTACAATATAAAATATGATTATTTTTCAAAGTTGGATATTAGTGATTACCTAACTGTTTTAAATAAAAAATAATACCTAGTATATAAGTATATTTTATTATCCGCGATACTAGGCACCTACATAGTAACTGATTCTGGCTCTAACTAGGTTTTAAACTGTATCAAGAATATCAGAACACTCTTTAATACTCACGCTAGACATTTATGGATCACACATATTAACCTCGTACAGGAATTGAATCGGTAACCCTTTGTTTGGTAGGTAGTCCGATATGACAATTTTGCCATTCGCGACAAGTACCTAAACTATTTTGTCAACCATATCGTCCCTCTTCTGGATACAGGTCTCTCCAAACATTTGCAACTCTCCCTTCCTTTGCAGCCACCAACCAATGTCGAAGGTGACGAGATTATAAAAATATGAACATAAAATAATATCACATGATTTTATTCCCAGGATGAGCCCCTGTTAGGTTTTAGAATATCCACTAGGAATCTTAATACTACTCTGTGTTAATACCTACTGTGGCCACTGATATTATGTACCAATGGCAACTCTTTAACTAATAGACTGTATGTAGGTAGGTATATGGTTGTTGGTAAAATAAATTAATTTAAAATGTGTCCATCTCGATAGACGTATTGAAATGTTTACACAGCCGATGGCGATGGGGCGATGACTAAACGTTTTGTGACAGTTACTGATCTACAAAACGGCCAATAAAAGCATCTATTGTTGTGTACTATAAAAATAATATAAAAAAATATTTGAGTGCTTCACTTGATTTACAGAGAATTTATTGAATAAAGTACCTTATATGAACGAGACAAAGCCATTTTTGCTTTAATATTTCAAATGAAAATAGATGTGAGTGATATACAGCTCTTGGTAAATTTAATTTATAAGGGTTACAGGAATATTGCATTTTGTTAAAAGACCTCCCAGAACAAGACTCTTGTTATTTTACTTATCTTATATACATATTTTGGGATGTCTACCTTAATAAGATGAAATCACTACATAAGTAGTATAAAACAAAGTCGCTTTCTCTGTCCTTATGTCCCTATGTCCCTTTGTATGCTTAGATGTTTAAAACTACGCAACGGATTTTGATGCGGTTTGTTTTAAAAGATAGAGTGATTCAGTGGGTCGGTTTTTACCATAATAAATTTTATCCCCATATTCCTACGGGAACGGGAACTACGCGGGTGAAACCGCGGGGCGCCGCTAGTTACTAATATTTCATTTTTAAACGTTATAGGTACCTCTAATATCTCGTCGGTTTCGGTTGCTATATTTACTACGTCGACTACTGTCGGATAGTTAGATTCCTCGAAACCCAAAAATATTTCAGTACGCACAAAATACCCAAATTGGTGAAGTCTAATTGCGGAAAACTGCCCAGTCACAAATACATACAATACTTACCTATCTGTTAATAACACTTGGCTGGTCCAAAATGTTGTACTTTTCCAGGGAAGTGTATTAATATATACAACATTTGAATCCAGGTCGGTGCGTCGATCACCGCACATGCGCTCTTGTTCCGAATGTATTGAGCGACCCCCAACCCTTATGTATTTTGAACAATCAATGTAACCATTTATGTATTTGAGTACATAGCCACGCTGTACACGCGTATACAACGAGACTACGAGTACTCCAAATATAAGTATATTTCACTTATAGAGGTATTCTGAGTAGGATGGTAGTAACTTTATATTTTTTTTGACACGCTGTTCTAATAATTTTCGTTTTGATCTAAAGAATAGAGATTTATTATGATTCTTTGACCGACCCGCAATTTTACGAGACACAAAATAATATTCATTGGTTTATTTTGTACTAGCGGCACCCGCGTGGTTCCCGTTCCCGTAGGAATACGGGGATTAAATTAATTGCTAAAAACCTACCCACTGAATCACTCTATCTTTTAAAACAAACCGCATCAAAATCCGTTGCGTAGTTTTAAAGATCTAAGCATACAAAGGGACATAGGGACATAAGGACAGAGAAAGCGACTTTGTTTTATACTATGTAGTGATGATACTAGCTGTGCCCCTCGGTTTTACCCGCGTAGTTCCCGATCCCGTGTGAATGTAGGGATAAAATTATGCTTAAAACCTTCTTCTTGAATAGTAATTCTATTACTGAATAAGTACCACATCAAAATCCGTTGCGTAGTTTCAAAGATCTAAGCATACATAGGGACAGGGAAAGCGACTTTGTTTTATACTATGTAGTGATGTACTGATGTTTATTGGCGGATTGCTAATTTACGTAATGCTTTCGCGCAATTGTGTTCAAGCGAAACAAAGCAAACCTCTCTATAATGTATTCATTTGGCGGTGAGACAAAATGTAAACAAACCATGAAAAAGGTTATTTTGTATGTCATGTTTTATCAATAATACATAGACTACTCCCTACTGACTACTTGATATTTAATTAATCTTTGAAATATAGAATATATAACATACTAGCTTTAGCCCTCAACTTCGTTCGCGTGTAATAATTATTGTAACACGCGACTTCATTTATGTAGAAGGTGAAAAAATAGTTATTCTGTGCCGCCGTGCACTAGCCGGGTCGCTTTGTCGTAGTAACTATTTAGTAATATGTGGCCTTAATCATAATTTTGCTGTAATGTTATTTTAAAACTAAGATATCTTCTAAGATACTTATTGAAATCAAATCATGTAAAAGGCAAATGTCTTTTAGATTAAATACTTTTGCAATGTAAGCGCAAAAAATGTGTTTTTTACGACATCACATTAGAAATCCCTATATTTATCGGTGTTTCTCTACAATATCATGCATGTATTATACATATAAACTTTCCTCTGGTATCACTCTATTAAAAAAACCGCTTCAAAATCCGTTGCGTAGTTTTAAAGATTTAAGCATACATAGGGACGGACAGACAGCGACAGCGACTTTGTTTTATAAGTACTATTTAGTAACCATAGATGAAAGATTGGTTAGATACCGCGATACCTGATGAGATACATATATTATTAATAGTTACTCGCATGTTCACACTGCCAGCGAGTAACTATTATAATCACGGATGAACAGTTCAGTTCATCCGTGATCATGGCGCTTGCAACAGCGTAGCAATATTGGAAACTCGAAATCACTACCTTTGAGCAATTGGTAGGGAATAAGACACTTTGGCCATAAAATACCTGGAAATTTAATGAAATACCGATAATGCGTCTCGGAGATTTTTTGTCGAAGCATATACAACAGCCCGAATCAAATGATTGACATACGTTACGCGCGTTTTTTAAAATATGCAGAATTAAATGTATTTTTTTATAATCTAACTGAGATATTTTCTTAATTTTTTTGCGTAAGAACATTCTACAGAGTCTTAGAAAACTACAAAAGAAAAAGCCAAATCGGTCTAGCCGTTCGCAAGTTATGACGTGATAACGGCAAACGGGTTTCATTTTTATATAATATAGACTAGCGGTGCCCTGCGGTTTCACCCGCGTAGTTCTCGTTCCCGTAAGAATATGGGGATAAAATATGCTAAAGACCTTCCCACTGAATCACTGAACTCTATCTATTAAAATAAACCGCATCAAAATCCTTTGCGTAGTTATAAAGATCTAAGCATACATAGGGACATCAGGACATAGGGACATAGAAAGCTACTTTTTTGTATATTGTTTTTGATGATTACACGAAATTTGTTTCTTGAAGTATTATTTTTACACAGTTTCACCACG
Organism: Timandra comae; assembly: GCA_958496195.1. Lineage (NCBI taxonomy): Eukaryota > Metazoa > Arthropoda > Insecta > Lepidoptera > Geometridae > Timandra > Timandra comae. The sequence goes on along the minus strand of OY292353.1, from coordinate 8,667,388 downwards.
CAAACTGACATTTTACTACGTATTATGTTCAAATTTTAATAAAACATTTGGAACACACGCCTCACAGACAGCTTGCAGTGTGACTGGCTTGGATACGCCGAGTGTAGTATTTGTTGCCGCATTTGACTACGTCGGCGATACCTACCAAACACAGCGAAACCAATTCTTCATCTAAGGTAGTAATAGTAATGACGATGATAATTGACATTACTAAAACCTAAAAATGCTGTGAATCTCAAACTATGGATACATTTTAATACTACTAAATGAAGATGAACAGTCATTTTAAGTAATGAAAGTAAAATTAATAGTTTTCGTATTTAGCCGGATTGTACCCGTCATTTTTACTCTTGATCAACTTGTTGACGTGAGTGTTTTCTTCCCGATTATATAGTAAAGTATATTGTAAATTTTTGATAATTCTTTGTTTAAAGTAATTATTGTATTATATTTTATATTCAGTTATCGTTAAATTTCTGTTATCTGAACGTTGATTTTGATGAAAATAAGCGAACCTGGTTCAAACAGCGCTTGCACTTTTACTTCACCGAAGATCCAAACAGACACCAAGGTGTTATTAATATATTTAAATACGTAGAAGAGACTTGGCCAAAGATTCGTATCCCTACAAAAAATATATTGTATATAACGACTTCACGAGCCTCCGTTTACCGATTTGTAAAAGAAAAAAAAGGAAGATCCATGTTGGAGCTCTTCTTCTTCTGAGGATCACCAATAAATAGTTGTTTATTTATTTTGTAGTAAAACAATTCAGGTGCTTACATGAATTGTTTTTACTTGTACTCAACTCATCCTGTTTATTACCTTTTTATTGATTTTTACACTAAACTAAATTACTTATAGACGACTTATCAAAGATGCCTACTTAGTCTTATTTTACTTTCATATTTATAACTCTAAAAAAACAATATATTTTTCGCCTAAAAGAGCTAAAAGTTTGACAACCAGTATTTCTTTGTTTACATTTTGTCTCACGGCCAAATGAATGAACTATAGTGGGGTACAACTGTGATTTCTTGCAATAAAAGCAATTTGGAGAAAGAGGACAAAAACAGCCTGTAATACTCCAAATTCATACTTACCGTGTGGACTTATATGCTAACATGGAGCTTAACAACCAATTTCAGCTTTCACATTACTGCCAAAATAGTACATGGCCCTGAACATCGTAAAAAATCAATCATTATTTTTGTAAATATAACATAGGTACTTTTACTTACTTATTTAAAATAGGTAATGCAGACAGACGCGGATACCGAGTTTGTCTTGCTAGACTACCTTTTTAGAGATAAAACTATAAAAGCCAAGTTCTCAGTTAAATCAGCAGTCAGCTTCATTTTGAAAGCGATAAATCCCGAATCGGAAAGGAGGCACTCTGAATAAATTAAGTATCGATTGGTAAATGGATTCCTTAAGGCGATATGAGAGTTAACTCGGGTCGTGATGAATCTGGGACTTATCGCCCAACTTTGTACGGAATATTAATAATTCCTCGTTCATTAAACGTTCCGCTAACTCCCAGTATTACAGAGCTCTGTAACGATTATACCAACCTTCTTTGCTTCTGGCCATAATAATTTGACATCCGCATGAATCCCACGGTCGCCCGGTCGTCTTCTTTGAACATAGATAAAATAAAATAAAAAATCTTAGCCTGGTCGTGATCCTTATTCTATGTAAAAAATACTTATAAAGGGACTTATACGTATAATAAAGTCGGGTTACACCACGGCTGGACTGATTTAAATATTTGGTTGGTACAAATCTTTCCTCATAACCAGAAATTTCTTATTGTATACTTTTTATCCTGAAAATAATACCAAAAACGGTTTTATAGTGATGATAATGAGAGTAGTAGTAGTGCGTAAGTGGACGTGGGCGATAATACGAACAAGCTAAGATTTCATGTCTGAGACATTAATTCGTGCCCGCATTTCTAGGAATATTCCAATTCTCTGTTAACAGAGCTCAATGTGCGTCCCAGGTTCTGAGGACTACTTTCCAAAGTAAATTTTGTACACGAACAATAAAAGCCTAGAGGGAGTTAAATTCACAACAACATTGCTTTTTTGGTAACTTTTGGGAATAAAAGTTTTATTTTTAATTAGAGCCTAACGCAACAATTTATAATTTTATGTGGTATGTATTTTACGGAAAAACTACAACAACTACAAAACCGGCCAAGTGCGCGTCGGACTCGCACTCGAAGGGTTCCGTACCAAAAACGACAAAAATCACGTTTGTTGTATGTATGGGAGTTTATTTTGTTTTTAGTATTTTTTGTTACTTATAGCAGCAATAGAAATACATCATCTGTAAAATTTTCAACTGTCTACTTATCTATCGTGTTCGTGAGATACAGCCTGGTGACAGACGGACGGATGGACGGACAGGAAAGTCAGTAAAGTCAGTAATAGGGACCTGTTTTTACCCTTTGGTTACGGAACCCTAAAAAGACGGATTCAATCGATCATACTAGCTTCCCTGAAGTTCTTCTACTTACTTATAATGAACAACACTAACCGTCAGCATTTACAAACTTACTTGGAAGTAGGAGGACAAACATACTTCGCGGTTCACATAATATAATATCTAACCAATACAATACCATCGATCCGCCCTGATTCAGGGTAGACTCGAGCACCCGGTGGAGACACATGTCCTGACCTGACTGCTGACTAAGACAGTGATGTCAGACCAAAAGTCGGTGTTTTATCATTTCATATTTTTCAATTTAGTAAACATTTAATTATTGAATAAAGTATATTGTCTCTCGTTTTGAGTTGAACTGTCGTCCGTTTACTGATTACGTTTCTAGTTACCGTACTCGCATTCAGAGGCCAAAATATGAACATGATATTATTTTAAAAAATAAGCTTTAGGTATATAAAGACTCTATAGATATAAACCTTCCTATTAAATACCTGTTTCATAGGAAAAATAATATGTACCAATATATGTGATATGTTTATTTATTTATTATTTATTTATTTAGTGCTTATTGTGATTTATTGTTGAAAATAGAACCCACCATTTTTTTCACATTTCTGGGGAACTGGTAGAAATTGCTACTTATAGCATTAATGTCTCCTCTCCTCTAAATAAAAATGAAATGAAACATTAAAAATATCAAACCTGAGGTAGGATATTTTCTGCGCCATACTATTATTTTTCTGTACAATATCTTATAAGCGAACGAAATTCAAACGAAGTATATGTGTTTTTATATTTATAATTATATTATTGATATGTTTTTTTGTAATTTATTTATTTAAGCACTTTTGTTTTTTTTTTATTAAAATTTCTTTAAACCGCCACCATTTCTCTGCACTCCGTGGTTGGCTGGCAGAGAATACTGCAGCGGTATCCTCGTAACAAATCGCAGTTCAAACATTCGTTGAACTGTCATTTCACATGTCAAATGACTGAACGGATGAAATGCGTTTGGAACGTTTTTTTGGTATTCTCATAATTATTTCTTCCAGACGCTTTTCATTCATTTTACGTTCATTATACGAATTACCAACGCACAAGGCCGGCGTTTCAGTATTGCCATTACATTTTAAGTTGCTCAAATTAAGGCAAAAAATAATCGTGTAATTTTACAAACAAAATCTATGAAATAATCTTCTATGCCTTTTACTTACTATATTATCATCAGACAACAAAAATAAGGATGACGAAACAGACATTTAAACTGATGTGGGAAAGATGTTTTTATATGACTGATATATTAGGTACATCTTATACAGAAAGACTCGTCCGAAGCCTTCCTATACCTACACTTACAAGGCCAGTTGTACTGTGCGCCGTGCAATAGGTCCTTCAAGACGGACACGTCAAGGAGGACGATATACCTATATACTAGAGATAAATATTTTTTAAAGCCATTTAATAGATACATAATAATGCTCCCAGTACAATACTTATGTAAAAATAAAAACACAAGAAAGTTTATATTTTTTTTTATAAATACATGTAAAGTAAAGCACAGATTTCCATAGCGCACACGCAGTATTATTTCAATCCAGACTGCACACCCTTTGCTAACCCGTCTCACTGCACCGTCTAACTCGTAGTTTATTTAAGTATTTTCATGTCACAATAATCGAATACCCAGCATCCACGTCTCTACTCCTCTGCCTATAAAAATAACCTGAAAAAAGAAGAAGTTTACGTAAAATTTGACAAATTGTTGTTTTCCTAATAATAAATATACGGGTTGTTATTGATTATATTTTCATGAACTTTGTTTAGTTGTGTAAATCATCCCAAACGGTATTAAATTGTATCATTACTTATTTATCATTACTTTTTCTTAATAAAAAATATATATGATAATAAAAAATATGTAGAGTATTTAAATGAGACCTTGCAACACTAACCTGTAACGGTCAAAATCCCTATGCGTATTTAAGGAAACCGGCCGGGAAGTGGCCTGCTGCTTAGTTTCTTCTATAATCCATATGTCATCCTTTAGAATAATATGTAGGGCATCACTTTTACAAGCTTTTGGATTATTTAATCTTTACAATTTAGAAATATAGCATTAAAACACGGAGCACTTGACACTAGAAATATTGAAAATAAAAAATGACATTGTGACATTATGTAAAACTAATTATGACCCGCGGTTTTGCTCGCGATATTCTTGATACCATAAGAATTTCTGGATAAAAATTTTTGGCTGTATACCTTCTTCGTATTTAAATCCAATTCTGTTAACAATTTATGGATTTTAGATATAAAAAGGTCCAGTTTTTAAATTAATCAAGACACAGAAATAAACCCGAACCAATAAAAAATTAAAAATACTTTTTTATACTTATTATTATTAAACTTATTATACATAATATACTTATTATTCTGACGACCTCGATGGCAGAGTGGTCACCAAGCCGAACTGCCTTCCGTAAGGTTGCGGGTTCGATTCCCGTGAATATTTGTGTGAACCATAAATGTTTGTCTCGATCTGGGTGTGTGTGTAAATGAGTGAGTAGGTAGTTTCTGATACCCTATATACAAGCTTCGAGCTTAGTTAGGGGTCAGTCACTATAATGAGATGATGTAGTGAATGATTATATGTATAATCTTCAGCGCAATTTCGTAAACCCTTATAAAAAAATATTTTTTTAGATATTACAAACAAACACTGCACCAGATTTGTTGTTATCAATTTATTAATAAACCGAAAGAGTTAACAACCTCTTTGCTTTGTATATACATATTTAGTAATGTCATTCATACCAGTCAGTTTGACAATCTGCGATTGTAATCCGTTGTATTACTGGAATACGAAACTTCCAATCGTCGGTCGCAAGTTCTCCATTTTATAAACGTTACTCGTTCCATTTCAAATCCGGTGATAAATTATGAGAATACCAAATTTTGACAGTTCAAACAAATCGCTAGCGGTCCACTAACGTGACATTTATGAGGATCGCCCTACTGATATAGTATGATATACTTAATACTAGTAATACCAGATTTATGGTTATGGTAGAGTTTGTCACAGCAGCGAGTAACGAAACCATGCACAATGCACATGTCCAATAGCTTAAAATTCATTGTAATGTCTGAAAAAATACATATAAAGTGGCAATGCGTCGAGCGCGGGCTTGCTCCTGCGTCCATATGGCTAACAATAACAAGATCTGAACGAAAAGCAAACTCGGGAACCTTGCAAAGCATTCTGTTTTATTAACCCTTTAAGGGGCTGTGTATAGCAAAATGGGCTTTTTTAAAAAAGAAAATGAGCCGAACTACTGCGTTTATGGCTGTGCAATTAATATATGTTAATTTTGAACATATCTATGAGGAACGTATTGTGTCCAAAACACGCCTGACGGCTCGGGCCTCAATAGCGCCTCGGAAGTGATCACCAACTTTACTCGCTTCTACCATAAATAACTATTTCCTTAAACATTTTAACTATCAACTTCTAACCTCATTTATAATATACAATTTATATGATTATAAAAGCTTGTCGCGCGATTTGTAAATTAATCATTACCAACAAATAAAATTGCTAAGTTTATTATATACAGGGTGTCCCAAATAGAACGGTCAGTGGGGGGAAGTCTAAAACTATAAGAGATACAAAGATCTGGACTTAGGAACCATATCATCGATTTTAGTAAAAACAAAAACTGCATTTAAAGCTTTAGAAAAAAGCTATTACTCTCTCCGGGAATCGAACCCGAAAGTTTTGAAAAATTTCATATTCGTTATTTTTTTCGAGAAATCAATTGTGTATGTTTTAAGCAGCAAATATTAGTAAGACACATGTTATCTTAAATGAATAAAACGTTTTATTTTACATATTGTTTAGTTTAATCTAGTGAGTTCGGAATGATATTAATTTTCTGGCTATTGAAAAATTGTTTTTTTAATACTAGTGAATATCATGACAGGTAAAATTTATATTATTCTTTTAAGTTTAAATTGTAAGTATTTACTCACATACATATTTGAATAATGTTATTATATTACTTGAAGTTAAAAATTTGTTACTCTTAGGTTAACTTTTGTGATTAATGATCTCATTACCTATGTTTTATGTTAAGTTTTATTATAAACTTTTAATATATTGCATGCCTGTGACGGGTAAAATCTGCTGTCCAATTGATCTAAGTAATTTTAAGACCTACATGTACCAGTTTTTTGAGCAATAAATTATTCTTATTCTTATAAAAATAAATAAAAATAAAAAATAAAAAGTGATAGTAACGGAATCCCCGATAAATAATAGTAACTTTATGTTTAATTCCTAACTGCAAACCTTTGGTAGCCATTGGCAACACTGGTCACTGTCACTGGCTTGCCTTACTTATTGCACGATTGCACAGTCGGGGCGGGACTAGATCGCCCGTCCGTCACTTCGTCTGCGTCACCCCCTCAAATACCTTAATATTTTGCTAGAATTGGGCTTTAACTACATTTTTACATAGTACCATTGTTACACTTAACTTACAGCGTCACTGGGTTTTACCTGTATCCATGATCTGTAGTAGGTATAATTAATACAAAAAAGTTATAATGTTTATTTTATTTTTATTAAATAAACACAATTGTTTTCTTTTTCAGGTACCTACATTAAATTATGTACTTTATCAATTCTGGTATGCCAGATCTATTTGATGTACGTAAGTCATATCTGAAATGGATACCTACAATAGATTCGATGTCTGATTTATGTTTATGCATCTGAGAGAATGGTTCGACCAGCTAAAAAAATATTATAAAAGTTATAAAAAACTATAAAAACATTGAATATGTATGTATTTTTAAAATGTGTTATAGTATAGTTCATCATCATCACCAGTTTGTTTACGTTCACTGCTGGACATAGGCCCCTCCCAACTATCAGTGGGGCGGAAATGCCCAAGTCGCCACGCTAGGCAGGCGCTCAGCGTGGCGACTAGGGCATTTCCCCTGTGTTTGTGTGTGTGTCTTTTTTGGGAGAGTTATACCGCTGTCTCTCGGCCGTTAGAGCCTTATTTGTCTTTGAGCAAGGTATCTAATTAAGGTATATCTTACTAGTAGCGTCCCGCGGTTCCACCAGCGTAAAACCCAATCACGTAGTGTCACAAACACAAATAATATGACTTTCTATTGGTAAAATAATTTTGAAATTCGGTTTAGTACATAAGGAGATTAATCCCTCAATACAAACTGAAAAACTTTATCTCATTATAATATGTATTTCTCAAACATAGTTCGGATTTAAAATTATCAATTGCGCCTTTGGTAAAGCGGAGCTCATAATTATTTCTCACCAGACTAAACCCGTTAATATTACTTATCGATAAGTGGTATCTTTTGGCATGTTGGGTTGCCAAACAACACTCTAAGACCACTAGGAATGAAAAAGTAGTAATGAACGTGAGTAAAACCAGAAGGCGCAGCCAGTTATATACCAGACTAGATCTAGGTATTATATATACCTAACAATGAAGATTGAAGATGAAGAGCAAAGTTGAACGTCAGAGATTTATATAAATTCTTTGGAACTTACATCATATTTAGATTTTGATTGGGATGCATAGTAAATGCTCAACATCCGTTTCAGTTTGTCACGAATATAAGCTAAATCTTTTCCTTTTTTTGCGGAGGCCGTTTCAGTAGAGGCACCAGTATTTTTATGCATAGCTATTATATGCCTTATACTATCATATTTGGCACAGGCGTCGAGAAATAGCTCCATTTCCATGTTATATATGAGTTTCTTCATTCGAGATACTGTGCCATTTTCGTCGTAGAATGGAGTTACACAACGTGACAATGTTGCTGAAAATCAAATATATATTGTTAGGAAGTTAAGTAATTATTTGGCGAAAATAAAAACCCCGCTGAAGGCCATTCAGCACGGTAATGTCTGCTGCTTGGATTGACTACAAGAAGGTTTATGACTCAGTGCCTTATTCATGGAGAGGATATGAAATGGAGCTGTACAAGGTAGATGCAGCTCTGAGAGCTTTTTTGAGTTCGTATATGAGACAGTGAGTCACAACAAAACTCTTCATCTGCCGAGCAGTATGGTGTTTGAGGTTGATACACTTATCAACGTTTGCAGTCGTTAATGCAAAAAGAGGGAAGGTTGTAAAGTCTTCAGATTTTAAAAACGATGAATCTCAGGTGTCTCTCCGATGGAACCTAGAAATATCTTGGTATGGCGAAGGCATCATCACATTAACAGTGGAAGTATGAAACAATCGGCGAAGGTACGGTTTTTTGGTCTGACCAGTCTTTTGTTAGGTTAGGTCAAAGTTCTGAACCACAGAAATCGGAATATTCTATGCTTAATTGCTTACCATAGAGTATTCCGATTTCTGTGTTCTGAACAGACTTTTGTCAGGACAGGCCACAAAATTCGTGCCTTCAATAGTTGGGTTATGCCCCTACTAACTTATACCTTTGTTATACTAAGAAGGACTCAAACCAAATTAGACGACCTGGACAGAAAGGTTCGTCAACTGTGGCCAGTTAGTTAGTGGCAGCTGATAATTACGTCCCAAAGGAAGGACGGTACGGTCGACATCTGTCGGGCATGTCACCGTTTCTGGTTGGTCTTATATTGGTAACGGAGAGTATTTGCAAATATAATCTTGTAGCCAGGATCATCCATCAACAACATGGTCTTCGACATGGTCTTGTAGATTCTGTGGTTTAACATCACAGATAGAACTATTATTGCCAATAAACCTAAGAATGAAAGGTAGGCTATGGAAGGTGATTCTTCAGAGACAACATTTTCGATTTCTTTGGGTATATTTCTGTAACCAACTACTTTTCTATGCACAGTTTAGCTCTATACTCAACTGGGCCAATTGATATTTTTTAAATAATTGCAGTCTAAATACAAAATAAAAATATTAAAAGTCTATTCTCCTCATTTATACTCGTATAGACAAAGTCAAAACTCAAAATCATTTATTCAGTTATAACCTCAATGAGCCACTTTATGAACGTCGAAATTGTTTCTATATGGTCTAAGATACGAGCCTATATCGACATTCACCGTTTGTATAGCTTATACATAGTTTCAGACTTTCCCCCACTGACCGTTCTATTAGGACCACCCTGTACATAATAAAGTTAATTTAAAAAAAGAAGAAACCGACTTCAACACTAAAAAGTAAGAAAATAATTTAAAATAAACGATATCTTTAATACATATTTACAATTTATAATTAGTAACTTTTGGAGTCGGTTTCTTTTTTTTTTAAATTAACTTTATTTGAATTTTTTTAGAAGGAAGTCTATAGAGTGACTTATCAAAGGCTATCTATGCCTTGCTTGATTGATTCTAAGTCAATCCGCTTTTTCATAATATACGAATATACCGGGTGTTTGGTAGAGGGTTGACCAAACGTGATGGGCGTGTTCCTGAGCCTATTTGGGAGATACAATTTGGCAAAAAAATTCCTAGTTGTTAAAATAAAAAAAATATCGACAAAATTGTATTTTTTATTTTTTATCCGAAATTGCGACTATTTATCCCTATAACTTTTTTTTGAGCTGGTTTCCGGTCAAATCTTTTGATTGATTATGGTCCCAGATATCATCTGGTCTGCTTACAGCATTTTCAGACCCCTACAAGGTCTAAATAATTTGTTATGACCACTTAACGCTAGGGAAATGAAAAATATAAATCTTGTAGGGTATCTTTTAACTCAAATAAAAAGAAAACTAATTGTAACCGAGAATTTAAAACTTTTTTAAAAATTTCTCTGTTTATCCCTTATTTTAACGGTATACTACAAGTTTTACAAAAGCCAAATAACTTGTTGAAAATTTAGGTGCAAAGTGGAAATGGAAGAAAAAATAATAAGATATTTTTAAAAACAAATTCCAAGTTTTGCTAAATACGTCATAGTATGAATAAATTTGGATTTATCTGAGGTCTTCTGAAGATACTGAGATGCTGTAGTGACTTTCTTAGAAAATAATTAGTCTTAAAACAAGTAAAATGGACTATCTCAATTAAAGGAAAATATTGCTTCCAAATCAAGATTTCCCGTCTCTGGCAACCGATTAAAGGGATTAAAACACGCCCAGAGTTGTAGGACACGCGTCTAGTGGGATGCTATTCCATTTATATACAAAAACTGATACATTTATTATTTAAGGTATAAGTTGGCGGCCGACTGCAGACAGCAGCAGCAGACCACACGAAGCCGGCTAATGTCATCATGACACTTCGTAGCTTCGGTCTTGAAAAGCTATATATTCGTATATTATGAAAAAGCGGACTGACTTAGAATCAATCAAGCTAGGCATAGATATCATAGCGTTCGTTGTGTTTAATATATAAGTTTAGTAAATAAAAACTGCAAAAGATTTTCACACAAATATTTTTGATTTTAAATCAACTAACATAAATAATTTATTAACAAAGCATATTTTTTAATGTTAACTTTCTGTAAACCTATTTGTTTTAAGCACACATTCTTCCAAACCACGCGCACATATAATAATATGATGTCCCTGTACTTCGTTCGTAGGTACTTGAAGTAACCGATACGGTGGGCTCCATCTCCACAACACGTAGAGTGACCTCTGTTACTGTAGAAGGGGCGGTACCACGTCGGTTACGGGACGGATTCAGTCGAAGTTTCCTCTCTACCAGGGTGAAGCCATCCACGTCGACTTTCTCTGCTGCACTTACTGCTACTTGCTGTTTCTTAGGTGCAGCTACGCTCTTAACCTGGATAGTACGCACCAGATGAGGCTTGTTGGTTGCTTGGTTTGCGGAGCGGCTGGCGGGATACCTGCGCGTAACTCTTCTGCTAAGGGGCACGTGTAGCAGAAGAGGGTGCAGTTGGCACGGGGGTCGGTGTATCTGTTCGTTTCGCACTCGCCTTTGTTAACAGTAGTGATTATTCAGCCGAACATTGAGGCAGTTGTTGCGACACGACGTCTTGTGTTGTTGGTACAAACGCAACGCAACGGTACAAAATCAACAATTGCTACTTTTCTACGTATCCGTGTTTTTACTATTAAAAAATTGTACGAAAATAAAAAAATAAATATAACGTCGAGCGAATAAAATAGTCAGACATGACATGAGTCTGTCAGACAACTGAGACAACATTCGATCAAAATTCAATTAAAAAAAGGTTTCGTTTACGGATTAAATGTTCTTGAAAATGAAAATATCGAGTAATTAGTTTACTGTTTCTTCAATTAACAATTATTCTATTCAATTTAATTTATCCATAATTAATTTTAATTTAATCTTTCGTTAACATGGAATGTACATTCACTGTCCTTTTCTTGGGCGAGAAACTCGCCGATAGTTCATCGCTCACCGTGGGACCGCTGATTTAATCTATGGTCGGATATATATATCTATGGTCAGCTTCACTACTGATCCGCGGTCGGGCGTCTGCTGTTCGGCGACGCGAAGCTAGCTTCATGAAGCCCACTTCGAATGTTATTTCATAGAGATTCATACAGACCAGTAGTGGCGCGGCTTCGTGTGGTCTGCTGCTGCGGTCTGCAGTCGGCCACCAACTTATACCTTAAACATATACTTAAGTAAATAAGAAGTGTCCGACGTATACTTAGGCAATGGTCCGACCGCGGGCGAGTGAGCGATGAACTATTGGCGAGTTCTCGCCCAAGAAAAGGACAGTAAATGTAAATTCCGTGTAAACGAAAGAGATAATAATTACTCGCTGGAGGTGTGAACAGGCGAGTAACAATAAATAATATGTGCTTATCTTTTAAATAATTTTTAACTCCCTAATGTTTGGAATTCCTGCTCTTAAGAGCGGTCAACTAAACAAACCAACAAACAGAGATTTATCTTTTCATTAGCGTTATAATATTCGTACAGATCATTAAAAAAAATAGTAGGTACTCACATATAATAAAAATAGATATCAATAATGACATAATAATAAATGTTGATTTTGATTATTTCTAAGTAAATCAAGAGGATGGTATGGATGCACAGATAGGTAAATTGTCAACTAATTACATTCTAAGAAAAAAATAAGTAAGTATAGGAGGTAAGTAACGGTTTTATTACTGTTCTTTATTAATTACTTACTAATTAAAAAAATAATCGAATGTCGTAACCAAAACCTACTTGGCAATTATTAAAAAATATTACTGTGTCGGATTAATGGATAATTCGTATGCCGCTCGATTAATTCGTTAGGTAATAGGTCTGTCTGTATACCTAACCTACATACCTATACCTAGGTATAATGGTTTAGTAATCATTTTATTTCGAACTAGGAGCGAGCGCCCCGCGGTTTACTGGCGTAGTTGCCGCTTTTATTTATAAAAATATACTCAAAACCTTCTCATTGAGTCATTCTTTTTTAGTGCGTGAGTGAGTAGCCACCTAAGCCACTCTATCTATTAAAAGAAACCGCATCAAAATCCGTTTCGTAGTTTTAAAGATCTAAGCATAGGCACATAGCTGCATATGGGACAGACAGCGGGAAGCAACTTTGTTGTTAACCGACTTCAAAAAAAGGAGAAGATTTTCAATTCGTCGCGATATTTTTTTATATATGTACTATGTACTTATACCTATGTAGGTACCTAGTAGTGATTTGTATTTGCAAGTTAAACTACTATTAAATTTGTTGTTGGGTAGTATTACTTCTAGTACTTAGTTAAGCTGACCCGGCAGATGTTGTGTGGCGTAATGGGTGGGTCAATCTTATCAATTAGGGGTAAGCATGAAAATAGTCTACCTTACCTTACCACCTACCTATTTTCTGACCTACGGAATAGAGTTGCACAACATAAATCATAAAATTTGGACAAGCCGTTTCGGAGGCGTTTGGTTACAAACGCTGTGATATCTATACTAATATTATAAAGAGGAAAGATTTGTTTGTTTGTAATGAATAGGCTCCGAAACTACTGGACCGATTTCAAAAATTCTTTCACTAATGGAAAGCTAATTTATCAGTGCGTGACATAGGCTATATTTTATCCCCGTAATCCCACGGGAACGGGAACTACGTGGGTGAAACCGCGGGGAGCTACTAGTGATAAATAAGCTACCCAACACTGAAAGAATTCACTTCAACAATGATAGCAATGTATAAGTAAGTATTCATCCTAGATACTTTGTAAAAGTAAGTTAAGTAGGTAGGTACTTACGCACATATGACACGACCAGAAGGGGTTTCCGGCAACTGGGACCGCAATTAACATGGACCGCGGTCCCAGTCGCCGGATCCATAAAAAATAAATATTTTTCTTTCGGCAACTGGGACCACTCATAAGTAACTTTAAAAAATATATTATTCAAGTCAAAATCGGTACAGTCAGATAAAAAAGCCTCTAAATTAATATGCCTGGCGTCTTTTACACTGTAGGATCAATTTTGATGTTTTCAGTGGTTGAATATCCAGTTTACAGCCCAATATTGACTGGATTTTATAGATATGTTCATTTTTGTTAAAATATCAAGAAAATGTTTAGAGGTTACTTTGTCTTCTAGCTTAATTTTTTGACTGCATTTTCAACATTGTTTCCTTTAGATATTAAATCTTCTATGATCCGAGTAGGCTCACATGTATAATGCAGATTTTTTGTCATTACTCTTATAGGCTGATCCTACTTGTTTTAAAAAAAAAGCTAGACACAATTATTTTTTAGTAGAAGCTTTGTCACAGACCTTAGGAGTCACAATTAATTTTAACGACGTTCCCGCTCTTGATTTATATAATAAATGAGTCGTTTGCTACAGTTGATAACAGAAGATCAAAAAAGCTCTGATAATCTGTCACATTTTCCACTATTTGGTGGTGGCTGTGGGGCCTTTTTAGTTTTCGACACTGTTTTGTCGTCTTCGCTGGAGTTTTTTTCCTGTTGTGGGCTGAGTGACTGGTTCAGCTTCCTTTTGTTACGGCTTTCCCAATCGATCTCTTTGGCAAGTTACTCTCCATCAGTCTCATATTAAATAGATTGAAATTGCTCAGAAGGACCTACTGCGGCAGATGATGGCAGATGTAGCTAGGGTTTATTTTTATCCTCCTGAATCTGCATCAACTGTTGTTGTATTTTATCTTGTAGCTCTTTAATGAGGTTTATATATTTTTTGCGCTGTTCTTTTTTCGTTAAAGCATTTGTACAGCAAATAGTCAGTCTCAGTTTTTAATGTGACTGATCCTGTTGCCATTTTTATAAATATAAAAAAATGAAAATGTGTATAATTAAGGTACGAAGAAGCCTTTACAATATTTTTATTTAATTCACTACATAGTCTTGATTTGCACATTCTAGGTCTTCGCGGCGATGATCTAGATCGAGGTCACTCGCGAGTGTTTGCTGTGTCAGCGCTTTACCCGAACGTGCACTAAAGCAACTGTAACGCAACCGTTCTTTGCGGATGCTGAACGAACACTGATATAAAATAAATGATGTTTTTAAATAAAAAATGCTTTTTCTTTAATCGTAACATCTAAATATTTATCGTTTGACTGTACATTATTTTGAATTCGACAATAATTTATGAGTGGTCCCAGTCACCGGAAAAAAAAATATTTTTTATGGATCCGGCGACTGGGACCGCGGTCCAAGTTTATTGCAGTCCCAGTCGCCGGAAACCTCGACCAGAAATCAGTTGTAAGAATATGCACATATTAGGTTAGTATATGATTTACTCAAATCATAAGTTTTACACTAACACTGTACACATACCTACCTAAATATAACTATACGAGTATAACCTACTTATAATAAAAAACCGACCAAGTGTGAGCACAAACAATAAAAACGTTTGTTATATGGGGGCCCCATTAAATACTTTATTTTATTTTTAGTATTTGTTGTATAGCGGCAACGGACTAGGTACATAATTTGTGAAAAATTCAAATGTCTAGCTATCGCGGTTCTCGAGATACAGCCTGGTGAAAGACAGAGGGTCGGATAGACAGCGGAGTCTTAGAATAGTAATAGAATAGGGTTCCGTTTATACCCTTTGGATACGGAACCCTAAATATTTGGTTATAATAATTTTAATAAAAACTAGAGTGACAGCTAAGGTGTAGGAGCAGGGCCAAAGGTACCGGAGCTAACTACCGCTTGCACTGTAATAATAATAACTGTATAATAATTCACCATAACATACTCGTTCAGTTCAATTGTAAGTGTGCCATAAAATGACTCCGGAATGATATTTCAGGGGGATGTTGGGGCGGAGCTACCAGCGACCCCACCCTGCTCTCCACTCTCTCTCATTCCACCCTCTATCTGTCTCTTACTTATACCATTATATTGATCCGATTCTCACTTCCGGCTATAAGCTATCACAATAACCTCACTTGGAAACAAAGATGGGACGGTACCTATATTAAAAATAAAACGTAAGTGTAAATTTTACACATACGTTTTATTTTTTGTCAGCTCAGCGAGCTATATTGGAAGAGGCCTGTACCCAGCAGTGGACTGGGGCAGGCTGATGAGCTGATGAGAGACCCATATAGGCAACATAAATTGGAGTCTAGAAATTTCATTTCTGTCTACTTAGAATTTACGCTATTCAATGGTTAGTAGGTAATATGGTGATTTTTTATAGTGTTCAATTTGATTTTATCTAAACTGGGATTTGTATACTTACATACCGAACTCCTACATAGATACCTAAAGTGGTTATTACCTTGGTTCGAGGTAAAATTGTATAAGTAAATGAGTGTGACCGTATCCTCCATGTGGTTAGGTAGGTGTGTTAAGAGGTGGCGCGTGTTGGTGCGCTATCGGTCCCAGAGGCCGCAGGCTCCTATTTACATTTTAATTGAACCCCGGGGCTCAACAATTGCACCGGATAAATTCCAAATGGATTAATTGTGTTCCCCGGACGGTGACGTGACGCTATTGTGGATCCACCAAGTTGTAAAAGCTTACGCTAAAAGTGTTTTCACAAGGTAATTGGAAATAGGGTTCGGTACATCTCGTTTTTATGTTCATTTTGCCGACGACTTCTGTTTAATATAAGTAGATAAATGTTACTTCAAATATGTACGAGTATAAAGATATCTACTACCGAGGTACCTACTTCACATTTTGTTTTTAAATCTTTATATTTTTGTATCTTTCTAGCAGCGCCCCGCAGTTTCACCCGCGTACCTAGTTATGTTTCCTGTTGGCACACCGGGATAACATATATTTTATATTAATCCTTGAAAAGTAAAATAAGTAACTAAAGGGTGTAAGATTTTTTAAATATAATTGTTGTTTAAAAAATAGTAAACCATAGAAACTAAGATATTTTAATCAATGTCAAGGAGACGTTTTCGTCTTCGATAAATCATTAAATTTTATTATTGAAAGACATCCGGCACTGGCGACAAGCTGTCTGCATACCGACTATGAAATGTAAAAAAATAGAACGGCCTATTAAATTTAATGATGATGACAAAAGCGACCATTATTTAAAATGAACCTTATGTGGACTACAAAAGAACTAATCAAATTCAAAATGTATTTTACTAAATATCTGGGCCGGAGTGGTTGCGCTTCGAATGTCACAAGCCATTAATCTCTCAATTCGAAGACTTGATTTTATGGAATCTTCTAGTTTTTTCTAATGTGGAAAATATACTTCCTTCAAATTTGCTGAGCTAAGCAAATAAATATCCAAGGCCAACATGAAGTATTTGTGTAAGTCATTTTAATTAAAGCTTCTTATGAATTTTCCACTCTCGGTAAATTTTACGATCTAACTAAACCGGGTAAGTACCTACGAGTATATAAAATCTTTTACGTACCAAAATTAAATAATGCAGAAATGCGTACTTATATGTGATAAGCGTGCAAACCTACATACAGAGATGGACAATGGACATACGCAGGAAAGGGTCTTTATTTTTATCTCTGGTTTTTAACGGTTACGATCGATACGTACGATGGTTATAACCGTGGTTATTAATTAGTATGTTGTAACTTTAAGTCTACAATAGGTTTTTCTAATTAAACTGAATAAACTTAATTAAAAAAGAAATAAACCGAATTTATTATTTCTAACTAGAAATCGATTGTGTATGTCTAACGCAGTAAATGTTACTAAGAAACACGATATCTAAAATTAATAAAATGCATTGTTTTTCACGTCATTACATTAGGAATGTCTTAAGTGACTACCATTTTTAACCGACTTCAAAAAAACAGGAGGAGGTTCTCTATTCGACGTGTTTTATTTGTGTGTTTGTTACGCGATTTCTTTGCAATCATGAATGAAACATTTTAAAATTCTTGTTTGGTTAGAAAGAGGATATTTTCGCGAAGTAGTCCCATGTCAAGGAAATCAGAATCTGATGATGTGAACCAGGATAAATCGGGGAAAACCCGCAAAATTGTAGGCTGGGGTGTCGATTGACATTACTAAAAGTAAAACTAGCTGTGACCCGCGGTTTTGCTCGCGACATTCTAGATACCATAAGAATTACTGGATGAAAATTTTTCGCTGTATACCTTCGTATTTAAATCGAATTCTGTTCACAATTAATGGGTTTTAGATTATATAAAGGTCCAGTTTTTTAATTTGTCAAGACACAGAAATAAACCCTAACTAACAAAAAAAATTAAATAATTTTTTGAGACTTATTATATTATACTTATTGTACATAATCTTCAGTGCGTTTTCATAAACCTTTAGTAAAAACTTGAGATTTAGATATTACAAACAAACACTGCACCAACCATACGTTTGTACTTATAGATATTTTATAGTAGGCACTATATAAACGTCAGTCTCTTTTTTCGTTTTTAAAGATTTATTTTGACTTTGGTTAATTTTTCATGGTGATGATGAGTCCGATAAAATCGTTCAATGTTAATCGCTCCTTTCGTGAACAATTACCGTACTTACTTCATAGGATCAGACAGACTTGAATCTCATGCGTGTTAGATGTTATCACAAAGATTTATTTATCGACCTAAGGGTCAACATTTCGAAAAAGATAGGCAGAATGCCGATTTCAAAAAGTAATTGTAAATACAAGTTCAGCCCCCCTAGCATGACTGTGCGTGATAAAATATATAGACACCACGAAATAATATCGATTTCGAGAGCATGCCCAAATGAGTAATGGCGTAGTTTGATATGAAAAATTAAATATGGCGGCTATATTTATTATATTTTGACAGTTGGATGTCAATAAATAGCTATATCGATTTCGCGAGCATGACCAAATGTTATAAAATTAGTCATGTGGTAAAATTCAATATGGCGGGTATTTTTATCAAATTTTGACGGTTGGATGTCAATAAATCGCTGTATCTATCGCGTTTTCGAAGTCATGCTAGCCTAGCTGGTATTTGTGAAAATACTTATAAGTACCCCGTTATTTTAAGTCTTTAATTTGGTGCGATACTCGTGTATCCTGTTTGATCCTGCGAGCGTGGTTATACAGGGTGGCCCAAATAGATCGGTCAGTTAAGGGAAGTCTGAAACTATAAGACAAACAAAGTTTTTGATGACATGGTTCCTAAAAATAAATCTTTGTATGTCTTATTAGTCTCAGACGTCCCCCCACACTGACTGTATTTTATTATTTCTTATAAGTATGTGTAGATACTAGCTTTTGGCATCTTAGCCGTAAGTTTATTGTAGTTTTATAATAAACTAGCAGCGCCCCACGGTTTCACCCGCGTAGTTCTCTTTCCTGTGGGCATACCGGGATAAAATATGGCCAATAGCTTTTACTCGCGGCTGATATGAAATTTTGAATAAAATCCGATTTAAATGAATAAATTTTTGTGATGCACTTTCAGCATCACAAAAATTTTCATCAAGAAATTCTTCAGCACGGATCAAACAAAGTTATAGTAAAAAATATGTCATTTTAATTCCAAAAAACCGGCCAAGTGCGAGTCGGACTCGCGCACCGAGGGTTCCGTACAAACCTGCAAGGTTTACAAAGTTCGTTCATTACGACAATCGAGTCATAACTATGGTATTTTATATATATTTTTATTTTGTAATGTAACTAAAAATTTAAGGTTTTCGGAATTTTTCCTTTATGTGTGCTATAAAACGTTGCTTCATGCCAAATTTCAAGATTCTAGGTCGACTGGAAGTACCCTTTAGGTTTTGATTCCCTTGCGAGTACTTGCGAGTTTCAAAATATGCAGCTTAAATTGCTGTTTCTTTTGATTGCGTTGACATAGAAGTTTGATTTTGTTACAGCTTAAAGGTATTATAGACCTGAGTATTTGGTATGAATTTCAATTTAATACCTCTACGCGTTTATGAGGAAATGGGTAGTAAGGTTAAAATTATTAAAAAAAAAAATTATGTGATGTAACTAAAAATTTATGGTTTTCGTAATTTTTCCTTTATCTATGCTATAAGACGTTGCTTCGTACCAAATTTCAAGATTCTGAGTTCACGGGAAGCACCCTGTAGGTTTTGATTCCCTTGCAAGTGTCGAAAATTTGCGGCATAAACGGCTGTATCTTTTGATTGCGTTGGCTTAGAAGTTTGATTTTTTCACAGCTTCAAGGGACAGTAGACCTGAGTAATTGATATAAATTTCAGCTTAATACCTCCACGCGTTCCTGAGAAAAAGGGTCTTGACAGACGGACGGACAGACGGACAACAAAGTGATCCTATAAGGGTTCCGTTTTTTCCTATTGAGGTACGGAACCCTAAAAATGAGACAGTTAACGCCATCTAGTAGGAATAGGGCAGCAACCAACGTGGAAATGATTATTATTTAGGAACCAACATTTAACTTACATAAAATCATTTTACATAACAAATACAAATAAATTACAAAAAATACAATACTTTTGCCCATAGTCAGATGATCATATGAAACATCTATTTACTTTAAAACTTTTGGTAGACTGGCGCCATCTATTAAAGTGACAAAGAACTATTTTGTACCATGATTATTACTTTTTCGATTATCTTGCAGGATCTTATCGGTTTCGGGATAAAAAGTATCCTATATGTTATTCCTAGATATAAGGAACATCTGTACCAAATTTAATCTAAATCGGTATACTTAGTTTTTGCGTGAAAGAGTAACAAACAGCCAAACTCTCAAACTTTCGCATATATGTATAATAAATTAAATAATACCTACATAAATTAAATAATATATATGTAATAATATATATCTTAATGTAATTAAATAATATATATTTTCATAATTTATTATTTTGTTTTAATTTAAATCCATTATTTTATTAAGGAAATATGGATGATAATAATCTACTAATAAACAGTACCGATGTCTCAGATGAGATCATCAGTACTGGTCTTTTTTTAAATATTGATTCTGCTCTAAATCCGACATATATACAAATATGTATATCTTAGTAAGATTAGTAGGATTTACCACTTTGCACTTGAGCGCTTGTCTGCATACCTACCTACCTACTTCGCAATAATAGTATCGCACACTCGATTTATCATTGTTGTATCTTTTAAAGTCCAAATGATGTAGTGTAAAAGACAAAGTTTATAGTTAAACAAAGTATATAGTTTGTGAAATTCCTTTCTTCACGAGTCTATGCTCGGTTAATCAGAGTACCCGCCCTGAGGCCCTCAAGGAAGAGGTAACTCTGTTTCCCCATAAAGTGCGTTTGCTCCCCCCCGTGTTGTATAAACTGTATCCCCAAGAACTTTACTTATGATCGTGACTGTGTGAATGGCAGCTTGTTTTTGGATGGTGTGAATGTTTATGTGTGAGTCTAATTTGTCGCAATATCTGTGTAGGCTTTTGGCTATTACTCCCGTTGCTCCAACTACAATATTATCTTATACTTGTATACAGGGTGTCCTGGCATCGATGTCGGATACTTTAAGGGGGTAAAATATGGTATTTTTTATAAACAAATCACGATTCCAATTTCAACAATTCTTTCTCTAATGGAAAGCTAATTTATCAGTGCGTGACATATTTTATCCCCATATTCCCAAGGGAACGGGAACTACGCGGGTGAAACCGCGGGGCACTACTAGTCTAAGTATATACGTCACCTGGCTCAAAGTAACGTTCAAATCAGTTTCTTCCATCTTTCTCAGAGATTGTCGAACGACTGACAGACTAAATTTACTGCTAACTGTCGCGTCACTGCAGTTCAAGTGTGGTATACGAAAATGACTCGGATATTGTAATAGTATCTTTGCTTTGTGGGGAAGAAGAAAGAATGAAACAAGAGCAAGCAACATATTCCATTATATTATTTAACGTGCCAAAAAAAGTTTTTTTTAAACATGTATAATTAAATATTAGTACCTGGGAGACCGAGTTTTGCTCAAGTCATATAGGATCGAGAATAAGGCGGGCAGAACCGCGTAATTCTCGATCCTATATGACTTGAGCAATTTGGACCATCAAACGCCATCTACATGTCGTGATAGAGTGACACCACGCGACACTGCGCGGCAGATTTGATGATTTGGTCAACTTTCTCATACAATCTAAGAAAGAATAACTCACCGCTTGGTGTCGCGTCCCTCCGCTGCAGTGCGGCCAGTGCGGTCGGACCCTTAATGTCCTTGACTTTTCAGTCTCTGTATGGAGTTAGGTACATACACCCTCTCAAAAATAAACTAAATATCAAAGCCGCCAATTCACAGAGATTTATAGTGCCGAATTGTTCTCTAATACATCGCTGTTGGGAAGTTCTATATTCCATCGTCAGCTCATCATCGTGAAATGGTGCCCGAACACATAGTATTGAATAAGAATAGTATTAGAAAATGTGGGTAACACATAACCATAACATAAGGATTGTCCATGATTTCCCGCTGGGTAAAGACATTGCCGTCTACCACCACTACCACCTCCACCAGGAGTCGAAAGGATCTCAGTCACGGTAATACTATCTATCATTATGTGCGGGGGATTTCTTCCACGACACCCCAAAAAGGGACCACACTGAAACTGTTTCCAAGAAAAAAAAGTATTATCTAAATCGCTTCATGAACGACGGAGTACGGACTGCCAACTTAAAAAAAACATATTGGGGCCTCATAAACATTTCTATTTAAAAATATTCTTTACATATAGGTAATTCTGACTAAAACAAAAATTATAATAAATTATACTATTTGTATCTATAATAACACAATATTAAAATGAAACACAACTATCAATGAATATTTTTAGAAATTTTGCATAAAAAGGAATGATTTTGTATTTTTTTTATCTCGCAGCGACATCTAGCAGATTGTTTAGTAATCACACAGTCTTGTCAGCATGGTGTTGTAGTTGGTAAGTGTCTTGATAGATGGCAGTATGAGATTAATTGAGGATAAAATGAAACTCATTCATTCAATTAAAATCTAAATAGGTAGATATCATTTTATGTAGATATATTTTCATAAGTACATATATGTAAAGAATATTTTTTAATAATCAGCATTCATTATTTATTTATAAGTACATCATTATAACTTGTCATTTGAATTTGGCGCGAAATTTATGTCGCCAATTCCACCAAAACCCCTCATTCAACAACTGTCAAATAATGTCCATTAAAAATATTTTCATAAAAATAAATTGGCGGTTTCAAACACTTGAATTAATATTAATAATTATAAATTCAATTCACATAATGTGTTATAGGTATACATTATCAAAATACGTGGAACAGACAGATTTATTGTTACCATAAACCAGAAAGGCATTTTCCTACCCTTCCTGTAAATGTCTATGTCCGAATGAGGGTTCGCTCTGCTCTACTCTCTGGTGTAAATGTATTGATCGGCCCGTCACTCCAGGGAGGTTCCGGAGCGGCGTGACGTTGCGAGATTTTCCCTGTGAAATAGTAGCTGCGTGTTAGCGGATATCATCAGGGAGAGCAGATACCAAAGGTAACAATGGTTATTAACATGTTCAAGTGGTTTCGCGATCGACAGGCATTGCATTCCGCTCTTACGTTTTATAAATCCCTCCCAGCCCAGCACAAAGCATTAGCGATGATGCGACATCTTTGTTACTTTTGTTTTTCAAATATTTCATAATAATCTTATCTCTTTTCGTATTTTGTACCAAATTTTACAACTCGCATTATGCTATCAAAGTGAATGAATGAAAGCGATACTTAATTTTTTTCATTATTACTTACTTATTTTATTTTAGATATATATACCTCTAATAAAACAGTCGCTACCGTTGTTAATACGATTCAATTTTAAATTACTCAACGAATTTAAATGCAGTTTTTAGCAATAGATAGATCTATAATAACAATAATAAATTTTAACGTGGATGATGCCGCGGGACTATTATCTACTTACTTATATATGTATTTCCAATTTGTATTCCCTGTAAGTAATACATGTACTTATAGTAAGACATACTTATAGATAGAACATGCAAGGTGTGACTTTAGATGTATTATGCATACATTACATAACTTCTACCTGATGTACTGCGCCAAAACGCTGATACGCATATCGGTAAAATCAATTACGGATTCGACGGGCGGCGGCGCGGCCTAGGGGGGCGGGCGGTCACCAGGCACCCCTCTCCTCCTCCCCAGAAGGCTACACAGCCGGGACATTTGATAAAGCTTCATCTCACTTTATATTCTACTTATAAGTAAATAAATCAGATCTATCTATAAGTACCTAGTATATTTGTGTTAGTACAAATAGATACATTCCCACATTTTCAGAAGATTCACATTAGAAATATCTGACAGACATACCTGCTGCCTTTGTTTGAGTATCGGCATAATCATTAACAACTATTTAATATACTTATAACCATTTTCACTTACTTGAATAAAATCGTTTTTTTTTCTCATCATAATAGTGTACTTACGAGTAGTAGGGTAGGTAATCTTCCTACGTTCTTAATAATATTCTAACATAAATAGTAAGTAAGTAAATGTTATCTTCGACAGGTACTTTTGAAGATGCCAAAGCATAATCCAATGGCGCCTAAGAAAAAACCCTATATAAAACGAAAACCCCGGTTGTCAGTAAACCAACAAAATCAGAAAGGTAAAAATGCAAATGAGGAGAAGAGACAGACGAATAAGCGGTCATGGTCGAGCTCCTCGTCAGCGTCCGCGCGATCGAGCACGCCCCCTTCTCCAGTACGTGTGACGTTTGTATGCTCCAGCAGTGACTCCTCGCCGCCACGATTCACTGAACGTGATCTTGCACGGAAGTTCGAAACCTTGAGTAGCTCATCACATTCAAGCTCAAGTGGAATCAGTACATCGAAACATCGCCGGACTCCGCAGACATATTCGCTACAGGATAAAAATAAGGAGATCCTGGCAACCTGGAAAAACAAAAAAGCTGGTCCATCAACTTCTAAAGGCGCTAAAATAAATACTTATGGTGCGAAAGTTTCTCAGTTTACTACTAGTACAAGTAACGTAGTACGTACTACGAGTACAACAGGTACTGCGATTGCTACAAAAAGTACTGCGATTGCTACAAAAAGTACTGCGATTGCTACAAAAAGTACTGCGATTGCTACAAAAAGTACTGCGATTGCTACAAAAAGCACTGCGATTGCTACAAAAAGTACTGCGATTGCTACAAAAAGTACTGCAATTGCTTCAACAAGTACTGCGATTTATAGACCAAAAAGTAAACTGGAAACTGGACTTCCTATGTGCAAAGAAAGCTCGGAGTTGTTCGCTGCTATTATGGCTATGCCAGCACCAGAACCGTCCAATTTATCACCTAGGTCTAGAGAACTGCGTTCTATTCAGAACGATATACTATATGATACACTTTTAGAACAGTTTCATGAAGATAAAAGAAAAGAAGAAGAACGAAAAGACAGAGAACTAATGCAGAAAGCGCTGCAACAGCCCTTCTTATACCGTAGGAAGAGGAATGACGAAGGGTTCACTACTCGTTCTTGTTCCAACTCAATGGAAAGAAACTTTGATGTCCAAGACGAATTGAAAGTGCGAAAGGCAAACCATCTTGAAATCATCGAAAAATTTAAGTCAACACAAAATCCAACTAATATTGTAGAGCCAGATAATGCTCCTAAATCTTGTAAGGTTTGTGATGAAAACCTGAATACTACTGAGATTGGTAAAGCTCCATGTGGCCATCTTTTTTGCTTATTGTGCAAAGGCTTTATTGCTAGTACGACTCACTTTTGTTCTTGGGAAAAGTTCAATGACGTTGATTATTACCATGTAAGTAATTGAAAAGTATTTTTTTCAATAAGTACTTCTACATATACGAGGGGGGGTCAAAAAGTTCGCGGAATGGAGGGGATAGCGGGGGGTGGGGGACCTGCCGCAGGTAGTAACTAATGAGCAACTCTTTGTGAGTATATATGCCAAGTTTGAACCTGATTGTGTCAATAACCTTTGACCTGTCGTCGATCAAACAAGTGAATCCGGAAGAAAAACTTGAACATGGAAAAAATCGAGTTTCGTGCCGTCATAAAGTTCCTCACTAAGCAAGGAAAACCACCTCAGAAAATTTTGGAAGAAATGTTATCAGTATACGGGGACTCTTGCCCTGGGAAAACCATGGTGTACAAGTGGAATAGCCTTTTCAAGCAAGGCAGAGAGTCTCTTGAAGACGACCCTCGCTCAGGACGGCCGATTGAGGCCACCACCTCAAACATCGTTGAAAAAGTGGAGAATCTTATACTGGAGGATACTCGTTTGAAGAAGAAACAACTTGCAGAAATGGTTGGAGTATCACCTACAACCATTTTAAATATTCTACACGACAATCTTGGGATGTCAAAAGTCAGCGCAAGATGGGTGCCAAGAATGCTCACACCACCACAGAAACAGCTGCGCGTCGAGTATTCAAAGGAGTTTTTAGACCTCTGTAGCGCCGACAAGGAAGGAATTTTTGCAAGACTTGTTACTGCAGATGAAACTTGGGTTCATCATTATGAGCCTGAGTCGAAGCAAGAGTCTATGCAGTGGCATAAAAAGGGTCAGCCCCCCCCTAAGAAATACAGGGTGTCACAATCGGCTGGAAAAATCATGGCAACTGTTTTTTGGGATACAGAGGGTATTTTATTAATAGATTATAAAGATAAGGGTGTTTCTATAACGGGAGAATACTACGCTAATCTACTAAGACAATTAAAAGAAGCAATCAAGGAGAAAAGGCGGGGAAAGTTGACAAAGGGTGTGCTGCTTTTGCATGACAACGCACCGGTACACAAGAGCCGCGTTGCGATGGCTGCCCTTCATCACTGTGGCTTCGAAATGTTAAACCATCCTCCCTATAGTCCAGACTTAGCCCCCTGTGATTATTTTTTATTTCCCAAATTAAAAAAAGAGCTTCGGGGGAAGAAATTTTCCGATGATGAAGAAGTCAAGTCGGCGATTTCGGCCTATTTTGAGGACAAAGACAAATCATTTTTTTTCGACGGTATTAATAAGTTAATAGAGAGATCTGAAAAATGTATTCGACTTAAGGGGGAATATATTGAAAAAGAAAAATAGTACAGTATTTTATTTCACCCCCCTTCCCCTCCGTTCCGCGAACTTTTTGACCCCCCCTCGTAGTATTCTTCCATAGCTAGTTTCTGAGATACTTTATTTACTTTTTAAGTATACATCGAGTCACAAAACCCATATCTTTGATGTCCAAGAGGTTAATAATAAGTACATGGATATAATATTATTATAAAAAGAGTTTGATCTATCGAGGTTAATTAAAAAATAACCTTTTGATAAAACCCAAATCGCACGATATCCGATCCGTTTGCTGGTCACATCTTGTGCCAGTTGTTTGGCGAGGACCACACTAAGTATATTTTATGATAAAAATAAAGATTCAAAATCATTTAATTTTAATTTAAGAGTAGTGTAGACAACAGTGAGTTTTATGGAATACATA
The DNA here is from genome assembly GCA_958496195.1 of Timandra comae. Classification (NCBI taxonomy): domain Eukaryota; kingdom Metazoa; phylum Arthropoda; class Insecta; order Lepidoptera; family Geometridae; genus Timandra; species Timandra comae. The sequence continues at coordinate 8,640,077 of OY292353.1, read as the reverse complement.
AGTATTTTAATTAATAAGTATTTTTTATTTTTTCTGTATGTGAATGTACGTAGGTAATCGAATTTACTACGAGTATACTCATTTGGTGTTGTGACACAATATATTTGTAAACAGTTTTTAACTTATACTATTATGTAAGTATATGAAATACCTATTTGATGTGACTAATTGTAATTTTATCTAATAAATGTCTGGACTTAGAACAGTGTTTTCTTTTTATAATAGGTTTTTATAACCTGGAAAAATACTTCTCTAATAAGTAACAATTTAAGGTCTATTTTGCGTAAGTTTTGGTAAGTAAAATCGGTTTTAGCTGCAGTTGTCCCTATCGTATTTTGCGGGGGAAATTGAGGTAAGGGAGGGTGAGACATATACATGTACACTACGTCACAACTAGAGAAGTGGTATTGTCTATAATTTTTATCGACTTTCTAGTGATGTCCATTCTTGTGTTCACCGACATCGATTTTCATTATCTTTTCAATTAAGTTTATTTTTTTAATAATATTTTTACTTGTTATTGTCGTTACTATTTGATAAATATTGGGTAAGTAATTAAATGATTTAAAAATAAAAACTGGTATTATAATATAGTTACCATATTATTAACAGTAAGTATGTATACTGTTACCATAATTAGGTATAATAGAGTTATGCGAAAATTCGAAGTTTTAACGGGTGTGTGCCCCGGCACAGCCCTACCCTATTTTTACTTGTCTTTTATAACCTATGTACTTATTGTTTTATTTTGTGACTGTATGTTTGCGTGTGACAATGTAAATACTTTATGCAACACATTTTTTTAAATTCACGTTAGTGAATTGAAATGTCTCGATTTTTAGGACAAAATTGCACGATTGCACAATATTTAAACTTATTGCAGGATTGCACAGTCGGGGCGGGGCTAGATCGCCCGCTAGCCTAGCCCGCCGCTTCGCTTGCTTCACCCCCTCAAATACCTAAATATTTATAAGAACACCCTTTATAACACTTTAGCAGCTGGAAAGTGTGTCAATCGGGACGTATGCCAATGAAATGAAAGGAAAGATACATTCATAGAATAAGGATCACGACCAGGATTCTCTCTTAAGGATACATTACATTAGCTGTTGTGTGTGTGATACATTAAGATAATATAAAGCTATACATCCCGGGATGTAATGTACATTAATATACATTATAGCTGCTGTGTGTGAAGAACTTTATGTATGTACTCCTCGACCGCTTGGAGCGTGAAACGGCAGAAATGGGAAACTCTTCTTCAGAGAACAGAGGGAATCCTGGTCGTGATCCTTATTCTATGAAGATCTTAGATAATCATAGAATAAGGATCACGACCAGGATTCCCTCTGGTCTCTGTAGATAATATAAGACCAGAGAGAATCTTGGTCGTGATCCTTATTCTATGATTATCTAAGATCTTCATAGAAAGGTATGACATAGAATAAGGATCACGACTAGGATTCTCTCTGGTCTCTGAGGTATGATGATCTCTGTGACATCATTTATGTCAAACTTTGGTTTTTTTTTTGGTTACTTTGGAAATAATCGATGTTTTAAAATATTCGTTTAATTTAGTACCTAGCGTTTACTCTCAATATAAGTTACATTAGCATCTATAATCACTATTATAAGTTACATTAGCATCTATAATCACTATTATAGATGCTAATGTAACTTATATTGAGAGTAAACGCTAGGTACTAAATTAAACGAATATTTTAATTACAAAAACAATTATTCTCTTAAAGGGGTACACCCAATCCATATCTGAATCAGTTTATAATCTGGGGGCACGGCAGTGCCCCCCGCCAAGTCGAGCGCGAAGCAAACCCTGCCGTACCATCCTTTACAGGAACCATTTCGTCGCATTTTCAAGCCCCTATTTGAGAACCTCTGGATAATACCATAACGCTGAAATTTTCTTCATCTAGTTAACTATAATCACATATTTAAAATTTAAAAAATCAAGTCTGTAGGTCATTTATTTCCGAAGTTAAGCGAAAGCAAAGTTTCGCAAAATAGAACTAGTACTTCCCATAAACTTAGAGAGCTGAAATTTGGTACAGGTAGGGTAGGGTTTAATGGCCACATAAAGGAAAACTATAAAAACTAGGATAATCGAACGGGAACGGGAATTATACGGGATCGGGAACGGGAATTTATAGCTCAAGAACGACTGAATTGATTTGGCTGAAAATTGGTGGGGAGGTAGCTTAAAACCAGGAGAAGGACATAACATACTTTTAATCCAGAAATTCCCACGGGATTAGGAACGGGAATTTATAATAGTTAATGTTATGTGACTTGGCCGTTGAAGGGTACACATGTACACAAGTACAAAACTAGGTGCTCCATGACACCATTGCACCAATCTGTCGTCAGAACCGCAACCCATTGACGATAGAAAATTGCCACTTGGAAAACGTTGATTCAATATCCATTCAATTGTAGGCTTGATAAAGCTGCGTATTTTAATAATGTTATAACATTAAGTGTAAACAAAAAAATTGACTTGTACCCACTACTAACGTTATAAACAATGTTCAACGGCCAAGTCACACAACATTAACTATTATAATAAAGAAATCGCAGTAAGGAACCTTAGACTTGGCACGAGTTTGTGTAGATTTCATAAACAGCAGCTCCATCGAGACTTAGCTAGTTTTTTTACAGAATGTTTTTGATGGGATGGAATATTACATAGGTAAGTGAGAAATTAGATTTTATTTACTCACTATTATTTTATATCAAACTAGCTGCGCCCCGCGGTTTCATACGCGTAGTTCCCGTTCCCGTTCCCGTAGGAATTTCGGGATGAAAAATGAATGTTGGCCGATTCTCAGACCTACTGAATATGCTCACAAATTTCATGAAAATCGGCCAAGCCGTTTCGGAGGAGTATGGCAACGAAAACAAAATTTACTTTAATTTTAAAAGGAGTTTTATTTAAAATATCGATAATTTATAGTCCATGGTCACGATGATACATCGCCCATCACCAAACAGGTCGACATTAACATGTATATACTGACCGTAGTAAATTCAGAACTTTATAGGCGGAATTTTACTGACAGCTGTCACAGAGATCATCCTAAATTTTACAATCAATAGGAATGGACAAGTGGAAAAATGATATCGATATTTCTCAAATATAACGATATATATCACCCAAGATATATCGATATTCCGATATTTTTTGTCAATATATAATAATTGCCAAAACATTCGACATTTTAAAGTAAATACACATCTGGCTGTTCTGACATCAGCTTTATTATTAAAAAAAAACAGGTTTATGTACCAGAAAAAACAAAATCTTAAATCAAAAATCACCTAGACCTTTGCCCAGCAGTAGGACAATTAGGTTAACAAAAAAAGCACTGTCGTCTCAATGAGACAGGCGCAACTTTGAAGCAAAGAAACTAAACCCATACAGCCTCCTGCATACCTACTCTTTTTCTAAATTTAAGAAATCGGATTGGTCAAATATGATTGTAATAATAATATAACGTCAATTGAACCACCAATTGGAAGAAGGGAATAAAAGCCGTTTTTGACGAAATAGATTTTTACTCATATTCGCTCTTTTCAATCGCAAAGCTACGAGTCAGGTTGAAAAAAGAAATAAAACGGTCAAACGTCATTGTAATACTAGCGGCCAAAAAAAAAGTAAGTTGGAAGAAGGGAACAAATCATGGATTTATTTCTTTCTTCCAACTAACAACCTTTTGTGATACAATTAAAGGTAATTTTAATTTGACAATTTTATTCACTTAAACCGTTAGTAATAACTGAATTTGATTGGCTGGTTAGCCAGTTGCTTACATCTTCGCCATTTTGTTTTGTTTACCAGTTATTTAGTTGACTACAAACGTTTGTGGTGTAGGTTGTTGTGATTATTTCAAAGAAGAAAGAACAATGTCGACTGAGAACGAATCATCTGATGATGAGATTAACATTCCAAAAAAGAAGAAAAGAGGGGTACGTAATTCTCAGCTTTATAAAAAGGAAATACAAAAAACACATCGTCTATTGGGTCAATCGTACACAAGTACAAGCACAGGGAGGTTAGTAGACGCAAAAAGCAATAAAGAACGTGATTGTAAATGCAAAAAAAAGTGCACTCAGCAGTTCAGTAATATAGATAGACAAGCAATAATGTATACAGTGTATAATGGACGACCCAAAAATGAGCAAGACACGTATCTTATGAGCCTTATTGAACGCTCAAATATAGCCCGCCGCCGCCAATCTGACAATGAGAATAAAAAAAACCGTGAGAGTAGCTTTCATTACTTTGCCGTGAAAAATACTGAAAAGATAAAAGTATGTCGTGAAGCATTCTCCATATTATACGCTGTGAAAAATAAACAAATATTCCGATTGACTTGTCTTATCACCGAAGGTAAACCCCCAGAAGATCAGCGTGGTAAACATCGTAATCGAGGAAATAGCTTACCGAATGAAGCGAATGTTGCGATCGATCAACACATACGATCATTTCCCCTAAAATTATCGCATTACAGCAACAGAGAGATTTATTATTTAGAGGCTAGCCTTAATGTCAAAATAATGTTTGATCTTTTTTCTAAGGACTACCCCCAATATAAAGATGTTGTCAAATATGATTACTATAGGACATATTATAAACAAAATTTCGATTATAGATTTGGGCGGCCACAAGTCGATGTTTGCTCTGTTTGTGAAGAGCTAGAATCGAAAATAAAAAGTACTTCACTTAATGATAATGCAAAGAGAGTAGCTGTGGCTGAGAAAATGGTACATGTGAAACGCGCGAAGAAGTTTTATAATAAACAAAAAGAAGTATTGACTTTATGCAATGAGAGAGACGATGTAGGCGCTATAGTTTTTGATTATATGCAGAACCTACCTTTGCCAAAGATTCCTGTTCAAGAAATGTTTTACTTAAGAAAACTATGGCTGTACGTGTTTTGCGTTCACGATTTAAAAACAAACAAGGCACATTTCTATACTTATCATGAGGGAGAAGCTAAACGAGGTCCGGATGAAGTTTGTAGTCTATTATGGATGATGATACAGAAAATGGATCCTAAAATCAAAGAACTACATGTTTTTAGCGATGCTTGCGGAGGGCAAAATAGGAACAACACACTAATAAGGTTTTTTATGACCCTCGTATCAATCAATCGTTTTGATAAAATATATCAATACTTTCCGGTGCGAGGACATTCCTTTTTGCAATGTGATCGTAATTTTGGAACAGCCAAGAGACTTATTAGAAGAAAAGATAGAATATACGTTCCAGCTCAATACAACAACTTGATTTCAGAAGCTAAAAGTAAGGAAGGGTTTTTGGTTGAAGCCATTAATAAAGAGAACATATTGAATTTCAAAACAACATGGCAGCCGTTCTACAAGAAAACCTGCAAGTCAACAGATAAAAGTACAACTTTTAAAATATCAAAATATAAACATTTTGAGTACAATCGTGTTAATAAAGGATACTTAACCTGTTCCGAATTCATTGACGGATTTGTAAAGACATCTTTTTTGCTCCAAAAATCAGGAACTAATCCTAAAATACCTGAAGAAAAAGCATACCCGTCAAAATTACCCATAAACGAAAAAAAGATGAATGATGTGCGAAAAATCACACCATATATTCCTGAAGAGTATAAGACATTTTATGATTTGATTTTGACTTGGCCCACAACAACATTGGATGCTGCTGATATAGATGAGGATTAATAAAATATCTTTTTTAGGTTATTAATATAATAAATGCTAATATTCTTTAATATTTGTGTTTTTATTTTCATAAATTGGAAAAAGGGAATAATTCCAAGAATTTCAAATTACCCTACCTTTTCTTTTTCTTTACATCAAGTATTTTTTTTTACTGCATATTATCGGCAACAATGTTTACTACATTTCATTTTAAGATATCATCGGCATTTAATCTATACGTTGAGAGTAAATCAGTTTTTTCTAATTATCTCAGTTCCAACTTTTTGTAATTATTCCCTTCTTCCAATTGGTGGTTCAATTGATGTGACGCACAAAAGAGCTTTAAAAATATATCGATTTTGATATCTGAAAATAAATATCGAAATTGATATATCGCGGAAAAAAAAAATTACTGATTTATATCGATATTTTTTGCCCAAGCCAAGCGCACATAGTATATACATAATATCAATTTGGTTCACGCGAGCGCGTGTGCACCATAGAGGTATTATACAATACCTCTATGGTGTGCACCGTTGGTCGAAACACCTTCTCTAAACACAGCTTTCGCTCAACGCTTTGGTTGTTTCCTTTTCCCCCTTAAGGGCTTCACACACAGCAGCTATAATGTAAAGATGTACATTATAGCACGATACATCTCATTACATCTTTCCATAGAAATCGTCAGGAGACCACACACGACAGCTATAATGTATATTTTTACATCTTCGAATCTTAAAATACAGAGCGATACGAAAATATACATTTATATTTCGATACATCTTAATACATCTCAATACATCTCAATATATTTCCGTATATCTCTCTTCGAAAAGGATGTTCAAAAAGTTTCTGTGATAGACAGAGACACACACAGTACAGTCTGTTTCAGTCACTCAGTCAATCAGTCTGTTGACAGTTGCCTGTTCCCATCCAGAGCCTTCGAAGAGCGGACGTGTCGTAAAATCATGGAACATTTAATAGAAAGCGTGCGTAAGTATCCATGCTTATGGAAAGTGGATTCTTGTGATTACAAAGACAATGAGTTAAAAGAAGCTGCGTGGCGAGAAGTAATAAAGGATTGTGATTTGCCAAACAGTAAGTACCTACCAATTTTATTTCAAACGATTCACATTGTCTATAAATATATACACTTTATCATTTAAAAACTATGAAACTATAAACCTTCACATATTACTAACACTAATTAGTTACTTTGTTGATACTAACAATATGGCCTCATGTCTGAATTAAGGAATTTGATTTTTTATAATTACGAGAGCAACTTGAAAATGTGACTTTTTGTTTGTTGAGATTATTTAACGGATTTGGTACCAAATGAAAGGTCTAGAACCGATAGATATCTAAAACTATTTTATCCGTTTGAATCATGTTATTCGGTTTACGCGCTTAGGAGATTTGAAGAAATTAAGAATAGTTTTAGTAGTAGTAGTAGTAGGTAGGAGCGCAGCGGCGCGCGAGCCATAAGTATCGCGTCACTCTGCGCCAGACAGCGACAGAGTTACGCGTTAGAAGAGAGCGGCAATATTTAGGCGAATATCTCGTAGGTAGGCAATAAAACACGTTTTTAAAAGCTTTTATTTAACTTGCAATGTATGTATGTATGTATGTATGTAAGTATGTTTGTTCGGGTGGAATCTTGCAACTCAATTTTGAAGCAGATATCTTCAACCGATTGTGCTGAAATTTTGTATACACGTTAAGTTGGGATGACAATACACGATAAAATGTGTGACGTCATTCTAAATCCAATATGGCGGACCATCCAAGATGGCGGAATAGTTATTTTTGATGCGTTTCTACAATATGGGTATCAAATGAAAGGGCTTGTTAAGAGTAACTCGAAAAGTAATGTGACGTTATTCCAAATCCAATATGGCGGAATAGTTATTTAGTGCATAATATATAGGTCTACTTATAGAAGAAATGGACTGTACAAAAATAACAGGCAAATGACCTTGCAATAATGATGCGCTGAATGAAATGGACAGAATACAGATAATTTATTGGTAAACAGTAAGATTTACAGACAGACTGAGAAATCCAGAGCGATGACTAAAAAATACAAAATAAATTAAAAGAAAAAAATATTTTTTAGTAAAAGCTTTTATTTAAGCGCTCTAAAAAGAAGAAAATAAATTTTTCTTTAAAAATTGTAACTATCTACTTATAACCTCATTGTTTACAATTTATATGATCATAAAAGCTTGTAGCGCAATTTGTAAATAAACTACTACCAATTTAATCATGTAAATTAGATCTGCTAAGTTCATTATATTTTATTTTAAACCATTTAGCGCGACAAGCTTTTATGATCATACAAATTGTAAACAATGAGGTTATAAGTAGATAGTTACAATTTTTAAAGAAAAATTTATTTTCTTCTTTTTAGAGCGCTTAAATAAAAGCTTTTACTAAAAAATATTTTTTTCTTTTAATTTATTTTAACCTAAGTTTCTTATATTAATTTCTAATATTAATTATCTTACATTTAATCTGTTTTCAATTCGTGTATCTTGCCAAGAGACGGCTCCAACTGTATTAAAGTATCTGCAAAATTCTTCTCTAATAAAGAAACTTTCATTTAAATACGTCATTTCAGTTGACTCTAATGGCGTCAACTGATTGTTTGCCACTTGTCTTAAGTTCCTGTCTGTTGAAACATTGAAATATCTATCTATTCGTTTTTCGATAAAGTAGTTATGTAGAACACAAGTTGCTTTAATGATTTTATCAACCATATCAATCTTACATTCTAATGGTCTCTTGTATACTCTCCAACGAGATGATAGCACACCAAATGCGTTTTCTACAATCCTACGTGCTCTACAAAGTCTGTAGTTAAAAATTCTACGACTCTTTGACAGCATATCTTTAGGATATACGCGCATTAAATTCGGCAACAGCGGAAAGGCTTCGTCGCCAATAAAAACGTAAGGCATATTTAGTCCGCCAGAAGTTAAGGGCTCCTCTTCAGGCAATCGTAATTGACCATTATGTAATCTTTTTCCAAATTCGCTTTTCGAAAAAATTCCACCGTCGCTGAATCGTCCCTTGGATCCCACATCTATAATTGTAAATTTTCGCCTTGCGTCGGCTACTGCGAGTAGCACTATTGAAAAAGTTTTTTTGTAATTAAAATAATCAGATCCAGAATTAGGTGGGGCCTTCACAGTCACATGCTTCCCATCGATCGCGCCGCAACAATGATCGAATTGACACATTTCTTTAAAGTCGGTTGCGATATCTTTCCATGTTTCTTGCGTTGGCTCTGATAAAACTTTTGGCTGAAGGTACTTCCATAAAGCATCGCATACTTCTGTTATAATATTAGCCACAGTAGATTCTCCAATTCTGTAACTGAAGGCTATATTCCTGAATGAATCTCCAGTTGACAAGTACCTGTAACATAAACAATTCTATTTACTTTTGTTGCAGTTAAAGAAGCAAAAACTTTATGGAAGAAGCTTAGGGATGGACATCGTCAAGCCACGGGTACTAGAAAGAAAACAACTTCAGGTCAAGCGTCAAATAACACCCCAAAATGGAAATATGAAGACCAGATGTCATTTTTGCTTCCTAATATGAGAAATAGACCTGTGTATACAAATATACTCACAAACACAATGAATGAAGGTAGTGAAGCAAGTAATGACTCGGAACTACTTAATGCATCAACCAGTGGAGAACAGCAAACTGCTTCTGTCATTGGCAATGAAAATTCTCAGCCTCGAAAAAGAAATAACAAATCTATTGTAAACATATTAGAACAGGACGTAAAGAGAAGAGAAAAAAGAGCAGTTGAGAGAGATATGTTGAGGAAACAAATCCTGGAGAGTAATTATAAAAATGTATCATCGAGCAACAAAAGCATGGAAAAGTTTTTCATGAGCATGTGTGATGCCACATGTGAGCTACCTGAGCATCTTCAAATGAGGATTCAGAGAAAACTATTCAATATAGTAATGGAAGCTCGAGAGCAAAATTTGCAAACACCAAGTTACCCGAGTCCAGGACATGCTACAAATTACAATATGTCGCCGGCCAGCTCTCTGAATTTGCCGATGCGTGCTGTTAGCCCTAATTCATTGCGCTCGAACTCGGCAAGCTCTGATTATTTAAATTCGCCTGTCTATTATTCATTACAAAGTCCACCGACGGCATCCAGTACTCCAATGATGCCACCAAACACTAATGATACGGAATTGATTCGTCAGTTTTCACAACAAAACACAGATATGTCTACCGACGCACATTCCTCTGGACATGATGTTAATTCAGTACAAAATCCATCACCGGAATCTAATTCTTTAATGACACCGCACAACACAACTGACATTTCTACTCATGAAGACATCCGTTCCTATCTTGTGAACTTTGAGTTGACAAAATATAATCAATAGTGTCATTACACTATTGATTATATTTTTTTACCAATGACTGTAAAGTGCTTATTGAAATCATTATTACAATAAGCACTTTACAGTCATTGGAATAAGCGATTAAAAATTTAATGAATATTTTATACTTTCATTTCATTCTTACCTTAAGCACACAGCAAGTCGTTCTTCGGAAGATATACTTTTTCGCATGTGGGTATTATTTTTCTTAATATCTTCTTTAATTAGATCATGAAGTTCGGAAAAGGTTGATCTTGACTCCCGGAAATAATCACAAAATTTTCCGTCAGATAATTCATCAAATATTTTAAACTCTCCGGAAATTTCCTTATACTTTATGTGATCTTCAATCCACATCGTTCTGTTTTTGGCACATGTGGCAATACGCGCGTCAAAATCACAATCCAAATCATCTTCTGATGAACTATCTAGTAGATCTAATAGTAAGTAACTCGACGGGTCCATAGTATTATAACATTAAAAATAAGAACACCCTTTATAACACTTTAGCAGCTGGAGAGTGTGTCAATCGGGACGTATGCCAATGAAATGAAGGGAAAGATACATTACATTACCTGTTGTGTGTGTGATACATTAAGATAATTTAAAGCTATACATCCCGGGATGTAATGTACATTAATATACATTATAGCTGCTGTGTGTGAAGCCCTTTATTTATAACAGATTAGTTAAACTCTTTAAATTTCAAGAAAGTTCAGTTCGAGAAACAAAAAATATTCTCATGAAGTCTATCCTAACGTGGACATACGAAGAAGCAGAAAACATAATAAAAATACGCAGGTAAATGTACAAGTAATACATTAATTCATCACCCCATCATCCATTATCACATCATCAATCATTTTTACACTTTCAATACCATTCACTGTTTTTGTCTTAGATGTTTTATTGTTTTTATTTTATTTTCGTATAAGTATGTAATTTGGTTTATTCTGTTGCTTTAAAGCTTTATTGTTTTAAAACTCTTTTTTTGTACACACAGGGCAGGCAATGCCTAGTGTGGGGGCCCGAACTTTTGTATTACGAGTAGTATAATACTAATTTTATATACTAAATTTTATACTAAATTCTTTCAAAAAATCTTAATACTACACTAGTATTAAGATTTTTTGCAAGAAATTTGAAATTTGAAAATTTGGTAATGTTGGTATGGTTTAATGGTTGGTATAATAATGGTCATGAAGTTGTAGGTAAAAAATGGAGCCCACACTTGGCACAACAGCTTGAGTCAAATACCTACTCTTCTCTGTGGGCCGATCTCTCTTTTTAGTCAGACCTTCTCTTTCTAGAGGTTACCTTAGTTAGAAAGAGAGAGCCTGCCCACAGAGACGCGATTGTGATACATATAACTGGTATGCTTCAAGTAGGTAGGTATTCGAAGTGTCGACTCCATTTTTACCTTTAACTTCATGGTAATGGTAGCGTTTGTTTGTGACGTTTTACGTTTTCGTTATTCGGAATTCGGACCGCGGTCTATATATTACATATCTATATAGCAGTCTATTTACACTAATATTATTAGAGTTAATTTGTATCTAGAACTCTAGAATTACAAACATACACAAGTATAGTATTTATTATAATATTCTTATGTGAACTTGGCGGTTAATTTACAGATTTATCGAAAACTTACAAAATCTTTATTACTTACACAATAACTTGTTTCTGGAAAATGTTTTTTTGAAGTTGTTTATTTCTTGATATTTTTAAAAAATACTCGTAAGTTGTTTTAATTGTTTCACTTGAAATATTCCTGCTGTTACTATTTACTTGTAGTTGAAAAACAAACATTTAAGGTTTTCAAAGCCATGTGGCAATGCCAATTTATTTTGTCGATTCGTGCTTTTAAAATACAGCAAGCAGCAAGAAAAATAAGTTATAAATGGGACCAAATTAGTTGCAACTATAACCATTGGAGCTGATTACTTTTTATTATTCAAATCTCTATTATGTAAGTACCTGTTACATTTGAAATAAAAGAATTGTATCTTTTATAGTTCTTCTTTCCTGATTTAATTCAGTTATATCTATTGGGTCATTAGCCTGAAGAAAAACAATTCAAAGAAGTTAAAATAATGTAGAATAATATACACTGAAAATCATAATGATTCATAATCATACTCTAGGTATTTTACTTTAATAAAAGTAGAATAGTTTATGATTATGAATAAAAATAAAATGGTGTATGATTATGAATTTCAAAATGATATCCATAATCATAAAACCATTCATATCACATAGGTACCTATGGAATCTGCTATTTTGAGATCCATTCTTATCAAAGATGTGGTCTTTTCGAGATCAAGGTATTTGATTTTCTTCTTGTGAGACGTATCAATATGGTTGTTCAGATAATCACTTGATTTCCTTCAGTCTTTCCGAGATAAATGGATTTTCTGCAGATATGGTTCTTCTGAGATCTGAATCTTACGTTGATTCAGTGGTTTTCACAATATAGGTAAGAAAAAGTTTTATTGTACTTACATTAACTAGTGTCATTTAGATCATTGTTGAGCAAAAATTGACAAAAGTATCATGAACTGCGGCAACCCTTTAAGAGTATCTATGAATTTAATGAACATGTTGGCTCCTAAAATCCTCTACTTTTAGTACAAGTGGGTGAAGTAGACCAAATAAAAAAACACAGGAAGGAATATCGAAAGATGACAATTTCGGATTCCAGACAGATTAAGATTATGTTATACTATCAGCGCCCCGCGGTTTTACCCGCGTAGTACCCGCTCCCGTCAGAATGCGTAGCTCGTAGTGTCATACAATCACGGCACAATTCAGCATTGTGTGTTAAAAAATTAAGTAACAAAGCCATCTATTGGTAGGATTTGTGACTACAAAAAGTTACAATAAAACATACGATTACTTATACACAATCCCATAGGAATTTCGGGATAAAAAGTATCCTATGTGTTATTCCTAGTTATAAAGAATATCTGTACCAAATTTAATGAAAATCGATACAGTAGTTTTTGCGTGAAAGTGGAACAAATATCCAAACTTACAAACATCCAAACTTTCCCGTATATAATATTAGTAGGATAATCTTAATGGAAATTTGGAATCGAAACAAGTTGATTTTGCAAAAATAAACCAATGATAATATAATAACACCATGAGATAATGTTGCTAATAAGAATAAAATTCTGGAAATGTAATTTCTTTACATTAGTTGATTGTTATCAGCAACATTATCTAATCAACAGGTTCTACATGTACTGGTGCACCATCATTTACACAACTTTACAGAAGAGCAATCTAAATGTTCTAATAGTTGTAACTTTAACATAACTCAACATAGGTATATAAAGTATTTGAAATTTTGAGATGTTTTACTTGAATATTATTGGAAAAGACTGCATTCAAAATTTTGAATTATTTTTCATACTTTAGTTAGAAAATAACTTCATTTGAATTCTAGTTACATGTTTATCTCAAAGTGTTACAATGTGTATACTGGTGTCAGTGAGACTACCAGTTTTAAGTGTTATTTATTAATTTACATTTAACAAAAGTAATTAAATGATAAATCATTAGTTAAAATATATTTTGCTATGGAAAAGATTGAATATGGAAACTAATATTATTTAAAATATTTCTTTTTGTTCAACTCTTAACACTTACAATACTTAGTTCTGAAGACTACTACTATTTGTACCAGTCATCCATGTTCTACTTAATTAATAAGATTCATATTTTCATGGTTATATGAAACAAAAATATTGTTCAGAATTCTAATAGTTTTATTCCTAATAATATCCATATACAAATTAAAGTTTAAACATTGTACTTATATAATTGAAACATTCTATTTGAGTCACATACACACTCTAGCTAACTGTATTATCAGGTAGTATATTAATAATTCAGTTAGCTTTATTACACAATAACTTAAGTAAAGGCTTATTTTAAGCGTTGTTTAAAGGTAATCAGCGGCTTCTTTATAAATTATCACAATAAATTGAACTACTTAATTCTTAATTTTCAGAGGAGGTTAAGAACTAATTGTTATATTTTTTTTAGTAATTGTCTACATTATTCACTTTCAAATGAGACTTTTTCATCTCCCTAGGATGTTTACATGGTTTATAAAATAGTTTATTAGGATCATTTTTATCAACATGCACTTCTTTTATTTTGTTCTCCTTGAGTATATACACCCTTATTTTGAAATGATGGGACTTATTAAAATCAGAATATCTGTAGCAGTAACTGAATCCATATATCCAATAAGAATATCAAAAATGATAGCCGATTACTTATCTTTAAAAAATACTAAATAAATGCCGTATTACCAGACGGCACACTAGCTATCAAGTATTCTGTGACGGCTCGGGTCGATGACCGCGCTCAGTTGTGTATCGCAGCGTTCGCCTGTTGTTCGGGGGTCCCGTACGTTGTAGCGAATGGTCGCTGTGGCGAAAATTTTTTGGCGTGGTACGTTGGAGCGAATGTCACCAGGGCGAATGACACTGGAGCGACGAACGTTGTGGCGAAAATGTTTGGAATTACATAATATGCTACTTTACAACTATAAAGGTGAAATAAAGGACAGAAAGTAAAAGTTTTAGTTTAATCAACAAAGAACAAAAAATATACTTACAATATTAAATTGTTATTAAATTAAACAAAATTCTTACTGCTTTTTATTTCTATGTAACATTACGCTAAAACCTATAAAATACGAAATCGGGGATTTTTTGTTCCTTTTGAGTGCGCTGCGGGCGCTGCGGAAACTGTTACAGTTGCGCTAAAAAAATGTCTTTTAAGGTTGGCTCACCATAACCCTTTTTATACTTATTTTTAAAATGCCACAGAATACAAAAAATAAAAACAAAATGAACACCGTTGATTTTCTATTCTATGAGCTATAGCATTAAATACCCCATTATAATAGTTACTACGACAAAAGGGGGCAGTATTAATACAAACGGGTATTTAATGCTATAGCTCTTATAAAATCAACAGTGTTCATTTTGTTTTTATTTTTTATGATTTCTGTAATGGCTTTTGCTTGTAGTTTTGTTTTTTTTTTCGGAGGTGTTTGAGGGATTCTACCCAGAATTCTTTCAATTTTATGAGCAGTTGTGTTCTGCTCTTCAATTAGTTTTTTTTATACAGCCGTAGAGCCCTAGCTTCTTGTTGTCCAATAAGGAATTCCATCTACGATGGAACGCTTCCACACTATTCTGAGTCCTTGGAAGTTGTAAATCATTATTTCTTTCAACAGACCATAAAGCAGGTGGAAACAGGGGTTGTAAACGTGATGGTTGTCCTGTTTCCATGTACAGTTTTGCTATCTGATTTTAACTCTCCCAAAACATAATATTTTTCGAAGTAGTTAGATTTTAATTATACTTTCTGTCCTTTATTTCACCTTTATAGTTGTAAAGTAGCATATTATGTAATTAAAACATTTTCGCCACAACGTTCGTCGCTCCAGTGTCATTCGCCCTGGTGACATTCGCTTCAACGACCTTTCGCTCCAACGTACCACGCTCAAAGTTTTCGCCACAGCGACCTGTCACTACAACAACGTCATTCGCTACAACGTTCGTCGCTCCAGTGTCATTCGCTCTGGTGACATTCGCTTCAACGTACTTTCGCTCCAACGTACTACGCCAAAAAATTTTCGCCACAGCGACCATTCGCTACAACGTCATTCGCTACAACGTACGGGACCCGTTGTTCGGTGTAGAATAACAATAAAATTCGGCGGGATTTTGAAAAACTTTGACTTATATACTTTTTAAATAAAAGCAAAAGATAAAAACTAACTTCACTATTATATTGTCACCCGTCGTTTATATTAGCTGTGTGATTAAGTATCTCAAATTCAAAATAGGGGTGTATATGTCAAGAGATAGTCATGCTAACAAACGACGCGTTAGAACCCGTCCTCGCACTGCGTGATATGTGTGAGTACGGGTCGTGTATTATTGTAGTCAAATTGTCAATGTGTGAGTGTTTGGTGATGCCGGCTAGGCTTGTTCTTGCTCGTTCACTATAGTGAGCGCTCCGAACTAGTTCCATTTTACAAATGAACTAGTTCGGACAACTAGTTCTATTAGTTCTTTAGTTCATTTCTCTCACTCGTTCTGTCACGAACGATGATACGCATTGAGTTCGCTTGGTTAAGCGGTCTTCTAGTTCTATTAGTACAAGATGCATACTAATGTAGTTCAATCGAAATGTTTCGTCATAGAGTCTAGTTGTGTACGAATAAAGAACTAAAAAATAATGTTCCGCCTTATATGTTACCAGATAAGGTCGTAAATTGTTTTTATGAATTACAAAACTGCTTTAACGGTCATGAGTGGGAACTGGGTACGCTTAGGAACTAAAGGAACTATTTCTCATCGCTGATCGGTCGCCTCAGCCGGTTCTCTGATCTTAATAGTTCAATGAACGAACTATTAAGATTTATGTGCGTATGGATTGAGGAGCCAAATCATAGTTTTAAATTAAAATCATATCCTTATTTAGTAGTAAAATGACTGATTTTGTGGGACAGACGCTGGATTTTGTAGCAGGATAGGTAAAAAAGTTACACCGGTGTAAAAGTGGCTCCTCAATCCAAACATCTGAACTGAGGAGCCATCCGTATCTCGCAAAGTAACAAAAGTAGGTGTTTGAAATTTTTATACCATTTAGTAGTAATTATGTATGGTGCCTACAAAAAATCTGGATCCAATACCATTGAAACTTTAGGAACTATAATACTGTTAGTATGGCTCCTCAATTCATACATCGGAACGTAATTTGCTATGAAACTGATTGTTTAATTAATAAATCGGCTTCATGATTATTTAGTAGTAGTTGTGTATGAATTTGTAGCATAGGACTTTACTAGCTACAGTTAATGAATTTAGTAAAAGAACGTATTTTATTTGGCTCCTCAATCCTGACGCTCGGCATATAAACAATTGATTGTACTTGACTGAGATTACAGCGAAATCAAGGTCAAGAAGCACTAACATTTAGTAGCTAACTACTATTAAATGATTATGTATAATTCATTACTGTACCTATTAGGAAACCAAAAAAAATATTATTTTAAATATTGTTTAAGAATTCGCTTGTTAGGGTGACCATAATACGAAATAAGCCAGGATAAATAGGTTTATAAATTTATTTTTAAACATTGACTTTTAGTACAAATTAAGTAAATGTAGATTAATTACAAAGATGTAGTGAATGAATAAATTTTAAAAAAAAAGTGATTCAAAACCTAGTCAATTTCGATGTAAGTTAATGAATGTATTAATATTGACTGGGCACTACTTATATGAACTTTCGAATTAGTGTCCAAATCATCGTAACAATACATCTGATTCTTTGTCGGATAGTGACATTTATAGTGGCCCATGCCAACGTCGCTAATTGCAGGTATAAATTCTACAGCGCCTATGAATGTATATGATCTTCTTGATATCGTTATATATTCTGGTATCTCGTTTACTTGGAACTTTTTACCAACATTTAGCTCAAATGAAATTGTGTTTGATAGTGTAAAACGGCACACTGTTTGTTCGTTACATAAAGTACAAACTGTTTCTTCGTCTGTAACACAAGTTGCATCTTCCAAACTTTGGATTCCAAAAACAGAAATTATGTTCAGGTTTATAGGCAAAAATGCGACCTTTCTTGATACTGATGGGAACTGGCATAAATTGTTAGCACACGATGACACATTACAAGCACAGTAGCCTTTTTGTGTATCGAAATACAGCACGCCAATTTCAGATCTCATTCTGTGTACATCAATATCATTAGAAACAGGATCTGATAAAAGTTTAATATAGTGTGGGATTAAATCATCCGAGTACATGTGCAGTCTTTGTTGGAAACTTTTACTTTGAGTATATGCCATGCTTAACAAATACATAACTGAATCGAAGGCACAAGTGTTTCTCAAAACAACTTTAGTACAACTTTTGCCAAAGGGTGCAGAATCACATAGGTTGCCATTTTTTACAAATTTTATTTTATTTGTTGTTGGATTACTTTTGGCCTCACCCCTCCAATTTTCCACAAAAGAAGGACGGTCAGAAAATATGGATTCAGATGCAAATGATCGATTAATTATTTTTGATTCCAATGGCTTAGATAATTTTATTTTTTTACCTTCTTTTGGGATTTAATGTGTGAAATCTTCTTTTTTCAAGATCGTTTAGTTACTTTGTTGTGTATATCTATTCTTATGATAGGTGGATTTTTAAATAGAAACTAGTCTTGACACAAACTAACACGCATTTATTACATAACAAGATGAATTAACAAAACAAATGAGTTAAGTACTAATGAACAAACAACGATCTCATTAATATTAAAGTGACCGATACAACGATATCAAATACGAATCAACGTTCCTATCAATCGTCCATTATATTCCGATGCCTGAACCGAACTGTCATGGCGTCTCTCCAGTATGTCCCTCTCCGCCGGGTGCGCCGGATCACGTGATGCGCGTAGGCCACGCCCACTCTTTCTTTCTCTTCTAACACGGCCTCTCCTGACAGGAGACCGTCCTCGGACTCCATTTGTCGTTCAACTAGGAAGGCTTGGCAATGTACGTTCAGGAATAATGCTTCTCAGAGTTCCAGACGTACTGGTTCACTGGCGTCACCAGGAACCCCATCTCCAGAAGGTTGGGAAATGTTAAGACAGGTACGCTGCATAATCTCATTGTTTGCATCTGCAACGGTAAAACACAGCACAGAAAGGTTTTCTATGGCAGAAGGGCGTAAAACAACACAGTCAAGACAATGTTTGCCATACAAACATGTCCCATCAACTCATCAGAGGCCAACCCGTGACATAACTCTGCGTGTATCACAGCTTCAGGACCACAAGTCTGAGCTTCTCCAAAGTGGTGTCGAACCCAGGGCATGTTCCATATACTAGAATCGCATATCTGACCTTGCAGTGAGTCACAGACTACTTTGTTTAGTTACACGCGCTCGGCCACTCCTGCCATAATTGAACACACAACTATTGAAATTCGATTAAAATGCAAAATAAGTCAAACTGAACATTAAATTTCGCTAATTTTGTGGGTATCTCGTAAAAATAAGGTCTATAAGTTGACCGTTACTCAGAACAAAATAGGTTCGGTAATGGAGCTGGTGTTTGATTGTTCACGTTTGTTGTTACAACCATTCAACATTAGTTTCTTGAAGCTCTAGTAATGATCATTTAGGGCCAGAACAGTAATAAAAACGATACAGCTCACCATTTCACATAAGACCCGTTGTTTCTTTGTTTGTACCGTGCTCACGCAGCACGTCACGCCGTCGCACCATTGTGCGCCGTTGCGCTGCGTCAAGCCGCCTCGCCACCTCCGCCGCTGGCAGCTCTCGATGCGGATCATGTTCAGCACCGACCTGCACTATCGCTCAACAACCGAGCCTCGGCTCCCCGACACCTGTGAGCACGAACGCCTTACTACTCGGTTCTCCAGTTGATGTACACACCTTTCCGTGTTTAAGCTGCCAGATGTTAACTTCTAAGGTGGGTATGTCTTTGGCACTATCCGACCTTGCGATCGAACAATAAACTTACTAAGAGACAAATTACGTATTACGTGTCGTACGTGAACGACGCCTACTGACGTTCATAACATGTTCAGTATCATCTGATAAACGTCGTGATGATAACATGTAAGTAAATTTCTCAGATTCGTGTTAAAGCCTGAGTTACGTGTCGTACATGAACGACGCCTACTGTATGTCGTTCACAACATGTTCAGTATGATCTGGTACGCGTCATAATGATAACATGTAAGTAAATTTCTCAGTTTCATGTTATAGCCCAAGGCATACATCTAAAATCATAAAAGAAAATACTTAGCTCAAATAGTAGCGAACGTGCCGCAGATCCCTGCACTCGGGATGACTCTCAGTCCATTTCGATGGCGCCCACGAAGGCAGCACAGGTCTGAGGACACCACCCTCTCTTGCCAGGCTCGCCACAACATCACACGTTCCTCTGCAGCCCTGGTCTTCCTCAGGAACCAGCCAGCAACACCATCTCACATAAACAGCAATCAAGCAAAAAGAAACAGAAAAAAGGATGGTATCTCCCATAGCAAGGCTATGCTAGCCAATTATAGTCTGCCAGCACACGTCATAGATAGCTGCCATAAAGCAAGCACATGAGGCTATCAAGACACACAACACACATCATAGGTAGCTGCCATAGGACAAGCACATGAGGCTGTCAGAACACACAGCACACGCCATAAGTAGCTGCCATAGGACAAGCACATGGAGGCTATCAAAACACACAGCACACGCCATAAGTAGCTGCCATAGGACAAGCACATGGAGGCTATCAAAACACACAGCACACGCCATAAGTAGCTGCCATAGGACAAGCACATGGAGGCTATCAAAACACACAGCACCCGCCATAAGTAGCTGCCATAGAGCAAGCACATGAGGCTATCAAAACACACAGCACACGCCATAAGTAGCTGCCATAGGACAAGCACATGGAGGCTATCAAAACACACAGCACACGCCATAAGTAGCTGCCATAGGACAAGCACATGGAGGCTATCAAAACACACAGCACCCGCCATAAGTAGCTGCCATAGAGCAAGCACATGAGGCTATCAAAACACACAGCACACGCCATAAGTAGCTGCCATAGGACAAGCATATGGAGGCTATCAAAACACACAGCACACGCCATAGGTAGCTGCCATAGAGCAAGCACATGAGGCTATCAGAACACACAGCACACGCCATAAGTAGCTGCCATAGGACAAGCACATAGAGGCTATCAAAACACACAGCACCCGCCATAAGTAGCTGTCATAGAGCAAGCGCACGTGGCTATCAAAACACACAGCACACACCATAAGTAGCTGTGAGGCAAGCATACATAAGCCACAATGTCAAGGGATGCGTAAGTCACAATCTCAGGGCAAGAGTAAGTCACAATGTCGGGTTGTAAATAACAAGCTGCCGCAATGTCGAGGCAAATGTAAGTCACAATGTCGGGTTGTAAATGATGAGCTGCCATAATGTCGGGGCAAGTGTAAGTAACAATGTCGGGTTGTAAATAATGAGCTGCCGCAATGTCGGGGCAAGTGTAGATCACAATGTCGGGTTGTAAATAATGAGCTGCCGCAATGTCGAGGCAAGTGTAAGTCACAATGTCGGGTTGTAAATGATGAGCTGCCGTAATGTCGGGGCAAGTGTAAGTAACAATGTCGGGTTGTAAATAATGAGCTGCCGCAATGTCGTGGCAAGTGTAGATCACAATGTCGGGTTGTAAATAATGAGCTGCCGTAATGTCGGGGCAAGTGTAAGTAACAATGTCGGGTTGTAAATAATGAGCTGCCGCAATGTCGTGGCAAGTGTAGATCACAATGTCGGGTTGTAAATAATGAGCTGCCACAATGTCGGGGCAAGTGTAGATCACAATGTCGGGTTGTAAATAATGAGCTGCCACAATGTCGAGGCAAGTGTAGCTCACAACGTCGGGTTGTAAATAATGAGCTGCCACAATGTCGTGGCAAGTGTAAGTCACAACGTCGGGTTGTAAATAACGAGCTGCCGTAATGTCGGGGCAAGCGTAAGCCACAATGTCGGGGCTATGTAGATAACCAGCTGCCACAATGTCGGGGCAAGCACAAGCCACAATGTCGGGGCTATGTAGATAACCAGCTGCCACAGTGTCGGGGCAAGCACAAGCCACAATGTCGGGGCTATGTAGATAATCAGCTGCCACAATGTCGGGGCAAGCACAAGCCACAATGTCGGGGCTATGTAGATAACCAGCTGCCACAGTGTCGGGGCAAGCACAAGCCGCAATGTCGGGGCTATATCGTCGTACGGGGCAGCAGCAATGCGCTGCGACTGCCACCGCCACAGGCGATCGCGCCGCCATCACAGGCGACCGCGCCGCCATCAAGGCGACTGCCGTTGTCGCGTCACAGGCGACTGCCGATGCCGCCGTCACAGGCGACTGCCGATGCCGCCGTCACAGGCGACCGCGCCGCCATCAAGGCGACTGCGCCGCCATCACAGGCGACTGCCGTTGTCGCGTCACAGGCGACTGCCGATGCCGCCGTCACAGGCGACCGCGCCGCCATCACAGGCGACCGCGCCGCCATCAAGGCGACTGCGCCGCCATCACAGGCGACTGCCGTTGTCGCGTCACAGGCGACTGCCGATGCCGCCGTCACAGGCGACCGCGCCGCCATCACAGGCGACCGCGCCGCCATCACAGGCGACACTCGAGCACAGCCGCCAGTAGCTGCTGGGGTTCCGTGCCCCACGTTGCATGTACCGTGTCGGGTCGAAACGATTCAGCGTCGACGCCCGACCGGTGGTACCTCCGAACATAACAAATCAAACACAACAAATTAGCAAACCTCTTTTACATTGGTGGGTCTCGAGGACATTACCATCACTTCAGTTTTACTAAAGCTCGGCCTAACCTGACCATATCCAATAACATGACCTAAGTAAAGCACAACTCGGTATCTTAAGAGGTACATTTCTCAACTTTACTTAAACATTCAATCTATTCATGCTAAAACAAACAATTAATGCTAATAAAGCCTCATTTTTATCAACAACAACAAAAATTGATTTTTATATTTGTGAACTGTACTACGGCTCTACCGTAGACAACTATTCTCATGAATTCTTATCACACGTTGGAAGTTACATTTCCAAATATAGTTATCACCGATACAATTAAAACATTTGTTCTGCATGTATTACCTAATGCAGTCAGGGGACACAACATAGGTAAAGATCAACCTCCACTGAGTGTTCGGGAAACTCTAATCACAATATCAGGTCCCGATGGCTCTCAACTTAAGGAACCTCATCAAAATAAAAATATTTCAGATACAAAATAAGACAAATGTCACAGCCAAATTTGATTAAAACATCTACATGTACATTTTGTACAAATGAGAACATCACTATTACTTTAATAGAGTACCTACGACTGTTCCGAACAGATCTAAGCTCAATAGATTTAGTTCAATATGTGTTTTAGTGCTTAAAACAGGCTTCAACGTAAGTATTACACAACATGTCTGTTAGACATTTAAATTTTGTACAAACAAGATCATCACTATAACCTTAATAGGGTACCTAGGGTACCTAAGACTGTTCCTTAACAGATCTAAGCTCAATACGTGTTTTAGTACTTAAAACAGGCCTCAACGTTAACATTAAACAACATGTCTGTTAGACATTTAAATTTTGTACAAACAAGATCATTACTATAACCTTAATAGGGTACCTAAGACTGTTCCTTAACAGATCTAAGCTCAATACGTGTTTTAGTACTTAAAACAGGCCTCAACGTTAACATTAAACAACATGTCCATTAGACATTTACTACAAAACACACAATAGGTATTTTTCATAAATGTTTTTGCAAAACCAACGTTTGATTTGAGACATAGAAATGCTTAGATCTTACTTGAACACAGCTTGAACTATCGAAGTAAGTACATCCACAATCCTGTACACAGCGTCAGCGACTTCTTAGGAGCTGTTACCTCAGTCGCGCCATAACTTTCAGTACCGGGAACAGACACAGACACCTCGACCGGTACCTTCCACTACTCGGGCACAACAGTGAAGACGTAGAAGTATGAACTATGTTCAACTTAACTTTTTCCTGCAAAGTATTTCAAACGTTCAATCATTTCACTAAGTTGGTCGCGGTCTGGGCTATCCAGACGATCCCGTCCGCGAGAATACGCGTGAATCAACGATATCAACGTAGTCTTTCACGCTACACGTAACGAATAACAACTCGATTCAGACTTGTTTTGTTTTCAATAACAAATTCTTAACAAATTGTTCCCGCCGTTGTGTGTGGCGAGGAACCGGGATACTTATATGATTCCTTGTCAGCCTAGCCTTTAGGGCACTTGATTTAATAAAATAATCCGTTACTTGGTGCAAGACTACAAAAACAAAACAAATTGTTAAATTATTAGCAAAAACCGTATTGCTCTCGCTCGCCACATCCGGTTCAGAATCGGTCGGTTGCATCTCTCGTCTCGCACTCGCTCGTCTCGAACAACGCGACGCGCGCGCCATTCATTCGTTCGGGGACGCACAACAACAAGAAATTACTTTTGCGACCATTTGTAAAACACGTAAACACTAAGTAGTTACTTAAAAGCGTGGCAAAATAAAGACGAAATGATATTTAGGGCACGTATATTAAACAACACATCACAAAACTGTCTATAACGTGATTCCTTTCATTTACACGAACACCACACATGATTTATTTTCAAATTTACTTCACGACAACACGGTACAATATGGCGACTGTAAATTCAAAACTCACAAACAAAAATAGTTACGGAACTAATTTTAATAAAAATAAAGGATAGCGAACGGTCAAGACACGAGAATTTTAAACGAATCCCACTTCTGATCTTATGATAGGTGGATTTTTAAATAGAAACTAGTCTTGACACAAACTAACACGCATTTATTACATAACAAGATGAATTAACAAAACAAATGAGTTAAGTACTAATGAACAAACAACGATCTCATTAATATTAAAGTGACCGATACAACGATATCAAATACGAATCAACGTTCCTATCAATCGTCCATTATATTCCGATGCCTGAACCGAACTGTCATGGCGTCTCTCCAGTATGTCCCTCTCCGCCGGGTGCGCCGGATCACGTGATGCGCGTAGGCCACGCCCACTCTTTCTTTCTCTTCTAACACTATACTAATAATAAAACAGTAGAACCACCGCGTCTGTACATTAAATAAATTTACTAATAATCTAAGTTATTGAGATGTTCTTTAAAATTTAGGAGGAATCGTAGTCTTTGTTGTTCTTCGGTCCTCTGATTTCAATCAAAAAATATATTTATCAACACTTCGCTTCCTTTTGACGAGAAAACATTGCTGACAAAAATACTACATTTTGGATTTTGTATATAATAATATTTCATAGATATCAAATTTGACAGAATGTAGAATACTTCAATATCGAATGCTTAAAGGGCATATGCACATAGCGGATTTTCAGGCGTAAAAAAAAATAGACGTAATATTAAAGTGCAGTGTACGTGCGTACTATGTTAAAGAAACATCAACTAAGTGTCTTCCCTTAATAAAAACAATAAAAAAACTGCTGATGGATACATTATTAACATAAATATTTTATTAAATAGTTTAAGTTTAATTAAAATAACTTATTAGCCTTTTAGAAAAATGCATTCAAAATTTTCACCTCAGCCAGAACTTGAACCCGGAACCATGCTGAACCGTAGCACTGCTCTATCCAATTGAGCTACCGAGAAGATTAGATCGTAATATACTGAAGTTCTCAAAATGGTGCATCAGACATAAAAAAAAATATCTACAGCATCGTCGAGGTATCAATTCAATAAACAAAATAGTTTTTGGCTGCTGCTGCCATAACTACGCAATTCTGCTAATGTCAAAGTAGGTAAACGTAAAACAACACGATGGAGATTGGTCATTAAATTTTTTTATCGAGTATAATCCGTCACGGTATCTACGTGAGAGTGAAATACAGGCAGTGTACAAAGGTCCTAAAATGTATGATATTCTTTACACAAAGGTTGGCAGTATTGAGTTTTAAATATATAGGTGCATTCAACCTTCTTTTTGTTAAATCAAGCAAAAATTGTGATATCCATCTATAAATACTTTAGGACAAAAAATAAATGCTTTTAAATTATTGTTCACTGTCTTTGTGTGCTTGCATCATGTACAAAACTTTGTTATATGATAGTTCATATTCAAAGAATTTTTCTATAAACTACATTGATGGTTTTGCCTTCTGGGGCTAACATATATAAATAAATTACTGACCCGTGAGCAGGCCACATATAGTTGGCCATGCTAAAAACAATTAGACCTTAGGTCGACACCAGCGGCCTTTAGTGTCTGACCCTGGGATTTATTTATCGTCATAGCAAATCACGCCACGTCTGGGAATTGGGTGCGCTTGAATTGGAATGGAAAATTGTTAGGGATGAGTGGTATTCTTGGTATCAAGACGGTTTCTTCGACACCACAACCGGTTAAAATTTCTGCTTCAATTATGTTACGTTGTAGATTTATGACCTTTAATCGAGAACCATTGCACAGTTTAGGACTTAAATTACGAATAAGAATTATAGAAACACCGATTTTTAAATTTATTGTATGTGAGGGGTGTCCAGGAACATTTAATGAATTTAGAAATTCTATCGGATAATTTGTGGATTCCTCTTGATCCATCATTCTATTGATAGAGATATACTCTCGACTTCGTCCTTGAATACGCGACAGTATTTCATTATTTATTGCACATGCTTGATCATTTCGAGAAGTTAAAACAGACCTTTTACATAACCAAGTATTGTTCTGATATTTTATATTATAGAAAAATAATTGTTTTTTTAATAATGATTACATATGATTAAAATAATTTCAACATCCGGTATAGAATTTGTTTGATAACTTTGTAAAAGTCAACTAGGTATGTAAAATAAATAAACCAATTTCCACGCGGACGAAGTCGCTGGTATCAGCTAGTCATGAATAAGATCTTTTGTAGCAAGCACAATTTCCGCTTTTAAATAATTGGAATGTACGTTTATAAATTCGTCAATTCGATATTTCTGTAATTTTGTTTTAAATACAAACTGTTTTAATGTTTTGAAGTGGCTCTCTATTCCAGATGACGATGGAGCCCTATTATCAGTTTTAAACAAAG
Source organism: Timandra comae (assembly GCA_958496195.1). Taxonomy (NCBI): domain Eukaryota; kingdom Metazoa; phylum Arthropoda; class Insecta; order Lepidoptera; family Geometridae; genus Timandra; species Timandra comae. The sequence continues at coordinate 8,613,159 of OY292353.1, read as the reverse complement.
GACATAGCAGATTTGACCATAAGGGAAGTTTCCGAAGAATTCTTTTAAAATCAGATATAAATGGAGGATAAAAATATAAATTCTTTTTAGTTTCTTTAGTTTCCATTGATTGCTTTTTAATTTGAGATACTTTGTCCTCCAACCACATAAAAAAATCAATATCTGCATTCTGATATTCTTCAGTTTCGTCTCTTAATTTATCATCATCCTTAGAACTGACCTCCACCATGTGGTCTAATTCAACATTTTTACATCGCATTTTTAGTCTGGTAACGGCTTGAAAAGCGGAACTTGCAGTTATTGAATCATCGTCAAAATATTGACAAAGACAAACCTTAATCATATCTAAGATGACTTCCTTTGCGGTTTCAAAAACTTCACACTGTTTTAAGAATATAATGCAGCGAATATAAAAATATTTTATAAGTGGATCTACAGCATCAAAACATTTTAAGTTATGTAAAGTTTTTATAAAATGACTAGTGTCAAGTCTAATAAAAGTACAAGGGATTTCTAAAGTATGTCCCTCTAGAATTAAATAAGTTTTTTATATATTCTTTTACACTACTGAACGCCGTAAAAGCTTCTGTGCTAGCTGCGATCAAAGCAGAAGAATCGTCCGAAATAATCTCATGAGGTAATGTATTAACTGCATTCTTCCATTGATTTAGCCAATTTAATATAGATTGCTTGCCGTGTGCATCGGTAACCATTTGTAATATGGGTACAGATTTTAATTTGGGATTTCCTGTTATAAGACCTGCATATAAAAAATAGTCTTTTGGTGATCTTTGTTCCGTCAGGAAGACGCATTGTTTAAACAAATAAGTAGCCCATAGCATCTATTGTCATAGTAACCCTTTCATGTTTTCGTAAATATTCATTATAATATTTAATTTGTTCTTCGCGCCAATAATAAACAAAAAAGTGAGGATGTATACTTAAAGATCGAATTGTATTTAGATATGTACTTTTCGCCATAATCACTAAAGACGTTATAGGATTAGAGTCAAGGTGCTGTCCTCTACGGGCCTCCGATTTAATTTGTCGTAAAGCAGAAAGTGAAGGCAATGCTGGTGTAGATGTTACTTCATTTTCACCTATGTTATCATAGATGTTTGAAGCTAAATCATTATGTACGACTATTGCAGGTTTGTACTGTAAGATTTTCGCTAATTGTTGTCTTTTATATGGTGTTAATTTAAATTTCTTCTTCGGATCGTGTTTGATAGATCTATCTATATTGGTAATTTTACATAAAATTGTGTGAAATTTTTCTGTATTTTTATAACTTTTTATTGTAACACATACTGAACATTGGGAGCAATTTCCTTTTAAAAAGATTTGTTCTCCGACTACTTTTTCTCGTTTCAAAGTCCAAGTACAGGGTAACTTAGTATATTTATAAATTTTTTCTTTTAACATATTCCTCCATTTGATTTTTTTTGAATGTCCTGTATTTCTTATAGGAGGAAGAGCCTGTTCTTTTTTGATATGCGTAAAAAGGCTGAACTTTTTTCCAATCATATAAGTCCATTTGATATGAAAATGTTTTGGTTTCTTTTTGTTTACGCTGTTCAAGATTAACCTCGGAATCAAAATCGTTGGTTTTACGGGTACATGACATGTTTGAAAAACTACTTCTGCTACTATCACTTTTAATAGTATTGCTTTCACTAGTTGTTTGTGGCCCAAAAATTGACTCATAATCTTCAAAAAAATAACGACGGTTACGTTTTAATGATATATACAAAGCTAACGGGGATATTTTATAAACAAATTTTCTAGATATTGTTGAAAAAATTGGATCATTGCTTTTAATGCTAGTATTTTGTAGTGTATCTGCATATTTAGTAAATATTTTTTTTTATTCTAAAGATCCACTTTTGGTTTGCGACCTTTCGACATAACACATTCTGAAATAACAATATTTCTATGTTAACCAGTAAAATTCCAGAAGTTAAAAAAATAATAATTAATAATCTTTACAAATTTAGTTACTTACGGAACAAATAGGAAATCCAATTGCAGTTAATTATGCCACTCACTATGCACTTACTAGCGCAATATAATATTTCTATGAATTGACAATAGTACTCGATGAATACTTAGTTCAATTAGATAATAGAACTTTAGGTTGTAACTATTTATTTTTACTTTTTAACGAAACTATCAAGAAAGCTACGTCGCATGTAACTAAATAAATGCTACTGAGGGAGGTAAGTAAATAATATTAATTTTCAAGTACCCTCAATAAGTATGGTCACCCTTACAAGCGAATTCTTAAACAATATTTAAAATAATATTTTTTTTGGTTTCCTAATAGGTACAGTAATGAATTATACATAATCATTTAATAGTAGTTAGCTACTAAATGTTAGTGCTTCTTGATCTTGATTTCGCTGTAATCTCAGTCAAGTACAATCAATTGTTTATATGCCGAGCGTCAGGATTGAGGAGCCAAATAAAATACGTTCTTTTACTAAATTCATTAACTGTAGCTAGTAAAGTCCTATGCTACAAATTCATACACAACTACTACTGAATAATCATGAAGCCGATTTATTAATTAAACAATCAGTTTCATAGCAAATTACGTTCCGATGTATGAATTGAGGAGCCATACTAACAGTATTATAGTTCCTAAAGTTTCAATGGTATTGGATCCAGATTTTTTGTAGGCACCATACATAATTACTACTAAATGGTATAAAAATTTCAAACACTTACTTTTGTTACTTTGCGAGATACGCCTCATGCTGCATCTCGCCACCATACGAGCCGATGGCTCCTCAGTTTGGATTGAGGAGCCACTTTTACACCGGTGTAACTTTTTTACCTATCCTGCTACAAAATCCAGCGTTTGTCCTACAAAATCAGTCATTTTACTACTAAATAAAGGTATGATTTTAATTTAAAACCATGACTTGGCTCCTCAATCCATACGCACATAACATCTTACTGAATCGGTCGTTCTAGTTCACTGTCAAGAATTCATTCCTAATAGTTCATAGTTCCTGAACTACACAAGTCTAAAGGCTGAAACCAACCGAAGTACACGCACACGCTACGCACGAAATGGGTGGGGGCTACGCTATGTTGAGCTATATCCCCCGTGTATGTACACACGAATATGTAAAGTCATGGTAAGAAATGGTTCGTCACATTATGATCTATTTTCGTTTGCTCAGTATAAGAGACTTAATAGTCCCGTGAAAGGAAAATACATTAATAACATTAATCTAATTAAGAAGGAAACATATTGTAACACGTATATTTAAGCAAGTGTAAATTTTGCTAACTACATATATGCGAAAGCATGTAGTAAATATTTATAATTTGTATTTTAAATAATTGTTATAATTTGTATTTTATATGCACAAACAGTTGTGTTCCGAATAAAATTAAATAAAAAAGAAACAAAGAATATACAAGTCGAATAAATAACCCCCTCCTATTTTTTGGAAGTCGGTTTAAAAAGCAATTAAAATCTCTTTCCTAATAAGAACTTTAAAGTCATTGTGATTAAATAGACCACGAAGGTACGTGTCCGTCTCCATGGCACAAAGAATAAATAGGAACAGAGAGGCAGTTTCTATAAAGGCGTGAATCGAATGCACTATTACTAATATTTTTTATATGTATCATTTAAATATACAGATTTACAATTATGTTACGTAGTATCAAACAGGGTCATAGTTTTTCTTGTAAATACATAATTTGTTTTATTTTATTTTCAAGATATACTCATTAATTTTACGTATGTATTTGTTTACTGGTCTCTATGACAACCTGTATTGGTTTGACTGATTGTCATAGAATACATTTTTATAATATAATAGAATAGTCCATTGAAAAGTTACATTTGCGGTTGCGTTTCTTAGAGGACGCAATTTTATTTTTTTGATGTGTAGGGGGGGTAAGTGTAAAGCTAAAATCAAGTTTGTGGGGTCGCTACCCTTGTCCCACGGCCGCCATCTTGAAAATAGGGGTTGAAACGGTTTTTATAAGTGAAAATGTTCAGAAATTGGAGAAAAAAAAAATATTTTTCGATATAACTTTTTTCTATCATTTTACGAAAAAACGATATCAGACCATTTTTGCAGATCGTTTTTTAAGAAACAACTTTTATATGCAACATTTTTTCATTAAGTCAATAGCTAAGGTTTTACAGCGCTCCGAAGTGAGTACTATTTTTCAGTACTCTTAACTATACATATTTTATACGTGGGTACTAAATAATGTGTCTTCAGTTATTTTTTTTTTTTATTATTTTGTAATTATAATTCTTTTAATTAGTAATTTTGCAATGTTATTAATAATTAATTATTGACTCTTTTCCTCACCACCCACGAGGTAGAGTCTGGAGGCGCGTTTTTTTAACTGAAGATAAACTACTGGAGCTGCTGCTGCGACGACGAACAACATTATCAGTTCGATTGTCCACGTAATAACAATAACACGCAATATGTACAGTAACTTCCGAAACAGTTCGTAAAAATTGTTCATTAACCTCATCATTTTTTGCTACAGCTCGGTCTAGTAAAGTTTTTACACCTTTTGCCTTCACAGTTCTTATTTTATTTTCACCTAAAGGTTTTTTACAAATAAAACAATCACTCATGATGGAATAATAGAAAAAGCACGCTTAAAAAGTCTAAATGCTAATAAAAAAAGAATAGTTTTCACTGCAGTTAAAATCGAGTCTAAAATCATTCGAAATCGTCTTCACAATTAAAAACAGAATAAAATACATCCGCACGTAGAGAAATATGTAGCACAACTAAAAGATATAAGTTGAACGACAACTTCAACACAATATTCTCAGCTATTCGTACAGTAAGAGAGGTTAGAAATAATGATAATAATAATAGCAGCTTTTCTTTTGTTCCCTAATGGTCGCTTGGGTATTTTCTACCTGGACAGCATTCTCGGTAATTTTTTTCTCGAATTTCTGTACATTTTCACTTATAACTTTTTTATTTATAGTTTTACGACAAAAAATTACTGGACCAAAGTTATAGAGAATTTAATTTGCAACAAAAAACGTTAAAAAAAAATTTATCAGATAAATAGTTTAAGAGATATATCGTAAAAGCCGTTTCAACCCATATTTTCAAGATGGCGGCCGTGGGACAAGGGTGGCGACCCCACAAACTTGATTTTAGCTTTACACTTACCCCCCCTACACGTCAAAAAAATAAAATTGCGTCCTCTAAGAAACGCAAGGTAAGGCCTAAAAAATGTAACATTTCAATGGACTAGAACAATTTTGCACGATCTTAGGAAGCTGTCTATCTGTTTCTTTCTCTCTGATCTGTGATGATACACGCGTGTACTTCGGTGGAAACGGCAACACACACGCAGCTGAGCTACGCGTAGCTGAGCGGCGTAGCCGTGGACATAGCGCAGCGGTGGGTTCGCGGCTTAAGGCTTCCAATTGTAAATTTACCTTTTAACGTTATTAAATAAGAGGAATAGTAAACAAAATAGGTTAAATAAAGTAACTATTTTGTAGTTTAGTGTATTATTTATTTTAATAACAAATAAAAAATTACAATTAAAATACTTATCTATACAATCATTATAACATTAGGTAGGTAACATATATTGCTAATTAGGCTAAAACAGTAGTAACAATATTATACTTAATGGCGGATGGCCATTATCTTTGTTACTGGACTCCATATTTAAGTTGCCGAGACGTGGGTAAGCGGGCGAGGAGAGTGAAATACACGTGTAGATTAATCACCACTATAATTCGCACAATATAATTTACATAAAATATACAGTCGATCGGGGTAACTTTGACCCGGTCTGTGGTTTATTTTAAAAATGGCTGTTTTTTTTACCTAATATCTGATAAAAAACGAAACGGTGGGATTAGAACTTAGATTATCTATCCATTAGACATATCATTGATGTTGCGATGTAAAAAATAGTTTCATTGATGATTTTCTATTGGGCCAAAGTTATCTTGAGTTATGGGTAACTTTGTCCCACTTAAATCTTGTGTTGGATTTTAGCTAAAAATTTTTTTTGTCAGTCTGGGTAAGTTTGCCTTCCTGTTTATCAGATAAAGAATATAAATATGACACCATAGACTATAAATCATCCATATAAACCTTTTTAAAAGTATAAAATGAAAGACGAATAAGTTAATGACACCTTTATTTTCCTTTACTCCACGTTCGTAACTGATCTTTCATAACCAGCCCCCCTAGACAAGTGGCAAACGCTCCCAGTCTATTCCTTTTCTCCACAAACGAACGTCGTCTCTAGAACAGCGCTAACTTCTTTGATTTCGTTGGTGCACGTCATTTTTTACAATTGTCAAACAGTACAAAACGTTCCAACTGACATAGCAAGTTAGTAAATGAAATGAGTTTGACATTTGCTTGTGAATAGAAATTACAAATTGGCAGCCAAGTGGCAGTTTGACAAACGTTTTCGGGCCGCGAGCGTATGAATTTTAGCGCATGCTAGGACCATGCAGAAAACTTAAGAAGAGAGAAACGCTAAAACCGCGACGATACTTTATTTGCAAATTTTGTAGTAATGTTTGCATGAATCTTGATATTAACTAATAAATAATATAATTTCGATTAAAAGAATGTTATGTGTTCGTATTTTGACCTTCTAGTTTTTGATAAATATTAAAAATAAACAAACAAAGTAATTTAATTCTTTATTATGATAAAAACTGTGTACATTATCTTTAAAAATCTAGGCTACCAACATGTTTTAACTGCAACTATCTACCTAATGCCTTAATTATTATGTATTTATATTTACTCTAAGTATTTAAGTAAGTATATAATATTCTTTAAGTTCTAAAGTTGTAAAACATAATTTATTTCATTGAAGTTTCGTTTCTTATGGCTTTTGCTGGCGTCAAATCCCTAATATAATACAATGTATAATACCTCTATGGTCAAATCACACCATCCTTTTTTTACAACGCCATCTTTTGGCTCTTGAAAATAATAAATTCTAATAACATGATGTCTAACCTTTGATTATATATTTGTCTGAGTAATGCCAACAAACGACGCGTTATAATTGTCCTCAAATTGCGGGATATGTGTGAGTACGGCTCGTTTATTATTGTATTAGGTATTATGTCAATGTCAATATACCTAATTAAATAAAGTAAAATAGTAATTTGTAATAGAAAATAAATAAACTTCAATTGAACTAATATAACATAATTTAACAGCGCAAACCGGCATAAATAATTATTTTTCATGAGCGTTATCCATAAGTCATTCAAATAACACTGATGTAAACAAGAAGTGAGTCTACCAAATATAGTAGACTTTATTTGACCCGTTTTAGTACGGCCAATTTTGCATCTAGACAAGTATATAATCAAAGTATCTAACAATAAAACCGTTAGACAAGACCACTGACTTTTACCTTTAAACGAATAGACTATGCGTTCATTATGTTTTTGTACACTTGGCTACCAATTGACAACCTATTGCGCCACGGGGCGAGGATTTGGCATATATTTGGAGCGTTCGCCAGTTCGCCACAGAACACATTACACAAAGTATCTCTGTGCCATGGAATAATAAACATTTTGTTCATAATTTATTTAACTTTAAAATTTATTTTTATTCTGTCAAATAATTATTCAAGTATTTATTACTATTATAATCTATTAAAAAACTAAATTTTTTGTACATTTTATAAACTTTGTGCAATTCAAATTATGAACTTTGATTTTACTAGTATAATATTATCTGTGGTTTTACTATGAACTACAATTTAATCTTTAATATTAATATCAATAGCAATAAAACGGAAAATAAATGTTAATAATTATATTTTTTGAAATTAATATTGACACAAACGTGAACAATTTGAATCAAACAAATCAATCATTCACCATTTTGAATGAAAAATGTACTACTGTGGCATTTCCTTGAAGTTTCCTTGCGACGAAATCCGACGAATAGATAAATGACCACTTGTCTTCCAACTTCACGTTTCGTAACGCGGCAAAATTACAAGTCGTAAGCAAATATCAATTTCATTCATAAAAACGAACTTTCTGTTCTATACGTCTAATGTAATTGCCACTTGTCTAGGGGGGCAGATACGAACAAGGATTTTTTTTTCTTGTTTGATAACCAGTTACGAAAACGGAATTTATTTGTCGTTTTCGTAACCATGGTTCATAACCAGCTACGAAAATGGATTTTTTTTTCTCAGTTCATAACCGGTTATTAATTAGGAATATATTTTTCCACTTTCGTAATCGAGTTCATAACCTGGATTTTCTCAATAATCGTTTGCCCTTATACTTACCTACAGCGGTCTGCGTGACTTTTGCCAACCTTCCCAGTTTATCTCAAAAATCGTAAAAAAGTTGAAAAACTGAGAAAGTTAGTGATGTGGTAGTACTTATAGTATGAATATACGATTAATTTACCGAAAGAAGAACTAGGGGGATTAACTCATCAAAAAGTTGGCGATAGTTACGCAGACCATTGACATTGAATAAATAGGTCTTACTACTATATGATAAAAACTTGCAATGCAACTGGCTGATAACAAAATGCATCTATCATACTTACTTATAAGAGTTCCAAATTAATCTCCCCACAACAAAAAGTCATCTACTATTTTAAAATAGCTCGTTTTTTAAACGACTTGATCAGACCTTAGATACTTTTAAAATATCAGGCTTACAAGGCCACTTCCAACCATCGACAGCCTATTGCATAGTGGATATCCTTATTGTTTGTCCGTCAATCTTTATAATTCTACCAGGAAACAAAGATCCTTCACACGTAAATATGCAATAGTCACTCGTGCTCGGTTTTTCTTCCTTCTTTTCTAGTCTTTTCTCAATAATGATGCTTTCTTCAATTTTGTTCTCTGCAGTACGCCATCGTGAACTTCATATTCTTCTAACATCATAGGAACTTCTAAATTTTCATTTATATTTTCGTCTCTAATTTGGTTGTGAACTTCTGCTTCCACAGTGATAATATTGTGATCTTGAAATTCTGTATGTTCTGGTGACATAGTAGATGTTGAAGATTCGGGGTGCGGTAAATCAGGTAAATATGTTGAAGCTGGTCTCTTTTTAGTTTGCTTTTCTTGTTTTTCGATCCGATTGTCCTACCTTTTTTCTTTCCTGCTTGCTCTTTCATTTCTAATTCTGATCTTCGGCGGTTTTCAAAAAATTTCTCCACTTCTACAGATACGCTTTTGCCAGGTATTTGAAACTTTTTCTTCTGTTTTATCTCTAAGTCACTGTCTCGTATTTCAACTATGAGAAGAAACTGACTTAATTAAGTCAACAGGGTAACATTGACCCGGGCCAAAGTTACCCAGTTTTCATTTAGAAATAACCGATTTTGAGAAAATTCTAAATATTTGGTAAAATAATAACTGAATTATAGAAATAAATGTGAAAAAATAATAGCCAAACCCGAATATTATATAATTCAAGTCAACTCACCTAGAAATAACTTTATTTTCTTCCAAATTTATTACATTTTAAGAGCAACCACAAACCGCGCCAAAAACTTCAAATGCAAATCTTCTATTTTTTAATTTTATGTCAATGTGACGTGTCTGTTTTTTTTTCTAATGCGTTTACCTTTCTAATATTTTCTAAGGCGTTGTTACGTATCGCGTCTAAATCTAATCTGGGTTCAGGTTCACTATGCGAGGATACTGCTGACGTTCCTAAGGACTGTGCCCGGATCCCGAACATGAGTTCGGTGGGAGAGTAGAGCCAGTTACTCTAGACTTAGTGGTATTCAAAGCTAGCTGAACTTCGGGCAGTTCATCGCGCCACGTTTTATTTGCATCGTTTTCCACTATTGTGAGTAGACATTTTAAGGTGCGCATTACACGCTCTACTTGGCCGTTGGCCCTACTGGAGCCGGTAGCTATAAAATGGAGTTCTATCGCATGTTCGCCACAAAACCGTTTGAAGTCAGAACTTATGTAACACCTACCTTGGTCTGCTGTTATACGTTTAGGGGCACCGACCAGACTAATCGCTCTTTTGAGTGATTGAATTGCGCTAGCAACATCAAGGGAAGCTGTGTAGTCAAGGAGGACATATATAGTAAATGAATCGATAATTACAGATGCATACTCTTTCCTATCGCTTTTACCGCTTAATTTGTCCGCGATGTCTATGTGTATTGTGTGCCAGGGTGTAGACACTGGGTATAGGATGTAGTCGGACTTGTTGCGCTCCCGAAATCCCCTTTGAAGCTTTACATACTATACACGAATCTACAAATATGCGCACTTGTTTGCACATTTGCGGGAACCAGTAATGCTCATAAATTTTGTCTAGAGTTTTATCTGCACCTAGGTGTTTAATTTCTGTATGGACATGATTAATAAGTGTCCATGTTAGAGATCTTGGTACAACCGGTAACCAATAGCTATTTTTGTTGCGTTCGATTTTTCTATACAGTACGCACGTCATATGTATGAGCGATTGCTTCGGGTAGTTCGTTGTTTTGGTGTTTATGGACAAGGTCACATATCTCATTATAATATTTCATTCCTGCACATAATTTCTAAATTATTGAAGTTTACATGTCCCAATGTACGATGCAATTTCTCTTTCGCAGTCATTTTACTTTTACTTAAATTTGCTTCCATGTTATTCTCATTTACATAGCTTCTCATTTTATATAATCTTTCCTGTTTAATTGCAACCGCTATCACTTTTCTATATGGGTTATATATTTTTGCCAATCGTCCCCTTGACACAATTGAGTTTTTGTCTGTGATTCTTGAGAAACTTAATAAGTTCGCTTTCATTTCTTTAACATATAATATATTTGTCAACATCACTTCTGACTTTTTTCCATAAACTAGAAATTATGCTTTTATATTTCCGACCTTCGTAGCTTCTAGTACTCTTCCATCACCAACTTTAACTTTCACAGGTTACTTCAATGTCTCACAGGATTCATCCGTGTTAATAATATGGTCTGTACAACCGCTGTCAAGTAACCATTCTATTTCTCCTTTTTCCGACTTGTTCTTTTCATTTGTTGTCGTATTATTTGCAACAGTTGTGTGAAAACTATTGAAATGTGTAGAATTATATGTTCCTCGTCCTCTATTCGCATAATATCCACGACCTCGTCCTCTTTGTTCTGTACGATAACGACAATTTTTTTGAAAGTGACCCGGCTTTCCACAATTGTAACATTTTGGTCGTGATGCTGTCTTAGCTTCTGCTCGAAAAGCATTAGACCTGTCATTCGATGTCTCATTTGAATCTTCTTCGGCCTTTTTCAATTTAATTTTGCTTTTCAAATAATCTACTGTTCTCTCCTTCTCTGGGAGAACGTCAATCAAGTCTCCGATATGACTATAATTCGGAGGTAATGATTTGAGCATATAATTGAGTTTTTCTTGCTCTGATATAACCGCTCCAGCTTGTTTCAATTCATTGACAATCTTTTCAAAATCGTCGAAAAACATTGACACATCAGTATAATTCTTTAATTTCACATTTTCTAAATACGGCATATAATTTGTAAGGCCGTTGACTTTTTTAGATACATTTCGTCAATTTTTTTAATTATTTCGTATGCCGTCTGTAATTCACTCACGTATTCTAATTGTCTGTTCGTTATTGCGCTGTAAATATAGTTCGTAGCTTGAATATCACGATCGTTCCAGGTATCATTGTCGGCACTCGTTTTAGCTCGCAATATAACATCTTTACACTTTTTAAACTCTAGGAACTTGATAATTCGTATTTTCCAATTACTATAGTCTGAACCATCGAAAATTGGAATATTTATATCGCTATTTTTCGCCGCCATTTTACGTGGTTATTCTTTTGTTGTTTTTCTTCGTGGATAGTCTTTTGTTATTTTTCTTAGATTACTTACCTTCTATTCTTCTTTCCACTTTTCTACCTTTATCATTTATCCATCTTTAACCATTTAACCACGCTCTGCTACCATCTTAATATGAAGAAAAACACTTGTTTTATATGTTCATAGTAAATTTTTATTAATGACTACACTTATAACAAAGCACACCATTTTTCATTGACTAAATAGACAGACATAACAAAGACAAACATAGAATAACAGTACCATAGAGAATATAGAGTATTGCCAATATAAATGTACTATTTATTACCAACAAGAGGGCCCAGAGGCTAAACGAGTAAAATTTGGTATGAAGCGCCTATAATAAGAAGCTAAGCCCAGAAATTGCATTACGTGTGTAGCTGTTTAAGGAGTAGGAGCATCGACTAAAGCTTGTATCTTCCTAGGGTTTGGTGTTATTACTCCTGCTTTTATTACATAACCAAGATAATCTACTTCGTTTTTCATGAATTTACACTTTTTGATATTGAACGAAAAGCCTACGTTAGATAGAGCTTTCAAAGTTAGATCTAAACGCGTTAGCCCTGCGGTGACGTCATCTGAGTAGCATAACACGTCATCCATGTAAGCTAGAGCTACCTTATGTTTTAATGATCCCAATGCCGTATTTATGCACCGCTGATATACGGAAGCCGCATTTCGTAAGCCGAATGGCATTGTCAAATACTCAAATTGACCCTCCGGTGTTACGAATGCCGTTTTAGCTATGCTATCAGGATGTACGGGTATTTGATGGTAGCCTGACGCCATGTCTAATGATGAGAAATAGTGTGCACCATGAAGTCTATTTGTTCATCAATTCGGGGCAATGGATAATGTTCTGGACATGTGTTAGCGTTGAGTTCCCTATAATCAACACACATTCTATCGGTGTTGTCCTTTTTCTTAACTAATAAAATGGGACTAGACTAAAAAAAATTTGGCAGACAGATATTTTAAATCTTTGAACTAGTCATATTAAAATTCTTTCACTACGTGTGGGTTCATAACAACTATCTTTTTTTCTTTCTTATATACTTCTTTTGATCTTGCTTTCTTAAATACATTTGTCCAATCTGGCATAGAATAGATATCTGTATATTTTTGTTCCGTCTCGATAGCGCTTTACATAGAGTTTGCCTCCATGTGTGAATGACCACTTTCAAGGAATTTTTGTTCAATGACTTGCAAGTTTTAAATTTTTTGAACAGCCCAGGGTAGAATTGCCATTGCGTTCTTATTCCGATTCCGACAGTTCAGGGTTTCCTTCTTTCAAAATAGAGAAACGAGTGATGTTCACCAACCTTCCACCAACCATCTACTCCTATACCCAAAAGATTTTCTGTGTTTAGGCCATCAGCAGCCGGCTGTGCTTCGAACTTGTCAGTTAATGAAGTTGCATCTGCAGATTCTATTTCAATCAATCTATCTATAGAAATGATTAATAATTTTATACTGTTTTTCACTGAAAAATCTTATAATCACGCACATTACTTTTTTCGTGTCAATAGTAGTTGTTTCATCAATGATCATTGAATAATGATTGTCTCCAACTTCTTCCAATAATTATTTTAAAAAACAAGGAGAAATAACATTTTGAAGTAGGAAGCAAGCAGTGCATTTTGACCTGTGTAATTAAGATCTTTTAAAATTGGAGCAGCTGGATTTAAATCTTTAATAAGTATACCTAGATGATCCACAGATTTATAATCGAATGTTCAGCAATATATGCAGCAATTTTTAATTCTGCTACTTTGGCTTGGCTATTGATATACATTTTTTTAATTGATTGACCAAATTGTTTTTTACTTTTTGAATGTTACTAAATCCTTCTTATGAGACATCAAAGTGCACTTGCAAAAAATATAAAATTGTGCCGTTGAAATAAATAAAAAAAAAACAATTAAAATCATGCACGTACAAGGAGTGCTATTTCGGTCCGAGTAAACGAGAAGTTTATTCATAAAAAACGCCAGTTTACGAATACTTCACTTGCTCAAAGTAGCAAGTTGCATCTCATAACCAAACCGATCATATAACCTGTAAGCCGAACACATGCCAACCAAAGCCAGCATTTGAGCCCCAGCTTGAGCTCGAATAATTTAGATGGTCCCAAATCACTTAATGCCACGTCATCTAAATTGTTCACTTGACTAAAAGTCACATATTCATATACATATTTGGCCTTTTGCAAAAAAAAAACCGAGGTCTACGACCGCCTTCTTCAATGTCGTACCTTGAAGCTTGTGAACAGTGACAGCCCAACTTAAAATAAATGGCAGCATTACTCTCTCGATATCACCGGTACCTTTATTTGCCTGAAAAGTTGCAGATGTTAGTGCGATTGCAACTAAGACCTCCGCATCTTTACCCTAGCCTAGTGCCTACCGCTTCGTCATTAAATTTAATCAACACTGCTTCAGGCAGTTCTCCTGCTTCTTCAATGTAGGAGTTGCTTGAAGTCGATGTTTGTTGAATTACAGCTGATTGTGGACTTGGTACATCAATATAGGAGTTGCTTGTAGGGGAAGGAGATGTCAGTAATATGAATAGTGGGTGAGGGGGAATTTATTGAATTGCTATGAATCGAATGGCCATCTTTTGGATATTTACGAGTATATGTATGTGGTGATTGTACACGTTGATGAAGGACCCAGTTTTGTTTAATTTTTTTATATACTAGATACAAGGTTCATTTGTAGCTGTGTTTTCTCTGGTTCTGACATATCTTGTAACATCCATCCAACATCCTGGAAAAAATCGCGTATTAGGGTTATCCCTGTTTTAGGGATTGGCAAATGGAAAAAAAATATCGATATTTATCGTATCGATATTTTTAGCCCAATTATTTATAAAATTTGCCTAAATTATTACACATCTGGCTGTTTCAAAATAAGTTTTATTATTTAAAAAAAATCGAATTGCTTGACATAAAAAAAAGAAACAAAAAAAACAACATTATTCAAACCAGTATTTGTCTGATATTGACATCAGGAGCACTCGTTGTTTGATGTGTTCCTCTGTTAATCTGCTCCTATCATTTGGCACAGCCAAATTTCCCACTGAAGCTACCCTTTCAGATGACACTGAAGATGCTTGACAAATCAAATATTTTAGAGCGATATCCGAGAGAACCGGCGTGAAATGTTGACAATTTACCCAGAATTTTATTGGATCAGATTTTCTTTCTAAAAGTGGTTGGTCCAAATACTGCTTCAGTTCATTGGGGACACAGCTCCTGCTTGGAACATCTGACGAAGCTATGCTCAGATTTAATAATTTCTCATGTCTGAACCAGATAGAGGACCCACTAGCTTGTTCTGATGCTGCTTATGCATATTTTCTAAATTTAAGAAATCGGATTGGTCAAAATGAGCAAGAGGTGTGACGCATGAGCAGACAGCAGAGCTTTAAAAATATATCGATTTTGATATCTGAAAATAAATATCGAAATCATATTTTTCTGAAAAAATATCGATATTTTGATATATCGATATTTTTTACCCAGCCCTTACCTGTTTTTAAAAAGGGCGACTCTAGTAATATCAAGAAATATCGTCCTATAGCCATCTTATCTTGTGTATCAAAAGTCATGGAATCATTACTTTACCCTTTAATTTACAGTAATTTAGAAAAAT
Source organism: Timandra comae (assembly GCA_958496195.1). Classification (NCBI taxonomy): domain Eukaryota; kingdom Metazoa; phylum Arthropoda; class Insecta; order Lepidoptera; family Geometridae; genus Timandra; species Timandra comae. The sequence continues at coordinate 8,597,639 of OY292353.1, read as the reverse complement.
ATATTACACCGTGTCAACATAGTTTTAGGCCTAACACTATTCCACCCAGACCAATCTAGTCGTATTTACATCTGATCTCGCAAAACATATTGATAGTGGTAATCAAGTACACATCATATATATATATATCAGTGGCGAGGGGGAAATTTTTCGTAAGGGAAGACGGATCAAAAAAATAGCAAGCCCACCTACCTCTTTTTAGATGCGATGCATGCTGGCTGGTTACTTATGCGTGCAGTCTTAGTAAACACAATGATGATAAGCTTTTAATCCACCTTCACAATACATGCAAGCACTGATGTTTTAATAAACAGTGTCTTACTAGTATGATAAAGGTGGCTTTGAAATGTATGTATATTGGCTATTACTACTTATCTATATATCATGCTTTTAAAATAATGAAAATTGCAGCTAGTCTATATTTTAAATAGGTATTTATAAGTTAATGTATAAATAAATATTACAAAAATTATATACCAAATATTGTAAATAAAATAAAAAACTAATTTATTAAAAATTGCATAAACCTTTACATATTATATTAAATAAATACCTACAAGATTTTAAGTCTAAGAAGAAGCTGGGTGGGTAATTATGAAAATAAAATAAAAAGCTTTATGATCTAACTAATAGATATTCAGTTTGCAATTTTTGTCACACTCATAAATCCCTCATGCACTTTTAAGTATTAAGAAAAAATAAATATCTTATTTATAGTTGTTATTTATATTCTAAAGTTATTCTCCTATTTTTTTTAATAAAGTGAGCTAAGTCTTTGTTATAAAACTCAACATCATTTTTAATGTGAAGCAATAAATGTTTTTCTATGGAGATGATAGCTAAATCGGACAGTCTTTCCTCTTTCTGAGTGCTACGGAGGTAAGTGTGAATCCTTTTTAAGGCTGAAAATGATCTTTCTGCAGAAGCTACATAAACAGGTATAGTTAAAAAAATACTACACAAGAGGAACACTTGTGGTAAAGTGTCAGATAAAAATGTATTTTGTAAATGTAAATAAAGTTCATAGACATCTAATGAATTGAGGGACGAGGTTGTGTAAATGGCTTTATGTTCATTTTTCAAAGCAATAAACTGAAATTGACCCGGAAATAATAACATTAAAGAAGATACTTTTTCGTCAGGAAATGTATGACGATATAAAGCAAATTTTGATTTATTAAGCAATTCAAGGAAAGTTAAATCTGATAATGATTGGTACCTGTGACTGATTTGCGATTTTACATTGTCTGTGATTTCAATAAAAAGGCGTCTATATGAAGTTCTACTATCTACCTCAGCTGAATTGAGCCGCATACGTCTTCGCGGCGGTTCATGTAGTTCTTGAACGCTATAAATTAAATCAAATTGTTCAATGAAATCGTTGCTAATCCAATTTTTGAAACTTTCAATCTCTCGTTTTACGAATTCTATATCGATTTGTTTTGACTGAAGAACATTAAAAAGAAAATCTGTTTTTTCAAAAATTTCCGATAATACCCGTAAAATAAAACAAAATTGCGTGTAATTTAATTTACTGAGAAAACATTCATAAACGTCAAGATGGCGGGATCACACTATGTTTTAAACATACTTTACCATCGCTGTATAGTACTCATTTGGTACCATTTGATTCCTAGCATCTTAGATTTTGTACCTGCTTAGGTTAAGCAACAATGTAAGTTAAAGTTTATCCCGCCACTATGACGCGTCATAATGGCGGGATCACGGAATTCATACAAACTACTACTCATTTTATTAAAGTGATTACTCACGGTTCTACTACCTGATTTAGTACATCCAAAAACATCTAAGATTACGGGAATTGTGTGTAGTTTTTATTAAATTCAATTTTAAAAATTTTACTCGTAACGCCTAGCAAAGTTTTAATAGCAAAGAGGACGCAGTTGACAATTGCTAAACGATAATGTGTAGGCGCTTTGCTCATTTTAACAAAATATTTTATTTCCATGATTAAATTATTGTAAATGCATATAAAAACATATATAACTGTTAAATTTTTGAGTAAAAATGTATAAAGTCATCTACTAATATATTTTTATGTCCTGTAATCTGAAAACTTTCCTATTATGCGCGTCAATTGTATTATCAAAAAATCTTTCTATTCTAATATTACCGAACTCATGCATAGAAATGCAACTACGTATGTGTTTTTCCGTCTGACTATGTTTTTTAGAAGAATTAGTTAAGTTATTAATATCTGTAAATCCCGAATGGCTCCATACACTTTTTGAATCCGAAAATAACAAACACGGAAAGCAATCCTCCTTCTTTCAGAAAGACCATATGTCATGTTGTCGCATGACATATCGTCTTTCTGAAAGAAGGAGGCAAACAGCGCAAAATTGCGCAATTCAAAAGTTAGCTCTACTCCGCTTCTCTCCTTTCTGCTTCAGTGGAAACACTCACCACTTTTCACCGCTATTCTCCGCTCATCTCCGCACAGCTCGGCGTCAATGGAGACGCAGCGTTACCAGCTAAAACCTGATTAAATATTGCTTTACAACTGTCTTCTTCCATGACTTGGATATTCTGCAAAAAAAATCAGAAGTTAAGTGGATGAAACGGATAACTTGTTTTTGGTCAAGCTAGAGTTATGGTTTATTATTCTACTAATAAATAACCATAATACAGTCTAGTATACGCAGTCAGTAGATAGATTTTTGTGGGCATCTTAACCGACGCATCTAAACCGAGAGATGGCTGGTAATTTTGACAATGTGTTTGAGGCAAGCTGAAACTTTCTCCCATAACTCTCCTATTATACCCCAACACCCCTTCACACTCAACCGATTATACGTTAGTGCGTTGAGTGTGAACGGTCAAGTGTTTTTCTATACATTTGTCTGTTCTGGCGTTACGCGACCGATAATACGCGACGCATGTTCCGTCAGATATGAACCTTCCTTTATTACTTAGGTATAATAGTTTTGTGTAACTAACAACTAACAGATGAGTTGTTATTATATTAGTAAGGAGAGCACAAATAAAACAATTTAGGTACATTTTACTCACTGTGATACATTTAGAGGTACTATGATAGATTTTGGCCAAATGGAGCGTGACTTTTGTTAATCTATCATAGTTTTTTGGTTCTTTATTGTTTGACATTTGATCATGGACAAACTGCACTTACAAATTGTTCAACGATGTTCCGTGCGCTTAGAGCAAACTGACAGTTCCGTTCACATAATCGAAACAGACAAAAAATTAAATACAAAAAGTACCTTGACCAATGTCAAAGATGAAAAATAACAAATAATAAAATATATAAATATAGAAAAATGCTCATATAAAACTATATGTATACTAATCAAAAAGTAGCATGTTGAGGTTGCGGGTGCAGCAATTTAATGCCAGAAATCGCGGTCATTCCATCAGTGAGCCCAGTCACTCCCCGAGGGATTGTATTGTAAAATTGGATACATCTATGAATGAAGGACTTACTAGTCCTAGCTAACCTACATCCTGAAATGGCGATGTTATGCCTATTCCTAGTATAGTAAATTATGAAGATCGCCATTAACTTTAAAATAAAACAATGTTTCCGGGCATACAAAATAAAACTCAAACCATGAAGCTTCGATAGCAATTCGAAGTACGCTGAAGAAGAAGTAGAGCTGTCTCCAACATGTATTATAAAACGATCGACAACATCATCTATAATACCATCGAGTCTGAACATTTTTCTTTCTTCCTTTTTGACATGGTCAATGCACCTTTGCCAAGCCTTCACTGTGATGCGTTTAAGAGCATCGTTTAATTTCCTTCGTTTCTCAATTGAACAATGGTGTGCAAATATTTTAATCGCCAAAGGACTATGTCATGTCTCTCAATAAGAGCAATTTACGGCTGCGTTTTGCATATTTAAATTCCAGTTTATGTAATAATTTATAAAATGTTGTCCTTTTAAAATTTGGGAACATATCATTAGCATTTACAACTTCCAAAACCTTATCAATAATCGACAGTTCATTATTGAAGTAAAACTATGTACTTAACGGCGTATCGCGCCCAAATCCAAGTCGTATACGCTATCAATCAAAGATTACTTCCGTGTTGGTTGGTGGTGAAGGAGATGAGAGACGACCCGTTGACAATTTTTCCTTTACGAATCTGTAAACGGAGGCTCGTGATATTCTCATTATCTCTGCAGTCTTGTTAACAATATCATCTCTGTAGGGATATGAATCTTTGGGCCAAGTCTCGTGTTTAAATATATTAATAACAGTCTCCTTATCCGCAGAATGCATTGGAGTATACTTGGAACGCTTTTTCTTTGGCGACGTAAAAGTGCAACCGCTGCTGCTCGGACCAAAATTTGAATATTAAGTATTTAATATTTTTTTCTTTTTTAATACATAGAGTTTGTAATCAATCGCTAGCGATATAGGTCATATCGCTACATTCCTCTTGTACACGTAAAATTTATTTATTCAAATCATATTAATAAATATTTTTTTAGATCATGGCAAGTGCATTCGTCCTAAACAATCTCACCAATGAAATCCCTGCCTAACTGAGGCAATGACAATATTTATGACGGCCTTTAAGAGTAGGCCGGGTTCCACAAGTGTCAGTTTCGAAACGTCACCTAGTCCTAAATTCCAAACACAGAATCTACTAAGAAGAAGGTTGTTTAAATTTTATCTCGTAAAATAAACGATTATACCACAGTAAATATAATCGTTTATTTTACGAGATAACATTTAAACATGTAGTTCATTCGTAGTGTCACGGAAAGAAGAGAGAAAAAGGAGCATTACCATAGATTATGTAGATACAATTAGATATAACCACAGATATAGCCAATAACCATAGAAGCCACAAAATTATATTAACATTTCAATAGTATCAATGAGAGAAATCATCTTATTTCCATAACACTCAATATTTATGAACGGAATACACTTACTTTTTTGGGGGATTTTCAGTGGATTTGGCTGTTGGGATCCCATCCCCCTATTGCTGCAACCGTCGTTGACCGTTTGGGTGCATTCGTCCTCCATTTCCTCCTTGGGTTTGGCCTGTCTGACTTCTGTCTCTGAAATTATAATTATGGTGAAAGTAAGGAGGTCTTGACGCAGGTGTCGATCGGTTCGGAGCAGCACTCTTAGATGGTGAAGTGGGTGGGGTTTGGAAGTCTCCAGTTCCAGATGATGGGATCTGGCTTAATGTGGTTGGGAAAATCGCTTTAATAGTAAAGTAACAGGTAGATTTAAAGTTGTCGTGGGGGGCCTATTTTCAAACATCTTGAGTTGTTTAATGGCATCCTTGAGTTCGGTTTTATTGTGGAATACCTGTGATCCCATTATGTTTTTTATAAAGGAATTGGAATTCTTGAGGAAACATTTATCATCAATTATAGGCCCCGCTTTTGCAGCTAGATCATTAAATTCATAATAATATGCCAGTGAATCCTCTTTGAACCCTTGTTTACGGCCAAATAAATTCGCTACAGGATTCGTATTACTTTCTAACTCCTTGGTCATTTGAAATTGAATGTACTCAAAGGTTTTCAGTATTTTTTTATAAAAAAGAGAGCAGCACCATCAAGATAGGCGCCGAGGACTATCCTCTGTGCATTACTATGATATTTGTTAATTGTAGCTATTATTTTAAATTGGATAAAGAAATCGTTCACATCACCGTTATATCCATTGAATTTCTCCATTTTTCTGTCTTGTTAGAGCTTTCGTGTCCAGTTTTCTTCTAATTACTGTAATAGGCTACCCGGCGCCTCCACCATATGACGTCGCTACGACGTGCCCGGGATGTATAACCTAATAATTAAACTATAAGGGACACACTTATGCTATGAAAGGATTCAATCAAATAACAAGATATACCTATGATTCACTTTTATATTAAATTTACTTTCACAGTAAAGACTGAAGTTACAATCCATCTGCCAGAAATCTTCTCTTTTTTACATATTCGACTTCGTGTCAATTTAGATTTGAATATTATTTAATATTTTTTCTTTTTTATAACAAAGAGTTTGTAATCAATCGCTAACGATATAGGTCATATCGCTACAGTACTGATGGTCCTTTTTTTACTAAATGCCTTAAATATTCCGACCAAAGAACATCCTCCGTTTTGGCCCAAAATCAAAATTGCCGGTCAGAAGAAAAAAACCACTGCGCTTCGTAATAATTGAGTTCTAAAAGTCGATACAGTAGTTTTTGCGTGAAAGTGGAATAAACATCTGAACTCACAAACATACAGACTTTCGCATTTATAATATTAGTAGGATTTTTCGAATTAAACTTTATTTCGAATTCTTCTAAATCTCTCAAACATATTATATGATCTTTTCCGCCAGTCCTCCATTAAAATACTTAATCATAGTGTATAATAAAATATTTTAATGATACTGGCTTTTAATTTGTATCCTGACTGTACCTATTAACTAAAATCGCCTTAATCGTAAAAAGCGTAAATAATATTTTGGAAGAACAAAAGACTCTCGGACTCGACGTAAAGGGACTCAACATAAAGGGAATATATCAATTAATTCATTAATTTTGTTATAACGAAATCAATATATATATACAGGGTTATTGGTTAAGACCTATTCCCGTCAAGGGCGTGTAGTTTACATCGTTTCCAACTGATTACACCATGAAACACCCTACCATAAACCTAACCGTTTAAGAGATATTTCAATTTATTTGTTTTTATAAAAATCACCGGATCTTCGGCTATAAGCTTGGATATTTTCAAATGCGCATGTCTTATTATTACTATTACTTGATTTTTACGTTTATAATAAGGTGCTTTGTGACCCCAATAACCAATATTGTACCTAAAATAAATAAATAAGTAGTTGTAGACGATTAAAACTTTTAAAAAATAATAACAATCGGAAAGTTTATTTTTCTTTCAAGGATATCTAGAAAAAAAGATATGGCACCTGTTTGGCAGATATGCCTAAAAATATCTACGTTTCATTGGCTATCCAACGAGCTATAACAACCTAGGGTTTTATCGAAATTTTGTACAAAACATGTAGTTTTATAGGCTACCGGGAAGGTTAAATAAAACAATAGGTCAGCATACAGAACAAGTTACTAAACTTTTAAGTACGTATAATCTCACTAATCCGGCACTTCGATAGATCGGCACGTCCAATAATCCGGCACCCTCCGCCCACGCCTCCCTCGCCCCTCTATACCTGTGCGCTTCGGTCGCTGCGTCGTCGACGAGCAGTCTAACCTCAAAACTTATCACGTGCACGTGCTTACGTATTTGTTTTTTTTTTCAAGTGAGAATAGTTTATAGTTAAAAATTTCAAATAAACGCAAACACAATACACTAGATTTGAATAATAAAATGGAGATTTTAAAGAAGTTAGATAGTGGAGAAAACATGTGCAAATTGGCAAAAGAATATGGTGTTGGGCGTGCTACTATATACGATCTTAAGAAAAAAAGGCAAAAGATAGTAGACCACGTCAAGACAATGGAATCGGGGCCAGGAGAGCGTAAAACACTAAAAGTTGGCGATTGTCCAAAGATGGAAAACGCTCTTTACATGTGGTTCTTGCAACGGCGTTCTAAACACACTCCTATAACTGGAAAAATTCTGAAAACCAAAGTGTTGATATTTTTAAGTGGAAATAAATAAAATAACGATTAGAAAAATGCAACGAACGTATATTCATGACAGATAAAAACGGAAGAAGGAAATTACAATCAGTGTTGCCATAGCCGTAACAAAATAATGTTGCAAGATTAATCAATTATAATAATGGTTGCGTTCTTACTTGCCAACACTCCCCACAGAACGCAAACCCATTTTATTTATACAAAACAAACGTTTTTCTAAAGTAGTACCTTTAGTCAAGTTATCAGCTACCATATTGCAACCATTTACAAATTTAAATTTAATTTTACGACTAACAATGTTTTCTCTAAGAAAATGTAAACGAATATCTATATGTTTAGTTTTTGGTTTGTAACAGTCCGTTGATGCCAGTCTTATAATAGCACTTTGGTTGTCACAATGGATGAGTAGCGCGCCGTCCTCGCCTTGACCGAGCTCGGCCTGCAGTTGCCGCAGCCACAGGGCTTTCTGGGTCGCCGCCGCCATCGCCATGTATTCGGCCTCCGCCGTAGAGAGTGCCACTATTTGCTGTTTACACGAATTCCAAGACAAACAAGCATTCTGAAACAGAAAAATATAACCCGAGCACGATCGTCTATCCATTGGGTCGCTGGCCCAGTCTGACTGAGCAGTGGTCTCGAACGTCATAGAGCGAGATTGGTAGAATTGCCAGCTAAAATCGGTATATTGCTACCCAAAATCGGTATTTGAAAAAAAAAACACAATATTCAATCTAATTCGTTTATTTATTAAAAAACTTACATACTGATTTATAACACTCACGCTTAAATATAATTATTTATTATGGTACCAATATTCTTTGGCCATAGCCGAGGTCATCTTGGAATTAATTTCAAAATCATAACAATTAGCTGTATTAAAGAGTCGTTTTGAATGTAATAGGCTAGTGATAGATTCAGTAGACAGCCTATATCGCTGTTTTGTTTTCAAAAGATTAATATGTGAAAATATGCGTTCAACGTTAGCGGATGAATGGGGAAGTGATAAAATATTAAAGATGAAATTAGATAACAATGGAAACATTTGAGTTTCATCGCCACGCTTTAATAAACTTACTTCATTCCAAAATAGTTCTACATCATCAGGAAATGTTTTGATTTGTTCACAATTTCTTAAAATGCGCTACTCTGCATCAATTTCCTGGAAATCATTGCTGTGAACAATATTGGGAAAGAGCCTACTCACAGGAACTATCGAAGCAGTTTTGCCAATTTTAACATTTTTTGGATCAATTATGTCTAAACCTTTTATTGGGTTATTTTTCAATGGAAAACGCGTGGTTATTTGCTTACAAGCTTCGATATAAAAATCTAGGCATCTGCATTTAAACAAATTTACTTGATCTGAATTTAGATTTTCTGAACTACTTAGTAGTGTATTAGATGCAGCAGCACCATAGTATACGGCGTCAATATCCATACAATTTCTGGGATTCTTAAAATCAACATTTTCGATTGGAGTGCTAGTTAAATATTCTCTTTTTAAAAAACAATCAAAAATAGTTTTTAATGTTCCAGTTATTTTTTCATATAAATTATGAATTTTCGGATGTTCCGCTTGCATTTCTTTATTTAAATCGGTAAATAATGGTAATACAAAATCTAAAAATTCCAAAAATAATATCGTAGTTGGATCTTGGAGCTTCTGTAATATATGTTCTGCAGCTAAAAGATGATCATTGTTAGAGATTTGATCTATAAAAAATAATTTTAGAGCAGAGAGTTGTTCCAATATTCTTTTCACTGCTGCATGTACTGATAACCAGCGTGTTTGAGAGGGGTGGAGTATTTTATGTACTTTTAAGTCGCAAAACATTTGAAAGTTTTTAGACCTTGCCACTCTTTTTGGACTAGAAGAAAAGTAATTGTAAATGTCTCTTACAAGATCCTCTATAAAGCGTGGCAATTTGGTACAAGCATATGACGCGCAAAGATGAAACGAATGGCAGGCGCATCTATAATATAAAAATGAATCGCAAAATGTGTTGGTAAGCGCATAACTCAACAACGCCTGGATCAATTAGGCTAATTCTTTTTTGTTGTATTTCTTATTGTCAGGAGAAGGTTCTTATGTAAAAAAATCTGGAAAATCAACGGGAAAATTGAACCCGTGCGAAGCCGGGGCGGGCCGCTAGTTTAAGTATAAAAATGTTGGGAATTTCATTTTGCAGCAACGTTACAACAGAATTATTACGTCCCATCATTACGTTTGCCCCATCAGATGCAAAACCTATTAGATTATTTTTAAATGGAATATTATTGCTTCTAAAAAAGTTTACAATGTGTTCAAATAAGGTAGCTGCATTAGCTTCTTCTAATGGAATAAGAGCTAAAAAAGAATCTTTAATACGATTAGTTTTCGCATATCTCACAACTAAGCACAAGTGTTTGGTTGTACTAAGATCAGTGGACTCGTCAATAATAAGCGAAAACTTAGTTTGCATTAGATCTTCACATAAATTATTGAAACTTTCTTTACCTATAATATGACCAATTATGTCATGAGTTTTGGTCGAAGAGCAGTTTATTTCTTTTGCTATTTTTGAATCAGGACAAACGGCTTGCATCAACTTCGGTAGGTGCTCCATAATAGTGAATGGTAGATTGTGTTCAGCAACAAATGAGGCTAATCTTATTTCACCTGAAATTAAAAATAAAGAATTAAAACTACGTAGGTATATCTAGTAGCGATTAGGGTATAATTAAATGCACTACTTCTATAAATCGATAAGTAGAAAACAAAATCATTTAAAAATGTAATAAACAACTAAAAACATTACCTTGCTTAACCAGTATATCAGATTTTTGAGTTTTGGTCACAGTAAATGAGGATATCTTCGGTTGTGATTTTATATTCTTTGATGATACTGAGTGTGCTTGCGAAGAACTATGTTTCTTTATAGCGTCTTTTCCTGATGTGATGTTGATATCTTTATAACAACTCTTACAATAGGCATAGCTTCCGCCTTTACGGCTATCTTGCAGCCAACCTGGAAATTCTTCTTCCCATTCTTTTCTATAATATTGTAAATATTTTTTTCTTTTTACACTCGTACTTGTGCTTGGCTCCTCGTCAGACGACATTTTATTTAACTTAATTACTTATCTGATTTTGTAGGCACTCTTTAAGTTAGGTACTCTCTCTTTAAAGTTAAGAAAATTAATGAAAAAATAAAACCGAATTCCTGTTTAAATAGACTAGACAGGTAAATTCCCGAGCGAGAAGCCCCTTATAACATCGATTGTAGGACACAAGGGTATTCCCCAAAATATATGAATTACATTCTGCACTAGTTCCATACTAATGAGGGCTTCCCCGTAACATTAAACATCCATGAAAAGGGTTGCCAGCTTAAAAGTGGGAAATCGGTAGAAAAATCGGGAGAATTTCTACAAATACTGTGAAATCGTAGAATTTTTTTTGTATTTCGGTATTTCGGTAGAACAGAGCCCATATCGGTAGAAATACCGAAAAATCGGTAGGTTCGAGACCACTGAGCACCACCGCTCAGCGGTCACTGTCGCACTGCATTGAAAGGAAAGAGAAGCGCAATGACAACCTCGAAACGGCTCAAATAAGACTGCATAAAAACATGAAATTCAATAATTATTAGTGCAAACTTTAATGATTAAAAATTCTTTCGAACAAATCTTATTTATTTATCTTTACTAAGCGTATTCGAAGTTTCGTGGTACCAGCTCTTATACTTTTTACGAAGACCGCAAAAACAAAATTTAAAAGCACAATTTTCAAAATGAAAATGTATCGAGAAAATGTAATGCTATCGTGTTTCGGTGCGGGTCAAGTTTAGTTAAAGAACCAAAGTTGCATATAATACGTAAAATAGTTTTGTACTAATAGTGGAAATATCATAACCAGTCTTCCGAAAACGGGCATTTGGCATCTCAAAGCCCCTTAAGGCGTATATTACGGGCACAATGTCAGTAGTCACAGTTTTACTACCGAAATCAGCATGTATACTATAAATTTGGAGAAAAGGTTTCGGACTGCTTTTAAAGGTTCCGTCACCTAAAAAAATTTCTAGAGTACCCAAAAGGGGTCTCATGGCTCCGGCACTAAACATTATTATTCTATAGCCTTGGTGACTACAGTCCGCTAAAACAAAAGGTATAAATTTAGGAGGTATGATTACTTCATTTAGATTATTAAAAGTTATTTTTTGCATGTGTAATGCATCATTTCGTTTTTTATATAGTGTGCCCTTAATATTTTTAAATTTTGGTATTATTTTAATTAAATCCAAACCGTCGTCTTTCATAGCCCCTATTGCTTCTTTATAAATACTTGGTACACTTATACAAGCATCATTTGCTGAAACGTCTCGTTTCACTTCATTTAATTTTTCATCCATTATATTTTTAGCGAAGTCAGGGGCATGTGAGTGCGAATTTCTCGTAACAATAGTATAATTCTGGGGTCCATATTGGCTCACCTAAAGTTCTTTACCCGAAAATGTTTTTCCTAACTATTTGTAGTCCGAATGATCATTCTTCCTAAAATTTTTCATCCTAAAGTTTTAATTCATACTATTTGTAGTGCTACCGAGGATGCTCATAACACTCAATTTTCCGAAAATTTTAATTCATAACATCTTTAATGTAAATATATTTAAACTCCTACTGTTTTTTATCATAACGCTTTTATCCCTAAACATACTTACCATAATATTTTCACTCATGCTCAGAAAGAAACATTTACCAAGTGTAATAAAAAATATATGTGGGTAGAAGATGATATTTATAGTTTTAATGATTATTATACGACTCGTTTACGGTTATGCTTATGGCCTGGGAGTTTACCATAACCATAACTAAAGGACCAATTCGGTTCTGGCACTTCGCCGGCCGCTGCCGCGGCACGCTCGCTACGCTCGCTCGGCTCGTGCGTTGGGGTCACAGTTCTAACATAACCTAAACCAATAATTAGGAATAGGACCGATTCGTTACTGGAACTTGACTGAATGATTGGAGCAGGACTCTGGTTTTGCTCGCTCGGCTCGTGCGTTATATGTTATACCTACATGTTATGTAAAAACAAAGTTACGAAAAATTTATGTATATAATATTGATTATAATAAATAAAAATAAATCTAAACAAAAAAGATATGACTTTGAATAATAGTATGAACGATGGTTATGTTGAGAAAATATAGGAAAACAAATGTTTCGGAATTAAAACATTAGTGACAAAGATTTTAGGAGTTGCGATTGTTAGGATAAAAAATGTTAGGAAGAAAATTTTCGGATTTCCAATTATCGGAGTTGAAATTTTAGGTGAACTTTGGCGCACCCATTATTCTGTAATCAAATATAAGTTTCTACATAAAGTCATCGTGCAGAAAATTCAGCCTACACCTACAACGCTGAAGGCGAATATATATAATACTAGCTGTGCCGAAAAATCGGTAGGTTCGAGACCACTGAGTCTGAGTCACAATATCCAGTTATTTGCTTCGAGTCATCTTTGACATAGCATAGTTTTACGTTCTTGATTCCTTGTAGATACCTCATAATGCTTTTTATTCCAAGCCAGTGTTGATTTCCCGGACTACTGCAGTACTGACTTAACTTGTTAACTGCATAGGTAATATCAGGTCTCGAGACATGTGCCAAATATATCAGACACCCCACTGCTTCTCTGTATGGGATATTATTATTTCTATCTTCAGGATTTTTCTCAAATTTTGCATTCACCTCTATTGGAGTACTAACTGGTTTGCATTCAGACATATTAAAACGGTTCAATATTTGGTTAATGTATTTTTCTTGATCCAACATAATCATACCTGCCTCTCGGTTCCTTATTATGTTTATACCGATACAATGCTTCAATTCACCTAAGTCTTTCATATTGCATTCTCCTTTCAACTTGTTTTTAATTTCTGTAGTTTTATCTTTATTATTTGTGAATATCAGAAAGTCATCCACCCACACTGCAATGAATATAGTTGTAGACTCATTAATTAAATAATAAATACAGGGATCCACATGTGACCTTTTTAAGCCAATTTTTAATAAAATATTGTTTTAAGATTCCACTGTCGGCTAGCTTGCTTAAGCCCATAAATTGATTTGTGTAAAATACATACTTGATCATTTACTCTGTAGTACTCTGGTTGTGACATGTATATTTCAGTATCTATGTCACCCTGCAGAAATGCACTAATTGCATCCATCTGAAACATTTCTAAATCATACCTCGCAGCCAGTGATAGTAAGAATCGAACAGATGTATACCTTACAACAGGAGCATATGTCATATCATAGTCACTTCCTTTTCTCTGAGCATACCCTTTGATAACCAATCTTGCTTTAAACCGATAATTTCACCTTTTTCATTTGTTTTAGTTTTGTAGACCCATTTACATGGTAAGATTCTTTTCCCAGAGGGTGCGTCAACCAGTGACCAAGTTTTGTTTTTGATCAGTGAGTCATACTCTTCTTGCATAGCCTTTTTCCATTGTCAGAACAAATTACTTTTATGCTTTTCTCATGTTCATTCTCTACTTTGTTTTTATAATCTTTGAAAACTTCTCCCAAAGATTCTTGTTCCATTGGTCCACATAAATCAGTGTGGACCAGCTGCAGTGGTTGTGAACTTCTTGAACCAATGTTGTTAAACGGCAATCTAGTCTGTTTCCCCGAGAGACAGGTAGTACAAGTGATAGAACCTTTATTTGTGTCTGAGAATGACTGGACTCCCTCGGTGCACTCCGTCAGCTTGATAACATCTGAAAAATTCAAGTGTCCCATGCGTCTATGCCATAGGACAAAATTGTTTAAGTTATCTGAATAAGATAGGTTAGAAAATACCTCTCTGTGGGTGTTTAATAAATATAAATTGTTTACTAATGTTGCTGAACACAAAAGCTCGCCATTGCTACCATAGATATCACAACCTTCATCTCTAAAATTTACATTACAGCCATTATTCACTATAGCGCTGACTGACAGGAGATTTGCAGCAAGTTTAGGTATGTACAAAACTTTTCTTACTTGAATTTTACATTCTTTATTCCCATTTAACAATAAATTGACCTTTCCCATACTTTCCACAGGCAGCGGTGTCTTACTGGCTACAGTTATGGTGGGTATCGGTGGACTTGTAATATCATACATCCAGTCTCTTCTATTTGTCATGTGCATAGAGGCACCCGAGTCAACATACCACAGATCCGGATTCATTGTCTGAGACGCTGAGAATGCTGCAACAAAACTTTTATTACTATCTTTATTTATATCTGTATTTTCTATGTTTTTCCTTTTCGGTGAACGACAATTTCGTGCAAAGTGTCCATGTTTGTTACAGTTATAACACCGGGGCCCTTTGTTGAATCACGTTGATTTCTTTGAATGAACTTTTTCCCTGTGAAGAATGCTGAATTATTATCAGAGCATTGGACTTCCTGCAGGAGTTTTGATTTAATCGAATCAGCACTTATCTTGATGCCAGAGCTCTCCAGTCCCATTATCATGGGCTTATAAGCTTCGGGAAGACCGACTAACATCAATGTCCCGAGCCATTCATCATCAATATCGAACTTAATACTCCGGAGCTTATGAGCGGTCGACATTATTTTATTCACATAATCATCTACACTTCGCGAAGATTCTAATGTAGTTGTTATCAAGTTTCTCAACAAAGCTACTCTCCTGTACAACCCGCTGTCATCAAAAGCATGTTCCAAACTCTCCCAGACTTCTTTACAAGTAGTTTAATTCTGTACATGTACGTAAATGATAGGGTCCAGTAATAAAATCAACTTTGATTTCGCCTTGGTTTCTTTAATTTTATCTGTATTGGTACCTGTGACGCAAGTCCATATATCGTCAAGCTCTAAATATGCTTGGACCGCAAACTTCCAACTGGCATAGTTGTCCCTTCCAACTAGCCTATCGATATGAAATGGATTGTAGCCTGCGTCGACATTTTGATGCGTACTATTGAATTGGTCGTGATTCCTGTTGTCTGAACGAGCACGCGAGCACACCGCCCCGGTAACCTCAAAATGCGTGAGTTGCTTGACTGACAAAATACGCCGGCCGGTTTTCTTAAATTTTACTGCGTTACTGATTTTATTATATTTCCACTAGTAGCAATCAACCACGCTCTGCTACCATGTTGATATTTTTAAGTGGAAATAAATAAAATAACGATTAGAAAAATGCAACGAACGTATATTCATGACAGATAAAAACGGAAGAAGGAAATTACAATCAGTGTTGCCATAGCCGTAACAAAATAATGTTGCAAGATTAATCAATTATAATAATGGTTGCGTTCTTACTTGCCAACACAAAGCAATCGAATTTTATAAAAAAATTACCCACAAAGATGATTTTCGTGCCAGCGATGGATGGCTGGATAAATTTAAAAGGCGATTTGGTATCCGTCTCTTAACAGTATCGGGTGAGAAATTATCAAGCGACGAATCTGCAGTACAGCCATTTATCCAGCATTTTAAAAACAAAGTAGAAGAACTGGGTCTTCTTCCTGAACAAATCTATAACGCAGATGAGAGTGGTCTGTTCTGGAGACTGTTGCCCAGTAAAACATTCGTATCTTCTACAGAAGCAAGTGCACCAGGTCGTAAAGTGAGTAAAGACAGAATCACATTCATGCCGTGTTCAAATGCTACTGGAACGCACAAATTGGATTTATTAGTGATTGGCAGGCAAAAAATCCCAGAGCTTTCAAGAACATTTGTCTGCCAGTCTGTTACAAGAACCAAAGTAGAAGTTGGGTCACGAGAGAGGTATTTAGCGAATGGTTTCATAAAGACTTTGTCCCAGAAGTAAAGAAATTTATGAAAAGATCTAACTTGCCCATAAAAGCTTTACTCGTACTTGACAATGCTCCAGGCCACCCAAACGAACAAGAACTTAAACCAAGTGATGGGAATATCCAAACCATCTTCTTACCACCAAACTGCACACCTTTACTGCAGCCGATGGATCAAAACGTTATCCAAAAAATAAAGTCTTTGTATAAAAATAAATTGCTGATCCATATTATATCTCAGGATGGTGATATAACGCAGAGCCTTAAAGGATTGAATTTGAAGGATGTTGTATTCTCTCTCGCTCATGCTTGGAAGTCTGTTTCATCTAACTTAATTCAATCTTCATGGAAAAAGTTATGGCCCACAATGAATGATGTATCAGAAACAGAAGAAACAGATGAATGGGATCCTGAAGATAATGTGCCTATTGTCGATTGGTTACAAAATCTATCAGAAAAAGGATTGGAGACAAGTGAGGAAAATTTAAATTCTTGGTTTGAAGGAATCGAAGAAACAGAGCAAATTATGACAGATGAAGAAATAATATCTGAAGCAGTACAAGAAGAAAGCTTTGTAGAAATATTAGGGCCACCAACTACTACAACTGCTGTAAGATTTGTTAAACCAGATAATGCATTGATTTGTTTCAATACGTGCATAACATGGGCAGAAGAAAACGGCATGTCTGCCAAAGATATTATAATTCTTCGCAACATGCGAGAAAAGGTTTTTAAGCATGGACTACAAGTTGCACAAAAGCAGACCTCAATTAAGGATTATTTTAAACTACATACATTACATACATTGACTCCCTCTATGAAATGCTTTATTTTATTCTTTACCTATGACTTTTTCACTATAATCCAATAATCCGAACATTCCAATAATCTGGCACCCTCCGGTTTTTAATAGTGCCGGATTAGTGAGATTATACTGTACTACACACACCATTTTTGAGTCTAAATTTCATGTTCGACATGTCGGCCCCTGCATTGCACACATCTTCGCATTATTTTGCGAAGACCAGTTTTCACTACACCAGTAGTTAATTTTGTTCTTATTTCATTGGCCGCATTAATGATTCTGTCTCTCAGTACTTCAATTGATGAAATTGGGTTGGGCTCACTGTACACGAGACTCTTTATGTACCCCCACGCATAAAAATCCATGAGGGTTAAGTCCAGACTTCTGGCTGACCAGGATATGGACCCACTTCGTTCCTTCGGCTGTCAATGAATACTCAGCGAGTAATATTTCTCTTGATAATATCTCAAAAAAATATAATATACACAGATCTGTTTTATACAGACACTGTACAAAACATATGAAAAGTCAAGGAGGTCGAACTGTTTTATCGAAAGAAACCGAAGAAGATTTTATTAAATACATAAATGTATGTGCTGACTAATAATAATATGCCTGGGCCAGATTTTGTATCCTCTTTTATGAAAAGACACAAAGATTCAATTACTCAGAGATTATCGCAAAATATAAAGCGAAATCGCGCTGCTGTTTCTCCTGATATAATAAAAAAATACTATGAAGAATTAGAAATTTCATTATCAGGCGTATCTATGTGTAATATTATAAATTACGATGAGACAAATCTTTCGGCCGATCCGGGCGTGAAATATCCAGAACGGGTGATGAATCACTCGAAGTCTGCCGTTTGTATTATGATTGCATGTACAGCTGAGGGAGAATTACTGCCTCCTTATGTCGTCTATAAGGCACAACATTTGTATGATACTTGGACTGTTAAGGGGCCAAAAGGGACTCGTTACAATAGATCACATTCAGGTTGGTTCCATGGAAATATTTTTGAAGACTGGATTAGATCTGTAATCATACCGTATTTTAAAGGAGTACCCGGAAGAAAAATCTTGATCGGTGATAACTTATCGTCGCACCTTTCATTAGATTTAATTAAACTTTGCCATGAAGAAAACATAAGTTTCGTATTCTTGCCAGCTAACTCGACCCACATCACACAGCCATTAGATGTGGCCTTTTTTAGGCCCATGAAAATAGCTTGGCGAAATATATTGTGTTAATGGAAAAAAGCTGATGGTCGCCAACAAGCATCGGTTCCAAAAGGATGTTTTCCACGTTTACTGTCTATGCTTTTTGACGCCCTAAAACACAATGCTAAAGAAAATATTTTATCGGAATTCAAAAAAGCTGGAATAAATCCACTGGACCCTAAACAAGTACTCAAAAGATTACCTGGATATGAAAAAGTTAGCCATCAAACCGAAACTATAGATGGATCTGTTCTAACAATCCTAAAAGAAATGAGATTTGGTACCATAAATGTCGCTGAACCTAAAAGAAAAAGAAAAATTGAAGTAGAACCGGGAAAAAGCGTTAGTCCAATTGAGAACCAAGACCAAAAGCAAAAAATAAGAAGATAAATAAAGAAAATAAAAAGCAAAAAGAACCAACAACAAAGAAAGGTAAGGGAATAGGAAAGAAGTCTAAAACACCGTTCAGGCCCGGAATGTTGAATTTGGCAAAATGTTGTATTCTTATAATGTTGAATATACCAAAACGTTGAGTCCTAAAATGTTGACATGGCAAAAAAGTTGAGTCCCAAAACGTTGAATTCTCATAACGTTAAATATAACCAAACGTTGAATCCTAAAATGTTGACATGGCAAAATGTTTCAATATGTTTCAGTACCTACTCAGAGGAAAGTACCCACGCTAGAGTTTCAGTTTCCTGAGTAGGTACTATTTCCACGAAACCTCTTTAGTTAAGAATATAATACCTAAGATACTGGCCACTTGAAATTGTCATCGATTTATTGTCAGTCAATGTCGAGTTTACAATTATAAAGTCACGTTATTTTAAATATAATGTTTCAAGCTCTTGAGTTTATTAAAAATCAGAAAAACAATGATATGCTAATAATAAATGGAAAGTATACCCTAAGCAAAGATGGGAAACCAAATAAAGATGGTTCGACGCGGTGGAAGTGTACAAACCGTGATTCTTGTACGGCCACCGTGACTTTAAGTGCAGATAAAAACAAGATACTACGAGAATCTGTTCATAAATGCGTGACAAGGGAAGATAAAACAATAATTATGCAACTTTTGAATGATATCAAGAAAGAAGTATGTTATAATCTTAATCCAATCGAACAAATATTTGAAGGTATGCTGAATGAATTTGTAGACCGTAACTCAGACCTTCCTGCATATAATATACCTACGTATAACTCTGTCAAAAGTTCCTTGTATAGGGCAAGAAAACTATTTTTGGAATCGGATAAACTAGTGTTCAAAAAGCCGGAAGATTTCAAGGTTCCCAAAGGGTTGTCCAAGAAAATGTTCATTTTAGAAGATGGAAATGAGGAAAAGATTATAGTAATGTGTTCTTTGAAAATGATTGAAAAAATAAAATCTACCGGCAGTATTTCCTACTATGGTGATGGGACTTTTAGGACGTGTCCAAAGCCTTTCTACCAATTATATATTTTACACCTTGATTTTTATTCAGATGATAAGAGCATAAACGTTTATCCCGTTATTTATGCATTCTTGCCCAATAAATCGCAAAAAACATATACAAGGTTATTCGAGTTAATCAAAAATAAGCTCCAAGCTCGCATATTATTTTTTAAATGCGATTACGAAATTGCTCAAATTAACGCAATACGAAGCACATACGAGGATATAAAAGTATCAGGCTGCTATCAGCACTTTAACAAAGCGGTGTGGAAAAAAGCCAAAGATTATGAATTAGCAAAGAAGAGATCCAGCAACAACTTACTTTATAAATCTGGAAGAAGTATTGTAAGAATTTGCTCTTATTTTGTGCTTCTTCCGTCGACTCATATGGAACAAGCTTGGCAAGCTATTATCAACGCAGCTCCCGATTCACCAAATATGCACAGGTTTTTAGAATATTTTGAAAACCAGTGGTATAACATGGATCATAATTTGATAAGCTGTGCAAATGATGTGCACCGAACCACCAATTCCTGTGAGGGCTATCACCGAAAATTGAACTCCAGACTTCCGAAATCGCCTAACATATTTTTGGTGTTTAAAAGTTTATTAAAGGAGGCCGATTATTATGATCGGAAAATAACAAGATCATTGTTTTTCCCTTTTAAAAAAAACCGAAGAGCACAGGATACTCTTTTCGATATAACATATGAAACTCTTTTGAATCGTCTGAATAAACAGAAAATCACTCCACTGAAATTCTTAAAAAAGATAGTGTACATAAGACTTAAGTTAGGCTTTTAAGATAATTTAACGATAGATAATTTTTAAGAAGTTGAATAAAAATTCAAGTTGGGTTTAGTATTATTTTGTTTTCACTTATGTAATGCGATGATAGGTAGCTCATTGGTGTGACAGTGACGTCGACTTCCGATCCGTGAGTCGTGGACCATGCATACAGACATACTGTGGTTGGTAGGCTGTTTTCTATAGACATGATGATGGTAGCTTTCTGCTTCATTAATAAATATCGTCTCACTGAGCTCAACTTTACAACATTATAAAAATTCAACAATTTGGGACTCAACATTTTGGAAATTCAACATTAAAGGAATTGTAACTTCAACATTATGAGAATTCAACGTTTTGGGACTCAACTTTTTTGCCATGACAACATTTTAGGACTCAACGTTTTGGTATATTCAACATTATAAGAATACAACATTTTGCCAAATTCAACATTCCGGGCCTGAACGTAAAACACAACCACATCCAAATGTAACAGATGAAACGAAATATCGCGCCGTTAACTCTTTACAAGATTTGTTGGAGTCGAAATGTCTCAGATGTTTTACAATCATGAAAGTCAGACAACCATTGAACCAAGCACAAGCTTCTTTAAAAAAGTAGGAAAAACAACCTTTCAACGCTTTCAAGGTTATGCTCTCTTGGTACTTCTAATAATAATTCTCCACCGAAAGCCCAATTACTCAATTCAACTTAGTTTATTGAAAAGAGCTCCTCTACATTTCTGTTCTCCTGGTATTTAAAATAAATCATTGTACAATTTCTTAAAACATGATGAACGGTTATAAATCAAACTGCTTAGTATGTATTCAATAATCAGTTTTTATTGTGAATGCGATATCAACTTGTGTCATAAACTCAACCTGAAATAGACTTCTTATAAGGTAGATTTGAACATAATAACATATTTTATGATAATAATAAGTCAGCCTCTTTTTACGTTTTTATTTTGGTTAAGTTCTTGTACCTCTAAAAAGTTCAAAATAGAATTAATTTAAAAAAAAAAAGAAACCGACTTCAGCACTAAACACGTCAGTCAGTCGGTTCACGTGGTATTTATGAAGTGCAACGTCTGCAACTTAGTAAGTAAAGTGATATTTGATTTGTTAAATATTGATTTTATCAAAATTGAGTGGTAAACAAATATTCGTTGTAATTGTGCTACTTATTAAATAACACGTATCGATTGCAGGAGCTATGGTCGACCAGCCAAGTTGTTTAACTGACATATCGTCTTTAAAATATACAGGGTGTCCCGTTAGTAGTGGACCAACGGGATGTGGGGGATAGGGGAGACCGTTACCTACCAGAATCACCAAAATTTATTGTCCTAGGCCTTATAGTTTTGAAGTTATAACGTTTTTTAGTAAGTAGGTAAAATTATCGTACTATGTGCACATTTTTCTTAATTCTACAAATTCTATTACTTATTTTGATGTTATTTTTATTCAAGGGCGTTAAGAATACATAGATTTTTCTAATTGAAATCATTTTTTAGTGTAGTTATCATTAACAATAAAATTAATCAACAAAACAAGTGCAATTGTTAAATTTCAAAATACTCTAAGTGGTATTTGAGCTGAGCTGATGGAAAAAAAATGTAGCCTTGTGGCACTTTATTTTAAAAACATCTACATATCATAAGGATTACAAAATCGTATAACACTGTGGTTTCAAATGAGTAGTTTTTTATTTTAACTAATATTAACGTAAAAGGGAACTTTTGAGAGAAAACAAAAATTCATTGCTAATTATGGAAATTCGTTTATTACTCAATTTATTTTTACATTAAGGGTTCAAAATGCTTTTCTTTAGTTCTTGTGCATTAAAACACCTTCGTATAAAGTCTTTTTGTAAACTTTTTTGGGCTCTTTGATGTTTTTTTATCAATTCAGCAACATGATTGAAATTTTGTGATAACTCTCTTTTTATCAGAAATATTTGTCTCATAAACTGCTTCTTTGAGGAAACCCCATAGAAAATAATCCAAAGGATTCAAGTCGGGAGATCGTGGCCTATTTCATGGCCGATCGCTGGCCAGGAAATAGTACCTTCGCGTCCAAACCATCGATTTGGGAACGTCTCATTCAAAAATTCAGTCACTTACCGTGAGTAGTGGGCAGGTTCACCTTCGTACTGCAACATTCGTACGTGCTTCTTAACTTAACGAAGAAGTTGGATATGCACAAGGCCTGAAACTGCGCGGAACCACATACTCTCGCGTACTTCTTAACTTTATTCGAAGATGTTGGTTATGCATAAGGCCTGAAACTGCGCGGGAGAGAATGTGGTTGCAGTACGAAGGTGAACCTGCCCACTATTCACGGTAAGTGACTGAATTTTTGAATGAGACGTTCCCAAATCGATGGTTTGGACGCGAAGGTACTATTTCCTGGCCAGCGATCGGCCATGAAATAGGCCACGATCTCCCGACTTGAATCCTTTGGATTATTTTCTATGGGGTTTCCTCAAAGAAGCAGTTTATGAGACAAATATTTCTGATAAAAAGAGAGTTATCACAAAATTTCAATCATGTTGCTGAATTGATAAAAAAACATCAAAGAGCCCAAAAAAGTTTACAAAAAGACTTTATACGAAGATGTTTTAATGCACAAGAACTAAAGAAAAGCATTTTGAACCCTTAATGTAAAAATAAATTGAGTAATAAACGAATTTCCATAATTAGCAATGAATTTTTGTTTTCTCTCAAAAGTTCCCTTTTACGTTGATATTAGTTAAAATAAAAAACTACTCATTTGAAACCACAGTGTTATACGTTTTTGTAATCCTTATGATATGTAGATGTTTTTAAAATAATGTGCCACAAGGCTACAATACATTTTTTTTACACCAGCTCAGCTCAAATACCACTTAGAGTATTTTGAAATTTAACAATTGCACTTGTTTTGTTGATTAATTTTAATGTTAATGATAACTACACTAAAAAATGATTTAAATTAGAAAAACCTATGTATTCTTAATGCCCTTGAATAAAAATAACATCAAAATAAGTAATAGAATTTGTAGAATTAAGAAAAATGTGCACATAGTACGATAATTTCACCTACTTACTAAAAAACGTTATAACTTCAAAACTATAAGGCCTAGGACAATAAATTTTGGTGATTCTGGTAGGTAACGGTCTCCCCTATCCCCCACATCCCGTTGGTCCACTACTTACGGGACACCCTGTATAGAAAGAGGCGGTGGCACTGGCCTTCTTCATGCTGGACACCAGTACACATTGAAAGAAAAATACAAAAATGGGACAATGGCATGGGAATGCATTCATAGAAAGAGAAAAAGATGTGGTGGCAAAATAACTTTAAAAGTAAGTACCTACAAAAATACATTCAGCTTATAATGTCGTGCCATAGACTACCTATCCTAAATAGACCACGCATCACAGGCGAACTTCTTCTGGCAAGACATGTGTAGTAATCCAACATATGCGGCTTATATAAGTAGTCACTGTCAAATGTCAACGCAGTACAGACCACGTCAGTGAACCATAAATACAGTTGTGTCAGTTGATTGAAAAATATTTAATAAATTTAAAAATACCGTTTTGCTCTATAAAATGGTGTGGTATAGTGGAACCTCAAATTTCAAAAAAGATGGTATAACATTTCATCGGTAAGTTAATATGTTATGATATTTTTCAATATGTTTTGTAATATAATGATTTTCAGAGCTCAATAAATACTGGTCGGTAAAATAATTGTATCCCTTTCTTACCTATGTAATTTAGCAGTACCTCTTGCTTCGACAAACGAGCTAGTGATTACCAAATGTGCTAATTAATTTTATCGATAACACATTTATTTACTGAAGGTAAAAAGTATTTAACACGAGAATTTTAATCAAATGATTATAAACAATTATTGATCGTAGGTACCCACATGACCCTGGAACAAAAAGGGATTGGATCAGGGCAACATACCGTGAAAATTGGTTCCCAAAACCAACTGCGGTCATATGATCCAAACATTTTAGTGAAGATTGTTTTTATAATATGAAAAACCGTCGGCGGCTATTAAGTTCGGCAGTACCGACATTATTTTTACCTTCACTAGTGAGTATAGATTTTTTATTATTGATGTTCTAATTTGGTTTACTCCCATCAGCCACCACTAAATCCGCCACCACGTTTCGACTATAGTGCAAAAATATTATGCATTTTTTTTCAGAATGACGCAACTATCTCCCATCAAGCTCCAATACCCAGCACATCCAAAGTCATCAAGAGTCCCTCAACCTATACATCCCCTACAAAAAAAACATCATCATCATCATCATCATCAGCTCATAGAATGTCCCCACCACAAAAAAACATATGTCCCTAAAAATTATTGAACTGTCGAAAAGAATAAAATAATTTAAAAAATAGTAAGTAACTAAAAATCACGTTACTTACGAAAGAAACTAGTTTCTATGAAACAAATGTTAAAAGAACTAGAAAAAAAAATAGATTCGTGTAGTACTGAGCTATTAAGTAAAATAGGCATCAATCAAATAGGCAGAGAATTAGTCAAGAGACAGTTAGTAAAAAATTTATTATTGCAAGCAATTTCTTTGTGTCACGACAATAATATTATCGTTAAAGCCATAACATTTGACGGTTGTCTAACAAACATAGCTATGGCTAAATTATTGGGCTGTAATTTCTCGAAAAAAAAAATTATACTTCTTTTCATCATCCTGTTACCAAAAGTAATTTTTTATATTCTTAGACCCGGCACATATGCTTAAACTAGTAAGAAACTCGTTTGAACACTACAAGGAAATAAAAAATGGTGACGGACGTTGCATAAATTGGGATTACATAAAATTACTGCACAATATAAAGGATAAGGAACAATTTCACCTTGCAAATAAATTAAGACTTTCTCATATTGAATTTAATCAAAATATAATGAAAGTTAAACTAGCGTCTCAGCTGTTTAGTCGCAGCGTTGCAACAGCATTAATGTTTTGTAAAACAGAACTTTAACTGAATGATTTTCGAGATATAGACGCAACTGTAAAATGTTGTTAGTATTTAATTATTTATTTGATATACTTAATTCAAAGGTTCATGGATATGGCTTTAAACGAGCTCTAAATAACGATAATGCACCTAAGGTGTTAAAAAGACTGGAGGAATGTAGAAAATATATATTCAGCTTATCTGTAAGTAAATGACACCAAAACTGTAAAATTAGTAAGTTCGCCTCGTCACACAGGGTTTATAGGGTTTTCTTGCGCAATACACAGTGCTATCGAGATGTATAATGATTTAATAGCCAATGATAACTCTCCTATCAAATTTATACCCTTCAATAAAATATCTCAAGACCATATAGAACTGTTCTTTGCAACCATACGGTCACACGGTGGTAATAATGATAACCCAACTCCGCGGCTATTCGAGGCTATTTATAAAAAAACGGTTATACACACGGAATTGATGGATGTCTCCACAGGCAACTATCTTCCTTTGGAACATATTTTAATTCTGAATTGTTCATCAGCATTGAAAAGAATCAACTTGACTGCAGAAGTAGATAAAGAGTATGAGGAATTTGAGAGTTACGACGATTTAAGTCGTGCCCTCGAAAGAATTGCTTTGTCTCATTTCGCTGAGAGGGCTGTTGAATACATTGCAGGATTTGTTTCCAACTCACTGATGCAACAATTACATTGTAAGACTTGTATCGGGGCATTGGTGACATTAAATCCGGACCAATGTAGTTTAATAGCTTACAGAGATAAAGGTGGCTTAATATATCCTTCAGCAGCTGTAGTCAAAATTTGTCGTCGGTCAGAAATGATGATTAAGGCTTATATTGAAAATATCCAAAAAAAAAAAAAAAAACAAAGCTGATATTTTGGTCTCAAAAACACTGAATAGTTTTATTGGCGAAGAACTGTTTCCCAATAGTATAAGTTATCATCAATTTCATACCGAAGTGACCAATCATTTAATAGACTTGTCCATGAGTATTATGCATAAGTATATTTCCACACGGCTAGCTTTTTTAACAAAATCTACTCAGCAAAAACAAACTGTTCGGAGAATATATACAAAATTAATTCATTTTAAAAATGATTAGACGCGGTTGTTAAATTTTTTATACAATGGTATTTTTGGTCCTACACAGCAGCTTTAATGTAAAGATGTTATAGCAGGATACATCTCGTTACATCTTTCCATAGAGATCGTCAGGATCTTTTTATTTTATACTTGTTAGCATCTAACCATCAACATATCGCACCTTTGGGAACAAAGGGTCACTTCTGCAACTTTTAATAAAAATGACTTAAATATGCAGAAATAACCGCGATAATCGACTTTATATTCTCACCAAAAACGGTTACAATCGCATGACAAACCTCGTTTTGAGGGCGCGGGGGTCATTTCTACATTGCCCGTAATTGGCCAGTTTTTTGAAATGTAACGTCTCATCGAGTCAGTAGTGTCTTGACGGTTGATGAGTGACCTTGTGTATTTTAGACGGAGCGGCACTACGGTAAGTTATGACAAATTTAATAGTATATTTACTGCATCAATAACGTTATTTCTAAACAAAAAACACGTTATGTTACCAAATCTTTGTATTTGTTTGCTGCAAACATAACGTCACTTCTGTTATAAGTGACATTTAATCACAACATTTTACTTGCCATTTGAACCAAAACGTGGCTACTGTTTACAAGCGACATTTTATTTCTAATAATTTTTTTAATCGTTTTTATAATCAAATAATGTCAATAACGTGTAGAAATGTTGTTATGGTTACAATAATCCTGTTCATTTAATGATAACATATAAGATTTTTAGTTCTAAGTAACGTTTTATAAATAATCGATTTTCTTTTGTTTATATAAGAAAAGTCTTTTTTAATACAAAGTGTTGTTTTATTATTAGCTAAACTGATTATTTAAAGTAGAGTATAGAGAACTTTTTAAGTCAAAACGACAGTTTGTTAGATTATTTTTTAATTTTTTTTGTTTGTTCGTGTTTTAATACTAAAAATTACTAAGTAATTGAATTTACAGTTATAATGAAGTTTGATTGATTTTTGTTGTTAAAGTCGGTACCTATGATAAAAAAGCGTCCTATATCCTTTGCCTATATCATTTCTAGTAGATATCTTATTATTATTAATTTTTTGCTTAATTAATGGCTTCGCACGATTTGTGCATTTAGCCAGAGTCAAGTAATTAAATTGGTAGCAAGTAATATGCCCAATTATGGGCGAAAATGGTCAGATATAGTCATAGTCGTAAGTCACAGTCCGTCAGTCAGTTCCCAGTCAAGTCAAGTCATGATTAGGTAAAGTGTAAGCAACGTTACCAAACCTTTCTCCGACTTTTGAAAATCATCAATTCTTATCATTTTTAGAGTTTAAAATGTCTAAAAGAGGTTTGCTTCTATGTAACCTTGCACGTCAAGGAATGAATGCTTCATCCAGTGAAAATAATGTTTTGAACGAAGAAAAACAGTCAGAAATCAATCATAAAGCCTGGGAGCAAAGTTTTCGGCCAGATAATAGCAAGCATACCGACAATGGTACATACAAATAAAATGTATACCTAATTGTGATACATACTCGTATTTAAGAGCAATGTACTTAATCTATTTGTTATATATTTTTAGACTCCAGGGTATTACAATGGCTTAATGATTATAAAAATATGGATGACACCAAAGAACAGACAGAAACAATAATACAAACAGATAATATTAATGATACCACAGAAGAAGTTAAAGAAAAAACAAGTAATGTTGATGATATTAGGGAAGGAATAATAGATAATGCTAAAGAAACAAATAATTATGTAGCACAGATGAACACAACAGAAGAAGTATATCAATTAAGGCAGAGTATGTTCAAAGTTTTGATATTCATCAAATGTTATCATACTATTTTGTTTAATACTGTTATAATTACACCTATAATTTTTGCAGATCCCATAGAAACCAATGCTGATAGTGATGGAACTGACTTTTCTGGTACAGATAGCGACAGAGATAAAGAATACCTTCCTGATAAGAGTCGTAAAAGGAAATTTATTTCATCATCAAGCTCTTCATCATCTTCAAGCACTTCATCATCTTCAAGCACTTCATCATCTTCAAGCTCAAGTTCGACATCTTCAAGCTCAAATTCAAACTCAAAAAAATCAAGAAACCTACTTGAAAATCTAGACCAAACCATTACACCATATCAATTCCATACCGAGGATAGAAAGCCACTATCTAAGAGCCCAAACAACTCGGCAATACATAGATGGACAGTACACTGTGGCTGAACTACATCGTATTTATTGCGAAGAACGAAAAGCACAGAACAAAAATTGTGCCACGTATGATTTTTATAACAGGGTTTTTAACACTGAATTTAATATATCTTTTTTTATCCCTAAAAAGGATCAATGCGACCAGTGCGTTGCTTATAATAATTTAACTCCATCTGAAAAACTAAAAAAAGAAGATGAATATAAGCAACACTTGAAAGAAAAAACTCTAACCCGAAAAGAAAAAGAGGCAGACATGGCACTGTTGAACGAAAAAGAACACGAAAACTTGATTGTAGCAATTTATGATTTACAGGCTGTTTTACCAGTGCCAATAGGGAACTCGAGTGCATTCTTTTACAAATCTAAATTGAACTGCTATAACTTTACAGTAAGTATTTCATTTATTATTATTATGTTGTTTGTCAATTTCCGACTCTCGGGACTATAAGAAGTCCCGGTCTTTTGGAAGGCTAGTGTGGGGCCGAAGCCAACACACAGGAAGCCCTTTGACATTTTGATCTAATGTAATGGATACACAAACCGGCGACTGTCCCTGTATAACACTATAAAATGCACACAAGGACAGTCCCCGGTTTGTGCTGGAACTATTGCAAGTAAATGGAAAACTACTACTGGGCTATGGGGATGGGATGTTAAATGGACTGGATACCGGGCAATGTACAACCAGAATCCAGAGATGTGGAAAATGAAACTCCTGTGATTTTGAACGAAATGACTGAAATAAAACTTAGACAAAGATGTAAACTACTATTAAAAAGATGCAAAAATATGTCAGTGCAGATCCAAAAACTTAAAAAGCAAAAAGAAGTTTTTAAAAAACGATATCAGCGTCTTAAACAAAGTACTACGAAAAAGATAACAAAACTAGAAGAGATAATAGATAAACAAAAAGCAAGAGAAGAAGTAATTGCATTTACATTAAAAACAACGTACCAAAGAACCAAGGCTCATAGAGATAAAAAGATTTTAAGGAAACTAATACAAAATGCTAAAAATAAGAAATATGTTTGGAAAATGATAGGCCTAAGAGGAAAAGGAAGAAAAGAAAAAAATAAAATTCAAAGAGTAGAAATTGCAGAGATAACAAAATTTTATATTAGAGATGATAATAGTCGAAATACGGCAGGGAAAAAGCAAACTTAAACAAAGAATAAAATTAAAATACAAATGAGATATTTGACTGACACAATAGTAAATCTTTTTAAAAAGTACAAGAGTGAAGGTAGGCGGTATGGCTTCACAACTTTTTATAAGCACAAGCCATTTTATGTCATATCACCTCACCTGAATTCAAGAGATACTTGTCTGTGCATAAAGCACAGTAATATGGAATTTCAACAAACTTCATTAAAAAAACAAGGAGTAGTTAAGAACGGAATAACAGAAATTTTAAAAGAAATTTCATGTGATATTAAGAATTACTCCTGCATGTACCGCTATTGCATAGATTGTAAGGATCGAAAACCATTATATTGCGAGACTAGAAATGGTGAAGGGAATGATGTTAATGTTTCTTGGTGCCGATGGGAAAGGAAAGATCATACTTACATGAAAACAGAAGGAAATGAAACAAAAGAAGTTAAAACTAAAAAAACAGTAAAGGTCGTAAAGAATGCAAATTTACGAGATTTAAAAATGGACTTTGAAAAAGATTTGCAAGAATTTAAAACACATTATTTCAGTATGCAACATCAACAAAAGCAGTATCAAATGATAGTTTCACAGCTGAAGGACACTGAAGTCGTTTTAGTTTGTGACTTTTCTGAGAACTATGAAGCCAAAATGGGAAATGAGATACAAGCGATGCACTTTGGTGCCTCCAAAAATCAATTTACGCTTCACACCGGAATGATTTATTGGAAAAATAAGTCACAGTCTTTCTGTACTATATCAGAACTTAACAATCATCAACCACCGGCAATTTGGGCTCATTTGACGCCTTTGTTAAACCTCATTAAAGAAGAATCCCCAAATGTCTCTGTAATACACTTTTTTTCTGATGGTCCATCATCACAATACCGCCAAAAACATAATTTTTACTTGTTTGCACGTTTCACAAAACAATTTGGATTTGATGGAACTTGGTCTTTTTTTGAATCGGGCCATGGTAAGAGTGTAGCAGATGGTATAGGGGGTTGTATCAAAAGAACATTGGACAAAAAAGTTTGTCATGGAATCGACGTAATAGATGCAAACGACGCTTACGTCATTTTAAGTAAGTGCCTCAAAAGCATAAAAATTTTCTTGATTCCCGATAGTTCCATTGATGAAATCAGTAGAATCGTGCCTTCAAATGTTCAAGCTTTAAAAGGAACTCTCCGTGTACATCAGATAATGGCCAGAGATGAGAATTCTGTAAAATTTCGAAATATTTCTTGTTTCTGTAGACCTGCATCAGGACACTGCGACTGCTTTTCCCCGCAAATCCATCATGTGGTGCCATTTAATGTTCAACCACAACCTCAGAGAAAAAGAAAGTATATCTGTTGCTCTAATGCTCCCAGTACCTTTTCGTCCCCCAGAGATTCTGTTCCGTCAACTTCCAAAGACGATCTGAGCCCAGCAACATCAAGCCAAATTTCAAAGATGCCAAATAGAGATCTTGACTCTCCGTATAAAGAATTAACGATAAACTTACCTGCATATGATAAAGAACCTGAATTAAAAACTGACGACTTACCTATCATAAGTATACCACTTGAAGATACAAATAAACTTGAGTTTCAGGAACAAATAAAGTCGCTTAGTTTTTTGGACTTAGAAAGCATAGAAAATATTACTGGATTTGATAATTTTGATCTAACAGGTGATGTTATGGACACGGATACAACACAATTACTACTAATTTCTAATAACGAATCCAATTGCCTTGATGTTAAAAATTCTGAAGCATTTATTGAAAATAATGTCACATCGTCGGATGTCGGGAATAAAAAACCACTTAAAAGAGCAGAAAAAAGAAATATAAACAGAAATTTTCGAGAATGCCATTTATGTACATGCACAATTTTAGGTAAACAAGCCAAATGTCTTGCTTGTTCACAATGGTTTTGTGAAGAATGCGTTGACGGAAGTCCCATAGAATTTGATTACATTTGTAATAAATGTTTTGAAGGTACATAGTTCTTCAAGATGTAGTGGGTTATTTTTATTATATATTAGTCACAGTTTCATTTTATTTATATTGACATTGATATTATTTGCAGGTTAACGTTCGTGTACCAATTGCTTGAAACCAGGATTTTGATATTTTTCCTTTCTTGGACGTATTTGGAAATATGGTGGTATACGCGGATATTGACAAATTTCTTGCCTACGAAGATTTTTACAAGTTTTATAAGTATAATTTAAAATGGCCCTGGATCGAGACTCATTTCCATCTTTCCCAAAGCTGTTTCGGATGTGGTGAAGATATTGGACCCAATAGACCTCAACATTTTATAATTGTTAATATGCGTCGTCAGGATTTAAGGGCTTTATTAAGAAGCTCATTTTTCTGGTGTAATATTTGTACTTCAAGTATTTATATTCATTATGTTTTCGATGAATGTACCTATTGCTTTAATTAAGTTAATGGTAGATAAGATATGTTATTACTTATTAGATATTTAGTATTTACCCATGTTCGAATTTTAAAAATGAACGCTTCATACTGTTTTCATAAAGTAGGTATTTTGAAACTGTTTTAATAATAATACTTTTACCCATAGTATAAATTATTAATCATTAAGACTGATGTAAGTGCCAAGAATAATAAATAAAAAAGTCCTTAATCATAAGTTTGCGATGTAAGTAATTTCTTAGTGATATGGTTTTAAACCAGAACTGATTGTTTCTGTATTAGTATTTAGTATAAACAATAACATTTAAGACCTTACACTCGATAATTGACGGTTTTTGTACTTTTTGATCTAGTCGTATTATATGAAAAGCGTATTTTATAAACATGCTTTTAGGTAATAATTAAAGGAAATATTGTCATCTAAGAAATACTCAGAGAAAAACAATATTATACAGAAAACTTAAAAAATATATCAAGAAAACTGAACATATGTTTTCTGAATTTCACGTTTAGCATTAACTTCCATGCCTTCCAATTCTAGTAATTCGACCAATTTAGCACTTAAAATTAAACAAACTTAAAGTCTAGATCCTTATTAAAGAAATACTCAGAGGAAAATTTAATTGTTATTATAATTATTATTGAAATCGAAAAAAATATAAAGTTAGAATTTGTAAAAATCACACTCAAGAAAATCGTAATTTACGTTGATAAATCATGCTCAAAACGTTATTAAAATTACCTCAAATAATAAAAGAACACTTTCTACAACAATAATACAAAAAAAAAAACTTTAAATCAATTTGTCTTTTTTTCTACAAATATTTTAAAATCATCATAAAACTACTATAAAACCGGACGCACGAAACAATTGAAATCAGTCTGCCGCGAGGCTTTTTAGAGAGAGGACGTATCGCTCCTACCGAGCGTTTGACCTTTGCGGCACGTACGAATTTTATGCGATAACTCATCAACATGTTTTGATACTTGATAATATTTTTTGTTTTATAATTTGAATTATTTATTAAAAAAAAAATATTAACATTTATGATAACAAATGATGTTTTAGAAATAATGAACAATAAAACAACTTTATTAATAAACCGACTTTCCATTCGGCCAATTCGGCCGGTATGTTTTTTTTTATGAATATGTACAACGATTTCTCCGTCAATTCTGTACCGATTATTAAAATTCTTTTTTTATTCAAAAGAGTGGATTTGCCATTTGGTTCCATGTCAAGGAAACCAGTATCTGATGATGGCATTCTAGAGAAATTGAAAGGAACTTTAGAAAATCGTAGGGTGATTAGTGCATTTGTTAAGTTTTTTGTTAATTATCTTAAAGCATTATAATTAAATGAAGGTTTGTCGATCTGATGATGGACCTGGAAGATAGTCGAGGGAACTCTTCAACGACTAACAGCAGTTACCTCGTGTTTGGACTTGATTAATTTGTATCGATGAGACCGTTACAACCAGATAGGTTGTGACACTCAAAGGTAAAAAAAACCGACTTCAAAAACTGAAAAGTATAAAATAACAAATATTTAATTTAATACACCTCTTATGCGATGCTAATTAATACCTTTGTGTGTATGTTACCTATTGATAAGTGTGAAGTCGGTGCCAAGCCTTAAAGAAATAAAACTATTAGAAAAATAAACTACAAAATTATAATTCGAGACGACCGTTAACGAACTTTTGCCCGCTTGGGTTGGTCGCATTTTTATTTTATTTATGTGCTACATCGCATAAGAGGTATTACATTTAATATTTGTTATTTTTTAGTTTTTAGTTTTTGAAGTCGGTTTTTTTTAACAAAAAAGGAAATGAAATAATTTAGAAAGTCCTGCCTTTAGCGCTAAAATGTTGTCCCGATAATATATGTTGTACATATACAGAGGATGCATTTTTCAAGTAGGCGTGGTAGACGATATTCAAAACTATAAGGAAAAAGGAATATCGAAAATTGCTTGCGATTTTAATAAAAACTAAAACTGCAATTAGTATATGAAAAATCAATACCCCATTATGGCAAAAAATATATTAAACTCACTGTACCGTTATTCGAAACCTAATAAAACATGAGAGTGACTATCTTGATTTCCCTAGGAATATCGTGCGGAAATACGTCATCCACTGTCCCCTCCTATTGCCGCCATCTTCATTACCACCACCACCACCGCGGTTAGTTTGGTTCTTCAGTACAAACTTTGTGTCATTGGCGTTTTGATTTTCGACCAAGCTGGTCACTAGCAAAATAATTATTTTCGTGCGGCTGAAAATAAATACATTGGATACAAGAACAGTTGCATTTAGTGGAAATTACTTAATTAATATGGATAAAGCTGGACCGTCCACTGTCCCAACGGAAGTAATTGAAGACGATGTACGCAGAAGACAATCGAAGTCTAGAAAACGACGAAAAGCAAGGTCATATAGCTCGGATACAAGTTCGAGTTCTTCCACATCAACCTCAACTACCTCTTCATCGAGTGAGGAACGTAATCGTAAACGGCGAAAGAAAAACACGCATAAGAAACATACTAACATTAAGTTAAATAAATTATTATCTGAACTTTCGAGTTTAAAATACCAAATGTCTCACCCACAAACGAGCACACCAAGATCATACAAAGATGATAGTTGCTGTGTCGACCCAAACATTAGTGGTAATTTATTTGAGAACGAGTCTAATTGGGCCTCTTCTGCAAAAAACTTTTACTTTTACCGACGAAAAACAGAGTGATGTCACTTTTAAATTTGAGGTTAACACCAAACTAAAGGAACCTTCTATTCCTGTTGCTCCTGTTATGTTCATAGAACAATTAAAAGAATTACAACGCTTTGAACAGCCGGATTGGAATAGCGTGCGTTACGCAGACGTACAAAAGCAATACGTACATAATCCAGGCTTCACAAACCTCGAAACTAACGAGGAGTTAAAACGTTACAGCTCCTCTAAACTTATGACACACATGGAAAAAGCTTTTTCAGCAATTACTTTCGCACTATTGAAGTGTCATGATTTTGCAATATTTTAGTGCATTTTTCAATAATAAAATGGCAATACTGTTAACAACTGTTCCCAGACGTCGTTAATGTTTAAAAAAGAGTTGATGAAGGGTAGTCAGTGAAAATAAGAGAGACATTCATTCTTTTGCTTCATCTCGATAGTGCAAGACGTGTATTCGAATTGTTAACGGTTTATACAGATATTGTACAGTACAAGTGATTGAGTGAAAAATATAAGCGAATATAAACTGGAGAAACGTGGTTTTATTATATTTCAGAAGTGGGATACACCAATTTTAAAAGGTATGTGCATGGTTTAAAATTTACCTCTTTTTATATACATACGTGTATGTATAGTTTGTTTTAATTTCACATATTTAATGTGTACTTAAACTCGTACATGGTTAGTTCGTGTGGTGTTAAATTTTTTTTTTTATATAACTAGCTATCATGTGGATTTTTATTGCGCCCACAAATCACAATGATTCTTTAATGCGGATTACCTACACTAAGCTCACTTTGTGAACACGTGGTACGGGTTAATTAGTACTTTAAATTTACATAGAAAAAGAAACATCTATGTCAGGGTATTATTATTTCTTTGTATTGTTTAAAGTATGCATTGTTTAATAAGTTACAGATAATATACAATCAGTTATGCATATAACTGACTATTGATGATGATGTTACGAATAAATCTTGAATAAATAATGAAATTAAATGTTCGTCATTAAACGTATTTATGAGTTTGTTTTTTTTTTATGTTATTTTTTATCTCTTCTTTTCTTCTTGCTGTATTGATTGGGCTACGGATACTCAAAGGCTTCTTGTACGTGGTTTGTACGGATACCTACTTTATATTTATTTTATTTTATTGTTAAAACGTTGAATTGAGTGAACTATGTACGAGGGGGGGTCAAAAAGTTCGCGGAACGGAGGGGAAGGGGGGTGAAATAAAATACTGTACTATTTTTCTTTTTCAATATATTCCCCCTTAAGTCGAATACATTTTTCAGATCTCTCTATTAACTTATTAATACCGTCGAAAAAAAATGATTTGTCTTTGTCCTCAAAATAGGCCGAAATCGCCGACTTGACTTCTTCATCATCGGAAAATTTCTTCCCCCGAAGCTCTTTTTTTAATTTGGGAAATAAAAAATAATCACAGGGGGCTAAGTCTGGACTATAGGGAGGATGGTTTAACATTTCGAAGCCACAGTGATGAAGGGCAGCCATCGCAACGCGGCTCTTGTGTACCGGTGCGTTGTCATGCAAAAGCAGCACACCCTTTGTCAACTTTCCCCGCCTTTTCTCCTTGATTGCTTCTTTTAATTGTCTTAGTAGATTAGCGTAGTATTCTCCCGTTATAGAAACACCCTTATCTTTATAATCTATTAATAAAATACCCTCTGTATCCCAAAAAACAGTTGCCATGATTTTTCCAGCCGATTGTGACACCCTGTATTTCTTAGGGGGGGGCTGACCCTTTTTATGCCACTGCATAGACTCTTGCTTCGACTCAGGCTCATAATGATGAACCCAAGTTTCATCTGCAGTAACAAGTCTTGCAAAAATTCCTTCCTTGTCGGCGCTACAGAGGTCTAAAAACTCCTTTGAATACTCGACGCGCAGCTGTTTCTGTGGTGGTGTGAGCATTCTTGGCACCCATCTTGCGCTGACTTTTGACATCCCAAGATTGTCGTGTAGAATATTTAAAATGGTTGTAGGTGATACTCCAACCATTTCTGCAAGTTGTTTCTTCTTCAAACGAGTATCCTCCAGTATAAGATTCTCCACTTTTTCAACGATGTTTGAGGTGGTGGCCTCAATCGGCCGTCCTGAGCGAGGGTCGTCTTCAAGAGACTCTCTGCCTTGCTTGAAAAGGCTATTCCACTTGTACACCATGGTTTTCCCAGGGCAAGAGTCCCCGTATACTGATAACATTTCTTCCAAAATTTTCTGAGGTGGTTTTCCTTGCTTAGTGAGGAACTTTATGACGGCACGAAACTCGATTTTTTCCATGTTCAAGTTTTTCTTCCGGATTCACTTGTTTGATCGACGACAGGTCAAAGGTTATTGACACAATCAGGTTCAAACTTGGCATATATACTCACAAAGAGTTGCTCATTAGTTACTACCTGCGGCAGGTCCCCCACCCCCCGCTATCCCCTCCATTCCGCGAACTTTTTGACCCCCCCTCGTATGTTCACTGGATAATGCTAGGGGGCGGTGTATGTTTGTTCACTGGTTCTTTGAGTGTGTATGTTTCACACTGGATTACCGAGTGTGTAGGTTTCACACTGGATTATTGAGTGACTTGCATACATTCGTCGGATGTACCTATATAAATGGTTTTTTAAGTAAGACTGTGTGCTTACTGGATAATAATACTCATATGTAGATGATTGAGAGGTTAATGTATTATGCATTTTGGTTATTGACTTTATTTCATTTCTAATAATGTGTAAGCATGAACTTGATAAGAACGGAAAGTGTCGATGAGGATATGTAAACATTTCAGATACCAATGGCATCTGATGATGAGTGTGTTACACCACCTGGTACGCCTCCAAAACGGTATCGGCGAGCTAAAAATAAGAAGTCTAAACGAAGGAGGAGCCCTTCTTCTTCGTCCACATCCAGCAGCGAGCCTTTACCTAGAAGGTCACGTAAGAGATCCAATCGTCTTTCTACTGGAGAGGTATTAAAACTGTTAGCTAACCATAAGAGTGATTCAAGTAAGTCCTCGTCTTTACCGCTAAATAACAACGATTTAAATAATGTTCTGCCTGAGTTTGACCCTGGCAACAGGAATCAAACTATCAAAAGCTGGTTGACTAAGGTAAACGAGTGTGCGACTATTTACGAATGGAATGAAAAGCAAATAATTCATTTTTCTTTACAAAAACTGGTAGGGTTGGCAAAAAAATGGTTTGAGTCCTTACCTACAGTAATTTACACTTGGGATGAGTGGCAAACAAAACTCCAAAAGGCGTTTCCTAGTGATGAAAACTATGGGCGTCTTCTGGAAGAAATGCTTAATCGAACTTCTAGATACGACGAAGGTCTACGTGAATATTTTGTTGATAAATTATGTTTATTAAATAGATGTGAAATTAAGGGGAAAAAGGCCGTTGACTGTATTGTTTATGGGATAACCGATAGGTCAATTCGTAATGGAGCACAAGCTTTAAACAGTTCTGAACCTGAAGACTTACTTAATTTTCTTTGTTCTCAAAAGCCTCAACCGTATTTCACTAACAAGTTAAGAGATCGTTCTGTTAATACAAAAGTTAACCTCGGTAATAGTTCCAATGCTAACGTTCGGAGTACTGCCTCCGATTCTATAGTTTGCTACAATTGTCGTTCTAAAGGTCATCCTTATTACAAATGCACAAAACCAATACTTAAATGCAAACGATGCAATAGAATTGGCCATGACAATGATGACTGCAAATTGGTA
Source organism: Timandra comae (assembly GCA_958496195.1). Classification (NCBI taxonomy): domain Eukaryota; kingdom Metazoa; phylum Arthropoda; class Insecta; order Lepidoptera; family Geometridae; genus Timandra; species Timandra comae. The sequence continues at coordinate 8,558,574 of OY292353.1, read as the reverse complement.
CCCTTTCATAATACGAATTCCGTATCCACGAATCTTGAAAATGTTTCCGAAAGGAATATTTTAAAAATTGATGTAAATAAGAAATCTAATGATAAATTTTTTAAAACCGTCACCGTTAATGACCAACCTGTGGAAGCTTACATAGATTTTGGGAGTGAATGTACACTGTTAAATAAAACCAAGGCGGAGTCATTAATATTAGTTAAATCGGTGGATGGCATTCCAATCATACGAGGTTTTGGTCAGTCTTCTGTGATCCCATTGTACAAGTCTTGTGTTAGTGTGAAGATCGACGAAGTTGAAATAGACATCGACGTATTGGTTGTTGATGATGTGCACATGCAAGTTGCTATGATTGTCGGGCAAAACTTCACAGAATTGCCTTGTATAACTGTACTTAAAAATAGTCAAACATTAATGTTTTACAAAAGCCCCAGTAGTGAATTCGTATCGGATGAAGCTCAGGCTAATTTGAAACTTCATATTTCTGATACGACTCGAGTCCTCAATACCAACGTCATTCGCGTGTACGTAGATTCTAACTTTACAGGTGACATTTTCATAGAAGGTTATAACGCTGTCGAGCCGGGGAGGGAGTATCGGTTGCTTCAAGGTGCTTACCATATTTCTAATGGTTTAGGCGAAATTGTTATTTCTAATTTGTCCCACCAAGCCGTAACTCTAGAGAAAAATACTTTAGTGGCTAGAGCAGTACCTTTTACAGAGCATAAAATTTGTCAGGTTAATAGGGTACAGACAGATTTGTCGACTTTAGAACCATTGAACAGAAATGACATTAGGATTGGCCCAGGGCTTGTTGTTGAACAGACAGACAGACTTTATTCTCTTTTGCAAAGTTATCGCGATTGTTTTGCTACTAATTTAGAGGAAATAGGTTGTGCGGTAGACATTGAGATGAATATTGATCTTATGGATAATAGACCTGTCGTTTACCGGCCATACCGCCTGTCTCATGCCGAACGTGAAACTGTGCGTGAAACTATTGAGGAACTTCTGCGAAATGATATAATTCAAGAATCTAAATCGGACTACGCTAGTCCCATCTTAATGGTAAAAAAGAAAACAGGGGAGCAAAGGCTCTGCGTAGATTTTAGGGCATTAAATAACAAGACTGTCAAGGATCGCTTTCCTTTGCCGTTGATCGAGGACCAGATTTCTAACTTAAGTGGTAACAGTCTCTTTACTACTCTAGACCTTGCATCCGGCTATTATCAAATCGCAATGGCTAAGACTAGCCGCCATCTCACCGGATTCGTCACCCCCGATGGGCACTATGAATTTAAGAGAATGCCCTTCGGTTTAGCAAACGCCCCTGCTGTTTTTCAGCGTATGGTTAACAAAATACTAGGAAATAGACGCTTTGAATATGCATTGGCTTATTTGGATGATGTACTGATACCATCTAAGGCTATTGAGGAAATGTTTCAGCGATTAGAAGATATACTTAATCTTTTTCGTCAAAATGGTCTCACTTTGAAGCTTTCCAAATGCCGTTTCTTTGATACCGTAGTGAATTATTTAGGGTATGATATTTCGTCGCAAGGTATTCAGCCCGGTGAGGCCAAAGTATCTGCGGTTACAGGTTTTCCAGTGCCTCGTAACGTCCATAAAGTTCGTCAGTTCTTGGGTTTGACCGGATATTTTAGAAAATTTATAAAGGGTTATGGAGAGCACGCACGTCCTTTAACTTCACTGTTAAAAAAAGATACTGAGTATCGGTGGTCTGAGGTCGAAGAACGTGCTTTTAATTACCTTAAAGAGAAACTTGTTAGTCGACCTGTATTGGCACTTTATGATCCTAAGCTCGAAACCGAATTACATACAGATGCCAGTTCTCTAGGTGTAGGTGGCATACTCATGCAGTGGCAAAGAGATTCAAGGGTTTTGAAGCCAGTAGCATATTTTAGCCGGCAGACAACCCCCGAAGAAAAACACTTGCACTCATATGAACTTGAGACTCTGGCCGTAGTATGTTCTTTAAAAAAGTTCCGTGTTTATCTTCTAGGTTTGCATTTCAAAATTTATACCGATTGTGCAGCTCTTAGGACTACCATGACTAAAAGAGATCTGATTCCACGCATAGCAAGGTGGTGGCTTCAAATGAGTGAATATTCCTTTGAAATTGAATATCGTCCGGGTGTTTAGATGTCGCATGTAGACGCATTGAGCAGGAACACCAAACTATGCGTGGAACCAGAGGACCAAGCTTCCGTATCTGTTTATAGTATTGAGAAACAAAATTGGCTTTTATCGTTACAAATAGCAGACCCCGAAATTTCACGAATCCATAGTATTCTAAAACCTAACGACGATATTGAAAGCAAAGACATAAAGAAAAATTATTCGGTTAAAAATCATGTAGTATATAGGAAAGTTGATGATCGTTTATGTCTCGTTGTTCCACGAAGCGCAAGGTGGCAAATATGTCGTGCCAACCATGACGACATTGGTCATCTCGGATACGCCAAAACTCTAGAAAAGATACAACACGATTATTGGTTTCCTAAGCTTAGAAAGTTTGTAAAGAAATATGTCGCGGCCTGTTTAGAGTGTGCTTATAATAAGGACACCGCCTCAAAACAGAAATCCGGTCATTTGTATCCCATTGAAAAGATAAATGTGCCTTTTCATACGATCCATATAGATCACCTCGGTCCTTTTATCAGGAGCAAGGATGGTAATTGTTATATTCTAACTGTAGTAGATGGTTTCACCAAATACCTTTTTGTTAGAGCTGTTAAGGATTTGAAAACCAAAACTACAGTAAAAGTTTTAGAAAAGATATTCTATGACTTTGGTGTTCCAGCTAGAATAGTTTCAGATCGGGGTACTAGTTTTACTTCTGCGGCTTTTAAAACCTTTTGCGATGCCCATGGCATTAAACATATACTTAATGCTGTCGCTTGTCCTAGAGCGAACGGCCAGGCAGAAAGATTTAATCAAACCGTTCTAAACTCTTTGGCTTCACAAAATGCTTTTGGTCATGAGCGTGAATGGGACAAATGTCTGGGTAAACTTCAATTCGGTATCAACAATACGGTCAATGCCTCGACTCACAAAACTGCGACAGAAGCTTTGTTTGGTTTTAAGTTACGAGATGATATGTTAAATAAACTTGATATTAGTAATGAAAAAGAGGTTAACACTTCCGACTTGCAACAAGCAAGAGAGGAGGTAAGTAGCAACATCAATAAGGACCAAGAGAAACAAAAACAAAGACATGACGCAAATCGTGCACCTGCACCTATTTATGAAATAGGTGATTTAGTTAAAATTTCGCGGAATAATTTTGAAAATAACAAACAAAGTTCAAAGCTGCTGTCGAAGTTTGTAGGTCCTTATAAAATAACGGAGATACTAGGGAAAGACCGTTATAGGATTGCAGACATTCCAGGATTTACTAAAAGGGGTAAACCTTATTGTACTGTTATAGCTGCTGATAGAATAAGACCTTGGATACATGTTAAATCTTTAGAAATACATAGTACAGATAACAGCAGCTCTAGCGGGTGCAATGAGTCTGAATAATTTAGTAATTAATAAAATAGGTGTCAAAATATTTAGATTACTTTAAAGTGCATTTTTTTTTTCTTTTCTTTTCTAAAAATTTAATAATTTAGTGTATTAAATTACAATTAATTATGTTTAAATAAAGTAAATAGTTAAGCGAATGTCATGATTTTATTGTGATTACTACAATAGATAACGATTTAATGTATTATTAGTTTATATTGTATTATATTGTTGTAATTATAAATTGATCGTTTAAATAATCATATTTTTATGGTACAAGTTTGAATTTTGTTTATTTTTATTATTAGTTAGAAGAATGTACAACATGTCATCATTCTATTGGGATTGTTATGCAATAATTAACGATTTAGATTATATTGTTATAAATATAAATTGATTATGTTTAAATTATTATTTTATCAATAGTATGTTTGAATTTTGTTTGTTTTTATTATTGTTTAGTTAATAGTGTGCGTCGGGAGACGGCACGTTATCAGATGGCCGAATGTCATGATTTTGCAATATTTTAGTGCATTTTTCAATAATAAAATGGCAATACTGTTAACAACTGTTCCCAGACGTCGTTAATGTTTAAAAAAGAGTTGATGAAGGGTAGTCAGTGAAAATAAGAGAGACATTCATTCTTTTGCTTCATCTCGATAGTGCAAGACGTGTATTCGAATTGTTAACGGTTTATACAGATATTGTACAGTACAAGTGATTGAGTGAAAAATATAAGCGAATATAAACTGGAGAAACGTGGTTTTATTATAGAAGCAGAAAGATATTATTCAAATTGAAATGAACAGCTTTCTTTCATGGACCCGACAATCGGAACAGGTTGATAGCGCTAGTATCGCTGAACGAATAAATAATATTTTTACTAAAGGTGAGTACCCAAAAGTTACAAGTGACATGTTCCAACTGGTTTGCGGTCATAGAGCTAAGCTGGTACAACAAAGAAGGGAAGCCATCATATCTTCAGTTAAAGACTCTTATCATAAGCAGGCCTTTCGAAAGATCCCACCAACTAGCTCGTATCTATTCGAACCTCAACAGCTCACCACACTTTTGGAGAAAGCCGGTGGTACTAAAACTGTGTTTTGGCCAAAAACCAAGGAACGCATAAACTATGCGCCTCAGTACGAAGCAGGACCCTCACATCTGTCATCGGGTACCTATAAAGGTTCGTCTAGGACAACCAACCATCACCGAAACGATACCAAATCTACGGTACGAAAAGATGATCACGGTCAAAATCATCAACCCTTTCGCGGGAGACGTGGTCGTGGAAGGGGTCGACGTGAAGATTTTAAAAAAACAAAGACCAAACTCTCCCTCATCCCACCGGGATAGGAGAGCAACAAATATACAAAAATATTGACTACCAAACGCCGTTTTGTGCCGGTCAACTACAAAATTATGTCAGTCATTGGAGAACGCTCGGGGCTCCGCCCTACATTCTCAAAATTATAAATGGTTACCGCATTCCTTTCAAGGAGAAACCACCACTGTGTCAACACCCGTATCACATTCAAACGGTAGACTCACGAGAAATGTCCATCATAATTTTGAAAATGTTGTCGCAAGGTGTGATAAAGGAAGCCCGGATATACGCGAACACGGGCTAATACTACGCCACTTGTTATCTTGTTTTTATTGTTAAAACTTACGTTTTTGTCACATCGCGCCAAAGATTCATGAAGCTGTTGTGTAAAGTTCACTCGTGTATTGTTATTATAACGTTTTATGTGATCTAAGTGCTTTAAATATGTCCCTTCGTCCAGCATACTCACCATGGAATCCTGATATTTCATGAATGTCAAAAAACTGTTCTGAAATAGTGCTAAATAGTGCCCAAAGGAAAAAAATAGTGCTCTTGTACTTGCGAAGTTATAGCCATAGTTCGATGAGTATGCTGGACGAAGGTTTCGCCCAGCATACTCACCTCCGTCCGGAGAATCTGTATACGCTTCAAACATAATTCATACTTCAAAAAATAGTTCCCAAATAGTGCCAAACGGTGCCCAAAAAGAAAAAACAGTGCTCGAATAACTTCGGAGTTATAGGCTTCGTTCAGTGAGTATGCTGGGCGTAGGTTCTACGCCCAGCATACTCACCTCAGTGCGCGAATATCGAACGAGCTATAGGTACAATTTACGTCTCAAAAAATTGTGCTTGAAATAGTGCCCAATATCAGTCCAATTTTTGCTTGACTTTTGACCTAGAAAACCATTAAATTTGATTGTAAACTTCTACATACATTACATTGAGTACAGTCGAATACAATATTATTAACTTTCTTTCTAACAATTTTTGTCTTGTGTAAATTATTAATTGTCTATGTAAGGGCGCTTTTAGTGTCACGCGGATTTGCTCACGCACGCGGGATTGGCCCGCATGCGTAGCATCCGCAAAGAACAATTTCATATAGGTATCTATTGTAAAGCGTGATAAACGCACGCGGGACGCGGGGCGCTGTGCGGGGCGTCACCCCGGTGCGGGGTATCCGCATGCGTAAGCGCTGCCTACAACTTCAGTGCCCATTTTAGAGTCGAGCGGGGCGCACGCGCCGTATTGTACTACCGAAATGAAAATCGATACAGAACGAGTAATCATTGAAGTTCATCTGCGGCCCGTTTTGTGGGATAAACGCAATGAATTATACAAAAACAGGGACGCGAGGGAGGCTGCATGGAGAGATATTTTGAAGGAATTGGCACCTAACTACGAAAATTTGAGCGAAGAGGAAAGAAAAGTGGCGGGTATGTGTTTGGTTCATTATTTTATTTATACAAGCATCATTACTTTATTAATATAAGCATAATTATTTAATTCACAAATAACATCAAAAACCTTCTAAAACCTTTTGAGTTTAGTTAATTAATTATATATCGGTGTTGCCAGGAGACTTTTCCTTCATTGATAAAGTAATCTGCAAAAATATCTCTGATATTACTTGCCGACGTATTACTACTTTCAGTCTGCTGCCTGGGTAGTGGTCCCGTAAAACCATTTGTGACAAATGTATGGCTGACCATGTAGCCATCCCGTTTCCTTATGAAATTGTGAAGTACACATGCCGTCTTGACTATTAATTGTGCTAGATCTAACTTGACAGTCATGGATCTGTGAAATATTCTAAATTTATTTGACATAATTCCAAAAGTGCATTCTATGTACCTTCTAGCTCTGGACAGACGGTAATTAAATATTTTCTTTTTGTAAGGTAAATTATCACGAGCATAAGGCCGCATCACATGTGATGATAAACCAAATGCCTCATCTCCCACTATCACGAACGGCAACTTTGCTCTTACACTAGATGGATAAGCTACTTCGGGGCAAATAATAGGCAACTCTTGCGGGTCAGGGATACCCAACGTGTTACTTTCCAGTTTCGTATACAATTGACTCCTTCTAAAGATGGTTGAATCGGCGTTGCTTCCACTGGTACCAACATTAATATATGTAAAATTATAATCAGCATCACACATTGCGAGGAGCACTACAGAATAATATTTCTTATAATTAAAATATAGTGATCCACTGTGCGGCGGCCGAATCACTCTTATATGTTTTCCATCAATAGCACCCAAGCAATTAGGAAAATTTGTATATGTGAGAAATCCCTCTGCGATTTCTTTCCATTTGATCCCATTAAGCTGTGGAATACATTCAGACTTTAGTTCAATCCATATTATGTAACAAACTTGTCTTACTATTTCGCTAATTGTTGCAATTCCAATCACATAGGAATAGTGTAGATCAGTGAATGTATTACCAGTTGCCAAATATCTGAAAACAAAAACAATATATTAATAATATGATAACATAATATATTAATAATGCTGACATCAGACATAAGACAGCATGCACCGCTCGAATTTTACTTCAGAAGAAAAATAAATACCCTTAAGGTGAAAGGGCACGGAAGTAGCTAGCGCTAGAAGTTTTTAATTCGTTTTAACTACAGTACTATAGCTACGTTAGATTTCTATGATTTGCCGAAAATGTTATCATAGGGGGGTATTTATGCAGTTATGATTTCATATGAAAAGTTCGAAGTATAGTTATGTATCTCATATCTGCTAAAAGTGGCCACTTTTAGCAGATTTGAGACACATAACTATGCTGTAAATATTTTATAAGAAATCTTCTTTGTATAAATTAACCCCTATGGTAAAATTTCCGGCAAATGAAAGGAATCTAATAAATATATATAATATAATAAAATATCGTTTATTTCAGGCAATATTTACATTACAAGATGGTAATGTAAACAGAGGCCCATAGATATATACCTTACAGACTAACATACATATTATTTTATATACAAAAACTATTTTAATTATTTCACACGTAATGTCGCCGACGTGTGCACGGTGTCAGCGGGCAGCCGCCCTCGGAACTTCCGAAACACGACACCCTGCGGCCAGAAGTCCTCCTTCATGAAGGTTGACAGATGCAAATAAAGAAAATTTTTGTTAAAACAATTAAAAACTTACAGCGCTAGTGACTTCCGGAAGTTTTCACCTTAATTTTGATGATGGCAAATTTTACTGTAACAAATAAACAAATTTCCCGATTCAATCCGGTGTTTTTCCAAAAATCCTTAAATGAAGTTCTAATTATTTTTGTAAAAAATGAATTATTTCCATTCAGTAAAATTTGCCATCATCAATATTATGGGTACTTTTCCTTCAACTGCGGCCTTATTTTTCCACTCTGTATAGGTATATATATATTGCTTGATTTATCTAATGCTTCATGAGACAGTGTAAAGTTGACAACATGTGTGAATTAAGGAGGGCCTTTAATCGAATGCAGTTAAATTTCCAACTAATATCAGATTTGTACACACGGCCACAGATCAAGCTTCCCAAAACCAGTATAAACAGGACTCATGCGTTGTTTATTATCGTAGACGACTCGCCGCCCGGCGAGGCCCTAGCAAGTTCCGTTTATTGGTACTGGTTTTGGGTAACTTGATCTGAAACTGTGTGTACTTTTGCCACTTACTTATTATATTTTGTCATTTCAGACAAGAAAATACAACAACGCTGGCGAACAGCAAGGGACACTTACCAGAAAGACAAGATATCTGAAAAAAATCAGCCATCCGGCTCTGGGAGTAAGAAGAAGAAGAAATATTCTTACTATGACATTTTGACTTTCTTAGACAGTACAACGGAAACTGCTGGAGAAGAGTCACTCTGTGAAGAAATGTCTGAACAAAGTAATTTAGAAACACCTAATGAGTCCACGCAACCAGGTACTTCACGTCAAGAAAGTTCTCAACTAACATCACAACGTAATTTAGAAACACGTAATGAGTCCACGCAACCAGATACTTCACGTCAAGAAAGTTCTCACCCAACATCAAAACAAAAACAAGTAAAATCTAAAAAGCAAGCACCATCTGAATTTGAGGCACAGTTATTAGAATGCTTAAAGTCTAATCAACTGGAGCTAGAAAGTGAGGATTTGGCTTTCTTTCAGTCTCTGCAGCCTTCATTAAAAAGATTCACTAGATATCAAAAACTAATGTTCAGAACAAAAGTGTTAAATATAGTTATGGAAATGGAAAGTCAAACACAACCTGCATACTACAGTCCCATACCTACAACAAGTTCTAGTGCTTTTACTGAGCTTGACAGTTTGTCACCGATAAATCAAGATTACCAAACCAATAGTATAATCCAGGATACTTCGAGTCTTAACGACAATGCTATTAGTTCTGCTGCAGTGAATGACAATGAAACTCTTATTTCGACTGAAAGCGGCTTGTTTAATATCACGTCTTATGACGTAATTTATACCCCAGCAACAACATCATCTACAGGCGAAAGAAATGTCAACGCTCAGGATACAAATTTACAAAGAAATGAATGATGTAAAATTTGATTTTTTAATTTATGAATAAAACTCTTTTTATTAAAATGAGTACGATTAACTTTTTTTCTCCAGTTTCTCTCTAATTGTTTGTTTAGTCATATGAGTGCGGTTGTACACACGGCACAGATCAAGTTACTCAAATCCAGTATAAGCGGGACTCCGACGGGTTACCTAAGTATGATAATACGCAAGGCGCGAGTTCCATTTATGCTGGTTTTGGGTAACTTGATCTGTGGCCATGTGTACTTTATCAGATAAAAAAAAGGATTGTGTATGTAGGTTGAACGTACCAATCCCAAACCAATTAAGGACTTTTTTTGACTTTAAATTACTGTCATGTGCAAACCTATAACTTTTATCTATATTATAATAAGTAGCGTGTGATGAAAGGTAGGAATGATTCCACTTTAATGGTGACATTTTATGAGTGAAATAATCTTATTTTATGAAATTTCAACAATTAATAACCAATGACGCGTTACTTTACGATATTTCAAACAAAAAATCATTATTATACCGTTTATTTAGACTGGATAATTACTAGAACATGTGTTGTATGATGTCTCAATAGTTGACCACGATGGTCAACTACCGAAAAAATCATTGATTTGATTTTTGTTTAACATTTTTGCAGTTGACCAGAGTACATGACAAAATTTTTTTTTTGCACATGTAAATTTACACATGACAGTAATTTGAAGTCAAAAAAGTCCTTTACTGGTTTGGGATTGGTACGTTTATCCTACCTGTTCAAATCCCTTTCCACTAAATCATAGCAGGAAATTAAATATTTAAAATTTTAAACTTACCTTAATGTAATAGCGAGCCTCTCAATCGGTTGTATTGTAATCCTTCGTAAACTGCTTTTTTGTAGCTTATTCTCAATTTTACACAACAGTTCATCAAAAGAACGAATGGACATTCGAAAGTAATTTTTAAATTTACGTTCATTATTTTGTAGTTTTCCAAAGTGTGTAACAAACGCCCCAGCAAGAAGCCTATTTTCAAGAAAGGGATCAACATGTACTCTTGTCTTCTTGTTTCGTCGTTTGTAAAGTATGTAAGCGACAGATATTCTTCTGACATTGATCATTTTTGAACACGTCTATACCGTTACGCAGCCCGTAGAAAACTGAAACTCATGCTGCGTATGATCCGCAGCGTGAAATTTTACGCATGCGGTCCAATCCCGCGTGCGTGAGCAAATCCGCGTGACACTAAAAGCGCCCTAAGGGAGTATTTACTTTAGAATCGCAATATTATTAATTACACATTATTTTAATAATACTTTATAATAATATGATTAAGCCTTCGCGCGTCGCATGGGACCCCGGTAGCTAGGAACAATGATTTTTTATATATTTTGTCTAGATCACGGCGCTTGAAGGATTAAGATATCAAATGAAGTAAATCATGCATGAAAAATAAAGTTGCTGTTATTAATGCTTACATTACAACTGACAAAATTATTCAAAATAATCATTTTCCGGATCAAGGACGGTACCACAACGTTTACGGAATTGACCTGTATTCCTCATGTGATAAAGTTCAATATAGTGTGGCAGTAATGGATGCACGTACGGTCAATAGGTATGGGGCTTACGACGCGCGGCGCCCGCGACGCAAATGAATATGTTTATGTTTAAATACTAGATGGCGCTGCCCTAACATCTTACGATTATTAGACAAGACTGATCTGTATTTTGAAGGTGATAAGGGTCCATTTTGTGTCACAAAGCAATCGAAACGAACAAGCGCTTCTCAGTTTCTTTGTTTGTTTACTTCGTCGCACATCATTATAATAACGCCGGCTTTTGAGTTTGACTACATAGTGGGTTGCAAAACCAAACAATGTGTTGGTGATGTCATTATTTACCTATATAAAATTGTGTATCTAGTACGTAATCAATATAGGAGCTGCACCCAAATCAGTAAGTATATTTCAATTTATAATAGTGGCATTTAACTAAATTGATTTTACACTCATTCATTAATTGCACTGTAAAACTAGGTAGCAAGCGAGTTGTTTTTTACAAAAACACGTTCATTTTTTCGTTGAATATGACACTGTACACTTAAAATTAAGGACATGCTTAAGAAGTTTTAAAAATGGGTACCTACTTAGTTACTTTTTTAAAGGTTTGATGTAGGTAGGTACACACATAATAACGTAATGTAACTTGTTTGTTTATCTAATTGGATCTCAAATACCTATTTATATACCTACTTCTGCGGAGGCCTGGTTTTATCCTCCAATTCTACTGGAAATGAAACACTGTCTTATTTGCTAGGATATAATTTACTTTTCTTCAATTTTTTTATTACAAGCTTGTCCTCGTTACCCGTCAGGATCTGTTCTCGTCTTAAGTTCACGTTAGTTACATTTCAATATCGAAATAGGTAGAATCAGTCAGCGCGAGCGTCGGTAGTAAGTATAAACGTAACTATAGAATTAACACAGATGTATTTTTTAGATAATATGACGTGAAGTGAAGACTATTACCGATTGTCATCCGGCGAATGCACTTAAACTTTTAAGTGTCGTCAACCTATTCATCACATTTTCTATGGGAGTTGTGACTTCGGGAAATCGTCTTCAGCCTCGTGTTTTGCCCCTTCGCTATTTATAATAGAAATCACGCTAAAATAATGGAAAACACGTAAGTGCTTAAGTACCTTTAGAGGAAGGCTGGAGCCTGTCATACCTATATTAAATTATTAAAATACGTGTTATTTTCAGATTATCTTGAAGACACAATGTTTACCACGTTAGAAGACAACTTTTTCTGACTCGTACTGCGTGAGCGGTGGGGCCCGTTATGTTTTTTACATCTATAGTTGGTATTTTCAGGTAATATAGGTAGTATAAGTACACAAGTGTTCATAATGTTATTGATGTTGATTTATATGTTAGTTAGTTAGTTGTTATTTCATATTATGTTAATATTGAAAACAAATGGCATAATAATTTGTGATAATTCTTGTGAATCTAACGACATGGATCAGCAAGGAAAACGAGGGCCTAAACCAAAGGTTTCATTAGAAACGCAAAAATTAGTAATTTCACAATTCAAAGATGACTTTTTTAAAAATATTCCTTCCGCAAATGACTCAATTTATAAACAAATTCAAACACGGTTAAATTACAAAATGAGTATTAAATCAATCATATTAAGCATAAAACGAAATTACGAATACTTTTTTGGTGTTGATAAAAAAGAAATAATTCGTAATAATGATTCTAATTTGATAAATCAAAAGTCTACATCGTCATCAAACGAAAGCATTAATAGTGTTTCGGAGAACACCAGTACGCATACATTTTATATGGATACAATAACTTGGGATAGTATTAAGCCTCAAAGGTATTTTTATCACCGAAATAGCAAAATCGCCCCTGGTAGTCTGTATAATGTCAGACGTAAATTAAAACCAAACCAATGGACTAATGTAATTCAAATGCATCTATGGAAAGAAATAAGATCTTTATGCACTTGGTGTTTTAAAAATAATATTGTGAAAGACAATTACGAAATCAAATGCACAGGATATTGTAATCAATGTCACGCAAAAATAATTATAACAACTAACTTAGAAACGGAAAATTTAATTAAACTAGAATGTTGCATAATTAATGAAAATAAAAAGTACTCTCATAACACCAGTAAAAAAAACCGATTACGGTATTACCAAATAAGGGAATTAGGTGAAAAATTACAACACGAAGCAGCAGCTTCTATAAGATATAAATTAGCCTCAACTTTAATGAAGAAAAATGACAAGGAACCTCCAGTATTGCCAAAATTACAAACACTACATCGAATTAAACATGAAAATAAAAAAGTTGATGTTTTCCATCCCAACCCAATATTGTCACTTACTTGTATGTGTGTTTCACCACCTTTTGATAAATGTGTTAGATATGTTTCTGCTTTTCCATTTTATACATTTTACTGGACGGACGATCAAAAGAATTATTATAAAAAATGCCAAAAAGAGTTTAATTATATTAGAGTTTCTATAGACGCAACAGGTTCTATATTTAATAAAAATCTTCGGCCTGTCGTCAATGAACACACACAACTATCTCAAGAGTCGCAAAGTCCTATATTTTTGTATGTTATGATGACAGATACAACCGTTAAAAGTAGCGTGCCAATTTCACAGTGTATATCAGAAAGTCACTCTTTAGATACTATTGCTAGCTGGTTACAATCTTGGTTGGCTAATGGAAAACCTCCAAATGAAGTAGTAACTGATGATTCCGCAGCTTTAGTAGGTGCGGTGGTAAAAGTATTTTGTGGTTATAAATCCACCTCTGACTACTTAAATACATGTTTTAATATTTTAGAAAATAGAACCAAAAAAATTCCAACCTGTTATGTTCGCCTTGATACTTCGCATTTCATAAAAACATTGTACAATCAAAGTATTTTCAAAAATATAGACACTAGAGTAACAAAATTTTTTGTTGATTGTATGATTCTGATTAAAAAATGTGTTTCATACGGAGAGGTAAAGAAAATTATAGAAAATGTTTATATTATAGCAAATAATAAACACCGCGGCAGTAGAAATGGAAATTTAACACGGTGTGAAACGGCGATTTTAGAATTAAAAAACCGGATCAAAACTAATTTGCAGGAATGTGAAATACAAAATGTAGATTCGAAAAATCACGTTCCAATTAAACATTCTTTATGGGAGGGATTAGATAAAGAAGAAAACCCGCTTCTGAAAATGTATAAAGATCTTGAGGAGAAAGAAGATTTAATTAAACAATTGTGTGATGAAGAAACTGAAATCGAAAATATTTATTACTTGCCGGAAATAAAGGACACTTTGATTAGGATTCTTAAAAAACTTCCACTATGGGGAAATATAATGATGACTTATTTTAACAGTAATTATTGTACTCCAACCAGTTCAAATGTAGAAAGTTATATGAAAGACGTAAAAAAGTTATTTTTTAAAACAAATTCAAATAAGTACCGCGTAGATGAGTTTATTATTAAACACGAGCCTTTGATAACCGGTTCCATACGCTTAGCCAAAAGTGACTTGATTGATGTTCAAGAAGGAACTGAAAATATTGTCGATGAAAAAAATGAAATAAGTGACCATAACACACCACAAATAAATACTCTCGTCAATGATGAATCATTTTATGAAAACTCAATTTTTAGGAGCGAACCAAATTATATTGAAGACTGGCGGGGACTGGTGTCTAAACAGAAGAAAAATAAAAAACGAATCAATCGTCGTACAAAAATACATATTTTACAAAACGGCAGTGTTTCTACTTCAGGAACATACAGATTCACGTTTATTAATACGTGTGCTTTTGATTCCGTGGTCCAAAGTTTTTCAATTGCATATTTAGATAGACCTAATATTAGAAAATATATCAATGATAAAAAAAACGATCTTTCACAACTGACCAGAAGTTTGATCACGTATGACAATCTAAAGAAAATCACTAAGAAGGCTAGAAAACCAAAAGATATTTACACTACTCGTTCTAAGGTATTGGCTAAAATATATGATACTGTGGAATCCGATTTTAGTAGTTGCAAAAATTGTGAGTGTAATGTAACTTTTATAATAGATAACATACAAAGTTATGGTTTTTATAGTGCTAATAGATACTTAAATTGTACAAACCAGAACTGTGAAATCAATAAAGGTTCTGGCACAAAATGTAGTTGGATTCCAATAAATGTAAACATATTGACGACTCAAGGTATTGGAGCCCTTAATGAAGCTCTATTAGTAAATGATACTGAAAGGAAATGTAAATACCAATTATGTAACGGTAAAAACGCATACAAATATGAAGTACTAGACTTCGTATTTATTGAAATTAATACTTCAATTGAAATAGAAATTGATGAAATTCCTAAAGAGATCATAATAAACGGTGACACCTTTAAAATTCTGTCGGTAATAGATTTTACAAATGGTGAATCAGGACGCATGGGGCATTACAAGTCAAAGTGCTGTCGATTGCTAAAGAGAACTTG
Organism: Timandra comae; assembly: GCA_958496195.1. Taxonomy (NCBI): domain Eukaryota; kingdom Metazoa; phylum Arthropoda; class Insecta; order Lepidoptera; family Geometridae; genus Timandra; species Timandra comae. The sequence continues at coordinate 8,543,119 of OY292353.1, read as the reverse complement.
GAACTGCTATGATGACCTTAGTAAAAAAGTTTGTAGTAATTCCCAATATACTGTACCACACTGCATTATTTATACGCGAATGTAAGATGAAGATCGGTCCTAACTTGTTAGTTCCTATTTTGTTATTGTTTGTTTGTTTTTTTTTTGTTCTTGTAAAAGTTATTTTATTAATAACTTACAGAAATGTGATTATAAACTGTGATTGTTAATTTGTAATTACTATAGGGTATTTAATATTAATAAAAAAAACGTGATTATAAACTGTGATTGCTCAATTTATACTTATTTGTAAGATAATTTTATTGTGATTAAAACGTTGTAGCAGTAAAACAAAGTACAAGTACCTACGTGTTATATTTTAGAAAGTTTTACCAATATTTGGCTAAACATTTTTTTATATGTATATTATATACAATATTAAAACTACAATTTTTTCTATTTACATTGATTATATTATGAATGTTAACAAAAGCTGTGAACTAGTTAACTAGAATTCTGATTACTTTGGCCCTTTAAATAGTAATAAATAACGTAAGTAATTAAAAATGTTTTTTATTGCTAAACCTTTCATTGATGAAACTATTGGAAAGAGTTTTAAAAATTTGTATAACTATGTCACAGTACTAGTTTTGACTGGTTATAAGTTTTGCCTGCAACATATATACAAAAAGAAACTGTATAATTTCCTTTTTACAATTTTTCAAGATATTAATTTTATTGGCTGCAAATGACTGTTTTTATTCAGACAAACACACAATGCAATGAAGTAATAGACTTCATTTACGCTTAAAGTTTCATTCATTTATTATTATTTATAAAATATATAATAATGCATTTAATCGAAAGTTTTTGACATGTGAGAAAATACCATAATTATTTCCAATAACATGAAGTCTACAATTAGAAAGTTTAATATTTTTGTCCAAAAACATGTGTCGACGACTGTACCCCATTTTACGTTAGTATGTAGAAGTTTACATTAAAATTTAATGGTTTTCTAAGTCAAAAGTCAAGCAAAAATTGGACTGATATTGGGCACTATTTCAAGCACAATTTTTTGAGACGTAAATTGTACCTATAGCTCGTTCGATATTCGCGCACTGAGGTGAGTATGCTGGGCGTAGAACCTACGCCCAGCATACTCACTGAACGAAGCCTATAACTCCGAAGTTATTCGAGCACTGTTTTTTCTTTTTGGGCACCGTTTGGCACTATTTGGGAACTATTTTTTGAAGTATGAATTATGTTTGAAGCGTATACAGATTCTCCGGACGGAGGTGAGTATGCTGGGCGAAACCTTCGTCCAGCATACTCATCGAACTATGGCTATAACTTCGCAAGTACAAGAGCACTATTTTTTTCCTTTGGGCACTATTTAGCACTATTTCAGAACAGTTTTTTGACATTCATGAAATATCAGGATTCCATGGTGAGTATGCTGGACGAAGGGACACCTTTAAATTAATAGAAAAGTGTACTTAGTTAGTGCTATTTCTGCTCTGAGAGGGTAGTAAGCTTAAGGTACAAAACAAACAAGTCTTTGTTATTGACATTTTTATGTCAAGAGTTGACAGTGTCATTTGAAGTTTATTTTTTCTTGACATTGACACTTCTTCCTCGATTTTTGGCATTTTACACCTCCAGTATGGCCAAGTGTTCCGGATGTGGTAAATTTATTTCTCCAACAACCGCAGCCCAATGTAGTGTATGCCCGTTATCATACCACAAGGGGTGCATATCATTATCCGACTCGGCCGTGGTTAACAAGGACTGGGTATGCCCTTGCTGTAAAAACAAGACTCGCAAAGGAGACAACAGCAGCACGCCGGTAAAGCCGCTTGGTGAGCCTCGGACACAATCACCTCCGCATAAGGCCTCCACCATCTCCTCTCAAGTCCCGGGTGACTTCACAGGGATGTATGACGAGATACGGGAGTGGATGGCCGAGATCCGAGAGTTCAGAAAGGAGATGTCCGATCTCAAGGTGTCCTTGGCCGGCGTCTCGGAGCGCTTGGACGGGCTCGAACGCAGGCTCGAGGCAGTCGAGACGAGGGAGCCTGCCATCATCAACACCGCGGAACTCGAGCAGACCGTAGAAGCTTTACGACTGGAGCTCAACGACCGAGACCAGGAAGCGATGCTGTCCGACCTGGACATCGGCGAGCTGCCGGAGGAGCGCGGCGAGAGCGCGGTGCACGCCGTGCAGGTGCTGGCGACGCGGCTGGGCGTGGCGCTGGACGAGCGCGCCGGGCGCTCGGCGTCCGCGCCGCCTCGTGGTGCGGCTGGCGCGCCGGCGTCTTCGGGACGAGCTGCTGCAGGCGGCGCGAACTCGCCGCACGATATCGGCGCCTGGCGAGCCAACCCGTCGCATCTACATCAATGAGAGGCTGACCCGCCACAACCGGCTACTCTTCCATCCGGTCCGTGAGGAATGCCGCGGTAAACACTGGCGCTTCGCGTGGACAAAGCGGGGCCGCATTTTTGTCAGGCAGGGAGAAGGCACTCCTGTCCGGCAACTCCGATCCTCCGATGATATTGAGAAGATATTTGGTCATCCTATAACTGAAATGAAAAATTTATAATTCATAATATGTTTGTTTTTATTAGTGTATATCTACTGTGCCTGTTATCTGTTCACGTTTATTTTTCTTTTAATATATTCCTATGTCCTCGTTTTAATAATTTGTACAATTTTTATTTGTTTAAAATTTTATTTATTTACCAAACAATTTTAACATTTTATCTCAAAATTGATATATATATTTGCAATTCATTCTGGATATTTTATATACAATATGCATTTTATACATTCAATTTAATTTTAGTATTTAATTTCACATTTGGCTGTGACTGGTATTTTACAAGCTTTGTTAATTGCAAACTACTGTGCTTTTGTTTTTATTACCATTTATTATTGTTCATCCTACTAATATTATAAAGGCGAAAGTTTGTATGTATGGATGTTTGTTACTCTTTCACGCAAAAACTACTGAATGGATTTTAATGAAACTTTACAATAATCTTGCTCATACATCAGAATAACACATAGGATACTTTTTATCCCAAAATTCCCACGGGAACGGGAACTACGCTGGTGAAGCCGCGGGGCGCTGCTAGTAGAATATAGTACTACATGCTGGTTCTTATTGTTTATTTATTACCATATTTTAATGGAGTTTGTTCTTTTGGTTGGATATCAAATCTTTTTTAAGCACTTCCTTTAAAACATTTGAGAGTTGGTCTCTTTAATCCTGGGTCGTTAAATACTGGTCAAGATGAATTTATTGTTGCTGTAAATGAATTAAAGCCTGATATCTTAGCCATTAATGAAACCTGGTTGAGGGATGGCCAGGATGGAAATTTGTCAGTGATTCCTGGTTATCGGCTTGTTCATACGCCTAGACATCATAATATTAAAAAAGGTCGGGGTGGGGGGGTTGGTTTTTTTATACTTAAAGGTATTAATGCAAGAATAATCTCTTACCCTATTGTGTCTACTGTAGAACAAATGTGGTTAAGGCTTACTATTTTGGGAAGAAGTGTTGTTATTGGCACCGCATATCGAGCGCCCTGGCAGGACCTGCCTCCCTTCCTCGACGCACTAACTGACTCAATAACTTCTTTTACTAAGTGTGATAATCTTATCTTGTTGGGGGATTTTAATATTAATGTGTTAGAGCCTCACAGCAACAAAAGTGTTTTACTACAACAGTTCTTAAATTCTATGGACCTAGCACAAGTCATATCTCAACCTACTCACTTTTATGATGACCATACGCAGACCTTAATTGACTTAGTCTGCACCAATGCCCCATTCAGAAGAATAGATATGAAGCATACTCCTGACCTTGGTCGCCATGCTATGGTAGTTGTTGAGCTTAACATTAAAAAAGAAAAAACTCCCCCACAGATGCTTGTTTACCGGCCATTGAAAAGCATTATTGTAGATCTATTCACTACAGATCTCGACTCCATCTGCTGGGATAACCCTCAAACATCCACTGACATAAATGAGATGGTTTTAGCTTTTACCCATAAAATTGTCAATTTGTTCGACCTCCACGCCCCTATCAGAGTAATTAAAATTAAGGGACCTAGTCACCCATGGATAACGGACACTGTCAAATCTATGATAAAAATAAGGGATGACTACCATAGAAGGTATAAATTGCTTAAAAATGACGACCTTAAGAAATGTTACAAATGTATGAAAAATATAGTTATAGCTGCATTTGAGAGTGAGAAAACTGCTTTCTTTACACAAAAAATAAACAAAAATATTAACAATCCCAAACAGTTGGGTCAAAATCACCAAGGTGGAGAATTAGCTTTGCCAGCAAATAAATGATAAAATTTAGTTTATTAAAGCAAATCATTATTGTAAATATTACTTAACTCTGTTCATATTAACTGTACATAATATTTTATACAGGAAAAGTAAAGCACATTCATTATTATTTTAATAATTACCTATAAAAAATCATTTCGGGAACGCGTCCATAATAGCAATCATCAGAAACTAACTTTGGAAATATTCATAAAGTAAAATAAAGTGAAAAGTTTTTCTTACTCAATGGCCTACAATTGTATCTTATATCAATTATTTATTGTTATTATTAAAGAAAGAAAATAAATTAAAGAAAATCAATTGAAAATATTGTGTCCGGTAATGTAAGCGTCATTTCAGTGAACGCAACTTTGATTTTCGGTAAAATTTCTGTTTTTGAACGTAACCTTTAGTTGTCTATGGTACAGTGATGTGAACGATGTAAACAAACGGAGTGTCGAGAGTGTTTTCGCCAAAACAATTGAAAATAAGTGGTAAGTATCTTTCAGTTCAATATATAAAGAGCGTACATCAATACGTCATCATACCGGGAATGCGTTTCTCAACTTGAATTATTAAATAAATACGTTTTGTAGTGTTTTAAACCAATTAGTAACCTCAAATATTTTACAATATCAAAGCTAAACATGATGTCAAAGATGGCTGCCATCTAAAAAATGCGCGTTTATTTAAAAAAGTCATTTCGGGAACGGTCATTTCGGGACTGTTCCCGGACTTGATGCAGCGTTCTCGAAATGATGATCACGTTCCCGAAATGACTTTTTAAATAAATACGCCCTGTTATTATAACTTTTGGTTAGTTATTAGTTTGTTAATTCAGTGGATGTTGTGCTAATATATTTTTTAATATATGTTTATTCTTTTTTTAGCAATATGGAGTCTCCTGTGGCTGAAAAAAATAAAAAAATTCCGAAAAAGCAAGTAAAAAAAAAATAGTTCGGCTTACTTGCGACAAAGAGAGAAAGCAAATGCCAGGAAAAGGAAATTTTTAAATAAGATGACGCAGGAAGAGAGAGAAATAAAAAGAGCTAAAGATAGAGCGTATTATCAGAAAAAAAAAGCTGAAAAGAAAGTTAAAAATATTGATGAGATGACTGAGAGGGAAAAGCGAAAGCAGAGAAAAATTTGGAAAGAAGCTTCAAAAAAATACAGAGCAAAGAAGAAGGCAGTATCGGTTATAGTGGACAATACTCCGCCCCATTCTGATGATGAGTTAGCTGGAGCACGGCCTTTAGTAAGAAGAACAGTGGGAAGAAAAATTGTTCGGAAGGATAGAGCCAAAGCATACCGTAAAATAAAAAAACAAGAGAAGACAATTGCTGACATAAAACGTAAATATGAAACTTTAAAGAAAAGACTAAGAAGAAAAGAAAAAAGAGAACAGGAAAAAGTTCAGGTACCAACAACTCCTAACAGCAAAGTTGACGAAATGATTAAAAATGTCGACGTGCCTCCTGAAGTGCGCAAGAATCTCTTATTTAACGAAGTTCTGACTACGCAATTAAAAGAAAAGGGCTGTACTTTAAGAAAAAAATCCAAAGAGAGGGAAGTCTTCCAAAAATGTGTTAGCGGTGACTTGTTACGGAAATATAAGTTGCTTCATAAGGCAAAATCATTTTTGCCAAAAGAGAGAACTAGTACATCGATTCTGAAGTCTGATACTAAAGTTCGTGAGGTTGTTTTGACTGTGGAAGTTCGTGAAAAAGTAAAATATTTCTTCCAAAGAGATGATGTCAGCAGGATGTGCCCAGGCAAGAGAGATTTTGTGAAGAGAAACGGTATTAAGAAGCAAAAACGCCTCCTTTTATTCACAGTTAAAGAACTGACGTCAAAATTCGTTGAAGAGACTGGAATAAATTTACCTTATGCAACATTATTAAGAGCAAAACCGTTTTGGGTGGTAGCTCCAACATTCAGAGACAGAGAAACTTGTTTATGTGTTAAACACGAAAACTTCGAATTTAAACTGAACAAATTAAAAAACTTACAACAATGTATTAATCACACGAGTGTAGAGAGAACCATCGAGGATTATAGTTGCGACATAACATCTTATGACTGCATGAATGGTTTGTGTGGTACATGTAAAAATCCGCAGCTTGAGTCAGCTGATAATGCAGATTCTGTGACATATTTTCAATGGAAGTCTGTTACTGAAGAAAAAATTGTAAAAGGCGAGAATAAGAAGTTCAAGATCACAAAAAAGGTTGCAATTTCATGTACAATGAATGAATTAAAAACTGCTTTTATTGAAGATATTCCAGTTATGAAAACTCATCTGTATGGCATTTATAGTTATAACAAACTGAAAAAGGAGATGAAAGAAAATTTAACTGACGAAGAAGTAATGATACAGATAGATTTTTCGGAGAATTATACAACTAAATACGCAACTGAAATCCAGTCGACACATTTTGCAAAAAATCAATTGTCTATTCATACAGGTGTATATTATACACGAAACGTTGACAATGGTTTACAATCCAAATCATTTGCTACCGTGAGTGAAAATTTGGATCATCAAGCCCATGCAGTATGGGCTCATATGAAACCGATCCTACAAATAATATTGGAAAATAAACATATTAACACCATTCATATCTACTCTGATGGACCAACATCACAATACCGTAACCGAACTAACGTACATCTCTGGCTACAAACATTAATACAGGAATTCTCACAGATAACAAAAGCAACTTGGACATACAGTGAACCTGGCCATGGCAAAGGACCCATGGATGGCGTAGGTGGTACTCTTAAAAGGACTGCCGATAGGCATGTGTTAATGGGACTAGATATTAAAACATCCTCAGACTTAGTGAATTTGTTTAAGGAGTCTACTATACTGGTAAAAGAGATTCCTCATGATGACATTTCTAGAGCGAAAGACTTGGTTCCGAAAATCATAGATGCCATACCAGGTATCATGAATATTACAAAAATTACATGGCAAAGAGGACCGGAAGTTACAATTAAAACATACCGATACGACCGTTTTGAAAAGCAACTAAGAATGTCAGTATTATCTGGCAGTTTATATCCGAACTCGGAACCAAAAAACCAGGGAATACAGTCAATAAAGTCTCCAGAACTAAAAGAGCCAATAGATACAATTAATGTACAAGATTTGCTGCAATTGAAGAAAAGGAGCATTTACAAAACCATTTACTCATCAGCTTCCGATGATGAGGAAGATTTGATGTCAATTTCTCTTCGTCAACAGATTGCGCAAAAATCAATTACTGTTGAAGCTGGTACATCTTACAATCAAGACAAGGAAAATGTACACCCAAATTTAATATCCCCTGGAACCTTTGTTTTAGTTAAAGTACCTACGCAAAAGAAAGCTGTAAATTACAGATATGTTGCCACCTGTAAGACAGGTGTTGAAGATGATGGAGAAATTCTGGTTACATTCTTGAATTCGGTGTGTAATAATGCTAAAAAATTTAAATTAGATCCGAGAGATGTATCCTATGTTGCATTTGAGCAAATAATAAGTATTATTTCAACGCCATTTCTGAAAAAAGAATATAAAAGAGAGTATTATTACTTTGATACTGATATTGATGTTTATGAAAAATCCTAATGTTTGTTTCTTTTGATTTTATATTATATTATATTCTTGTGTTTATTTAATATTAGAGTGCTTGTTTTGTTTTTAAAGTTTATCTAACTACAAAAGAATAAGTATGTTTAGATGGTTTGATTATGATGATTATAGACCATCATAATGATAGTTTAATATGATTACTAAGAATATCTAATCGGCTGTGTACAGCAAATGAAAAGACTGTGAAGTAATTGAAGTTCCTTTTTTGTTAATTAAGAACTCTTATGCCAAAATGAATAAATAAGTAAGACGTTACACATTGCTTATTATTACAAAAACCTAAATTGTATCTATATCGTCATTTAGGGAACACACGCATCATTCCGAGAACACCTCATCATTTCCGGGAACATCACTAAAATCATAGATAATAAATTTATTATTCTAGATATTAAAAAAGGGCCCTGGTAATAATAAAATAAGGCAAACTTTTTATATCTATATCATGTCAATTCATATATAAGACAGCGATATTTCTCATATTTAGATACTTTAGACAAAGAAATTGTCACAATAGGTCCATTTACACTATATTTTGCTATTTAACATCTTTGTTGGCAATTTCATACAATTTCTTTAATTTCTATTAATAAATAACATATATACGCTATTAAACAAGGTAAAAAATAAATCTTTGTGTAATATTTTAATATTATTATAAACCTTACAAAAACGTTCCCGGAATGATATTTTTCAGTGATAGCTCACTTTAAAAATAAAATTACAAGAGTAGTAATCAATTATATGCTCTGCCAACGTAAATATTGTTAAAAGATAAGTGTAGTGATCATTTAGGCTGATCATGAAAGTAATAGCTGCTAGGTCAATTTATCAAAAAATAGAATTTGGAATTCGCCACCTTGGTGATTTTGGCCCAGTTGTGGAAAAATTTAAAAGGCAATATTGGTAAATCGAAGGCAGTTGAGTTACCTCCTCATTTTGACAACCCTCATTTGATAAATTCTCACTTTCTCAATGTGCCAGGTGATGACAATGTATCTATTTCACAGTTAACCTACTTCGAGCATCATCGGTATACTTCTTCTCCCGCCACTTTTACTTTGCATACTGTTAATGAACGCATAATTCTTAAAATTTTACAAAGTTTCAAATCAAATGCTCAAGGTATTGATGGTATCTCATTGGATATGGTACTCTTGACTCTTCCTTATACTTTATCTGCAATTACCAGCATCATTAATCTATCTATTACTAGTGGCGTCTTCCCTACACTATGGAAACAAGCTGTAGTAAAACCCATACCTAAAGCTAGTCAGCCTTCTACCTTAAATGATCTTAGACCAATTAGTTTACTCCCTTGTCTATCTAAGGTTTTGGAAAAAGTCGTAAATTTACAGCTTACCAAATATCTTGAAGACAATAATATTCTACCACAATTTCAGTCTGGTTTCCGCAAAGGATATAGCACAACAACCGCTCTGCTAGATGTTGTTGATAATTTACTGGCTGCACAGGATCAGGGTATGTGTAGTATTCTCGTCCTGCTTGATTTTTCCCGTGCATTTGATTCGATTAGTATTCCTCTTCTTCTCTCAAAACTTGCTTTCTATGGCTTCGACATCAATGCAATTAAATGGTTCTCTAGCTATTTAGAGTTCAGGACCCAGAGTGTGGAGCTGAAATTGCCCAGTGGAGAGTCCTTATTTTCCTCTTCTCAGGAGCTATCCCGCGGCGTGCCTCAAGGCTCAATTCTGGGGCCTATCCTGTTCATCCTCTACAGTGCTTATATTATTCAAGCAATTCCTAATTGTAGATTCCATCTTTATGCGGATGATGTTCAGCTGTACCACTCTTTTTTGCCCCAGGACCATGTTGATGCTGTAAATAAAATAAATGATGATTTAGCTGATATACTTAAGTGGTCAATTAAAAGTTCCCTAGTCCTCAATCCAAAAAAATCCAAATTTATGGTAATTGGTTCTCGAGGAGGGTTAAATAAACTTGCTGGTATTCAGCTTAATATCCATGTGGGGGGAGAGAGTGTAGAATATGTGCATGAAGTGAGAAATCTTGGACTGACCATGGACAGACATCTTCATTTTGAGAGTCACATTGCTGAATGTGTGAAGAGTTGTTTTTATCGGCTAAAAATGTTGTATAAAATTCGTCCCTACATTAGTGAAGATGTCCGCATTGCACTTTGTGAGTCCTTAGTCCTATCTAAATTAAATTACTGCGATGTGGTGTATGGGCCTTGTCTTTTGGCTAGGTCACAAAATCTTATCCAACGTGTACAGAATGCTTGTGCACGATTTTGCTTTAAAATACCTCCTCGCACACATATTACACCATTTCTAAATTTATCAAAATTATTAAAAATGAAATCTCGTAGAAAATTACATCATGCAACTCTTCTTTTTGGCATCATCAATGCTGAAATTCCTAAATATCTTTTTAAGAAACTCTCTTGGGCTCAGGACTTTTCTCAGTATGTTAGAAGGAAATGTACTCACGTGTTTGTTACGCCAAGACATAGATCAGCAGCTTTCCGTGGGTCTTTTAGGTTTGCAGCTTCTCAGTGCTGGAACGACATTCCTCCTCCAATCCGTGCAATAACCTCGTTGTATACTTTTAAAAAAAAGTATAAGTTAGCACTTGTTACTGCCCAATTAAGCTCTAATTAACATATAAATTAAATAAAAAAATTTTAGTGCTACAATTGTGGACTTGTTTGTTGAAATGCTGCATGCTGCTACTTGTTTGTTTGTTAATTTTTTATTTTTATATGAATATATATTTGTTTTGGTTTTGTATTTACGTAGGCATTATTATTTTATTTGTGATCATGCACTTTTTTTTTTTTTTTTATTACTTATACCATATATTAATCTTGTTCATTATCAGGCACACTTAGCTCGTACCTACCTTTAAGTTTTAGTATAACGGTGACGTCACTGCACCCCTGGCTCCGTCTGAAAACCAGCGTTGCTTCGCTTTTATGTGAAGTAACACAAAGCTGAGACGGGTCCTTTTTGACTGCAGTTTCACATGCGGCGGGCATTATTTATTGGCACTCGCGGGGTAGTTTCCCCGGTTGCATTTATTTAAAATCCATCTGCTTGCTTACCTCCCAAATGTTGTTTATCTTTTCAATTTAATTTTTGTTGTTTTTTTACTTTAATGTTTCCCTTTTGTTATTGTTTTTGGCCTTATTATGTCTGTAGTTATTAATTAAGTATTTAAAATTAATATAATTTAACTAAATATATTGTAAGCAAATTGAAATTATTTAGGCTTTCTTTTTTTTTTTTTTTTCTTTTTTTTTTGTTTTGCTTGGTACCTAACTAATTGTTTCTGGCTTCTGCAGACATAAAGCAAATGGATTGACTGACCTGTTTGTTTTTACTTTTTTATGTCAAATCATCAATTAGCTTTTTTTTCTCGCAATAATATTGTATCATTTGTTTTAATAATTTTATGTGTAATTGAACTTTATATCTTTGTTTTGAACTGCTGTATTGTGTATCTGTGTGTCAAATAAACGTTTATTTATTTATTTATTTATATCACCAAGCTTCATATCAACAATATTTCTACGACCAAAAAGCGACGGCACAAACCGGCCAATATTCAACCTAAAAAACCTAAACAGGTTTGTTCACACACAGAAGTTCCGTCTAATAAATGTTCACAGAGTGCCAGATTTTCTTCAGGCACACGATTGGATGGCAAAAATAGATTTGCACCAAGCCTATTTCCATTTACCGGTTGCACGAGCGCATCGGCGTTATCTGCGCCTCATATACAACGACAAACTGTACGAAATGACGTGCCTACCATTCGGGCTAAGTTCCGCCCCCAAAGCATTCGCGACTCTTACCAATTGGGTGGCGCAAATCTTGAGACACAGAGGGCTACGCATTCTTGTCTATTTAGACGACTTTTTTCTCGTACATCAAAATCCGTCGATACTACAGTCGCACATTGCAATTGCCGTAAATTTGCTAAGTCATTTAGGATGGATGATAAACACAGAGAAGTCCATCTTGACCCTCAAACATGTGTGGAGTTCTTGGGGATTACCTGGGACACTCATTTGAACAGAAAATACCTTCCAGAGAGACTACAATTCCGAGTACACTCACTAGTGAAGGAATTTCGACAAATTCAGACTATGAGTTTGCAACAGCTTCAGAAACTAACAGGCACACTAAACTTCGCCAGTTTTGTTGTACCCAGAGGAAGGTTACATTTCCGAACCCTACAAAGACATGTGAATGCCTTGTTAAGAAGTTGCCACAGAAATATTTATCTAAGCCCAAAAGCAAACAGGGAACTTCGATGGTGGCAAAGGAATGTCCAAGTGTATTCTCCCATTCACAATCCACTGCCCTCGCATTATCTGACTACGGATGCGAGCGAAATAGGGTGGGGGGCTGTACTAGACAACAAGAGCTTAGAAGGCACGTGGACAGCTGTGGAACAAAAAATGCACAGCAATCAAAAAGAGCTTCTAGCCATTATAAAAGTATTACGCGATCAAGGTCACTACCTGAAATCAAGGGCACTACTGATCCAAAGCGACAACAGGACCGTCGTATCATATTTGCGAAACGAGGGGGGTACCAGATCCCAAGGCTTAATGAATCTTGCCGAAGAAGCTCTTTACATCTTAGACCGTTACAGGATCCATATGACAATTTACCATCTGCCTGGACGCTACAACTCGGAAGCGGATCACTTGTCACGGAAAAAGTTGGCCCCAGAATGGCACCTTCTCCCCAAAATAATGAAAGTGATATTTACGAAGTGGGGCACACCGGAAATCGATCTTTTTGCCTCTCGGCTGGCACACGTAGTACCGAATTACTACACACTCGATCGGACGGACCTTCAAGCCAGGAACTACGATGCCCTAGCAACCAACTGGAACTTCACACTAGCATGGGCATTTCCACCACCTTACTTAGTACCAAAAGTATTGGCTCACCTAAACAACGCCAAGGGCACCTACTTAATAGCTGTCCCACGATGGGAGAAGGTATATTGAAGACCAGATCTGAAGAACAGAGCACTAGCCCCCCCCTTTACAATAAGGAATTTGGAAAAAGTAATGATAGACATCTCAACAAATCTACCTCCACCGGATGCCAAAGAAATGACACTAGAGGTATGGAGATGTGGGGGTGGGAACCAACATTTGAATTTTGACATGCAACAAAGACACCATAACCATATTTTTAGCAGAATACCAAATTTCTGACACTGTCGTTATGGTGCCTTAATTACGAGTACACGCGAATGGGTTTTTCAGGCAGTAGACGCTGTTTCCGTTGACGCATTGGCAAAAAGACCAAATAATAAATTAGTAAATAATCCATGGTAATCTACTCGAAACAACTGTACACGATCGCGATCAAAATTATAATAGCAGCAGATTATGCAATGTAATTATAAAAATCATCGATGTTAACATGTGAATTGTAAGTAAAGTCAACAGCACATGAAGCTTTTCCCTTGTAATACGAGCCTTACATCTACAGCGATTGTAATAACAACAGTATCTTAGTACCAAGGATGGCACACAAACAACGTCACAATATATCCATTTGTGACGAATAACCAAAGTAACGTTACAAATACCGATGAAAATAACGATGCAGGTAACATCACAACGGGTGCTGAAATAGCGGATATTCCAAACGTCAACCAAGGATGGCACCCAAACAACGGCAAAATATATCCATATGTGACGAATAACCGAAGTTACGTTACAAATACCGATGCAGGTAACATCACAACGGGTGCTGAAATAGCGGCTATTCCAAACGTCAACCAAGGATGGCACCCAAACAACGGCAAAATATATCCATATGTGACGAATAACCGAAGTAACGTTACAAATACCGATGAAAATAACGATGCACATAACGTCCCAACGGATGCTGAATTAACGGATACTCCAAACGTCAACCAAGGATGGTACACAAACGTCACAATATTCCCACATAACCCGTACGACCTATTTAATCATGATTTCCAACTTATACCACCGGGAACAAAATATCCTGAACGATTATTCTTGGAAAGATTCTGTAAATAGGACATGCACCCATTTAATGTCAATGTCAGGGTGCCGATGTTGTCACACCATACGATAGTGGGGCAGACTGACCATTATTTCTGTGCCGCTTGTGACGAAGTTGTGAATAAATCCGCTTAATCACATGTCGACAGCGATTGTAATATCAACAGTATCTTAGTACTATATACATATATAAAAAAAATTTGAGTAGAGCAGTGCGTAGTTGAGCGTACGGGATATTAAGAGTGGAATTGGTGAATTCATTCGAGTTTCGACGTACGGGAATGATTGTTCAAGGCTTGAACTTCAAGCAAATTAACTCAAAGATTTAGGACTTTGGTTGCATTATATTTGGCAACTTTTTAAGAATCTCTAGGGGGGGGGGGTAGCTGCCCCTCCCCCCCCCCTTGGCGACGCCCTTGGTTAACACCATATATAGTTGAAGCTTATCCAGTACAAAATGAACCACCATATGCTACAAATGATGCTCAATTATATCAAATGGAAAAAAATCAAATGCCTGTTTAACATCACAACGGGTGCTGAAATAGCGGATATTCCAAACGTCAACCAAGGATGGCACCCAAACAACGGCAAAATATATCCATATGTGACGAATAACCGAAGTAACGTTACAAATACCGATGAAAATAACGATGCACATAACGTCCCAACGGATGCTGAATTAACGGATACTACAAACGTCAACCAAGGATGGTACACAAACGTCACAATATTCCCACATAACCCGTACGACCTATTTAATCATGATTTCCAACTTATACTGGGTGGCGCAAAAGTACGGGCACTAAAGAAAATACTTTTTTTTTTTATATGACATTTTCTGTCATTCTGTTGTTGAAAATTGTGTAGTGAACAAATGTAAAATACACTGAAAATAAACATGGACCGTTTTACTCCCCAAGAACGCGGAATAATTGTGTCAATGTTCTTACGGAATAATTCATCAGTGATAAGAACACAACGTGAATTTCGTCGACGATTTCCCCACCGTCCGGCACCGATTGGTCGCACAATTCGACGCTTTGCCACACGCCTTGAAGCAACTGGCTCAACATTGGATAGACCTAAGTCCAAGAACAGGCCGTTCAGCTGAAAATATCGATGCTGTGCGCGAAGATGTGGAAGAGTGTCCAGAAACATCAACGAGACGACGTGCCACGCGATTGGGCATTTCCAGACGGACCCTGCAGCGTATTTTGGTGAAAGACTTAAAGATGTTCCCGTATAAAACTCAAATGACTCATCAGCTGCTGCCTGCTGACCACCGAGCTCGTCTAGATTACTGCCAGCGCGTCATAAACCTCAACCTTGAAGAGGATGATTTTCCTTCAAAATTTGTTATGAGTGACGAAGCGCATTTCCATCTCTCAGGGCATGTCAATAAGCAGAATACTCGGTTCTGGGGCACTGATAATCCGCGCATTATTCAAGAAACACCTCTACACCCACTAAAAGTTACTGTATGGTGTGGCATCTGTGTTGACAGAGTGATCGGACCCTATTTTTTCGAAGACGCTGGAGGCAATGCGATAACTGTCACTGGAGAACGCTACAGAACCATGTTACGTGAGTTTTTGATACCCAGTTTGGACGAATTGGGGCTGGAGCACATCTGGTTTCAACAAGACGGCGCTACGGCACACACAGCGCGCGACACTATGGACTTAGTGAGGGACGCTTTTCCAGGCCGAGTTATCTCTCGTTTTGGCGATTTGCCTTGGCCTGCAAGGTCACCCGATCTGACCAGTCCAGACTTCTTTCTTTGGGGTTTTTTGAAATCTCGGGTGTATGTGAACAAGCCACAGACTCTCGCAGCTCTAAAAGAAAACATTCGTCAAGAAATAACGAACATATCGCAGGAAGTGTTACGGCAAGTTATGCAAAATGTCATAAATAGGGCTCAAATGTGTATCAACTCTGGAGGTCACCATTTAAAAGACATCATCTTTAAATCCTAATGGTACGAAATTTAATGGCACAAATATACATTTAAAAAAACCTAAATCTAGTTTTCTAATTTAGAAAAAATGTTATAGCTGAACCAAATAGGGTCTTTACTTTTGCGCCACCCAGTACCACCGGGACCAAAATATCCTGAACGATTATTCTTGGAAAGATTCTGTAAATAGGACATGCACCCATTTAATGTCAATGTCAGGGTGCCGACGTTGTCACACCATACGATAGTGGGGCAGACTGACCATTATTTCTGTGCCGCTTGTGACGAAGTTGTGAATAATCCACTTAATCACATGTCGACAGCGATTGTAATAACAACAGTATCTTAGTACTATATACATATATAAAAAAATTTAGAGTAGAGCAGTGCGTAGTTGAGCGTACGGGATATTAAGAGTGGAATTGGTGAATTCATTCGAGTTTCGACGTACGGGAATGATTGTTCAAGGCTTGAACTTCAAGCAAATTAACTCAAAGACTTAGGACTTTGGTTGCAATATATTTGGCAACTTTTTAAGAATCTCTAGGGGGGGGGCAGCTGCCCCTCCCCCCCCCCCCTTGGCGACGCCCTTGGTTAACACCATATATAGTTGAAGCTTATCCAGTACAAAATGAACCACCATATGCTACAAATGATGCTCAATTATATAAAATGGAAAAAAATCAAATGCCTGTTTAACATCACAACGGGTGCTGAAATAGCGGATATTCCAAACGTCAACAAAGGATGGCACCCAAACAACGGCAAAATATATCCATATGTGACGAATAACCGAAGTAACGTTACAAATACCGATGAAAATAACGATGCACATAACGTCCCAACGGATGCTGAATTAACGGATACTCCAAACGTCAACCAAGGATGGTACACAAACGTCACAATATTCCCACATAACCCGTACGACCTATTTAATCATGATTTCCAACTTATACCACCGGGAACAAAATATCCTGAACGATTATTCTTGGAAAGATTCTGTAAATAGGACATGCACCCATTTAATGTCAATGTCAGGGTGCCGACGTTGTCACACCATACGATAGTGGGGCAGACTGACCATTATTTCTGTGCCGCTTGTGACGAAGTTGTGAATAAATCCGCTTAATCACATGTCGACAGCGATTGTAATAACAACAGTATCTTAGTACTATATACATATATAAAAAAAATTTGAGTAGAGCAGTGCGTAGTTGAGCGTACGGGATATTAAGAGTGGAATTGGTGAATTCATTCGAGTTTCGACGTACGGGAATGATTGTTCAAGGCTTGAACTTCAAGCAAATTAACTCAAAGACTTAGGACTTTGGTTGCATTATATTTGGCAACTTTTTAAGAATCTCTAGGGGGGCAGCTGCCCCTCCCCCCCCCCTTGGCGACGCCCTTTGTTAACACCATATATAGTTGAAGCTTATCCAGTACAAAATGAACCACCATATGCTACAAATGATGCTCAATTATATCAAATGGAAAAAAATCAAATGCCTGTTTAACATCACAACGGGTGCTGAAATAGCGGCTATTCCAAACGTCAACCAAGGATGGCACCCAAACAACGGCAAAATATATCCATATGTGACGAATAACCGAAGTAACGTTACAAATACCGATGAAAATAACGATGCACATAACGTCCCAACGGATGCTGAATTAACGGATACTCCAAACGTCAACCAAGGATGGTACACAAACGTCACAATATTCCCACATAACCCGTACGACCTATTTAATCATGATTTCCAACTTATACCACCGGGAACAAAATATCCTGAACGATTATTCTTGGAAAGATTCTGTAAATAGGACATGCACCCATTTAATGTCAATGTCAGGGTGCCGACGTTGTCACACCATACGATAGTGGGGCAGACTGACCATTATTTCTGTGCCGCTTGTGACGAAGTTGTGAATAATCCACTTAATCACATGTCGACAGCGATTGTAATAACAACAGTATCTTAGTACTATATACATATATAAAAAAAATTTGAGTAGAGCAGTGCGTAGTTGAGCGTACGGGATATTAAGAGTGGAATTGGTGAATTCATTCGAGTTTCGACGTACGGGAATGATTGTTCAAGGCTTGAACTTCAAGCAAATTAACTCAAAGACTTAGGACTTTGGTTGCATTATATTTGGCAACTTTTTAAGAATCTCTAGGGGGGGGGGGGGCAGCTGCCCCTCCCCCCCCCCCCCCCCCCTTGGCGACGCCCTTGGTTAACACCATATATAGTTGAAGCTTATCCAGTACAAAATGAACCACCATATGCTACAAATGATGCTCAATTATATCAAATGGAAAAAAAACAAATGCCTGTTTAACATCACAACGGGTGCTGAAATAGCGGATATTCCAAACGTCAACCAAGGATGGCACCCAAACAACGGCAAAATATATCCATATGTGACGAATAACCGAAGTAACGTTACAAATACCGATGAAAATAACGATGCACATAACGTCCCAACGGATGCTGAATTAACGGATACTCCAAACGTCAACCAAGGATGGTACACAAACGTCACAATATTCCCACATAACCCGTACGACCTATTTAATCATGATTTCCAACTTATACCACCGGGAACAAAATATCCTGAACGATTATTCTTGGAAAGATTCTGTAAATAGGACATGCACCCATTTAATGTCAATGTCAGGGTGCCGACGTTGTCACACCATACGATAGTGGGGCAGACTGACCATTATTTCTGTGCCGCTTGTGACGAAGTTGTGAATAATCCACTTAATCACATGTCGACAGCGATTGTAATAACAACAGTATCTTAGTACTATATACATATATAAAAAAATTTAGAGTAGAGCAGTGCTTAGTTGAGCGTACGGGATATTAAGAGTGGAATTGGTGAATTCATTCGAGTTTCGACGTACGGGAATGATTGTTCAAGGCTTGAACTTCAAGCAAATTAACTCAAAGACTTAGGACTTTGGTTGCATTATATTTGGCAACATTTTAAGAATCTCTAGGGGGGGGGGGGGGCAGCTGCCCCTCCCCCCCCCCTTGGCGACGCCCTTGGTTAACACCATATATAGTTGAAGCTTATCCAGTACAAAATGAACCACCATATGCTACAAATGATGCTCAATTATATCAAATGGAAAAAAATCAAATGCCTGTTTAACATCACAACGGGTGCTGAAATAGCGGATATTCCAAACGTCAACCAAGGATGGCACCCAAACAACGGCAAAATATATCCATATGTGACGAATAACCGAAGTAACGTTACAAATACCGATGAAAATAACGATGCACATAACGTCCCAACGGATGCTGAATTAACGGATACTCCAAACGTCAACCAAGGATGGTACACAAACGTCACAATATTCCCACATAACCCGTACGACCTATTTAATCATGATTTCCAACTTATACCACCGGGAACAAAATATCCTGAACGATTATTCTTGGAAAGATTCTGTAAATAGGACATGCACCCATTTAATGTCAATGTCAGGGTGCCGACGTTGTCACACCATACGATAGTGGGGCGGACTAACCATTATTTCTGTGCCGCTTGTGACGAAGTTGTGAATAAATCCGCTTAATCACATGTCGACAGCGATTGTAATAACAACAGTATCTTAGTACTATATACATATATAAAAAAATTTTGAGTAGAGCAGTGCGTAGTTGAGCGTACGGGATATTAAGAGTGGAATTGGTGAATTCATTCGAGTTTCGACGTACGGGAATGATTGTTCAAGGCTTGAATTTCAAGCAAATTAACTCAAAGACTTAGGACTTTGGTTGCATTATATTTGGCAACTTTTTAAGAATCTCTAGGGGGGGGGGGCAGCTGCCCCTCCCCCGCCCTTGGTTAACACCATATATAGTTGAAGCTTATCCAGTACAAAATGAACCACCATATGCTACAAATGATGCTCAATTATATCAAATGGAAAAAAATCAAATGCCTGTTTAACATCACAACGGGTGCTGAAATAGCGGATATTCCAAACGTCAACCAAGGATGGCACCCAAACAACGGCAAAATATATCCATATGTGACGAATAACCGAAGTAACGTTACAAATACCGATGAAAATAACGATGCACATAACGTCCCAACGGATGCTGAATTAACGGATACTCCAAACGTCAACCAAGGATGGTACACAAACGTCACAATATTCCCACATAACCCGTACGACCTATTTAATCATGATTTCCAACTTATACCACCGGGAACAAAATATCCTGAACGATTATTCTTGGAAAGATTCTGTAAATAGGACATGCACCCATTTAATGTCAATGTCAGGGTGCCGACGTTGTCACACCATACGATAGTGGGGCGGACTAACCATTATTTCTGTGCCGCTTGTGACGAAGTTGTGAATAAATCCGCTTAATCACATGTCGACAGCGATTGTAATAACAACAGTATCTTAGTACTATATACATATATAAAAAAATTTTGAGTAGAGCAGTGCGTAGTTGAGCGTACGGGATATTAAGAGTGGAATTGGTGAATTCATTCGAGTTTCGACGTACGGGAATGATTGTTCAAGGCTTGAACTTCAAGCAAATTAACTCAAAGACTTAGGACTTTGGTTGCATTATATTTGGCAACTTTTTAAGAATCTCTAGGGGGGGGCAGCTGCCCCTCCCCCCCCCCCCTTGGCGACGCCCTTGGTTAACACCATATATAGTTGAAGCTTATACAGTACAAAATGAACCACCATATGCTACAAATGATGCTCAATTATATCAAATGGAAAAAAATCAAATGCCTGTTTAACATCACAACGGGTGCTGAAATAGCGGATATTCCAAACGTCAACCAAGGATGGCACCCAAACAACGGCAAAATATATCCATATGTGACGAATAACCGAAGTAACGTTACAAATACCGATGAAAATAACGATGCACATAACGTCCCAACGGATGCTGAATTAACGGATACTCCAAACGTCAACCAAGGATGGTACACAAACGTCACAATATTCCCACATAACCCGTACGACCTATTTAATCATGATTTCCAACTTATACCACCGGGAACAAAATATCCTGAACGATTATTCTTGGAAAGATTCTGTAAATAGGACATGCACCCATTTAATGTCAATGTCAGGGTGCCGACGTTGTCACACCATACGATAGTGGGGCGGACTAACCATTATTTCTGTGCCGCTTGTGACGAAGTTGTGAATAAATCCGCTTAATCACATGTCGACAGCGATTGTAATAACAACAGTATCTTAGTACTATATACATATATAAAAAAATTTTGAGTAGAGCAGTGCGTAGTTGAGCGTACGGGATATTAAGAGTGGAATTGGTGAATTCATTCGAGTTTCGACGTACGGGAATGATTGTTCAAGGCTTGAATTTCAAGCAAATTAACTCAAAGACTTAGGACTTTGGTTGCATTATATTTGGCAACTTTTTAAGAATCTCTAGGGGGGGGGGGGGGCAGCTGCCCCTCCCCCGCCCTTGGTTAACACCATATATAGTTGAAGCTTATCCAGTACAAAATGAACCACCATATGCTACAAATGATGCTCAATTATATCAAATGGAAAAAAATCAAATGCCTGTTTAACATCACAACGGGTGCTGAAATAGCGGATATTCCAAACGTCAACCAAGGATGGCACCCAAACAACGGCAAAATATATCCATATGTGACGAATAACCGAAGTAACGTTACAAATACCGATGAAAATAACGATGCACATAACGTCCCAACGGATGCTGAATTAACGGATACTCCAAACGTCAACCAAGGATGGTACACAAACGTCACAATATTCCCACATAACCCGTACGACCTATTTAATCATGATTTCCAACTTATACCACCGGGAACAAAATATCCTGAACGATTATTCTTGGAAAGATTCTGTAAATAGGACATGCACCCATTTAATGTCAATGTCAGGGTGCCGACGTTGTCACACCATACGATAGTGGGGCAGACTGACCATTATTTCTGTGCCGCTTGTGACGAAGTTGTGAATAAATCCGCTTAATCACATGTCGACAGCGATTGTTATAACAACAGTATCTTAGTACTATATACATATATAAAACAATTTTGAGTAGAGCAGTGCGTAGTTGAGCGTACGGGATATTAAGAGTGGAATTGGTGAATTCATTCGAGTTTCGACGTACGGGAATGATTGTTCAAGGCTTGAACTTCAAGCAAATTAACTCAAAGACTTAGGACTTTGGTTGCATTATATTTGGCAACTTTTTAAGAATCTCTAGGGGGGGCAGCTGCCCCTCCCCCCCCCCCCCTTGGCGACGCCCTTGGTTAACACCATATATAGTTGAAGCTTATACAGTACAAAATGAACCACCATATGCTACAAATGATGCTCAATTATATCAAATGGAAAAAAATCAAATGCCTGTTTAACATCACAACGGGTGCTGAAATAGCGGATATTCCAAACGTCAACCAAGGATGGCACCCAAACAACGGCAAAATATATCCATATGTGACGAATAACCGAAGTAACGTTACAAATACCGATGAATATAACGATGCACATAACGTCCCAACGGATGCTGAATTAACGGATACTCCAAACGTCAACCAAGGATGGTACACAAACGTCACAATATTCCCACATAACCCGTACGACCTATTTAATCATGATTTCCAACTTATACCACCGGGAACAAAATATCCTGAACGATTATTCTTGGAAAGATTCTGTAAATAGGACATGCACCCATTTAATGTCAATGTCAGGGTGCCGACGTTGTCACACCATACGATAGTGGGGCGGACTAACCATTATTTCTGTGCCGCTTGTGACGAAGTTGTGAATAAATCCGCTTAATCACATGTCGACAGCGATTGTAATAACAACAGTATCTTAGTACCATATACATATATAAAAAAAATTTGAGTAGAGCAGTGCGTAGTTGAGCGTACGGGATATTAAGAGTGGAATTGGTGAATTCATTCGAGTTTCGACGTACGGGAATGATTGTTCAAGGCTTGAATTTCAAGCAAATTAACTCAAAGACTTAGGACTTTGGTTGCATTATATTTGGCAACTTTTTAAGAATCTCTAGGGGGGGGGGCAGCTGCCCCTCCCCCGCCCTTGGTTAACACCATATATAGTTGAAGCTTATCCAGTACAAAATGAACCACCATATGCTACAAATGATGCTCAATTATATCAAATGGAAAAAAATCAAATGCCTGTTTAACATCACAACGGGTGCTGAAATAGCGGATATTCCAAACGTCAACCAAGGATGGCACCCAAACAACGGCAAAATATATCCATATGTGACGAATAACCGAAGTAACGTTACAAATACCGATGAAAATAACGATGCACATAACGTCCCAACGGATGCTGAATTAACGGATACTCCAAACGTCAACCAAGGATGGTACACAAACGTCACAATATTCCCACATAACCCGTACGACCTATTTAATCATGATTTCCAACTTATACCACCGGGAACAAAATATCCTGAACGATTATTCTTGGAAAGATTCTGTAAATAGGACATGCACCCATTTAATGTCAATGTCAGGGTGCCGACGTTGTCACACCATACGATAGTGGGGCAGACTGACCATTATTTCTGTGCCGCTTGTGACGAAGTTGTGAATAATCCACTTAATCACATGTCGACAGCGATTGTAATAACAACAGTATCTTAGTACTATATACATATATAAAAAAAATTTGAGTAGAGCAGTGCGTAGTTGAGCGTACGGGATATTAAGAGTGGAATTGGTGAATTCATTCGAGTTTCGACGTACGGGAATGATTGTTCAAGGCTTGAACTTCAAGCAAATTAACTCAAAGACTTAGGACTTTGGTTGCATTATATTTTGCAACTTTTTAAGAATCTCTAGGGGGGGGGCAGCTGCCCCTCCCCCCCCCCCCCCCTTGGCGACGCCCTTGGTTAACACCATATATAGTTGAAGCTTATACAGTACAAAATGAACCACCATATGCTACAAATGATGCTCAATTATATCAAATGGAAAAAAATCAAATGCCTGTTTAACATCACAACGGGTGCTGAAATAGCGGATATTCCAAACGTCAACCAAGGATGGCACCCAAACAACGGCAAAATATATCCATATGTGACGAATAACCGAAGTAACGTTACAAATACCGATGAAAATAACGATGCACATAACGTCCCAACGGATGCTGAATTAACGGATACTCCAAACGTCAACCAAGGATGGTACACAAACGTCACAATATTCCCACATAACCCGTACGACCTATTTAATCATGATTTCCAACTTATACCACCGGGAACAAAATATCCTGAACGATTATTCTTGGAAAGATTCTGTAAATAGGACATGCACCCATTTAATGTCAATGTCAGGGTGCCGACGTTGTCACACCATACGATAGTGGGGCGGACTAACCATTATTTCTGTGCCGCTTGTGACGAAGTTGTGAATAAATCCGCTTAATCACATGTCGACAGCGATTGTAATAACAACAGTATCTTAGTACTATATACATATATAAAAAAAATTTGAGTAGAGCAGTGCGTAGTTGAGCGTACGGGATATTAAGAGTGGAATTGGTGAATTCATTCGAGTTTCGACGTACGGGAATGATTGTTCAAGGCTTGAACTTCAAGCAAATTAACTCAAAGACTTAGGACTTTGGTTGCATTATATTTGGCAACTTTTTAAGAATCTCTAGGGGGGGGCAGCTGCCCCTCCCCCCCCCCCTTGGCGACGCCCTTGGTTAACATCATATACCGGGTGTCCCGTAAGTAGTGGACCAACGGGATGTGGGGGATAGGGGAAACCGTTGCCTACCAGAATCATCAAAATTTATTGTCCTAGGGCTCATAGTTTTGAAGTTATAACGTTTTTAGTAAGTAGGTGAAATTATCGTACTATGTGCACATTTTTCTTAATTCTACAAAATCTATTACTTGTTTTGATGTTATTTTATTCAAAGGCGTTAAGAATACATAGGTTTTTCTAATTTAAATCATATTTTAGTGTAATTATCATTAACATTAAAATTAATCAACAAAACAAGTGCAATTGTTAAATTTAAAAAAACTCTAAGTGGTATTTGAGTTGAGCTGGTGTAAAAAAAATGTATGGTAGCCTTGTGAAACTTTATTTTAAAAACATCTACATATCATAAGGATTACAAAAAAGTATAACATTGTGGTTTCAAATGAGTAGTTTTTTATTTTAACTAATATCAAAGTAAAAGGAAATTTTTGAGAGGAAACAAAAATTCATTGCTAATTATGGAAATTCGTTTATTACTCAATTTATTTTTACTTTAAAGGCTCTAAATGCTTTTCTTTAGCTCTTGCATAACAACATCTTCGTATAAAGCTTTCTTGTAAACTTTTTTGGGCTCTTTGATGATTTTTTTATCAATTCAGAAACATGGTTGAATTTTTGTCATAATTCTCGTTTATCATGAATATTTGTCTCATTAACTGCTTTTTTGAGGTACACCCATAGAAAATAATCCAAAGGATTCAAGTCGGGAGATCATGCTGGCCATGAAATAGTACCTTCGCGTCCAATCCATCGATTTGGAAACATCTCGTTCGAAAATTCAGTCACTTACCGTGAATAGTGGGCAGGTGCACCGTCGTACTGCAACCACATTCGTACGAACTTCTTAACTTTAACTTAACGAAAATGTTGGTTATGCATAAGGCCTGAAACTGCGCGGAACCATATTCTCTCGCGTACTTCTTAACTTTATTCGAAGATGTTCGTTATTCATAAGGCCTGAAACAGCGCGGGAGAGAATGTGGTTGTAGTACGACGGTGCACCTCCCCACTATTCACGGTAAGTGACTGAATTTTGGAATGAGAAGTTCCCAAATCAATGGATTGGACGCGAAGGTACTATTTCATGGCCAGCATGATCTCCCGACTTGAATCCTTTGGATTATTTTCTATGGGGTAACCTCAAAGAAGCAGTTAATGAGACAAATATTCATGATAAACGAGAGTTATGACAAAAATTCAACCATGTTTCTGAATTGATAAAAAATCATCAAAGAGCCCAAAAAAGTTTACAAAAAAGCTTTATACGAAGATGTTGTTATGCACAAGAGCTAAAGAAAAGCATTTAGAGCCTTTAAAGTAAAAATAAATGGAGTAATAAACGAATTTCCATAATTAGCAATGAATTTTTGTTTCCTCTCAAAAAATTCCTTTTACTTTGATATTAGTTAAAATAAAAAACTACTTATTTAAAACCACAATGTTATACTTTTTTGTAATCCTTATGATATGTAGATGTTTTTAAAATAAAGTTCCACAAGGCTACTATACATTTTTTTTACACCAGCTCAACTCAAATACCACTTAGTTTTTTGAAATTTAACAATTGCACTTGTTTTGTTGATTAATTTTAATGTTAATGATAATTACACTAAAATATGATTTAAATTAGAAAAACCTATGTATTCTTAACGCCCTTGAATAAAAATAACATCAAAACAAGTAATAGATTTTGTAGAATTAAGAAAAATGTGCACATAGTACGATAATTTCACCTACTTACTAAAAAACGTTATAACTTCAAAACTATGAGGCCTAGGACAATAAATTTTGGTGTTTCTGGTAGGTAACGGTTTCCCCTATCCGCCACATCCCGTTGGTCCACTACTTACGGGACACCCTGTATAGTTGAAGCTCATCCAGTACAAAATGAACCACCATATGCTACAAATGATGCTCAATTATATCAAATGGAAAAAAATCAAATGCCTGTTTAACATCACAACGGGTGCTGAAATAGCGGATATTCCAAACGTCAACCAAGGATGGCACCCAAACAACGGCAAAATATATCCATATGTGACGAATAACCGAAGTAACGTTACAAATACCGATGAAAATAACGATGCACATAACGTCCCAACGGATGCTGAATTAACGGATACTCCAAACGTCAACCAAGGATGGTACACAAACGTCACAATATTCCCACATAACCCGTACGACCTATTTAATCATGATTTCCAACTTATACCACCGGGAACAAAATATCCTGAACGATTATTCTTGGAAAGATTCTGTAAATAGGACATGCACCCATTTAATGTCAATGTCAGGGTGCCGACGTTGTCACACCATACGATAGTGGGGCGGACTAACCATTATTTCTGTGCCGCTTGTGACGAAGTTGTGAATAAATCCGCTTAATCACATGTCGACAGCGATTGTAATAACAACAGTATCTTAGTACCATATACATATATAAAAAAAATTTGAGTAGAGCAGTGCGTAGTTGAGCGTACGGGATATTAAGAGTGGAATTGGTGAATTCATTCGAGTTTCGACGTACGGGAATGATTGTTCAAGGCTTGAATTTCAAGCAAATTAACTCAAAGACTTAGGACTTTGGTTGCATTATATTTGGCAACTTTTTAAGAATCTCTAGGGGGGGGGGGGCAGCTGCCCCTCCCCCGCCCTTGGTTAACACCATATATAGTTGAAGCTTATCCAGTACAAAATGAACCACCATATGCTACAAATGATGCTCAATTATATCAAATGGAAAAAAATCAAATGCCTGTTTAACATCACAACGGGTGCTGAAATAGCGGATATTCCAAACGTCAACCAAGGATGGCACCCAAACAACGGCAAAATATATCCATATGTGACGAATAACCGAAGTAACGTTACAAATACCGATGAAAATAACGATGCACATAACGTCCCAACGGATGCTGAATTAACGGATACTCCAAACGTCAACCAAGGATGGTACACAAACGTCACAATATTCCCACATAACCCGTACGACCTATTTAATCATGATTTCCAACTTATACCACCGGGAACAAAATATCCTGAACGATTATTCTTGGAAAGATTCTGTAAATAGGACATGCACCCATTTAATGTCAATGTCAGGGTGCCGACGTTGTCACACCATACGATAGTGGGGCAGACTGACCATTATTTCTGTGCCGCTTGTGACGAAGTTGTGAATAATCCACTTAATCACATGTCGACAGCGATTGTAATAACAACAGTATCTTAGTACTATATACATATATAAAAAAAATTTGAGTAGAGCAGTGCGTAGTTGAGCGTACGGGATATTAAGAGTGGAATTGGTGAATTCATTCGAGTTTCGACGTACGGGAATGATTGTTCAAGGCTTGAACTTCAAGCAAATTAACTCAAAGACTTAGGACTTTGGTTGCATTATATTTTGCAACTTTTTAAGAATCTCTAGGGGGGGGGGCAGCTGCCCCTCCCCCCCCCCCCCCCCCTTGGCGACGCCCTTGGTTAACACCATATATAGTTGAAGCTTATACAGTACAAAATGAACCACCATATGCTACAAATGATGCTCAATTATATCAAATGGAAAAAAATCAAATGCCTGTTTAACATCACAACGGGTGCTGAAATAGCGGATATTCCAAACGTCAACCAAGGATGGCACCCAAACAACGGCAAAATATATCCATATGTGACGAATAACCGAAGTAACGTTACAAATACCGATGAAAATAACGATGCACATAACGTCCCAACGGATGCTGAATTAACGGATACTCCAAACGTCAACCAAGGATGGTACACAAACGTCACAATATTCCCACATAACCCGTACGACCTATTTAATCATGATTTCCAACTTATACCACCGGGAACAAAATATCCTGAACGATTATTCTTGGAAAGATTCTGTAAATAGGACATGCACCCATTTAATGTCAATGTCAGGGTGCCGACGTTGTCACACCATACGATAGTGGGGCGGACTAACCATTATTTCTGTGCCGCTTGTGACGAAGTTGTGAATAAATCCGCTTAATCACATGTCGACAGCGATTGTAATAACAACAGTATCTTAGTACTATATACATATATAAAAAAAATTTGAGTAGAGCAGTGCGTAGTTGAGCGTACGGGATATTAAGAGTGGAATTGGTGAATTCATTCGAGTTTCGACGTACGGGAATGATTGTTCAAGGCTTGAACTTCAAGCAAATTAACTCAAAGACTTAGGACTTTGGTTGCATTATATTTGGCAACTTTTTAAGAATCTCTAGGGGGGGGGGGGCAGCTGCCCCTCCCCCGCCCTTGGTTAACACCATATATAGTTGAAGCTTATCCAGTACAAAATGAACCACCATATGCTACAAATGATGCTCAATTATATCAAATGGAAAAAAATCAAATGCCTGTTTAACATCACAACGGGTGCTGAAATAGCGGATATTCCAAACGTCAACCAAGGATGGCACCCAAACAACGGCAAAATATATCCATATGTGACGAATAACCGAAGTAACGTTACAAATACCGATGAAAATAACGATGCACATAACGTCCCAACGGATGCTGAATTAACGGATACTCCAAACGTCAACCAAGGATGGTACACAAACGTCACAATATTCCCACATAACCCGTACGACCTATTTAATCATGATTTCCAACTTATACCACCGGGAACAAAATATCCTGAACGATTATTCTTGGAAAGATTCTGTAAATAGGACATGCACCCATTTAATGTCAATGTCAGGGTGCCGACGTTGTCACACCATACGATAGTGGGGCAGACTGACCATTATTTCTGTGCCGCTTGTGACGAAGTTGTGAATAATCCACTTAATCACATGTCGACAGCGATTGTAATAACAACAGTATCTTAGTACTATATACATATATAAAAAAAATTTGAGTAGAGCAGTGCGTAGTTGAGCGTACGGGATATTAAGAGTGGAATTGGTGAATTCATTCGAGTTTCGACGTACGGGAATGATTGTTCAAGGCTTGAACTTCAAGCAAATTAACTCAAAGACTTAGGACTTTGGTTGCATTATATTTTGCAACTTTTTAAGAATCTCTAGGGGGGGGGCAGCTGCCCCCCCCCCCCCCCTTGGCGACGCCCTTGGTTAACACCATATATAGTTGAAGCTTATCCAGTACAAAATGAACCACCATATGCTACAAATGATGCTCAATTATATCAAATGGAAAAAAATCAAATGCCTGTTTAACATCACAACGGGTGCTGAAATAGCGGATATTCCAAACGTCAACCAAGGATGGCACCCAAACAACGGCAAAATATATCCATATGTGACGAATAACCGAAGTAACGTTACAAATACCGATGAAAATAACGATGCACATAACGTCCCAACGGATGCTGAATTAACGGATACTCCAAACGTCAACCAAGGATGGTACACAAACGTCACAATATTCCCACATAACCCGTACGACCTATTTAATCATGATTTCCAACTTATACCACCGGGAACAAAATATCCTGAACGATTATTCTTGGAAAGATTCTGTAAATAGGACATGCACCCATTTAATGTCAATGTCAGGGTGCCGACGTTGTCACACCATACGATAGTGGGGCAGACTGACCATTATTTCTGTGCCGCTTGTGACGAAGTTGTGAATAAATCCGCTTAATCACATGTCGACAGCGATTGTAATAACAACAGTATCTTAGCGCTCTTACGCACTAGCGGCTAACCGCGGGGGCGGCTAACCGCGCGGCTAGCCGCTTTTCCAGTTTAATATGCAACCGCTTATGATTGTACGCACTAAACCGCCACAAAATTTCAACCGCGGCGGTTGAATGGAGTGACGCGGCCCGCTTCGCGGCTAGCCGCCATCTTGTGTATACGCACTGGCGGTTAGTTTGCGGCGAGCCGAGGTGAAGTATGCACGTGTTTTCAGTTGCGCAGCCATGAACTTCGACACAGAGAAATTCATTGTTGAAATTCAACAACGAGAAGCTATTTGGAATTGTGAAGGAGCAGTTTATAAGAATAGAGATTTAAAACGGAAACAATGGGAAGAATTAGTAGATATTTTTGGAAAAGAGGAGATGACAACAGAGGCAAAAAAAAATCTTGGTAAGTATTTCTTATTATTATTAGATACATATATTTAAACGAAACTAAACATACTTTAAACATCTTAGAACATAGTAATACGTCTATTTTCAGTTAAATCATATTTCTTTGCCATTCTAATTTCCCATCAGTCATAAAATATTCGGCAAACAATTCTCTGTATCTCAACGCAGTTTTATTGTTCCTTCTTAATCCTTCCTGTGTTACATTTTCTGGCAAAGGGCAACTGAGTGAGTCGTCGAAACAATAGCCATCTCGGTCTCTTACAAAATTATGTAAGACACAAGTAGCTTTTATGATATCTTTTGCTAGAGCGAATTGAACATTTAGAGGTCTATGAAATATACGCCACTTGTTTGCATAAATTCCAAAACTGCATTCTACATATCTTCTTGCTCTAGAAAGCCTGTAATTGAACGTTCTTTTGGTTTCATCCAAATCTTTTTTTGCGTATGGGCGCATTAAATTCGTAGATAACGCAAATGCCTCGTCGCCTACAAAAACGTATGGGATACATGTCTCGCTGCTTTGTGAAATCGGTTGTGGCTCTGGAATATCCAATTGGTTTTTTTGCATTTTTTCATAGAAAACCGAATTTTGAAATATTGACGAGTCACTGAATTTACCAAAAGCTCCAATATCAACCATAACAAATTTATAATTACTGTCGCATATTGCTAATAAAACCAAAGAGAAAAAACTTTTATAATTAAAACACATCGAGCCACTGTTATTAGGTGCAATGCATCGTATGTGCTTGCCGTCAACAGCACCTAAGCAGTTAGGAAAATTTGCTCTTTGAAAAAAATCATTGGCAATTTTTTTCCAAGCGTCTTTGTTTGGTTCAGGCAAACAAATATCTTTCAGACAAAACCAAATTGCAAAACAAACTTCTCGTACGATTTCTGCTACAGTGCTTACTCCAATTTTGAATGTATAATGTAGTTCCGTGAATGTACAACCTGTTGCAAAATATCTGAAACAAACATTTTATTATTATTTTATTATTTTTTATTTTATCTTTATTGCACATGTCACACGAATTACAACAAATCTATTACTTTATGACTAAATCATTAACTTGTTTGTTGTATTGTTCTAGGAAAAGAATTACAAAAGAAATGGAAGAACATTAGGGATAATTTCGTGAAAGCTCTAAAGGACAATGTTACCAGGAGTGGGTCAGCGGCTAAGAAAAAGACTCAATACATATTTTACAATAATTTAATGTTTTTGAAGGACACAGTATCTATCAATGAAACTGATTCAAGCATGCAAAGGCAAGAAAATGAAAGAAATGAAACAGAAAACGTAGCTGACCCAGTCGTAGTACCACCGCCAAAACGAAAAAAAAAAGAATAACAAAGAAGATGATATAGGAGTTGAATTGATTAACGTCTTAAATAAGAATGTAGAGTTGAAAAAGGCGGAAGAAGATGAAGATAGACTTTTCTTTTTGTCGTTGGTTAGTGAAATAAAAAAAGTGCCTGAACATATATGCCTACGTACAAAATCTCAAATAATGCAAGTCATTACTGAAGCCCAAACGTCTGGATACAGCTACTGTAACTCTACTTGGGATTACGTACGACCATTTAACTACAACCAAGGGCCATCCCAAGGATATCAGACACCATCATTTGCTAGAAATAATTACCCACCACCATCGCCCTCAGTTCCACCTACACACCGTGGAACATGTAATCAAGAACAATCTGTAACCTCTCCTGAATCAACACATTCACAGATATCTCAAGAATCTGATTATCTAGATCTTTTTAATGATAATAATAATTCTCAGTAATAGTTATAGTTTACTACTTTTTTTATTCAATTACTCGTATGAACCCACATTGCGATTAAAATTAAAACATATTAACTACTAAAACTTTTTTATTTATCAAACTTACCTTAATGTTATTACTAATTTCTCTTCGGGTTGGATACAGTCACGAAATTTAGTATCTTGTCCTTTGATGCTGTCATATAAAACTGTTAGTAGTTCTTCAAATGACGAAACACTCATTCTAACATAGCCGAAAAATTTATCTTGATGCTTCTTCAGTTCTTGAAAACAACTTGCGAACTGGCCAAATTCTTTGCGTGTTTCTAGTAAAGGATGAATCCAGTATCTTTTTTTATTTTTCTTTCGTTGTTTTCGGGAGTAAAAATAAATAACACAAGCTATCTCGACGGCGTCCATTTTGTTTATGAGCCACGCGCCTTCGAACGGTCCAACCGCTTAACGCGGTTTCATCGCGGCTGACCGCTATGGCGGCTAACCGTGAAGAAACCGCGTTAAGCGGTTGGACCGCTCGAGTCTAACCGCCTAGCGGCCAACCGCTAGTGCGTAAGGTCCCTTAGTACTACACACATCAAAAGTGTCTAGGGATCAAGCATTTTTATGCGGATTTCTTGAGATTGAGATGTGGCTTTGTAATAAATTTATGATTTTATAAATTTATATGGATCCTTTTTGGTGCATTTCATAATTTGAATCAGGAACTGTGAATCAAATTCGAGTAAAAGATGAAAATCAGCTGTCAATATTTTCCCTATAAAAACATACAACGCATTGAAGACATTATTAGTGCTACTGTTTCCCTACTACTGATTAAAACCAACGTTATTATGGAGCGGCGACGTCATTTAAGCAGGGAAGAAATGCTCAGAGCCGTGGGAATGATAGAAGCTGGTTCCCGGCAACGTACTGTGGCTTTAGCTCTGAATACAAGTCAGAGTGTTATCAGTCGACTTTGGACACGTTACCGAAGCACTGGTACCGTGGCTGAGCGCCATGGAGGACGGTATCGCTGCACCACACGGAGACAAGACCGATACATTCAAATCTTAACTCGAAGAGCTCCAACAATAACCGCCATGATGTTAGCCGTGCGGCTTCATCACTCTTCAGGGAACTTAATTAGCGACCAAACAGTCAGAAACCGCTTGCATGAAGTGAACCTTCATTCCCGAAGACCGCTACGGGTACCACCTATAGCAATGCACAATCGTAGGATTCGATATCAATGGGCTCTTGAACACAGAAATTGGGCAGAAGAACAATGGCGTTTCGTGTGCTTTTCTGATGAGTCTCGTTTTGGTATGAGACCGGATACAAGACGTATACGACACTGGAGAACCCCTGGACGCCAACAGCGATTAAAATCCTGCCAGGAAGTCCATCCTTATAGTGGTGGAACCATCATGGTATGGGCGGGTATTTGGATCGGCGGAAGAACTGAGTTGATTTGGATCAGAGGCAACCTCAACGCTCAAATTTATGCTGAGACGATTGTATCAGACGTCATCGTTCCTCTACAAGTGCAAATCGGTCCCTTATTTCAGTTAATGCATGATAATGCACGACCGCACACCGCAAGAGTTGTAAGACAGACTCTCGCCGCAGCTAACATCAATGTCCTGCCCTGGCCTGCTCAGTCGCCAGACTTGAACCCGATTGAGCATGCATGGGATATGCTACAGAGAAGAGCTCTGCCGAATATGGAGGGTATCCAGTCGCAAGAAGACCTTTTTTTGTTGTTGCAACGAACATGGGCGGCCATTCCACAGCGTGATTTGGATGAACTCATTTTGAGTATGCCAAACCGATGTTCTTGTGTTGTTAGTGTTCGCGGTAGAAACACGGATTATTAATTGTTTAAGTTACCCAATAAAATTTTAAAGAAAACTGTTATTTCAGTCTTTTTTTCGAACTTTAATGTTAGTGGTTCAAATGTCAAAAATCCCTTTATTAGGAAAATGGCAAATTTCTTTATTAATGCAAAGGTGACTTGGTTTATCGTTACTGTGACAAACGAAAACACTTTATTTGATGAATCCTTAAAGAAAATTTTAATTAATATCAATCAGGAGAAAAGTTATTGCAAAAATATATGTTGATCCCTAGACACTTTTGATGTGTGTATATACATATATAAAAAAAATTTGAGTAGAGCAGTGCGTAGTTGAGCGTACGGGATATTAAGAGTGGAATTGGTGAATTCATTCGAGTTTCGACGTACGGGAATGATTGTTCAAGGCTTGAATTTCAAGCAAATTAACTCAAAGACTTAGGACTTTGGTTGCATTATATTTGGCAACTTTTTAAGAATCTCTAGGGGGGGGGGGCAGCTGCCCCTCCCCCGCCCTTGGTTAACACCATATATAGTTGAAGCTTATCCAGTACAAAATGAACCACCATATGCTACAAATGATGCTCAATTATATCAAATGGAAAAAAAACAAATGCCTGTTTAACATCACAACGGGTGCTGAAATAGCGGATATTCCAAACGTCAACCAAGGATGGCACCCAAACAACGGCAAAATATATCCATATGTGACGAATAACCGAAGTAACGTTACAAATACCGATGAAAATAACGATGCACATAACGTCCCAACGGATGCTGAATTAACGGATACTCCAAACGTCAACCAAGGATGGTACACAAACGTCACAATATTCCCACATAACCCGTACGACCTATTTAATCATGATTTCCAACTTATACCACCGGGAACAAAATATCCTGAACGATTATTCTTGGAAAGATTCTGTAAATAGGACATGCACCCATTTAATGTCAATGTCAGGGTGCCGACGTTGTCACACCATACGATAGTGGGGCAGACTGACCATTATTTCTGTGCCGCTTGTGACGAAGTTGTGAATAATCCACTTAATCACATGTCGACAGCGATTGTAATACCAACAGTATCTTAGTACTATATACATATATAAAAAAAATTTGAGTAGAGCAGTGCGTAGTTGAGCGTACGGGATATTAAGAGTGGAATTGGTGAATTCATTCGAGTTTCGACGTACGGGAATGATTGTTCAAGGCTTGAACTTCAAGCAAATTAACTCAAAGACTTAGGACTTTGGTTGCATTATATTTGGCAACTTTTTAAGAATCTCTAGGGGGGGGCAGCTGCCCCTCCCCCCCCCCTTGGCGACGCCCTTGGTTAACACCATATATAGTTGAAGCTTATACAGTACAAAATGAACCACCATATGCTACAAATGATGCTCAATTATATCAAATGGAAAAAAATCAAATGCCTGTTTAACATCACAACGGGTGCTGAAATAGCGGATATTCCAAACGTCAACCAAGGATGGCACCCAAACAACGGCAAAATATATCCATATGTGACGAATAACCGAAGTAACGTTACAAATACCGATGAAAATAACGATGCACATAACGTCCCAACGGATGCTGAATTAACGGATACTCCAAACGTCAACCAAGGATGGTACACAAACGTCACAATATTCCCACATAACCCGTACGACCTATTTAATCATGATTTCCAACTTATACCACCGGGAACAAAATATCCTGAACGATTATTCTTGGAAAGATTCTGTAAATAGGACATGCACCCATTTAATGTCAATGTCAGGGTGCCGACGTTGTCACACCATACGATAGTGGGGCGGACTAACCATTATTTCTGTGCCGCTTGTGACGAAGTTGTGAATAAATCCGCTTAATCACATGTCGACAGCGATTGTAATAACAACAGTATCTTAGTACTATATACATATATAAAAAAAATTTGAGTAGAGCAGTGCGTAGTTGAGCGTACGGGATATTAAGAGTGGAATTGGTGAATTCATTCGAGTTTCGACGTACGGGAATGATTGTTCAAGGCTTGAACTTCAAGCAAATTAACTCAAAGACTTAGGACTTTGGTTGCATTATATTTGGCAACTTTTTAAGAATCTCTAGGGGGGGGGGGGGGGGGGCAGCTGCCCCCCCCCCCCCCCTTGGCGACGCCCTTGGTTAACATCATATACCGGGTGTCCCGTAAGTAGTGGACCAACGGGATGTGGGGGATAGGGGAAACCGTTGCCTACCAGAATCATCAAAATTTATTGTCCTAGGGCTCATAGTTTTGAAGTTATAACGTTTTTAGTAAGTAGGTGAAATTATCGTACTATGTGCACATTTTTCTTAATTCTACAAAATCTATTACTTGTTTTGATGTTATTTTATTCAAAGGCGTTAAGAATACATAGGTTTTTCTAATTTAAATCATATTTTAGTGTAATTATCATTAACATTAAAATTAATCAACAAAACAAGTGCAATTGTTAAATTTAAAAAAACTCTAAGTGGTATTTGAGTTGAGCTGGTGTAAAAAAAATGTATGGTAGCCTTGTGAAACTTTATTTTAAAAACATCTACATATCATAAGGATTACAAAAAAGTATAACATTGTGGTTTCAAATGAGTAGTTTTTTATTTTAACTAATATGCATTTTAATAATATGACGGTGCACCTCCCCACTATTCACGGTAAGTGACTGAATTTTGGAATGAGAAGTTCCCAAATCAATGGATTGGACGCGAAGGTACTATTTCATGGCCAGCATGATCTCCCGACTTGAATCCTTTGGATTATTTTCTATGGGGTAACCTCAAAGAAGCAGTTAATGAGACAAATATTCATGATAAACGAGAGTTATGACAAAAATTCAACCATGTTTCTGAATTGATAAAAAATCATCAAAGAGCCCAAAAAAGTTTACAAAAAAGCTTTATACGAAGATGTTGTTATGCACAAGAGCTAAAGAAAAGCATTTAGAGCCTTTAAAGTAAAAATAAATGGAGTAATAAACGAATTTCCATAATTAGCAATGAATTTTTGTTTCCTCTCAAAAAATTCCTTTTACTTTGATATTAGTTAAAATAAAAAACTACTTATTTAAAACCACAATGTTATACTTTTTTGTAATCCTTATGATATGTAGATGTTTTTAAAATAAAGTTCCACAAGGCTACTATACATTTTTTTTACACCAGCTCAACTCAAATACCACTTAGTTTTTTGAAATTTAACAATTGCACTTGTTTTGTTGATTAATTTTAATGTTAATGATAATTACACTAAAATATGATTTAAATTAGAAAAACCTATGTATTCTTAACGCCCTTGAATAAAAACAACATCAAAACAAGTAATAGATTTTGTAGAATTAAGAAAAATGTGCACATAGTACGATAATTTCACCTACTTACTAAAAAACGTTATAACTTCAAAACTATGAGGCCTAGGACAATAAATTTTGGTGTTTCTGGTAGGTAACGGTTTCCCCTATCCGCCACATCCCGTTGGTCCACTACTTACGGGACACCCTGTATAGTTGAAGCTCATCCAGTACAAAATGAACCACCATATGCTACAAATGATGCTCAATTATATCAAATGGAAAAAAATCAAATGCCTGTTTAACATCACAACGGGTGCTGAAATAGCGGATATTCCAAACGTCAACCAAGGATGGCACCCAAACAACGGCAAAATATATCCATATGTGACGAATAACCGAAGTAACGTTACAAATACTGATGAAAATAACGATGCACATAACGTCCCAACGTATGCTGAATTAACGGATACTCCAAACGTCAACCAAGGATGGTACACAAACGTCACAATATTCCCACATAACCCGTACGACCTATTTAATCATGATTTCCAACTTATACCACCGGGAACAAAATATCCTGAACGATTATTCTTGGAAAGATTCTGTAAATAGGACATGCACCCATTTAATGTCAATGTCAGGGTGCCGACGTTGTCACACCATACGATAGTGGGGCGGACTAACCATTATTTCTGTGCCGCTTGTGACGAAGTTGTGAATAAATCCGCTTAATCACATGTCGACAGCGATTGTAATAACAACAGTATCTTAGTACTATATACATATATAAAAAAAATTTGAGTAGAGCAGTGCGTAGTTGAGCGTACGGGATATTAAGAGTGGAATTGGTGAATTCATTCGAGTTTCGACGTACGGGAATGATTGTTCAAGGCTTGAATTTCAAGCAAATTAACTCAAAGACTTAGGACTTTGGTTGCATTATATTTGGCAACTTTTTAAGAATCTCTAGGGGGGGGGGGGGCAGCTGCCCCTCCCCCGCCCTTGGTTAACACCATATATAGTTGAAGCTTATCCAGTACAAAATGAACCACCATATGCTACAAATGATGCTCAATTATATCAAATGGAAAAAAATCAAATGCCTGTTTAACATCACAACG
This sequence comes from Timandra comae, assembly GCA_958496195.1. Taxonomy (NCBI): domain Eukaryota; kingdom Metazoa; phylum Arthropoda; class Insecta; order Lepidoptera; family Geometridae; genus Timandra; species Timandra comae. The sequence goes on along the minus strand of OY292353.1, from coordinate 8,504,158 downwards.
GGTGCTGAAATAGCGGATATTCCAAACGTCAACCAAGGATGGCACCCAAACAACGGCAAAATATATCCATATGTGACGAATAACCGAAGTAACGTTACAAATACCGATGAAAATAACGATGCACATAACGTCCCAACGGATGCTGAATTAACGGATACTCCAAACGTCAACCAAGGATGGTACACAAACGTCACAATATTCCCACATAACCCGTACGACCTATTTAATCATGATTTCCAACTTATACCACCGGGAACAAAATATCCTGAACGATTATTCTTGGAAAGATTCTGTAAATAGGACATGCACCCATTTAATGTCAATGTCAGGGTGCCGACGTTGTCACACCATACGATAGTGGGGCAGACTGACCATTATTTCTGTGCCGCTTGTGACGAAGTTGTGAATAATCCACTTAATCACATGTCGACAGCGATTGTAATAACAACAGTATCTTAGTACTATATACATATATAAAAAAAATTTGAGTAGAGCAGTGCGTAGTTGAGCGTACGGGATATTAAGAGTGGAATTGGTGAATTCATTCGAGTTTCGACGTACGGGAATGATTGTTCAAGGCTTGAACTTCAAGCAAATTAACTCAAAGACTTAGGACTTTGGTTGCATTATATTTTGCAACTTTTTAAGAATCTCTAGGGGGGGGGCAGCTGCCCCTCCCCCCCCCCCTTGGCGACGCCCTTGGTTAACACCATATATAGTTGAAGCTTATCCAGTACAAAATGAACCACCATATGCTACAAATGATGCTCAATTATATCAAATGGAAAAAAATCAAATGCCTGTTTAACATCACAACGGGTGCTGAAATAGCGGATATTCCAAACGTCAACCAAGGATGGCACCCAAACAACGGCAAAATATATCCATATGTGACGAATAACCGAAGTAACGTTACAAATACCGATGAAAATAACGATGCACATAACGTCCCACCGGATGCTGAATTAACGGATACTCCAAACGTCAACCAAGGATGGTACACAAACGTCACAATATTCCCACATAACCCGTACGACCTATTTAATCATGATTTCCAACTTATACCACCGGGAACAAAATATCCTGAACGATTATTCTTGGAAAGATTCTGTAAATAGGACATGCACCCATTTAATGTCAATGTCAGGGTGCCGACGTTGTCACACCATACGATAGTGGGGCGGACTGACCATTATTTCTGTGCCGCTTGTGACGAAGTTGTGAATAAATCCGCTTAATCACATGTCGACAGCGATTGTAATAACAACAGTATCTTAGTACTATATACATATATAAAAAAAATTTGAGTAGAGCAGTGCGTAGTTGAGCGTACGGGATATTAAGAGTGGAATTGGTGAATTCATTCGAGTTTCGACGTACGGGAATGATTGTTCAAGGCTTGAACTTCAAGCAAATTAACTCAAAGACTTAGGACTTTGGTTGCATTATATTTGGCAACTTTTTAAGAATCTCTAGGGGGGGGGGGGGGGGCAGCTGCCCCTCCCCCCCCCCCCCCCCTTGGTTAACACCATATATAGTTGAAGCTTATCCAGTACAAAATGAACCACCATATGCTACAAATGATGCTCAATTATATCAAATGGAAAAAAATCAAATGCCTGTTTAACATCACAACGGGTGCTGAAATAGCGGATATTCCAAACGTCAACCAAGGATGGCACCCAAACAACGGCAAAATATATCCATATGTGACGAATAACCGAAGTAACGTTACAAATACCGATGAAAATAACGATGCACATAACGTCCCAACGGATGCTGAATTAACGGATACTCCAAACGTCAACCAAGGATGGTACACAAACGTCACAATATTCCCACATAACCCGTACGACCTATTTAATCATGATTTCCAACTTATACCACCGGGAACAAAATATCCTGAACGATTATTCTTGGAAAGATTCTGTAAATAGGACATGCACCCATTTAATGTCAATGTCAGGGTGCCGACGTTGTCACACCATACGATAGTGGGGCGGACTGACCATTATTTCTGTGCCGCTTGTGACGAAGTTGTGAATAAATCCGCTTAATCACATGTCGACAGCGATTGTAATAACAACAGTATCTTAGTACTATATACATATATAAAAAAATTTTGAGTAGAGCAGTGCGTAGTTGAGCGTACGGGATATTAAGAGTGGAATTGGTGAATTCATTCGAGTTTCGACGTACGGGAATGATTGTTCAAGGCTTGAACTTCAAGCAAATTAACTCAAAGACTTAGGACTTTGGTTGCATTATATTTGGCAACTTTTTAAGAATCTCTAGGGGGGGGGGGGGGCAGCTGCCCCTCCCCCCCCTTGGCGACGCCCTTGGTTAACACCATATATAGTTGAAGCTTATCCAGTACAAAATGAACCACCATATGCTACAAATGATGCTCAATTATATCAAATGGAAAAAAATCAAATGCCTGTTTAACATCACAACGGGTGCTAAAATAGCGGATATTCCAAACGTCAACCAAGGATGGCACCCAAACAACGGCAAAATATATCCATATGTGACGAATAACCGAAGTAACGTTACAAATACCGATGAAAATAACGATGCACATAACGTCCCAACGGATGCTGAATTAACGGATACTCCAAACGTCAACCAAGGATGGTACACAAACGTCACAATATTCCCACATAACCCGTACGACCTATTTAATCATGATTTGCAACTTATACCACCGGGAACAAAATATCCTGAACGATTATTCTTGGAAAGATTCTGTAAATAGGACATGCACCCATTTAATGTCAATGTCAGGGTGCCGACGTTGTCACACCATACGATAGTGGGGCGGACTGACCATTATTTCTGTGCCGCTTGTGACGAAGTTGTGAATAAATCCGCTTAATCACATGTCGACAGCGATTGTAATAACAACAGTATCTTAGTACTATATACATATATAAAAAAATTTAGAGTAGAGCAGTGCGTAGTTGAGCGTACGGGATATTAAGAGTGGAATTGGTGAATTCATTCGAGTTTCGACGTACGGGAATGATTGTTCAAGGCTTGAACTTCAAGCAAATTAACTCAAAGACTTAGGACTTTGGTTGCATTATATTTGGCAACTTTTTAAGAATCTCTAGGGGGGGGGGGGGGGGGGGGGGCAGCTGCCCCTCCCCCCCCCCCCCCCCTTGGTTAACACCATATATAGTTGAAGCTTATCCAGTACAAAATGAACCACCATATGCTACAAATGATGCTCAATTATATCAAATGGAAAAAAATCAAATGCCTGTTTAACATCACAACGGGTGCTGAAATAGCGGATATTCCAAACGTCAACCAAGGATGGCACCCAAACAACGGCAAAATATATCCATATGTGACGAATAACCGAAGTAACGTTACAAATACTGATGAAAATAACGATGCACATAACGTCCCAACGGATGCTGAATTAACGGATACTCCAAACGTCAACCAAGGATGGTACACAAACGTCACAATATTCCCACATAACCCGTACGACCTATTTAATCATGATTTCCAACTTATACCACCGGGAACAAAATATCCTGAACGATTATTCTTGGAAAGATTCTGTAAATAGGACATGCACCCATTTAATGTCAATGTCAGGGTGCCGACGTTGTCACACCATACGATAGTGGGGCGGACTAACCATTATTTCTGTGCCGCTTGTGACGAAGTTGTGAATAAATCCGCTTAATCACATGTCGACAGCGATTGTAATAACAACAGTATCTTAGTACTATATACATATATAAAAAAATTTAGAGTAGAGCAGTGCGTAGTTGAGCGTACGGGATATTAAGAGTGGAATTGGTGAATTCATTCGAGTTTCGACGTACGGGAATGATTGTTCAAGGCTTGAACTTCAAGCAAATTAACTCAAAGACTTAGGACTTTGGTTGCATTATATTTGGCAACTTTTTAAGAATCTCTAGGGGGGGGGGGGGGGGGGGGGCAGCTGCCCCTCCCCCCCCCCCCCCCTGGTTAACACCATATATAGTTGAAGCTTATCCAGTACAAAATGAACCACCATATGCTACAAATGATGCTCAATTATATCAAATGGAAAAAAATCAAATGCCTGTTTAACATCACAACGGGTGCTGAAATAGCGGATATTCCAAACGTCAACCAAGGATGGCACCCAAACAACGGCAAAATATATCCATATGTGACGAATAACCGAAGTAACGTTACAAATACCGATGAAAATAACGATGCACATAACGTCCCAACGGATGCTGAATTAACGGATACTCCAAACGTCAACCAAGGATGGTACACAAACGTCACAATATTCCCACATAACCCGTACGACCTATTTAATCATGATTTCCAACTTATACCACCGGGAACAAAATATCCTGAACGATTATTCTTGGAAAGATTCTGTAAATAGGACATGCACCCATTTAATGTCAATGTCAGGGTGCCGACGTTGTCACACCATACGATAGTGGGGCGGACTGACCATTATTTCTGTGCCGCTTGTGACGAAGTTGTGAATTAATCCGCTTAATCACATGTCGACAGCGATTGTAATAACAACAGTATCTTAGTACTATATACATATATAAAAAAAATTTGAGTAGAGCAGTGCGTAGTTGAGCGTACGGGATATTAAGAGTGGAATTGGTGAATTCATTCGAGTTTCGACGTACGGGAATGATTGTTCAAGGCTTGAACTTCAAGCAAATTAACTCAAAGACTTAGGACTTTGGTTGCATTATATTTGGCAACTTTTTAAGAATCTCTTCAGCTGCCCCTCCCCCCCCCTTGGCGACGCCCTTGGTTAACACCATATATAGTTGAAGCTTATCCAGTACAAAATGAACCACCATATGCTACAAATGATGCTCAATTATATCAAATGGAAAAAAATCAAATGCCTGTTTAACATCACAACGGGTGCTGAAATAGCGGATATTCCAAACGTCAACCAAGGATGGCACCCAAACAACGGCAAAATATATCCATATGTGACGAATAACCGAAGTAACGTTACAAATACCGATGAAAATAACGATGCACATAACGTCCCAACGGATGCTGAATTAACGGATACTCCAAACGTCAACCAAGGATGGTACACAAACGTCACAATATTCCCACATAACCCGTACGACCTATTTAATCATGATTTCCAACTTATACCACCGGGAACAAAATATCCTGAACGATTATTCTTGGAAAGATTCTGTAAATAGGACATGCACCCATTTAATGTCAATGTCAGGGTGCCGACGTTGTCACACCATACGATAGTGGGGCGGACTGACCATTATTTCTGTGCCGCTTGTGACGAAGTTGTGAATTAATCCGCTTAATCACATGTCGACAGCGATTGTAATAACAACAGTATCTTAGTACTATATACATATATAAAAAAAATTTGAGTAGAGCAGTGCGTAGTTGAGCGTACGGGATATTAAGAGTGGAATTGGTGAATTCATTCGAGTTTCGACGTACGGGAATGATTGTTCAAGGCTTGAACTTCAAGCAAATTAACTCAAAGACTTAGGACTTTGGTTGCATTATATTTGGCAACTTTTTAAGAATCTCTAGGGGGGGGGCAGCTGCCCCTTTTGTTGTTGCAACGAACATGGGCGGCCATTCCACAGCGTGATTTGGATGAACTCATTTTGAGTATGCCAAACCGATGTTCTTGTGTTAGTGTTCGCGGTAGAAACACGGATTATTAATTGTTTAAGTTACCCAATAAAATTTTAAAGAAAACTGTTATTTCAGTCTTTTTTTCGAACTTTAATGTTAGTGGTTCAAATGTCAAAAATCCCTTTATTAGGAAAATGGCAAATTTCTTTATTAATGCAAAGGTGACTTGGTTTATCGTTACTGTGACAAACGAAAACCCTTTGGTCCACTATCGTAACTGATCTTTCGTAACCAGCTACGAACATGGATTTTTTTTCTTCCTTTGATAACCAGCTACGAAAACAGAATTAATTTGTCGTTTTGGTAACCAAGTTTCGTAACCAGCTACGATACAAGATTTTTATTTCTTTTTCTGTAACTGGTTACTAATCGGGAATAATTATTCTAGGTTTGTAACCATGTAAGTGGGTAAAAAATACACTGGGTAATATACTATTACAACAAATTAATATATTTTATGATTTTATTTGCCACAAATGGTACTTATTAACTATACGTAACTACTAACTATGCTAAATTACATTATAATAGAACATACCGATAATCTTTAAATTTTGAATAGACAGATGTACCGACATGGTGAAATTACAAGAATCCTCTTCTCGATTTCTCGACTACTATGAAACTTAGTAAAATAAAAATATCTAATAGGTACTAAATTAGTATAACATAAAATTAAACATAAGTATGAAGTAATAATCATTTTGCTAAAATTAAAAGCAGAAAGGTGCGATAATCTCTAAACAGTGACCTACACTTATAGTGTTGTTTTCTAAGTCTTGAACGGCAGAATTTATTTCAAAATCAATTTCTTGATATTGTTTACTTTTATTTGACTTAGTGTTTGTACGAATCTTTGTTTCTCTAACCAAAATTTCAAGAACTTTGGCCAGAGGTGGATTTTTACGGCCCACATATCTATTTAGTCGGGCGTGCCAACCCTCTAAATGGTTTGTTGTTCTAAGCTCTTCACCAAAGCAACACCATTTTTTAATAAATTGGACGTCATTTAACCAAAAATGATTAAAATACGAGTTAAATTTCACCACTTGTGGGCATTTTGGTGCTCGTTTCATTATGTATTTATACCCTGACATGATATATTTTAGAGGTAATCGAGCCAAACCCATGCATCTTGATACATGTCTTCTTTGCACTCTTGACTTTAAACCCAATTTTTTAGCCTTCTTTAGTAAGCTGTTGCAAAAATGATAAAAACAACCTTTAATTTCAGTTTTAGGAAAAACTTTTGCAATGGCATTCATTACAGGTTTTTCGTAATCCAGAGTAATTTTCACTGGATTCCATGTACGTAATCTACTCTTGAGCAAGTTAAATAATATTTCGTAGGTTTTTTGATTTTTATTGTGCAGGAATGCAAATATTAACGGAATTACTTGTTTTGTTGTTGTTTTGTAGCCATGAATGGTATAAATTTGATTAAAAGGTGGCGGACATGACTTAAACGTCCCATCAAGTAAAAAATGTTGATTGTCCTTTAAAAGCTCATGAATGTCAGGAGGGCAAAATACCATAATTCTGGTCTCTTCATATTTGTAGTCAGCCAATAAAAAATATTCATATTTTACTGGTATTGTTACTTCTAAAGGATTTTGAAAATGCAACTTAGTCACGCCCATTTTTTTATGTCTTTCGTTGTAAAGACTACTTTTAATGTTGTTAAATTTGGGTAATTCAGCAATTAAATCCACGCCATCATCTTGCAATTGACAAATAGTTTCTTCAAATTGTTTCTGAATTGGATCGAGATTTTCTCCAACTTTTATTTTTAAACAGTTAATTTTTTTCAAAATAATGTTTTTGGAGAAATTCGGGATACAGCCTTCGTCATGAGGTTTGTCTTTTAAAAATATATTATTAGGGTCTAATGTTATGTTTCCTTTACACTGAATTTTATTGTAACATTGCCAAAATGTATTCCCGTTGGTGTAAATTTTTCTTTTATAATATTGACGACCGTTAAACAGCATTTTCCTTCCTCCACGTTTTGTCGACACAAATTGAATGGGATTTGAATCATCACAGTCCATGTTCAGTTTTTTATTATTTACTAGCAAAATTGGTAGTAATAATGATAATTTAATACTGAACTAAATGAGTAGTCTTGAGTACTTATTGAAAATAAACATAGCAAAATGACATTTACATGACATCTAGATAAGTGAATATAATTATCTATGAAGTATCTACTATCCAATAATGACAAAATGCCTACCTACCTCCTTACATGGTTACAAACCTAGAATAATTATTCCCGATTAGTAACCAGTTACAGAAAAAGAAATAAAAATCTTGTATCGTAGCTGGTTACGAAACTTGGTTACCAAAACGACAAATTAATTCTGTTTTCGTAGCTGGTTATCAAAGGAAGAAAAAAAATCCATGTTCGTAGCTGGTTACGAAAGATCAGTTACGATAGTGGACCAAAGGACGAAAACACTTTATTTGATGAATCCTTAAAGAAAATTTTAATTAATATCAATCAGGAGAAAAGTTATTGCAAAAATATATGTTGATCCCTAGACACTTTTGATGTGTGTAAATAGTGTTAAAGTGCAGTGTATGTACTATGGTAAAGAACACATGAACAAAGTGTCTTCGCCTTAACAAAAACAATAAAAAAGTGCCGATGGGCACTTTCTTAACATAAACATTTTATTAGTTTAAGTTAAAGTTAAATTGCTTATTAGCCGTAATATGGCTAGATTGCAATATTTTTAAGTACACAAAGTGGTGCATCAAGGACAAAAAAAAAACGTCAGCCCGAATGTTTGTTAATGTTTTGATGGACCTATTTGGCAGTGATTGGATTTGATGCCATGTTAAGAAAAATAAGCCTCCATCAGTACATGGTGGGACGCAAATAATTTTAACATCACATTGGTTGGTGAAACTCGGGCTAACACTCCTTTTAATATTATAAACGCTAAATCTTTGATGGACGGATAGATTGCTATTTTTCGCAATTATAAATATCTTAGTATAGAGTTACAAATCATCGAATGTTTTTGCTCGTTTTCTTTTTTACTTCCCAACAAGACACAGGAAACGTATGTTAGATTATTTCTTCTCATAAAAGACCACTTAAATATCGAATTTAAATGAAATGTGATTATGAATTGGCCTAAGTAAACGCTTTACAGAAAGTGTTCCCTAACATTCATATAAGTGGATGTTACTACCATTACAATAAGGCTGTTTGGAAGCAAGCTGACAAACTCAAGATGCTGGAATCAAAAGAAGGCCGGCATACAACCGCTCTGCCTCTTCTACCAACACAACATATTATGGACGGATGGTTGGCAATATCACACCGAAAATAGCGATGCAATGAAAAATTTTACGACATATTTTGAAAGACAGTGGTTGAAATTAGTACCAAAGGTTCTAAGCTGTGCTTTAGAAACGAACCGCACGAATAATGGATTGGAAGGATGGCACCGAAGAATAAATGCTCGCATACCACCAAATGCAACATTTATACTTTTTCTCGAAAAGTTATTGATCGAAAAATGGCAAAACATAAAAAATAAAGCTTTGTTTGAAAAAAATAATAGAAAGAAAACCGACATTCTATTTAATAAGGAGCACAAAACGGAACTAAAAAAACTAGATGAGTGTAGTATAACACCACTCACATTTATGAAAAATATAATTAAGATAAAAAGGCATATTTTTAAGCTTTAAGCATTAGCGCAGAATAAGGACCTGATTATATTATATTCCTTTGTCTTTTTTCTTCACAACACCCTAACGCAGTAGTGGCCCCACTCTCAAAAATAACCAAGGAAACGGAGGCAAATACAGCCAACATAGTGGTCATACCGCCATTGCCACCGTACCCGATTGTAATCCGCCGGACAGCCCGATTGTAATCAAAGAGGAAATACTGATGCATTACATCCCCATATTTCTATATGGGGATGTAATGCTCGATAATGCCACTAATTACACAATACAGTAAAAATCAGATCAAATCTCAAAAGATAATGTGCCTTAATTAGAGCTGGAAATTATAATGGCCAACGTGTGTATTTTAATTCTGACAATCTCGCCGACAAAGTTCTGTGAAAAAAGTGATTACCCGTAACTAGATAATAATAATATAATTCTGCCTACAGGGTTCGGAACAATTATTTACACTGTTAAAGAGCTTATATCTAAAATGTACCCTAACATTAATAATATTCACGTTAGACCTGCAGAATGGTTATGCGAGCGTGCCATTCTAACACCAAAAAACGAACAAGCCTCGGTCATAAATGAAATACTTTTGAGATCATTCAAAGGGGTCGATTATAAATACAATAAATACGTCGACTCAGTGATAAGCACCAACGATGCCATTCATTATCCAATTGAATTTCTGAATACACTGAAACCTCTCGCCGGTCTCCCTACTCATATATTAAAATTGTGAGTTGGCGCGCCAATTATGCTGCTGCGTAATATAAATCCACCAAAATTATGTAATGGTACCGAGAGAGATTGCAAGTGAAAACATTGCATCGCAATGTAATCGAAGCAAAAATATTAACCGGTTGTTTTAGAGGGGAGTCTGTATTTATTCCCAAGATTCCCTTAACACCAAAAAATTATCCCTTTCAATTTAAGAGAGTACAGTTTCTAATCAATATGTGTCACGCCATCACTATGATCAAAGGTCAATAGGAAACCCTAAAGGTAGCGGGGGTAGACCTGAGAGAAAGCTGCTTCTCCTACGGACAATTGTATGTGGCGTGCTTAAGAGTTAGCGCACAGAATAGTCTGATAATTCTGACACCCAAAGGTGAAAAAAAAAAACGTTTATGAAGAAATTTATTTATTAAATTAAATTTTATTATTAAATTTCTTTATCGGAATACTTTCCGATTTCGTTTTGAACCCGATAATTCCCCACTTTTTGAAGATCAATGGCCGAACTTCGTGTTGATAATTTACTTTATTTTCATGCTTATGTAATATTTAAATTCCTACAGTAAAGTTGAGATAACTCAACAGGCATGTGTCTCTTTCTATCAAAGTGGGCAACTTTGAGTAACCATTTAATGATGTGGACAAATATGAGTATATTAATAGTTACCTAGTTAACTAAGCACATTCGAATTCGCCACTTCTGTATGTGACGGTCTTATAGACTCTGGCACAGAGAGTCTGACACTATAGTTAGATCCAGAGATGTCACATTTGATGAGACCACTGGAGCCTAATTTAGGAAGTGAAGGACCTGGGGTCACTAAACTTTAACAAGTAATAAAGACAGCTGATATAGAAGTTCTAATACACACATCAAAAGTGTCTAGGGATCAAGCATTTTTATGCGGATTTCTTGAGATTGAGATGTGGCTTTGTAATAAATTTATGATTTTATAAATTTATATGGATCCTTTTTGGTGCATTTCATAATTTGAATCAGGAACTGTGAATCAAATTCGAGTAAAAGATGAAAATCAGCTGTCAATATTTTCCCTATAAAAACATACAACGCATTGAAGACATTATTAGTGCTACTGTTTCCCTACTACTGATTAAAACCAACGTTATTATGGAGCGGCGACGTCATTTAAGCAGGGAAGAAATGCTCAGAGCCGTGGGAATGATAGAAGCTGGTTCCCGGCAACGTACTGTGGCTTTAGCTCTGAATACAAGTCAGAGTGTTATCAGTCGACTTTGGACACGTTACCGAAGCACTGGTACCGTGGCTGAGCGCCATGGAGGACGGTATCGCTGCACCACACGGAGACAAGACCGATACATTCAAATCTTAACTCGAAGAGCTCCAACAATAACGGCCATGATGTTAGCCGTGCGGCTTCATCACTCTTCAGGGAACTTAATTAGCGACCAAACAGTCAGAAACCGCTTGCATGAAGTGAACCTTCATTCCCGAAGACCGCTACGGGTACCACCTATAGCAATGCACAATCGTAGGATTCGATATCAATGGGCTCTTGAACACAGAAATTGGGCAGAAGAACAATGGCGTTTCGTGTGCTTTTCTGATGAGTCTCGTTTTGGTATGAGACCGGATACAAGACGTATACGACACTGGAGAACCCCTGGACGCCAACAGCGATTAAAATCCTGCCAGGAAGTCCATCCTTATAGTGGTGGAACCATCATGGTATGGGCGGGTATTTGGATCGGCGGAAGAACTGAGTTGATTTGGATCAGAGGCAACCTCAACGCTCAAATTTATGCTGAGACGATTGTATCAGACGTCATCGTTCCTCTACAAGTGCAAATCGGTCCCTTATTTCAGTTAATGCATGATAATGCACGACCGCACACCGCAAGAGTTGTAAGACAGACTCTCGCCGCAGCTAACATCAATGTCCTGCCCTGGCCTGCTCAGTCGCCAGACTTGAACCCGATTGAGCATGCATGGGATATGCTACAGAGAAGAGCTCCGCCGAATATGGAGGGTATCCAGTCGCAAGAAGACCTTTTTTTGTTGTTGCAACGAACATGGGCGGCCATTCCACAGCGTGATTTGGATGAACTCATTTTGAGTATGCCAAACCGATGTTCTTGTGTTGTTAGTGTTCGCGGTAGAAACACGGATTATTAATTGTTTAAGTTACCCAGTAAAATTTTAAAGAAAACTGTTATTTCAGTCTTTTTTTCGAACTTTAATGTTAGTGGTTCAAATGTCAAAAATCCCTTTATTAGGAAAATGGCAAATTTCTTTATTAATGCAAAGGTGACTTGGTTTATCGTTACTGTGACAAACGAAAACACTTTATTTGATGAATCCTTAAAGAAAATTTTAATTAATATCAATCAGGAGAAAAGTTATTGCAAAAATATATGTTGATCCCTAGACACTTTTGATGTGTGTATATGTAAGGAAGGACAAACATGATGATGAGATATCGCATGGAAGTTATTGAAGGTCCTGTTACTAGCGGTGATGAAGAAGAATTTGAAGATGCGCGTGACGAGGAGTCAGAAGACGAATCTACAAAATTAGGCAGGCAAGGTATGCAGCTCAGAGATCGATCACTCCTGCAGCGACCATTAAAATTCAATTATTACGTTTCTCACGTGGATTTACCAGCGGCAATTGTTACTACGAACCAGGAACTCTTATAGCCGGTTCAAATGAAGGACTGATTGATGAGCTCATCAAGGAATTAAAAGAGAAGTATGCGATGACTTATGAACCTGTGTCGTATTACTTGGGTATGGAGGACGTTTAGTATTTTTTTACTGCTTTAATGTACAACAGGAAGCAGAGAATGTTAATGACTACTTTCTGTTGAATTATATCCAAATAATCTATATTGTCTTTCCTAGTACTGGTATCACCGGATGTATAAATGTCGACATCTACAGGGTGTCCCGTTAGTAGTGGACCAACGGGATGTGGGGGATAGGGGAGACCGTTACCTACCAGAATCACCAAAATTTATTGTCCTAGGCCTCATAGTTTTGAAGTTATGACGTTTTTTAGTAAGTAGGTGAAATTATCGTACCATGTGCACATTTTTCTTAATTCTACAAATTCTATTACTTATTTTGATATTATTTTTATTCAAGGGCGTTAAGAATACATAGGTTTTTCTAATTTAAATCATTTTTTAGTGTAGTTATCATTAACATTAAAATTAATCAACAAAACAAGTGCAATTGTTAAATTTCAAAATACTCTTAAGTGGTATTTGAGCTGAGCTGGTGTAAAAAAAATGTATTGTAGCCTTGTGGCACATTATTTTAAAAACATCTACATATCATAAGGATTACAAAAACGTATAACACTGTGGTTTCAAATGAGTAGTTTTTTATTTTAACTAATATCAACGTAAAAGGGAACTTTTGAGAGAAAACAAAAATTCATTGCTAATTATGGAAATTCGTTTATTACTCAATTTATTTTTACATTAAGGGTTCAAAATGCTTTTCTTTAGCTCTTGTGCATTAAAACATCTTCGTATAAAGTCTTTTTGTAAACTTTTTTGGGCTCTTTGATGTTTTTTTATCAATTCAGCAACATGATTGAAATTTTGTGATAACTCTCTTTTTATCAGAAATATTTGTGTCATAAACTGCTTCTTTGAGGAAACCCCATAGAAAGTAATGCAAAGGATTCAAGTCGGGAGATCGTGGCCTATTTCATGGCCGATCACTGGCCATGAAATAGTACCTTCGCGTCCAAACCATCGATTTGGGAACGTCTCATTCAAAAATTCAGTCACTTACCGTGAATAGTGGGCAGGTTCACCTTCGTACTGCAACATTCGTACGTGCTTCTTAACTTAACGAAGATGTTGGTTATGCACAAGGCCTGAAACTGCGCGGAACCACATACTCTCGCGTACTTCTTAACTTTATTCAAAGATGTTGGTTATGCATAAGGCCTGAAACTGCGCGGGAGAGAATGTGGTTGCAGTACGAAGGTGAACCTGCCCACTATTCACGGTAAGTGACTGAATTTTTGAATGAGACGTTCCCAAATCGATGGTTTGGACGCGAAGGTACTATTTCCTGGCCAGCGATCGGCCATGAAATAGGCCACGATCTCCCGACTTGAATCCTTTGGATTATTTTCTATGGGGTTTCCTCAAAGAAGCAGTTTATGAGACAAATATTTCTGATAAAAAGAGAGTTATCACAAAATTTCAATCATGTTGCTGAATTGATAAAAAAACATCAAAGAGCCCAAAAAAGTTTACATAAAGATTTTATACGAAGATGTTTTAATGCACAAGAGCTAAAGAAAAGCATTTTGAACCCTTAATGTAAAAATAAATTGAGTAATAAACGAATTTCCATAATTAGCAATGAATTTTTGTTTTCTCTCAAAAGTTCCCTTTTACGTTGTTATTAGTTAAAATAAAAAACTACTCATTTGAAACCACAGTGTTATACGTTTTTGTAATCCTTATGATATGTAGATGTTTTTAAAATAAAGTGCCACAAGGCTACAATACATTTTTTTTACGCCAGCTCAGCTCAAATACCGCTTAGAGTATTTTGAAATTTAACAATTGCACTTGTTTTGTTGATTTATTTTAATGTTAATGATAACTACACTAAAAAATGATTTAAATTAGAAAAACCTATGTATTCTTAACGCCCTTGAATAAAAATAACATCAAAATAAGTAATAGAATTTGTAGAATTAAGAAAAATGTGCACATGGTACGATAATTTCACCTACTTACTAAAAAACGTCATAACTTCAAAACTATGAGGCCTAGGACAATAAATTTTGGTGATTCTGGTAGGTAACGGTCTCCCCTATCCCCCACATCCCGTTGGTCCACTACTTACGGGACACCCTGTATATTATTGTCTATGATTAAATCCTGTTTTCGTTTTGAACAAAAACCTGCGTTTTCATTATAGGTTATGGGCAGGGGGGGGACAATTTCGCACTTGATGTATGCGGCCATATTTGCACTGTGACATTAGCGCCACCGTGTATAATATCCCTCGAAACTATTTGGTATTTAGTATTAACTGTAGATGTAGATGGCAGTAAAATCGATAATATCGTTTTAATATTCATTTTACATATTTATGATTAATTTATTTTAGATATTTAGGTATGTCTTCATTATTTCGAGTAAGTATATTTTTTTAAATGTTTTTATTTGTTTTTTTTTTATTTCCAACATTTTTTTTTCTTTTAAGACTGGCAATTTTCATAATAAACAAAACAAACAAAATTGCAAATGGAGATCTCTACTTTCGGCGTTTGCGCATGTTTGTAGTTTTCTTTCATTTTGTGTGTTCTAAGTGTTGTTTTGGTTTCTAATACTTCCTGAAAGTTCGGTTGAGTTGAGCTTTGTCCTCCTCCCGTGTCTTTTTGTGAAGGTTTCATCCCAAAACTATAATTTGTGATGGTGCTATTTTGTGCGAAATTGACGCTTTTTTTAGAATTGTGTTAGTGTTAAAAATCGTCATAATAAGTCTAATAAATAAACTTAATATTGAAACTTACATGTCTGTTTTTTATTTTAGACTAATGTGATGTAAATTATTAAAAAAAAAAACAGTTTTATATAATATCAAGTTTTTTGCTATATATAATTGTAATAATTTCTGTAGTAAAATTAAAATGCTGTTTTTTTTTTATAATTTTCATCTATTCTAACAACCCTCGAAAATAAAGTGAAAGCAAGATATAAAAGTATACCTACAAATATAAACATCTATATATATTGAGATTAGTTCAAAGGATAAGATACCAGGTGGCGTGGAAGGCGCTTCAATTATAGGCGTCAAAAATTCTCGCGAGGGGGCTCTCTTTTTCAACCTGTATTATTATACTCTTTGGTTATGGGCCCAGTAAAATCGTTTATTCTCGCGTAAAACTTGCTAGTTTGTGCCAATTAGTCTACGCAGATTGAGAATACACTGTGGGTGAACTTTTGTAATAAAATAATAGTGAAAATCGGTGAAAATGACGTCGAACTATATAGTGAGTGTGCCACGGTTAAAAGGGCGGGAAAATTACACGGAGTGGGCTTTCGCCGCGGAGAATTTTCTCATTTTGGAAGGAACCTTTGATTATATCAAAGCTACACCATCAGATGAAGCCGCAGCTGACGCGAAAACCAAAGCCAAGCTGATTTTGACTATTGATCCGTCCCTATACATACACATCAAAGACTCTGGAACTACGAAAGAGTTGTGGGAGAAACTCAAGCATTTATTCGACGATTCCGGCTTCACCAGGAGGATTAGTTTATTAAGAACGCTAATATCGATTCGGCTTGAAAATTGTCCATCCATGACTTCGTACGTCACGCAAATTATAGAAACGAGTCAGAAATTGAGTGGAACGGGCTTTAATATCAACGACGAATGGGTTGGATCGCTACTTCTAGCAGGATTATCTGAAAAATATTCGCCAATGATAATGGCCATCGAACATTCTGGAATCTCAATTTCAGCTGACGCCATTAAAACAAAGTTAATGGATTTGGAGGAAGAAAATGGCGACCCGGGCGGAGCGTTTGCCAGTTTCCGTTTCCGTAATAGAAACAGTAAGGATGACAGCACTGGCGGAACCAGAGATAGTTGTAATACGTCAAACTCAAATGTGTCAAAGTCAAAACCAAAGATAATAAAATGTTACAAATGTAAACAAATAGGACATTATCGAAATCAGTGCACGAGTGTTGAGAAAGATTCAGTGAATAAGTCTTCTGAACGTAAACAATCTAATGCGTTCAGTGCAGTATTCTTAAACGGCAATTTCTCAAAGGATGACTGGTATATTGACTCTGGTGCAAGTACACATTTAACCGCCAAAGAACATTGGTTAAGAAATGTTTCCGTCGATAATGCGATCAAAGAAATTATGGTCGCGAATAAAGAAAAAGTACCAGTGAAATGTTCTGGTGATGTTATGATAACAACTTTGACAGATAACTGCAAATATGATGTAGTCGTCGAAGGAGTATTGTATGTTCCAAGTTTGACCACTAATCTAATATCTGTGAGTCAACTGATTGCTAAAGGCAATAGAGTGCAGTTTGCTGACAGTGGCTGTGAAATATACAACAAAAGTGATGAATTAGTTGCTACAGCTTCGTTATTGAATGGTGTTTACAAGCTAAGACAACCTGAAGTGTTGATGGCAGCAGCGATAGAATCATGTGACATTTGGCATCGCAGACTTGGCCATATAAATAGCAACTACTTAAATAGAATGCAGGATGCCGTGGAAGGGCTCACACTAGATGAAAAAGCAAACATTTCAAAGTCAACGTGTACTGTGTGCTGTGAAGGAAAACAGACTCGACTACCCTTTCCACAGATAGGCAATAGAAGTAAGGAACTTTTGCATACCATACATACGGTTGTATGTGGTCCATTCAACAGTGCTTCAATTGGTGGTTCCCGATATTTCATATTATTTGTGGACGATTACAGCCGAATGATATATATTTACTTTATGAAGAATAAAAGTGAAGCTTTTTGTAATTTCAAAAGATACAAAGTACTTGTAGAAAATCAGCTTAATAAGAAAATAAAGATTCTGCAAAGCGACAATGGGAAAGAATTCTGTAACAAAGAATTTGATGACTACCTCAGAAGTTCAGGGATAATACATAGGAAGAGCAATCCGTATACTCCTGAACAGAACGGTTTAGCCGAACGCTTTAACCGTACTGTGGTGGAAAAAGGAAGATGTCTATTATTTGATGCTGAACTGGATGAAAAGTTTTGGGCTGAAGCGAGTAACACTGCGGTCTATCTACAGAACAGGACTGTATCATCAGCTCTTAATGGAAAGACCCCATTTGAAATGTGGACCAGTGTGAAACCAGATATTAGTCATTTGAAGGTATTCGGAAGTATTGTGATGACACATATACCCAAAGAGAAAAGACACAAATGGGATAGGAAGGCTGAGAAAGGTATTCTTGTTGGTTATTCTGAAGATGTAAAGGGATACCGTGTCTATAATCTACAAACTAAAGAGATAATGACCAGCCGTGATGTGATCATCATTGAGAAAACACCAGCAAAGGAAAACATTGTCCAGATTGAGGAGAAACCAACAGATTCTACTGCAGTGAATGAAGATTCAGTGGGGGACACATCAGATGATTCTTGGAGTGAGGACTTCCATGACAGTGATAAGACATATGTTCCTGATGAGGATTCTTCAACCAGCAGTGTAGAAACTGTTGTGAATGTTGATAAAAAGTATGACCTCCGTAGGCAGAGACAACAACCTGAGAGGTATGGTTTTTCTAATGTTTGTGTTAGTGAAAGTGTAGATGATAGTGAACTGACACTAGAGGAAGCTCTAAGAGGGCCTGAAAAAGAACTGTGGTTAGAGGCAATTCATGATGAATTAAAGTGCTTTGATGATAATAAGGCGTGGGAATTGGTTGACATGCCTAGTAATAAGACTATAGTACAATGTAAATGGGTTTTACGCAAAAAATATGACAGTGAAAACAATGTAAGGTATCGTGCTAGATTAGTCGCTAAAGGTTTCTCACAAAAGTATGGTATAGATTACACTGAAACATTCTCTCCTGTTGTTAGACACACAACCTTAAGACTATTGTTTGCACTGTCAGTACAGCTGGGACTTGATGTAACACATCTAGATGTCAAAACTGCATTTCTTAATGGTGATTTAGAGGAGACTATCTATATGCAGAAACCAGATTGTTATGATGTTTCTGAGAGTTATAACAAAGTTTTAAAACTTAATAAGGCAATATATGGTCTCAAACAGGCTTCAAGGGCCTGGAATAAGAAAGTAGATAATTGTTTAATTAAAAATGGTTATTGTAAATCAAAACTAGAACCGTGTATGTATACAAAAAATTTTGATAGTTACAAAACTATTGTAACAGTGTATGTAGATGACTTCTTTATATTTTCAAATTGTAAAGATGAAAGTGAACATCTTAAGAAAATATTGTCCTGTCAATTTAAAATTAAAGACTTAGGTGAAGTAAAACAGTGTTTAGGGATAAATGTTAAATTTGATAAGTTAAAGAAGTCTGTAACATTAAGTCAAGAAAATTATATTTCATTTTTGTTAAAAAGGTTTAACATGACAGATTGCAAAACTGTTGATACTCCAATTGAGCCAAAATTGAATGTAAATGATCACAATGTAAACAATCAGATACCTTATCAACAGCTTATAGGCAGTCTAATGTACTTGTCTGTTTTGACTAGACCAGATATAACGTATGCTGTGAGTTATCTTAGCCAGTTCAATAATTGTCATACAGATGAACACTGGAGATGTGCTAAAAGAGTTTTGAAATATTTGAAAAAGACTATAAACTTTGGTATAAAATATTGTGTGACAGGAAATGTCCAAATTAAAGGTTATGTTGATGCCGATTGGGCAAGTAATAATATGGATAGACGATCATATACTGGTTTTTGTTTTGTTCTTGCTAATGGTGTAATTTCTTGGGAGTGTAAAAAACAAAAAACTGTCGCTCTATCAAGTTGTGAAGCTGAATACATGGCTTTATCCGAAGCAGGTAAAGAAGCTGTATATTTAAGAGCATTGCAATCGGAGATTACTAGTAAAATGTATACTATAAGTTTATATAATGATAATCAAAGTGCGCAGAAGTTGTGCATAAACCCTGTGTCCCATAAAAGAACCAAACATATAGATATAAAATATCATTTCATTAGAGAATGTATTAGCAATGATTTGATTGAATTAAAATATTTATCTACAGCTGTTATGCCCGCTGATTTACTCACAAAAGGTTTAAATAATAAAAAACATTATAAATTAATGGAATTGTTAGGTTTAGTCACAACATGTATAAGTATTGATTTTTTAAATTAGTTTTGATAAGATTTATTAAATAATTGATTATTTGATATAGTGGGGGTGTTGAATTATATCCAAATAATCTATATTGTCTTTCCTAGTACTGGTATCACCGGATGTATAAATGTCGACATCTATATTATTGTCTATGATTAAATCCTGTTTTCGTTTTGAACAAAAACCTGCGTTTTCATTATACTTTCTAAGAATTACTTAGTCTGGCCATAAATCCTGTTACAATAAAAAAAAAATTACATTTGAATTTGGAATCTATAATTTTTATACGATTGTTCATTGTATTTTCTCGTTTTGGCGTCACTACATTGTACAATATTTTGCGATATTAAAATAGCGTGGGGTGATAAAGAGAACAGAATCGCTGTGATTGCATTACACAGAGTAGGTATGGAGCCAAAAGCAATTTACACTATGTATTAGTCAAAAGTTATTGCACCGGGCTTTTAATAGTTACAACGAGACTTCCTCTATTTGTGACAGAAAAAGATATGTCCGTCCACGTATTGTTCGTAAGAAAAAGGTGGTCAAAGCAGTAAGGGGAAGAATTCGAAGAAATCCTGTCCGAAAGGAAAAGATTTTATCTCGGGAGATGAAGATAGCACCTAGAACCAAGTCGCGTATTTTAAAAGATGTCTTAGGACTTGCAGCCTTTAAGAGACGCACTGGTCATTTCTAAACCGATAATTAATAAAAATAGGGTGGTAAAATCGGAACACCTACTGAAGCGGTACGCAAAGAGAGGTCAAAGAAAAATTTTGTTTACGGATGTTTTTTTTTTAATTGAGCAATATTTTAACTAACAAAATGACCGTATTTATGCTCAATGGAAGCTTCCCAGTTAGTCGACAGAGTGCAACGTGGGTATTATCCGACTTTAGTGATGGTTTGGTGGGATGTAAGCTATGAAGGAGTGACAAAGCTACATTTTTGTGAAATAGGTATCAAAACATCGGCACAAAATCGGCACAAGTGTATCAAAATACCATTCTTGAGAAGGTAGTTAAGCCCCTTAATAACACCATGTTCAATAACCAGGTATGGTCTAAGACTCGGCACCGGGTCATAAAGCTCGGTCCACGCAGTCTTGGTTGGAAGCGAACGTTTCTGACTTCATCAGAGCTGAAGACTGGCCTTCGTCTAGTCCCGAACTTAATCCGCTGGATTATGATTTATGGTCAGTTTTAGAGAGTACGGCTTGCTCTACACGCCATGATAATTTGGAGTCCCTAAAACAATCCATACGTTTACAGCATACGGCAGTGAAGAGTTTTCCTATGGAAAGAGTGCGTGTTTCTATTGATAACTGGCCTCAACGTTTAAAGGACTGTATTTCAGCCAATGGAGACCACTTCGAAAAAGCTTTTCATATTTTAAACCACGCAGAGCAGTAATAAAATTAACGACACTCATCAATGCGTCCTTCAGATTGTAACACGTGCCATACGATTGGAAGGTTCTGAAGTCATAATTATTTCTATAGCCTTATAGCCTAGTAAACCACCTCATGAAGCTTCATCATATAGACCGATTTCTTTACTACCTATAATATCAAAACTCTTTGAGAAGCTTCTCTTAAAGCGGCTCAAGCCAATTATTGAAGATAAAAACTTAATTCCTAACCATCAGTTTGGTTTTAGAGAAAAACATAGCACAATAGACCAAGTACATCGAATAACAGATGTAATTGAAAATACCTTAGAAGAAAAAAAGTTTGCTCTACAATATTTTAGATGTAGCACAAGCCTTCGATAAAGTTTGGTATCATGGACTTTTACACAAGCTTCGTCAGATGCTACCGACACAATTTACTGACGTCTTGGAGTCCTATATATCAGAGAGAATGTTCAGAGTGAGGCCAGAAAATTCTTATTCAGCTCAAAGAAATCAAACCTGGAGTACCGCAGGGAAGTGTATTAGGTCCGGTCCTGTACTTGCTATACACCTGTGATATCCCAAATACAGAAAATACTTTCATAGCAACCTTCGCTGACTATACAGCAATCCTTGCAACAGGACACAATCAAGAGGAAGCCGTGGAAAAAGTGCAAATAGCAATAAACAAAATTTATGACTGGACCATAATTAACATATCTAATTATAATCCTAATACTCCTTTTAATATTATAAACGCAAAATTTTTGATGGACGTATAGATTGCTATTTTATGCATTTATAAATATAATAGTATAAAGTTACAAATCATCGAACGTTTTTGCTCGTTTTCTTATATCCACCGTTCCGTCATCACCGTTATCGAACCATTTAATTTCCAGGATACTAAGTATACCTACAGGATAAATATTTAGTTTGTGAACGTGGCAGGTAGCTCTCAACTTACGAACAAACATAATAATTATGATGTTTTTAAAAATACAAAGTTTTACAGGTTTTTTTTATTGGATTAGTAATAGGTAGGTTTAATCTGATATAAGTGCGTGCAAACAAACTCCTCATTATATTTTAGTATTTAATATATTATCTCTACCCACATTGTTTTATGTATTATTATGCAACTAGATGCGCCCCGCGGTTTTACCCGCGTGAATCGCAATCCCATGGGAATTTCGGGAAAATAAATATCCTATGTGTTATTCATAGTTATAAGGAACATCTGTACCAAATAACCGGTTGAACCGGATGTAGCTAGATTGATAGATAGTCACCAGGTTCATCCATTACACTGAATGTTTTGTATTCTCTTTGCGAATTAATACTTTTTAAATATAATTTCCTACCTACTTAATATTCTTTAAGTACTTAATTTGTAATAATCATTATAATATAACTTGATATTTAGGGAATTATATGTCCTTTTATTTTGTTAAATTTTGATGAGAAAATGAAGTCAATTTTACTCACTTAACCAAGTGAAAAGTTTTCTAATTGGTACCTTAGTACCTAGGTATTTTGTATTAGGAAAAAACTTAAGATAGGCCCCTTATTCATAATAGTCTGCTAACCTAAAGCATTGTTAATTCTCCCTCCGTCTTCTTCTAATGACCTAAGTCAAAATGAAAAATAACACTGTACCCGCTGTTTAAAGTTACCGGACCATTATGAATATGGGGTTGATCTTGATGAAAAGTAGGTAATTTGGCCATGGGGCCTGAGGTAACAGTTTAGGGATCCCTGCTATAGATGAACATCAAAAAAATGTAAAAACTGTGAAATTTAAATACAGCCTTGCGAGTGGGTGATATAAGTACAATGCATGAATTGTATGAAGAATAAGATTACTATTGATAATTTCAAATTGACCAAACTTTGTAACACATGTTAAACAGTTACTCTGATATATACTTAACAGAAAATAATTTGAAAGATATAAACCCAAACATTTACATAGTTATTAGAATATTATTAATAATATAAATCAGTACAGCATCCGCTGAACAAAGAATTTCAATCAACACTCATAAACAATATCTTAGAAATTCCATTAATCAGGAAAGACTTTCAGCGCTGGCATTTTTGTCTATCGAAGCAGATATAGCAAGCATCCTAGATGGACTTTGACGCTGTAATTAAACAATTTAGCAGCCGAGAAAGCATTTCTTCAATATTTTTGGTGTTTGCACTAAATTTGTACCAACAACAAAGAACAACAGTTTTGCATGAATTAAACTTTCTTATTACCAAGTGTTGCATTGTTTTTTTATCACTTCATACAATCCGTCTTCTTGTGCTGGCACAGGGCCCCGCAAAGAGAAACTTGCCCACATAAAATTACACCGCCACTGCCTAGACCTCCAAGACAAAATCATAAAATATTCGAAATGGAAATTGGACAGACACGACAAGGACAAACAAATAATTCCACTGTAGCTCATCAAAAATTCATAAACGTAATGCGTTGCAATGGGTGGTGAATTCAATGGTATCACATTTAAACAGTTGTTTATACTTACTCACAATGTCTACAAAACACTGAAAGGGGACCCATCAAATTTCACCATTATCAAGTTACTAACTTAAAATTATGCGACAAACAACAAAACCAACCACTATAGTCGGTAACATGGACATAGAGAGAATGATGCAATAATTGCATCATTCTCTCTACGTCCATGTTTGATGCAATTATTGCATCATACCCAAACATTTCCATAGTTATGAGAATATTATGAATAATATCAATCAGTACAGCATCCGCTGAACAAAGAATTTCAATCAACACTCATAAAAAATATCTTGGAAATTCCATTAATCAGGAAAGACTTTCAGCGCTGGCATTTTTGTCTATCGAAGCAGATATAGCAAGCATCCTAGATCGACTTTGACGCTGTAATTAAACAATTTAGCAGCCGAGAAAGCATTTCTTCAATATTTCTGGTGTTTGCACTAAATTAGTACCAACAACAAAGAACATTAGTTTTGCACGAATTAAACTTTCTTATTACAAAGTGTTGCATTGTTTTTTTATCACTTCATACAATCCGTCTTCTTGTGCTGGCACAGGGCCCCGCAAAGAGAAACTTGCCCACATAAAATTACGCCGGCACTGCCTAGACCTCCAAGACAAAATCATAAAATATTCGAAATGGAAATTGAACAGACACGACAAGGACAAACGAATTATTCCACTGTAGCTCATCAAAAATTCATAAACGTAATGCGTTGCAATGGGTGGTGAATTGAATAGTACCACATTTAAACAGTTGTTAGATGTCTACAAAACACTGAAAGGGGCAACATAGCAAATTTCACTATTCTATTATCAAGTAACCAAATTTCAACAAAAAGAAAGCCAAGCCAAGCCAAGCCAAAACCAACCGCATTGGTATTTGGTAGTTAGTTAGTAGTTACGTAACATCATAGACAACCTGTTTGGTTTGTCTATGCGTAACATGGACGTAGATTATAGAGTGCAATTATTGCACTGCACTCTATAATCTTTCAAATTATAGACAAGCCAAGGTAGTCGTGAAACAACGGGGACCGCCACCGTTGGTTTCCATGAAACAGAGAACTAGGCATCTCTTTCTCATGTATTGCCATTACATTTTAACTTGCTTTAATATAGGCAAAAAATAATCGTTTAATTTGACTAACACAATCTATTAAATATTCAATGCTTTATTATATCGTTAGAAACCTAATTATATTGTTTCAAAACATTACACACAAACAAAGATGAGTCGCGTTCATACCGTCAACGCGAGCAGTTGTGTTATAGCGGCTGCCTCGATGTTTGAATAATAAATAAACGTCATCAAAAAGTGCGAATATGGATGGACACCCTCCCTCCGCGGACGTCACGGATCAAGTCGATGTTAAAGCCTTGCTGCAGGATGTGTTGCTGCTGAAGGCCGAGGTCACCTACATCCGGGCCAAGCTGAAGGATTCGGAGCGCATTGTTTTGGAGTTAAGTACGGAGCTCGCCACATTGCGCAAACAAAATGCAACAACGTCGGAAATGCCGCAGTCAGCACCTTACGTATGTGTGCGACGCGGTACTAAGAACTGTGAAACATCACCCGTCAGCAATAATGCTAGTAGCGCGAAAACCGACGCACAGGTCAAAGTGCGCCCGGCCCCGATTACCTCGGCTCCCGCGGCGCCTACTACGTCATCTGTGCCTACTCCACGAGTATGTAAGAAGAAGAGTTATGCGCAGGTGTCCTGTCCCCAAACTCTTCAACAGCAAGCAACTTGTAGTACACAGTTAACAAAGAAAGTCGACGGGGATGGTTTCACACTTGTGGAGAAACGACGCCGACCGAGGTTGACTCGTAACCTAAGGGGTACCGCCACCGCTTCCGCTGCAGAAACAACTCTACGAGTTGTGGAGCTGACCGTCTCTCTCTACATATCGAGATTTGACCCCAATACTACAGGCGAGGAGGTCCTGCGATATGTTAAGGAGAGAGCCTGTTTCTGGACGAAGGACACCATCCGGCTCAACCTGCGGCGCCTCGAGTCGACGAGGGACACCACCTTTAAGTCCTACGTGCTACAGGTGCCTGCGAAGTACAAGGACATGTTCCTGACTCCCGATTTTTGGCCTGCAGGAGTGGCGTTCCGGCGCTTTAGGGAGGCGAGACCGATAAGAACTCCCTAAACTTGTAGCTTTAAGTATATAAAATTATATATGTTAGTTTATAAGGTATATATTTAATTTCTTATTTTAGTTATATTTTATGTGTACGTGGTTTGAGAGGCCTTACTTCGCCGTAACACAGTTTATTAGTAACTACCACGGGTGGTAATGTCTCAATAACCACATCAAATAAATTGTAACTAAATTAGAAAATATTAATAAATTGAATTTGAATTTGAAGATAGACTATAGTGCTCTCAGTACCATACTTATGTAAATAAATAAAAACACAAAAATGGTATTTTATAAATTTATTATTAAATACATATAGTGAAATAAATAAGTCATAGATTTGGATAGTGCACACGCAGTATTATTTCGGTCCAGACTGTACACCCTTTGCTAACCCGTCTCACTACACCGTCTAACTTGTATTTCATTTAAATCTGCTTGCTCCTCTGTCAATTAAAAATAATCTGAAAAAAAAGATGTTATCTTTACTTACTTATGTAAAGTTTGACAAGCTGTAGGTTTTCCCCCCAATAATCCTTTTATGTTAATCAAATATAAGTAAATGTTTCTCTTGGGCGGGAATCGAACTCGTAACCTTCGGCATAACAGAGTCACCACCAAATACACCACTGTAGTCTTTGACTCGGTCGTCAATCAAGAATTGTTATTGGGTATTTCACGAACTTCGATAAGTTATATAAATTCACCTTTACCTTTTGTCAAAAAATATTATTTTAAGCCACAGTATGTTGTTTTTTTATTTTGTGCTTTTGACAATAAAAGTATTTTTATTTATTTAAATCATTACAAACGGTATTAATTTTTATTATTTACTTACTTACCTAATTTACTGTAATGAAAAATATGTCGAGAATTTAACTAAGAACTGACAACACAAACCTGTAACAGTCGAAATCCATATGTGTATTTAGTTTTAAGGAAATAAAGTGACCAGCTGCTTACTTTTTTCTATAATCCATTAGTCATCCTTTAGAATAGTATGTGGGGCATCACTTTAACATGCTTTTAGATTATTTAATATTTTAAATTTATAAATAAAGATTTAAAACACGGAGCACTTGATACTAAAGACACTGAAAATAAATAAATGCCATTTTGACATTGTCACCGAGTTTCCAATTTCTGCCGTTTCACGGGAGCAGCGGTCAAGCGGTAAATCCTTTTTGACAGATATTCTCATAGAAACAATTTAAAGATTAAATAAAATTTGAAACCTTTAATTGTCAATTGAACAGAGAATCTTGGTCGTGATCCTTATTCTATGGTAGAAAGTATTTTTAAATTAAAAAAAAAATATTTAACAGCGCACTGGCAACACTGCTTCCTGCAGCCAACCACAACCGACGATTTGTTTGTTTACATTCTAGCATAACTTTGAACTTGCGTTGTCAAGCATAACATAACCGAATCGAACCAAACCAAATGACCCGCAATATACAATCACAAATATTATCCTTGGAAAAAAAATACTTGCACTTATTAATTCCCAAATTTAATATACTTTAGACGAAATGTGTGATTCTAAAATAAAAAGTCTTAGGCCAGACGCAAGTGTAATAATTTCTTCTTGATAACAATATAAATATTAGTACATAAAAATGAGGACCATTCCCAAATGGGTAAATAAGATTCATGAGGCTGACAAAGTAGAATTTTCAAGGTAAGTTTATCGGTACTTAAATGTTGATAATATTTAAATATGTAAGTACCTATACTAAGTTATGATAATATAATTAACCTGTTAAGCATTACCATTTGAATAATATTGTATTTGTTCAGCATTCACAGTATATGCTTTAGTCCTGATGGCAGTCAGTTGGTTGTTGGAGCTGGAGAGAAGGTGATGGTGTATGACCCTCGAGATGGTGCCCTCGTGCAGCTCCTACAAGCACACAAGGGAGCCGTGCATGCTGTGGCATACTGCAATGATGGCAAGAAGTTTGCAAGTGGTAGTGCTGACAAAAACGTCATTATATGGACCTCAAAAATGGAAGGAGTGTTAAAGTATTCGTAAGTTTATTTGACTATAAAATTATAGTTTAATACATGGTTTCAGGTAGTTTAATTCCTGGAATAAGTTTGTTATCATATTTTTTATTTTTTTTTATTTTATACCTATCAAAAAAATTAATGTAGTTAGAGCCCTCGAAGTCTATCATTTGGTTTAATAAAAGTGTTATATCGCCATCTGGGTTGTGGAGGTCTGATGGCAGTCACTCAATGTACAATACTGACATTTCGCCACATTGGTTAACCTGAAACCCAACCCCAATACCTAATATATGGGAAAAAGGTTTGGAAGAAGAATAATCAAATGAAATGTATTGTGATGCACATCTCTGTGGTTTTATTGTAATAATTTATTAAGTATATTATTATAAATAAATTTCAGACACAGTGAAGCAATACAATGTTTAGCTTATAATCCAATCACAATGCACCTGGTGTCATGTGCTGTCACTGATTTTGCATTTTGGTCCATGGAAGTGAAGGCCGTACAAAAATACAGGATGTCCGGGAGGATCACGTGTTGTGCTTGGTCTTCAAATGGACAACATTTGGCCATTGGTCTCGCCAATGGTCTAGTTTCTATAAGAGATAAGGTATCTTTTAATTAATTATTATTTTATAATAAATCTCCATAAACACCTAAAATACTTTACTTTCTATATGTATAAACAAAAGTTTGTATAGAATAATATAATGTTATATAAGAAACAGATTACATTGGATCTTAGCCCAGTTTATGCTTTATTAAAGAAAATACAGTTAGTACTTTAGTAATAAAAATATTTTTAACTTTCCATGTGCGAAAGAAAGATGAAATATAATAGCTTGTTAAATTTTAAACTGCTGTAACAAACCGTATCAAAATCTGTTGCATAGTTTTAAAGATCTAAGCATATATAGGGACAGAAAGCGGGAAGCGACTTGGTTTCATACTATGTAGTGATTAGTTACTTTCTTCATTTGCTTTGCGTGTGATATTTTCTTTTCATTTAATATTGTGATTGTTTTATGTTCCCATTTAGTAATTTCCTCGCTGAGGGGGGATGATAAATAATGTGTTGCACTCGCGTGCAAACAATTTTTAACCTTGTGCTCCTTTGACTCCCTCGCTAATGCTCAGGATTCTTATTTTGAATCCCTCGCTGAGCTTGTGATTCAATTTTAGAATCCTTCGCTGGCTCAGTCCTCAACTGGAGCCCTGGTTAAAAAGCAACTTTGTATAACACATAACTATTTTCGGATCATACCACTTAGTGCCAAATTTGTAGAATTTCTATTTCTGTAAAGTGATTGTAAAAAACCTAAAATCATTATTTTTTATCACAATTACATTATTATATTCGTATTATTACAATAAACATACCTTGTATCCCAAACAGTTTAAATTAAATCAAAGAAATCAGTATATAATTAATTCAAAATTATTAAAGAGACCATCGACAATGGTCTTTTTTTATGAAATACATATTGTGTCGAATTATATTGCAGAAAGCATCCAATAAGGTGGTCTTTTTTTAAAATAATGATTAACCGTCAAAACAGCTTAAATGATAAACAAGACCAATATTTATTGTCCATTTATTTAATATCTGTTATGTAATTTACTAATTGTTAAAGCTCTTTTGATAGACAAGTTTCTAATAAAACGTTCATTGAGACATTTTTTCTAGTAGACACTTTTCTGTAATAAAAATAACAAAACCCGCCATGTGTCATAACTAGTTTTTCGGAGTTAGTCGGCTTCTGCTTAACACCGCTCAAATAAAATAAAAATATATCTGACTAGCCGCGCCCCGCGGTTTCACTCGCGTAGTTCCCATTCCAGTGGGAATACAGGGATAAAATATAGCCTATGTCAGCGCTGATAATATAGCTTTCCATTAGTGAAAGGATTTTTGAAATCAGTTCAGTAATTCAGTAGATCCCGAGATTACCCCTTACAATTTAACAAACACAAATTTTACTTCTTTATAATATTAGTATACTCGTAGATATAGTGAACGTAAATAAATAAAAGTTGTTTTCTAAGTGAACGCATATGAAAGTTTAAAAGTGTATGGTAATAATATATGCATATAGAATAAAAAAAAAATTGTGACTTATTATACTCGTACAACTGGTCAAGTGGTCATGGACGTAATATAAAGAATCTCATGATGCATATTCAAGGCAACTGATGGACCAATTCTGGCAAGATTTTTACTGTCAGATAGCTGATGTTTAAGAGTTATTTAGGCATGACAACTTTCTATTTTATTATATAATTGCAAAATATTAAATAAAAATATACATACAAATATAATCAAAATGGTTACTGATTCTTAATACTTTTTATACCGAAATCCCGAAATTGTCACGGGATTATCTATTTATCAAATTTTAATTCATAAAATCCATATATTTTTACTGTTAAACATCAATTTGTTAAAATTATTTTCAGTCTGGTGAAGAAACTCAGCGTATTATAAGAGAGGCAGCAGTGTGGGCAGTTGCTTTCTCTAAATCTACCCTGCTCATCACAGATTGGGACGAAATATTGTCTTTTTACAATCTTCAAGGACAACAAATATTAAAAGAAAAAAATATAGGTAATAAATATATGTATCATAAAGATAGTTACATAATTACGGCGAGCATATTGAAGTTATTTTAGTTAAATTAATTTTATACAGTAATTTTTACAGAAAAAGTGCTATTTAACATAGGTAGTTATTTCAATTCAAGCCTAGATGTGAAGACAAATATCGACCAAAAACAAACAAAACAGACGTTTTCTGTATAGGACCTTAAAAATCTATTTTATTTTTATTTTATTATTAAAGTACAAATATAACTGAGTACATATTTTTGTGAATATTTCAAGTGCCTACCTGTTGCCATATTTTAGAGCGAAAAAAAATTGTGGGAGCCCCCTTAAATATTTATTTTATTTGGCCTTACAGTCTGGTGACAGACAGGCGGACAGAGAGCGAAGTTTTAGTAATAGAATCCCGTTTTTACCATTTGGGTACAGAACCTAAACACAGTTATTAATTGGCATATTTTTAGAAATTGAGCCTGCATTGCCCGCTTGTGATAACATCCTTCTTCCAGTGCTTAGAAGAAAACTTCTTACTCAACTAACCATCCCTGAGAAGTCGGTCCGTTATTAATGTTATTATATTGCCCTCCTAACTGTCATTTTTTAACCTACTTTCGAGTAGGTTAAAAACCCTTTTTTCCGGTGACAAAATGCATTAAACTGCATACCCCGGCCGGAGTCGGGTAATGGAGGCGGACTCCCGGGGTGATGTAGGGCTCTCCCCGCCCGAAGGGCGAGGCCTACCCAATAAAAACTCAGCGCATTCCCTCTGCGCCTCTAACCGGGCGCCGCAGGATCAGATGTTATTCTACTGCGACTTGAGGCGTATGACCCGCAGGCTCTTTCTAGCGAACCCCTCCCAGGTCGCTCTGGTAGTGCGGGAAGCAGCACGGCGTACGGCCCTCTGCCACGCCATACCACTACCCGCTTCACCACCCTCCACTCGCCTCAAATCCATGGTGTCCTCTGCTGGTCAGAGGAACACACGGAGATAGATAATAAATGTTATCGAGCCTAGGTGTGTGTGAATAAATGCCATTGTTGTTCCTCGTTATTAACAAGAACTCGTGTATGTTGTGTGGGTTTCAGGTATTGCAGCAGTGTCGATATCTCTGATCGGTTCCCTAGTGGTGGTGGGCGGGGCCGGCGGGTGGTCCGCGTTTACCTCTGAAGGAGTGCCCATCACCACCACTGCACTAGACTGGGTTTGGGCTGTTGTACCATCACCTGCTCATAATACTTTGGTAAATAATCATTCATCACTAGAGTATATACAGTGTCCATTATATGTCTTATTATTGCAGTAGACTCATATTCTCATTACTGTGTTACATTAAGAGTGCTGTGTACACCAGTAATTGGTATATATATTAGATTAAGGCCTTTTTATTATAACACTTTGTAATTTTTAATATATTATACTGTTGGTGTTCCTATTTAAATAAATAAATAAATAAATAAATATTCTAAATATTCATTTGAATTATTCTATAAGTATTATTCAATTATTATAAAAAATATTGTAAACACCGATATCGCGTATATATATATATATATATATATATATATATATATATATATATATATATATATATATATGTATGTATAGATATATATATATATATATATATCTATACATACACACAATAGACAATATCGCGAGTTTTTAAACAGTCGATTAATATTTCATGAATAGCATACACTTATCAAGTATAAGTTGGTATAATAAATACATCCCTATTTTGAAATTACGGGAGTTATTAAAATATCTGTAGCAGTAACTGAATCCATATAACCAATAAAAATATCAAAAATGATAGTCGATTACTTATCTTTAAAAAATCCTAAGTTTGTATGTTTGTGAATTTGGATGTTTGTTCCACTTTCACGCAAAAACTACTGTATCCAGTAGTAACTTCACTATAATTTTGTCACCCGTCGTTTATATTAGCTGTGTGATTTAAGTATCTCGAATTCAAAATAGGGGTGTATATAATATAATTTATTAATAAGTATTTAATGATTACAGGCTGTTGCTTGCCAGGATGGAACACTGTGGTGTTACCAGTTAGTGTTCAGCACAGTGCACGGCCTCTACCGGGAGAGGTACGCGTACCGCGAGAACATGACAGATGTCATTATACAACACCTCACTACAGGCAACAAAGTTAGAATCAAGTGTCACGATAGAGTGCAAAAAATTGCCATCTATAAAAATAGATTAGCGGTAAGTCTCAACCGTTTTTCTCGAATTAATATACAGGGTGTCCCGTAAGTAGTGGACCAACGGGATGTGGGGGATAGGGGAGACCGTTACCTACCAGAATCACCAAAATTTATTGTCCTAGGCCTCATAGTTTTGAAGTTATGACGTTTTTTAGTAAGTAGGTGAAATTATCGTACTATGTGCACATTTTTCTTAATTCTACAAATTCTATTACTTATTTTGATGTTATTTTTATTCAAGGGCGTTAAGAATACATAGGTTTTTCTAATTTAAATCATTTATTTGTGTAGTTATCATTAACATTAAAATTAATCGACAAAACAAGTGCAATTGTTAAATTTCAAAATACTCTAAGTGGTATTTGAGCTGAGCTGGTGTAAAAAAAATGTATTGTAGCCTTGTGGCACTTTATTTTAAAAACATCTACATATCATAAGGATTACAAAAACGTATAACACTGTGGTTTCAAACGAGTAGTTTTTTATTTTAACTAATATCAACGTAAAAGTGAACTATTGAGAGAAAACAAAAATTCATTGCTAATTATGGAAATTCGTTTATTACTCAATTTATTTTTACATTAAGGGTTCAAAATGCTTTTCTTTAGCTCTTGTGCATTAAAACATCTTCGTATAAAGTCTTTTTGTAAACTTTTTTGGGCTCTTTGATGTTTTTTTATCAATTCAGCACCATGATTGAAATTTTGTGATAACTCTCTTTTTATCAGAAATATTTGTCTCATAAACTGCTTCTTTGAGGAAACCCCATAGAAAATAATCCAAAGGATTCAAGTCGGGAGATCGTGGCCTATTTCATGGCCGATCGCTGGCCATGAAATAGTACCTTCGCGTCCAAACCATCGATTTGGGAACGTCTCATTCAAAAATTCAGTCACTTACCGTGAATAGTGGGCAGGTTCACCTTCGTTCCACCACCAACATTCGTACGTGCTTCTTAACTTAACGAAGATGTTGGTTATGCAAAAGGCCTGAAACTGCGCGGAACCACATTCTCTCGCGTACTTCTTAACTTTATTCGAAGATGTTGGTTATGCATAAGGCCTGAAACTGCGCGGGAGAGAATGTGGTTGCAGTACGAAGGTGAACCTGCCCACTATTCACGGTAAGTGACTGAATTTTTGAATGAGACGTTCCCAAATCGATGGTTTGGACGCGAAGGTACTATTTCATGGCCAGCGATCGGCCATGAAATAGGCCACGATCTCCCGACTTGAATCCTTTGGATTATTTTCTATGGGGTTTCCTCAAAGAAGCAGTTTATGAGACAAATATTTCTGATAAAAAGAGAGTTATCACAAAATTTCAATCATGGTGCTGAATTGATAAAAAAACATCAAAGAGCCCAAAAAAGTTTACAAAAAGACTTTATACGAAGATGTTTTAATGCACAAGAGCTAAAGAAAAGCATTTTGAACCCTTAATGTAAAAATAAATTGAGTAATAAACGAATTTCCATAATTAGTAATGAATTTTTGTTTTCTCTCAATAGTTCCCTTTTACGTTGATATTAGTTAAAATAAAAAACTACTCATTTGAAACCACAGTGTTATACGTTTTTGTAATCCTTATGATATGTAGATGTTTTTAAAATAATGTGCCACAAGGCTACAATACATTTTTTTTACACCAGCTCAGCTCAAATACCACTTAGAGTATTTTGAAATTTAACAATTGCACTTGTTTTGTCGATTAATTTTAATGTTAATGATAACTACACAAATAAATGATTTAAATTAGAAAAACCTATGTATTCTTAACGCCCTTGAATAAAAATAACATCAAAATAAGTAATAGAATTTGTAGAATTAAGAAAAATGTGCACATAGTACGATAATTTCACCTACTTACTAAAAAACGTCATAACTTCAAAACTATGAGGCCTAGGACAATAAATTTTGGTGATTCTGGTAGGTAACGGTCTCCCCTATCCCCCACATCCCGTTGGTCCACTACTAACGGGACACCCTGTATAAACAGTTTTATAGTTCTAATAGAGTGACCTTCTCTTCTACAGTAATAAAATAATGATATTATAGAGCAAATACTAGTTATTTATGGTACAAGTTTGTAAAGTTGGTGCTTACCGCCGAGGGGCTATTGAGGCCCGAGCCGTCAGACGAGGGACAGAAGTTAGCCGAGGATAGTAATCACCAATACACACCTGTATCATACAACGTTTTACAACACACTTGCGAAGAAAATAATACTTGTGAATAATAGGTCATTATGTGCCTGATTGCGGAGAAATAAGAGCCACTTTATAAACAAGTGTGTTTAAAAATAATATTATTATAGAACAAGTGCCCATGAATCCCTGAACTTCGTTATTATATAAAAACTGAAAGTTTGTGAGCGCATACTTAGGAGTATGCGCTCCTAGGGAAAAACATTGGATTATAATAATTATGAAGTTAGAATTACTTTGGCAGGTAAACGGTACGCAACGTGTTTATAATACCGATTTAGTTTCATCAAATAATAAAGTGCGTTTTTTTTGTATTCATTTCAGAATATTATTAAAAATTCTGAAGTTATACCAAAAACTTGCACTTGATTATTTAATGAAATTAAATCGCTATTATACACACCTTTACTGCCGTTCACCTGCCTAAGCCAATCTTCTGGTAAACCAATCTTCATAATAGTCCATCTTTCTTACCTGTGCTGGGAGCATTGTGCTGACAAACTTTCAGCTTTTATAAAATAAACAAGGTCTGAGGTTCACGGGCTATTAGACTATTAGGATAATAATAGAACATTATGTTACAAGTGTGAAAAAATGATGCTTACCGCTGAAGCGCTATTGAGGCCCGAGCCGCTAGGCGAGGGTCTGAAGATAGCCGAAGACGGTAATCGTCAATACACACGTGTATCACCACGTTTTTCAACACACTTGCGAAGAAAATAAAAATAAAATATAATTTTTCGCTAATAAATAAACAGTTTTCCTATTCGCCCGCTTTCAACACAACAATGGCGATCGACCATAGACTATTAAAATCTATGAACATCTGCCACCGAGGTCGGAGCAGCAGTGGTCAACCTGGAAGAGTCTCAACAGACTCCGTACCGAGGTTGGTCGCTGTAAAAGTAATCGCGCCAAATGACCAGTGTGAGTGTGGAGCCCCTATTCAAGATATGGCGCACCTGGTCTCCTGCCCCGCGTGTCCATCCACCTGCTAGGTGCAGGTGGATGGACACGCGGCGCTTTTTGGAAAGACAAAATATGAGAAGCGAATGAAGTGTGGACACGATGAATGAATTAATGTATGGTCACACTTTTTTAGGTACATTATCCCAAAATAGGCATGCTTTACCTTGTATTATATGGTACATACACGAGCAAAACCGCGGCACAAACAAAGGTAGTATTTAATGTGGTTTGTTCGGTAGGTGCAACTCCCGGAGCGTGTTGTAGTGTATGAACAAGGCGATGTCGACGGAATGCTGTATAGAGTTAAGGAGAAGTTGCCCCAGAAAAGTGAATGTTCACTATTAGTGACTACTAGCGACGCTTTACTACTTTGCCAGGTATTTACAGACCATCGGGAATCAATATTATTAACTAACTAGAAACGCCCCGCGGTTATACCCGCATAGTGACCTTGATCCTGAATCTCTCTATCCATTAAAAAAACTGCATCAAATTCCGTTACGCAGTTTTAAAGATCTAAGCAGACACAGCGGAAGCGACTTTGTTTTATACTATGTAGTGATAGAAAGACATTAAGTTAGTTTTTTTTTATATTATCATTCATTATCTTTATCCTTACTAATATTATAAATGCGAAAGTAACTCTGTCTGTCAGACGTCTACCGTTACCTTTTCACGGCTAAACTACTGAACCAATTGACTTGACTTGACACCAATCATCTTTTATCCTTTCCTGGACTATGCTCCAGGAGGGATTTATCCCGATAGGAGGTCCAGGACTATGGTCCAGGAGGGATTTATCCCGAAATTCCCACGGGTTGGGACCTACGCGGGTGAAACCGCGGGGCGCCGCTAGTATCGTATAAAATGAAGTTGCTTATAGATGTCTATTCGTTTAGATATTTTAAACTACACAACGGATTTTAATGCAGTTTTTAGTAAGCCAGATTTTGGGCATTCGGTAAAAATCGACAGACTAAATGACTGCAAGTGTTAACTCCCATAACGTATGTCTGAACGCTATGTGGAGAAACTACCCACCTCTACGACCCAGAGTGCAATATGACATTGTTGGGGGTCTCACACCCGTGATGGCTGTCGCTAACATATGGCCGACGGCATAGGGTGCCTACCAAAGCGTTGAACTCACCTACCCCAATTGAATGGATTAACCATGGTTACTATTATGTAAATAGCATTTATGAATTGTATGTTGATTCTTTTAGGACACTAAGCTTTTGATGATCGGAAAGTTGATACCCAAAACGTGGACTGTTCCTGCGCCTATCCGATATGTCAAGATCACTACGTTATATTTCGAAGAAGTATTGCTTCTTGGTCTACTCAATGGTCAAGTAAGTCAAAGTTTCACACATTGTTATCATAATAAAATTATAATGCTGTTGTTTTTATCGTATCAAATTATAAGTAAATATATACATTTTATTTATTATTATGTAAATATCGTCATCATAAAAATATAAAATCAAACTGGATCGAATCTGGTTCTACATTACACAAATCATACTAGTAACCTTATATCCAGGAACGGAGATAAATACTTAAGATCCTATGAAGCCAAGTGGAGCCCAAAATGTATGCTTAGATTGGGATTAATGCGGGCATAGCTAGTTCAATATATTATTGTATAATAGATTTGGCAAGTGGAGCCTAGCAACGGTCGATTGAAGTTAATACTGGAGAGTGGGGCGAGCGTGCGGTGCCTGGACGTGAGCGCGTCGCGGGCCTCTCTCGCCGTCGTCGACGAAGCCTCCGTCTGCCGCATATACAACTTGAACACCGGAGAACTACTATATACTGTTGGTACACCTATAACACATTAATCTATGGGCCTCTACGGCAAGTAATTTAAGTTTTTTGTTGTTGTTTTCAGTACTTTAAATAACGCTGTAAAAAATAATCCTGATTAACATTAAATCTCTATAAAATGAACCTATACGTATTGTATATGTAATGAGTTACAATAACACATTACAGGAAGAAAATGTGTCATCCGTGTCGTGGAATTCTTGGTGCGATGATCTGCTGAGCATGTCGGGCGGTGGAATACTGTCAATCAAGGCAGGCAACTTCCCTCCGGCGACGCAGCCGCTGGCGGGATCTGTTGTCGGATTCCAGGTATTTACAATACGAATCTAATGACACCTTTCAAGTTAACATCGACGAGAGCCGTTCAGGCTATAGAGCGTGCCCACGAAGCACCAATAATGGAGAACGTATAGGTACTTTTTTGTTCTAAATCAAAGTCACCAATAAACGGCGGGGGGAGAGGTACGCTTCGGACTCTGTGATTGATTGAATGAATGAACCTCGTGCTCATAATCGACATGATTGACGTTGGATAAAATTAATGAAACAAAAAACTTCAATTATGAACTTTTTATTTTATAAAATTTTACGAGTAAGTATATCGATATAAACTGTCACGATAATGCGAACAGCACTATTAAGAGAAAAGAGACAACTGCTTACATGCAAATCAGTGTATCAGAAAGAGACAGAAAATATTTGGTTTTATTTTTAAATTGTTTTATTAAAATTGAGTAGAAAACTATTTACATGTGAAATTTTATCCTATATTTTGTGTAACTTGAAGTATTGTACACTTTCCACACCATTTGATTGCATAACTAGGCATTATTTTTCGTTTTATTTGCTTTCAAAACGGGAGCGAGTGACGTCTGTACGTCAGCCTACAATTGTTGTGACTGACCAAAATTTCGCCACATACGCTTGATATAGCTTATGTTTGGCGCCCGCGGTAGCCCCCGCAAGAGTTCTCCATTATTGGTGCTCCGTGAGCGTGCCAAACAATTACACATATATGTAATTATATACATACATACTATGAAAAAATAACCCTCTTTCTGGCGCAGTTGGGTAAATATTAACATTACGTTTATTTATATTCAAAATATACATATCATCACTAACATTAAATCAACATTTATTGGTAAAACAAACCTGATTTATAATTTTAAAAGTGTTATGTGTAAATGCCGTCTGTGTACCTTGTTAGTAAATAAATAAATAAAAAAGTTAAATGAAATAAAAAACTAGTTACATAATTGTTCGTTTAACCTCTCACCGTTACATATTGGGTACCATTAATGCGACGTTTGTTGTTTCATGTTTTTGTGTACATATTTAATTTGCAGGGTGGTCGCGTGTTTTGTTTACAATCGAACTCGATGCAGACGATCAATGTGCCGCTGTCCCACGCCGTCCATCAGTACGTGCACCAGAAAATGTTTCAGTAAGTCTACTTTACTTACATACAAACACCATTTCAACCAAATCACTATACAGGGTGGCCCAAATAGAACGGTCAGCGGAGGGAAGTATAAAACTATAAGAGACACAAAGATTTGTTCTTAGGAACCATGTTATTAATTTTAGTAAAAATAAATATTGCATTCATTGATTTAGAAAAAAACTATTACTCACTCCGGGAATCGAACCCGGAAGTTTTGAAAGATGTTTGTTATTTTTTTAATCGATTGTGTATGTTTTAAGCAGTAAATGTTACTACATGATATCTAAAATGAATAAAATGTATAGTTTAATAGTTTGGTACAAAACTAGCCATGGCATCATTGAAATCCCATAATCAGCTAAATATCCCATTTTAACACAAATTCACCACTCAAAGATACAAAATGTAACAGTTAAACGTTAACAACAGTTAAATATCAATGTTTTGATATCGCGATTAAACCGCGTCATATGAATAGGCATGTCGAACGATTTTGAAATCCTCTTCCGTAATGAGGCTACACACTATCAGCCTTACCAATAAAAAATACCCACTGCGTATATTCTTGATATAACGAATTATTAATATGCTTCACACTCGTTATATCAAGAATATACACAGTGGGTATTTTTTATTAGTAAGGCTGTTACTATTTACAAAAAATACCAAATCAGACCTTAGGCTACAATACATTGTCTTATGTTATAAGAAGATATGATATGTTATACTGTTACTTATAAATAAATTTCAGGACTGACCATTGAACTTGCCACCCATTTAGATCTCACTTCTATTGTAGTTGAGATCAACAACCAAGGCATTTATCATAATATTGAACTTGGCTCTCATTTCACATTTATGTTTTTGATTGGATATTTTCTTCGCAAGTGTGTTCAAAAACGTTGTATGGTACACGCGTGTATTGATGACTACTATCCTCGGCTATCTTCAGACCCTCGCCTGACGGCTCGGGCCTCAATAGCGCCTCGGAAGGATTCACCAACTTTACTCGCTTGTACCATAAATAACTAAAGAAATGGCTTCAAACTTCGTTAAACCTTAGTGTATTACCGAAATA
The DNA here is from genome assembly GCA_958496195.1 of Timandra comae. Lineage (NCBI taxonomy): Eukaryota > Metazoa > Arthropoda > Insecta > Lepidoptera > Geometridae > Timandra > Timandra comae. The sequence continues at coordinate 8,463,733 of OY292353.1, read as the reverse complement.
TAGTATTTTTTGTAAATTTATGTTTTTGATTGGATATCATTACTTTTTGTAGGTAAGTACACAACCTCGTAACGCCGTGGGTCCTTTTAAAAGGACAAATTTAAAACTAAAAGTAGACTTTATAAATATAAAACAATTTAATGAGTTACTGTATTTTCCTACGTTTACGGGGTATATTTTTCTTCTCAGTGTTATCCTAATCCTAACTTCCTAATCCTAACTAATATTATAAATGCGAAAGTAACTCTGTCTGTCTGTTACCTTTTCACGGCTAAACTACTGAACCGATTGACTTGAAATTTGGTACAGGGGTAGCTTATGTTCCGGGGAAGAACATAGGATGTTTTGTCCCGAAATTCCTACAGGAACGGGAACTACGCGGGTGAAACTTTTTTATATTTTTATATTTTGTTTTATTGAAAATCTTAATCGCAATATTTCAAATAAAGCTAGTAAAATACCAGTTAGTATTTTACATTATTTTAACGTGTATTTTCCCCTAAAATAATTAAATCTTTAATACTAATTATGATTATGTCGACACGCCTATTCAAAGCACTACATAGTATAAAACAAAGTCGCTTTCACTGTACCTATGTCCCTATGTATACTTAGATCTTTAAAACTACGCAACTGATTTTGATGCGGTTTGTTTTAATAGATAGAGTGATTCAGAGGGAAGGTTTTTATCCCCATATTCCTACTGGAACGGGAACTACGCGGGTGAAACCGCGGGGCGCCGCTAGTGATTAATATAAAAACAAAGTAATGTTTAGAATTGTAATTGATATTTGTTTGTATAGCGAAGCGTACGCAGTGGCGTGCTTGGGTGTGACGTCATTGGATTGGGAGCGTCTCGGCACCGCGGCGTTAGAAGAATTAGCCTTTGAGGTGGCAAAAAAAGCTTTCCAACGAAGTGAAAATGTTGTGTACCTTACTTTAATAGACCATTTGCAGGTGAGTACTTCTTTTTGTTTTATTTTACTATCTGTGCCCTGCGGTTTTACCCGCGCGGAACCTTATCCCGTAGGAGTTTTGGGATAAAAAGTGTCCTATGTTACTCATTCAGCTACCTGCCAATAAAAGTCGCGTCAAAATCGGTGCAGTTATTTCAATGATTAGCCGAAACAAACAGACAGACACAAAAATTTAAAAAAAATGATATTTTGATGAATGTATCGTATGTTAATGAATTCAATAAAAAACGGTTATTTCAATATTACAAACAGACACTTCAATTTTATTTATATGTATAGATAACAGCGTCCCGCAATTTTGCCTCCGTTTTCTCTTATATTTTCACTGGATTCCTACGTCAAAACAACTAACCGATGCATTGTGATCCAAAATAAACTGTGCCTCCTCATAGGTTAGTGATGACCGAGTTTTCGAATACAGTAAAAATACCAATCTCTGTGGTCGAAAAGAATGTGTAAAAATGAAATGAATATGTAATGTCTGACGAATTATAATGTGTTTAAGGAGCGTTTGGAGGCAGGTGAGAAGCGTGCGGTGATTGTAGGCGAAGTGATGGCTTACCGCGGCCGGTACAGCGAGGCCGCGCGCTCCTTCCACTCAGTGGGCAGCGACGAGCGAGCGCTCAACATGTACGTCGATCTGAGGATGTTCAACAAAGCCCAAGTGAGTACCATGTCAGACGTCACTAACTCTCTTTTCCGAACCTTTATCCGATGTCTATTTGTGGTCGGTTTTCAGTTTAACCAGATTTGTGCCATCAGACCTTCATAACCCAGAGGGCTATACGACATTTTTTGGTTAAACCAAATATAAGACTTTTGAGGGCTCTAACTTGTCGATGATGTTAGTACGACAACCGAGACCGTCGGCTTTACGTGCCCTCCAAAGCACGGAAACGCTCATGAAATTAAAAGTCATTTTTAGTAATGACCCATCACAGTCATGACGGTGCCAGACGTTGCTTAACTGCACAGATCACAAGTGATCCGCGGGTAGCACTGGGCCAAGAGCGCCGAGCGCTTCGTCAGACGTCACTAGCATCTCCCTCAATTCCGCCGTAGCCACCACATGTTGGATACTTTTGTTTCGGGCTTCAACCTCGATCGGCACAGGCATATATTTGAACCAATGTTTATCTTGGTTGTTGGTGATGTTCTTATAATGTGGTATAGTGTGGACATATTGAAACGTTTTTATTTCGATATATCTTTTGAATTTAGCTAATAAAACGTTTGTCAGTTAAAACCTCATTGAGGCACTTATGAACGTCAAAATTGATTCTACCACCGATTCGGAAATTACATCAGCTAATAAGAATTGGCAAGAAACTCAAGCTAGCATTTTTTAAATAAAATAAAATACTAAGTATAAAATGTACCTTAAAACTAGTACAATGTCAAAGTAGAAAAAAAAAACAAATAATAAAATATATAAATACAATACTAGTAGTACAATAGTATTTAATTTTTGAGCTTAGGTAGCATAAGCCACGGTTATCCCCTGAGCTTTACTATGAGTATTCTCTTGTTTCATGAAACATTATTAACATTTAGTTTCATAACACCGATTAAGATAATACATGCATTATCGTAATCGGTTTGAATATGTTTATCTAGTATCGTTGGTGCGGTGAGTGTATAATGTTTCACTTGATGTTGTGTGGGTTGTGTATTAGGAGTACGTGGTGGAGAGCGAGGGGTTGACGGCGCTGGCGCGTCGCCGGGCGGAGTGGGCCAGGCACGTGAACGAGCCCCGCGCCGCCGCCGAGATGTACTTAGCGGCCGGAGACGTGAAGCGAGCCGCTCAGCTCATGGCAGAAACTGGCAGGAGGGATATGTATGTATAATAATCTGGTTGCAGTTTCGCACTCCACGCAAATAATCAATATAAATATTTTTCTTAATGATGATAATTCATACACAAAGTACATAATATTTCCTGTATTAACATTAAATTTGAACATGTAGGTTGATAGAATTAGCGAGGAAGTTGGACAAAGGTTCAAGCGAGTCCCTGCGTCACGTGGCTCAGGCGCTAGTGGCCGCCGGCGAGCCCGCCACAGCCGCCGACGTGTACCAGCGATTGGGGGACTATATGTAAGTTGTGCCAGTGTTCACGATACTGTTGTACACCCTGCCTGCTATCGCCAAACGTTGTGGGTTCGATTCACGCTAAATACAAACATTTGTTTGTTATTTGTAACAATTATGATAGACTAGCTGTGCCCCGCGGTTTTACCCGCGTGAAACCTTATCCCGTGGGAATTTTGGGATAAAAAGTATCCTATGTGTTATTCCTAGGTATGAGGAACATCTGTACCAAATTTCATTAAAATCCATTCAGTAGTTTTTGCGTGAAAGAGTAACAAACATCCATACATACAAACTTTCGCATTTATAATATTAGTAGGATTAGGTATGATGACAATCTATTTTAAGTATGTGTTAGAAAAAATAACTATGTTTATTTGTTTGTATGATATCTGCGCAAGGGAAAACTGAGTGTTCGTGGTTGCACGTCGTCACTTCAACGTCATGGCAACCTTATGTGAATCTCACTATAAGCAAGTGCTTAAATGATTCAAAGTACTACATTTTAATTGATTTGATAAGTATCAAATGCCGTAATAAGAGCCCCTTTATGAGCAAGTGTGTTGAAATAGTTATTTGTTATACAAGAGTGCAAAGTTGCTTTTTAACCGGGGCTCCAGTTGAGGACCGAGCCAGCGAAGGATTCTAAAATTGAATCACGAGCGCAGCGAGGGATTCAAAATAAGAATCCTGAGCGTTAGCGAGGGACTCAAAGGAGCACAAGGTTAAAAATTGTTTGCACTCGAGTGCAACACATTATTTTTCATCCCCCCTCAGCGAGGAAATTACTAAATGGAAACATAAAACAATATTAAGTGAAAAGCAAAAATATCACGCGCAAAGCAATTTAAAAAATAAGAAAGTCTTGTACACCAAGAAGGTACCGATCCGAGTTTGAATTTAAATGAAAAAAAGTTGTTTAAAAAAAAAACCATCATGGTTTGTTTGTGTATTCAAAACGGTTTATTCCTATTTCGGCACCTTCCCATTTCGGCACTCTTGAGGTCATTGAAAAATATGTAGCATTGAGTAACAGTGTTACTTATCGATATTTTTTTACCAATGTGTAACAATGAAATATGTGTACAAACAGCATTCGTTCTTTTTTGTCGGTGACCGTACCTCCGTTTATCGACGTCATAATTTCATGGGTGCCGAAATGGGAAGGTGACGAAATGGAAATAAACCTTCAAAACTTCATCATACTTAGTGCACACGTTGTTCTAAATTCAAATTTACTTTAACCTCTAGAGCGCAAAAACGACTTTTACTCCCAGTTATCGAAAATGCCTTGGGTCCTGCACGGCCTGTCACAGCGACCCCGATACTTTCCACTCTTGAGATTAAAATCGCCTTTTACCCCCAGATATCGAGGATTAAAAACATACTTTCAGAGCTAGTGGGATGAAAATAGTTATTTATGGTACAAGCGAGGTAAGTTGGTGATTACTTCCGAGGCGCTATTGAGGCCCGAGCCGTCAGGCGAGGGTCTGAAGATAGCCGAGGATAGTAATCATCAATACTCGCGTGTACCATACAACGTTTTTCAACACATTTGCGAAGAAATTTTCATTTTTCGCTAATAAATAAACAGTTTTTCTATTCGCGCGCATCCAACACAACAATGGTGATCGGCCATAGATTAAAAGAATATACTTTTTAAAAAAAAAACGAATGAATGAATGGAATCGACCATAGACCTACCAAAAGTAAGGCAACATATTTGAAGTTTGTTTTTAAAATGTATGGACACGATTTTTTTTTGGTATCGAAACTTTTTTAAAACTAAACAAATTTAAAAAAAATCTATAACTCACTAATGAATCAAGCGTGTCATTATTCAACTGTTTTTGCACAAATAAGAGCCCCTTTATGAGCAAGTGTGTTGAAAAAGTATTTATTGATACAAACAAAATGATTTTGCAGTCAAGTTGCCCGGTTAGCAGTTTCCGCGCGTGAATGGTCGCGAGCATTCGCGCTCGTTCGAGAACACCCCGATTGTAAACGAGAAGTATACTTACCGTACGCACACCGCATGGCGCAAGAGAACAAGTTTGTTGAAGCACAGAAAGGTAACTTATATTTATAATGTCAATCGTCTATCTAGTTTTTAATATTACTAGCTGTGACCCGCGGTTCAACCCTAATTGGCTCCACTCCGATTAGTCGTAGCCAAAGACTTCCTCGATAAATAAATAAGCTATCCAAAATTAAAATATTTTTCAATTTGAAAGAGTAGTATATTCATCCATAGGCTATTTATAATCCTAAGTGATGCTATTTATAATCCTATTGGTATATTTTATTCTAGCGTATTACAATGCGGGGGAAACGAACACGGCGATGCGTGTCTTCTCCATATTGGTCGGTAATGCTATTGCTGAGGAACGGTTTGCGGACGCCGGCTACTTGCACCATTTACTGGCTTCGCAGTGCTTGAACACCGCTCTCAACGCCATTGAAAGGTTGCCAATCGATTCTACTTGCGCTATAATAGTGCGACTAACTTATCTGACCCGGTGGTAGCGCTGCTGTATCATACTGGCCGCCTATTAAAATTCTATACGGACAGTATTAGTTCCATGTTTGGCTGTGGCTCAAATAAGTTTGTGGCATTTTAGCCATTATTTGATAAACACGTGAATTATTCAAAGCAAATGGCGCTGATATAGTGCCTCGCACGCTATTTGTCCATCGAAAAGTAGTATTGGTCATTTCTCCAAAGCTGGCGCGAGCAACACATTACACACGTATAGTGTCTGTGAATGTCACTCAATGTGATGTCACACTACAAAATCATCATGGCATGTCAGTCCGTCCCTGTCGCGCGCGGTCAAGATTATGAGTATGAACGGGGCACTGTTATATGTTTTGGAACTTAAAAATGCAGGGTGATTTTTTTTAAATCAACTTCAAAACTGGTTATTCTCTATTCGTATGAAACAAATAATTTCTTTTGTATAAGAAAATTTCATTAGTGTGAGTATTTTGATGGCGCCACACGCCGGTCCGGAGAAATTACCAATAGGAGTTACTTGTATAAAAATATTATTTCAAATAAAATATGTCTTGCATACAGGCAATCTTTTCTGTGCTGGTGACAGCATGACAGCATGATGATTGTCAGTTTATTGAAAATTAGTAGCTCCCCGCGGTTTCACCCGCGTAGTTCCCGTTCCCGTGGGATTACGGGGATAAAATATAGCCTATGTCACGCACTGATAAATTAGCTTTCCATTAGTGAAAGAATTTTTGAAATCGGTCCAGTAGTTTCGGAGCCTATTCATTACAAACAAACAAACAAATCTTTCCTCTTTATAATATTAGTATAGATGTATAAATTAAAAATGACAATAGTAGCTTCCAATTTTGGCCACCGGTACAGAAAAGATTGTGTCACCGTAAGTTGAATGCAGTCATAATGTTGATGTGTGTGTGTTGTCAGGGAGCGCGGCGGTCACCTTCGCGAGTTCCGCCACTACGAGCGGCTGGCTCGCGTCTACAACGCGTACGACGTCGTCCACCGTTGCGTGTACGAGCCCTTCTCGCTCTCGCAGCCCGACTCGCTGCTCAACGCCGCTAGATACGTGCTAGCCATCGTCGACGACACGCCACCGCCCGGCATTTCAATGTTGTATCCTTTTAACTTCACTACTTAGTATAAAACAGTCGCTTTCTCTGTCCCTATGGATGCTTAGATCTTTAAAACTACGCAACGGTTTGTTTTAATAGATAGAGTGATTCAATGGGAACATTTTTAGTATAATGTTATTCCCACATTCCTACGGGAACGGGAACTACGCGGCTGAAACCGCGGGGCGCCGCTAGTTTAAAATATTACAATTGTTCTGAAACTAGTTAACCATGAATTTCCATAACAAATATATTACACAGCTGCCTATACTTGTGTCTGGCGAAGCAAGCGAAGGCGTTAAATGCAACCAATTTATCAAGACAAATATTAGACAAGTTACTTGGATTTCAAATACCTCAAAAATTTCAAGTGAGTACATTTTTGTTCCTATTCATTTGATTTTACTTTTTTGGTGGACTATGTGTGTGAAGACGGGTTTTTATTTTATTTTATGACTATTTAAAAATAAAATTACGACCTTGCCGCGGTATTGGCTTCTGAAGCTCTGAATGGACTGGTTATTGACAATATCCTACTAATATTATAAATGCGAAAGTTTGTATGTTTGTTACTATTTCACGCAAAAACTACTGTATCGATTTAGATTAAACTTTGTACAGTTGTTCCTTGTAACTAGGAATAACACATAGAATACTTTTTATCCCGAATTTCCCATGGGATTGGGATTCACGCAGGTAAATCCGCGGGGCGCGGCTAGTATTTCATAAATTGCCTGGACTCCCCTGTACAGATAACATTATGTACAAATTAACCCAGTCGCACATCGAAACAACAAATGTTTTGAGACAGCAAATGTTTCCAAGCAATCATTATTGCCCTCATACATTTATCTTCTTAGTACGAACACGGAAGACACATAATTTCCTTATCTATAAATGTATGGGGTAAATGGTTGCTTGGAAACATTTGTTGGTGTTTGTGTGCGGTCGGGTAGAACATGTTGTGTATGTTGAAAATAAAACACTTAAACGGATTTTTGTTGTGGTTGTATTTTGTTTTACTTTTTCTGACGTTTCGGATTCTTTACAGAACCCGTGATCACAGAAGACCGAACACACTTAAACGGATTTTAAGTGTTTTATTTCAATGTGTAGTGTTCGTGAAAATCAAAGATATAACATGTTGTGTATGTGTTGTTGTAGGAGAGTGTGGAGATATTGATAATGAAGAGTCGCGTGGAGGGCGGGTCGGGCGGCGCGGGCGACGAGGACGTGGCGCCGTTGTGCTGGCGGTGTCGCCGGCACGCGCCGCCCCTCACCGCTCTCCTCTGCCCGCATTGCTCACATCAAATAGCACATTCACTCATCACACATGGTTAGTAAAATAAGGTTGGCTACGCAAGCCACATAAGAGCGCACATACGACGCCAGTAGGGAGTCGAAGGGACCGCGCGCGCCATCGTCCCGTTGGCACGCGCAGCCCCCCACATTTCGGGTGCAGTTGGCTGTGCCGCCTTTAGTGCGGGCCCGGCGTCGGGGTGCCGTGGTAGTAATCCCCCTCGGGATCCTACGGTACCCCAATGTAACACGGACGGAACGAGCTGTATTTTTAGTGAGTAGGTCCAGCCCTTTTGGCTGGGAGAGCCCTACATGCCCCGGGGTCCTCCCAATATTTCGGGTCACGTTGGTATGCAGTTCTATGCATTTTCACCGCGTAAATAAAAAAAAGGTGCTATCGAAATCTTTTGCTTTCGGACAAGATTTCTTCGAATTCTTTCCCTTACTGCTTTGACCACCTTTTTCGTAGGAACACTACGTGGACGGCCAGGCCTTTTTCTGTCACAAACAGAGGACGTCTCATTGTACCTATTAATAGCCCGGTACACAAACATTTGACTAATATTAAGTGTATGGAGAGCTTTTGACTCCATACCTACTTTGTGTAATGACATCACAGCGATTCGGTTCTCTTTATCACCCCACTCCATTTTAATATCGCAAAATATTATACAATGTATTGGCGCCAAAACGAGAGAACACAATGAGCAATCGTATAAAAATGACAGATTCCTAATTCAAATGTAATATTGTTTTTTAACTGTAATAGTATTTATGGCCAGACAAAGTATATGGTTAGTACAGTCAGTGTCAGATAAAAGGTACCTCTTTGAGGGGTACCTTTTCTCTGACGCTGACTGCACATTCACATATTTGGAAGAGCTTCAATACCTGAATTTAATAATGCTGTTTGTGGGTGTTCTAGGGTCCTCACCATAACCCATGTTTTTAAAATGAGTAAATAAGTTATAAATTAATAACAATAAAAATAACATTTTGAATTTATATGAATTGAAACAAACTTTTCATAGGTAAGAAATAGAGACAGAGAGAGAGAGAGAGAGAGAGAGATTTTTTTTCCGGTGTGAGGTACATGGTTATACTTAATGAATGTGCACTTGTTCAGAGGTATTGCCGCTGGTGCAGTTTGCGCCTTCGGAAGGTATATCTGATGAAGAAGCTATGGAGCTGATCAACCGGATGCCGCTGCCTGAGCCGCAAGCGGTCTCGGAAGGTGCTGAGGTGCTGCGGATAGATCACGACATGGACTCAGCTGACCCATTCCTCGATAAGGTCGATGAGGTTAGTGATACCTCTTTAATTTTTATTGAATTACTAGCGGCGCCCCGCACTTTCACCCGTGTAGGTCCCGCTCCCGTGAGAATGCGGGGATAAACATGCTAAGAACCTTTCCTTTGAATCACTCTATCTATGAAAAGAAACCGCATCTAAATTCGTTGCGTAGTAGTTTTAAAGAACTAAGCATACACAGGGACAGACAGCGGGCGCTACCCGCTGTTTATACTTTGTAGTGATTGGATCTAGGGTAACCTGAAAGTCTTTGAATCTCAATACCCATCTTGCTGTTGATTTACAAAGGCCGCGGTGATCATTTACATAACATGGTTAACATATTAGCTAGCCTTTTTTGATTTCCTCTTAAGCTACCCATTTATGCTGGCATTAAACAGTCTGAATACCCCTCAGAATGGGAATGTTTAACCGTTTTACTATTTAAAGGAACCCGATTCAACTGGCGCAATATCTCAAATGTTCTAAATTGTAAATGATAGGAGGATGAAGGCGGTGTAGTGAGGTGCAGTCGCGGCGCACTCCTCCAACTGAACCCTGCGAGCGTGGTGACCGTGCGCCGGCCGCCATTACCACCGATATACTACCGGAACATGCTGCCGGAACTACCCGCAACCGCTTGCCCCAATTGTTGTAACGTAAGTATTGTTTTAAATATATATATACTAATATGTATTATAAAGGTGAAGAGTTTGTTGGTTTGTACGCGTATACATACCCAAAGAATTCCTGATTTAGTAGTGTTAAACTAAACTTTAAGTCCGAGACTCCACCAAAGCAAAGGTGTGTGAAGCGGAAATAGGAAGAGATGTTTTCAACATAGGTTTCTCCACCAAAGTTGAGAAGAGATGCGTACAGGCTAGAATGTAGCGGAGATGTGTGCGGTGTTTGACTAGTTCTGTCTCGTTCTCTCTATATCGATGTGACAGAATTGCGATTATATTTTATTGGTTGTATCATATGCGTTCATTAAGAACATCTGTATAAAATTTCATCTAAATGGGTTCAGTAGTTTTTATGTGAAGGAGTAAGAAACATCCATCCATGTGTACTCTTAATAATATTAGTATGTAGTTAATTATAAATATTAGTAGGATAGGAAGTAAGATATAGAACAACATGATAAGGTACCCCCTCTAATTGTTATGTGTAATATATCGTTGGATAGCCATAGTTGAGCAGAACAAAAGTTACTATGGAGTCTAGGTCCAAGTCTTAGTCCGATCAGAGTTATGCAGTCCATACATTTTCTGGCATCCTCCTTTGTTGCAGTTGTTCTACCTGGAAGATTACGAGATCCAGCTGGTGACTAAGGGGCACTGTTCGTTCTGCCGGCACCCCGCCGAGGAGGCGCGAGAGGACGAGGAGGGCGCGGACTCCGCCAACGAGTCCACCTCCTCCATGCCTCCCAGCCCCACCGACGGATCCAACTCGTGGCGATAATACACGTCATTATGTGACACTCTATGTCATTACATTATACCACAATCATTGCGTTTTGTACACCTACTAGCTCCGTCACGCGGTTTTACCCGCATTGTGCCCGATCCCGTGGGAATTTTGGGATAAAACATTCCCGGAATTATCTTACTTGACAGTATTTTATGTATACTTATGTTTTAAACATAATGAAATGACATTATTAGTTCAGTTTTTTCCGCAGAGTCAGATGAGGGGCGACCTGGTATAGCGGATACGATTGCATTGCGAGACGGGTGGTTGTGTCCTACAGGTGTGCAAATTGAGAATTATTCAGCACGATAACATATAGATAGACTAGCTGTGCCCCGCGGTTTTACCCGCGTGAAACCTTATCCCGTGGGAATTTTGGGATAAAAAGTATCCTATGTGTTATTCCTAGGTATGAGGAACATCTGTACCAAATTTCATTAAAATCCATTCAGTAGTTTTTGCGTGAAAGAGTAACAAACATCCATACATACAAACTTTCGCATTTATAATATTAGTAGGATAATTCGTTATTGTACACACCTTAAAAATAAAATATTGTAAAAAAAAAACTTAGACTAAGTATTAAAGAAACAGATAATAGGACGCTGCAGTTCTGATGTCAAGTCGTTAGTTCGCGTTCGCTCCGGGTCGCCATGTCACCAAAGGCTACGGCCCTACGCGCTCGGTTACGTACGCCACAGCAATGAGATATAAAACGCTTGTTATGTTCCCAATTTCTCAAGCAAGGCGCCCAGTAAAATATTGTGACAGCACACAACTCATTGACGTATAACGGTAACGTCGTCGATTGTACACTTGAAATATTTTATGCGATGGCTATGTGTTACGTATATTTAACAGAAATCATCAACATTTCAATCAGACTATTCAAGCACTGTGTGTGGTGTGAAAGACACTTCCTAAGTAACAGAAATAAGAATGATATAATAATACAAATGCGGTTTCGATACTTCCACAAAAAAACATTTCGGCGATCCGACATATATACATAAGTATATTGAAAAGTTATCTTATTTATCATGCCATCAAAAGTACAATTTATATTAAATAGGAATATAGGAAGAACACTCGTCGAGAAAACATTAAATATGCCATATTTCATAAGATAATACAATTTTAACAAATTGTAAAAGATCCCGCGTTATTATATGACATACTGCGCCATCTAACGGTAGAACACAAAAGTTTTTAGTCCCCAGCTTTCTGGATACGACTTTTATGATATTTAAAAATGCTTTAGAGGGTCTAAAAGGTGTATTCAATTTCTTCATAATCGCTAGATGGTAGTCCTTGGATCTTAAAATCTTTCTAAAATTGCACAATCAGTAAATTAATTTATAAGTACATAATATATTTATTTTTAACATAAATAAAGTTGAAAATTGTACTATACATGAAAAGTGAAGACTACGTTCGATGAATATTCCGTGTTGAGGTAAGGAAGATTACTTGTTTAAACCTTTATTTTGACACCCTAAAACTTGTCGCAAAGTTAGACCGCACTAAGCTTGCGACAAATATATTCTTTCTAAGAAATTGTACGAGGTATAACGCACTACGGAGCAGCGTAACTACGCGCCACTGCCGTTCCAGTGCAGTGTACCAAATATTGTCGCTACAGTGAAGTGTAGCTTAATGCGTGAGTGTAAGGATAATTGTTGAATGATGAACGATTGTCATTAGGTCACTTAAATCTACATACTTGGCATTGATTACACGGATGCTTTTTTTAAGAATTAAGAACAAAAAAAAAGAATATAGCAATGAAATATTTGAAATGATGTTTACCAGTAATATATAGGTTCGGGATAATAAGTACTGGTTGTTCCCGATTGTTCTCTGGCAATCTCTTGATGTTTTGGTTCATTTTGTAATTATAACGGTTCAACTACTTTTCGTTTGTCCTAAAGGACATAGTTTTGATGTTTGAATAGTCAGAGTATTGAGATAAATACGTGAGTGCAAGCACGGATCATAAAATACTAATGTAGTGCAAGTTAATAATAAAATATTTATAGTATTAGTAAGTATAAAATATTTGATTAATAACGAAATCTTAGTGAGAGTCAGGCGGCTGTACTGTTGCAAAAATAGCTAATGTAATGGATATTCTTAAAAATGCAAGGATTTTTAAGTTAAAGAACTATAAAAATAATAGTAAAAACTTTAAATATATCACTGTAACAGTAAAGAGCAAAGTATCACTCTCTTACTGATGATTTTAGTACAGGAACAAATATAGGCGTAGTCGTCATACTCGCCTATCTTGATCTCAAAATCGAGCCATGTTTGTAATATAGCAAACAGGCATTGCTCCAACCAGGAGTTGAATCCGGGAACTTCTAGCTTGGCAGGCACTTACACCACCAGACGCCTAATTCTGTTAACTATAATGCTACTCAAATGTATTTTAATATCAACATTACGGCCGTTTTTTTGACATTTGTTATTTATAGTTCAAACTTTATTTCCTTCATAACGGTTTCATCTAGAAATTTTCGAAAAATTTAATTCTTTTATGAATAAGAATTCATAAAAACGATGAAAAACATTAAAGTATTTTACTACATATTTTACCATTTATTACCAGGAGAACATAAACTACAGGGGTTTGTGGTATACTAAATCGGTGCGTAATTTTACGGTAGTAATACTGGCAATTTTTTATTGCTATTCTAACAACTTTACACTAAAGTAGTAGTAATACCGGTAGTAACACGCGCAACAAACGATGGAAACAGTATTCTAACTTTTATTTGACAATATTTTTATTTGAAATTTGACAAGCAACAAAGACCACTGAGGCACCATAGCCATATTAATAAATTTTAGCGGAATGCTAAATTTTTGACAAACCCGTTGTCTCAATATCAACACACCGTCTGATCAAATAATGTCAAATAGCAGACTCGACCCCTAGAGTGTTAAAATACAACGTAAATAATTACGTGCATAAATATTTGTGACTATGAATAAGAATTGTAAAACTGAGTTTGAATAAATGTAGAATGATTTTCATTTCATGCACAAAATGTTAATTATAATATGTTTTGACACTATTAGATAGTATTGATCTCTAGTTAATTTTAATAAATATAATTGTTGTGATATTGCCACCGTCCCAATGTATTGTAAGAATAAATATATATACGTATACAGATACAAATTGTGTATTATTGAATGTTGCCTCGTGAAGCGAATCCCTATGCCCACCTGTTGTACGCGAGTGTTTCTTTTTGCAATTTGTATAACTGGTTTGTGATCATAAAGGAACATCGTTAATGCTGCGCAATTATTAACGTTGAAATTGTTTTATTAACATTTTTCAAAGATTTAACGTGCTTGAACAATCTACATCGAATATAATTTAATTGTTAGCCTGTGTTTTAAAAATAAATAAATAATATGACGCCTCCCATAAAATATAAGTAAGTGAAAATTATCAATAATAGATTATTAGCTACACAGTGAAATTGAATAATATACTTTTCAACACACTTGCTCATAAAGGGGTTCTTATTTGTGCAAAAACAGTTGAATAATGACACGCTTGATTCACTAGTGAGTTATAGATTGTTTTTTTAAATTGCTTTGTTTTAAAAAAAGTTTCAATACCAAAAAAATTGTGTCCATACATTTTAAAAACAAACTTCAAATATGTTGCCTTACTTTCGGTAGGTCTATGGTCGATTCCATTCATTCACTCATTCGTTTTTTTTTTAATTAGTATATTTTATTAGTCTTTGGCCGATCACCATTGTTGTGTTGGATGCGCGCGAATAGAAAAACTATTTATTTATTAGCGAAAAATGATAATTTCTTCGCAAGTGTGTTGAAAAACGTTGTATGGTACACGCGAGTATTGATGATTACTATCCTCGGCTATCTTCTGACCCTCGCCTGACGTCTCGGGCCACAATAGCGCCTCGGAAGTAATCACCAACTTACCTCGCTTGTACCATAAATAACTATTTCAACACACTTGCTCATAAAGGGGCTCTTATTTGTGCAAAAACAGTTGAATAATGACACGTTTTATTCACTAGTGAGTTATAGATTGTTTTTTTTAAATTGCTTTCATTTAAAAAAAGTTTCGATACCAAAAAAATTGTGTCCATACATTTTAAAAACAAACTTCATCTATGTTGCCTTACTTTTAGTAGGTCTATGGTCGATTCCATTCATTCGATTTTTTTAAATAAGTATATTCTTTTAGTCTTTGGCCGATCACCATTGTTGTGTTGGATGCGCGCGAATAGAAAAACTGTTTATTTATTAGCGAAAAATAATAATTTCTTCGCAAATGTGTTGAAAAACGTTGTATGGTACACGCGTGTATTGATGATTACTATCCTCGGCTATCTTCAGGCCCTCGCCTGACGGCTCGGGCCTCAATAGCGCCTCGGAAGTAATCACCAACTTACCTCGCTTGTACCATAAATAACTATTTCAACACACTTGCTCATAAAGGGGCTCTTATTTGTGCAAAAACAGTTGAATAATGACACGTTTTATTCACTAGTGAGTTATAGATTGTTTTTTTAAATTGCTTTCATTTTTAAAAAGTTTACTATACCAAAAAAAAAGTGTCCATACATTTTAAAAACAAACTTCAACTATGTTTCCTTACTTTTGGTAGGTCTATGGTCGATTCCATTTATTCATTCATTCTTTTTTTTTTTAATAAGTATATTCTTTAGTCTTTGGCCGATCACCATTGTTGTGTTGGATGCGCGCGAATAGAAAAACTGTTTATTTATTATCGAAAAATTATAATTTCTTCGCAAATGTGTTGAAAAACGTTGTATGGTACTCGCATGTATTGATGATTACTACCTCGGCTATCTTCTGACCCTCGCCTGACGGCTCGGGCCTCAATAGCGCCTCGGAAGTAATCACCAACTTACCTCGCTTGTACCATAAATAACTATAATGGTAAATTTACGGTTAGCTAACAAGATTTACATAGACATTCTTTTAGCGATTGTCTATACTTATGACATCGGCCTATCGCTCTCAAATAACGTTGTGGGCATGTCCACTGTGACCACAATTCTGGAACGATTGTTGTACACTTTTCGATGTCGATATTAAAGGTAAGGAAAATACCAACTTAAACATAGTCCTATTACTCAAGTAAAATCTTTTTGTGTGCCGAATATCAACCAAATCCGTTCAGTCATTTTTTAATTAGCATCAAAAAGTTCAGAACAAACATCAACATTTATTATATATTGTGAAGGTCATGTTTAGCTCCTGGCTGATGTTACAACAGTTGTCGAGTGTAAGGGAGTCGGTATCCGATCCACAGACCACAGACAAATCGCTTGTTTGGTTTACGACAGATTGGTTCAGCGGCAGATGTAGGTTAATTTGCAGATGGAACACACCATAAATAAAACAAAACTAAACTTGATTAATAAAGGAATTAAACGTTTATGTTCGTTATTACTTTATTTACTTATATATACAATAACTTTGTCTGTTTAATAACTTTAATTCTGATGATGTATCAGTAAAGGTTCAATATCCCATTTCAGGAATGTCCTGCTGTCCTGCACTATCTCACTAATGACATTACTTAGTACAATGAGGAATAGGCCTAATCTCTAGGTTTCTCGATGTGCGTGCGTGTTATTTTACACATTTACTAGCTGTGCCCCACGGTTTCACTCGCGTAGTTCCCGTTCCCGTGGGAATTTCGGGATAAAAAGTATCCTATGTCCTATTCTCAGACCTAATGAATTGAATAGGCTTATAAAATTTGGTAAAAATCAGTAAAGCCGTTTCGGAAGAGTAAGGTAACTATCATTGTGACACGAGAACTATAGGTAAGTACCTATACCTAGGTATATAAGATAAATTACTTACTGATACAACATTTCGTTATCTCGAAATAAGAAAGCTACAACTATATCCTTTGAGTATATATATTATATCAATGAGTATAACGAATTAGACAACCATGTTACTTTATAGCAAAACCTGTGCTGAATTAGCTTTTTAAATTACCTATTTATGTACGTACCTATGTATTAATTACAAAATATATCGCGACGAGCAAAATTATCAGTAGTATACATACATGTACCATTGATACATAAAGTAAAATGTACAAGTATCGTAGGTGAAGTATAGATTGGAGACCTTGGTATTATTATAAAAGTGGTTTGCGTTTATATCAAATACATAAAACTAATGAAGCTCTGACTTGAAAAGCGAACGTAGAGGAAAAGTATTGATGGCACGGCAGGTGTTGCGTCCCACTGTTCGTTTTTGGCGAATCAGAGGCGGGCAGGTGCGCCCGCGCAGGTGTCGCCGCGATCTCAGCCGATACTCACCTACAGGGTGTTGTAGAATTACTGTTAGTGTTGAACCTGTGATATCCTGAGTTGTTATTGTAGAGGATAGTCAATCTGTTAACTAATAATATTAATGAGTAGGTGTACTTTCATCTCAAAATAAAGAAATTTTCACAAACACATTTATAATAGGTATTATTGACAACGTCAAAATACTATTTCCAAAAAACTTTAATAAAAACCAGTTTAACCGTTTGGAAGATTTCAGATAGGTAAGACGCCATAAATAGTCAGTTAGGTTAAAACATGCTAAAAATAAGTCTTAAAAGGTACCTATATCTACTAACTATTACTTGAGTAAATAATAACATTGAATGTTGGAAAATGGAAGGAAGGCAGGATGAAGCTATTATGTCTAGTCGTCCGTTTTCACTTAGGGGCACCGGAACCAACCTGCAGAGGCACAGGGAAATTGTTTAATGTGATTAATCTATGGTTTAAAATGTCGTGATTAAGCATAACTTCCCACGTACCCATAGATGGCACCGTTTGCCATCATTATTATTTGAATATTGCCCGTCGAACGCAGTAATCATTTGTCGTGTATCGATCATACAAGCCACGTTGTATCTGCAAATATGTGGGTACCTTCATTTTAATGGTGAAAAGTAAGAAAGTACTCTGGTGGGAACATTCTCGAGTCCCGCCTTCTGTTGTTGACATTAGAATTTTCAATAACAAAAATATTTACACAAAAATTAGGTCATCTTTGTCAGTTCCAAATTTATACCAAAATAATTTATTCCGTGTCTTTCTTGTTTACACTTTGAAGCACCATTATTATTGTTAAACAAAATTTAACTTACCTACATTTATACTTAGATAGTTAACTAATTACTTACAGCGGTATCGCTCGCGTTGAAAACCTTCCGTAATCAACGTCAAGTCTAACTCAAAAATATTTTTCAAATCTGATTTGCAATTTGTTAATTCTAGGTTAGGAATGTAATTTAGCTTACATACTTAGTTTAAGATAGATAAAATTCAAATGCATAATTGGGTTTGTATTAAGTCAAAATTTGTATTAAGTTGTAGATAATTACTTGAAATAGAACCATTTTAATTGCACAGATTAGCATGAACCAAGCATATTCTTCTTCTATAGTGGGTAGGTAAGTATGGAATAATTATTAAGAAAATTAAATTCTAATCTATTGTGATTGAAATCAGATACCAATCGAATAATGTATGTAAGTAGTTTTACAATCATGCTGTAGTTAGCGTATAGGCTTGTGCACTACTATGTTAGGTTCTCAACTCGCACGAGATAAGACAGATGCCATGCGCCATATGCCGGCCGACCATCTCATTCATATGCGAACCCCTGCGCGACTGCACGATCCTGCTTACTTTGATATAAAGTATCTATATTTTTAATTGTACTTCTATATGAGACACTTTTTAAAATTCCGTTTAATCCGGTTTCATATAATAAGTACCTACCTAGGTATATTCAGATTATTATTTATTGCGCTCCGTAATTTTGATTATAAAATAAATGTAAGAAACCCAATCTCCGTCCTTACTTTTCTAATATAATGATGAGCGTGTTTGATTGAACGCCCTAAGCCCTCAGGAACGACTAAGTAATCCCATTTAAAAAATAAATCTATTTAAAAATGTCATAAGTTAGCTGATTTATTAAGGAGACGTACCTATAGGCTATATAACTCGGGCCACAGCTAGTGCTAGTTGTTAATTTAACTTGTAAACTCGTGTTTAAATGTGTTCATATAAACAAATCTTTAGTGACCCGTGTACATTTTCTTTACCTGCCATTCCACTTTAAAAAAAATAATTACATTCAAAATTGGAGAGGTTTTTAATGTTGGAACGTGTGCATCTCGCAGCTGTCTTTAATGACAATGTGGACTCCGAAAGTAGGTAGGCCGAGGGCCCGCGCGCGCCCGGCACGCATCCACCACCGCCTAATCTCATTGCCGAAACATCTGCCTCAACCAAAAACCAGCCACGCACCTTGATTTCAATTACGATATCATTTGAGCATGTTTAAATACATATTAACGATACTACAACTTATTTGTTCTTATTAACGGTATCTTTCTGAGAAATAAGGTAAGTGTAACTCTATTATACTTTGCTGTCTTTATTATAAGAATATAACTAATTAGCCTACGATATTAGGACGTACCTACATAATTATGTACGTCCTAGTATCATAGGTTCATAAGTGGTATGATAGGTAGTAGGTACTCTACAAACATGTAGAGACGTTTACGTACCCATGTATTCAATTTCAAACCAATTCAAGTAGGTATATAATGTAGGGTGAGTGAAGTTTGTTATTAAATTAAATGCGAGCGGCAGAGGCGGTTCAGTAATCGGATTGCTCTCGCCACAGGTTATGGCTAAAACATTTTCTTTGAGACAATTTTATTAGTTCTTAGATGTTTGCTCAGTACAGGCTCATGAAAGGTAACGCTTTGGAATACGAAAATAAAATCGAGCCTGTGTACGCGAAATATTACAAGGAAAGGTAGGAATTTGCACGTTGTTTATTAATGTAGGTTTTAATGCAGGGAACAAAGCAAAGGCTCTGATTAAAAACGCTCTCGCAGCCGACTAGTTGGAGACCTCGGAGTAGCGCGCACTGCACATACCGTCATTACGGGATGGGCTCGAGCACGCTCTCACACATTACTCACCGTTTCTACTGGGGTTTTGGTTGTTACATTCTCAACTAGTAAACCATGTACCAAGATTTCGTACTACACCGATCTCGCGGTTTTACCCTTGTAGCCTACCTACTTCAATGAACGGCCTAACAAAAAAGATTTATCCCGAAAATAGTGCATTCAAACAAAAATTAAAATGTTATAATATGTATCTGGGGGCACGGCAGTGCCCCCCGCCAAGTCGAGCGCGAAGCAAACACTGCCGTACCATCCTTTACAGGAACCCTTTCGCCGCATTTTCAGGCCCCTATTTGACAACCTCCGGATGAGCCCAGAACGCTGAAATTTTCGTCATCCAGTAAGCTATACAATCACATACTTAAAATAAAATTTCAAGTCTGTAGGTCATTTAGTTCCGAAGTTAAGCGAATGCAAAGTTTCGTATTTTAGACACTCACTCACTCACTCATGATCATCAAAATAGAACTAGTACTTCCCATAAACCTAGAGAGCTGAAATTTGGTACAGAGTTAGGGTTTAATGGCCACATAAAGGGAAAACTATAAAAACTAGGATAATCGAACGGGAACGGGAATTATACAGGAACGGGAACGGGAATTGTAACTCAAGAACGGCTGAACTGATTTGGCTGGAAATTGGTGGGGAGGTAGCTTAGAACCAGGAAAAGGACAAAGAATAACTTTAATCCCGAAATTCCCACGGGATTGGGAACGGGAATTTATAACTCAAGAACGGCTAAACTGATTGGGCTGAAAATTGGTGAGGTGGTAGCTTAGAACCAGGAAAAGGACGTAGGATACCTTTAATCTCGAAATTCCCACGGGATTGGGAACGGGAATTTATAACTCAAGAACGGCTCAACTGATTGGGCTGAAAATTGGTGAGGTGGTAGCTTAGAACCAGGAAAAGGACGTAGGATACCTTTAATCTCGAAATTCCCACGGGATTGGGAACGGGAATTTATAACTCAAGAGCGGCTCAACTGATTTGGCTGAAAATTGGTGGGGAGGTAGCTTAAAATCTTGAAAAGAACATAGAATACTTTTAATCCCGAAATTCCCACGGGATTGGGAACGGGAATTTATAGCTCAAGAACGGCTGAATTGATTTGGCTGAAAATTGGTGGGGAGGTAGCTTAGAATCAGGAGAAGCACATAGGATACTTTTTATCCCGAAATTCCCACGGAAACGTGAACAGGAACTACGCGGGTGAAATTGCGGGGCGCTTAGTAATAAAATACTACTCCTAAAAAGAAAAAAAATGTGTCAAATAAGAAAATCTAATAAAAAAACAATATAAACACGTTTCAACAAAAATAAATGAAATCCCACCAAAAACATTCTGTAAAAAACTAGCCAAGTCTCGATGGAGCTGCTTGTTTATCTCTAAAAAGTAATGAAATCTAGACAAAGTCGTGCCAAGTGTAAGGTTCCTTACTGCGATTTCTTTATTATTATAGTTAATGTTGTGTGACTTGGCTGTTGAACATTGTTTAAAACGTTAGTAGTGGGTACAAGTCAATTTCGTTTACACGTAATGTTGTAACATTATTAAAATACGCAGCTTTATCAAGCCTACAATTGACTGGATATTGAATCAACGTTTTTCAAGTGGCAATTTTCTATCGTCAATGGGTAGCGGTTCTGGCGACAGATTGGTGCAATAGTGTCATGGAGCACCTAGTTTTGTACCCTTGTGTACAGTTGTGTACTTGTGTACAGTGTACCCTTCAACGGCCAAGTCACACAACATTAACTATAATAATAAAGAAATCGCAGTAAGGAACCTTACACTTGGCACGACTTTGTCTAGATTTCATTACTTTTTAGAGATAAACAAGCAGCTCCATCGAGACTTGGCTAGTTTTTTACAGAATGTTTTTGGTGGGATTAAATATTATTATAAGTACTTATATCTTAGATTTGATTGTGGTAGAGATTATAACAACTTTTGTTTGCAATCAATAGTTATACTGGAGTCGCGCACTCCAGGAATGTGTGGTGGGCGTTGGCGGTACCTACTCGTACATGCAAATTACTTACAAGCATTTTATGTGTCTCAGAAATGTGTAATTTGGCCAGCAGGTGGCACCCAAGTTACCTGAAAATAGTGTCGGTGCGGTCACGGTACCGTGCTCGCTCACCATAAAATAAAAACCTTTCCTTTTACTATCAAGATCTCTGTATAACCGTTTTATTAAATAAAAAGCGGATAGGGTAAGTGAGTGCTTGCTAACAACTTACAACCAAAACAAAAAATACACTGAAAACTTTTAAGTGCTTTCCACTCAACGGAACCTCAGAACCAAGTACTTATTCAAATGATAAAAATGCTATCGATTACATTAATACCGAGAATTTCTATTGAAGATCCGACTTTTAGTTTGTATAATAAAATCTAGGATATCTCAGTACTTTTATCGTTTACTAGGTATATTATCTAGGTAGAAACCATTTTTAGTTTGGTTTTTATTACCAATACCTAATTAATATATGAGTTCATTACTATAACGAGATGATATAGTGAATGCTTATGTAATGTCATGTTATATACCTAGGTATAAGTACTATGTATACTTTATAATAATGATTATTATTCCCTCTACTCTACTTCTCCCTTTTGCCTTCCAGAGGTTTGAAGAAATGAAAATAAAGATATTTTACAACGGTATAAGTAAGTAAGTAAGTATACGAAAATTCTCGAAAATAATCTGTGTAATTAGGTTAGGGCATTAATTATTAGTTGTCTTGTTACAAAAATCAGTAAATATCAGGAGATGAACATGAAAAAAACGGGACAAAAGATTAGTTCTATTGTCCCGTTTTTTTCATGTTCAAAAGGCAAGAAAGCTACGTCATCATAATGCCTAAATATAACAAAGTTAAAATTACATTAACACGTTTTATAATTTATAGTCTTTATAAATTAGTAGCCGTAAGCCTAATTGGATTTCCTATCGGTAATACGAACTTTTCAACTCTTATATTAAAGTCTTCCTTCGAGAAACTGTCACAAAAATCCTTTTCAATGTTCAATACCTACATAGGTATCTAATTTAAAATGAACTCTGGAAAGTTTCATTACTTAAATTTGTCTTTAAGTATTTGTTTTTATAGCTTTTTTATTTCTATCATAAGTGAGAGAGCCTTTACACTGCAGTGGCAGTATCTTGCAGATGTTTTTAGTTTAGGATATCTTTTTTGATAATTAACAATATAAATGATAAAATACAAAAAAACCTTTATAAATTAAGCATTTTCTTCGATTGATTATTATCAAACATCATTTATTATTAGCCTGTTTAAATTAAGAAAATCAGCGGAAATAATTCGTGTAGTGTTTTTTATGCAAGTACGTACTTAAGTAGTTCTTTAATTTAATATCGAAATCTTAAGATGACAAGCGCCAAACTCGGGAGATCTTAACCTTAACGTTTTATAATGAGTGAAATTGTTGCGAGTCAGTTGGTTAATTTTTAACTCAAGTTTAAAAACTAATACAAGTTATCTTCAAAAGTAGTTGCATACCTAGTTACTTTAAAGAAAAAGGCCTGGTTATGTTATTTGTAAAAAATATATACATTAATTGAGTAGATATTTAAGAAAAAAGGTTGTATTTAAGCATGTGAAAAGAAGCCTTTGGAGTTAATTTCATGCCATATGTTATGTTATCGGGTTTTGGGAATGGCGCAACATACGTGTAGAGCCACATGTAACATGACATGACTAGGTACCCGTACCGTGCACCATAGTGAACAAGAATGCCGCGATATGGTCTCCAATTAGCTGGGTGCTCACACAAACCCCACATTAGGTAAGTACCTACCTATCAGTACTATATAAGTATGTATAAGTATATCTACTTAGTTATTTCTGTGTACACGTATTCCAATTCAGCTAGACTACTAACTCTAGCTGAATGTAGCTAATGTTTGGCTAGAAAATAGCTAAGTAGTTATTCCTACCTATGAATCTTTAGCTGTCACTATGAACTCCATTATCATCAACAAATAAAACAAGTATAAACTATTTGATTTTTGTAGTTTTTACACTGAAAAATTAAAATGACCTAAGCTGGGATTCAAACCCAGGATCATACCTTACCGTACTTTCGTAACTTTCTGAGCTACCAAGGCTCCTCCTCCCGCAAATCTTAAATGTTAGATTGGTTTTATTTAAGGCAGCCATTATCAATATACTGGGTGAAATTGTATTTGTAAGGCACCCTTTCAAACTAAGACTGCTTTTAATTATTCTCCTTACATTACGGCTAATACGCTATCTAATTTATCTACGTATTAAATCGCCCCACGGTTTTACCCGCGTAAATCTAAATTTCGGGATAAAAGGTATCCTATGTGTTATTCCTAGTTGTAAGGAACATCTGTACCAAATTTAATCTAAATCGATTCCGTAGTTTTTAGATGTAGGTTTAAAGAGTAACAAACATCCAAACTCTCAAACATGCAAACTTTTGCATTTATAATATTATAGTAGCATATCCTTTTTAAGAGCGTTTCCGTGGAGGGCACGTAAAGCCGTCGGTCCCAGTTGTCGTACTAACATCATTGACAATCGAGTTAGAGCCCTCAAAAGTCTAACATTTGGTTTAACCAAAAATGTCGTATAGCTCTCTGGGTTGTGAAGATCTGATGGCAGTAGCTACACGTAAAATACTGACATTCCGCCAAATCTGGTTAAAACTAAAAACCGACCCCAAATAGACATGGGATAAAAGTTCGGAAAAGAAAGATCCTTTTTAAGCACGTATAGAAATCCTAAAAAATTGAGTGGATGGTGAAAATTAATATACCAGCGCGGCGGATTACGGTCCAAACCCCTCATTTATGGATAGCGTGAAAATTGAATGACCATCAAATTGATGTAATCACATTCACCCGGTGTTTAGCAAACTTGTTCTATTATAAATATTCTGAATTATTCCTCTTCATTTAATTAATATATTTTAAAGAAAAACAAACTTTGAACACCTACCCACTGTCGCTCCGCGAGAGACTTCATTTTCAAGATAATTAAAACTTATTACCTTCGCCTTTGGCTTTTACCGCAAGGATCACTTACACACCATTCATTTCCTAAATTCTGTCCATTGCATTTTAAGGCACTTAGTTGTGATATTTTACAAGGTTTTATTTAGTTTCACCTGTCCCGTTGTCTGTAATCAAATCTTGCAAGTCATTCTTCATTCGAGCTTAGTTAGGGATCAGCTACTATAATGAGATGATGTAGTGAATGATTATGTTATGTTATGTTATGTTATTTTTCGACCACTTCTGGTTATCCAATTGAGCTAAAATTTGGCATACTTATATAAGTCCCATGACAATGCAATAAAAGCTAAAAAAGCTCGTTTTAAAAAAAAAAAAATATTATTGTGTTTGACGTGAGTATTGCATAAGTAGTAATTCTCGAGAAATGATCTTCTACGTAATGTAGCAAAAAGGTAAACAAAATGTATTTTCTCACGAGGAGGTAGTGTGTATCGAGACTACCTTATCGCATGCTGCATTAGTTCTTTATTCCCACTGATTAAAAAACCGCCTAAACTAAAAAGTGGTCCTCATGTAGCTCAAATTTAAATTAAAATAGGTCGGCGAAACATACCCACATAATATCTACAACGGGTGAATAGTAAGTATTAGATAATTGTTTTCTTTTTATGTTTATCACTTGCCGGACAAGATTTGAAGTGCGAACATGCAGCCAGCAATTGTTTCTTAATTATGGTATTAATGAATCTATTGAAACTGCTATGTAGAATAAATGAAGATTTTGGTGTATCTTACCTGCAAGCTCCTTATACTCTGCCTGTGCTGTAATAAAATATTCCGTAACAAACTTCTGTTTTAAATTTTCGTTCAATAATACAACGCTTTGGTTTAATATAAGTAAGCTCCTGCAAAGTTAGTACCTACTTATGTAGTATTAGTTACTCCATAATAGATGCACGCGTCGTCGCACTTACAAAACATGAAGGGTGAAATACAGATTATTAACGTAACGTTTCAAAGTAAAGATAACTTTTCATCAAGTTCTAAATTGTTTAATGGTTACAGTTTTAAAGTCAAAACCAAAGCCGCTGTACCTACTAAGATTACTTATATTTAACCTTGTTAATGTAAGAGTTTCAATTTGGTAAAACTTTTATAATTACTTATTATTCAAAAACCAGCGTTACTTACATATTATGGTGTACGTACTACTTACTTAATATTATATTAAAACTTTTTAGTCCATAGGTATCAAACTCTATTAATTAATTTATTAAATAAGGAACCTCAACAATAAGTTCATATATCATTGTTAAATTAATTATTTATAGCTTAATACGGTCTGACGTTCATATCAATTATTAATTGATCAGATTTAGACTTCAAAAGGTAAAAGGTAAAGACAATGAATAGATGGACAAAGGAATCAATAATGACATGGTCAAATAAACACTTGAGATTCTCAGTCTCGCACTGGGAACAATCCTGTATCGTGAAGGTGCATACTAAATTATACTCAACCAAATATACTTATAACTGCAAAATACAAGATCGCTTTGTCATTTGATAGACCTCTCAATACAAAATGAGCCATGAATAGCTCGACCATGGATTGGATATTGATATTTAATAAAATATACACTATAATCCTCGATGGAGTTTGTTAGCAGTCTCCTGGTTCCATACTAATCACATAAATTCGATATACAAGTTATAGTTTTGTCATACGTATGTATACAATACATACTAAGTTCATTTCGATACGACATCAGAAATACCTAAATAGAGTTAAC
Organism: Timandra comae; assembly: GCA_958496195.1. NCBI lineage: Eukaryota > Metazoa > Arthropoda > Insecta > Lepidoptera > Geometridae > Timandra > Timandra comae. Next base: position 8,437,125 of record OY292353.1, on the reverse strand, counting down.
TTCTAATAAATTAATAGGCACATTGTTTGTTTGCTTCAAGTAAAGCTAATAAAGTGTGTTAGAAATATAAATATGTAAGTACTTACATTTTGGTATTGTTCTTGATTAAATACTTGATTAAATTTTAGAAATCTTCCAAACCTACTGATTGCTGTTTGTTTTTATGACGAAAAGATGACGATATAAATGTATACTTTATTAAAAACAAATAAGTAGCTTAGTAAAGTGGACCAAGGACTACATCTAGGATAGGGCACTTTAATAATAATAATAATAACACCGCAAAAACCATCCTAAAGCGTGCATCGAAAGACTCACACTACCGCGACAAGAAGGAGGAAGAGGAATTATTGATATCACTAATTTACACAGCAAACAGATAACTAACCTACGCAATTATTTCCACAATAAATCAGAACACTCCGAACTCCACAGACAAGTATCAGTAATGGACAGAAAACTTACACCGCTAAATTTAGATGACAGAGATTCACAATCGAATGAACAAATCACAGAAGTACTACAGAAAATAGCTAGATGGGCTGAAAAGTCTCTGCATGGTAGACACAGATCCGACCTAAGTCAAACATACGTCGATAAGGATAAGTCGAACGAATGGCTTCGGAGAGGTGAATTGTTTCCAGAAACAGAGGGCTTTATGCTCGCTATACAGGACCAAATTATTGCAACACGTAACTATTCTAAATTCATAATTAAAGATCCCAATTTAACAACCGATTTATGTAGACATTGTAATTCCGCCTCAGAAACTATACAGCATATCACAGGAGCATGTCGATCCTTAGTACAGACTGATTACAAACACCGCCATGATCAAGTAGCTTCAATAGTCCATCAACATCTAGCTTACACCCATAAATTTATACAAAAAAAGATAGCATATTACAAGTACAAACCACAAACTGTTTTGGAGAATAGAACCGTTAAAATATACTGGGATAGAACCATCATAACAGACAAAACCATACACCACAATAGACCTGACATTACCATTCATGATAAATCTACCAAAACCGCCTATTTGATAAATCTCGCCGTCCCCAACACACACAACATTCAGTCCACCATCTCAGATAAACTCGCTAAATACCAAGATCTGGCAATAGAGTTAAAAAGGCAATGGGCGGTAGACACTATTCACATAGTCCCAATAGTAATTTCTTCGACTGGTATTATACCCAAAAGTTTGACACAAAGCCTAGAAACATTACAGATCCCATCATACTTTACATACACGTTACAGAAAGCCACCATACTCAATACCTGCCGTATCACACGTAAATTTCTCACTTCATCGTCTATAACATCCACGTTTACTATAGCATAAACACCTGTGTACGCTTGGCCATGGCCCGCGTGCTCAGGGTATTAATACCCCTTTTACAGGGAGAAGATTTGAAAATCTTAAACTAAAATAATAATAATAATAAATTTTTTATTTCGTAAATATACAATGTACACGTACAGTAATACACTATTATAGTTACATAGTAGATGCAGGGTTGAGCTCATTACATTAGTTAGCATATATAAGATTGATTAATTGAGGGTACATTTGCATAAAAAATTATAAACATTGAATCCTAAACTGAGTCATCCTCGTATTTTAGGATTCTATGTTATTGCGTAGTTAATAATTATCAATAAGACTGAGATCGATGTATGAGGCAGTCGCAGATACTATAGTGCAGAACTTCGAATACATAAGTATATTAAACTAAAAGGATATAATATTAAATGTAACATTTAAAACATACTTAGAGAAAAAAAAAGATTTTTTGTTCTCTCTATAAAAGAAAAAAAAAAATACAAAAATTATTTCACTAGCATAGAATTTGATTAATAAGTTAATTAATAAGTTGCTCAGTAACATGATAAGTAAGTGATTGTAACCAGCTATATATACTACATTTTAGTTCAAACTTGTTGAGGTTGTAGATAGGGATCTTTTTGTTGATTTTATTATAGAGTATACTACTGAGAATACGAAACTGTCTTCGTGCAGAGGATGTCCTAGTTCTACTAATAATAAGCACTGGTGCACTTCTTCTTTTTTGACGCCGTGAGTCAATAACATCTGTTGGTATTTGTGAGTGTCGGCGTAGAATTGCTCGAAATATGTATAACTGTCTCACCGTCAGAACCTTACTCTCTTTATATAGTTTTTCAGTTGGATAGAGACGTGGCTTTGAGTATATGACTTTGAGAACGGCTCTTTGTGCTCTCTCTATTTTCAAAAACAAGGTCTTATATGTACCACCCCAAATAGGAATACAGTAGCTTAGGACGGATTGACATAAAGATTTATAAACAATATCCAAAGTGGGAATATCAACAGAGAGCCGTAAGTTTTTAAATACATAAAGAAGCCTCCTGATCCTTGCAGTAAGTGCTTCGACCTGTGGCCGCCAGTCCAGCTGGTCATCGAGAACGACACCAAGATATTTGAGATGGCACACTTTGGTCACAATACACAATTACACGTTGAGATAGAGTCACATTTATGTGCAACCAAGGACACATTTTCAGGTAGAGTTGAAGGGCCAGGCAGATGGAAACGAAGATATTTGGTTTTTTCTAAATTGAGTGTAAGTAAATTTGTATTAAGCCACCCAATCACAATACGCAATGCGTTCTTCTTTGCGCGTTACTTCTCAGTTCGTGATATTACAAACTAACGACTTCTTGTTAAAAATAGTACTTACCTACCTACTCCGTTGTATTTTAATCGGAATGCTAACTTCTTAAATAATATTTTTGTTTTAAATATTATTTAAGAAGTTAGCATTCCGATATAATAATAACCTTACTCCTTCACAAACTGACCTGTTTAAACCATGACCCAATTAGTCGATAAACTACAAATTAAGTAAGAAAGTTCTTTATTAAGACAATATCAACCAGAAAATCTGCCACCAAATTTTAATTTAGGAGTAAGTAAATATTTTGCGAGGCTCTCACTTCCGTGAGGGAGGATGAATAGGCGAAATCACCGCGCTTGCCCAGTGCCCAGTGCCCACCACAAGCAACCCCACAACCCAAGGAAATCAAACAGAAATCTCTGCATGTCAGTACTAACTGGGGTTATACATAATTTGCGTACCTATGTCTGATTTTTAAAAGTGAAATCGGGGAAAATAAAATACCTATTTATTAGAGTGTGATTAATAAAACCTATAAATTCACATTATCTGCCGATAAAGTGTAGTACTTGGCAATTAATCAGATTGTATAATAAATAATGTATGTCATTATATAGTTTTACGAGGTTGGGTGGCCAGGACAACTGTTGAACGCAACGCATCTGCGGCGAAGTACGTTATATTAGGGGGTGTGCGGCAGAGCGCGCGTTATTCCTCGGCCATCCCCCGGGCAGCGCGCACGGCCCTCTGATCGCTCCCGTCGCCCGCGCCTCCAACCACCGCTAACATGAAGTGGTTCAAAGTGTGCACCGTAATTACGTTACTTTTTATCATGACCGCGGCCGCCTCGGAATCCGATAATAAAATGTTCCGGCAAGAAATCGCTGCTCTCGGTGAACAAGTTGATATGCTGAAAGCTGCCCACGCGAAAGATATCAAAAAACTTCGCAAGGAAATTGAAGAATTAAAGTAAGTGATCAATTAGTATAGATTTTAAAGAAAAATATTATTTTATTTAACAAATCAAAAATAGTTATTTTATAATCTGAGTTAGGTATCTCGTTGACCTTATTTTAATAAAGTATAAAGTTGGCGTGAAAAGTTGTATGTTTGGTGAAAGATTAGAATGAACTCGGCTGGATTGGATGTTTATTTTGTATGAAATATTTTATTAGCAAAGCGAACACAACGTTTTGGTGGTTTGGACAATAGCTCCTAATTATTTACGTCGGTAGTTGCGGTCTCGTAGAGGCACAATTATGTAAAACAAATGGGTCGACAATGCGCTGCGTTCTCTACTTTTAATGTTACTGGTTAGCAAACAATTTTGCGATTTTGTAAAACAGGTTGAGCTTAGCGATAATATTCAAGTGCCGACCGCACATGACCGATACATTTTATGAGGGAATTTAATTACGTTGTATGGTCACCTTTTGCGAATACTTCGTCACATATTTGTGAGCTTAATTTGTTGGATGTTGTAAATTAATAGATTGCTTAAATTTTAATCATCTCGCATTAAATTCCAATTGTAAAGAACGGTCAAGTGTAAGTCGTCATGAAGGTTCGGTATATTATTTTGATAATTAGATTCCGGAAATTTTTATTTAGGGAGGCTTTCTTGTGCGCCGATTTTTCAAATTTAAATTTAGTATTTTTGTGAATATGGGCATGAGGAATAAAATAAATAATATCGGATTTGATTTATCTTATACATACCTAGTGGGAAATGATTTTTCTAATAACTTATGAATCTTTTGAAGATTTGATATGAAACAAGAAAATCTTTATTATATTATAATATTTTATACTAAGAGAAACCGTTTTTATTGTAACTGAAATCATGCTAAAACTGTCATAATTATTACTATTGTGACTTAGCTTACGTAGTACGTAGACAAATAAAGTACTCAATTATTTTTGGTTTCGAATTTAATTACTAAATCTTTATTTTCATTAGAAATTTCGGTTCGGATATACATATCAAACTGTATAACCTTCTGGAAAAACTGTGATAGTGAAAACAGTTTATATAGGTTCAGAAGAAAAAAACTGATAAACAGACAGATAGACTTACTTCTTTTTACATTGTCATAAAAATTTAAAATACTTATCATCATCATAAATAATAAAATTATGGACTACATCATCTAGTAGCTGATCCCTAATAAAGTTTGAAACTTGTATCACTGAATTTAAAATCCTTTCATCAATGGAATGTTAAGTTATTTTATTACAGAATATAGAGAATGTTCTAAACAGTTATTCTCTTAAACCCGTGTAGGTAATACAGTCTTATTTGAGTTACATTTCTTAAACCTAGTTTAATAAAACCAGTTTTTAGGTTAGATTTGGTTTTAGAAATTAGCGTTTCAAAACTTAATTTAGACCAAGAAATCCAAAAAACTTGCATTAGTCTATGGTTTTGTTCATTCAATGAACCATTAATCTGTGTTGTCGTTCCAAATCGTTCAGATTAGCAGGTTGTAAAACCTGGTTTAGTGCTAAACCAGACTAAAAATACAACGCAAATATACTTAAATAATAGGTATTAAGTTGTTTCAAATGAGGACAACATCTGTTGAGTCACTAATATATAACCTTCGACCACTTTTTGATGACACTAATATTTGATTATACAGCACGTCTAATTTTATTTCACTACACATACTTTTTACGAAAGATAAGTACTCGTAATTGGGTAAATTATTTTGTTATCCATTGTTTTATATTCTAGTACTTAACAGAGTTCAAAAGATTATTGGCAATCAATTTAATTGTTGATTTTTTTTATTAGAATCATGTCAATTTATAGTGAAATGACATAACCACAGCACATATACAATACGTTGAATACATGTTCGGGAAGCACTAGAGCGCTCGCGCTGCTGCTCGTATAATTCAGTCGTGGTACTCTTTCATCATTCAATTCACATCATCTATTCACTTTGTCTCTTTGACCGGCTCGTTGTTCACTCACTGTGGTACATTTCAATTATTTTGTAATAGACACATTAATCTCATTATCCTTTCATTTGATTGATTTAATTCGAAATATTGAGATTGGAAACTAACTTTTAGCCGTAAAATTTGAACCAGCATTTGTAACATTAAGTACACAAAACTTACCTTTTAAATACATCGCCAAACGGCAGAAGTATCGCTTTATATGATGGTCTGAAACTATGTAACTATGCAGAGGTTCTTTTAGTTTGCACATTAACGGAGGCTTGAGCTACATGTTGGCTTTGAAGTCCCTGTAGACGTGTCGTAGTGTAAAACCTACGAAGTAAGAAGAGGTTAGCCGCGATGTGAGGACGAAACGAGAGGCTCTCGTCTCGAACCAGGCCATCTGATCGACACGAATACACAACCACTCCATTTTTCTCCCGGGATATTCATTAATTTGCGCGTTACTCGAATCATCCTTCCATTGTACTCTATTGGTAACAACCCTTCAGTAGAGAACAGCCGAAATAAAAGCGAACAGAATCTTGTCTGTCAATATTCACAATTCTTTTCCTTTAAAATATTCACCGTATAATTTTTGCAAATTTACCTTACGGAAATTTGTAACGCTTCGGGTTTTTGCTGAAAATTATTGGGTGCTTAGATTGGTCTACATAGCAAATGAAATGGTTGATTTTATTATGGACTGTATTTGCATTTTATGGGCGGATACTTATCGCACAAAAATATAATCAATTTTATTTATCGAAACTAGAATCTTTGGAAACGTTTTACATGTGGCGCCCAATGCACACCCTCAGATAAAAGCGAGGATTATGTGGTTTTAAAAGATAAGCATTTTAACAACTTTAAAAGTGGAGTGTGCATATCTCAAATGTGGTTTAACTTTAAGTGTTCACTAAAGTAAACTACTTAAAACTCAGTTAATTCGCTGTAAAAATAATAGCTATTTTCATATTCTACATGGACTTAAGTTTATATAGCAACGTTCTGTATGTATATTTGCACAGGTATTTCTTTATAAAGATAGAATGGTTTAAAACACCTGCGCGTCAGATATACCTTGAATATAAAACTTGTTCAGCTATAGTTTTTCGACTTTAATCCGTATTCTGAGTGAATTAAGTCGGTTATAAAATGTGAATGCGCAGCCCTGGACCGCGACTGGAGTCTGCTTCTTGAGACCTGTTTGCATGTGTTTGATTCAGCCTCACCAGCTGTCGACACTTTATTTGTTGTTTTTACGGACATAGCTAAATACCTGTTTACGTTATTTTTACTTCAGTAACAGTTCAGTAAATATATACTTATTAATTTTTGTTTCCTTATTTAGTACTTGCGCTTTACCCGTGAGTTCGTATACGTTGGTCTTCTATAAAATTATGAGTTTTCAAACTATTATCCTTGGAAGCTGACTATCCATAAACTTTCTCCCAACTTTTTTTGGCAACGGGTTTCTAGTCCTACACATACAAACTATCATTATTTTATCATCCTATTTAAATCAACAGTTATACCTAGTTAAGGTCATTAGGTAAAATCAGTGTGACCAGATTTAGTATTTTAATACTTTTTCAGTATATTTCATCGATTTTTCCGAACATCAGTATATTTTCAGGTATATTGCTGGCAGTCAGTATTTTTGGGTATATTTTGGTTGAAGTTATGGCAACACTGTAGTGAGTGATCGTCTTTGCGCCAATGTTTGCGGAATTCCCCGGACCGGAACGCGAACATTGGGACTTTCCCGGATATAGTTTATACTCATACATGTTATCTATGAGCAAAGATGAGTAAGTTACAGATATGACAAGAAAGACGGCCGTTGCCGGCGTTGTAGTATTGTAATACTACATATACAATTATCAATCAATACATAGTATTAATCAGACTTGCAGAATGTATGTTCGCCTTCAACTTTACTACTGCTGGACCGATTTTAATGCGGTTTGCACTATTCGATAGAGCGTAATTTCCAGATTGCATACATTCAAATTCTTTGTGTTTCATGAATATCAGTCTACCCGGACAAATTCGGGACGGACCGCTAGTTTATCTATAATTTTCAAAACAACGTCTAGTTTTTAAGTTTTCAGTTGCATGAATAGGTAGTAAAATGAATGAATAGGTAGTAAAGGTAGTTAAACTTAAAAGATACTTTATTACTAGTATCAAATCATCTAATACGGTTCAAGTGAAATGATTGTCTCTTCTGCATTCAACTTATTCTTTGAGGACTTTCTTTCGATAATTCGGGAATTTCCCCAAAATAGGAGATGTTTTTGTCATCATATAAATAGAACGCGATTTTCGTTGTTTTTATTTACTTAGTTGCATTCATTCGGACAGCATGTCTAGTTTTCAGCAAAGTTATTTAGCGAAGTGGGAACAAATTCCGGAATTTTCTTCGTGGCTTTCACGTTACAAAGATGACGAGTTCACCGCATTTTGCAAAGCATGCAATGCGAAAATGCAAAGTAGATTAGCATCTATAAAACAGCATGCAAATACTGAAAAGCATAAATTGAACTTGATAAAATATAAAGGACAGTCAAAGGTAAGCATAATTCGCTTTACTTAACTAGTTCAAGGCGTTCGGATATATTTTAATTTAATTAAAGTTAATCATCCTAGTTTTGTTTCTCAAAACCAGTTAGGTAACAGCTATGAAATGCGGCGCTATTATAAAAAAAAACTAATCAAGTATTTTAAAATTTTCAGGTTGATACATTTTTCAAAAAGGCCCCACTGAAAGACAAAGTCAAGAAAGCTGAGCTGCGTTTATGCAGTTTTCTGTCGGAACACAACATCCCATTTAGAGCAATGGACCATCTTAGTGATGTTCTAGTGAAGTGTTTTACCGATTCCGATATTGCGAAAGAATTTTCCTGCAAGAGATCCAAAGCAGCCGCTATAACTTATAATGTTTTAGGACCCAATTTCGAAAAAGATATGATTGAAGACATACTTGGTACTGCATCTCCTTCAGGTAAACCAGTATATTCAATTATAATCGATGAGAGTACAGATGTTGCATCAGTCAAAGTATTGGCAATAGTAATTAAATACTTCTCTGAAACTAAATGTACTGTACAAACCAAATTCCTTGATTTAGTTGACTTAAGTGGTGAGACCGCAGGTCATTTATTTAATTCGTTGTCATCAAAATTATCGGAATTAGGTTTAGAAATAAAATACTTAATAGGATTCGCTGCTGATACTACGAATGTGATGTTCGGTCAACATTCTGGCATTGTTGCAAAAATTAAAGAAGTAAACCCAAAGTGCTTTTTTATAAAATGTGTTTGTCACTCTGCAGCATTAAGTGTTAGCCACGCCTGTAAAATACTGCCTAGAAATTTAGAACAAATAGTAAAAGAAGTTTATGGATATTTTTCTCAAAGCAGCAAGCGTCAAAGAGAATTTGCTGAGTTCCAAAATTTCACAGACACTGAAAATCACAGAATTTTGCGTCATTACGACATAAGGTGGCTTTCACTTCATGCCTGTATTAGTAGAATAATTGAGCAGTGGAGGGCATTGCAACTGTTTTTTCAAGACCAATACTTGAGTGATCGCAATATGTCATCAGAATTTTTATTTAATTCTTTTACCACTGATATAAACAAATTGTACTTTTACTTTTTGGACTACATATTGCCGATTGTAAACAAATTTAACATAATTTTTCAAGGCGACTATCCGTGCATTGATAGACTGTATGATGATGCATCTAGTATGTACTTGTCGATTTTGGGTTGCTTCATGAAAGCTAGTTACATCAAACGTACGGACAATGTATTTACGTTAGACCCAAAGTCTAATGTAAATTATTTGCCATTGAAAGATATGTACTTAGGTATTCAAGTAGGCCAAGAATTAATCAAACACAGGGAAAACATAAACATGAAAGAGCAAATTACTGAGTTTTTCAGAAGGTGCCAATCATTTTTAATTGAGTTGAGCATGCAATTGAAATCACGTTTGCCTTTTGAAAATCCAGTTTTTCGAGAACTGAAATTTCTTGACCCACACACTGCCGTGCATAAAGAATTTCGCAGTTTACGAAATGTGATAGAAACTTTCCCATGCGAAGTACAGCCAGAACGAATGCAGTTAATTGACGAAGAATATAGAACTCTAAAGTTTGATCGCGAAGTAAGTGATTTGTTACAATCTTCCAGCACTGGCTCACCCATCTCGTGTGAACAATTTTGGGTGAAAGTTGGGAAAATTTCTAACAGTGATGGCATGTTAAAATACAAAAATATAACTAGTTTTAGTAAATCTCTTCTATGTATACCGGTATCGAATGCTGCATGCGAGCGCATATTTTCACAGATAAGTTTAATAAAAACGGACCAAAGAAACAGATTTATAAACAAAAATGTGTCAGCTATTTTAAAAACAAAGCAAGGTGTTAAGGATGACGGAGGTTGTGTAAATTTTAATCCTTCGAAAAGGATGTTAAAATATAACTCTAACATTTATTGTGAAAATGAATAAATAAAACGTGTTAAAAAAATCAGTATTTTTAATGGTATATCTGTCCTATGTAAGTCGGTATATTTCAGTATTTTTTTGAGGTGCCTCGGTATTTTCGTAAAATTTAATCTGGTCACACTGGGTAAAATATTTTAGTGTTATTTTCCTTGTAATTTTTTTTAGTGGGAGGGGAGAGGTGTATAATGTAAGAAACATGATTTTTCTACTTAGGTAATGGAGTTATCAATCATTTCCATTTCACAAGAAAGCATTGTTCTGTAAATGTTCTTCCAGTTTGATTCCCTGTAGAGTCAGAACTCGACTAGTCTCGCGAACATATCAGAAACTTTGGTACAACAATGACATTTCACTAATCTATCAATATTACAAACACGTGAGCAAACTACGTCTTGCCAAAAAATGAAATCGTAAAATAAAATTATTTTCATATTCGGTCGGCATTTCGTGTTCATATTGGTATTTGATTTTTCTACTTTCTTTATCTTAAACAAATATTAAATGTACTTATAATAATGTAATTACTACCTACGCATACAATTATTCTAAACTTTTTAAAAACTAAACTAATTGAAACACACCTTTAAAGTGTCTGCCCACTATAACGTATAATCAAGCGACACATTAATTATAATAAATTATAGCCTCGGTAAACGGATTTTCACGGAAAAATTGATTATTTTTTACACCACAGTTTTAGCTTATTTTACTAAAATTTTATGTAATATAGATGACCTTGTAAAACAGGGGCGGGACGACGTAATAAACGTATTATGCCCACTTACACACTTACATTTGTTGTGGGCAGACATAGCCTTTGGATTGACTTTTTGTGGCGTGCGGGTTACGGAAATCAAGCAGCCCTCGGTACAAACGGACATTGCTTGTTTTAATATATGCCTTCTAATGATATTCCAAAAAATATGTTGGTTCGATGTAGAGGGTGGGCGCGCGACCAGCCGGAGAGTCGCACATCTGGCCTCAATAGAATGTTTATTTATACAAGGACCGGAAGCGTGTGCTCCGGCCCACATCCGCACACCCCGTAAATAAATAGCACGTGAGCGCACATATGTATTATCTAAACAACACAATTACAAAATAAAAATATAATCTCAAAAGACATTCATGTAGCTTTTATCACGGTACAAATATCATCATTTTATCAACTCAAAGTAAGTCACTAAACCGTGCTAGGTTTAAGGTTCAATCCCCGATACATTCAAGTAACCGCCTTAACTGTCGTGGTTATTTGAAATTGAACCTTTAGCATCGGTATTAGAGCTCAGTAAACTGTTAGTTTTCTGGTTTACACAGTTTTTACATATGCAGAACTTAATTTTATGTTGTTATTTAAGTATGTAATTATAAAATCTGCAAAATCTAATGCGTGTAAAAAGATGTCACAATTTAAAAGTTTTTATTTTGTTACATTCATGGCAAATTAAGTTTTCAAAAGAATTTGTGAACATAAAACGGTATCGAATTTGGACGGACTTTTGAAGATTTTTTTGTGAAAGTCCGTTGAATGTTTCCATTAATAGGAATACCACAGTGGGCAGGTGATATCTAATGACGGTCGTTCGTTTCAAAGCCATATGGTCACCGAATATACCTGAGGCACGCCTCCAAATCTATTATAGAGTTTTTGTGCCTTTAACGAAAGGTGTTTCAATTTTTTTTCATCAGAACGCTACTATCACGTAACATCTGTTCAATAGAACCGATTAAACACAATCGATAAAGTTTTTATAATTTGAAATTTTCTTTCTATCCGGCACGTCAAGCCGTTCGGCTCCTTCGTCGTACTTACATCAACAATCTTTTCTTTTGAGCGAAAAGCCCTCAAAACCAAAAATGCATCACGCAAAAAGGACCTAAACTAAAAAGTTCCAGTTGTAGAACTTTTTAAACGCAATCCAATCTCATTTTCTTTACATAAATCGTTCTTGATGAATTCACCAACATTTCTGTTAAACTTATAAAAAATATATTAAAACTTTGTTACATAAGATAATGTAGGGTAACGTTACCAAAGTCTGCGAGTGCTAGACGAACTGAGCTCTCCTATATTTAAACATAGACCCTTTGACAACTTAATAAATAACGAGATGTATACAATTTCATTTCATACCTTTTGTTAGATGGAAAGCTCAGAGAAATGTAAATAATCAAGATATAAGTATAAAGAATGCGGTACGTTTTTGGGAACTTAATATGAAGTATTTCTGTATAAAGTATCGGCCTTTAAGATCCCACAGCGGGGTAAAGGCTTCTCTTACTGATGATAGTACATACAATGAAGAGGAATTGGCATCTATTAGTTATGGTCGAACTAAGTTAAACCAAATATTTTTTTACGCGAATTACCTACACGACCTCGTTTTAAGATATTTTAATTAATATATCAACATAATTGAATAAATAAAATATTTCTAAAATACTGTACCAATGTTTAGAATTGTTTTATTATTACTTTGGCATTTGCTAATTGCTGTTCCTATGTAATTATTATTGTTCTATGACCGTAATAAAACATTTTATTAGCAATTAACCATTTATATAAATGAATATAAATCCATTTTTTTTTATTTGACTTAGGTATATAGGAGGGTAACAAAACAACCAAATTGAACGCCTTTATTTAAGTACTAGCAGCGCCCCGTGGTTTCACTCGCGTTGTTCCCATTCCCGTGGGAATACAGGAATAAAACATAGTTACTCAGGATGAATGTAGCTTTCTAATAGTGAAAGAAATTTTGAAAACGGTTCAGTATTTTCGAAGCCTATTCGTTACAAACAGTTTTTTCCTCTTGATAATATTAGTATGGATGGATATATCAATATCTTTATTATTTCCACCAGATTTGTAAAATTATTTCACAAAACAGGTGCGATGGCGTCGGCACAACTTTATTTGATAAAGTAAACATGATTATGACAATCATGTACGGTCAGTGGCTTTATAAATATTGGAATTTCAACATTTTTGATAAGAATTGTGTTATCTATCGGCACGTTGTATAAACATCCGAAAATAAAGTAACATTTTACTTAGATATGTATTGATGTTATTTCAAACAAACTGAGCGATCGAGTTTTGCTCAGCCTTATTTATAGTCTTGATTTTACGAAAGACTTAAATATGTATAATATAAGTAGACGAAAAAAAAAAAATACACAACTTAATAGATATATTGTTTTTGTTATAAAGCAGTATTATTGTCATAATAAAAATTCGCTTCGCATAAATCAAAATACTTTGTTCCTTTATATAATTTGTATTCATATATCGAACTATAAGAGTCGGTTATATTTGAAGCACAGCCAGTAATTATCCGAGTTCCACAATAGAGCCGGAAGGGACGTTACTATGCAGAGAGGAGACATGCCGATATGCATGCGCATTGTACCATGACATTGCATCCTGCACCCTACTACCTCTGAACCCTTTGAAAAAACTCATGTTTCCCTTTTTGATTAGCACAGAATGGAAATTATATAACCGCTCTCGATGCGGTTCGTTACTGCAAGATTGCATTAATTATCGACGTGTCCCTGTGTTATTACTTACTTATATTTATTTTTATTCTTTGTTTGACAGGAAATCCAAATCTGTGGAGACTACTGGCCAACGAAATGAACGTCTGACTTTGGAGTGGGCGCGCACTGCGATGCACGAGCTACGTGTCGAGATGCGAGAACTCGCCAGGAACGTCAACAGTTCTGCGCTCCTTCATCAGCTTCATGGCATGCATAACCAGGTACGTCTTTAGATATAAATTTTGCAAAATCAACACAATACACAATTACAACTTTCGAATATTTGGGATAATAATCTGTTTTTTGTCGTAGATTAAGCGAGCTCTGACGGAGTCCAGTGACATGGTGAACCTCGGGCGCACCCAGGAGGCGCGCCTGGACAAGGTGGACAGCGTCGTCGAGAGGCTCAAGTACGAGAAGCAAGAGATGAGGAACACGATCGAACAGTTTCGGCAAAACCTCGCCAAGCTCTCCAAGGAGGTAAGTCAACTATTTCAGGTCAACTCATTCTTATAAAAACGGTGGTTGAAGCATAATGTTCTTTGTCAAGGTTTGTATACTCGTAGATTTTAATGACATCACAGGTTACAGCAAAACACTTTCCCCTGCATATCTGTTCCTGACATAACCATTATTATCTAGCTTTAGTAATTTAACATCAACGTCATTAAAATTGATGTGCCGCACTAAAGCGTTAATCATTTTTCTCTAGTACACAGTGTAGGTGTTACATGAGTCAATTTACTGAATTTCCCTGACACCTCGCCAAAACGGGACTCTCATCGCTGATATAATTGTGTCGTAGTTTGTTTTATATTTCAAATTGTTTACTTGTTTACAATTGTTTATTTTTGAGTTGTGCAATAAAATAAATTAAATGTCCTCATTGTCTCGACTCGCTTTGAGGACTAGTCCGTTGCTTGTTTTAGATATTTATTGAATGGTTTCGTTCGTTAAATGATTGGTTAATGAATTTTGATTTTACTTGTGAATTTTAATGAGCGGTATAAAACTAGATTCATTAACGACTGTAAACTGTTCCTTTGCAAAAACGAAACCTTTACAACCCGAGCACCTGAATAAATTATTAAGCTACTTATGTATAATGAAAAATATTGATTGTGAGTTATCATTTTGAAATGAAAACATTAATTATTAACTATTTACAGCTTTAAACTTTGTTAACAAATATTTGATGTTTACTAGAATACCTCGTTTATTCAGTATTGAACTTTGAAAGTATGTTCTATATTTAACTAGTTCCAAATTGATGATATTCGATAGCTATCCAACAACAATCCAATCCAATTATCTGTCAGTTATTGGACATTACTCTCTTTTCCTTAACGTTATTTCTGACTTTACCTCCGTTAACCAAATCTTCAGGGCTTTTTATGTCCTGATAAGTCGTCATAGCTTACGTACCTACGTCCATTGTGGAAATTAAGTCTTTAAATTTATAAATAGTAATTTCTTCATTTTTAAATTTTAATTCCTTATAATAATAGTTTTTTGTCACTTAGCCTACCTTAATTAAATATAACATGTGACGTACGAAATCAAATAATAGTATGTACTTAAATCAAATAAGTATAACAAACGTATGATACACAGAAATCGGAATAATGTATGATATGAAGCACAAAATTATCATATTGGTATTAATATTTAATAATGTACTTATAAAATAATAAGTAAAGTTGATAGTGAGGGGGTAGTAGCAATGTTTTAATAACAGGTGGAAAGTTTCACGGTAGGTGAGCGTAACCGTCCGTCCGCTGGCCGGTCGGCTGCGGCGGCCGTTGGGACCGCCGCCACCCTAATTAATGCACAACGTCACTTTATAACACTTTTTATTAACTTTACAGCTGGCTCTGCCACTTTATGTCTTCAAAAATATCAATCACGGATCCTATTTTATCTACGAGTAGTTATAAAGTAAATATCTATATAAGTACATAAAATTGTTTAACAACAATTGTTACTTGTTTCTCGTTTGAAGTCATTTGAGCCTCAAATTATTATATTTTGATGAACCGCGGAATACTTTAATCTGAAATAATTGAAATCAAACTGTTAAAAATGTAATTGAGCGTGGCCGGAACCATTTTGTTGGGTCTTCCTTTTCATCAATTACTCTGGTTTGTTTACATTCATTCGGTAAACTTAATAAATGTGGTACAATTTAATTTCTATTGACATAAAAAGAGTCTTTCGTTAAGTATATGAATATTGGGTTTCACAAGTCTCTCAGAGGATTTAATTTTGTTCTCATTATCGATAGAAAAAAATGTGATCGTTATTGAATAAGATTATTTTTAACGTGTCTTTTCAATGTTCAATATTACAAATAAGTACTTGAGTATCGACATCAAAAGATGTAATATAATAGAAATACTTATAAAAGAAATTTTGCAATGTCTGTAAAAATTCAATTGAAATGAGGACGTCGATTGTTGTTGGCGCAGTGAATGAACACGTAGCGTAGGTGGGGACCGTCACCCTGTTTGCAGATTTTGCACTCATAAAGCGCAATACACACCAAAGCCACCGCCGAGGTATGTCGGCAATTTTTTGTCGGTGGTTTCAATTCAATCGTTGCAAGTCTAAATCACCGGGCTACGTAAGCCGCTGACATGCCTTCTACAAAGCAGGTTAGGGCAAAGCATAGACATGCATGAGTCTTTTCATTTCTTGTCTTTTCATTTTGGATTGTAACGGGCGGGCGGCGGGAGGCGGCTTTAGTGTGTATTGCCCTCAACGTAAAGTCTACTTCCACCGCGTACTGCTCAATTACATTAGTATCTAGATAATGCCTTAATAAAACATTGGTATAGTTTCTAATATTTTGAATGCAGGTAATGAACTCAATTATGGATCGGTTGCTATACTTAGTATAGATAATAGAGTGATTATTACGAAAACGGATTAGTGGGTAATTGATATCCGGCATAAAATCTGTTTATATTTTTTTTTAATTCTTAAAAAGTTTATAATCAATCGCTTTCACTTAGGCAACAAGCGTGAGAAAATATGTAAGGCCACACAGCAACTCGCAAAAACCACGCTCCCAGAGTATATCATGTTCACGAAACATGATGCTTAATTAATTAAACCGATTGGTAATCAGGTAATCACGTTAGATCGGACCCGCACACGATCAAGAATCACTTTCTATATAAAAAAGGATTAATAAGCAAAAAAATGTGTTTTTTTTTAAAATATACGTTAAAATTGTGCAAATAAAGCTATTTACTTTAGTTTGAGATAACTTGGAACCACCTGGCCGTATAAAGTTAAAGGAACAAGTACAAGTCGCAGTGTAGATATAAGGATTAGTATAGTGTGTATCGTATAAGTTTTAGCCCGCATTAGATTCCCCACTGTTAAGCTTTAAGCTGTACCTAATACCCAGTTAAAACTTCTCACTTGTTCCTGGTAATACAAACAGAAATATTAATAAGTCAAGCTTCAGAAACGATTAAACTAGTAATTAACTACAATAACGTAATTTAACGTAATTATAACAACCTATGTTTTTAAACTGGCACAGATGTTTTTACTAACCAAAAATTACACACAGGTTATTTTCTATTTCAAAATTCCCACGGGACTGGTATTAACTGAGATAAAACCTGGAGGCGGTACTAGTATAGTATTTTATATACTTAGGTACAGGTAGGTAGAGACCATCGGCAAAACTTAACTAGATTAAACGAACTGTTGGAGGAAACAGTTTGACAGTTTTAACTTTATACTGTCAAACATTGGATAGTTAAAGTGGTTAAAGTACTTGTCTAACTTGATCCTTAAACTGGACTGCCGTGAACGAACAGATGTTCAAAAAGTGCGACTCCATAATGGAACGTTTCATCGGACCGGTCCCGCTTCCGTGACGTCGAATCACAAAACATACATATCTCCGTACCTTTTTTGTTTCACCTTAATAATGTAAAAATTATAAAACGGCATTTTGAGAAATACTTTCATTTGGCACAACTTGTTTACTGACAATCTAAGGGATCTAAAGAACGCCCATTATTGGGACGATACGTTTTTTGATGATAATGAGAAATCTAGTCATGAGCTCACGACTGCATACAATATCAATATAGTTCCAGTCAAACTATGTTGAATTGTTGAAAGTTTTAAATAAAATAGAGCAAAATTAATAACATATAACAAAAGGTTTGCAATATTGCAGTAATTTGAATACATAGTGTCTACACAACGGACACAAATTAATAGGGGCCCCGTTAGCTCGATAAACCTGATATTCCTCTGTGCGAAGCTCGCAGAAATTTATTTGGAGTTTCAATCGAGAAACGAACAAACCCGATTGAATTATAATTACAAAGGGAAGGTCGAATTCTGTACTCGAAATTATTTTGTGATTGAAATTTGAATTACAATGTTGTCTTTCTCGTACTTTGTAACTAAGTACAATGAATAAATACTTGGCACATAAATAGGAGGCTTTCAAATTGTATTTAATTATTTAGCAAGCCTTTCAGTAGTAGCGGCTCGAGGATTTTTGTGGGTGACAGCAAAACAAATATTCTAAATACAATAATACATTTTGATTGAAATAAATTAATCAGTTATTGTGTTTGTTTCTTTAATAAGACAATATTAAATATGAAAGGGAATAATAATAAAGGCTGTCTGATTCTTAATGCAAAAGATTCGTTGTTCGCTACTCGATGGGGGTGACCCTTTGTACTTATGAACGAAGGATATTTGTTCTCGTTTCCCTTGAACTTGAGTTAAGCTGTCTTTTGTTGGGATATTCGCCTCCACCTAACACGGTGTCGAGTATAAAGGCCTATTTAAGGCCTTTACTTTTTTTGTACATCATGCCAGTTCCTCTTAGCTCAACAAATGGAGAATTTTTCTTCCTCTCTATCTGATGGTCAGGAGGCAGTTTCCGAACCTGAACTGAAAGTTATTCCAAAGTTTTATAATCCTTAAATACTTTTTATAAATAGTTGATTTACTTAGGTACTTAAGTTAATAAACAATATAGTAAGACGTATATTTATTTACATTATCTTTTTGTATTTGCCATCATGTGTTCATAAATATTAATTCTGCATGCGTCTGTCGGTCCATCTGCCGATTACGTTGCGCGGGAGTTGATCGCACTCAGAGTGAACATCTGGATCAGAACAGAAATATTCACGATCATGTTTAGACTTGTTCTAAGATAATTCATTTAATATAATTTTTATGCGGATATACATACGTACATTGTACTTATAAAGTACATGTGTAAGTATATTGGAAGGTTATATGTGTAAGTTTTAAAAGTACGTAAGTACATATATGTTAGATATATTTTAGTAAATACGACGACGATTAAACAAAATTTACATTTTAATTAAACTTATTGTCACTGCAACAACTTACACTAAAAATAAAAAGTTCTATTAGATAATTAACGGTAACAGTGAGAGGAGTAACCGAAAAAACCCAACAATGAACTAAAACCAACACCTCGCCATAAAACGGTGTCAAGCCCGAGGGAAATCAACTTGGATCTGAAATTCTCAACAAAATTAACCAGAGGAAAATATACTGCGGTCGCGATAAACACAAACTATTACTTAAAAGCTCGGAGTTAAGACGTCTCGGGAACAGACATCACCGTCTACCTGTGTATGCCCACTTCGGAACCAGTTCACACTAACAATGTAATTGCTACTTACGCAAAACGACCAGATGCAACCCTAACTCTCCATAAATATTTAAAATAAATATTGTTCGAAACACAAGCACTTCTTCTCATCTATTTTATTATTTACAAACGTTTCGCACCGAACGAGAACGAACATCTATAAATATAGCAATACTTTAGAAGGTAAGACTAGGCGAATATCTATTTAGGTGTGAAAATAATATTAAAAACATTATTTATCTTATTAGTGACAAATATACAACACAACTTCATATTGTGTACGAAGTTCGCCAAATCTCAGGTGGTTTTGTCCGTGGTGTGTAACCGGACGTTCCAAACACACTAGGCAATTTACCTGTTGGCTACCCAATTATCCAATATTATTGTAGATGACACTAAACAAAACAAACGTTAAATTATTCAGGTCTTATCAACACAATACCCTCAGTTCGGCCGGGTCGGGCTAGTGAGCGGAGCGGAGCGCGGCGCGCGATCGCCCGCTCC
Source organism: Timandra comae (assembly GCA_958496195.1). Lineage (NCBI taxonomy): Eukaryota > Metazoa > Arthropoda > Insecta > Lepidoptera > Geometridae > Timandra > Timandra comae. Next base: position 8,417,265 of record OY292353.1, on the reverse strand, counting down.
GCTCCAGAATCCATCCAACGTGCCCGTTCATTATTCAAACACAAACACGGCTCTGTCTGCTTCGGCAAACCTTTGTGAACCGCAACTTTTTTAACCAACTTTTTGTGTCATAAAGGCTTGAATGTGTCTCATATTTTCTTGGTGTCTTTATAGAACGTTCATTAAAAAAACAGTTTCAAGACATTCTCCCCGAAATTATTACGATGAGCAAGTTATTAATGTTCTTGTTGTTTTAGGTACGACAAAAGCAGTTCCCTGAAGACGAGTGGATGAACGAGGTAGTAGACTCTTCGGAGGCCAGGGCTGATGCTGGACCGTTGGTAGCCAAGCGCAACCACAAGTACCGTCACAACAAGATGATTCACGCGCAGATAGCTCGTCTCGCTCGCACTCAGGAACAACTTGAAGCCACCATACAAAGCATGCAAACTCAGATGCTCGATCACCAAAGACGCCTCGACAGACTGGAGGAACCAAACTACAACCTCATCGCAGCCAAGATTGATTTGTTGGAGCTGCAAGCGAAAGTGTTCAGCGACCGCCTCAACAATAACACGTTGGCTGTATCCGACTTCGAGAAGGTGCACGCGTCCATGTTGGAGCTCCGTGAGGACTTTGAGGCATTAGAAAACAAGATCGATAAAACTATGCCTGAATTCCGTAAAGAAATTTCAAAGTTGGATATATGCTTGGCACAAGTGAGTACTCCACAAGTGACAGTATAAATATTAATATACAAAATTCGAGTCTTTCTTAATTTTGCTATCATGTGGTACAATAGGTTTGCGTTACAATGTTTTTTCTTTGTTTCTTAGTTGAACGCTCACTTTTCGTATGTGAAAGAAGACCAGGAGAACCTGAGACAGTCGGTGAAAGCCATAGCTGTCAGTGTGAGTAACGCGGTAGACCGTGCGGACCACGACCGCGCCGAGCTGAAGAAAGTAAGCAGCTCTGTGGGCGACTTGGAGACCAGGTCTAAGGAGCATTTCTACCGATTGAATGATCATATACTGAAGGTAAGCACTCTTTTAACAACATTTTGTAAAATTAGTAATCTTTTTGAATAGTAGATAAATAAGCAGGGACCACAACATACGAGTAAGTTTTCAATTTTGGTGATAATATCTAATGAAATTATAAATTGTTGAATAGGTCGAGGCTAGACACGATCTTCAAAGCAACTTGACTGAATCTATCTCGGAACTTATGGGTGAAGTGAAGCAACTCCAACCTATTGAACATGAGTATGAGGACTTAGTGAGTCAACTCCCCAAGGATTGCTCAAGCATATCGGGTCCATCTGGCACCTACCTTATTCACCCCGGACAGAGCCCAATAGACGCGTGGTGCGACAATGGGACCACCCTGATACAGCGCCGATTCAATGGTACAGTAGAATTCAACAGGAAGTTTTCGGAATACGTGAATGGTTTTGGTGACCCGAATTCTGAGTACTGGCTCGGCCTCGAGACGATGCACCAACTGACCGCCGACAACTGCACCGCGATGCGCATCGACATGACTGACATCTACGGGGCGGCTTGGTACGCACAATACGACCACTTCTACGTCGGCTCCGCGGACTCTGGGTACGTACTCGACGTTACTGGCTTCAAGGGTAATGCTAGCGATGCGTTCGAATATCAAAACCACATGGAATTTTCCGCAATCGACCGGGACCGCGACATCTCTAACACTCATTGCGCGAACAACTACGAGGGCGGATGGTGGTACTCTCACTGCCAACATGTTAACATCAACGGGAAGTACACGCTCGGCCTCACCTGGTTCGACTCGGCTCGCAACGAATGGATCGCAGTCGCCGCTAGTGAGATGCGAATGTTCCGCAGGCCGGGGTGCATCTAAATCGCTTGAGGCTCGATCATTCACTATTGACATCATAATGAACATCGATTACCTTATTAATAAGGCATTCATATAGCCACACTTGTGAATGATCCATCGCCAACGACCCATCTACATAATTACATTGTTCGAGTTGGAATCAAATAAGTCAGTTAGCCCATATTATAATGAATTACTTAGTTTGATTCAAATATTAAATATATTTATTCATACCAAAGATTTCAATATTTTAAGCGAATTAATTAACTATGTAGAAATTATTTGAATGAGTACGTTATTTATTGTTTACGGACTTTATGATTTGTGGTTGGTAAGGTTTTAATTTTAAAACAAATTTTCACAATTCAGACATTCCTAAATTAACTACGTTTGTACCTTTTATATTATTTAAACCCTCGACATTATTTAATTAATCTTTTTAAAATATTTAAGTAGTATTAGTTACTTATAAAGTAGATTGGATGTGTTACAGTAGAAATACCAAATTTACTCGCGGCGAACTTTATTTCGGTGGAAGGGTTGTAATGAAATGAACTAATTTATAGGTGAGATCGAGTTAGTCAAGTCCTCGCACAAGTTTCACTAGACCTTGGGGGCTTGTTTGCGTTATTATTTACGTTCGGATCAAAGTTTTGGTACGTTTACCACACTTGATTACCGTGAGCCCAATTACTCTCTTTGTTAATAACCATTTCTAAAAGTGTACTCTTGTAGGTATTGTTAAATAAACTTTCCATTGCATATTCCTATGACAAATTGTCAACATAACAAGTTCATTACTGGTTCGTTCTATCCCCACGAGTAAATATGGTATCCATTGATATGTAGGAAAAGTTATTTATTGTAGTATTCTGTGGATTTTAACTTTTAACAGCAAAATATAATCGTATGCTTAAATTTTCAATAGTTGTTCCCTGGTACGCAAGTTATGTGTATTTTAGGGGTACAAGAGGAATGCCATGGTGTGTATCCTTTACTGATTTAATTCATTGCTTGCTTTTTAAAAATAATAAATTCAATAACATAATAACATACAACACAGTATTGATAAACATTTACAAAGCAATCGATAGTTATGTTAATATTGCTATCGAGAGAAACGAACTCAAAAAGATTACTTCTTTACATAATTCATGTAAACTGTACGTTAACCTTCTGGGAACAATAGCACTACGACCCCTCTTGCACCCCTTTGCGTACCTATATTTACACAAATTATTCAAATAATCAAATAATCTACTAGGGATAAGTTAAGTAAATTAGCTTTTTTATTAAACGAAAACGTCATTTTTTTAATTTCGCTGTTAATTTGTGTATATTGCATTATAGTAAGTTATTGAGTTTTTTATGGTGGAGAGTGCACGATGCAGGTATGATAAGATAATGTAGAATTGATAAGACTGTTTGTTAAGATCAAGATTTCGATTATGGAGCATCATCAATATCATTATGAAAGTTTTTGTAACATTGTCAAGTGGCATCGAACTATAGCTTTGTTATGGATGGTTTAATAAAATATGCTTGTTGAATGCGCCACATAATTTGCACGTACTCATAGCAAAGTACGGAATCTCATCCCGCGAATGGCTTCCACGCCCTCGCGCCCGCTGGGAGCGAGTTTCTTACTTACGTTCTATGCTAGATAATAACATTATAGTAGCATTCAATAAGCTCGTGTGCCAGGAAAGTTATAATTCTTTTTTAAAAACACAATATTTTATTTAGTTTCTGCAATGTTCTATTAAAATATCTAAGTATATGTATACCTAATCGTAGGATAGTTCAATGTGATGTTTAATCGATATTCATATTTAGCTGGTAATATCGAAATATTGTAGTGATATATTAAAATGTCGTTAAAATATAATTTCAACCGTAAGAGTTCGCAAACTATGAAGTAAAAAAGATCGTGTCCAAAATTCACTTATTTTACCAATCAACTTTTCGTCTCCACTATAAATAAAACTACATACATTTGCAATAAACAATCCAAAACCATATTACCTACATATTTTGTTATAGATTTTTGGAGAGCAGCCTTAAATTTCTAATTTACATAATATTTTCGGATGTAAACTCAGTATTTCAGTGATGCGAGCGTAGCTTTTGTTTGTGATTAAACCATTCATAGAGTTTACCAGACACCCCGACAGGTATTCACATTTGAAATACATATTTTTCACTACAATATTTCGATACACCGCACCTATAGTTAAATGTAATCGCATTATAAAATTTTAAATAGATTATATTATTAATTAGATAATGGTACTAATGTGTCATTATAATTATTATCATTGTAAATATTTGGTTCTATAATTTCTTGTTAAGATTCACTTGATTGAAGTTGTATTTTTTATGTTGAGGAACACAATTAGAAGGTCTATTAATAGTAAAAAGTTAAGCAGTAGGCGATCTTCGTTTTTGAACCCATGATTTGAGCAAAAATATTTTTATTTTTCAGACCTTATCCATTTACACACCTTATGTTTTTATGTAATGTTCCGAATACTTTCAATTTGTTAACATTATAATCAGATCTTAAAAAGTATAGTAACAAATTATTGCCTCTTGATAAATGCTCGCTCACATTCATTTTGTTCAATATAATATGTAAGTATACAATTGAGAGGGGTGTCGGGCTGGAGTTTTCCATACAAACGTAGTCCTGTGTATATATATTTTCTCCTCTCCATACAAAATGAAAATGTGACATAACATCTTTATTATTAAAATATTGAAAAAAAGAGGGACATGGCCATAGCAAATCCACTATTTATGAGAAAAATTTAATGCTCTAGAGGCATTATCCAGGGAGGAAACACGGGACTACATTTGTATGGAAAGCTCCAGCACGATACCCCTCTTAACTAGCCTTCTTACCTTCATATTGTTGAGAACTTCTAAGAATACAAAAATATATATTGATTTAGTGTTTAATTTAATATGTTGTAATCTTTAAGTTATTAGTATTACTTATTAAACATAATTATTTCGTATTTATTTCATTATTATAAGTCGTCTAATGTAATATTGATAGTTGTATTAATTTAATCTTTGTAAATATTTCGTTTAAGTATCTATCCTGTTTTGAAACAGACACATTGTACCAAAATGATAATTAAACCAAATAAATATCGTGACAGCATTATGTTGTTATTTATTTTCATTACCTAATCTACCTTACTTACTATTACTACCTTACTTAACGCCTAATATTAATATTCAATCGTAATCCATGCGATTGAGACGTATGGATTAGTTTCGGTCGGCGTGAGGTGGGGAACCTGTGCAACAAGACCTCGTATAAACGCATAGTATACGTAAGTATAAGCGTTACGGATTGCAACTGAAATACATACGTCCAGTCCATCCGTATGGCAGTCTAACCGAAATACAGTAATACCCCGGACTTACGCGATAGGTGGGACCGAGAGATAACCGCGCAGTCGGCCACCAACTTACACCAAGTCGAAAACGCGTAAGTCGGGGTTCAACCTCTTGACTCATGTTTTGGTCTTTTAACCTATAAAATGTACTGCCCACGTAGTCATATAGCGAATTTGCAGTAATATTTTACCGAATTAGAATTGTTTATCCAAAAGGGAACACGTTCGAAATTGTCGTAAGTTGTCCAAAGAATCTGCGTTTCTCCGAATTCGCGTAAGTCGAGGTACCTATTACTGTACTTTTAAACGTAAATCCGCGACTCATTTTACGCAACTCGCAGTATTTTTTGGCCTCCCCCTAATATTATGCGTTAATCGTTACTCATTAGCGGTTTCAACCGCTTTGGAATATAGCCTATGTAACCTGTGTTCTTCAATAAACGGGCTATCTAAATAACCATTATAAGATTATCACGGTCAAAACAAACAAGTATGAAAGTGGGTTTGTGTAAATATATCAGAACTCGCACATATGTAAAATTAAGAGGTCAGAAAGCTGCCCTGTTTTCATTAATTAGAGAGATAAACTCATTGGCAATAGAGTTATACCTATCGCGCAAACACTGAATAGGATTACTTAACTGTTCAACTGCCATACCCACTGAATGCATTGTTTATATTACGAGTAGTCTTCAGATGTAGTGAGTGTGTGTTAGCTGTACAAAGTCAATAAAAGCCATTATTGTGGAAATTAATGCTCAATGCATAACTAGTTGAGCGATTTTCACATATCACTACATAGTATAAAACAAAGTCGTTTTCTCTGTCCCTATGTCCGTATGTCCCTATGTATACTCAGATCTTTAAAACTACGCAACGGATTTTGATGCGGTTTATTTTAATAGATAGAGTGATCCAGTGGGAAGGATTTTAACATAATTTTATCCCCATATTCCTACGGGAACGGGAAGTACGCGGGTGAAACCGCGGGGTAAATAATAAATAATATTTTTTTTTGTTATATTATATTAATTCTTACAAAAAATATTTAAAATATTTTTTTATGAACTACAAATACAGGCTACATTTATTATGCAATAATTAAAAGTGTAGCTCATTGTATCCTACCTGAAATGCACAAATAACTTGTACGTATCCGAATAGCGGTGGTTACAGTCACTCCCGTGTTCCCGAGCCATGACCTACCGACCCGGCATGTGATCTAGTATTTATTGCAGCCTGCTGGACCACCGACGCGCATCTAAACAATGTTATCAGTAAGTTAGTATTTACAACTACATACTTACTTAGTTTTATCTATAAATTGTGAAAGTATATGTATTCCTATGTGTATTATTTCGATAATGCTAAGTTGGGTTAATATTTGCTACAACATAAAATAAAACAACTTTTATTGAAAACACATCGTTACCAGGAACTGTTATTACATAAGTACCTACGAGTATATTTATTTGCTGTCCTACTTTTTCTGTTCACGTTACATATAAAAAATATTCGTTGAAATCAGTCATAGCACTTATTAAAAGGTTAAATAGAGAACTATTGGAAAAATTGCCATTACAACTCATGAGTTGTCCACCACTCAGACCAAATCATGAATTGTGGTCGGTGGCTATCGGTGGTTAATGCTCGAAACGCCTGGACAGATTTTGACGGCAATCGCTGGCTGGATGGATAGTAGCTGTTCTAAGAGTAGAACGTGGGATCGTAATCTAAATGTATCATCTAATTATAAATAAAACTCTGACATAAGTATGTAGTTAATTTTCTTCAATGGGCACCTCCGCATCCTCCATAGCGGCTTCCAGAGACAGTCGAACAATGACGTCAGACGAAGTGGTATTATCAATGGCAGTAGTGATCGCTTCCGTCATTTCGCTATCTTCCAACTCTCCCCGATATTTTTCATCTAGGAAAGGGACGGGTGACGGCCGCTGACCCAGTTTCATCTGTTTTATTTCTAAAAGTCTCTTTTTGTAGTCCTCGTACAAACTCAACTTTTCCGATTGAAACACTCCGCCGAACACAAAGTCCCTCACGTCGTACACGGTGCCCGGTATGTACGCTAGTTTCCTATCAACCGCCAGAGGTGTCATTTGTTTATTATGCTCCATAACCAAAAGAGGTTCAATTATTCTAGTTCTTTCGAACCATTTTGTAAACAATGCCGCTTTGGTAGCCTTGAATAATATGGTCAAATTAGACTGATCAATTCGTCTTTGTATTATAATGTTGGTTAGGATCCAACTGAAACAAATAACCAATATTTAGATATTAAATATTACTGCGAGAGTGGTGCAACAATAGATTAGCAGATAAATCAGCCACCAGACTGTTTTGCAAGAAAAAAACTAAACGTTGTTAGAACTTATTTACATTCAGAATGGTCCCACACGATGAATTTGAGAAGAACCTTGAATTGAAGGTCTCCGCCAAGTTGTTTTACCTAAGTGGATGTTTAAAATTTAAAGGGAAATCAGGGTACAGGGTTTATTTGATATAAGTAGATGTTACACATGCAGTGTATACAGTCCACTGTAACATACTGGCCTGGCCTCACCAATAAAATGCTACATCGGAAGATAAAACCACTAATTTATTTTTTAATACCTTACTAAGGGAAAGGCACGTAATGTCGACAGTGTCCCAGTACTCGTCAGATTATAGAAAAATAATCATATTTTAATTCAAACAAGATATTTATATAAAATTTGAATTACAACATCTTTATGGTAATCTTTGCTATCATTACAATAGCAGTATGTGTTAAAAACTGCAATTGTTTTGGAGTAATGAGCGATAGAAATTGAGAATTCGAGATTTCGTAACATTTGTGAGATTTAGCCATTGAATCGGTAGTCTAGCTCACTACGTTCGATGTTACATTTTGCAAGATTGGGCGGCCCTTTTTATGTGTGGTTATTTTTTTATAACAGTAAAATGAATTATCTTTCGATATTATCCATTGAATTGTGCTATCAATTCATATTTATATTTTATTTCGAGTGTGTCAGCTATTGGTACATTCTAACACCTATTTGTACCAGTATCCGTCAGATTTGTCCTAGTCATCGTCGAAGTGTCCTAGAGCTCGTCAATTTTCGGTGCTAATTTGAACTCTATGCCAATGGATTTAAAGTAGTAATTTTCAGTCATATTTCTTGTGATGCAGTAACTCAACAAAGTTGGCAATACTTGATAAATGAAAATAAATATTCTGACAGAAAAACTAAAGGAGAAAGAAAAACTGCAGGTGCAGGATGTCTCAACTGATTTTGTAAAAAATATAATTTTGGTAGGCATTAAGTTATTAAAAAATCTGTGTATAAGATTCATACAACGCGTAGAACCAGTAAAGCCGTAAAGTCGTTTTTGGCCCTTTCATCTCAAATATATTACTCCTAGGTCTTACTGACAGAGAAGACATTGTCTTCAAATAGCTCTGGATTCTATCGAAACCAAATCGGCCCTAAAATCTTTCCAGGCGGTGTCAGAGTTTCAATACACTGGTGATGTTTATTGTTTACCGATGGCCTGGAATGTACCTCAGATAATAACCCATGTTAAAGGTACCTTTAACATGGGTTATTATCTGATGACATCGACTTAACTAAACTATTACACTTTATTATTCAACTATAAAACTATATCAATAGAACTTACTTCCACAATTCCGTACGTACGAGGATTGGTGTTCGTTATTTTCCTAATAGTAGCTTTAAAATCGTTAGCTAACCCGTCTGCAAACACTTTGAAGACACTGTATTTCAGAGACTTACTCTGTATCTAGGATCTACGAGTAATATATTTGAGATGAAAGGGCAAAAAACTACTTTATGGCGTTGAATGTTCTACGCAAAGTATACAATTCTTACATTACATAGATTTTTATAAAAACTATAGATAGGTAGGTGTGTGATAATTTTATGTCATCATCATCATCATCATCATCATCAATAGCAACCTGCTCTCGTCCACTGCTGGACATAGGTTGGCCCAGGCTTGGCCATAGAGTTCAGCTAATGTCATCCATCCGCTGCCAGCAACTTTGCGGATGTCATCACCCCACCTCGCCGATGGGCGTCCTACACAACTATTGACTAAACGCGGTCTCCACTCAAGAACTCGTTTACCCCAACGGTTGTCGGTTCTTCTGCAGATGTGGCTAGCCCACTGCCACTTCAGCGAGCTAATTCTTGGAGCTATGTCGGCCACTTTGTTTATCTGTCGGATTACTTCATTCCGAATACAATTATTCACGTAAACTCCATAGCACTCTCCATAGCTTGCTGAGCGACTTTAAATTGGAGGACTAACCTCACTGTGAGTGTCCAGTTATGGCTCCGTGTGTAATTTTATGTACCAAAATATAATTTTAACAAAATCAGTCGAGATTTGCCTGAAGTTTTGAATTTCAATTTTCATTCAACAGGCATTACCTTAGTTGAGTTACTGCATCACAAGAAATATGATTAAAAATTACCACTTTAAATCCATTATCATAGAGTTCAAATTAGCACCGAAAATTGACGAGCTCTAGGACATTTTGACGACGGCTAGGACAAATCTGACGGATACTGGTACAAATGGGTGTTTTTAGATAATTTCTAAAATATTAATACTTAATTATTTTTAATCAGTGTTAAAAATATATTTACCGAATAAAGTGATAAATCAGTTATCTTGTCACAAAAATTGATCGTTGTAACTTAATATACTACAACGTGGTATAGCTGCAAAGTTGGCCAAGTGCAAAACCTGACGATAACTGGGACTTTTCCCTTACGCCTACTTACCTACATACTTATACTTATATTAAAAAGCACCATCCACATGTTACTTTTCCAATCGAGTAGCTCTATGATTTCCAATGCAGAGTGCAGTCGCAATCATACTTGGCACTTGTTTTCACGACTTTTAGCAGGAAAATCGCACGTCGCGATTCGGCGACTCATTTTACGAGACTCAAAACTTATAAAATTACTCTCGTTTCACCCTAAAAGTCGCCTGTGTGGCAGCGTCCTAAATTGTGTGCAATTTAAACAACTTACAAATTGAAAATGTGAGTATCTTTGTGTATAAAACTGATAACAATTGAATGAATCAAACAGCACCGTGTAGGCACGATGATGTTTGTCGTTAAACAAGTGTATCGCAGTTCTTGTTTGATGCTGATGCGCTAGTGTATACAAAATTCAATTAACAAAGCTCAGTTTTGCTTTGCATCCAATTAAAAAGGTGCTCTAGCGAGATCGAAACCTTTTTGATCTATTTTCATACTTTGAATATTCCTGAACACGTTTAATGAATCGCCTAATTAGTTCGACGTCACTGTTCGTTAGGGGCTTTTAATTTAATTAAAAGAATAAGGATCCGATAGGCGGAGTTTATTGACGAACGATTATTCGGAATGATGAGGGTACTTTAAAAGTGATCTCATATCCATTTAGTACTTGATGTGTGATGTGTCTACATATGTTGGCTTATTTCCAAATTATGTAAAATGTAGACCAGGTAAGTACAGTCTCGGAATGAAAAGGTTCATCAATTTTCAAATTGATTCGTTTAATGAAAAAATAAAAATTCACATTGAGATTTTTTAATGGTGACACTTTTTAAAATATAATGAATCGATAAATCAAAATAGATATTAACAAAAACTAAATAATCTGGATATGGCAATATAAAAAAGACGTATGTATGGTATTGCATTCTCAACTCACACAATATGCTCGGAACTACGAGTATTGGTTTAATACAATTTTGTAGTGTAATTAATTCAAAAGCAGGGTTTACACAAACAATAAGTATATAGATAGATTTGGTATGTCCGAGCAGTCTGAGCTAAATTGGAACGTCGCAAATCTTGAAACCGATAGGAATCAGGAGCTTCAACTTACTAGTCTTAAATGGATTTGTATTTCATGAACTAAAATAATATTACCACTTTAGTCGGAATTTCTCGACGTAAAGTTTCTGATCTGATCTCGATCTCGATTAGGTGACTTCATAACAGAAGTTTCATTTTAACACGACGTTTAATTCAGATCGGCTATTAGCTGAGCCATCTCCTTTTACCAGGGTTTTATGAATTGTCATATTTATTTTTGTTTTGTTTATGCCCTCTGGCAATAAACGCTTTTTTATTAGGCAAATTATCTTTCTTCAGACATGATCTAAGTATTTATGTTCCAAGATGTTTACTAGTACATATGTACAAGTATATGTAAGTACTTATGTAGTATTGTATAGGTATACCAAACCTTTTGGAATAACCAATAATTTGAAAAGAAACTACTTACTGTAACTTTGTTCCATTTTTAGTCCAAAAAAAATTCGCAGCATAGTCATGCATTATTAATAAAGAATTATAATAGTATATGATTAGACTCTAAAATCTAAAAAAATAGCAAAAACATTTTATATTTAAAAAAAATCGGTTACATTTTACGCTTCAAAAAGAAATAAATAACTATCGTTGTTGAGCTTTGGGAATCGGGTATCTCAATTGCCAATAGAGTAAAACGAAACTGTAATTATGTTTTGAATAAAATATTTTTAACATTTTTATTCCGAGGTAGTTAGTATGAAATTATTTTTTTAAATAAATGAGAGCTGGGATTAACCATTGTAAGGCAATATAAGTGATCACCAGTTTTAGGAAGCTTAATGAGGCAAAATGTATGATTATTTGTTACTAGTAGCTCCCCGCGGTTTCACCCGCGTAGTTCCCGTTCCCGTGGGATTACGGGGATAAAATATAGCCTATGTCACGCACTGATAAATTAGCTTTCCATTAGTGAAAGAATTTTTGAAATCGGTCCAGTAGTTTCGGAGCCTATTCATTACAAACAAACAAATCTTTCCTCTTTATAATATTAGTATAGATAGGAAGTACTTACGAGGCGTAGTGCGAGACCTGTGTGTAGATGAGAGGCAGGTCGTAGATGTACCCGCAGCCGAAGCCCCAGGAGGCCATGGCCGCCAGCCGCGCGCCCACCACCAGCGGCGCCCCGGGCACAGCCATGCACGGACACACCAGGTCTTCCTCTCTCGCATTACCCGTGCAAAGCATCCCAGACCCTATATTCACATGACTCTATAACAAATAACATTAAAGTTTAGGTATACCTATACTATAATACATACATAACTACTTAATTCTTCTTTTTCTTTCTCCGAACTTAAATCCTACTTCTTAATCGGGTTGGTTTTTAGGTCAAAGTAACATTCTGCAAAATCTGTTATTGCAGAATGTCACTTTGATTACGTCACTATTACAACGGTTCCAGACTAAATGCAGACTAGAGAGGTTAACAAATGTTGTTTTATAAGCATCATTGCAACAGATCAAAGCATCATTACTTTACCATGTCGGTATATAACGTCGCTAAAGAAGTTTTAATTTTATCATTAAATGGAAGTAGAAGAAAAATGAGTCAACATTGAGTGCAGAAGCCGATGAAGCAGAGGCACTTTTATCACTCACAATTTAAGACGTGCACGAAATCACGTCTCTATCCTAGTTCTATTGACTATTGAGAAATTCTTCGCGATCTAACGTTCGGTATAGAATCAGATCACGGTTATCATCATATTGCATTCTCACTGAATTTAAATAAGAAAGAGTATATCGAGCAACAATTACAGTAAGTGGTTGAAAATAGGTTTGCGAATTTCGGAGCTGCCAAGTTACCTAACATGGCAAGCTTAAGTACATAGTGAAGTCGAGGTATTTAGTATAATTATTTATAGTTGGATCACTTCGCTGCCTCTTAGCTAAGATTTGCTGATCAAATATTCTATTTAAAGAAACTCGGATTTTAGCAGGATATTTTGTTTTGGATAAGATGTTGGATTGTAAAGCAGCTATATTTTTTCTTCTTCTATAATTATTATTCGTGAGAGTCCTGGGTTCAAACCCATCTGGGGTGAAATTTTTGAGAACTACATTTTTAAACTTCACCAGTTTGGGTCCTTTAATGAGATATACTTAATTTGTAGTTTGGTGTAAGTACTTATATCCTAAAATTAAGAAAGGAACTTCTTAAACATAAAACCTTGTTTTCTTAGAATATATGTACATATTTCTTACCCGTTCGTATCCTTCACAGTAATAGTTCGGCATTGATATTGTAAACGAGATACTCCGTAACATAGGGTCCATTATCTCATCCCTATTATATCTTGTGGATCGAGGCAGACATAGCTCTGTGCCCTATATTATAAACAAAGAAAAAGTATACTTGTAATTATTATATATCTTGTAAAGTATCCTGTAATCATCATTATTGTAATCATAATAATCCCATTTTTAAATGTGAAAGATTATGTTGATGATAATATAACGATTCATTATATCGCCAAAAAAAACAGTTAAAAAACGCATACGAAATGTTATACTCGTAATTAAGAGCGGTTGATGCGTAAACGTAAGTAAATACCAAAATCGATTAAAACTATAAAATAATATTCATTTTTAATGAGTGTTTACTTTTGCTAAGGTAAACATGAAATATACTCGTACCATACCCGTCCTCTGAAATCAACAAATAAGCGTATCAATATGTTTGTGTACATCACGAAATACTTTAATGCAAACGGTCTTGTTTAAATTGCATCCTACTAATATTATAAAGCCGAATGTTTGTGAGTGTGGATGTATGGATGGTTGTTCCTCTTTCTCGCGAAAACTACTGAATGGTTTTTAATGAAATTTGGCATAGATGTTCCTAGGAATAACACATAGGATATTTTTATCCCAAAATTCCCACGGGATAAGGTTCCACGCGGGTAAAACCGCGGGGCACAGCTAGTCAAATATAAATAAACTAAAATAAACGATTTGGAATCTGAATTTCAATCATACGGAGCTGTGAATTCAGGCGCAGAATACATATGCATTTATTAATAGAAGTTTATGTTGGAACATGTTAATATTGTGATTGTGGGTATAATCTGTAATAATAATAAGTACACACTTATTATACTAGGTTTTAGCAAACGATGAGTACCTATTTAATGACCATGGCTAATCATTGACGATCAACCAGCACTTTGCCAGCGAGCTTGTTTAAAGTCTGATCGCCCCAATTTAGAGTAGTTTCGAGACTCTTAGTTTCTATAGGGACAAGTTTATTGATAGATAAATGAATCATTCAGGTAGGTAAGTATGTGTAAAGGTCAAGCATCGAATAACTATATTCGTATTCACACGTGAAACGAAAACTTCGAATCCCTTTTTCAAGTGTATTGTGCGGAAGAGTAGATTTAGCGTGGTTCAAGTGTAAAACTATTTGACATTTAAAGACGCGAACCCACCGCCACGCACGCTACGCCCACGGTCCACGGCCACGCCACGTTGAGCTATAGCCGAGTCAGCCACGAATGTATTAATGACGTCATTTTTATCTCATACATTTTCATAGAAAGCGAAGTTGAGCACACGTGCGCAGCGTGTGCGTGTGTTCGTTGGGTTTGAGCCTTAATAACGTTCAAACTTGAAGATTTATTGATTGACGTCGGCCGAATTTTGACTGCCAGTTGGACTCTGGGCGAACCTTGGGTTCTGAACCTACATCAGGTGTATACCAGTAAGTGGAGGCGACATGTAGAAAATACACCGATATTTCAAAAATCAAGTGAAAAGAAATAAAACGCTTGATCTGAAGGTGCATATTTTAAGACGGGCACGGTGGTGTTTTTAAATTGAGACTACAAGTAATAAAAAAATAATTTATATTAAGAACTCGTAGCCTCAAAAATGGTACCGGGAATTTTTTATATAGTAATCTCGGTCAAAAGGTTGCTCTACCACGGAATGGAATGTATTTCTATTCCGAGTGCTCTATGATGTTTTAGATTTTCTTTTACACAAATCTTGTTCGGACAAATATGAACACAATATAAAAGAATTAGTCAAAGCTACGCGGGGCTGTTCAGTAGTGACATACGAATATTTTTAGTTGGAGACGTTTTTATTTAGTTCTCATGAAACATATTTGAATAGTGAATAGTTCCTATAAAAGTTTATTAGTCAAAGTCGAGTCCGTAATATGCGCTTCATGTTCAACCAGCTGTTGCTTTGTTTTAAAAATGTACAATTGATTTCTCTCGTGTAATTTTGAAAGTTTCCGTGAGTCACTGACTGAACGCAACCAGAAGAGACACGTGCGCTTTAAACGTAAAAAATAACAATAAAAGCACGTGAGCACGTGTTTCAAACTTTAATAGGTTACAATGAAATTGAAACTTTATTAAGCTTCATTTTTAAAAGTTCGTTCATATTGTAAAGCGTTTATATGGTCCGCTTGTTTCCCCTCGTTTTAAATTCGTCCTTGCTGCGTATTTCGCAACTTTAAGGATTTCAAACTGAATAATTAAATAGAAAACACATTGTTTTCATAAACACGTGCGATAACTATGAGAGGGTAGTATGACAACCCCGATAACATGTTTTGTTCGATTTTACCTGTACAGCGATTAAAAAATAAACTTACATTAGGTCTGCCCACTATTTATAAAAATCGTTTCTTCTTTTATCCATAATAGACTTCGGAACTATCCAATCGATGTGCCCCAAAATGGTTTCATTAGAAAGGCAGTGATTAGACACAGGCTGACGTTCCGTGCTTTGTGGTTTTAGACCACTAAAACAATACGATTTTAGCGAAGTAGCACACGCCGGGTAGCCGACAGTAAAATATTAAAATGTTCCTACAAGAACATCATTTTGTATTTTTTAATAAATTGGGAAAGTACTCTAAACATGCACAAAATATCGTAGCATAGTTACTACATCTAAATTGGTTTCCATTACATTAGGAGTTAATTAAATAATGCAAATTAAAGTGAATTTAGGATAATTAACCGGTCACGGGTAAATCTGTTTCGCCTACTATCCGGTAGCTAGTTGACCACAACGCATATAATTAAATTACTAAACTATTTCGGTGTTGTTGCATGAAATTATTACATTTTGATGTGTCTAAACAACATTAATTGGACATTTAAACTCGTTTGAAAAAAAAGCGCATAGAAAAATAAAAATTGATTTTTTATTAAATATTTTCGTAATTTTTAAAACAGATTTTAAAACAGTAAATATATATACGTTATTTTACTACTTGTATTGTATTGTTTGTGTAGTATTTACTTATTTACTTACAATATTATCGCAACGACCCCAGCCGGTCACAAAGGCTGTGCTGCCGTGCAGCTGTGCGTGAGGTGCCACCAACGAAATAGGTTTTACAGAACCCCTGAAAATATAAGTCAAAATGACGACCTCGATGGCAGACTGGTCACCATGCCGGACTGCCATCCGTAAGGTTGCGGTTTCGATTCCCGCGCGGGGTGAATATTTATGTGAACCACAAATGTTTATCTCGGTCTGGGTGTGTGTGTGAATGAGTGTGTGCGTAGTTTCTGATACCCTAGATACAAGTTTCGAACTTAGTTAGGGGTCAGTTACTATAATGAGATTATGTAGTGAATGATTATGTTGTGTTAAATATATCACGATTTCTGTAAAGAAACCAATAAGATAAAAACAGTCTAAGTCAAAGAAATCTGTATAAAATTAGTAACATAATATTTCAAAATGTGTAATTTTGATTGTTTCACTCATTAGTATCGAAATCAATCTATACTTGTACTCGTACATAAAGGTATATCCCCACCGAGGGGCTTGAGCTTGCTCTAAATTAGAGCAATCAGGCCTTAGTCAACTATATCAGTCTTCTTTCTATGAGACAGTGGTGTGAATTTATTTCATTTTGATTTTTGTAGTGATTTAGACGACATTGTCTTGTTAAATCTAACGAGGTATTGCCATTAAAATTAAAATTGATCTAATAAATTGTTGTAGTAATGTGTTGATTATACGGAAGAAAAATACTACCTCTGGGAAGATTTAATAAACTGTAAAATGATCATATCAATTTAATCAAATCAAATAATGAATGTTGAATTAACATTCCAAATTGCGAATCCTTTGGAACATGCATACCTTTCACGATTGACTACAAATAAAGCATTACATCTATTCAGTCTGTTTTAAAACAAAAGGTAGGTCAGGTTATGCTGGCTGAGCTGTTATATTCGTTATTCGCTGCCAAGCATTAGCTAGGTATTGTACGAACAGTACAACTCTCTGATTGAGTGGTTTGCTATCAGTAAAATAGGATATCGTATGTCTGTTCAATTAATAGTATTTTTACTGCGCCAATGTTGGAAATGCCTAATATCTAGTTAAGATTCTTGTAAAGAAAACTTTAATTTAAATTAAGATTTATTAATAACTGTTTGATTCTCAAAAAAATAAAATAAACTGTAGACTGTCCAAATGGCGCAGTACTTGTCTTGTTGCGAGTTCGATTATAAGACATAATATACGTAGTTAGGGTGCAATTGATATAAGAAGATGATAGAGCCATTGATTATGATATTATTCCAATTTGTATTGTGTACTGTAGGCATAACAAAAAAAATAAACTAACTTAAATATAATGTTTTCAAACAGTCGAAGCAGAGCAATGTCGGCTTTCAACGTATATTCGTTGAAATGTTCGTGTATTATGACCAGAATGACTGTGTTCATTATTGAGCCTCGATCCGAATAGTTCTCGCCGACCACTACTCCTAATTCCATAACTGGAACCCTGGAATTACAATCCAAACAACGCAATAAACAATATATTAATATTCATGTCATACAATACAATAATTATAGAAAAATGTTTCCCTATGGAAAATACTCAACCTGCCAAAACAAAACTATGTCGGTGGCAGAATAGTAAATAGCACGCAATATTTGTTTTTATCAAATAAAGTCAATATCATGGTCCGCTTTTGTAAGAACAATGCATTGTTTGTTATTCACATTCCACACAATACGAAAATTCCATAGAATCACGGCTTTTGTAGTCAAAATATTGGAAATCTTAATGCAAAAACCAGCAGCACTTCTACATATGTATATTAAGTATTCTACAGCTTATTAGCTTATAAATAACAAATAAATCATTTCACGTAGTTTCTTCTAAAAAACAACTAGCCCTCCATCACTGTTAGTCCGCCATGTTATATTTAAAATGACGTCACTAAGTTATGCACTTTATCATAAAAACTTTGTTTGAAATTCAGCTGAAAGATTGGGGATAACAAAGTACTTATTTTAAGTAAGCCATACAAAGCAAATGAAAATTGAACATGTCGAAAGGTAGTCATAACGAAATGTGTTTTGTCGAAATGTAATTACTTACCTGAGCAAGGGATGTGCGACAGTGACCACCAGGTTCTTTGTGAGCAGCGTCCCCGTCAGATAATGTGCGAAATTCCTCCGAATACTGACTACGTACGGGTGTTCCCTTATGGTCACTCGGTGTCCACGGAATATCTACCCGGCGGAACCAATTCGTTAATGTTGTCAGTCGTGTGCATTAGTTTATTAGTTTTCCTCTCCAATTTAGATTATTAGTTCACTAACTTTGACTACTTGTTACTCAAATTGCCGAGTTTGCCACTACTACTAAATAGTGCTAATAACTTGGAAAATATTTAATTATTCAACAAATTACGGAGTGGTTTTCAACTTGACACGTAACAACTTATATGTTTTTAGCAAGTGTACATGGTTCAATATGAGAATAAATGAAAGAATTTTAGGTGATAGGTTTTAGATGAATTTGTTTGAGATAAATTATTTAGCTTCAAGTATTTATATGAAGTAGCACTTCTAGCGACCCATACAGGTACTTAGTATTTATTTAGAAGCTTATTATCTTTGTTCTTTAATTTCATTGGCAGTTTATTGCGGTATACTTCAAACAATATTGTGTAATAAAGTCAGTAAAATGCATAATTAAAATACTTATTATATATGTTAAAAACCTTTCTGTTAAGAACAGGTATATCACCAGGCTTGGGGTACCCCGCGTCTGACAGCAGGTCTCCGAAGTTATGAGGTTTCTTTTCAGATGTAACTTCAGATTCTTCAGCTATGTATGACGAGAACATGGTAAACCATAACACTGAAATATTATTGATACATCTATACTTTTTCACAAAGACTTTGCGACTTTAAACATTTTCATATGGAACGCAACGAGAAGTACAAAATCTAAGTTAAAATTGAAGAAGAATGTAAATCCTACAGAAAAATCTTCAGTTTAAAGTATAAAGCCTCCGTTTGAAAGTCTGGAGTTAAATTTTTTTGGCGAAAAATTCCAAAATGATCAAGCAGTTCAGAAGCCACAAGGTTGGGTTCGAAGTGAAGCCCGGGATGACAAAGTGGAAAATGAGAATGATAATATGGAAAGCGAGAATGACTTGGATAATGAACATAATTTAGAAAATGAAAATTACTTGGAAAGTGATAATTGTTTAGAAAGCTTAAACACGAGGCCCAAAATGATAACGAAGACGGAGTCCTGGTCAAAATTGAAATTCCATTCTAGACCATAAAGAAATGTCAGATTAGGCCCAAAATGTGCATAAACGGGTCCAAAACAAAATCTGTAATGTGGCCCAAAATGTCAAACTAGAACCCCAAAATATGACTCGAGAGGCCCAAAATAATATCGAAGACGAGGTCCAGGTCAAAATTGAAAGTTTATAAAAGTACTTTACTTAGTTTATAAGTACTTTACTATTATATAAAAAGATTGAAACAAAATTTTAATTCATGTTCTTTAAGAATTCGCTATTAAACTCGACACTACTACATACTAAGTAGTGTTGTTTTCGAAGAACTTTATTGAATACAAACTGAACTCAGTTAGTAATTTATTCATTTCAATAACAAGCTTTTCATGTTCAACTGTGTAAGTAGCACGCTGGTTGGTCATCAAGAAGCTTTTAATTACGTAGTTCAACTTAAATCAGTCTGGAAATGTGTAGGAAATGGTACCCTTGAACAACTTCATAGCGAGGGAAACCGACGTTCTATTCATACAATGAAACCCATATAATGTCATTTCATTTGAATGCAATAGGACGCGATCATTTTGAAATAAAGCCATTTCGTAGAAATTAATTTATGATGCCGTGCGGTACGTCCATGAGTAAAGTTAATAGGTAAGTGAAGAAGTCACGGACCATGTGGTATATGTTGTCTTTTTATATAGATTTGAATAAGTATATTTAATATTAAAAATTATCTAGGTCAACGCAGCGTGGGATGGAAGAAGTAAAATGAAATATGGCATGACATGTATAGCGTTTTGAAGTGGGGGCAGTAGGAATTTAACCAACTTTTATTGCCGATTGCCACCAGGGAGCAATCCATATGGAGGCAACTGGGAAGCAGTCCAATGAATGAGGTCCAAAGTTAAACATTTAAGTACGTAGGAATAGATTTACGCCAGGATCTTGTTCTGGTGAAAATCAATATCTACTTCTGGCAAAAGATATCAAAACAAAAAAAATATAAGTAAATAGTTTACGCAGAAGTACTTTAAAATAGTTTCATCAGTTTTGAATTTTAACCTACAATCTACATCCACGTTATAAACGTTCGCACCGGATTATTCATAATCATCTCGCATTCATCGGATTATCAGAAAAGCGATTTTTAGATCGAATCTTTGTGAGAGGAGCCTTTGTTCTACGATGGGTTCTTTCACAAATCTGCCTTAAAACTATCTAGTACCAATTAATAAGTTAGACCTATACTATGCAAGCAATTAACACAACCAGCAAGTTATTTTTTTACCTCTTATTTTATATTGAAACATACGAGTAAGTATAGACTACATTTAGTACAATTATAGGTAATAGACTTTATGTGCTATAAAACTGAATTTTTAGAAAGTAAATATATTTTTTAATCCAAATTTAATTAGTGAATTTAAATTTAACCATCAATAGAGTATTAACAGGAGCCTCATGTTGCACGTGGATATTAATTATCCCCGGTTGTAACTCTAGGTAAATTGAGTGACAGAGACCATTGTGTTCCCAGATAACGCACAGTTTAGCTACCTCTGAATATGAACGAACATATTGTATACCCAACAAATTCATAGACGTGTATGTTCAATAATTACAACCATGCTACGTAGACTAAAATGTTTATTTCGTATGACGATGCATACATAATGCTTCTTCTGTCCACCTAGATTTATATTGTAGCAATGCATTTTATACACTGAAGCACAACTGAAGTGAACGTGTATGTGACAGGATTATTGCGCATGAGAACGAATACGAATCCAAAGACTTATACAATATTAGAGGATACTTAATATACTTAAAAGAAAATGTTTGCGGTCGGTGTTCGAGGACTATACAATGAATTAAATTCAGTTCAAAAAACTTAATTTTGTTCGGGAATACACACCAATATATCGGCGTTCCGATCCGACAATAGACCGATTGATTTCAGTTTTCAAGTCAATTTGATCTATTGTGCAGTGTTGCACAGTTTCAAAGTAGCTTTTAGTTTATTTTAGCTGCTGAAAACTAACTTTAGCCCAACACAAAATAGCGAATAAGTAAATAGAATATTTTTGGTTAAAGCAAATGTGAGATTTCTAGGGATCTAACTACCCGAAATGATTGTCCATGACGTCAGCACGACAACCGGGACTGACGACTTAATGCGCCCTCCGGACCATGAACGCTCATGAAATTTAAAGCCACTTTGGTAACGGCCTTTCGACCTATTTGCAATTATCAAGCTAGGCAAATTCTAAATTGTACTCCACATTTCTCCAACGTGGGTCACGGTTAAACAAAACAAATATCAATATTATTTAAACCACCATCTAAAATCCACGAGTCTTCGAACTATGTACTTATATTAATTTTAGTCCAACAGAATAACCGATAGCAAAACTTTCCTTACAAGTCATATAATATTCTACACGTACACTTTAATAGTTTACAAGCCTCTATCTTGTTCAACAATGATAGTTTGTCGTCTTTGTCCAATATGCACTCGCACCTAGTTATATATGCTATATATGCACTCGCCTTCATTCAAACTGTGTAATAATAGATCTTGTAAGAGGTGTTGATTGAACGGAACTCCACACAACAGACACAATAACATAACATAATCATTCACTACATCATCTCATTATAGTAACTGACCCCTAACTAAAAAAAAAAAGCTCAAAGCTAGTATCTAGTACGAGTATATCAGAAACCACGCACACACTCATTCAATAGAAATATAATTGATATTTGACTAAATACTAAATTATTAAAACATACTTTACTCACAGTTCATAATTAACAAACTATGATTACGCATTATACGTATTTTAATTACTTATTATTTTTAAGTTAATTTATTAAATAAAAATAACGCACCGTTTTTGCACGGTTATTTGTAATGAAGACTATTTTACTGTCATTTAAATCACGATGGACGAGAAAATGTACTAAAAATTTGATCATACCTAGGTATACGAAAAACATTATTCTTGGGTTATGATTATTACGTATAGATTTACTAGCTGCATATCGCACTGTTATGCCGATCCCGTGAGAATTTGGGGATAAAAGTGTCTTGCCGCTCGTGAAAACTTCCTTCAAACTGTCTTCACACAAATCTAACAATAGTTTACTTTGGACGGGACAGAAACACATTCTAAAAATATTGAACAAGTACTTACTTACAAATATTCGCCCCATATACGGCCTGAGTTTAATAAAAGCTGTGTGCCACAGTTTTCAAGTAGTGATAATTCAACCTACTCGCGCGTTCAGCCAAACAAATTCTTCACCATCTTTTCACTTTTATATTACGAGTATTAGTTAAATAAAGAGTAAGATATTGATTGCTATGATACAAATAAATCTATATGTTCCTGTATAAGTACTTACTATTCATGTCAAGACCTTCCCACTGCTGGACATAGAATATTTTAAACTTGGACACGGAAACAATTGTTTAGTTCGGAGCCAAACAAATGCCAGCGTAGCGTTTGCAAACTGGTGGATTGTGGATTCGTGCAGAGTGCGAGCGACGAGACGTAATCGCATTGTCTAGTGAGGACAAGGGCCTGGTGGTACTGCTCCTACTGATCCTGACGTCTCAATCACTCCACCCACATTGTGTATTACATTGTATAAGTCGCTGTTTCTCTGTATGTATGCTTTATAATTTAAATTACGCGACGGATTTTTAAAGTGGTTTGCATCAATGTGATGATGATTGATTGAAGTAAAAGTTTTATGTACTTTTAATAAATATTGATATAGATGAAACCGCAGGCTACAGGTCAATAAAATGTATCAAAAGTCCGTATTTTCATTAAATAAACGTTTGTAGAAAATTGTTTTCCCGCACAGTTTTTATCAAACAGTTATACGATTCTAAAGGAAACCTCTTAAAGTCTCGGCGGAGGGACTTGTTTTATTTATTTTTATAATAAATTGAAGTTAAAGGTACAGTTTTATATTGTGCAACTCTTTTGTAGATTGAACTGACTGATCAAACAAATGTTTTTATTCTTAATTCATTGTTAATATACTTAAGTACTTACTTATACTTAGTTAGATAACTTGGCTTGAGATAACCTACACATGTTGGGCGGTGAGAAAAGCTTTTGTGTTGCAACATGACCTTACAGGCCAAAACACTCTTAATAAGTAATAGGTCATCGTTTTTTTTTAAAGCTATAAGTATTTTAATAATAAGCATAAAAGAGAAAAAATCATGCGTTATTCTCGTAAAAACGAAAATGCGCAATCAATTTTGTTATGAATCAAATGTCGGATCGGATAGTTTCAATTGGCATTTGAACTGATTTGCAATGACAGGTGGCGTTACGATGTGATCAAAGTGTTTTTACTTGTGAGCTTTTGGGGGACACTAATGGACGGCAGGTCGTAATACAAATAAAATAAAACACAATAAATACAAATTTGTTATATTAAATAACATTTAATTGAAAATACTAGTCACATTACATAATAATTCTCAAGTAAATTGCTTATATAACATTTCAAAACATAAATGTAAGTATTTACACGTAATAGGGTGGTTTTATAAACTAATGTATATTAATTTTAATACTAAAGACGTAAGCTAAAATTAAAATATAATCTAGCAAATAGTACTTATTGAAATGTAGATAATTCATAAAATTAATGTGGCGTGGTGATGGTGTTAAGGCCTGTAATCCCCTAATTTAAGGTACCCACGAGCCCCTCGATGGGGATGAATTGTCAGCATCGTAGAACAAAGACGGTTTATAAAGCAAATGAAATAAGCTTTTTTAAAATAATGATACAAAACGCTGTTTCAAAACTTCTAAGTGCTCTAGTGTAGAAAATATTAACAAATCCGTCATTGTTCTATTATTGCGAGGACTAATTAGGGAATTATGATGATCCGGTTAGGAATCAGTGGATATTAAAGTAATAAAAACGATTGATAATGAACCTTCATTCATTCATCGTCGTCGGATCATTCTTAAATCCTTTCGTTCCAAAAAGTAGAGCATTGTTACATCGTTGATTATTGCCTTTTTATAAATCCGAGTCTTAAATTACTTCAGTATATTATATCTAAAATATATTTTATAATAATTCACTACAAGGTACTAAAGTTCTATCATTAAATCAATACATCAAAACAAGTAAGTAACGTATGACATATTCAAACGATTCCTCAATTTAACATAGATACGGTACATTACATTTTGGTTTGAGGTAATTTACGGAATTGGTATATTATAAAGCTGTACGTATCTAAAAAAGAGAGCTTTTCACGGCGGACATATTTATTATATATAATACGTTTCATCCCGGAAATCGTACGGTTCCTGAGGATGGAAACCCACAGGACTCCACAAAGGATGAACGAGCTTGAATGTAATTGTAATATGGACACGTTTAATAGGTACATATATGTACTCACTACTCGTACAGTAGTACAACAAAGACCGCTCTGATTTTTCTCGGAATCAGCATAAAAACGAATAAAACTCCGTGTTGTAGTGAATATTAATTAAGTTTGAAATTTCATATAAATGTGAACGTGAATTATTTATTATTTCCAATATATTCGTTTTTTATAATTAAGCTGTACCTATTAATTATCCCTCTTTACTTCTCTCGTATTACTCGGAAGTAATTAATTTTCACTGAAAATACATATTATAATTATAATATTATAAAGAGAGTTGTATTTAAACAATGACGTATTAAAATATAGACGTATTTTATAAATCATTGTTCGTAAACGCATAATAGCCTACCATTATGGAACTTTAAGAAAGTAACAACTAACTTGTAGACATTACCCTCTTATTAATAACCGAGGAATAACAACAGTAGTAGTTATTCAGGTTTTTTTTATTATAAATTTCGAATTAAAGACAATTTACATGGTTTAAGGGTTGATTTCACCGTTTAACTGGAGTTCAAATGTTTGCCTTAAACGCAGGCAGTTTTTGCTGGTGAAATCCAAATCTTATCTTTAAACTCAGACAAAGCACGTAATCTGGATCAACTTGGAATGATTGCGATCAATTTCAACGGTGAAATCGACCATGTTGTTTTGTCTCGTTTATTGTAAATGACTTTTACTAATTGTTTATTATTTAATTATTAACGAGAGCTGTAAGCCACCCACATAAAATGAAAATTTATAATTATCGATTTAGTCCTTAGCGAGTGTGGTTGCTGCTACATTTTTGTTGGAGGATGTAGGGGTGCCGAGGTGGACGAACGCCCGCGCCGGCCAGGCCGCCGGGTGAGCTCTCTCCATGATACCCAGACACGAGGCCACACTCCCCGGGTCACTGGCACTGAACGCGCGGGTATTTGTCGATAGAGAATGTACTGATATCATCTGGAAAATTATTTGAATAAAGGCTTAAGATGGGGCTTATCTTTCAGTGCACACCATCAAAATCACGTTATGTTAATATTTTTTGTGTGGAAATTTAATATTAAGTATTGTAGTAATATATAAGTATTAGCCCCGGTTTTACTCATGCCTATGGCTTATGTTACTCAGTGGTAATGTAACTTTCCGTTAGTGAGAGAATTTGTAGAACGATCTAGTAGTTATTCAATTAATTAGGTAGTATATAAATAAGTACTATTATTGTGGATTATAACAAATACACTGCGAAAAAATATCGACGCTAAGAAATCAATATGAAAAGCGATGTCCCGTAACAATAAATGTTGCTCTGAAAGTGTTGACGCGCCGCTTCTACCGCGGTTGACATTCCATGCTCTGTGGTTTCACCAGATTTTTGGCGGATCGTCAGTATTTCACACGGAGCGACTACCAATAAACTCGTAGTACAAACATTTACTTCGAAGGAATTTTCGGAATATTTTTTATTTTTATTTTATTATCCCCATGGTGTTACACTTAAATTATCTACTTAGAAAGTCCATCTGCAAAAAATAATACAATACCATAATATTGTACTGAAATAATGCAAAATGTATGTTTTAGGACTTATCACGGCGCCTCGGGTCGAGCGGGCCAACCGAGACCCTTTGGGATTTGTAAGGGTTACACGAATACCACTACTGATTCTTTTTATACTCGTATTATACAAAGGTCCATGATATCAACAGTTTCAAATCAACATAAAGCATGGCATATCAACGTCACTCACATGTCGACAAATATTTTTAAACTAGGAGTTTCATCTTTTTCTCTAACCAACAACAACTCACAACATTATAAATTAATATCCATATCTACTATATTTCAATACTTGTAGCGCTCCACGGTTTCACCCGCGTAGTTCACATTCCCGTGGGAATACAGGGATAAAATATAGCCTAGCTAGCCTATGTCACGTAGTGATAAAAATAAGCTTTCCATTAGTAAAAGAATTTTTGAAATCGGTATTTAGTTTCGGAGTCTTTTCGTCACAAACAAACAATCAAATCTTTTATTACATAAGTATATACATACTAGCAGCGCCCCGCGGCTTCACCCGCGTTTTCCCGTTCCCGTGGGAATTTTGGGATAAAAAGTATCCTATGTGTTATTCTGATGTATAAGCAAGATTATTGTAAAGTTTCATTAAAATCCATTCAGTAGTTTTTGCTCGAAAGAGTAACAAACATCCATACATACAAACTTTCGCCTTTATAATATTAGTAGGATTATATAAATACATATACATACTAATATAGTGTAGACAAGTTAGGTGCGATATCTATCAATCAATATATGTAATAACATATGTATGTTATTCAAAACATATTTAAAGCTGCTACGAAATTCGAATGTCACTGACAAATTGCAAGTTCTGCACGCAAAATTGTAGAGTAACTTATTGACTGGCGATGAACACAAATTTCCTTCGGAAATCAATTGCATAGCGAGTAATGCGCCATGCGTCGGAAACCAAATTGAGTTTCACCATGTTTCTGCACTACTTATTTACCCTATAATACACGCCGAGTGAGCCCCGCGATTTAACTCGCGTTAATACGGATGACGACAGGGTAAACAAAATTAAATTCTAATTAGTCCCTCAGATAGATTACACGTATATTTTTGTTTTATCAAATTGATAAAACTGACGCATTTAAGTTTAGGCGTGGGGATTGTGACGATAATTCTAGGTGAAAAGTGCACCTAGCTGTGACGTCACATGAGTTTTCTATGTCTTTATTATTTGTTTGAACCAAAAAGGAAAATATACGTGTGCAATATTTTTTCGGAATCTATCTGACGAACTAATTAATTTTTTAACACACTTGCTCATAAAGGGGCTCTTATTTGTGCAAAACAGTTGAGTAATGACACGTTTTATTCACAAGTGAGTTATAGATTATTTTTTACTATTCTCGGCTATCTTCAGACCCTTGCCTGACGGCTCGGGCCTCAATAGCGCCTCGGAAGTAACCACCAACCAACCAACTTTATTACTTACTTCATAAATAACTATTAATTGACATCCCTATTACTACTGATCCGCTTCTAATAATGTTATGCCTTCATCATTGAACTATTCAACACTGATTTAAAATTATTCAGCATTATAATATTAGTAAATATAGATATAAGATAGATATGGGTTATTATCAAGATCATCCACTTATGAGTGCGATCAGATGCTCTTTCCTGAAAATCACTAACTACCGTTCGCTTTGCACTAAAATAAATTATGTTCATACTGATAGACTACAAAATAATGTTATTTTTTAAATGTTATAATTGGCCTGCTTAGTGCGAGTTTCGTACGAAGCGTTCAATAAGCCCATCTCAAAGCTCCACCTCGGATAAATTAAGTTAATTTCAGTGTATTAAGAATTAAATTTACAAAAACAAAAAACCCCCAACTCTATTTCTTTCAAACCCCCATAACTTTTAAACGGGTCAACCGATTTTCATCAAACATGTCTAAGAACACCCGCACGTAAGTCCCCTTTAATACAAAAAAAAAACTAAATTGAAATCGGTTCATTCGTTCGGGAGCTATGATGCCACAGACAGACAGATATACACACACACACAAACACGTCAAACTTATAACACCCCTCTTTTCGGGGGTTAATTACCTTAGACTGGTGCAGGAGTAGCGGTTTGCTCTCGGAGGAGGAGCCATCTCCCTCGACGGTTCTGGAGGTGAAGCCCTGCGCCATGCGGAGGAACATAAACATGGCTACGGCCAGCACTGCTGCGTACACGAAGAACTCCGTTGCCTTTTTGAACATACACATTATTATTTATGAAAAGGTACATTACCAGTAATATAATCATCATCATTGGCCTATACATCTACATAAGATGATTTAGGTGGCGTCAGGTGATTGAACAATTCGTGATAGAACATTTCTGTTAATGGCTAAAGAGTCCTATGTTGGCTCGATAATTTAGCAAATAAACGGAATAGACGTCATCAACGTGCCGCAACAACGACAACCCCGGGGTCCTTCATTTGTGGAAAATGTGGTCGCGGCTGTCACCAGTAATATACGGATATGAAATTTTAGTCTTTCTAATACTAAGTAAAAATAAATACAAGATTGTCAAAAACAAGGCTTTTTAAATAAAATAACTTTGGATACAATGGTCACGTGGTAATAACAACATTATAAGACATCTTTTTTGAGCACGATCTCTGCCTTTTCCAAGATGAGTACACATTTTTAGAAATAGAAATCTTTATTTTTCAGGATGGTCTCGTTACCTTCGGCAATAGAACCTTTGAAAGATAGGAATGATTTAAATTTTTGCGGTGACGATATACCTAGGTCTACAAAAGAACTAAATATAGCAATATAATATTAGAATCTCTCTTGAAATGTTGCAACCATTTTAAAATTAGTCATTAAGTAGGTATTATATCATAATGCGAGAATTCTTTTGTAAAATTTTAAGACGAGGATTATATTCGACAGGGGAATACATATATGCGGTCGGGCCACGTTGTAGGCTTCTAAGACCCATCTTGGACGCGAGACCATAAAAAGAGAACTCCATCCAACCCGAGATTCGTACTACGACATTATTGCATATCCAAGTATTTAAACATTATATTTCCGAATACATTTTCAATACTAACCCTCCTAATAGAAAAGAATATAAGTACTTATTAGTATAGTTTTGATATTTGTTACATTTTTTTAATGAAAAAACAATTTCTTTAGATGAATACCATACAACGATGAAGTAAACTTATATACTTCATTAAAACTTATAGGTTGGTTTACCCGAGAGGAACTTAATTTTTATATGAATAGTAGCTGTGCCCCGCGATTTTACCCGCATAGTTCCCGACCCCGTGGGAATTTCGGGATAAAACATCAGCCTATGTCCTTTCCTGAACCGTAAGCTACCCCTGTACCAAATTTCAAGTCAATCGGTCCAGTCGTTCACGTGTGATGCCACCAAGGGAAATTTCTTTAACAGTAAGAACATACTATTCAATAAAATAGTGCAAGGCACCAATAATAGTACATTAGTCTCATTGAAAATATATTTACCCTGGAGTGGAAGATCTTGGTCTGTGCAACTAGAATCACAATAAGGTTCCCAAACGCCACGGACACATACCACGCGGCTATTGTAATGGTTTTCATTGTTTTCGGCGCCTGAAAAAGAAATTCCAAAAAGGAATTGTTTGTCGAAAAATTCCATCAAATAAAATTTTGAATATTCCATATATCCATACTCTCATGTCAGCGTATTAATAACGGACGAAATTCAAATAAATTTATTTTGAAACAACAATTTTTATTTTTGTATTTGAACAAAATCTCTAATTTGGTTAGGACTCAAATTCGTCTCATAGAGGTTTATCAAGTAGGTAGATAAATGAAAAATATCTGTATTTGTTTATAAAAATATTCAAATCGTTTTACAGCAGTTTCTAAAATACTCAAGAAATGCTTTCTTAACAATTTAGATACCTATTATCCTACTAATATTATAAAGGCGAAAGTTTGTATGTATGGATGTTTGTTACTCTTTCACGCAAAAACTACTGAATGGATTTTAATGAAACTTTACAATAATCTTGCTTATACATCAGAATAACACATAGGATACTTTTTATCCCAAAATTCCCACGGGAACGGGAACTACGCGGGTGAAGCCGCGGGGCGCTGCTAGTGATTTAATACGTTTGGAGATATACGCACGTCATAAAGAGGAGTAAGTTTGACGTGTCTGTGTTAGGAATAGATTATTTGTATTACATCATTTTGTTTCGTAGGTGAAAATTTTAACTACGAATTTAGGTCGTTTGTAGTACCTACTCTCTTTCAATATATCAATTGTTGACTGACAATTGTGTTGTCAGTTCAGTTGTATCGGCTTTGGCTCTCATGGGCTTTCCTAAATCTAGCTCGAGTTACCTATCGGCACCAATCGATATCGGAACCCAGCTTCTCGACTGACAATCGATTACCAAGACATGAGCCTACATAATGTAATCGTTTAATCATTTCATCACACATCAATATCGGGTTTGTTTACATACTATAGTAATCATAAATAATATAATCTTTATCATACTGATATGATATCTTGCTATATTTTTTCTCCTTCTGTATCTGTGCATTGTATATTATAAACAAACGTTACTGACTGACTGATCTAACAACACATAGCTCAAACCACTATATGTATTGCGCTACGCACCTACGTCATGATAACTACGTTGTACTACATTTTATTATGGCGTAGGCATCCACTAAGTAAGAAAAGAAACGCGAATCGCGAAAAAATCAGCGTTACCAACATCTTTCTATAAAACTAGATAAGATTGATATTAAAAAACGATAAACCTGTATAAATGAGAATTCCAAGCCGGATACAGCAAACATTATTTCGGCCACAGATACGAGAAGGTACTGCGGTAGGATCCAGGCTAAATGTAACTCGTTAGGCGGGTTGGGTGCGTGTAGGACTGCCGCGTCCAGTCGCCCCATGCGCTCTCTGAGGCACATCACATACACGCCTCCAGCTCGAAGGTACCCTTCGCCAGAACCCGTCACTTCGCCGTCAGCACTCTGGGCGTGCCATTTGAACCTATTTTGGAAAAAAAAATGATGCAAAAGGTTCGAGAACTCAGTGTAATTTTATTGAATTCTGGACTCGGCGCATGAAATGGGTGATACACGTGTACTGTTAATGTTCATAAGTAGCGTTTGAGCTTCGGAATATTTTCTATTTTTATTTTTACAATTAAATTAATGATCAATGTAAACCTCAGTTCATTGAGAATGCATTGTTTTTTATATTATGTATTACCTATTTCATTAGTGAAAAACCACAACAATAAATACAAACATAAATTCTCATAGCGTTTTCCCAACAAACAATAAAAAATACGGCTTTCCAATATTCAGAAAGCAACGTCCACTTTGCGTAGTAATGAAAATTTTAAAGCTACATTTAGTTTACCGTGTTGGCCACAGTGAGACCCACGGTTTTAGAGGCATCGTGAACATTTCATTTAAGTTATAAATGATGCACCCACCTGCCTGTCTGTAGGCACATGAACGCCGACTCCCCTATGTTGTCTACCGGCGCGTCCGATACATAATATATGTCGCTCAATCTCTTCTCTGTTTCCACAGTAATAGACACATTCTTGTTAGGCCCTGTGTCGCCTATGTACACCACCCTATTACACTTACAATATTATCTACAAAATTGTAAACAATCGAAAATAAACTATACTTTTTCCAACACTTTTCTCACTAACGGGTTTATTGGGGCACGACCTTTTCTAATAATGTTTTGCATCATTATAAATTCTATTCCTATATCTTCTTACAACGAATGTAAGCCTGCCTATAATAGCCTATTATTTATCAGATACAAAGGGCTTTATATAATTAGTACTGCAATATGTTACTAACTTTAGCTTCGGTTTTCCAGTGAGTGATTTCACAAACGGATTTGGATCCATGTAATACAAAGCGATTTGATCATCTGAATTCTGTCCAATAACGATAGGCATGAACTGTGCGAACAACAGATTACAATTTCAATCAATTTATAAAGGGAATGGAAGTTTTATGCAATTAGATAGCCATTAGAATGGATGGATGCACCTATGTTCAAAGAGGGTGATGTGATTTTTACATAATGGCGTTAAAATGTTTACACAATAAAAATAAGTGTTGGGGAGACCTTTGCCAGGCCCTAGGACCAAACATGTTGATAAAAAAATATATTTACACCTTACCTACCTACCTTACAAGCTGAACTCGACAGAAGTTCTCATTTCTGTCAAGAAAACCAAGAAAAAATGGTTCAATGTTCAAAATATCTGTCCAGCTATTTATAAATACTTACTTATTTTTAAGTAGCTTAGATAGCTTATTATTTAAATAACCAATTTTTAGTTTTTCATTAAAGACACCTGCATTTTCCTAAACTTTGTAACATACAAACCTTCAATTTCAATAATAAAGTAATTAGCCAAATAGACACAGCCGTCCCACATCCCACGTCCCACACGAACATATACGAAAACATTCAGCAATCTTTATTTAATTAATTATATTTTATTAATTAGATTGAATTTTTCAATGAAAAGTCTTTCAGCGAACTTGCTTTAAATACTCATCTAATTGATTACAGGAAAGCTATTGAAGCTGACCACTCCACCCCAAGTTCGGGTTTGGTGACACAGTCGTCTCGAGCTTTTGTCGCATCGCAGTAGATACGAGTACATTACTTAGTACCATTAGTAGAGGAGTGATCGAATCGAAATACAACTTGTTTCTCGCTCCGCGGATATCCAATCCCACTTTGTTTACAAAGAGCAAAGAGACATTGGATATACACCAAGACACGTAACTTAATAGTCGTCGTATTTATATTGACATTGCGTTCATTACAATCTAATGAAAATAACATTTTATTTGTTAACTTCTAACTCTTCTGGTTTTTAATTAATGTGTTTGTTTTACATGTACTCGTAGATAGGTAAATTTTTAAACAATAAATCTCACTCTATTTATTTGGTTGGGTAGACAGGTTCGACCCTGATATGACAAAAATACCTAAGTAACGTGTAGGTGAATGTATTCATACATACCGTGCCAGAAACACTTTTAAGGTGGTCAGTGACTGAATGCCTCTTCATGACGCGTCCGGCGCAGTTCTCGCTGCAGGAGGTGGTTAGCGTGAGAACCTTGTGAGGCAGCGGCGACATCAACGCAGTACCGTACATCTCCACCGGTGCCAAACCTTCTCCATGGACTGTCACTTCCACGGGACACCCGAGAGTATTCAGAAACACTAGACCAGTTTGATGCGGCTTTGGTACTTGCAATGTTGATCTCTAAAAATACATAGCATTTGGTTTAACCTCACTTTCTAGAGTGTGCATTCGACCAACCCGCACTTGGCCAGCGTAGTTGACTAAGGCCTGATCGCTATATTTAAGGGTAGGCACGGCCTCTCTGTGGGTGGAGTCATAATAAGAGCTGATGATGATTGATATAGTTTAGCCAAAAAAGTCGTATCGCCTTCTGATTCTGATGGCAATCGCTTCACGTATGAGTATACTACCTTCTAATATTACCTTTCCGCCAGTAAACTAATAACCGATCACAATTAGAAGTAGGATAAAGTTTCGGAGGAAAAATATTTTTTTGTCAGTAACGAGCAAATACAATTATTGAAACTAACATCAGAGTTTGATACATTGCAACCGTACGTACACATTGCGTGATTTCTGACATTACAAATATTCCTAATCAAGCACGGTGTAAATGCCGATAAACTGTCAACAATTTGCAGTTTGGGAATTCCTGGAGCGGACTGGTGGGGTAATGTGTTTACGTTAGTTTCAACCAACATGTCTGCATATGACCGGTCGCTTAAATATTAATTGAACATAACCGTGACAAAGAAAAACCGTCCGCTTTGTATGCACTATTTTGTTTGGGCTCCTCATGTTTGTAGGTGATTGACGTGACCCGGCTTCCACTTTGGGCCTGAAACGGCCGATGTCGGCTATTCTCTCTCTGGTATCGTTAATTAATTTAAAACTTTGAACAAAATTATGTTTGGTTGGACTACTTAGTATCCAGTTGCATTTATGTTTGAAATAATAAGAATTTTACTTAAATACAATCTTAGTATGATAGGAATGTAAGTATGTACTCATAACATCATCAATACAACCCTGGGTATATTCATTTTTCATCATCAATACAACCTTGGGTTTGGCAGTCCATGGCAGAGTATGTATGTTCGATTCCCCTACGAGGTAAATATTTGTTTCGGTTTGTGTTTGTGCGTTTCTGATAACTTACATACTAGTAGGTGGTCAGTTGATATATTTAGTACGATGGCTGATTATGACTATCTTTACCTAAAATTATTTATACCTGAGTTGCAAAAGTTACTTATTAAAACCCACAAATCAAATTTTAAGCAAAATCAATACGGAATGTTTGATGTCCGATAATGTAATTAAAAACTTTTACCAAACCCGAAGACATTGTTTACCCACACGGTACATTGTTTTGTGACAATAAGGGTTAGACATACTTTTAAACAATTTATTTTAGAGGTTTAATTGCGGAAAACACAAGCTTACAAGTGACATATTATTTATTTCTATTATAAGTATCAACACAGTAAAAACATATTTTTAATGATCTTAACTAACAATAATAGTCTAAAATAATTAATATAGTATTAGATAAAGAATATAAAGACTTTCCGGGTTAGAAAAGGTAGATTTATTTAGAAATAACAACAGCTCCATAATACGTTTTTTTTCTCTGATGTATCAGCCAATTGTACTCGTAGTTATTTTAACATTTACAAGAAAAGCCTTAAATATGACAAATAAACTTTTTAAACACAATCAAAACAACTTCCCCATCTGATCAACTTCCCCAACTGACCAACTTCCCCATCTAACCAACTTCCCCGTCTGACCAACTTCCCCGTCTGACCAACTTCCCCAACTGACCAACTTCCCCAACTGACCAACTTCCCCAACTGACTATTTTCCCAATCTGACCAACTTTCCCGTCTGACCAACTTCCCCAACTGACCAACTTCCCCATCTGAACAAATTTCCAATCTAACCAACTTCCCCATCTGACCAATTTCCCCATCTGACCAACTTCCCCAACTGACCAACTTCCCCATCTGACCAACTTCCCCATCTGACGAACTTCCCAAAATGACCAACTTCTCCAACTGAACAACTTACCCGTCTGACCAACTTCCCCAACTGACCAACTTCTCTAACTGACCAACTTACCCATCTGACCAACCTCCCCCTACCCCGTCTGACCAACTTCTCCAACTGACCAACTTCCCCATCTGTCCAACTTCCCCCTTCCCCGTCTGACCAACTTCTCCAACCGACCGACTTCCCCGTCTGACCAACTTCCCCGTCTGACTAACTTCCCCGTCTGACCATCTTCCCCGTCTGACCAACTTCCCCATCTGACCAACTTCCCCGTCTGACCAACTTCCCCAACTGACTAACTTCCCTATCTGACCAACTTCCCCATCTGACCAACGTCCCCTTCTGATCAACGTCCCCGTCTGACCAACTTCCCAATCTGACCAACTTCCCCGTCTGACCAACTTCCCCAACTGACCAACTTTCCCGTCTGACCAACTTCCCAATCTGACCAACTTTCCCGTCTGACCAACTTCCCCATCTGACCAACTTCCCCCTTCCCAACCTGACCAACTTCCCCATCTGACCAACTTCCCCATCTGACCAACTTCCCCATCTGACCAACTACCCCATCTGACAAACTTCCCCATCTGATCAACTTCCCCAACTGACCAACTTCCCCATCTAACCAACTTCCCCGTCTGACCAACTTCCCCAACTGACCAACTTCCCCAACTGACCAACTTCCCCAACTGACCAACTTCCCCATCTGACCAACTTCCCCATCTGACCAACTTCCCCATCTGACAAACTTCCCCATCTGATCAACTTCCCCAACTGACCAACTTCCCCAACTGACTATTTTCCCAATCTGACCAACTTTCCCGTCTGACCAACTTCCCCATCTGAACAAATTTCCAATCTAACCAACTTTCCCATCTGACCAACTTCCCCATCTGACCAACTTCCCCAACTGACCAACTTCCCCATCTGACCAACTTCCCCATCTGACGAACTTCCCAAAATGACCAACTTCTCCAACTGAACAACTTACCCGTCTGACCAACTTCCCCATCTGACCAACTTACCCGTCTGACTAACTTCCCCAACTGACCAACTTCCCCATCTGACCAAATTCCCCATCTGACCAACTACCCCATCTGACAAACTTCCCCATCTGATCAACTTCCCCAACTGACCAACTTCCCCATCTAACCAACTTCCCCGTCTGACCAACTTCCCCGTCTGACCAACTTCTCCAACTGAACAACTTACCCGTCTGACCAACTTCCCCAACTGACCAACTTCTCTAACTGACCAACTTCCCCATCTGACCAACCTCCCCCTACCCCGTCTGACCAACTTCTCCAACTGACCAACTTCCCCATCTGTCCAACTTCCCCCTTCCCCGTCTGACCAACTTCTCCAACCGACCGACTTCCCCGTCTGACCAACTTCCCCGTCTGACTAACTTCCCCGTCTGACCATCTTCCCCGTCTGACCAACTTCCCCATCTGACCAACTTCCCCGTCTGACCAACTTCCCCAACTGACTAACTTCCCTATCTGACCAACTTCCCCATCTGACCAACGTCCCCTTCTGATCAACGTCCCCGTCTGACCAACTTCCCAATCTGACCAACTTCCCCGTCTGACCAACTTCCCCAACTGACCAACTTTCCCGTCTGACCAACTTCCCAATCTGACCAACTTTCCCGTCTGACCAACTTCCCCATCTGACCAACTTCCCCCTTCCCAACCTGACCAACTTCCCCATCTGACCAACTTCCCCATCTGACCAACTTCCCCATCTGACCAACTACCGCATCTGACAAACTTCCCCATCTGATCAACTTCCCCAACTGACCAACTTCCCCATCTAACCAACTTCCCCGTCTGACCAACTTCCCCAACTGACCAACTTCCCCAACTGACCAACTTCCCCAACTGACCAACTTCCCCATCTGACCAACTTCCCCATCTGACCAACTTCCCCATCTGACAAACTTCCCCATCTGATCAACTTCCCCAACTGACCAACTTCCCCAACTGACTATTTTCCCAATCTGACCAACTTTCCCGTCTGACCAACTTCCCCATCTGAACAAATTTCCAATCTAACCAACTTTCCCATCTGACCAACTTCCCCATCTGACCAACTTCCCCAACTGACCAACTTCCCCATCTGACCAACTTCCCCATCTGACGAACTTCCCAAAATGACCAACTTCTCCAACTGAACAACTTACCCGTCTGACCAACTTCCCCATCTGACCAACTTACCCGTCTGACTAACTTCCCCAACTGACCAACTTCCCCATCTGACCAAATTCCCAATCTAACCAACTTCCCCGTCTGACCAACTTCCCCAACTGACCAACTTCCCCAACTGACCAACTTCCCCATCTGACCAACTTCCCCATCTGACCAACTTCCCCATCTGACAAACTTCCCCATCTGATCAACTTCCCCAACTGACCAACTTCCCCAACTGACTATTTTCCCAATCTGACCAACTTTCCCGTCTGACCAACTTCCCCATCTGAACAAATTTCCAATCTAACCAACTTTCCCATCTGACCAACTTCCCCAACTGACCAACTTCCCCATCTAACCAACTTCCCCGTCTGACCAACTTCCCCAACTGACCAACTTCCCCAACTGACCAACTTCCCCAACTGACCAACTTCCCCATCTGACCAACTTCCCCATCTGACCAACTTCCCCATCTGACAAACTTCCCCATCTGATCAACTTCCCCAACTGACCAACTTCCCCAACTGACTATTTTCCCAATCTGACCAACTTTCCCGTCTGACCAACTTCCCCATCTGAACAAATTTCCAATCTAACCAACTTTCCCATCTGACCAACTTCCCCATCTGACCAACTTCCCCAACTGACCAACTTCCCCATCTGACCAACTTCCCCATCTGACGAACTTCCCAAAATGACCAACTTCTCCAACTGAACAACTTACCCGTCTGACCAACTTCCCCATCTGACCAACTTACCCGTCTGACTAACTTCCCCAACTGACCAACTTCCCCATCTGACCAAATTCCCCATCTGACCAACTACCCCATCTGACCAACTTTCCCGTCTGACCAACTTCCCCAACTGACCAACTTCCCCATCTGAACAAATTTCCAATCTAACCAACTTCCCCATCTGACCAATTTCCCCATCTGACCAACTTCCCCAACTGACCAACTTCCCCATCTGACCAACTTCCCCATCTGACGAACTTCCCAAAATGACCAACTTCTCCAACTGAACAACTTACCCGTCTGACCAACTTCCCCAACTGACCAACTTCTCTAACTGACCAACTTCCCCATCTGACCAACCTCCCCCTACCCCGTCTGACCAACTTCTCCAACTGACCAACTTCCCCATCTGTCCAACTTCCCCCTTCCCCGTCTGACCAACTTCTCCAACCGACCGACTTCCCCGTCTGACCAACTTCCCCGTCTGACTAACTTCCCCGTCTGACCATCTTCCCCGTCTGACCAACTTCCCCATCTGACCAACTTCCCCGTCTGACCAACTTCCCCAACTGACTAACTTCCCTATCTGACCAACTTCCCCATCTGACCAACGTCCCCTTCTGATCAACGTCCCCGTCTGACCAACTTCCCAATCTGACCAACTTCCCCGTCTGACCAACTTCCCCAACTGACCAACTTTCCCGTCTGACCAACTTCCCAATCTGACCAACTTTCCCGTCTGACCAACTTCCCCATCTGACCAACTTCCCCCTTCCCAACCTGACCAACTTCCCCATCTGACCAACTTCCCCATCTGACCAACTTCCCCATCTGACCAACTACCCCATCTGACAAACTTCCCCATCTGATCAACTTCCCCAACTGACCAACTTCCCCATCTAACCAACTTCCCCGTCTGACCAACTTCCCCAACTGACCAACTTCCCCAACTGACCAACTTCCCCATCTGACCAACTTCCCCATCTGACCAACTTCCCCATCTGACAAACTTCCCCATCTGATCAACTTCCCCAACTGACCAACTTCCCCAACTGACTATTTTCCCAATCTGACCAACTTTCCCGTCTGACCAACTTCCCCATCTGAACAAATTTCCAATCTAACCAACTTTCCCATCTGACCAACTTCCCCATCTGACCAACTTCCCCAACTGACCAACTTCCCCATCTGACCAACTTCCCCATCTGACGAACTTCCCAAAATGACCAACTTCTCCAACTGAACAACTTACCCGTCTGACCAACTTCCCCATCTGACCAACTTACCCGTCTGACTAACTTCCCCAACTGACCAACTTCCCCATCTGACCAAATTCCCAATCTAACCAACTTCCCCATCTGACCAACTTCCCCATCTGACCAACTTCCCCAACTGACCAACTTCCCCATCTGACCAACTTCCCCATCTGAACAACTTCCCCATCTGACCAACTTCCCCAACTGACCAACTGACCAACTTCTCCATCTGACCAACCTCCCCCTTCTCCATCTGACCAACTTCTCCAACTGACCAACTTCCCCATCTGACCAACTTTCCCGTCTGACCAACTTCCCAATCTGACCAACTTTCCCGTCTGACCAACTTCCCCATCTGACCAACTTCCCCCTTCCCAACCTGACCAACTTCCCCATCCGACCAACTTCCCCATCTGACTAACATCCCCATCTGACCAACATCCCCATCTGACCAACTTCCCCATCTGACCAACTTCCCCATCAGACCAACTTACCCGTCTGACTAACTTCCCCAACTGACCAACTTCCCCATCTGACCAAATTCCCAATCTAACCAACTTCCCCAACTGACCAACTTCCCCATCTGACCAACTTCCCCCTTCCCCATCTGACCAACTTCTCCAACTGACCAACTTCCCCATCTGACCAACTTCCCCCTTCCCCGTCTGACCAACTTCCCCCTTCCCCATCTGACCAACTTCCCCGTCTGACTAACTTCCCCGTCTGACCAACTTCCCCATCTGACCAACTTCTCCGTCTGACCAACTTCCCCAACTGACCAACTTTCCCGTCTGACCAACTTCCCAATCTGACCAACTTTCCCGTCTGACCAACTTCCCCAACTGACTTTGTGTCTTTAACCGATTCATTCGAAGACCAACCTCAAGACTTGCAGTGTTCAGTTCTTGGAGCATTCCTTGCAGTTCATGTGCTGTTGGGCCAAAAAGGACGATGTCATCCGTAAAACGTCAATTTGTCAGGCGTTTGTTTCCGACGACGACACCCCGTAAAATAGCAATCTTATTTTTTCCATTAAACAAGTTTATTTAAAAAAAAAATCATTTATAGAATATTCAAATACTCAATCATAGAAATTAAACAACATTATAACAAAAAATCCGAATATTTTTACAAATGATCTAACATTCCTCTGATTTTTCCGGTGTGTGTACTTCAAATAGGATTCCATCAAGTATATCACTTTCCAAAAGGGTTCCGTTACCAAAAAACATTGAGAACCGCTGCTTTATACAAAAAAAGAAATTGAATAATATGATATTTCTGGTAAATCTAACTGCCGTACATATATTGGGATTTACAAGGTAGTTTCTATAAATAAAACGTTCCACAGAACGAGCTTTATGCGCTCCTAATTGCTTCCTAAATCTGTTCCAGACTTTACATGCAGTTCCGTCAGTATACTAACTCTTATTTATTCTGTATTTAGTACTCGCAAACCGGCGGTACATTTAACACGAAATTCGTTGAATAAATAGCTGATTGATTAAAATACTAAAGGTACTATAAATTTGTTGCCTTTGACGTAAATTGTAAGATAAATAAGTATATCTTATTTTTGTACATATTCGAAGTATGTATGTATTTACAACAAAAGTATTTGTTTGATATAAGCTTTGTTAGTTAGGTTTAATATGTGTTCAGATATTTATTTATCTTACTTGAACCTTATTTTATTTTACTAAGATAATTGAGAAAGTGCTTATAAATTTTATTTATTTCCAGTTTATATAATCTTTAAGGAATACAAGGAAGTTATTTTAGGTGAGCTGACTTCGTGATGTGTACCTACATGTTTATGTATTAATTCGAATATCAGACATACGTCTACATTATGACTCTTTTTGGATTCCCAATATTATTTTATCATTTAATTTAAGAACGGTGCTTGTCGGTGTAAAAGGTGAAACTCCCTCCATCTGCCTATATGCAAAGCAGCCTCTTTCACTTCCTTATGCGAAAAACAGCAATTATATCTACCCAATATTGTATCTAGTACTTAAAAAGTTACGCCACTGATAGCACCATACCATATCGGTGGTTGAGTTCTGGTCCTCAAAGATAGTCGACACGCTAAGAAAAAGAAGTACTTAAAAACTGAAATAATAATACCTCGATTCCAATCTGCAATATGCCGGCAGACACAAAAGCAAGTGAGGCAAGTATGCCTCCGATAAACATCTTAAGGAGCGGTTCCAGGTCTGGCAGTAGAGGCCAGACTCCCCCCGGGCACACCGGGATCATTAGCAACAC
The DNA here is from genome assembly GCA_958496195.1 of Timandra comae. Taxonomy (NCBI): domain Eukaryota; kingdom Metazoa; phylum Arthropoda; class Insecta; order Lepidoptera; family Geometridae; genus Timandra; species Timandra comae. Next base: position 8,374,913 of record OY292353.1, on the reverse strand, counting down.
CATCGCCGGGTTCATCACCTGCAGTTGGTCTGGCATCAACGTGATCCCAAACACTTCGCTTTTAAGGCGCGACGCTTGAAATGTCCACCTGGAACCCTAAAATAGACTTTATGAATAAAATCCTTAAAGTTATTCATATACATTCTACTTCATACTTAATATTGTGCTGAAATTAATATGATTGTGATGTCACGTCACATATAATATCACTCTAATGAGCGTGACCTCCTGACTAACAATCGTGTATTAATAGGTGTACGTAATTGATAAATATCCTGAGTTGACCGAGAATCGGAACGCGCCCTCCCTCGCCCAGGCTGAATAGCTTATAGGAAATTATCATTCCGAGCGCTATTTCCTCCGTAGAGTCGCAAGCAATGGTTAATTTTCTAAAGCCAATGTACGCTGTATGCGAAGTGTTTTACTCAACTGTTACTGTACAACATCCTGAATATTCCTTTCTACAAACCACTCAGTTGCCTGATGCTACGAGTACTAACCACTTAGCTTGGTGATATTAAATTAAGTAATGAAGGAGGTGCCTGCCCACCTCAAGCGCTCGACACATTTCCTTTGTAATCGAGTTATGTTACCTACATCTTAGTTAAATAGTATTTTTCGTAAATAACAAAGAACTAAAAGTAACAACACGAATGATTTATCTATCCCGAATGAAAAATCAACGTAACTATAACTACATCTCGTTGTTGCGTTAATTCCTTTTCTCTATTTTCATCCGAACAGACCTACCTGGCTCTATTATTTGGCAAATCATATTATCAACCGCTTGGCTTTTTACGTACATCCCGTAAACATCATTCCAATGACAAACAAACGAAACATACAGTATCGTATAGAGAGTTAAATTACCAGAGGGCTAGACAAAGGGAGTGGAATAAGGAGAAGCGGTGCCTCGAACAGAGACTAGTAAGTATAGCCGCGCTAAGTACCGACGGTGGGGGTGGTGTGGTGACGTTTCAACATCGCTTTAATTCAAACAGAGGGGAACTTGCTATTCTGTCGTCAACTGATACTATACCGAACACGACTAAACTCATCAGTATGACTGTTTAACTCCATACTGTATATTGTCCTACTAATATGATAAAGGCGAAAGTTTGTAAGTATGGATGTTTGTTACTCTTTCACGCAATAACTACTGAATGGATTTTAATGAAACTTTACAATAATCTTGCTTATACATCAGAATAACACATAGGATACTTTTTATCCCAAAATTCCCACGGGAACGGGAACTACGCGGGTGAAGCCGCGGGGCGCTGCTAGTCTATCTATAAATACTTTAGGACAAAAAATAAATGCTTTTAAATTATTGTTCACTGTCTTTGTGTGCTTGCATCATGTACAAAACTTTGTTATATGATAGTTCATATTCAAAGAATTTCTCTATAAATTACATTAGTTTTGCCTTCCGGGGCTATAAATAAATAAATTACTGACCCGTGAGCAGGCCACATATAGTTGGCATTGCTAAAAACAATTAGACCTTAGGTCGACACCGTCGACTGACGGCCTTTAGTGTCTGACCCTGGGATTTATTTGTCGTCATAGCAAAGCACGCCACGACTGGGAATTGGGTGTGCTTGAATTGGGATGGAAAATTGTTAGGGATGAGTGGTATTCTTTGTATCAAGATGGTTTCTTCGACACCACAACCGGTTAAAATTTCTGCCTCAATTATGTTAGGTTGTAGATTTATGACCTTTAATCGAGTACCATTGCACAGTTTAGGACCTTAATTACGAATAAGAATTATAGGAACACTGATTTTTAAATTTATTGTATGTGAGGGGTGTCCAGGAACATTTAATGAATACAGAAATTCTATCGGATACTTTGTGTATTCTTCTTGATCCATCATACTATTGATAGAGATATACTCTCGACTTCCTCCTTGAATACGTGACAGTATTTCATTATTTATTGCAACATTAGTTAAATAGTTAGGTATATGATTTTATAGACATACTAGCTGTACCCCGCGGTTTCACACGCATAGTTCCCGTTCCCGTTCCCATGGAAATTTCGGGATGAAAACTATTATTTGTCCTATTTTCAGACCTACTGAATATGCGCACAAAATTTCATGAGAATCGGTCAAGCCGTGTCGGAGGAGTATGGCAACGAAAACTGTGACACGAGAATTTTATATATTAGATATTTTTTATTATAGAAAAATAATTGTTTTTTAGTAATGATTACATATGATTAAAATAATTTTAACATCCGGTATAGAATTTGTTTGATTACATAGAGTATAACTTTGAAAAAGTCAACTAGGTATGTACGTGAAATAAATAAACCAATTTCCACGCGGACGAAGTCGCTGGTATCAGCTAGTAATAAATAAATCTAGTTACAATCTATGCTTATATATACATATGTACATCTATGTTTAAAAAGTGCCTTCCGGTTTAACCGTAATTATATCGGTTCACGGAAAAAATTGGGGTACAAAGTTTCTGTGCTATTTCAGAATGTATTTAATCTATCGTGGACCAAAACTTATCAGAATCTATTCAGCTGTTTCAGTGCGAAGAAGCAACATTGACTTTATAATATTAGTATTGATTGCGAATTTACATAATATACATTTAACTTACTTGTTGATCAAATAGAGACCAGAATATTGGCACAGGTAAATACAAATAGAGTATAGAGAAGACCACCTTCATATCTGACACTAATTTATCTCCATATTTTTCAATGGAATAGTCGAGCCAATGCGAAGAGAATTCGCCGTCAGTCTTCGGGCCGTACCTCAAGCGCTTCGAAAACGCGTGCTGAAATACAATATTAATAAAGTAATGACTCGAACCGAGAAAATTGTTCCTTTGAGAAAGTTACGAATAGAGAGGAAATATTCATTAATATTTTGTAGTATGCACTTAGGTAGCCGGGTACTTAATAACAGCTAAGTACTTAAGGCTTAAGAAAATATAGAAAAACATAGGTAGGCACGTAGGTTAATGTAATATGTATTGATTTAACCTATTTGAGTTTCATTTGGTTACTGAAATAAACTATTTGATACCGCATTTAGGTACCGCCGGGACCGAGTTGTTTCGGTTTGGTTTTGGGCCTAGCATAGCATGGCTTCAAAAGACCTGGACTTGTTAACCCGTGCGGTCAGACGTTTGTTTACAGACAAACAAGGCTGGACGGACGGCGAACTCGTGAAACGAGGGCCAGATCCCGGGAGATAGATACTCGCCTATTGATATTTGTGTACTACCGTACGTATACAAATCAGTTGGTGGAACTCGAACATGTATCTAGGGCATCAAAAACTACGCACACACAATACATACGTTTTACACGTTTTGTTCATTGTTTTGTATTTTATCATTGTACCTAATTAAAAAGGGAGAAAACCTCAAAGATATCACGGATAAAACAGCGTGCAGCACCTTGAGATTTAATAAAAGGGAACCTATACATACCTACTTATAAATTCGTCAATATTGGGTGGATTCTCAAATGAATAACAAAGGCAGGTTAATGAGAATATTATTATAAACAAAGAGATTATCTGCACTGCCCCTACATTTACCTATGTATGCAAGAAGCCTTTGTGATATCTCTTTGTTGGTGTTCGCGAACACAATAATACCTGCTTAGTAAGTACCCGAGATACCGACTTAATTACCTAGTACTTACCTACTACACAATATTATACTATATTATGTAAATTAAACGTGTAACAACAGCATTTGCTTAGCAATAACAATTACCTAAAATAAATATACTTATATAAAATAGTATTATTATAGTCTAGTCTGCAAGATTCCACTGCAAGATGAAGGTCTCTCTCTCTCTCTCTCTCACTGATGGTGATGATGAATCGCGAAGAATAGATGTAATCACCAAGCTTGCCCAATGCGTATTAGATCTCAATCTCAAACCGGAATCAGACTAAAAATTCTAGTAAAACGACTAGGCGCGCGTATTTCTAGAGGTATAAAATATGCACCTGACTGCCAAGCCCGAATTCCCGGATTCAATTACTGGGTCGTAGTAGACATGTTTTCCAAAATACAACAAATATATAAAATGAAAATATACCTACTCATTTAGTCGATATTTTATACAGGAAATATATTTTTATTAGTAAAATGGATGGGAGTGTGAAGTCAATCAGGTTTTATAAATGAACAAAAACTTACTTAATTAATAAAGCGTGAACTCTATCTGACGTTAAAATCCACTACAAAATTTTAACTAAATCACGGCAGAACTCTTGTGAAAATAAAAACCTTTCTGTTCCTACTCGCCGGCAAACAAGCGTTGAAAGCAATTTAATTCAATTTTCCGCGAAATATATTTTTTAAAAGCTTTCAATGGACAATAAATTATATTAAAAATATATAAAATATAAAATGCTCTTTAATATAATAAATGGAAAAGTTATATTTTAGGTTAAATCGAAGTTGTGTGTAGTAAAGTCAGATGAAAGTCGAATAAAAGAGTTACTTAGTTGAAATGAACTCTCAATTCTCTATCTAATATGAACCTTATAGGTATTTACATATTTTGAGAAAAACTAGACTCAAAAACATGCCCTTATGTTTTCCTTTAAAAAACTTACAAAAATGCTAGAGAGACCTAGAGCTTTTAAAATCCAAGGACCAAAACTTCCAAGACTTTACAATTGATTTTGATATCAAGGGACAGATGTTTGTCGTTTTTATCCACATTTTATGTACATATGTTTACAGTACATGTAATTCATCCTAATTCAGGGTAGGCCCGAGCCCCTCGGTGGGGACATATATGAGCTGATAATGATGAAGCATATTGTACTGTGTTCACCATCAAGTTTGGCATTAAATATCATAATTATTTATTCGTGTAAAGACGTATAATAGGGACCATCTTCGCGTATTCTGTAATTCATAAATTATTCACTCACCCAAGCACAACACACAAACTTCAAAGTAATATTATTTCGTGGTTGTTTTATTCTGTAACAAGGCTTCCCGGCAACGAATATTACTGGAAGACAATAACAGTAAATAAGTACGTACCTACTAACATTGTTATCTAGTATTTAATAGACAAAGGATATGCCTATAATACAAAATATTATATTAACTAAGTATTTATCTACTAACTCTCACATTAGTGAGAGTATTAACTCGTATTGTAAGTTTATTATGTACCTGAATGTGAGTATGTGTGGGTGTAGGCTTGTTTCTCCTAATATTTTTTATTCAAAAGATTACATGCATTATAGTGCATTCATTTGGCCGTGAGACAAAATGTAAACAAACCATGAAAAAGGTTATTTTGTATGTCATGTTTTATCAATAATACATAGAGTACTCCCTACTGACTACTTGATATTTAATTAATCTTTGAAATATAGAATATATAACATACTAGCTTTAGCCCTCAACTTCGTTCGCGTGTAATAATTATTTTAACACGCGACTTCATTTATGTAGAAGGTGAAAAAATAGTTATTCTGTGCCGCCGTGCACTAGCCGGGTCGCCTTGTCGTAGTAACTATTTAGTAATCTGTGGCCTTGATCATAATTTTGCTGTAATGTTATTTTAAAACTAAGATATCTTCTAAGATACTTATTGAAATCAAATCATGTAAAAGGCAAATGTCTTTTAGATTAAATACTTTTGCAATGTAAGCGCAAAAAATGTGTTTTTACGACATCACATTAGAAACTCCTAGATTTATCGGTGTTTCTCTACAATATCATGCATGTATTATACATATAAACTTTCCTCTGGTATCACTCTATTAAAAAAACCGCTACAAAATCCGTTGCGTAGTTTTAAAGATTTAAGCATACATAGGGACGGACAGACAGCGACAGCGACTTTGTTTTATAAGTACTATTTAGTAACCATAGATGAAGGATTGGTTGGATACCGCGATACCTGATGAGATACATATATTATTAATAGTTAGTCGCATGTTCACACTGCCAGCGAGTAACTACACACATCAAAAGTGTCTAGGGATCAAGCATTTTTATGCGGATTTCTTGAGATTGAGATGTGGCTTTGTAATAAATTTATGATTTTATAAATTTATATGGATCCTTTTTGGTGCATTTCATAATTTGAATCAGGAACTGTGAATCAAATTCGAGTAAAAGATGAAAATCAGCTGTCAATATTTTCCCTATAAAAACATACAACGCATTGAAGACATTATTAGTGCTACTGTTTCCCTACTACTGATTAAAACCAACGTTATTATGGAGCGGCGACGTCATTTAAGCAGGGAAGAAATGCTCAGAGCCGTGGGAATGATAGAAGCTGGTTCCCGGCAACGTACTGTGGCTTTAGCTCTGAATACAAGTCAGAGTGTTATCAGTCGACTTTGGACACGTTACCGAAGCACTGGTACCGTGGCTGAGCGCCATGGAGGACGGTATCGCTGCACCACACGGAGACAAGACCGATACATTCAAATCTTAACTCGAAGAGCTCCAACAATAACCGCCATGATGTTAGCCGTGCGGCTTCATCACTCTTCAGGGAACTTAATTAGCGACCAAACAGTCAGAAACCGCTTGCATGAAGTGAACCTTCATTCCCGAAGACCGCTACGGGTACCACCTATAGCAATGCACAATCGTAGTATTCGATATCAATGGGCTCTTGAACACAGAAATTGGGCAGAAGAACAATGGCGTTTCGTGTGCTTTTCTGATGAGTCTCGTTTTGGTATGAGACCGGATACAAGACGTATACGACACTGGAGAACCCCTGGACGCCAACAGCGATTAAAATCCTGCCAGGAAGTCCATCCTTATAGTGGTGGAACCATCATGGTATGGGCGGGTATTTGGATCGGCGGAAGAACTGAGTTGATTTGGATCAGAGGCAACCTCAACGCTCAAATTTATGCTGAGACGATTGTATCAGACGTCATCGTTCCTCTACAAGTGCAAATCGGTCCCTTATTTCAGTTAATGCATGATAATGCACGACCGCACACCGCAAGAGTTGTAAGACAGACTCTCGCCGCAGCTAACATCAATGTCCTGCCCTGGCCTGCTCAGTCGCCAGACTTGAACCCGATTGAGCATGCATGGGATATGCTACAGAGAAGAGCTCTGCCGAATATGGAGGGTATCCAGTCGCAAGAAGACCTTTTTTTGTTGTTGCAACGAACATGGGCGGCCATTCCACAGCGTGATTTGGATGAACTCATTTTGAGTATGCCAAACCGATGTTCTTGTGTTGTTAGTGTTCGCGGTAGAAACACGGATTATTAATTGTTTAAGTTACCCAATAAAATTTTAAAGAAAACTGTTATTTCAGTCTTTTTTTTCGAACTTTAATGTTAGTGGTTCAAATGTCAAAAATCCCTTTATTAGGAAAATGGCAAATTTCTTTATTAATGCAAAGGTGACTTGGTTTATCGTTACTGTGACAAACGAAAACACTTTATTTGATGAATCCTTAAAGAAAATTTTAATTAATATCAATCAGGAGAAAAGTTATTGCAAAAATATATGTTGATCCCTAGACACTTTTGATGTGTGTATTATGATCACGGATGAACAGTTCAGTTCATCCGTGATCATGGCGCTTGCAACAGCGTAGAAATATTGGAAACTCGAAATCACTACCTTTGAGCAATTGGTAGGGAATAAGACACTTTGGCCATAAAATACCTGGAAATTTAATGAAATACCGATAATGCGTCTCGGAGATTTTTTGTCGAAGCATATACAACAGCCCGAATCAAATGATTGACATACGTTACGCGCGTTTTTTAAAATATGCAAAATTAAATGTATTTTTTTATAATCTAACTGAGATATTTTCTTAATTTTTTTGCGGAAGAACATTCTACAGAGTCTTAGAAAACTACAAAAGAAAAAGCCAAATCGGTCTAGCCGTTCGCAAGTTATGACGTGATAACGGCAAACGGGTTTCATTTTTATATATATAGACTAGCGGCGCCCTACGGTTTCGCGTAGTTTTCGTTCCCGTAAGAATATGGGGATAAAATATGCTAAAGACCTTCCCACTGAATCACTCTATCTATTAAAATAAACCGCATCAAAATCCGTTGCGTAGTTATAAAGATCTAAGCATACATAGGGACATCAGGACATAGGGACATAGAAAGCTACTTTGTTGTATACTGTTTTTGATGATTACACGAAATTTGTTTCTTGAATTATTTTTACACAGTTTCACCACGCAAACTGACATTTTACTACGTATTATGTTCAAAATTTAATAAAACATTAGGAACATACGCCTCACAGACAGCTTGCAGTGTGACTGGCTTGGATACGCCGGGTATGTACGTGTAGTATTTGTTGCCGCATTTGACTACGTCGGCGATACCTACCAAACACAGCGAAACCAATTCATCATCTAAGGTAGTAATAGTAATGACGATGATAATTGACATTACTAAAACCTAAAAATGCTGTGAATCTCAAACTATGGATACATTTTAATACTACTAAATGAAGGTGAACAGTCATTTTAAGTAATGAAAGTAAAATTAATAGTTTTCGTATTTAGCCGGATTGTACCCGTCATTTTTACTCTTGATCAACGTTGACGTGAGTGTTTTCTTCCCGATTATATAGTAAAGTATATTGTAAATTTTTGATAATTCTTTGTTTAAAGTAATTATTGTATTATGTTTTATATTCAGTTATCGTTAAATTTCTGTTATCTGAAAGTTGATTTTGATGAAAATAAGTGAACCTGGTTCAAACAGCGCTTGCACTTTTACTTCGCCGAAGATCCAAACATACACCAAGGTGTTATTAATATACTTATTTAAATATGTAGAAGAGACTTGGCCAAAGATTCGTATCCCTACAAAAATTCTATTGTATATAACGACTTCACGAGCCTCCGTTTACCGATTTCTAAAAGAAAAAAAGGAAAATCCATGTTGGAGCTCTTCTTCTGAGGATCACCAATAAATAGTTGTTTATTTATTTTGTAGTAAAACAATTCAGGTGCTTACATGAATTGTTTTTACTTGTACTCAACTCATCCTGTTTATTACCTTTTTATTGATTTTTACACTAAACTAAATTACTTATAGACGACTTATCAAAGATGCCTACTTAGTCTTATTTTACTTTCATATTTATAACTCTAAAAAAACTATATATTTTTCGCCTAAATGAGCTAAAAGTTTGACAACCAGTATTTCTTTGTTTACATTTTGTCTCACGGCCAAATGAATAGACTATAGTAACCTAACCTAACCTAGTATTTATCTGTTCTAAATCTTAATATTAAGTATTATTTTATAAGAGAAAGTTTTGTTTGTGTGGGTGGAAAAGCGTTTACGAAGATAAGTTTCTTACTTCTTCATGCTCAAAAGGTTAAACGCATTTGAACGTTTGGTGTAGTACTTATTGTCTTGTCTGGATTAACACATAGGATACTTTTATACGAAAATTCCTCTAATTTATTAGATAAATGCTCCACGATTTCACCCGCAATTAGGGTAACAGAATAAACGCACACTGTTGTTTATATGCGACGTGGTCGTGATGGATGACTTGAAGTCACATTATAGAGGTCTAATTGCGGTAAATTGCTCACGTACAAGTACATTACACACAAATAAATAAATAAAAAAGCGTTTATTGCCGGGGGACACGTAAAAAGTACAAACAATATACATATAGAAATTACTAACCGATGGATAATAGCACAAGTAAGGCAGGAAAACCAAATCCTAGAGCATAACATGTGTCATCGCCGAAGCACATGACACTTCTCCTCAGAGCAGGCGTGATCACCATACCCATAAACCCGCCGAGATTCACCATGCAGTAGAAATTGGAGAAAAACTGTTGCAAACGCTGATTTTCCTCGGGCAAACGGAACTACATGACATAAAAATAAATGAATTATAAAATAATATGGTGAAAAATATTTCATGTTGTATCAATATACATTTCCAATTTGGTTTTCATGGGACCTAAGGACTTAAGTATAAGTAAGGTACTAACTAATAAAGAATACATTAAATAAGAAGTAGAAATAAGATGATACCGCGGGACACAGCTTATTGATATTAATTATACCTAATACCTAGGTATAAAAGTAACATATCACAAAACTTGATTTAACTGAAATAGAAAATAAATCCCATTGCGATTGCCGACTTAGAAGAACACTAATTGACGTTGCATTTAGACCGAGCCGAGTTTCCTCTTAACTTTACGAAGAATCAATAAAGTGTTACTTCCCCTAAGTGGATTAAAATAGACAAAGACAAAGATACCTGATCGCCCCCGAATGCAGCTACGCACGGCTTGATCCCGCCGGTGCCAGTAGCCACCAACGCCAGACCTGTCATTGAAGTAGTACTGGAACAAAAAACATTTACTTTTTACATATTCTACAATGTTATAACTTTCTACTAAGTTTTTTACTGTTACACAGGGAGACGACAACAATATAACATTAATGAAAACGCTAAGTGCTAGTTCATGGAAGTAGGTATTTAGGTACTTTATGCTTTCAGAGACTAAATAAAAATATTAAGTATTTCTGCGAAAAAGCACTTTTTACCGCTTTCATATACTGTCATATTGTCGTCGACAGCTTGCATTATAAATTTATAACATATAGGTAAGTACTTACATAGTAACATATAGGTACTATATACTATACCTATCCTGTTTCCTATTTTGAAATGAGTTTTACTCACGGGTACATAGAAAATATTTTATTTTTACGAAGCCGGCACATTACAAACACGTCGCTCACAGCGTTACGCATAAGTTGTATTAACTAAGTTATGGCACTCATACGTTTTAACTTACGTGGGTGGCAACATAAGCGGCGGTATAGCTGAACAGCATAAAAGTACAGTTCCCATTAAATATATGATAGAAAAATATAATATCACTCTGAAATTAAAAAAACATATTAGCTACCTTTAATAATAAATAACATTTAGGAACAAGCATCGAATAACAAGCAATTTATCTAGACTTTCATCGTACGCCAGTAAGTCTGTAATACAAGTAATCAATAAGATTAAAAGAAGCAATCATATTTCTTTAGATCCCTTTAATTACAGTTTATTCCTAATAGAATTCAAAACACATATCAACTTGGAAACGAAACGTCAGCGTATCAAATCCATACAGTATACGATACAGTATATTTGTATGAAACTCCCTACTACAACGCACATTTTATCAGAGTTGTAACGTAATCGCATCGCCTCGAGACAAACTACAACAGAAGGGCGATACTGTGACGAACCATTTTCTAGTTATATGAGCTATGACTTCGTGTAGATTTGTATATTGTGTGTATGAGTTGAGAGCAACCACTGCTTACACGTAAGTAGTTTGCACATCAAAGTAGGAATTATGCTACACTTTTTTACCCAATGTATTATACTAGTATTATAATGTTGATATAGAAGATTATTTTTTTATTTTTCTCCGCAATTTCGCCCGCGTAGTTTTGTACTGATTTTGTAGGAATTTTGGAATTAAAGTATCCTATATACTTATTACCCAACCCTATCAAACGTTGCAATAAACATCACTATCACTAATTGTAATATTATAGATTTGAGTTCACAATATTGTAAAATTAGCTGACTAAGAATATCATACAAAATACTCATACTCAGCCGACCACAAATGCTCTCGATACGTAGGAATAGAATAGAAGTAGCATTACTCACTTGTATCTTCCAAACAAATTATCAGCCAGCACTGCACCAACCAAAGGCATCATGTAACACATCATTATAAATATGTGATACACAACAGTGGCCGCGTTCTCATGGAGACACAGAACATTTCTCAAATAAAGCGACAGGATTGCTAATAACAAAAATAATTAAGTATAACTTCCACTGATACATTAAGAACCCTAGTCTATACATTAAGATTTAAACCAGACAAAAGATGCCTTTGCTGTGACTTCCGTTCCGATCGGAAGTTTCCTGGTTCGAGCCCCACCACGTACCATGTTTTCAATTTTGGAATTCATATATGTACGTTTATTCGGCGCTTTTACGGGGAAGGAAAACATCGTGATGAAACCTGCACAGTGCACACATCTGCGAAGAAATTCTAAGGCGTGTGTATGAAGTCGACCTACCCGCACTAGGCCAGCGTGGTTGAAAAAGACCTAATCACCCTAATTCAGGGTGATTAGGTACATATATGAGCTGACAATGATGAAATAAATATATGTGTAGTGTAGGCCCCACTGCCTCTTCAGTCCTACCCTAGGGCCTGGCAGACAAAGGCATGCCTCTCACTGATAAATTATGAGCGCAATGAAGAGATACAGGCATAATCACCACGCTTGCCCAATGCGTGTTGGTGAAATCAAACTCAGATCATGTTTGGGACATAATATCACAATAAGCCACTAAAAGGTAAATGAGGTCTGTTCCTCCTTATTATATTGCATTTACTAGGCATAGAATAGAAGTCATTAGACCCTGTCATTGGCCTTATCTCACCATCCCCTGTCCAAACGGGAACCGCGAACCGGTAAATCGTCCCGACAACACCTTCGTATAAAAAAAATCTAAGAAATATGATAGAAACAGTGCAGTACTGCAATGTTAACTAAGTACTCACTTCTTAAACCGCAAAAAGAAAATCTCTCGCAAAACTCCGTCGCAATAATACAAAATATTGATGTAGGATAAATCATAATCAATTAAATAAAATTTCTTAGAAGAAATTGCTCCAGGGGGAGCAAAAATCTTTGGAAAAATATAGCTGTTTATGACAATGAAACTGATGTTTGAAAAATATACTCGTAATTAATATAAATGAGAGCCGGTAAGATTTTCCCGTAATTCAATATAATATTTTTCAATATTACACGTTAGAATATTCGATAAAAATATCCTTTCTCGTTATTCTTGTTATCGATATTATACATTATTTTCTATACTTATTTTTATTTACGTTCAGCACGAGACATTGACTTGACGTTTAAACAAAGATCACAAAGTATTTGTTTGAACCACGTTTATACGGAGATCTTATTTGAAAATCCGTGGTCTCTTCATAAATATACTCTGTAAGTAGATTACATTTGTGTAAATTAAAATTAAAAAGCTTCTTGAAAATTAAAATCAAGCTAAATGCGATAAAATTAATAAAAAAAAAAAGGTAGCACTCCGGGAGTGCCGGCAGAATTCACTTCTGCCGGCACTCCCGGAGTTCACAACTTCAATATTAACGTTGTGTTTAATTATAAGTATAAAAGTACTATCATTTATGAGGTAGAATACAATGTTTGTTTCTTACTTCAGTTATCATAAACGTCACGTGATGCTGATCTTACGGTTTTTCGATCAGCATCCCGTGACCCTGACGCGAGTTTGAAAGTTTTTACCCATACAAAAAAAGTGCTCAGCGCCGCTAAAGAAGTTTTCACTTCAAAAATAATTCCTTATAACCTAATATTAGTTACTTAGTCCCGAAACTAATGCTACGGGTTCCATGACTGATGCTACAAGTCCCAAGACTGATGCTACGGGTTCCATGACTGATGCTACGAGTCCCAAGACTGATGCTACGAGTTCCATGACAGATGTTACGAGTTCCATGACAGATGTTACTACGAGTTCCATGACAGATGTTACGAGTTCCATGATAGACGCTACGAGTCTCGTGACTGATGCTACGAGTCCCGTGAGTGATGCTCCAAATACAAGTCGTTAGACTAATGCTACGAGTCCCAAGACTGATGTTACGAGTTCCATGACAGATGTTACGAGTTCCATGATAGATGCTACGTGTCCCTAGACTGATGTTACGAGTTCCATGACCGATGCTACGAGTTCCATGATAGACGCTACGAGTCTCGTGACTGATGCTACGAGTCCCATGAGTGATGCTTCAAATACTAGTCGTTAGACTGATGCTACGAGTCCTAAGACTGATGCTACGAGTTCCATGACAGATGTTACGAGTTCCATGATAGATGCTACGAGTCCCAAGACTAATATTACGAGTTCCATGACAGATGCTACGAGATCCGTGACTCATGCTACGAGTCTTAGTACTCCTGCCACGAGTCTCGTTACTGCGAGACCCGAGAATGATGCACGCCTTGATCTGTAACTAAAGCAGGGTGATAAGAGTGGAATTACCCTGGATATCATTGGTGTGAGACTTCTAGTCCTACTAATCGGTCTCACAAGTTACTTACACTTTACTTTCTACGGTTAGTACAGTCAGTTTTAGATAAAAGGTCTGACGCTGAATACCTATATAAATTGTAAGGTAGTAAGTAATTGATTTAAGTACAGATGCCTGCAGGCTAGGTATTGATCGCCAGTGTAATCAGGTTACGTAATTAAGCACACGGGCCAGGACTGATAGGATTATAGACACGGCAACAATAAAAACACCATTTACATCAAATACGTTACATCGATTTATTTTTAAAAACATTTATACAACACATACTTATAAGATTAAGGTATAAACTAAATATTGCCGCAAAACGGCAATTTCAAAAATGTTTTAGTTTGCGGTTTGGTACTCCAAACACAATTGGTGCTCATTATTACGTTGTCTTTATAAAATAGACAACAGCTGGGCGCACTCGGCCGAACTTAGTCCTTAGTAGTAAAATAAGTAAGTTTCCAGTACTGAGCTTAAGAGAAGTTCGGCCATGACACTAGCGGTACTAAGAAACTTTCCTAGCTGCCAGTTTACTTAGTGTCCTGACACATAAATAGATTATGGCTCGGCTAGAGATAGTGAACTGAAACCGGCAGCTCAGACACTTACAACAAGATTTACTCAGGGCAACTTTAAATCTACTGTGGACCAAGTTCGTCAAATACTCTTATTATTAAACAGTGTGGAATTTCCAGGCCACCTTGAAGCAATATAAATAAATTCAAAAGAAAACTTCATGCAAACATTTTTACATTAAGTTTTCCACATCTGGTAATGCAAGTATCAAATAGGCCGAAGGTTTTGTTTCTGTTTAAAAATGAAGATGTTTCTAATGAGGAAATTTGCCCTTCAGGTGACGTTATAAAATTCCATCCTGCATAACGCTAGTTCTCCTAAAATATTATATCCTAAAATCCAAAAATATTTAAATATCCTGCTATTATATTAAGAGTAGGGTAACTAAATATTGTGTATACATAAGTCTACTTATGTCACATTGATTCGATAGTATTGAAAAATTCACATATAGAATCGGTATCTTATTAATATTAATATATAGACATTTATAAATATGAAATCTATTCTACCAATACATGTATAAAACACACAAACTTATAAGTTCCCATACATGTTCCGACACATTCCTGAGGATCAATGACAAATAATATAAGTACATACTAAATATAAAACAAAAATATATTATGATTATGTGTACATTATATAAATTCCCTCAATACAGTCACCGTATTTTTAACACCGGCCTACTTTCAGCCTTAGATGAATGAGAAAAATATTATATATTTCTAAATCAATAATAAAATCATACATAATATACAGTGTTCAACTAAAACAGTACAAGGAAAACAACATCCATAGGAGACTAATAAAAAAGCTTCACTGAAAATAATGTAAAATTATTTAAATCTGTATGTTTGCCCCTATGGATAAAATTATCCCCTTACTTGATTTATAACTTTCAATATAAATAATAATTTTCCGATTGGCGACAAATTGTAACAAATAAAATGTATTTTAGTGAAAAAAAAAACAATAAACACCAGTCTGAAGTCTCTTTTACAGTCACTCCCTTTCTTAAACTATTGCACCTAAATAAGTATCTACCAACACATATGAAAATAAGCTTGAGTTTATTACAAAAGTGGTCAGTTAAGGACAGATAAACATTCGTTGTTTCCATACTCCCCCTTATAGGAGCGGATATCTAGTACAATACAGAAGATCGCTGTACATGTATGTATTGAATAATGTTATATTTGATTATACAATCGTATCTATTGTTTTATGAAATGCAACCAAGTCAAAAAGCATTTACGACGAATTACAATAACATTTTAGTTTCCCTGTTTTATATCAAGCTTTTTTCAAGCCTAAATCCACGAGACAAAAATAAAATACGAGAACACCAATTACACACATGTGTCGATATAACACATTTATCATTTTAAACGAAGACAAAAATACAACATTTAGGTTTCCATGATATTAAGTTTCCATCATATTAAGCTTCGTTGCTAATCTAAATACATTAGGAGTAGGAAGGAGGGGAGAGAATCTAGTCGGGAGGGACAAGGGGAGAGGAAAGGGGGACGGGAAGGGGGAGGGGAGTGAGCTCCGGCCCTCTCACTCACCGCACGAAACGCAGCAGCATCGGCCACTACATCACGCCGATATTCTGTGAGAGTGTGGTACTTCCTCGGTCGAGCTAGCCCGTGTTCGAACTGTGATGATAACAGTTGTGCTCTACCACTACAAAAACTGGGAGGGGTGGGTGTCATAATTGGAGTAGGTATGGATGGCAAGGGAGGTGTAATTGGGAGGCTGTGGGTATCGTAATTGGGGTGGGGTAATGATAAAGGAAGGTTAAGGTTTCGGTACAGAAAACTGATGCAGAAATTTGTGCAGCTGCTTAGGGCATTGCTTAAACGTATCCTCTGTTCATCCAAGCCCTGTAATAGTTGTGGACGTCGATCGACTTCCCTTGGGAGGGGAACGGGTTGAAGGACAGCGTGCGTTCCACAGTCGGGAGTTCCTGAAAAGGAAATAGTTTATGGCCCATTACAAAGTATTCGGCATCCTCTTAGCAAGATAATGCTTTATTTTTATGAGTCGGTTTTAAGTGTATACAAAGATTTGTTAAAAGTTTTGTTTTGTTGCAGACTTATTTCAAAACCGCATTCACCTGGTTGATTTGAGGGTAATGTGATTGTAATTGAGAATCCATTTTTTATTAGTTTTCGCTGGACAATTCTTGGGTTATAATAATAGCGATATCTTGTACGTATTTTCCATTAGTTTAAAATATGCTCGTAACTCTTCTACTTACTTTGTCAGCGAGCAACTCCGCCATCGGAGATATGATGCTCATATGACGCTTGATCTCGAGCGGAATTGAGCGGTATAGCCACATTGTTTGGCTGGCGAGTTCGTCGGCCTTCATCTGTAAAAACGATACAGATTAGATGTTTAACAATAGAATATATTATTTTAACAACTATATTTGCTATATACATTATCATTCCTTATTTTAATAATGAATCTATTCAATCAATCCATCATGTATAGGATAAAATTTTAATCGATTAAGAAGAAGATGAATAGTTACCCTGACGTGTTCGTGTTCATTGTAAGCGATGGCGACTTCGCAGGCGTTCCTTATGAGCCACTCCCACACGTTGGGTTCACGCCATTTGCCCGACACGAATTTGGAATAGAACTGCATCAGTTCCTTCAACTCATTTGTAGTTCTGTAAACAAATAACATACATTTAATCAGCATTCATTGAAAGGATCAAAACATGTGTCATTTCTGTAAATGTAATGTTCTGGTAAATATGATTAAAAATAATTTAATAGAGTTGGAAACTCAATTGTTGAATGAGTTACCTAACTCTCGATTATGTGTCAAAGTGCTTCCATAATCTCCATAAATAAATAACTTACTTCTGCGGGCACTCTTGGAAAAATTTGCATTCAGTAACAGTAGCATTGGTCTGATTGGTAGCCAAAAACAATTTGAGCACAACAAAAGGAAACTCCAGAATTGTGTCTTTTAGATTCCTATCAGCCTCCAACAGCAGATCTGAAAACAAAATCAATTGTAGTAGAGGAGGCTCTTTGAGGTAACTACTTCTTTGTCAATAACAAAGGAACAAAGGAATAACAATTGTATAGATAATCTTAGTTTTCTTATCAATAAATATAATGTATGCAAAAAACGAAATATGAAGATACAAACCTGCACTCTTAGCTTTAGTAGCGAGATGGAAGAGGGCCATGGATTGTGAATATCGCATGTTGAACAACCTCTTCGCTTCCCTCCTGTCCTTCCACTGGCGGTAGAGGTCGACCAGCCACTGGTGCTCGCGAGCCCTCAGCGCTATCGTGTCTATTATGAAGATCACGGCCAGCGGGTCTGAAGGGTCTATGTTGAGCATGAACTTGGCCATTTCCAGTGCAGTGCGGTGGCACGCCTTGTTTGTTATTACGTGAAGGTGTTTCAGCATCGCCACATGGAACGCTCGGTTCTCAACATATGTATACTCAAGGCGAACATTCTCCTGGAAAAGTTACAATTATTTAATATCTTCTATTCATAATGAAAACTTAAAACTAATTTCAAATCACTTACATCGCAGAAGTTGAATTTAGGATGGAAATATCCTTCCATGAAACATATTACAGATTCAATGCCCAAACAGGCGACATTATTGGCATCCATCATAAACAGTATGTCATTATTCTGAAAACAAAATTATATTAAATTAATAATTACATGTTTTACACCATAGGCCAAGAGAAATTAAACATGTTTATCCACACAAATGTTTGTCTTGACTGGTAATGGAACCTGTAACCACTGGCATGGCAGGCCGGGTCACAACTATCACTAATAACATTTTAACTACCTATCAACTAATACTATGTGTGTGTAGTGTACATACCTCAATAGAAGCTTCAACGGTTTCATCGGACAGAATGTGAACATCGGTTATGTTTGTTATGTCGTGATATTTGTCCCAAAGGTTTTCCAGGGTTTTAACCATGTGTCTAGCATAATCAGGCTTGTGTTCAAACTTGAAGTATTTGATTCCGTCAATAGTGTCGATCAAACTCATGCGTAATCCTACAAATAATCAAAGTATTAACACAATTGTTCAAAAGTTAGGCAATAAAATGTTTAAGGTTCCGTTGTTTATTACCTTTCACAGAAAACTTATGATCTGGTTTACGTTCAATAATCACACGACGTTTCAGACGCGCAGTACGCTGGCGGCGTCTGAAATATAACAGCTTTATGAAACAAACCACTTACATGATCATGATTCATGATTAACAACCTAAAACAAGTGATCGGATTCTTGGAGAAACTGAACTCGTACTAGAGGTAACCTCAGGCAAAATTAACGACGCCATTACGTCTTGCAGAAAACAGCCTGACTAATATGTAACATCCATTTGATATTGTAAATGTGAAAGTGGGAAGGTACGGATGTTATAGGTACATTTTCCTTTAACCAATAATCCATCAACACATTTTGGAGATCCCAAAACTCCTATAGGATAAGAACTACGCATATGTAAAACCGTGAGGCGCTGCTAGTATTATTTAGTACACACACTTCTTGAATTAACCTATTTTCAAAAAATATTGATTATCGTACCCTGTCTGTCCCTCGTCAGGTCCAAAGAGGCGGTTTAATTCAAAGTCAACATTCATATGCTTGTATTGTACTTGCAGTAAGCTAGGACCGGCTAGCTTTTTAATTTGTGGCTGTTCAACTGGCTTAGGTGGTTCACCCAGAATTCTGTTCACCTCGGCAACAACTTGATCAATTTCGTCGAGCTGTTGATAAATTTAAGTTAACACACAACAAATATATCAACTACTGATTTAAAAACCATAAATTTGAATGTCTGAGTAAGTTCTTATACTAAAGGATAAATAAAGGTTAAGACGCATTATTTATTCATACACATAACATATCCACATAATACAATACTCATACATATGTTACAGGAATAAATCTTATTTAGATGTATCTAAAAGCACAATAAAAATTATATTTAAATGTAGACTACTCTCATTTGACGCGATGTAATGAAAATCCATCCGCCATTTCATGGCGCGCGACATATTGATTATATTGCGACGTCATTTCATTTGTCGTAATTTTCTCCGCAAAACTTTTCACATATAGGTACCTATTTCACTAAAACCTACATTAAAGACAACAAATGATGAGCTGAACCCGAATCCGCCATATTGGAGTTGGAATGACGTCGCATGAATAACCAAACATTGTTATTGTTATTCAAACTACACCCGAATTTTTATCTCTCAATCTGGGTCAACTGCCAAAGGTGACTGTTTTTAAGTAGTCTGAATAGAAAGAATAAGATGAATAGAACTCCAATCTGATAACTTTGTTACAACCAAACTATTCAATTTTGGAGCCAGCTACACAAAGCCTAGTGATGTCATACCCTAAATCTATTTCCGCCCAACACATAATGTACCTACCATCCAGTAAACTGAGACAATAAATAAATGTACTTAATCAATTTTTTTTGTCAGAAACAAATACTTACATCCTTTTTGTGCTGAGCTTTGGCCAATGCTAATTTCTTTTGTTTGTTGTTCTTCTTTTTGTTTTTTTTCTTTGGTGCAGGAGCCGGCTCGTCTTTTGGATTTTCATTGTCTGAATGTTCAGTCCCCGAACTTATCACCAACTGTTAGACAAACATTAAAATTATTAAACTTATAAAACAATTTACCACCCTTATTAATTAAAGAAGTAATATCCCTGCTTTGTTCGCCGTGGTCAGGTAATCAATATACCTTTGCATTTCAAACACCAGGCCGTTGTAACTGTTGATAATGATATTGAGAAATAACCAAGATCCAATACCGACTAATAATAATATAAAACTATTGCCTGCACTATTAAAGTAATGTTTTAAAATAATTGCTTTCAGACAATCGCACTATGATGAGGGTGTGTCTACAAACAGCAACATTAAAATAATACCTAAAATACGAATTCTTACACAAATACCAATAAAAAAGATACATAACAATAAATTAAGAATAGTTTATTCATTATACCCCTTCATAAGTTGAGGCTGCAGCAGTGGTAGCAAAATGTGGCTCAAACTCCTCCAAGGTTTCTTCAGCAGGTTCATTTTTTCGAAGCTTCTCTCGATGCTTCCGTATGTTGCGTGTAGACATTGCGTTGCACGTAGATACTGCTAATCAAAAAGGCTTTTATTACATTATTCAAGCTTTTAAATCTCAAATAAACTGAAATCGCACTTAATCCACTATGGAAACGTAATAGGTACTGAAATTTTCCGCTCGTGTTCTATTAATAGACGCCCAGGGTACGGGGTGTAATTATTGATTTATTTCATAGCAAATTTTTCAGGGGTGGCGACTGGAGAGCCGGAGACAACATAATATAAAAGATAGGTAGGTATATAAGATTTATGCGGAGATCATTCAAGGACGTACAGTATTATTGTAATATCGAAGATTTAAAGTCAATAATAGAAATGAGAACATTTAAGAACACGCATGTACTATAAATTCATAAAAAGGCACCATTAAAATAACCAAAAAATCACGACACGATACGATACCTCTTCCTCGGCGCGACGACACAACACAACTAAATCAATCACCAACGTCAATTCACTCACCAAAACCACAGGATAAAAACATGTACAAGAAAGACAACCAAACAAAAAGCAACATGATATCCCGTTCACACTACTCCAATCCAGCGCTGGAATGCCACTGGAATAATGGGTACGGTCCATTTCAGCACATTCCAGTGACCGATGAAAATGAGCTGGAATGGCCCTATTCCAGTGACCAATCCAATCCAATAGACTGGAATGGTAGTCTATTCTTCATTCCAACGCCACTGGAACTCTGAACGGTCAATCCAGCGCAGTGCTGGATTTAATCGACTCACTGGAATGATGGATTGGAATAATGTGAACAGAGTTTAATAAAGCCGTGCATGTCACTCAGTCATTCCCTGTTTAATTTTATTGTCTGTGCTGTACTGCAGTGACATCGGTCAATCAATCTTTGAAACCGGCGGCGCGACGTTCAAACCGATAAATTATTATTAAAATATCATAATTTGTTGAATTATCTCACAGAGTAATTTGTGTAATATAGATTAATTTACCACTTTGTAATATCGCGAACTAGTATAAAGTTTTATAAAATTATAATAGTTTTGTTGCATACTAATAAATTAGTATTAGTAAACTAAAACTACCAATTTATTATTAGTTGTTTGCTTAAGTAGGTACCTGGTAGTACCTGCTTATTTTTGCTTAAATAAAGCTGTAGTGACGACTCCTAACATTTTCAAATTTCAAGTTATCAGTATTCTATACCTACTGATCGTTATTTATCACATCAAATACAATTTTTGCATCTGGCAGATTGTTTTCACTCAAAATGCAAACTAGTGTTAAGGTAAGTAAATATGATATTATTTCCATCTACCTACTCGTTTAAGCAGTTACAAAAATTAAATGTTTAGTCCCTGGTTCCCATATACACGGAGATACCTCAATACAGCCATTTTATATAGTTGAGACTGACTGTTTCATCACAAAGTTTAATGTTGTCTCTATCGACTTCGGATCGGAATGCTAATGAGTCACTGTTATTGACTGAAAGTGGTCGTAAGATTGTAAGTCATTGGCTATGCAGTTGTGTGATACAAAAGTATTGTGCTACTTTGGCTATAGAAAAGGTACAAGATTTATTATCATTCAGATTTTTCACCCTTAAAGTCTTGCATAGATTTTCGAGTATTGTGAAAGCGAGGCACCTTTTATTAATTAAGTACTTATAAGTACTTACTATAAGGATCTAAGTAATGACTAACGTTGCATACCTAATACCTATATTTATGTAAGTTTGTAATAAAACATTATTTTCAGTGGGAAGATGAGACACAAGCAATTTTTGTATGTCGATTTTGTAAAAAGTCGTTTTACAACGCTATTGCTCTTCAAAATCACAAAAATACCCAACATGATGGGGAAGCTTCAGGCAGTGACGCTGAGAGTCAGATACCGACTTATTGCGTCGATCAGGTGGTAACCCAATACGCGTACCTATAACATCAGTTATAACATCCTAAATATAAAATTCTCGTGTCACAATGTTCGTTCCCGTACTCCTCCGAAACAGCTTGACCGATTCTCATGAAATTTTGTGAGCATATTCAGTAGGTCTGAGAATTGACCAACATCTATTTTTCATCCTGAAATTCCCACGGGAACGGGAACGGGAACTACGCGTGTGAAACCACGGGGCACAGCTAGTAACATATAGATACTTTATTGAATTTGTAGAATGCTTTAAGTAAGCACAATATTCATGAAATATTTTATCCCTTCCATTTAGGATCACGGTGACTTTAAATTTATTCCTAATAATGAAGAGGTTTGCCCAAGTGGATTAATTACACGAACTTTTACTGAAGACACAACATTTGTAATTGTGAAAACTGAAGGGGAAAGCGTCGGTAAATCTCAAGCAATCCGTTTAAAGCCTAAACCACCCGTTGATTTGAGGTAATTTCGTCTATCTTTGCTCACACATTATTTGAAACATTTTAGAAATACCTACCTAGTTACTTAGTTAAGTACCTATATTTATACAGGGTGGCCCAAATAGAACGGTCAGTGAGGGGAAGTATAAAACTATAAGAGTTACAAAGATTTGTTCTTAGGAAACTTGTCATCGATTTTAGTAAAACTAAATGTAAATTTCAAGGGCAATACAAAAATGCCACCATGTCAATTTGATCAATATAATATGAAAACGATTAGTCCCACCGCAAAATTATTTTGATTGAATCAGAAGCATCTAGTTTCTATATCCTAATCCCCATATATTTGGCTAAAATCCACTTTGTGAATATCCGAAATAGCCCCTACAGCTTTTTATACCGTGACCCCGGAAAGTCCAAAATCATATTCCTAGTAAATAATTATGTGGTAACAGTTCTGTATACGTTCAGGGGCCCATTCACATGCACGTTTCCGTCTACACTACGACCAGAATTTCAATGTCGTCAGATTTTCTTCAACTGTTGTGACTACTCCCTGCATTATCGTGAAGAACATACGAAAAGGAGGAAAGCTGCCCTTCGGTGCCAAGTGTGCGAAAAGCGGTTAGACAGGGATTTTCCCACTGATTTTCCACTTTCAACTCAACTACAGGAAATTCATAAATTAACATTCTCTTGTCGTATCTGTGGCCAGATTTTCTTAAAGAGTTCGGAATATGATGAACATAATCGTATTGTTCACGCCAAAATGAAACCACATCAGTGTCCACTGTGTGCGAAACGTTTTACACAACAAGGAGGATTACAACAGCATATGCGCATGCATTCGGGTATTCGGCCATTTGCTTGTACTTACTGTCCCAAAGCATTCACCCAAAAAGCAGGGTTAGACCAGCACTTACGAACTCACACGAAGGTGAAGCCCTTTGGATGTGTGATATGCACTAAAAGGTTCTCACAGTCAGTGCATCTTCGTCAACATATGCGGACACATACTAATATTCAACCGTTCGAATGTTCCTTATGTGGAAGGAGCTTTAAACAAAGAAGTCATCTGAACTTCCACATGAAATCTCATGTCAGTGATGGAAGTTTGCCGATAGAAAGTTATGCTCAAGCACTCCAACAACAAAAGCACCTAGAGTTTTTAAGTTTGGCTTATTTACAGCCCGTTCAAGACGGAGAAATGATGTATTATTCCGCTGAGTTAGCATCGTCAGTTTTACCAGATAATTATTCCTATCCATCTGAACTTGTAAGCATTGCAAAATATTTGTGATAATTTCTAATAATACACCCACAGATTTTTGTGTAAATAGCTCTTAGTTTATATTTTTAAGTTTAATAAAAACAACATTTCTATACCTACTAAATAAAAACAATGTTTTATTTTCCTCTATATTTCAACGCATTTCAAAAAATGGAAGTCTCAAAGATGTAAGGATATATTATTATTATAGGTACAACGATTTTCTTTAAATCCCAACCTATATATAGAAACGAAGAGCCACTAGAAGAAGAATTATTGTAAAAATAATTAGCCAACAAACATTTTATATAATCCTTACTAATATTATAAATGCGAAAGTAACTCACTCTCTGTCTGTCTGTTACCTTTTCACGGCTAAACCACTGAACCGATTGGCTTGAAATTTGGTACAGGGGTAGCTTATGGTCCGGGAAAGGACATAGGCTACGTTTTATCCTGAAATTCCCACGGGATCGAAAACTACGCGGGTGAAACCGCGGGGCACAGCTAGTATTGTATAAGTACTTATATTATCTAATGTACTTACACAAATATTTGTATGTACTTACTTACTTATGTAATTTAAACCCGGTAAACTCGACAACTACTTACAATAATATTCTAGTTTTCTATAAAATATCTGCGGATGTTTTACTCTATATATTTTTCACCTTCGTGGCTCTTTGCAAAATGATATCTCTATCAATTTCATCTGTCTGTCTATGTCAGTGTCACGTTATTCCTAATCTAATTGTCAATTTCACTCATATTTCACTACATGTCAAAATATAATGTGATTTTGACGTTGCTTACAAATGTCATTAATTTACGAATTGGATTGGTTGGTCAAAAAATTATAAAATCAAATAAAACTATATTGAAGTGACCATTGGAATAAACGTGGAGGAGTTTTACTTGAAAAACTATTTTAATTTTACGTAATTGATTTAAAAAGTATCTATAAATCCTTGGAATATAATCATTTATATCTCAAAACTTCTATGAAGTGTGGAGTTTGTACAATAAATGCCCACGTAGCAAATCTGACGAAATAATTGACACTTCACGAACGAACTTTCGATCAGGTGATCGGAAATATTTCAAACTTTTTGAAATAATAAAGTAAAATAAGTTAATATTACATTTAAAAGTAGATGTTCATGGTATTGTGATATTTTAAAACGTATGAATAAGTATGGCAGGCTCCGCTCTGCGACGTTTAATGGCTGAATATAAACGTAAGTATTCTTTTCAACTTCTTAAAACTTAAAAATATCTCTAATTCTAACAGGTTGCTATAACAATAAATAGCTTAACTGCCTCACAGAATTGTAGGTTATTGACAAGTAGTAATATGACAGGCAAGTGCAATCAATAGAAAAATAAATATAAAATAATCATTATATTTCGAACATTATTCAATGTTACTCAGTAGATGTGGATTATTTATTGTTTTGTTCTACTGTCCCAAGCTTAAGAGTGACTAGACAATACACACAAGTATAATATTGTATAGTATTCATACATGTTTTTTAATATTTTCTTATTACAGAGTTGACTCTGAATCCACCGGAAGGTATCATAGCTGGTCCTGTTAATGAGGAAAACTTCTTCGAATGGGAAGCTCTTATTACGTAAGTAACTAGATTTGTTAGTTTCATTACATTGGGGAATTAATTAATACAACTAAGTGTTGTCAAGGTCATTCAACTAATTAACAAACTGTGAGGTATAAAGAATAGGTATTATTACACAAATGTTTAGTATGTATAGGAAAGGAATGTCATTTAAATTATTCACCAAAGCATTGTTTTCTTCTATATTTGGAAATATCAAACATATCTAGATTCAAGTCAAGGTATTATTTATACATTGTAACATATCTATTGAAAACAACTCAATTAATTGTTACCTAAATGATTGATTGACATCAGATTGGCTTTCAATTGTTTTTCATTGTTATTGTTAGGTCATCAATTCAATTTTAATTCATCTATAGGCTCCGACCCTACTGGTCCAATTAAAAAAAATATTTCACTATTTGAAAGCTACATTATCCCCGAGTGTCATAGGCTATATTATATTTAAAAAAAAATAGGGATCCTTACTAACACTCCAATAAGTAACCCAAGGTGTTAAAAAACCTCAAATATTCTTTATACAGTGTGTGCTGCAAAAACTATTAATGATAGAATAAAATAATGTACTACGACTTTGTAGAACACATCATTATCTACATAAAAAGTTGTCATTTGCCTAACTATTACAGTTAGGCCACAATAAGTGTTATTTTATTTTTAAAAAATATTAAAATGTCGCCGCTAGAAAAGCGGACTTTATTTGTGTCTCGGTATTAATCCTTATAAAAATAAATACTTACTTTTATTTCACTTTTTGAATTATTAAATTCGTACATTCCATTCGAAAGATATCACGAGTTATTATTACAAAAATTAAGTGGTCGCCGCGCGCCGCTCACCCTACTCAACGAGCTAGCTATGCGATGTACTTAGGCGCCACTGGGGCCTGGGTATATTTTATCCCGGTATGCCCATGGGAGCTGAGGACCGAGTGTGGTGGCGCGGCATGGAGAAGGCTTATATCCAGCAGTGGATGGTAACAGGCTGATGATGATGTTGATGATGCCTACGGGAAAGAGAACGAGGGTGAAACTGCGGGGCGCTGCTATAAAACTAGCTCAACATCCATATTACTGAGGTCAGAGGTAAAAATCCTACATATTGAGAGTCTTTACTAGTTTTTTTACCTTTAACTTATGTTATATTTTTACTATGATTTTTCTATTGTTACATGTTAATATTATATGAGCTGATGATGATGATGTTTCTATTGTTAATATTAATATATTTGATTGTAGCGGTCCAGAGGGAACATGCTTTGAAGGAGGTATATTCCCGGCCAAGCTGCTGTTTCCTCCCGATTATCCATTAAGTCCACCAAAGATGCAGTTTGTCTGTGAAATGTTCCATCCTAACAGTATGTATTGATATGAATTTGTCTTCTCAGTATGTTACTTGTATATGAACTCTATAATCCATACTAACACAACATCCAAGCAACTAACTCTATCTATGTAAAAAATTAAGTATACCTACATAATCAATACTGTAACATTTATTTTACAGAAAAATAAGCATTATGGACAATGTAAATAGTTTTGTTTTTATAGTTAATGAAGTGTGCAATTTTGCCAGCTAAGATTCTGTATCCTTTGAAATTTTAGGAATGTATTATATAATACAGGTAATGATTTCATTAAAATATATTCAGCAGCTTTTTTTCGTGACATAACCAAGCATGCGAGCTTTCGATTATGATGATATTTGGCGAAGTATTAACAGAATATGTAAATGTTCCAGTATATGTTGATGGGCGGGTATGTATCTCAATTTTGCATGCGCCCGGCGACGACCCAATGGGATACGAGAGCAGTGCGGAGCGATGGTCACCGGTCCAGAGCGTCGAGAAGATATTACTCTCAGTTGTCAGTATGTTAGCAGGTGAGGTTGAATTAATTAATATATAATCACACTTGAGTACTTCAGATTGTTTGTTTCAATGAGCAATTTGGAGTAAAAATGCTATTTGCAATATGTGTACCAAATAAAACGGCTTTTTAGTTTACCTAGAAGAAATATTATAATTATTTTACGTGGAGCGAATGCCATTAAACCATTAAAATACAGCCGAATCATTCAGCACGAATTCAATACATATTTTTTTGTTAAATTAAATTGAGTGCTCCATTCGTATCTAAGTATTGCCGATGATGTATCGAAACCCACGGCTTCGTAATAATTTTCAGAACCGAATGACGAAAGTGGAGCAAACGTTGATGCTGCCAAAATGTGGAGAGAAGACAGAGATCAATTCAATAAGATCGCCGAGAGACTCGTCAGAAAGACGTTAGGTCTCTCGCCATACTAATTTTATTTACTTACACATTTTACAAGGAGCATGTTAATTGTTAAGGCATTTTATTAATTATATAATATTTAGGTATAATGTTATATTGTTTGAAATCGCACCAAATAGCGAGTTAGAGCGCGCTTTAATCGATGTAGGAAACAAAATTTATGTGCCTTAATAAGTGAATAAAGTCCAATATGGTACTCATTTTGATAACTTTTTGCTCAATTATGCTAAATGGCAGACTTGGTGGTTTGAGTTGAAGTTTATTGGTTTTTACCAGCAACATAGATAACTATATTTTAAATACACCCCTATTTTGAAATTACGGGACTTATTAAAATCAGAATTTCTGTAGCAGTAACTGAGTCTATATACCCAATAAAAATATCAAAAATGATAGTCGATTACTTATCTTTAAAAAATACTATAGTTCATTCATTTGGCCGTGAGACAAAATGTAAACAAAGAAATACTGGTTGTCAAACTTTTAGCTCTTTTAGGCGAAAAATATATTGTTTTTTTAGAGTTATAAATATGAAAATAAAATAAGACCAAGTAGGCATCTTTGATAAGTCGTCTATAAGTAATTTAGTTTAGTGTAAAAATCAATAAAAAGGTAATAAACAGGATGAGTTGAGTACAAGTAAAAACAATTCATGTAAGTACTTACCTGAATTGTTTTACTACAAAATAAATAAACAACTATTTATTGGTGATCCTCAGAAGAAGAAGAGCTCCAACATGGATTTTCCTTTTTTTCTATTACAAATCGGTAAACGGAGGCTCGTGAAGCCGTTATATACAATAAATTTTTTGTAGGGATACGAATCTTTGGCCAAGTCTCTTCTACGTATTTAAATATATTAATAACACCTTGGTGTATGTTTGGATCTTCGGCGAAGTAAAAGTGCAAGCGCTGTTTGTACCAGGTACACTTATTTTCATCAAATCAACGTTCAGATAACAGAAATTTAACGATAACTGAATATAAAACATAATACAATAATTACTTTAGACAAAGAATTATCAAAAATTTACAATATACTTTACTATATAATCGGAAAGAAAACACTCACGTCAACAAGTTGATCAAGAGTAAAAATGACGGGTATAATCCGGCTAAATACGAAAACTATTAATTTTACTTTCATTACTTACAATGACTGTTCACCTTCATTTAGTAGTATTAAAATGTATCCATAGTTTGAGATTCACAGCATTTTTAGGTTTTAGTAATGTCAATTATCATCGTCATTACTATTACTACCTTAGATGAAGAATTGGTTTCGCTGTGTTTGGTAGGTATCGCCGACGTAGTCAAATGCGGCAACAAATACTACACGTACATACTCGGCGTATCCAAGCCAGTCACACTGCAAGCTGTCTGTGAGGCGTATGTTCCTAATGTTTTATTAAATTTTGAACATAATACGTAGTAAAATGTCAGTTTGCGTGGTGAAACTGTGTAAAAATAATACTTCAAGAAACAAATTTCGTGTAATCATCAAAAACAATATACAAAAAAGTAGCTTTCTATGTCCCTATGTCCTGATGTCCCTATGTATGCTTAGATCTTTATAACTACGCAACGGATTTTGATGCGGTTTATTTTAATAGATAGAGTGATTCAGTGGGAAGGTCTTAGCATATTTTATCCCCATATTCTTACGGGAACGAGAACTACGCGGGTGAAACCGCAGGGCGCCGCTTGTCTATATATATAAAAATGAAACCCGTTTGCCGTTATCACGTCATAACTTGCGAACGGCTAGACCGATTTGGCTTTTTCTTTTGTAGTTTTCTAAGATTCTGTAGAATGTTCTTACGCAAAAAAAATAAGAAAATATCTCAGTTAGATTATAAAAAAATACATTTAATTTTGCATATTTTAAAAAACGCGCGTAACGTATGTCAATCATTTGATTCGGGCTGTTGTATATACTTCGACAAAAAATCTCCGAGACGCATTATCAGTATTTCATTAAATTTCCAGGTATTTTATGGCCAAAGTGTCTTATTCCCTACCAATTGCTCAAAGGTAGTGATTTCCAGTTTCCAATATTTCTACGCTGTTGCAAGCGCCATGATCACGGATGAACTGAACTGTTCATCCGTGATCATAATAGTTACTCGCTGGCAGTGTGAACATGCGAGTAACTATTAATAATATTATGTATCTCATCAGGTATCGCGGTATCTAACCAATCTTTCATCTATGGTTACTAAATAGTACTTATAAAACAAAGTCGCTGTCGCTGTCTGTCCGTCCCTATGTATGCTTAAATCTTTAAAACTACGCAACGGATTTTGAAGCGGTTTTTTTAATAGAGTGATACCAGAGGAAAGTTTATATGTATAATACATGCATGATATTGTAGAGAAACACCGATAAATCTAGGGGTTTCTAATGTGATGTCATAAAAAACACATTTTTTGCGCTTACATTGCAAAAGTATTTAATCTAAAAGACATTTGCCTTTTACATGATTTGATTTCAATAAGTATCTTAGAAGATATCTTAGTTTTAAAATAACATTACAGCAAAATTATGATCAAGGCCACAGATTACTAAATAGTTACTACGACAAGGCGACCCGGCTAGTGCACGGCGGCACAGAATAACTATTTTTTCACCTTCTACATAAATGAAGTCGCGTGTTAAAATAATTATTACACGCGAACGAAGTTGAGGGCTAAAGCTAGTATGTTATATATTCTATATTTCAAAGATTAATTAAATATCAAGTAGTCAGTAGGGAGTAGTCTATGTATTATTGATAAAAAATGACATACAAAATAACCTTTTTCATGGTTTGTTTACATTTTGTCTCACCGCCAAATGAATAGATTATAAATAAATGCCGTATTACCAGACGGCACACTAGCTATCAAGTATTCTGTGACGGCTCGGGTCGATGACCGCGCTCAGCTGTGTATCGCAGCGTTCGCCTGTTGTTCGGTGTAGAATAACAATAAAATTCGGCGGAATTTTGAAAAACTTTGACTTATCATAACTTTTTAAATAAAAGTAAAAGATAAAAACTAACTCCACTATTATATTGTCACCCGTCGTTTTACATTAGCTGATTAAGTATCTCGAATTCAAAATATGGGTGTATAACACTAATATTGTGATAATTTCAACAAGAATAACAAAATAACTCTCATTATGTGAGCTTTAATTTACGACTCCCTTACTCAGCCCAAAGACTTGGATGGGTGTGTGATAACTATTTTTAAAACATGGCTCGGATTTACGATTACTAACACTCATTCATTACGCCACTATACTTAGGCATATCATCAATGAGTGAGAAACATTTGTTCGCAGCCAGCTGGGTCATGAGGCAGATACTTTTACATATATCTCATAGTTTTGATAATATTAGTACTTATACACATTTACAAGAACTAAAACCTAATAAACTTCTGTTCAAATCGCGTACAGGTCCATCTTGTGATCGACCGCACAAATAAAATGAACCGTATTTACTGTTAAAACCAGTATAAATTGCGCTCTGACTTACTCCATTTGTCGTGTGTTAAATAAGAATTCAACTGATTGAATGTAGACAAAATCTACACTTATACTGTCTAATCTACACTTAACATATATAGGTATTTACATTTAAAATGTTTGCCTAAGCAGGGATTTTAACCCAATACAATGCCGAACCGTCGAAGTGCTCTAAACCGACGGACAATTAGGAATGGGCCATACCCCAGCTGTTGAAAATCTCATGCTAAATTGGTAATATTAAAAGTAATTATACTCAAGTGTTTAAAACACGGTCTACATTCAATCGGTTAATTTAAAAACGTAATCTATCTAATTCTGTCGATAATGGTACAAGGAAAGTTGATAATAGTTTCAATTATAATTACTTATATACTTATTCTAATCGTGTTATGTGCACATTGTGCTTCGTACTCATGGCGGAGGCGGAGTTATGGGAGATAAAGTCCTCTGTCAGTACTCATGTGTATACAACACTTGTTTCCGTCCTACCAGCGCTTCGCCTCCGCTCTCAATGTGAAGCAATCAAATAATATGTATACAATCAACTATATACTCAATTCACTTATATTTTTATAATAACTTAGAAATTAGCGATGTTTATTATATATTTAAGCGTAGAATACTATAAGAGCGTATATTCCTTGGCACTGGACTGGTTGGGCTATAGATAAAGGTTAATCGTAGTGTAAGTTGTTTACTAGCGCTCATTTATAATACGAGCTTATTTTTAAATTGTGTTGTTTTAGGTACAGTTAACATGTAAAGTCGATTAACACATTAAAATATATCATATTTATGACTTTCCAAAAGCGAAATATATATTAATAAGAATAACTTTTACGAAAAGACTGATTGAAAATCAAGTGATAGCCATATTATAAAAACTATAACTTTGTTTTTGGAAAGTCATAGTTTACGTTGAATGTATCAATCGACTTTTGATGCTGACCGTCCGTACTATGTGTTATCGCCCCTATTAAGCTTTATGGGTTATATATTTTAAAGGTAGATGCTAAAAAAAACGTTAACTTAACCAATTCAATTATAAACTCTTGTTCAAAATTTTGAAATTATATTGTATTTATGATTATTTATTTGTTTAGATACAACGTAGAATTCATTTTAATTGTAAAATTGTGATTTTTTATCATTATGCTATTCAAATGTAAGTACTTATTATTATTATCTTTCGACTTCTAAGTATATATTATTTACTTCCACACTTAGCTACACTTGCGCGTAATTTTAAATTAATTAGGAGTATATAATTACTTAGATTCGACAAAAATTTAGACGCGTTAATTTAGTAACAGCCTTATTAGTTGTATTAGACATTAAGTGATAGCTCAAGATAGGTCTTTTCACCGGACAATATATAATTAAATAAGCTTTTACGGCGCACTTATCTAACTTAACTACTAGCCACACGTTTGTGCTTTAAATAACGTATATTATTACCTTTTGTGCATTCAAATTCTAGTTTATTATTAACATTAAGGCGCGGGTCCACAGCAGTATGCAATGCACGTAGCCACGTTAGGGTTCGTGGTCCATACACGTGGATTCACAATTAGTAGTGCACGCAATGTTCATGATAATAATTAATGGACGCGTTTGGCAGGAACTAAGATATTTATTCGTAGAATGCCAGAATTTGGACAAAACTAAAAGCGTGGGCAAGATTGTCCAGTATGGTCAGATAATTTAATGTCAGTTATATTAAAAACTAAATACTAAGATCTTAGGTGAGTGAAATACGCCAAATCTCGCGTGCACCACACGTGTGTGGATCACGAACCCACGCAGGTTACGTGACAAACTCGCAAGTGGGGTCTGGTACAGTTATGCAAGTGTAAAAGTACCATTGCATGTATTTTATTAAAAATCTTTTAAAAACGAAGTTAGTTATTAATTCGAAAATATTCCAAACAATTTTAAATTTAATTCTCATTTTAAAAAAGTAATATAGCAATTATATTGTATTCAATAAATTAAAATATTAAATATTTAAAATTTATCGTAAAATATAAAAGCAATAATTCGAAATCATATAGTGATATAATGTGAATATATTATGTAATTTATATTATAAATAAAATTATATTATTAAAAAGGGAAAATGTTTTATTTAACAACCACTTTTCTATTTTACACAAAGTACTTTCACGATGACGAGGGTGGTACAAATAAATAAAGTTAATAGAGAAACAAAATTGCATTAGACTACCATTTAATCTTCATAAACAAGTAGTTACATTTAATCATATTGTAAGTAGATAACATATACTTATTAAATAACTCTCGTGCAATACGTAAGTAACCTTTGATAAATAAAATTTTAGTGCAACAATTTATAAAGTTTTATAGAAATTATATATTTCATTAATTCATTGTTCGCAGAAACAAGAAGTATGAGAAAGAGGTTTTGATAATCTGCAAATAGAAATATTATTGTTAACAAAGAAACTTGTATAATAATGTTATGAATATCTTTCAATACTGTACTAGCATATTAATTAGTTGAATCATCAGAGTCATGCCGTTAGCTCTTAGGATTTGCAAGTGGCAATAAACAGGCCATAGTTCAAAGATTTGTTAACCGAATTGGTAAAAAAGATTTCGAGTGGCCACCTCGAAAAGCCATAAAAATTTTTAGGGTACCCAAACTAACTAGTAAGGCCCCTGACATTAAACATAAGGTAGATGGAAATAGCAAGGTGCCGTCCATGATAAGAAGGTTCTTAATGGCTTTTGGTCAGGAGAAGACAAATTTTGAAATGGTTCCCATGAATCTTAAGAATTTATTATAGGCCTCCCTGTAGAAAGACTGACGTCATGGAACAAATGAAAACTTATGTCAAAGTGATGTTGATATTCTATATGAGTGGTTTTTAT
This sequence comes from Timandra comae, assembly GCA_958496195.1. Taxonomy (NCBI): domain Eukaryota; kingdom Metazoa; phylum Arthropoda; class Insecta; order Lepidoptera; family Geometridae; genus Timandra; species Timandra comae. The sequence goes on along the minus strand of OY292353.1, from coordinate 8,340,011 downwards.
TCATCAGTATACGGATAATGGTAAGTACCCCTGTAATATTGGTAGTTACAAAGTGAGCATTATCAATGGAGGTTAGCGCATTAACCTTTTATCTGACTTACTCTTCCAGCTGTTGATAAGTATACATCATCATAATTATTTTTATTTAACTAACGTGGCTGAAACTAGTCCAGTGATTCGACTTAAATCGGTGCGTACGCATTACCCTTGCAGAACAATGATATAATTATAGATAGTTCACTAGTAGACAAACATAGACTTACTTTAGCCATGGTAGTGACGCCGACTTCGGTGAAACCTAAAGCTTTCAAATGTATTGGTTCTTGAACTTCCGTCAGGAATATTAGTACAATCTTTTTACAACTCTCGTCCATACATTCCCACGGCAAGTTGTAAACTTTATCCTTAATTTCCTCGCTCTAAAAGTTTATAGAATTATTTAGGTAAGTTTTTTTAACATAATCATTCACTACATCATCTCATTATATGTAGTCACCGACCCCTTACTAAGCTCAAAGCTTGTATCTAAGGTATCAGAAACTACGCACACACGCTTCACACACCCAGACCGAGACAAACATTTGTGGTTCACACAAACATTCACCCCGCACGGGAATCGAATCCGCAACCTTACGGATGGCAGTCCGTCATGGTGACCACTCTGCCATCGAGGTTATTATTTTGATTTACCTGTATTAAAGTTCGTAAGTAAACACTTATTTTTAAGTAGGAATTTGAGTTTAATAGTTACCAATTAAATTGTATTAGCTACTTATTATATTAAATTTTGAATAATATATCTAGTCGTTAGGTACTCACCACAATGCCAATACTTTCAAAAATAATTGATAATTGAATCAGTAGTTGAAATTCAGTTGCCGCTAGAAACCCATAACTCATAATGGCTTCTACAGTCTGTATAAAATATTACATTTGAATTAAGTATTTTAATTAAAATAGTCAAAATCCATTCCATGACGAAAGGTACAAAAAACTTCCTATGTGGTATCGGATTTTGTTTGAATTTGATTGGAATCAGACTCCTGCTTGTGCAGGTCTTGTGCAGGTAGATGATGATAAATCTTTACCATTGGTGAAACTTCCAGCAAAAGCAAACACCCGCTAATTTGATGGAAACCGTAGAAAATAAATAATGTGAATCCAAATACGTCTGACATGGTTTTAGTGAAACTGAAAAAAATACCAGGATTTTGAACATGAGGGATTGTAAATATTGATCAAGTATTTTAGATGAAGCTTGGTTCTAATATGATCTTACCCAATAATCATAGAATGGTAACTAATGATGTCTTTCAGTTCAGTTTTAACATTATTTATTTCTTCGCTGTTAAAGTAACGTGGCTGACTGGTCATCCTAGTTTTTTGGCTCTCACTTTTCGGCCTCGGGAAACTATCTAATTTATGAAGCAATATTTTTATATGTCCCCATACTTGAATTACCATGAGAGATATCAATAGATCCATTATAATTAAGTATAATGCACACACGAACGATACGGACCTGTGGAAAACACATGAATAAGTAGAATTCGTGAACTGTTAAAATGGATTTTGGATGCACCATTTTCCAATCTAAAGGCTGCTACTAAGCTATAGCCGATGTATATATATCTAATAAGTATACGTTATATTTACTTATTGATAATATATTACTTACTTACCTTAGAACTATGTCTTGGCCCAGCCAGTATTAGGATTTGAAATAGGGGAGAGTGGTCTCCCCTCTTTCAAATCCTAATCCTTTTAAATCTCAAGAGGCAAAGCACTTGTGACTCTTCTAAGATACACGTGGTCATGGGACAGTTCGTTTGCCTCTATATCTTAAAAATATACTCAGTGATTTTACATATAATACTTGCCAGTTATAAATAGCAGCGGCAATATACCCTTTCAAATCAGTAGCTGCATTCCATGGATACGCATAGTACAGTGAAAGTACAAATGTATTGTTCCCAATATCATTATGTTTCCCAAACATCCCTCTACTGTAGTTGGTGTACACAGAAGATAAGTTGAACATTGTAGTACCAACCACTGTGACACCTATGTAGTACATTGAAAGTATATGGGAAATAGTATGGACTCTTGCATGCATCTGAAATTAGCAAATTGTTGAATATTCATAATACCTTTATGCTTCGGATATCGGAAGTACTTACCTAAGTTCCGGGTTGGATACGTGCGTGCGTGCTACGATATTTTATACTTACGAATTTAATACGATTAGATACTTACCGCTGATGCGTATTCTGATTTATTTCTAAAATAGAAAAGATGAAACTCTAAGAAAAACTTCTTCATCAGACGAGCATAACCGACATTCAAAGGTATGGTCATGCATCTTGACTGCGAATTAAAAAATAAAACACATTTAACTCGGTAAGTAAATTAAGTTCTAAACATTTTCAAAAACACCGTCTTACATGCTGCCAAAGCAAGTGTGCAATCGTCGTCGTTGGATTGTATGCTTGAGTTTGAATTAAATATAAAATTCATTCAAAAAATACTAACCATACTCGTCAACATAAGAAATATGGTGAGATACATAAGACCAGTATCAAAGAATGTTAAAACATTAAAGTTTCTGTATAAGTATAAGAAGTTGAGATACAACGAGACCCAGTAGTACACGTAGATGGAATATAACAATATCTTTCTCCCTTTATTTACTTTGTCCGAATCTAGACTCGGCCATAGTGCGGCACACTGAATTAGACCCCTGATTATTTTAATGTGACGATAATCCATAGGGCTCTTGATGTTTCTGTAAAGTTAACAAGTGATCTAAGATATATGAGGTTTAAAAAAGACGATTTGTACTGATAGGCTTATTACCAATTTTATAAATAGAGGGGAGAGGGAGAGAGACAAACAAAACTTCTGTTTTTTCTTTTTATAGCTTTCTAGCAGTGCCCCGCGGTTTTACCCGCATAGTTCCCGATCCCGTGGGAATTTTGGGATAAAACATAGCCTACGTCCTTCCTTGGTCCATAAGCTACCCCTGTACTAAAATTCAAGTCAATCGTTCAGTAGTTTAGCCGTGAAAAGGTAACACAGACAAGAGTTACTTTCGCATTTATAATATTAATACCCATATAAGGATAAGGATTTTCTAGATTGGTGGTAATAAGTACTTACATAACCGGACTATCTTGAAATATCATTTTTACTGGGACTATAGAACTGATTAGACTACGAGACTGTTTTTTCAGTGACCCAGAGAAACAATGCACCACCTCTCATATATGCTTAGGTATTCATATAACTCATAGATGCGATAATCACTTGTAATTATCTTTTCAGCCTTTCTAGCCTCTAATTATAATAACGTTGTTATGTTCGCTTTGTAAAGCCGTTATATCTATAATTAATGTAAGTATAGACTAGATACCTACAGATATTTATACTTATTACTATAGGTACAATATTTTATTGATGGTGCGTACTACGGTTTTACTTTTTTGACGGCTGAGTTCTGGTCCTCAAAAAAATATGTGCCGGCGCCGGCGAAGGCGCGCAAGGTAGAAAAAGGAACAAAACTTTATACCTAGGTATAAGTAGAAATCTTTCCAATAGTTTTAAAGTATGGTAGATAATATTTACCTAAGTTGTATTATCCAATTAAGTACTTACGAACAAAAATAAGTTCATTTTTTTCTCTAAGTAAGTACTTACCTACTTATAAGTTATCAGTCCACATAAAGATAATAGGTAAGTACAAACTTACATGTTAATTAGCCCCCACTGTAGAAAACTCAAAGGGCTTTTGGTCTCTAGTGGTTAACAAGTATAAGTAGGTGGAAACACAGGGGGTGTTCTTTGAACTACTCAATTACTAGCCTTGTCTATCAATCAATCTATTTAAGTACTTACTTACTCACCTACCTACTTATTTAATTTCACATTATTTTATACATTCTATTATATTTTTTACCTTGAATAAAAGTTCTCTTGTAAAGGAAATAGGGCAAAAAATGGAAGGATTCCTGTGGTTATGTAATGAAGGGTTCTTCCTGCCAGAATGACAAGGCCTACCTACCCGCTAAAAACTCAGCGGCTTCCGTCCATGTTACATTGAGATATCATAAGATCTTACATTCGATTTCTACCACGGCACTTCAACTTGGACCCGCACCAAGGCAGGTCACTTTCCTAAAGGGTACCCCCGTGAGTGTACCCGGGTACCTTTCAAGAAAGTGCAGTGCCTACAAACGCCTAGGAGAGTAGGGTCGACCTAGCGCCTAAAGCTACCCTCCTGACGGAGGCACCTATTTTATATAGGTACTTAGCTTTTGTTAAAAATCTGCCTGCATTAGATTCAATCAAAATTATCATTAATGAGATTTTTATCTAAATAATCACTCCGCTTCGCCACATCAAGCATGCAGCGTGTTGGTAGGTCGGCAGTGGTTGAGAAGCAAGGGAATGGAGAAACTATGGCGAAGTTTCCATCACTACATAGTATAAAACAAAGTCGCTTTCTCTGTCCCTATGTATGCTTAGATCTTTAAAACTACGCAACGGATTTTGATGCGGTTTTTTTTTAATGAATTTAATGAATAATTAGTATATTTTTATCTCCGCATTCTCACGGGAGTGGGAACTACGCGGGTGATTCCGCAGGGCGCTGCTAGTTTTTTATAAGTAGGTAATGATGATTGCAAATAGGTAATGATGATAAAAATGATAACTGTCAGACGCAACTACTTTAATAGCTTCAGAAAATCAACAGATACACGATGAATACCTATACTTTTCAAGGGATTTCCATAGATTTCTGAGGATTCCACCATCAACCTTACACACCACCAACAACCTCCTCCTTTTTTAAGTCGGTTAAAAACAGTGGCGTAGCTGGGTGGCACCTGGGGCGGATTTGTATAGGTGTCACCCTAAACTCAAGCAATTAATAATCCAATTGCAGGGACGGGTGTCATGCATGTAGGATAAAAGATAGACATATGCTGTTGCGTACTTTTTTTAGAACTTTTAAAGGGGACCATTTTCGTCATACATTATTTTAGCGAAACTTTAACCGTTTACACGGCGGTGAAAGTCTCAAAAGGAACAAAAAATCCCCGATTTTGACACATTATTTATTGGTGCTGCGCTTGTATTAGCCTTAGCGTGATGTTATCAGGGCCGAGCCGACCTCCCACAGCGCCTGTGTGCGAAACCTATGAAGCGCCTCTTTTTTTCACAAATCTTCACGACCACGGTCCGGGGGGGGGGGGGGGCTGTCCAGCGCCCCCCTTACTTTGCGCTCTTGAGATTAAAAACGGCTTTTACCCCCAGATATCGAAAATTAAAAACATACGAGGTGGGGGATGTTGTATGATGATTTGTGATTTCAAAACATCATCACACTTAGTGCACACGATGTTCTAAATTCAAATTTACTTTAACCTCTAGAGCGCAAAAACGACTTTTACTCCCAGTTATCGAAAAAGCCTTGGGTCCTGCACGGCCTGTCACAGCGACCCCGATACTTTCCACTCTTGAGATTAAAATCGACTTTTACCCCCAGATATCGGGGATTAAAAACATACTTTCCGAGCTAGTGGGATGAAAATTATATTATTTCCACTCTTATCGCTTCTCTGTTTGCGAAATAATAATAATAATAATAATAATAATAATAATTTATTGATAACCAAGAGACACAACGATCGTTTACATAGATGTTTGTTTCTTAATCTAGGTTATATAAGTGATACAGATTATAATTTATGACCCCTGACCCTGAAACTAGTGAAAACTGTTTTATCAGAGTCAGTGATACCTCGATAATATTGAGTCTAGATTAAATTACATGACATGATGCTATAGATAGATGATCTAGTGATTTACAAATAAAAATTACAGAACAAAAATATATATATTTTAAAAAGAATAAAATTAACAAGCTACTAACAATAAAAAGAAACAAAACTGTTTTTGTGTATGAGTTACTAAGTGTACTTGTATAGTATGTGTGGGTAAATAATGTTGAGGAATGTATGTGTGTGTGTATGAATGAGGATGTGTGAGAGTGTAATATTATTTAAGTAGATTTTCAGTTTCTGTGTACGACATTTTTAACAGACAATCAGTAGTTTTCTTTTTTACTTCAAAGTTACTAAGAGTATAAATGGACGTCAACTTATGTATTTTGTTGTAAAGTTTCGCAGAGAGAGCTTCATATTGATGTTTTGCAAATGCCGTTTTACAAGGTACGGTCGAGCATACGTAGCCGTGCGCTTGCCGTCTGTTTAGGATAGACCGATCAAGTGGCAAGAAAGAGTGTTTACGTAGAACGCTGCGTACAATGAATAATTGTCGCACTGTCAATACTTCGCACTCACTATACAGCAATTTTGTTGGGTATCGTATATTTTTACGGTTCATGATCTTAAGAATAGCCCTTTGAACCCTTTCTAGATTTAACATGACAGTCGGTCTAGCTCCACCCCAGATGGGAATGCAGTAAGTCAGAACCGACTGACATAGGGCAAGGTAGACAGTTTTAATGACATCGGGTCCGGCAGAGTTTCTTAATTTCTTAAAAATATAAATTAGTTTCCTCAATCTAGATTTTAGTGATTCGATCTGTGAGTGCCATTTTAGATTAGTATCAATATGGATACCTAGATACTTAATTGAGGAAACAACTTTAGGTGACAAACAGCCACAATTTGACGATGGAGAAAGGCAGGTATGGGCAACAATATGTGATTCATTTGATGTTGGACAAGAAGCAGATGTTAAAGAAAAGGGGAGTATTTGTGTTTTTTGGATGTTCAGAGTTAGAAAATGGGAGGCAAGCCAGTTGCACACGATTACAAGAGCATCTTGAGCATGTTTATTTGCACTTTTCCAGTCATTGCCATAGACTAGAAGAACGGTATCGTCGGCATAGGCAATAATCCTGCAGTTTGGTATCTTGAGGTTGCATAAGTCGTTGACATATAACTGGAAGAGCGTGGGTCCTAATATGCTGCCCTGCGGGACTCCGTAGTCGATTGCTAATGTTTCGCTAGTGTAGGAATCGATTCGTACACATTGTCGACGTTCACTAAGATAGCTCTGAAACATAGCTAGCTCTCTTCCCCGAATACCATTCCTCTCCAGCTTCTGTATAAGAATAGGGATTGACACTGTGTCGAAGGCCTTGGAGAGATCAAGAAAGATACCAAAGCACTTCTTTTTATCATCAAGTTTGTTTACTATTTCATGAGTAAGGCTTTCAATAGCATCTTCAGTAGAAGTGCCTGATTTGAATCCAAATTGATTTTTAGCGACTATGTTGTATTTGTCCAAAAAATTTACCAAACCGTTTCCAAGAATCCTCTCCAAGATCTTCGACAACACTGGTAAAACCGATATGGGTCTATAATTGGTAACGTCGCACTTATCTCCCTGCTTATAAATGGGACTGACCAGGGCTTTTTTCATTGCGTTCGGAAAGACACCAGAAGAGATCGATAGGTTGCATACATGTGTAATAGGCGGTACCAAGACATTTCTGGAGGCTTTGATTATAGAAGGAGTAATTCTATCACATCCCGGAGCACAACCATCACGTAAACCGCATATTATTCTTTCCACTTCAGAACAATCTACTTCTAGTAGAGCCAGAGAATTGATTTGGGCTGTTGTAGTAGACGGTTGGGCAGAAGATACTGGTTGTATCTTGTCCGCCAGGGATTTTGCTACATTTACGAAGTATTCGTTTATTAAGTTGACGGCTACACAAGGATCATTGTCTGTTTTGAGGAGGTCGTAAGGGGGTACTACTTGTCTATTTGTGTTAGTAACGTTTTTGATCACATTCCACATTTGTTTAGGATTATTACTTGCTTTTTTGAATTCGTTTCTTTCATATTCTCTTTTAAGTTTCCGGAGTAAATTATTTAAGAAATTCCTATATCTTTTGTACGTGATATTTAGTATGGAGTTGTCAGGATGTGTTCGTGTCTTTTTATGCATTTTGTCCCTGTTTCTCATGCATCGGAGTAGTCCTGGTGTTATCCAGGGCTTGAAGATTCTTTTTTTGCGTGAAGTCGTGTTTATAGTAGTATTTGTGTTTATTATACTAGTAATTATGGACACAAGTTTATCGGCCGCTACATTAGCATCTGAAGAACACATAACCGTCGAGAAATCAGTACTATCGAGTGAAGCCCGAACAGCATCATGATCAACCTTGTAAATAGTCCTATGTACAAATTTAGGAACCTTTGGTTGCGCCACGTCAATACACAGCATAATGGGTAAATGATCAGTTATTGGTGAATCAAAAATAAATGTTTTTGCTAAGGAGTTAGTTTTCAAGAGAATGTGGTCTAAACAGTTACTCATTCTTGTTGGATATGTATGTGCGGGTAATAATCCAAGAGTCGCAATATAATTAAGGTAAGTATCTGAGCATCTATCTATGTTATTTATTTTTATATCTATATTAATGTCCCCGATAAGAGCAATATTAGAGAATTTATTTATAGTGGACATTAAGTTTGTTAAGGAATTAAGGAAATTGTCTATATTAGAGTAAGATGGAGAGCGGTAAATGCCTATAAGTGCTAGATTTTCTCCTAAGGTACAGACAAGGCAATTTCCATCTTCAAAGCTCGGTTCCCACACTTTAACCTCTAAGTCCTGCTTTGTATATAATACCACTCCGTCATTTTGAAGTTTGTTATTGCATGTGCTAAAAGAAGAGTAACCATCCAGTCGCGGAATTTGCTGCGTTTTTTTCAACCAACACTCACTTAAAATTATAAAATCCATATTTAGATTTAGCATGCCAAGAAAGACAACAAACTGGTCAAAGTTCCTGTTTATGCTTCTAATATTTAAATGTAAACATTTCAAGTGCTTAGCCGACGTACCTAATAGTGTGACGCATTGATGCGGTAAGCATTGATATGAGTTTGCAATATTAAACTGGTCCAATTCAATGTTTACTTGATTAATGTTAGTCATTACTAAAATAAATTATAGCATAAAATAATATTGGTACTTTAAGAGGGCTGAATAAATTAACTATTAGGTACCTTTTTTGAAGTGCATAGGTATATAGTGGATAGTGTGTGAATTTTGTGTTATAAGTGTGTATATTGTTTGTTATTAGTGAATATGAGTGGGAGTTGTGGAATGTTTTATTAAATGTGTTGTATAGCGTTGAAATTACATACATTTTATGCTTGTTAATATAATAAAAAAATGAAAGGTTATTATTTGAACTTACAATAAATATAGAAAAAATAACTAAGTTTGTAAACAAAAAAAATATGTAAAAAAATAAGAAATCAGTAAAAAAATAAGCTAGGTAACCAGTTAGTCATTTAGTTTGCTGGAGGTCACGCAGGCACTGGGTAGACTTAATCAGGATTTGCTTAGAACCTTGTTCCTTCCGAAATCTATACTAATATTATAAATAGCAACGCCCCGTGGTTTTACCCGCGTAGCTCTCTTTCCCGTGGGCATACTGGGATAAAATATAGCCTATACCCAGGTCCCAGTGACGCCCAAGCCAAGTACATCGCATGAGGTGCTGCCTAGCTAGCTCGCTGAGAAGCGTTTGCGGCGTAACCACGTATCTTTTCATAATACTTACTTTTTAAACTCGTGTTATCTGTCGAATGTAATGTCCGAATTTAATAATTCAAAAAATTATATTAAGGTTTTCACTGGTGTGCCCACGGGAAAGAGAACTACGCGGGTAAAATTGCGATTCGCAGCTGGCCCTCGTGTATGTCTATTTGGTCTAATATGGCCTCCTCCATGGATATGTTGTTGTGGTGAAACAAAAATAATTTCGATGGCGGCCGCGGCGCCCCTATTGTCTTGGCGCCTGTGTGCGCCGCACACATCGCACACAGGGGCGGCTCGGCCCTGGATGTTATATAGCCTATAGCCTTCCTTGATAACTGGAACGGACTAGTACAGGAACTACTGGCCCGATTTGAAAAATTCTTTGATTAGCGCGTTTAACCAAACAAACAAACATACTCTTCCGATTTATAATATTAGTATAGATTCATCAGACGGAGACCTTGCACTATAAAAAATAAAACATTATTAAAACAAAGGCAAAGTAATCAACTTATGTGATGCTATGGCATCTGTGGTATAATCTGGTGATTGATTTCAATATCTGTGGTAGAAGAGAGGCACAATAATTACTATCCATTTCATTCTAGTATTGTCAAAGTATAAAAAAATTAGGTTCCTAATTTTTTTATTGGTAAGTAAGTAGTTAAATAACATAATATATGTAAGTATTAATCTAAGTCAATTATAAAGAAAGAATATTACAAAATATTCTCAAAAATATTGAATAACATAACATAAATCATTCACTACATACATCATCTCATTATAGTAGGTAACTGACCCCTAACTAAGTTCGAAACTTGTATCTAGCTAGGGTATCAGAAACTACGCATACTTACATTAATTCACACAAATATTCACCCCGCAACCTTACGGATGGCAGTCCAGTATGGTGACCACTCTGCCATCGAGGTAGTACGTTAACTTAAATAAACTGTGACGATATAGTTAGTTGCAAGTATTTTTAAGAAAATATAAAATATTATTATAGGTACAATCATTGCGGAAAACTGCCCATTACACTGCACTTCTGCAAATGCAAACGGCTGTACAGTTGTCAGTCAGTACCATTATGGAATAATTATTTTAGGAGTGGAGTACATGTCGTCTCTATTAACTTTATAACCATTCATCTATATCCCGATAACACTGCGCTCTAATGAGAATATGTGATGCTTGTTATCTAGAGTACACCCGAGAAGTTAGTAGGTACTCATGAAGTTGTAGGTAAAAATGGAGCTCACACTTGGAACAACAGCTTGAGTCAAATACCTACGTCTCTGTGGGCCGATCTCTCTTTTTAGTCAGACCTTCTCTTTCTAGAGGTTACCTTAGAAAGAAAGAGCCTACCCACAGAGACGCGATAGTTATACATATAGGTATGCTTCAAGTAGGTATTCGAAGTGTGGACTCCATTTTTACCTTTAACTTCATGTAGGTACTATACTATCTATAATTTATTTAGCACATCTTAGCCAATAGATTTATCTGTGGTCTGTCAGTCAACTGTCAATGAGTTTTATCGAGAGAGAATTTAATTTGTTTGGTAATTTAATTTTTTGAGCTGTTTTTGCCATGCGTTTTTATAGTTTAACAATAAGTTGCATGCCAATAACAATTATATAACGAAAACAATTTGTAATGTAACTGTGTGTGTCAAATTGATTATAAAGATGAGATTTGTCCATGTCATATTTTAATTAAATTATTTTTACTGCGCATATATATGATAATATTGATTACAGTGATTATCATGTTAAAATGGCATCATCTAATTTGGAACTAAGCGAGCGGTATAAACTGTACAAGTTTACAAAAGTGCTCACACTAAAAGTGGCTCAGATTGTGGTGCAAAGCAGACAGGGGGTTAAAATAAGCCATGATAGTACACATAAAGTATCAGACAATGGGAACAGGGACAGTCCACCGCTGCAATGGGTAAGTTTACTATTTATAGTCTTAACTTATAGATTCTATTTTAGATACACCTATTACTCTGACGAATTTGACACCATAAGTGGTTTCACAAAATATTTAAGTACATAGAGATAGTATGGCAAGAGATTTAAGTGTTGTTTGACTTGTGATTTAATATAAGCTCATAATCTATGCAGCTTAAAAGCAAATAAAAAATAATCTTTGGACTCATTTGATTATTTTATATATTTTCTTAGTATGCCTTTTTTTTCTTAATTGGTATAACCAGTTTAAATATTATTGTTACTAAAATCACATAAAGACCTTGCTTGACCTTGACCTCATTTAAGGTTTAGATTTAAACAAAAATATTATTTAATTCCAGTTCAACTTGTCTATTCCCGACAAGCCCGCTGTAAATGAAGAAACAAAACTTGTTCTCAATGGAGAAGTTGCTGATGCTTTGTCAAAAATATTGTGCATAGAAATATCATTGTGCACCAATGAAGGAGATGAAATGGTACTGGAGATATGGACGGTGAAGTTGATACCCGGCAGTGAGCCGTGTTCTCCGTCAACTGTGTATTACCGCATGAGTTTGATGCTAAAGTCAACATTAACCATATCAAGGATCACTCCGGCTTACAAACTAGCACGGGCACAGCACAAAGAGTCATATAAAATATACCACAAGATATACGGAGGGCAGCCAAACTTTGACCTATTAGGTGATTGATTTTGTACTTTACCATGTCTCACATTTTTACACACATAATTCTCATAATGGCAAAAATCTTAAATACTTATTCTATGTGTATGGAAGTTCTGTACCATATTTTTCTTAAAACAACTTACACAATCTTTTGCAAAGGCATTTTTAATTGAGATTTAAGCGTCTTACCAAAACAATGTGGCATTGTGGTTGTATACTAATAGAAAAAAGCATTTTGCAAAAGAAAATAACTTTTCACCAAATGCGACCCAAAGTGACCTTTAGCTTTTCTGCAAAATCAACTTGTTTCAATGTAGCGTCTAAAAGTTTGTCTTGTTAGAATAGTCTAAGTTGAATCCTATTGGATTTAGTTAGGTGTGTAAACAAACAATATAACATTTATTATTAGTGTTGTTCAATATTAGAGTAGATTTTAGTAGGAAGTGTGTTTTAAGAATAATTTAACATTAATTTGCGCTGTGGTTGTATAATATGCCTAATGCTCATCGCCTTTAGTAAAAAGTAAACCTAAGTGCTTACTGCACCATGGAATAATTAGGGCGAGCAAAGCAAAGCCCCTAAATGCGACTATATATTTTTTATTTATATTATATTTATACAGTTTTGTGATTCATTTTACGGAAAAACTACAGCACCTACAGATTTAATATCTGACATAGTTATTTCAATTCACGTTTAGATGTGCAGAAAATCATACAAATATTATTTTCTAAATTAAGTAAAAAAAATAGGTTTTTATATGGGCACAAGGCAGTGTTTAACAGCTTGCGAGCCTAGGGCTATTATAATGATATTACATCCATAAAGATGATATAATCTATACTAATATTATAAAGAAGTAAAGTTTGTGTGTTTGTTAAATTGTAAGGGGTAATCTGAACCGATTTCAAAAAATCTTTCACTAAAGGGAAGCTATATTGTCAGCGAGTGACATAGGCTATAGTTTATCCCTGTATTCCCACGGGAATGGGAATTACGCGAGTGAAACCGCGGGGCGCTGCAAGTAATAAATAAAATGCTGTGTCACTGTCTGTGGATTTGATATCTAAAAACATATACTTATGTATGCTTGTGCCTAAAAGCGAAATATGGCTTAGCATAACACGCAGTACTTATATTTTTTACGATTAGGTAAAAATTGATATACAAATGTGGTATCAAATAGTACTAACAAACACCACGGCAAAAAAACAGCTGTCTGCCAACCCTGAGGTTCCGGGTTCAATTCCTGGGTTAAATGGTGCATTATTTTTCATGACCAAACCTGTTTTAGGGTTACTCATAAGGCAAGCATAGTGATTACGCCTGTTCCTTATTTGCTGTATATTAAGCTAGGGACAGACATGCTATTGCTATGTGGTTAGGACTATTTGTTATATCCTTAGCGAAAGAGACGATTTTGTCTTGCATCTGGTTATTACAGACCGAAACTTGTTGGATATTATAAGCCACAACATGATAATTTATATTATACAAAAATGTGGTATTTTATTTAAGGTGTTTTCTATGTAATTTTTAGGTGACAAATACAAGATAATCAAAGTGGGTGAGCTGCACACTCCAATTGGTACATTGCTCATTGAAGTGACGTACAGGACCAAAATGACCATGTTACCCGGCGACCGGCATAAAGTAGAAACGGCCAATAACGATATCATGGTCAAAAGTGACCATTTCAATACAGATATGCCAAAGTAAATATATTTCACATTATAAGTGTTAATTACATGGTGACAACAACAATATGATGAATAGTACGTACTACAAAAAAGTACTGCATACATAATGGTATCACAAAAACGTAGATCAAGTAAAACTTAAGTTATATATATGAAATAGTACTTCCAGCTTTCATTTATTATTAACCCCCGACGCAAAAAGAAGGGTGTTATAAGTTTGACGTGTCTGTGTGTGTGTATCTGTTTAAATCGGTTCACCCGTTCCGGAGCTCATAGCTCCGGAACGGGTGAACCGATTTAAATTTTTTGTACTAAAGGGTAAGTCCCCTTTAGTACGTGTGAGTGTTCTTAGACATGTTTGATAAAATACGGTTGACCCGTTTAAAAGTTATGGGGGTTTGAAAGTAATTGTGTTGGGGGTTTTTTTTAATTTTCGAATTGTCATCACTGTATATTATACGAGTACTATACCCCATTAGATCATCATATTAAAGTACTTAAATAATAATTTAACAGGAAATCATACGATAAAAAAGAGATGGATTTGTCTAAACCATTGACTGCGGGAGCGTTTGTGGACATGGTGAAGATAAAAGAGCTTCACGAGGCCCTCAGTCAAAAACTGCCGCCAGAACCGCCTATGGCGTGGCTTCTAGCTGAGAAGGAGAAAATGGAGAATGTAAGTCCGCCAATATTTTATCTTCTTCACTGCATAGTATAAAACAAAGTCTTCCCGCTGTCTGTCCCTATGTATGCTTAGATCTTAAAACTACGCAACGGATTTCGTTGCGCTTTTTTTAATAGATAGAGTGTTTCAAAAGGGAGGTTTTTATTATAATTATCTCTGCATTCTTACGCGAACGTTCAACGCGGGTGAAACCGCGGGGCGCTGTTAGTATGTGAATAAAAACCAATGGCGAAATGTGAGACTGTTCTTGCAACAATCCTGAGCGACTGCATCTTATTCTTCTACCGAACGATTATTCTATATCTGATTGGGGTCCTCAAATTGATACATTTTTTACATCATTATGTCACATCACAGTGAGACTTTTTTTGTGTATAGTCTAGAAAGGGCTCTAATTTGGATGGTTTTTTTGTTCAAGTATTTAAAAATTTAATTTTCCAATTTATAATGGAACTAAAGACTTGGTCGTAATTAGATCGCTTATGGCTGAACGATATTTTTATACTCGTTGGCTCAAATATTATTAAATGATTAATTGATGATTTTTTATTTATATTTCAGAAACTGAAAAATTTGGCGGTGTCAGAGCAGGCGAACGCGGCGCACGGTATCAGTGAAGCGTCCACCTCGTCCGCGCACGCTGTCAGCAAAGCAATCGAAATGCCCAAGAAGAATACTGACAAATATTCCGGTCTCATGGTGATTATTGTACCAATTTATACTTAAAGGTCAAACCCACCGAAGTACACGCACACGCTACGCACGTGTACTCAGCTTCGCTTTCTATGAAAATGTATGAGGTAAAACACACCGAAGTACACGCACAAGCTTCGCACGAAAATGACGTCATTGATACATTCGTGGCTCACTCGGCTATAGCTCAACGTAGCTGAACTGCGTGGCCGTGGACCGTGGGCGTAGCGTGCGTGGCGGTTCGCGGCTTAAAACTTTTTACTAGTCTAGAAAAAAAATATTTTTCTGTTGAATTATTGGTTGATTGCATATACGGACAGGCGGCGGGAAGCAACTTTGTCTTACACTATGTAAACACTAACGCTCTTACCACAAAACGAAGTCTAAATTTGAATCATAGTTTAAAATGATTTTTACAAAAAGATGTACCACAAATCGATGTCTACCTCTAAAATTGGTTTAGGCAGTGTCTGAAATGACGGTCCACCTAAAAACTCTGATGCCCTTGCCCTTGAATTTGTATCAGCTGATTTGAAACGTCAACGTGATTTTATATCGATTATGATATTATGACCTCTTTAGTTTGTTATTCAACCTCTTTGCTATATTGTTACTACAAGGTGCCGCTTGATGGCGCTAGTGCACAAACTCCAAAACGGCGAGAATATGAAAAGATGTAAAAAAAACTATTCGAAACGTATTAATGTAATTATATTCTAATGAAAGAACTGCATTGTGTCATTGAATTCAATTTATTTAATTAGACAATAAGTACATTATATTCTAAGAGAGACCCCTCTCGAGACCCTACCTCCCGTGCTAGTTACAAACTGTGTTACGGTAAGGTAAGGCCTCTCAAACCACGCGCACATATAAAATCATTCAAATATATGAGGAACATGTCCGTGTACTTCGTAGGTACTTGAAGTAAACGATACGGTGCAGGTAGGCTCCACAACACGTAAGGTGACCTCTGTTGCTGTAGCAGGGGCGATACCACGTCGGTTACGGGACGGATACGGTCGACGTTTCCTCTCCACCAGGGTGAAGCCATCCACGTCTCCTTTCTCTGCTGCACTGACTGCTGTTCGCTGTTTCTTCGGTGCAGCTACGCTCTTAACCTCAATTGTACGCACCAGATGTGGCTTGTTGGGTAGCTCACGTAACTCGCCTTTGTTGATAGTAGTGACAAAATGATTATTCTGCCGAACATTGAGGCAGTTGTTGCGGCACGACACGACTGCTCATGTTTTCGGTACAAACGCAACGCAACGGTACAAATCCATTAATTGCTACTCTGCATGTTTTAACTATTTAAAATTGTACGAAAATATAAAATTAAACACAACGTCGATTGAATAAATAGTCACACATGACATAAGTCAGTCAGACAACGTCGATCAACAGTCAATTCAAAAAACGTTCCTTTACGGATTAAACGATCTTTGAGAATGAAAATATCAAGTAATTAGTTCACTGTTTCTTCAATCAACAATTATATTTATAGACAATAATACTTTTAAAAATAAATTATATCAATTAATAACTTAATTCAATAATTATTATCAACTTTTGAGATACATTTGTTTATGTTGTACTCAACTTGTCCTGCATATAACGTAACGCGTTTATGTATTGCCATACGTATTTTATTAAAACCAGAGAGAAACAGTGTCGGGATCCTTATTCTATGAGTAAAACCATTTTTCTCAAGACAAGAGCAAGACAACGATTTGTGGTAAGAAAAATTCAAACACGGTCTAACATGCCAAAATCGTGTTTGACTGAAGAGTGGTCTAGAGAGTGTTTAAACATCGATTTATGGTAAGACGGTATGAATATAAATGTGTGCTCCACATAAAATAATCAATTCTGATAAAACTAAAACTTGACTTCAATTGAACGTGGGATAAGGTTGCTCACTTACAAATAATAAAATTAGCTGTATGTGAGGTGTGATTGTGGAAATAAATAAAAAAAACAATTAGTTTATTTCCAAGAATCGCAACAAATTATGGCCGAGACTTCCCAGTAAGTAATCTTGAGATACTTGTTTTGGCAATGTCGCAACTTCCTTAGTAGGTAGGTCAAATAAACAATGTTTATTATCATATTAAAAAACTATCCAGTTACGCGTACATACATACCACTTACGAGTACTTACATTGTCCTATTGTACATTCCAGGATTTCCCATTCGCCGACGGCAGCCCGATAGCGGAGCTCGCCAACTTCTACCAGGAGTGTTTGCAAGCGAGGTCTATGAGCGACGAGTGGTCGGACCTGATGATTGACACCACTCACTCCACCGACTCGGAGTCGCTCTCCAGACAGATCAAGATGTACGAAGACGCGGTACCGGAGTTTGACAACATGGTCGCTTCAATGTTCAGCAACTCGGAGACAGGTTCAGAGAATTGATAATAAATAAATATACAATCTCCGTAACCGTGTATATGGCCGGTCATCATTCGGACCCGCAGCCTTATACTTTGTCAAACCACATTTTTTAAACAGTCTATCTACCTGATGTACATAAATTGTAAAAATTTTTACATAGCACAAAGTTATTGTTGTAAACGTTCATTATAAATTTATATATCCAAATTATTTGATTTGAATCAATTATAAAAATAATGGAGTTTTATTCTTTGTTCAGTATATTCTTACAGAACATTATTTATTTATTTATTTAACATTACGTTATGTATGTATATAACGATAATGTATCTTGTTAAAGTACCTATTGCTAGGTATAGTTTATTTTACATAAGTGAAAATATATATTCGTACAAAATATTGTAGGTATATATAGTATAGGTAAATAGTATATGCAATAATATGGTTATGGCCCTTTAAAGGTGGAGTGGCCTAATATGATTGTTTATATATTGTATATAGAAAATATATAACAGCAAACTATAGCTTGTTACTCGATAAATGTTAATTTATATAAAAATTTACATTGTATATCCATGTTAGTCATAAATTATAATACAATGTAAAAAAAGTAAATTATTTTTTCTATTTTGTTATTTGATATTCGTTTTTTTTTTATAAAATTATTAAAGTTTGTTTTAAGTGGACGTGGTGATGGAATCCAACAGTTTTACTTCATAAACCGAATGTCGGTAGATAAATTATAAAATCCGTTTATTTTATTTATTTTAACTAAGCATTGACAAAAAAGAAATAATCACCCTAATTCAGGGTAGGCTCAATCCCTTCGGTGGGGGCATATATGAGCTGATAATGATAACCACCCATAGTCCATTAGTTGTCTAATAAGAGCAACATTATAAAATCACGACAAAGAACCCAAAATCGTTAGGTCTAATTACAGAAATATGTCCACTAAACTATCAAATGTTTTATTGTGTTTTGAAAAAAAAAGTAAAAAGTTTTTAATTTCACTATCTAAATAAGTCTCATTTTAATTGAATGCAATATTTTTATTATGATCATTTTGTCTCTTGACAGCTGTCAGTGTCCCACGTCCTCTTAAAACGTCCAATATGTAAATGTTAGTTTGTCCTGTGCAGTGATTGATTGGATTGATTGATATAGTGTTAATAAAGACTGATGTTAAAATGGTAAGACTGCACACGACAAATTTTTCTAACCCAATATTGTATCTAGTACTTTGTTATAGATATGTCAATAAATATTAACATTGATTTTATACATTATACTTCACACTCTATATTATCTTATTATTCCTTAGAGGAATGAATTGATAATGAATGCGTTTAGCTGGTCTAAGATTTGAGTAATTTTAGGTGCGCAGTACATTATCCAATATTCATCGGATGTCAGCGTGGCTAAATGACTAATTCGATATTCATTGCTGGATTAGGGGATGGAATCGGAGTAACAGTGAAACTAATAAGTAAGCCAAGTCAGCAATGTATGTCGAATTAGTAATTTAACCATGCTGAATATTGGATAATGAAAGGCACACTTCGGTAAGTTGGTCAGAATTCTGATGCTGTCAGATTCAGTCTGGACACAAACTGTTGCTGTCATAACCTATTGTTCATGTGACAGAAAGGTTCTGTCACATTTGACACATACAAAAAATAAATAAAATGGCGACAATTTAGTTCAAAATTCTGATCATCTCACTAAGAGTTATAAACAGAAATCAGTCATGGATAAAATTTAAAAAAATATTGAAAATTTACTAAAAAAATATTAAACGTGAGTTTAACTTGAATTACTTAAAAGCATATATTATATAGAAGAAGTACTGAGGAAATCTAAATTCCTATATCATATTATAAAATCGTTAATTAAATGAAAAATTGTTAATATATTTATAATATAACGTTATCATAGACTATAATCAATGAATACAATGTTTGCATCGGTGTCAAACATATTCGATGTGTAATTGACTCTTAAAATTATTTTGCATTTATTCATATTTAATTTATAAGTCACACAAATCATAAATGTAAATAAAAACCTACTAATCTCGCCAATACCTTTCCCTAGTGTTAGACTAATTATTTTAATTAACAGTAAATTATGAAGATCCCTTATTTTGCTTGAAATAGTCATATCGTAACAGTTCCAACAAAAAAATCTTGGAATATTCATTATGCGTTGTTGTGGTCGCATTAAGCGATTTGATTTACAAAAATACTCATTTGTATCGTATTGGTAAAGTGTTTATTGTTAAATCATAGCATTTTCATGTACTTACCTTGAAACTTTTGATATTTTAAACTGTCCAACAAGAATAAGCTTATTGGTATACTTTGAACGCACATTGTTTAATCAGTTAGATAGGTGTCGTGCCTCAGTGAGTTATTAAAACATACTTAAGGGCGCGTTTCCACTGCCGCGCACGCTGCACACGTACATGGCCCACGGCTACGCGGCGCTGCCATTCAATTGACATTAATTTCATCATTGTGGTAGCACCACGAGGCCGTGGCCGCCAATCCACCGCCGCGCACGCTTCTCACCTGAGAAGCGTGCGTGGCGGTGGAATCGCGCCCTAATCTGGAACTATACGACACGACACGATATGATACTTAAATGTATGTTCAGTAAATTGCTTCACACACAAACATTGAAATGACCGTTAAAACTGAAATATTCTTATTTAAATTATTGTTGTGAGTGAGTACTTACTGCGAGCTTACTTATTTTATTACGATTATACATCATGTTCAATAATATCAATTATTTTGCTATTAGCTGGATTTTAATAATTATTATGTCAATATTTAGATATTTTTGTCGATATTAATTTTTAGGTACGCCTACCTATAGATATTTTTTAATATTCTTACGCACTGAAATAATATAATATGGGAACTTTTTAAATTTTCAAAACATCAGCTAAAAGTTCTTCAATTTCTAAACTTTGTTTAGATAGATTGAATGAATGTATGAATGAATATAATTGTTTTTTAATTACAATAATTGATTATGTTAACAAATATTAACAATCTTATAATTATTAATTTAAGAAGCAAAATATATTCAATATTAAAAGTAAATTATTTGTAACCAAATGTGCCAATATTGTACAACTTTGTAGATATCACAATTATTCATACGTTAAAGCTTTGTTGTAGTGAATAAGGTTTTTAGAATTATAATTATTTTAATTTGTCGTATAATGTTCGATAGTTATAAATGTTATAATACTTAGGTTAAATAATGCCATATTTTATTACCAGTATAAAACATATTTATCTTGATTATATAACAGACGGTAAATTGTAAAGACAATGATATTAAGTTGGACGCCATTTTCATATGTTTTTACTAGCACAAGTTTGTCCTTAGTCATGTTAGGGCGCGTTTCCACCGCCACGCACGCTACGCATCGCACACGGCCCACGGTCACGGTGACATACAGTTGACATTTCAATTGGCAGCGCCGCGTGGCCATGGGCCGTGTGCGATACGTAGCGTGTGTGGCGGTGGAAACGCGCTCTTATGGCGAGCAAATATGAAAAATGAATGACTGCAAACAGCTGACTCAAATGAATAGAAAACTAAGAAATCTAAATATTATTTTCAAATTTATTTAAGGTAAATATACATCATTGTGAAAATACTTCAATAGCTAGTCAGTATAATGTTAATTATTGAAACCTTCCCAAACCAGAAGGCATTAAGGGTCAAATAGCAAAACTGCAATGAGACGTAGAAAGGTAACTACATCATATTGTAACGCAAGAACTTGCATATCCGAATGCACTGCGCACGTGTGAGGTTGTGACATTACAAGTTAAAGAAAAATTATAGAGATACTTCATTGGTAGTCGCACAAAATGCTATTGCGATTGAAGTAATTATCCACGTGTATTTGCGTATGTTCGCAGTTGTGTGTTTGACCCTAAACTGTTACTATTAAATAAAGTGAACAACAAAATCACGAAGTAATGTTTAAAGTTATATCTCTTTCATTCAAAGCTAATGAAAGACAGATAAAAAGAAACTGATTTTCGGGGTTAATTTTTGTTGTACTTTGTTTCTTATTAACATCATTAGTTTAGCTTAAACCCAGACTAGTTCTGTAGTGGTATATGTTATGTTTTATAATTTGTACTCACATGTAGAATATTATATTATTTAATAATTATTATGTTGTACGTTGACGGTACACAAACTGTCAATTTTAAAGTTTTAAAGTCATACCTTGTCCGAAGTCTAGCCTCCAATAAATATTATAAGAGCCAGGTATATCAAAATCCTTTCTAAATATACTTAAAACCTTTGATTATATATATGTCTAAATGTACAATTGACCGTACTAAAACGGCTCAAATAAAGTCTACTATATTTTGTAGACTCGCTTTTTTTTCTCACGCACACATTGACAGTTCGTCTACAAATTATACACGAGCCGTGCTCACACATATCACGCAATTTGAGGACAGTTCTAACGCGTCGTTTATTGACATTACTACTAGATATATATATATAATAATCAAAGCTTAAAACCAATAAAATATTACTATTTACCGCAAAAATACACCATAAAAATGCCATCCGTCGAGTCGATAAAGGCCTTAGAATGGATAATATAAATACAAAATATTTTAGATAGCCAATTAAATGATACTAGTTAATGCCTAGTACCTCTGCTCATGAATATACATACATAGCATTAGATAGATATTACAATAAATTATTGATATATGCTGGAACATAATAAATCGTGTTATTGCAGTTTTAAATTCTTAATCAGGTTCATTATAAAAGGTGAATTATTGGCTAAGAGTTGGTTAAGAACACGACAAAACTACTAAGACTGATTTTAGTCTCTCGCCGACGGACGTGCGTCGCGCATGCCGCCGTCGGCGTGAGGCTAAAATCAGCCTAACAGACTTCCCAATTTTGTTGGTGCCGACTTGTCTAGGGCGACGGAATCGGAACGTGTGAAGTCAGAACTTTGCTTAAATTTTATCACATTGACTGCAATTTATTCTGTCGGCGCTGATCAAATTGGAACGTCTGTTAAGCTTTTAGTTGAGATTGAGCACAAATAAGTTGTCACGAGTTGCGTATACCTTCCGTTATTATTCGTTGATCGCATTCGCATGGTCGTATTTAGTATTTAATCTATATCCTAGTGCCATAATACAGACACTAGTTAGACTTTAGTTTATGTATGGAACATGTACCATTGGTTGGCAATATCAAAGTGAGAATTACCAGGGGCTACCTTTTATCTGCCGCTGACTGTACGTCGATCAGCGAATACATAACGCAAGATCAATGTCATGATTTAAATATATGTACCTACCTACATAAATACTCTGTTCAAATCTGTTGTATGTTATCCATAGTCTATTTAAAATAAATGTTAAACATATTATCTAATAATTGAAACAGTTTCAATTATAATAATATAATTATTACTTAAGTCAATATAAAGTTATTTTAGAAAATATGTAACTAGATGTACCGACAGTTACTGGATGAAGCTTAATTTAGTAATTATCGTTTCGATGTAACAGAAAAGCTTTTAATTGTAATAAAATTGTTTAATAAACGTATCCATTGTTTTAATAAATTATAGAAGTGATTCATGATGAGGGGATATTTTCTCGAACCTTCGGTTTGTTTTTGGGGTGTATGCTGTACACTTTCACGTTTTGGCCAGTTAGGTTCTGAAAGACATGATTTATGTAACTGATGTGCAATGTTATTTACATGAACTAATGTAAGACGTAGTTTTGCTGGCAAGATGGTGCAATAACTGTAATATCTAACCTTGTAAAAGTTCAGTGAAGCCATTTCTGGTAACATTACTTTCTTACGGAAAAAATAGGTGTAAAACTTACTCTATCATCCAGACTAGGTCCATAGGTCCTCAGTATAGGCGCGCCCATCTTCTTCGCGGAGACAGACCGCCGATGGTGCGCCCGCACCGCGTCCTGTATAAGCGCGTGAGTGACTCTCGCGCGGTCAGCCGAGCGAGCCTCGCATCGTACCTCGCGCAATCCGTCCAGAGCTATGTTCAGACGGACTCGCGCCAGAAATTCGTACAGGTTGTATTCCTCCTCATGCTCCTGTAATTTTTAAACTGTTGCTAGTTGTCTGCCATCTAATTTTTAGTTCTGCAGCGCCTCCCTCTTCGATAGTCACGTATGAAGATCCTTTGTTGCTTGAAAGCTAATGACCAATAGGTATGTACAGTATATTCTTGAAAACAAAGTTATAGAAGCCATTTCTCTCTTTTAGAAAGAAAGAACTTCGCCGATACGGCTTTATTAGTGTTCATTGGTGTTGTTTATCATAAGAAATGGGTGCATTAGGTCAATCTATACTGTACAGATAACACATACAGATAACTTCTTTCCTTCGTTATACCGTTTTGCATTTACTCGCAACGAGACTCTAAAATAAAAATATTATACTTAGACAAACATTACTGACCTTTTGTCTAGCACGCTCTATAATTCTATTCTGTTGATTTCTTATCTCATGGGACCAACCTCTGGAAATTGACAAGTCATTTTGATTTTAATAAGGTCTATCCATCCTCCTGTAATATTAGTGGGATACATACTTGTTTATATGTAAAAACTCTTCGAGAACACTTTCATCGTGAGGCAGTAGACCGGGACTCTGAAGTTTTGTTTCGATCCAGACTTCATTTAACTTCAGTGATAGGTAATTGGAGCACAGCACCAGGATACTCTGCGACACACCATAAGGCAATAAGTAGGTATATATAACGTATTTACTACTAGAAACTAATGTAATTGGTTTTGGATTCATATAAGAGGTTCAGGATTAGATTTCCGGGATGAGCGATGTAAGTATTATTTACTAAGCATGAGCTAGCTACATGGTAGAGCTTGAGATCAACGCGCATTAGCGGAGCACAGAAAAACCTAGCAATTATCATATTTAGTTTATTCAATAGGTACTTATCGTGTAAAGATCACTGACCTCGTCCTCCGGGGCTATGATTATGTTTTTATAGAGACTATACGCTTCGTCAGCGAGAGCCACTTTGAATTCCAAATCTTCAGACAACATGTGTAACATTGCAAAAACCTGCAATTTAAAACTGATATAGACGATTGATTACAATTAACTGTGGCTTGCGGTTTTATCGACGTAGTTTCCACTTATTCTTCCCAAAATCATGATTTGGAACATCTGTAGGTACATTTGTCGTCTAAATCGGTCGGGTAGTTTGTGTCGGGATGCGTTTATTTATATTCTCCACTATAGCTTTACTAAAGACCTAAAAAATAACTTCTTCAATAACAAGATATCGGCCTATTATTTCTCGAATGATGTAACGTGGGAAGCGATGATATAGCCTAAGATGAAGCATGCTCGCAGAAGAATGAAACCTAGATTGTATTATTCAGAGTATAATTAGTGTTTTAGTATTAGTTAGTAAAATATTTCTAAATCATATTGTTTCTTACCTTTGATAAGCGTGATCCTGCGACATCTCCAGCTGCGTAACAGATGGGAGTCCTTTTATTCTTGACTACCAGGAATTCTTGTGTGGTCAGCGATTGGCGAACGCTTGCCGACATTATTGGTGATTCCATATCTACAACATGTTATTTACTGATCGCGTTTTAAATTCCTCGGTTAGCATAAATAAAGTGGGAAAGATATAAATAATTATAAAATGTTCCTAAAGTAACGCCAAAGTTCTGGAGAAGGGTGAACTATAAGATCTCGCTGCAGTACAACGGTCATTCACTCACTGATGTTATTAGTTGAGTGAGATGGAATAGGCGTATTTAATCAAATCATCTCGCTTGCCAATGCGTGCAAGGGATTTTAGATCAGGAATTCTTTGGTAAGCAGGTAAATAAGGATTAATATTATGATATTAATATTAAATTATAAAATCTAACCTTGTATAATTCCATTATGATCGAGAATAACGCCAGTTGAAATACATTCGTCTCTAAATATCGAAGCCAGGAGCGAAACTATTGTAGAACCCCTTTTTACAGTGCAAGGATTCTAAATTTAAAAAGAAACTTAATTAAATAACTGAGAATTTGACGATCATGAGGCGTGGTTGGTGGAAATCTGCTATGCCAAGCGGTTGTATCATCGAAGGTGGCTAAGGATAGTTAGAAAAAAACTCGCACAAATCACATTCAAAGGATCCCATGAGGAGTAATTGCGAAAAACTACGCACGCCATCAATGATTAACAACGACTTTACCGATTTTGATAAAATTTTGTACTGGTGAGACTAAAACCCCAAGATAAATGCTATATTTTACCTCAATTCCCCACGGGATATGCTCCGCACATCAAATCGAGGGGCACAGTTCATCATCACTACTTAGTATAAAACAAAGTCGCTTCCCGCTGTCTATCCTTATGTATGCAAACTATGCATACATTTTTAAAACTATGCAACGGATTTTGATGCAGTTTCTTTTAATAGATGGAAGGTTTTAAGCATAATTGTATCCCCGGATTGGTTAAAAGAAACACTTACCGCAGTAGAAGCAGAGTACTTCGCCCGCCAGGAGACGAGTTGTCCGACCGCGTCACCGGCGCGTGCTACGTCACACACGAGAGCTAACGCAATACACTGCGCTGGCGCACGCACTAACTGAAAGCATCCTAAGTTTACTTATTTGTACATAAATAATATAAGTCAGTATTGATATTTAAATAAATAAACTATTATTTTCCTATTTTCTGTATCTTTGTGTGTGTATTATGAGCAATAAAGTATTTTTCATCCCACTAGCTCGGAAAGTATGTTTTTGATCCCCGATATCTGGGGGTAAAAGTCGATTTTAATCTCAAGAGTGGAAAGTATCGGGGTCGCTGTAGGCAGCCCCTGCAGGACCCAAGGCAATTTCGATAACTGGGAGTAAAAGTCGTTTTTGCGCTCTAGAGGTTAAAGTAAATTTGAATTTAGAACATCGTGTGCTGATGTGTGATGACGTTTTGAAGGTTTATTTCCATTTCGGCAACTTCCCATTTCGACAACCATGAAATTATGACGTCGATAAACGGAGGTAACAAAAAAGAACGAATGCTGTATACACCCCTATTTTGAAATTACGGGACTTATTAAAATCAGAATATCTGTAGCAGTAACTGAATCCATATATCCAATAAAAATATCAAAAATGATAGTCGATTACTTATCTTTAAAAAATACTAAATAAATGCCGTATTACCAGACGACGCACTAGCTATCAAGTATTCTGTGACGGCTCGGGTCGATGACCGCGCTCAGCTGTGTATCGCAGCGTTCGCCGGTTGTTCGGTGTAGAATAACAATAAAATTCGGCGGGATTTTGAAAAACTTTGACTTATCATAACTTTTTAAATAAAAGCAAAAGAAATAAACTAACTTCACTATTATATAGTCGCCCGTCGTTTACATTAGCTGTGTGATTAAGTATCTCGAATTCAAAATAGGGGTGTATACTATTAATATTTCTTAATTCTCTTTTTTTTGGGGAATCCTTACGGAAATCAAACAGATTATATGTTTTATGACCGGGACTGTACTTTAGAAGCATGACCCCAAGGGTACCGAAATGGGAAGGTGCCGAAATGGGAATAAACCGTTTTGAATTCACAAACTATCATATATTTTTTTTAATTTAAAATTCAAACTCGGAACCTTCTTGGTGTACTAGACTTACTTATTTTTTAATTTGCTTTGTGTGTGATATCTTCTTTTCATTTAATATTGTGATTGATTTATGTTCCCATTTAGTAATTTCCTCGCTGAGGGGGGATGAAAAATAATGTGTTGCACTCGAGTGCAAACAATTTTTAACCTTGTGCTCCTTTGACTCCCTCGCTAACGCTCAGGATTCTTATTTTGAATCCCTCGCTGCGCTCGTGATTCAATTTTAGAATCCTTCGCTGGCTCGGTCCTCAACTGGAGCCCCGGTTAAAAAGCAACTTTGCACTCTTGTATAACAAATAACTATTCTATCTATCTATCTACTTATCTATTAATAGTTCTATTTATGACAGGGAGAAACGAGCAGAGGGGTTACTTGATGTTAAGAAACTACCATGGTATATGAACACCCAGGGGAATCACTGTTGCCTTGCCTTAAAGGGTTATTGAGATCTTAGGAGGAGACGGAAGGGGAGAGTAAGAGAAGAGGGTGTGCGGTTTTTCTTGTTTCTTCTTGTCTCTGTTTTTTGCTTTGGGTCCGTCGCTTTAACTACTAAAAGTGTGGTAGGTATATTCTCGATCCAGCTTTTCGAACGTTGATAATCACATAAAATATTATGTTATTGTGAGTGATAATCACAGTTTTGATCTACCACTAAGCAATACATATTATATTCAAATTTTGATAGCAAACAATCTAGAAATAACTTTTTTATAAGACAATAGAGTAACGAAACAGAAAAAGCCGTTATATTTAACGTTCAACTACTTATTATAGACACGGATATTCAATATTAAAGAGCAGTTATATTCGCATCTCACAGTGATGTAGATGTCCGCTGTGAAAATAATGTCCATTTCCTGATTGGCTGTCTCCGTTGTTTTTATGTTGGTAGACTGATATTATGATGATATTCTTACTAGATATAAGTACTTATATATAACATATCATAATCATTCCCCCAAACATTTGTGGTCCCCCCGCACGGGAATCGAACCCGCAACCTTACGGATGGCAGTCCAGCATGGTGACCACTCTGCCAACAAGATCGTCACCCGTGTATACACTAGTGTACACAATAAATATTCCAACACCTCACTTACCGTAATAATGTCCAAGAGTTTATAAATTCCATCGCTTTTAATGAAAATTTCTCTGTATTCTGGTTTCCATATAACTCCTTCCCAAATAAAATTTAGTAATGCTATCAACCATCTAAAATTAATAAGTTCTTTATTTGTACTTTGTAAAATACTCCAGAATCGAGTCAATAATAAAAACGTGTTTATTTTTGCTTAAATTTATTTTTTTTCGAAATAAAATTATCCGCGTAAATCACAATCCAGAGAAAATTATAATAATAACTAGCTGTGCCCCGCGGTTTCACCCGCGTAGTTCCCGTTCCTGCAAGAATTTCGGGATAAAACATAGCCTATGTTCTTCCCCGGAACATAAGATACCCCTGTATCAAATTTCAAGTCAATCCGTTCAGTAGTTTAGCCGTAAAAAGGTAACAGATAGACAGACAGCCAGACGGAGTTACTTTCGCATTTATAATATTAGTAAGGATATCTATACTAATATTATAAAGAGGAAAGATTTGTTTGTTTGTTTGTTTGTAATGAATAGGCTCCGAAACTACTGGACCGATTTCAAAAATTCTTTCACTAATGGAAAGCTTATTTATCAGTGCGTGACATAGGCTATATTTTATCCCCGTAATCCCACGGGAACGGGAACTACGCGGGTGAAACCGCGGGGAGCTACTAGTATTATATATAAGTAGGGATTTATTTAGGATAAAAAGTGTCCTATGTGTCATTCCTAATTATAATCAATATCAATACTTACCAAACATCTAAAGCTGTTCAGTAGTGTTTGCTGAAAGAGTAAGAAATATCCATCCTAACTTTGACTATATAATAATGCTAGCGGCGCCTCGCGGTTTCACCCGCGTAGATCCCGTTCCCGTAGGAATAAAATACTAAAAACCTTCCCACTGAATCACTCTATCTATTAAAACAAACCGCATCAAAATCAGTTGCGTAGTTTTAAAGATCTAAGCATACATAGGGACAGAGAAAGCGACTTTGTTTTATACTAATGTAGTGATTAGTAGGGTTAGTAGGATTGTACGGTTCTAACCTATCGCTAACAATGTAATTCTTCTCTAGTGAATATAAGACGGTATCCAGCATTTTTTTAGCCAGTGTATTGATGGCTGTCGGCCACTTGATGGTCGGATAGACACAGCACGTGATCCGGGCTTTCTGCTCCACCGTGCTGGTGAGGAGACGGAGACAGAGCGACAGGATCGCTTGGCTTTTCTCCACTGGTGGAATCTTTTGTCCCAATAGTGTGTAGCAAAGATCTGTTCAAAAATTGGTCAATGGTATCGAAATCAATTAAATTATTGTAGGTACAATACGTTTATCGATATGACAATATTAAGCAGTTTGTTTTAATGTATTTTTGGGGCAACTTTAATAACAAAATAATTAATTATGATATTATAATGAGAAATTAGTCACTATCTGAGTCCTGCGGTTTACCTGTGTTGACACATACTTAACTAAATATTTTTCCTCTCGAATAAATTGCTGAAAACTGCATAAAATTGGGCCTGATATTATTATGTAGAGTAAATAATAGTCGAAATAAAGCAAACAAATAAAATTCCCAAATTTCAAAACACCTACTCATAAGATTCGTTAAACAAATGAGTAAGTATCAATTTAATTTTACTATTTAGTAAAACTTACGAATGACAATAATAACTCCGTGTGTTTCAAATAAATCCTGAACCGATTTAGATCGATTCGGGTCTTTCCGGTGGTGTAATGTCACTTGTAGGAGACGCATGCACCAGTACAACATTTGCAGCTCGTAAGGATTCTCAGAGTACCATTCGATGTACCACATGATCCTACAACATTAAACCAGCGATTATACTATACGATAATTAGGGCCTATAAACTGGCGCCCTATAAATTGGAGATAGGGCATGTCATGTTACTGGTCTGCAAAATCCCACATAAGGCCTAAAGCCACTTTCATACTGATCATTTGAACATTTTTATATAATATGGAATACCTATAGTGTTTAGAAGAGAATGTTTTTTTTCTCTTTTTTGGGGCATATTGCTGAATAACTTCCCAATGAAAACCATTTAACTACCTTCTGATCAAGCCATATTTTTTCAACAATTCTGGCTTAATTATGGGCACGGTAAAAACTAGCGCTTGAAGCGACACCTTTCTGATTTCAGCATAAAGTGAGGGCGCCCAATGGGCTCTCAGGTAACACAACCCTGGATCTATCAAGTACGTCAGTCCTAACAGCCAATACTTGTGTTCAACCATCTGAAATACAAATTAAACAAACTAAATTTTAATTGAAAGAGGAATAAAAACGTGCCTCGTAATTTCACCTGCGTTATTAATTTGATGATATTTAAAAACCTTCCTCTTTAATCACTACTTACCAAATTTTCGATCAGTTGTGTTGTATAGAATTAAGCGTTCCTACAGAAATCAACAGAACTCAATAAAATTACTCACAAATTGATTAATGGGGTAAAGTTTTAGTAAATAGACGCTAAAATATATAAGTATCTTCTTAAATAAAACATCTTGTTGCGAGGTGTTGAAACCAACGGAACGAGACCAGTCGTTATTTGCAGGGAATTCCGTGAGGACAGACAGAGACAATACATCTGCAAAACAAAATATATTTTATTTATTTAAAACTAGGTATTTTCTAGCAGTGGACTGCGGTTTCTTCAGTGTTAAATTCGAACCCATGCCATGGGAACAAATAACTGAATTTTATGCTATGTAGGGACAGCAGCGTCTCGCGGTCTTAATGTGAGGTCGACCAACCCACACTAGGCCTGCGTGGTTGACTTGGCTGAAGGCCTGATCGCCCTGACTGAGGGCACGAGCCCCTCGGTTGGGACATGTATATATGAGCTAAAAATGAAATGAAAAATTACCTTGCATAAGAATAGTAGAGAAGATATCAAGCCTACTTTTGAAGCAGTAAACGAGTGCGTGGGCTATGACTGTGAGTGTGGTCCTCTGGTGCCTGTGGCCGCGAGCTCTGCACTCGTAACGGTAAGCCCATATGAAACATCTACAATATTTTTTGAAAAAAGAAAGAAAGAAATTGCCGTGATCGAAATCGATGAGGATACTTAGGCTAGGCGTATGCTGAGACACAGGCGACGCAGGTCCACGCAGGGCAGAGCAAGTTCCATGCTTTACAAAATCTGCTCTGCTCTGCCCTACGTGGACCTGCGTCGCCTGAGTCTCAGCATACGCCTAGTCTTAATATTAAGCGTAGTTGCTATAACATATGTGTCCTTTACTTTGACCCACGGTTTCACTATAGTATATTTCACTATATATGTATTTCAATACCAGCTGGCTGTGTTGATAAATTAATTGATCAGTCGAGACAAGTAATAATAAAATATAGTTACATAAGTATAAATTCAAAATAATAATATCGAACCTACAATATTTTACATAAATAAATCATTTATTCAGCTATATTATGTAATCATATATACAGTTGTCTTGTTAGCAGTCATTAGATTATTGTTTGTAGGTAAGTTTAAAAAAAAAAAATATTTTACTTGCTGTGTCCCCGCGGTTTTACCCGCGTGGAACCTTATCCCGTGGGAATTTTATCTATGTGTTATTCCTCCGTATCAGAAACATCTGGACCAAATTTCATTAAAATCCATTCAGTAGTTTTTGCGTGAAAGAGGATCAAACATCCACACATCCACACTCACAAACATTCGGCTTTATAATATTAAGTAGGATTATTTTCTGTTGTCACTCACCGCTGGCTGTAGCTGTCAGGACAAGGCAGTGTGAAAGCGTACTCGGGGTTCTCTTTCAAACATTGTTTCGTTGTCTTCACTAGGATGAGGAGTAGAGATAACGTCGTTGACATATTGAGGCTGCTATCACCTAAAAATGAAGGACTTACATACTTATAATAATCACCGTGATAAAGTGAAATCCTTTTTTTAATCTGTAATTTCACCCAGATTCCCGTTTTTACCGATCCCGTAGGAATTCCCGAAACATCTGTATCTAATTTTACTTAAATCGGTCCAGCCGCGATGGCGTCCGTGGAGTAGTGGTTGAGACTCTACATCATCATCATCAGCTCATATATGTCCCTACGTAGGGGCTCGAGTCTAACCTGAATTATGGTAACTAAGCTTTAGTCAGCCACGAAGACATTCATGCACCATTTCATGACAATGTAAAGCCGCGATAAAATATAATAAAAATGTACACGTACACGATTAACCTTCTTGTTTTCCGAATCCTTATCCCATGTCTATTTGGGGTCGGTTTTCAGTTTAACCAGATTTGGCAGAATGTCAGTATTTTACGTGAAGCGACTGCCATCAGACCTTCAGAACCCAGAGGGCTATACGACATTTATTTTTTTGGTTAAACCAAATGTTAGACTTTTGAGGGCTCCGTAACGACGTCGACGTACACGATTAACCTATAGTTTAGTAAATCTCTAACCTAATTTCAAATTAATATCTTGTGGATTGACTGGATTTATGTCGTACACCGGCAACGGCCTGTCAGGGAAATAAGGATTGAACCGATAAAATATGTTTTCAATTATATTCTCCTTCATCAGTTCTATACCTGAAACATGATTGAACTTTACTTAAACTAATCGAGGGATTCGACTCAAATCGGTGCACCCGTATAAAATAATTAAATTTAGAACTTACAGAAACCATTTCATAGAGCTATAAATAATAACATATTACTATTTACTACAAAAGTTTGTGAATATGTTTGTTTGTAGTTCACTCTCAAACAGCGAAATGAATTTCAATGAAATTTGGTAAATACATAATACTTATATGATACTTAGTTATCTGGATTAACAGTGACGTCATATCTTCGACGAGGACCCCCGGGGCATGTAGGGCTCTCCCAGCCAGAAGGAGTGACGTCATATCTTAATATGAAAATATGTATAAAAGTGGAAGATTGTAAACACAAATTCGAGCTATATTTGTAAAATAGCAACTAATAAAATCCATAGCATAAGTAATACTTATGTCATAGTAACCTAATGCCGTAATTAACCCGAATTCAGATTATTTTTATTTTATAGTCGGAACAGATTCTATCAATCTGATAACCGAAGTGAAATATTGTTTATATTTTTATAAAAACGTTCATTTATAATTAATATTCAAAAACTTTCATAAATAAATAAACATCATATAATAATATTATCATTAATAAAATTGAATTACATCATTCTTTGTCTACCGATTGCATAATGTGTTTCCTATTTGGCTGTTATTAATAATACGATATGATTAATAATAAGATGTGTTATATGTTTTATAGAATATTCAAATTAATTATATTCATCTATGAGTTGTTATAAACCTTATTTGGAAACTGGCTTATTTCCATTCCATATTCTTTTCGAACCTTTCCGTTCATACTCATATCACATCGATGCACAATACAAACTAGTCCACCATTTTTAGAAATTCGCCATAATATATTTTAAAATGTCATTTAGCTATGCATTGACAACCAAAGTAACTGATTTTTTTAAATCAGTCGTGATTGACAGAGACACTTAAATCCAGTATGTCCAAACAGAACTTTTTACTAAAGTAGTACCTACTTAATTAAATAACTTACAATTCTCAACAGAATCGCAGACTAGTAGGAGAGCTAGGTTGATAAATGTTGGGAATCTGTGCGAGGTGCATACTGAGAGCATCCTGGCGGTTGTCTGGTACAGGACGGGTGCAGCCGTGGCCAATGTGTGGTGTAGTTTGGCCGAATGCGGTGGTCTCTCCGAGTTAGCAGCAGACAGGTGCCAGAGTATAGCCTCGGATACTATATCGAACATAGCGTCGTCTTCCAAGCGTATCAGCAAATAACCTTTGACATAATAATAAAGTTTTATTAATTATACTTTTATTCATCTGTTGTGATAGTAGAAGTTAATTGAATAAATAATATAAAGCTGAAAAGTTTTGTTGCGCTAATCCCTATTTATTATAGTAAGAATTCTATGAAAATATTATACACATCGGAAACGTGGTGATTGCATATTTGTAGTTACTACTCTTATAAGGAGAGAAATATGCAATCACCACGTTTTCAGTACTAAAATATCATGACTTCGTCGGATAATGTAAACTTAACTTTGCCCTACTTTAATACCTTACGGGACATTTAATTACATAGCAGTTAGCGACATCTTTATTTAGTGCAGGTGAAGCACAGGATAATAAAAAATAAACCGCATTGTTTATCATTCGAGACTTAACAACATATCGAATCGGTTAAAAAAACAGAGCGAGTTCTTTTGAACACGACTCCTTGGATTAATTGGCCTTAAAATAACTCATATTATTATTATCGAAGGTTTGTGACATACCACAGGTGGGAATCGAGGACAGTGCCGACACTCGAGGGAGTTTCACCTATTCAGTTCATACAATTTTGTTTTGGTTCACTTACGTGCTTCACATATAATTTTTATACAAATATTTAGACTAACTATATGACCTGCGGTTTTATACGTGTTAGCTCTTGGCTATTAGTCGTACCCGTTGTTTAGCATTATAGCTTTCCTCGATGAATAGACGATTGAACACTAAAATTTTCAATTCAGAGCAGGAGTTCCTATGATGATGGAGTACAAGAAATAAATACTGTAGGTAAGTAAAAGATATAAATACTTCAGCTTTTATGGATATTATTATAGAATGGGAACACATTTATCTAAAGGATGTAAGCATTTACCTGTGATCCCACAGCAAACCTTTCTTAGATCCGATGTTATTGATGCGAGGAGGATCAGGCGTGTGATTTTAAACACTAACAAAAATTGGATAAGCGATGCGCCCAACCCAAGTTTAGAAAATTGCAATCAAGCACCGCTTGGCTCGGGAGTAGAGCCAGGGATTTCTCTAGTTTGGCAACAAGTTCTACCACTAGATCATCGAGGCGTTATTTAATAAATACTATTAACAACTAATTTACAATAGATACTACTTACGGAACTATTTGCTCACCCAAAAATCCTATATAATTTCTAATGCTGTCAAAACATGTAATTACATCGGACGTAGCGTTCAAAATTAAAGGCTTTTTCATATTTTCCAGTAATTTTGTGGTGATTTCTATACGATCTGGATTCTTCGGCAGTGTTTCAATAAGAAAGTCTATTAAAATACAAACACTATCTAAAACATCGACCCGCTGTCGAATAATTAAAGAAATTAATAATATTATTATATATAGAGTCCCGCGGTTTCACCCGAATAGTTCCCGTTTTCCGTTTCAAAAATCCCCATATGAAGCTGAGGCAGGCGAATATCATTAAAATATCGTAACTGTTAGTTAAGTTGATATTTACAAAACATTATGCACCATATTGTAACTTATTATATAAGTAAGTTATATATAAACAGATCAAGCACATTCTATAGTAACAACAATCAATAATCAATTTTGGTTTTATACTAAATCAATTATATAGATTTTTGAACTGCGCAGAAATTATTTTTTCATCTTTATAATATAAGTAATAGTGTAAATAAATAGCATCTCGTAAAAAGGATACATATCCGTTTTTTGCAATTGTATCGAACTCGTTCAAGATATTGAGTAATCGTTCCTTCTGTTTGCCCACCGTTGGATCATTTATCAAAAACATAATTTTATCAACTATTTCCCAGCCGTATGTGACAGCACACTCCGATGTCCACGTTTTATCTGAAATATTGGGAGATTTTTTATTGATTCAGAAAGTAAAATTAAATAAGTTGATTAAAAGTAAAGCATAATTTCGATCTCTAAGATTCCACTGCATGGCAAAGGATCCTCTCAGTCTCAGTTAGGAAGAAAGAACAGATGTAACCAAGTTTTTTAATTATAAAAAGCTCGTCCCAAGAATTGAAGCCAGCCCCTAGGAAATGTTGGATTATCTACAAGAAAATTGAACCCGTGAGAAGCCGGGGCGAGTCACTAGGTTTGAATTAGAACAGTTACATTTTTAATAAATTACTGTTAATTGTTGTGAATTAAACACAAAACGCGATTGTAAAACAATAGTTGAGATTTCTAGGTCAAGATAAACATTTGTTTGGTGCACGACACTAATTAATATGACGTTCGATTTATAAGGGAAGTGGGCAGGGGAAAGTAGTTTAAATTTGAATGAGACGGCCTATTTGTACATGTTGCACTTTCATTAAATACCGTGCCGATGACTATTTAGAGACACCGCGTCAACGCGCGATGGAGCCGGCGATAACTACTTTATGGACCTAATCAATGGAGCCATAAAATCCTTCGGTAAAAGTGGAACAAATGAATTAAAATGGAATGAAACCTACGAAGGTATTGTCACTTTACGATAACAGGTACTCACCGACGGGGATAGGGTCCAATTCTTTGATGAAATTTCTCTTTAGAAGGCCCTTGTCAGTATAGTTTTTGCCAGCGGCTCCGTGAACACAACGAAACGTGTCTGACGAGGAAATCGTTTCCGATATCGATAGGTACTGGTCAACGGTGACCCTCTTGTGCAGCTCTTCGTGTCTCGGCTTCTTAAAGAACTGAGTGTGTGATGAACTAGCGGACTCGTCACAGCTTCCCTTGGCTAATCTCGAAGCAGTCTTCTCCTTAGATTCCCTTTCAGTTCTCGAACTGATGGGTTTTAAATTCCTTTTCTTATCCATATTGATGATAAGGTTATTAAAATATCAAATTAGAAACTCGATTTGTATTTTTAATGGACTCTACATTCAAATATTACGCAAGATTATGGTCGAGCATATATTATTATTAATCAACAAGTTTTTTGCTGCTGTTTTCTTCGTAATCTTTGTGTCTAAGCAACAGATGACATTGTCATAGTGCCAACAAAAAGGTCTTATGTTCGTTATGAAAGACTGCGAATCTCTTGTTACAAAAAGCGATTAATAAATAAAATAATGGGTTTTTACAAACACACATATTTTAATATCTGGATTTACATATAGGCTACCATGTATATAAAAAGTCTTAGGGTGTTACCAGACCAATCGATCGATCATCGATCGACAGTATCGATCAACGTCGATCGAAGTTGATCGACTAGTCTGGTAACTTTAATTGATCGGCAGATACTGTTCGACTAACCAACCCATCGATTGCCGGTCGATGGCACCATCGACGTTAATGATTAACTTCGACTATTAATTATTATTTACTAACTATTCCATTCTACCATCGAACGATACCGTCGATCGATGATCGATCGATTGGTCTGGTAGAAACTATCGACCGCCGTCGACTGTTCCATTCTACCATCGATCGATGTCGTCGATCGATGTTCAATCTTTTGGTCTGGTAACATACACCCATACGGAAATTCTAAGGTACACAACCGACCAACCCGCACTTGGCCAGCGTGGTTGACTATGGCCAAATTCACCCTAAATCAGGGTAGGCTCGAGCCCCTCGGTGGGGACATTTTATGAGCTATGATATGATGATGAAGCATTGTATGAAAAAAACTTGTGGATATGTGAATGTTATGTTTGGGCAGGTGTTTACCATCAGGTGAACGCCCTACTAACATCGTCACTTGATTACATAAACATTTCATGGTATTTTACTCATACATAAACAATTTAAAAGAAATTTTAATTCTAATAATATGTTAAACGGGAAAGTTTGTAATAATGAATATGCTTGTAACTTTTAAGGTAAAAAGTTGTTTACTAAGAAGGTATTGCGAGTAGAATTTGGTGCAGATATTCCTCATAATCAGGAACCTATGTCATATATTTTTCCTATGTTACTCAGCTTTCCATTAGGTACTGCGAATATTTTGTGATAATATTATTTTAGTTTTTTATTTTATGCATAACAAATAAACAGTATTAAATAGACAATATTATTCCATATCAAGTCATTCATCAAGGATATCAGAAACTAAACAATACAGAATACACAGGTATACAAATACAATTAGGAAATAAATATTTATCACACAAACATCATCAACCTCACACGAGAGTTGAACTCGCAACTCGTTTTGTTTTGCAGTTCGGCATTATTAGACCCATAAAGTCCATTCATTCTTATGAAACTGTACGTAATTGTTTACATTAGTAAGGTTTTATAAAATGACACCTGATTGCAATAATACAGCTATTCAATTTTCATGTTTTTATTTTGCGTTGTATATCCGGAACTGAAGAGTTATGCAACTGATTGCAAAGTATCAGTGACATCTTTTCGAGTGGTCGATTGTTAGGCGAAACAAATCGGTCAGGTCCCCTGCGCCGGCGCACTACAACAGTGCGCTCGCGTTGTCGTTGTATTTATCCGCAGGGACCAACGCAACGCGGCCGAGACTGTCTCTCTGATACACAGGTTACTCGGCAGTTAGTACTGTCGCGGTTGAACCAACAGAACGGTTACAATTACCATCGCAGTGAGTGTGACTACTGAAGTGACTAGACGAGCCGCGAGCCGCGCGCGACACTAGTTGCACTTGGGCTGTCTCGGTCCGCGGACGTGTGTGTCGCCCTCACGTCTTCCCGCACTAAACACGCACCGTATGTACTTAATTCATTAGTTTTCCCCAGGAGAAAACCAAGTGAAATATATACAAAAACTAGTCAAATACTTATACATAAGTTTCCGTACTAATTGTGATTGGATTTTCAACGTGTGTTCGATCGATTTCCATTGCATGGTAAGTATTTACTTTTAGTTTTTCTTTATCGTTAATTTGTACGTGTTGGGACGTTTTTATTGTTGACATTGTTACGTTGTGTAGTATATATATTATAGTGGAAATTTTGCAAACACACACAATTATGCTAACAATGTTAGTTCAAAACTAGTTCGTACTTTTATTTTTTACTTATTTTGATTACATTAAATAGAAAAGTCTTTTAAAGATCTTACTCTACCTATTTACTTATTGAGTTATTTTAAGATTACATGCTTTATTTAATATTTAACATGATGATTCTGTTATTATATTATCTACTTCCATTTTCTCACGGATTTAATGAAATTACGTCTCGATGTATCATCTAAGTCGATGTACTTATATATTTAATACATTCTAATATCTATTACTCATTTTCCGCTCTAGCTTAGTAAGTAACTAGAAGATCTAAACATATTACTTACCTTTGTACCTACCTATGTTCTTTTCTTACGTAAATTATAAGTACCTAGATCCTTTAAACATTGCAACGAATTTTCATGGAGTTTTCACAAGTGTGATTCAAGAAGTTTGTATAGGTATGTCGGTATATTACTTATTACAATTCGCAAGTGAAACCGTTGAACATAATAAGTTAATCATCTACACTAATAGGTATTATAAAGAGGAAAGATTTGTATTTTTGTATGTAACGAATAAACTTAACAAGTACTACTAAGTACTGGACCGATTTTAATAATTCTTTTTTCATTAGAAAGCTACATTCACCCTGAGTAACATAGGCTATATTTTATCCCTGTATTCCCACGGGAACGGGAACCACACGGGTAAACCGCGAGACGCCGCTAGCAAATAATAAGACAATAAAGAAAAAATAATAAGCAAGCGAGTTGAATGTCCAAACGTGCCTTTTAACTCTGATTGCAGTGAGGTAATAGGGAAATAGGCAACAGTGAGGTAACTCATTTTGTTGAAATTACACGCTAATTATTCATTAATTTATAATATCATCAAAATTATATATGGGCACGGTAATTTAATAAACTATCCTCTCGCTAAAATCCTATTATATGGTACCTATAGGGGGGTAAATTTATTAAATTACCTATCCTCTCGCGTTTATAAAGTCATTAATTATGTCTCTGTATCCGACCAAGTAGCGTACTTACGAGTATATTTAGTTAGTAGTGACCCCACTAGCTAAAGGTTATGGGTTCGATTCACGTTAGACTTTGTACGATCCTTGATCGGGTAGCGTTTATCTACTCTCAGTAAGTACTTTTTTTACAAAACTCACCTTTATTATAAGCGATACATAATAAAGTTTGAAATAATAAGTTTGCTCATGAGTCCTTGAACTACATTATACACTTGCAAAAATATTTGCGTTAAAGTAGAACGAATAAACAAACATACTCTCATTTATAATTTTAATGGTACTTATGATATTGAATTTTATTGAATACTGGCAGCAGCCCGTAGTTTTACCTGCGTAAAATCAAACATTCATTTCTCGTCAACCACTCTAGCTTTAACTGCAAAAAATCCGAAGAACTTTGTTTTATAATAAGTAAAGAAGAACTACATTATACACTACACACACATTATAAAGAAGACTTTTCTGCAATAGATAAGAAACTTTCCGATAAAAAGAAGAATTATGGGAACATAAACTAATGTTCAATAGGTAGGTAATATTTTTGGTAAATGTCTTCCTTACATATTACCTATCTTTCGTTTATTTATACATGTTAGTTGATTGATCTCGATAAGTAATAAAATAGATAATATAGATCAAATAAAAACTTTTGAAGTATTATTTGTGCGTGCTAATCGAGTCTAGAAAAAATATTATTTTTAGGATGTAACGATTCGCTCGATTAGAGCAAGTCAGATTCGTGGGTTGTCCATAAGCCATATAAAACGAACATAACATTTGACCTTCCCAGAAATAACTAATTTGACTTCTAAGTCTTATCGTATTTAAAAATTTCAGTTCAGTATCGTATAAAATACATACATACGACTAGTAGAGTATATTGGTATTATTTCTTATCTTTTTAGTTTTTTTCCTGGTCTGCGTGTTTTCCATTTATTTCATTTTTATATGAATATATTTATCTGCCAATCTATAATACATATATAAATGAATCGCTGAAATCTCAAGAACATCTAAGAGCTAAACCGACTTCGCTAATTCTTTTTTTATATTCCTTGAAATACGAAAATGGTTCTTACTTCTTACGCACTTCAAATAGGTAAGTTCTTACAATAAGTGCACATAATTATAGGCAAAGCAAGTATATCTATATAGGTAACTAGCTGTGCCCCGCGGTTTCACCCGCGTAGTTCCCATTTCCGTGGGAATTTCGGGATGAATAGTTCCTATATCCTATGTTCTTTTCCGGACCATAAGCTACCCCTGTACCAAATTTCAAATCAATCGGTTCAGTAGTTTAGCCGTGAAAAGGTAACAGACAGACAGACAGAGTTACTTTCGCATTTATAATATTAGTTAGGATTTCTAAAATGTTATAAACCTACATGATGTGACAATGTGCACGGTGATCTTGTTTGATAGACAAGTTATAAGATACAGGTGATAACATTTTGATAAGTATCATGATCTGTCGTGATAAACCTTCACCGGTGATAACACAAATACATTCAGTTATCATTTTTCTCTTACATTTTCATTGTGTATAACGTTAATGTGTTTAAAGTGTATATTATTATTTGGTTATGGCTGAACTAGTGAGAAGGTAAATAGATTTAAACTTACTAATAAAATATTACGCTAAAGACGGCCTCGATGGCAGAGTGGTCACCATGCCGGACTGCCATCCGTAAGGTTGCGGGTTCGATTCCCGTGCGGGGTGAATATTTGTGTAAATCACAAATGTTTGTCTCGGTCTGGGTGTGTGTGTGAATGAGTGTGTGCGTAGTTTCTGATACCCTAGATACAAGCTCCAAGCTTAGTTAGGGGTCAGTTACTATAATGAGATGATGTAGTGAATGATTATTATAAATATTGTATGAATGTTACTTTCCACGTAAAAATTAGACATTGAACCAATTAAGATGAACTTGGGTTAATTTTCTTTATTACCGGGAATTTATACGTAAGATGGTCATCCCAAAATTCCTCAAGGAAAGATATTAAACCGCAGGAAAATACATTTATGCATCAATGTCAGTCTATTGTGGTTTACGTAGGTAGTTATTTTTTTTAAACTACTTATATATTTTGTCCTTTACAAGTATTACTCATTAATATATGGTATTAAAAATAATATATTCACGCGGTTTTACTTGCGTTCGCGATCACCTCTAAGAAAATTGCAATAATAGATAGTGTAAGCAACACAAAGATATTTAATCTATGAAATAATATACTTAAGTAACTTTAAACTTTTCTGGACTCCTGATTATATTATTTATTTAAAATCTCTATCTGTGGGATTCGGAACCAGAACTAAGCTGAATCGTTGGCGCTCTACCCCAAACAAATTCGATACCATACCGCTGTTATTAAAATTATTGCAAGTTAGATGCGCTTTTACGGTGCCCATTGGAGGTGTCTATACAAAAATCTAAAATATTTGGTACCCTCACTTGGAATTATTGAAATTCTAGATTCATTCCAATAAACGGGCTATTTATTGCAAGCATTGTTTCCAAATCGTATTAGTAATCCAGAGGTTACTGCTTTTGAACAAACAAACACTTTGAACAGTAATGAGGAAAACATTTCAAATGTTAATTCAATAAATAATGTTGTTAAGGCAATATATATTACGTATGCGCTACACTTTTGGTAGTACCATCGCGTAGGCCGATTAACTAGTGTGGTTATTTATACTGCAACCAAAACACTACATTAATTACTGCTACCTACTAGTTATTGTTGCGTAAACGTACTCAGAAGGTCGGGGACAGGCGTAGGCGGATCGCTGATGAGAAAATAATTGGTAATTAATAGTTTAAATGTTCGTTGCATGCTCTACAAAACTTCAATCGACTATCCGACAGTTTGATTTCGATGATATTTGACGATAGAGTGAAATAGGTTTATGTATTTTAAGACATTTATGCAAGCATAGTCAAGCATAATCATTCACTACATCATCTCATTATAGTAACTGACCCCAAACTAAGTTCGATACTTGTATCTATGGTATCAGAAATTACACACACACTCATCCACACACACACACAGACCGAGACAAACATTTGTGGTTCACACAAATATTCACCCCGCACGGGAATCGAACCCACATCTTACGCATGGCAGTACTTAGTTCTTAAGATTATAAGAATTTTTAATTTGCATTCTCACAGCATCAAAGCATATACGTATAAAAGGTCAGCACGTTTAGTTATCTAATAATCTTAACAAAAATATTCGTTTAAAACTTGCTTGAATTTCCTTTAAACAATTGATCCGTTATACCAATAATAGTTTTGTAAACACATACAATTATTTTAAATTCAACTGTTCGATGTAATATTGTGTAATTTAGCATAAATTATACTTTCGCTTTCACTTGCCTACAACTTATGGTGTATTACGGAGTGAGACGCTATTTTTGATGGCATACGCGGTTCGTTTCATATCTAACATTTATTTATTGCTATAGCTATAATACCCCGCGGTTTTACACGCATTAAATATACTAGTACTAACAGACAGCAAAATTATGAACATATGAACCTTTTTTATAACTTTCATCGAGCTAACTTTACGATTATATCACAGAATTAATGAACGAGAATCAAGTGATAGAGTTATAATCGAATAACATTTTGATTTTAGAAAGTATTGTAAAAAGGTTTGATTATTTAATTACACTTAAATGTATTAATCTCATTTTGATGCTGTCTGCACAATTTGTATGATCAAAGTACATACATATACCTGTAGCTCAGACAGGTTGTATCTCAAGTACATATATTTTTTATCTAAAATCATTCAATAAGTTTCCATTAGATAAAATATTTAGGTAGATATTCAAGTACTTATTGTACAGTCGGCATCAAACATATGTAAACACATTCAAATATTCAAGCCTTTGTTTATCACTTTTCTAAGCCAAAATAGGTAAGTAGGTAGATATGTTATTTTTGTTAAAAAATATAAAAGGGAATGAAGTCATAGAAATATAATCGACATATTAGTTTTTAGTTACCTAGTCATAAAAAGGTTTAAATTATGAAATGTGTTTACATATTTTACTCGTTACTCTGACTGTACAAGTGTATCACATTAATAGAACCTCCTATACCTAGTGTACGGTTACAATTATAGCGTAAAAACCATGTAAAAACTATTTAACTGGTCCTAACTCTGTCTCTTTTTCTCTAATGAATAATTCAATGACATTGAAAGGGACAACATGCACTATTAAATTGTTCTCATAATCTTGTATTGACGATCGGACAGACCAAATGACGTAGGTGACAATACTCGCTATTCTAAAAGATTGATTGCATGAATTGTTTGTTTGTCTTGCTGCATGTGTTTCCAATTTACTTATACGAGTAAGGGTATCGAGAACCGGTATAGATAACAGAACCGGGATTTTCGGTACCAGTACTTATCAGAACCGGGATTTCCCGGGATTTTCGGTACTTTCGGGATTTTTTCTTCTCTTTAGTTTAGGAGGTAAATATAGTCTAAAAAATATTAATTATATTAAAAAAAATCACATATTGCGCATTCTGGCATGA
Source organism: Timandra comae (assembly GCA_958496195.1). Taxonomy (NCBI): domain Eukaryota; kingdom Metazoa; phylum Arthropoda; class Insecta; order Lepidoptera; family Geometridae; genus Timandra; species Timandra comae. The sequence goes on along the minus strand of OY292353.1, from coordinate 8,295,062 downwards.
CAAGATAAGCATTGATTGCTTTAACACATTAAAATAGCATCACGCCTGAGCCTCTTAAAGCAGGAGGCAGGCCAGTGCTGCGTAAACTGCAAAAGCTGTTTTACGATGTCATTCACTCCGGGAGAACTCCAAAAGCATGGAACAGAAGCGTGATGGTGCTCTACGTCAAAAAAAGGGATAAAACCCTGCTGAAGAACTATAGACCCATCTCGCTTTTGAGCCATGTTTACAAGCTGGTTAACTGGTCCTAACTCTGTCTCTTTTTCTCTAATGAATAATTCAATGACATTGAAAGGGACAACATGCACTATTAAATTGTTCTCATAATCTTGTATTGACGATCGGACAGACCAAATGACGTAGGTGACAATACTCGCTATTCTAAAAGATTGATTGCATGAATTGTTTGTTTGTCTTGCTGCATGTGTTTCCAATTTACTTATACGAGTTAGGGTATCGAGAACCGGTATAGATAACAGAACCGGGATTTTCGGTACCAGTACTTATCAGAACCGGGATTTCCCGGGATTTTCGGTACTTTCGGGATTTTTTCTTCTCCTTAGTTTAGGAGGTAAATATAGTCTAAAAAATATTAATTATATTAAAAAAAATCACATATTGCGCATTCTGGCATGACAAGATAAGCATTGATTGCTTTAACACATTAAAATAGCATCACGCCTGAGCCTCTTAAAGCAGGAGGCAGGCCAGTGCTGCGTAAACTGCAAAAGCTGTTTTACGATGTCATTCACTCCGGGAGAACTCCAAAAGCATGGAACAGAAGCGTGATGGTGCTCTACGTCAAAAAAAGGGATAAAACCCTGCTGAAGAACTATAGACCCATCTCGCTTTTGAGCCATGTTTACAAGCTGTTCTCGAGGGTTGTCTCAATTCGTCTATCAAGAAGACTCGACGAATTTCAGACCCTTTGAACAGGCCGGATTTCGAAGCGGTTATGGCACCACAGACCACATCCACACATTGAGGCAAATTATACAGATGATCTAAGAGTATAATCAGCCTCTGTATCTTGCATTTGTGGACTATGAGAAGGGCTGGGCTATTCTGGAATCTTTGCAGCGATGCCAGGTCGATACTCGTTATGAAACCCTTCACCAACGCGCTGGAAGACGTATTTAAGACTTTGTCTTGGGCTGGATGGGGCATAAACCTAAATGGCGAGTACATCTCACACCTCCGGTTTGCAGACGATATCGTACTAATGGTGAAAACGCCGCAAGAGCCACACTGGATGCTGAATGAACTAGCAGATGCCTCTTGTTGGGTCGGCCTCGTCGTGAACTTTGACAAGACCAAGTAATGTGTCTTCAAAAAGATCATTGCATCTAAAGTTGCATCACCTAATCGAGATCTAATTTTGTTACAAAAAAGGCCAGCTGAGGAGAAAATTCTTTCTGGCTCGACGCTAGTAGTTGGAATTGTGAGGAGGTGTTCGTAAGCTTTTTAAGTACCACATTTTGTCTTATGATGGAATAATGATCTACCACGTACCTACAGATACAAAATTTTAATGAGAATATGGTTTTAGCTTGAATATTTTGTATAATAAGAGTAAATGCTGTTAATAGAAGATTAAAATCAAACAAATGATTATTATAGTTAACATAATTCGTTATTTCCCGAAAATACCGAAAATCCCGGTTCTTATTCATTGAGAACCGGTTCTTTGACTACTATTAAAGAACCGGGAAATCCCGGGATTTTCGGTTCCGGGATTTCCCGGTTCTGAACCCTAATACGAGTATATTTTTATGTGAATACTAGCTGCGCCCCGCGGTTTTACCCGCATGAATCCCAATCCCATGAGAATTTCGGGATAAAAAGTATCCTGTGTTATTCCTTGTTATTAGGAACCTCTGTACCAAATTAAATCTAAATCGATACAGTAATTTTTGCGTGAAAGAGTAACAAACATGCAAACTCACAATACAAACTTTTGCATTTATAATATTAGTAGGATTGTATAAGAAAATCAATATTTATCTGTTGAATGTAGAGTCGTCTATAGAAACATCGAGTCATATTATATCCGGATCGTTATTAGTAATATTAGTGATCGTATAATTCAAATTAGTAAAGTTTAAACACAGTATTAAGAATAACGTGACGGTATTTTTTTAAAACTAACACCAATACGATTATACTGAGACGTAAGTACATTCTTAAAACAATTGGAACAACATTATTTTAAACTTGTTCCATGATAAATTATAATAAGTCAGTAGGTACTTCAGGGTTTTATCAATTGTTTTGGTTCTTGATAAAAAAAAGTCTTGTTTTCTCTACTTATTTTAAGTATTAGAGAACATACAATTTCGAATAGACAGGTAGAGCATACAACTCTAGCTAGGTATTAAAAGAAAAACAAATGGCAGTTTTTGCATGATAGTTTTTTTATAATACTTACAGCTGTGAATAGGGTTTTATAATTCAGTTACATTATAAAAAAATATTTTTTTAGTAGTTTTTCAAATTCAATCTACGTGTTACCGAAATATATCCGAGTTTATACCCCTATAGCTAGGCTAGCATGACTTCGAAAACGCGATAGATACAGCGATTTATTGACATCCAACAGTCAAAATTTGATAAAAATGCCTGCCATATTTAATTTTATCAAATCGTAAAATGCATGTCAAATAAATAGTTTTTTAAGTGAAGTTTTTCTATAATATCGTCTCGGTATACTAAAATTCTAAAAATACATGTTTCTTAACATCTAACGGTGCCACAGATGGCCTATTACAAAACAATGGACTGCCTATTATTAGGAAAGGGCAGTTGAATAAATTTCGTTGACCCGAAAACACGTTGTCGCTACCGAACGACACTTTTTCTTGTTAGTTTTAGAACAAGTTATGACAATTAGAATATTTTAACTGTTTTTAATTACGAACCACTAAATAGGGCAAAAAATAGCAACAAATAGCACTATATAATATCAAATTTTGAATGAAATCTCTGAGATTTGGATGTTTAGATGAATTGTTAGAGATAGGTACTGATTTAAAATAAGTCCTAACACTAATTTCGGCTCCCCTTTGAAGGATCAATCAATCAGAGTTCAAACGCGTAATTATAAAACATTTTTAAGTATATGTAGGTATGTATGTATGGTAATTATATGTATAAATAGTATTTTAATCTAATTTTCTTAACAAATAGAATGAGAAACTCCACCGTCATGTAAAGGTGGCCAGTGGTCCATGCACTGCATACTATAGACTTATTCGACCGTCACTTCGTACCCTCGGGCTGAATAAGATATACAACTGTTGGAACATAAATCTATCTAGAAAATATTGGATATCTAGAAAGGTGTTTCGATATTAAACTTTATCAATAAAACACTCCCTGAGTAATGTAATTATTTATATATTTAATTTATCGTCGTGTCTTTAATTGGTCTAATTCACCACCTCAATAAAATAATTTCTTCGTTAAGTTATTAGGTAAATGCAAAAGCTTGATGAAACATGTAAATTGTTTTCGAAATGACACTGATTTGAAATATAATATACTTATATATTTTTTGATAAAAAAGCTAATTAAAAATTAACATTAACGAGTGTATACCTACGTAACCCCCGAAAACTCCATCCAAACACACAAACCTAAACTGTCCGTACTAGAAAATATTTTTTCAATTTTCTCATAAACACATCAGGTATTCTTATATTATAACTTTAGAGCCGATTAAATTAATTATTATATTTTGAACTAAGCATTCTTATGCATGATCATTATGGTAGAATGATATTAGTTAGATAATAAACTTAGGTACCTATCTTGAGTGTGATCTGTCATTTTTATCCAAGTTACTTTTATTTATCCGGTACGTGATGCAGTAAAAACATTAAGTTCTCTTACAAACATTAAAACAGGGTTTAAAGCTGAATCATCAAGAATTATTATAAAGGACAATGGGCAGATTTGTATGGAGTGTGTCCCAAGTGCTGTAGCACTTAGTGTGGTATATCATTCGATAGGTATCGTTAAGAGGAACAAATGACTCTACAGGAGTGAAGCCGAATTCCCCGGCAGAAAAAAGTTACAGCCATTTAAAAATATATATGCCTACTTTATGCAAGGAGCTAGCTATTTGGCTAAGCTACTAAACTTATTTAAACACTATATTTCGCTATTTCTTATAAATTATGATGAGGTAACGGTAAAGGAATAGGTAAGTATGTACTTACCTATTCCTTTACCGTTACCTCATATAAGATATAAAATAAAAATAATTTGTAAGACTTTGTGCGTCTTAATCACTATCATATCATTCTAAATCATTTTGAAGCTCCAAGCTTTCCAACTTCCCAAGAACTTTGTCTGTTTTTCAGTAAGGCTATGATTAATGGACTCCTTGAATCAGTTTAACGTAACACAACCGAGATTTTTTTTAAATGGCTGTAACTTTTTTCTGCCGGGGAATTCGGCTTCACTCCCGTAGAGTCATTTGTTCCTCTTAACAATAGCTATCGAATGATGTATCACACTAAGTGCTACAGCACTTGGAACTCCTTGCATAAAGTAGCCATATACATTTTTTTAAATAGCTGTAACTTTTTTCTGCCGGGGAATTCGGCTTCACTTCCCTAGAGTCATTTGTTTCTCTTAACGATACCTATCGAATGATATACCACACTAAGTGCTACAGCACTTGGAACTCCTTGCATAAAGTAGGCATATTATTTTTTTAAATGGCTGTAACTTTTTTCTGCCGGGGAATTCGGTTTCACTCCCGTAGAGTCATTTGTTCTTCTTAACGATACCTATCGAATGATGTATCACACGAAGTGCTACAGCACTTGGGACGTTTTGCCCAATATCCTTTTAACCGTAATAACAATCAGACCAGACTATAAAGTTATTATATTAAAACTATTCTAGTAAATACGGCACGTAAAATTATTTTTAACTAGTAGCTCCCCGCGGTTTCACCCGCGTAGTTCCCGTTCCCGTGGGATTACGGGGATAAAACATAGCCTATGTCACGCACTGATAAATTAGCTTTCCATTAGTGAAAGAATTTTTTAAATCGGTCCAGTAGTTTCGGAGCCTATTCATTACAAACAAACAAACAAATCTTTCCTCTTTATAATATTAGTATAGATGTTTCTTTTCACTTTCGTATTTTTTTAAAATGTTTCTCTATGATTTCTTCGTAATATTAAACTGTTAACAACACTATAGCAGAAATTGAGATTTGTTTTATATCTAATATTATATTATTTGAGTAATATACTTATAATCCACCAATACGATTCTATTGACCTTAATTCTATCCTTATAATCTACTTACTATATTTTAACAATCTTTGAAAAAGGAGGCGGTTTTCAATTCATTTGTATTTTTCTTTGTGTGACCTTATACCTCCGTCACAATTACATGATACGATTTGGTATCAAGATACTTATATTTTTATTTGAAAGGATTTCCTTTTCGGTATGTGTTCTTATGGTGTTCCAATATAAACAATAAAAATGCGATAGGTACACATAGAACAAAAAGAATCGCCACTATTTACATATCACAACATAATCGTTCACTACATCATTTCATTATAGTAACTGACCCCTAACTAAGTTCGAAACTTGTATCTAGGGATTCTAGGGTATCAGAAACACATTCATTTCGGCGAACTTATATGATAAATACATGATCCTCCATCATTTTGAAGTCGTTAAAAACACAATTCACTTTATTGGGATTTATCGGCCGTTATCGTACTATCACGACTCATCTGTTATTAAACAAACACATTGTGTACAGTTGGAACCATTGTGTTAGAGCCAGGAAACGGCTGCTGCGGTTTCTGCCACTCACCTATGTATCATTTGTACCTATTTACCGCCGAGTACTTACATGTTACCTAACGTAATACATAACAGTGCAGTGCTATAGGTACACCACTAGATTTTTTAAGATTCCGCACAATTTCAAATATACATTTGTGTTTAGTAGTTATTTTCAGTCTCTCATAATTCCCAAATGTATGTTACTGAGCTAGCTGAGCCCTGCGATGGAAAATCGCATGTATAGTCTAAAAATGGCGCGTTCAAACAAACTCTGTCTCTATCTATTTTTTAATATAGTGATCAACTGATCACGAATGAACAGTCCATCCAATCCATTGATTATGACGCCGAAGTATTATATTATCGTAACAAATAATATACATCTAGGTATACATAGAAAAGATCCAGTGAACTATAACTTTTTATAGATGTAATATAAAGTTGTTTGGATAAGTAAATGAAATTCATTGGATAGTTAGTAATACCGTACAAGTTTCCCAACCTGGCCGGCCGCTGAGCGGCGCACTCGGTAATCACATCTGACTAAACACCAATTGCGACAGCCCTACATTTCGATTAAGACAATACTTGTTATCGCTTTATTGAACTTGGAGAACATTGCACATTTTGTTTTCGATTAGAGTAACCCACATTGGTGCTCTAATGGCGCACTACTTTTATTTGTTAAAGTGTAATAGTATCAACTAGACCACGCTCCAGGTCCCAGTGACCTCGTTTGTGGTATTAGCGTCTCCACGAAGTCGCCCGTTCGTCAACTGTACAGTTATACACCACTCAGGGATCACAGACTTGACGTAAACGAGCTCCACACAATTATATCTCACATATCTTCGAATCTAATGCATTCCATTTACGAATTTGAACTAGTTTACGTCGGGATGTAAGTCGGTTGTCGAATAAATCTGTCGGTTAGAAACAATATCCATTGGAGCGTGCAATCAACATTAATAATTTGACTGAAACCGAGTCGCCTTTCTCCCAATGCCGTTGATCCGTCCCGTGTCGCAGCCCGCGGCCGACCGGCTCACTGGTTCACATATTAGGAGATCAACGTTAATATAATTATGGCGACCTTCCTATTGAACTCAATTGAGCGCCCCGTACTCCCTCTGTGTAACGGCGATTTAACACACACATTTAACTAATATTATAAATGTTTGTTAGTTATGAGAACATTTTGAGATAGAATCTGTTCATGACAATAAATTCTGGTTTAATTTAAATATATAGTTAAACTAGAAATAGGATATCATAAATCAGGATCTATTCTTTGACCCCAATTACAAATGGGACATGGTTCGTAAGAAGTAGAAGATCCTTATTTATTCTCCGAAATATTGATTTATAGCTTTACTTCCACGGGTTCAAGTAATCAGGATAGGTACGAGTATAACGGCAGGCTGCTACTAGTATTTAATATATATTTCATTGTGAAATAAGTGGACCGTTAAGAGTCGCACGTACGTGACGCGATGTCGACAGCCCGTCACTCATTAGACCAATTGACGAGTGATTAGGAACACCGAGAGCACCTGCTAACAGCGGTCGCACCCGGCGGCGTACATTGCGTGATCTACTCGGGTCCCGGCCGGCGGACTCGCGTACACCACTCAATGGTTGCGCAATACAAAGCGGAATTTATCTTAATTCAATTTCTCGTAGGCTTCACACAAGGAAATTTGCATAAAACGAAGAGTGCGGAAGCCGTGTGCTGTGTGGTAATAACGAATAATTGCCGGGTGGCCGACGGCACCCAATTAACTTCACATTATAACACTTTCCCCTAACTCAGATGATATTTGAGGTTTTATAATGAGACGGAGACAATGTCAGGAGAGGTGAAGCGGCGGGGGACGAGAATAGTGAAAGCGAATTTGCTTTATTGCTTCCACGAAAGAGATCTGAATTATTTCATTTGTGTCAGCCTTTACGGCGTTTGCTCCGCAGTGTTCGATCATTCAATTTGCAATGGTCATTAAGTGAGGGGCACGCATCTGCTCTTGGTACAGTTAGTTGCGCTGCTATAGGTACTAGTCTATGTACTTCGGTATGATTAAGTTAAATGCACACGTTTGAATCATCATTCCACTAGAAGTCTACTTAGACAGTCATTAAAAAGTAAGATAAGCATATTGTAGTTAATTTCTCCGCTCTATTCGGAGTGTGCGAAACAATTTTACGTCTTATGTCGAATTAAATGCACCGAGGTCGCGCTTAAGGTCGATATAAATACTTTTGGTAATAACGTTTTTTTACATATTCGTAATAACATTTAATTTTATTGCCAAGGTCTGGTCTGAACGGCCATTGCAATCGAACGAGGTGTATGATATTCAATATGTCAAGACTTTCATTAATTTATTCAAGTAATTTCTTGAACACCAAAAGTCCCCTATTGCTCCAGGGGCACGAAAGTAGTTAATGAACTACAGATAACTTTAACTGAAAAGAGTAGAAGAGAAATGTGAGCAAACACGAGGTGAAAAAGGAGAGAGAATCTTATTTTCTATAAGTGGTAAATCTGTTGAGTCCACAAGTAAACCTATTTGTGTCGATTGTGCGGTTCACGATATTTTCATGTAATAATTTATATAATTTTGGATACATATAATAATGTAAGTTTCCATTTTAATAAAACAAGTTCCCAAATATAGATACAGGACAGTGATGAAGAAGTTAATAGACAAGTTGGTATTTACGGTTTGATATCTGCCTCTACTACCTTTACCTTTTGCTACCAATCACTACATAGTATAAAACAAAGTCGCTGTCGCTGTCTGTCTGTCCCTATGTTTGCTTAAATCTTTAAAACTACGCAACGGATTTTGTAGCGGTTTTTTTTAATAGATATAGTGATTCAAGAGGAAAGTTTTTAGCATAATTTTATCCCTACATTCTCACGGGAGCGGGAACCACACGGGTGAAACCGCAGGGCGCCGCTAATAAAATCTAAAAGAATATAAAGTACGTACTATATTACTTCCTGTAGGTATTAATTAAGTGCATGAAATGTGAGTCCAATGCCAAATTGTTATTATAAATAGTATTTGGGTGGTAATAGAGTTACTTTATGAGGTTATCGGTATCTGTTGGAAATCCGGTGTTTTGTCCGTGAGTTTGAAAACGTAATGAACAACAATGGAGGGGCGATTGTCCTCAGTCCGCACTCCGCTCTCATTGTACCACGGACGTGACAATTAAAAGAAAGGAAAAACCAATGTTCCACGATAAAATCGGTCATGAACATATTGATAACTATGAAGGTTGTACGTAATATCTCACTTACTACACTAGTTAGGTAAACAAACACCATGCAATGTTTTCCTTTACAATTGACTAATAATTGTTTTGTTTTACAAAATGTTTTAAACATTGTTGTTTTTTTAAGGATTTCCAAATGGTTTAAGAACTATGTTTACGTGTTTGTACAAATTGTGATGTGTTTGCCAATACATATTTACAATAATATTTTTTTTGTAATATCATGGAGTTGTTCCCATATTTTCATAAAGTAAAATAATATCATTATTATAAAGTAAACATATTGTGTGTAGTGTATCTACCTATAATGTTTCATTAGTGTCTTCTTTTTATTGAAGTGTACAACCGGATTAACTTAAGAGTTATGATATTAATTATATGTACTGTTAAAACTTAAGTTACATCGTAATTGCTGGGAATCGGAAATTGTTTTACACATAAAATAACCAAACAAATATTAAAATATCAATTTAAACTGACCTTATCCATTTCAACGCTTGTTTATTATTATTACAGACCAGTTTAATGGCTTTTCTTAGTGTTACATCAATTTGCAATATACACCTTATGTACATAGACATAAAGACCAAAACATTATCAGGAAGTAATTTGTCAACATCGTCTTATTAGAAAGAATTTGACAATTTAAATGAAGTGGTTTGTATTAATTGAATTTCGGTCCCTTAGTTGATTGCTATAGGAAAGTTAATTTATATTTTATTATTATAATATTATGTATAATTTTACTCATTATATTCCCATTAAATAGTTGATAAACTTATTTACTAGATTAGATATTAATTTAGTCAAATATTTGGACAATTTAGACGTCCCAAAAGCCAGCAATCTTAATATTGGTACTTATGTAAAATTTCCAATAACCTGGATACAGACACAGACATAGACATACAGGGAATATAAAAAATGTAGAGGTCTGTTGAAGAAATTAGAATGAATAAAACGAACTGTCTAAATCCCGCTTAAAATTAAAATAAATACACAGTTCTTTATATTAAAGACTAGTAGTGCCCCGCAGTTTCACTCGCGTAGTTTCTAGCCTATGTTACTCAGGGTGAATGTAGGAATCAGTAGTTTCGGAGCCCATTCGTTACAAACAAACAGACAATTTTTTCCTCTTATATTAGTATAGAAAAACGAAACAATATAACGTTATTTAAATAACAATTCAAATTAACTATGTATAACAAAATAACTATTTTTATGTACCATTGTACAGTGATATGTATCTACTAATTACATAATATGTATTGTAATATCATTAGTAACGATTATTAGGTAAATAGGTTCACATATTACAAGTCTACTAAGAATATGACGTCATTATGATAGGTCACGTTTAGAGCTATTTTTTTATTTCGATTTTTTTTTGTCTAGTGCAGGTTGAAAACTTTGTTATAAAATACCAAAATATTAAATATAATCAGAATTTAATTAAAATATTTTAAAGAAACAGTTTGATATTTCACTACATAAGTAGTATAAAACAAAGTCGCTTTCTCTGTCCCTATGTATGCTTAGATCTTTAAAACTACGCAACGAATTTTGATGCGGTTTGATTTAATATATAGAGTAATTCAGTGTGAAGGTTTTTAGCATAATTTTATTCCCATATTCCTACGGGAACGGGAATTACGCGGGTGAAATCGCGGGGCGCCGCTGGTAGTTTATAATATAAGAGTCCTAAATCGTGTAGATTTGGGCTTATTCGTCACTCCCTTTTTGCGGATCCCGTGGTAAAATAATAATTCTTGAAGATTAGGGCCTGAAATGATTTTTTACGGTCCATCATTATGTATATGAAAGTGCAATTAAAAAAACTTTCATAAACTCTATATTTCCTCATTTTGTTATTTCATTGTATAGATCCTAACAGTTTTAAATATATATTTACTATGTGGACGCTAAATGCTCTTTGTACAAGAAGAAAGACTGTTCTTTGACCAACTGGGTTTGACTTGACCAACCAGATAACCTTTGTCTTAGAAATATTCGACTTTTTATGAATACGTAATAAGAACATAATGATATAAGTATCTTCTATTTAAAAAAATGAATAAATAAGGAACAGTAAAGTTACTGGAATTATTTAAAACGGACTTCAAAAGGTACCTAATTTTAGTATCGTAGATAACTTATCTGTACTTAATTAAGGAGTAAGTAAACAATTTCGAATATATAAATTTAATTCGATAATAAAATACGTTTAAATGCAACGGCTCAAAGTTAATTAAATTACCAATTGCAACCAAAATTGTTTGTACAATAATTTAAAAAAGTGATTCCCAATTTGATTTTCTCAAAGATAACTCTAAGATCTTTGGATTTTCTTTCATGCAATAATCAGAATTGAGACATGACAAGAATCGTCAATTATAAAATGAAATGAAATATCATGAGAATAAGTAATCATGAGAATATTTTCTGCAATCGCACAAAGTATTTCATAATTAACTGGTCTGATACAAATACACAAAAGTTTCAAAATGTCGCCAGTAAATGGTACCCTTCGAGAATCCAATGCTGTAGGTGCCCTTGGAATAAGTAAAAATTGAACAGATACATTACAGTTTTTTTTATCGATGACGAAATGACTCTCGTTTCATTTCGTCATTGCAGATATTACCAGACCTTATCTGTATGAGTAAGAACCAATTTTTGTATGTTAGTTCTGTATATGTATGAATTATGGTAGAATACTCTGAGGATGTCCGCGTTTAAAATATTCAACAAATAGACTTTAAAAAGACTGTCTAGGATTGTTATTCTTTTATAGTTTAAAAACTGGAAATAAAAATAGGTAGCAAGTCAAAGCACTATACCTACTTACGTGCGTGATTCTAGGCGAGCTACGGAATCCTCACGTCTTAAATATTTTTTGTAACCTCCCGTTAGGAGTATTATAAATAAGAGATTAGCTAAATAAACCTGTCAAATATATTTAAGAGTAAAGTGACACAGGTAATACTGTCGATAATATCATGTTCCAATAATCAGATTGATTCCGAGATGACCTTCAATGAAGTTGATAGCTTTTTAGTTGTGAAATCTTATATGGAAGGTTGTTGGATACACTTAACTGATTGGCTCATTAAACTACAAAATTATCACATATAAAAGTAAAATATCGAAGTAAGACAGACAAAGGTCCTTATCATTATCATTAGTAAAAAATATAGAATTCTTTTTAACCCCCGACGCATAAAGAGGGGTGTTATAAGTTTGACGTGTCTGTGTGTGTGTGTATCTGTCTGTCTGTGGCATCATAGCTCCCGAACGGATGAACCGATTTTAATTAAGTTTTTTTTTATTAAAGGGGACTTACGTGCGAGTGTTCATAGACATGTTTGGTGAAAATTGGTTGATCCGTTTAAAAGTAATGGGGGTTTGAAAGTAATTGTGTTGGTGGTTTTTTAAATTTTTAATTTAATGTTTTTTTTTTAATCCAAAATTTCAACGGAAATTGGATTTACGCGGGTCAAAACAGGACGATCTTACAGAGCGTTTATTAAAGCAGTTAATTAAATAACTCGAGCAATGACTTTAACGGCAGATTGATAACCATGATGGACCATAAAATAAAAGGTTAGGTTCGATTTCTGTGCGAGGCATGTTTGTATAATCCACAAATGTGTATAGCCTGAGCACAGCCTGAGTGTATAAATTTGCGTTAGTTTCTAGAGATACAAGTAGTGAAACTAGTTAGAGGTCAGTAGCTTATAATATGATGATATTATGATTGATTATGTTATGTTAATGATCTCACTCTCACTGATGATATTAAAAAGTGAAGATCACATATAAATTAATATATTTGGTAGAAATTGGAGCGTATAACACAGATCTACGTAATACAATTAAAATTCGGTAACTGTTGTTATTCAAAGATAATATCTAATGTTATATAATATGCAGATTTTGCGCTAAAACATGTATTCGGAAATAATCGTAGTTATTAGTTGGTCGTATCTGCTATCGTATCAAATAAGATTTGAATACCCACGAAGTTTTAAGATCAAATTTTATTATTTTTATTTTTATTCTGAGTTACTATTTAAAGGGTAAAAGTGAACTTATGTTAAAACTTTAGTAATATAAAACAATTTTGTAAAACCCAGTAAAATCATGACTAACTAAAAGAAAGTATAAAAGATATAACAAAAAACATTAACAAACAAAAAACTGAGTTTAAAACAAAGCTAAACAAAAGTAAAAAAATCAGAAAATCATTAGCGCGTAAACTTGGTCCCGTTTGCGAGAGGGGTACCATGCTATTAGAGTCAGTGGACCATAAAGGACTGTACCGGTACGATGGTCAATATATCGTAACGTCCATATTACAAGGTACATGGGACATTCAAAATTACACTCATCTCTGCTCGTTCCGCTGCAAATCACTCATAGTACTAGTACCTAGTACCTACAATCATTTTGTGTTATGTCACAGTTTATGTAATGTATGTAATACTGCAAGCGACGATATGGTGCAAATCGCTTGAGTAGAAACGTAATGTTTAACTACTATTTGACTTAGGGCCTATTTCACCATCTTCAAGTAACGTTCCGAGTATTTACTCACATGTTTTGTCTTTGTCACTTGATATAAAGTAAGAAAGAGGCAAAACTAACTTTACTTATGAGACCTTCGAGTAAAGTACTTAGGGCATATGCCCTTACAGTAGAAAAGGAATATAATTCGCTCTAGAAACGCTCCTGTTTATGATATAGGAGATTAGTAATATGCAACATCTGAGAACAAACTTTTGTCTATCAATAAATGTGTAATATGTTCTGATTTCTGAGGTCGTACTCAAAACTTATTTATAAGTCATTGAAATCTACCTTATGCGTGTTAAACTCCGACATTCAAATAAAGTGCAAAAAGAGACGTTTTACAAATATTAAGTTCAAGATAAAAGAAAGTTTATGAATACGTATTTATGTTTATAATATTGAGAAAATACGTAATAATATATGATAAAATAAACATAATTTTGAGTTGAGTTATTATCGTAAAATCATCTTCATTCGCAATTCACTTCCTGAACTATCGCGTAATGTTGCCATTTTTAAATCAAACCTTATTTTAAATAAATTAAATTACAATAGATACAGATAAGATTTTCCATATAAATATTTATTTCGTGTTACGTAAATCTGAATAAATATTATTAATCTCATGTTAACTGTATCTCGTTTATTCATTGATTAAGTTCAAGAAAATCTTTAACAAACGCTGCTCACTAATAATGTTAATAATATATTCAAAAAATAAAAAAGCTAATGTCTGTATGACGTCATGAACATATGCTTGCCACTTGTTGTATTTTTCTCTTTATTATTCTTATTATACGATGCTATGGCTGTCCATCTGTCTGTCATTATAATTTACAGACACTGCTACTAAGAACATATACTCATAGTATTTTATATAATATTCATATTACATTGTGAATACTTATCATTGTTTTGAGTTGGTACCAATTTAATCTTTATTCATTCGTTCGAGTAATTACGTCAAAAATGTTTCCGAAATTAGTGATAAAGTACTTCGTTTTAACAATTCCAGTTACAAAAATTTAATTTAAAATTCGAATTATCCTGTAAGACCCCAAATGGCAAAACCCTCACTATCAATGATGCTTTAGTACTCTGAGGAAGAATAGGAATAATCATCATAATTCCTCCATTCCTTAAGTGTTAGTGATGTCAAACTGAAGTCATGTTTACAAACCATTCGGGTTTCAAACCGGTGAACTTAGCAGCCTAAAAATAATAATTAGTAAAGACAAAGGAGGTTCTATTGTTAGAGACTAGTGTGTGTGTATGTAAGACAATTTGGAACAAATGTTTTTAAATTGCACGCGCCTGTATTTACATAACATACACCGGCAACGGACAAGTTTTTGGTACACACCGACACGAGTACATATCAAAATATTTATATACTTACATCCAACATGAATATAACACGAATATTGAACATTTTTCCTTTGCTATTGTTTAATAAACAATATTTTATAATTTATTTAAGAAATCAATCATAATAATCAATCGCTCTACATAATTTTATGACCGATGCGTGACTAGGTTTATTTCCTACGCTAGGATGTATCTAGGTATTAGAAACTACACACACACATTAAAACACACAATTATTAATATCTAGATTCCCGTGCGAGAGTACCTTATTATATTTATCTGACCGTCAAATGTATAACGTGGATTGGGCGTGTATAATTTTATGGTCCTGGTAAAAACCTAATTAGAGGTCAGTTGATATAAGATAGAATGATAAATTTTATTATTTAACGGAACCTATTTCTTCGAAAACATCCTGATTTTCAATTCACGAAAGTAAATAAGCAGTTATAAGAAATTATCAATAAAAGATTCCCACGTATTGTTGTGTGAATGATTTCCTTTGTGTACAATAATTTGTACACAAAATCATTTACTCATCATTATTTACTTTGCCTCTACCTTTCAGTTTGGTCCATTCTATATACGGTTTTCATTATGCACAATGATAAATATATCAAGTGGACGTTGATGGCCAAATACAAGACTGTATAAAAATGCATTGTACTGTACTAGGAAGTGATTTTTCCGTGATTAGACTTCTCTACTTTGGATCTAATTTTGGTAGTGCATAATAAGAAATAGAGAAAATGACTTGAAGACAATTTTAATGATAGAATATTAAAATAAGGAAACTTTAAATTTAGAAGAGAAGCAAAATATCCTACCAATTAATTGCGGAAAACTGCCCAATTACATACATAAAAGTACTTACTTTACATAAACTGTTTAAATTTGCCCGTTCTTCGAAAGTGTAAAAGTAGTGGGAACTAAGGAACAATCTGCACAATCATCTGATAAACTAACCGGTCGGTTCTATTGACCAGTTTTTATTGAAATGAGATCGTGACTTTCGACCAATTGTCTCCTAAGAATACGCAGGTCAACGTAATCTGGTTTACTTGATGCGCTTTTAATTAACATGCTTAAATACTTCATTGTGAACATGGAAGGCGGTATTAAATGTTTTCGCATCGCAGTTATACTGGAGATACGATTGTTATAAAATGTACAGGTTAACGTAAACACTTGTTTGCAAAATATTATGCTAATGCCAGAGCGACATTGATAGAAGCGAATCGCGGCTCTATTTTTCAATAAACTTAATAATTTTATGAGCAACTGACTCTATTCAAAACTTTGCTCCTTTACGGTAGAGTTACATATTTCTTAGTTTTGTTTGTAAGAGGAAAAGTTAGGAACTACTGGACGGATTATGATAATAAGAACCTACTTTGCGTTAAGCACAGTGAGTAAGAACGAAACCGACTTCTGCCCTGAAAATATTTACTTTTAATACTTTTACGACGCACTTGTGACTCTTTTGACTTGTAGGTTGTTCAAGGGCAACGGCAGGAACGAGTATATATTATTACTCTGATCATTTTCGAATATCTTAAAGTTCATTGTAAACAATAATTAAATACAATGCCTTGTTAGTATGGCCTCTTAGTCTCCTTTCTTTTTAATCTAATATGTTGAAGGATTTCTGTCTGTTAGTATTGACAGACAAAACCAATATTTATCAATTTAATATTTATAAGTCGATCGAATAATTGGTAATCTTATCGAATTTATTTAATTAAAGTCTCACCTTGTCTGTAGGCGACAAAAAGTCGTCAAGGAAATGTTGTATGTTTTATTTATTATAAGTACCAATCTGAATATTATTATACTTTTAAAATATATTATTTATTAATGTTTTTTAAAATTATGCTCTGTCCTACTTTTTAATAATAAAGTTTTGAAATAAAGAATACAAATCTTTACGCAGATCGATTCACTAAGATAAGAATAGTATGAATGAGTAAAATAGTTCTACGTTATATGGTGAGGTATTAACTTACTTAATCTATGAGCTGAAATTAGTATTAATTGGATCAGAAGAAATACGTCAAACATGAATGATATGGGAACACCCTTCGGCAAAAAATAGGAAAGCGACTTGTATGTTATGTGTTGTATGTAATACAACCTAATTGTACGTGGGATTTCGAAGCGAATATTGCCCATATATTTTGCTGCTGCTTTAATTATTATCATATCAATCTGGTTATCGTGTCAACTGTCAATTTTTTAAATACAGTCGGTTGTAATAACCTAATAATAAGTAGTCGGTCGCAAGGAGATTATGACATAGCGCTCGGGTACATAGCCCCATTCGATCAATCAAGACGGGTGACGTAGTGTGACGTCACAGCGCGGTCACTGCCACCAGTGAAAGTAGTCAAATAGTTGCAGAAGCATTGATCTGCAACACTTTCGTTGCGCCAAATCGATTGTCATTCCGGAGTCGCTTCTCTGGAGCAATTTCCCTCGGAGCTAACCAACCTTGCGACCAACAAGATTTTCCAATTCACTTCAGGGTCTTGAATCTATTTTAATTCACAACGGATGCGTTTCGTGCCGACATTGCTTAAAAAGGAAGCTAATTTAATTGTTTTAACTGTTCGGAGTTTAATGTAAGGTTGGTGCGTGACGTAGTTTGTTTTTACCGACTCTTAGTTTCAATAAGTGATAATGAATAATCTTAAAAGTTTTATATTGTCGCTGTTACATGTTTAGTTGGGTTCCTCAAAGCAAATATCAAATTCCCGGAGTAAATCAACCCAAAAATAACCTTTTAAACTTGAGTTCTAAATCCAGAATTAAAAACAGTCAATTTGGAACGGATCCAAATAATATTTGTTTAGTTCCATTTAGAGAGTAGATATCTAATCTACATAATTGATATTAAAATTCTGGCGAGGGATTGTATACATCTAATAATTTGTTATCACATTGCCAGTAGCAATAGAATAAATAAATGAAATTGCTGGGACATGCGCTAGTTCATAGAAATACTTTATACCAGTTTATGCTATCATAAAATACCTAACTATATATAGGCTTTAAGTATATAGTAAAACTTTATGTCTAGGGCTCTTTAATTTATAATTTATATTATAAATTAAAGAGTTAACTACATTTTTTTTTTAAATTTATATTTATTTAATCCATACACTTAACAAGACATACCGTAGTGTAGTATATCAATAATTTAAATCTGTTGCATTGGCAACATTGAGGTAAGCATGGAAAAAAGAACTAGGCATCTCTTTCTCTTGTTTTTCTAATTCGTGGTGGTAAGTATTCTTACCATTCCACACCATCCAGTAATATCATTATACACTGAACTCTTAAAGCATGAATTATAAATCTTATTTTGCAATACATAGAATACAATTGTATACAAATTAATAAAAAAACATACGCAATAAATTAATAAAATATTAAAAACAATAAAGATGCAACTCTTTCCACACATCAGTATGTCGTAAATAATTAATAAATTTCGATATTTCTATATGAAATTAATATAAATAAATCAGTTAGTATTTAAAACTATATCGTATTTATGATATTTATATATAAACTTGCGAAATAAGACAAGATTGTATTGCGCAAGAGCTCGATGATCGACTACTATCAACACTTATAAACTAAATTATACCTTACGTTAACGCGTTTGAGTGCACAATTATTATAACAGTCATTTGTGCGGTTTATTCTTTTTATTTTTATTATTGTGATGTATATTCGTGGTAGTCCAATACTACCTACATTTAAAACTAAATACGTTGACAAGGATTCAAATTAAATTATTGTTCATTCAGCCTGGGCCTCAAAGAAGCACTGAACGTAAATAGTTTACAAAAGATGACTTAAAATTGTAGTATTCTTTATGAAAGAACTAAGTACTTGTGCCCCCGATGATATAACCTAACCTAACATAGCTTTCCACGGTAAATGGGCTAACCAATACCAAAATATTTTCTTCAATTCCAACCATAAGCAATTCTTGAATTTAGTGCGTTTTTTTAAACTCTTTTAAACAAGTAAGTATATACTTTCCGTTAGAGTGTAAAATAAGCATAATTCTCGAAATGCACAAATGTACAAAAGAAGACAAGACAAGATATAAAATACAATCGATCACGAAAGAACTCTGAGTAACTGCGAGTATACAATGTACGAGTACATTAGTACATTAACTTATAATACGTACGTTCAGTCAATAAAGTGTTGTGTTTGTGTACGTTATATTATATCTATGTATCTGACGTATTGCCAACGGTCGTCGGTTATGTAACGGCCAGTCTAACAACTTTAGTTTGGCGCGAGATCGCTATAAAACGAATTGCTGGCTGATTTCGCCGTTTGGATATAAACACCTGACATTACATTAAATATTGATAGTTATACGTTTATACGTATAGTTTAATCGTTATTTAGATATACTTGTCATTCCAAATTCGTATGGGATCGGGATACGGATTTACACTGGTAATAGCTGGGCATATACAAATAGTTAGTTGAAAAGTGGCATTATTGTCCCATATCAACTTAGTTCTATTACCTGAAGACTATTTACTATACCGTTTCCATATAGGATGTTTCCATATAGTGTTTACTATCGCAGCGCCAGATATTAGTAGTGTAGTGTTAGTAGTGTGAAAACGTTACTATGTTCCAGTTTGAAGGGCAATGTAGTCATTATAATTTCCTACTGTCGGCACATTAGATTTACCAACTGGGTGCAACACAGCATTCTTGTTAGCAGACTAAGACCTCTTGTCTCGGGGTGATGAGCGCAGTACACTGTGTCTGTTATGGGCAAGCGTGTCGCTTACTATCAGGTGACCACAACGCTCGTCTCGTCACTTGATCTCAATAAAAAAACTCTATAGTACCTACCTATATAAAATTCAAAAACAAAAGTCTTTTAGAAAATATTTCGTTTTGTGTCTGTTTGTGTTTAGTAAAACAGGTTTGGCACTTACTCAAAAATTGCACATAACTGAACCAATTTCGATGGATTTTATTTTAGTTTGGAATGTTGGAAAATACTTCATTTTTATTGCTTTCTTAAGATTTAAAGTCGTTAAAACTATAAACATGGAAATTAACTGGAAGTAGAATCATTTTAATTACTACTCATTCGTTTTACTATACGAGTAGGTCTCCTTCCACATGGTTGAGTGACTATATTATATACCATTATCATAGGACTCATAATGTTATGAACCATGGAACCTAATATTGTCTTGTCTTTGTGTGAGTTTTTATGTTAATTGAAGTATATATTCTCTTCTTTTTTATCTTTCTTCTTTTACTTTTCAGAAGGTATTCTATTGAAATTCTGGATGTGAAGTATTATGAATTTATTGATCAAAGTAACTTTGTTGTCCAGACTTTTTTTCCAAATTAATTCTCTTTTATTCTTTTCTACATTACCAACATTCATTTTTATTATGACACACGGACATGGAATCTCTGTTAAATACACATTTTGTTTTGAACCGAGATTCCATGTGAGTAAGCTATTGAGGTTTCCATGGTGACTAGATGACAAGCTATTGAGGTCTACATGCTATTCTAAATCTGGAATATCAAACCAACCGAATCTCAATCACTTACCAAGCCAATATAGCGTTTAACATTTTCTACGTTAGTTTGTATTATAATGATGAATTATGATAAGAAAACGTTCAACTTTGTAAAGGTTTGCGCCGATTTTGCACACCTTTCTTTACCTAACAATGTCCTTATCACAAAAATAAACATCAAAATGACAAATTAGTTGAATTTAGGAGTTAAATTGAGCATGATTCATGACAAATCGCGTAATAGAACCATATTTAGATATTATGTGTTAGCAACGTTATGAGGATAATTATAAAGTTTTCCTAAACTTGGTCCCAAAAATAACAATTTCAAGTTAATATGTCAGAGTTTAAATAACTAACCCTTAGATTAGAAAAACTAAGCTTGAAGTTAATTCTAGAAGACGCATTGAATAAAATATCATGAGTTGTATTACGAAGTGAGTTTTATAAGAAGTAGGTAAATCCTCCAGATAGTTTATTAGTTTACTACTTACTATTATATGAACAATATTATATAAAAATATATAAGTATTTACCACAGTAACTTACGTAACAAAACAAGTTGTCATAACGCGTAGTTGAAAACTTCTGTTCTCTACATAAATATTGTTACTATCTTAGGTAGAGCAGCTAGATACTTACTCAGACCGTATAATACTTGTAAATAGGGACAAGTGGAAAGAGGAGGGAGACTTTTGCCCAACAGTTGAATGAAATAGTATAAATAAATAAAAAATCTTGATTACCTATTAGCCATTTAATAGCAGTACTGCAATCTGCACAGTTTATTGTTTATCCCGTCTAGTCCCTTAGTAACTGATAAACTATTAGGTACCTAAGCTATCCCTCTTTTTCCATTTAGTTTGTCCAGAAATAAAATATTATCTATCCGTTGCCACGTAAAATCGAATAAAATGGACTATTACTAATGTTTTCTCAGAATATTAAAGTAATTATAGCGAATGAATATGACTAAACTAAACGTCGAAGTGTGACTCAATACCTATTATTTTTACTTACTTATTATACTTATACCTAATATAAGAAACATAAAAACTACACCTGCATTCTGCATATTTATGTAATCGTCTTACTTCGAAACATATTATTTCAAAGAGTCAATTTCGAAACTTCTATTGGCATAACCTAAACCGCATATTATTGAAATCGTAATAGGAAGCCAACTATGATAAGTAAGTAAATATTACATACAATAATGACTTAGTCACTAGTTCTGTGATTTCATTTAAGGAAACGAAGCGTCGTTTAGTGTTTGTTATTGAGATGCATTGGTGTCTAGACGCAATAATGATTTCCAAAATTATCGAACCTATTTGTCTGTCTCAAAAATCTAACTAAAATATATTATTAGAAACACAAATTAGTGAGGTCTAATTGCAGAAAACTCAATAGATTCAGTACAATCATGGCCAGAAAAGGTTCGAGGCCACTATTTGTGTGATCCATCTTGGTCCGAGTGAGTTTATGAATGAGTATGTGCGTATCCAGGTGGATATAGGTAATACCTATAGTTATTTGCCTAGTCAGGACTCAGTTGATATCTGAACAAAGATGATAGCGTAATTGATTATGTTATTAGATACTTAGATCCACGCCTCATTGAAGCTATATCTGAATAAATGTTTTTATTTTGTTAACATATTTGTATTGTCCCCAGGACACTTAGCGCCATAAGCAGCAAGGAAGGAAGCAGTGATGTTGGTCAGACATCGGGAGACGATAGCAGTGCCATGAACCGGGAGAACGTGTCCAACAAGATCGCGGCCGGCATGGACCGGTGGCAGAACACTCTCGAAGATATGATCCATCTCCGCTCCTCGAACAACCAGGTCTTCAAAGATAATTACTGGGTAAGTTACTAGCAAAATATTTAGAAGAATTTTTTTTTCAAAATATCTGCAACATTTTCTCCTCAGGTGGAACTTGAAGGAACATAGGTTAACATATTAGAAGATTTCTGTTTGAAAATATGTGCCTTCATTTTCTCCTCAGCTACTTGACCCTAGGACCCAATTTTAAGAATTTTTAAAAAATAAATTCAAAATTTTCATCATTTCCGCCTTGAACCAAAGACCAAATACCTATTCAGAAAAATTAGAAACTTGGTGTTGGACTGACGTATGATGTATAGTATAGTGGGATGTTGATGGTGTGTATCAAGGTTATGGCTCCGTGGGCTGTCCAAGGCAATCAATAGGTTTTTAGAATTGTTTAGGCGGTGCGTGTTGGTATTTGTAAATTAATTATCATAATTTTTGAGTCTCATTATAAAAATCTACGCATTTAAAAAAGTCTTGGTCAGATATTTAAACCTTTAATTTCTAGGTATTCTAGATACTCTTGTTATTGGACTAGGATCGTTCTTATAGGATTGCATTTAGCGTTATACTATGGCGTAAAGTTGGTTTTTCAGCATCCCTGAAACTATGTTAAGGGAAGTCAAGTCCGTGTAAAGACGAACAAAATTAATTCTCCGTTTAAGTTTATTTACTAAGAAATTGGCATAATAAAAATCCCACAATTATGGATTGCTAAATTCCCTGGACAGTGCCACTTTTAACGAAAATGATTGCTGAGTTCGTGGAAGTTTTTAGATTTTGGTAACTCGTAAATACAAATAGAGAAAGAATTTTTTATAAGTATTGAAGGAAATAAGATGATCTACGTTTTTTGCCCCGGCGATTTTTACTCCTTCCGAGTAAAAATAGAGAAAATGAATTTTCCCAGAAATGAAATCTAGATCGATTGTTTACCTCCGTAAAACCTCATTACTACTTTTATTTACATTCCTGGAAGCATTTATGACATAATTACTTTTATGCAAACATTGTGCAATAGCGATAGTACTTAATAGTAAAGAAATAAAATTAATAAAAATCAATAATTGCACTTAAAGAATGCAAAAATGATTTCAACGGAATCTATTAGATAATAATATTTTCTAAACATGTTTCTAATTGTTTGACAATTGTTATACAACAAACCAATCGACAAATATCTGTTGGAATTCTATTTTTGAATCGTGAGTCCCGGAGCGGACGGAAGCGCATGCTCGTCGCTATTCAACTCATGCGCATTCGAATTTAAAATCTACGCAACTATTGTAACTGGGTACAAAACAATGAACCTTGTAGCTATTTGTTTTGAGCACATTTTTGATTGCGGTGAAAGTGACACCTCAAAGAAAGTTATTGTGTGTTTTGTTGCTAACTATAATGCAATGGAGGTATAATTTAATCCATTGATGTCTATACCGTTGTAGCGCGTGACATGCAGATAAAGAACGTAGATCTACATTTGTTTTGAATACTTTACAAGTTAAATACGTTACTAACAGATAAGAAACGTGTTTATAGAATAGAAAATGTTTTGCTACACATCTCACAATACAATAACTATAAGTAAATAATAATATTCATTCTTAACGTTGATTTTATTTATTTATTTTATAGAAAATATACATTATAATTATATACTTAAATATTAAATCATGTAAGTAATATAATATTAAACGTCGACGTTTCGATCAGGTTACACTGACCGTGGTCGCAAGAGGAAATTCAGTTCGCGTAAGTTTAAAAGTATGCTATTAACCGAGTTCATTTATTTATTTGAAGGCGGTCATTGAAGAGTCAGTTGGACTGATCAGTCCAAACATAAAACTGTAGCGTCACTCCAAAATTTTTATACCAACTAGAATTCCCCACTGGAATCGCTCCGGTGATTGACGACCATTTCTGGACGCCAGTTCAACTGATCAGTTAAACTGACTCGTCAATGGTCTCCTTATACACCTAGTTTTGAAATTTTGTACCTCAAAACTAGATTACTTTTTAATTAACCTGTATCGACGCTGAGTTATGTACTAAAATAAATGTAAATAATGTGTATAAATACCTATATTTATTGGATAATTAATTAAACTAACTATCGGTAATAAATAGGACAGAGATAAAGCAATTTTTGCAATTCAAACTGAGAGACATCGCTTATATTATATGTACTTACTAATTAATTGTTCCTGCTGTAATCTGTCTTGAACCTTTTAAGCAATAGGTAAGTACAATATAGAACCACAGATGAGGTTTTTCTAATTCGTGTATCCTTTGTTGCTTTTTCTTAGGAGAGTATTAAACTGAATGTTCTAGCCTAAGACATTCGGTAAAGACGGCTTTTAATAAGCGGCTAAGTATGCACAAATAATATGTTTTGTAAAAGTCTCAACTGGCATTCATTACGCGGTATCTAATTTACCTAAGTCACGACTTCTGTCTTTACTATCAGTCTAGCACTTTCCTTCATAAGTAAATAAGTACTTATATATATAATAATTATGGATTATTTCATAGAATCTGAGCAATATACTATATAGCTTTGCTTTTGTTTTTGATATAGAAATGAATCAATCTACGAGTATTATCGACGACCTCGATGGCAGAGTGGTCACCATGCCGGACTACCATCCGTAAGGTTGCGGGTTCGATTCCCGTGCGGAGTGAATATTTGTGTGAACCACAAATGTTTGTCTCGGTCTGGGTGTGTGTGTAAATGAGTGTGTGCGTAGTTTCTGATACCCTACTAGATACAAACTTCGAGCTTACTATAATGAGATGATGTAGTGAATGATTAGGTATGTTATGTTATGTTATACAAATATGAAGCTGTAAGTTTGTTTGTTTGGTTGACACCCCCAGGCTAAGGTTGTTATTAAATTACCTTTATAATACTTAACAATTATACAATTGGATAGGACTGACTGACAAACAATCTTAAATGACTTCTAATAAGTACTTTAATACAATAATTCTATAGAATTTCCAGTACTACATTGTATTAAATCAATCGTCCTAGTTTTATTAAAATGATTGCCATGAGATTGCGTGTTTCTAGAAAATATGAAACTAGAACAGAGATGGAACGTCACTAAATAAATATAAATTCTATTTGTGTTGGTGTCTGTCTGTATTATTAAAGAATCGAAATTCGAATCGGAAATTGTTAAAGAATATAGTTTATGAATCACTTAAGTATCTCAGAATGTCTGTTTTATTAAAAATAGCAGGTTAGCGGGATCTCGATTGGGAAAAAATAGCATATGGTTCCAATTCTGAATATAAGGAATATCTGTAACTAAATTTTCCAGCCCAAAACGATCCAATATTTTCGATTTTAAACAAATATAAAATAAAATTGTTCGTCTTTAGTGCAGTGTAGATGAATCACTAAGATACTAATGTGTCAGAAAATATCTCTTTTATTAATTAGTGTTGACGTAACTAGATTTGATCAATCTGTGCTCCGGGGTTTTCCCGTTTTTATACAGTGAAATAGCGAAATAAAAAGCAATAAAATATATTGATGTCTTTGATTTACACGAACACTACACATTGAAATAAAACACTTAAACGGATTTTCGTCGTGGTTGTATTTTGATTAACATTTTCTGACGTTTCGGATTCTTTACAGAACCCGCTATCACGAAAAACTAAGATGGAAGACGTCTGTACAAAGTAATGTAAAAAGTTAACTACCGTCAATATTTTGAATATAATTTTAAATACATTGTGAATTTACCACAGATTCCGAATCTGTGGTAAATTCACAATTTGTTTGTGCAACAAAGTATTTTATTTCAAAGCATTAAAATATATCTAGGTAGAGCCTATGTGATATTTTAAAACTCATGTCTATCTAGGAGCCGCTTTAACAGTAAGGTTATAATTAAGATTATAACTAGTCGAGGGTTTCGACTTATAGGTACGTGTAAATGTCCTGTAAAAGATATTAATTAAGTATTTAAACAATGACGTACGTTTCGTTTAATAATAAAACAATAAGGTTACCATAATTTAATTACTGTCGTACATTAACATAGATACATTTAAGGTAAACCTTCGAGCGTTCTAACAACAGAATGCACCAATTTGTGACCTAGACATTGTTACGAAGTTCATATTAATTACCAGACTTATTAATACAGTATCAAATCAAAACATCCTGATATGAATGACTAACCGCTGGTCATTAGCTCTAATTACTTTGTTTCCTATTACATTCGGTTATAAAGGTGCTTATGTTACCATGGGGAAGGATAATTTGATTAAGTGACTGTTTATTATTATCTTAAAGGGTGTCGTCGAATTCACGTTGTCCTACACTTTCATCCGCGTCATCTACATCTACACTAATATTATAAAGAGGAAAGATTTGTATTTTTTTGTATGTAACGAATAAACACAAAAAGTACTGGACCGATTTCAAAAATTCTTTCACCATTAGAAAGTTATATTCACCCTAAGTAACATAGGCTATATTTTATCCCCGTATTCTCACGGGAACGGGAACCACGCGGGTGAAACCGCGAGACGCCGCTAGTGTTTCATAAAATATTATTAGTTTTGAAAGTAATATGAAGAAACACCTATTTTTAGGTGACAGTATATTCTACTAATAAAAAACCTAGTTTAATTACCCAAGTCATTAGACGCTATCTAAAATAAGTCAGATTTCATATATCATTTTCGTAATGAAAGTACTGTACTGTATTATGTTATGATACGGGACTCGTAGCGTCAGTCCTGGAACTAGTAGTAGCAATAGTCACGGGACTTATGACTATGAATATTGTATTCTTTTTTCATTTTTACATTTTTATCGTATTTGTCTTACTAAAGTTACGGTATTGTGATTTTTACTTACATGATACATAACTTTACGAAGCTAAACAAATCATTTTGGTACGTAACTGCCGATTTATACCTATATTTTATTTACATAACGTAATGTCCAGCTTAATACTTTTCTAATATCAAGGAAGTGTGGACTTACATGTATTTAACATAAGAACTATTTTGCAATGAAACAAGCGTAATATTTTCCTGTAATTGAACACTAAAGTGTATGTATTTGTAACTAACATCGACAATTAAAATGGTAATTATTATGTGTCTAGGCATTATTTTTAATGGTTTTACGTATTTATGGTAATACTGATTGTTTTACTTTGAACTTGATTAAGAATAATAAATGGCAATTGATTGGCTGTATATTATTATTACATAATATATACCTACATATAAAAATATATAAAAGTGAACGGTTAAGAATATGTACAGTCAGTGTCAGAAAAATGGTGGTTGGTAATACCAAAGTAAGCATTACCAAGGGAAGGTACCTTTTCTGACACTGACTGTACTTAATTTTAACTTATTCGATTTCATGACCATCGGATTCTATTTTATTTCAATGAGAGGAAGAATACTTATTCAAAAATATTACAAATATGTTGATTTACTACTACTACTTATCAAGAAGTAGCTCGTTGTTCGAAGGATCCTAGTCTATAATTGTTCAAGGATTGTACTAAGTTCGTATTCGTGGGAAATATATCAATCTATTTTATATCAATGTGAAGTTAATGTTCGTGTAAAACAAATTCATGTTTAAAGGAACCAAATGAAACCACAAAGTCCCCTCGGTGCGGATGTAATTTCACACTTCTTCATGCTACACCCAGATCGATAACATGGTATTATTATAAATATTAAAAACTGTGTTTCAAAATATTATAGTTTTTAAAAGGTTTGTGTATTTTTTCCTTTGAGAAGCCTGAGCATGTCGCTAGTATTTCATAAATATTGGATCTTTCATAAATAAACAAAGACTATTATTAATATAATATGCAATAAGTAAATATTTTTAGGAGAAGAAACTCCATTAAGTAAATGTTCATGACCAGTAACATGCTCTTTGATTCTACACTATACAAATACTATACATTTATTATACTTTATAAATATATGTCAAGCTTCATATAAAATACATGTTTGTTGTAACAATTAAACAATAAGTTTTTCATCGCAAATCTTCAATATGTGACACAGAACACAATAATATTGGTTTTTATTCTTTTCAGGCGCAAAACGGTTTTGATGAGCTAAGACGTTACGTCAAACAAGGCAGTGACTTCAGTAAGGAATTAGCATCGATTCTTCAAGAAAGGTAAATAATAACTGAGGGGTCAACGTCTCGCTTCAAGTCCACTAACACACGTACTTAAAACAAACCTAGTTTGTTACAGCCGTCGCTAGTAGGTAACTCGTTTTTTGTATGCGTAATTACAAACGTATCAAGAACGGTCGACATATCTGTGCTAATGTTTGTCGACCTTGCTACACCAATGTGACAAGCCACCGCGCTCATAATGTCATAATGATCTACCACATAACTGCACAGTGGCAATGAGTGCACTCTCGTACTACAAACCTTTTCGCATGATGGATCTCTTCGCGCCATCTGCAATCACGGCGCACACGCATCTGCGCACACATTAATGATCTTATCGGTTTTTCTCGTCGTCATTTACTTTCTAGTCCATAAAACAAAGCACGCTTATTGTTTACTGACCACTAGACCGATTATTCATTTTGCGAACGCCAAAGATTAATCGCGAAGGAAGGACAACAAAAGAAAACTTTCGTCATGGTGCAAAATTGATTATGGGCATTATAACATTGTTCGCGGACGTAAAACTTTCGCCGGGTGGTCTCGATCCGGGTGGATCAAAGTAAGGGCATGGCAATGGCCACTAAAGCAAAATTAGAACGTGCGGGCGATGTGCCGCCAAGTGGGCCACCGCGCCAGACGCAAATAACGCGCGCCATAAACATATTTATGTCTGCCGCTCGCACGCCGCGCGCCGCGCTATCATTGCACCCGCTCTCGGGACCCATGCAACTAATAACGAAATCATTACAACACCATCACTTTTATGTTCCAATGAACGTTCGTTTCCGCTACTTAATGTCAAAATGTTAAATTACTTTACTTAATTGGTAATCTGCGTAGGATCGAAGCGGAGAACTACTACTCAAAATGCTTGGCGAAGCTCGGCACGAAACTGAGCAAGGCTTGCAAGGAGAGTGTCGGCTCCTGCGCAGAGGCGTGGAAACATGTCGCAATCGAGATGGACAAACGAGCTGAAATACACAGGTTACACAATTGAATTAGTTATCAAATACCATTTTTATACGTCATGCTCTGTTTGTACAATATGCTAAATATACTTACTTATTTTACATTTTATTAAATATTCAAACTTTATTTTAATGCCAACAAAATTATCACTATTCAATAAAGTATCACGTCAAATATATAAACAGCTATTTAGTGCTTCAGATTCAACCGTACAAGTAACAATTACAACTCGGGTTCTCCGCCCGATGTCAGAATTTGTAAGGTGCCCTGAGGCCCCTGACTCGACTTGACCGATTGCTTGCAGAGGCTGAAGCAATCATTTTATTTATACTTGACTATATTATTATTTTATAACAATCTCCCACCATTTTACATAGTAAAATTTCATCATTGAAGATTATTAGTCGACTACACACAAACTACCAAATTACATTTCAGAAATTACTCAAGCGCTCTGTGCGACGAGCTTGTGAAACCGATGAAGAACGTCATCGATAACCAACTCAAATTAAGAAAGAAGGTAGGGAATAATACAAATCTGCAAGTAAATAAGTATACGTGCGATTGGTTTTTTATTAAATATTTATTGTTTTCATTATAGATCGAATGTAATGTGGATAAGACGACACGTACTCTGACCGACTGGCGGACCGCCGAGGCGAAATCCAAGAAACAGTCGCACACCGCCGCCAGGGAGAACGAAAAGCTTCAAGATGTATCGTTGGACATGAGGTCTGCCAACATGTATGCGAACACACCCTTGGCGACACCAAAGTCTTTCGTTTAATAATTAAAACTCAACATTAAAGACGTTGGCTCGTCAAGTCCGAAGGATCCTTCAATGCGTTGCGAATTATGCGACTTTTATTTTCCAAAATGCGAATGTATAGCTTTGCCATTTCGTAATTTTGCTTTTACTTTCAGTCGTATTTCGAGGAGTTCGAGTGTAGGCCATATCCCACACGCTCACTCCATCTTGAGCGCGGCGAGGGCAGAGCGACTTAACCCGACTAGTGAAAGAGATGCGGCCAAACTACAAGTCAAGAAGAAAAAGACAGAAGACGCCGTCAAGAAGACTGAAGTCGAATATTACAATGTTTGTGTTCATGCTGAGAGGGCAAGGTAAACTCAATTGTTAATGTAAATACCATTCATGCAATTTCATCTACTGCGACTGCTGTTGTTGTATCAGTTTGTTGCACACCAATCTTACACAAGCAAGTCGTTTAGTCGCATGTTGTTTTGACCTTGACACTTAAGTATGAAGTAAATGCTTACATGCATATTAAGTTTGATGCGTTTCGATTTTTTATATATAGTTTTACACAAATATATATTTTAAATCAATATGTATATGATATAGATTAGAATGGGAGACCAGCGTGGTGAAGGGCGCTGGAATGTTAGAGTCACTTGAGGAGGAAAGACTGGCACAGCTGAAGAGTTCTGCGGACTGCTATCTCAGGCTGACGGCCGCCGTGCCTGCGCAGTTGGCGGAGGTAATAACCACAATTGTCTACTAAAATCTGCACAAAAACCAGATTTTTCTTCCATTTTAAAATCCTAATGACCAAAGTGGTAGAGTGGTGGTCACCTTGCTAGACTGCCTATATCGATCATATTTGTATGAACGATGGAACTGACATTTTGTTGTTGTTGGATAAAAGTCCCAAAAGAAAATAAAGATTTAAAAAATATATACATTTGTATGATCGACATTTGTTTATCCAGGTCTGGGTGTATATGTGTGTATGCGCATAGTTTTTGTCATTCTAGCTAAATACAGATAATTAATCCACTTAGTTCGTGGTCAGTTGCTATAACGAGGGACTGATTATGTTATTTTGGTTTGGAAGCTCTAATTAAATAAACCCATAAAATGACGTTCTGATTCTAGGCTACAAATGCTTTGGTAGCTCCGATAAACAACGCAAACGCTAATGTCGATATGAGGGTAGTCAGGGGCGTGCGCTCCGCACCGGCCGGCGCTAGCGAGCAGTTACTGCCCGACTTCTACTGCGAACACACCACACTCGCTATGAACAAGGAGAGGCGTAAACAGGTAACAAATTAGTTCCTTTTTTAAATTAAGTTTAGGCAGCAATAACTTGCCAGTAACAAAAAGGGTTAGAACCATTTTACTCCATTCCTTTGTTATCGAAAAGAAAAAATGCATACATACAGTCCCAGTTTTCTCCAGAGAATAATTTAAAATATAATATATATTTAATTGGCGTAGTTGGTAATGACTTTGCGAATCCGAATCCCGCTCACGACAAAACATTTATGTGAATAAATGTCTGTGTGTCTTGATCTGACGCTTTCTATCTGTTCTTAGAATGTGATATGTTTATTTGTTGTCTAGTATCCATTATTTAAGATTTGCTTAGTTTTTACTCTAGACACAAATTACTATTTACTGAATTGCAAACCTTATTTTTAATCCTTTTTTTCCATTTCAGGCTTTACTTAAGATCCTCCAACTAGTGAAACAAGATATTGATAGAGAAAGAAAGTCTAAACAGGGTCTCGAGAAGCTATCAATGGCTATCAAACAGACCCCCACATTCGGCAACGATGATTCACAACAAAATGTAGCGGACAAATTGTATCATGTAAGAAATATTTTGATAATTACGGGAATGTACCTATTAAGTACTTATATTATGTTAGTCTTAGTCTTTGTGTGATCTGTTCTGTCTGTGTGAAAGAATGAGTTAGTGCGTAGTTTCTGATATTAATACTAAAACGATGATTTATTATATTATGTCATTTGATTGCGATTGAAGACCAAAAATCCATGAAATTTCCTTAGAAAGGCTTTGAAGATTGCTGCATAATGTATTTGTTAATCATTGCAGATGAGAAGTATGTTGACATATTTGGAAGCGATCCGTTATAAAATAACAACAAGTCTGAACGACCTGGATAACAGACCAGCAGTTCAACACCCCCTCGCCACGCACATACAAATCATTAGGGATAAACAAGGATTACAACAAAGCATATTGAAGGTATATTTAACATTATTTTAATTTTTATGCCACTGCTATATCTGTGCCTCGTAACCTTCCTTCCTTCCTCTGACACTTTCACGTTTATAATGTAATAGTAGAATGTATGTATAACATAACTTTAGTAGAGTGGAATTGGCTAGATACTTTGGCTGATATATTTATAATACTTTTTGTTAGTTAAAACATCTCAAATGTTCATTCTACACTACATTTCATTCCAATATTTGTGATTGATATAACATTATACATTGTAGGTACCTCCATGGCTACAAACAGACTACCAAAATGAAGTAAACAAGAACCTACAGCCAAACTACACCGCGTTCTCGAAGACGGTCAACGGGGGGGAAGAACGCGAAAGGAGAGACTCCATCATGAGCAGGGCTTCAAGCAAATTGAGAATAGAACATCTTTCCTTCAGAAGGTTGGTATTTTGACTGCAGGAAATAGGAAAAAGGGAAATGAAAAAGTTTGATACCAAGAACTTCCACTAAAGAACTTTCGGGAAAGATTTCTGGAAGCAAGTAATCAATTACTTACTAATCTCTATACAATTATTGCAGGAACACAGAGCACAAAAGCGCGCCAGTCACCCCGGTGTCCATAGACATCCCGTCGCCTATGATCACGCCTCCAATCATAGAGACGAAATTAGTGAAGGCAGAGACTCCTGCGCCGCCCGAGAGTCCCCTCGCGTGGAGCGAGCGCGGAGCCGGGGACGGACTGTCCAACCAACAGGACAGTGACTTTGGTAACTAGAATATTCTAGCAATCTCAGTATAGTACAGTCAGCGTTAGTACAAATTTCATCTGGTTATCAGATTGGTGAAGGTCCATGTTCTACGGCTCCCTTACTAAGGGGGGTATCTTTTATCTGACGCTGACTTTACTAATGGTAGTAGAAACTGGTAGATTTCCACAATTTTCTTCATGCAATTTTTTTTCTATTAAAGACCCCCAATTTGAATTTTCATAAATATTTATACTCGTAATGTATCTGCCCTGCCTGTTACAATTTCATTATACATAAGTAGTCCACAGACTAATAATAATAATACAAATTATAACTTACCTTTATAATCTTAATTTGTGTTCTCCAGATGAATTTTCATCTCAAAGCAACAGCTCGACTGATCTGACTGATATTATGAAGAGCGAGCCCGGTAATGGGGGTACTCAGATGACTACGGTGGGGAAATGCCGGGCGCTATACACTTACGAAGCGAGGCTGAATGATGAACTTACTCTAACACCAGGTATGAACTATATTAACATTCGTCATTATTCACAATAGATGTATGCTATTTAATAAGATTAATAAGCCTTGCTCTGTGAAGCTATCTTAACAATAAATAAATCTCTTGGTAAAACTACTTATGTAGAAATAAGAAGGTGATGGTAGTGTTAGACAAACTTATAACTTTATAAGACTTATTTTTATTTGCATTGCGAAGTTTCTTTTTACAGTTTTTTTTGTATTATGAATCGTATTGTTTTTCTCTTGTTTAGCATATCAATAATTAGGCAACCAATTTTCGTAATAAGATTGAGAATACACCTAATTATTGCTTGAGCTGGTATGGTAGGTTGAAATAGTTGGCCTTTTCACGGTCATGTGATTTATGTACTTATTTATACATAAATTTACAGACTATGCTAAAAAATATCGCAGCACTGAGATAAGACCCAAATTCGCAACGTCTAATGCGGAACTCTACCAACATAATAAGCTCATAGATACATTCAATATAAAATGAGACGTTTCATTTTAATTTCAGGTGATATTATAAATATACACGAGAAACAAGACGACGGCTGGTGGTCCGGCGATCTTAATGGAATCTACGGGATCTTCCCATCGTCCTATGTCGAAGAAATCACTACTTGTATATAAATAAACTGATGTATATTATTTATTAATAACTGGTATAAGCTACTTAATTTTATTATAAAGAATCAACAAAATAGTTCTCTAATTTTCGAATAGATCAGTTTCCTTGCTAAACATTTTCTCGAACTTTCTGCTGGTTTTCCAATAAAAAATGTTACGCAATGTAATCATTCTGTTTGTCAGTCCGTTATTTGAATGTAACTACATCTTATATTATTGTAGAAAATTTATTGCTTGGTCTCTCTTACAGCCTCCAATGAATAATCCTTGCAGTCCTACTTAGTTGTTTTTATCTGAAATTAGTTCTTCAGATTATGCATTTAATTATACTAACCTTGGTAAAAATCAAATTAAAATAGAACTAGTATTCTAGAAATTTTTGATATGGCAATAATTAGTAAATAGAATCCTGTCAAAAATAAATAAGTACTTTATTTATTAAACTATGCCAATATTATTATTATACTAGCAGCGCCCCGCGGCTTCACCCGCGTAGTTCCCGTTCCCATGGGAATTTTGGGATAAAAAGTATCCTATGTGTTATTCTGATGTATAAGCAAGATTATTGTAAAGTTTCATTAAAATCCATTCAGTAGTTTTTGCGTGAAAGAGTAACAAACATCCATACATACAAACTTTCGCCTTTATAATATTAGTAGGATGGTTATTGAATAGAAATGGATACTTATCCATTTCTATTCAATAACCAACCAATTTTTATATAGCATCATACTTATGATGCTATATAAAAATTGTAAAACGGACAACAAACAAGACATTTTAAAATTTATTTGAGGTCGTTATTTAGAGAAAATATAGTGTTAAAATTATTTTTCGTTATAACTTTATTTAAAAGAACGAACACAATATTTTACTGATATTTTAATATATTATACAAAAATGTAAAAACAATTAGTTTTAAGAATATATAGCAATATTCGAATAAGAAATAAAAGAATATATTTAAAAATGTAATTAAACACAACATGTAAATTATTTAGTTAATTTTCATAAATTGAACCAAAGTGCTGTTTAATAAAATATAAATGTATGAAATGTGTAATGTTATTTGATTATGGGATGATTTATGCTAAACCTTATAGACACAAGCTAACTCGGTTACGACTCGAATCATCCCTTGTTGTGATTATTTCCTACATATGTTACTAATAATTGAAAACGCTGCTTTAATAACTATTCTTAAGCCATGGTATAAGGTAGATAATTAGCGTTCCAGAACTTAAGGTTAGACCAATCTATGGTTCTGTTCATTCAATGAACCATATAAATTTATGCTATTGTTGAAAATCATATAGATTAACAGGTTGTAAAACTTGGTTTAGTGCTAAACCAGACTAAAATGCAATGCTTATAATAGGGAAAATGTTCTACGCTGCCTACTGCACATCTACCACTTATAGATCTTGCCAGGATTCCTGTTTTTGAAGGTAGACGATATCTTAATAAATTAATGGCGATACTTTGTCATTAACTTTTTAAAATATCGATATACGAGTACGTCTACTTAATTTTCGCGGCTACAAGTTAGTCAATGGCCTATAGACCACATCTAAGCAGAGTTAAAATAAACCTAATTAACCGGTAGTAAAGTTTATATTACCCATCGAGCACATGAGTGGAGATTATTTTTGAGAGAGATTTCCTTTTCTACTCATGCGTTTCGAGCGAGGTTTGAGAAGGTATGCGGAAAGTAAGTGTACATGTGAGAGAATAGTTCTTACAGATGCTCAAATGACAACAGATTTGGATAAATTTTGTTGCATTATTACTTCGCTAAACCTACATTGAGATCTGTCACAGTCAACAGTCAGATAAACACACCCCCCTTGGCAATGCTTACGTTGGTATTGCCAACCAAGGGAGGTACCATGGTATCTGACGCTGACCGTACATAGGATTATGCAGGTAAAACCACGGGACACAGCCGGTAGTTCAATAAAACTAACATCTCAGATGACAACAAAAGTTTATTTAATAAAATAATTTCCTAATTACATAATTAATAAAAATATTAACAGTCGTGTTCATTAAAAGTAAAATGTATAAATAAATAGTAAAATAATGTGAATAAAAATTATAATAATTTCAATTAATCTCAATTATAACTAATTAAAACCAACTCTTTAATACAAACTAGATAACTGGAACGTAGAAAAAAGGCAAGATCTCAAAGCGTTTTTAAACAATTTTATACCGTAGTACCAACGAGATAAAGTCCAAATTAATATAAAAATTTAGACATTCAGTTTAATTTTCAAAATTGCGTATTATTATTTGCAGTTAGGGTTCAAATTAAAACGGCATGTGATATTTTAATTTATTATCTAGTAAGTATTAATGTTAAAAAAATGATTATCGACGAATTACCATGTTTTTAAAAATTAGGCTTCAAATTGTCAGGCCTATTATTCGATAAACACGGGTAACCAAATTGAATTTAACAATAATTTACAATACGAATAATACAGCCTAATTGAGAACCTAATTTTATAAAATAGCTGAACCGATTTAGATCAAATATGAGACTTGAGACGTACACAGTAAAAAAAGAATAATCAAGTGAAAAGACTACAGTCGAAATAATAACCTCCTTCTTACTGAACTCGGTTAAAAATAAGGAAAAAGTCATCATCACATTATGTATCTTAAAGATAATATTTAATATACACATATCGAAACTACGACACCTATCTAAATTTAACCATTTCTATTGGTTGAATAATTTTTACTGACAATTTTGTGTACTATGGCCGGATGGTTTCCGAGAGCAATTTCCCTTAATATTTATTATAATATGTGATATATCATAGTAGGTACAGACAATTATTACGAATCCTATTGCGTAGACAATCATACTGACAGATTTCATGACAAATTTACATTAATCCCTGACTAGCGCTTAGTATTAAATGCCTGAGGCTCGCTATTTGGTCACATCGTTTAAACCTTAACTTATTCAATGCCACGACCACGACACACCTCTATATTATTTTTATTTGAGGAACGCCAAGTGTCCGTCAAATTTTAATGTAAACAAACCTGTTTAATAACGAAAATGTATATTTTTTTTAATTTAGACATTGTTTTCTTATAAAATCTGAGTCAGACTAAAACAATTTTGAGATCATTTCTTTGTATAATCATATTTAAACCTCTGTGTCTTTTGAGGTTCACGGATTTCTTCTACAGTTGAGCATTTGTTTGATCACGGAAAACCTCAACCGTGTTTATTATTATATTTTAATTAAAATAAATATATAAGTTTGGTGTTATCGATACTAAAACTGCATATACATTCAATCCCCTACCTACGTAGCGTATCCTAGCGTCCTAGCAAATAGTAGGGCTAATCTGTCCTAGAAACCCGTCAAGTAAAAATAAACACTAACACTTATACATAACGTTCAATTCAAAATGCATAATATTATAATGGAAGTCTCATATAGAGAATTACTTACGAAATTTGGTGTCACATATTCAATAATGGTGTTACACAGATATACATTTAATACATTTGAAATATCTTATAATATAATATGTAAAATATAAATACGTATAATACCGAATATTAATAAAATACTATAAAAGGAATATAAGAGTAATAAAAAGGGTCTTATTGTTATTATTTTCGGCAGTGTCAGAATCATGGCAGTAGAGATTGATTGTCCAACTTGTATTGTTTATTGTCTAGTATAAGCAAGTTCTATATAACGTGCAGTGCTGCCATTTATAAAAAATCAAAGTGTTACCAACAAAATAAAACAAAAACATTCTAAAAAAATAACTTACTGAATTGCATATAATGTATTTTAATAACAAATAATATATTATAGAAATGAAAACAACAAATATAATAAAATATTTAAAAATAATGTGTGTTTAATCATCACAATTGTCAAAAATAAGATCACAAGTGACGGCCCATTCTTACGGCAAAATCCTTATTTTGCAGAAACAATATTGTAAATGTACACGTTTGTATAGTTTTACTGTTTTTGTGTACTACGTTTTAGAGAAACAGTTCCCACTAAACAAGACCGCCATGTAAACGAGCCGTTACATAAAATCAATAATTAAAATTATAAACAGTATGGAATAGCCATGAGTTAATAATAAATGCTAACGATAGTAGTCTTTACATAACTTGTTATAAAGTTGACTTTGTATTGTACGTATACGGGATGACATACAACAAGGACTAGAAATTGAGCGTAAAGTGGATTGTGTGAGAGAAAGAGACAGATACAATATACTTACTAAGGGTGTTGACACATAGACAGCGAGCGTTCACTCGCTCGCGACACCGCTCTACGTGTTAACTACATCATTTATATTTAAATCTAGTTTATTTACATCCTACATTGAGATACGAGACGACAAATATAAACTGTTGCATTATATGAAACATACCTGCCTTGTACACCGACTCACTCCAATTTAAAGCATTACAAATTATATACTAAAACAAATGCTAATAGATTAATAAACTATATGATAATAAAACTGCTCTTAGCGTCAAAACAACTAAAGATAAACTTTGGCCAAATAAAATATAAAATTATCACACTGTTCAAGAATGTTGATTATTAGAACCGATCATTCATCATCGAAATAACTACCGAATGACCGGCGAATCACAAAACAATAATATAAATAGATTACAGTTTTAAGGGCATTTGGTACCCGTTAAACATTATGTCAAAATAAAAAGACTTTTTTTTCAAGAAATTCGTTCGTTTTTCATGAGTTCATCGACCCATGGTTAATCTTACACTAAACTCTTCAAAAGAGGGAAAACCCTTCGTCGCGTACAAAACGTATTGTGCTTTAGAATCACAATAAATTGCAATGTATTATTTCCAATGGACTGACATAAGCTTACAATAAGTCAGGACGATAATTATAAAATCGGTTACACACATGTCTGTAAACGAATCGAAGATTAAAACAAGATGGCGCCGAGCTGCGCGGTTACCGAAAGTAGTTTTCCGCGCAGATTAAAAAATGACAGATGTGTGCACCAAATGTTAAAACTTCTAATTTTAAAAAGCAACGTGAACTCGTTACTTACTAGCAAAATGAATCAATGCTGAAACAATATGCTTGTTATTTTATTTCCATTTGCTTTGGATGGAAGCTTTTAAAATGATTGATTTATATTAAAATAAGTATATTACTTCCAATTCACTCGACCCGATAGCAATAATAACTATAAAATGTCTAACACTAAAATGATAATGTTTATACAGCGTGTCACAATAATCACTAAAAATTAAAAACATTAACAACCATACCGCCATTTTGAGGAGTTCAAGACCGAAAACAAAATTATAAAAAGCTTATTGACAATATAGAATACATAATATAATATTTAGAAATAGTATTTGAGCGCTTACTTATAGATATACATTTTACATAGAGGTATAATAAACTAAATATGTAGTAGAGTATCGTTTGAAGTTTTCGCTACAATTATACCTCTATTCCTTTTTTAAAATACGAATAATTATAAAGAATTTATTCATACTTATTGAAATGATATAAACCTTACTACATCTAATCGTGTTTTTCCAGAATACATAAACAAGTAATCTTAGAAAACACCTTAATTAATAAAAAAAAACATTTTCGTTTTTGTGCAGTATAAATAAAATGTATATAAAAGTATAATCTTATGACTAATCATTGGCAATTGAGTTGATTATAGGCCTTGAACTCCCTCGCATTACATTAATAAATAATTTAATATTATAAATTGATAAATTCACATCAAATACAATACATTTACTTACAAGATATTCGACTATGTGGAATAATAGTAATGAGTGATGTTCGTTCCTTTAATACTGGATAGTGGTACTAATATTGGAGTTACCGTCGTCGGTTTCAATTGTAGATGCCGAAACTGGAAATTAATGAAAATGTTGTTTTATTGACATTCTGGTGAATGTATACTTAATTTTATAAAGCTGAAGAGTTTCGTTTTCGTTTGCCATCTATATCATACAACCCGTTTACACTCACGTCATACAGGGCAGGGAACTGGGCAATGACTGAATGTAAATGATGCCGCGGCATGTCGAGTGGCTGCACGAGTGACCCATGCCGTTGCCACTGCCCAACGCTCCCGGGAGTGTAGGGGCATACGGGTATTCATGCGGAAATCAAAGGAAGGCAGCGCGAGCGGGGGTGTAGTAAACACTCACTCGCGTGGATACTGCCGCGGAAGTATTGAGGGTAATTTTTCCGGCAGCGCGAAGAACAGTGACAGGAGCTGAGTGTAAATGAGGTAATAAAATATACAGTAAATATTGCTTACATTTAGTGGAGAGCTCGTATCTGGTTGAGGTCGTCATCGGAGTCGGTGTGGTGGTTCTGGTCGGAGCCGGCGAGCACGGTCAGGTGCGTCGAGTCGCTCTGCAGGGTGCTGCACTCGCCGCCGCCGCTGCCCGTCCAGTTGCCGCATTGAGCCTTCTTCTGGAGCGCTTGTACGTATGACTAGAGAACATAATATTTTATACTATGATGAAGTGGCCCAAGATCATGGAATGAGGAGGGAGAGGCCTTTGCCTGACTTTGGGACCACTACGGCTAATAATAATAACTATGATGAGATGATGTGGTAGTGAATGAATGCACTACTACATAATCTTTTCATAGTAACTGAACCCTAAGTTCGAAACTTGTATCTAGGGTATCAGAACCTACGCACACTTTCACACACACACCCAGACCGAGACAAACATTTGTGGTTTACACAAATATTCACCCCGAACGGGAATCGAACCCGCAACCTCTACTACACTCTACCATCGCGGTCGACACATATTAAATTTATTGATTTATGCGAACACTACACTACTTTGAAATATAATAATCCTAATACATACTTTATTAAGATACTATTGAAATACTTTAACGATTGTTTTGCCCTTCAAACTGGAACACAGTAATGTTAATTTACTACTGTTTGGCAGCAGAATGTCTGACAATGCGGTAGTACCCACTCAGACGGAATCGTCCAAGATTCCTACAACCTGGTCAAATTTGAGTTAAATAATTGCTATGGCATGCTTACAGCAAATAGACGATGCATTTACTATGACTATTGACCTACTTAGTATTGATCTACTGGTGACCTGTAATACAGGTTTTTTATAAAACCTATCTCAGGCACCAGCTCTCACAAAGCTGAGGTAAATTTTAACACATTTTGTATTACAAATACCAACCTAATGTAACCTTATTGTGAGAGAAATAAACAAACTTTGAATCTACTCCACGCTGAGAATTGGATACAGAAATAAATCAGTATCTTCATCAGTTTAATTCGGTCTTACTGTGTGTTTGAATGAGTGTAAGGGCCTATTTCACTATCTTCAAGTAACGTTCCGAGTCGCTACTCACAAGTTTTATCTTTGTCACTTGATATAAAGTAAGAAAGAGACAACACTAACTGTACTTGGTGAGTAACTTTACTTGAAGGTCGTGAAATAGGCCCTAAGCTTAGTGAACTACTAAACGGACGGAAATATTTATGTATAATAATAACTATGAAACGCCGCAATAATCAATATGGCGTTACGTCAAAATGTTATACAAAATAACAATGACCATTGCATGAATACTAAAATATTAAATATTGTTAAAAACGAAATTAAGAATTTACAAATTGATATAACATAATGATATAAGTATATGTACACAATTACTTCATCATACATGTAATGATATTCTACAGTGGATAATTGAATAATGTTGAATAACTTAAAGACGCAAAGTTTGTTTGTTTGAATCAAAGGCAGGGACTTTTTAGAGAGAATCGTATTTTTCAAAATATTTTTTCATTAGATGCGGCGAACATTGTTATGTATTGTATGACTTGCTGGTTGCATCTAATTTTGAGCCTAAATAG
This sequence comes from Timandra comae, assembly GCA_958496195.1. Classification (NCBI taxonomy): domain Eukaryota; kingdom Metazoa; phylum Arthropoda; class Insecta; order Lepidoptera; family Geometridae; genus Timandra; species Timandra comae. The sequence goes on along the minus strand of OY292353.1, from coordinate 8,252,588 downwards.
TCCTTTATTTTAGTCTAATTAGTCATTTTTTTAGTCTAATTAGTCCTTTATTTTAGTCTAATTAGTCCTTTATTTTAGTCTAATTAGTCCTTTATTTTAGCCCTGATAGCCCTATATTTCGTCTAACTAATCCTTTATTTTAGCCCTGATAGCCCTATATTTCGTCTAACTAATCCTTTATTTTAGCCCTGATAGCCCTATATTTCGTTTAACTAGTCCTATATTTTAGCCCTGATTTCGTCTAACTAGTCCTTTACTTTAGTCTAACTAGCCCTTTATTTAATCAAACTGCTCCTTTATTTAGTCCAACTAGCCTTTCATTCCAGTCTAACTAGTTCTTTATTTTAGCCTACCTAGTCCTTAATTTTAGCCCGACTAGCCCTTTATTTTAGTCCAACTGGTTCTTTATTTTCGCCTAACTAGCCCTTTGCGTTAGTCCAACTAGTCCTTTATTTTAGTCCAACTGGTCCTTTATTTTAGTGTAACTAGTCCTATATGTTACCTGTGAGATGACATCTCCGTGAGCTGTGCGGACTTGGTATAGGTAACGGTACTTGCGTTGCTTCATCTCAGCCCGTTGTTCGCGGGTGATGGGCCGGGACTGTTGTGCCTTTAGATTGCGTTTCTGGGCGCTTATACCTGAAATCGTATTTGAAAAAGATAAGTTCATCAGATTATTTTTAGTACATAAACAGCTCTTCAAATACATATTTAAGTCATTTATTCAGATTAAGCCTCAAAGACGCACTTATGAATGCCAAATACTGAATCTAATCTACCATCGATGTGGAAGTTAAATCAGCCAAGAGAAATTGGTAATATAGTTAGCGTTCAAGATTTTCAACTGCCGACATTTAGTGCCGGTAGCTCAGTGATTGTGTGATTTTAGCAGCACGGTTCAGCCACGGTTCTGGATTCAAATCCCAGCTAAGATGAAATATTTAAAAGATTTTTTTCCGAGTATTTTTTTAATAATTTTCAAAACAGTTCAATAAGTTCAGTATTAGTAAAATAAGTAAAGTAATTAAAGAATGACATTATAATATTACTCTGTTCGTGATAGATCCCGGTGGCTGTGAGCGCGCACTGCGCAGTCCAGCCAACAATGGCGGCGGCGGGCCACGCTGCGAGGGTCAACCAGGACAGCCTGCAGGGAGGCGCCACCGCTGGCTCCAACTTAGCACGCTCCCATAGCTTTGGATAATGAATGACGTATTAGAAAACATTAATTATTTGACTTACGAATGACCAGGAAGATGATACAGCTAACCAAGCGTGTGTGAGCAAAAATGTAGTAAAATGTTATCCGCAATGTCCTTAATTTCGTGCTGCCCAAGAAAAGATTCATAAGTGACTGATTCCACTGTATTTGAATTACCCTGCCCCCGCCTCCATCTTGATACAGGGCAAGCTATGCCATGGCTGAAGACTAAACTTAATTGCTAATGAACTAGAATAAAACTGGTGATAACTGCGCAGAAATAGAAACCGCAGTTTCCAGTTGAGCCCCAAAAAAATGCAATTTTTTGTCATCTAAGATGTTAATCTAATGTTATGTGACCTTGACGATACTACGAGGCGTAATATAATTAGCCACTCGTAATAACTAGCTCATAACAAAGTTTATAACCTATCGGAAACTGCAAAGGCAACCTTGAAACCGCTAATTGATACGAGTATTTTACGCTATTCTAAAAACATATAGACCAAATATTTAAAGTATTTCTGTGAACGCACTTTCAATGTTTTATTTTGTTGTCATATAGTGTCGTTGCTACCTTGTATAATATATAACACATACATATATAAAATATAATGCAATTTGAGTCATAATAATGTAATCTTATCTTTAAGTTGAAGAGCATTCACATTCATATCATTTACAATTGCTAGAATGTACGAATTTCTTCCGTAGTTCGTTCGTTCCATTTTCAAAGCTAAAGAAACATTTACATTTTTTAACAACCTGTATTTATATAAGATCATTTTTATAGTTATCACAGTTATTAACATAAGAATTATCATAATTTATTGGATATATCGAAATAAATGATGTACATTGTAGAAATCCTGTAAATAATGATAGCCTATAAGTATTATGAATAACGGGATATTTACCATGTAAATTATTTATCTCGAGTTCCGTTAATCATAATAATTTGAGTGCTAATAACCATGATAACTATAAAAACTATAGCCTATAACTATCTTTCCAAATCTTACAATAACCTTCGGTAATAACTTTTTGTCCATAATCAGTTCATTTCAAGATTTTGGACAAAAGAACAACAACCTTTGGTCTATACGTCTATAGTCAGTTCATTCAAACTTTTTGCAAATCCCTACAAGGTCCTGAGTGGGGGAACGACCTGGAGGTCTAAGGACGTCGACCTACTCACACCTTCGCGAACCTACGGGTTCATCCAACTGACGTGACTATTCATTTATAAGAGATACAAAGATCGTATGAAATATGTATTAGAAAATGATAATGAATTAATATCTATTAATTTATTTGATTTATACGAACTCTACACATTGAAACATCAGAAAATGCAAAAGAAAATTATAACCACGAACATAATGAATCAATACTTATTTATTTGTAAAATTAGCTAGCTTATTTACTGACACGTAATTTGTGAAGTTATTTACCGACGACACATAATTTGTAATTTATTATATCGAATATAATTTAGTAAGTATTTGGAACGCGATCGAGTCTAATATTTTGATTACAAATATCTCAAATTGTTGCGGGATCGCTCCTGAATTCCTAGAGGGTTCGCGGTTGATATCTGTCACAATATCTAACTATAGCGAATATCGCGTAACAAAAATATTCATAAAAGTTAATGTATGATAATTATGTAAGTAATTTAAATAACATTTACAATTATTTGTAAATATATGATATGTTTACAAATAATTGTCAATACATAATATTCATTGTCTTCTATCTATTCTATACCTACTACAAGTTTTGCGACTGGCGTTGTGCGATAGCGTCCGAAAATATATCGAGTAAGAGGGTGCGCCAAAGTTCACCTAAAATTTCAACTCCGATAATTGGAAATCCGAAAATTTTCTTCCTAACATTTTTTATCCTAACAATCGCAACTCCTAAAATCTTTGTCACTAATGTTTTAATTCCGAAACATTCAACTGCACAGTGGCGAGGGGTCCATACAAGACGATTCCTACCGTCTTCCCTTTTGAAAACAGACCAACTTACACTACTAAACTCGAAATTATCTAACACTCATACTTCAACTAAATATTAACGACACATACTTAAAACTACATATTTAAAAAAATCTGTTTTAAATAAATCAAATTAAAATAATAATTCACGAAAAGAATGCATAGCGTAATATTCATCGCTTAAGAAACGATCAAACTACCTCATACTGAAACAAAATCATAATAATCATTAATTACTAAAAGTTACGGTTCAAAATCGCTTGGAAGTACCATGCGCCATACAAAGTTACAATATACCTACATCGCCTAAGAAACGATCTAACTACCTCATACTGAAACAAAATCATAATAATCATTAACTACTAAGAGTTACGGTTCAAAATTGGTTGGGATAAAACGTTTTCCCTTGCGCGTCTCGCGCCATACAAAAGCGTATTCACAACTACATACAATGAACCGTTCCGACACAAAAATTCACGCACACATTGACACATATTCGCACAAATTCACGCCCAAAAATAAGACGCTCGGCCACCGTCTTGCTACTAGATACTATTAATTATTCTGTGCCAGGCAAGGATCAGACCAGAGAAAGAGAACACGGCTGTTGACGTTTTGCAATGCGTATTCGCGTATGTCAAGTGTCATGCCATTTAAGATTTTAAGTTTTCGCGCGTTGTAAAAATAACAGTTTGTGTTTGTTTTGTTGATTTTTACGATTTTACATGATAATTATTTACGCGACTTATTTGTTTAAAGTATGTAGTATTTGTAAAGTTATTATTACGTATACTTACCTCAATTGTAAATTTGATATAATTAGTGAGTTAAATACTTATATTCGATATTATTGGTTTTCGTGTTGTGAAGTGTGAAAGTTTTAATAAAACAAAACAAAAGATTATTGCATATTGAGCAACTGTTGCTTATTGGATAACCTGCTAGGTGAGAATAACTTATTTAGTAAATTAGACTTAAAATACTACTTGAAATTAGTGATTTCTTGATAAGTGATAATATAATCTTTTTAGATGGATTTCAACTAAATGTTATCAAACGACCTGTATGAAAGTTTATTGTTCTCAAAACTGCACAGTTTTTTAAAATGAAATATGTTAGTCTACTGAAATAGGTATCAACTTCTAAACATTTATACCAAATTGCATGCAGTTTTGGTAAGAGTATATGATGATTGCAACATATTTTTGATTGCATTTATTAGTTTAAATAAGATTCTTATACTTAACTATTACACACATTAAAAATATGAATGAATGTAAATCTAGTAAAATGACTAATTTATTTAAATAATAACTAAAGAATTTAACTAATAATTAGATACAATTATTTAACTTAACTTTTATGCACTCCAGTGCCTCCCATAAGCAGAAATTACTTAAATTAGTTATCAATAGTTAGTTCAATAATATTATAGGAGGCAGCAACTTCCTAAGTATACAAATTCATTTCCTAATTGTAAAAGATTTAATAGAAATAATTTCACTAGATTTAGATCTGTCTCCGGTAATTTTTTTAAATGACTTTTTATATTTAAATGATAACGGGGGACATATAACATGAAGTGTTTGTTTCCTGTGTTTGTTACTTGAGATTAAAAAGTATATAAATCCATCGGAATTAGTGTGTTTATCTTATGTCAGCAGACAAATAACAATACAGCTGAACCGATTTTAATGGGACTTTCACATAATAAATGGTCAATGTAATAAACCTTAACTTTTATGTTAAAATTAACATATGATCAGCAAGAAACTAATTTGTTGAGTAAAGCCCCGGAGAAAAGTGTGTCATCATCATCATCTCATCCAAAATTATGTAGGTACGCGTCTAGGCGCGGTCTTTTTTTTTTGGCCGTCTTCCCTTTCGAAAAATTTCACCCCTCGCCACTGCAACTGCATAATGTCAGTAGCAATAAACATCTTTTACACTTTTATTTGTTTTCCTATATTTTCTCAACATAACCATCGTTCATACTATTATTCAAAGTCATATCTTTTTTGTTTAGATTTATTTTTATTTATTATAATCAATAATATATACATAAATTTTTCGTAACTTTGTTTTTACATAACATATAACGCACGAGCCGAGCGAGCAAAACCAGAGTCCTGCTCCAATCATTCAGTCAAGTTCCAGTAACGAATCGGTCTTATTCCTAACTATTGGTTTAGGTTATGTTAGAACTGTGACTGTGAACCGAATTGATCCTTTAGTTATGGTTATGGTAAACTCCCAGGCCATAAGCATAACCGTAAACGAGTCGTATAATAATCATTAAAACTATAAATATCATCTTCTACCCACATATATTTTTTATTACACTTGGTAAATGTTTCTTTCTGAGCATGAGTGAAAATATTATGGTAAGTATGTTTAGGGATAAAAGCGTTATGATAAAAAACAGTAGGAGTTTAAATATGTTTACATTAATGATGTTAGTAATTAAAATTTTCGGACACATAAGTGTTATGAGCATCGTCGGTAGCACTACAAATAGTATGAATTAAAACTTTAGGATGAAAAATTTTAGGAAGAATGATCATTCGGACTACAAATAGTTAGGAAAAACATTTTCGGGTAAAGAACTTTAGGTGAGCCAATATGGACCCCGAGTAAGACAATCTAAGTTTCTTATCGATCAGTTAGTTTCGATGTCGAACTGATTGGGTCTTTAACTCGGTCAGTTGAGTATTTTAAAATGCTCAATACCTAGTTAAATTTTCACGGAGCGTAACTACGGTAACAACACAGCCCCAACAATAAACTGGTTAAGAATACAACGTCTTCAGCAGCTCCTAGTTTCAATATTATGATGACTAATTCGTTTTGAGATATTATCGTTTGGAATAAAACAAACACGACAACATCAACTCAAAGAAACGAAACATATTAACGAACTATTGAATACAACCCGATAAATATAAATAGTATTGTTATAATATCAATTTAAATACTTACATAATATAATATAATAACATAATCAATTCTCTCTCAAAACTTGATCTTCATATAACAAATGACCTCCAACAAGATTCATTAGTTTATTACCTGTCTACAAAGTCAGAAACTACGTACTCATATTCATAGTCACAGACTGCGATAAACATTTGTGGATCACATAAATAATATATGGCATTATCAAACAAAATCGAAGTTTATAATCGAAAACAAGTTCAAGAGCTTTAATACTAACTTTCAAAGTATGTTTCAAGTTGATAAGAAAACTCAAACAACTGATTCGACCTCTGTGAGGCCGGGGTGTGAGAGGTCTGAGTTCGATGCCCAGTCGCTCAGACCCTTTCTATTATATTCTATATGTATTTGGTTTTGTTTTAGATGCGTTTATTTGACGCTAGAGACGAACTGTCGTGTGTCCTCTACGCTAGATTTCATCTTTATTCAACACTTAGATTATAGTCGTAATGAATAATAAATACTTTATTTATAAAGTATTGCACTTTAGACAATTTAAATTCAAGGACTTTTTTTAAATAAGATGTAAACGAGCAGACGAGTCTTATACTAAGCGAGTCTGTGCAAATGTAAATAAAAATTCGAGAATAACATGTGTACGTCGCGTCGCCTAACTTTGTAACGCCTATAAGTTAACAATGTAGTCAGTCACTTACAAGGTTGAAAACTTTTTAACTTACCCATTTCAGCATCATCATGCGCTCGAAGAAATAGTCGAGGGATGTAGCGATCACCGCCCCGCCGTACACGCTCGTGCCGAAGATAGTCAACGCTGCATCAAAGTTACAAATAAACTTCGCGATACAACAAAATATTTGAAACTTACAACTAAACTTGTAATGGGATAAAGTCTGGCTAGCTTTAGGATTCAGAAAATCGTACGTGAATATTTTGAAAGTTCCTACGATAAGCCAATACCAGTTATAAAGTTGTAACTAGATAAACACCTCGATGTTTGTATGTTATTATTTAAACAAGTTATAATTCAATTAAAACAATAACAGTGTTTATCAAAAAGAATACCTAACTATGATGTCATATAATAATTGATCAGAGTTTCAATAAACTAGCTTACCTTTCTTCCAATACAGGTTGATTACTGCGAAGAATATTCCGGTACAAAGTAGCGTGACCACGCACATCCAATACTGCAACAAACGAATACATTTTTAACTATTTGTATCCATTTTTAACTGAACCTCTCTACATTGTATTGGAGTCTTTTAAAAACACAATATGTATGTCTTTTCTACCCAACTTCTTACAAAATTTAATATACATTTCAAATGTAAAATTAATTTATTCATATAAAACGCCGCAACTCGGTATATTACACAGTTCACAAACATTTCAATTCAATATTTTATAAGTGCATTTTCCAATAAACGCTCGCTTCTGATTCCGTATTTAATATAATATTGCATTTAAATTCACATGAAAAACATACGCTTTCACGTTTGAATATTATATTCATTTTATTAGAAATATATTTTTCCTTGAAAATGTCTATTCGTATATGAATACAAAGCAGAGCTAAGAACTTGAGTACTTCAGACAAGTCAAGTGCATAGGTAAGTACTAATATTTCTGAAATATTGGTACCTATGCTATGTTTGGGAATGACTTGTGTACATATTATGAATGGCATTGAACGGTACCAGTACACTAAACGAAACGTATCCGCCTACATGTAATTGGGGTGTACTCGTTGGACCGTCCGCCGTCGACCGCTCCGACTACACACCACAGTACGTCACGGCCAGCTACTGGACACGGATACCTGAACACCCGACATAAACCACATCACAAATACTGCTTTCATCGATCCAAATATCGCTCCGAGTGTAACGCAACGCAATATTTATTCAAGCCATCAACTGTTCATTTCTCAGATACGATTTGCAAACAAATTTAAATAATATAATTGAACAAAAATATTTACATTCTGGGAATAAATTCTAATTTCTTCTTACAGTGAGATAAAATCTTTGAGATAGGTAAACATAAAGTTGAGTTCTAAACAAATTAAGTAAAGTTAAAATAAGTATATATTTAATGGTTGTTTACATTTTCATTTCGTTTATGTAGTTTTCTGAAAAACATCCCGACAAGCAATTAACAGAAAGATGAAAACATGATTTTGATTAATAAGTAAAGCAAACAGTCATTCTCATTACATTACGAAAACATCGAGTGAAACCCGAGCCGGTTGAAGACAAACCGGTATTCGCAAACCGATCGACTCTAGGACAACCAAATTAAATTGGCACTAAAATTCTCGTTTGTAAAACATTTAAGAATAAATTTGTAATCAAGGCTTATTGTTTTAATGCGACACTTGTACCAGTTTTAAGCGAAAAACAAACTACGCTCCATATTCATTTGAGTTTGGAAGTAATCAGATCGTTTTCTATCATAGAATTGAAATGGTGAAAACGATCGCTTCGATATATTTCTAGTTAGAGAAGAGTTGCTTACAAAGCATCGTTCATTCTCTTTTCCGAACCTTTATCCCATGTCTATTTGGGGTCGGTTTTCAGTTTTAACCAGATTTGGCGGAATGTCAGTATTTTACGTAAAGCGACTGCCATCAGACCTTCACAACCCAGAGGGCTATACGGCATTCTTGGTTAAACTGAATGTTAGACTTTTGAGGGCTCTAACTACCCGTAACGACTGTCAATGATGACTTGATGACTGTACGACAACCGGGACCGACGGCTTTAAAGCATCGTTCATTACTTTATAAATTTAGCTTTTCAAACAGAACTGAAGCTGTGTAACGATGTTGCTGACTTAATCCAAAGTTCGATTCGAAATCTAATTCACGTGGAGCAATTCCACTGAACACTTGCTATACATTATGTACCTCTGCAGATTACAACATCAGCCGTGACGTCGTACATAGAAGGTTGAAACTACCACTAATAGTACTCATTATCTATTCCGAGACACAACTTTGTAGTCGGCCTCCGACACAATTAACTGTCTGTACTAACAAAAAACTCTGTACATGAAATAGTTCAGACATGCATTTAATTACGGCAAATAGTACAATTCGCAGTTTGTTAAACATTTATCTGCAATCAAAATGTTCACGGAGCATCTTTTTAAAATGTGTTGTAATAATAATGTAGAATACTTATCGACAGTATTATTACATGTAGAAAGAATATGTATTAGTTGAGTTCGCGTCGGAAAATGCGTTGTTAGGAAGCGTACAACGAGATCGTTCGCGTTCATCAACCGTGCAACGGATGTGACATATCAACTGAATTATTCTTTGACATACTCTTTTAAAACCAATCAGTCGGTTACAGCACGTAACACTCTCATAATAATCCATCCAATTTCATTGTCTATCAAATAAATTGCAGGACCGAAATAGACGACATGTAAATTAGTGTTACATACATAGTTATAATACTGTATGTGTTCAGTGAGATCGAATTGACTGAAACTGATATGTACCTAAGATCCACATTGGACGTAGAATTATATATCTTCATACATGTACCTTCATCGAACTATAATGTACACACATACATACATACAAATAATTTAAATCAAGCTAGATGTGCCCCGTATCATTACTGTTTACTCCCTAAAAATCCTACGTGCTATTCTCCTGGTTATAACAAACATTTGTACCATATTTTATGTAAATCGGTCCAGTAATTTTACGTATATAAAAAGACATAAACGTATACAAAATCTGTTGTTCTAATAATCACCTCCATACAAGTTTACTTCAAAACAGATGCAATATTTTGCATCTATACAAACATCGGCCAGACACAAGATAACATGTTTAGACTACCTGAGCCTCGTGGTTAAACCACGATAGCTCGGTTCCGATTAGTCAAACTGTGATGTTTATAACCCACAGTCTCCCTTTATAAATAGGCTATCTAACACTAAAAGAATTTCTCAATTCGAACCAGTAGTTTCTGAGATAAGCACGTCCAACCAAATTAACAAACTTGTTATACTATTAGTATAGATAAGAGATATGTTTTGACTTTTCTATGTACTTACATGTGTACACAAACTGGTTAAAACTATGTACTTATAAGGAGTTTCGCAAGGCAGTTGAAGAGAAGAGATCAACACATTTATCTATTGTCAAGGCCATTCGCATTGCACGGTTAGCGATTTTCATCCATAATACGCTGATGAACTAAGAATCAAAGTTATATAGAAATACAAATCTTTTAACATGTATATTGATTCATAATAATATTTATTCAAGTTATAACTATGAGCCATTTAAGGTTATACCCTCATTATATAATTGCTCATTCCAAGAGAATTTCGAAATAAAAATCATACATGTCTATAAGTAATGAACTTTTTTTCCAAATTAAATTTGTGTGCCTAGTGCGAGTTTTATTTTTTTAGGCACACTGTTCAGCCGTTTTTATGATATCGAGTAACCCTGTAAAGTAACCTCATCATATATTTTACATTTATAACATATCTGTGTTTAAAGGTATCCGCCTTTTTCCTGGAAATCTCTAGTAATGTAGCTTTTCATTAAATTTTATAAATCTGTTCAGTAGTTTATTCATTTCAAACAGCTTTGTAGAAAGAAGTAAAGGTATGATATAATAAAAGAGAAAGAACTGGAGTTATTCGCTGGCTCGATACGGAATCTCGACGAAACACTTGACCTGCGATTTGACGTAAGTACTTCAAAAGACGTCAGCAAAGAAAGGATTTATCGACAAAACCGAACAATGAAACAAATAGAATAAGTTTCAAAATATTCAACCTATTTCGTACTCTCGTACAATATTTCATACTAACTGTGCCCCGCGGTTTCACCCGCGTGGTTCCCGTTCCCGTGGGAATACGGGGATAAAATATAGCCTATGTTATTCAGGATGAATGTAGCTTTCTAATGGTGAAAGAATTATTGAAATCGGTTCAGTAGTTTCGGAGCCTATTCGATACAAACAAACAAACAAATCTTTCCTCTTTATAATATTAGTATAGACAGAGCATATTTAAATAAAATCCCTGGCAGTCAGATACTTTTATTTTACGTTCACTGCGCCTAATTAGTTTTTTAACCCTTAAAAAGTTTCTATATTGCCTTTTTCAAAATCATTTTTAATTAGACGTAATCTGACATTTTCATAAGGCGAACCAAAGTCCAGTCTATATGTTGACATTTACGTAAACCGACCTTTGCTGTAAAGAAAACCTTAAAGGTATTTAATATGTATTAAACTGAAACTCACTGATCCATAGGACAACACGTTTGTGACGTGTAGGTGTTGACCAACACACCTACAGGAATAATTATCACTACATAGTATAAAACAAAGCCGCTTCCCCCTGTGTCCCTATGTATGCTTAGAACTTTATAACTGCGCAACGGATGATGCTGTTTCTTTTAGATAGAGTGATTCAAGGGGAAGTTTTTAATATAATTTTATCTCCGCACTCTCACGGGAGCGGGAGTAAAACCGCGGGCGCTGCTAGTCACTACATAGTATAAAACAAAGTCGCTTTCTCTGTCCCTATGTCCTTATGTCCCTATGTATGCTTAGATCTTTAAAACTACGCATCGGATTTTGATGCGGTTTGTTTTAATAGATAGAGTGATTCAGTGGAAAGGTTTTTAGCATAATTTTATCCCCATATTCCTACGGGAACGGGAACTACTCGGGTGAAACCGCGGGGCGCCGCTAGTTTTATTATAAACTAGCAGAGCCCCGCGGTTGCACCCGCGTTGTACCCGTTCCCGTGTTCCCGGCAATTATTAGATTTTTTCTCGCCGTAAAAACCATCCTTGGACTTCAACAAACACAATTATAAAAGAATTAGCGAAATTGGTTGTTGAGTTATGCGCTTAGCAACACATTTTGCGACTCATTTTTATATCATAGACTAGCCGCGCCCCGCGGTTTCACCCGCGTGGAACCTTATCCCGTGGGAATTTTGGGATAAAAGTATGTGTTATTCCTAGGTATGAGGAACATCTGTACCAAACATTAAAATCTATTCAGTTGTTTTTGCGTAAAAGAGGAACAAACATCCACAATCAGTAACATTCGGCTTTATAATATTAGTAGGATTAAGGACCGCACCGATTTCGTAAGGGCATGATGTTTTTTCGTAATACTCAACGAAAAATATACTATCCAAAATACATAGGTGCAACCGCTTTGAAGTGACGCGCCACATAATATATCCCATTATTGCAATATTTTTGCATGATATAGTCAGGTAAAACCGTTTGACACAGATTCCTCTACCCTTTTTAATAAAGTATGACGAAAAAGAAAAAAAAAATATTCGTTTAGAGATGAAAAAGTTTATAATTTGACAGGTAACTTTTAAAAGGAGACAGTGAAAAGGATTTCTAAGAAACTCCGCTGCTAAAAAGATACAAAGATTTTCTAGATAACTTTGTAAAATTATAAATATTCTTAACAAAATATCAGATATTCGTACGTTACATCTAAAACAAAAAGTATATTACGTTCGTTATTTGCTGCATGTGATGTGGCCTGAGAGATCCGAATTGAGGTCGGCGTGTGATTATTTAGTTACGACAGAGACGCATCTGTCTGTATGCCTTTGCTTACATCCCATTGATTGCAATATAATCCCGCGAATGAGATATAAAAACATAACGCATCATACTCTCTTTTGAAATCCTATTGGATTTCGTAAGACCAAAAATGTGCAAATAATCCTCGCAATATTCGAATTTCATGAAAAGCCACACGTTTTTCGATAAATATTTACTCATGTTCTGTTAATAATGAATTACCAACATTATTAACCCGACAAATTCCAATTGAACAAAATTCAAACAATGTAACAAGATTTCTGGAATTTATTAATATTGAAGACCGCAAATTGACCCATGAATACTGCACGTGTAGGTAGGGTAGGGTCTAAAATTAGACCTCTTCAGGTTGGGTTGTATGCGTGAAGGGTATTCAACTACTTTTACATTTCTCAAGCTATTTACAAGCTCGCTAGATTTGAACATTTTCACTTTTTCACACATTTTTTTTAATGTTTAAACCAAAAGTTCGCCAATAAAGTTTCCGAAGGAACACATTTTCATAATTAAATTTCCAGCGGTCCTTTTTACCAAGAATTTCTAGATCAAAATTATTAAAAAGTCTTTATCTTTAGTGCAAAACATAGGTACCTATGAATACATATACTCACACTTTCGAATTAATTAATATTTAGTTAGTACACACAACGATTTTATTTGCTCGCAAAACCTATGTAAGTAATATGTTTGATTTAGAATGGTAAATTATTTAAAAATGGCCGCGACCCGAGGTTTTACCCGAATATTTTCCGTACCTTTCATGTTTTAAGCCTCTCCTGTACAAAGGCGGGAAAAGAACCGATAGTCCGATCCGGGATTTTAGTGGGATTAACAAACACCTATCGATTTTATTTACATAAGAAGACAGAAATAGTATTTGTAACTGCCCACGTCGAACTGTGACTATTTCATCATGTTAAGGTATCAGGCCGGAATAACGCAGCAAATTGAGCTTTCAACTGTAGATACGTGTGCACGGACTTTCCATTCCGATCCCATGTGGATCTGAGGCATTTAGGGATTATATCTAATAAACCTCGATGACCTAGATACGTTCATATGGCACAGCCCGGTTAAAGTAAAAAACGTTTGCCGTTAAAAACTAGTATCAATAAACAAGTATAGGCGTGTATTTGTGTGTCCCCCTAGGTAGGATTTTTCAAGCTTATGACAGCGCGTCCCCTCTTAAAATTTCCAAATGGCAGCGAACCCCTAAATCAATCAGACATCCATTTTTAAATCGAAGAATTTCAGCCACGGACGTCTACCAATTACCAAGCCATTACATAAACGTGAACCCCTACCGACTAATGGCAAATCCCTAGGCTAAGGGTGTACGTACCCCACTTTGAGAAACCCTACTCTAGGGACACAATAGACACAACACTATGACCAAGTTAAAACACGTGTATGCATATGAAAAATTGCATACAAAATTCGTTGAAAGTTACAAACGGATTGAAAATGCGTGTCGAAACCAACTTTCGCACACACGGGAACGTTACTAGGAATTCAAAATGGGTCACGGTACACGTGTTTCAATTTAATTATTTTTTGTTTTCTATTCCGTGAACTTCCCTTGTATTAAACTGATGCAGGTCACACGTTGTTACTGGATTTTTAATTTAACTACTGTCAATACAATGTTGCATATAAACTTTTTGATGTGAACTGAACCATGTACATAGGTATGTTCTCCCGGCTCCGTACCTTCGCTACGTGAAAGTTGTAACGTGTCGCCAAGCGAAGCGCACCAAATATTTCTGAATTCCCTTTAAATTGAGATACATTTTTCAAGACTCAACAATCATATGATTGAAGTAAACCTCTTTCCAGTTAAGAACTTCGTCTACAATGGTACTTAAATATTTCTTGGTTCCATTCAAGTGGAAAACAAGAAATACCATCTTATGTCTATGAAGTGGATACATACAACTGTAGCAAAGAGTAATAGAAAACTACAATTAGAGGTATATACTCGTACATGGGTATAATATATAAAAACAAGATGTAACATTAATAGGACGGTTTTTTTCGGGAGTTTTCATTTGCATTAATCCTTTTTCAAGTGTTGTAAGGTGTAACATTGTAAAGGTGTCTTACGCTATCATCATATAGTGATTAATACATTTTATCAAGATACTTGCATAAACAATCAATAAAATAAAAACATCTTCTAGAAACATCCAATCTGTAAGGTCATGAACATAAAAAATCGCTTAAAAATAAATCTTATAGGTACTAGTTATTGATAATGACTTACCGTATTTGGACGATGGTCCAAGAAGTGGTCGTACACCGCCAGCCCGCCCAAGGCCATGAGCAGGCCCGTGTGGAAACCAGTGATGAACAGCCCCACGTATTGGATCAGCATCGTGATGAGCCCGAACAGCAGACCCGCGCAGAGGGCAACGGCTAAACAAAACATCATTTGTCATCATTTGATCGTCACAAACTATTATGCCAAACTAAATTTAAACTCAACACGTTATACCTAAAAAAGTAGTCCATTAGAATTGCCATTGATCGTACGATGGCAATATATGTACGTTTTCATCCTAAATGTTAGTAAAAAAGATAACATCTACAATATTTAATCTAAAAATAAAATCCAGTATAGGTACGTCAAATCCAGTTGAACAAAGAAATGTTGTAACAAAGGAAAATTCTATAGCACATGAGATCAAAGTTTTTCAAAGTATAAAAATATTAAATAAAGAAATGATACTAACCGACGTTTCCATATTGTGGCATCAAGTATTCTTGTAGGCAAATCAAGTAGACAATGGCAGAGCCGAAGGTAAAACCCGTCAAAAACATGCTCGCTTTGAAGCATCGGTATCCTGGAATTAATACCACCATTTACAAATAGACCAAAACTAAAATGTGTTTGTCTGAAAACCGCATTCCCGCTTTGATTCGTTTTTCGAACAATAGCGCATGACGTGGGTTTATCTATTAAATTAATATAGTAAAGTCCAGACACCCCTTTATTGACTGTTAGGTCTGCGGTTTTGCGCAGTTATTTATTAAATTCTGTAATAAAATACTGACAGCGAACCGTCCACTCATCACTCATACTACTGCATTGTGTAACCCTATGATCAAAATATGTATTATAATTATATATTTTCAACTGTTCAGCTTAAACATCACTCTTTATTCTAGGATCAGAGTAGCCTTGAGATGTCTACCTTCTGCGTGTAAATGTTCGATTTACATCAATGTTCAGCCGCTTTGAACATTAATATTGTGTTACACTAATCTGTTAAAATTATGTATTACCGAAGAGCGTGTAGACGATGCCAAACGCGATGTACATGGCGCAAATGACGCTGGTGACAGGGTCATAGTTGAGGTCGATGGACGTGCAGAAGGAGCCCTCGATGTGGGGCCCGTTGAAGTTATACGTCATGTTTGGAGGACCCCGCGTCACCTGAGGAACAAGTTGTCCCACCGATGACATCCTCAATTCAATTTACAAAATAAATCAAATTGAATTGTACGAAATATTCTGAAAATAAACGTACCGTAACATAAAGATTAAATTATAAAATAATACGAATTCCTACGTTGGTAACAGAATTTGTTTAGCGCTCTTGGACCGACAATAACGTAGCAAATTAAAGATTTTTTTCTTCAACAAAACTTTCTGCATCTTAAAAATGTCTCCGTTACATTTTCAATGTCATAATTTAAAAAATGAAAAAATATCGTCATAATTAGTGTTATGTGTTTTTCAACTTATTTGCAGTAAAAAGCCCGCGCGACAACACACCTTATAAAGATCTCTACGTTCTCGAAAGGCACAAGGACCGGACCATTTTCTGTGTGAGTGCACACACCTTGGTGCCTACTCCACTCACTATACGCTTCAAGAACAGAATCTCACAGAATGGCTACTTTACTTAGTAGTTACAGTCCCGATCTTAATTCAATTGGCATTCAATTAACGAACAACGTTTAAAATACTTTTTAAATATAAAACATTTTCCACTGTAAAAACTCAATTAAAACATATTTCTTTGAAGTAAAACTTGAAATGAAATAATGTTGTTAGGTTTCATTTCACAAACAAAAATGAGAAAAAACATTTGTTCATTAATTTAACTTTATAAAACTAAGTGAAAAGAAAGTCGGTTGCGGTGAAACCTCACAAAGAAATAAGTAAATAAAAAATGCACAGTTCGATAGTTCCTGTAATAATTATTTACTATTCATTTTAAAATAGAAAATATGTTATAACAATCTTGTTATTTGCAGTTTTTTCAAAAGACTCTGTGTGAATAATTTACAGTAAACCATACATACTCCACTTATTACATATCGATATCTTCTATAAGTATACATAATGTACATGAAGAGGCTAGACAGATTTGAATAATTTACTTTTCTGTTTTGTTCGCTCAGACACAGGAGTGATTTAAGTCTCCCACGGAGGACAGATACCGAATATAATGCGGGAAAAACCACGAGGTACAACTAGTAATTAATATTTTATTGATGCGAAAGTGAGTTCATTGTTTGCACTTTTACGTCAAAAACTGCTCAAACACGTTATCAAGGGACAGAAATGGCAAGAACAGTTTTATCCCGGCATTCCTACGAGATCAGTCGGAACGGGAATTACTTGGTTAAAAATACATTAATCTTTATTAGGAATAATTTACAGTAAAATAACAATGATCAATAATGACTTTCTAAACTGTGTCGTAGACATTAACGCCCACCCTCAAATTAAATGGGTTATTCCCACGGAGGTTATTCCCAATTGATCATGCGGTCAATAGGATGTTCCTTGTGACCGCACTCAAAGATCCTGTATGAGCACATATCAGATGCAACCGAGAAATACCAAATTTAAGAGTAAGACATATACAAAACAAGATCATTATAAATGATAGCTATTCAGTTGGAATTAATTTATAAGTCCATTTCTCAATTTTATTCATCTCATAGAAATATTTTGGCTCGTAATAAGCCTATTGATCAGTTTATTTTATTTTCATCTAAAGCAATTTATATTGATAATAAGTTAATAAGCTTAACATCAATAAAATTCAAATCAAAGAAATCAAAGAATTCTTTGATTGAAGATTTACGCCAACACACATTCAAATAAAAAACTTCAGAAATGTAAAAAGAAAATTAAAACAGCAAACATAATCCGATTATAGTATATTTATATAAAAATATCGAATTCGGCTACGGCGGGCGGCCTGACTTCATTAGACTGCGAGCCTGGGCGTTTCGCCCGCACATTTTATCTTTACAAAGTATTTTAAATAATATCGTTATGAAGGAGAAGAACATACTATAAAACAACTCCTGCTATCTGTACGGCTCGATCTTACTACGCAACAGATTGTAATTCAGTTTTCAGTAGTAGATAGAATGTATCACACACACACTCAGACCGAGATAAACATTTGTGGTTCACACAAATATTCATCCCACACGGGAATCGAACCCGCAACCTTACGGATGGCAGTCCGGCATGGTGATTAATATGTATGCATAATAAACGCGGGTGAAGCCGTGGCCACAGCTGAGCTATTACTAAAATTAATATTTAGCAATTCAGTTTTAAATTATTTTAAATTAAAGACATTTTTCATAGCTATTTAAAACACGAAATAGATAACACTCATAGTACAAAACTTAAGAGAGGGGTCTGTGTGGGCGAAATTACCTCTTAAATGTCTACACAGGTGAAATCGCAAGAGAAAAGTTAGTATTGGAATTTGTAAATATGTAGCAGACAAGCTACTAGACGTCTCGAGTGCTGAGGGTTTCAACCCTATTCGGCAGTTAACAAGAACATAGCATTATCTGGCACATCTACCCAGCCAGGACACGAAAACGCGATAGATAAAGCGATTTATCGACATCCACTGTCAAAATACGATAAAAATACCCGCCATATTTAATTTTACCACGTAATTAATTTTACCACATTTGGTCATGCTCGCGAAATCGATATAGCTATTTAACGACATCCAATTGTCAAAATATAATAAATATAGCCGCCATATTTAATTTTATCATATCGTAGCACTCCATAATACATTTGGTCATGCTCGCGAAATCGATATTATTTCGTGGTGTCGATATATTTTATCACGCACAGTCATGCTAGGGGGGCTGACTTGCCCACATCGAATAATTTATTTTGTCTTGCCAAAATCGAATAGCAATCAAACTCAATTAAAAAATAAATATATCTTGTTTGCACAATTGCTTTATTTTAAAACAGCTGACATCAACATAAATACATATTGTATTTGTGTATGCGAACTTTTATCAAAATATTTAAGTATCTAACAATAGAATTCATAATAGGTTTATTCGAGAAAAATCTATTGAATTGATAACAATTTGCTAATGGACGAAGAATATTTTTTTTTATAAAATTAAACTGTTGTTTCAAGTCTGATAACGCAAAATAAATTTTGGAAAAGTTTATTTAAATTCCAACTAATAAACGCAAAAGTAAGTTAATTTGTTTGTTATGCTTTCTTATCATAATTACTCAAGCAATCATTATAAAGTTTTAAATGCACTTTGTCAGAGGCACATAATAGGATACATATAAATAATTTATATTAACGTTAAAGTTCTAATAATAATGCAATTCTTAATTATGTATTTGTCCGTTTGTCACGGTCATTTTCCTTTGATACTGGACTGATCATGACGAAATTTGGCATTAAATTACACAACTGATTTCTATGACCCAAACAAAGCACATTATATTGTAAATATATTTTGAATATGGTAATTTTACGTTAAAAACATTAGAAGAAAATACAAGATAAACAAACAGGTAAAATAATTATTTTAAGACAAGGATATAGAAAAGCAAATATTATTTGAATACGTAATTTAAAAATATACATTTTTATTTCTTACTTCAATCATTCTTTTTAAAAATTCTATATTAACTTTACCCGCGTAAATCTCGTTACTGCCGACCCCACGGGAATTTCGGGACAAAAAATAGCATGAGTCACTCACCATTCACAGTAGTCGTATAAACCAAAAAATCTACGCTACATTAAATTACAACTGAAAATTAACAAACAAAAACAATTTCAAATTTATAATACCACAATAATTATTATTTAACTAAAATTGGTTAAATTAATTATCGCGCGGTTAACTTTAATTAACTGTACAATGGAATGCAATACACACCGTAAATTGTTGAAACTTGGCGGTTCAAATCCGGCCTAAACTCGAATTTAACACGAAGTTACGTCGGAAATATTGGGAGCGACACACCGGACGCGAACTACCTTCCGCTGCGAGAAGGCGGAGGTAAGTGATGCACCCGCCTACTGCACCCCCGCACCCCCAAATGTACCACAGACGCTACAAGGTAAAAGGTCACACGTGCCGATTCTGTACATGCGTATTAAATACATGTAATACATTCATTTATTTGATGGACTGTTTGACAGGAGACGTTACGGGTGACAGGTGACAGGAAGAAAGTAGGGAGGGCTAATAGGAATAAGTGTGACAAGAAAGAAAATAATATAATGTGTCGACAAGGTGTCGACTCTAAAAAAATAGATAGCCCGCCGCCCCGGCTTCGCACGGGTCTAATTTCCTCGTAAATTTTTCAAAATGTCTTTTCACGCAACCACATGAACTTATCCAATTTATTTTGTAGTCCAGTCAAAAAATTTTGGCAATTTGTTTAAAAATCTAATGATTCTCAAGTTATGCGATAGGCGCGTAGTGAACTAACAATCAAATCAATTTAATTTAAGTTTTGACGATTATAAGTGATTGTATAAATCCTTGATAATAATGATAATTTGATTTTTTTAATTTTATGGTGTGAACAAAGTAAATGTTTATTAGATAATGTAAATTTTACGAAGGAGGATACACGACTCAGCTTTCATCTTCTAATGGTAGGGGAGCCCACGATGGTAAATTGGGATGTGTGTGTGATTGTGTTGTGGGGACCTATTTGTTTGTGCTTTGTAGAGTAGGTGATAAGGAATAAAACACTTTAAGAGAGTATAACCTTTCACCGGTGGAGGGCTGAGAAAAAAAATACAGTCACTTGAAAGTAGTGACTCGAGCGCGTCAGATTAATGGTCAGGGAGTATAAGCGATACCAAATCAAGCTCCCATTAATTAACACAAGCCCGTGGTGGCCTTGAAAACTCGACAAAAAAATCAAAATTATTCAATACATTATGACACGCTATGTCAGAATTTCACATAGTGTGGTTCTCGGCTCTTGGTCGCACTGAACCTTAATCTGACAATTCGGTTAGGGGACTTTTGAACTATGAAAAAAAATGCTGCCCTATGCGCGCGTCACTAGATAGAATTTTTATATTTAGTGGAGGTACTCGACAAGGTGTAAGGTATCCACCCCATGGAAAAGAGAACTAGGCATCGTTAGGACGGAAATCCTAAGGTGACTCGCTGATCTGTGTATCCGCCCTATGTTAATCTGCCACGCTCGTGTAAATCCAAAAATCCCCTCTTCGGCTTCCCAACCATAAATCTAAATCACTGTAGTACACAAACAAAAGTTGCTGTATCAATAAGAAAAACAATTCCAACTCAATAAACGTTCCGATTACATGCCTATTATGGATATCCCCAACATTCAATTACATGAGGGTATTAAGGTGGCTATTGACGAGTCAGTTGAACTGATCAGTCCAGACATAAAACTGTGACGTCACTCCAAAAGTTTTAGGCCAACTAGCTTTCCCCACTGGAATCTGGAATCGCTCCAGTGAATGACGACCATTTTTGAATGGACGCCAGTTCAACTGATCAGTTGGACTGAATCGTCAATGGCCACCTTTAGGTTAACCGATAATGATAGCTCCCGATTTACGCGTAGGGTTGAAATGTTCCTGTAATTGTTTTAGCATAGATTAACAATTTGTATCTACATTCTCTGTCGTAACTTGACCTTGAAAAACAAAATAAAGTACGGAAAATTCTAACGCAACCACCCATTTTAAAGGGAATGTTTATTTTGTGTCTATTGTTTATCAACGTCTGGCAGCCAGCAATGAATTCAATCGACGGTTGGATAAGTCAAGGGAAAGTCCCCAAATTTCCCCCAATTTTATATGGGTAAATATTGAAGTAAAAAATTATATTTTTTTGTAATTTTCGGTCAACATTGGAAAATTTTGGAAAATCTAGAACTGATCCCTACGATGATAAGTGATAAGGGTATCACTTATCATCAACATAAATAAGAAACATGTATTGCTCCACCTAGGGAGGTGTAGCACTACATGTTTCTTATTTCCCAAACATGGCTCGGATTTGAGAGCACCAACACGCATTACTATAAGGTGATGAGGTCTATACCTTTTCACTGTAATAAGCGCGAAAGAGAGAGAGAGGTCTTTGCTCGTAGCGGCCTTACAGGTCGATACTTACAAAATATTCCACCACTCTCGTTAGAAATCGTATTATAAATTAAACACGTACTGGAAAGTTTCTGAGCTATTTATTTTTAGCAAAATGTAAACATGTCAAGTATAATTTAATCAGGACAACAGTCTCAGGTAGATAAATTTGATTTTGTTAAAGTATCCAGAAATAATTTTAAATTCAAATCATTTTGATTGAATTTGGGCCTCAAAGAAGCACTACGTTAACGTGAGATTCTAACGTTAACGTCTTAATAAATGAAACTTTAGCCAGCCTTCAAGAAACTCTCAAGAACTAAAAAGCAAATAAGTATTAAAATCACTTCAAGTGCCTATAGAATTTGAAAAGTTCACTTGATTCAACAGGATCGCATAATCGGATCCTTGACCATATAATCTCGGGTCCACCTGGAAAGTATGCCCTCACAAACAAAAAATATTTTCTGAATCACTCTGAGCGAATAAATTGGGGATAATATGTATAGAAAATAAAAGATCTGAACGAATAGAAAACTTCCTTTTGTTTGACGTCGTTTAATATAATATTTACAGAAGTATTTGCTAGCGATTCCTTGTATTACCTAATTGAACATGTTAATTAATAACTGCACGTGTTTTAGCAATTCACCAGGTGTTTGGAAACCGTATTAGTTCTCTATTTCTCATCTGAGTGAGGGCTTTGGCTGCGGCTATTATTCTTTTAATTGCTAAGTAAGCGATATGTGATGGTTTATACATAAAGAAGTATGAAATTACTAGGTAAGTATATAAAATTCTCGTTTCAAACTGTTCGTTGCTAATGCTAAACTTCTCTGAAACGGCTTGACCGATTTTTATGAAATGTTCTGTGCATATCGGTAGTTCTCAAAAAAACGTTGAACAAGTCTTCATTTGCCCATAATATTAGGTTTACTTTAATATTTAATCTAGAATGTATAGACAGCCTTGATACAATTTAATTATACGAATAGGTAAAAATGTGCCATTCTTTTATGTGTAAGTAGAGCGTCTCTTTACCGCAATTAGACAAAGTAGTTGCATCCATTTTGCGTAAAATGGAGCGACGAATTGATGTAAATTTTGTATGAAAGACTAAAGAGTTTTATACTTAGGGATAAACCAAACTACGAGAATAATGAATAGGAAAATTACGAATTATACCTAAGTTTATAGATATAAATTCTTATATAGATCACTAAATACTCAATTATTTGTAAAGTTACATACTCAAGATTGAAAATTATTATCTGCAATAACCTATCTTAACAGTATTTTTAAAATATAATTACTACATTCTTTTGGCCTCTATTTTAAGGGAGACCTTAAGGCCGAGGCAAACGAGCGTAATTTTGTGAGTTGTATGTCGAGTATTTTGCGACTAGTAATTTTAGTTTAAATGAAAACCTTTTGGGCTGCCAGTCAGTAAGTAAGTACACAATACAATTTATATTCAGTGACTTTATTGAGCGAATATTATTAAACGCATTAACATTTTCTGAATATGATATCACAAATAGATTCTAGAGAAGATGGATAAATCCGGGTGCGCCAAAGTTCACCTAAAATTTCAACTCCGATAATTGGAAATCCGAAAATTTTCTTCCTAACATTTTTTATCCTAACAATCGCAACTCCTAAAATCTTTGTCACTAATGTTTTAATTCCGAAACATTTGTTTTCCTATATTTTCTCAACATAACCATCGTTCATACTATTACAACATATATTATTCAAAGTCATATCTTTTTTGTTTAGATTTATTTTTATTTATTATAATCAATATTATACACCCCTATTTTGAAATTATGGGACTTATTAAAAGCAGAATATCTGTAGCAGTAACTGAATCCATATATCCAATAAAATATCAAAAATGATAGTCGATTACTTATCTTTAAAAAATACAAAATAAATGTCGTATTACCAGACGGTACACTAGCTATCAAGTATTCTGTGACGGCTCGGGTCGATGACCGCGCTCAGCTGTATCGCAGCGTTCGCCTGTTGTTCGGTGTAGAATAACAATAAAATTGGGCGGGATTTTGAAAAACTTTGACTTATCATAACTTTTTAAATAAAAGCTAAAGATAAAAACTAACTGCACTATTATATTGTCACTCGTCGTTTACATTGGCTGTGTGATTAAGTATCTCGAATTCAAAATAGGGGTGTATACATAAATTTTTCGTAACTTTGTTTTTACATAACATGTAGGTATAACATATAACGCACGAGCCGAGCGAGCAAAACCAGAGTCCTGCTCCAATCATTCAGTCAAGTTCCAGTAACGAATCGGTCTTATTCCTAATTATTGGTTTAGGTTATGTTAGAACTGTGACCCCAACGCACGATCCGAGCGAGCGTAGCGAGCGTGCCGCGGCAGCGGCCGGCGAAGTGCCAGAACCGAATTGGTCCTTTAGTTATGGTTATGGTAAACTCCCAGGCCATAAGCATAACCGTAAACGAGTCGTATAATAATCATTAAAACTATAAATATCATCTTCTACCCACATATATTTTTTATTACACTTGGTAAATGTTTCTTTCTGAGCATGAGTGAAAATATGATGGTAAGTATGTTTAGGGATAAAAGCGTTATGATAAAAAACAGTAGGAGTTTAAATATATTTACATTAATGATGTTAGTAATTAAAATTTTCGGACACATCAGTGTTATGAGCATCGTCGGTAGCACTACAAATAGTATGAATTAAAACTTTAGGATGAAAAATTTTAGGAAGAATGATCATTCGGACTACAAATAGTTAGGAAAAACATTTTCGGGTAAAGAACTTTAGGTGAGCCAATATGGACCCGGATAAATCCACTTATCTAAGTATATGGAAAGATTACAGCTACAAACGTTATAGAAACGCATATACCAGTAACTACATAAATCCAGATATTTTCATTCCGGTTTTGCCATTGTCGTGAAAAAAGTTTCTAGGTGATAAAAATTGTATGGCGTTGAACGTTAGTGAAAGCTGTTGCAGGTATTAATCCTATTAGCCGGCACAATTCATCGAAACACTCACAGTAGTAAAAGCGATAGACAATGCAGAGAAGCTAAATCTCTACGCAGTGCTAAAGAGTCAAGCGATGAGTTATATCCTAGCACTCGACTATTTCATTCATTCCCATTAAATACGTTTTATCTCGATGGAGAAGCATTATTGGGGTATTTCTGCCCGGATTTGCAAATATGTAGAATTATATTAAGTAATATAGCTGAAACTGCGCCATAACTTTCCAGGAGGCTAGTGTGGAATAAAAGTTTTTCAACACACTTGCTCATAAAGGGGCTCTTATTTGTGCAAAAACAGTTGAATAATGACACGTTTTATTCACTAGTGAGTTATAAATTGATTTTTTAAATTGCTTTCATTTTAAAAAAGTTTCGATACCAAAAACATTGTGTCCATACATTTTAAAAACAAACTTCAACTATGTTTCCTTACTTTTGGTAGGTCTATGGTCGATTTCATTCATTCATTCATTCGATTTTTGTTTAATAAGTATATTCTTTTAGTTTTTGGCAGATCACCATTGTTGTGTTGGATGCGCGCGAATAGAAAAACTGTTTATTTATTAGCGAAAAATGATATTTTATTATTAATTTCTTCGCAAGTGTTTTGAAAAACGTTGTATGGTACGCGCGTGTATTGATGATTACTACCTCGGCTATCTTCTGACCCTCGCCTGACGGCTCGGGCCTCAATAGCGCCAAAGATCAAAACAAATACGATGATCATCCCAATCGCTTATTCACTTTTTCCTTACCCCAAACGGAAATCGATAGCAATTAGGCGCGTGAGTCGTCAGACTCATATTGCGTCATCATGTGACACAGAATGCACTTTTTTATGAAACTGCGATGACAATTAACACAAAAAGCACCTCACACTTCAAAAATACGCTGGTTTGGACTCAGCCTTAAAATAAACCAATCAATGTACATACCTACACACTTTCTTAAATACACATTACATCTTCACACTCACACTGAAAGCTATGTACCTAATAAAGGATCATTCAGAACATCGATTACATATTTACATACATAATCATATGTATATTTTCTACCTGTTATAACCAATTTACGTCATCATTAATACTCATAATGAATGACGTGATTCTTTAACTTTAGTGTTTAAAATAAAACAATGGATTGTTTTACCAAAACAGATACATATTTTTATTTGGATACAAATGATTGTGTAACAAATACTAGACTATTGTTTATATATAATTTTTTTTTTCAGTAATCATGCAAACCCTCCATGCAGTGTTTTTTATTTCCTGTTTAAAAAAAATGTGGTTTCTGCAACCATTTGTTTTAATTTTAATGGTTCCATATTTCCTTTGTGATATTTGAGCTCAGACTGAAGTAAATGCATAGTGCCAACTTAGACTGTTTAGAATTAAATAATGCATTATCAGTAAAAGTAATAATTTATAAGTGATAATGTTTATTATATCTATGGAAGGATAATAGCAGAATCGTAAACTACATATATGGTGATAAATTGTCCAAAATTAGGATGGTGACTAATGGAGAAAAAAGGCACCTTTGCCCAAGAGTGGGGCAGTTTAAGTGTATATAACAAAAATTGCTATCAAAAGATTACCAGCTTTTATAATGTTGAAATGCCAAGTACTTGAATCCAGACATTAAACTCGGGATTCAAGTAAATTATTATTACAAAGTCAAACAGTCAAATGCACACACTCATTCACACACACACACACACACCCAGACCGAGACAAACATTTGTGGTTCACTCACACAAATATTAACCCCGCACAGGAATCAAACCCGCAACCTTACGGATGGCAGTCTGGCATGGTGATCACTCTGCCATCAAGGTACAAATGTTTTAGCCCACCTGTTCTTATTACTGCCTTGTTCTTGTTATGACATGAATTTAATTTTTAACAGTTTCTTTTACTATAATACAAATAATAGAACAATATTAGAATAGAAAAGCATCAAGGTCATAGAAAATCAAGGTTGTTTAAATTAAACATTGTCTAAATATTCATAGCTATTAAGTATGGCACATAATATCTTATTCGAAATAACACAATCAAACAAAGTTAAGGGATTCTTTGCAGTCAGCAGTATTCTAGCAAGGCACCGGGAAGGTTCCCGGCTTTGAACATTGCCAAAGATGATAGTGAAATGGTTCGGTCTACCTTAATATATTAATTAAATGAGTCTTTATTGATAAAACTCAATTTATTCCAACACATTTGAAGAGGGATAAGTAAAGTCAGTTTTTTTTTGTCTACCTATAGTGTCCCACTGCTGGGCAAAGATCTCCCCCAAACAAAGTCAGATTAATCCGGAAAAAATTGTGGAACCTCATACATATACCTAAACAAAAGCATCATCAAAATTTGTTTAGAGAACCTCTCTTCAGATGAAAACTATACATTATGTATGAGTATATTAGCCCCATAATGAATAACTTTAAAATCTATAAAAAAATATAATTTCAAAAATTAATTTGCCCAGCAGTGGGACGATGTGGGTTGAAAAAAAAAAGTTTATCGAATTGTACAACACAATGCAAGACGTAAAGTTTCGCCGTTATTATCATAGTACTAGCGGTGTCCCGAGGTTTTACCCGCGCATTGCTCGTTTTTGTCGATCCTTTGCGAATTTCGGGATAAAAGGTATCGTATATACTATTTCTAGCTTCAAAGAACGTGTGTACCAATTTTTTTTCCAACCGGTCCAGTAGTTTTTGTTTGAGAAAGTCACAACATAAATAGAAACTTTCGCATCGAAAATAATACATGGATTTACGTATTTAGCAAATTGTATACAACTTTCACAAATGTCTGTTTGGTACAAACACTTCAATAATACCCTTATCTACACTTTTAGATGCAAAAATCACGACGAGATTATGTTAAATACAATTATTTACTTAAAATTATAAGTAAATGAAAAAACACTCACCTTCGACGTCATGTGAGTTTCACATTGTAAATTTTAAATCACTTTGTATTAAATACCAATGGAACACTTCAATAAAATCAGTACTTTTAATGCATATTCATTTTTCTTTGTAAAAACACCTTTATAAATATAATAATCACGTAAAATTTAATTAAAACGATGTGTTCAAAATATTCTAACAAAGACTTTTTAGGTCGGTCATACAAGCAAGCAGAGCAGTGCAATACAAGTTTTCTTTCTTGCTCCTGCCAGCTGCCAGACACTGAAACGAATGAATGAATCATGAATGAATGATTTTTCTATAGTGAAGGGCAATGTTTACCTGTTGTTTGTTAATTTTGGAAAAAAATATTTATTTGTTTCGGAAATAATCGGTTGAAATACCATGAAAAAAAACATTGCACGATCTTGCACGATCGAATAAAAAACAGTTTTTTTTTTACAGAAATTCTAGCAATAACGTGAAACATAGATTACACGGATAATGAGACATTATGGTTGGTTTTATTGTCACGCTACTAAAAGCGATGCTGCGCCTGGTCTGCCCACGGTGGACGGTGGGCTTAAAATCAGCTTTCATAGACTTCTAAAAAAATCGAAATCTCTGTCTATAAATATTACATCTCTCTCCGATGGCGTTACCGAAACGCGTGATATAAAATCGCCCTATAATAATGTTCCGCATAATAATAATCTTTTATTTTTAAAAGCCAAGGTTAATGCGACGCACAGGCTTTTTTCTTAATATCAACTGTCTAGCTATCACCGTTCTTGCTTTAAGTTTCTTTCTAAGTGTTTATACAGCCAGATGACAAAAAGACGGAAAGCGAAGTCTCAGGAATAGGGCCCCGTTTTTACACTTTAAGTACAGAAACCTAAAAAACTAACATTACACTTTTGTAAGTTCCCAATAATGATACAGGTAATGAATAACAAAAATACAAACAAAACAGTTTTATTGCAAACAAGTGTAAAGGATAGGACTATAAAAATGACAATATGATGAAATATATATAAGAAATAATGGTATTACATACAAAAATGTATATGTATGTAACATTCTTGTAACTTTCACTTATAAACTCATTAAAAAATAAGGTGATTTTATTAATTGACCGTTATATTGCGCTGAATCCATTTTAAATTTTCACATCACTAGTAGAACAGATAGGCCAATCAAAAACAGACTGACCGACCGAACCATCCAAACGAATCAACCAACCAAACCAAGTTTTCTATCCTGCATCTTTGCAAAATTCATATCAGGCATCTGTTCCAAAACTTTTATTTGTATGTGTTGATGTGTATTTACAGAAGGTATATACACAAGGGAATCGTGCGTAAATAAAATGTTTTGGACAGTCATTCCCCAACACTGAAACAAAGTAAACCTGTTCGCACGTATATACAATAATTTGTCCTAAATTGTCTGCATTAATTAAATATCACGATGAAAGTTACTGTGACCACCCTCAACGATGAAATATTTGTCCTGGACGTGTCCGAAGATTTGGAACTTGAGAATTTCAAAGCATTTTGCGAAATTGAATCTGGATTTCCCGCGAAAGATATAACTCTGAATTTCAACGGGAAGCCGCTTCTGGACGACAAGAAGTCGTTGAAAGCACATGGAGTTCACGACGGCGACGTTATTGTGCTGCTTCACATGCTGCCCAGTGGCTCCAACGTCCGTATCAACGACTCCAGCCAAGGTAAAGTACCATCTACAATTTTGTTATTATTTCACTTTCACTCTTCCCAAAAAATGCATGTCATGTTTGTATGTAGTGTCAATTGTGACAATAAACAAGTGCCAAGAAATATTAAAAAACTTTAGACACTGGCAGGATATATTTTTTTAGTTTTCAACCCAATAGAAATCATTTATCGTTAATGACATTTGACTCATTCAATCATTTTTGAATTGTAGAAAGGTAGTATTTTTTTGTATTAAATTAAAAAATCCTCCTTGCAGCCCTACCATCTGGTTTAGCAAACTTGGACTTCAGTAATATTCAAGTGCCTTTGGGAACCGCAAGCACATCAATGGCATCGAGACCCCCTCCCGTTGAAGAAGACCCCAGAATCATTAGGGAGATGTTTCTGGCCAATCCGGACCAACTTGCTTTATTGAAGCAAAACAATCCTAGATTGGCAGATGCACTCCTCAGTGGAAACCTTGGTATGCTAGATAAAAAGCCTGGTGCTACCTAGTCTTAGTAAAAGGATTGTATTGTATGACAACATTAAAGTTCTGTTTGATTGAAAGCCTTCTTAATAACAAACTTTTTCATAAAATACCTAGTTTTTGTGCAGGATATGAGGTCTGTAATAGGTGTTTAAGTACTACATATGGTACTATTGCAAAGAATCGAGTAGGCAATTAGTAATAGTAATCTTATTATGTGTTTACCATTATTTCCTGATCCAATAGATACATTTGCTTCTGTGCTGCGCGAACAAATATTGGCTAGGACAGAACGTCAACAGCAAAGAATCAGGTGATTTATATTAAGCTTTGACTTGTTTGTTGAATTGTACTGTGGGAACAGTTGTTGATCGGTGTTGTTTGTTAAAAGGATGATGAACTCGGACCCATTCGACACGGAGGCTCAGAGGATGATCGCTGAGGAGATCAGACAGAAGAACATTGAGGCCAACATGGAAGCTGCCATGGAATACAACCCAGAGACATTCGGCACCGTTGTCATGTTGTACATCAACTGTCACGTCAATGGGTAAATATTATTATTTTTAAAATAATATCATGATATTAAATATATCACACACAATATTTTATTTCTGGCATTTGTAAATATTTGTATATTTACTATACTAAATAGATAGGACATAAACTAATATTATAAAGATCTCTTTGTTCTGGATAAACAAAGAAACTATGGAAGCCATTTTAAAAATTCCCCTATTAACAGAAAACTCGCGTATCAGTAATAGGCTGTTATTTATAACATGCTGTAGGTATTTTATAGCCCGTATATCGGGTAATATAATAATGTATGTGTATATCTTTGTTACAGATTCCCTGTAAAAGCTTTCATCGATTCCGGTGCCCAAACTACGATAATGTCAGCAGCTTGCGCAGAGAGATGTAACATCATGAGGCTTGTGGATACAAGGTAATGTTACAATATATTTAATCTATACTAATTTAATGGTCGGGAACTATGCGGGCAAAACCGTGGGGCACAGCTATAAATCATAAAAGTTGTTGTTCCTGTATAGTCCTTCAACTCATAGGAGATTGTCAATATGAGGTAGGCATAATATGTAATATTAATTTATAATGTGTAATTTTGTAATGTGTAATATTAATGTAGCAATAAATGATTTTTTATTTATTTGTTTCTAATGTTAAGAAATGTCTACAGTTTTCAAAATAGCTCTAAATTAGCATCATCAGTATGAATCATTAGGTATGAGTTTTATAAGACAGTAATTGTGACATTGGTGCTAGAAAACGGACCTCTATCGTTGGAATCGATCAATTTATAAAGTAATCATTATACTCATATACATAGTGCACAATGAGAAATTTAACTGGAAATACTATAATTTAGAATCTGTATACAGACTTATTTAAATTACTCTTTATACAAACTTGCTTAGCATTTCCGAGTAGTAGCATATTTTCTGGATTGGACAAAAAACAGCTAATTTTCTTTGAAAGTGTATGCGCCTGCAGTGATAATCAAAACTAGATTTTTCTCACGCTAATAAACAATTTGTAGATAAATTTTTGTATTCAATACGATAGTTCTATTTAATGGGGTAAATAGAACTATCGTATTAAATACAAAAATTTAGGAGTTGATACCTCATACAAAATTTCACCCCATTTATTTAAAGGTGACTTCCAATATATAAATTACTAACAGCGCCCCGCGGTTTCACCCGCGTAGTTCCCGTTCCCGTAGGAATATGAGGATTAAATTATGCTAAAAACCTTCCCACTGAATCACTCTATCTATAAAAACAAACCGCATCAAAATCCGTTGCGTAGTTTTAAAGATCTAAGCATACATAGGGACATAAGGACATAAATACATAGGGACAGAGAAAGCGACTTTGTTTTATACTATGTAGTGATAGTGATTCTTTGTCCTTCCAACGGTCTTTAACTATCTATGAAAATTTCCTCTAAATCGGTTAAACGGCCTATGGATGAAAGGGTAGCAATTAGTTATTTTCTTTCGCAATTACAATATTAATATGGTTGGATTTAAGTTATATTTCTATTGAGCTCTTTCACAATCGGTTGGTTAATTCATCGGCCTTTAATATTGTATTTTCCTTATTTTACGCAAGAACTTCAAAAGTTGTGGCAAGTAACTTTATTAGGCTTCTTGTTTGTTTGAAATTTACTCACAATAAGTTTATACAATTAAATTAATTGAATAGAAAATTTGAAAACAAAGCCTTTGTTAATGTTTGGCTTTTATATTAGGTACCTATTTACGAAATACAGTTAGCTTTTATCCACGTCAACGATGTACATGTTACATAATTCATATCAATATCAATTGGATAAAATGAGGACACTTACATATGTATCGAACCTCTAAATATGTAGTGATGATAAATAGACTTTGAAATTGATGCAGTTGACGTAAACGGGCAGAACGTTTCATCATTTATTTTTATTTAAATTCTATTAAATCAGGCCACTTACATATTTATCGAGCCTGTATCAGGGATGGCCAACTGGTTTAGACAAAGGTTTACTGTTTACTGACCAAACTCTGTGAGCGATCTTCCAATTACGATCTTCTTGCAATTTTAAATTGACGCTCCCCCATATGCCTCTTAGTCCATCCTGTGCCGAAAACAAACGGGAGCTACTGCGTAAAACAAGAGGAAAATTTTATCATAACACAATATACATATGCGCAAGATTTAGTGATAAACGATGCGTAGTCCGTTATTCGTATTTATATTTTGCGGTGATTGACCGGTTGGTCATCCCTGAATTTAAATATTTAGAGATGTTCTGTAAATCCCTATTAACATAATGGTATGTATTAGTACCAACCGCTATTAGCATAGAGTGTGTTGAACTTTCTGGAAGATTCAATAAATATTTAATGTGATCTAAATCTGTCAGTTTATACAATAATTTGAATATTGTTTTGATTCAGTTTGCCTTAACTACGCACGTCTTTGATGCAACTACGCAATACGCATATTTTGATCGGGGTTTTGCATTTTATGTACTTGCTCATACTATGACTTCAAACACTCATAACATACCATCATTACAAAGTGAATTTTGATTTTCATGACTCATCCATCACAGATATTTTGATGAGTTTTATTAAAATGATTGATGGTATAAATGTAATGTATTTATTTGTTAGATGGGCCGGTATAGCTAAGGGTGTTGGTGTACAAAGAATCATTGGCCGTATCCACATGGTGCAGATGAGGATCGAGAAGGATTTCCTCACAACCTCGTTCTCTGTGCTCGAAGAACAACCGATGGACATGTTGCTGGGGCTGGACATGCTTAAAAGGCATCAAGTATGTTTTTTCTTTTAAATAGATGAAGCAAAGAACCTAGTCAACATCGTCTTTTGAAATATCTAAAGGTAATGTCATTAAATGTGTACATGTTGTATTTCAGTGTAACATAGATCTCAAAAAGAATGTGCTACGCATTGGCACGACGGGGACAGAGACTCCATTTTTACCGGAGTCCGAGTTGCCCGAATGTGCTCGCCTCTCTGGCACATCTGAAGATGAAATCGTCAACCAATCTCTGAAAGATCACGAGGCCAGGCAAATCAAGGAAGCCCTAGAGAAATCTAAGCAAGGTGGGCGTGGAAAAAAAACGTAATATTGTATTACAAATCTTCATAAAATGTTCAAGTTTATTTATATTAACGTTTTTATTTGGCGTACGTAAACGGCGAATTGTAAAAAAAATAATAAAAATTGTAAAACTAACTGTCGGTTTTTTAAATATGCGTTCGTGTGTATGCGTGGTATAAATGGAAATTGACTCGTTAAGCAGGCATGCTTTACGAGAAAGTGACCGTCGGTATAGATAGTGGTATTGGCTTGATGATCTTAATTATTCATTAGTAGGATGGCGCTGTCTGCATGATTAGTTACTGTTTTTAATTCTAATACCTTTATTTGATTTAATTCTATTAGAGTTTTACTTATTACTTTAAGCAGGTTGTGGCCTTAATACTTAAACAATTTACGTAGTTTTTGTTTTTATTATTTTGTATAAAAACATAGTATATTGGAAATTAATTTCTTTAATTGATTTATGCTTCAAACTCTTAGAAATAATTATAACAGGTGGTGGAGACTTTATTTTCTAAGAGTGTTTGTTATTTTTCTCATTTACGAGAATGCCAACTAGTATCTCCAGAATCTTACAAATGTATCTAGATTCAGATAAGTGATAGTTGATTTCTGTCATAGCACACAGCCAGATATAGTCTCATCAATAACGAGTGATAAAAGAACTGTTTGATTGTCAATCTAAAAAATTAGAACCTAACTAGAAGCCTCTACACTGTACCGTCATAATTTCCGTTTCGGTAAAATTATTTTGATTCCAAAATTGACTCTTTGTATTACTACTAGTTTTGATATATCTTTATTGGGATGGTTACTCTTTTATGGAAAACTACTCAATCAATTATAATTACGGAATAAATATAAATAAAAATTCAATGTAGGACATAATCTAATGCATTCTATTTAGACATTTTTTGTTTTTTTTCTACGTAATCTTTTTGGTAGTAAAAGATTTTTATGATTGTATATTGCTTCTGTTGTCTTTTATTTTTGTATTTTCGTCTCTAGAGCTGTGTTTCCATCAGAGATGGATTAGGATGCGCAGCGAAGGATGTGTTGGTTTATGGGCCAATATAATGGCTTTATTTACTAGCTTCTGTGAAAACGGCTAATAGAACCTATACTATTGGTACTTAATAAATATATCCGTTGCTACACATCCTCTTTTTTACGTCTCTAGTGGAAACGCAGCCTAATGTGTTTACTAACGATAATTATTAACGATTATCACTAACAATTTTATTAAAATGAAAAAAGGACGGTTAGTATCTAATAATTTAATGTTTTTATTAATTTTGTGTTGCAATGGTTTGAGTTTTTATGATATAATTTATTGGTGCTAAGAAGATAAATAGTTTGGGAAATGTTGCAGTTTATTATTGAATATTTTGGATTTGGTAAATAACTTATTATTTTTCTAATAAACGCATGCTTGTATGGTTTATGTATGTTAGTTGACAAAGTAAATATTTAGTTGCCTGTACACTTGGTTTTAATGATATAGGTACTACATAGTTTGATTTCACTTTGTTTTCAATTTTATGTTGTAGATTTTGAAATTATCTCTAGGAATAAAATAATTTGTCACACACACTATATAGGTACACGTACATATATTTTGAATTCATGTTATCACCTAGTTTCCATACAGTCGTTTTGTAGTAAATATTTGAATAAAAAACATTGAACATTACACGTAAATATTATTTTTTGATAAAAATATTGTTTGTAATAAATTTTCTTGACAGATAAGTCACCGACGGACTCGTCTCGCGCCTCAACCAGTGGATCGAGTACTTCTCCACAGTCCAACAATCAGAGAATCGGTAAATATTATAATATAAACCAAATCATATTAATAAGCCGCGAACCCACCGCCACGCACGCTACGCCAACGGTCCACGGCCACGCAGCTCAGCTACGTTGAGCAGCTATAACCGAGTCAGCCACGAATGTATTAATGACGTCATTTTCGTGCGTAGCGTGTGCGTGTACTTCGGTAGGTTTGAGCCTTAAGTCATGTACAATCCAGTTTAATGAAATCGGTGTGAAATCGTGTGAAAATCGGTCTAATAAATTAACGACATAAACGATAAGCAGTACAACCAGCTTCCCAATTTGTTGAATGATAATCAAATGCTTTTGCAAAATATTGATATATTTTGATTGTGTTAATTTTATATTCCCAAATCAGTCATAAAAGGAACAGTAACAATATGTCAGGATTTAAGAAAACATAGAAAGTAAACCTATTATTTATAAACTAGCAGCGCCCCGCGGATTTACTCCCATAGTTCCCGTGGGAATACGGGGATAAAATATAGCCTTTCTCGATAAATGGGCTATCAAACACCGAATACATTTTTCAAATCGGACCACTAGTTCCTGAGATTAGCGCGTTCAACCAAATAATAAAACTCTTCAGCTTTACATATTAGAATATATACTTTATATATATAACTAGCTGTGCCCCGCGGTTTCACCCGCGTAGTTCCCGATCCCGTGGGAATTTGAGAATAAAAAGTATTCTATGTCCTTCTCCTGGGTCTAAGCTCCTACTACATCCCCATCAATTTTCAACCAAATCGGTTCAGCCGTTCTTGAGTTGTAAATAGTGTAACTAACACGACTTTCTTTTATATATACAGATAGAGTTAAATGCACTTTATGATGTAATTTCCAGGGGCACTGGGCGACCCGAGCCGAACAATCCTGCCGACTGACAAGTTTGGGGAGACTGATGTCGAAGAAATTGTGACTCTAGGGTTTACTAGGGAACAGGTAACATGTATACATATTTATATTGTGTTTATTTATTTTAAAACAGGCACAGTACATAAAACATTCTTAAAAATATAGTGTCTATTGTAACAAAATTCAGATGTACAAACCAATTACAGGTGTACACAGCGTTCACAAGTAAAATTAATAATCGTAGGTGCAAGCAATTACTTAAAACTATTTAAAACAATAAGAAAAGATAAAATACTTATAAATTTAAACAAGTATTAATAAAACAGAATTAGTTCGTTCTTTTTGTAGTTTAAAATGTATCTGAGTTATAAAAAATCATAATCTCTCTAAAGCTATATGCATGTTTCGACCGATTTAATAATAAAATTAATTTATATTTGTTTCCCTAAAACATATTGCGGTTTAATACAAATGAAATAAAAAAATAACAATAAAACGAAATGACTACGAAAAAAACGTCGCTTTGCTTAATTTGAAAAACTAAACAGAAAAATAAATCATACCTAATAAAAAGTTAGCACAAATTTGTAGTGTAAAACGAAAATATCGATTCGTAATCTTGAAACAAAGAAAGATAATTTAACGTGACCTTTGTTGAGGTGAACATTGCGTCGCGTCGACGTCATACGACGTTCGTCAGAGTTCAATG
The DNA here is from genome assembly GCA_958496195.1 of Timandra comae. Classification (NCBI taxonomy): domain Eukaryota; kingdom Metazoa; phylum Arthropoda; class Insecta; order Lepidoptera; family Geometridae; genus Timandra; species Timandra comae. The sequence goes on along the minus strand of OY292353.1, from coordinate 8,215,173 downwards.
AACAAATGGTACTGTAAAACGAACGTATTGTTTTAAAGTAATACACACTAGTACGTTATATTAATTTGAAATTTTAATTGACTTTATTTGGCTTGAAACGTACACAAATTACAAATCGCTTTCTATTTTGTAGTTTTAACAAAATAATTATACCAGATGTTTGCAGCATTTATTCTTCTTGTGTAACAAATAAGAAAATAAAAAATGTAAATATACGCGAGGTCAATAATTGCGTAGTCCACAGTAACTGCTATATTAGTATCTATATTAGTATGTGTACGTAGTTTCTAATATCATAGACACAAGTTATAGTCCTCGGTATCAGTTGTTATACTACTCGTAATAAGATTACAGAGTGATTAATGTATGTTTTGTAAAATAATTGTGTTGTATTGCAGGCTATCGTAGAGCTCCGACGCTTCAACGGAGATAAGACGCAGGCTACAGTGGCTCTCTTCGCGAAATCATTGAAGTTTTGATCCGAAGCCGCCGGCATCAGGTCGATGAATCATATAAATACGATCACAACATACATAATAAACAAACAAACACATACAACACTTTATTACGAGGATTATTTGAGAACTAGCTGAACACACAGTATCATTATCTGATAAATATAATACCTAACATTAAAATATTTATCTAAATAAATTATAAAGTAAGTATATTGTTATGCTAAAAACGAAAACAATTATTTGGAAGTAAATAATAAATAAACGACGCTAATTAGTTCGCTAGTATTTGAAGTTTAGGAACCATGAGCAGATGGACATTAATGTTGCGTTGAAAAGTGGATTAATACCATTTTGATGATTAGTTCGCTACATTATAAAACAGGTAGCACACGCTAGGGCGTACCTTACAGTTGGCATGAATAGTTCAACTGTAATGATGAATGATATGTGTCCCTACACCTGCACACGCGAGGAACTTTACAAGGCCACTGATACTGCCATATCGGTGGCCGAGTTCGGGTCCTCTAAAATATGAGTCGACACGCAAAGAAGAAGTTCAACTGTACAGGTAAACAAAAGCGTGTATGTTGCACAACTGTGCAGTTTAAACACAGTTTACATGCAGTTGTACTGCAAAAGCAAACCTGTTAGGTTTGCCCTAGCGTGTGTGGCTAGCTTTAGAGTCAACTGCCTCGTCTTCCTTCATGCGAGTATTACATTTGAAAAGTTTTAATGTACTTAAATAAAAAAATATAAAATGTACAAAAATAAAAAAAAAACTTAACGCGTTACTCGCAATTATTGTAATTAGGCTATTTGAGTATTAGAGTGTTTCTCTCTCTTCGTCACGCGAGTAATATTTCGAGATATTTTTTATACACAGACTTTTTAATATTAAGGCCTTTTTATAATTTTGAGTGTGTAATTGTCTGCCTTTGCCTAACAATTATTTTATATAGAAATTAACGTTTTTATACAAATTATGGGATATCTGTGAAAATAATGAAGCTAATAATGAAAATGAAGCAATATTAATAAATTATTGGATTTGAAACTTTTTAATATTATACTGACCCGATTGCGTATTTTAGAGTATATAATTATGTTGACCTAAAATAATAGTAATAACTTTTACGAAAATGTGTTATAAATTGTATTGGCATCAAGATGGCGGCTATGAGTCGCCATTTTATTTGGACATTTTAAATGTCTCTTAACAAACGACACCTTGTGATAAATTGTCTAAACAATAGCAATACAATTTCTATTTAGTATTTAACTACCCGTTACTATTAAAACAATAATTATAAGATAACCAACACTGCCTTTACTATGTGGACAATTGTTTCGTAAGTTATACAAATAATTCCGAAAATTTAATAAACAATCAATTGTTATGGAAAGTAAATGTAACTTGAATTAAAAATATTATGGTTGAACGTAAAGTATATAGATTGAATTAACGTGTCATGTTTGTTAACAAATGATTCGCTATATTTTGGCGATTCGCATGATTCATTGTTAGGGGGAATGGATAAATGCGAGGCTAATTCTGTGGGTGTTAAGGCTTTAGTACTTCCTCAAAAGACAAATAATGGGTGCAGAGCACATGAGCATACATATCAAAATTAATCAATACCTATAATGAGCAGTGAAACATAATATATAAGAAAAATGTGTGAACGCAATAGTATACTAAGGAATAGCAAAAAAACATTAACTACAAGATTTATATACTTGGTATGTTTTGGACATTACCTAAATCGTATTTCAAATCGAATTATCATTTCCTTAGATTGGTGCGTTCAAATCAAACTATTTAGGTCCAAAGATGCTCAAATAAAAAAACTTTGGATACTAATTTATGTGACTATATTTAAACAAAATGGTGAATTTCGTGCAAAGTATGGTTGCCGTAACCCTCTAAAATCTTTTGAGTTATCCAATCGCCAGGAGTACCCACGGAATTACCTAAAACCCTTCGCCTCTAGGTAATAAGCAATAATTTTTGATAATTTACCATAAATAATATCGGTTATTTAAAAAATGGCATTATGAAATTTTGAGATCGCAATATTTGATTATAAAGTTATGCCTAGACTTAATTGGAGGTAGTTTAAGTAAACTCTAGTACGGTTAGTCACTTGGTAGTTTATCATATCGAAACCACGCAGTCGGGTTTAAATATTTTGCCTTACAAGTAGATTGTTATATAACATTAACTAGAACTATTGTTAATATACTTTACCCCATCGGAAAAACAAATATTTGCGAAATTATTTATATTTTTGATCGGTTAATGACATTATAGACTGTTGGAATTCTATATTCGCTTATTAGGATTGATAGACGAGCAGCAATAACTAATGTAACTTACAAAAACATATATTTACTTTTTTTATGTATAGTGAGAAAAAGTAATAATTATCTTAGCGGTGTGTGAGTGATGCGAGCAATCGCCATTTGATATTTAAACTTAGAAAATTGATTTTATAAATTTAAACTATCCTTTATTAGCGGCGGTAGTGAAGCGTACTGATTGGAAATTAAACAATAATAATTACAATACTATGTCATGTCGGTAAAGTTGTCAGTTAAATGGTTTTGTTAGCAAACTATGTAGTAATTACATGCACAATGTTCACCGGAACAAAATCAATAAATTAGATTAGTAATATTTAGTGAAATATATTTTTCTACACATTGATATTTTGTTAGGTTTTATATAGAGTGATAATTTGTTTAGCTGATTCGGATAAAGCTGTTATCAAACTTTACTATTCAAGTGACCTTTTTTGTTATCTAGGGCTACCATAAGTGTATGTATGTACCATAAATTAATATTATATATTTGTTAGCATTAAACATATATTAATAAGAGCGTCAGTGATTGTTGAATAGTAGCGTAGGCTCGCCAGTTTTAATATTATTATAGAAACAGTTATATTTACGGATGATCATGTATTTTTATTTTAGCCGTCGATGTAATCGCTTGTTTATTTGTGTATGTATAATGATTTTTATAATTGATATATTTTTTATTATTGAACATTTATTTAGATATGATTAAATATGATTTTAATATAATGGAATTGTAATAATTTGGTATCTGTATTCGTGTTAATTATGTATCGTTGGTACATGATTACAAAATGCAACTAATATTTTTAATTTTAATAAGAATTTTGAGTTTTAATATGTAATTTTATTATTATGAATAAAGTTTTTTAATTACATTACTATTGATTGTTTAATTTTTATGATCAGTCAGAAATTTTATATAATACACTACACACAATATAAAATGACCTAATCCTTCTCTAAACCTGCCTTAGCTCTTAACTTAGACCTAACTATGTATTAAGAAATTTTACAATAAATCTATTTTAAATACCAGGAGAACAGAAATGTAGAGAAGGTCTCATACTGCCTTATTTGCATTTTTAGTCTGGTTTAGTGCAAAACCAGGTTTCAAAAGTACAATTTTGAATACTGTCAAAAAACTAAAGTGACATATTTGACTGACAAGTGTCAAATGCTTAAACCAGGTTTTGTTAAACTAGGTTTAAAATGTAACGCAAATAAGACCGCTTATTTTTATTTTGAACAGCAATTTCGTTTTTTCTTTTTTATTTGATTGTACTTCACTAGCAGTCACACTATTTGGAATAAAATATGATGGATTTTTTTGTCCAAGTACATAGGTAGATGATTAGTTACGAACTATTAGTTAGTCGGAGAGATTGGAATAAGCGCATTTAAGTACATACTAATTATAAAAATATATTCTTGAGTAGGAATGAAGGTAATTTCTAAATATAAAAAATCGGTTCTTCTATTTTTTTATAAGTAAGTACGTATTTAAGTAGTTTTATAGAAATACTAGCTGTGCCCCGCGGTTTCACCCGCGTAGTTCGCGATCCTGTGGGATTTTTTTCGGGATAAAACTTAGCCTATGTTCTTTCCCGGACCATAAGCTACCCCTGTACCAAATTTCAAGTGAATCGGTTCAGTAGTTTAGCCGTGAAAAGGTAACAAACAGACAGACAGACAGAGTTACTTTCGCATTTATAATATTAGTTAAGATTTTGTAAAAACTAAGAAAAATTAAAGGTTTATCAATAAAGCTCAGTTCACACACATAATAAATTTATTTAATTCACATAAAAAATGTACAACAATGGCAGTTATGCATGAGGTATGAGAGTTCGCTATTGCATTTCATAAGAGTATTCGATATTATACACATCACACTTACAACTATGACTGGAACAATTACTTAATATTAGGAGAAATATTAATAAATATTGTCTAAAATATTGCATATTTGGTATACATCATTATCATTATTCATTACTAATAGATAATATAATAAATAGGTATAGCTTATATTACTACTGGAAGTGTTTATTACAGTTATGGTATTGTATAAGTAATGAGGGTTAGTTTACCTGAATTAATATGTAAAAAATCAATTGCGTACAATCGTTGCGTTGCAAAGTTGTGTTTAAAACAGCCAGGTTTTTTTTTGGTATCGAAACTTTTTTAAAACAAAGCTATTAGAAACAACTTACTTGTGAATAAAACGTAACATTATTCAACTGTTTTTGCACAAATAAGAGCCCCTTTATGAGCAAGTGTGTTGAAAAATATATACAAATTAAACCACGGTATTATAATGCCACTAGGCCAATAGATACAACAGATTTTGTAATTCAATATTATTAATAACTAGTGGCCCGCCTCGGCTTCGCTTAATAACATTTTAATTATTATATTCTTTAAATATATTTTCTCTAAAAAATCCTTAATGATTAATTTTTTATTTTTATAAAAAACAGATAAAGGAAGGAAGTGAAGAAAGACACTCAGAAAGGTCGATTAAACAGCAAATTGTTTGAATGTCTCCATAAAGCTCCTCAAAATGAAAAAAGAAGTACAAACAATTGATTATTTGAAGCCATCTGAAATAAATTGCCACTGTCACACATATCAGACAATAAACGGAGAAGGAAGAAGTCTTATCCGTCTGAAAGTACACCCACAGAATCTCAACCAATTGGTTCAATTGAAAAAAGTAAGTACTTAATTACAATATACCGGTAGAGATAGCTGAAGCCAACACAACAACAATAACACCAATATCAAAGAATTATGAAACAGATTCAGATGAATTGATGATAAAGCTGGAAAAACTCTTTACTACCGATACGAACCAGAAAAATAATACAATAGACACTTCACGTTCTATTATAGAAACACATGATGCACAAACAAAGTCACTCGATGAGAGACTGACAACACTTTCAGGAATGTTGGTAAATGTAGAATCCAATGTTCTTTAAGGTAATTACAATATACCGGTAGTTATTAACGTGCAAATAGATCAGGTCGATCCGGCCCCAACTGTACCTGTACCTACAGTAGAGACAGCTGAAGCCAACACAACAACAATAAAACCAATATGGTGAATTTTAATATAAAAATATGGCCGCAGGGCACCTTTGAAGCAGGGTGTCGGGGAGTAGCGACCCCGCGGACCTGACGCGCTCCCGGGAGAGGTCCCCGTTCCTCACCTTACAATATAGCGGTAGTTATTAACGACTAAACAGCAAATTGTTTGAATGTCTCCATAAAGCTCCTCAAAATGAAAAAAGAAGTACAAACAATTGATTATTTGAAGCCATCTGAAATAAATTGCCACTGTCACACATATCAGACAATAAACGGAGAAGGAAGAAGTCTTATCCGTCTGAAAGTACACCCACAGAATCTCAACCAATTGGTTCAATTGAAAAAAGTAAGTACTTAATTACAATATACCGGTAGAGATAGCTGAAGCCAACACAACAACAATAACACCAATATCAAAGAATTATGAAACAGATTCAGATGAATTGATGATAAAGCTGGAAAAACTCTTTACTACCGATACGAACCAGAAAAATAATACAATAGACACTTCACGTTCTATTATAGAAACACATGATGCACAAACAAAGTCACTCGATGAGAGACTGACAACACTTTCAGGAATGTTGGTAAATGTAGAATCCAATGTTCTTTAAGGTAATTACAATATACCGGTAGTTATTAACGTGCAAATAGATCAGGTCGATCCGGCCCCAACTGTACCTGTACCTACAGTAGAGACAGCTGAAGCCAACACAACAACAATAAAACCAATATGGTGAATTTTAATATAAAAATATGGCCGCAGGGCACCTTTGAAGCAGGGTGTCGGGGAGTAGCGACCCCGCGGACCTGACGCGCTCCCGGGAGAGGTCCCCGTTCCTCACCTTACAATATAGCGGTAGTTATTAACGACTAAACAGCAAATTGTTTGAATGTCTCCATAAAGCTCCTCAAAATGAAAAAAGAAGTACAAACAATTGATTATTTGAAGCCATCTGAAATAAATTGCCACTGTCACATATCAGACAATAAACAGAGAAGGAAGAAGTCTTATCCGTCTGAAAGTACACCCACAGAATCTCAACCAATTGGTTCAATTGAAAAAAGTAAGTACTTAATTACAATATACCGGTAGAGATAGCTGAAGCCAACACAACAACAATAACACCAATATCAAAGAATTATGAAACAGATTCAAATGAATTGATGATAAAGCTGGAAAAACTCTTTACTACCGATACGAACCAGAAAAATAATACAATAGACACTTCACGTTCTATTATAGAAACACATGATGCACAAACAAAGTCACTCGATGAGAGACTGACAACACTTTCAGGAATGTTGGTAAATGTAGAATCCAATGTTCTTTAAGGTAATTACAATATACCGGTAGTTATTAACGTGCAAATAGATCAGGTCGATCCGGCCCCAACTGTACCTGTACCTACAGTAGAGACAGCTGAAGCCAACACAACAACAATAAAACCAATATGGTGAATTTTAATATAAAAATATGGCCGCAGGGCACCTTTGAAGCAGGGTGTCGGGGAGTAGCGACCCCGCGGACCTGACGCGCTCCCGGGAGAGGTCCCCGTTCCTCACCTTACAATATAGCGGTAGTTATTAACGACTAAACAGCAAATTATTTGAATGTCTCCATAAAGCTCCTCAAAATGAAAAAAGAAGTACAAACAATTGATTATTTGAAGCCATCTGAAATAAATTGCCACTGTCACATATCAGACAATAAACAGAGAAGGAAGAAGTCTTATCCGTCTGAAAGTACACCCACAGAATCTCAACCAATTGGTTCAATTGAAAAAAGTAAGTACTTAATTACAATATACCGGTAGAGATAGCTGAAGCCAACACAACAACAATAACACCAATATCAAAGAATTATGAAACAGATTCAAATGAATTGATGATAAAGCTGGAAAACTCTTTACTACCGATACGAACCAGAAAAATAATACAATAGACACTTCACGTTCTATTATAGAAACACATGATGCACAAACAAAGTCACTCGATGAGAGACTGACAACACTTTCAGGAATGTTGGTAAATGTAGAATCCAATGTTCTTTAAGGTAATTACAATATACCGGTAGTTATTAACGTGCAAATAGATCAGGTCGATCCGGCCCCAACTGTACCTGTACCTACAGTAGAGACAGCTGAAGCCAACACAACAACAATAAAACCAATATGGTGAATTTTAATATAAAAATATGGCCGCAGGGCACCTTTGAAGCAGGGTGTCGGGGAGTAGCGACCCCGCGGACCTGACGCGCTCCCGGGAGAGGTCCCCGTTCCTCACCTTACAATATAGCGGTAGTTATTAAAGACTAAACAGCAAATTGTTTGAATGTCTCCAAAAAGCTCCTCAAAATGAAAAAAGAAGTACAAACAATTGATTTTTTGAAGCCATCTGAAATAAATTGCCACTGTCACATATCAGACAATAAACAGAGAAGGAAGAAGTCTTATCCGTCTGAAAGTACACCCACAGAATCTCAACCAATTGGTTCAATTGAATAAAGTAAGTACTTAATTACAATATACCGGTAGAGATAGCTGAAGCCAACACAACAACAATAACACCAATATCAAAGAATTATGAAACAGATTCAAATGAATTGATGATAAAGCTGGAAAAACTCTTTACTACCGATACGAACCAGAAAAATAATACAATAGACACTTCACGTTCTATTATAGAAACACATGATGCACAAACAAAGTCACTCGATGAGAGACTGACAACACTTTCAGGAATGTTGGTAAATGTAGAATCCAATGTTCTTTAAGGTAATTACAATATACCGGTAGTTATTAACGTGCAAATAGATCAGGTCGATCCGGCCCCAACTGTACCTGTACCTACAGTAGAGACAGCTGAAGCCAACACAACAACAATAAAACCAATATGGTGAATTTTAATATAAAAATATGGCCGCAGGGCACCTTTGAAGCAGGGTGTCGGGGAGTAGCGACCCCGCGGACCTGACGCGCTCCCGGGAGAGGTCCCCGTTCCTCACCTTACAATATAGCGGTAGTTATTAACGACTAAACAGCAAATTGTTTGAAAGTCTCCATAAAGCTCCTCAAAATGAAAAAAGAAGTACAAACAATTGATTATTTGAAGCCATCTGAAATAAATTGCCACTGTCACATATCAGACAATAAACGGAGAAGGAAGAAGTCTTATCCGTCTGAAAGTACACCCACAGAATCTCAACCAATTGGTTCAATTGAAAAAAGTAAGTACTTAATTACAATATACCGGTAGAGATAGCTGAAGCCAACACAACAACAATAACACCAATATCAAAGAATTATGAAACAGATTCAGATGAATTGATGATAAAGCTGGAAAAACTCTTTACTACCGATACGAACCAGAAAAATAATACAATAGACACTTCACGTTCTATTATAGAAACACATGATGCACAAACAAAGTCACTCGATGAGAGACTGACAACACTTTCAGGAATGTTGGTAAATGTAGAATCCAATGTTCTTTAAGGTAATTACAATATACCGGTAGTTATTAACGTGCAAATAGATCAGGTCGATCCGGCCCCAACTGTACCTGTACCTACAGTAGAGACAGCTGAAGCCAACACAACAACAATAAAACCAATATGGTGAATTTTAATATAAAAATATGGCCGCAGGGCACCTTTGAAGCAGGGTGTCGGGGAGTAGCGACCCCGCGGACCTGACGCGCTCCCGGGAGAGGTCCCCGTTCCTCACCTTACAATATAGCGGTAGTTATTAACGACTAAACAGCAAATTGTTTGAATGTCTCCATAAAGCTCCTCAAAATGAAAAAAGAAGTACAAACAATTGATTATTTGAAGCCATCTGAAATAAATTGCCACTGTCACATATCAGACAATAAACAGAGAAGGAAGAAGTCTTATCCGTCTGAAAGTACACCCACAGAATCTCAACCAATTGGTTCAATCGAAAAAAGTAAGTACTTAATTACAATATACCGGTAGAGATAGCTGAAGCCAACACAACAACAATAACACCAATATCAAAGAATTATGAAACAGATTCAAATGAATTGATGATAAAGCTGGAAAAACTCTTTACTACCGATACGAACCAGAAAAATAATACAATAGACACTTCACGTTCTATTATAGAAACACATGATGCACAAACAAAGTCACTCGATGAGAGACTGACAACACTTTCAGGAATGTTGGTAAATGTAGAATCCAATGTTCTTTAAGGTAATTACAATATACCGGTAGTTATTAACGTGCAAATAGATCAGGTCGATCCGGCCCCAACTGTACCTGTACCTACAGTAGAGACAGCTGAAGCCAACACAACAACAATAAAACCAATATGGTGAATTTTAATATAAAAATATGGCCGCAGGGCACCTTTGAAGCAGGGTGTCGGGGAGTAGCGACCCCGCGGACCTGACGCGCTCCCGGGAGAGGTCCCCGTTCCTCACCTTACAATATAGCGGTAGTTATTAACGACTAAACAGCAAATTATTTGAATGTCTCCATAAAGCTCCTCAAAATGAAAAAAGAAGTACAAACAATTGATTATTTGAAGCCATCTGAAATAAATTGCCACTGTCACATATCAGACAATAAACAGAGAAGGAAGAAGTCTTATCCGTCTGAAAGTACACCCACAGAATCTCAACCAATTGGTTCAATTGAATAAAGTAAGTACTTAATTACAATATACCGGTAGAGATAGCTGAAGCCAACACAACAACAATAACACCAATATCAAAGAATTATGAAACAGATTCAAATGAATTGATGATAAAGCTGGAAAAACTCTTTACTACCGATACGAACCAGAAAAATAATACAATAGACACTTCACGTTCTATTATAGAAACACATGATGCACAAACAAAGTCACTCGATGAGAGACTGACAACACTTTCAGGAATGTTGGTAAATGTAGAATCCAATGTTCTTTAAGGTAATTACAATATACCGGTAGTTATTAACGTGCAAATAGATCAGGTCGATCCGGCCCCAACTGTACCTGTACCTACAGTAGAGACAGCTGAAGCCAACACAACAACAATAAAACCAATATGGTGAATTTTAATATAAAAATATGGCCGCAGGGCACCTTTGAAGCAGGGTGTCGGGGAGTAGCGACCCCGCGGACCTGACGCGCTCCCGGGAGAGGTCCCCGTTCCTCACCTTACAATATAGCGGTAGTTATTAACGACTAAACAGCAAATTGTTTGAAAGTCTCCATAAAGCTCCTCAAAATGAAAAAAGAAGTACAAACAATTGATTATTTGAAGCCATCTGAAATAAATTGCCACTGTCACATATCAGACAATAAACGGAGAAGGAAGAAGTCTTATCCGTCTGAAAGTACACCCACAGAATCTCAACCAATTGGTTCAATTGAAAAAAGTAAGTACTTAATTACAATATACCGGTAGAGATAGCTGAAGCCAACACAACAACAATAACACCAATATCAAAGAATTATGAAACAGATTCAGATGAATTGATGATAAAGCTGGAAAAACTCTTTACTACCGATACGAACCAGAAAAATAATACAATAGACACTTCACGTTCTATTATAGAAACACATGATGCACAAACAAAGTCACTCGATGAGAGACTGACAACACTTTCAGGAATGTTGGTAAATGTAGAATCCAATGTTCTTTAAGGTAATTACAATATACCGGTAGTTATTAACGTGCAAATAGATCAGGTCGATCCGGCCCCAACTGTACCTGTACCTACAGTAGAGACAGCTGAAGCCAACACAACAACAATAAAACCAATATGGTGAATTTTAATATAAAAATATGGCCGCAGGGCACCTTTGAAGCAGGGTGTCGGGGAGTAGCGACCCCGCGGACCTGACGCGCTCCCGGGAGAGGTCCCCGTTCCTCACCTTACAATATAGCGGTAGTTATTAACGACTAAACAGCAAATTGTTTGAATGTCTCCATAAAGCTCCTCAAAATGAAAAAAGAAGTACAAACAATTGATTATTTGAAGCCATCTGAAATAAATTGCCACTGTCACATATCAGACAATAAACAGAGAAGGAAGAAGTCTTATCCGTCTGAAAGTACACCCACAGAATCTCAACCAATTGGTTCAATCGAAAAAAGTAAGTACTTAATTACAATATACCGGTAGAGATAGCTGAAGCCAACACAACAACAATAACACCAATATCAAAGAATTATGAAACAGATTCAAATGAATTGATGATAAAGCTGGAAAAACTCTTTACTACCGATACGAACCAGAAAAATAATACAATAGACACTTCACGTTCTATTATAGAAACACATGATGCACAAACAAAGTCACTCGATGAGAGACTGACAACACTTTCAGGAATGTTGGTAAATGTAGAATCCAATGTTCTTTAAGGTAATTACAATATACCGGTAGTTATTAACGTGCAAATAGATCAGGTCGATCCGGCCCCAACTGTACCTGTACCTACAGTAGAGATAGCTGAAGCCAACACAACAACAATAACACCAATATCAAAGAATAATGAAGAAGATTCAGATGAATTGATGATGCAGCTGGAAAAACTCGTTCAAAGTGACGAAAATGGTAAAAATGGCGACGAATTATTTGAGGGTACTTTGTTAGATAACATAGTTACCACTACCGAAACGAACCAGAAAAATAATACAATAGACACTTCACGTTAAAGTCACTCGATGAGAGACTGAGAACACTTTCAGGAATGTTGGTAAATGTAGAATCCAATGTTCTTTAAGGTAATTACAATATACCCGTAGTTACTAACGCAAAATTAGATCAGGTCGATCCGGCCCCAACTGTACCTGTACCTACAGTAGAGATAGCTGAAGCCAACACAACAACAATAACACCAATATCAATGAATAATGAAACAGTTTGTTAATTTAATATAAAAAAAATCTATAAGTATATACAACTAATTGGTGATGACAGTAATCATGAAGAGGATATTCTATCACCTATAGCAGATACAACAGAGTTCATTCAGAGCTGCAAGTCTCGTATTTCTTCATGGGTTGTGAATTCCCTAAATCCATATTATGCTAGAGGTTGTATCAGAGGAAAGACACTGTATAAAGCCCTGGCAAAACATCTGATTTAACTAATATTTAGGTGCAAACAATATTCTAGTAAGTTGACAATAGTTATTGGTTTAATTTGTATTTTTAATTTATGTATTGATTGGACGAGAATAAAGCTTTGGTACATAATTTATTTTACAAGTACTAGAAACAGCTTTTTAAGTTATGATACATAAAAAATCTTTAAATAGACTTGTATAGATTGTGATTTAATCTCACAACTTGGAGAGCTTTCTGTGCTCTCCCAAATAAATAATAGTTATTTATGGTACAAGCGAGTAAAGTTGGCCGAGGCGCTATTGATTCCCGAGCCGTCAGGCGAGGGTCTGAAGATAGCCGAGGATAGTAATCATCAATACATGCGTGTACCATACAACGTTTTTCAACACACTTGCGAAGAAACTAATAATAAAATATCATATTTCGCTAATAAATAAACAGTTTTTTTATTCGCGCGCATCCAACACAACAATGGTGATCAGCCATAGACTAAAAAAAATCGAATGAATGAATGAATGGAATCGACCATAGATAACATAGTTACCTACCAAATGTAAGGCAACATAGTTGAAGTTTGTTTTTAAAATGTATGGACACGATTTTTTTGGCATCGATACTTTTTTTTAAAAACAGCAATATAAAAAAAATCTATAACTCACTTTTGAATAAAACCTGACATTATTCAACTGTTTTTGCACAAATAAGAGCCCCTTTAAGAGCAAGTATGTTGACAACATTATGTTTCTTTACAGATGAACATGATGTGAAAAGCTTTGTCTTCGACTTCATAGAGAACCATGACATAATTAGGTGTGAAGCTGATTTCAAGGAGTTCCGCATCAACAATGATCCTAACTATAATATTATTTCTTAAAAAACATTGCCAGAGACCTTGTTAACATTGTTAAAAGTACCAAAAATGGCCATAGATCTCTATTAAATATCATTTGTTTAAAATTATTGATTGTTGTGCTAGTTGTATGGAAAACTAGTAATGTGTTCATAATATATAAGTTAATATTGATTAAAATTATTTAGTTTTATTTTTCGGAATTAAAATGAATATATACCTTTCCGGCAGTAGAAGTACAATAATTTAAAATGATAAAAATAAAATGGGATATACGTCCTCAGGTTAAATAGGATATGATAGATAAAAATGCAAAAAAGAATAGAAAAATGAGTTGTGAATTCGGGTGTACAAATAAAAAAACGCACTAGAACTCAAAGTTACGAGAGGTGGTAGGACTATTTATGCCGTAGTCCGCCTGAGGCGGTACCACCGCATTGCCACATTCAGATGTCAAGCAGTAGCGTGTAACATTGCTGTAACATTTAAACGGCATGTTGTCGATAAACTACAGGGCATAAGAGACTTACGAACTAGTGTCAGGGTGATGAGCACAGTGAGGGTCTGTCTGTAAGAGATAGGTTCCGCACTTTTCAATATCGTGCTCTAGTCAATTGTAAATAAAAAATAGGATGTTACATAGAGTAAAGTAGAGTGTATAAAAAAGAGAAGAACTTGACGAATGTAAATAAATAAAAAAATGTAAAACGCAAAAAATATATATTAACATTAAATTAAAAAATTTAAAAACCCTCAACCCAAAACTTTTAAACCCCCATAAATTTTACCCGGGTTAACCGTTTTCATCAAACATGTCTAAGAACACTCGCACGTAAGTCCCCTTTAATAAAAAAACAAAATTGAAATCGGTTCATCCGTTCGGTAGCTATGATGCCACAGACAGACAGATACACACACACACACACACAGACAAGTCAAACTTATTACACCCCTTTTTTTGCGTCGGGGGTTAAAAATAGAAAGTAAAATAGCGCTCAGCTAATTAAAAATACCTCTTTTTAGAATCTAGGTGCGTATTTAGAAAATCAAATCCTTTTAAATCACGCTGATATGGCAGTTTTACACTGATTTGGTTCTGCAGTTTACACCACTTCGTCGGCTTCAGGTTGGTTCGCAAGTTTGTTGGCGGCGATAGTCGTCAATATGTCGGTCAAGCGGGCGAACCTCTGGCTTGCCGTGTTGAGACCTCCTCGCTCGCCCCACAAGAAATTAATATGAAATTCTGTTCTGAATAGTTCTAACAAAGTGGGGTCTAACGTCGGGCCCAGTGATGACATTTCTTGGACAACAGTTCTGGCATTGCGTTTGAACATTTCCACTTGATTGGGGAAGAGACGAGCGGCTTCAAGGTGCGCCGCTGTTGCGTTGAAATCGAATTCTAAACAGTTTATCAAGCTTGATGGGAAAGTTTCATCTGGTTGCATTAAGCCGCCCTCTCCATCTGACAAAAAATATAAATAGGTTTGGTAAGAATAGATACAATTGAATGATCATTATCTATTCGTCGGGTTTCTTACCAAATAAATGAAAGCAGAGAACAGGTGGTAATACGTATGGCGTAGTAGTATTTGGGGGTAACGGGTTCGTCCCCTCATTCATACTTTTAAAGCTTGGCCTCAATTTGGCTTCAAACATAAAAGCGTTTTCTGTGTAGACTCTTCGTAAAATGTTCCATGCGTTGTCCAAACATTCGACCTGCAAAAATAAAGGAATTTCAATTTCCAACTCACAATGATTTGCCCTCTATGTGTCTAATAAAATCTATTTCAATACCTGTGGCATACAAAGGCCAAACATGATTGCGGCAAATCCATACAAGTTTCCAAGAGCAGTCTTGGTTTCCACCGCCAATAAAATCCAGTCATTTATAGTGTCTGCCCTTTGCCTGTCCGTTTGACCCGTAAGGATTGTTACTGCTATCAAAAGACGAAACGTTTCGATCCTAAAACAAAAAGTGTTACATGTTATTTTAAAACGTGATTCAACTGTCTTACCGTCACAAAGGGTGATATGTGCTAACCTTTCAATAACATCCAAGCGCAAAGGTTTCCCTTGAGGAAGAAAACAAAGCTCTAGTCCTGTCGCTTTTTTATCCAGACCTTCAATTTGAATGGAATCTTCAAACAGGAAATATAAGTCTATTTTTGTCAAGTGGTTCGCCAAAATACGAGGTCCAGAAGTTCTTAATAGTAACTTGATAGTATGCAACGTTTCCGACTCCAAAGGTCGTGTGCGTCCTGTTGGTATAATTTGAGATTGAAAGTTTTCAAGATTAATTCTTGACTCCACTACGTAATCCAAGTTTTCTGCCTGCAAAAGTCTGGCTTCTGATAGGTCATAATCAAATTTTTGTTTGTTAGTTGGCGTCACAACATTATAGTCGGGTTCGGCCCTCGATTTATTTGGGTCACTGTGAGCAGAGCTTTGTGTCGAATCACCTGATCCATTTCCAGAGTCTGATCCAGACACATGATAAAGTCTTTGCAGTTCTAGCCTCCTGTCATCAGCTTTCGGACCTTCGTATCTTGCCGGTTTGGCAGGTGGACTTGTGGGCAAATTATTATCCCAAGTACTGGAATTAGAGTGACAATCGCCCGAGAAAGTCTTCATATGTTTATTTGTCTGACTTTGGATAACCCCGTCAGCGCTGGCGCTTTTGCCATGGTTAACTTGTTGACCCATATCAATTGGAGTCAGGGAATGAGATCGTTGTTTTTTGAACGGGATTCTCAATTGCATTCCTGGCTTGGAGGCAAAATGGCTGTAAAGGCTATAGGGGTTCCCGTAACATGTATTGTCACCTACAGGAGAAGCAACAGCGTTCATTTCTTCTGTCTGGATATAGTTAGTCAACGGCACCAGTCTGTTAGCAGGATACTGTATTCGAGCCCCTGAAGCAGCAGATATCGGTTTCCCGGATCCAACATACGACGTTATAAGATCCGCTACTGTATCGTAAGCTTCGTCTTCGAATTGATATTGACATCTCTCGTATACTGTGTCTGGGTGAACGACGATCTGTAAAATAATATTTACAAATTATTTGTTGTTTTAAGATATTTCAGTACGTGTCCGGTAGTTTATTTACCCTTTGAATGACAAAATGTAAATGTTGTCCATTTGACCGACAGCTGAGGACGTAGTTATCAGGTTGCGATGAAGAATCTCTGACGAGAAATTCGCGGTCTTGTTGCAATAGCATTTCGGCTGCCGTACGGCTCAACGCGCCGTGGTACCATCCGTGGGAAATTATTTGATCCGATGGCAATGAAAACTCCCACTCCAAAAGCCCGGATGTATTCATTGCACTAGTTTCCTGATAGAACATTTAATGAGTACTAATTAAATAATAACGAACAAACGACCCAACTAGCAAAGTTGTCCTATAATATAGAGCCTAAATTACATTTGGTCGTATAGAAGTCATATACCTACCTACTTAGTTGTAACTCTATTCTCTGCAACACAGTTTATATCTAAACTTTCGCAGTTAGAACGTCACAACTGTTTTAGTACAAGTGTTTATTGTTCCGAATAAACTTACTTTTTTAAACTTACTTTTATTAATCGTGTAAAAATATATTAAACGAACTATAAGTCGTACAAGACTTTAGTCATTTAATTTAGCCCTGTAATCGTTTACACGACCAAATTATATGACCATCTTATAAATATCGCAGCTGTGACCTTTAAAATACATATTTGATGTTGTATAAAAGTAATTTATATGTATAACAATCATAATCTCGTAATAAAATAATCGGACTCGTCAATGTAAAGTAAGGTTCAAATTACTTTTGTCCACCGATATGAGAACATTTTGCAGGACAAGTACGTTTGTGCCTCTCAGTAATAATAATCTTTTATAATGTCATGAAATATGATATATATAAATAATAAAACTATTATTCTATGTAATAGAATAAGTTTTAAACTAAACTTTCTTATATTTATTTGTATAGAAGCTCTTTTGTTTGTAAAAATAATTAGAGGGACAGCACCGATATGACAAATAATGAGGTTTAAATATTTATTTCTACCCTTATTTACAGTCCTTATTTACAGTCCTAAGTCCTACCCAATAACTACCTAATGAATACTAAAAAATATAATTCGGAACAATATTCCTTTTTTCAAATACTAATTCCATCGAAGGCAAAAAAAAAATGCCCTATGGTAAATTCACCCAAATATATTATTTATCTCCTCTAAACTTGCCTGAAAATAACTGGTATTCACAAAAAGGTAATACTGATGACTACTTCCCAATATTTAAATGACCATGACACGATCGGTATGCGAATAAAAGTTTTATAATTTGTGCCTATTTCGCGTCATATAAACGTTAGTACGACAGCGACATAACTAAAACGGTCCGACTTCAAGTTATAACCAAAACGTTGTCTCGAAAACTATACGACCAAATTTTGTTAGTAGACGTTACTGTTGTTGACATAATAGTTACCTACTTACTATTGTTAAAAAGTAACAACAAACCTCGCATTTGCTATATTTTCTTCACAAATAACATTAAGATATCCAAATCAATGGTATCAAGGTTTTATCACAAAATTGAAATATACTGAAGGTAGCATTTTAAGTAGGTAATGAATTACTCACCATAATGTCCAGTCAGTCGTAATATTTCGTATTTTTCTGTAATGCCGGCGCGGCGTTATATTCTTGCGCCCTTGCCGGGCCGGGGGTGACGATACGATCGATATTGTCCCTCGCACCCTCATGGGTTGCGATTCAATGTTGGCACTACTGGTAACTAACTTCATACAACATAAAATACGCAAGCGCGACTTTTAAAATTGAAAATTACCCTTTCTTATAATTTCCAAATATGTACATACATATTTTATTATTAGCCGACTTGAAAAAAGGTGGTGGTTCAATTTTGTAGTAGTATTTAATTTATTATACAGGGTTATTGGTTAAGTCGACCAATTCCCGTCAAGGGCGTGTAGTTTACATCGTTTCTGACTGATTTCACCATGAAACACCCTACCCTAAACCTAACCGTTTAAGAGATATTTCAATTGATTTGTTTTAATAAAAATCACCGGATCTTCGGCTATAAGCTTGGATATTTTCAAATGCGCATGTCTTATTATTACTATTACTTGATTTTTACGTTTATAATAACGTGCTTTGTGACCCCAATAACCAATATTGTACCTAAAATAAATAAATAAGTATTTGTAGACGATTAAAACTTTTTAAAAAATAATAACAATCAGAAAGTTTATTTATCTTTCAAGGATATCTAGAAAAAAAATTATGGCACCTGTTTGGCAGATATGCCTAAAAATATCTACGTTTCATCGGCTATCCAACGAGCTATAACAACTTACGGTTTTATCGAAATTTTGTACAAAACATGTAGTTTTATAGGCTACCGGGGAGGTTAAATAAAACAATAGGTCAGCATACAGAACAAGATACTTAACTTATTAAACTTTTAAGTACTACACACACCATTTTTGAGTCTAAATTTCATGTTCGACATGTCCGCCCCTGCGTTGCACACATCTTCGCATTATTTTGCGAAGACCAGTTTTCACTACACCAGTAGTAATTTTGTTCTTATTTCATTGGCCGCATTAATGATTCTGTCTCTCAGTACTTCAATTGATGATATTGGGTTGGGCTCACTGTACCCGAGACTCTTTATGTACCCCCACGCATAAAAATCCATGAGGGTTAAGTCCAGACTTCTGGCTAAGCAGGATATAGGCCCACTTCCTCCAACCGATTTGCCTGAATGTGTGGATGGGCATTATTTCCAATCATTCAATTGGGCCTTACTTTCTCCCCGACAATTTAAATGGGAAAACTATGAAAATTTCCTGCGAGAAGACTTAAATTACCTATTTGATGATTTGCCACTCAATCTTATTCAAGACATGTGGTTTCAGCATGATGGCTGCCCTGCCCATTTCAGGAGAAGTGTCAGAGAATGGCTAAGCACAAATTATTCAAACAAATGGATTGGACGAAGTGGGCCTACTTATACCCTGGCCAGCCAGAAGTCCGGACTTAACCCCCATGGATTTTTATGCGTGGGGGTACATAAAGAGTCTCGTGTACAGTGAGCCCAACCCAATTTCATCAATTGAAGTACTGAGAGACAGAATCATTAATGCGGCCAATGAAATAAGAACAAAATTACTACTGGTGTAGTGAAAACTGGTCTTCGCAAAATAATGCGAAAATGTGTGCAACGCAGGGGCGGACATGTCGAACATGAAATTTAGACTAAAAAATGGTGTGTGTAGTACTTAAAAGTTTAATAAGTTAAGTATCTTGTTCTGTATGCTGACCTATTGTTTTATTTAACCTCCCCGGTAGCCTATAAAACTACATGTTTTGTACAAAATTTCGATAAAACCGTAAGTTGTTATAGCTCGTTGGATAGCCGATGAAACGTAGATATTTTTAGGCATATCTGCCAAACAGGTGCCATATTTTTTTTTCTAGATATCCTTGAAAGAAAAATAAACTTTCTGATTGTTATTATTTTTTAAAAAGTTTTAATCGTCTACAAATACTTATTTATTTATTTTAGGTACAATATTGGTTATTGGGGTCACAAAGCACCATATTATAAACGTAAAAATCAAGTAATAGTAATAATAAGACATGCGCATTTGAAAATATCCAAGCTTATAGCCGAAGATCCGGTGATTTTTATAAAAACAAATAAATTGAAATATCTCTTAAACGGTTAGGTTTAGGGTAGGGTGTTTCTTGGTGAAATCAGTCAGAAACAATGTAAACTACACGCCCTTGACGGGAATAGGTCGACTTAACCAATAACCCTGTATATTAACAGCCTTACCAATAAAAAATACCCACTGTGTATATTCTTGATATAACGAATTATTAATATCCTTCACACTCGTTATATCAAGAATATACACAGTGGGTATTTTTTATTAGTAAGGCTGTAAGTATATGAAAACAATTACATACTTTACAAAGTAAACCGGCAAAGCATAATAATAAAAGTTACCAAGTATTTTAAACACAATTGTAAAGTAATAATAATGTCTGTTTAAGTAAAGTAAGACATAACTTTAAATATTAAACTAAGTAATTGCACAAAGAGTTTTATCCACCAATATATCGATCCCGTTCGAATTTCGGGATAAAATGGATTAGTTAAATACATTTTACCGTTTTAATCATGGCAATAAACTATTTAAGTATAAGTACTTTTAAAGCATTCAAACAAATCCTTTCATCCGTTTGATTGTGACGGGTGGCAAACATACACATAAATATGAGTATTTGTCATTTTGTTTTATTTAAGTACGTATATTCAATTAAATACTCTGTCATCTGTACATAGCATCTGATCAGGTTTATTACTTGAATCTCATCTAACATAGGTACTTATTTGTATCAGAAACTATACACGCAGTCAGTCATCCTGTCACCCAGACCAAAATTTATTTATTTTTATTTAAGTATTTAAAAAATATTTGCCATGCCCTAAGGTCAAGACTTTAACACAAGTAAATATTTATGCATGCAGCCAAGAGGTGTACGATAGTAATTGGCCATACATAATATTATTCAATTAAATTCGTTTAATATACTTTCTTATAAATAACAAATTAGTCATCAAGTAAACCCAGTAATTCTACCCAGGACCCTTACTTACTTATGTACTTAGTATACCTTTACATAAGTAAGTAACTAGGTTCTACAATTTATAATAATAAAGCAGGCCATTCACGCTAAGACCTGGCAGGTTTGCCTGTACATATAGTCCGTCTAAAAAGAGTAGATATTAATGTTTGTGGAACTAACTAAATGTGTAGCTGGCAACACTTCATTAAATGTCAAACTTGTCATTAATAGTGCGTGTAAATGGTTTTGATACTTAATATTACAATTATTATTTTTAGGTAAATCCGAGACATACATAAAGTAGTCCGATATTATAGTCCGATATACATAAATTATTCCAGGAAATAATCTATTCCTGTGCCAAGTTACATCCAAATCCGTTTAGTAGTTTTTGTGTAAAAGAGTAATAAACATTACGTCCATCCATCCTCACAATCTTCCGCATTATAATAAAATTTAATAATAGGATTTAACCACAAGTTGTGATGTAAAGTGGTTATGTGAAGTCTGTGTGAAGTACTAAGTTAGCTTAAAATCATCACAAAATATTAATGCCAATAATACAATAAATAATTAGCAAGTATTAAAACCAGTGATTATATAGTATGTGGGATATCAGTTAAATGACAGTGGCGCCCTTATTTTTTGTCAACTTTTTTTAGACGGACTATAAGTTTTGCTAAATATCGAACCAAAAATATAAATGTTCATATTTTTCGGATCATATTTTATATTACCCGTACATGCATGGAAGCTCACAATTGTGAACCAAAGATGCTTCCATTTAACCTGTGCAGTTGAATGGTAAATCATTTCAGGTCAGGTACACTCTATCGTGTATAGTCTGCTTAATCAATACCCAAAGTTAAGTATAACAAGAACATAATAATGTCCATCATTGTTGTATTAAAAAAGATAAACAACTCAGGTTACTCGACTCGTTTGTCTAAAGGTTTTCAGTTCGCTCGCTTTTGCGATGGGTTATACACTTTTGTTAGAGACCGTCTTAGTTCTGTGTCTTATATTCCCTCCGACAATAGTGAGCTATGAAAAAAGTTAGTTAATTTAAAATTTAAGTGAAACTTGTGGGTCAAATTTCTCAATTAATTAAAAAATAATATCCACTTCTTTCAGCTTTACGTAAAATTGTCAGAGATCAATCGAAAATGGTGCCCAGACCGTTCAGTGAAGGCATGGAACCTATCTCATGGTCGAGTAGCAAACTGACCGGGAAGAAACAGTATAACGACGCCAAACTAGAACTTTCGTTCATGAATACATTTGCTCACAGATTCCAGCGACCGAAAATATCCACAATCCTGTCAGACACTTCTAGGGGAAAAAGTGCATATCAAAAAGTTTTTACGAATAACAAAAATCAAAACGAATTAAGAATAACAAGGAATATAAACGCGAGTTCTAATTATCATAATAGAAATGTTGCTTTTGACGAAAAAAAACTTCATATTAATTACAAAAACAACAACACGATTTCGTACAACGTCACTGTCGATAGAGTTTATCGTCCTCCACCTTCTAATTTTTTCCCTCCAATTGACGAGGAAGAGCACGAAACACAAATTATTAGTGAAAAACCCGTCCATAAAGAAAATACAATAATCATTCCACATGTGCCTCGGCAAGAGATAGAAGCCAATTCACTAGTAAAAGGAATATTCATAGCAAACCCTGAAGTGACGAACGTTGAGGATGCTAGACCTAACGTCACTATGACCCTACTGGACGATGATAAAGCTGATTATGTATTACACGGGACATCACTCGATGATGACAAATATTTTATTTATAATGTAACTGTAAATCCATTTGTTTGCGTTAACAAGATGGAAACTTGGACAGACATTGATAGTCAACAAAAATTTTCTGAATTTGATATTGAAGTAAGTAAATATTGAAATTATATTTAAGTATCTTACTATAGTAGTAAAGTTGTAATTACTAGTGTGAGTATTAGGGTTTTCCTCATTACGTGCGTTTGTCTATCGTTGATGTTTCTTAAGGAACTTACAAAATCTCACAGTCTGAAATTGAGCATTAAAATAAAATAAGAGTACCTATTGTTTATGTATTAGCCCTTATTACTAGCACTTTGCAGTAATATTTTATAACATTATATTTACATAATTAAGTTTATTTTCAGCCGTCGTGGGTGACAAAGGGTCATTACTGGGATTTTATTTACGATAGCCGCTACGAATCTTTGATGAGGAATGTCAAATGGCCTGCTCTAAAGGTTATCATAATCTTTACCTTAATCGGTGTTACTTAAATGTTTAATAGCAATGAATTTACTAATATTTTATAAATAATATTTGATAGGTGATACTGATACCCCGCGTGCATGTCGACAGCATATGGAAGAGAATATTTTTAGACTACCACAATTCATCAGTCTTCAAAATATTATCGAACACTGTGAAAAAATTACAGTTTTACAAGAATCTAACATTTACTTGGAACGAAATATCTCACTTAAGTTACTGGTGGAAAAGTACGACACAAAAAAATAGAGTGGTAAGATAAATGTGACAATAGTTTTAAATTACTTAAGAGCTTATAAAAAATAATAAAAGTAAGTACTTAACTTACTTATTAATTCTTTGCCAGGCATTAAAGAAGCTCGTGAATAGTGGTCGGTTGGAAATAACAACGGGATGTTGGGTTGAAACAGATGAAGCTACCACACACATATTCGGTCTTGTGCATCAATTTGTCGAAGGTAATCTTTATGATATATTGTATGACGAGCACTGGTATCACTAAGTTGGTGCATCCTGAATTATTATATCGAAAATCTTCGATTTATTTTCATTGTCTCTTTCAGGTCACGAGTGGTTAAAACATCATCTCAATTATTCACCACAAGTCGCTTGGCTAACAAACTCAGTGTCACACAGTCCCACAATGACTTATTTACTTTCGGCCTTAGGAATGTACTATTTGATACTTACAAATGTTCATTATTCATGGGAACAATACTTAGCCGAGTATCAAGATAGTGACTTTGTCTGGGTACAAAATTGGGATACTGATAGGCAATCTAACACAGTCCTTAATAACGACCTACACAACATTGGCAAAGACCGATATCCTAAACATTCGGTCCTTACACACACTCTACCGTTTAACTCGGACAGCTTTAGGGCATGTGGTCCCAACAGCGCGGTTTGTTCTAATGATTTCAATTTTGCCCAATCCAATAAAAACCATGACATAAACACATACAATATCAAAGATAAATCTGAGTTACTTCTGGAGCAATATTCTAAAACTGGGACAACAACACCTCACAACACTATTATTGCACCTATAGGTGGGAAATATTCTTATGAAACACAATCAGAATTTGATTATCAATATAATAATTATGAGAAAATTGCCGATTTTATTAATCTCAATCGTGGTATATACAAAGCCAGCGTAGAATTTGGTACTCCGAAGAATTACTTTGCAGCTATTGCCAATTATGGTTTAAAGTTTCCGACTTTGAAAGGTGATTTTATTAATTTTGCTGATGTTAAATCAGGAATACCGGCTTATTGGGTCGGCTATTACACTTCTCGACCATTTCTAAAAATTATGTTGCGTCGCCTCGAATCTACATTGAGAACTACGGAGGTCCTGTTTGCGTTCGCCTGCACATACAATGTGTTCCAAAAATATAACAAGTCACAGCTATTGGAAGATTTAGTAGATGCAAGAGAAAGTGTTTCTCGACTATTGGATCGCAATGTCGTTAGTGGCACTTTACCTGTGTACGTTTTGAGGTACGTCCATGATGAAATCTTAAGGACCGTCAATAAATGCTGGGAAATGCAAGAAATCACTGTGAGCCTGTTGACTTCGAAAGCGGAACTAAAAAAGCCATATCTTCAAAAATATGTTTACAGAGAAGGAGAGTTCATTTCAACGTTTAAAACTGTAGCACCCGACGACCAAATATATTTATTCAATTCGTTAAGCCACGACAGAACAGAAATTATAGAATTAGTTACAAGACACCCTAATATTCGAATAGTGGACCATTTAAAAAAAGACGTGACAATACAAGTAAATCCTATTTGGAAGTTCAGTGCTGACAATGGGATAAAAATATCAAGAAGGTTTTTCAAAATCAACTTTGTTGTAGTAATTCCACCAATGACATTGGAACTGTTTAAAATTAAGTATACATACGACGCGGTACACAATTCAGGTAGTGTGTATTGTTCTTCCTGTGTTGTGGATAACATTAGCACCAGTCCCATTATGTTTCCTTTTAGTATCCAACCAGTGCAGACTGGAGACATTCAATTGGAGAGTTATAAACATCGATTGATATTCGACGAAGTGTCTGGCTTCCTCAAAACTGTTATTGAAAAAGAAACAAACATTGAAAAACATGTTTTGATCGACTTTGGGGCTTTTAGAGATGCCAATGTAAACTCAGGGATGTTTTTATTCAACACAAATGTCACAAAGCCCATTCATGACATATTATTGCCATACAGGGTTGGTACCATACGAAAGGCCGTCATTATCATATCTGGACCAATACTCACCGAAATTTCTACTGTATACGGTCGCTTACTGCATCAAACAGTCAGATTATTTAATCTTAGACAAAGTACATTATCGAACGCTATTTACTTAGAAAGCAAAGTCGATTTTGAAGTGTCTCCGAAGAACAGAGATTTAGAACTCTTTATGTCGATTCAGACGGATATCGCTAACGGAAATCAAATAGTAACAGATAACAATGGTTTCCAATATACGACTAGATTTTTGAACATAAGCAGAAGAATCGAATCTAATGTGTACCCTATTAGTACAATGGCTTTTATCGAGGACCGTAGAAGTCGTTTGACTTACATAACGGATCACGCGCAAGGAGTAACAGCGTTACAAGAAGGTCAGCTCGTCGTCATGATGGACCGGAGAGTGCTGTTCGACGACGGACGAGGCACGAACGAGGGCCTCGCCGACAGCAGCGCTACTTGTCACAGGTCCTACATTATACTAGAGAATTTCGAACAATCCCCTGATTCTGGTTACGAACCAATTCTCAAACAACCAAGTTTAGGCGCCATTATGCTATCAGACTCATTAAATTATCTTCAAGACATTTTTGTTGTTGATAAACACAATTTGCACTTGCCATTTTACTCGTTCATGCCGATGATTAAAATAGCATTTCCATGTGACGTTTCCGTGATCAATTTCAGGGTTATATTAAAGGGATTCCATTCTTACAACCCCAATACTGCTCTGTTGATCCTACATAGAAGAAGTTATTGCTGTAAAGTGTCGTGTACTCATCTCCAATGTAACGGTGATTCAAGTTTCTCATTAGAAAAAATAATGCGTAATTTAAGACTAATCGTAGAAACGAATCTAGCTGGCACTACTAAAGGCACATCTGTTACACAGTTAAGTCTAACAAACTTCCCAGCTATGGAATTGAAAACTTTAAGGGTGCATTTTTAGTTTTATCTATTAACTGTAAGTGTGTAGAGTAAGTCCTCAAAGAGTCATTTACTTAACTAATTCTCGTACTAGCCAAGTCTCTATAGTTATAAATTATGTTGGTGTTGAACTTTCGCTATTGCCTATCAGTATCTCAAAATCAATAGCATGTGTGTATACACAACACGGTGGTAAATCTGTGCTTATAATAATAATCCTCATGATCATTAAATATAAGTCGTTAGCTCATACCTATAATGTACTTAATTATTCCTATCTAAGTATTTAAAAAAACATAATTATACTTAGGGACCTACTTAGAGTAGGTACTTAGAATCATTGTACCTACGATCATTATTAGCTGTGTTTAGCTAGCTGTTCAATACATTTCATAATCAAAATACTTACCTGAAGAATTAAGTTTAAATAATTCTTTCAGAACATTACAATCTTAAACTCATGTTCTTCATAAATTTATTAACGCAAGTATTCCTACTTAATCATTCATTATGAAATATGTTTACAATTATGGTTTAAAAACCTGCCTTTGTTGTTTATAAGTACTTCCACAAAGTAAATTAAATAAAACGTTGTATCTACCTATAAAACATCTTTTATTAATACCTTACTGCTTAAAAAACAAAGTTTCTCTCTTCCTTTTCGTATCCCTCCGAATAAATTCGAATAAAGATTACTTGCGTAACGAATTTGAATACGGCTTGCGTCAATTGATTGAGTGATTCAAGAGCAAGGATCCGATGTACCTAACACTTACCTAATAAAATCATGGGTCATAGTCACGAAGCGATCAGAAAATTGATGAATTCTTCAAACTATAGTCTGGAATAGATTTGGACGGCATTCCCGCTATAAATAACATAACATAGGTACCTTAACTACCTAATCATTCATCAACTTGTATCTATCTAGGTTAGTGTATCAGAAACTACGCACATCATTATTTATCCACACACACACACACACACATTCAGACAAAATTAGTAGGTACCTTACTTAAGTAAATCAATCCTAAGTGGATAACTGTAATACTTACATAAAATATTTTTAAACAAAAATACCTAATCTAAATGATATACACCCCTATTTTGAATTCGAGATACTTAATCACACAGCTAATGTAAACGACGGGTGACAATATAATAGTGAAGTTAGTTTTTTTCTTTTGCTTTTATTTAAAAAGTTATGATAAGTCAAAGTTTTTCAAAATCCCGCCGAATTTTATTGTTATTCTACACCGAACAACAGGCGAACGCTGCGATACACAGCTGAGCGCGGTCATCGACCCGAGCCGTCACAGAATACTTGATAGCTAGTGTGCCGTCTGGTAATACGGCATTTATTTAGTATTTTTTAAAGATAAGTAATCGACTATCATTTTTGATATTTTTATTGGATTTATGGATTCAGTTACTGCTACAGATACTCTGATTTTAATAAGTCCCATAATTTCAAAATAGGGGTGTATATATATACTTAACTCAAAGGTGACTGACATAGTCTATCAACGCACAGCCCACGGCATGCAGGTAAGTAGATGTTATGACGTAGGCATCCGCTAAGAAAGGATTCCCACAGGATTGTGATATACGCGGGTGAAACCGCGGGGCACACAGTAAGTAACCCATAAATCAAAACAAAATAACCTTAGCAGTTCAAGTGTGTCAAATAAAGTTTAAAAGTTTATTAGATTTCTCAAAGACCTCATCTACAGCTCCTGACTATCAAAAACATTTTTGAAATTTTCGATATCAGTCCAGACTCTCAAGCAAACGAAGAGCACACAAACATAAAAACTAAAATTCGATGAATTGAGACACTCAGCCTCGTATATTTTTTATGCCGGTTAATACAATGTTTCTTTCATCAATCACTCTGCCATCTTGGTACTTATAACAACCGACCCTAACTTGTCTTATTACCCCTGCATTAGACACGGGTGAATAATACAAGTTAGGGTGAGAAAATATAAGTACCTACCTGTGTATTGCACAAAATCCATGCACACGCTTACTCATTCATTCAGACCGAAAAGGTCACAATAATACATAACATGGAATCCGCAACCTCTTTTTGGCAGTCCAGCATCAGAATGTTGATCACTCTCCTACCTAACAATTAAAATGAAATGAAAAACGTAAATATTGTTGTATCTTTATTTGAATTCCAAAAAATCACATAGTTACTTACACAAATATAATACGTACTTAGGTACACAATAAAAATACAATAAGTATACCTAGTAGGTCCATACATAAATAAAAAATAATAATACATAGATTGGTATAATATACTCGTAATAGAAATCACCTAAATCATAAATTTAACATCCGTTAGACAGTTTTATTGTAAGACCATTTTCAAATAAAGATTTTTGTATTTTATTTTTGCGATAGTATATAATAATTACGTATAAAGGTATAAGTTGGTAGCCGACTGCAGACAGCAGCAGCAGACCACACGTCGCCGCCTAATGTCATCATGACACTTCGCCTCGCTTCGCTTGTATGTATTTCTATGAAATAACATTCGAAGTGGGCGACATGAAGCTAGCATCGGCGAGTTTCTCGCCCAAGAAAAGGACAGTGAATGTACATTCCGTGTAAACGAAAGAGATGCACATATTATGTATATACTAGATGAAACCCGGCTTCGCTCAGGTGAAATTTGACTCATAATACACATCTAGGTGCAAAATGTAGGTAGATTTTACTGAAGTCATCGATTCTCAAGAAATATTGAAGGTATAAGCAAGGCATAGATTAGCATAGCTTCGTTCGTTGTCCTTAATATATATGGTAAATAAAGACTGCAAAAGTTTGAAAAGGCCTGCATCTCCTCGGACAGACACATCTCTGCGTCGCACGTGCCTGCGGCCTGCGTCTTCTCTGTTCTGCCCTCTCTCGCAGAGAGAGAGCAGGACAGACACATGCCTGCGGCCTGCATCAACTTAGTGTAACTAACTTCACTCTGTGTAACTTCTTCTTCAATGAACTGGAAGTCATCTGCTGTTGCCGTCTGCAGTTGTCGTCTGCAGTCGGGTTCGAAATCATGGCCGCAGCGACAAGAAGCTACGAAGTGTCATGATGACGTTAGGCGGCGACGTGTGGTCTGCTGTCTGCAGTCGGCTACCAACTTATACCGTAAAAAATACAATGCTTATAAGCAGTTAAATAGAAAGTTTAAATAGAAAAAATTAAATAAAAAAGTAGATAAATATACTTAACAAATTAGAATATCAAGACATAATCAGAATCACGAATTATTCATAATTATTCATATAAAATACTTTTATTACAAGCATACATACATAGGTAAGTACATATTATTATATTCTACAAATGTTGAAGATGACCTATGTCACAGAACTATGTCCGGTATATCGCTTAAACTCTCTTGAAATGAAAACAACCTCCCTGTTATTATCCCTGACATCTTAGAACCATCCGTTGTTAATCAATCACAAACTTTCGACCGGAAAACATAATCTAAATAGGTCAATACTGCACACGAAACCATATTTACTAGATTAAAATATGCCTGTATGTTTAAATAAAGTTTATTTTGAATATACTTAAGTACTTATATTTGATTGAGTACACATTCTAAAAACACCAGAATTGAAATTTGAATGTAAACAGTAAAAACATTGAGACAATATTACGGCTTTACGAATTAACTCTAACAATAATAGTTATTTATGGTACAAGCGAGTAAAGTTGATGAATACTTCCGAGGCGCTATTGAGGCCCGAGCCGTCAGGCGAGGGTCTGAAGATAGCCGAGGATAGTAATCATCAATACACGCGTGTACCATACAACGTTTTTCAACACATTTGCGAAGAAATTATCATTTTTCGCTAATAAATAAACAGTTTTTCTATTCGCGCGCATCCAACACAACAATGGTGATCGGCCATAGATTAAAAGAATATACTTTTTATTAAAAAAAAATCGAATGAATGAATGAATGGAATCGACCATAGACCTACCAAAAGTAAGGCAACATAGTTGAATTTTGTTTTTTAAATGTATGGACACAATTTTTTTAGTATCAAAACTTTTTTGAAAGCAAAGCAATTTAAAAAAACAATCTAACTCACTAGTGAATAAAACGTGTCATTATTCAACTGTTTTTGCACAAATAAGAGCCCCTTTATGAGCAAGTGTGTTGAAAAATAGTTTTTTTTGTTCACATTTAGAGAAAATACAACGACAATACATTTACTTAATCCTAATCGGCGCCGGAGATCTGTAAAAAAATATTTCGTTTTATTTTTTATCCAACAAATGTGCGAAAATATTAAAAAATGGCAAATCCGTCATTTTATTTCGGGAGAAGGGCGTGGTCAGCTATTTTTAAGGTTAGGTTAGTAAATTTGTTCATATTTATTTCCAAACATACTTCAACGGTTAACAGCAACAGAGTTTGTTGTTTGTATTGCCACCTGTTATAGTAGTGTATGTACCTAATAAGAGGAATAATAATAAATGGTAAAAAACTGAGTATATACTCACCATTTTCGCTGATACGATTCTTTGATATTCCTTAATATCTTTTCTTTCGTTTTGGTTTTGGCACGGAGTGATGCAGCTGTTTAGAATGCTCGCCCTTATCAGCAGCGCCAGCGTTATTGATTCTGGTGCGAGCACGCTTTTTCTTCTCCTCTGGCTCTTTCTTTTTAACTTCTTTCTTCTCTTGTTGCGTTGGGTCCGGCATCGGCTCGTCCAGCTGCATGTTATCATCAGGCGTCACCGGCCTCTCCGGCCTCGCCTCCCATTCGTCCCCTTCGGTTGGTATCTTCTACAACAATTAATTATTATTATTATTGGTTCATATTGATCGATACCTAAAAAACCAGTTCTCTCTCTTAAAATGTGTCTGTTTCAAAAATGGTTTTTATTTGTGACATGGGTTTCATTTAGAATCACTGTATTTTATTAGATTTTAACTTTGTTCCGTGTATTGCTATGTACTGTACACGACGCCATTTTGTACACTTTAGATGCGTAGATGGGTAGTCATGACAGCACATAATAAATCTACTTATGAGCGGGAAATTGTCCGCAATTGAACCTCTACAGGTCCTTATTGACACCGCTAAACACATTCCACTAAACACATACCTAATAAGTACCGTTTTTTTTTTTTCAAAAATATGCCTAGAGTATACAATTGGGTTACACTGTTCCTGACTCGCCACTAGTTCTTACCTTCTTAAATCTCCCAAATCGAACTCCCACCTGTAGCACTAAGGCATACTGAATTCAAGTCCATTGTTTGACTCATTTCAAGTAAGCGTCAACTAATATACCTACTAAAATTTACGTATGAGTGTTGTAGGTGGATATTGCAGACCAGTAAAAAATGAAGTAAGTAAAACAAACACCAACTTAACTAATAACTTACGTCTGGTGG
Organism: Timandra comae; assembly: GCA_958496195.1. Taxonomy (NCBI): domain Eukaryota; kingdom Metazoa; phylum Arthropoda; class Insecta; order Lepidoptera; family Geometridae; genus Timandra; species Timandra comae. The sequence goes on along the minus strand of OY292353.1, from coordinate 8,182,755 downwards.
GAATGTACATCCGAACCAAAGATACATTTTAACTGACACTCTCTTTTAACTCAAACAAGTAAAATTGTAATATATATTGACCGCCTTTTATGAGCACAAACTGCTGAAGCTTTTCCCCGTTTGCAGATATTGAAGAGTGAGCGCTATGATGTCTATTATTAGAACCAATATAGATTTTATGGGGGGGAGGGGGGGGGAGGGGGGGGGGAATTCGGAAGTCGGCGCGCGCACTCGCGCACGCGTGAACACCCTCCGCCCGGAAGGCGCGCCCGGCCGGACCTCAAATCCTTGCCTCCCAACAGTGCCCTGAATTCATACATCATAACTACCCATAGTTAACATGAAACATTTTTCCTTTGCTGTTGTGAATATAGGTTCCAAATATAATGGATCGATTTATTTGGCAGGCCGGTGAAATTTGGTACAGATACATACCCCTTTTATTTATTAAACCAGAAATGAAACTTATTTTAATCCCAAAATTCCTACGCGATTGTGATATACGCGAGTGCAATATCAGAGCGCTGTTAGTAATAAGAAAATTATTTTTTTATTTTGAAAATCAAGCTCAGGATTTAAAGTATTTGACGTTGAGTCGTACACATATACGAGTATAAAATAAGCCTGGCCTGTCTTTTGAAATAAAGGACGGCCACCATGTATGAAAACCCCTTTTATTTATACGTAGGTGGATTTATACATGGAGTACCTAACCTACGTATAAATCTCGTCACCATCCGATCAAACATAGGTTCCCACCGAGGTTGTAGTTGAGCCTACCCTGAATTGCGGTTATTTGATAATTGTTAGAAATAGTTATGAGTTCTAAAGTTTGGTACATATCTGTCGGAAAAATCGTCCAACGTAATATAAGTAACACACAAGCATCATTAGTTGGGTGTAAATGAGTCTAAGTATGTTTTATTGTAGTCTATATTATTTGTATGCTCATAATACGCGACGTATTTTCCTTCAAATATTCGCACGTACCCAACAACACAAAATGAAACCAGTAATATATTGATTATACGGTTTTTATTTTATATAAATTATTCAAACTTATCCTACGATCTACGACACATAACAATAAGTACTTTGTGATTACATTGTTCATGTTAATTACACTTACTTATTCTATTTTCATCTAAACACTTAATAATACACTTACCGATTACATGGTTTAAGTTATATTTAGATAAAAATATGTGTTCCCTAACATATGACACCTCATCATAATTATAATGATTATTTAAATCAAACAAATATAAGTATTACATGACTTCCGAAAATACAAAATAAGACAACGATTACAAAGTTTGAATTTCAATTAAAATTATTGTAAGACTTCATTTATAAAAAATAATATACTTACGTAAAACTTGTACTATGTTAAATAAAGGTAAAATTAGTCATTTAATTCTATAATTATAACAAATACTGACATATGGTTAAAATTGTAAATAAATACAAATTGAGATCTGTTATGTTGCGTGTTTTGGCACTCATTTGCATTGTGTTGTGTTGCATTGTACATGGTTCATCTTCAATCGCTGCTGCTGCTGGAACTCGTCGAGGACTCTTCGCACACTTCTATCTTGATGGCACAATCTCTGTCAGAGTCCGAATCCTCGGCATCTTGCTGACGACCATCAGCTCTGTTAGCGGCGGCGTCATTGGCCCGTTGACTGAATATGTCATGCACCGAACCGCTTCGTCGCTTCCTCGTATACTCTCTGTTTTTAAAAAACTCGATCAAGCACATCAATGTTTCTTCTGATGACACACTAGTAATGCTTTTCAAAACTAATAGGTCCTGTTTGGACAGGTAACCTTCTGAAATAAGTATTCTACTTGTTGTATTACTTGCTGCGGTCGCGGCCTCTCCTGAGCCACCTGCCTCTCCTGAGCCGCCTGCCCCTCCTGAGCCGCCTGCCTCGCTTGAGCCGCCTGCTTCGCCTGAGCCGCCTGCTTCGCCTGAGCCGCCTGCTTCGCCTGAGTCGCCTGCTTCGCCCGAGTTACCTGCCTCGCCCGAGTTACCTGCCTCGCCCGAGTTACCTGCCTCGTCTGAGTTACCTGCCTCGCCTGAGTCGCCTATCTCGTCATCATCGGGAGTTTCCGGAGTTAACGGGCAAGTTTCCCCATTAAATGTCATTGGGTAGGTATATGTTGACACAACAGTGTCATCATCATCAGTGTCATCAGCTTCGAACATTGTAGAATCAGCACGCTCGGACGGACACTCGCTACGATCTGAAATAATTTTATGGTTAGGATCTTTTATTTCCTTTGTAATGAACTTCATCGATACGAAGTTCCTCCTTTGAAGTATACTCACCAACGAAATCAAAATCGCATTCGGTCTCCGTTTCAGGGGTTAGAGGAGCTACTAACGGCATCTCCCCCAGCAGCGGACTATCGGCTGGTAGATTCTCCATTGTCTATAACAAAACAAATGGTTTGATTATTTTTAATAGATAAGTACTTATAAAGTTTAATAAGAGTTCGTGTTTTAAGTTAAACAAATCATGAATAAATAGTTTTCTATTCTGATGCCATAATAATATTTTTAATACGTACTCGTAGCTCCCGTTATTGTTCTTAGTTAAACCAAGTAAGAAGCAGATAATGTGCTTATTTATTTCCCAAAAATTAAGTATCAATTCTATTAAGTTTTATTTAGATAAAAATATGTGTTCCCTAACATATGACACCTCATCATAATTATAATGATTATTTAAATCAAACAAATATAAGTATTACATGACTTCCGAAAATACAAAATAAGACAACGATTACAAAGTTTGTATTTCAATTAAAATTATTGTAAGACTTCATTTATAAAAAACTAGCTGTGCCCCGCGGTTTCACCCGCGTGGTTCCCGTTCCCGTGAGAATACGGGGATAAAATATAGCCTATGTTATTCAGGGTGAATGTAGCTTTCTAATGGTGAAAGAATTATTGAAATCGGTTCAGTAGTTTCGGAGCCTATTCGTTACAAACAAACAAACAAACAAACAAACAAACAAATCTTTCCTCTTTATAATATTAGTATAGACTAGCGGCCCGCCCCGGCTTCGCACGGGTACATACACACACACATACACCCTTTTTTTTGCAACGGGTTTTAAAAAAAAAGTAAAATTATAAAGGAAGCTTGAATTTTTTTTATGAATTTTTTTATTCATATTTTTTATTAATGTTTTTTTTGTATTTTTTAATTTTTAAATTTTATACATATACTAGCTTCTGCCCCGCGACTTCGTACGCGTAGAATAGTTTTTTTGGGCTAACGATAAATATCGATGTAATAAAATAACTTTTATCAATATGTAGGTCAGGCAGTCGAGATTAAAATTAAACAATAAACACGCCTATATTATTCGTTATAATACATAATGTAGTATAAAACGAAGTCGCTTTGTCAGTCCTGATGTCCCTATGTATGCTTAGATCTTTAAAACTACGCAACGGATTTTGATGTGATGATTTTAATAGATAGATAGAGTGATTCAGTGGGAAGGTTTTTAGCATAATTTTATCCCCATATTCCTACGGGAACGGGAAATACGCGAGTGAAACCGCGGGGCGCCGCTAGTGACATCTAAATTAGGTAAACTTTAATATTTTATGTGCTTACATAATTAAAATACCCCTATTACATATGATTCAGGACAGGCCCTAGCCCCTCCTTAGGTAGCTGATGCTGACCCCTTAATATCACTTCCACGCCACTACCTCTTCCACCCCACTCCCCTTCCACACCGCTTCCACTTCCACATCACTCATCATTACTTATTTCTGGTCTTGTACCCTCGGTAGGGAGATCAATGAACTGGTAATGATGAAAACACATTGGTACGTGGTGGGGTTCCAACCAGGCACCTTCCGATCGAAAGTCAAAGGCCTTAACCCTTACGCTACCGACGCTCTACATCACACCGTCCTACATCTACACTAATCCCATTTCCACATCTCTACCACTTCAACGCCTATCTTGCATCCACACCACTCTCATTTCCACTCCACTTCCACGCCACTACCCCTTCTACCCCACTACCACTTCCATCCCATTTTTTCATATTTTCTTCGGAAGAGTCGGCGTTTCATTACACAATACATATTCAGTAGAACGCCGATTATCTGAATTAATTGGGACCGGGGTCCATTCGGATAATCGAAAATTCGGATTATCGCACATAGACTGCACATAGCTGGACTCGCGCACGAAGGGTTCCACCAAAAATGACAAAAAAACACGTTTGTTGTATTGTGAAGCCCCGCTTAAATACACACATCAAAAGTGTCTAGGGATCAAGCATTTTTATGCGGATTTCTTGAGATTGAGATGTGGCTTTGTAATAAATTTATGATTTTATAAATTTATATGGATCCTTTTTGGTGCATTTCATAATTTGAATCAGGAACTGTGAATCAAATTCGAGTAAAAGATGAAAATCAGCTGTCAATATTTTCCCTATAAAAACATACAACGCATTGAAGACATTATTAGTGCTACTGTTTCCCTACTACTGATTAAAACCAACGTTATTATGGAGCGGCGACGTCATTTAAGCAGGGAAGAAATGCTCAGAGCCGTGGGAATGATAGAAGCTGGTTCCCGGCAACGTACTGTGGCTTTAGCTCTGAATACAAGTCAGAGTGTTATCAGTCGACTTTGGACACGTTACCGAAGCACTGGTACCGTGGCTGAGCGCCATGGAGGACGGTATCGCTGCACCACACGGACAAGACCGATACATTCAAATCTTAACTCGAAGAGCTCCAACAATAACCGCCATGATGTTAGCCGTGCGGCTTCATTACTCTTCAGGGAACTTAATTAGCGACCAAACAGTCAGAAACCGCTTGCATGAAGTGAACCTTCATTCCCGAAGACCGCTACGGGTACCACCTATAGCAATGCACAATCGTAGGATTCGATATCAATGGGCTCTTGAACACAGAAATTGGGCAGAAGAACAATGGCGTTTCGTGTGCTTTTCTGATGAGTCTCGTTTTGGTATGAGACCGGATACAAGACGTATACGACACTGGAGAACCCCTGGACGCCAACAGCGATTAAAATCCTGCCAGGAAGTCCATCCTTATAGTGGTGGAACCATCATGGTATGGGCGGGTATTTGGATCGGCGGAAGAACTGAGTTGATTTGGATCAGAGGCAACCTCAACGCTCAAATTTATGCTGAGACGATTGTATCAGACGTCATCGTTCCTCTACAAGTGCAAATCGGTCCCTTATTTCAGTTAATGCATGATAATGCACGACCGCACACCGCAAGAGTTGTAAGACAGACTCTCGCCGCAGCTAACATCAATGTCCTGCCCTGGCCTGCTCAGTCGCCAGACTTGAACCCGATTGAGCATGCATGGGATATGCTACAGAGAAGAGCTCTGCCGAATATGGAGGGTATCCAGTCGCAAGAAGACCTTTTTTTGTTGTTGCAACGAACATGGGCGGCCATTCCACAGCGTGATTTGGATGAACTCATTTTGAGTATGCCAAACCGATGTTCTTGTGTTGTTAGTGTTCGCGGTAGAAACACGGATTATTAATTGTTTAAGTTACCCAATAAAATTTTAAAGGAAACTGTTATTTCAGTCTTTTTTTCGAACTTTAATGTTAGTGGTTCAAATGTCAAAAATCCCTTTATTAGGAAAATGGCAAATTTCTTTATTAATGCAAAGGTGACTTGGTTTATCGTTACTGTGACAAACGAAAACACTTTATTTGATGAATCCTTAAAGAAAATTTTAATTAATATCAATCAGGAGAAAAGTTATTGCAAAAATATATGTTGATCCCTAGACACTTTTGATGTGTGTATTTATTTTATTTTATGTATTTTTTCCTATAGCGGCAATAGAATAGAAATACATCATCTGTGAAAATTTCAAGTGTTGCTTTAGCTATCACCGTTCTTGACCTTGAATATGCATCATTTTCTCATATCATACGTCCAATGTCCATGGTTCTTGAGATAGTCTGGTGATAGACGGACGGTCGGACAGCGAAGTCTCAGTAATATTGTTCCGTTTTTACCCTTTGGGAACGGAACTCTAAAAACGATGTCACACGTAGAATAAACTATAATAAGTTTAACAAACACAGTTCTACAATATCTATAGCTCACTTAAACATCTCGATCCAGAGTAAGTTATTTTATTTTATTTATTTATATTTAAGTTGCAATCCCAGCGGGCCTTAACGAATATCCCTACTAATATAATAAATGCGAAAGTAACTCTGTCTGTTTGTCTGTCTGTTACCTTTTCACGGCTAAACTACTGAAATGATTGACTTGAAATTTGGTACAGGGGTAGATTATGGTCCGGGAAAGAACATAGGCTACGTTTTATCCCAAAATTCCCACGGGATCAGGAACTACGCGGGTGAAACCGTGGAGCACAGCTAGTACAAAATATAATAAATCACAACAATTAATAGAGGTACATTACATAATAACTTAGGACCGATTCGGATAATTGGCGATTCGGTTAATCGGCGTTCTACTATATTGGAAAGTGTTTTAGATTCTGCGAAAAATTCTGGAAAGATTCTGGATTGTAATTAAGCGAATCTATGTATCTATAATAAGTGGGTGATTTAGTTATAAAAAACCCTGCTCGACTTAACTAATTTCATATCATAAAGCTAAAATCGATAAATCGCATATGAATAATAATTTTCGTATAGTAATATTTTAGATCAAAAATGTCAGAAGATCTGATAAACAGAAATCAAATTATGAGTAAAATATCTAATTAGGGCGAGCACTGCGAAGCCCTTGTAACGCAACAATTTGGTACCGTCAAACCTTACAACTTTGCCCGCTTTTTTGCTTATTTTTAACATAACTCAAAAACTATAGACTTGATTTTAAAATTGAGTATACAGTTATTTAAGGCTAATTTAAAGTAATAATTCTTTAAAACTTAAATAAGTTTATCTTAGATTTAAAGCATCAAAATATACGGTTAAAGAGGTGGGCAACTTTATCTGCCATTCCTTACAACTTTGCCCACCCTCAAAATCTCAGCAACATTAAGCACTATTGCTTTGAAAATAAAATATGTAACGAATAATGGTGCAAAGATGTAAACCATCTTGAAAACAGACAAAAATATTATTTTTTTATTTATATATTGAGGTGGGCAATGTTGGAATACCTTCCAAAGCTATTTTTATACAAAAGACGCCAAGTGCTAGGGTTGCTGCGAAATAAAAATCAGGTATGTTTTATTCGTACGAATTATTTTTATTAGTAATTAACAACATCTCTTCTGAGTAGTTTTTGTACGGTCGTGCACCTACACGTCTTCGGCTTTTTTTTCTCCTTGGTTTGGCCATCCTGTAGGTAAAAAAAACTAAGTAGGGACATTTATTTTCATTTTGTGTAATGTAAAAAGCAAATAGGTAGTTGGTTTATAAGTGTTTGTGTTTGTAATGCATCTAAAATGACCCACGATACAAGGGAAATGTAAAGCTAAGTAAGGGACCATCACCACTTAAATCACCTATTCGTTAAATTATGTGTGCCTTTTATATTTTTAGTAAAATAATTTATTTTTCAACCACTCGGATGAAAAATACCTAATCTGTCTTCCGCCAAGATCTTATCTAGGAATACTTTTACTTAGCTTACATTCACATAATAAAGTGTTTGAACTAGCAGACCTGCCAAATACTTTTTGGTTAGGTATATTGTCCCACTACTGGGCAAAGGCCTCCTTACCACTCCTTACGATCTACTAAAAAGTTGTCATAAAATTAGTAAAACCTAAGCGCAGCGCCACCTATTGAGTCCAGTTGCGAATCTAAGCCATCAAAGGTAAGTACAAATATGACTCACAATATTTACCTAGAATAAAAAATTATAAACCTTATCTGTATTTATATATTTTCCAGATTGAAAAAGTGACAACCCTAACACCATTTTTAAGGTGGGCAATGTTGCAAACTCTTTGCTACACAGTTGCTTACAACTTTGCCCACTTGAATTTTTTCGTAATAAAGACAGCTAAAACGGTAAAACCAGAACAAAATTAATCGCTATTCAATCAGTTATGAGCACAATAATTTAAACTCACCTCCAATAATTCTTTTGGATTCAGCACGGTTCAACACGAACAACAAATTTGGCACCACCTGCGTAGACGTCTACTTTAACAACTGCTGACAGTCAACTGAGTGAAGTTAGGAACACAACGGATAATTTGTGTTGCCATGTATATGTCAGAGATTGCACGAAATGTTGAAAAATGATGCCATTAAAAAAAATGAATGGGCTACAACTACTTTTAGTTAATTTTTGGTTTTGGGCAAAGTTGTATTCCGAGGGCAATGTTGTAAGGTTCTACGGTACATTTTATGAAAAAACTACTTCACCTACAGATTTGATATTTGAAATAGTTATTTAAATTAATGTCTAGATTTATAATGCGGGGTGAAGAATATTGACAAATATCTATTATTTAAGTACTTATAGTTTTGATACGCTGCCTCATTTTCGTCAATTTATTTTAGTCCGCCATTTTGTCATTCAGCTGTCAAATTACAAATTGAAACACATGTCAAAGGAGTATTGATATCAATTTCGACGCAAATCAACCCCAAAATAATTTTTTACCCCTTTTTAATCATGTTAGGTGATGATTTTAAGAAAAATGAGTATCACATATTTAATTAATCTTTTTGAAGAACATTTATGCCAAGTTTGAACTTAATCAGACCGAGGAATCACGTTGTCCCATACAAACTTTGCAACCCCTTTTCACCCCTTTAGAGGAGGAATTTTCAAAAATCCCTTCTTATCGGACGCCTACGTAATACAAATAACACACCCTCCAAGTTTTAGGTCTCTACGATCAGCGGCTTAGGCTGTGCGTTGATCCATCAGTCATTCAGGACAAAGCCTTTTATATAATGACTAGCTTCTGCCCTGCGACTTCGTACGCGAAGAATTGTTATTTTGGGCTAACGCTAAATATCGATGTAATAAAATAACTTTAATGAATATGTGGGTTTGGCAGTCGAGATTAAAATTAAACAATAAACACACCTATATTATTCGTTATCACTACATATGTAGTATAAAACAAAGTCGCTTTCTCTGTCCCTATGTATGCTTAGATCTTTAAAACTACGCAACGGATTTTGATGCGGTTTATTTTAATAGATAGAGTGATTTAGTGGGAAGGTTTTTAGCATAATTTTATCCCCATATTCCTACGGGTCCGGGAACTACGCGGGTGAAACCGCAGGGCGCCGCTAGTGACATATAAATTAGGTAAACTTTAATATTTTATATGCCTACATAATTAAAATACCCCTATTAGATATGATTCAGGACAGGCCCTAGCCCCTCTTTAGGTAGCTGATGTATTAAAGCCGTCTTGAATATAATAGTTATTTATGGTACAAGCGAGGTAAGTTGGTGATTACTTCCGAGGCGCTATTGAGGCCCGAGCCGTCAGGCGACGGTCTGAAGATAGCCGAGGATAGTAATCATCAATACACGCGTGTACCATACAACGTTTTTCAACACATTTGCGAAGAAATTATCATTTTTCGCTAATAACTAAACAGTTTTTCTATTCGCGCACATCCAACACAATAATGGTGATCGGCCATTGATTAACAGAATATACTTATTAAAAAAAATCGAATGAATGAATGAATGAAATCAACCATAGACCTACCAAAAGTAAGGCAACATAGTTGAAGTTTGTTTTTAAAATGTATGGACACATTTTTTTTGGTATCGAAACTTTTTTAAAACTAAACAATTTAAAAAAAAAATCTATAACTCACTTGTGAATCAAGCGTGTCATTATTCAACTGTTTTTGCACAAATAAGAGCCCCTTTATGAGCAAGTGTGTTGAAAAGTAATTTATTTTGATAAGGATTTATACCAAGGTACAAATGAAGACCCTTTTCAAGAGGCGGCATATATAAATTAATATTTTATAATAAAAAACTGCTTACTGTGACATAACTATAATATTTAGACATATGCTGTCGCGACACTTTTTGTAGATAATGATGAGTTCTGCAAAGTCGTAGTGAATGATTTTGTTCTATCATCAATAGTTTTCGCAGCGCACGCGACTTAAGGAATTTTTCAGGTCTTTTTTTTACACCTTATGTTACATTATTGGAGTTTTAGTAAGGATCCCTATTTTTTTTTTAAATATGATATAGCCTATGTTACTCGGGGATAATGTAGCTTTCCAAAGGTGAAAGAATTTTTGAAATCGGTCCAGTAGTTTCGGAGCCTATTCATTACAAACAAACAAACAAATCTTTCCTCTTTATAATATTAGTATAGATAATATACTTACTTACGTAAAACTTGTACTATGTTCAATAAAGGTAAAATTAGTCATTTAATTTTATAATTATAACAAATACTTACATATGGTTAAAATTGAAAATAAATACAAATTGAGATCTGTTATGTTGCGTGTTTTGGCACTCATTTGCATTGTGTTGTGTTGCATTGTACATGGTTCATCTTCAATCGCTGCTGCTGCTGGAACTCGTCGAGGACTCTTCGCACACTTCTATCTTGATGGCACAATCTCTGTCCGAGTCCGAATCCTCGTCATCTTGCTGACGACCATCAGCTCTGTTAGCGGCGGCGTCATTGGCCCGTTGACTGAATATGTCATGCACCAAACAGCTTCGTCACTTCCTCGTTTACTGTCTGCTTTTAAAAAACTCGATCAACCAAAGCAATGTTGCCTCTGATGTCACATTTTCAATGCTTTTCAGAACGAAAAGGTTCTGTTTGGATAAGTATCCTTCGGAAATAATTATTCCCCTTATTGTATTACTTGCTGCGGCCGCGGCCTCGCCTGATTCACCTGCCGCGCCTGAGTTACCTGCCTCGCTTGAGTTACCTGCCTCGCCTGAGTTACCTGCCTTGTCTGAGTTACCTGCCTCGCCTGAGTTACCTGCCTCGCCTGAGTTACTTGCCTCGCCTGCCTCGCCTGAGTCGCTTACCTCGTCATCATCGGGAGTTTCCGGAGTGAACGCGCATGCTTCCCCATTAAATGTCATTGGGAATGTGTATGTTGATACAACAGTGTCATCATCTTCAGTGTCATCAGCTTCGAACATTGTAGAATCAGCACTCTCGGACGGACACTCGCTACGATCTGAAATAATTTTATGGTTAGGATCTTTTATTTACTTTGTAATGAACTTCATCGATACGAAGTTCCTCCTTTGAAGTATACTCACCAACGAAATCAAAATCGCATTCAGTCTCCGTTTCAGGGGTTAGAGGGGCTACTAATAGCATCTCCCTCAACAGCGGACTATCGGCTGGTAGATTCTCCATTGTCTATAACAAAAGAAGTGGTTTGATTATTTTTAATAGATAAGTACTTACTTATAAAGTTTAATAAGAGTTCGTGTTTTAAGTTAAACAAATCATGAATAAATAGTTTTCTATTCTGATGCCATAATACGGTTAAAGATAATAATATTTTAAATACGTACTCGTAGCTCCCGTTATTGTTTTTAGTTAAACCAAGTAAGAAGCAGATTTATTTAAGAGCTATATAAGAGCTTATTTATTTCCCAAAAGTTAAGTATCAATTCTATTAATGTATGTACCTATTTAATTTGTTTGCATATTATTTACGAAATTTAATATTCACTTTACACCTATCAAACCACCCTACCTGAGTAATCAATAACGATTTAAGTATGAGATGCGTCCATTTTATGACCTGCGCTCTATTGATTTATTACGCCCTATTGCGACTTATTTGCCGAAATTAATACGAAACCTTTGTTATTATTTATGGGCCCTTTTATAGAGCGGTTTAAAGATAAAGATTTAATAAGAAAATATACTGAGATTTAATTTGAATATTTTAATATAACGCACTATGCCCTTTGTTTATGAAAGAAGAAAATAAATAAACAAAGCGATTCATGAAATCCTGCTTGTTGAATGCCCGAATATCAAGGTCTTGAATATCAGTCTTATATTAAAAGAGAAGAAAAAGGAAAAAGTATTTGCGTTTTGTTTTTCGAGATGTACATGGGACCCATCTTGTATATAATTAGTAATAAATCTAAAATTAAAATAATACTACGATTTCATTAAATCTAATAAAATTTAACTAAACGTAGACACAGAATCTATTTAACGTTAAAATATCACAGAACTAAGATTACAGAGGGTTTAAAATCACTACCTTTGTTTTGAAATAAAGATTGATCGAACAATTCACTATTAATTTACAATTTACGAAGCTATAAACAAGACTTGATTGAATGCGCGGTCTTCCGTAGTCTGCCGGTGCTGGGGCGGGCGGGAGGTGGGCGGGGCGAAGCGGCGCCTTACGGAAGTATTGCCACTACTATACCTTGAAAATCTACCAACGTTTTGGTAGGCCATTTTAATGAGATTTTAGAGCCCAATCATAAGTTGACAGTGACACAGCAATTAATTTAAAGTTATTTATGTATCTCGTACTTTTTGACTTATTCAGACATGTCAGCAGAAAAAGAAAAATGATGGGTCACCTTAAACGACATGACAGATTCGTATTGAATATCCTGGAGGGAAAAGTGAAAGGAAGAAGAGGAAGGGGTCGGCCAAGAATAAGTTACATGAGCCAGATAAAGGATAAGGTCGGTGTCGTGTCGTATAAGGAGGTGAAGGAGGCCGCCTTAGATAGGGGCAGATGGAGGGAGTTGCACCTGTTACACCGACAAGAGCAACATATTGTCTTATGTCTATGACATGTCTTAAAAAAGCTCAGAGCGTAGTATTTTTTAATACGTTGAAACTTAAAGTAAACGCACCAAATGCAATATTTGAGTCTATTATCTTATTATTATGTCCAGGCAGTACCCGGTAAATTGTCGTATTTGCCACTTAAAATAAATAAAAGTTAAGCATCTTGTAATGGCTGAAATATTTGCTTATTTTCCGTTTTCAAATTTACCAATTTCTACCATGTTTTGCTGTTTTTCATTGACGTATTTCCGGTACGGTATTGAAACTTACGTCTAAACTTTACGGCTTATAACTACTTATCGTCCCAAATTCACCAATATTTATTAAATAATTTCAAATTTTGGAATAGTTATTTATGGTACAAGCGAGTAAAGTTGGTGAATACTTCCGAGATGCTCCCTAGAGTAAAAATGTTCCTTGCTATTGAGGCCCAAGTCGTCAGGCGAGGGTCTGAAGATAGCCGACGATAGTAATCATCAATACACGCGTGTACCATACAACATTTTTCAACACTATTATTTTCTTTGCAAGTCAAAGAAAATAATAATAAAATATAATTTTTCGTTGATAAATAAACGTTTTTCTATTCGCGCGCATCCAACACAACAATGGTGATCGGCCATAAACTAAAAGATTATACTTATTAAAAAAAACGAACGAATGAATGAATGAATGGAATCGATCATAGACCTACCCATGAAGTTAAAGGTAAAAATGGAGTCCACACTTCGAATACCTACTTGAAGCATATCCATATGTATCACTAATCCTTTTCTTATGAGAAAAGGTACTTTTAATAGAAAAAATATTATAAGATTAATATTATATTAAAAGATTAACAACGACTTTTTAACTTTTTGTAAAAAGTCGTTGTTAATCTTATATATAAAATTCTCGTGTCACAATGTTATTTACCTTACTCCTCCGAAACGGCTTTACTGATTTTTACCAAATTTTATATGCATATTCAATTCAGTAGGTCTGAGAATAGGACATAGGATACTTTTTATCCCGAAATTCCCTCGAAACGGAACTATGCGAGTGAAACCGCGGGGCACAGCTAGTATACATATAAATATTTAGACTAAGTCAACGTATAGGACTCATTGAAATTGTATCTACCTATTAAGTGAAAAAGTAAAATAATTTTATCGAGTTCAATTTTATAATTATTGTACAAAATGTTAAAATAACATTCAAATAAACAGACCTTTGAATTAAAGTAAAGAAAATAAGTACTTAATTGTTTCACGGTCCGGTCCGGTTATAGCTTCCACTCCTATAATATAATACTCCTTTTCTATATCCTCCACCCATATTAAAAGTAAAATTTATAGAAAGAGACATACGCTTAATGAGATATTTCTCTATGCGACCGTGTATAGTGCGCTATCGTTGCATATAATATCTTTGGTAATAACATCGTTCTTGACGTCCCACACAGCCACCCACACCAACAAAGAAATATATTCAAGTCACCCACCCGTTCATTTCGTTCATTAGTATGACACAGCCTGTCGGGTGTCGCGATGACACGCGATTGGAAAGCCTCCAACCAATGTTACAAATTAATTATTAGAGTTTAATGTTTTCTGGTATTATAAGCATGCTTAAGATTTTCCGCAGCTACTTGTCGTTTGAGCAAAGCCATCGCGTGTTCAATTTTCAAACTGTTAGTGCGTTTTTTCTATTTATTAGTGTCTTCCAAAATGGGCCTCCTCATTTCAAAGATATGGAGTTTGTTTGGCAATGAAGGTAAGATGCATTCAATTAAATTGAGGTCGTAGAAATTCATAACTTATTCATACCTACTTGTCGTCAAATTATTGCGTAAATTAAATTGCTAATATACTATAAAGTAGGTACATAATCTGTTTTATTTTATTGTTGTGCTATGTACTTAAAACATATTTCCGTAAATTGATTGAACATGTGGTATTTTTGTAGAGCATAAACTGGTTTTGGTGGGACTGGACAATGCGGGTAAGACGACAATATTGTACCAGCTGTTGCTTGGCGAGGCGGTTCACACGCGACCTACTATTGGGTCCAATGTCGAGGAGATTGTTTGGAAGAACCTGCGCTTTGTGATGTGGGACCTTGGAGGCCAGCAGAGCCTCAGATCAGCTTGGAACACTTACTACACTAACAGTGAGGTAAGTCATACACATTAAAAGTTTACCCTAATATACTCATATCATATTTTTATTAAAATGCCCTTAACCATTGAGGAAAGCTAAAGTAAGATACAGCTTTAATATTTGATGTATTTAATATTATAGGCACTTAAAACTTTACATTATTTACAACTGTCAGTATGATTTTATGAAGGCTTTATTAACAAAAATAGAGATAAAAAACCATGGTTCTGTCAAAAATTTTGGTGGTTGAATGACCTTGAGTGAAGGTGATAAGGGGTAGCTTATAGTTTGTAAAATTTAGGATGATCTCTGTGCCAGCTGTCAGTAAAATCCTGCCTATGAAATTCTGAATTTCTTAGTTCTACAGTCAGTACATGTTAAATGTACTAAGAAATTTAGAACTCATACTTAATGGGCACGTCAACCTAATTAGTGATGGGGGATTTATTATCGTGATCATATATTATCCATATTTTAAATAAAACTATTTGAAATCAAAGTTCATTTTAATTTTCTCTTATATTTTAATATTATAAACATTATTTATATTTGATATTAAATAATAGTGAGTAAATAAAAATCAAACAACTCTGATATGGTTTGGGTGT
The DNA here is from genome assembly GCA_958496195.1 of Timandra comae. Taxonomy (NCBI): domain Eukaryota; kingdom Metazoa; phylum Arthropoda; class Insecta; order Lepidoptera; family Geometridae; genus Timandra; species Timandra comae. The sequence goes on along the minus strand of OY292353.1, from coordinate 8,167,222 downwards.
AGGTACTACTTAAGGAGAATAATGGTCTATTTTAATTAAAATATTTGTTTAATTTAGTACCTAGCGTACCTGGTACCTAGATCCTGACAGCCCAATGATCGAAAGTTTGACATATGTCACAGAGATCATCCTAGATTTGACAAGTATGATAAGGCTAAACTACTAATATCTACTGCATTGTAAATATTCTATTATTTTATACAACTGAAAACAACAATAATTTGTAATTGCCATGCTTAATTCATTATCAGATAAAAATGTTTGTTATATATTTATTTTTATGTTTGTTGAAGGTTACCTTCAATATTTTATTTGATTTAAGAAATTAATGTAACTTGAGTGTTATTTAAATATTAAGTACATATTTGTTTTGTAGATAAGCATGTCTTAGTTATAAATATTGTTTTCATTGTAATATTGATGATGTAGCATATTACCCACATATATATTATTTTCTAAATGTAAATAAAATACTAATACAAACATATTATAATAAATACATTATTGAGTCCTAACGCTGTGTAACTTTTATATATTTGATTTCCAGTTTGTAATAATGGTCATTGATTCAACGGACAGACAGCGCCTCAGCATCAGTCGTGAAGAGCTGCACAGAATGCTCACACACGAGGAACTTAGTCGAGCTTGTCTGCTAGTCTTTGCTAATAAACAGGTCAGAATATCCTTTAAATTAACTTATAATATGCCTATATAACACCTTATCACATAATATACATACCTTGTTAAATAGAAAAGCAGAATAAATTTAATTTTGTTTGCTTATTTGATATATACAGCTTCACGGTTTCACCTACATTGATATTATTTACCAAATATAATGCTTTTCAACAGTTAACGTCAACAGTGTTTAAATATAGAATATAGTTTAATATGATACTCTATCATCTTATTATAACTCCGTTTGTTACCTTTGTTTAGTTAAGGAATCAGAAACTAACCACTTATTGAAACCTTCCTTTTAAATCAGATTCTATTGATAAAAACTACATAAATTAGAAAAAAAAAAAACTGTTGCACAGTTTTATTTACACAGGAGATTTAAGTACATATAGAGACAGATAGCGGGAAGTCAATATGTTTTATACTATACAGATATGGATGAATGTGAATGCATTACTACATAGTATAAAACAAAGTCGCTTTCTCTGCCCCTATGTATGCTTAGATCTTTAAACCTATGCAACGGATTTTGATGCGGTTTGTTTTAATAGATAGAGTGATTCAGTGGAAAGGTTTTTAGCATATTTTATCCCCATATTCCTACGGGTACGGGAACTACGCGGGTGAAACCGCGGGACGCCGCTAGTTAGGTAATAAATTATCACTTTTGGTATGATATGCTGCTTACAGTGTTACTTCAAACACAGAAAGAGCATATAAAATATGTATGTTTTAAATTAATAAGATTACTTTTACTATGTCCCATTGGTAGGTATCAAATTTCTTTGTTTAGCGAAGAATGAAACCTTATATAGTCCTCAAGCTGTCAAGATGTATTAGATAATTCAAATAACATGAATTATTGTTCAATAGAACCACTGTTAACAAGTCAAGTTACAGACTGTAGCTTGGAAGAAACATCTGTACAAACAAAGTATCTGTCTGTTATTCAAACTAGTTTCTTAAGCTCAAACGTTATTTGCATCATCCTACTAATATTATAAATGCGAAAGTTTGTATGTATGGATGTTTGTTACTCTTTCACGCAAAAACTACTGAATGGATTTTAATGAAATTTGGTACAGATGTTTCTCATACCTAGGAATAACACATAGGATACTTTTTATCCCAAAATTCCCACGGGATAAGGTTTCACGCGGGTAAAACCGCGGGGCACAGCTAGTCCTTTATAAATTAATAAGTGTGTTAATAGTAATCCCGATGAAAGTGAACCAATAGGGATGTCGACTGGGTAAACAAAATCAAATAATACGTATTTTTTTGTTTTATCAAATTAATAAAACTGACTTAGTTATAACGCATTAAAGTTCAGGAGCTTGTGACGATAATTCTTGGTAAAAATGTATGCAGCTGTGACGTCACACGAGTTTTCTATGCACTATATCGTCTTAATTATTTGTTTATATCAAAAAAGATAAAATTTGTGTTCAATGTTTTTGCGAAATCTATCTGACGGACTAATTAGTTTTTTTTTAGTCGACATTCCTATTTTGAGACTCACTGGCACCTCACGAAACACAATACCTACCCGCTTTCGGACTCGATGTTTGACGAGATTACAAACCACTAGTTTTACATAATTATGTTAAGCATATACAGTTTAAATCATGCAAGTATTTGAAGTAAACAAGATAATTATGTTGCAATGTTGTTCACGTAACAACTTGTCCTAAATATTTGCAGCGGACCTGTTGTATGGTTGCATGTTTACACAGTAACTGGTATAGGTATGGTATATAAACAAGTGTAGTATGTATTAAATTCCGTATTAACTGTCCCACGTTTCCCCTTGAAGTTTTCCCACTGTAGCATTTGTTCAAAAACCGACTGTAATACAACACATTAGATTTCAATATGTTTTGTTTCGTACCCACTGTGTTTGTGTAACGCAAGGATGTTCTAATAATACGAGGGGGGTTATCTATCTGATGGAAGTTAATGTTCAACAGATTTACTAATTTAAATTGTTCCGGATTCAATTGTGTGTTTACTGCGATGCATGTTTGTTATTTTCTAATCGTGAGTCGGGCTTGATGATATGCCTTTTCGTTACTGTATTAATATCACATCGGTGGTAGATAAAGGTCTATGGTCAGCAGTGAGATCTGTTAGGTACCTTTATGATATCACGTCTTATCTTATTTGTGTACGAGTAAGTATATCGATAATATTACAATAAATCCATCAGTAATTTTTATTATTAGTGATATTAAGTATCACTTATCAATTTATCTTAGCAGTCTTAATAAAACTGATTATTATGATAAAATACGATTGGATTTTTCTTATAATCGTATTAAAAATTAACCTTCCCCTTGAAACACTCTATTCAAAGAAACCGCATCAAAATCCGTTGCGTATTTTTAAAGATCTATGCATACATAGAAACAGACAGCGGGAGGCGCCTTTGTTTTATACTATGTAATGATTACAAAGAAAATATAATGTGTAAAACACTTGCACTGACCGCTGAACAAATACATATCTTTTGTCAACAGTAGTTCCATACTTACATAAGTACAGTAATAATATGCGAAACGAAAGTGCTTTTGTGTAATGTGTCATGGTATTGAATTAGATATATGTATGTCCGGGTTTGTGTATGAATGTACTTAGTTTCTGATACCCTAGTTTCTAATATAAGACGATATATTGACTAGCATTGGATTAAAATAACTTGGGGGTATTTGGTAGTGCCTTGACCTAATGCTAAAGGTTACGTGTTCAATTTTCGCTCGAGATAAATATTTGTGTCAATATAATACCTATAAACATGTTTGTTTGTCTTTGTTTGGGTGTTTTCTATTTATTTTTAGTACTATATGTTGACCAAAAAAAAATATAAAAACATATAACTTTATTTATCCGACTAGATAACAATGTGTGATGTGTTATATGTGAACTACAAATGTTTGTCTCGGTCTGGGTGTGTGTGTGTGTGTGAATGAGTGTGTGCGTTGTTTCTGATACCCTAGATACAAGCTCCAAGCTTGGTTAGGGGTCAGTTACTATAATGAGATGATGTAGTGAATGATTATGTTATTTTTATTATTGTTTTTTAAATACTTATTTTTCACAATTAATTTAAATATATGCTTATTTTCTATTCCAGGATGTGAAAGGATCAATGTCAGCGGCCGAGATTTCTCACCAATTGGATTTGACATCAATAAAACAGCATCCGTGGCACATACAGGCCTGTTGTGCCCTCACCGGAGAAGGGTATGTATTTCATTTATTATATTATACTTATATATAAAAATGAAACCCGTTTCCCGTTGTCACGCCATAACTTGAGAACGGCTAGACCGATTTGGCTAATTCTTTTTTTGCTGTGTTTGTTATAGTCGGGCTACTAGTTATACTTTTAATTACTTATGTTTATTGCGAAAGGACCTCCTGAAGTTTATGTAGAGATGTATTGCTAAAATATTATACCTGGATAGGATTAATTATTTATTATATTGATAACTTATATGTCTCCTAATTCTGCTTATATCTATATTAATATTATAAAGTTAGGTTTGTTTGTTTAAACGCTTATCTCAGGAACTACTCCGATTTGAAGCAGATAATTCTCGCAGTTTAAAGAAGGTTATATAAAAGGTTACACAAGCTACGACCGATAAAAGCGGAGTTATCGCGGGGTAAACCGCAGGGCCCAGCTAGTATCTTTATAAAGTTGAAAATCGTTTAATGTTTCCTTTTTAAATTAGTTGATGCGTTAGCGACCTACATGTTCGCTATGTGGTGGTTATTATTTGGCGAATAATATTCACAATATAACTATAAAGCGGAACGTATTGTGTGTCATGTTGTCAAAATATTAGCATGTGTGAAATCCGATATTGGAGGCGGGCAGCGTTGACCTTCGACCAATCCCCGTCTGCACACAATATTAGTACATATAATTAGCGTAAACATTGCAAAGGTCACATGTATTGTGTACGTAAACAGCCTTGCTACGATAAACTGTTTCAACTAAATTGGTACACAGATAAGATTACTTCCATGCTCCGCGGTGACACTTTTATCAAAATTATTTATGTTAAGTACAATTGGAACGTTGTCTTTACTAACCGACAGGTTTATGTGAGGCCGCGGACCTACATTGGCGTGCACTACACGAATATATCGTGACGTCATCGGTCACATCGAACGCATTAGACAGAGATTTCCATATTAAAATGTCTTGTATATTAATGACGTTACATGGTGCAAACCTCAGAGAATACAGAGCTTCATTGGCCATAAGGTCGACCATAGAGGGCGACTCTTGTCAATGACGTCACTGGCCACATACCAACCACACCTAGTGTACTCTGAACTGCACTTGGCAGTATTATTATATTATATGTATTATCTCAAACAAAACGAAACAAACCATGGCAATGTGAGCCCGTGGCCTCATATAACTAAGTCGCAACATGCGATAACATGCAAGAGCTGGCGTTAAATCATAACTGTGCTTATCCTGAGTTCAAGTTTTATCTTTAAATAAGTACTATTAACATTTTATCACGAGATACCCTAAATGTACAAATTCAAGTGAAAAATATACACTCTGTAATATCAATGATATTTAGACCTATTATTATATACTTACTACAAATTCACAGCATAAAATCCCAATACCGTAGGAATATAGAATCTTCCACTGTGTCTATACTGCATCAAAATCTGTTGCGTAGTTTATAAGATCTAAGCTTTTAAAAGAGATTGCGAATTTGTTTTTAAGTATGCAAAGATGAATGTTCGTATGCAAAGCTGATATATGTCCTCAAATACTGCCTAATCATTGTCCTGTCTTTCATGAATATCAGTTCAATCGATTGTTTCTCTCACATCATAACTACTAAACCAATTATGATGAATCTTTATATTTACGTTGTTAGAAGCTGCGAGACAAATATATTTTTTTAAATCCTACGGGATCAGTTCATAAAAATATAAATTAATAGAATTTTTTAGACTTACCTTTTTGATGGTGTAATATAAATTATGTTTTGTCTTTGTTCCAGTTTGCATTTAGGATTAGAGTGGATCGCCAGCAGAATCAAGAAGAAATAAGAATTCTACGGTTGAACAAAGATTATGTTATATGTTAATGTTACTTTATGATTCGTGAGTTCTATTTCGAAGAGATATTTCACATAATAAATTAAGTAATCGATACCTAACACCATATATTATAACAAAGATACAGGTTGAATTTTTCAAATGAGCGTGGTGGACGAAATCTGAAACTGTAAGGAATAGCGAAAATTCGCTGAAAGGAGATTTTGTTAAAAACTAAAATCATGGTTTCATAGGTGATCCCTGTCAGCTACCACAATCGGGAATTTTTAATAATGAATTGGTGGGCGTCTCATCTGAAGGCTACTTACGGATAATAAATGTACAAGTTAGTAGCCGACTGCATGCAGCAGCAGCAGACCACATGTCGCAGCGCCGCTACTGGTTTCTTCGTATTTCTATGAAATTCCCTCCGTAGAGCGACGCGTCGTCGAGCAGTAAACGGCAGTGTCACGGTAATTATATATATCAGTCTTCCAACTCGCCTGTGACCTTGAGTTAGATACCAACGTAGACATGCGCTAGGGCTGTTGCCTTCCAGCATTTTAATTATATTTGACTACTTTGGTGCTTTTATTAGGTAAACAATTAAAATTGAATAGGAAGTTTTAAATAAAAATGCGTGATGATTTGTGAATGGTAAATTTAATAATTGAATAACAACGTTATAAAGCGACCGAAAAATATTTGCGCCTCGACTGAGACGTACCTACGAAACGCTTTATTATTTAATTTTAAGGTATTAAAAATCCGCATTCTAATATAAAACAACCAAACACAGCACAATTATATTCTATTCGAACTACCCGTCATAATTAAATATGTTGTGTAGGTACTAAAAAATGTTAAAAGTCAAACACCGTCCATACGTCATTGCGGCACAGTCGCGATTGCTGTTTGTTTGAAATTGGATTACTGATATATATTATTACCGTGGCAGTGTCGCCGGCCCACAGAACAGTAGTGCCGCTGACGTATTGAATAAGTTGCCTTAATTGCTCTGCATTTAAACATGACGTGTGACATACGTCACTATTCTCGAACACCTCAGACATCTTGTTTCACAGAGCACTCAGAACCAACTGGATGTTATCTGCTGTTGTCGTCTGCAGTCGGGTTCAGAATCATGACTGCAACGACGTGTGATGATGACGTGAAGCGACGACATGTGTGTGTTTGCTGCTGCTGTATGTAGTCGGCTACCAACTTGTACCTTTAGCTTGATAGTAGTCAATTGGAAAAAAAGTTAAACCCGGACTATCTCATTTAAGTGGGATCCCTTGTTACACCTACAAACTCTTTGGTAAAATCTAACATAATGACATCACAGACAGCGGCGTGTTTCCGGTTATATGGATTTACATTAATATTTTAATTTAATTGCAAAGAAACAAAAAATACTTTGTTATAAAACTTGGGACTTTTCCATTCAGCACAAAAAAAAACATATACTCAATTCTTTATTAGTTCAGGATTTCGTCTACCACACCAACTGGACAAATGAACCATGTTGACTTAATTAATGTCTAAAAATGTATAAAATTAGTTGTTTTTTTAAATGTTCTATTTTCGCTGAATTTATTTTAAGTATAATATACACGAAGGTTGTTGTAACATATACACATTGTCTCAAACCGGCCATCGGACTTTACGCCGGACGCGTATTATATTCTAATCTTTGTAAATTTATTAGATAGGTATTATTAATTAGATCTTAGAGTTAATGGGTCAATAAATATTGAACGTATGTATTCAATAAAATATATATATGTTTTTGTATACTTTATTTTATTTCAACTACATTTTCATATCGTTGAACTTAAATTGTACGAAACATTTATTTTATTATTGTTGAAAATCACAAACAATGTTATAAATGTAAGAAATTAATGTTAATATTTTGGTATAAACGAAATATAAGAATGATATATCTAAAAACATTATTATCAATTGAAATACAATAATTAATTTGGTATGTAAAAGTATTAAAATACACATTAGTCAATACAAATAAAATAAAATTTTAAAACTATTTTTTGAACAGACACCGTTTTTGTTGAATATATTCTATGAGATAAATTATGATTAATTCAGACATTTATGTAAACTGGCCTATGAAAAGGGACCGCTATAAACGTTTATTAAGCACACAGTAATATCAACTACACATTTTAATTAATAACAAACACGGTTGGACATTTAATTAACTAATTTAGCTAATTCTAACACAGTTTGCGTCACTACCAACCATTTTATAAAAAAACAATGAGACACGTCGATCCGACCAAATCAAGAAATACTTTTGACTTGTAACACTAGGCAAACAATCTATTAATTTGTTCGGATAAACTCAATATAAATTAGCCCAATTTTATATAAAAAGCGAAGTATTTACAAATAATATAGTTAAAAAAATAAAAACAAGACTGTATGGCTGTAAATTATACCGTCATTTTGGCTTTTGCTTCTGACACATTTTTTTAAGAAGCTTCGACGTTTTTCTACCACAGGTTTATATCTCTTGATTATTAACCACCAAGATGACGTAGCAAAACAGCAATTTATAATAAAAATAATATACAATAGTCAAAATTATGTAACGTAAATATCACTTGAACTTATAAGATTAAAAAAATACTAAAGACACAACCTTTAAAAAAACTTTTAAATGCACAGTACCAAACTGAATATTTGATAAAAATTATTAATTTTTCACATTATTTATTATGCTTGATTTAAGTATATTATGAATAATTAATTTATATAATAAAGTAAAATAATAAAATAAACAGTTATGTTATCATATCACAGCAACTAAAATTAGCATACATACATAATTATGTTATACAATCTTACTTAGTTACATAACATTAAAAATAATTTACTTAAAATAACACTGCCATGTTTAATCATTAGATTTTCTATATTAAAAACGAAATCAATTCAAGTACTTGTTAAATATTTAGCGTTTCAAGTGGTCAGTACAAGAAAATGGCAATGTGATAGTCTTAACATCCACTTTATCAACCTACACAGTTATTTGTCAATTACAAAATGAATTAAAATATACAACTTGACCTACTATTATGAGATTAAAACATCAGATCCAATAGAAATAGAGTACATTAGTACATAAGAATGTAACGACGCCCTATGATCATTAACAACACGAAATCACTGCTCACACAAATCTCGAAACTATTACAATATATAAACACCAAATTGTTGGCATTGGCAAAGCTGTCTAACTTTAAAATATAAATATGCTTAATACTATTTACGATTACATTGTTATTAATCAAGTCTATCTATTTAATGTTAACACGATAATAAGGGGATTTTGTTGTTACAATAATAATTGAAAAATTGAACTAATATAATAGGCTATTCTCCTATTTTTTCAAATATTTTTTAAAATGCTCATATATATCAGATAATCAAGGATTATTTTTATTTCTGCAAAATATACCTGCTAAATGTTAAAAAAAATATATCAAAAATTTGACTTAAAATATACGCGCCAAAACACCGACCGCCATGATGGTGGCGGCGACTGACGTCATATAAACTAAAATGAAGAAATGTCAAAATGCCAGTTTGTCTTGTACTCTTGTAGTGATTTAATATAATTTAATTTCAAGTAAAAATGAGTTTTTATAGCCCATATCGTTGGTGTGTAGCGTTGAATTGTAAAAATTCTACGTTGAAGACTCCAGAAAAGTTATTTATTAATGTGCCGACCGACGTTTCTATGAGAAATGTTTGGTTGGAACTCGCGGGACGAGATCCTGTAAAATATTCTAAGAAATCTCATTTATATCTTTGTGAGGATCACTTTGACGTAAGTACATAAGCTTTTTTTATTGATTTTTATTTAAATTACGATATTACTCTCTTTTTTACTATGTAAACGAGACTTTGAGGTTATTTTTACTACATAGCTCGGTATCATTGCTTTAGTGAAATTGACGTCACATCATGGCGGTCGGCGTTTTCAATCACGTGACATACAGATAATGAAACCTCAATTTTAATTTTGAAAAATAAAATTAACCTTAGGTTTTCATGGGAAAATAACTTTATATTTGCATTTTCCGTGATGAAAACTATCCAAGTAATATAATTTCATAATTTATTGTTGATATAAGAAAATGGCCTATTATATCAATTAATAACTAACGAGACTCAATTCTCATAGAATCAATCGCGGGTCTAACATTTGGTCCTGAGGTAGATTTATCTAGTACATCCTAGATACTGTCACGATGAGTCGTGGTGTTGTCACTGGGTGTCTTCGATTAACGAAACGAAAGTATAAATGAGGGCTAAGTGGAGGAGTGTGCACAATACGACTATAATGATTACAATAACACCAATGTACGTGGTCACTACGTGGTCGATAATAACTATTACAATGAATAATGTACCATCCAAACTGTCTTTTAATACCTTTCCTGATTAAGACCGAACTCACTTCCCGTTCACTCCACCCAAAATGTCTCTAAATTACCTAAGTATAATTATTAATAAATCATTTTAAATGACATACATTATGTAAATAGTTAAGTGTGTATATATGTAAATATGTCATTTTAAATGACTACCAGTCTTAGAACCTGATCTCGTAAGTCTTCACCTCCATGGGATCTAATTCAATATCGTAAAGTCCTGAAAGGGTTTTGTAAGTATGGAGGCCGGTGAGACTGACTGATGTGATGTTCGATATGGTAAGCCCGGTGAACTTGGTGTTCGACGAGAACGTAGACGACTTGTTCTTGGTTTTGTCTCCGATGTTGCAGCTGTAGCCGGGCCGGTGTAGTACCATGTAGCACGACGTGCTCGGGAACTGCTCCAACGCCTCGTCCGTGATCGTGCGCAACGTCACCAGGTGAATGCCCGTCGGAAAGTCTTGCAGGAACGACTGGTGAGACGTGATGTCCACGTTACCCACTTCACTAGTGTCCACCAAGTACATATTGATCGGGTAGTTAAGGGTCCTGCTCAGGTAGTCGGCGGTTTGCGAGGGGAGCTCATAAACCCTGCTTTTCTCGTCGGGGTCGAAGTGTCGTTGTTGAACAGGTTCGAAGGCGCCGTTAGTGTTCCTCTTGTACCGCGGGGCATTTGGCATAGCTTCGAGCATAATCCAGTTCTGGAATGTTGTAGGTTTATTGTCCAACACCCCTTCGCCCACACCACGGAAATCGTCGTAGAGAGTGCGTCGATCGAGCATAACTTCGAGTCTGCCAGGTTCGAAAGCGGAAGCGCCCTGCGCATGATTGGTCACCAGTGTCAAACGAGTCTCCTCATCTTGCAACCACGCCATTGTAGTGATTGGGTAATAGTTGGCGGCAATACCTATTTTCTCAACCTTTACTCTCTTTTGATACTGGAAACCATTTTGGTCCGTATAAAACTCTGGAGGCTCGCTGTTCTGTATGTCCGTTTGGATTCTCATGTATAACTCTGTGTCCCTGTTCTTCGGGGGGCTTTCGAAATCAACGATATTCTCGACTAAGATGGCACGAGATAAGGCAATATCATCCACATTGAAAATTCGAAGAGTGTGAACAAGGAATGGTAGGTACATAGTAGTGATCTCGGTGGAAATCGGTCCGGAGACGATGATAATGTTGTCGTCTTGGATGTTAGCGTACGTGTTCAATACTTGCTTTTCAGGAGAATCATAATCAGGCATGAAAAGATACGCTCCGGAATGTCTTTGTGCGCTTTGATAAGCTCCAAACTGCATTTCGACTACGTTCCTCTTTCGCAGGTCCTTTCTATACACTTGTCGCAAAAATCCAGTATTTCTGTTGATCAGTAGTTTCATGAATGAATTTTCCAGTTGGATGTCACCTGGCATCATTTTTTTGGTTGGGAACATTTTTTCAATCTCTGGTCTAAGAGGGTCGCTGCAGTTGTTGCAGAATACCATGCAATGAGCTGATGTGTTTGTATATTCCTCCAAATCGAAAGTCACAGAAGTCAACGGAGGCAAGGTCGCTTCAAATAGTAAGTCAAAGTTAATGTCACTGATGAGACGCCTACCATCTTCTCTAACTTCGATGTTCGGTGTAATCTGATAAGGGACGTACTTTTGCATGCGAGTATCGTAAACCCGGATGTTCGTAGTGTTGGGCCTGAGCGTTATAATTTCCGTGCGGGCTTCAGCCAGCGGATTAAAGAGGATGACTCGTCTCTTGTCGGTGACGGAAACTTGAAGTTTCTTGGGTGGTTTCCCGTAAGTGTCCCAAACGACTTCACTTTGTATAACATTTTGTAAATGCAACCTGTCATCCGGTATCATGACGGCAGTCAGAGCGGCTTCCTGCAGACTAATGCAGTGATATATATTGTTAAATAGTTTCAAACCATAATCGTACATAACATTTGCTCTGGAGGTGCCAGTAATTGCATCGTGATGTTGAAACAAACCCAGGTTTCTTCGCGCACTAATCAGTTGTTCATAAAATCTCTCTAATTTCTTTTCAGCGCCCTCTAAACGTGGAAGTCTCTTTTGCTTTAAGAAGTTCGAAATAAGGGTAAACATGATTTCAGAAGTTCTCAGTTGATGTTCTAGTTGACGAGCAAGCAATTTTATATATGGCCTGGTAGTGTAATAGCCGGACCAATAAGCTGGTTTGCCTTCAGTGAAAATGTCAGAATAAACAAAGAAATCTCCTTTAAGGGTAGGTATCTGCTTATGTCTTGCCTTCATTGCCCTAAAGTAGTCAATGGGTGTTCCGAAAGAAACATCAACGTTAAACATTTCTTGGTGACTATTGATGTAGTTAAACATTTTCATGTAGTTCGTATACTGGCTGTCAAACTCGGACCCAAATTCGTATCGGAAATCATCTCCCAGAGGAACAAGAACCACGTTATGAGGGGTGAGGGATCCGATACGGTCATATTCTTCGATTAGAGTCTTGGATTTCTTTTCCACGTTAAAATCAGTGATTTCCTCAAACTTCTCCGTATATTCTGTATATTCCCCTGGGATTCTGCGAAAGTCGAAGCTGAGACAGACTGATGGGTGAGGACCACACGAGCCTTTAATAGAGTAAATGTCGAAGGGTTGATTGTGGACCACTAAAGATGGTTTCTTGGTGGACCAACCGGGAATCCAGAAGAATTCTTCGATTTGTCGTTGTGCAAGCCATTGTTTCCATGCGTAATGAATTCTTTGAATGATGGTACCCTCCAGCCCACTTTTGTCTAGCAAATAGGGAACGGTGGGACCGTGGCCGAAAGGATCGATGGACCAGCCTGTCTTCGGTGCCACACCCAGGTTCCGCTTGATCCAGTGATGTCCTGAAATATAGTAACACATATGATAAAGTCATATCCATCTCGAAATATATAACCCGATATAGTATAATAAATAATACAAAACTCACCTTCAATAAATTGATCTATGAGAGCATAAATGTGAGTGCAAGCTTCGTCCGGCATTACCCATCCACCAGAAGTTATTTCAAGTCGACCTTCCTTGATTAATTTCTTCAGAGCCTGAGAAATAACAAAATATTTAAATACTCCGTTCCGCAAAAGTTATGTCTATAAGGAATTTCAGGATCTGTGTGTGGAACATCTAAAAACATCCTTTGGTAAGCAATTTTGTTACCTTCTGCCTGACAGGATGAGACCGCTCCCACCAAGCGTTCAAGAAGGATATCTCTGTCCAAATGAAAGTCATGTTCGGGTATTGAGTCAACTTGTGCACCATGTTGCTGATTATCCTTTTTGATCTCCATTCGAAGTACTGTTCGAACGTCTTCAGCCATCCGGGGTCGTTGTGGGAATGAGGTACCACTATAACCTGGAAATATTATACTCGTAAAGTATCGCCGTGTAAGGCAAATACCTCGATGATAAAAGTGACGAGAAATGTATACTGATACTAAACTCAGGTAGTCAAATAGTTATTGCAGAGCTCATATAATCTTATACTGTCACTAATTTGTTAGGTTTACTAGCATGAGTTTATTTGATACCAATACATAATATAAGCAATACTAACAAAATATGAAGAAAGGGAATACCAAATCAAGATATTCATCTCTCACTGAAATTGACTGGTTAGCTATCGAGATGTTTACTTATGGGTAAGTTCTTGAAATAATATCGAGTGATCGCAATGTAAATACCTTCAATTTAGGTCGACGGCTGTCGTTACGTATCTTTTCGTAGCGATCTTCGAAAGATTTGTCCCAAAATTCCTTTGTGCGAAGCCAGCTCGGCTGAAAACGTTGGAAATTGATCAGATATATTCAATTATTACTTAATTACGATAAGCTCGATGCTTCAACTAGGCTCGAATATTGACAAAAACAGAGATCGAACGCTTAAAATGTAAACACTAAATCCATTAATTTTATTTCTACAGGCACTCCTAATATGGCAGGAATATATTAATATCGATGTCTAACAAATTAGTTAATTTAATTTCTATTTTATTACACAGGGGACAGACGATCCGATGGGTCACCTGATGATCAGACACTACCTTCGCCCATAGCGAACAACTAAGTACTTAATATTAAATCGCGTCTATATTTTTTGAGAATGAGGTAGGTATTTCTCTGGTCAAGCCAGCTTATCTTAGAACTGCGATTATTACCGTATGTGTCTACCGCTAAAGACTATCCTACCTATATGTACCTAACCTACGATTCCGCAGGTTGTAAGTGTTTGAAACAGAAATTCTATAAATTATTTCTATAGGTACCTACTTATTATATTATTACAGGCAACTTACTGTTCAAACGTCTATTTATAAATTTTAATGTTAACTTTGGAGTGGAACTTTACCATGAATCTGACAGAATAATGAATATTTGTATAAATGAATTTATAATAACCCCTCTGGCTAAATACTAAGGCTTACATTTTGTTATTGTAAAATCTACATTTAATATTTAAATTGTAAGAGAAAATAGTAAAAACGGTACTACTAATCAACTTGTAAGATTCCACTGTAAAGCAACGAACATTCGTTGATGGAATTATTAAAATGTTGAAGAATACGCGTTACCAGTATCATACGTCTGATACATATTAGTGGTTTCCAACCCGCGTTGTGTATTGTAGAAGTAACAAAACTAAAATCTATCTAGCTAGAAATATGTACTTTAAAACTAGGCACTTACTTGGAAATCAAAAGTCGGGTAAACTGATACAGTATCGATGTCTGCGTTGCTCGATCTCACCAGGGGACATTGTTCGGGCAGGGGCTACAACAATACAATATTTATTTAATAAATTAACTATTAAGTGTACTCTGGGGTAAGTATACGCGGATCGTGAGTTTGTGGAGCCCAGGGCTAATATTGTATGTATGTTATTTGTATGTATTCGCAAGTGAGCTTTTTGCCGCAATTAGACCTCTGCTCCTTTGGGCGTGAACATTTTTGAGGGCTTCAACTACCCGAAATCTCTAACTCTTTCTATTTCTACATATAACTAACTGTCAATGATGTTAGTACGCCAGCCGGCACCGTGCCCTTCTACAGTAATAGATATTTATTAGTTGGACGGTTTAAATATTTTGTCAAAAGCTTATTTGGATAATGAATGATGTAAGTATAACATTACTTGATAGATGGCTCTCTAAACACGGTGTTTAAGTTAAATACATAATATTATTTATTGAAGTTGGGAGCTCTTTACATCCCCAAACCACGGGCTTTTAAAAAACATTTTACTAAAGTAGATCCATTACTAATTATTGGATCTAAATAAGTAATTATTTATGTTTTATTCGCTTGCACTATTAACGGTACAATGCCATCTTTGCAGCGAACTTTGTACTAAAAAGCATGCGTATGTACCAACTTCATTGCAACCTATGCACCAATCATGTCGCACCTCATTCTATATTTTTGATCTGACGATAGAAGGCAGTCGCATCTCGGTCTAGACGAGACCGGTAAAACTTTACAAACTAGGACAAACAAACTATTTAATTTACAGAAAGTTTACATAAACATCGTTTAAATAAACGACATTCTAATAAATTATTTGTTTTGCTAGTTACTTTTTATTTAATGTTAGTTAGTTTGTTGGACTGAGTGGTAAAATGCAAGAACTTCGCGAAAGGGGAAAATCGAGTCGAGAAATGAACAACTTCATTTCATCTCGATAGTTCTTTTAGTTTACTTTGAAGAAACTAGCAATACTTTTTTGTATCGGTTGTACTTTCAGAGGAACTTCAAAATGAAAAATATAAATAGCTTTCAAATTTAAGTACCTGAGCGACTGAGCTCCAATCACGTTTTCTCAGTAATTTATCTAATAGGTATTAAATAAAAATAAAATGCCAAACGTTATCTTTTTTATCGAAGTCGTTACCAAAATTCCAATATCATATGAGCCGATTAAAGTTTATGTTAAATTGTATAGGGGTTTATGATCTGTGTGGTTAAGCAACGTTATAACATTGATGGGTGGCCGTTACCGGGTATTTAATATCATAAAGGTTTCAGTACCTCGCAGTGCTCGATAAGCCGTCGGTCTCGGTTCAACATCATCGACAATCGTTACGGGTAGTTAAGCCTTCAAAAGTCTAACCACAGAATATCCTAACCCGCATAAAGGGCCCAAATTAGAGAGAGGAGGTAAACTGTCCTGTAACTAGTACCATATTGTACAAAAAGGGTCTGTAATCTGTAGTAAGTATAAGTACTTATATTTTAAACGAGTAATATTACCATTTAAAGCCGCTATTATGAAGTTTCGAAGAACTATGAAGTAAAGATAAAGTGCTGTTTGTGCCCTTAATAATTTTATAACCATTTGGATGTTTTTATTTAATTGAGCTCTAGTAAATTGCCATGTGACATTAAATCAGTTATTACTTGTGTATTATTTTCTTATTTAAGTGACTACACTTGTAACAAATGAATAATTGTGTGATCTACAAATGTTTTCCTCGGTCTGGGTGTGTGAGTATGAATAAGTAGGTGAAATACATATAGTTACGAATAATCTATAATATAAAAATGAATCGCAAAATGTGTTGGTAAGCGCATAACTCAACAACGCCTGGGCCAATTTGGCCAATTCTTTTTTTGTTGTGTTTGTTATTGACAGGAAATGGTTCTTATGTAAAAAAATTTGGAAAATCAACGGGAAAATTGGTCCCGTGCGAAGCCGGGGCAGGCCGCTAGTATATAATAAATGTTAAAAATTAAAAGTTATGGCAACGACAATATAGAATAAAGAAACCGTTGAACGTCTTGTTCATAGAGTTTTTTAATCATTTTATTTAGCGTATAATTCACAGATTAGGGAGTCACCTTAGGACTTCCGTCCTGTATAATGATTATGTTTCTTCTGTGAACTAGCACTTCCAATTCTTCTAGCAATTACACTTTTTTTATTGTAATATTGTGTCGTTCTCCTAAGAAAGTTAGCATTTTCAGCAATTTCATTCATTTATTCATTGTAAAATTGTTTTTACCATCCTGTATTTGAACACATTATTTAGGGCCGACAGTCCCCCTCAGACTCAAAACTTGTCCATTCGTAAACTTGTGTGATTGCGGTCTAGCTACGAGTATTTTTTGTTGTTAGAAATCGGAGTGTTTCACTCAACTCCGAAACTAATGTTACAAAACTTTGTTGTTCGTACATTATTTTCACTTCGATTCTAAAATAATGTTTGTCAATTTATTTATTTAACTCAAATAAAATAACAAACTTCTTTTTATTTATGAATTATAAACCTAAATGGAAGATTTTTTTAATAAGTATTTTAGAGTAGATTAGTATTAGAGTAGTTATTTAGAATAGTATTCTACTAGCTAGAGGAATGTATCTAACCTGTATCTACGGTACCAGAATCTACGCACGTGAACATTCATACACCCACCACCAACCGAGATAAAAAATATCGATAAATCTTCTATATTATCAACAGGAAAGATGTTCTTTTTTTGTGTTTTTGTTTGTTTGCAATGGTTTTGAAGCGAAACTAAAGGGACTGTTCATTAAATTTGGTACAAATGATCCTTATAACCAGGAGTTTATTTCAAAATTCAAATGGAATTAGAATTTACGTAAACTTCTAGGCACGGCTAGTCACATACTCGTACAATCTTCAAGTGTTTAAAACTTTAAAACGCGCCCTCTACTGAGAACTACTGACAAGAAATTGAATGAGGTTGTCTTTTTTCGAGAAAATAACTGCACCTAAGAAATGTAGGTGTAAGCTTTATCGTATCGCTTAATTTTGGTTTGTTAGTAAAAGAATGTATCTTAGTGCCTTGTTAACCTGGTTTGTGGAACAAAGCGCTCTGTATTCACAGCCTCACCATAATCATATCTGCATTGCGTGTACACGAATGGTTTTTTATCAAACCCACTTTCATGAATAACGTTGCATTCGTGTTTTTATTACACAGATGAACTTTCAGTTTTATTTGAAAGTGAATCTTTCCATTGTGATTGTGTGATGTTATATTGTCAACATGATCAATTGGTTTGATAGAAAAACGTTTTATTTTGTAACGAGCATTCGAAAGTAATTTAGTTTAACGTGTCAACATTTTTCTGTGTATCTATACCCTTGACCTTCAAAATGGTTGGATCGATTTTAACGAAATTTGATGCAGATGGTATTTAGAACTTAGGAATAGCACGTGGGGTTTTAGAACATTTATTTTGAAATTTAAATGGGTATCGAGATATACACAGCTAAAACTATTTAGGAGCTATAGTTTTAAAAGTTTAGTGTGAAATTATATGTTAGTACACATGATCTTACAATTTGGAGCATAACAACAGATCGCTAGCTGAACACTACGCCCGAAGAGCATTTACTTTTGCATCGATCGAAGTCGAGCAATGCGTTTCATACAAACTGGAGACTCGTATTTCGTCGATTCATTAAACTCAGTTTGGTAAGGGAAGATAAAAAGTTACGTTCACATTGAGACTATAACGTCGTGTTATAGATGTGCATACGTGCTCAATATTGCATTGAAGTGCATTATATATTATTGTAATACAAATTATTATACTAGTATGACGACCTCGATAGCAGAGTGGTGACCATGCCGGACTGCTATTCGTAAGGTTGCAGGTTCGATTCCCGTGCGGGGTGAATATTTGTGTGAACCACAAATGTATGTCTCGGTCTGGGTGTGTGTGTGTGTGTGTGTGTGTGTGTGTGTGTGTGTGTGAATGAGTGTGTGCGTAGTTTCTGATACCCTAGATACAAGCTTCGAGCTTAGATAGGGGTCAGTTACTATAATGAGATGATGTAGTGAATGATTATGTTATGTTATATTGTGTGTTCTAACCACGACATAAAGTACAGTTATTTATTTATCGAGTATGTTTACCCTACGATTTGCCGGCGTGTTTTTCACGATCAGTGATCACATGGGATAATGTAATTGTGTTTATGAATAAGGAATTTTGGGATAAAAAAAATATGTTCATAGGAATAAGGAAAACACCTTTTACCTTATTTGCTTGCTTGAATCGCTTCAGTAGTTTTTGTGTGACAGAAAAACAAACATCAACCCATACATCATAAATATTTTTGTTAATAATATTATTATAGTAAGATGTTAAAATGTATATCATATATATAAAAAATTAAGAATGTATGTAAGCGGACTGCTTTAAGATGGTAACACCTAATGGGCTTATTCAGTTTTTGTTGTGTTTGTAATTGTCAGGGCAAAATTTTTAAAGATTTTTTTAATAAATCCTATTTATATCACCCATGCGAAGCCTAGTTAGAGCTAGTTACATATACATACATTACATATTATACAATTAATGACATAACACACAAAACACACTTTATATTCAGACAGTTAACAAACGGTATTGTGATACTTCAGTAAATAAGAAACAGAATAAACCAAATAAGAATGGGTAAACTAATTTGGCAAAGCAAAGTATAACAGTAAGCATTGCTCGTAAATACTGTTAATATGAATGTGTCTGTATTATAGGTATGTTAAATAATGTTTGTTTACGTGTTCCGAAATGATTGTGACACCCAGTGAGGGGTTTTTATAGGGGTCGGTGACCCCGAGGTGTGAGACGCGGACACAGGGATCACCCGGCAGGATAACTTGGGAGTTTGGTTACCCCATCGTCGCTTTTGATGCGCGCACCCGTTTTTAAACTTTTCAACTTTGCATACCCAACCGAACAACGTTTTGGTATTTAAAGTATTTCTGTGATGTTCAAAACTTTTATCTTGTTACCAAACATCTTTTTAATAACGGCGATTAAGTAAAATATATATTTATTAAGAATTGAGAAATTTTTGAAATTCCTTGGTAGGTACAGTCAGTGATTATATTTTATGTCACATACCTATATGTATGTATAATACGAGTATACTACTTACATGTCATGTGTAACATACATAATATACTAGGTACATGTCGCTTAGAGAGAATGGGTATAATTTCAACATTTTTTTACTAAACAATTCTTTATTTCCTTTTGAATCGGATCCATTTAAAAGGTCCCCTAAGGGCTCAGTATAAAACGAAAGTAATTCAATAAAATACTTTAAAAAATTGATACGATTATTCCGAAGAGTACGAGCGTCAGACCAATAAAATGTATTATTACTTTATTGATTTACCTAAGTGAGCTTATTGATTCAATCGTCATTTATTTTAACATTTTATTTGGGTAGAGTGGTTCTCAAATGACGAAATACAATTAAGTATTTCACAAAAAATCTTTTCAGTTAGTACACGCAGACATCATATTTTATTTTGCCGTGTCGCAGTCCTTATTTACTTGTGTTATAATTATCTTTATCCAGTGCAATATCTGGTTTCTCTTGCTTCAAAAGGTAAATTTTAAGATACCTCCTAGATGATAAACATATTTTTATTGTACAGTGTGAGGAGTTAACAAGAAATGAAGTCATTGGCAGTGTTAGTTAAGTAGTCTTATACATATGAGATTAAAAACCAGATAATTTTGTGTATTTTTATGAAAAATTTTAGGGCTGGAATTGCTATTGCATAGTTAGGGTCTGACCGCTCTGGCTGCGCTGCACTGCAGCGGAGCGACGCGACACCTTGCAACACTATTTTATATTTGGTATACCGCACTTGAACTGCAGTGCCGCGACAGTTTGCAGTGAATTTTGTAATAATAAAGTGAAGTGTCGCGTCATCGTCGCTTGCACCAACTGCAGTGGAACTGCACCACGCGACACTGAGCGGCAGATTTGATGAGTTGGTCAACTTTGACGCGAAGTGTCGCGCCGCTGCTGCGTAGTGCAGTGCAGCTGCAGTGTAGCCAGTGCGGTCAGACCCAAATACCTTAAATATTATTTTTTTCCTTTGGTTTGTTTAAGGGCACTTCCAGTTGTTTATTTTATTTTTATATTGTCATCACCTTGTATACTGTTTGTATACATCCACAACATGTCATAATTGCACCAGAAGCTGCTATTTCATGCATCAAATGCAAGTTCTTGTTAACAGTTGGTATCATTTTAATAACGTTTAAACAAAATTAGTTTATATTTAGCCCGTGTTACGAGTATAAAGTGAGTTTGAAGGGAGATGAGTTATATTTCAGATGGGTGCGTCAGATGGTAATTTATTGCAGACGGAGCAAACTACATGTTAGATTCATTTCGAGTCGCTCACTCACGGATCGTTGCATCGCCCGATATTGGATGTTGCTCTGAGAAATACATATTATGTACACCACACCAACCTTACTTTTTCAATTTAGATCTTGTTTGTATATACATACGAGTAAGTCTTATTTGGACAAAATTACATTTGTTTTTATATGTTTACGACGCGCTATCTTCGACAGAGCGGTGGTCTTAAAAGCTTAGTCCGCATCGCTTACCTCAATTAAGGACTAGAAATTACCGGACGTACAGTTTTTTTCTTTTATTCCCGACGCAAAAATGGATATGTTTGTTTAATGTGTATCTGTGATGTCGTAGCTTCCAAACGAGAAGATCAATTTTAATTATGTTTTTTTGTCTGATACCTAGTTGAAATTATCATTAATGTTCTTACTTCTTAGTTATGTTTCAAATATATTTTGGATTGGGTTTTACATAACGTTATTTATAATACGTCCTTTGCTCACGTTATGTTACACTCATTTAACTAGTATATACTTTGTAGGTCTTCCATTCCATTTAATTAGTTTCGAAAGTTGTATGATTTCAGTGGACCAATGAAATTGCTCCACAAATAACTACGTTTGTCAAATTAATTAATAAATGTTATGTGAATATGTTAGTATTTGTCAGCAAATTGGATAACATTTTAGTTAAAATGTGGGATCAGGTTGATAATTTAAGAAATTACAAGCTCGAATTAAATAAAATACAAGTAAATTGTTATAAAAATTGATAACAAATATCGTAGGAAATAAATCAAGTAAGAGAAAGCAGGGCATAGCATTGAAATAAATAATACCCATCATATTGAACTAATTATCTTTTCTCTATCAAATTTAATACTTGTACCTTTTTATCCTATCACTCAAATTACACTTTAAAATAATCGTGTCAATATAAAATCGTTCATCGTCAAAATATAATATACTTAAATCGTTTTCTGATACTCAGACGCCGAGTTTCCATGAGTTAAATTGTATAAGAAGCGAGCTAGTGAGCCGAGGTGTTTGACAATGCTCGTCTTGACTCGCAAATCTCGGCACCAATAACAGAAGCCTAATGAAGTATAGTGTATGTATGTATAACTTCGTGTAGGCTCGTAGAAGTTTGCCAAATATAAACAACACTATAAATGAACTAGGGACCACAAACCTTTGCCTTTTTAACGCTCTGGTGGAAGACCAGCGGCTTCACTTCCAAGTCCTCAATGCTATGCAGGTTGTTTACTGAAACAAACAGAAATGAATATAAATATTAATATTAAATCATCAAAAAGATATAGACTCTTTGATAATTAAATAATCAAAATGATGAGTCACTGATTGATTGCGGGAATCGAACCCGTATCTTCGGCATAGCAGGAGAGTCACTACCAACTACACCACACGGTCGTCGTGTCTTGCAATGTAATATCATTGAATTCAAAATTAACTTCAAAAGTTATCAAAGCTAATAATATTTAAGTAAAACTTCGAAGAATATGAAAGTAACGCTAGGTTTGTTCTACATGTTTTATGACAATGTATATTTATGTAGATCACGCTTTACGCGGTAATATAATACTTTGAACACCATAATCATAACGTACTTTCCCCGAAAGTTCAACGATGATAACGTGATAAAGTGAAGAGTCTAATTAACTAGGTTTATTACCGACGTCTAATAATAACGAAGTCTGAAATAACAAGCGTAGTATCGGAAATTAAATCTTCTATCGACAAGTGAAGAGGCTGTAAAGAGTCCTGTAAAGGGCTTTATCGGGATTTTCATTACACTTTATTAAAATTATTTTCTATTTCGTATTTATTATTTATTGCATTTGTCAAATAGAACACTGGTATACATGTAGTGTATACTCGTACAGTCGCGTGCAATGATAAGTATACACGGGCAGATTTTCAAATAAATGTCAACACTGAAAATTTCAGAAACAAGTAGCTACTTAACAATTCATAATAATATAACCACCCGATTTTCTCACAATAATGTATACATTTTTGCCAAAAATATGGATACAGAGCGTTTTCAGATATTTGTATACACTACCACATGCAAAAATATGTATCCATTACGAATACCAGTAATATGTAAACGATATTATTTTACAAAAATGTAACCAATACTATTTCATTATAATGTATACAATGATGCCTGTGATTTTTTCTTAAATATGTATACAAAAATACTTTAAAATCTGTAGCAGTTTTCACTATTTTGACAAATGGGTATTCATTTCAATATCATGTATACAATGTAATTTTCCAATTAATGTAAACATTCTTTTTGTTTTAAAATATTGTTATGAAGGCAGCCAGGAGGCGGTGCGGCCGCGGCGGCGAGCGGTGGGGCGTGGACTTTTTTATTATTTTATGTTTTTCCTATCTACCCTCAACTTGTTGCAGTGAAAACATTAATTCAGCATTGAATGTAGGATATAATTATCATTTGTAGTTTGTATATTGTTGTTTTTTTAAAGCTTTGTATGTAAGTGTGTATTCGGGTGGGATCTTTGAACTCAATTTTGAAGTAGATATCTTCAACTAATCAGTTAATCAAGCTGGAAAGCTTAATCAAGCTGAAATTTTGTACACATGTTTAGTTTGGATTACAATGTGACATCATTATAAATCCAATATGGCGGACCATCCAACATGGCGGAGTAGTTATTCTTGATGCACTTCTACAATATGGGTATCAAATGAAAAGGCTTGTTGAGAGTAAGTCGATGCGTTTAACGTGATGAACAGACAGAGAATCCTAGCCAGCGATGTCTTAAAAATAAATTAAGTATAGAAAAAAACTGATCCACTGATCTTCTGGTCAGCTGAACCAGTTATCTACTGATCCAGTGATCCACTGATCGATTGATCCACAGATCTACTGATTTACAGATCGATTGAGTCGCTGATCGATTGATCTACTGATCGATTGATCCACAGATCTACTGATTTACAGATCGATTAAGTCACTGATCGATTGATCTACTGATCGATTGATCCACCAATCGATCGATCCATTTATCTATTGATCCACAGATCGATTGAGTCACAGATCCATTGATCTACAGATCGATTAAGTCACTGATCGATTGATCCACGCATCCACAGATCCACTGACCCCAGATCCACAGTTTTTCATTTGATACCCATATTGTAGAAGTGCATCAAACATAACTACTCCACCATGTTGGATGGTCCGCCATATTGGATTTATAATGATGTCACACACTATATCGAGCATTGTAATCCAAACTAAACATGTATACAAAATTTCAGCTTGATTAAGCTTTTCAGCTTGATTAACTGATTAGTTGAAGATATCTACTTCAAAATTGAGTTCAAAGATCCCACCCGAATACACACTTACATACAAAGCATGTTCAATAAAAGCTTTAAAAAAACAATAATATACAAACTACAAATGATAATTATATCCTACATTCAATGCTGAATTAATGTTTTCACTGCAACAAGTTGAGGGTAGATAGGAAAAACATAAAATAATAAAAAAGTCCACGCCCCACCGCTCGCCGCCGCGGCCGCACCGCCTCCTGGCTGCCTTCATAACAATATTTTAAAACAAAAAGAATGTTTACATTAATTGGAAAATTACATTGTATACATGATATTGAAATGAATACCCATTTGTCAAAATAGTGAAAACTGCTACAGATTTTAAAGTGTATACATATTTAAGAAAAAATCACAGGCATCATTGTATACATTATAATGAAATAGTATTGGTTACATTTTTGTAAAATAATATCGTTTACATATTACTGGTATTCGTAATGGATACATATTTTTGCATGTGGTAGTGTATACAAATATCTGAAAACGCTCTGTATCCATATTTTTGGCAAAAATGTATACATTATTGTGAGAAAATCGGGTGGTTATATATTATGAATTGTTAAGTGGCTACTTGTTTCTGAAATTTTCAGTGTGGACATTTATTTGAAAATCTGCCCGTGTATACTTATCATTGCACGTGACTGTACATGTAAAAGTTGCTCTATGCCATTTGTCTCTCTATAATATTTATTTTAAAATACGCAAAGCATATTAATATTTATTATATACCAGCTGTGCCCCGCGGTTTCACACGCGTAGTTCCCGTTCCCGTTCCCGAGGGAATTTCGGGATAAAATTTAAAATTAAAATTTTCAGCCAAATCGGTCCAGCCGTTCTTGAGTTATAAGTGACGTAACTAACACGACTTTCTTTTATATATATAGATAGACACAGTTATTCAAGTGATAGGTTTATACAACGAATAAGAGTAAAATACACGGATAAAACCGCACAGCTAGTGACTTA
The DNA here is from genome assembly GCA_958496195.1 of Timandra comae. Taxonomy (NCBI): domain Eukaryota; kingdom Metazoa; phylum Arthropoda; class Insecta; order Lepidoptera; family Geometridae; genus Timandra; species Timandra comae. The sequence continues at coordinate 8,141,482 of OY292353.1, read as the reverse complement.
TATGCAAACAATCTATGGGACGTAATTAAATAACCGGATTGACGTCACATGTCGTTTATGGGAAGGGGATGATAGTCCCAAGCGACGTTGATTAGCCAATATGTAGGTACGTACAACTACGGATAGATGATCATAATTAACAATTTACAAAGGGCTCCTATTAAATATTGCAAACAATTTTCGGAGCAGGTAAATTATGTTCGAAATCTGTTAGTATTTATTCTTGTACTTGCTTCGTGAACGTAGGAAGTAAATTATTCAACGGATTGCAAGATTTGTTTCAGTTGGAGCATTGTAAATATTGCCGCTTTACCTTCTGGTACAAAATTAATTTAACTACTGCTTTTGAATTTCAGAAGAAAAACTAATTTACCTAAAGTCAAAAATGGATGATGATTTTCTCTCTTTCTCGATCTTTTATCAAATCAGAAATTATGAGTAAGTTTGATGAAAAATTAGGGCTCTATTTTGTATGTGTTGACCGTATCTTTCGACTAAATCCAAGCTACCAAACAAACCATCACCTTTTACATATAAGTATATAAAAATATTGAAAATAGTAATTAAAACCTTCATGTGGAAGTTAGAACTGTAATTAAACCAACATTTCCGGTATTTAAAACTCATTTAAGCAAAGATAAGCTGAACAAAAACAACAATTTGAAACTAACATGGCTAATACCAACAATCCATCTTATTTACCCGTCATTCTGGTATCAATTTATACAACGTAACTAAAATAAACAGTCTAGCACAAAAACTTTTAATGAAACTGGCCAATTAACTCGGTAGGAGGGAGGCTCCAACACGGGCCATGCGGGGTGTACCGCGGTTTAAGGCCAATTCACACCATTAACCAAACTTCCCTTATGTTAGAAGCAGATTCTCGCTTTTAGCTAGATTTTATACGCGTATTTTAAAGTCCTCCGAGGTAATTTAGGATAAAAATTATCAATATTAAAGATAGAAAAATATATCATAGCACGCACAAACGAGCCCAATTAGAAAGGTCTAATTGTGGAAACTTACTTATTAGTACTTAAGTACGTAAGTATACATAAATCAATATCAATTAGTGATATCTAAACGTTATCAAAGTGTGAATAAAACAATCGCATTTCACATTAAAAGTATGTATAGGAAAAAGGGAAAGAATCGTTTAAGGAGAATACATTACATTAATCTGAAGACGTCTGTAAATGCAGCTTTAGCAATTTTTAGCCCTAATTCCGTTCTCTGAATGACTGACAAACGTTTATATTATTGAGGGTCATCTATAGAAGTAGTGACAGACGTCACGACTCAGATCGCAATCAATTTGGCGTTAAAATCAGAAGGATATTGGTTTTTTATAATAATACGCGTCGGTTATGAATGGCGTGCCTGTATTGGATAGAGATAAGCAATAGGGGTGAACACAATACGCGTTCTGGGGGTATTTGTGGTGTGGCAACGTATTGTCATCTGATTAGAAATTAAATAACCATGATTTTGGAGCTCGAGACTTGATTTAATATCAAAAATAAATATCAAAAAGTAAATTATAATATCATTTTCATTTTATTCCACTTTCAATATGCAAGTATTTGTAATTTTTACATACATATAGGTTTTATTTTTTGTTTAAATACCTATATTGCCGAGGCGGATCATAACCTATCGTTATTCCCTAGGAATATAAAAATATTTTCTTCAGTAATTTATATAACTTTGCAATATTCGATTTTATATAAAACTAGTTACGTTTCGTGCTTTCACCCGCGTGTGTCTGGATTTTATTCGATCCCACGGGAACCTCGGGACGACGTCGCTCCGTTTCTTTATAAAAGAAGGTCAACAGAATATAAACATGTGTATGAGCTGACAAATCACACTTCGTCCTGTAATCCCAAACTAAGTAAAACTTGGACAACGGATAATCATACTTATTGAAAATGTATTTTGGTAAATATATATATAAAATATATATATATATATTTGAAGAATGTTTATAAGATATGTTGAATCGAATTGAACCTATTACCTTTGACAAAGCAAACATGGTCGCTTAATCGTCTATTCGAAATTATAGGTTTGATAAAATTTAACATCAAGAGTAGGTAGACCTGAACACCAATTGAGAGTTATTTTTAAAATTAATAACAATGGGTCAGTAAATATTTGTTTCCGATAATAATTTGATACGATATAATTGGCACGTTTGTGTACATGACATACAATTTAGTCCATGTACTGGGCTCGAGTCACGAATGTGAACTATTGGTGGCCATTACTACAATGTAGTCGGATTTACTGCACGAACACTATAAAATATAAAACCTGTACTATACCAATGGTTACTTGTTAATACCACAATATTTACACTTTATTACATTCTATTTATGTCAAATCAAATCTCTAAACTTTATAAATTGGAAATACTCGTAGAACGAAATAATGGATGCAAAATAATCAAAATTTTACTTATATTTACGAACTTTTAATCAACTTCAATTGTTTGTAAAATTAATTTTGTAAATGAATAACTGTTATAATTATTACCTATTGAATTTGATTTAGCTGAAATTTTATATTATACATTCTGTTTAAATGACTATTGAGTGACGTTCGCCGTAAGCGTAATGGCGGATTACCACAAATGACGGATTAGCTATATTTCATATACCCTCAGGTTACGATATGAATTACGAGCTTGTTTGTAAATACAGTACTTTTGAAATATATAAAATATGATATTTTTGGTAACATTTAGGTACATAATAAACTAATTAATATCAAATTCGCTCCGGTTAACAGGTAAAATGAAAACGTTTTTCATGTATGTAGGAGTATAGAGGAGGGTCGGGCTATTAAGTTATTATTAATTCAACATATCTATTTCGTTAAAGTGCTGATAAATCGACAACTATTGTTTGAATTGACGACTTAAGTGGCGTAATGTTTTCTACGAGGGCTGAGGGATCGATTCCAAAGGCGAAATAAGCACAGCCTATTTGCGCCTATCAAAAATTCTTTTAAAAAGAATAATTTAGCATAGAAGCGTTTCATGTAGGTTTTGTTAGCTTTCTCAATAAACGGACTATCTAATGCAGTTTTGTTTAAAACGGTTAGAAGTTCTAACAAATAAACTCTACTTCTTTAAGTATATCATTAATATGCCTCTTTATAAGAAAAAAAATATAGACATTGTACCCAAGTATATAATTTTAATTTTGTTAAACACAAAAAGCACACCCTTACTGTATTTTTCACAATATTAAATCTCCTTTAGATACACTTGAAAGTATTAAACACGTATTTATTGCCGGGTATTACAAGTCAGGCTTAGTTAGAAGCTTCGAGGCTTGTTAACCGACGCCGTGCGTTTGAAAAGAAAACAAAGTTTTAATTGATTGAACTTCACACCATTACATCGGAAAGGCAAATAAAAGTTCCTTTTAATTTTTAATTTCAGTTAACCGTTTGCTTTGAGTAAGCGGGGTGGTTACGACGACTCTTAATCATTGTAATATAATTAGTGAGAGAGACGCAATACTAGATCGATTTAGACGAAATTAGAACTAGATGTTTTTTGTTATCAAAGGCCACTTTTTATCCCGAAAATCCTACAGGATTGATATTTACGCAGGTAAAAAAATAGAAACAGAAGTTTTTTATAAACATAGGCTACTTTTTATCCCAAAAATCCCGCGGACTTCGGATTTACGGGGCAAATCTAGTAATACATACGACAGATAAGTTTCATGTAAAAGATCCTAAATCGCGTAAAACCTCTTCTAATCTTTACAATTCGGATTTTGAAATAAAGCGCATTGTTTATCAATAAGGTTGAATGTATGTGTTGCGATTAAAAAAAGTTTCCCAGCCTCAGGTAGAGCAATATTCGTTGCTCACTCTGAAGCAGAAACTCATTTCAAAGTTTCGGGTTGTATAGTTAACTACATATTTGACTTTGTTTTTATATATGTTTACGAGGTGACTGTTGTCGTTATGTTTTGTATCATTCTTTTACTTTTCTGTTAATACCTTCAGGCCTACTACAATAATATGTAATTATAAAGTAATAAAGCCGAAGAATTTTTTCTCAGCTGTTCTCAGAAGTAGGAGATTCGACTTTGTTAAGTTGGATAACCCAAGATAGGGTAAGTTCGCCGGTTCGCGTCCATTTAGTGGAGTTGGCGAGTTTGACGGCGATTATAAAAATATCCCAGCACTCATTTCTATGTATAAAAATATTTAATATGTTCGTTATATAGTCTATTTTAAGATTAACTTTTAGTTTTGTTAAATATATCTTTAGTTTTTTTGTTAAATAGAGAACTATCAGAAATAGCCGTTTTCGCCGGTTTGCGTCCAAAAAATCCAAATCGCGTCCACCTATGAACCGGTTTGCGTCCACTAGCTTAGTAAAGGAATAAAGGGGTAATATTTATATGAATTTGTAAAGAAAGATTGTATTTTAACAATTTCTTTAAGAATATAAATATTGAATAGATATTATTATTATTAAAACATTATTATCACTACAATCACCACTTAAATAAATGAGATCTGACCCGTCTATCGGTCTAAGTAACGTTCTTGAGGCATACTATTCACTAAAACTCTTCCTTCTTCCACCTTGTATCATGTTTCAATACTGTTCAATCATCATCATCAGCCTATGTTTGTCCACTTCTGGACATAGGCCTCTCCTCATGATTTCCAGTTGGGATGGTTGATTACAGTCAGCATGCAATGCAGGCAAACTTTACCAGGTTGTCTGTCCATCGGGTAGGCGGTCATCCTTCACTACGCTTCCAAGTACGTGGTCTCCATTTTTGGAGAACCTAGCTGCTCCATCGGCCGTCAGTTCTCCTTGCTATGTGCTCTGCCCATTGTCACCGCAGGAGAACAAAGGTGGTCGCACCTTCGTTCTCCTGCGTATCACCTCGTTGCGGATACGATCACGCAGGGAAACGCCAAGCATATCCCTTTCCATTCCATAGCACGCTAAGTAACTCTGAGATTTATGATTAGGCCATAGTAAGAGACCACGTCTCAGTTTTGTAGGTCATCGCTGGTAACACACATTGGTTGAAGACTTTCGTCCTTAGGAACTGAGGTGTTTTGGACGAGAAGACGCTTCGTAATTTCCCAAACACTGCCCAGCCTAGAGTTAGATTCGACGATTGACCATTTTCTTAACTTACCTAATTGGACCGTTTGTGCTAGGTAGATATATTCGCCATCAACTTCAGAATAGAATTCAGCGCAACATGAACATTTGACATGATTTTCGTCTTTTGCATGTTTATTTTAAGGCCGATCTGATGATAAACTCCGTCGAAGTCAGCGAGAATTTGTCCCAGGCCTCCAGGTCTTCCACCGATTCTGTCATGACTTCGATGTCGTTGGCAAATATAAGGTGAAGGCGATGTTGATGCCAAGTTCTTTCTATTCCGGGAGCTCGATAGTATCTTCCAATACTGTCCAAATAGTCCCAGTTTCTTTACTCCATCTGGTCTGCGCCCACTGATTTTGTTAAATATTGTGGTCTTGGGAATAGTATACATATGTGTCTTATCGATTTAATCTTCTGTCGACATTAATTTAACGCTTTCTTTAACTTGTCTTCTGTGAATGTACTTCTTCTTTCTTGTCTCCGAAGAACTATTATTTAAGATGAGTTCTTCCTTGATGACTCATCTTATTTAAAATGATTTCTTTGGAGACAAGAAGAGAGAGAGAGAGATATTCTATTTAGAAAAAAAGATATTACGCATTTCATTTAAAAAAATAATTATAAACACATAGTCTTTATAAAAAAATTACAGTAATAATAATTAATTTTATATTGTAAAAATTTAAGATATAACAAAATAAATGAATATATGAATAATTAATACATTTTAAATTTTAATTATATAGCAAGTCAATCGTATTTATTTGACGAAAATAGTGGACGCAATTTGGTTTACTACTATCACCTGTAGGTGTAGTTTGCGTCCATTGCGGACGCAAACTGGAAATTTTGTATATTCGATGTAGCAATTCGCGTCCACCTTATTTTATTCGTTAAATATGAAAAACATTAGCTAATTCATAAATAATATTATTCCTTTTTTCATTATTAAAGTCTAGAAACAGCTATGTATCCTAAAATTCACATAAATCTATTAAAAACTTACCATCGAACGCGCCGCTGCACACTACTTGTTTCCTAAAAATACCGCGCAAACGCTCTACCTTGACTACCAGTCAGATTAAATATTTTTTTTTACGGGTTTGGTTTGTCGCACGGACTTTTTGTCCATGCGTGTGTGCTCCTTATACATTGAGGTATTAGCGGTAATGTCTATTCGTTTAATTGGTGTGTTAGTTTACTTATTTTTAAAGGGAGATCCTTTAAGTGGACGCGAACCGGTACATGGACGCGAACCGGCGAACTTACCCTACATAAGGCTAAAACATCACGTTGCAATAGGAGTGAAACTTACCGCGGGGCCAAAGCCACAGACAGACATACCTACTACGAGTACACATTTAACTTTTAATAACATAATAAATACCTAACACACAAACCTTCATCGAAGATTAGAGATATATTTTTATAACTCAATTTCCAAAATATTTCTTATACACCCTTATTTTGAAATTGAGATACCTTATCTCACAGCTAATGTAAACGACGGGTGACAATATAATAGTGAAGTTAGTTTTTTTCTTTTGCTTTTATTTAAAAAGTTATGATAAGTCAAAGATTTTCAAAATCCCGCCGAATTTTATTGTTATTCTACACTGAACGCTGCGATACACAGCTGAGCGCGGTCATCGACCCGAGCCGTCACAGAATACTTGATAGCTAGTGTGCCGTCTGGTAATACGACATTTATTTAGTATTTTTAAAGATAAGTAATCGACTATGATTTTTGATATTTTTATTGGATATATGGATTCAGTTACTGCTACAGATATTCTGATTTTAATAAGTCCCATATTTTCAAAATAGGGGTGTATATTTGAATAAATAATAATTTATATCTTAGAAAACTTATTTTGTAAACATGAGTGTAGATATTTTTTGCCAAACAGACTATGGTACGTCTATGCTTGAGAATCCTTCACAGACAAGTATTTGTATCGTATATTCCATCGAACTGTTGACAGTATTGCATTTGAAATTTAGAAAATAAACTAGATAAAGTTATGTTACTTGTACTACACACCTAACATACTTTTTTTTAACCTGTAGTGTCCCACTGCTGGGCAAAGGTCTCCCCCAAACATTTCTAACATACTTATAACAAAATGATAAATCTTAACTTTGATAAAAGAACGTGGATTATTATTACTAACTGCTGAACTGATTTTGAATATTCTTTTACCAATAGAAAGCCACATTATCATTAAATAGATATATCATTATCACGCAAAGCTACATACAATTAAAGAACAATATAAAATAACTCATTTCTATCGCTTACAAATAGAATACTAGTTAGATCAAAAACGTAATAAAAAGCCCTTAAACACTCTTGGGTGTAATAAATAAAAAAATGCGCCACATTATGAAGTATTTTCATAAAAAGAATACTCAAAACTCTCATAACATGCTCGGTTTTACGTCACGAGATTAAAAATTGTAAACGTGAATGGAAACTACAGTATAAAGATGCACTTAGCTATGCCGAGATTTGCGCTATTCATTCAAATTCATGTGGTTGCATTTCATATTTATTTTGGCAAAAAAAAATAATGTCTAAGAATTCTTCTTGCTTAAAGAACTTCATGTTAAAGACTATCGAATACATCCTAATCCTAACTTCCTAACTAATATTATAACTGCGAAAGTAACTCTGTCTGTCTGTTACCTTTTCACGGCTAAACTACTGAACCGATTAACTTGAAATTTGGTACAGGGGTAGCTTATGGTCCGGGAAAGAACGGCTACGTTTTATCCCGAAATTCCGACGGGATCGGGAACTACGCGGGTGAAACTGCGGGGCACAGCTAGTACATTATATATTCTTTTTCGAATAAAAAGCAAACTTAGATCATAATTGTTTGGGAACGTCACAAGCAAACACACGAACAGACAATCTCTTTAGCGTCGGGGGTTAAAATATAATTTCAGGGCACTTTGATCAGTATCTACAACGCTGTTTAACATTCGTTTGACATAAAACATACAACGTCGTCGTAAGAGATGTCTTTGTCGTCTCTTAAATTCAAATCAGAACTGATTCCAACATTTTCTGAGTAGCGTACGCTCAAAAGATATTCTTCAAAACACTTCACTTGTTCTGTAGTTATTTTCCAAATCTCCTCGCTCAATAATAATAAGAAACAAGTGAAGTATCATGTTACTCAAGTACTTTATCGTTAAGATGTTTTTAGCTTGAAATTACTGAAACTATGTCGTAATATTAAAATGTTTAAATTAAATTATTTAGTTAATTTATTTCTTTAGGCGAGTCTTTTCTAGTGTTTATCTTTTAAGCCCATTTTTGTACCTGTTACTGTTCTTATGGAGAAAACAGCTCTCAGCAACACACTTTACTTTGTTCCTTCCGTTCCATACTAGTAGATACTCAAAAGTTTATGTTTAGACCATTATCTTTACTACATTTTAGGAAAAAGATAATCAGTTGAAAATATTTATTTATCTAATCTAATGTTTTTTTTTTATTTAACCCACATTGTCCCCCTGCTGGGCAAAGGTCTCTAATGAAAATACGCGGTTATAATCCTATTTTATAAAACTTAATTAATTAAACATTAAAAACGAAATAAAGTAATGTAGAAAACCAGAAAATGATGTTTAAAGCAGCTATTCTTTTGAAATATTGTTCAAAAGAATAGCCAGTTTAAACATCATTGTCAATAGTAAAACTGATAACAGATCAACCGAAGTGGCTCACTACACTAGGTGGTGATATTGAAAGCAATAAAACCTTCCGATTAGGTATAAACACAATACAATCGTGGACTCGGTGAACGGTAATCGAGGAAGCCCTCGACAGTTGTGAAAGATATTAAATCAACCGAAAATAGGTTTTAAACAGAGGTCGAATGTGATGTAAAACGTACAAAGTGTGTCCACCGAAATGTGCGATATATTCGCCTTAGGCTACCTTTCATTCGATGTGGACGTCCATCCACTGGACAGTTATTGTCGTGTTGTTTTCCATTGCATTACCATATCCAAACGCTTTACATTTCAACCTGTTCGCTGGTGAACGGAATCCCTTTCAAATAAACAACTTACGTATCATTTAAACCACGAATACGTTCAATCGGACGAATACAGAAAGCAATTAATTTTTAAATTACATTTTTAATAAAACATGTTCTTTATATGAAAATGTATTGGGAGCAAAACAAATTGTACCAAATAATTCTGTATGAATCTGAATAAAACCGCCTTAAATATACGATCATAATAAACAAAAGCAGATCGTTTTTCGCGTTGTTTAATAACTTATAAAAAGCTTAAAGGTGTAAGAGGATATCAATTATCACATTATGTTGAAATAGCCATTTTATATTGACGCGAAACACTATCGTGTTATTATAGAAAATTGACGGTTATTAAACGGGCAACTCTTTGAACCAATTAGTTAGCTTCAGGTTTATATCGAGTCGATTAGACGTAAACAAAGCGAAGTATTAAAATAGAAATAGAATACATTTTGTACTTTCATTTTTAATTATTTTAAGTGAAGTTCATTCGAGCTTGTTTGAATCATAAGCCTTACTACCTAAGGTTTAGTTATTATGATCTCTGATTTAACAAAGCAATATATTATTTAAAACCTTAAGCAAATACCAAAATTAATTTACATGTCTTTTATAATAAATAAATGGCGTGACGAAGAAGTATTAATTATGTCTGGGTGTGTGTGTGAATGAGTGCGTGCGTAGTTTCTGATACCCTAGATACAAGCTCCAAGCTTAGTTAGGGGTCAGTTACTATATTGAGATGATGTAGTGAATGATTATGTTATGTTATGTTATATTTTAAAAATCACGATACTTTAAACATTATTATGTATTTTCGTCCGTCGCCTCGTTAATTACGTCACCGTTTCGTGACATCTACAAACCACACCTATCCGAAACCTCTTGTACAAACAGAAATACAATCAATATTTATGAAGTAGTTAATTTTGAAATATCCTCAGGAAATGCAAACGTAACCGCAAATCCTCGTTACCGAGAGACAGAAACCAAAACTCAACTTGGGTAAATATTGTTACGGAGTATTGATACCAGACTGGTAATTAGAAACACTGTTTGTACTTTACAAACTGTTGATTATAAAATTTAATATTTATCTCGTATTTATGTAATAGTTCACGAAATTTAAAAACCTTAGTGACACTCTCTCTAAAAGATACTCGTACCATACTTTCCTTTGCAACAAAATGAAACATCAAATCGTAAATAGCAGGTACAGACATATCACATCACTTCAATCTCTTTATGTACTCGTATGTAGATACCCCACTCTGTGTAAGCAAACACTACACTGCCATATCTGAACTTTATACGTACCTAATAGGTTTGAGAGCAAGTATGAATAATCCGTGAAATTCTAAACAATACCAATTACCGTGTTCAAACAACTACTATAGGTATAAGAAAATATAATTTCAAAAGCTCCGAGATTCTTTGAGGACGACACAGTGACATAACGAGTACTTAGCTCAGGACTTAATATAAAATAACTCGAGCATTCTTTGGTCGAAGTTATTGCAATTTTTAAAGAAATTTTTATCGTTTGCGATCCTTGGTAAAAGGTCATCTGGAATGCTCTATATTTTTATGGGGTTGGTTCATGGAGTATTTTAACAAATTAACGTAATAACGTTCCAGTTTTTTTAAAGTACAATTATTAAACGGTCACAAATACTAGACATAATAATATTTATACTAGCCTATATTTAATAATTTTGTTTCACCAGTGAAATCAGTAAAGAAAATAAGAGAAACCGGAAGCCTCTCAATTGCGAACAAATGAAATTTATTATAAGTTTTAATGAAAAAAAAAGGAGATGTATTGAATATCATATTATGATGACATATCTGATAGATCGAATAAAACTTTACAACGAGGGTTGTATTACTAGAGTTCAGAAATTTCATTTATTTTATGATTGAGTTTTTAACTAGAGATACGCAATTTAAAATTGCGGGGAATATTTTCCATACTATATAGGTTACAGGCCCGAAAATTGGTGGAGTTAATTTTATAATTATTTAATTTTCGCCAGCTCCGGGTTAAAATACCTACTGAACATCGTTAAAATAATTTATAGGGAATATTTTATGCACAGCAATAATTTTGGTAGTATTTTTTACGAACGTGAAAACTTGGGTTGGGATACAGTAGAGGTTTCTACAGTCGGGTAACTAAAGCTTCTGAAGACGTCACAGTATTACTTTACATAGTAAAGTACAGAAATGAAAGGAAAAGGCACTGGTTATGATTCAATAGCCTCTGGTAACAACTTTAATAAAGTCCGGACTTAGTTGTTTCATCTTGCCTCCATTCGGGGGCTCAATAATATTAAAGTTCTATCTTTAAGCCGACACTGTCAGTTATCCAGTTAACTGTCAGTTAAACCGACACTGTCAGGTATGTATATCAGACATTTAACTAATATTATTATTACACGTTATCGTAAAAATACTACTTATACTATTTATGGAACAAGATATTCCCTACAACCAGGAAAAACAAATAGGATATATTTTATTCCGAAATAACTACATAATCGGAAATAACGCAAGTAAAACTGAGGGGTATAATTTGATATGAGGAATTCTTGGTAAAAACGATGGTTATGCACAGAATGATACCAAAAGTACTCGTACGAGTATTAAGTCATCAACTGGAATAATAGTTATTAAAATAAAGAGCACTTTATGATGTTTATTTGTCGATATTTTCTCACTTAAAATAATTATTTTCATATCGATAATAACTTGTTAATTGACGAAATTAAGTCAGTTATTGCTTTTGTTTCTATTTATTGTGAGTACTCGTATGTATGTATTTACTTGAATAATATATATACATGTCTTTCCGTGGTTGTCCAGTTTTAATTCTGAAGCTTTGCTCCCAATCCGAACCGACAAACAAGTAAAACCAAAATAATGAAAACCGCAACAGAAATCCGTTAGTTTTATTTTTACACCACAAATTGTTAGTCACTAGTTTGATAGCTTTTTGATCACACAAGCGTATTGTATTTATGATTGCTTCAGGCTTAGGTGAGTAATACAGTTTCAGTTTACTGAAACATAGTATTTGCGAGTTATATTGATGGAGACTGAGTTTAGTTTCCTATGGAAATTGAATATCGGTCGTCTGGTTGTAGGTACTTGTGCTAGTTTAGTTTGATACCTGTTAGTTTCCGCGTCCATTACAGAGAGCTTCCCGACACTTCATTGGCCCCGATACGGGCAGAACACAGGGACACACGCTCAATCACTTGTAAACTTACATTTCGGATTTGCGTACGAATATATTGCAACTTCATTAAATTTGTATTCAGTATAGAACTAGTAATGTTATAAGTTTGTATGGATCGGTTTGTGACTATTTCACGAAAATGTCATGAATTGATTTAGATTCCCTTTTTGTCCCAAAATTTCTAGTAATTATTTAGTTAAATATTCATCAAGTTATTCTATATAAAACCAGCAACCGACTATGATTTTATAAATAGAAACAATAAGAAAAATCAACCGACCCTTTTAATCTTTAATAGCTCGTGTTTATAGTTCGGGGCGATGTTTTATTCATTAAAACTTTCACAGAAAAATATACAGTAGGGTTGTGAAAACCCATTTCAATCGAACTGATAAATATTTAAACATTGTGTTTTAATGTTGATTTTTTAATATAAAAATTGAAACATTCGTATTACAGTCCAAATAGTAAAATAAACGATCCAGACATAAAACAAATATTAATATTTTTAGGTTCTATCAATAAATAAGGTGATTTGTACTAACAAATAGGTACTAAATAATGTATGAAATGTTTATTTTTACGTATTTATAAACGCAATCGGTACTGCGAGTATGTCAATTAAATAGCGGGTAATCTGTGCTGCGGAGGGCACGTATGCAATCAGCCCCGGTTGTCGTTAGAACAAACACTCATCAAGTCAAGGAAGACGTGTACGTTTGAACCCTCAATACAGACTCGTAAAAAGACGACTTTATTGGACCCACAACCATACATTTTACACCATTTATAACTCAACTACTGAATTGACTTGGGTGTTTGGTAGAGATGTTCCTTAACACCAGGTGTTGCTATTGCAAGAATACTTTATACTCTTTAATTTTTGAGGAAATAAGGAAACATGTATTCGATTTTTACTGGATAAAGCTTCAATAATGTTATGTATGACTCACCAGTAGTGACTGCATTTTGTTCCGTAGTACTCGTAGTAAAGATAGTCAGGGGATAGTTTCGTCTTTCGGGAATAAATATTATCTCGTCATGAAAGTCGCTCACATCCATATCCGCTTCCGCATTATAAGTAACATTTGGTACATCGTGGTAGTATTCCACCATATTTCCAAGGAAGCAATTGACACTGTTAATGTACATTAAATATATAAAAATGTACATTATTTGTATAAAGATTATTAATTCGTTAATAAGTTGTTTTCTGTTAATTGAGCACAATACGTTTAACCTGCACTAATGAAAGCAAGATAAGAAATGTTAAGTAAATTTGTCCGTGCGATTAGAAACTCATTGTTTATAAACTTGATACTGATAAACTAATAAAAAGAAAGAAATACCCGACTCTTCTTGTTGTTTGTTTTCTACGTAATGACTTTTTACAACGCCATTAAGTATATTTTAGCGCAAACTTTATTTATTTTTCTAATTTCCTGAAAAGACCTTTTGTGATAATGGAAGAACCATTATTTGATGTTCTTTTCTAAGTTAATTGGTTTTAACTACCTAATTAGTTTTAAATTAATTATTTTTGTGTGATATTTTTCGGGAAAATTCATTAATGATCAAAGGGAGTGGACGATATTATTTACATTAGGTGTATAATTAATTAAGCTTTGGTTTTTTTAATTTTATTATAGACGCCGTGCGAAAAAAGAAACAAAGAAATATAATTGCTTTGATAAATGAACCGTTGCTTGTTGAAAATGATATTTTAGCATGTTTTTTCAGCTTTATATTTTCGTTTAATGAAATGTTGTGAATTCGATATCACATTCATTATATTTATCCGTAACAAAAACCTAAACCAATATTACTAATATACCGAGATAAAAATGTTGCCAATTAAAATAATGAGGTTACTAACACAACAACAGATTGCGATCTGATTGGAAATAAAATAACAGAAACATTTATTGTGCAATCTTTGTTTTTTAATATAAATTTTATGATATACGATTAGATATTGCTCTTCGCTGCACTTGTCTCTCCTTGGTCTCCTTTTGAGAACCTCTCATTAGCATAGTCATCTTGACAAATCCTCAAAATATTAAGTTATTAAAATAAAAATGGTTTAATTATTTTAACTTTCTACTAATTATTATTAAGTAATTGTAACAATAGACGAGCAGGAGCACTAATTTAAAAATATTTAATTTCGTCTACGCAACAAGCAATTAACGCACACCTAACTGATTATAAACGCTAATTTATAACAAAGAAAATCGTTCAAAATCTAAAACTATGTTTAAACGTTTTAAAATGGAAACTAGAGCTGCTGAAAATTGGCATGATCTGCATTTACATTCGCCGTTGGCATCGATAATGGAGTCAATTGATTGAGTTGGAGCAAATACTCCATTCAATTGTTCGAAATGAACATTTGCTATGACATGGCGAATCATTTCGTTGGTTACGTTACGTCCAGCGACAACCACATCATGAATGTTTCCCGAATAAAAGCGAATAATCGAGCGTTTTGTAAGCATTGTCCAATTTAGAAGTCTTTCAAAATTGTCGGACACAAACCGAGCATGACACCCCCCCTGCCCCCCTCTCTACCTTTAAATCTCTTTGTAGTCACGGTTCACGGAACTTTTAAACGAAATTAGTGTCAGAGGTCAATATAATGGGACGTTAGCGACAACGCGTCTACACCTCGGTTCTACCTTATCGCCCTTTACAAACTTCATATGCGAGATATGAGTATAAAACGACGATAAAATGTTTTCAGTGTGATGCATCGCTGAAGCCCTTAATTGCATTATGACAAGTTGTATACAGGCGAGGAGGATAATATTAAGCAAGCAAGACTCATGTTCCACATTTTAATTGAATTACAAAACTATGTTAATAGAACCTGGTACACAAGTTTGTTTACTTTAAATGTTCAATTGTTTGGCTTCTTTGTTCAAATATAGTAATTTATTGATTTATAACAGTTTTACCTATTACCTATACCATGGTAACTTAAATAAATGAGAACCATTTGTAATACTTTGAAAAATTCCACGGATTTTCTAGATTTCTCTTTCATACAAATCTTGCCCTGACAATAACGAACAAAACGAAAAAAGAATTATCCAATTAGGTTCAGTGTTTTCTCAAGTTATGGCATTACTCGGGGAAATAGGGATTCATTTTTATGATATTGTGGGCTAGATTCCGAACGTAGTATTATATTTGAAGTATAGTTACATTTAATGAGGGTAATGAACATGCATTATTGAGCTCCGTCTGATGCCCGTTTCATTTTCGATAAACTTTCATTAACAAAATTTATCTCGTTTGCCCGATGTTAAAAGCGAAGAGCAAAATTAATAACTTTCTGTATCGTCGGATTTCAAATTAAATTTCAATCACTATATTGCTTAAACGAGACAATATCACTTGTTTTGTGCAGCAAATAATCAAAAAGTTATTTTTAATTATCTATCAAAAGTCAAAAAGTAACTTTGAAATATTTATACTAAGTCAATATATAGAAATAATTATTTAAAACCCTTATATTCGTAAGTCATTTTAGGTAAATTACTGAACTCAAAACTACTAAACTCGAACAGTCGATCTATATACATATGTATGTAAGTAAGTACAATGTTAATGAAACCTTTTACTGAGAATTAGTTACATAAGTTATACGGATAGATAGTAAAACTTTTTTATTGCTATTTCCTGACATAACGCGTTCAAAAAACCAAACTAACTCGGCAGAGTTATAAGAGGCATATTACACTAGTATAGTATAAATACCCACGCATACTCTACTCGTATATACTTACTAATATTATAAAGAGGAAAGATTTGTTTGTTTGTAATGAATAGGCTCCGAAACTACTGGACCGATTTCAAAAATTCTTTCAATAATGGAAAGCTAATTTATCAGTGCGTAACATAGGCTATATTTTATCCCCGTAATCCCATGGGAACGGGAACTACGCGGGTGAAACCGCGGGGAGCTACTAGTATATCATAAACCTAATGAAATAACCATTATATGATGTATCTTGGGTCCGTCTGTCCGCACGTCACAGCTTATTTCCACATGAGTGGACACTGGACGGAACCATAAAGTGTATTAGCAAAACTGTATTTCAGTCTGAATTGCAATAAGTCATAGGATTCAATTACCGGTTGCATCTCGTACGTTATAACCGTGTAAAATGAACTGACGGTTTATGAAGACTCATTTAGAAATTTACGTGGCGTATTTAATTATCTTTATTGCTGTATGAGAGTTGCGTTGTGTACATGGATCACTTTAAATTTTGGGATGTAAGCCTATGTGTAGTCTTTACTCTTATCGAAATGAGTCTAGCCGTTTTGGGGATTGAAAGGGACATACATTTTATAAGAAATTTTGTTTCTAGCCTAAGTAATGAGCGTGTATTGTACGTGAAATTAATGATAAATGAAATTCCGGTGTACTCGTATTTTCCGAAATCTTCTTTTGGTACTTAAAACAACCAAATACACTTCTAATTTATTTATTTGTATTGACTCCCAATAGATTAGACGAAGATATAGCGACACCGATATACATCTACCTCAAAGTATTGTCAGAATCACGAACGCAAATTGTAATTAATATTTAAGGGTTGTCTTTGTTGTAACGTAACTGAAAATTGGAATTTAGTTAAACAACCGCTTGATTTAATTAAAATGTCTCAGAGAAACCGTGCATTGGTGAAAACCATAGAAACCGGAGATTGAATACTGAATGATTTCTTGCAATGGCGGCGATGCGATGCAAAACTTACACAGAGTTTGTTTTAAGAAACTAATACACCGTCAGCATCTTGTGTTTCAGTTTCCGAAGTAAATCCGAGAGCACCGAACGAGCTAGTTCCTCTGTAAGTGCATAATGGAAGTTTTGAATAATTTATCAGAATATTCAATATGTTCACGTTATACATGGAATTTCGATTATTATGCATTTTCGGGCTTCATACGTACTATAATTGTAACAATTAAGTGGATTCAGCTTTGCATTGGATGTCAATTATGTCCTTCGGAGACTTAAACGACTATTTATCTAATCATAATACTTAAAATTGTATACTAATACTAAATTTAATTAAATAAAGACTTGAATTAGTTTAAAGTAGTTCCATTTCAATGTGTAGAGTTAGCGTAAATCAAAGAAACCAATATCAACACGGGAAGTCAAATATATAAATAGCTAATCATTACTAATTAAGGAGATTTGTTGCTAATTATTTCGTTTATTAATAATACACGACGCGTCTGTTCGTTATTAATAAAAGTGAAATTGGATCAGGATTAATACAACATATCGGGTGATAGTTTCATCCTGTTCACTGAAGCTGTCAATATAATATAATGACGAGACTAATTTGTATGATGTATTGGCGCAATAGGGGTGTATTGACCCCAGTAACGTACAATAATTAATTAATAAATTTTCCTAATATTGATAATCATTTATTGAAATACTAAGTATGTCTGCCCGTCATGATAGTGCTAGGTGTTTTCCCCTGAGCTTTAAATTTCATGAGCGTTATTTTTAAGCCAACATCCCTTTTTGTCGTACTAAAACATCTATAGTTACCGTTAGTTAGAACCCTAGAAATTCTAGCAATGGTTTAACCAAAAAACGTCGCAGCATAGGATATAAATTAGACAGGTCAGATTGCGGAAACTGCGGAAACTAACATGCGAGTGTAACTTTGTTTTTTTGTTAGCGACGCTTTCATATTTGGGTATCGTCAAAAAACGATGGATGTTTTTACAACGAACTTTTGACGGGTTCAGCAGAAATAGGAATTACGCGGATAAAACTGTAGAGCATAGTTAGGTTAAATCTTTTGGAGATATTTGTTTATTGCTAAGAAACGAAAGTATTTATACATTAAACTATACTCGTAAATTTAATAAAAAGGAAAGATATTGTGTATCACTAATAAATACATATTAGCCTGTGTCCCCACAGCAGGACAAATGTATCTCCCTCACTAATAATATTATTACGGAACATTAGTGTGGAGGAATACCATAAGGCACAAAAAAGGTATACTTAAGTAGGTAAGATACACATATTTGAAAACAACTTAGTTCTATTGAAAAAGTTTGAGTAATGGATATGAATCATTGAATTATGGTATGTATATGTCTTCCAACCACAGATCCTTACTAAGTCATACAGCTATCTATGTCTGAACCTATGTTCGGTGCCTACCGGTGCTTACAAAGCCGCAAATTCCACCAGACCCTAATAAACTACACAATACGTGATAGCTATGTAAACTTGTAGAATTACTAATAGGTGTATACACAAACTGTCCGCAGATACATTTGATTGAGCATGTCCAAAGCTAATTAATTGGTCATAATAAGGCTTTGGTGGGAATTCAAATGACCACTCACAATTATTAATGCAATTACATTCGAAGTAAACTTATCTTATACAATAGACTTGATAGATCTATCAAGCATGGACAGAATGTGTACGTTTCGACAAATTTCTTTTCCAAGATATATAAAGGTTTACGTTTTCTTACAAAAATCTTTTTCTCAGGAAATACACCCTTATACAATACAATGTTGCTGGTAAGTCGACCTACATCCGCTGAGAGCAGTTAGTGTTGGTCAAAACAAACTTTTAGTATAGAATACCGAATTGAAAAGTGGACGGATTCCGAGGTATTGTACATTATAGGGTTTTAAGAAAGTGAATATTGACGTAACATAGAAGTTTTTAAAAGTCTTTATTCAAGCCATATATTACAAAAATATCTTCGTTTCAGTGGCCTCCAAATAAGGTAATACAACTCAGGTTCAAAGTTTATGATTCTTATAGAAATACCGTATAAAATGCCTGTTTATAAACTTGCTGAAATCTACCCGCTTACAAGTTTTCAACTAACAAACAAAACCTTGCTTTATACAAAACTTAATCTAAACCGTTTTCGAATTACAATCCCGGTTGAAGTTATTCGATTGTCGACACTATTACATTTTCATAATTCCTACGACGAACGATAATTTGTCAGGCGTATAACGTAAACTAAGATGTATAATGTATTCGTAGTACCTAATTTATATTGAAATTTCGTGTGTTTTACGAATAATTTATGTATTTAATTTAGACAGTGTAATTGTTGTTATTTTTTGGATAAACTAATCGGGACCAATTGCAGATTTTAATGAGTTTCATAAAATACATAGATTTTTTAATCCAATCAGTATTTTTTGTTTAGTACTGACTGCCTGCCGGATCCTTTGAAAACGGTTTTATCTAGAAATTATCTAATGATGAATTAGATGCGAACAAAGTTGCGGATACAGCTAGGTAAGTTAGTGTATTATAAAATTATAAATTGTCATTTATTAAAATATGTATTTCGGTGAAAATTATACTACAAAGGATAATTAGTTCTGCTCCATTAATTACGGTCATTACATGATATAGCAAATTAATATAAGTACTAATAATTAGTCCAGATTTATATTAATCCACTATTATTTTACCTGTCAAATTGCACGTTTAATTACGTTTCATGTACCTGCTAATTACAACAACGGCATCATATTACAAGTTTTCTATAGGCATTATCAGTTACGATATAAAATTCAAAACATGTTGAATTGAATATTGTATTTCTATTTGTTACATGAAACCGCGACTTGTACGCGTGGGTTTCGGAACATTGTTTACAAAACTTCTCGATTTAGCTATAATACAACTATTTATGTGCTGCGGTTTTACCCACGTGCCTGTACCCATCGGAAAATTGACAAATACCTGCCTATTCAATCAAAATACTTTGTCGAATTAATATGGCATTCAATTTGGCGAATGCTAAAATAGACGTTATTTATAAGTTTTAATTTAATTACAAAGTTTTGAGGTTTGGTTTTAAATATAGGATTAAGTATTTTATTTGCATTTAACATAAACATTTTACAATTTTAGTGGCGTTACTCCAAAAATAGTTTAGTGTTTTTTTACAACAAGAAGGCCAGTGTTTTCCCAGTGGTTTAGGCATTGAGTCAGTCAGGTTAAGACATATATTTATTTGTCCGTTATATGTCCTATGTAAGTAATTAGATAATAAACGATTATATTTTGGAGTTACTACCGCCAGGGAGGGCTCTCATCTATAAGGTTCGGTCTAGCGACGCCTTTATTTCCAAGGAAGTCTTTGAAGGAAGGGTGAAATGTTTCACACGTTTGCGGCACCCACGTTTAGGTAACACACGTTTTCGAAAATCGTTGAGATTTTAGTGAGTATGTCTTGCTCTTTTAGCGAGGAGAGCCCCGCATAAACGCCCGGAGTTTGAAGGGGAGAGCCCTCAAAACTCCGGCCGTATGAAGTTCCATGCGTTTTTCAACGTTAAAAAAAGGTTTTGGTGTTACTGACGCGGGTGAAAAAGCAGCTAAATGACGGATTAAACTGCAGAACAATGTGATTGAATTGCTTCCAGGATACGCTATGAGGCAAAAAAATTGTCGACTCTTTGACACCGCGCTATATAAAAACATACTTTTCATCTTATATTAATTAGAGTAATTGACCGCTGCTGCTGCGTTTCACCGCAACTACTATTTATTAATACATTTTTTAAATTAATTAAAATGCATTGTCATTTTTAGTTAAGTATAGAAATGAAAACCATAAAATTAAAACACAACATAAAACTGAAATAAAATATGGAATTGGGAACTATGTGGGTAAACAAAATAAAATTATAGATTTCGATAAAATATTAGACACGTATTTTTTTGTTTTATCAAAGTAATAAAACTGACTTAGTTATAACGCATTAATGTTTAGGAGTGGGGGCTTGTGACGTCAACTGTTGGTGAAAAGTGCAGCAATCTGTGACGTTCCACGAGTTTTCGACGCACTGTATCATCTTAACTATTTGTTTACATGAAAAATAAAAAACGTGTCCAATAATTTTTGGAAACTATAAGGCGGACTAATAAAATTTTATACTGGCACTCCATTTCATATTAATTAAAAAAATCGAAATATTTTTTTAATCTGATTTTAATTGAAATTGATAATGTCGTAAATGTTATTTAATTTTACCTTTTCATTTCAATTACTGTTGAATTGTTCGTCTAATTAATTAAGATCAATTGGATAATAAAAGTAGTAATGATTTTAGGTATATACTTGATTAATTTTTCAGGACTTATAATCACATATAACAATACCACGTCAGTATAATCAAGATTATCACTACATTATTATAAACCAATAAGTCATTCGCCGCGTCTGTCTGTTCGCGTTAAACTGAAAAACTACTGCACCGATTTTGATGCTATTATCACCTAACAATAAAATTCTTGATAAAAGATTTAGTATAATTTTATTTCCGTATTTTTATGCGAAGTGGAACTACGCGAATGAAACCGCGGGGCACTCTAGTTAATAAATATACCGCATATTCATCATAATCCATTGTGTAAATCTAATCACCTTATATGTACACTTACAAATGATATAACGTTACGTTAAACGTAATATCATTTAGAATTATAAAATGTCGCATTTCTGAAAAAAACTCAAATATACAAATACATGTTTTCATTTGAAGAGAGACAATGTAATATAATCAACCTGAGGTTTCGTTAGCCTCAATATGAGAACCGGTGCGTCCCGTTTATATTCCGGGCAGATGTCAAACATTATTACAAAGGCCCATGTTCCCCAATTTCTAACAAAAAATATTATATATTTCACTCGCATACCGTAATATTGACATTATTTTTGGTAACATGTCTCTTATATCCATAATTATACATGTGTCCCTCAAACAAATACATAAATAATAATGTTGTTTTACATAATACATTCAAATTTTTCGTTTTGTTGTACTGAATGGGAAATTATGTTGTCAAGTGTCAAACTGGAGGAAATCTTTTCATTAATACAAGACGCCGCGACGTCTGAATGCTTCACTTGGTATCGAAACTTAATTTCAATTTCATGAGTAAATTATGCAATTTGAATTCAAATGGCTCCCATATCTCGTGTTTCGGTGAGCTCTAGATACGAAACGTGAACGTTGAAACATTTGTGGAGCATACACATACAACAAGTATGTATGTATGAGTGATGGTAATACAGCATCTTTCGCATACCGATACGCAATTCCAATAAATACACGTGAATGTGGGAATATATTGAAGCGCCTGCGTAAATTTCCATCGACAAAAAGTGAACATTGTTTTAGGCACATTCTAATCTCATATCGAATTTACATATTTGTGCGTACTGCGCACAACGGACCCAAATAGCGGGGTCTAATTGCGGAAAACGCCAACCCTTGCCCAACTGTATAATATTTATTTATACCCTTGCAATAATATAAACGCGAAAGTCACATGAAAACTACGGAACCAATTGAAGTATATACTTATATTAAATTTCATAGGTCTATTCTTTAATATCAGGAATAACATCCTACTAATATTATAAAGGCGAAAGTTTGTATGTATGGATGTTTGTTACTCTTTCACGCAAAAACTACTGAATGGATTTTAATGAAACTTTACAATAATCTTGCTTATACATCAGAATAACACATAGGATACTTTTTATCCCAAAATTCCCACGGGAACGGGAACTACGCGGGTGAAGCCGCGGGGCGCTGCTAGTATAGGATACTTTTTATATCAAAATCCCAGGGGATTCGGATTTACGCGGACAAAATTGCGGGTTACGGCTAGTTTTATGCTTATACCGAAATTGGGAAACGGTAGTCGGGACTTGGAAGACTGGATAAAGAGCACGTTATGTAGTGGCGTTGTCATAAATATGCAAAGGAGAGTCCTGCGGCAGGTAGAGGCCCGTTGAAAACTTGGAACATAACCTCTTCTCAATTTATAGTACAGTTCACTCTAATAAACTCACTAAGTGACCTTAGAACGTTTGCTTCACGTCTAAGTAATAAAGTTGTTTTTCGTCTTTCATGTTGTTTTTCATCGCTCTGATTAATTATTAAAATGTATTTTGACGTAATATTAAGACATTTTTTTGTAAATATCTCTCTTAATTTAATTATGAATAAGGAATTTAATCAAAATAACCTTGTTTCGCTTTTCAACAATAAATAGAATACCTGTTGGCTGTATGAAAGGTAATTTTAATATTGTAAAATAATTAAAATGTAATTTGTAATTAATTTACTTATTTTGGCTAAACTCAAGTTTCATTATGGGCTTCAAACAAGCAGTTTTTTATCAAAAACCAGACTTATAAAAGTAGTTGAAATAGTAACAATAAATCATTAAGAAATAAAACAAATTATTAAGACAAACATGTACGTTAGGTATGTACAGTTGTACATGCCTTCAGTCCGTAAAAACTTTTTGAATCTAC
Source organism: Timandra comae (assembly GCA_958496195.1). Classification (NCBI taxonomy): domain Eukaryota; kingdom Metazoa; phylum Arthropoda; class Insecta; order Lepidoptera; family Geometridae; genus Timandra; species Timandra comae. The sequence goes on along the minus strand of OY292353.1, from coordinate 8,117,653 downwards.
CACCTAATCTAATCACAAAACAGACTTCAGTTCAGACTCATTTATGTGGATACTATTTATATAACAAAAACATCAAAACTTAGTATAATTGTAGCCGTGTCTCATACAATCACGTTGGGTAAACCAAGATGGGATCGAAGTTTGAAGACTCGAAACACGACGGTACACAATGGGAATCCTTTCATTTGATTGGCCATCACTGCGTACAACTGGGACTGCTGTTGCTGTTTTATGAAACATTCGGATCCCGGCATCGAACTGGACTAATTCTAATTATAAACTTTATGTACCAATTACTACTATCCATCTATATTACATTATATTCATTTGAGCCAGCGATACGTGCGCGGCTAAATGAATTACTACACATTTCATGCTAATATTATAAATCTGGAACGCACTAATATCAGGAACTACTGATGCGATTTCAATTCATTTACTTACCTTTTGGATAGCTATTTATCGACTATGAAATTCGCTATTCACGCTACGACCAATAGGAGCGTAGGTCACGGTATAAACCGCGGGTCACAACTAGTTCAATATACATATTATGTATTAATTCAAAGCGAGCTGTTTTCCCCCATTAGACCTCTCTAGTTTGGGTCCTTTGTGCGTGCTGCGGTATTCTTTGGTTAGATTTTTGAGGGTACAACCCGTAGCGACTGTTGGTGATGTTAGTACCGCACTAAACGACTCGATCGATTGGACTAAATATTTTTTAAGTACGGATTAATAAAGTTTTAGCTTATATTATTAAATTTATTATTTTAAAGAGAGAATTTAGCGAAGTTTTTTTTTTAAAAAAACCTTATAATTACTGTCTTTTATTTAGTTAGCAACAGAGGGGTGTAAATGCTTATTAGTGGTACATCATCTTATAATTAATACATAGAACGAACACATCTATTTATACGACATAAGCTCATTAGTAAATTCTGTTCTTGAGATAAATAATAAGCTATCAATAGACAGGGTCACGTCCAACGGATGAGCTAATATTTGATACAAATACCTCGCATTGAAACGTTACTTATCTCGAAAAGACATTGGGAGTTCAGAGAAAATCCATATACGAATTATCATAACAAATTATGTAAGGAAAGTAACTGAGACTACGAGTACGAGCATTATGCCTACATATGATAACGATAAGTTATTATTTTAATACCTCTTATCGTTTAGTTTATTTTACAGTAATGTAAACAATACCTTGTAAGAATTCTTATCTTTTTAAGTAAAATAATTGAGTTATTCCTAGTTTTCTCCAACTGGATTATCCAATCCACTTTAAAACACAATTAGGTCATGAAACAAATTGACAATGGTTTCCGAAAAATGGCGTTTGCTTCATTGTAAGCGAGTCGGGGCGTGAAACGGGGTCAGTCATACTTTTTTCATGCAAATTTGACTGTGTATGCATTGGATGTTGAAGCCATTTTGTGGGGAATGGCAATTGAGGCCTCAAAATTCCCTTGTTACATACTGCGTGCTATCTACAGCAACGTAAAACGTTTTGTGAAAATAAAATTGCAGGCCTGATTAATTAGAAATGGACAAATTCATATACAATTCTAATCCCCAATTCCAAAAATGGGTTAGTTTATGAACTTCCCATGAAAAGGGAGGTATTTTCGGTTTGTGTGTCTGTTTGTGACATTGTAGTTCCCAAAACAATGGACCTATTTTAGAGTATTAGGTTTCTTTCAATGCTTTTGAAATTAGTACCTGAAGCTGGTTAATAAAGACATCTAGTTTAAAAGACATAAACTTTATTTATTCTGATTTTAAATAACCAGATTATTATATGAGAACTACTTATTTATTAAGAAATCTCCATAGATACGTGAAGGTACATAACTTCGCACATTGATAACCTATTGACTTGGAATAACAAGTTTCTTTGCATAATTTGTTTATAGTCTGGATTAAAAATAACTATTGTACTATATATAATAAACACAAAACAAATATCTACTTAGGGTTCTGTTCCCAAAAGGTGTCAACTGGCTCTATTTACTTAAGGCTCCTCTGTCTGTCCGCTCTATTAAATAAAAAAATAAGAGAGTCTCTATACATACATTATTAATTTAAAAACTACCCCTAAGAGCATTAAGGATATTGAGAATCCTATATTCATTTTAAATATGAGCGCCAAAGAGATTACAAAGAAGACTTAAGATTTGAAACTAATAACACTAAGTAATTATACGAATAGGACAAACTTTACATTCCTGGATGTGCCTTCTTTCCGCTAACACTTTGTGAATGTACCACCGATCCGGAAATTACCTCAGCATCTAACTTGAACATCTGAATAATTGTCTAGTTTAGAAATAAGTTGTACGGAGTGTGCGAGTTCGATTCACACTTGGCCAGGTTCTCATTAACACATATTAATATCTCCGCATACGAAGACATTAATCTTCACAAACGTACGTACAAACAACTTGGTCTTGCAAATAGTAAAACAATTTCATTTATTTTCAAAAGAAATCTTTTATTAAAATGGCACTTAACGATCTAAAAAGACATTTACCCTTTGAAAATACCAGCATTTTTATAAAAGAAACAAACGGACTACGGATTGCAAATGCAAACAGTAGGATACTAAGTTTTACGATGCACCGTCACGTCCGACTGAGCTCTTTAATAACAAGAGTAAAATACCTATAGGTACTATCGCAGAAAACTTGGAATCAATTTAGAGATTTGATTTAAACTCTGTCTCCGTAATTAAACAGGATCTGCAATAACTAGAGAGGAAATTGAAAAATGTAAATAAACGTGTAGCGCCGTCCGCGGCCTGTCACGGGCGCTTCGCATCACCGCTCGTCGCGCTCGACAAGAAAACCACTTTAAGGAAAAAATCTCTCTTTAGGAAATTGATATCATAGCGGTGTCTTTGCCTCGAACACTCTCAGACATCTTTGATACTGTTTGAGTGGCTTTAACGTTTAAAGAAATGAGATTGTTTTAAATTCGTGGGTGCTTCATGTTGTTTTTAATTTTCTTTACGTCAGACTACGTGTGATGGATTATATATAATCTTTGTATGTGGACAGTTTCCTATTAAAACTTTCCAGATTGTTTCTTTTCTGGGTGCTATGACATTTTCGGTTGTGCTGCGATACTTTTAAGGTCTCTAACTACCCGTAACGACTGTCGATGACGTTAATACGATAATGGGATTCGATACTTAACGTATCCTCCTAAGCATGGAAACGTTCATTAAATTAAAAACCACTTTGGTAACGCCCACCTATTACTTTTATGACGGTGTCACAAGTTGCTGAACCGTGCACATCGCAAGCAATCCGCGATCAGCAGTGCTTCAACATTGATGGATCTTGGATGATATACGAGAGAAAGAAGTGAATGTTAAGATGATGGCAGAATGGAACAGAAAATAGCATTATTTTGTCCCCACTAAGTAGTAACCGGTACAAAGATAATGACGGATGTTTTTTTTATTCAAAATAGGTCACAAAATCAAGTAAACGAGTGCGCTATCACATGCATTTTTTTACTGTTTGCATACATCGGGGAACCACGTTTCAAGTTATGAACGTTGCTTGCAATGCATTAACCAAAAGGAAGACAGCGGTATATTTATGTTGGGAAATGTCGTGGAAAATAAACTGTATGATTTAAAACGGGCAATGAGGAACATGCCTCGACTGTTACCTTGGTTTACATTAGTAATTTTGTGCAATTCCTTTGGCAAATATAAGATGTTTGAGCAAGTCGTTATCTTTAAAACTTGTAACTTCTTTTACATAACTTCATCGATGTAAAATTAATATGGAAGAAATATCAGTATTTCAAAATATTTTATTTACTCTTATACCAAAAGATTTGTATCAAAATTCTGATCGAAAGAAATTGAATCACGAAATAAATTGTTTTCTTGATGTCTGTAAAAATATTATTGGAAAATATTTACACTTTGATCTTTTGTTTAACGTCACAGAAAAGGAACATCGCATGAGGAAAGCCGGCGCTTACAAGGGGCTTTGCGCCATATTTAGTCAATTCCACTCAATTTAATATGTGGCAAACGAAAATATTAGTTACAAATGTAACGTATTCAAACCTTAAATACATTAAGTCAAACGTTACCGTTTAATGTATTTAAATTCTTTATCAATAGAAAATATGAAGCGGAAAATGTGAATAAGTTTGGTATTGGCATTTAATTTGATTTCTTCGTGTAGTTTGCGCTCCGTATGTGAAGTACGGAAAAAGTATCTACATAAGTTTAGTTCGGAACGTAAATTGTGGCCATTGTTGTGTAATCAAGGCTTTATTGTCCGCCTGAATAATAGTGGTAGAAATGTTAAATTGTTCGAAAAATATAGCGGTTTTAAAAAAGAATAGCAGCGTTATGTGCGTGAAATATTCAATTTTTACCCGGAGAGTGTTATTGGATTACGTACGGGCTACCGAGACTGGTAGTGACAACCAAGTGTTCACATAGAGAGCTCAATTTTACTATAAACGTTTGGCATTCGTTTACTAAACGACTTTTATTGTGCAGTCGAACATCAATCTCAACCAATATTATAAAGCTGAAGAGATTGATTTTTCTGTTTGTTCAAACGCGCTTATCTCTGGAGTTACCAGTCAGATTTCATAAATTCTTTTTGTTTTCTTTTCTTTGCCTTTTTATTGAGGAAGTTTATAAGCTCTCTAAAGGATTATGGGGGTAAAACTGTGTGTCCATGTGTGTGGTAAATCTAGTATAAAAAGATATTTTTTGTAGACTTTAAATTTTGGCATATTTTATAGCCAAAACCACAAGATGGTACGCGTTATTTTATACAAACAAACAAATTATCAGATCCCACGCTTGCCCGCAATATATCCAGCGCAGTACATCGTGCAATCATCTTAACATCAGCGTGTAAATCCTATTAGCCTGCCATGAATGTTTAAAGAGATAGACCTTGGCGAAGTTAATGCATAGCTTACCAGCGGGCACACGGTGCGACAACGATCCGAAAACCGACCCCATTTAACGGACAAAAGAGACTAATAACAGATATCTTGTTCAAATATTACCCTTATAATGAAGCAATTAAGATCATTTCTGTTGTTACTAAAAATCTATAAGTCAAGCCTTGTTTATACTGTGAGCTGGCAGCTTTTGTTGTCCTTATAAATGAGGGTTTACAAGAATATTCTGATAGCAAATGTAAGTAACAACTGAATTGAATCTCCGGTGTGCCGTTGCGTATCACACATCACACTTCAAATCTGTGTAGATAAATTTATTTCCAATGTAATACAGGAAATCCCTATTTCCTACGGCGCGCCCAGAACTACAAGGTGGAGCGATAGAAATAGGATTGGTAACAAGAACTAATACAAACTACAGGTATTTTATTAAAAGGAACGTAATACCTATGCCTGTGAGATTTATTTTTATAATAACAAATCATTCGGTTATTAGATATGCTGATAAGAAATTTATATTAATATCATGCGTCTGAGTCGAGATATTATAAAATCAATTATTTCAAGAAAAATAGGTAAGTATAGGTAAACTTTTAAAACAAAAATCAAAAATATAGTCAAAATCGTTAGTGATGTTTCATATATAAATAAAAGAAAATTCTAATACACGGTTTGTTCCTTTTCAGTAAATATTGTCCCAAGTAACAAATGCGACAACCGAGCAAGTTTGTACCTATTATTTGTTCAAGTATCTAATTAAATCTTGCACCTGTATTCAGATATTCACGGTGACGAAATAAGAGCCAACGACATAAACCAAAAACACAAATTAAAACCACTCAGAGAGTCACAGGAGCTCAACCAATTAAACATTTCCGTTTTTAATTGGGTAACTAGAACTACTTACAAAAACAAATACTATTTATTGTACATATTTTAATAGAAACAATTATTTTATTTCAATTACGGCAGTTAATAAAAAAGTCCAACTTACTATTAAACATTAATCTATTGAATAAAAATCAATTGCCACAATTACGTTCATGCACAGCTTCTTCTATTTAGCTAATTATTTTTTGTTGTGTTTATAACTACAAGGTACGAGTCAAAAAAAGGAAAATTGCCCCCGTGCGAGGTCGTGGGTGGAAGACACATGTTGATATTGTTTTTAAATAAAATTAATGCGATATGAATACTAATGCTAGTTACTTTGAGTAATTATTTGACTTTACGACGACTGAACGGTTTGAAAATGGTTAAGTATTTATGAATTGTGTTACAGAATAAGCGTAACTCGTAAACTAATTGGTCGATTTCGATGCAGTTTTTATTGGTTTAATCTCTATCATGTCTCTTGATAAAGAGTTCGTAGCTACCATTGATTTTGTTTTGTCAGGATACTTGACATAAAAACTAACCCTTTAGGACAGATTAGTTTTTAATGTAAAAGCGTTGATTGCGATCTCTCCTATAGTATATTGTTACTCGTGTTTCCTATTAAAGTTTGACTCCAAACATGTTATAACAATTCCGTCAAATGCAGTGAGTTGTTAAGCCAAAATGATAAAAAAAACAATTGCAGGATGCTCGGCTGGGAAATTGATTGACCAGTTAAAATCAGTTGATACCGAGCGCAGTACGAGTACTGATATGGATCAAATAAGAGACAAAATGCACATGAATGTACATGGGAATAGATGTAAATACAAGAGACAATTATTTTCACCATCGTTGGTAAGTAGAATAATAAATCAACTAATTTCTAAATATGAATTTGGCCATAAACAAATTATGTTTTTCAGCTGATACATTTCTTCTTTGTTCGAAAAATGTTAAGTGTTTGCGGAGGCGTAAGTACATCATTGCTGTAAAATTGATATGTTTAAATTGATCTTAAAAAAAATATAGTTATTAAAGTATTTCGTAACTTCTTTGATGTTCATACTTCTTTTCTCCTAAAAGTTTTGTATAAACTGAACAAATGAATCCGAATTTACACCTGGCTGGCAAGAAGTAGTGGCCAAATAAGATACGGCACCCCAACCTCCGTCCTCAATACTTCTTTTGAAATGTACATTTTATTTAAAAAATAAAAACATACGAAATGAGTTTTTACAAAACAAGTCTTTCACTTTTTCGTTTCTTTAATGTTTATCATTGGATAGATTTAAGAAAATAGAGGCAGTGAAGATTGCTTTTAAATATGGAAAATTTGGTACAAATTCTTAGAAATTATTTAGATAATGTTGACGTAAACAGTGCGTGGCCCGACATGCCCTGTCAGTTTTTTATTTAATAATCGTAATTGTTGTATGATTCTATACTGCTTCCTTTGTGAGACAAAGACCTGTCTCACTGATGATATGTATTTATACAGCTAGATGAAATAAGCGTAATCATCTATTGCTTAGACAATAACTTACTTTGAGAGAGAAAAAACTAGCACTAAATGGACATGGCATGTCAAAAAATTCCAAAAAAATAATTAAAATTGTATATTTTCTATTTTTCTAACATGCATATAGGTTATACCTCTACGATATTACCTTTCTTCTTATAATAGCAAGAAATGACAAATAGTTCAAAGAGCTACAAGTCTCAATATATTTATTAATTTATACAAAAATGTAGGCACGGACGGTAAGACAACAATAGTACTTAATATCTCTGTAAACAACATCGAGTCCCACTAAACTAACTTCAAAGACATAATTAGATGGAAAACAAATATTTTTGATTCGAAAATAACTAAAGTAAATTGTATTACGAGCGAATAAGGTTGAAATTGTATTTGTAGTACGAGTGTTTGAAACACAACTAGGTTTTAATAACAATGTAAAGATATTTCGCTTTTAGTTTGGAATAATATCTGGTACACACCATTACATTAAACTGTCTATTAATTGTTACTACAAGCATAACAATAAACACATCTTTACCGGGTCTTCGGCATAATCCTATAATGGGGTAACAAAAAAACCATAATTCTGCTCGCAGCTGCTTTCACGGTTTTAAATGTACCCCTGTCCTACGATAGTAGTCGTTGGCAGGCTGCGAAGGATAAAACTTGGAAATGTTTGGGGAAGACTTTTGCTCAGCAATGGAAAGATATGGGTTGTCTATAAACCTGCGTTTAGATTATAAGACAAAGTATTTCGTCGAAAATACACTGCTGGACTTCTTTAAGATGATATTGTTAGTACGACAACCGTAACCAAGACGGCTTAATGTACCATCCGAAGCACGGAAACGCTCATGAAATTAAAATCCATTTGACTAACAGTGACCCATCATTGTTAATGATAAATCATTAATTGTATTACGACATCCAATCCACTGAGGTTACCCTGCCAGGGGTGTAAGAGATATCCGAACCGATGTGTGGTTATTTGTGTATTCTACCTACACCCGCTTCACATTTGTTTTATTCACGTACGAACATTATTTCGTCATTTGATACGTACATTATTGATCAAACTCGTAAAGAAATCTAAAGCTTAAAAATGTATGCCATTTATAAGAGAATATATACGATTCTTTTAGTATTCTTCGAGTCTTGTAACTAGAACAAAATAGAGCTGTATATTGAAAACAAATGAAAAATACATTGCATACCTCAAACATTTCGGATGGTTACAGAATCAATATAAAGGAAACAGCATTTAAAATGATAGTTTTTCTAACTCACCCCAGCGTTTGAACAATTCAATAAGGGATTCCAATAAAGTATACCTATTCGAAGCATGCGAGTGCACAGTCGCATACATTTCATAAAAATAAGCAAGACTCAAACGTGTGACCTAAGCCCCTTATGCGGTTTTGCTTGGGGTATTACCGCTTTACAAAGATAAAAGGAAGAATACCAACAGTATTATGGGAACTTTACTGTCCTCGTATCTAAACTAAACCTGCGATCGGTCGCCTAGACTATAATCAGGTTGAAATAGGTTGGGATTATGGAAACTGGACGACTAAATATGGTTAAAATAACTACACGCAGCAATAAGTTTAATATTAATCGTTTAAACAGAACTATAAACAGTACTTTTTTTCTTCGTTTAAACAGACATGGTTTTTCGGAAAAGAAAAACTGCTTCACTCACAAAGTTTGAGCATGTTCTTAACTATGGAGTATTTTTTTTCTAATTATAACAAGAATGCATGTGGGAATTTTCACATTTGCATTTGTGACCAATGTATAAATGAACACTGTCGAAAGTACATACAAGTCTTATTTTCCTAAACTCTTCGTAAAAAATTAAATAAATAAATAAAAGATAGCATTCACGAATAATGTAACTCTTAATTGGTGTATATTTTTAAATCTAAATTGACTAACCATCCTCTATGTGTCAGATTTTTAATTCTACGTATTGTTTATCTCAAAATAATCCCTTTATATGTACATACAAAGTCACAAAGCCACTACTCATAAGATTATATTAATACTCGTGGACCTATTCAAACAATGTCCTGAGACAATACATTCGTTTATATGAGTTCTTATCATTGTAATAAATATATTAATACTATTCTCATAAGGACGTTGATACAATTGCGAAAAGCTTCGAAAATTCAACGAAGAAAATTCGAATATTTCGAAGTTTGAACCAGAGATGCACAAATTGCTTGATTGCATATGAGTGCATCGTTCTAAATTCATAGATAGACTAGCTGTGCCCCGCGGTTTCACACGCGTAGTTCCCGTTCCCGTTCCCGAAGGAATTTCGGGATAAAAAGTATCCTATGTCCTTTTCCTGGTTCTTATCTACCTCCCCACCAATTTTCAGCCAAATCGGTCCAGCCGTTCTTGAGTTATAAGTGGCGTAACTAACACGACTTTCTTTTATATATATATATAGATATAACTCTTTATTGCCTTATTATACTTATTATTATAAAGATACTTCTAATTACAAATAAAGAACGAATTATTTCACTAATGGAACAATAAGAGAGTAACATAAGCCATGATGTACATTATTTTTCTGCCGAAAAACAAATAAAATTTCGACACAGCGTGCATCCTACATACGGGTAATAAAACTAGTTAGGAGTCATCTGGTTCAGATAAATGACAGTGGGGTTAAACGATTGATTAATATTAACTTAGGCAATACATTCACATTCTATTAAGTTGAATATACGTTTGGTACTAAGCTTAAGTTTGATTTAATGTAGGATATCGATTATTCTATGTTTGCGTTAAGACTTGGGGATATAGAAGCCACATGCCACAGGAAGAGCAATGTTTAGGCAACGCAAACATGTTTACACGAAGTTATGGTACGAGTATATTGGTATTTATATTGTCCGCCCATTCAAGCTAAAATCGATTAAAACTTTTTTAATTTGCCGCCATCTTAATCAGAACCAAAAAAAAATCAGTAATAAAGATATGGAAAGTTAATTTAATTAACACATGTATGTGACTCGGAATAATAATTGTAATTGAAATACGCGAAATAGCTGCGAGGTACAATATTATTAAAAATCGAAGTGCAAGGCGTAATGAGTGTGAATTAAAACAAACCGACCAAAAATAAATATCAGAAACTCGAGGCGCGTTTACTATTGCATTTATGCAATTACCAAAGCAAATAAACGTCAATACATTTTACATATTTTTAACCCACGGGGAAAACCAATTAATGCAGATTCTCATAACAAATTTTCATTTATTGAAACGACCGCTCGATAATCCTGGTTCGTTTTCGCCTGTCCGGTGGACCGCTAGTTTCAACACCCACGGGCCAAGAATATCGACATATTACTGCAAGTTATTTTATGCTTGAGTATCACGACACGACACGACACTGCCAACGGGATTAATCCGTTAAGGACCAACATGAGGCAAACTACATAGTTTGTGTGCACTAGGTTTATGAATAGAGTACTCCACCCTAAATTGATAGAGTGAAATAATCCCTCGGGAACTGTCTCTTAATGGAGCACTTTTAATCAATTCAAATAAGCTTAACGGACGGTTTCCAGTGCTTTAATTATACCTAACTGAATATTATGTTACTTTATTGTGCTTATTAATCAAAAATATTCAAATTTGATGTAGATCTAGGTATGTAAGTACATACTCGTATATAACAAAGAAGTCTTGCCTTATTTGAAAGTGATTTGAAGGTGTCGAGTTCTTTGATAAACGATATTATTAAGTATATACCTACCTTAATTTTTTATTAACTATGTTTTTTCAAAGTGGAAGACCATGTATGGTTGCTGGTAAAGCAATGGAGGGACGCGGACTTGTGATGATGATGTATCAATATTTAAATAACAATAACAATCTAATAATTGTTATTATCGAACCCTACCAGTAACAATAATAAAAGTCTTGAGAACTTCGTGTGTTTTTGATGTTGTTACTCCTTATTATTGATATTTTATTCAATAGTTCTTAAGATTACTTTGTACATCAAAACAAAATCAAGAATCGTATCAGGCGGTATTAAATCTAATTTGTAGTTATTTGTTGACATTCTGAATACATTGTAACTTTTATAATAAAATTTCCATCCACATTAAATCAGAAAGTCACTTCAACATTTAAGATTATATTCAAAGTCTTATCCAAACAATATCCTAAAATAATACATAATTTTTTTATGTAGGAACAAGAAAATACTATTACATGTATAATGTAACGAATGTATATTTCAATATTTACTCTATTCGTGAAAATCTGTAATTGGCTAACTGTTGTTATCTTTGTAACTATAGCTGTTGGTTTTCCTCAGTATAAATAAATAAATAAATTTCCTTTGTCCTTGTTACTGCTCTGATACTTGCGTATAAAATAACTTAATTAATGAAATCAAGTGTAGGTATGTTCCCACTTAATACGAAGCCTGCTATAGCTTACAATCAATCAGTAAAGTAGCAATCATATAAAATATTAAACATAGCGTGCAATGAACATTTTAAGTAAGCTATTGATGTTTGACATGAAGATATCAACACTACCTGAAATGCTACACAATTATAACTATATCGTAAGTGAGAGACTTGGAATGTAGTAATTTAGCTTTAAAGAAATTCAGCACGTGTCTTTTATTTTGGTTTGATTCATGAGTCCCGTCGTATCTTGCGAAAGCGTGAAAAGGCGAGGCGATTATGTTTCTAGAGGGCACCGAGCGTAGTTTCGCTTGAGGAAAATAATATCTATGCGGAGCATTTATTTTAATTGCAATGTCTACACTACACGTCTTCACAATTCGTACCTACCTAGTGCGAGTTTATCCGCAACCAACGTGTCGGTGGAACCAACTTATTTTAATTTACGTTTTCTTCTTTTCTTAATACTCATAATTATGAGCAATTATGTTCCCGACTGCAATAATCATGGAATTAAAACCAGTGATTCTTATTTACCCGGTCCTAGTGCTTGATATCATAACATTCATAACAGAATAATATCCGTGAATGCGGTTAAGCCACCGCATGTGGACTCGAGAGTTTCGCAAAAACAGTCAACAGAACAATTTTAATTAAAATTTAAGTTAACGTAATAATAGTTAATGTTTGCTATTTAAATATTTGTTATAAAAGAGAGCATAACTCATTATAAACTATATCAATATTAAAAGGAACACGGGTACATATAACCTTTGAATAATTTTACACGTATATCGATGTCTTAAACTACGAGTATGAATACAAAGAAGACGAAGGGGTGCGTCTGGTAAACAGAACATCGCAAAATATAATATAGTAAGTCTATTATCTTCGTCAACCGCAGCCGGGTAATAGCATCAGATAATTACATGGAAGTAATTGCAGGTGACATAATAATAAACAATAGACGTAGACCATCCTTTACAATGACGGTAATGGAATATCTTATGAACAAGTTAGACAGTTGACGGGCCATTTAATAGCTTTCCGAGTTTGTAATAAAGGTGCATATCGATTGACGAGTACCTTATATTTAATTCCACACGTCCCTCAAACGGCGTCCCCCTGGACACGCGTCAAATTCGTATGACATTGTAATTCAGTTCACAAAGTGAACTGGAAACTATTCAAAGCTATTACGTGATAATTTAGCTGATTTCCATTTGATCGCGCTGTCACTCGGTTTGGGTGATTGCGGTCAAATATCATGTCAATATCTTGTAAATATATTGCAATATATGGTATACCATTGGCGGTATACCACAAATTTACGACTCAATTCTATAGTATTGACGATATCTAATCTCTAAATCAGATCACGTTATCTTACTTCAGGATTAAGAAGCCTTTCTTATTTTCAGTTGATAATAAATTGTACTTTCATTTTTAACTAATCAAATAATCCAGTTGAAAAATTTAAAAGACATTTTACAAACAAGTCATTTTTAAACCAACAAACATGAGAATTTACGTAAATGTTTAAAACAGTCGTCCCTCCCTTATCAGGGACCATTTGCACGGCGGGCGTTAAATAATGCAATTGAGACAGACAAGAGTCAGCAATTTGAAATGAGTTTGGACTTATATGTGGCGCGTGCACTTGCATTCATTACTTGTTTATCTCATACTAGAACCAAAATAAACATTAAAAAATTCGAGAATTCGCTGCGAATTTCAAGCAGCAAGGGAGTAATTAACGAACATATTTAATTACAGTCCATGTATGATGGGAATGCACTCTGATAAAATATAGGCAAGGCAGGCCTTGTTAGCCAACACGCTAACTTCATTTGCACGGCAAAATTTGATTTAAGTTTGCGCCTTGTTCCTGATTACAGACTGAACAAGAGCATTTCACTTAAATAGAAAGGAAATTATGTACAATAGTTTGTAATTATTTGAAATTGAGTTGCTTCTTTTCAAGGTAAACACATTTATTTTTAACTTAATAAAAGAAAAACATTATATATTTGTTATTCTTGACGCAGTAGAATCTAAATTACTTTTAATAACACTTTAAGAAGTGTAGGCAAAAATTAATTGGCGTGAAGGTCAAGAAAACATCAATTTGTGTTATTAATTGACCTGTCACTAACGCGCTCCTGCCTCTGAATATGTAGGAAATGGACAAACTGAACTGAGTAAAAAGTTAAGGGTACTCCCGAGTCGTGGGTTGTTGAATTTTCTTTTCAACATTTGCATAGCGAATTTTATTTGTTTTATTAAGAGCACTCCAACCATAATGCGCTCTACAGTAATGCGAAACTGATACAAAAGGTTGCCCGCTGACTTAATATTTATTAACTCAATACGGGCCTATTTCACCAACTTCAAGTAACGTTCCGAGTACATACTCACATGTTTTGTCTTTGTCACTTGATATAAAGTAAGAAAGAGACAAAACTAACTTTACTTGGGAGTAACTTTACTTGAAGGTCGTGAAATAGGCCCTAAGCTTTTTATTTAATAGACCACACGCCTTTAAAATATAGGAACAAATGGTAGTATACAATTCTTGTTTTATATAAAGGTTGTTGCATTTGGTTCAAAGAAAACTAAATACATACCTAAATATATCTATTCAAAACATATTACGAGTATAAGCCCCGATGCGGTTTATCTCGCTCTCATCCTAATGTAAACACTGAGGATAGGTTTAAGTTAAATTATATTTCAGTTTTCATGTTATGTTATGTAGTACCTAGTACTCATTATTATATTGTGGTAGCTCATTCCGCCAAAACTGGAGGAACTTCAATATAATTGTTTTAGGTACTTTACTTACATTCATTGTTTTTTTTTTTAACAGTTATAATTGGTATATTTAATATGGGTTATTTAATTGCCTGCAATAAAGATTTTATTTATTTATTTATATTTATTATTTATAATAATTTATTATAGTCTAGGATCCGGCTGCAGGATTACTGCGCTCATATGTTTTTTGCTGAAAACCATTTTTTTATGTATATTTACATTTAGGAGAATATAAATTTACCAGGTTGCCTAGCAAAATTATAGTATCTCGTAATATTATATTTTAACTGAGTTTATAGTCACCCGAAAAAGTAATACACAAACATAAGGTTACTAAGGTTTTTCTAAAATTGCCCAAAAAGTAAATATAATTATGTAGATGATATTTTCTAGCCACATACGCCGTAATATTTTCAATATCCGAACCAATGACGCGTGGTATAGTTGATCTCATTAAAGAACCACGAACCTCTCCGATAATAAGACTAATGTAATACTTTTTAAGCATATATAAAATATCGAAAACAAGATGCCCTTATTTCAAAATACTGTAAAAATAAACATATTATATTATAGGTATACTTTCACATATTGTATTGCATTCTACAGTAACATTTAACAAGACCATAACGCAAAATTTGCGAAAGTGATTCTTATAATTTGATCTTTGCTCTATAGAAGTATGAATCAGTGTAATATTTTTTATATGGTAGGTACATACAAAGAGTGGAGACAGTTCGTTCACCTGATACAAGAGTCCCGTCCCGCCATCGCGCCATCGCCACTCCATACAAATAACTAGCTACCTTTATGTCTCTCTGCATGTGTTAGTTCGTTATACCCTAGATTGTTACTACAACTTATCAAAATAATAAAATAATATATTCTACGCATATAGACTAACCCCCTTATTCATAAAAATACACACATCAAAAGTGTCTAGGGATCAACATATATTTTTGCAATAACTTTTCTCCTGATTGATATTAATTAAAATTTTCTTTAAGGATTCATCAAATAAAGTGTTTTCGTTTGTCACAGTAACGATAAACCAAGTCACCTTTGCATTAATAAAGAAATTTGCCATTTTCCTAATAAAGGGATTTTTGACATTTGAACCACTAACATTAAAGTTCGAAAAAAAGACTGAAATAACAGTTTTCTTTAAAATTTTATTGGGTTACTTAAACAATTAATAATCCGTGTTTCTACCGCGAACACTAACAACACAAGAACATCGGTTTGGCATACTCAAAATGAGTTCATCCAAATCACGCTGTGGAATGGCCGCCCATGTTCGTTGCAACAACAAAAAAAGGTCTTCTTGCGACTGGATACCCTCCATATTCGGCAGAGCTCTTCTCTGTAGCATATCCCATGCATGCTCAATCGGGTTCAAGTCTGGCGACTGAGCAGGCCAGGGCAGGACATTGATGTTAGCTGCGGCGAGAGTCTGTCTTACAACTCTTGCGGTGTGCGGTCGTGCATTATCATGCATTAACTGAAATAAGGGACCGATTTGCACTTGTAGAGGAACGATGACGTCTGATACAATCGTCTCAGCATAAATTTGAGCGTTGAGGTTGCCTCTGATCCAAATCAACTCAGTTCTTCCGCCGATCCAAATACCCGCCCATACCATGATGGTTCCACCACTATAAGGATGAACTTCCTGGCAGGATTTTAATCGCTGTTGGCGTCCAGGGGTTCTCCAGTGTCGTATACGTCTTGTATCCGGTCTCATACCAAAACGAGACTCATCAGAAAAGCACACGAAACGCCATTGTTCTTCTGCCCAATTTCTGTGTTCAAGAGCCCATTGATATCGAATCCTACGATTGTGCATTGCTATAGGTGGTACCCGTAGCGGTCTTCGGGAATGAAGGTTCACTTCATGCAAGCGGTTTCTGACTGTTTGGTCGCTAATTAAGTTCCCTGAAGAGTGATGAAGCCGCACGGCTAACATCATGGCGGTTATTGTTGGAGCTCTTCGAGTTAAGATTTGAATTTATCGGTCTTGTCTCCGTGTGGTGCAGCGATACCGTCCTCCATGGCGCTCAGCCACGGTACCAGTGCTTCGGTAACGTGTCCAAAGTCGACTGATAACACTCTGACTTGTATTCAGAGCTAAAGCCACAGTACGTTGCCGGGAACCAGCTTCTATCATTCCCACGGCTCTGAGCATTTCTTCCCTGCTTAAATGACGTCGCCGCTCCATAATAACGTTGGTTTTAATCAGTAGTAGGGAAACAGTAGCACTAATAATGTCTTCAATGCGTTGTATGTTTTTATAGGGAAAATATTGACAGCTGATTTTCATCTTTTACTCGAATTTGATTCACAGTTCCTGATTCAAATTATGAAATGCACCAAAAAGGATCCATATAAATTTATAAAATCATAAATTTATTACAAAGCCACATCTCAATCTCAAGAAATCCGCATAAAAATGCTTGATCCCTAGACACTTTTGATGTGTGTATAATAAACATATTTTAGTCAAAATATGTTTTGTCACTTTTACAAATGATAGATGCTGTGACAGGCGCAAAACACTTTTTAACTAAAATAGGTATATGAAATGTTTATTAATAAAGCGGTTAATAAATTCCACAGACGGTGGTAATATGTAATATATTCAACGATAAAAAATAATTTATATTTTTTACAATATGCTGTTAATATTTTATTTGGCTCTGGAAAAACTTTTCCAATTTAAGGTAAAAATAATAAAAATATGTTTCCTCACTTTTGCTGCTTTGATAATTAAGTATTTTATTTGGTTCATACACCCTTGCCCTGGTTAAGTAATTTTAAGTATGAAAGAAAAGACAATACATATTATTGTTTATTAATTTCTAGGCTTGGAGCCACCAACTAAAATTCATAATGTTATGTTTAAAGTAGCATAAGTTAGTTCTTCTAGAGACATGTATTTCCACTTATCACGGCATGCAAATCATTTAGATAAAACTGTTTTCAATTTCAACTTAAAAATAAGTACTATCAATAAATATATATAAGTATATTATCAATATTTACTTAGTTACAAATAACGTCTTACTAATCTACGATGGACGTGTCACATTATTTTTTATTTTTTATTTTAAACTTACAGGAAAACTAACAGCTAAGATACAAATTAATATAAGTAACTATGCTATTGAGGGCTAATTAAAAGTTTTCACAAACATAAGGTGAAGTATAATTAAAATTAAAAGAACGTTAAGTACACACTACAAAAATATCAAACAAGTTAAATTATTGTAAGATAAGTAAATCTACAGCTACACACATTACATTATGGATCGTTGAAGAAGCGATCATTGAGTATTTTCTTCAGTTTTGAAGAGGAAGTATTAAATAAGTCAAGGTCTAAATCATTAGCTATTTTGTTGTAACACCTGCTTGCCCTTAAGAGGTAACTGTTCTGTCTATAATTGCAACGCACGGATGGGACATATAGAAGATTATGTTTCCTTAGTGAGACCACCGGGGTGCGCAGTCCTATTTGTCCGAGCAGTTCTGGACAATCGATTGTGCCGTTGGCGATATTAAGAAGAAACGATAAATCGGCTGCACGTCTCCTTTCATACAGGGGTAACAAGTGAAACTGCTTGCAACGAGAGATATAGTCCGGTAGGTACTTTTTAGCTCGGTATTGTAAGTAACGGAGAAAGCGTTTTTGAATGCCTTCGATGCGATTGATGTAAACAGCGTAGCAGGGATTCCATATCTGGGATGCGTATTCCAAGTGACTACGGACATAAGCGCAGTAGAGAATTTTAATTGTTTTAATTGAGTTAAAGCCCGAGGATATACGCATCACGAATCCGAGAGCTTTAGATGCTTTGTTTATTATGGCATTTATATGGCTATCAAATAACAGCTTGGAATCAAACGTCACACCCAAGTCCCTAATAGAGTTCACTCTAGATACCGGCAAATCTTTGATAAAATAGTTATATAAGAGTGGTTGGGGTTTCCGAGTAAATGAGCAAACATAGCACTTGGATACGTTTAAGTCCAACCTATTATCGGAGCAATATTTTTGGAACCTGAGTAGATCATTCTGTAGACACAATGCATCCGCAGTTGTTCGTATGGGACTAATTATTTTCATATCGTCTGCAAAAAGCAAGACTTTGCTATTTCGAAAACAGGTTGGGATATCGAAAATAAACAAAATAAAAAGCAGAGGTCCCAAGATTGATCCCTGAGGGACTCCTGAAGGTATGAATAAGGTAGACGAAGTAAAGCCATTAAGGACCACTGTTTGACACCTATTTTCGACGTATGATGAAAACCACCTAAACAAATTACCTCGGATACCGATACGCTGGAGTTTTAGTAGCAAGAGACTGTGATCAATTCGATCAAAGCACTTGCTGTAGTCGGTATAGATTATGTCAACTTGGGATGGTTCCGACATTACTCTGGATAAATACTCGCTACACAATACGAGATTTGAAGCAGTGGATCTACCCCGCAGGAACCCATGCTGCTCATCGCTGAATGTTTGCTTTAATGAAAAGTACATTTGCTTATAGACAATTTTTTCAAGTATCTTAGCGAAAACGCATAACTTTGAGATGGGTCTATAATTTTCAATGACATCTTTAGGTCCCTTTTTGTGAACAGGCGTGATAAATGCAGACTTCCATAAGCTGGGAACAACACCCTCTTGCAGCGAACGCCTATAAAGAAGAGTTAAGGGAGTAGTGAGACTTCTTGCACAGCTCCGAATGAAAGAAGGTGGTATGTCGTCAGGTCCCGCAGATTTATTAATGTCTAGGGATTTGAATAAGTTAAAAACCTCGGTGTCAATTATATCAATGTTAGTTAAATCAGCAATAGTATGAGATAGCATTTCATTATGGGATAACGTGGAACCTGCGTTGTAAGACGTAGAATTTAAAAAGGTGGAGTAATCACTAAGTTAAGTACCTAGGCGACCGAGTTTATTTTGGATTTATTATTTGTCAATTTAGATAAGGATTTGCTCTTTAAGGTTATCTTTATATTTTTGTTTGCAATATAACATTCAAAAATAAATACTTATGTATAAAATATAAAAAAGATACCAAATAATACTGGCTCTTTGCCTTTACTATAGGTAGTTATGCCCGATAGTATAGGTAATGATGGTTTAAAATTACTATTTTAACTATAACTATTAATATTACTAATTGATAATACTATGCATAGGCCAATCATGTCAAAGTACTTTCCAAACCATCGACAATTTGCATATAAATGACCCCCGCGATCTATTTTATTAATGCACGAATTTGTCTATTGACAAAGGCACAATAACTTCATTAATTTAAATGCAGTCAAAGGGTAAAACAGGTAATATTTAGTGTACCGCGCGACTACGGTACGTAGTCCATTATCGTATCGTATGAACGTAGTTTATAACTACGTAACAAAGAGGGCTTTTACCGCCGCTAACGCTCACCGAGAGTTCAGCGAGCAGCCAAGAGTGTCTCAAATCAAATATTATCCCATTTTGCGAACACTTACATGACACTCCGTTAAAAGCACCAAGGTTTATCAATGGAAAAACAAATCTTTTCATTTCAAAATTCATCAACTTTTTATTTCATCCCGACGTTCCATCAGTCCAGCTTTTGAAACGAACATGAAACACTATCAAATGGAAATTGATAAAGCTCAAAGCTAAGTATATAAAAAAGTCTTTCAGACTGAATGTTTTAAAATAAAAACGAGTATGAATATCGATCAAATCGTTTGCAGTTACAATATTGGTTCATTATTGTTTCTTAAATAATGTTATTCTTATCTTTAGTTAAATTTAAAGTAAGTACTTCATTTTATTAAAAACGTTTATCCGAAATACAATATTGATGTTTCCATTTAACATTTCTGCTCGATGGAGTAGCTTCGTAATAGTATGATATTATGCGATTGATGCAATGCAATGCAATTTAACTGAGTTACCGTCACAACTGATACGTATTTTCATTGAGGACCGAGACGGGCGCTCACTCAACCGCGAAACACTATTCTATTATTACTATAGAGCACGTGACACTAAATACAGCCTTTTACTTTTAATTGGCGAGAGTCGAGGAGAATTCAAACTCATTAACACGGAAGAATTAAAGCAAATCGATATCAACATTGGTCCGGCGAATTAAGTAATTACGCGAATAAAATTGTGCAAAGTTGGCTATTGTTGCTAGTGGAGTTGTTCATTTTTAATCCCCGGTGTAAAATGCGGGTATTACCTATAAGCTTACTGTGTAAACTATGTGTCTATGTTCAATGGAATGGACCAATTTTAAAACAATAAAATACATCTCGGTCATAATCCTACTAATATTATAAATGCGAAAGTTTGTATGTATGGATGTTTGTTCCTCTTTCACGCAAAAACTACTGAATGGATTTTAATGAAATTTGGTACAGATGTTCCTCATACCTAGGAATAACACATAGGATACTTTTTATCCCAAAATTCCCACGGGATAAGGTTTCACGCGGGTAAAACCGCGGGGCACAGCTAGTGATCTATATAGAATGTTCTCAACTTCAAGAAATATCTCATAGTGTATTTTTATACATATATTTTAAAATCGTTATACTAGATATATATTGACAAAAAGAAATTGTACCAATATATCTTATAGTACATGGCTACATCTAATATGCAATTATAGATCCCATTGGACGTGGTAAACGTCTTGGTCTGAGATCAGGATTACTGCCAACCCGAGTTGTGTGCAGGGCTATCCTTTGAGAGCGTTGAGCCTTTAAAGGAAAGCTCTTAAAGGCTTATGGGCAAAGTCTTAACATATTTGATGTTGCATAATGGTGCAACATCACGTATTAATTAAACCCTTACACAGAAGGTCACTTTTTAATTGTATACTAAGACGTTAGTATCGTTTTAGTTGGTAATTATTCTAAGTATAACTATAGAAATCAGGTTTTTCATTAAAAATATACTAATATCACCTGACCCAGCTTCACACGGGTTCAATTTTTAATGGATTTTATTTGACACAACCCTCTTTATAGTCAAACACAACAACAAAAGAATTATCCAATTTAGTCCAATCGTTCTCGAGTTATTGCGTGTCCAAGGGGGATAAGGATTCATTTTTATATACCTAGGTGTAAGAAGCAGAAAATACGCGAATGAGCAAACTTTTGAACCACACTCGGTGGAAGGCGATCGTCGGAAGTGTGATACCCACAAAGGCATCGCCACCCCACACGCAAAGAATTTGAAATTTCTCCCATACATATCTACATTTAAAATTGCATTCCAGGCCGTTTAAAACATGCAAGTATGTGGGTATCTTAGAATCTGAGCCCTGCTTCTCACTCATATATTGCTAAACGTGACTGCATCCAGAGTCTGCATTTAATCCTTACAATAAAATCTTAAATTATTAAGTTACGCTTTTAGTACGAGTAAGTCTTTGAAATATACTATAAGTCTAAACTAAGAAGCTTTTATTTTTTAAAGAATATCTTATTAGGTATTCTTTACGTAAGTACTAAGCAATACACGAGCATACATTTATTTAATCTGAAATATATAAAAGAAAAATCGTTATTTTCGTCTGTCTGTTTCGCCGTTAAACTTCATCTGAACCACGCAACGGATTTCGATGCGGTTTTCACATATGAAAAGAGCGATTACAAGGAGCTTTGTGTATTCTACACTATTAAATGTGTAATATTTTCATAAAGTACTTGTCAAGTACATGTATAATAATATAATAATAACGCTCGTGAATATGGTTCTTAAAAACTTATAGCAGAATAAATATCGATCTAGTTTGATTTTTCTGAGAAAATTCACAGCACACACACCTTGGGACCATATTACAAATATCAACGCGGGTATAACAACGGGATACAGTTACTATATAATATAAACAGACCCCAATTTTTTTTTAAACATAACGATTTTTTTTAAACATAACATAATCATTCACTACATCATCTCATTATAGCAACTGACCCCTAACTAAGCTCGAAGCTTGTATCTAGGGTATCAGAAACTACACACACTCATTCACACACGAGACAAACATTTATGGTTCTCACTCATTCATCCCACACGGGAATCGAACCCGCAACCTTATGAATGGCAGTCCGGCATCCAGGTCGTGAAAATTTACATTCGACAAACTTCATGTCTAGTTAATTAAACCGCGTGATTGCCAGTGCCATTATGGCAAGCTTCGTCACGACTGCATTGTACTTACGAGTATTCTTACTCAAAGCTAGCAAAGTCTTCATGTTTCATACGTAACAGTCTCTTATTTAAATATACAATGGACTTCATGCTTCAAAAAGTAGCTTTGTTATATTTAATTAACAGTTAGGATTTTAACTGAATCGTAATGATAAATTGAAGCAAATGTGTACAGTGTTTTCATATAATTTTGAGATAAAAAGTATCTTACGAGTTATTCCTGGTTATAGGAAACTTGTGACATCTAATTCAGTTGTTACGAGAGCATAAATTCATCCATCTACATATCCATTCAAAATATCGCGGTTATAATATTAGGATATTAGGAAAATTCGGATACGAACCTTCCTCTTGAATAACTCTATGATTTGATATAAGCCGCATTAAAATCCGTTGCGTAGTTTACAAGCGACGAACGGGGGAAGCGACTACGTTTTACCATGCAAAGATAATTCCCATATCTCACTCATCTTCATTTACCTATGTTATACACATGAGCGATCTTTAGAACCATATCATCTGTATGAGATCTTGCCACCTCAGTTAATTTTGTTCCGCAAACGAGACAGCCGACGATAACTTACTGATAGATCGCGTTAAACTAAAGCTTTCCCTATAATAATATTATATTGACATGCGATATTGCGTTCATTTTATACCTAGAGATGCTAAATTTATATTCATACTAATATTATAAAGCTGGAGAGTTTGCTTGAACTCGCTAATAACGCGTAAATTTTTAGTATTGGGTTGCCCATTTATCGAGAAAGGCAAGGAGAGAACGTGATTAAAAATTATTACCATGCGACCAACAAAAGGAATATTACGTGGCATACCGCGGGACACAGCTAGTTATTGTGTTTACTTAATTCTATTCATAAACTTTGAAAACATTCAATCGAAGTTTCCCCAAACAGGTTTCTATAGATGGGCAATTTAATCAGATTTGGTCGAACAACAATATTCAGTATGAACATATTAAACATCAATACGTTTTTATACAGCAATACGTATTAATAAATACATACAACCATTTCAATAAATGTACAAAGGTTAATCTTATAGATCAGTGACTTTTTCAAATAGTCTTTGAATGTACCGAAATACGAGTATGAATATCACGGACAATAAAATACAATACCATACACTAACAAAAATACACGACAATACTAAATGGATACAATAAATATATTACCTTTTTCTTTGATATTAATAATAGTCACGATTTTGACAGGTTTCACCTGCGTACACATACCTATTATAATTGACTCACACCTCGTCCATATAAGGAAATATTGTGTCGAATCAAGTGCGCTTAAGTAGGCGTGTGGGTCGATATATAAATGATTCCACATAGGTAATTTGGTGTAACCGATCTACATAATCATTCATGTAGATTCTAGTCATCCTTAATTATTAATGTACTATTACGCACTAAGACGGGTATTTAAAGGTCAATAACAGAATAGAATGATAAGGTCGGGATTTGTGTATCTACCCAAGTACTTGCATTACAAACTGGAAAATCATACTGTAGTGACAATGAAGTATTAAAAAATAGAGCGTCTTGCTCATGCACCAACATCGCGTGTCTCGAAAACAACGTAAATACTAGATAGGTTACACCGCGCTGCTTACCTATTGTCGAGAGACAGATGAATATACATCTTTATATTTATTGTTACGAAGGCTAGCATCGCGACACTGGTTAGTGTGTAACTAAGGGCTATGTCGGTAATTAACTCCTTTTTATACTGCCACTTCAGAGCGTCAGAAGCGTCTCTATAGTTTATTATACATAATGTAACATGTGCGTAGCATGCATAATGTAACGA
This sequence comes from Timandra comae, assembly GCA_958496195.1. Taxonomy (NCBI): domain Eukaryota; kingdom Metazoa; phylum Arthropoda; class Insecta; order Lepidoptera; family Geometridae; genus Timandra; species Timandra comae. Next base: position 8,092,954 of record OY292353.1, on the reverse strand, counting down.
GGCTAATTCGATATCGATTAATATGTTGTAAATTTTCACAATAAATTTTTAAATGTGGGTGGTAACTCAAAAATGTTCATTTCGATCATTACAAAAGCGAACACTTTTCAATTACATATTAAGCCGAGGAAGTTCCGCAAAATTCAGAATCGACCTCGCTTAGATTCAATAGTAAATAATCAAATATTATTAATTTTGTATAAATAAAAATATATGTTATAGTTTAATAATCCAGCTTTTTGATAAAACGGCTGGAAACACGAATTAAACAACTTCGCTCGATCATAAAATATTTTGAAATAGTCCAATTTTTCAAATTTTGCGATCGTAATTTCCATTTCATCTGGATAATATTAAACTTATATTCGTAAAAATTGCGTCAAATTATAGACAATGACATTTAGAATATAAAAAAACCGAAAAATATCTAAAATTAATAATATAATCTAACAATAAAATAATATTTCAATTTATATAACCACGCGGCGAGTGAGTTCCTCCGCAGTCCGCCGTTTGGCGTCAAGAAGGTAGGACCTGTGTGATTTTTGCCGGCTCGCTGCGTAAAAATACGCGTGTTTCGTGTTTATTAGTTAGGTTTGTACTTTCAGTGTAAATATTTTTGTTAGTATTGTTTAATTAGTGGATTGTGTTGTAAAATAATTATTGGACATGGCAAATAAAACAAATATAGTGAAAAGGAAATCAAAATTAAAAATTTTACGTAACACAAAAAGAATAAGGTAAGTTTATTTATTTCTTGTTATATTAGCAACAATGTAAGATAAAGTTGGTCCCGCCATTATGATTTTTCATTATGAATTCAATATTACAAACTGACACTCCAATTTTATTTATATATATATAGATAATATATATAATGGACTAGGTCGAGATGACTATTGACAAAGAGCCACAGTATAACGTGTGCGAGGTATGAGTGTAGTAGGTAAAAAACGACCTAATATCATCCAGTAGCGTAAAGGTCGCTATGCCGGACTGCACATGAGAGGGTCCCGGGTTCAATTCCCGGTACAGTCAACATTTGTGAGATGAGCATATTGGTTGGCTGTAGTCGTTGTATTACAACATGTAAGTATATAAATAAAATATGTTATGTATGTCAATGTCTATATATATTGATATATATAATTATGTCAATATTTCAATATCTGTATGTGTTAGTACCCATAAGCTTTTTGGGGATAACTAATGGTGGTTAAATATGTCCTGATATTTATTTTTTACTAGCTGTGCCCCGCGGTTTCACCCGCGTGGTTCCCGTTCCCGTGGGAATACGGGGATAAAATATAGCCTATGTTATTCAGGGTGAATGTAGCTTTCTAATGGTGAAAGAATTATTGAAATCGGTTCAGTAGTTTCGGAGCCTATTCGTTACATACAAACAAACAAACAAACAAACAAATCTTTCCTCTTTATAATATTAGTATAGATTATCACTAACTATGCTAGAAAGGTATACAAAGATACGATACCTAATAAATATTTTTTTATAGTTCTTCAATACCAAGATCTGAAAATGGTCGTTATAAGAAAACATACGCAAATGGAAGGTATGTATGTGATTTCTATTATACAACAGTGCCTTGTGGTTTCACACAAATAGTTCCCGTAGGAATTCCGGGATAATATGTAGCCTATGTCAAGTTAAGTCTATAATGGAAAACGAAATTGTTCCATTAGTTTCGAAGCCTATTCATTACCATCAAACAAAAAATCCTTCCTCTTTGACAAAAAAGTTGCACCAGTTAGATCATCTGTGTATATATTTTTTTATTTGATCGAGCGGTGTAGTTGGTATTGGCCCTGGCTGCTATGACGAAGGTTACGGGTTCGATTCCCGCTTAAGACAAACAGATGTGCCCCAATATTATTTATTTAATTTAATTGTGTAAAATAGTGCAAATCTCCGTTGCTGAGTGCAGTTGTATGTCGTAGATAACGGACCTACCTGGAAGCCATAACGAAAGTAAAAAAAGACGAAACTGTACAAATAAACACAAAATTAATTCAATTGACAATCACCTAACTAAAACTATCTCTTTTTACAGCGAAGCTGTACTGTCGAGGAACCACAGGTTAAAATAAACACAAGTGAAGACCGTATTGTAACTCCTGCGAATTTAAATAATACTAAGTAAGTAATAATAACTTTGAGGGTATTTCATTTAAAATCCCGTAAAAATCAGTCACGCCATTTCAGAAATTAGCCGAAACAAACAAACAGACAGACAGACAAAAAATATTTTGGTGTGTCTACCGTATCCTACTATCCTACTAATATTATAAAGCCGAATGTTTGTATGTGTGGATGTATGGATGTTTGTTCCTCTTTCACGCTGAAACTACTGAATGGATTTTAATGAAATTTGGTACAGATGTTCCTCATACATAGGAATAACACATAGGATACTTTTTATTATTTTTATCCCAAAATTCCCATGGGATAAGGTTCCACGCGGGTAAAACCGCGGGGCACAGCTAGTAATATTATAAATGTGAAAGTTTGTGAGTTTGGATGTTTGTTACTCTTTCATGCAAAAACTACTGTATCGATTTTGATTAAATTTGGTACAAATATTCCTTACAACTAGGAATAACACATGGGATACTTTGTATCCCAAAATTCCCATGGGATTGTGTATATGTAATCGTATGTTTTATTGTAACTTTTTGTAGTCGCAAATCGTACCAATAGATGGCGCTGTTACTTAATTTTTAACACACGATGGTGAATTGTGCCGAGATTGTATGATATTGATACTACGAGCTACGCATCCTCGCGGGAGCGGGTACTACGCGGGTAAAACCGCGGGGCGCTGCTAACTGCTAGTATACTATATTCCTAAGCATGTAGTAAGCAGCGGTTATTTCAATATTACAAACTGACACTCCAATTTTATTTATATATATAGTTTTTTTTTTGTATTATTAAGAAAACAAACAGACTTTTATTTGAACCACATTTTGCCTGAAATTGTGGATTCAAGGCAAATTCGTGGTATGCCTCTAAGGGACATTACATTATCGCAAAATAAATAAATAGCTAATTGGCATTATTGGTTTTATTTTATTCCTTTATTAAATATTTTCAGAATGTTATTGTTGTATGTTATTATCGTATATGGGAATGGGAACTACGTGAGTGAGGCGCAGGTAATAATATTTATTATTTAGATTTAAAGATTTACTTATAGGAATAAGATTTTAATATATTGAATTTCCGACTGAATGGGCCCAGCCTTAGCAGTAACTAAAGTAGGTAGGAGTTTCACTATATAACATAAACAGAGTAATAAATAACAACATTATTATTCTCTCCATCATCTCATAACATTAACTGACCCCTAATTAAGTTTGTGACTTGTATCTAGGGTATCAGAAACTACCCATACACTCATTCACACACACATCCACACGTTCACACAAATATTCACCCCGCGCGGGAATCGAACCCGCAACCTTACGGATGGCAGTCCGGCACGGTGACCATTCTGCCATCGAGGTCGTCAATAAAAGTAGCGAAAAATAAATTAAATAAATAAATAAAATATAGTACCTACTAATAATATAGGTAGATAATATATTTGTACATATTTTATGTTTTTACTATATAAGTAGGTAGATACTAATGTGCACGAAAGGTTTTAATAAGGTAGTAGTGTTTTTTTATTTAGGTCACGAAAAAGTCGATTCTAATACATATTGATATCTTTCAATATTAATAGTCCTACTGCGTGATCGGCTCTACTGTGGCTTTACTGAGTCGCGAGGTCGCCGACCGGACCGCGCGAGTTACGTATTTGCGCGCGCTATCTGTGTCGTAAATGAATACGCTACACGCAGCTAGCGCGGGGTCTGAGGTAGCTTAAAATACCTAAAGTTGTGGAAGCTCGTCGCCTTAACATTTAGCTGTTGCACAGCGAACTATTACCAACTGTAATTAATGCTCTACAATTGAACACCAAATTACATTTTCATACAAACGCTCAGTGAATACCCGCCCCTACAATAATACATGTATACGTTGGCTAATTTGTCCTTCTGTTATGCCAATTGTCATTCATCTGGCCTAATTAGTCCGTATTAACTTGACAGTTGTGTTTACGCATAGTTTCGACAGTAGTTAGTATAGGCCCGACAACATCACCGATAAACCGGCCTCTTACCAAATGTACCGACTCGCTTGACAAGTTACTACGTCAACCGGCGGCGGCGCCCGCGACTACCTTGAAGGTCGAACGAATCTCACCTACTCACTTTGTAACCTAGGCATTGACTGCAATTGAACTTCAAATAATGTATTGTGCAGTAATTCATTCATGAATCATCTTGCTTATTAAACCGTACGAAGAACGTCAGCTAACAAGCAAACTTGACATTGTAAGAAATCTAATAGTATTATGTAGTAATCAGGTACCGTTATACACGAATTCTTGTCGTTTATATAAGAAGCGGCAAGAACCTTTATTCCCATTTGCCCCCTCTAGGCTTGCCACCGGGGTGGTGGATGCCACTAATTAGGTGGCGTTTACCACCCCGGTGGTCGATGGCACTAAATAGGTGGTGTTCACCACCCCGGTGGTCGATGGCACTTAATTAGTTTCATCTGCCCCCTTCACAGTTATTAGTACGGAGGTTTATTCTCATATTGTATAGGACATTACCAATAAATAAAAAAATAATAAATTAAACAATATATTTTAGTTTCTCTGTTTCTTTATTGGATAAAATCACAGTTTTATTACACTAACATAAGTGATGGACGTAAGATATTTTCACAAAATTGAATCAGTGAAAAATATTTTAATATCATTTTCAATAGCTATAGTCACAAGTTTTAATCACGGAATAATTTACTATTTTGACACCGTTTTTAAAATATTTTGTTTCGTATTAAAATTTCTTTAACATTGACTAACGAAGCGTCTTCTTCAATTTTATTAAAAAAATGCATAATATTTGGATTTTTTTCCCATAGATTTGTTTAGCTTGTTGTGCCAACCTTCCAAAAAATTGTTGGTACGGTGGCGTTGGCCGTACACTGGAACTTCGACCTCTTCAGATTCATAACAGGATATTTTTGTCAACTTTGCTGTCTTATTTCGATGACTATATAATAAAGATTTGATGTTATTGAATTGTTATCTAATTACTAATCTAGTTCAGAAATACAATAAACGTTGTTATAATGACTCGCAATTATTAATTATTTTGCATAGGCTTAGGTACTTATTTTATAAACAGTTGGTAAGACATAACACCAATGTAGAAAGAAAAATAAGTTAAAACAAAATTTTGTTAAAAATTGATGTACAAAATCATAATAAATATTTTTGTTTTGTCATGCGCTCTACTATTATCGTCAAGAGCGTAATACCGAAGTACCTATTTTGTGCATTGCAGTATTTTTCCATAGTTTTCGCTCACATTTACAACAGAAGACGATATGAAGACACAGGAACAATGCAATGTTGTACGACTCCACCCCTATGTGCGAGTGAGACCCCCTTTGTACGAGGGAGAACGCAGTATAGTTACACATTACATTACTTGTCACTCCGTTCGCCTGTTTGTGTTTAATTTTAATGTGTGCGTTTATTTGTTTGCAATAGATAATCCGAAACTGCTTGGTGCAAATTCAAACATTATTTATACATTGAAATAAAACTGAAACGTCAGAAATGTAAAACAAAATACAACCACGACAAAAATCCGTTTAAGTGTTTTATTTCAATGTGTAGTGTTCGTGTAAATCAAAGATATCATTATTTATACACTAATATGGCAGAACCACAAGCTAGTGGAAGTTCCCCAGAGCTTAATACGATTTTTTATATTAATAAAAATAATGGTAAAGTGCTGTTACGTGCGGGACATCAATATATTATTAAAAAACAATACAAAACCACTGGTCTCGTGATATGGGAGTGCTCAGGCAGAAGAAAAAATAAGTGTCGCGGTGTTTTAAGAATTAAGGTAAGTAGTTTTTTAGTACACTTACTGTCTGTGTCACCACATCCGAATATGTTCCCATATAATTATTTAGCAGATAATTTCAAACAAATTCTGTTTCATTTTTAAATTTATTCAACAGTTAGTAACTGTTCAGATGTTGTGAAACAGGCTCTTAATAAGTTTGTTAATCTAGTTTTAGTGCCAGGGGCCGTAGGCAAAGTAACATTATCGTTGCCGAAGTTAGATACGATAACTAAGTTCAATAAGAATAAGTTTTTTATAAAAAGTTTTTTATATAGCTAGATTTTATTGCATTGTCACGACATATACATATGCCTGCAAAATTTCCAATAAAAGCTTGTAAATAAATGTAAAGGATTGACATGTCAATCTACCACCACATTGTATATTGTACCACTCTAAAGATAGACATATAATATAATTTAAAATCAACCTGACAAAACATGAGAAAACAATATTATTTTGTTAGGTTCAAGCTTAAATTCACTTTATTTTAATAATTTTAAAGTTGACTTTTGAGTGCCTTAAAAAGCTGCGCGAGGATTAATGCAGTCTGTCTGCGGTGATCCTAAGGCAACCGTGTATCGTTGGTGAAACGAACACAATAATACGTAATACCTAATAAATAATGTGTAGAAAGTTAGTGTACTAAAGAATATTCACATATGTGTTTTTCTTTTTATAGGGAGAAAATATTGTCGGTGAGAAGCACCACGACTGTACACCAGATTTCGCAAAAAATGAAAGTGCAATATTAATGCAAAGAATAAAAGAGAAGATAACAGAACCAACCTTTCCCGCCGTGCCATCTACTTACAACAAGGCAATAGCAAAGATGAGTAATTCCGACGTGAGTAATATTATTAAATTTCCTCAATTCAATAACATCAAATCATCATTATATAGGTATCGAAATAAGACAGCAAAATTGACAAAAATATCCTGTTATGAAGCTAAAGATGTCGAAGTCCCAGATAGATACGAAGAATTCTTGTTGGCCGACTACAAACATGAAGGTGTCCGTATAATTATATTCTGCTCCAAAAAATCCAGAGAGTTAATTAAAAAGGTCAAGGATTTCTTTAGTGATGGTACATTTAAAAGTTGCCCATCATGTTTTAAACAGTTGTATGTAATTCATGGAGATTTGGGGAGCGATAGAGACGCTACTAACATCGTGCCGTTGATGTATTGTCTCATGAATAAAATGACATATAAAGCCTACGTCACTCTATTTGAATTAATAAAAACGCAGATTCCTGAGTGGGAACCAATAAACTTCAAAACAGACTTTGAAAATGCTGCGATTAAAGCAATAAAAAAATTATTTCCAAATACAACAATTGCCGGCTGTTATTACCATTATAATAAAAGTATTTGGAAAAAAGCAAAAGAGCTTGGACTGACACAATGCGAAAAAATAAAAAGACGTGAAATAGAACTGAGCGCAGTACTACCATTATTGCCTCGCAATGAACTATTAAATGGATGGAAATATATAACGCGTCACGATATTGAGGACCCTCAGTTACTGAAATTCAGGTCTTATATGGAAAAACAGTGGACCAAATCTGATTCGTTAGAAATTTTGTCAGTGTATGGCCAACGCCACCGTACCAACAATTTTTTGGAAGGTTGGCACAACAAGCTAAACAAAGCTATGGGAAAAAAGAATCCAAATATTATGCATTTTTTAAATATAATTGAAGAAGATGCTTCGTTAGTCAATGTTAAAGAAATTTTAATACGAAACAAAATATTTAAAAAACGGTGTCAAAATTCTATATCCAATGACGAATTCATTCAGGACGCTCAATTAGCGTTATTAGATGGACAATTAACAGTAGGCCACTTTTTGGAAATGGTGCGTACATAAATAAATATAACTTTTCTTGAATTTGTTCTTAGATTAACTTACAACTGTGACATATTATTATTTCTAATTGGGTAGATTATTCTAATTTTAATTATATTGTGATTAAAACTGTGATCTTAGTAGATAATTGAAAACCACTTTTTAAAAATCTTGGTTAGATTTGCAGTGTTACGTTATTACGAAAACACTTACTTATAATTTTTTACGTATAAAAGCTAGTCGATTATTGTAAATGATTCTGTGATTAATTATATTGCAATTAAAACTGTGATCTTAGTAGATAATTGAAAACCACTTTTAAAAATCTTGGTTAGGTTTTCAGTGTTACGTTATTATGAAAACACTTACTTATAATGTTTTACGTATAAAAACTAGTCGATTATTGTAAATGATTCTGTGATTAAAAAGTGTGACTATTGAAAATGATATTAAAATATTTTTCACTGATTCAATTTTGTGAAAATATCTTACGTCCATCACTTATGTTAGTGTAATAAAACTGTGATTTTATCCAATAAAGAAACAGAGAAACTAAAATATATTGTTTAATTTATTATTTTTTTATTTATTGGTAATGTCCTATACAATATGAGAATAAACCTCCGTACTAATAACTGTGAAGGGGGCAGATGAAACTAATTAAGTGCCATCGACCACCGGGGTGGTGAACACCACCTATTTAGTGCCATCGACCACCGGGGTGGTAAACGCCACCTAATTAGTGGCATCCACCACCCCGGTGGCAAGCCTAGAGGGGGCAAATGGGAATAAAGGGGCAAGAATGGAAGTAAGGGGTTAGAGAACTTTATTTAGTAAATTAAAATGATAAATAAAACATTTAAAAATGATCATTTGGAAAGAATTACTAAGCTAATACCTTAACTTCAACCCGTAATGAGGAAATATCACACCGTAAACATGCTCTATTCGGTTTGTAACGACGTTTCTTTGAATTGGATTTTGTGGTAACTCAAAATAAAAAATACTTAGAAGTAGCATTTCCGAGCTGCGACTCGGAGCTGAATGCACATTGAATCCAGACAATTTAACCACTTGAGATTTTCGAATCCTCGCTATGCTCGCTCCGCTCACGTTATCCGCTTTGTGAACACGTCTACATATGGAATATGTTTCAACCACGTTTCGACTATTGCAGAGCCACAATACAATGTGAACAGTTGCTTGTCATGTCAAGTATTGGTCCCTTTCGATCCATCCCATCGGTCAGTCTCGGCCACCTGGAATGTGCTCAAAATGTTGGCTTAGTTTTATTTCAAAGGAATGTGTTTTTGTTAGCCAATGAATAGTTTTTTTTTTATAGAATTAGGGCGCGGTCAGTTTACCTTACCTTGCTTATAACTGTACTGTTTAGAGTAGAACCTACCTGTTAAGAAGTAAGTAATTTGAATTATGATTATTGTAACATTATTTTTGAACGTGCTAAAATCAGCAATAACTAATTACTGCGATTAGAATTTTGTTTTTGATGGTGATAATGCTCTGGACCAACGAGAGTGAAATTTCGTGTCACGCTATAAGAATATACACATACAAAATGTCTTGTTTATAAATGGACCACAGAAACTATATATTCATAAGATGGAATGCTGGGTGATTTATTATTTTTATGCTTCCAATATGTTGAACTTTCTGTCTCAAGGTCGGAATGAAATGGACAACGACGTGAATGATTCGACGCGCTGCAAATAAAATGAACATCAAAATTGTACGAACGTACGTATTTTCATATCTGCCGTCTACCAAGACATGTTCGAAACTCCAGGGTCAGTATAAACGTATAATTATTTTAAGTACTACTAGATCTTGACGTATGGTAGAGTTAGTACTCTACCTGCAGCGGAATTTATTATTTTGATACACCGATGTCAATAAACATATTTATGTGTATAGAGTTCGTGTAAATCAAATAAAAATGACTTTATCTCAATCGTTTCTATTTATTGTTTATATGCACTTAACAAACAAATGTCTTCATATGATATAACATTTTTTTAATCACAGCTACATAGGACACTCTATCCGATCACTCGGCAAACAAACAAAAGCCGATCTATTCGCTTCAGGGCTATGATAACACACACAGATACACAAGTTAAACCTACAAATAACACCCCTTTTGCGCCAGGAGTAAAAAGCAGATTAGCAAACCATCGGGTGATCTAAAAATGCAAAAAGTTGTATCAAAGGCTCCATAGCATAGCACCAGATTTGTAAAACGACGTATAAAGCAAAATGTAACAGTCGTGTTTTGATAATCCATAGAGTATTTATCCGCAAACTCTTTTAGTTTTTTACAATTTCAATACGGTAAAGTATAAATATTGTAAACTTATATAGTTTGTTTGTTTGATTCAACGCGCTGATCTCAGGTACTACGAGTTCGGATTGAAAAAAATGTTTATGTTATGTCGGCCATTTATCGAGAAAAGTTATCAATAAACAAAGGTTATATTATATAAAATCACGCTACGACCTATAGGAGTGAAGTATTAGAAATGAACATGCACAGTTAATAAACCATAATAATCAATGTACGCGTATAATAATTGATGTTGATATGCAAATACATATTGAAAAGCAATAATATAGATGTTAACCGCATTCGTGAACAAAGAAATGATTAACACGATTATCGTGATTGACGTTTGCACAAGGCCAAATTTAATTAACAGTTAATTAAAAATCGACAATCAACATCAGCTCGTAAAACGTTGACTTTGTACAAAAAGGTTATTGTTACAAACGTTTGTTAAAAAAATAATTAAGGCAATAAAAGGTGCGAAAGAAAACCAATTTAATGATTTGCTTAGAAAAGGGTTACAATAATTCTTTAAAAATACTTTTGTTTGTAAGAGTTATCATTTAAGTATGTTATTATTGATTTCTATTTTTACTAGACATTTCATTATGTCTGTTAGATGTTCTCGAAAGAGATATTTTTATTATAGATCCGTATGGTTCTTACTTCATTAAATAAATTAATAACTACTATCCAAGATGTCGACTCGTTCTCCCCCCTAAAATTGAAGACAGCGGGGGGTGTCTGATTGACTGAGATCTCGATCTCAGTATAGCAACATTTGATCTTCATATTGCTGCATTTACCAAAACAAACTTTATTTTAGGTACCAATTAAGTTTTGTTTTCCTAAATTATACCGCACCATAATAATTTTGAGTCATTAGAAGTAAACGTACGTATGTGTGATTTATAGGAATGATAAGTATGACAATTTACGTATGTACGTACAGTCGTACACACATACCATTTTTATACCAACAACGAGAACTCGCAGAGGGTTGTCATTGTCAACAAAATATTGTACGGAACAAACAAACACATTTCACATTAATTCTTCAAATGCAACAATAACACAGTAGACATTATAATATTTAAAACGATAAATGAAATAATTGTAACAGTAACATGGTTAGAAAATAAAAATAATTTAATAAAATTACGAAAACGGTGCGATGTCCTCAAAAATCTAATTTTCGTTGTAGACTAGAATACCGCGCCCGACGAAACTCTCGAAACGAAATAGCAACGAAAATTCAATTAAAACTGATTTTTATTTATTTTAACCAAGTGAGTTAGGGCGTCGATTTCTGTTCGTTATGGCTCTGATCGCGGCTCCGTGTGCGCAAGACACGTACCAAAAACAAACTTCGTTATAACTGTCCAGTTTACTTTTACCCAAATAAAGCAGTCATTGATATTCAGTTTTCAGAAGCCTGCACTATACCGAACCTGGAAATAACGATATTTTTCCGTCGAGTCGCTTTGCTATCGATATACATTTTCAAGGTACTAAATTCTAACTACTTTCCAATAATTTATAATAAGGAATCGTATTCTAGCAGACTTCATTAAATTTTGAAGTATCATCTTATTTAAACTTGCTTTGCTGCAAAACTGCGGTTAGATTGCCGTTGGCGTCTTTTTAGTAGAGTATCGGGGCGCTGAAGTTATTGACGAAGTAAAAGAAATTCAAATAACTTTCTTATTTATTTTTCTTCAGTTTCAAATTATACTGATATATGTATAAGTAAATGGAGTATGTATCCTAGAAGATCTCATTGTAGGGTAAACGCCTATCTCTCACTGATGATGAGTGAGTACGATGAATGGAATACGAGTATACTTAATCACTACCACGCTAGTTTAAAGTGCGTGGGTGACCTCGAACTTGAGCTATGTTTGGAACATAACCAGCATGTATCACTCGATCTACGAGTCAAAAGCAAGTACGTACATTACTTACGTTACCAAAACTATGTGGACAGAAACCTTGTTTTTTCACCACAAGTAAATTCTATATTATTTTCATGCAAACAAACGGTTTATTTATTGTACAGTAAACGTATGGGCTAACCACAAATGTAAAAGCTCGTAGTCGAGTTGGAAGCAAATATTTAATTTATTCAAATGTCCCCAAAGGGGTGAGGAAAACAAAATCAATATTGTATAACAGTGGCATTGTTGCAATGTGGGTATGTGTAGGTTAGTGCTGGTACTGTCCATTTGGGGTGAGTAAATTGATTTGTGGTCAGACGCCGCGGACGACGACTTGAGTGACGAGCTGACCACTGACTGAGGTTGTCCATTCCACGCCCTAATCGAATACTAAACAACATATTGCTACTGATAAACAAACAGAAAAACTTAAACATTTCAGAATAGAAACGTAATAAAAATAGATTTTTATTTATTTAATAAGTCACACAAGTTATGAAGTTTTTATACCATAGTGAATCCATACAAAAGCGAATACAGCTCAATTTGTTACCTTTTCAAAACTAATCGGCTAAGCTGATCAACACTTTTTAAACTTTCGCGAACTGAATCCATACTTTACAAAGTCCCCTCGTGACAAAGTTAGTGTAACTTGATCGAAACGATCAACTTATATTTTTTAATGTTTTTATACGCGTTTAAAACTTGTTTTTGCGCGATTGAGACATGTATTTTGATAAATTAATAAGGAGATCATTTATATGCTGAAGAAGGGGATATACCACATTCCATGGCGCGACATTACTCAGAGTTCTATAAAAAACACGATATACTTAACCGAATTACCCACACGTGTCCAATGTCCATTCAGGAAAAGACCCGAAATTCTTTACGCAACGAATATAAGAAAGCTGAAAGAATAAAAAGTAAGAAATATATAAATTCTCTTACACTTAGCAACCGAGAACTCTCGATATTTACAATCAGGCATTTAAAATGTTTCTTTAAATTATTTTTGTAAACAGTCTCATATCTTGAATTCAATTTATTTTGTTAAATAAGCGTGATTAGAATGTGTACTTTACGTCGTATGTAATGTAATGAAGTGGGTGCCGTGAATAAATAGTCTTTGACTCAATAAATATTATACAAGTTAATATCAAGATGCTTGCACTGCAAGTCGGAATTTGAGGGGTATTTCAGTCAAGAAGCTGGTATTAAATTTTAGTCTGCTCCGAACATAATTTACATACGAAAACCAGATTATTAAGCAAGAAAATCTACGTAGTTATTTTTTAAAGAAAATAAATCAGTCCAGTGACGTTTTTAATGACACTATAATGACAATCTACCGGAACAAAACGTCCTACACAACAGTAAACTGGGTCAAGATTCATTCGGAAGCAGTTATGTAGCAAAACGAGCAGTCATTCTGATATTGCATATAATATATTGTCTCGTGATTGTACCCACGACGTTCCCGTTTTAGTCGATCCCGTGGGAATTACGGATAACAACTATGGTTTCCTGTACAACTGGTAAAGGGTATGCAAACAATGCTTGCCAAATCATTTATAGGTATTTTTTGGTTATAATATTGTAATTTTCTTGGAGATATTTTTAATACATAGAGCATAAGTACTCTCTGATAATTTATCTTATTATATTAATATTAATATTTTATTGAACTGTACCCGTAGTTTTAAGATTTTCCTTTACAAACAGAATGAAATCTTTACTCTACATAATATAAGTGTGCATAAATGTTCTAAACGAAATTAACGTGTGAAATGTGCAATTTACTGTATTTTAGCTATTTGAGTTGTACATTTTACGACACATGTAGTGTAAAGGAGGTGCGGTGAAGACCGTGGCAAAGCGACTGACTAATTGCCGTACTACGGTTTCAAACGTAGAGAGCACAAATTGGACGCAAGTACCGACAGCATCACCGATTTAAGTGTAACATGCCGTTTTTGCAACCACTCTAACGCGTAACCGTTCAATGGATGGAGTATCTGAGTTCGGTGAGTTTAATTCCCAATATTCAATTACCCTACACTCGAAACCGTACGGAAAAATTGAAAATATTAACGCATTTTTAGGGCTGCGTTCAAATGAAAACGGGATCATCATATTATCCCTCTAGTACCTGTCTGTCTGTCGTAGTCAATGTGCCCAATTTGATAGGCCGATTAAACTGTTTGGTTCGTAAATGAATCTCTGTGATCAAACACTGGTGTGGAACGTCAATTAAGGAATTCGGATTTTGGAGGGTAGTTTTAGAAGGGAAATTAGTAAAGTAGCAACTATAGTGTGATATATCAATTGCGAGGACTTTTCTGTGAATCACAAATGCCCCAATTTTAACTAAGGTAAAAAACCTTTACGCTAAACGGATTTTGATGAATTTAAATATTTATTTATTGTGTTATTTATTAATCAATTACTTTTTATCCCAAAATTTACGCTGGTTAATAAAGCCAAGCACACCTAGTACAATATAATTAACAACAGTCAACAAAGACTTAATTGTGCTCAAATTTTTGTTTGAACTTGAATTAATTTTTTTTGAAGTAACCGGGTTCCATGACTCGAGAGTATGGCTTCTTTACGACTTTGTTGTTAACAATGTTCTTTGGAAAGGTGTGAATTAGCACCATTTTTATGAGGAAGTTTAAAATTTTATTTAAAAAAATCTTTGTCTAAATAAAATCTGTGGCAAAACGGCAAAAATGTTTTTCATTACATTTTAAACCAAAATATTTTTTCCTTGCTTCACTATGTCCAGATTAATAAACGAATGTTTTTATTAAATAGAGCTAAGCCCCAGCTTCGCACAGTTGTAATTTCCCCGCGGATGTTATTATCTTTCATCCGTGTCCTGACAATTATGATTACAATAAAAAGTATTAGCATAATAGTGATTCGTTTATTCTCGGTAATTGATTTATTTTCATATCTGTCAGTAATTCTCATTAGTGGACAGTTTTTCCTCAATTAAACCTCTCTAATTTGGGATTTTTGTAAATGCAGCGATATTTTTGTTTGTCAATCTGGTAGACTTTGTGTGCTCGCTACCAGTGATATGACGACTGTTGACAACAACCCCACCATGTAGTACGTAGTAGCGAGGATAAACGAAATATCATTTTTGAAATCTCAGAAAGAGTTCGAACATATAAATCATTTTATTTTATCGAATTTTCTTGCTGATAGTACATAAGACACAAATACATTGCAAAAGGCCCCAGTCCTAACATCTGATATCATTCGCAAACTGAACTAGGTATTACTCCCATTATGTTGACCTACGACTACCTAACAATGGCCCTATGCGTATCAAATATCATACGCCTATTAGACTCATATGACATTGTAAGCATTGATAGACGTTGTGTTAATCCTTTACGCAAAACGAATGGTCTAAGTTTGGTGTTTGGTCCAGATATTTGAACCAAGGATACATAGAACAATTGATACCTTTTATTCCGTAACTCCCACGAGATCTGAGGGGCAACGGGTTTAATTGGTAGTAGTGAAAATACGATGTTGATATTTAAAAAAAATAAAAGGCTAACAGCATTTATTGTTCATTTAACGGAACGATTAAAATTAAATTATCTACATTCATTAACTATCACAATATGATCAGTTAAAATTTTAACATAACTTCACTACATTGAACAAGTCAACGTCCAAATGCATTAACTGGAAAGTAAATTACGGAATAATTTGTAACAGCCCTTCAGGCAGTTACCCCACAGGCCGGTCGGGCGGCCCGGCCGGGCGGCCGTATCACAGCGCGATTAAACGAATTATCGAACAATTTCCAACACCGCCTGTCATGAATTTCATGCTTAAAAATATTTCTTTGTTGCGGCATCGAATTATGTTAGTTAACAGTCGTTAACAGTACTCGGTATTCTAATGGACTAAACCTTTACCACTGAATAAAATTAAAGAAATTGAGATTGCTTAAAATTGGCAATCTCAATAATGTATCACAATGGATGGATGGGTCTAGTGGTAAACCCAAGTTTTTAGATCAGAGGGGATCCAGAAACTTCCCCGAGAAGTGTCTCGGGGTAGATTCTGGATCCTCTCTGTTTAACAGCCTATTTTTTTTTCACTACGTTCAGTGGAACGTAGTAAATATTATATCTCCCAAAATTTCAATTGCAATTTGTTTAGCGATTAAAACTACTCAAGTAGTTATTATAACTATGGTTGTTAGTCATGCATTTTTGTGTGAACGCTAATTTGACTTGATAAGCTCTGCAATTTTATTTTTACATTTTGGTTTAAACGTGTTAATATAATAAGCGACATATCGAATAAACCAATTAGTCCCAGAACCGAAAATTGGAAATAACTTGCACAATTGGATTCGGTAATTCGAATCCTAAACAAAAGCTTTCTATTCTTTTATCTGGCTTCTGCGAGTCACACAAAAACATCAGATTCTGATATTAAATTATGACTGTATTTTAGTGGAAGTTAGGGTAAGTTCGCCGGTTCGCGTCCATTTAGTGCAGTTGGCGAGTTCGACGGCGATTATAAAAATATCCCAGCACTCATTTCTATGTAGAAAAATATTTAATACTAGCAGCGCCCCGCGGCTTCACCCGCGAAGTTCCCGTTCCCGTGGGAATTTTGGGATAAAAAGTATCCTATGTGTTATTCTGATGTATAAGCAAGATTATTGTAAAGTTTCATTAAAATCCATTCAGTAGTTTTTGCGTGAAAGAGTAACAAACATCCATACATACAAACTTTCGCCTTTATAATATTATTAGGATGTTCGTTATATAGTCTATTTTAAGATTAACTTTTAGTTTTGTTAAATATATCTTTGGTTTTTTTGTTACATAGAGAAATATCAGAAATAGCCGTTTTCGCCGGTTTGCGTCCAAAAAATCCAAATCACGTCCACCTATGAACCGGTTTGCGTCCACTTGCTTAGTAAAGGAATAAAGGGGTGATAATTATATGAATTCGTAAAGAATGATTATATTATAACAATTTCTTTAAGAATATAAATATTGAATAGATATTATTATTATTAAAAACATTATTATCACTACAATCACCACTTAAAAATATAATAAGATCTGTTCCACCTGTCGGTCTAAGTAACTTTCTTGAGGCATACTAGTCACTAAAACTCTTCCTTCTTCCACCTTGTATCGTATTTCCATACTGTCCAATCATCATCATCAGCCTATGTTTGTCCACTTCTGGACATAGGCCTCTCCCAATGATTTCCAGTGGGGACGGTTGATTACAGCAAGCATGCATTGCAGGCAACCTTTACCAGGTTGTCTGTCCGTCGGGTAGGCAGTCTTCCTACACTGCGCTTCCTAGTACGTGGTCTCCATTGTTGGAGATCCTAGCTGCTCCATCGGCCGTCAGTTCTCCTTGCTACGTGCCCTGCCCATGTCACCGTAGGAGAACAAAGGTGGTCGCACCTTCGTTCTCCTGCGTATCACCTCGTTGCGGATACGATCACGCAGGGAAACGCCAAACATAGCCCTCTCCATTCCAAAACACACTGAGTAACTCTGAGATTAATGATTAGGCCATAGTAAGAGACCAAGTCTCAATTCTGTAGGTCACCGTTGGTAACACACGCTGGTTCGTCCTTAGGAACTGAGGTGTTTTGGACGAGAAGACGCTTCGTAATTTCCCGAACACTGCCCAGTCGAGCTAGATTCGACGATTGACCATTTTCTTGACTTACCTAATTAGACCGTTTGTGCTGGGTAGATATATTCGCCATCAACTTCAGAATAGAATTCGGCGCAACATGAACATTCGACATGATTTTCGTCTTTTGCATGTTTATTTTAAGGCCGATCTGATAAGAAACTCCGTCGAAGTCAGCGAGAATTTGTCCCAGAGCTTCAGGTCTTCCAGCACTTCTGCCATGACTTCGATGTCGTTGGCAAATAGATGGTGAAGGCGATGTTGATGCCAAGTTCTTTCTATTCCAGGAGCTCGATGGCATCTTCCAATACTGTCCAAATAGTCCCAGTCTCTTTACTCCATCTGGTCTGCGCCCACTGATTTTGTTCAATATTGTGGTCTAGGGAATAGTATACATATGTATCTTATCGATTTAATCTTCTCTCGAAATTAATTTAACACTTTCTTTAACTTGTCTTCTGTGTATGTACTTTTTCTTTCTTGTCTCCGAAGTACTCATCTTATTTAAGATGAGTTCTTCCTTGATGACTCGTCTTATTTACGATGAGTTCTTTGGAGACAAGAAGAGAGAGAGATATATATATATATTTTTCTATTTAGAAAAAAAAACGAAAGATATTACGCATTTCATTTAAAAAAATAATTATAAACACATAGTCATCACAAAAAAATACAGTAATAATAATTAATTTTATATTGTAAAAACTTAAAATATAACAAAATAAATGAATATATGAATAATGAATACATTTTAAATTATATTTATATAGCAAGTCAATCGTATTTATTTAACGAAAATAGTGGACGCAATTTGGTTTACTATCATCACTTGTAGGTGTAGTTTGCGTCCATTGCGGACGCAAACTGGAAATTGTGTATATTCGATGTAGCAATTCGCGTCCACCTTATTTTATTCGTTAAATATGAAAAACATTAGCAAATTCATAAATAATATTATTCCTTTTTTCATTATTAAAGTCTAGAAACAGCTATGTATCCTAAAATTCACATAAAACTATTAAAAACTTACCATCGAACGCGCCGCTGCACACTACTTGTTTCCTAAAAATCCCGCAAAATCGCTCTCCTTTGATGACCAGTCAGATTAAATATTTTTTTTTACGGGATTGGTTTGTCGCACGGACCTTTTGTCCATGCGTGTGTGCTCCTTATACATTGAGGTATTAGCGGTAATGTCTATTCGTTTAATTGGTGTGTTAGTTTACTTATTTTTAAAGGGAGATCCTTAAAGTGGACGCGAACCGGTACATGGACGCGAACCGGCGAACTTACCCTATTTACATTTTGAGATTTACATTTACGAAGCCGCAAGTCTGTCAATTACAAAATTAATTATTAATCCGAATGTGAGCATAATTTGTTCATTATAATCCTATTTTCAATTTCATAGACATTACATTTCATAAACAATTATTTCGACACGACCAAAACAAAACATCCAATACAGAAACAAAGATACTGTAATTAAAATGTGTCTAACACAATTACTGCACTGACAATCAGAATGTAGTCGTCTATTATAATTATATACAAACTTTTTTAAGGAAACCATTCAAAATTTAAAACTTAAAACAGAGAGAAGATAAAGGTATTGTCATAATTTATTTGAATGCAGTTACAATAGGTTTCCATCGTCCTTGTCGAGGCAACATACTCGGAATGAATAGTAAATCCTACTAATAAGAGTAATCCCTGCAGTACCGTTGGAACTCGACGCTGCACTAACCGACATAGAAGTATTTATGACGAGATACTAATGATTGTTTCGACATGATTTTAGCGGAAGAACGTGCTGTAATGTGGTCGTTTAGGGGGCCGAATCAAATGATAAATACTCATTATGTGAACGTGTTTATTGAATGGAGTCCCCGCCCGCTATAAATTACAAAGTATTGTGGTACTTATTTATAAATTAACTAGGTAAGTTATAGGTTATAGCACACTACACTAGGAAGTGTAGTGTGCTATAACCTAGGGATCGTACAGATAATAATTGATATAAACAAATTTATCACTGTTTGACTTCTGTTTGATTATCATCAAGGCAGTTCATTATCAGTTTCGAAGTTTGTTTAACCTAAGTCCCGGACATCGTCAGCTAATGTTAATAATTTATCTCTTACACTTGTATCACTTGATCAAACACACAACTTACTAAGGTTACGTAAATAGTGAAGAAACACTTTCAGACAGTATGTAATGTACCCGTAACGAGCTTAACTTTGACCTGGCCAATAACATGCAAATGAGTATAAAGTTGGAATGGGTTAGAGTAACATCTTTGTGTACCGAGGGTTTATAACAAAGGTTCTCACAACCCATATCGGTTAAATTATTAACCACAATATGAACGCGTAGTGCTAGAGTATAATATAAAAATCCATAGGCTGAATCGGGTGGAGGTTGCAATCGAGAAGCGATCGTGGGGTGATCGGTGTCGGCGCCTCGTAGGGGTCGTGCCGTGACTCATGCCTACGGTCGAACAGCGTGTGCGGAGTGCTCACCACCTGACGCAATACTATCATATTAACAACTCGCCTGACACGTTGCACTGTGGCGCTGCGCTGGTAAGTCTGTATCACCGTGTCGCATTGCTCCTTCCGTCTTCTTCCGTTCAGTACGTATTTCGACGGTTCATTGCACATGGCACGTACGGAAACGAATCCGAACCCAATATGATTTCCATTAATCGTATGCTCGATTAAAATATTTTTCAAAGTAATATTGGATCTACAGTACAACATTTAAAAGTTAACCGTTTTCTCCTGCACACTTAGCGCACAACTCAACTTTTTAAATGTTGAAAATCAACAAAACGATTGTATATTCTGCTTGCCTGCAGTATGAACTTTATTAATTTATGTTCAATTCCTAGGTCGAGCGATGTATGTTTGCTGTTTTCCAAACATAATACGGG
Source organism: Timandra comae (assembly GCA_958496195.1). Taxonomy (NCBI): domain Eukaryota; kingdom Metazoa; phylum Arthropoda; class Insecta; order Lepidoptera; family Geometridae; genus Timandra; species Timandra comae. The sequence continues at coordinate 8,072,177 of OY292353.1, read as the reverse complement.
TCCGAGATCACCAATAAGCATTGGGTTCGCCGTTCCCGTAGAGAGACTACTGCACGGTAACGGTATCTTTCTGCACGACACTTTAATTTTCACTTATTATAAATAGTTTTCTTAAATATCCCAAATGATCAACAACCTACATTTTGGAATTCTCAAGAGCCTGCGATAGAAAAAAGAACATATTTAATATTTGCAACATAAAACTGAACCTTTCAACGCAATAAGCCGATTAGAAGAAAACGTCTCTATTATACTCGTTATAAACACCGAACGGGAATTTCCTAAGACTATTGAAAAGGTAAATGTACAGCATTGAAGGTATTAAACCTGTTGACTTTTGTTTATAAAAATGAAGAAAAAATATTTCATTGCTTTTATATTTTACTTAAATGGAATGACATTATATTTAAGTACTTACATAGGTGTCTCAATCGGTTGCTAAAAATCCTACGTAAAATAGTAAATCAGACTCAGATAGGTAAAAGGTTTTTTTGAGCTTATAATTCTCGAAAAAAATGAAATCTTTATTCATTCGTAAAATGTTTCAACATTGTTTCCCTAAAGTCTAAGTGTACCTACATTGGAACTGAAGTGCTTTGTCGACCTTCTGTTCGAATTCCCGGTCAAAATACTATTCAATACGAGGTCAAAGCTGAAAGCTACAAGTACTTTAATTCCGAGGAATACACAGGGCAAAAGTATAAATGGATTCTGAAGACGCCCATAGAAAGACGCTGCACTGCGACTAGCTACTTCGAATGCTATAAATTCTTTGTGACAGTACAAAGCATTTCACACACTCGTACGAACCAACTCTAAGCCGAAAACTTCTTTGCTCAGATCATTGATAATACCGGCACATTTCAAATATTTTACAATATTACATTTTTATATTTTGTAATTTGTATTTTGTTATGATTATCATCATATGATTCCGTATTTGCAAAGTTGTAAATTGAAATGTTTTTAATAAGAACCTGCATGGTGGGGGACGAGGACAAATACTTCGTACGTGCTGCTCTCGTATGTGCTATCCCAAACACAAGAATACTTGTTTTACTTTGATTTTGCACTATTGCATAATCCTTACAAGGATTCTAACCTTAAACGTCTAGGTTAGAGGACGAAGGCCGAAGGTTAGCTGCTCTGTTTTGAAAGACCTGTAGGGAGTGACTTACTTGGTTTGCGGTAAGTTGATGGTGTAGTGTAGTAGTAACAGTACGCGCAGAATCCCAGCAGAATGAATAAGATGGCGATGAGCCGTGTGGACAGCGGCCGGCACCGCGGCAGTCGGGTCCTCATCTTGGATCTATGACAATGATAAAGAACCATTTAAAATATTGAACATTTATCCAAAAAATCAAAAAGTTTTTACTTCATACATGAAATATAAGGATAGCAGAGATATAAACTCGACAATGAGTGCCGTGACCGACACCACGGCCATCTGAGCCTGAGTCAGCGGTTCGAGAGAGCCCCTCAAGAAGTTGGTTGAAGGGATTTTGCTAACAAACCATTTGCAAGGAGGGACGAGTATCCGGCACAATGAGTGTTGAGCCAATACCTCACGTGTCCACACTTAGTAACTAAGTATTAGGTTATTTTTATTTGAGCACAGCCGAACTTAAACAATATGAATTGAATAAGTTTATGTTTTGAGTGACGGAACTAGTTACTAGTGCGTTACTGTACAAGGCATAGAATAAGGATCACGACCAGGATTCTCTCTGTAGATTATCTAAGGTACAAGGTGTTTCATAATGTCACATGTCGCATAACAATGAAAATACTCGCATTTGCAAGATTATAGCAATGAAGATGACATGCCCAAGTGACATTCGGAATGGTTGGATCATACCGAATTATCCTTTAGGTAGCATGTATTTCCGGAAATTTTTACTATTAAACAAAACAGAAACAGATCAGTATTTATTAAAATATGTGTATTGGTTTATCGTTGCACAAATCACAACTTAACAATTCTGTAATCCGTACTTTAGAAGGCACGTTAAACCGGTCCTACTAACACGCTCTAAATCTTAGAGCTCTCAAAAGCATTTGATTGAATCAAAAAATTACGTATCGCTTTGTGTGTGGAGGGTTGTGGAGATCTAATAGAGCCGTGTTAAATGCTGACTTTCGCGAAATATGGTTAAAATCAAACCGATGCCATTAAGATATGGGACTATGGTTTAGATTAGAAGATTAAATACCGGTTTAATAGTAAATCTTCACGGCCATTGTGTATGTTTCAAACAGTCTTTTTGATTGGAACATCTGGCAATCAGTACATGGCAATTAGGTCATCCGAACAAATAAAAAATCGGCCTATTTATATAGCGGGAGATCTGTTGTGTTTTCGACTAAAATAGTTTTCAAAGATTAATATACCGTTCATCTAAAACTTATATTTTTTGTTTACTTGTGCAACATCAACAACAAACGAATTTATCGATTTAAAGTAAAGATATATTTCTTTATACTAAACTAAATAGTTTCAGCAAACTTTCGTAGGCTGCATAAAAAAGCAAAGCTTTCGCATTAAATGTGATTTACACCTGAACCGATTTTAACAACGGATCTATAGAAATTAGATATATTTTACCTCATACGAGTATACTCGTACATATTTAAATTCCTTTTAAATATGATACTTACATAAAATTATAATATGAATGTTTAACCAAAATAAATTATTAAATGTAAGACATTTTCTGTTATTCCTGTGAACATGAATCCTCCCTTTGTGAAATAAAAATGAATACGATACAGATAATTTAAGAGTGGTACTCCATACATGGTATTGAGGGATGAAAGTAGTCGCGGCCGATGTCGAGTGGGTATTGTTGGTTACGTAATTACATTGTACGTTATTTAAAAATGAACGTATTAGAAATGTTTAGTACTTACTTTCAGATTGGTTTTTATGAACATAACATTGTATTTAAGAATAAAAGTAAATAAGATTTGTTTTGTTTTTGTGCTATTTTTTTAGATTTTAGAGATCATGTTATGTATGTTATCTGTTTATGGACTGCATTGCAGAACTGGATTGATGCAATCAAAGATGTACTACAATCATTTGTTAAAATCTAGTACATTTTCACGACTTAAATTTGGGTCGGTTTTAGTCCTTCCTGTCCCAGACTGTTTACGATTCACGGAAATACACGGGTATTCACTAACGACAGGGGTGATTCTAGTGAAAGTTTTATGTGTATAATTCAATAATTTTGTCTAAGTTTACCGAAATATGACGATGTCGAAAAAACATGCCGATGACGGGAACTTTAATGGCGTGCGCCGCGTCGCGTCGTTTAAAAATAGATTTATATGAAAACTATGAAAATTGGTCGGATTTGTATAATTTTAAATGCATGAATCGTTGATTTTAATAAACTCTCCTTAAATTGCTGTCTGAATTTGATGAAGATGGTTTAGATTCATAATTGAAAAAGAAACAAGTGTATTGTTTCCAAGAGTTAACACTATTCTCCGCAATTTTACTCGCGTAATTTCTATCTCATTTCAGTTTGCAACAACCCCTGTATCAGGACGAATAACACCAAAAAAGAAAGGTTCAAATCGGTCGAGCCGTTTTCGAGTTTTATCGAGACTAACGAACGGCGATTTATTTTTTTATAAGATAAGATTAGCAAAAGCTGCGCTCGTGTGAAGTCGCGGGGGAGTTCGGTTTTTAATACGTACAGAAATTTGTTAGTACAAAATACAGTATAAGTAGGTATCTGTATTTTTTTATCAGTAAAAATATTCTTTACGATTTCTTTTATCCAGTTTTGTAAAGTTAGGTATAGAACTTTTGGTAAATCCAGGAAACCTTATGTTTGCTTCAAACTATTTTTTGAACTTATAATAGGTATTTAATTAAGTATAAAATAACATTTGAAAGGTTAATTAAATTAATTAACCTGAAATACTTTTTTAAATTTTCAATCTTACATTTATTAATTATGTGAGAAGTGTATTATGGTAATTTAACTAATTTTTATGCATACATTCATAATAAGTATACATATATAGGTATTTGTTTATAAATTATATAATTTGAAATATAATTTTTACACTGCTATAAAACTTACAATTGTATTGTATAAGGTATTAAATAAAATAATAATATTAATTTAAATACATAACTATACAAATAACTTGTATAATCTTTCTCACTGTACCGTTACATTCAGTGAGAGAATGATACTATGAGTATAATAAGTTGAGTAGATAAAGAAGTTCCCCTTTACTGTAGTAGGTAGGTATGTCATTTAAATTTAATCTCCATATTTTCTTAGTTCTTCAAATTATTACTGTAAATATTTTTAAAATAATCTAAATTGTTTATGTAACTCAAGATGTTTTAATGGTAGTCTAGTCAGAACATAAACTTATCTAACTTTGCATAAAAACTTTATTTTTGGTTACATTTTAAAAATAATTGTTATGAAGTCAGTACTTATAAAGATTTAAGTAAGTAAATAATTTGAATAGGAACATAATGTCTAAATTTTTTTAAAGTAAATTTATTTTAATTACAATGGTTACTTTATTTTAAAAAACGTAAAACATAAGTAATAAATTTATAAAAAAATTTATGCAAATTTAATAACAAAATAAGTACTTAAATATTTCTATTAAATTTGCTAGGCTTAAAAATCTTAATAAAAACAAAAATATATTTCGCTGTCGCAAATTCGACACGGAATAGAAAAATACAGATTAAATAAAGTAAATAAATATAAGGTCGTATATACATACACGTAGAAAAATAATCATAATCCGAGATCACGCTTGACGTTTCGTAAAGCTTCACAGTTAACTCGAACACATCGTAAGTAACCAACAACTTTGTAAGCAATACAACACAGCCAAACGATATTGTACACACCAAATAGCTCAACAATATAATTTCGCTTACTTAAAAATATATAAAAACAAATATTTAAACAGAAAACTTATAAAATACCAACACAAAAAAATAAAAGATGCATTACTTTTTTATACAAGTATCTTCGAAGTTTACGTAAATAGGTAAACAAAGCTATGTAACGAACGAGTCGAATAAATTACACTTACCCGTAAATAAAGTGCAGGTATTGGTATTAAACAATTTCACATTTTTAGTCCAAAAACACCAGAGTTCAATTAATTTAAAATGTTTTAAATTTAACACAAGTCAACACTCCTATAAAGTCCGTTGCAGTAGAGACGAACTAACGATGCAAGTACCGCACCGTACCGCCCGCAGCGAGTTATTGGCATTGGTTTGGCTTGTGTGGGGATACCATACGTATAAAACTGTTAACCTATCGAGAATATTTTGTATACCCAAAGCAAAATATATGAATAAGTGCTTCAAAATCAGTGACTGAATGACTGCATGTTATTAGAAAATTCTTATCTCTTTTTAAGGGTACATAAGTAAACTTTTGAACTTAGTAGAATAAAACTACCATATGATCTGGAAACAATTTATATGGCAGCACCGATATTCTAAAGAGAAATTCAAAAACTAAAACTTACACAGTGGATCTTATTTCCAGTATTAATAGCTTATTTTAGATTACTTACTTATATACATATAAGTCAAGTACTTAAAATATATTAATTATTATCGTTGTATCAAAACAGGAAAGGACTACGACTTGGCAACTCTTTCCCATATTTTTTTTATTTCGTATATTGCTTAAAAACTAAGTTTCTATGCTAATACTATTAATAAACATATTAAGTTAATAACCGACTTCAAAAAGAAGGTGGACTTCAATTCGATTGGTATTTATTTTAAAATTACGAATTACGATTAATTATTTATTAAAGGCCGTATTCAGACCAAACTAACTGTCAGGCGCCGACTGTGATCAGGCTGACTGTGTGCCCCAGTGTAAACGTAAAAATAAATGATATTTTCGTCAGCGTCTACGCTACTTAAGAAGCGTTAACATCTATTCGACAATACGTTAGATTGTCTATTAGATGCAAACGAAACAGGAATATGTTTGGAACTACAATTAACGCTCGCTCACTTTAGGCGCGGGGCGCGGAGGGGTGGCTGAAAAACATTTTGGTCCGAACACGGCCTAATACAAAATATATTTTTATTAAAGAACTTTTTGATATTAAAATAAAAATGGTTTCCGAATGTTCTCGGTCACTGTCAAAAGATCGTTTGACACTGACGTTTGACATATCTGACTTTGACAATGACATCAGGGTATTATTGTTCTGGCTACTAAGCTTTTTAGCTCAGCTATTTGAATTTTGAATTTGATCTGAGATTTTAACATGATTATAATGACTGCCTGTAGTCTTTAAATACTGAAAGTTATGTACTTATTAAAAAATTCAAATTGTACTAACTCAACCAAGTCGTAGATTAAAGAATGATTCGGATTTATGTACAAGTAACTGTATCGTGGATTTTAATCTGATTTAAGTAGATATGAAGTTTCCATGACTATCTATATGTACTTATTTTATTATTGTAGACAGTGCTTATTGCTCAACTATTATTTAAGTTATTAAGGTCCGATCTCAATATATTTTCCTGCTACTGAGAATCAGTCTCATTTATAAGTACGTTATTGTGCTTATACTTCCTCATTTTCTATGCAAATAGAAATACCTTATCAATGAATTATTCTTATACTTACTTACTTATTTAATTATTTTTTTATTTTAATATAAAAAGTATTTACCTACTTCTTAACCTATAATTAAAGTTTTGATTCAGAAATCTATTTTTAACATAAGACAAGTAAGTAAGTGCTTAAATATATTATAGTGCTCGCCAAATAACGACAACAAAATGGCGCCGAACAAACCGAGAGGGAGGGGAAAGTGAAATCGCTAAGTATGTGCTCCCCTTCCCTACAAAACTCCGAAACCGCTTCCAATGTCTGCGTAACATATCATTAAATGTCGTTGTTTTTAAGAAAAAAAAGTTGGAAAAGTATTTTTTTTCAATATTTTTATAAGTGTTACTATAATGTGTTATGATAAGATTTAAAGGATAAACCATACTCCTAAATAGGTACCTAACTATCTACAATACCTAGGTAGTTATAAGTACCTACTTACTTACTTGGTCGTTAGATAGTCGGACCAAATTTCTATAAGTTTATCGATGTTGTAGAAAATGAGATCATATTACATATATTGATATAACCGACTAACACTCGAACAAGTCCTAGATATGAAAAATAATGTAGGTACAATAATATTGTACCTACCTACATTATTTTTCATATCTATATTATATTATAATGTTATATGTACAATACTATTTGTAATAAATTGAAATCCAGTGCATTTGCCTATTCACTTACTAGAATTGGTACCTAATGGCTATAAACTAAAACTATAAATAATTAAATTGCACTAAGTACATAGGACGTAAAAGGTAATTAGGTAGGTAGGTACCTATAACTCAAATTTATGAAAATAATATTAAATTTTCGTGCTCATTCCCAGCGTCAAAATCTCTTCTACCACCTTGAGTGTTGACGTAGGTTATGACGATGTTATCAACGCGTTGAGTTTTATAAAATTAATCGTCCGTCGGCCGAGGTTATGAGTGGACCGCGCGGCTCGCTATCAAAATAATACGAAAACAATATTCCATAAACAGTTACTCCTTGTTGTTCACAATGAAATATAACGAGCTCGGTTCTACGGGAATCAAAATTTCACACATCAGCCTAGGAGGAGCAGCATTCAGCAATATCTACGGGTAGGTGTGCTTATATGTTTATTTTTGTTATTTCCTCCATAAACATTCGCTTGTCCAGCTAGTCTAAAGATAAGCTTTTTGTTCTAAATTTGCTTTTAAAAAGTTAGTGCATCGATGTTTATTTTGATATGAGAATAATTTTATAAAAAAAGAAATGATTATAGTGAAATAATCGTATTCATATCTTAGTAATAAATAATATCTGTTGCTTACGTAAAAAGAAAAATAGCGATAGAAATGATAGCAATTTGTTTTTATTTAATTTGAGGCAAACGACATTTTAATCTAGGCATAAGTTCATAACCTTTTTGTAATCTACTAAAATAATCTAATCACTGACTACATTTAGAGATTTTACATTGAGATTGTGCATTTTAAATAATTTTAACCACTTTCAAATGTAAGTACCTAATTAAGGAATGAAAACAAGTTGGTATTAAAATAATAAGAATAAGTTTTATTCTTATAATAAAGTTATGTTACATTTTAAGATGGCTATGTACCTACATGAACTACGGGAAATATAAAAAATACACGAAATATAAATTCTAAACTACCTACATAAATTTAATAATCTATGTAATATAAAATAATGTTTGCTGAATAAATAAAATTAATATTCAGACGACGAAGATTTTTTAATCTAAAAATCTTTTCAAAAAAAGACAGAATTAGTTATAATTATTTTATTAAGAGAGTATTTATTTTTATTCTTTCTTTATGTTAAAATTATATGGGAATTTAATAAAATATGGTTCTCATAAAATGTTCCCGTAGGTAATATGTCTATACAATAGGTTCTGATACTTACGAGTATGTGAATAAAACAATGATCCATTAAATATACGTGTAGTTAAACGTAGTAAAACACGTCAGACTAATAAATATTAAAAATATTTACATAAAGTAAGTATAACGTTTACATAATTTTACTACAAAACACGCTTCTTCAAACTTCTCCTGCACTAAGCCCCGACTCAGTATCGCATTTCGCTGAAATCGTTACAAACTATTTATTGACTCAATCGGGCTTTTCGAGGATTCCAACGATCTTATTACTAACATAAGAACATTTTTCAACATCTTTTATGAGATGGTAAAAAATGGGAACATTTAGAAAACTAGTATCTTACAGACAGGGTCATATTTAAGCTAGAGTTAAACACTGTTTAGATACTTAATCACTACATAGTACATAACATTTGTATGTTATGTACAATGTAGTGATTACGTATGTAAAGTCACTGTCGCTGCAGACTGTCCCTATGTATGTTTGTATCTTTAAAACTACTCAACCGATTTTGATGTGGTTTTCTTTAATAGATAGAACAATTCAAGGAAAAGGTTTTTAGTCTAATTTTATCCCCGCATTCTCACGGGAATGGGAACCGCGGGGCGCTGCTAGTGGGAATATAAAAGGAGAATGAGTCATACCGCACAAAGGAGATGCTATTCAAAAATATGGGTCAAATTAATAAATTATATTTCACAATTAGTAAAAAGAATACATCAAAGCAAGAACTAAACCCATACAATTTACCTTATACAGTGTTGGACGTCATTGATGTTGAAACAATTTGAAAAAGTTTTGAGAAGCCTTACAATTTTTTTTATTAAAAACATTTCGTAAAAACAAAAGCCATGATTAGGTACAATTATAGCCGTAATTTCCATTAGCGTTTTCCTCTACTTATATACTTATGTACCTACTCATAGATGTAGGTACGATTTCTCTACAGTTAAAATGAAGTGGTGTCGTAATATAGATGATCGGATATAAATGATCAGACAAGAAACACGAAGGGACATCCTGAGAGGCCCTAGCCTAGGTACTTGCCCAGAGTATTCTGTGAATAATATAGATGCATTATACCTAGTATTTATTTGCCTTTTGGTTAAATACTTATGTTGATCCTAGATATAGATACTCTAACATAGATAATCCTAAATGACTAGGTATTCTAAAAAAGCGTCTAAATTACTATAGATTCAACCATACAAATTACTCATATCTCGTCTAATAATGAATGACACAATTAGTGGTAATTATAATACACTCTTTATGATAATAAAGGTACAATCGATAATAAGAACGACTTATTGCCATCACATTTCATTAACTTGTCTTGTATTATGCAAGTAATTTACTTTTCTGTTAAAAACCTGTTTTGTACAAAATATTTAGCCAAGGACAAATCTCAGGTGACTTTCGTTGGACAGAAATCACGATGCTTTTTTTATTAGTTGTCTGATTTAGAGGCCAGTGTCTCGCGACTGTTCCACTCGATCTAAATCCCGGAAAAAACTTAACTCGAAATTCCGTTTTCGGTCGGAAGTTATATCTATCGATAGAAATACTTTATTGTACATACACACACACAAGAAAAAGACAAACAGAATAGTTACACAAACAAGTTGATACATACAAAGGCGGTCTTATCGCTAGAAGCGATCATAGTCGATACTTAAATTAAAAAGGTAAACGTAGCTCGATTTTCGAAGCAAATAGTGTGCTATCGTATTTCAACGGTGTCCCTTCGACATCTTACCGTTCATTACGGGAGTCTCTTGTCTATACGAAGATTGATAGAGATTTAACTCTAGAGCTGTATTTGTGGTATCTATCAATCTGTAATTTTCTTATGACAATTGACCTCTAACTGGGTTTAATACCTGAGTATGAGATATCAGTAACTGTGGTTTGCATTTACCTATACTCATACTCTCTAGTAAACTCATACCGTAAATCCAGACGGAGTTAAATATTCGTACTTAGATCAAAGCCTCGAAAGGGAATCGAACCCTTTCTTCTTCTTAGCGTGTCGACTCATATTTTAGAGGACCAGAACTAAGCCACCGATATGGCACTATCAGTGGCCTTGTAAAGGTCCTCGCGTGTGCAGGAACCCTCGAACATCACCCTCACCATCGAACCCTTTGACTTGACAGTATGACAATTATACTATCAGGAAACATCAGTGTCATTAGAGTCGCAATAACCAAGTACCTACAATAGTTAAACGAATGAAATGAATAATACAAGAATTGCTCACTTTAATTAATTAGATATATTCCCACATGCCCATAACAGACATGTCCGCGACGCGTTTGGCTCTTATTTAATCATATCTACCTACTCGTACTGTTTATACAATAAATTCATGATAAACTTTCCGTTCCCAGTTTAATCCATTTGCAAAACAGTTCATTCATACGTAATATTTTAAATTACGAGAAGAAAGGTATTCCTTGTACGCACTTAGGATACAATCAATCTTCCAGCTCCCTAGCTCATTAAAATATAAAAAAATCAATAGGAACCTTTCAGCCGTTTAACTCTGAAAAGGTAGCAGATTGTTACATTCGCATTTGTGATATTTATTAGTCATAGGCGTACTCAGTCCTTAAGTAAGTGGGGGAGTCGATTCATGTTGAAAAAACACTTGACAGGGAAAAGAATTTACGTACTTACTTATTACTTATTTAGTGTTTTTTATAGCTGTACCCGGCAGTTAGTTATTCATTTATTGTTTGATTTTCATGTTATTGCCACTAGTCAAATGAGCTAGTGTGTATCTATAGGTACATATCTAACACTAAAAGATTTTTTCAATTCGATATTAGCGTGTTCATCCAAACAAAAAACAAACTCTAGCTTTATAATATTGTTATAGGAAGTAAGCATAGACGATTTATTGATAATAGATAGATACTAATCCTTTATATCCGTAAGGTAGCGGGTTCGATTCCCGTGCGGGGTGAATATTTGTGTGAGTGAACCACAAATGTTGAATGAGTGTGTGCGTAGTTTCTGATACCCTAGATACAAGTTTCGAACTTAGTTAGGTATCAGTTACTAATGAGATGATATACTTAGTGAATGATCCTATGTTATGTTATATTATACAGCAGTTCTAAATGACAATGAATGAAAGACTACTTACTTCATTATGTTGTTAAACTAAGTAGGTAAGTACTTGTTAAAATACTTAGTAAAATTGTCCAGTAGGTTGGTGAAATGCGTAAGGATAAGACAACTTAGCAATGCCGGTTTAGTGTTTTAGAATGTAACGATGTAATGAAGTAAAACTGTAACACATTGGTTGACGGAGACTGAGTATTACATTCAGACTAAGTGGGTAAAGTAAAAAAGGAACGATTTTTTTATGACGCTAATAGGAAATTCTGTTGAACGAGTAGTGAAGTTAAGGTAAATTATCGACCTGGAAAATCCCACCCACAATAAACGAAAGGTTCTGTTTCTCACTGATGATATGAGTATTATACGTACGTACCTACGTAAAGTTGTACACTGTATGTACAGTGAGGGGGAATATGCGTAATCACTACGTTTGTCCTATATCGTTGCTACTTATAACTAGATATGAATCGCTGTCTTACCCCTGTCGTTCCCCAGACCTAGATTAACCCTTAATCAAATTAAGCAATTGCTTAGGGCACCACGTTTGGGGGGGCACTAGAAAACACCCGAAGGGGCACCACAGAACATATAAGGATAGGGGGCCCCCAGGGCCGTAGCTATGCTTGAAATGACAAATGCCCCTACCTTGTTGAACATAGCGAGCTCAGTGTTAGCAGTTCCAATCTAGCTACAGCCCTGGGGGCACGAAGGCTAGGATTGCTTAGGGCATCATGAAGTCTTAATCCGTCACTGTCGTTCCCCATTCATATAAAAATATCCTATGCAATAAAGAACATAGAATTTAAGGTAATCCTAGTTTCAAGGAGCATCTGTATCTAATTTCTATCCAGTTCGATTAAGTTAATTTTGACATTAGGAGCGGATATCCTCCTTCCTTCAATCATCATTATTCAAACGTTCGCTATACTACTGTGAAACACGCAGCACACTTGAGATTTAACCCGCATATGATCCGTCATTTTTGGATACAAAGTACTTTGACTACTCGTACAGCCAGGGTAACCCATGGGGTAACCTGATCGAAACATTGAGGTACGCAATTAAGAATTCAGTTTTATACAAAATTCCATCTACGTAAATCAGTTTAGTACCTAGTTTTTGCATGAGAGTAACAAGCAAACATCCATCATAAAACTATTCGCGATTAAAGTACAATAATATTATGAGTGTGTGCGTAGTTTCTGATACCGTAAGTTTCGAACTTAGTTAGGGGCCAGTACTATAAAAAGATGATGTAGTGAATGCTATTATTATCAGAATGTTCAAAACAACTTATTCAGTCATTTGTGGTGTTTGTTTTCAATGTTTGTTCTTAAGAAGTATATATAAACCTTACATATTAGGTAACACAGTAATATGATTAGTTTAGTATATCATTAAATATTTTATACCAATGACTTCATGATGATTGCGTACCTTTTATGTATAAGTACTTATGTACTAACATTATATTAATGCTTATGTTTGTTATCTATCAACGCTAGTACCTACATTAATGTTGTTATGTATACAAATATTTTGTACCACATGTTTTATTTCAAATATTTTACTATCCTTACGGAAATATTTATGCTATTGGTAGCATCCATTTGTTTCGTGTATTTTCCTAAATTTTCTTAAATTAGATTAAATCGTAGGTTTTATCTACGTGATTCCTGTTACAATAAATTGTTTGGTTGAACGCATTAATCTCAGGAAGTACTGGTTTCATTTGAGAAATTCATTTAATCTTGGGTAGCCCATTTATTGGATATAACATCCCGCTATGATAAAAGAGCAGCTGAAATTAACGAGTAAAACCGCGGGGCAGAACTATTATTAAGATAAATAACAGTTTCCTAATAAATATTTTTGTTGCAGTAAATTCCAGGAAGATACCAGTTTGGAGTTGATACGCGAGACGCTGAAATGCGGCGTCAACTATTTGGAGACCGGCCCCTGGTATGGTCAGGGCACATCGGAGCGCACTATTGGCAAGGTACAGATTATCTATACTTACTATACTTTATTATTTCTATACTGTGAGCCTGCAAAAGACTCCCTTCGGGTCATGATTTGGAATGGCCTACTTGGAAGTCACTTAATCGCCTTCGTATCCAAGTAGGGCGTTGCAAACAGAATTTGGAGCAAATGTATTAGGTTATTTATCGGCCTCGGAGGAACATTGGGACTGTGGAGCCTCAATACAGTCCATGGACCATCTACTCCATTGTGCCCTGACACCTGCACTCTGGACGACTTAAATGAGGCCAATGATACTGCAATCGCTGTAGCATAATACTGGGTAGGGAAAATTTAGATCCATGGCCGGAACCACTGATACGAAAAGAAGAAGAGAAGATTTCTAATAGTCTATACTAATTGATTGTTTGATTATTTGAAAAGGCTCCGAAACTACTTGACTGATTTGAAAAATTCTCTCACTATTAGACAGTTTACTTATCTGGAAGTAACATACCTAACTATATATTACTAGCTGTGCCCGGTTTTACCCGCGTGGAACCTTATCCCGTGGGAATTTTGGGATAAAAAGTATCTATCTATGTGTTATTCCTAGGTATGAGGAACATCTGTACCAAATTTCATTAAAATTCATTCAGTAGTTTTTGCGTGAAAGAGGAACAAACATCCACACATCCACACTCACAAACATTCGGCTTTATAATATTAGTAGGATATTGTATTGTATCCCGGTAAGTCCACGGGAAAAAGAACTACGGGGATGAATATAATAATATTTTTTAACCATCACATTGCAAGATATAATTTGAATGCCAAGCATATATTAAAAAGGGTTTTAGAATGCCGTTGCGAACGTTTTCAGGACACTATGGGAACGCATAAAGTTAGTATCGGTAATATAATTATAACATAAACAGTAACTATGCATTGTACCATTTATTTTACAACAGAAATTAACTAAGTACTTTGAAATCGTAACAACTTATAACAATAATAATTTATAACACTTACGTTCATAGATAATATTAAATTAAAACGTTAAAATGATGTGTTTGTCACGATTGAAGAGTACTTACCGTAAAGTGTGTAATGTAGTTCAGTCCTTATGTGTTGTGTTAAATGATGTATAATTCTATGTAATTATGTGTTATAAATATTTTCGTAATACATGAATAGATCATACTCCTAACTAAGTATATAAGTGATCGTCAACTTGGCGTTCGTATACGAGTAAGTACAGTCTCGGAATGAAAAGGTTCGTCAATTTTCAAATTGATTCGTATAATGTGTCGCGAAAACATATTACCTTTTGAAACTATGTTACAGAATAGACTCGGGTTAGGTAAAATAATGTTCTACTGCTCGATAATAAAGTTCAAAATAATTCAGATCAGTGTTGTTTGGAAGGATAAATATCTTGTCAAGTGTCAACAAGATTTTTGATAAACTAAAACCTTCTTGTTGGTTCAACCTGCCATTAGTATTTCTGTTAAACTATTGTCAATCGGTCAAGGAGGTTTTTATATGCCGCGCGCACAAGGCAGTTTTTAAAAAAGGATAGAAAAATCAAGCAAAACCTTATTCTATAGCAAACGTCATACTATTTATTTAAATGTTAGCATCACTGTTTCTTACACTGGTATGTTGGCATAATTGTTTCTTGCAATACTAGTGCAAATGAAAACCGACGAACCTTTTCATTCCGTGACTGTACATAAACCTAAGCAACGAATTATAATTTTGGCATAACAAGACCTAGTATATATTTACGTCAGCCATATTTAGTCTAGTCATTCAATTTTTACATGGAATACAAGATCAGAATTTTCAAGCCAATTATGGGGTCCAATCCAAATGCTAAACTAAAAAAAATTACTTTCATAGCTGAATTTAGCGATCCCAACCGATCTCTGAATAGAAATATAGTCTTTACAAACCCTCTATCATCTATTTATTCCATATCGTTGTTCTAAAGATAATTCATCTACTTGTAGGGCTCTAGGCTAGGGTGACCCTAAAACGTTTTTATTTTTATTATCATAACATTCTTGTAGGCGATAATATTACCATGCATAATTACACCTTTCTAATCGTATAGTTTCTAAAACCGCCCAGACATGTGGACACAGAAAAGCTATACAAAAAAACATCTCTCCATTCCGATGTGAAAGAAGAAAAAACAACACAAAATATATTATTACATACATAAGTAAATATAATTTAATATCTAAATATGATAACAATTTGTAAGTGATAAATTTGTAAAAGTATTTTGACCTCGACCGTCTTTTAGCTCGCTCAGTGTTCCCGTTAAGAGTTAGGGAGTTAATGGAATAAACAAAATGTCAATGACATTATCTTGTTAGACGTCCCACACATACATACATACATACGTACATACGTATCTATAATCTATATATTGTACCTACGTTCTGGGAGAGACTGGGACGAGACGTCCTGCAGTTAAGCTACGTTTTATCTCATGGGGAAATAGATTAATACTTTACTTGTGGCACATTTTTTATGAAAAGACTATTAGGAATTGTATAATAATTTATTCATATTAAAATTGTTGGAAATTAAACACTTTATAATTCTTTGATAGACAGTTTTAACTAGGTACCTAGGTACGTAGCGCTGAAGAGCAGATATTCTGGAAAATCAGAATTATACTTCATTTTTCCAAGATGGCCGCGAGAGTAGCGGTCGTTAGAGGTCAAAACCTCTTAATACCTATAAGGGCAACAAACTGTACTAGTATAACAAATTTTAGCACTACTTGACCTCCAGCAAGGTCAAACCTACCCATTGTCCTTTCAGCGTTAAATTACTGGCACAGAAAGAAACTCATTCTGCACTTATTTTTATAAGTAGCTAGGTACCTACAATGAGATGATGATGAGAGAGAAAACTTACCTACGTAGGTATTTATAAGAAAAAGAAAACATTTTTATTAGAAACCTTTTACAAAAACTGTAATAAAGTAACAAAACTATAGAATTTTTTAAATATTTGTTTGTATTGTGTTTTTAACCCTGTACATGAATTCATGACTTGGTTATTATCATCATTAGATACCCACCTACCTACATAACATTGTCACTTGTAGGTATTGTACCTAACCTATAGCTTTTAATTGGACACCAGTAATAGAAACGAAAATAGGTTTGCAAAATTTTAATGACTAACTCACATACGAATTTTGATAATAAAAATAAAAAAGCGTGGTACATCAGTTGCTTCGTTATTTTGTAGGGTTCAGAGTATCCTCATATCAAATTTCATCATAATTGGATGAATGATAATAATGAGAGAGAATATGTAGGGGAACGAAAGATAAACAACATTTTTATAAAAAAATACTCACCTATGTACACTTCGGCTATATGATATACTTAGGTACTTACGCCAACGGGAGCTAGACCGACCGCGGGTATTTTCTTGTTCTTAAATACATACAAGATGATTAAAATTAGGTACCCCAATAACATAACATAACCTAAGCATTCACTACAATATCATCTCATTATAGTAACTGACCCAACTAAGCAGGGCCGAGCCGCCCATATGTGCGATGTGTGCGGCGCACACAGGCGCCAAGACAATAGGGGCGCCGCGGCCGCCATCGAAATTATTTTTGTTACACACAACAACATATCCATAGAGTAGGCCATATCAGACCAAATAGACATACACGAGGGCTAGCAGCGAATCGCGTAATTCTCTCCCCCGGGACCATGACTGTGAAGATTCGTGAAAAAAAGAGGCGCTTCATAGGTTTCGCACACAGGCGCTGTGGGAGGTCGGCTCGGCCCTGCAACTAAGTTCGCAACTTGTATCTAGGGTATCAGAAACTACGCACATAGGTACTCATTCACACACACACCCAGGCCGAGACAAACATTTGTGGTCACACATATATTCACCCCGCACGGGAATCAAACCCGCAACCTTACGGTGACCACTATATAGTTATAGGTTGACTAAAAGTTTTAATAGGTAAGTACTTACTTTTGTATCTTAGTTAAGTTGAACAATGTGTTCTATTATTACTTACAGGCATTAGCTGGCGTCCCGAGGGAATCATTTTTCATCGGAAGCAAAGTCGGGCGTTATGAGAAAACAACTGAAAAAATGTTCGATTTCTCCAGAGAGAAGACAGAGGCTGGTGTCGACAATACTTTGAAACTACTCGGCTTAGATTACGTTGATATTATTCAGGTCTGTCTCTACATCAGAAATTTTAATAAAGAATATCTTTATTTACATACTTGCTTTAGTAAATCGTTACTTTTAGAAATAAGGAGTACTTCACGTAATTAAATATGAACGAGTACTTAGCTTTGATCTCGATACACTTTTTGCATGGTCCTAACGATCCCTATACAAAAAATAAATATAAAACTGAGTAGATTGGCGGAAAATGCTCGCATAAAATCTTAGACACATTTTCCCCTATGAAAACGATTAAAAAGTCTATACTTAGTACCATATTAGTACTTAGTATCTTCTTCTTAATAAACAAGGTTTTTTCTACCAGGTACACGACATTACCTTCGCTCCAGATTTGTCGATAGTTCTAAAGGAAACCCTGCCAGCGCTGGAGAAAGCTGTCAGCGACGGGAAAACGCGATTCATCGGAGTCGCCGACTACGATATAGATCTGATGAAGGAATTGATTGAAGAATCAGAAATCAAAATATCAACTGTATTATCGTACTCAAAGTCAACACTGATTGATAACAGATTGCAGAATTACACAAAGTACTTCAAGGTAAATAACTATTTATTAAGTAATTGAAGATATGAGGTTTCATTTCATTAGGATTCAAATTATGGTATTGAATAGTTACTAGTTAGTTGAATACCTTTAATTTTGTTCTCTTTTCACGGTAATGGAATGCAGTTATGAATAGGTCTTGATTGAAACTGAGGGAGATGACAAATTATAAGTAAAGAACTAGCTTGTTTCTCAGAAAAATGTTTACGTGAATTGGCTTATAAGTTATGAATACAAAGCAATATAAAATTGTATGTGCTTGTAAGTAGGTACCTATATACTTAGATTAGTTAAACCACCGCAATCAGACTAATTTGTGCGGATTAACTAAACCGTAGTTATTCCTAATTTAGTTAATTTTGTTTCATAAATACATATATTTTGATGTGATAGCTACTTAAATGATGATATAGTAAGTAGCACTCCTATGAATTAGCCTTACTTACCAGTGATCTTATTTATTTAACTTAGGGCCTATTTCACGACCTTCAAGTAACTTTCCGAGTACGTACTCACAAGTTATGTCTTTGTCACTTGATATAAAGTACGAAAAAGATAAAACTAACTTTACTTGAAGGTCGTGAAATAGTCCCTTAAGTAGTAATATAGTACATATTAGCAGCGATTTCATTGATTTCAAGTAACAAGATATATTTGGTACCAGGATAAAGGTATCGGTGTGATCAACGCGGCGGCGACTGGCATGGGCCTGCTCTCGAACATGGGCCCCCAGCCCTGGCACCCGGCCAGTGACGATATCAAGGCCATATGTAAGCGAGCCTCCGACTACTGCAAGGTACACGATATTGTTGGTAGTTTTTAGCATTAGTTTGTAGTTGATGAGTCCGTAGTTTGTACTTATATTATTTGGATAACGCTAATAACCTCCTGGGGATTCTAGGTAACTAAGTAGGCATATGTAATAAACACTTCAAACTTACTTTCGTTATTTGTAAAACTAAGTAGGTGTATAGTTTAATAAATGTCTGGAATATATGATTAGATTACGGTAAAAAGACGACTGAACAGTTTGTTCTGAACTGTTCGTTTTGTCCTTGAGGGTTTTTATTTTATTGATACATATCTACGCACCAACTTAATTAAACTGCAGATCACGTCTATTAATAGTTATTTATGGTACAAGCGAGGTAAGTTGGTGATTACTTCCGAGGTGCTATTGAGGCCCGAGCCGTCAGGCGAGGGTCTGAAGATAGCCGAGGAGAGTAATCATCAATACTCGCGTGTACCATACAACGTTTTTCAACACATTTGCGAAGAAATTATCATTTTTCGCTAATAAATAAACAGTTTTTCTATTCACGCGCATCCAACACAACAGTGGTGATCGCCAAAGACTAAAAGAATATACTTATTAAAAAAAATCGAATGAATGGAATCGACCATAGACCTACCAAAAGTAAGGCAACATAGTTGAAGATTGTTTTTAAAATGTATGGACACCATTTTCTTGGTGTCGAAACTTTTTGAAAAACAAAGCAATTTAAAAAAACAATCTATAACTCACTAGTGAATAAAACATGTCATTATTTAACTGTTTTTGCACAAATAAGAGCCCCTTTATGAGCAAGTGTGTTGAAAAGTATTTTATTTTATGCAGATTTTTAAATGTACTTATCTATAAAAGGCAACCGTTAAACTCACCCACCGATCTCTCAACACACAGCTCATACCACTGAACTGTGCTTCACACAGATAGTTATCTTACAAAATATAGACAACTGCTAAGAACCTAATATAATTAAAAGTTAATTAACCCTTATTACAGGAAAAAAACGTAGAGCTAGCTCGCATAGCAACATGGTTCACCCTGAACCAGCCCGGCATTGACACGAATGTGTGCGGATTCTGCAACACCCAGCAAATGAAGGATACTCTCGACGTCCTCGACCAAGGACTCACGGCGCACGAGGAACAAGTCCTCAATGAAGTTCAGACAAGGTGAGTTCGATATATTTAAATACCTACGTAATACTTAGTATGGACTTATATCTATTGTCGTACGCATGATGTGGATCACAACAGCCTGTTACTGTAAAATGACTAATGAGATGATGATGTACTTAGTGAATTATTGCGTTGTGTTATGATAGGTACCATACCATAATTAGCTTGTGGGTCTGGGTAGTGGCTGCACCCAAGAATAGGTTGTATTGTACGAGTTACGTGGATGATAATCTATACATTTGTCTGTTCTGGCGTTACGCGACCGATAATACGCGACGCATGTTCCGTCAGATATGAACCTTCTCTAATACCTACTAACGTACTAAGTACTAGCCTAAATGGTAGGTAAATAAACAAGATTTTCAATTTGATTTCAGATTTTTTGACAAAATCACTCTGCATTGGGATGACGTTGAGTTGCCAGAGTACAAATCTAAATTGAACGAGATAAATCGCGTTACCTCCTAAGTAATTAATGTTGTATTTTTTTTGTAACTTAATATATGTGCTACTTTATGTGTCAAAATATTGTTGCGTATTATTTGAAAACTCCAGGTGTTTTCGACATCCTATTCATCCATAGAAAACCTTTAAAACTAGAATACTTGCGTTCGCAGTACTTGCAAACGGCAATATGGTAAGTCGTAGTCATCATCACTATCAGCTCATATGTCCCCAAAGAGGGGCTCGAGCCGAGCCTACACTGAATTGGGCAATCAAGCTTTAGTCACTATGCTTCGACTTAACACACGAACAACTTTAGAATTTCTTCGAAGGTATGTAGTATGAGGGTAAATTACAAAAAATTAAATGTATGAAAGTACCTACTTACTTGTAAATAAATCTCTCTAGTGAACAATCATCATAACAAAATGTTGCTAAAACATTTTTAGTGAGTCTGGCACTAATTTTAGGTGTATTTTGCATATTGTGCTTTGTTTGCAATTAAAAATATGCTAATTTCGATTAAAAATATATATAATATAAATCTTATCTTTACTTAAACAAAAGGAACATAACACAGTTTTATAATAAGGTAGGGAACTATACTTACAGCTAAAATAAAAAAGACAAATAAGTACATTTTTAAATCACTTTATTTCAAACCATAAACTGGAATGTTACATTATTTAATTTCTTATGAATATATTTAAAATTTCTTAAGTTTACAAATATGCCATTAAAGCCAATTTAAGACAACAATTTATATATATTTCGCATTTTATAATTATTAAGAATACAAACGGAAAGTTAAAGACGAGCGTATTTCGTTTGGAAACCACAAAATGGATTTTAGGTTTAACGCACACTGGGGATAATGCACATCAGAGTATTTTATGTTATCTTCCTCAACGAAACTTTGTCTTAATAATACTATTGTATCTAAACTATATACTTACTCGTAATGAGGCACAGTTTCCAATATTAAGACAAATTCAAGGCATCAAAGATAACTCTTTGCAGGTTCAATAATCTATCTTCATTTATTATACAGTTATTGTTTAAGAAATTGTGTTATCGGAGGAAAGTCAAAGGCAATTTTTTGAGTTACTTACTGGAAAATCTCCTGCGGTCATTTATTTGTCTTAAAATGTAAATTGAATTTGAACACTTTGTTACATTTAAGAGTATTTTATTATTTAATATTTAATTCATTTTGTATATTATTATCAGATACATCACTACATAGTATAAAACAAAGTCACTTTCTCTGTCCCTATGTCCCTTTGTATGCTTAGATCTTTAAAACTACGCAACGGATTTTGATGCAGTTTGTTTTAATAAATAGAGTGATTCAGTAGGGAGGTTTTATTATTTTTATCCCCATATTCCTACGGGAACGGGAACTACGTGGGTGAAACCGCGGGGCGCCGCTAGTAATGTATATAGGATATTAATTGGTTAAAGATCAAATGATGTGACTACATCCCCAGTTTGCGATGGGCATTATGCGGTTTTACATAAAAAAGCACGGATCTAGAGATATATTTTATAGATGGGTTTAAAATTAAAGTATTTCTGAACTATATAATATAATACATATACTTACTTAATAATTAAAAATAATAGGTAACACAAAGACTATCGATATAACTTACAAAAAATATCGACGAAAATTATGATGAAATAAACACTTATACATTGTTTTGTTCGTTTTTACAATAATATCACCAACATTAATTATAACTGGTAATTATTAAAGCTAGACCAATAAATGGCCTTTGTCCCATATTAATATAACATAAGGCATACTCTAGACCCGAGTAATCAGGAAGAAAATATCTGTAAACTGGTCATTACTAATACAAATATATTATATTTCAATCTTAACGTAATATAATGATGTATTTAATATATTATAACGTATTAAAGTATTAATATACAATATTTTTACATAATATGGCTGCCTTTATGTTTAATTTTATAGTAAGTGATTATGATTTTTAGAAGCAATGCGTATATTGAGGCAAGTTTTGATGGCAGGATTTTTTTAATGTTCGACTTTTTATGCACCATTGAGAGCTATCGCGGAAGAAATCACTTTCTCTAGTTTTAGCTCCGGATTGCTCCGGATTGCTCCTGTGTGGAACCCCATAATTGTCAATTAATGTTTGTAAAACCTCACTTCTATTAAAAAGTCAAATATAAAAAAATAACTTAGATATAAAAAGAATTAATATAGATAATAACAAACGTAAATATGTAAAACGGATAGAAAGTTATTTTAAATATAACTACCAAAAACCCCAAGTAAAAATTATAAATAAAAATTATATTGATACTTAGAAATATATTTGCAATTAAGCAATTGATTAATAAATAAGTAGGTATTTATATTTCTAAATCATTAAAAAATCATTGTGAAAGCTAATATCATCAATCAATACGTCATACTTATAGTTCATCGTCAAAAATTGTCACAGAGTACAAAGTAAAGGTATAAGTTGGTAGCCGACTGCAGACAGCAGCAGCAGACCACACGTCGCCGCGCCACTACTGGTTTGTATGTATTTCTACGAAATTACATTCGTAGTGGGCGACATGAAGCTAGCTTCGCGTCGCCGAGCAACGGACGGCGAAGTGTCATGATGACGTCGGCGACGTGTGGTCTGGTGTTGCTGACTGCAGTCGGCTACCAACTAATACCTTAAATAAACATAATTAAAATACAAATTTATCTAAAACTAAAAATTAGCTTATAATAAACACAGCACAAAATCATACAAACTCTTACATGTATTATACTAGACTTTCCCATGGCTTTACTTGAGTGGTTAGATGATTCAAGAGAATCTTAAATTATGTTCAATAAGATTTTATTAAGATGTGTTCAATTAGTGGATAGATTAGATCATCATTCAGATAGTTTGTTGCGTTTATAATTATTAGTACATAAAAACAATTATTCTTACTTAATTTTCTACAACTATAACCGATTACGATTGTAAATGATTGAACATTGAACTTATCATCGCATATTTTATTTTATAAATTAAAGCATTAATACATTGAAAATTACCAATTTTATAATTTTACTTTAGAACTGGGAATATTATAATACAAAGTATTTTTTTTATAGAAAATAAGTTCATTTAAAAGTAAAGTAAACATTAAGATTTCTCGAGAAAGAAATAATCAGATCTATTCATGACCAGCATAACAACTTGCACATACAAGTAAGTATATTAATATTTAAAACTTATTAATGTAAATCACTCTATACACACGCAAATATAAATTGTAATTACAACACTTAATACAACAATTATATACCCTATTTATGTATAGGTTTAAATATTTTAACAATCTTTGGTAACTATTATATAATATTAATTCTAAGACAATTCCGATTGCATTTCAATGTGTTTACCTAGCTAAGTTAACTATGTGCTAACTACGCATCGACGTAATTTTTAATCTCTCTCTATAATATAACAGCCTTACTAATAAAAAATACCCACTGTGTATATTCTTGATATAACGAGTGTGAAGCATATTAATAATTCGTTATATCAAGAATATACACAGTGGGTATTTTTTATTGGTAAGGCTGTAAGTGTGTACGGTCAGTGTCAAACAAAAGGTGAAAAAACCTCCCTTGGTTGGCAAAGTGAGCATTACCAAAGAGTACCTCTTATGTGACGCTGACTGTACAATAATTTACCATATTAAACGCACATTGTCTAGGGCTACGGTTTGAAAATATCACACTAATTTGTGTCGCATGAGTGCAAAATTTTAAATAAATAATCGGATGCGTCGTGTCGTGACTTGAGACTGAATAACAGTCGTGACCAAGCAAACAACGAAGGCAAGATTTGCTTAAATAATTGTCATGTCCTTAAGATACATTTTACACGGGCATTTTTTTAATAAATGAGCAATAATTAAAATATTGTGTCGGATTGTCTATTTGACCTTGTTTGCAGATAAAATATAATATTCTTCTTCTTTTCTACATTGGCAATCATTTATTCAACACATGTATTGCTAAATATTCACTAATAGAAATCCAAATTTTTAAACTATAACTAATTTGTTCGTGTAATATTCCCAAGCTTTTTGCTGTTAAGTACGTCCTAACCCTCAATACTATAGTCACCAAAAAAAACCTGACAAATTATCAAGGAATTTACTGCAACAAGCTTAAAATTATTGCAGTAAATTGCTTGTCAATTTGCCATCGCATGTTTGTTAATAACTAAAATAATAAAAACTAAATGGCAAGTATCTTTCGATATTGAGCAACTTTAATTGCCCGTGTAAGCATCTTATCACACATACGGTCAATGTAGTCTATTAATAAATACAACACATTATTGATTTGCACAAGTTAAATGTTATCAAATTAATGAGACTAGTCGGCATTACTAACGCATCTGATCATTTATTTATTTACTTATATCTTTATTATTTCTTTAAATATTGATCGAATTGGTGTAAAAATGGCGATAACATGTAATTAATGTGTATGCCTTTTAATGTTATAAAATTAAATTGACTTGATTTGATTAGAGCCTAAATGTTCTGTAAATAATTTATCTGTTTATAAATCTCTGTAACATTAATATATATAATTCAAATTGTAGTTGTCATATAGGATAATAGTTATTTTAATATCGAAATGTGGAGCGTCAGGGCTTTTTGTGATATAAAAATAAAGAGACAATATGTTTTACGTTCTGATCACATGATTTGGATATTTTTTCTTTAAATATAAACTTTAATCACATAAACACATTTTAT
Organism: Timandra comae; assembly: GCA_958496195.1. Taxonomy (NCBI): domain Eukaryota; kingdom Metazoa; phylum Arthropoda; class Insecta; order Lepidoptera; family Geometridae; genus Timandra; species Timandra comae. Next base: position 8,046,536 of record OY292353.1, on the reverse strand, counting down.
AAAACAATATATGTAAAATATAAATATACGAACTGGAAGATCCAAGTAAACCTCTTTCTCACTGGTGATATTAGTAGTAATAAAAAGATAAAGGCGATCATGGCAATCGAATCACCCGAATCTATAACCCGTTAAAGACATTGACTCGGAAATCGACACTGGGACTACAGATAGATAGGCAAGCACAAATGCTACTAAACCAATGAGGCGGTACTACGCCTAAATGAATACAATATCTAGAAATCTATACTAATGGCCTATTTCACGACCTTCAAGTAACCGTACTCACCAAGTAAAGCTAGTTTTGTCTCTTTTTTACTTTATATCATGTGTCAATGACAAAACTTTTAAGTACGTAATCGGACCTTTACTTGAATGAAATAGGCCCTAAGCCTAAAATAACATTCTCCTTTAAAACCCCTTATGAAATATTTAGTTACTACGCTCACATAAGTGGGCAGTATTAATAAGACCTCCCTAATTAGGGTCATTTGTGCGTGTTGCGATATATTTGGTTGAACCAACCCTTTCTAAATTAACAACGATATCACACACAATGAACAATCTAACGTCTATTTAAATTGAAAGGCACAGAATGCCGATTAAAACTGTGACAATATTAGTCTTAAAATTGCGATTTAAGTTTTAAAACCGATTTATTCATATATTTTATACATTTTAAATCCAATTGCATTCATATTTTAAATCCAATTGCATTCATATTTTAAATCTAATTGCATTCATATTTTAAATCCAATTGCATTCATATTTTAAATCCAATTGCATTTATATTTTAAATCCAATTGCATTCATATTTTAAATCCAATTAGTTAATTTTTGGAGCACACCGCGATAATTCTATAACTAATCAAAACAGGGGGCATTTATGTCTTGTATACCCTAAAATTTATAAATGTATATATGGATAGGATGTATATTGTATACATTAGTATAATTCCAAGTAACTGTCACCTTTCTTGTTTTAGTATAATGTCAAATGACTTATTTATAATCGAGTATTTGAGCTTCAAATTGATTCAATTGTACTATTTATATGCTAAACATTTATGTGATCACTGATGTCGTGTGTGTAATTGATTTTTATAGTATTTATTATTATTACATTTTGAGATTTGTAAAGCATTTAAGCTTTTGGAAAGCATTTTATAATTGTTATTCATTATTTAAAAAATATATATAAAAAGCAATGAAAAACAAACATAATATGATTGTTACAAAATATATTGAGCAGTATAAATAATGGCTAACCACTAATATATGTATTAATTCATTATATCGTTAAAATCATTAAACAATAACAAAAAATACAATAAAATTTGATTTGATTAGAATGGTCTTCAATAACAATTATATTTATCAAAAATGCGCTCCAATATACCATTGGATAACAATCATAACGTCACCAATATAACCCTAACCATTTCATTAAACTTAACAATAATGGTAATTATTATGCATCATGAGTACACAGAGTTAAATATCAAAAAAGGACTCTAAAACTATACAAAAATAACCTATTTAATTAAAATATGTACTAATAATATTATAGACAAGTAGATAAGCTTTTTAAATTGTTGATTAAATACTCAATACTTAATACTTAAAGAGAAGCATAAACGAAGCAAAGTTTTCTAATTAAAACTATTGAGCATAGAGCATTAATTCGGTAATAAAATAATATAGTGCACGATATAAAACAAGTAATTTCAATATCGTTTATCACAAATTTAACAATGAAATTGATTATTTCGCAATAATTTTTGTGACAATAAAACTTTAATTTTCTTATGCAAATTCATTTTTAATTTGCATGCTAGTTCATATATAACATTTCATATTGACAACCGTCGCATGTAACCATGATTTTACTAACAATATGTTAAGTATGTCTTCATATAAAATTTCTCGTCACAATTAGAGCTTCATTATTGTCAAATTTATTTATATTACACTTTGTTCGTCATAGTTTCTTGTTTGATTCTTATATCTTACATGAATATACTAATTCCTACTCCTACCCTACAGTGCACCTTGCATAGCTGTCAAAATTTGTTATAAATTACGAATAATACTTATTAAATTATACACTTAACATAGGCCTTAAAGCACTCACTCGTTTTTGACTGGTACAATACAACGCAACTTATAAATGTAGTAGCTGTTAGGCTCCAATCGACATACGAGATCGATCGTGTGGTTTGTGTATTTAATTAGATGGCAAATTGTCTACGGAATTAATTTATTCCATTCATATATTGTTACTTATATGTAAGTAGTGCTAACCGCTGAATGGGTCAAACGTTTTGTGATTCCGCAAGGCGACGGGCTCCATGCCCCTATCGGGAGACAGGGACGCGACGCCCATACTGACCAACTCCTTAATTAAACTACCCAAACCTTGGTATTCAGTCATGTTTTCAATCTTATCAATTTTAACTTTAATCATAGGTTTTTTGAAGGTCGCCGTTTTAGTGTGCCATACGAGTACCTTTGAGCAATTGTCTGCTAGCGGTTGTATGTCGTCCAGTTTCAGATCGAGACTGACTAGGAACAAGTCTTCTTCGTATCCCTCTATGTAGGGCATGTTGCTGGTGCTCTTTATGAAATCAATGTTGACCGCGAACCCTGCCATGTCCACCGCAAACGTTCTGGCCGCCGGCCAAGAGTCGAAGAACGCCACCACCTGAAATATTAAATTGTTCCATAAATTACCCACATTACGTAACGGTGACAGTAATTTAACGAAATATAACAACATTAGTTCTAGTTTTAAATTACCCTAGTTATGTTTGGTTCGCGTGACTGCCATGCGGGCTTGGGACAAGGTCGAATATTAACCATTAGAGGGAAATTATAAACTTATTGATTTATGAAATATTCTTTACATACACTTTAGTTGGAATAAATATTACATTTGAATGTTTTACTTACCTTCTTAGCTTGTAGTTAGTTTTACTATACTAATACTATAAGTAGGGAAGTGTATTTGGAAGATGATGGTGATGATTATGAATGTATTTGGATATTTGTGACTCAAACCCAACTAAACAGATTAAGATAACTTATAACCTGGTTCAGACATACATAATACTTCTATAAAAAATCCGAATTTACGGGAAGCTAAGCTATAAGATCTGCTGTAAGATACCACTCTACCTCAAGCCTTCCTCTCGCTGATGATATTAGAACAATGAGAAGGAATAGGTGTAATCACCACGCTTGTCTTAACGAACCGAGCCAATTGCTATATAATCAACATACATATGTATCACCAAATTCCCTTAGGACCTCAACTTATTTAAGTAAAACAGTTTTCAAAAATAGCCCACATGTATCCATGCATCACCAGGAATTTAACCTTAGAAGAATAATGGAATAATTAATTAATAGAACCTCAGATATACACCCCTATTTTGAAAATATGGGACTTATTAAAATCAGAATATCTGTAGCAGTAACTGAATCCATATATCCAATAAAAATATCAAAAATGATAGTCGATTACTTATCCTTAAAAAATAAAAAATAAATGTCGTATTACCAGACGGCACACTAGCTATCAAGTATTCTGTGACGGCTCGGGTCGATGACCGCGCTCAGCTGTGTATCGCAGCGTTCGGTGTAGAATAACAATAAAATTCGGCGGGATTTTGAAAATCTTTGACTTATCATAACTTTTTAAATAAAAGCAAAAGAAAAAAACTGACTTCACTATTATATTGTCACCTGTTGTTTACATTAGCTGTGAGATAAGGTATCGCAATTTCAAAATAAGGGTGTATAAATAAAAAAAAACACAATTGAATACCTTTCCATCCTTAACCACAGGCGCAGACACACCAAACCCGCCGATCAGTCCAACAGGAAACATGGAAACCCTCTTCGTAACTCTGATCTCGTCAAACAGCTCGAGATCGAATGTGTTATCATCGTCACCGAAGTACAGTATACCTTCGAGGCCATGTTTCCTGATCCAAGCCAGCGCCGCGCGACGGTTGGACACGCCTCGGGGAAAGTGCGGCGTGTTGTATATGAACGGCTTAGGGCTCGATATGTGAGTGTATGGTAGGCCTGTCCGTCTGTAATTTGCGTAAATTAAGTGTAATTAGATAAGATTTTTTTATGTAGAAATTTAGAAACTGACGAAAATACTTTATTTATAAAACCATAAAAGCGATTATTGATTTATTTGATTTACACGAACACGTCACATTGAAATAAAACAACTCTAACTAAAAAAGTTAAAACAAAATACACAAATCCGTCAAAGTAGTTTTATTTCAATAAAAGAGAATGTTTCTAAGAGGTGTTTTTACCCCAACACATTCCAACGGCTTAACAGACTTGGATAAAATATACATAATAGTTTATTATTATTTGGATCGAGATTGATGACGAATACCAGAGGGCACCGCTAGTTATGCATGTACGTATTTTATGGTATTTATGTTACAACATACACAATATTATCTTTTTATTATTCACAATACAATATTAAGACAGATTCTATGGAAATTAAATAAGTAAAACCGTAGACACAACTAGTATTACATGATATCTAATATATAAAATTCTCGTGTCACAGTTTTCGTTGCCATACTCCTCCGAAACGGCTTGACCGATTCTCATGAAATTTTGTGACCATATTCAGGTCTGAGAATCGGCCAACATCTATTTTTCATCCCGAAATTCCTACGGGAACGGGAACTACGCGTGTGAAACCGCGGGCGCAGCTAGTTATTTTATAACACTAAACGGATTCACAGCATGAAGTAATAAAGCACATGTAGCGATACGATAGGTCTAAAAATAGAATGGCGACTGTTGTATTGCAACAATAGTTCCATTGCTCACTCATTGATGAATTAACCGTCTGTTCCTGGCATTTTATTTGACCTTTGGAGCTGTGTAACTGAATTGAGCGGTATTTTATACTTACTGACTTTGTCTGAATTTTATTTCCTTACAGTAATATTATGATTTTATTCAAGTAACTAGGATTTTTAAGTATCTTATTTTCCTAAAAATACAGTCAAATAATCTACATACAAAATCATTAAAATCTTAAAGATGTTAAGTCATGATGCTATAAAGCGGAAAAACAAATGTATTTTTGTATTTATATTACTCACTATCATTATTATTAAAGATTATAAATAATAGTATTCAATACAAAGGTTTTAAATAATTGCACGAAGGACCCAAAGTAGAGAGGTCTTGCGGAGAACTGCCCGCCCAGTAACAACTAACTCAATGAGCTTGTGTGACCGTCCAAACTGTTTCAATCTTCAGTCTTTCAATCTAAAGTCAGTTAAAAATAGACCTAAGCTTAATAATAATCAATAAACGTAATCAATCATCATCTTATAGCAACTGACCCATAACTGGAATTCTTGAATAAACTGAAAATATTAGCAAAATAACTTACCTGAGTACTTTGGAGACGGCTTTAGAGCAGATAGGCTGATCATCAGCAATGATCCAGTGAATTCGGGACACATGCATCAGTGTGTGGCCAAGTCTTATAAGTTCAGGAATTTGTTCGGGCCGCGGGTATGTGGGTGTAACAAAATATATCATCCTAACATCCTCATTGTTCTTAATATGAGGTCTCTTGTCTTTCATATTCACTTCGCAGACAACATTCTTTGTGTTAATCGGAATCTTTTTTTGATGTGCATGTGTGATCATAGTGCTGTAAATGAAAATATTATTAATATATCACCAATAGCAGTTTGTTAATCTCGCTAAAACTTGTTTGTAGATGCAGCAGGGCACAGCTAATTATATCTGAATAACAGAACAATTTGACAGCAAAATGTGTTCTTTCGTTAGTAGACATCTTGTTATGTACATTGACACATAGGATACTTTTGTAAAGAGATTTATGTAGACTGTACTGCAGGGCACAGCTAGAGTTGCATATAATAGATCAAAATCTATACTTATTCGGAATAATGTACTATAATCTGAATTTTATTGATTAAAAGGTCTGACATCAGTTTTTGTTGACGATACAATATTCATGTTAATTGCCCAGTTATGTAAGGTTACATAAACTAGTCATGGCCATGTATTAACTTTCAAGGTTTGTCAAATGAGAGATTATTAAATATTGTTTGAGTACAATAATGTAGTAAGTACAAAATATTAGTAGTGTTTTGGATTTACTTTCTAACTTTCTATGCTATACAACAATACAAGTTTATTAATTTATTTGTTTACAATTTATTACCATATTAATTAATAGTATGCCCTCTTTGTAAAGTCCTCTAAGTAAATATAATAGCACATAGGTTACTTTTAAACCCGAATTCTCAGAATCAATATGGCCCAAACCACAAGACACTGATATAGAAATCTGAATAAACCACAAACATATTTAGTATGAATATATAATATAAGCTTTTATAACAATGACTCACCGTTCAATATCATTATTTAAACATAGCAACAAAAATATGATCCCGCACACAACAGCCGCAACAAAAGCTATTTTCCTTATTGAAATTGGTTGAAACATTTTGAACTTCAATATTTGGAACCCAATACTTTTTTATATTTTTTAATATATAACATTTTTGTTTTGTACACCAGTCTGAAAATAAATAAGATACATGAATATTTGATTTGTATTTAGTACAAACTACTTATTTTTTTGAGAATTTAATTAAGTACAATCACAAAACATATAATTTTATTTTTACAACACAAACCACCAAGCTATCAATGATTAGAACTGGCAAATATTTATATCACACGTTCGCTCGGTCGGTTACTGCGCACTGCGTGAAGTTTATACATGTACTTAAAAAAATCTCATTTTTTTATTATTGGTAAAAAATAAATAAGTATATAAAATTGTTAATCACTTATTGCAGATTTTTAGTTATTATTATTGTAATCTTATTCCTACCTTTACCATGGCCGTATTGATTTTCTTTCAATAAATTTCTGTTTAAGTACTCATTTATGCAGCATCACAGTATTTTTCAATCAATGCTGAGGGAATGTTTCATCTTACCTGTAAATAAAAACAATGTATTATTTTGTATACCGTTTTTATTAGTTAATTTCTTTTAAAATTTCTGGCTTACGATGAAATCTTCACCAGCGGCTTACCTGACCTGCTCCTGCACTTCGCTGGATCAGGTGCAGTGCAACCTCAGCTCAGCTCAGCTGGTTATTTGGTTTGGTTTGGTTGCCTGACTGGTTAGAGCTAAACTGAACCAAACTGAACGAACGGAACGGACCACGAGCAAAGCAAGCAATAGACGTTACTGACAGTCGCAATCAGTCACTGTCATCGGACAATTTGACAATAATGTTGCTTTGAAAACTTCTACCATGAAAGTATTAATGCAGTTAAACCATTTCTGTTTATTTATTATACTTTTTATTTAGGTATTTTCAAATTTAATAAGGAATTTGTATTAAATTCAGGGATCTTTTGATTGTACCAAAAAGGTCTTGGTTTGAATATAGAGGCAAGAACAATGAAACGGAAGAGAATTTAAAATTGGGAGGAAAGTTATCCTAGCTCTCAAAAATTAACTGTAATTAAAATAAGTACCTAATTTATTTAGTGCGTTAGGTAAAACTGAATGCCGACAAAACTACGAGTGGGATAACAGTAATTATATTATTTAGTATTATTTCAAATCATTGACTATTAATATTAGTTAAGTAATCAATTGCGTACTTAATATTTATTTTGATATACAAATGACGTACCATTTCAACAGTACCAACCGGGCAACCACTTAGACAAAGAAAAAAAAAATACTTACATATAAGTAAATCTATAAAATAGGTATGTAAGTATAAAGTGTAAGTAAATGTAAAAAATGGTAGAATATGTAAAACAAAAATAACAAAGAACATCGTTCAGTCGAGATTTACAAGAAATTATTAGTTTTCGATGTGTAAGTAAACAAGTACCTATAGTTTTATATAACCAATGTTGTATAGTGTAATCATATTTATTGACTAACAGTAACATCCATTATTAATTTAGGCATCCATTTTATAAAAACTTGCTACATGCGCAAACTTTTCATGTCTTAGGTATAGTTCACGCACTCCGACATCAATCGATCGCAATTTTGAAGCCTGGTGTTGTATTCAACAAAAAATACGAATTGAACTGACACTTTGTACCCAATAAATTTAAGTATATGATTTGCGAAAAATTAGGGTATTTACCCCAAGTTTCATGTTTTTCTAAATTCACGGTTTGTAGCTCTTAATTGTCTCTATAATGATTAATTCTTGTCCTATAACTGAACTCCTTAAATATTTTAGGGTATCGGTAATAAAGCTAGAAAAAAAGACTAGGAATATTAATTATGAATCCTCCAGAAGATGCACTGAAACACCAGGTACATCGCGAGTTCAGTGCATATAAATAAAAATAATGTTAATTTATTATTCGCCAGTGGTTAAAGAATGAGAAGATACAATTAGAGCAAGCATATTATGTACCCCTACAAAAATCCTAATAAATCTTACACAAACTTTGTCCTGACAATAAAGAACACAACTAAAATATAATCATCAAATTTGGTTCAGCTCTTCCCGTAGCTTACGGGCGTGCGTGACCATAGGAAGTAGGGACTTATATAATATCCTGCATTACCTGCATATATAATATAATGATAAGTAAATAAAATAACATCAGAAATTGTTAGGGGTTGTTATGTAACGTATTTAAAGAACTCAGATTAAAATATGAGTCTAGATAGCTCGAAAATATTATACCTATACAACCAATTACTCTCCCGATCAGAGTAAAAGTATTATTTTCTACCCTAGTAACATCTAAGTAGAGAGTATTATAGAGTGATGTGCGTCTTGTCTCATATCAAAGATTTTTCATTACCTATGGTTTGATCTAAAAATAACATAGCTCCCTTTCCCTTAATTTATTTCCTCAGTCAGTTTCGTGGTTCCTGTTACAACACTGGTCCGTAAAATATTTTGCCAACATAATATTTTATTTCATAATTACTCACTGCGCATTTATCTTAAAACTGTTGAAAATTTAACCTAACTCGGAAATAATTCTAAGAACTTACTTAAATAAAAAACGTTTTGTGAAAAACTGTTAAAATTCTTAAATAAAATTCATCCATTCTGGGGTCAAAATATGAGCCATGATTAAAAGTGATAGTAAAACAATGACAATGTAGTAAGATATGAAATAAATTCTTAGGTATCGTACACCGGTTAAGTATTTGTTTATGTGTGTATTTACATTCTACTTGATAAGACCAAAAAAGCGGTACTTATTGTATTATGAAAAATATTATAACATAAACTCAATTGACAAAACATGTTTCAAGAATAAAATATTTCACTAACATTAAAAGTAGATATTAGTTTAAAAACATCAAAGTTACGTCGCAGTACATTATTATTTGGTGAAGAATACGAGTAAGTAAGACAATCAATTAAGTATTAACTGTAAATATTAGTTTTGAAGATTCGATTCTTTCTTTTCATTTTAAATGCATGTCGAATCACTTTGAGAATTTTTACCGGTTAAAAAGTTTATTTTACCGCGATGAGTAGGGTGTGCATTATAAATACGTAAGGTGGGATTAATATATAATGCGCTCGCCTCTTGTGAGTACTTTGTGATGTATACGTAAATATACATGCATAAAAGTAATCAATGTGTTAAGATTTAAAAGTTATGATAAAATATAAGTATCTCCAAGCATTTTTTTTTTTACTAAATCACAATTTAAGAACTAATGCGTGGTGAGTTAATTGTTTATTATACATATTTAAAGTCCATGATTTTATTTTAATTTAAATCTTGTCTCTATATTAGAAATCACATGAATGTATAATTGTATAGATTATTTTAGTGCCACCAAGACCATATTATTATATTTATCATAGCGTCTTGCTACTGAGATGAATACTATCTAACAGGAGCATGACAATGGCAACTCAAACCCGACATTTTTTTACTTAGATATTCTTGAAAGCCACATTGTAGTAATTAATTCTAATAAATAATTTCATCTGCCATCATTTCAAATAAATAAATCAGATCTATGCACGTTTTTGAAGTAGACATATATAATATAATACTACAATATAATTACTCGAGAAATAATCTTTGATCAGCCTGCCTATCATGACTGTGCGTGATAAAATATATAGACACCACGAAATAATATCGATGAATATGGCGTGGTACGACTTGATAAAATTAAATATGGCGGCTATATTTATTATATTTTGACAGTTGGATGTCGATAAATAGCTATATCGATTTAGCGAGCATGACCAAATGTCATAAAATTTATTACGTGGTAAAATTAAATATGGCAGATATTTTCATCATATTTTGACAGTTGGATGTTGATAAATTGGTATATCTATCACGTTTTCGAAGTTATGCTAGCCTAGCAGACTCGTGGTAATAAAAATAAATTATGGTAGTCACCAGGAACAATAAAAACACCGCATATTTTTAAAAAGATATTATTTTTGCAACTTTGTACAATATTTAGTACTTATTAACAAAACAAAAATCTTGCTACATGGTGGCTGTTATAACAGTAAGCTATAATGAGTTTATCTAAGTAATATAAATAAATGTAAAAAATAGTGTAAACTAATGTAAAGTACCTATTAGATTTGTCTAATGTAAAAGGTTCCTAATGTAGAGACCCGAAAAATCCGAAAATTGATTTATTTTTGTTTTCATGTTGGTAGAATTGGACTGTTGTCAACAACTTCAGAGTGGTAATGCGAAATCATTGCGCGTAGTGGGTGTTATTGTTTTGTGAAAAAAAGTGTAAAAACTGACTAAATTCTACTTGTTTCTATTAACTTTTCAATACACTTTTTATTTAAAAACATTTCTGTGTGTGCCAATATTGGATTATGCCCTGTCCGAGCGTGGTAAGTGATATTTTGTGTGACATCAACATAGGCGTAGGGCGGTACATTCACAACGATTATGGCAGTTTTAACATGATATTTAGTGGGTTTTGTCAATAAAAATTACAACATTTTCATACGAAATGCCTTTATAGTGTAATTCCATTCTTGTAGATATCGTTTTGCCCACTCTGTTAAGTTTTTGTTGGTATCCGATAAATTCATCCTCCATATTTTACTGCTACGTGCATGGTACCAACCAACTCTACACAGAACAGATAAAGAGAAGATTTTAGCCTGTGTGCTTATTATTTTATGGAAATTTCTCCTTTCGACACCCATTCTATGAAATCGCTAATCGATAATCCAAGTTGACATAAGCTTTCGTCCATTTTATGGAAAACGTTCACTTTATTGTTTTAATTAGCGTTTGGGGTCGATACATCGAAATACAGTATATTTACGAAAGAAGCAACTGAATCTACTGCAATTAACTCGTATTATAAATAAAAAGGGACGATCATGTATTTTTCAACAGTTAGTTACGTATTTTTGCGTCGATCGAGATTTGTAGGTTGTTGCCCTAATTACACTTTAAAAAAAATTATGCGTTTGTAGTGAAATTTCCAACTGTAGGTATGCAATTTGACACCAATTATTTGCCAATATTGTTTACTTTCGATTTAGGCGTCAACCTTTGTTCAATAAATACATCAATTATTAATTAATATTATATTAATTAATAGACTTAATGAGTTTTAATAACATTTCTCTACTTCATTATCATGGAATTTTTTAGATTATGAAGCTATTTGAGTGATTATTAAAAATTGATACTAACAACATAATTATAGGTATAGGTATCACTTTACAACTCTAGACACTCGGTAGAATCAAATTACACTTATATTGGCTAAATATAAGAAATAATATAGCATAACAATCATGATAAGTTTATATATTCGTTTTAAACACAATCAATTTATAAAAAATATTCCGATGGTGAATGAAGATGTTAGGTGGAGTTTCAACCACATTCTTGGCTCGGATTACAATAAGTAACGATACAAGATACCGCAAGAACCACCTGGACTTATGTTATTATTTGAATCAAAAACTGTCTCTATGAAAAAAAAAATACAATAATCTATTGTCCTCTTGGGGTGTTAAAAGAGCACCTGACAAATAAATAATAAACACCATCTCTGTAGCTATTTCTATAAAATTGGGATCGAATGAATAAAAACCTTTTGAATAGAACAATTTAATGACAATATTATTCTTTGTCCAAATAGACACTGAACATACAAAGCAAGTATATAAAATCAGACAGACATTGGTTTTTTATTGAATCGATTATCATAAATTTATATGGGATCAACTTGAAGGACAGCTAAATCTGTCCATTTTATGCAACAGACACACCCTGTTTTTGCACATGCCCATATATTAAATGTTTCTTCTAGACTTTAAAAAAAAATCTTCGTATGTCCTTGCCCTGGCAATTAGGACAATGATCAGAAATCAATCAAATCAATTGACCTGTTCAAGTGGTGTTCCTTCATACATGTGCCAAATAATTCATTTTTTATTATGGCTGCTACTATTGTCGCATTTGCGCCCTGGTTAAGTATTTGCAATATTTTAACACTAATTTAACAATTCTAAATTACATAGTATCAAAATTCAATACATCTCAGTCAGCCATCTTCCTTTCACAGGTCCTTAGAACTTTAGTTCAAAAAACAAGATGTCTGATGAAATGACAGATACTGTCAAACCTGTGTGTCAATTAAATTAAATTCCTTTCTCTTATAATAATTATCTTAAGAAGCTGTTAATTTAACATTTTGGAGCTTGAGACGTCCCAAAACGAAATTTAGATCAATAATTTAAGTCATTTGCAACAAAGAAAGGTAGGTACTATACAATTTAGATTTTCATATCTTAATATTTATTGCAAAGGCAAGCTGTTCATACTGACATAGTGGTTTCTAATCATAATTTACCTAAATATAGTTGTAGTTCAAAAGAAATCATAAAAAGCATCAAAAATATATCCTAGCAAAGAACGGGTTCAATTCCCGGGTGATCAATTCATGTTGAACAAATGTTTCTCTTGTTCCATGTGTTTGTTTCAGTATTTGGTTTAACCAAGGTATCATCCAATTTTGTGGGTGTAATTAGATGGTCATTGATTTAATGATTTAATATTATGTTCGTAAAGAATGAATTTCAGTGTTACAACATAACTGCTAAAAGAGTTTTATTTACTTATTGCTTTAAATAAATTACTAGGTACATTATAAAGTTACATTTGTAAATTATTTCTCAGAGGATGCAATTTTATTTTTGGGATGTCAAGAGGGGGTCAGTTTAAAGTTAAATCCAAGTTTGTGGGGTTGCAACCCTTGGCCATCGGCCGCCATCTTGGATAAAGGGGTTGAAGGTTTATCTGACAAACGATAGGTCTCACAAAAATTTTTTTTAGCATTTCTTGTTGTTGTCCAAAATTAAAAAAGTGATAAGCTTAAATCCACGAAAACTTTGTATCACAAGAATATTTTTTTTTTCTCAAACGTTCGTGGATTTTTGCTTTTATCTTTTTTAATTTTGGTTCTACGACTATGAAATCTTAACAAAAGATGTAGGTAGATAATATTATTGGCAACAAGAAATGCTAAAAAAAAAATTTGTGAGACCTATAGTTTGTGAGATAAACCTTCAACCCCTTTTTCCAAGATGGGGGCCGTTGGACAAGGGTTGCAACCCCACAAACATGGATTTAACTTTAAACTGACCCCCTCTTGACATCCCAAAAATAAAATTGCGTCCTCTGAGTAATGTATTTTTTCTTTGAAGGGTATGAAAGATTTCAATGAACTAAATCTCAATAAAACACAATGACAAGTGCTTGCTGTTTATTTCATAATACAAATTTAAGCAGGACACAATAAGTTTGCTTTAAAAATGAAAGCATTTTTTTATTTCATTGTTTAACCACAAATAAAATTGTTTCAATTGGAATGGACATGCATGTTGCGTATTTTAGGACTTGTAGTTATAACAAGTTTCAAATATCAGGATTGAAAACTACAGTTTCTGATTATTAATTTGATGTCTTTTGTAGATGACTTTTTACAGTTCTAGCAATGTCAATTTTAGATGGATTAAATTCACGGTTTTAATTTTCGTCTCACGTTTTTGACGTCAAAGAAGGCTCAGGTGTAAAACGCCCTAATAACGTAGAAAGTCCGCGTTCTTGAAAGAAGCAATGTTACTTAGAGGGATTTTGATAGAGTCCCATGTTGGCGGAACGTTGTTTCAATGTATTGCTACAATAATATAATCGCACATTGTACGATATATATACTCTCATGTGAGCGGTTTTCCGCAATTAGACCTCTCCAATTTCTGTCCTTTGTGCGTGCTGCGATAGTTTTTACTTAGACTATGTAAGATCTTTAATTTAACTACGCGTCACGACTGTCCATTAACTATCTAGTAATTTATAATATTTTTAAACTAGCGATCCATTCCGGCTTCGCACAGGTTTATCCGTGGATTGGACACAATTTATCCGTGGATTTACTAATATTATCTTTCACGCAAACCTTGTCTCGACAGTCATGAATACAATAAAAAACTTACAAATTGGTCAGCCGTTCAGATGAAGTGATGCACGAGTTTATATTCGGCAATTGATCTTAATTTAAATAGACAGAAGTTTGCATGCCAAACGTGGGGGTCTTGAAGGTTCAATTCCTAGACCGAGCGATGGAATTTTCCAAACGTGACTCTATACTATATGAAGTCATCAACACGCATTAGGGAGCGTGGTGATTACTCCATTTCCTCCTCACTCTAATGACAACAATGAGAAAGAGGCCTTTGCTCTGTACTGGGATCTTACTTTACATTTCATAGATGTTAATCGTTTTACTAAAACAATATTTTATTGATAAATAATACTGCAACTCTGCGTCGTAGTATCGGAATAAAAAGTAGCTCCTAATTTAATCAACAATAAAACGAATGCTTTATAAAAATATGGAACAAAGACAGCATGTTTGTTTATCTACACACATATAAAAGGCAATGTCCTGACTGACTGACTCATTGTTCCCCCCGCAGAGAGTTTTTTAGACGTAGATATCCACTAAGATACAGTTTTTGAGTAAATTATATTGTTGGATTAAAAATCTATATATTTTAACGGTTTTGTGTATTTAATCAATGGAAAGCTAAAGTTTTTTGTTATTGCAATGTTTTTACTATAAATAGGTGTATAAATTTTCCGTGACGAAATTCTCAAATTATTTTTTAAACAGTTAAGTACTTGTGTCAAATTAAGCTGATATTTGGCTTAGTTCAATGTTGATAAGTATGGCCTAATGTTATAACCAGGGTTAGCCTGGAAAAGAGATGTTTCGGGAGACAATGGATGGTACACATCGGTTTTGAAATTTAAGTAGAGTCCAATATTTTGCTGACTTATGGACTACTAGGCCGTTTTTTAAAGTACTACCAACAACTAAGTTAATACAAGTGTTATAGGTATATTCGTCTGTTCATCTGTCTATCCACGACCGAGGTAACTGTAATTTGGCATCGGTTTACAATATAATTTATGCTGACAGTGGTGAAATGAAATCTTGATGGGTATCTCGTATCTATGATTTTATAAGGTAAAGTAGGACACTTCCTCGTCTTAAAAATCCAATATTGTGTTTGGGATTAGATCGGTGCGGTTTGGTATTTCGTATAAAGTTACTGCGCATGTGTGAACTATTTGTCGAATCAGGGATCCGTTTGCGAAATATTAAGTGCAAATTTTTGTTAAGGTTCCAAGTGCCAGTAATGGGCGGGCACGTTCCCAAAGTTGGTCGTATGTCATTAGTTCACTACTTAACCGAAGTTGCTCGTTATTAGAGACACTATCTCATGGCAGGTATAAAACAGCGTGTTTTTTTTTTCAAAATTTTAGGTTTCATTGAGAAGTTTTAGAAATTTGTGTCTTTTTCGTGAGTCTGTGTGTGATATAACTTATAATCTAATCAATAAAGTGTTCAACTAACGCACGTTGTGAACTAGGACTTCACACAATGAAGTAGTAATGGGTTACAGAGAACACTTTAGCAAATATAGTTTCGCTACACGTATTGAACTGTTCCTTCCTGTGAACTAAACTAGGTTGATTTAACCGAGAGGATTGTATAAGTGTTGGGCAACGAGCATCATACGATTTATGAATAAATAATAGTATTAGTTGCTAAATAACTGTAATAAAAAGCCCAAATGTTGTATTGTTAATAAATTGTAGTGAAATAGCCCTTTGAAATTGTAATCGTGGCTTCTTTTTTGGAAATCCTGTGCAGAACGCCATCTATCTGCTGCTGGTGAAACTAATAAGTTTGTAGGTTTACAAATTTAAAACGCACCATCCTATGTGAACTATCAATGGTGTAGTTTATGTAAATTCAAAGCTTCAATTCGACCTTCCTAATAAATAGTTCCAATTATCGTACATTGCCATTGCCATTTGCCATTATACATTTTTTACGTACGCTATAATTTTGCCTAGCAACTAATAACAATCAGTTCACAAACTGTTACCTCTTAATAATAAGTAGGTAATATGTTTTCTTATTACTAATTCTTCTTAATTTAAACTAAGTAAGACATATTCTGATAATGCGTAAATATTTTGGTGATCGTAGTACACAAATACAAGTCTAGACCTCCCGGGGCGTAAGGTTTGAGTCGTTATTTACAGATAGCGCTAGCAACATGTTTTGATGTAGTTTAAACACTAAATGAAATTCGTCTAAATTAATAACCATTAAATACCAAATTCAAGTTTTTCTTGTTAGAAGCAAGTTATGAGAAACAATAACAAAATCAATGCTCATTTTTCTGAATTTATCGACTGTTTATTATTATCAACCTGTTTATTACTTTTTATTATTATGTCAAACAGTGGGACAATGTACTTATATTGCCCCACTGCTTTACATTCGTTTCCCCCACAAATAAGAATATTTCATTTTATAAAGGTGCTTAGTATTTGGTTTCCGAATACACTTATTTATTTTAATTTGATGTCCTTTAAGAATATAGGTCATAGGTACCTTAAGTTAAACTAAATAAACGTAATTTGTGTTTGCGTCATTGAGCGCAATGAATTAATAAATAAATCCTTTTTTCTCATACAATGGGCAGATTTGTATGGAGCGTATCCCAAGTGTTGTAACTTTGTGTGATACATCATTGGATAGGTAACGATACCTAGAGGAACAAATGATTCTATGGACATAAAGCTGTATTCCCCGGCAGAAAAAAGGTACAGCCATTTAAAAAAATGTATACAGACTTTATGCAAGGAGTTCCATGTGTATCTGAACTCCCTGTATAAAGTCGCCATATTTTTGTAAAATTACTGTAACTTTTTCCTGCCTGGGAGTACAGCTTTACGCCCATAGAATCATTTGTTCCTCTTAACGATAGCTATCAAATGATGTATCACAAGAAGTGCTACAACACTTGGGACGTTTTGCCCATTATCCTTGATAATCTAGAAAATTTCTAGATATAAATTTTAGTGATAGATATAAGTGCTCCCGCGTTGCTATTTCTTTACAAGTAAACAATTGAGAAACCTGTCTGCAGCATAAGTATTTTCCAAATAGATTTACTTAGTAGTTCTTGAGACTAGCGTGTCGAAAAACCTCTACTTTGCAGTTCCACGCGGTTTTAGCAATCCTGTGGGAATTTAGAGAAAAAGTTTACTAGTAATATAATTGAAAATTGGTACGAAATTTTACCTCAATTGTTCCAGTCGCTTATACGTGCAAAAGTGATTTAAACATCCATAATAAATTCTCACAAACTTTTCGCATTTCTAATATTAGTAGAATGGAGGAAATAAAAAATATCTAAGTCTATCAAGTTTGATGTCTTCCAAATGATAGACATATTAAAGTAATTTGAGTTCTTTTTATCGACATTAAAGAAATTGGATAAACATCGTACGTCCCTACCGTTTATTCGCTTCTCCCTCAACCAAAATATAATTCGCTCCTGATTAGGCGTGTGAGCCGGCTGACTCATTTTGTATCGTGATGCGACGCAAGCCGAACTTTATTATGCAATCGTATGTAGTGTGAATTGACAAATTGAATTAGAGTTAGTTTAGTTATTTATGCGTCTATTTGAAACCCCGTTATTAATATTTTTATGATGTTGGTAATGCTGATCATGACACCTTTCAAATAAAAATAAGCTATTATAAATCAATTTTTTTCCACTTGTTCGGGAGCTACGATACTACAGGTAGATACACAATAACACACATTAAACATGAAGCACCCTTTGCGTCGCGGTTAAAAATACACAATATAACGCTCATTTACCCCTTGCGACTTACGAAGCGTTCATAGTCCAGTGCTAACCGCGGATAATTTGTGATCTGTTCCGACAAGCAACGTCTAGCTCCATCATAACAGTGATGGGTGGCCATTATAGAATTGGCTTTTAATTTTATGAGCAGTTCTTTGCTCCAGAGTTCATAAAGCCTCGGTCCCGGTTGTCGTATTGACATCGTCGGCAATCTTTATAGGTAGTTAGGCGTTCTGAACAGTTTTATTTAACAGTAATCTTAAAATATCAAACTACGTAAAAAAGACGTAAATTAGAGTATAATTGCGAAAAACTGCTCGGTAAATAAAATACAAGTAAACCGGAAACCACGCTGTATCTCCTTAGCTGCTGTTGATGACGTGCGTTGATCGCTTGCTTAACGTCACGTGACAGTGTCTTGCTGGCTTCTCTACCGAAAAAACTTCTTAAAACAACTGTAGGAAATTATAATTGAAAGTGGTTTTTAAACATTATTTCATAAGGTTTCACGACCACAACGAAAAACCCAATTGTAAAAAAAAAACATTCTATATTTCACAACGCACTATTTTCATGACATACATACACAAGGATCTGTAAAATATTACAGTGTGTGATGTCACAAAGGACCCAGCTCAGCTTAACGTGATGCGTGAAGCAGCGCTACACTGATTTTGTTGAGCTATAAGGAGTTGCTTAGGCTTTTATCCCTAAAATTTCTATGTACTAGCAGAAAAGGGAATAGTGTGAGCAAAGATGTACTTTTAGGTGGAAAAGGGATTTTTATACATACCTATACAATATACACATAATACTAGCATACCCTTGTAGATCCCGTATTCTCAACCTTGAGAGAATTTAATTTATTTCACTGTATTACTTTGAGGTCTTAGATAACAAATTTCAATTAAAACTTTCACACAATCTTTCACCCCTTTAAGAGATCCTCTTAATTTAGCCCTAGCCTAAAGGACTTTCCCCTTTTAGTTATTAGCGTACGCTATCTAAGTATCTTTTCTATCTAGTCGTTCGATACTAAATGCATAAATTGAAAGAGCCCAAAGAGGCGGCAATCTTACTCGCATGAATGTATGTCCCGTTCTATTATTGGAACAAAAATATCTCACGCTACTCAAGAATACTAATAGTGAAAGAATTTTCAAAATTGGTTCTCGAGATAACTTACCGCATTCAAAACTTTTCCTCTTTATAGAGTTGAGAAAACCAACTGTCCGACACACATTGCCCTTTTGTATGTGAAGTACTTGGGCGATAATACTTCGACCGGCAGTTTTTTCTTAAAACTAGTTTGTTTTCAGTTTAGAAACCTATGATGTAAGCTTAAAGAAAGTTTCTTCTTCATTATCTTATGTCTAATTGAGATAGGTTACAATAAAGCCTTCAATAAAATAATGTACAACATTTATTCTCAGTAGGTAGTTATAACAGTTTCGGGGATACATCTTATCTATTGATTTTTTAATGAAACCCTATTTCCCTTGACACCAGCTAAATCGGTTCATGAGAACATTGGACCCGTGCGAAGTCGGGACGGGCGGCTAGTAAAATATAAACATCAATATACCGGTCAACAAAGAATGGTTCGCTTTAGTGCGATTTATTACATTCATGCTGAGCTGAGCCCTGCGGTCTTTGCCGCTTGATTCCCGCTCTTATAAAACCCGTGTTACATCGAACAAAACAAAAAAGAATAGTCCGATCGATCTAGCCGTTTTCGAGTTTTAACGAGACTAAAGGTATAAGTTGGTGGCCGACCGCAGACCACACGAAGCCGACCACACGAAGCCGCGCCACTACTGGTTTGTATGAATCTCTATGAAATAACATTCGAAGTGGGCTTCATGAAGCTAGCTTCGCGTCGCCGAGCAGCAGACAGGAGTGTCGCCCGACCGCGGATCAGTAGTGAAGCTGACCATAGATATATATATCCGACCATAGATTAAATCAGCGGTCCCACAGTGAGCGATGAACTATCGGCGAGTTTCTCGCCCAAGAAAAGGACAGTGAATGTACATTCCATGTTAACGAAAGATTAAATTAAAATTAATTATGGATAAATTAAATTGAATAGAATAATTGTTAATTGAAGAAACAGTACACTAATTACTCGATATTTTCATTTTCAAGAACATTTAATCCGTAAACGAAACCTTTTTTGAATTGAATTTTGATCGAACGTTGTCTCAGTTGTCTGACAGACTCATGTCATGTCTGACTATTTTATTCGCTCGACGTTATATAAATTTTTTTATTTTCGTACAATTTTATTTAGTAAAAACACGGATACGTAGAAAAGTAGCAATTGTTGATTTTGTACCGTTGCGTTGCGTTTGTACCAACACACAAGACGTCGTGTCGCAACAACTGCCTCAATGTTCGGCTGAATAATCACTACTATTAACAAAGGCGAGTGCGAAACGAACAGATACACCGACCCCCGTGCCAACTGCGCCCTCTTCTGCTACACGTGCCCCTTAGCAGAAGAGTTACGCGCAGGTATCCCGCCAGCCGCTCCGCAAACCAAGCAACCAACAAGCCTCATCTGGTGCGTACTATCCAGGTTAAGAGCGTAGCTGCACCTAAGAAACAGCAAGTAGCAGTAAGTGCAGCAGAGAAAGTCGACGTGGATGGCTTCACCCTGGTAGAGAGGAAACTTCGCCCGAATCCGTCCCGTAACCGACGTGGTACCGCCCCTTCTACAGTAACAGAGGTCACTCTACGTGTTGTGGAGATGGAGCCCACCGTATCGGTTACTTCAAGTACCTACGAACGAAGTACAGGGACATGTTACTCATATTATTATATGTGCGCGTGGTTTGGAAGACTGTGTGCTTAAAACAAATAGGTTTACAGAAAGTTAACATTATAAAATATGCTTTGTTAATAAATTATTTGTGTTAGTTGATTTAAAATTAAAAATATTTGTGTGAAAATCTTTTGTAGTTTTTATTTACTATACTTATATATTAAACACAACGAACGCTATGCTATCTATGCCTTGCTTATTATACCTATAATATTCCTTGAGAATCGATGATTTCAGAAATATCTACATACATTCTTCACCTAGATAGATGTGTATTATAAGATTTACGAGTCAAATTTCACCCGAGCGAAGCCGGGATTTCATCTTGTAATTACATAATATGTGCATCTCTTTTGTTTACACGGAATGTATGTTCACTGTCTTTTTCTTGGGCGAGAAACTCGCCGATAGTTCATCGCTCACTCAACGTCAGACATCTTATTCATCACGAAGCACCCGGAACTTAGAGTAGAAAGCCAAACGGAGCGAAAACTGGGAGGCCTCCCCCTCTGTCAAAGGTTTAAGAATGCAGAATGCCCATGGGCTTATGGTTTTATAAAAACTAATCGCCTCGCGTTCCGCGCATGTTCCGCGTCATTCAGCAAATGACAGTGCGCGTCGAATGATACCCAACAAAAATGCCAAATTGCTGTGTATTTTTATGTATAAAAAGCGATCAGAATCATCAAGTATACAAAAGGATAATACCACTTATCACTTATTATTAGTAAGTATTATTTAATATTGTTAAATAATGCACTAAATTACAAAAAAAAAAAATGTTCTGTTCGGAATCTAAGTCAGTCCGCTTTTTCATAATAGGTATACGAATATTTATAGCTTTTTTACTTAATAGTCAAAAATCATTGACAGCAAATTTATCGTTAGTATCAAGCACTAGTGTCGCTTACTTTAAATTGACGTCATCTCTTGCACGTATAGGTACGGCCCTGTGTGAGAATGTACAAGTGTGCGTAAATTGCAACTAGTGTTTGATAATTTTGGTCGTGTACGTTCGTAGCTACGTCACCCCCAGTTGCATTGGTGTGAAATTGTCTGTGTGTGCGTTACCGCAGAAATTGCTCTCCACGCAGAAATTGACAGACTTTTTTATTATCAAATTTGTTCTCTTATTGTCTCCGTTTGGCTTTCTACTCTAAGACTCGGAACGAACGAACTGGATGTCATCATCTGTTGCCATCTGCAGTTGTCGCCTGCAGTCGGGTTCGAAATCAAACCGCACAGCTACGTGAAGCTACGAAGTGTCATGATGACATTAGCCGGCTTCGTGTGGTCGGCTTCGTGTGGTCTGCGGTCGGCCACCAACTTATACCTTAACGGATATTAAATGATTTTCTATACTCGCTGTGCATAGACTATAAAGAAAAACATAGGTTTATCCAACCCCATTCACGTTTTAGTAGGTATAAAGCTATTCATATTATTAAAAAAGGGGTAGATTGTTAAACGAAACAAAAGCCTACCCAAACGTATGTAAACATTACTGTTTTCTTTAAAATCATCAAGGTCTAGTTTTGAATAGTCTTTCATAATGTTTATTTTCAACGGATCTAGGTCGACTTATCCGTAATCTTGTGATCTTCATATAGTCTCAAACAAAATCGCGTCCCGCCGTCTGGCTCTCTGTATGCATGTACTTACGTTTTGTACGCTATAAGGTCTTTGAAAGAAACGGATTAAAAAATACTGTTTTTATGTATGGGAAGAGTGATTTAAGTAAAGGAAAGAAGGGCAACCTTGGGGCACAGCTAGAACCTTAGCATAAATAAAATAAGACAGGGGTAAACATATTAGTACTACAATTTAAGTGTTTCTTTGTAAAATTTAGCCAAATATGTATTTCGCGAACCATCGTCCAAACCTTTATATACAAGCCAATAAAATGATTTTGATTTAAGAACTGCGTCGGTTACGTTGAGTACGAGTACATTAAATTATTAAATCGGAGATACGACTTTAAATAAAGTAATAAAGACGGCAAATGATCAATTGCATGTGCCGTTGTGCGATATGTTTCTCTCCTGCCGAACGGGTACTGATACTTACCGCTCGTCTTTAGTCCAATTATATGAATCAGATGAACAGGAAGTTTACTGTTCCCCTGACCTCGACTTTGCTTTATATTATGTAACACATAGTTTGATTTGAGACTTATATCTACATGTATATTGAATGTTATGCGAATTTCTTAGCTGTTTGAAAGATAAGTACAGTAATACTACTGTACTTACCTTTCAAACAGTTAAGTAGTATTCTCTTTCTAAAGTAATGGAACCGGTGACTACGACGATTTTGTAGTACCTATATGGTTCTGGCTTGCTACGCGCTTCGCCGATTTCTAGGCATAAGCACGATTTATGGTTTTGCGTTTTGCTCTAAATCGGCCAGTCGTTTTAACTTCCAAAGGGTATAAATGATTTTTGTGTAAATCTGTAACCTAGTATTTTTGCCAATCTGTCTGTATGAGATTCTTCCTTTCACAGAGCATTTAAGCGTACTTAGTGAAAAACGATATAAAATCTTACACTGTTAAAAATGCTTAGTTGTATGTCTAAATGTTATATAATATATTTCCTCAATAAGTAAATAATAAGGTATTGCTATTGATATCTTTCTGTGGAGTGACACCCGTGGATTCTGATGGGTACCCACTGATAGGGATGACGTGAGTTGTCACAGCCAGAGTGTTTACTTTCAATGACTCGTGGCTAATAAAAGTATATCAATAACATTGTGTTAGTGGAACCCTCATCATTTACAGATTAAGACAGAAACACATATTTAAATTATTGTTTAGTTGTTCTTGCATAGGAATTTCTTATTTACGTTTGATAAAAGGTTGTATTGTGTGCGTATAAGACACTGTATTCAGTTTTTTTAATACCTATGTAGTTTGCCGCTTAGGTTTCGAGAATGTTGTGAAAATGCGAGAAAAGTGTTTTTATCCGTAACCAAATTAACGGCTGTCGGGTCAGTTAAGTTTTTAATAAAATGTATCTAATAATGTCGGTGACAAAAATATATTTTACTAAAAATGTAAAGATTTTTCAATGTAGTCACCACGTGTTGCACCAGGCAAGATCCATTATGATTTACACGACATATAAATAATGGTCCAATTGCATCGTCAATTGCTCGCAAATCATTGCACAACGCACAAAGGATATTCCCGCCTCTGACAGGATAACAGTTACTATATGGACGGACCCGTTTGCTCAATCGATGTGATCGAATTTGTTATTTTAACGATATATTTTAACGCACGTTATACCTATATTATTAGTACGACAATAAGTAGCAGAGTAGTGCCAAACAAAGGTTAGGATTCCTATTGTATGGCATAAAATTTTTTTGCGATCCACAATTATCTACCACGGTGTGTGTGGAAAAATTTTAGAATGATAAATTAACTTTATTAGGGGTCAGATGCTATTTGTATGAACGTGATTGATTAAATTATGTTATATAGTATGCTATTATATTTTTCAAGTCCAAGTGCGGATCACCTTTTAGCAAAGTTGACAACATAATAATAGTAATGGGTAACCGTTATGGTGGTGTTTATCATGAGCGTTTTCGTGTTTCGGGAGCCACATTAATCATTGGCAGTCTTTAAGAATGTTTTGAGCCATTAAAAGTATATTTTGGTAGTCAAAACTATCGTATGGCCCTTTGGTTTGCGAAGGTCTGATGACAGTCGGTCCAAGTAAAGATTCGGAAGAAGACATGTTAATTTATTTTTCTAATCATTGTATAATAGCATAATAACTACTGTCTTCTAACTCTTTTGCATGTATAAGAGTATCTTAAACTACATACACCCATATCAATATAGACATTGAGACACTGATCGAGGTAAAATAATATTCATAAACGCAAATAAATGTTTTTAATTAAATATTTTAACGGATTAACTATACCTTGTGCTGAGATAGTTATGTGTTGAGATTGCGTGTGTGTGTAATCCTTTGATGTTTTTATCAATAAATATTGTCATGTCAGAGTGTGCATCCCTTTGATCTCCATCCAGATTTGTGATTGGTATAACATGTCAGGTAGGAGGTGTCCATTCAGGCTACGCCCAAGTGTAATGTTGTATTGGTATTCCTGCCAGTGTGTGTAACGTAGGTGTATACATCATAACATAGCCCTACGTAACTACTAGATGCATAATGTATAAATTCTCAGAATAAATAAAATGTTTGCATGTTTCATATATTTTTTCTTTCGATCATCTTACAGAATTATGATCATGTACCGTAATTTGAAATATTAGTCAAAAAGGCTATTTCGACATGAAAAATTATGTTGACACGTGACATTCTGACGACACATCCCCGGAAAGACAAAATACCACGATTTATTTTACGTAGACATTAATAAACCGACCTCAATTTGTAGGCTTCTTATTTCAGTTTCAATTAACTCAAAAATGTTTTCGAAACTGTAATCACGTGTTGTGCGTCAGTCTACCTTAGAATGGCTTCGTAGCCGCTTTATAGTAATATTTTGATTCAGTTTGAACTGAGTTTACTTGAGAGCAGGTCGGTTACAAGGTTTGCTTTCTTTTGTGTCAGGTGTCATCATGTGGCACGCACGGACAAGTGCGTGAACCTGGCCCCAATTGCGGTCGCCCACTGTAAAGTGGTTGCCGGTGTGTCTTTGGATATTGGCAACAGGCAGTAGAAGGCGCCACGTGTGGGCCTGCGTACTTCTCGGGGCGGGCGCCTGGCGCCGCCCCACGCCTGCATAAGTAAGTACCAGCTTGTGTTTTATAACAATATTCAGATCTGACCCACCAATTTGTTACTTTTATCTATTGTTTTACTAATAAGATGTTTCTGAATTTATTTAAAAAATGATCAATATCTATTAAATAACTTAAACTAAATACGTGAGATTTTATGAAATATGTTCTCCATAATTTAAATCAAATTTTAAATAAAATAAATTACTGTCTATAAATTTGTACCTCTATGTACGTTTCGTGGAAGCGCAATTTGTATAGGTAAAATAAGTGAACCCCCTCCCACCCCGTTACCATGACAATCTGGATGGGTGTGCACCTCCTCCCAGGCACGCTAGATAGCCTGTTTACAAGCACTCAGTCCGGATGCATCTGCGGTGCAGAGCAAACGTGCTTCACTGATCGGCTTGTTAGCACGTCCCGAGACGCGCCGCGCCGCGCCGGTCCCCGCGCAACTAACATTCAATTCAGTGCGAATGAACAATTTTATCTAAGTGATTTTGAACCATATCTTTTTGAATTTGAACTATTATAATTAATATTTTAAATAATATTCTATAATGTAGTGATTAAATTTAAAAATAGTTTTCAAGTAGTGATAAATTTTAATAATAGTTTGCTATAATGTAGTGTTAAAATTAAATTATAGTCTAATATCTAAAAACTTTTTAATAAAAAAAAATTGTTTTAAATCTTAATTGAAAGACAGTTAAAATAATAATTGTTAAAAATGTGTTACAACATTCTCCCGCCGCCGCGGCATCGGCTGCGTGTTTTCGCAAGGTTGGTCCTAGGATACAAATTACATTTTAGGTTTGCCTAGGCGAGTTACTACGCTTCAGCGACTACTTATCCAGCGTCGTGAAGACTTTTATTTTTATAAACTTATGAAAAAAACATTTATGTTTATATATTTTTTATTTTATGTTTAATTTTATTTTTTCCAATTCTTTGTTTTTTTTTTCAATTTCAGCGACATGCTAATTGTCAATGAAAGAAAACTACTAAATTGATTAAAGGAAGACTGGAGACTGATTAAAATTTTCAGGTTGTTTCGACGTTCTACAGGCTCGCGAAAGCGAACTCATACATTGTTGTCAGTTGGGCTTACCGCGATTTTTTATTTTTTACACAGATGAAAGTTATAGTGAAAATATAAAATAAATATAGTTATAAAAAATCTAAAAAAAAAACTCTTTGTGGTCAATTAACGAGTCGGTTGATAGCAAGGAATTAGGTCGGGTTTGTAGGTAATAAGGGGGTGTTGAGGTCGAGATGAGGTGTGAGGATGAGGGTGGTGCAAGCCGCCGCGTTTGTTTGGAACCACCATCAATGGACAGACCGCACCAATAATAATTATTTTACTCATTTCTTCACGAAGATAAAAATCTAAAAATATGTACGTCTTAAAATGGGCAGATATTTTTTTGTATTAAAATAATCTTAATGCTGAATTTATTCATTTTTATATATATATTCAAAAATTAAGCGATAAACAAATTATTATCTAAAAATTATGTGAAATTAAATTATTGTGAAATCTGTAAAAAATATAATTTTACATATAAAATATTTTTTTAAGAATTCATCAAATAAATTTAAAAGAATATCGATATAATTGAATTGAAATAAAAAATACAATTATTTTTTTTGTAATATTTGTCTGTCTTTATCTAACCACGCGTCATTTAGAAACACTAAAAGGTTTTTACTAAATATTGAGCATTAATAACTGATACAAAGGATCCATCATTCAAGTATTCCCTGAAATAGATACCACTCTCAACATTACTCAACAACATAATAAGGATAATACTGAAAAGGTGAAAGAACAATGTCTATTTTAGTTCTTACCCTCTTCAATGGCAATCAATAGAATATCTAAGCAGGTTTTATCAAAGAGAAAGGGCTAAGGTGACTTACACACGTCAGTCTAATTATTATTCAGCGTAGACGCTTTGTGTATTATTTTCATTGTGCATATTTGACCCCTGTAAAGATTTTTGCAATGATATAACTGTTTACTGCTAACATACATTGTAACTAATAACATTTAAAACTTATACATTTAAATTACTGTTTCAGTTATTGGAATAACAAAAAAATACATTATGTTAAAATATATTGACGGTATATATTTTTTAACCGTTGATGTACTCATAAGTAGGCAATTTTCCACGATTAGACCACCCTCTTTCATTAATTTGTGCATGTTGCGAAGTATTGGTATCTATAAATAGGTTGTATCAAGAGACAATATTTGCTATCGTAATCCCTAAGCTCATTTAATTGGTGAGTACGGGGAAATTTTCCGCTTTCACTTCGATACATTTTTCCAGAAGGACATCATTAAAGCTACGTATAGGAGGATGTAGTTATTCACGGCGAATAAATAACATCTCTCTTGATTAATAACACGTGTTTGTTAGCTTTTCCTCGTTTTGATATTGGCAATAATTGTAAAACTTTCCACTCTCGATATAATATTATCTTGCGTCTTTTCGTACATTTTCAAACACATCGGAAAAGTTAGCTATTTAATCTAGTCTTATCTTAAGCAATATGGTACATCTAAACACTTAATAACTCCGATGCCGCCATCTTTTGAAAACTAAATTTTGGAACGCGTTTTTTTAGTTCTATAATTTATAAAGAAAATAAATAAATTGTAGCTTATTAAGCTTAGTACTTATGTACGAAGGAGTAGTGAGTACAACGTTGTGGATATAAATTTTGGAAACACACGAACGATTTCACTTCATTCATAGTAAAATCTTCAGTAAATTCTAGACATCTAGGTCATGAACATAGCATAGAATTTGAAAATATAATATCTTGTTTTTTATTTTATTTTTCTCCTTATACTTTAACCGATGTTCGCTTGTGTGGGAGAGAGCGCAAACGCAGGTGTGGGAAAGGATGGGTGCAGCCGTGGGCAAAGGCGCGGGTTAGGGCGAGTGTGTGGGCACAGATAGGGGGCGGGGGGGGGGGGGGGGTTTGGGCGGGGCTTGGTGTGATAGCTAGCCGGGTAGGCGCGTATGAGTGAGGGTGTGAGTACGCAGGCGCCAGTAATGACAAGGCAGGCGCGGGTGTGGGCCATCATGAGAGGGGCGCGGGTGTGGGCCATCATGAGAGGGGCGCGGGGCGCGGGCGTGGGCCTAGAAGCGAGTATGGAGAGGTGCGTCCGTAGCGCGCGCGCGTGTTTTTACTATGACTGTCATGCGTTGGCGCATGTTTTCCAGTTCAAACTACATTAACTTACTTACCTAAAACCTCGGTAGCATCTCGAACTCCGACGCTAGTTTGACGTAAACACACGCAAATGACAATACAATGCATATTTTAATCGCAAGCGCGTTGCTAGCTTGTCCGTTTTGTACGCGAACACTTGCATAAAATGATTTGAGATAGAGCCAGCCATCGCTCCCGCAATTTGACATGGACAAGCACTTAACTATTGTATCCCGTTTTATTCCGTACAATGCAATAAATGGAGACTAATAAATAATAATAGGTCAATAAAGTAGTTATATATGCTGGTTTAGCTTCATGTGATGAAAATAAGCAGACGAATATTTTTCAATGATAATTTCTGATTAAGCAATGACAGCATAAATCAATTATAAACCATCGAAGTACTGATGTTCATATGGTTTGGTGATATTCGAACTCTATGTTCTGAAATTTCTAGTCAATGAGCGATGTCAATGTATAAGTTGCTCGAGCGCAAATGTTATAAAGCTCAACGTCTGTAACCGCGTTGTTTTGAAGTGAAAATAAAGATAAATAATTTACCTTAACAGTTAATAATTATTAGATTTACAAATCAACTCACGTTTAAATTGTAACATTTCTCAATTTTTCCCGTCACAAAGAACGTAATACCGGATACCTGTCACGTAGTAACAATAAAGAAAAATTACTAACGGATAATAAACCGATTTTTTGGTAAAATATGTTAGTAAATCAAAACCAAACTAAAATTATGAAATATATGCTCGTGCAATTATACATCTATACTTGTATGTGTTCAAAGGCAGTTTTGATTTGGGTCCTTTGTGCGTGCTGCTAATTTAAATATTCAGGAGATCCAGGCGCCAAGCACGTGGGGGTTGAGGGGGTGGGGGTGGAACGTGCATTGTGAAATGACTCAATGGGCCGCGAAGGGGAGGGTCGACAAAAAACCAACTGCATTTAAAAATACTTAATACTGAAAAGTAAAATCCAAGCATATATGAGATCTGGTAGACAATCAACTCGAAAAACCACTCAAAAAATAAATAAAAAAGTGAAATGAAAAAATCTTAAAATGACAGTATAGTTGGGTACATGAAATAGAAAAGACGTACCAAATATAAATATTTTTTACTATGCGTCGGCGTGATTAATTTACATGCTAAATGCCCATACACACGGACATAGCGAACACATAGTTTTTCCTTGTCAGTTCCTTTTTAAGACTACGGATCCGTAAAAATCGTAAAAGTGTCGGATTCCGATTTAAAATACCAATGTACTTATCTCAATATATTATTATTAAAACATAAAATGTTAATATTAAAAAATACATAAATTCCTGTTGGGCGCTACAAAAATAAAACGCCATATATCGCTCGTACACAATTTGCAAACCTGTGTCAAAATAAACCAACAACGAAATCAATGGCGCGCGTGCCACTTCGGAAGCATAAACTCCCGGCGCACGTGCCACGTCACAGGATTGCGGTGACACAATAACCGTGACCTAGTTGCCAGTTCGAAACGATTTACCGTTTTATTCCTTTCGAAACTTAATTGTTTCTTGATACAAATGAGCGAATAAGAAATAGTTAACACGTATCGCATTTGTTTGATTTTCTTTTCTAGTTAGAGTATCGCAATGTATGAAATGTTATGATTTCGGTATTGGGAATTCTACGCATTGTTATTATGTTTTAGTTTCGTATGTTTTTATTATCATTGAAACTAGGGATATACATAAAACATACACACCTGCCTCCTTTTACTTACTGGCCTCAATAACATTGGGAAAATTTAATATTTAAAATTATACAAAAATATGTAAATCTTTTCTGGAGATCTTTTGTTTATTTTTCTTGAAAACTTTGAACATTTTTGTTTAGATACTAAAATCTTAAACTAACTGCGCCTGTGACTTCGTTCGTGTGTGCTTCAAAAATCTTAATTATATAAAGTAGACAAATTACAGAAAATAACAAATTAAACATGACAAAAACTAGATAGAACGGTTTTTCTGAATACCATGTTTTTACAAACTCTGTTTTATCGTACAAAGTTTCAAATCGATCTTAATACATATATGCATTTAAACATTTTTCCTTATCAATCCGTCTACTTCACCGAAATCCAGCATGATACATATAGGGATATAAAGTACATTCAACTTGCTTATTATTATTATTATATTATTAAACTTGCTTATGGTAATCCAAAGTATCAGTTATAGTATCTCAAAATATTTATTAAAACATCCAGTAGTGTTGGCTTTAGGCGCATATTACAATCGGTGGTGGCAACTACATTATTGGTCATTATTTTATCACTAATGATAATGTATTTTATTAATTATTTTTAATTCATCTAACTTCCATGCCGAGGTTTTGTTCGCGTGGACTAAGTACAACACTATGTAACAGTAACCACGTTTTCATCATAATCCATCTTGTGGTTTTTACGAGATAAGGTAAAGACAGACAAATTTAAAAAAATATATTGATAAGTAAATGATGTTGTGAATGGATATGGTTCATGAATTATATTGTAACGTATAATCTAATTATTTCACTTCAATACCATTTTACGTAATTTATACCTACTGCAACGAAATATATACTTATTTACGTTGCAGAGCGTTTAGGGATTAAGACAGGAATAACGCAGTGTTAAATATAATTTAACACGGTGTCGAGTAATTAAGTCGAAGTGAGGTTGAAATAACTCGGAATATGCAGCCACCTGAGGAATATTCGGCTACCACGAGGCACTCGCACGTTGTACTCATGGTATAATTTCGAACTTAGGAGGAAAAGTAAGGTTTGATTAAAAACAATTGAAATTTATCAAAAGGTTTTGGCGGCAAACTGAATTATTTATTGATTGTTGCGTTTCATAAGTTAGTGTTTTGAATAAGTGGGAGTAATTTGTAAAATCTGGCTTATATTCGGGAATAAGTACTTGTGTATAGTCTGGTGATGGGTAAATAAACTAGTAAGGTGAAGGTTATACGTACCTAACAATATTTTTTTAACACAACTTGTTCGGGAACTATTCTGTGTGTTACTAAGTTTCATTAATGATTGGTATTTGTATTTACATACATTCTAACAGTGAATAGAAAAGCCTATTCATTGTTAGAATGCATGTAAATACATCACTGATGGTTTTATTATATAAATTATTTATATAATTACACTTATATATATGAAAAATATATATTTATATTTTGCTAGTTACAAGTGTCATTGTTGGTTTTCTAAAAATAACAATAATCACGCGTATTAATACAAGAAACATTGAAATCTTGTATGAAAAGGAAAAGTAATATTAATTTTACTTATATTGTTTACATACGGTGTCAGTCATTTAACAGAAACATATATACTTATTTACTATTAACAATTAAATCTACTAATATAACCCATTCTCCAAAAGAAACAATATTTATGCGTTTCAGTGTTTTTAAAAATCTTTTCCAAAGCGATGGAAATGTGAATTGAAAGTTTTTAGTTTTCTAAAGTACAAATATGTGCTATGCTGTGTTTATATTATAATATGTTTAGTAATACTCCATATTATTTGTACTTATATATGAAGGTTTTATTTATGGGTACAGATTAATTTTATATGTTATTTTCATTGACAAAAAAATTACGTGTGTTTGTAATAAATTGCAGCACAAGTGTTATTAAGAGTTTATTAAGAATTATTTAGATGTAATATACAAGTACAAACCAACTCTTCACTACAACATTTAGGTACACTTATAATAAAAACAGTTTCAATACCCTTTGTGACCTCCAGACTTCAGAAGTATGCATGTAGCTGAGAAATATATTATGATATCGAAAAAATGAAACATTTAAAATTTCCCGACACCTTTTTTCGACATATTCCGATTCGTTTAATGATTTATAATTCAAAAGTGTATTTTTGTAAATACGATGCTTTAAAAAAGACAATTATAATACGACTCGTGTAGCGAAAACGCTCGTTAGGCTTGTTGAGACGTTCTTAAGATTGCGCAACTTAAAAATACTAATATAAATGTTAGTTTTTGAAATGTAATATAATAAAAAATTTACGTAGACATGTACAGGACTATTTGATTTACATTATGTATCGATTGTATTGAAATGGCTGTACTTTTTGTTGTATTGATTGATGCTCGTGTTTGAGTATAAAAATTTCACAGTATTTCCAATTATTTTTTGTTATATAACAACCTTTAGCTATACGAATTGAGCTATCTTATTTTTTTGTTAGTTGTAGTAGGTACTGGTCAGTTCAATCACACTATTGAAAATAGGTTTCCTGTATAATTTTCAACATCATCGACCAATTTCGTCCTATTTTTTCTATTAAAACAAAATCAATTAATTTAAAGTAATGACTGATGATGACATAATAAGTTTACTAAATCCTGCGTATAAAGTCCATCTTATATGATTTTACTCATACGTTGGAAATATGAAGTCACCTGCAACTCAAGGTCATAGTTTTACACGGTCTAAGATTGTCTGTAACGAGAAGTTCAATAATTATATTTGACCCAGATTCAATAATATATTGACATGTGATATGATAAATAAAATTGATTATTTTAAATATTTATATAATCAATAATATTCACTACTTTTTTACGTTCTTTTATTTATTTTGAGTGAATCGGAACTAATTTCCTGAATACTTAAAATTACTGGTGATTGTATAATTGGTTTAACCAAATGTCGTAAGCGCTCTGGGCTGTGTTGGTCTGATGGCAGTCGTTTCACGTAAAATACTGACATTGCGCCAAATTTGGACAAACTGAAAACCGACCCCAAATAGACATGGAATAAGGGTTCGGAAGAAGAATGCACATTGTACTCAATGAACAAAATCATATTTATACTTAATAGTCCTTGTATAATATCCTAAGATAATACCGATAACTTCTTAACTCAAGACTAGTTTAAGTTCAAAACTTTGTTAACTAGTGTTTGACTAACATTGAAGGAAAATGTTCAAAAAGCGCTCGCGTTTAGACTCATACGATTTGTTTTGATCGGTCCAATAGATGGAATGAATGAATTTATTTTGAATAATTTCTTTTTACGGATTAGTTACCTCTGTTACTTTTAGAGTAATTATCATACTAGTCGACCAACTTATAAAATATATCTACTTTATAAAGCTTAATACTTACCTAATAATATAATATTTTATTAAATCTTTGGAAAATACTTTATTTTTCTTTAATAAAGACTAGTACTAAATACATATTTTTTGTCATGTGTAACTAACTATAAAAAGCAACAGATTTATTACTTAGGTATATGACCTTTTATTCCTTTTGACACCACTATGGAGTTATGATTTTTAAAAAAATTGAACCTCTTATTTTCCATTTGAATTAAAAAAATAATCTACTAATGAGATTTCATTTTTACAGGCTTTATAATACATAACTTTAATCTCAAAACTAACCAGTTAATTATGATTTTTTACAGAAAATAATTCAATCGTGTATCTATCCAATTGAGTTATTATAATTCTAGATGTTCTCTTCTAGTTGTTTCTAGATAATATAATTCCTCAATTGTCATTAATATAATACCACTATTTTATAAGTCCTAGGTTCAATTTGCCACAATTGTAAAAGCTTGTCCTTATAAAGTAGTGGTGTACACACGATTGTTTTGTAATGTAACTTGGTCCTCGTTAAAATTTACTTCGATTATGACATGGTTGTCGCACCCGCGGTTGTCGGCGACACCCAGACATACAATTTTGTACTCACCTTCAATTGTGAGAGACCGTTTCAAGTTGCACCATTACCTAGCCCTGCACTGTTGGTTAGCTCCCGACGAGGAACTCGCCAGCCATTCAATATTTCTTCAATGTTCTTTCTTTTCAAATACGGAATTTGGTGTTTACATTCAATAGAGACAATAACCCTAACCCATTTTAAATACCGTAATAATTAGTTTTCGTGATGTTATCACTACAATAGTAAACACGAAATTTCGTATTCGCATCATATGTGGCCCCTTTGGCATAGTTGGCAGCAAGTATGCCTGCTGTGCCAAAGGGTGCGGGTCCGATTCCCGCACAAGTCAAACATTTATGCACGTGAACATACCTGTTTGTCTTGGTCTGGGTGTCAATATATGTTGTAAGTTTCGATGTTTCTATATTTTAGCTTTGTGCTTATGTGTTTATGTTTATTCTCGTCTTCTGCTTTCTTTGTTATAATCATAAGTGTGTTTGGGAGCAAACATCTCAGTAGCAAAAATTATAAAGATAAAATACAGTTTTAAAAACAACGTACTAAATTTATTCAATTATAATAATTTACTTCAGTCTTCACAAATTAAAGGAGAACAATTTCATGAAATCTTTATTTTGTTTAATCTATGTGTATTATTTTTACTTATATTAATGTTAGATATTTTATTCAACAGGATCGAATGTTTAGTCGATTCTGTTGAATGTCGCAAATTGGTGGTGTGGTGACGCGGTTTGAACCTTCTTCAAACCGCGTCGACAATTATTATTGAGTTTGTGTATTTGATTCAGATTCCACCCAGATGGTAAACTGACATCGGGTCAACATGACGTAGTTTGCAACGCGGTCGTCGTCATGTCGAATTTAAAGGAAGAGTTTACCAACGAGGACAATGTTAAATTAAACAAGTGAGTGGATGCTATGCATGATTGTTATAAATGTGCCACCCCCTCCCCTTAGTAGCTGATCGCAGCCGAATGCCATTGCAGCAACAGCACCATCACCAGCAGACAGCAGCGAGATTAAGATATTGCGTTCGACAATATTTTATTACCGCGATTTTTTATAAAACGATTAAGATTTCAATAAACTAAATTTGAATAGGAAATTTAATTTGACAAGGCAACAAAATAAGGCATAGAAATAAGGGAAGAAGTAAGATCTAGAAATAAGACCTAGAAATAAGGCGTAGAAATAAAACCTAGACATAAGACCTAGAAATAAGGGTAGAAATATAAAATTGAACCGATAGATGAAGTCGTACACGTATTTCTATAAAAAAAAACAAAAATAAAATTTCAGATCAAACGGTCCTGTAGTGTAATTCGCGAAAGATCGACGCGAAGTGAGGGAAGGTATCGTATTTTGTCTGTGCTATATATATATATTAAATATATATATATATAGCTTTCATTTCAATTAAATAATTGAATCGATTTTATGTTTCTCCTTTTTAGATATTGTAGTGTGAGATATTGTATGTATGTATGTCTGTTTAAAAACTGGGTTGAAAACTACTGAACGATTAATTTTGATGTAAGTATTTTACTTTACCTTCATAAATAAATTTACTATCAGAAACATATACATATATATATATATATATATATATATATATATATATATATATAATAAATGAAAACGATTTTTATAAATGTACCCCAGTGCAGTTTCGGCTGCGACAAAAAAATATGCTTTTGTCTTTTTATTTTATTTTTTTTATTGATGTTTGCCTGTTTTGAGTGTTGTTCTTTTATTTCTGCCATTCTAGAGGTGATCAAGTAAACACGATGAATACGGGTGAAGATGAACAATTTTCTGCTTTAAACGGTAGACTGAGGCCCCGCAAGTCCAACACTATTGCAATCCCGAGCTCTGTAGGTAGGTCTAGTCGGAAAACGGAAAACAAAACTGGTCACGGAAAACAGAAAAGAAACAGCAGTCGTAAAGCTTCGCCAAATAAATCAGATGATCTCAATAAATCTGACTCGTCATCGGAACCTCAACTTCTTTGTCCGTACTGCGACAAGACATTTGCATCCAAACTCTCCGCTTCGAAACATGTCCGTCGTATTCATTTATCTACTACAAAACGAGATGTCCCTATCAACTGTTTATTATGTAATCACTCTGAGTTCGAGCCGAATGATATCATCCGACACATGGTGGATAGCCACCCCAACCAATACTTCGCCTGCCTAGACTGCTACACTAGGTTACCTTCGACATCTGAACTCGCTGAACACAAACTCAACGTTTGTGAGAAACAAAAACCCGAATACCGAAGCAAATTACGGCAGAAGAGTTCAGCAGGAACGAAGAAAAATAGAAAAAGGTCAAAAACCGACGAGAAAAATGAGTTCCTTAATGAGAACAAGGAATATATGGATGCTCATGGATTTAACGGCATTGTCATTTCCTGCGAGTTGAAGCCTTCGCAAGCTCACGATGCGGCGGACATTGAAGATAAAATTACCACTAATTTAATTTTACCACCTAGCAAAGCTTTGGGAAGTACTGGGTTGGAAAAGAATGCAGTTATAGTATTAGATGACATACAATGGAACAAGCGAATCCCGCAAAATTTTTCATTTCATAACACTGATGCAGATCAGATACTGTCCCGGCTTGGCGTGGTCCACCGGTCGCCGCGCGTGGGAGAATCTACTCGCCGAGCATGGTTCAAGATGGTCGACGAGAATAGTCAAAAATTTGAGAAATGCTTTGATACCAATTTTTATTCAAAGGTAGCCAGCAACGTTCAAGAGAATTTGGCAAGATTTTTAGATGGTTCCTTCAATTTTAATCCTGACCCGGAATTGAATATTATTAAAACTAGAAAATCAAAAAATAGTGTAGTCATTAACACTGCCGAAGGATTTCCTATTCTGTTAGCTTACGACCAATACTCGCGAAACTTATTTGAAGGTTACATCCCTCGCGCTCTAGCACCTAAACATAAATGGAAATGGGGAAATAACGAAAACGGCGAAAATGCGTTAGTCGATCCGCATGATATTAAACGAGACAATCACGTTAACAACTGTATAATAACACTCGTCTCTAGTTTAGACATCTGGACACAATTGTGTATGAGGCGTAAATTTGAAGACGTATTTAGTACTACATCTTCTGAAAAGACTGACAAGCATAATACCATCAGTAGGGAATTGAAAGAAATATTAGAAAGTAGGGAAATTCCGACGTCATCGTCACATATTGTGAAGTACAATAATCAACCTACGGTGGTACCAAGAGAAAGAAGCGATTTTCCAAGTTTGCTGGGTTTGTTGCCGTCGTCGCCCACTTGTGAAATACAACCGGCAGTGTTGAGCGGCGAGTGGGTGCGCCCACGATGCTACGTGTGCTGTGCTTGCGGTGCTCAGACTCGGGATTCGCGGGGCCTCACTTCACATATGTCTACTCAACATCCAAACGCGCAAGTCCAACATTACGAAATTGTCGGTGAACCTCTGCTTAACGCAGATATCTTTAAACATCTTTACGTACCTCCAAATCAAATCAGTAACCGAACTCGCCCAGCGCGAGGTATTCGCGACTGCACGAAGTGCAAAAAGTCGATCACGCTGGAGGACTTACACCAGCACATGCTAGATTGTGCTGGGGATACTCCCGCAGTCAGGAGAAAATGTCGGTACCGACCTTTTGGAGTGCGTAGACGACGTCCTCGATTACCAGACAATACAATTCGCAAAAAGATACGTAAAGAAATCAGATCCCGTCATAGACAAACAGGTCATTTGAGACAGAGACCTAAAATAAGAAGTGAAGTTGGGGATGGTAAGTTCGTATTCTTTCTTTCTTTCTTTCTTTTTTTTTGTCACGCTCTTATCTGTGACCTCCTTGATCCTAGTCAGCTTTGAGTGCTTCATATCTCTACATATTGTACGCACATCTTGATTTTTTTGCTAATAAGCAAATAGTTAAATAACAATGTAAAAAAGTTACACGTACTTTATGTGGAGATACAATTGTCCTTCTTGTTTACGTAGTTATGCATGTCGTAATAAATGTTGCGAGTTAATGCTTTAGTGGCTTATAAAAGGGGTATATTATTACACGTCGTCTCATTAAGTAACTTTTGAATTTGAGTACAACCAATGTGTGCATTAATAAATACTAACTTATCAATTATATTATTACACAATCTGAGCTCACACGTTTTGATACATATCAACAGTTTAATTCTTCATTCCTGTTGATACAAAAATGAAGAATTAATATGTACTTACATATGTGTCAATTTGTTATGATTATTTGTACATTAAAACAAAATTAAATCCATTGTAAAGTTACATTTGGGGCTGCATTTGTCAGAAGAGTCAATTTTATTTTTTTAGATATCAAGAGAAGTTAAATCCAATTTTGTAGAATTCCAACACTTGACCCACGGCCGCCATCTTGGAAAAAGGGCTCCAAATGGATTTTATGGTTTATCTGACGAACTTATAGGTCTCACAAAAAAATGTCTAAATATGTATATACAGGGTGTCCGGTCATCGATGTCGGATACTTTAAGGGGGTAAAATATGGTATTTTTTATCGACAAATCACGATTCCAATTTTCTCTAGCTACCTCCATTACAAAATGGCAGCCATTTTGTTTTTTTCAAATCGACGCGCGGGTTTTTGTACTGATTTAGTCATTGCTATCCATGTAAACGTCCTAGGGAGATGAAAGATGTTTCATTTGAAAGTTAATAATGTAAGGTATTATTGAATGTAAGATTTTATTCCATATCTTTATTATAAAATAACAAAAAATCATTACAAAAATAAAAATCAATATTTTTTTTCAGACTTTTTCTGCATTTTTTTATTTTTTGTTAAAATTTGACCTATTAACCTACGTTTTTCATCTTGTTATTTGATAGTACAGAATATTTACTAAAAAAAAAACATACATCTTATAGCCTTATGTATGATAGTTCTACAGTTACGATGGTTTGAATATGATCTTTAGCCAAGAAAATCGTGTCGTATTGCGAGGAGTGCTCGACGTGCTCGTCCATGGGACTGCGTTGTTGGGATTATCTGACTTGGACTATTATTTAGTCCGTCTATGTGAAGGTAATTGATCAAAAAATGCTACATTTTTCCATATCTTTAGCAAAAAATAACATAAGAGGATGATAAAAACAAAAATCATTATGTGTTTTCGTATATTTTTTTAGATTATTTGTCTTTTTTCTTAAAAACTGACCCATTAGGCTAATTGTTTGTTGTTGTTTATTAAAAGTACAGGATATTTACTCAAAAATGAGTCGTACATTTTATAGCCCAATGTATGATAGTTCAAAAGTTACGGCGGTTCGAAAATGACCCTTAACCGTGAAAATCGCATCGTATTCTCAGGATTACTCGTCCGTTAGACTGTGTTGTTGAGATTATCTGACTAAGACTATTTTATATGGTAAATGTACGACTCATTTTTGAGTAAATATCCTGTACTTTTAATAAACAACAACAAACAATTAGCCTAATGGGTCAGTTTTTAAGAAAAAAGACAAATAATCTAAAAAAATATACGAAAACACATAATGATTTTTGTTTTTATCATCCTCTTATGTTATTTTTTGATAAAGATATGGAAAAAATGTAGCATTTTTTGATCAATTACCTTCACATAGACGGACTAAATAATAGTTCAAGTCAGATAATCCCAACAACGCAGTCCCATGGACGAGCACGTCGAGCACTCCTCGCAATACGAGACGATTTTCTTGGCTAAGGATCATATTCAAACCATCGTGACTTTAGAACTATCATACATAAGGCTATAAGATGTATGATTTTTTTTTTAGTAAATATTCTGTACTATCAAAATATAACAAGATGAAAAACGTAGGTTAATAGGTCAAATTTTAACAAAAAATAAAAAAATGCAGAAAATGTCTGAAAAAAAATATTGATTTTTATTTTTGTAATGATTTTTTGTTATTTTATAATAAAGATATGGAATAAAATCTTACATTCAATAATACCTTACATTATTAACTTTCAAGTGAAACATCTTTCATCTCCCTAGGACGTTTACATGGATAGCAATGACTAAATCAGTACAAAAACCCGCGCGTCGATTTGAAAAAAACAAAATGGCTGCCATTTTGTAATGGAGGTAGCTAGAGAAAATTGGAATCGTGATTTGTCGATAAAAAATACCATATTTTACCCCCTTAAAGTATCCGACATCGATGACCGGACACCCTGTATATTTTGTTACAAATAAGACTACAACTTTTATCAAGTATCTTATAGTCGTCAAACCACAAATAAAAACGTTATACGTAAGCGAAAATATATTATACGAGTATATTGGTTGATATACTTAACCTATTTTCATTTTTTTTTATTTTTATATTTTGTTGATATGTTAAAAATAAAATAACGTCATCTGATAACATGCTAAACCCAAGAAATGAATCTTTTCAATCCATTGACTTAATATTTAAGAAATTTTACATTCCAATAATAATTCTTAATTAATTTTTAGTTTTAACATTTATTGTTGTTTCTACAGTTGATTTTATTGAATACAAAATATCTCGAAAGTGAAATCTGAAGTGATCACATTAAGGCCCGGGCCCACCGCGGCGCACACTTCGCACGCTGCACACGGACACGCAGCGCTGCCATATAATTAAAATCTGTATGGCAACGCCGCGTGTGCACAGCCTGCGAAACGTGCGCCGCGGTGGGCCCGGGCCTTAAACGGAATTTGTGGAATATCGTTTTTATTTCATTTGACAAATATATTAACACTGTTAATGACGACTGTTATTCGTTTAAAATTAAATAAAACTACAAACGCATAAAAATGAATTTGGTATATAAAGTTACAGAAACCATGGGATTGGCAACATAACGTAGTACCACTTGTAACTAGCAATTTTTTGAGCGTTAATTTAGTCATTTTGTTAATTGAAACTTAAGCCCTAGCCTATCTAGTTTGCTTTTAAATCATTTCAAGATACGTTTTGACAAAGATCTATTATCTCAGTCCCGAAAAAGGGTCCCGTTTCTTGTTATGACATTGTTACAGATTTCGCCGTTTTAGATACTGAAACCGAAGTCTTACTGATTGCAACTTGCCAAAATATCAGGTTATCATAAGACTAAAACCTCCATAATCTTAGCTTTTTTATAGTTATTAGTACCGCATTTTTTTCGCTATCGTCATGCTGTACAGCTCAATTCTATATATCAGGTTCTATATTCAGGTTCTCAAACTTTTTTGGTAACGGACCCCTTTTGGAAAGCGATATACTTGATGGAACCCTATTTGAAGTATACCCGCGCCTTGTCAGTACGGTCGACCAGAGAGGGGTGTTTTGTTTTTTTTTTCTAAATTCTTGCGGAACCCTTACAGGAGCATCGTGGAACCCTAGGGTTCCGCGGAGCACACTTTGAGAATCGCTGCTATATATAATATTGTGTCGTTCGTAAGGGTGCCGTTTCACCAGAGCTATGCTATGTAACATGGAAGCGTTCAATATCCACTAATCAAAGTTATTGGTTAGTGCTATGCTATATGGATAGAGGATTCAACCCCGGAATCCTGGCCGTATTCATTTCATTCATTCATTGAATCCCGGGATTTTTGGGATTTATTCTATTTGTGCAACAAATTGAGAAATATTCTTACAGATGAGACATTGGATGCATAGATCATTCCTTACAATTTATTTTGTGGTTTAATAAAATAATTTATAAAGTGTCTGGTCAATTTCATTTAAAATATGACCTATGAACTTTGATCTCTTTAGCATAATTATAGACCAAGAGCCCGCGAGTGCCTGACCTTCGTTATTTTATAAAAGCTGAAAGGTTTTCTATGTGAGTCCCTAGTACAGGTAAGAATGATCCCCACCCATGAAGCTGAGGCAGCGGTGGCTTTGGCAGGTAACAGGTAACAAAGGTGTATAAAATTCCATCTCAATTTCGTCATAGTATAAAACTTTTTTTTGTTATATTTGATGCATAATCATATCAAAACTCACGTTGCTCATTGCCGGACAGCTAGTATGGTTCCAACCCTCTGCCGGACACCCTTAAACTATTATAATTATACTTACGTCATTTTATAAAACCTAAATTTTATATATAATTCTTTGGGGGCCTATTAATCTATGTTTACATAATTGCCGGACAGTTTCGACGGTTCCATCATCTTGCCAGACGCATTCAAAGTGAGCAGTAGTTCGGAGAGCAAGGAGCGTATACAGTAACTAGTGCGAGTGAGACAGAGTGCTTGGTCTATTGCGGCCTTTCACTGCGCATTCACTGTTACTAAGTTGTGCAGTTTTTTTTCTTAATCAAGAAATTTCATTAAATATTTTTTTAGTTTGAATAACAAATATTTAAAAAAATACTCAGTAAAATTGTTCTAATACAATTTCAATCATATAAGCTCATATAAGCTCTAATAATTTTATCCCACTACTAGCTCGGAAAGTATGTTATTAATCCTTGATATCTGGGGGTAAAAGTCGATTTTAATCTCAAGAGTGGAAAGTATCGTGGTCGTCCC
The DNA here is from genome assembly GCA_958496195.1 of Timandra comae. Lineage (NCBI taxonomy): Eukaryota > Metazoa > Arthropoda > Insecta > Lepidoptera > Geometridae > Timandra > Timandra comae. The sequence goes on along the minus strand of OY292353.1, from coordinate 8,003,062 downwards.
CGCGGGACTCAAGGCATTTTTGATAACTGGGAGTAAAAGTCGTTTTTGCGCTTAAGAGGTTAAAGTAAATTTGAATTTAGAGCATCGTGTGCACTAAGTGTGATGATGTTTTGAATTCACAAACCATCATACAACTTTTTTTTTATTTAAAATTCAAACTCGGTACCTTGTTGGTGTACAAGACTTACTTATTTTTTCTTTAACGTGTTGCACTCGAGTGTAAACAATTTTTAACCTTGTGCTCTTTTGACTCTCTCGCTAACGCTCAGGATTCTTATTTAGAATCCTTCGCTGGCTCGGTCCTCAACTGGAGCCCCGGTTAAAAAGCAACTTTGCACTCTTGTATAACAAATAACTATTATATTATTTATCATTTTTACGAAGTTTATTATTTTCAATTCTATCAAAACTGTAAAACCAATGAATTAAAGTAAATCAAATTTTATTGTTTATTATATCAAAGGACATTTTTTTAATAAAAAAAATATTGTGAAGTTATTTTAATTAAATCTTTAAACATTTTCATCATTTTCGTCGTCGACGTCGTCGTCGACTCACTTTGAATGCGTCTGTCAAGATGATAGAACCGACGAAACTGTCCGGCAATTATGTAAACATGGATTAATAGGCCCCCAAAAATTATATATGAAATTTAGGTTTTATAATATAACGTAAGTATAATTATTGGATGATGCAAATTTTGGTACCCCTTTCAATAACTATGTGTAATATATCGTTAGATAGCTGTAGTTGAGCGGATCAAAAGTTACTAAGGAGTCAAGGTCCAAATTTTAGTCCAATCAGAGTTATGCAGTACCAAACATATCAATTTATCATAATATCATCCAAGTATATTGTTAAAACAAAACAGTGTAATGGTAGAAGGTTATTTTAGGTTGTTTATTATTATGAAAATTGCATTTTCTTCATTTTGTGTCCACTATGACCTCATTTAAAAATAACATGGGCCTGAAACTCCTACCTATCCTTGAGTTTGGACTAAGATTTGGCCTTGACTCCTTTGTAACTTTTGTTCAGTTCAACTATGGCTATCCAACGACATATTACACATAGCTATTAGAGGGGGTACCAGAGTCCAAACATTTCCTGGCATCATCCATAATAGTTGGGGATAATAAAGGGTGTCCGGCAGAGGGTTGGAACCATACTAGCTGTCCGGCAATGAGCAACGTGAGTTTTGATATTATTATGCATCAAATATAAAAAATAGAGTTTTATACTATGACGAAATTGAGATGGAATTTTATACACCTTTGTTACCTGTTACCTGCCAAAGCCACCGCTGCCTCAGCTTCATGGGTGGGGATCATTCTTACCTGTACTAGGGACACACATAGAAAAACTTTCAGCTTTTATAAAATAACGAAGGTCAGGCATTCGCGGGCTCTTACTCCATATAGTCTTTTTATAGTTTATCTAAATAAGTCTGAAGAAGTTGATTTTTTAAAGTTTATTGTTGTTTCATAAATTATTTACAGAAGTGCCTAGTTTGTTTATTTTTTAAGAAGAGAGTATAATTCTGTTTAACCGCCTTTTTGAAGATCTAAAACTTAAATATTCATTTCCTCACAAAACTAAAAGATACTTGAGGCAGTGGTCCCACCGCGGGCGAGTGACCGATGAACTATCGGCGATTTTCTCGCCCAAGGAAAGGACAGTGAACATTCCGTGTAAACAAAAGAGTTGCACATATTATTTACTAGCTGATGCCAGCGACTTCGTCCGCGTGGAAATTGGTTTATTTATTTCACGTACCTAGTTGACTTTTTCAAAGTTATACTCTATGTAATCAAACAAATTCTATACCGGATGTTAAAATTATTTTAATCATATGTAATCATTACTAAAAAACAATTATTTTTCTATAATAAAAAATATCTTATAAATTCTCGTGTCACAATGTTCGTTCCCGTACTCCTCCGAAACGGCTTGACCGATTCTCATGAAATGTTTTGAGCATATTCAGTAGGTCTGAAAATAGGACATATAATAGTTTTCATCCCGAAATTTCCATTTTCCATCCAAATTTTAACCGGTTGTGGTGTCGGAGAAACCGTCTTGATACAAAGAATACCACTCATCCCTAACAATTTTCCATTCCAATTCAAGCGCACCCAATAGGCTATTCTCCTATTTTTTCAAATATTTTTTAAAATGCTCATATATATCAGATAATCAAGGATTATTTTTATTTCTGCAAAATATACCTGCTAAATGTTAAAAAAAATATATCAAAAATTTGACTTAAAATATACGCGCCAAAACACCGACCGCCATGATGGTGGCGGCGACTGACGTCATATAAACTAAAATGAAGAAATGTCAAAATGCCAGTTTGTCTTGTACTCTTGTAGTGATTTAATATAATTTAATTTCAAGTAAAAATGAGTTTTTATAGCCCATATCGTTGGTGTGTAGCGTTGAATTGTAAAAATTCTACGTTGAAGACTCCAGAAAAGTTATTTATTAATGTGCCGACCGACGTTTCTATGAGAAATGTTTGGTTGGAACTCGCGGGACGAGATCCTGTAAAATATTCTAAGAAATCTCATTTATATCTTTGTGAGGATCACTTTGACGTAAGTACATAAGCTTTTTTTATTGATTTTTATTTAAATTACGATATTACTCTCTTTTTTACTATGTAAACGAGACTTTGAGGTTATTTTTACTACATAGCTCGGTATCATTGCTTTAGTGAAATTGACGTCACATCATGGCGGTCGGCGTTTTCAATCACGTGACATACAGATAATGAAACCTCAATTTTAATTTTGAAAAATAAAATTAACCTTAGGTTTTCATGGGAAAATAACTTTATATTTGCATTTTCCGTGATGAAAACTATCCAAGTAATATAATTTCATAATTTATTGTTGATATAAGAAAATGGCCTATTCCCAGTCGTGGCGTGCTTTGCTATGACGACAAATAAATCCCAGGGTCAGACACTAAAGGCCGTCAGTCGAGGGTGTCGACCTAAGGACTAATTGTTTTTAGCATGGTCAACTATATGTGGCCTGCTCACGGGTCAGTAATTTATTTATTTATAGCCCCGGAAGGCAAAACTATTAATGTAATTTATAGAGAAATTCTTTGAATATGAACTATCATATAACAAAGTTTTGTACATGATGCAAGCACACAAAGACAGTGAACAATAATTTAAAAGCATTTATTTTTTGTCCTAAAGTATTTATAGATGGATATCACAATTTTTGCTTGATTTAATAAAAAAAGGTTGAATGCACCTATATATTTAAAACTCAATACTGCCAACCTTTGTGTAAAGAAGATCATACATTTTAGGACCTTTACACACTGCCTATTTTTCACTCTCACGTAGATACCGTGACGGATTATACTCGATAAAAAAAATTAATGACCAATCTCTCTCGTGTTGTTTTACGTTAACTACTTTGATATTAGCAGAATTGCGTAGTTATGGCAGCAGTAGCCAAAAACTATTTTGTTTATTGAATTGATACCTTGACGGCGCTGTAGATATTTTTTTGATGTCTGATGCACCATTTTGAGAACTTCAGTATATTACGATCTAATCTCCTCGGTAGCTCAATTGGATAGAGCGGTGCTACGATTCAGCATGGTTCCGGGTTCAAGTCCTGGCTGAGGCGAAAATTTTGAATGCATTTTTCTAAAAGGCTAATAAGTTATTTTAATTTAACTTAAACTATTTAATAAAATATTTATGTTAATAATGCATCCATCAGCAGTTTTCTTATTGTTTTTTATTAAGGGAAAGACACTCAGTTGATGTTTCTTTAACATAGTACGTACGTACACTGCACTTTAATATTACGTCTATACTATTTTTTTGCTTGTTCACATAAGTTTCGATTGCGTGAAAATCCGCTATGTGCATACGCCTTTTAAGCGTTCGATATTGAAGTATTCTATATTCTGTCAAATTTGATATCTATGAAATATTATTATACAAAATCCAAAATGTAGTACATATTTTTGTCAGCAATATTTTCTCGTCAAAAGGAAGCGAAGTGTTGATAAATATATTTTTTGATTGAAATCAGAGGACCGATGAACAACAAAGACTACGATTCCTCCCAAATTTTAAAGAATATCTCAATAACTTAGAACTAACTAAGGTGGTAACTTGCGCGATATAAACGGATATTACCCAAGCGATGTCGTGGGAGGAGTATTGTTTATTAAATTCAAATCAACAAAATAGATTTTTATTGATAACTTTTCTTTTCGTTATCCAAATGAGATGAAACAAAGCCTATATATTGCGCCAGATTAAGCTTAATCCATATGTGGAAACGCCATGAAAATCCGTTCAGTACTTTCTGAGATTATAGGAAAGAAAGTCGAAAATTGATTTTTTGTGTTCCTTTGACCTTCTTTTATCCCCCCCTATCAGTTTTAGGTAAATTTATTTAATGTACAGACACGGTGGTTCTACTGTTTTATTATTAGTATAGTTACTCGCCTGTTCACACCGAGTTTAACTATTAATATATGCATCTCTTTCGTTTACACGGAATTTACATTCACTGTCCTTTTCTTGAGTGAGAATCTCGCCGATAGTTCATCGCTCACTCGCCCTCGGTGGGACCACTGCATAAATAAGAAAATGAGTATGATATAAGTATTTTAATGTCTTTGGGTTACCTTTTTATATTACTAATACAATCCCGGAACTACCCCGGGATCCTGAGATTAACTGTAGACAATTCTGAAATCCCGGGATTAGAAAAATCGACTGGGATCGAATCCTCTATTATGGAATATCAATCGCACCCATAGCAACGTAGCATAGTTCTTATAGAAAGGCCCCTAAAGACCATGGATAGTCGGCTAACATAAAAAGACCAAGATCTTCGTTTTGGTAAAAAAAACTTAGGTTACCGTTTCAAATTAATACATCTTATAATAGAAACCTCTTTAGACAAACCATATACTTACCATTTTAAGACAGTTTCTGTGGCCGGTTTAGATTTTAAGACACATTTGATTAATGATGAAAAAAAAATGCATAAAGCCGGACGTACATTATTAAAACGCGAAATGACCCGACGAAACACATTGAGTCGAATCAAATGTATTGTTTCTTATAGACCAGAACACACTATGAACATCCGACTCGATGGCGTGCGATACGCCACCCGATCCAGACGTTCCAGGTCGGTGTGTGTTGCCCATGGTGGGGATAAAAACGCGTTTCAGGCGCAGTGTGTTTCTAGTTAATACTCGATGCTACGCGTCAATCGATCGAGAAATGTCACAGAGCAAATATGCATACTTTGATCTCATCTCTTATTCTTCAAACTACATAACCATACAGGCATACACTTCCACTGAATTGCTAGTATGTCGCGGCGAAAACTAAGATGGATGTTTTGGCTTCGTCATATGATGAATCCATGGTTTCGGTGAGTTGCGATCAGTAAAACATTGGCTTCAGTGTCTTAAACAGCGAAATCTATAACAATTTATTAGAAATAAATGGTAACCCTTTCGGGACTTTATTGACCACAGGTGTCGTGCTGGAGCTTTCTATACAAACGTAGTCCTGTGTTTTCTCCCTGGATAATGCCCCTGGAGCAAAAATTTTTTCTTCATAAAGTGTTGATCTGCTATGGCCGTGTTTCTCTTATTTATTTATTTTCAATTTTTCAATAATATAGAAGATATGACATATTTTCTCTTCTTTATTATGAAGATATTGAAAAAAAAGGGGACATGGCCATAGCAGATCCACACTTACGAAAAAAAAATCGCTCTGGAGGCATTATCCAGGGAGGAAACGCGGGACTACGTTTGTATGGAAAGATCCAGCCCGATACTCCTCTTAATAGATAATTATAATAATATGGAACCTATTAACTAATTATATATTAGAAACATAAAAAATAGACGTATAAATGATTGTCCAAATAAATAAAAAGAACTGGTTTAATAAAATTGAAAAAAAAAGCAAGTTTAATATCCAAATCGTATAACCGTTCAGCGCAAAGCTGACTAAAATACTACAAGAATAAAAGCCTCTGTTGGATAATAAATATATTTTGTTTATCTATTATATAAAAATGAATCGCAAAATGTGTTGGTAAGCGCATAACTCAACAACGCCTAGACCAATTTGGCCAATTCTTTTTTTGTTGTGTTTGTAATTGTCAGGATAAGGTTTTTATGTTAAAAAAAAACTGGAAAATCAACGGGGAAATTGGACCCGTGCGAAGCCGGGGCGGACCGCTAGTACATTATAATATCCAAAAGAAAAAAAACATGATTCTATTTTTTAACAGCTTAGTTATAGAGCAAATAACATACTTATTGAGTTATTAGAATTAATTATACTAACATATTTGGCCAGCTGCATAATAGAATTAGAATGTCACCCATAGAATAGTTTTCGTACATTACATTGTCTAACATTCTCCAATTTCTTTTTGTTCTTTTTTTCAGCAGAAACTATACGCAAAATGATAGCCGACCTTCCGGCTAAACGTCATCGAGTTGTAGTGAATAGCTCGTCGAAGATACTGCGTCCTCGAAGGAAGATTGAGAAGCAAAGAACTAAACTAAGAATAAAACGTCAGTCTTCTAGCGATCTTCAAATAAGAAAAACACGAGCTGCGAAAGAAGCTGGTAATAGAAGTGCAGACTTTAAACAAACACAAGTTGAAAGTGCCAATACTGACGAAGATGACAAACCCCTGAAGCCTAGATGTAAGACGGATTCTGGAAAATCAACACAAGCTAGTGAAGTTTCGTCGAACAAAAATCCTTTGAATAAATCTAAAAAAAGGTTACAATTCGATAAACGTGAAAGTTTGAATGAACAACATAGTGTCCCAATAAATGTGCGACCTATTAGCATTTTACAACAACAGATCCGTAGTAATACACGCAGGATAAATATAAATAATAACGGTTACAATATAAGAGAGCGCGGTGATTATCAAGGTACGGAACGTCGCAATCGTAATCGGCGAAATAGAGAAGACGATAAAAGTGGTGACGAAAGAGCAAACAAAGACGAAATTAATGATGTGGCTGACGCTCCACTGAAAAATTCCATTGATCAACTGACGGCAACAGACAAAGTTGAAGATAATTCGTATCAGAATCGGAATTTATCAGAGGAAGAGAACATCAATAGAAGTCCACGTGAACCTACTAATCAGCAGCAGTTATTTGAAAACGAGCCTGCAGATACTGAATTAGATAAACCTCCGTTGCCAGTTGAATCTAAGACCTCGACAAATTTAGGCGAACAGAAATGTAATAAATTGAATAAATCTAAGAAAAGATTAAATGATTGCATTGCTATGCTAAGAAATAAACTAATTAAGCCTATTCCTAAAAAAGGTTCTATAAACAATAAAGAAGCAACAGATAAGAAAGAATCTGTACAAAATAACGAAATAACAGATAAGAAAGAATCTGTACAAAATAACGAAACAACAGATAAGAAAGAATCTGTACAAAATAACGAAACAACAGATAAGAAAGAATCTGTACAAAATAACGAAACAACAGATAAGAAAGAATCTGTACAAAATAACGAAACAACAGATAAGAAAGAATCTGTACAAAATAACGAAACAACAGATAAGAAAGAATCTGTACAAAATAACGAAACAACAGATAAGAAAGAGTCTGTAAACGATAACGATATAACGGATAGGAACGCGACTACGCAATCTGTACAAAATAAGGAAGTTACAGATAAGAACGACACTGTACAGTCTGTACAAAATAACGAAGTTGCCAGTAAGATTGAATCCGTACAGTCTGCACAAAATATTGAAATAACTGATAAGAACGAACCGGTAGAGTCTGTGCAAAACAACGAAATAACGGATAAGGACGAGTCTGTAGAGTCTTTACCAAAAAACGAAAAGACGGATACGGACGAACTTATACAAAACAACAAAATTACCACGATGGACGAGTCTCTACAAAATAACGAATCAATCCCAAAGAATCAATCTTTTCAAAGTGACGAAAAAGTGAATGACGAAATTGTTGATCCCTTTCCTGCAGTGATTGTAAGCAGGATGTCTAAGGAAGTGAACATAAATTTAACTCCGGCTAAGATTTACTCTAGAGCAGTAATGCCACCTGTCAGCGAAGATTTTCCGAGTGAGAGTTATTACAGAAAGATTCGAAGTGTTTCAGAGTCTCAAATGCCAAGTACCTCGTGCGACGAAATTATATTAGCTGCTCCACATCATTTTGCCAGGCCATACAGTCAACGCAGAAGCTCTTACGTTGAATCAGATTTTTTGACACCAGACACCAATCAAAGTGATCTGGTGCACATGAGATCCGAAGATATGACATCACATCGTCCTGATTGTGAACCCCAACTTCAACATCCCAATCAAGTAATACCATGGATTGATGCAAAAAAGATGTCTGACATTTATATGGAAAATAACTTATTGAATTTGCGACGTAAATCCTGTGACAGCGGTCTTATACCACTATCGCCATTCCAAATGGTTTCTGTTGGAAATACTGCAGTAGTACCTGCTTTACAAAATCTGCTTCCACTTTTAAGCGTTTCGCCACGTTCAACTTATGATAGAAAAATAGAAGCACAATTATGTTATAGTCAAATCCCTACTACATCTAAAAATATTCGAGATGAATTGAGTAACGATAACAATATTCATAAACAAGCTCAATATACAAGTCCTAATAAGAAACAAGGGCAAAATTCTATAACAAGGGATGCATATTGTGTGAGTGAAGCTAATAAAGAAGTTTCAAATTACTGTAACGCTCCAAAATCACCTCGAAAAATAATTTCAGAGCAAGTTACCAGACATTCACCTGGTTATATCGAGTTACAACGAAATATGCTGCCTTCGGAAACTATACAACAAGATAACAGCAACTGTAGGGTAACTATGTCGAACTCGACACACACTTACCCGCTTCCTGAAGCAGCCACGCGAGTACGACGAGATTCTTGCAAAAGAGTCAGAGACACTTCAGATTCAGACAACAACAGTACGTCTCATATTGAGAGTGCTCATTATCGTAACAAAATCATTAGACGATCAGTAGACAATACAAATAATGCATCAGATAACCGAAGGCATTCTCTGGAAAATTACACCGATACCCGACGTCGCTCTATGGAATATCATACTTACTCAAATGTGTCCTATGACAACATCGATACTCTAATGTTTGATCAGTCTTCAGAATTGAAACCTATCTACGACACCTGTGCCTCACCACAAAATTCGGAATACCGCTATTCAGAACCAGTTTTCAAAAAAACACACGAAGATGCTCTTTTTGAAATGTCTCTAAAGTCATCTGATTCATTCACCATGTCCAGTCCGTCTATCACAAACGAAATTTTAAATCGAATTGCTTCTGTTCCTAAGATTATTGTTACGGAGCACAATGACAACATGGAAGCTGTTCGAGAATGTTACCGAGAATTGGCTCATCATAATGATTTAAATTTACATTCTAATCAAGCAAACTTGCAATATGAGCTGCATAAAAGGATGATAGAAGCAAACAACGAGGATTTACGGCATAGCCGTGATTTAAACCGAACCACGCAGGCAGATATACAAAGTCGAACTAGTAATGAATTTGCCGGGGAGCGATTTATTAGGCCAGTTCAAATATCTCATCATTCTTCAAGTCTTGGCAGTAACTTGCCTTTCAGCGGAAAACCTGTCGAGTATGAAGTTCAATCCCGAAATGAAGAACAATACCTAGATGTTCTCACCATAGATAAAATTCCCAATAAAAAAGATTTTATCAAAAAGAAAAATAGTGAAACTGCATCAAAAATATATCAAGATCCACTGGTACACGTTTTTACAATTCCCTCAAGTAAAACCTTGCCTATTAGCAATATAGCTCGCACTCCAGATGAGTCTTATTTGTATCGTCAGAACATTCAGCGGCAAGGAGAATTTATTAGAGAAATTTCTCAACAGAAGACAAAACATACATATTCTACCATAGAATCATATGAAAATGCTAGAGAAGAATATATGACAAAAAAACACGGGCAACACGTTAGTGCGCGGCCTACACATTTGGGTTCAACACAACACGAGGCAAACGAGCCACTAGATTTATCCGGTTATAATGAAGATCGAACAAAATATGCAGACAGTCAGCCTTATGTTGCCAATAAAAATAATTTGTATGACAGATATGATCTATGCAACAAGAGCTTAAATAATGTGGGAGATTCAAGAGTAAAATGTTCAACAGAAATAAATCAAGAAACCGAAACATCTCCAACAACTCTATTAAACAAAAACACATGTGATGCTACATTTGAAAATAAGACATATGAGCGGGTTCAAAGTTCTTCTCTCCGTGACTGCCACAGAGGCAAATATGATAGGAGTTCTGATTCAGTACGGAGAACCTCCCAAACTTCGCATTCTCAAGATATCCATGATGGCACAACTGCTAAACTGACAAATAAAATTAAAAATCCGGTTTTATCTATTGAAAAGGTTCCGCGTGAAGCACCTGGTTTTCATAACGAAGAAGAGAATTCCATTCTAAATAACAATCAAAACCTTATAAGAACTGCGGCTGCCTTGCCAGATACGGCGGCTAGAAGGTTATCGTTTGACGTGCTGCATTCGTATTCTCATGAAAATGAGCATTTATTATTACCATCATCTAGTCCAGAACAAACGTTGTCTAGTAAACAAATTGTTAACTCAAGGGATGTAAACTATCACATAACAAGACCTGTTCAAAGTTCAATTGTTAACACTACCATTGAACGGTTTGAGTCTAAGAAAGAGAGTATCTATAATAATAAGTCGCTACCATCATCAAGACTAACTACCAACATTATTGACAAATCATGTACAACTACAACAACAACAAGTGTCACTGGAGTAAAAATGATTTCAAATGTCGATACCAGTAATGAACAGTTATCATATTGTACAAATTTACCTATTCAATCTATTGAAAGGGAATATCAATCGGATAAAAAACAATGTGAACGTCCGGAATCGCCGGGTTCTAAAACTAAATCAAGTGAAGATGAAATAAAAGAACCTTTACAGAAGATGAAAAGTCAAGAAGCAAATATTACAAAGCCAGATTGTTCTCTGCCGCCGGATTTGGTTAACATAATTATTAAAACTATCCCGGAAAATCATCGTCAGTCTTTGTTGGAAGTACTGCCGCGGTTTGTTGCAAAACCAAACCTTGAAGATTCAAAGCGGAGCTCCTCAATTATTCCTACAGTTGGAAATCCCGATGACGTCATCACCGTGGTTTCTAATGAAAAAAATAAAGTTGATTCAAATGCCCCAACCGTTTGTGATACGACTACTAGTATAACAGACAATAAATTAACAGTAAACACTTCTTCATATCCTTTGAGTAGTGTGCTACCCAAAAAACGTCATTCCCCGAAACCTTCTTACATGCAGTCGGCTGGAGTCCAAAACTCTAAAGAAGCACATTCGACAATATCTGCTAAAATTCAAGTTCAGCACAAAGAAAATACTACCACTATCACAGCAGATACTAAACCAAAACCTACTAGTAAAATTATGGAAGCAACGAAAGAAAGCGTTCACGTTGATCTGATAATTGATCCATACACTGGCGAATTAACAGCCAGGCCTGAAAATGAATTTACCACACCAGAATCCAAAGTAATTGATTTAACGGAAGAATTGGCAAAGATACTACCATCGAAAGATAACGCGCCACCAACCTCGGTTCCCGAAGAAGGCCAAAAGTCGGTTATAATTAAGGCATCAAGTGACCAAAAATCTGTTTTGAGAAGCGTTCGAATTAAAGCCCCATCAGAAAGGAAAATGATATCGGATCAGCAAATAAAATGCGCTTTGTTAAATAAAGATAATTTGATTATTAAAAATGTACCTGGTATGCTACATGACAAAATTAATATTGAAAATAAAAACCTTCAAGAAGATAAATTAAATACTCCAATCGTTCATGCTTCACATATACTTCCAGAAATTAACTGTGTTAAAAATGATACAAACACAGACATGCTTGAACAAAAACGGAGTGCAAATCAAACAGAAAAAAACTTAGAATCATTTTTGACGAATACTTTTACCGATGAGAAGACACACGTTGAGTGTCTCCCTGAAGCCACGCCCAGTGTCCTTCCGCATATTTTAATACAATCAACAACTTCTACTAAACCCACATCCGAAGACAATGAAATAGCATCAGTTAAAGATGCATCATCTACGATACCAGAAAAACACTCTATCACATCATCAATGAATATTAGTGAAAAAATTGACAAACCATCAGAGTTGTTGCTTTCTGATGAAAAAAACAATACCAATGTGACGACTAAATTGTTTGATTCGATTCCTACATCATCACAAGATGCAGGCAAAATATCATCGCCTATCTATAAAGAACTTGATAGGAATGATGTGAATGTAAACAAAAAATCGTATATAGATGTTTCATCTACGAATTTAGGTAATGAAATTACAAAACCGGACTCTTCCAATGAAATATTGCCAAAAAATTCGACTTCCGATATAAATGAAGAATCAGATGATGACGTGTCTTTAGCTGTAATTGTAAGGCAAAAACAACGTGATCGGTCAATAGTGACTGTAGCAGATTCCACTTTAACAGAAACCAGAGAGTCAAGCTCCGGTAGAAACCGAAGGAGGCAAAAGAAATTTAAAAACAAAGACTGGAAATATGTAAACACAGAATATGCAAAAGTAATAAACGCATCACGTAAGACTAAACAAGTCTCTTCTAATCAAATGAACATTAAAGAAAGTGTCACCGCTGATGATGCTAATCAAATAAAACTGACAAAAACAAATACCCGAAAGGTTTCAAAGAAAGCAGTAACAGAACATAAAATGAAACAATCGCACAAAAATGTAAACAAAGACAGTAAAATTTCGGATCTTTTAATAAGTGATGGCAGTGAAATCACACACCTAAATCTATCAAAAAAAGGGGAAATACAAGAGTTTGTTAATGTTGCACAGACATTTCTTACACCACATCACGACGACTTAGATACAGAAATGTCTCCACATTATAAACAAATGCCAATTATAGATACAGAACCAGAAAAAAGTTTAAGAACTGAAATGAATTGGAGCAGCAGCAGTAAAATTGTAGAAACTACAAATCAACAAATAATTGACCAAGCAAAAACCGATTTAGATGTCGTAAGCAACAAATCTGATCTTTTTTCTCTAAAAAAATGTAATAAGTCGCTTTCAAAAGTAAGAAGTATTGATAAACCCGAATGGTTGGACAGTGATTCACATCCCCAGTGTGAAATAAGTACACCTTTACGTCGTAGTAGCCGCAAGAAATCGCTTTATATTGACAACAATAGCCAAAACGACGACGATGCCGTGTTAAATGAAGATTGTTGGGTAGACCACAACATGCCATTTACCAAAAAACAACTGATATTTTCAAAATTATTGCATGATGAAGCATCTAATGCTAACAAGAATATTAACTATGAAACAGAGCAGAATACAGAAATAAAGAAAAAGGATGATAAAAAGAAGATGAAAACAACTAAACGAAAACAGTCGCCCAATACAAAAACAAAAATTAAGAAGAGAAAATTTTACGCCGAACCAAAACTTAAAGATGATTTCGATGCGGAGTCACTTGATACTGCACTAATTAATGAAACAAACGATGCTTTAAAGCAAATACCATGTATGGACAAAAGTGATGAAAACATTGGAAAAGAAGCATCTTCTGCTGAAAAAAGAAAAATCGTCAATAATGACACATTTCAATCTAAGAAAACAAGGTTGAATGATGAATTTGAATTAATATCTGAGACAGAGAAGTTTTCTGAAAAAACTGAAAGTGATCATATAAACATCCCTCACATAAGCTCCCATCCAGAAGAAATGAGAAATGAAGACGTACTTGTTACACAGTCAGAAAGAAGCGCAAACAATGAAACGAAAAAACGCGTTGATTACAATCCAGAAATCCGTGCTACTTGTTACAACAGATATTCTAAAAACAGTCTCATGAAATATCAACCATCATGTTCTTCTAAAGCTCTTGAGAATTATGACCCCTATGACATAGATTTGGAAGACATGGTTGAGGTGCTCGAACCCGCAGTAGAGTTCAATAAAAATAAGATAAACAGTACGCCGAGTAATGGATCTGTAAACATTTTACAAGAAAAAGAAGTAAATGCTCCGGACAGCAAACATACCAACATCAAATTGAAAGGGCACGATTTAGTCGGTCCTGAATCTAATGACAATTCTTCTGACGAACAGGAATCCACGTTGCAGAATTCTGACATTTTACAAAATACAAGTGATTCTGATTCTTCTAAGAGTGACGTACCTCTTCAAAGGTACGTGGAGGATAAGGAGAAAAAAGCATTAAAGCTATTAGAGTCTAAAATTTCCATGGATACTGGAAAGAAAGTTTCTAATTCAAGTGAAGGAGAAAGAAATGCAAACACTTCTGAGAATTGTGACAATGAAAAGAAAAATGTTATATCAGATAATAGTGTTCTAAAAGTTGGACACTTTGCAGCCAACGACGAAATAATAATAGATACTAAAGTTTTAAAAGATACTATGGAATTAGATACAGGGAATAAAATTGATCTTAATACGACATCACAAGACTCAATGTCCAATATTTCAGTAAAAAATAATAAAGATGAAGATAACAATGATCATATAGATCTACTAAAACCAATGGAATGCTATAGCAACCAATCTGTTAATCAAAGTCCAAAGCTAAACAAAGATAGAAAGATTCGTCGTTCAATTCCTTCACAAAATGAAACTATTGTTCCTCCTAAAGAAGGTGATGACCAAAAGTCTGAAAAATTCATGGAAAACTTTGGATTTTTCTCAGAAAGAAAACCTAGAAAATCTAATCTTCTTGCATCGAAAAAAATATCTGAAACATTCCACATGATTGCTAATGATGATGATCTTTACTTTGGCATAAAAGAACGATCGTCGAAGAAGACCTCGCCTAATGAAGCCAGAAAATCTTCAGATCTACAGGATACCCACACCCACACTGCAAAAGCATCAAAAGGTAAATATTCAAAATAAATACAAGACTACAATTTGTATTGAAATATTATAACATCTTTTTTAACTTTTATGTTTTTTCATATAAAATTATCGTGCTTTATGTTAGTTTAGAATCATATAAAACTTATTTTTATTACAGATTCTACTCAAGTGAAAACTGATCAGAGTGATAACCTAGACCAGCCAGTGGTGCAAACGTCCGATGAGTCGGAGGCTGCTATTGGAAACTGTCAGTCTAGTGATGTAGACTGTGCTGCCCATAGTTTATTAGAAAAGGAAGAAGTACAAACCCTTGATAATAATCTAATGTGTGGTCTTAAGAACATAGATGACGCTAAAACTAGTGAATCACATGACTTAGTGGATCAGCCACGCGAAAGTGGAGAACAGAGTGCGTGCGATGATATTTCTCAAAACTCACCTTATACATTGGAAGAAAATATTAACGAAGTGACTAGTGAAGGCCTTCCTAAAAAAATTAACAAAGAAAAAATAAAGAGACCACCAGGATATAAAGAAAAAATGTATCCTGATATTGAGGAAATCGATCTGTTTGAAGATAAATTTGATAAAATTAAAAGAAAATGCAGATCTCAAGCAGCAGCAGCCAAACAAACTCTGAATGCGGCGGAGTGCAGTACCAGGTAAATGTTTTTAACTTAGTTAGGGGTCAGTTACTATAATAAGATGATGTAGTGAACGATTACGTTATGTTATGTTATTTAAAAAAGATGTTTCTATGTGCACTACTTAATTGGCAATTAATTTTGTTGTGATCGAAGTTGTCGGTACAGGGTTTGTCTGAACTCTTGGCTTCCCAGCGCCGCGGCTTCGTAATGGTGTAATTATGCACCAGTGGGTATAAAAATATTTTGGCTAGAGCATTTTTGGATATCCTACTAATATTATAAATGCGAAAGTTTATATGCTTGTGAGTTTGTGGGTACGGATATTTGTAACTCTTTCACGCAAAAATTTCTGTATCGATTTAGATAAAAATTTGGTACAGATGTTCCATATCACTATGAATAACACATAGGTAGGATACTTTTTATCTCGAAATTCCCATGGGATTGGGTTTCATACGGGTAAAACCGTGGGGCGCAGCTAATTTCCTTAATATATTTTCTTAATACATATAAGTAAAAGGAGCGAGCCGAGGTAATGTATAATTGAAATAAGGCCTAAACAAAATATGGTTTCAAAAGTAATTTTTCAAACAATTTTTTTACATTTATTTCCGTGGGGATACTACTATTTTAGAAAAATAGTAGGATAGTTTAATAAAGGAATACTCAATTTGAATTATGAAATATGCACTATGTGTCCATATAAATTATGTTGTATGATAAACCTAGGTACTGTTTTTGTTACCTGTTTTCTAATTGATAATAACATCGTGCCTTTTGATGTATTTATATTTTCTTCTATTTTAACAGTAAGTCACGTAAAAAACCTGACAAGAAAATAAAGAAAAAGGGGTCCAAGAAAAACGCTATGGTTCTTACAAAAGGAGCTATGAAAGTATTTGATGGTATAAAAATATCTATACCAACACAAGATCTGAATATGCCTCCAAATATATCTCCATCAAGACATCATAACAAAAGAAAAAAGAAACGTAAAGGAAGTCGTTTTAAAAAGAAAAGGGAGAGGATTGATTCTGATTCAAGTAGATACGATAGTGAATCAAATGTTACGGATAACGTACTAGAAAAAGATGTATATGAATTCAAAGACAATGATGACACTGAGCTTTTAGAGCTCAGGCCATCAACTGTTATGGACCGATTTAGAATCCTTAATAAAGAAAAAATCAAGCGTAAAGATAAAGAAACTGTTAAAGAGGTGATTAAATTAGATAACGATAAGCAAGAAGTCAAGAAAAAAATTAAATCAAGATCTACTAAAGACTATAGAACAAAATATAGTCATCAAAAAGACTCGAAGAAAGCTCATGCAAGAAATGAAGTCAATTATAAAATTAAACATCCTGTGGCTTCATGTTCTAACACGTATTTAAATGAAAGTTTCATGGTCAGTAAAGAAGTAGATAAAAGACACGATGATGAAATTTTCAAAAAACCATCGAATAATGATTTTAGATATCTCGGGAGGCGCGTTGACGCAAAAGAGAAAGATATTGATATTGGCAAAGTGGACGATGATGAAGAAGAATCCGATGACGATAAGGACATCGGATCTATTCCAGGACCGTCCGGTTTTGTCCCTGACAGCAATGAGGACAGTTCGTTTGACTGGAGCGGCTCTTCAGACGTAGACTACACATACATGTCAGATGGATATGGTTGTAACTGTTTGAGTGACTCTGAGGACAGCGAAACTGAAAAAGGTTGCGATAATATAATGTGTCTATATCGTAAAAAGAACGCAGAAAAGAACGCGGTCATGGGTAAAATATTTAAAAACAATGCATTGCGACGAGAGAAGAATGTTGTCAAACCAAAAGAAAAGCCTGTGACACCAAATTTAGACCAATTATTTGATAGCTTACTTGAAAGCAATAAAAATGTTACGTCGCCACAAAATACTATTGAAAGTGAAAAAGAAAAGGAGCAGACAAAGTCTAACTCACCTAATAAAGACGCATGTTCAGCATCTACATCTGCTAAAGAACAAGTTCCAACACCAGAACAACCTGAAACACCTTGCAGTAGTACTTCAAAGTGTACAAATGAAACGACACCTAAAGCGTCGAGCTCAACATCATCGACTGAAAACAAAGACAAGACTACATCATCAAACGAGGAAGTCCCTCCTGGCATCATCGACGAATACGTCGTGATGACTTCGAAGTCCATCCAAATCGAAGACTCTGCGGTAGTAATGCAAGATGCTCCTCGCACAGTCTGCATTATTATAGCACAAAAGAAGACAGATGATGAATCAGATCCCGAAGTAAATGATTTTATAAAGCTTAAACGAAGTGCTACATCTTCTGTAAAAAGCGCCCAAGTTGATAAACTGAAAGCCAAGATTCTCTTGGATGACAATGACGACTCTTTGAATTACATGCTGTTGGATAGATATGGTAATAATATTCCTCAACCGGGTGACCTAATTATGATGTCCATTAAGAGCACACAGACTGAAAGCAAGAAACACAAATCGTCTAAACACAGAGGTGAACACGTAGTATCACCAAGTGTGGAACCGACCATCCAGGAAATACCTCAAAATGACTTTTTGGTACCGAAAAAATTTGTCGCGACATCGACAAAAACTACGCAAACAGAATATTCGAAATCTAAATCTAAACGCTCTAAAGATAAACCTTCGAAAAAAACACATAGATCTGAATCCACAAATCATGATCGCGGTAGCAGCTCAAATACAGACGATGATGTTGTATTCCATAGACCAAATGAGAGGCTAACGCAACAATCGAAAGAAGAATCGTCTAAAGACAAGTATTCACCGTTCAGAATGCCAGAGGACTGCCCTGTACAGGAGTCCAGTGCTGGTGGTGATGCTTTCGAGCGGCATACGATGGATCACGCAGGTGTCGCAAGTCAAAGGGCGCGTCGGAAATGTACCGTCGGTAAACAAAATGTCCTCGTGGAACATTGGAGCTCAGAGTCTGAGACGGACCTGGTGCCCCCACGACCTAACAGCGCAGATTCTCTAGTGGCGGGCTTCGGCCGGCGAAAGAAAGGCAAAAGGAAGGAAGGCCATCACTCGGGCGGCAAACGGAGCAACCGTCACGGGTCTGGCAGAAAGCAGGAGGGAGAAGGCAGGTCGAGTGGTGGGGGTCGACGGCCTGCAGAGGAGGAGGAGTGCGTGGCGGGGGGGTCGCGCGGCGCGCCACAAGGGCCCAAGATCCGCGCGCGGCCCACGCACGCCCACTACTGGTCCTCGGACGGAGAGGAGGAGGCCGGCAACCAGCCGCAGCACGGGTGGATCGTCGGAGACAGCCATAAGAAGTTGGTCACGATGCTTGCCAATGCAAAGGGACGCAAGCGCAACCACGATGAACACAAGAAAAATATAGAAGATTAAATAATATAGATTTTATTAATCTTGTAAATACATGTACATATATACACTCACTATAAAATTCAATGTAAGAATATTTTGACCAGATATTTTATTATTCGTAAATGTTTCTAGACGTGTAAATATTGTAATATATTTAGTTAAATTTTCTATTTTGATTAAATGCAGAGGACTGATTTTTATTTTATGATTATTCTAAGTAATGATTTCAAAAAGAATTAATAACTGAAGAAATACAGTCCTCTAGATTTTATTTACATATTTAAAAATTATACGCACGGGGCATTTTTAGTTGGTTAAAATTATAATATTTACATATTTTATTTTCAAAGACTAATATTTATTTATATCTGGCTGGATATTATAATGCAGATAAATAAGTATCAAAAAAGTGAAGCCATAAATTTATTTTCAAAAGTTTCACATATCTAAATAATAATAAATGTTACTATTATTAAATGCAAAAAAGAAACTTAGTTAACATTACACATGTCAGTATGTACATAATTTAAACGTTTTGTTGAAATGATATTTATGATCTATTTTCTAATAACTGTTGTCATTTGTCATGATTAAATTAAGTATGCTAATTAAATTAATGCACAAAATAAATATTGATTCTGAAAGTGTATGTATTGTCAGTGATATTGAAGTGAGCCATTAGTGGACTTGTGAAGGTGAAATGACAGCGAACATTTTAGTTACCTATGACTTTTAGATATTGAATTAATTATAATACGTGAAAAACTGTTGTTGCAATGTACTCGATGTAAAATAAGTCTTTGTATTATAATCAGTGTTAAATGGATGTAGCTTACATAAGTAATTGAATGTTTTAAAATAAATATTTTAAAGACGAAGTACGTTAACTTTCTTTCTTTTTTCTTTTTCTTCTTTTTTTTTTCTTTCTTTTTATTCTTTCTATTATTGCCTAATTGTCTATTTGGTTGAATTTACTTCTTATTGTAAATACAATTTATTTTATTTTGAATCCAACAATGCCCCTTATCCCAATTATTAAAATATTAAATAATATATTAAAAAACCTTCGTCATAAGATTAATAAGGATGGAGATATTTGATCTTTGCCAGATATTATAATTATTGGAGTAGAATTGATTAGTTGTGTACGGGGCTGATAACGTGGTCAGAACACTTTATTTTGAATAAAATGATAATTTTGTTAACTATTTTTATGCCTACATTAGTCTAATTTTAGTAGACAATTTTAACATAACTGTGAAATCTCATGCGTTTGTTGTTGTTTTTATCTAGTCCATTGTCGAGTAAAGACTATCTCCCCGTTGTCGGCCTCGTTAATTTTCATATTGTAGTGTTTTATTTACAATAATACTTTCACGAATCGTACACGTAAATTGATTAGTTTGTGTGTAATTCGATTTAACTGTAATAGTATGTATATCGTAAATTCTGGAAATAATAAATTAAAGCTCAATGTTACAGTTGTTTCTTTTATCCCCCATCGAACACCTTCATTATACTTAAACTTATAGATTTTTATATGGTACAATAGGGTTGACTATTTTTGAAAAACTAATTCATAGGGTGCCTTATGTGCAAAAACTAAAATATTAATATTTCAGTAAAATAATAACTAACATAAGTATTTTATTTTATATTACAGTTACCATAAAAAATAGAAATCTTCAAAATATTTTGTGACTGTCAACTACCCTAGTATAATGTGTATTATAGGCATTTATGATATTATCTATAGGAGAATATCTCTAAAATTAAACTTCTTAAAATGGGTATCTCATAAATTATCTTAGACGAAATGGACAAAAGGTCCACATATAATATGAAAAAATAAATATATGTGAAAACATTTATTTACTACGCCTTAGCTCTCAAGCGCTATGGGGTGCTGCGTATGCGCATCATTTAAGCTGCTTACTCATTTTCTATCATAAATCTCAACACGTATATAGTATAGTATCATATACCTAGTATCATTGTTCTAATCTAAGTACTTGTAAATGTTAGGTTTAGTAGTATCTTCAAACATCATTTGATGCCGAGGAGCTAACGTTTATATACTTACGTAGTGTAATAAACTTTAGGGTAGGCTCGCCACGTCAGATTATTGGTGCTATTTTCCTTGTAGAAGAAAAATATAACTTACTGCAATAGTGTAACGCCCGTGCGTTACACTATTGACTTTTCTAGAACGTGAGCCCGTGCTCACGTTCTAGAAAAGTCATTTATAACAATCTAAGAATCATTTTTCGCAAGTACTTTTTGTAGGATGCGTGTGTTTCACTAGTAAATTCTATATTATTCTACAAAAATGGGCCACTGATCGGATTATCGGACGGGGGCAGGCAATTTCAAGTATCTATGTACTACCTGCTAAAGGTTGCTGTGGTTGTTTGCTGTGTGGCGATTACGCGTTTGGGCGAACTCCGAGTGCTGAGTAAATAAAATAAGTAAGTACTTATATAAATGTTGGTAAGTATCGCGTTTCATTTATGTCAATCATCGATTGAAACTTTTGTAAACGTATCTTCTTGAATATTCTAGATTGTATGTAAGTATGTTTTATTGTTTTTTGGTATAGCTCTTCAAAATATTTTGTTACTCTTTTACATTAAAATTCAAAATTACTGAACTTTGATACAGACGTTTCTTAAAACCAGACTAACCCAGTTTTCATTCTAAAATTCCCATGAGATTGTGATTTTCAACTTTCACAATTGCTTGGGAATGTTCACTAAATACTTAGCACATATTCAAAGAATTTCAAGTGGGCCCTCACACGCACACTTTACGGGTCGCTGTTCAGTTTGTTAGTTTTAAATGCGTTTGTATAGATGGATGTTTGTTACTATTTCATCATGTAAAAGCTACTGAACTGAAAGATAATTTGGCGCAGACTTTCATTACTTTATAGTAATGCTAACTTTATGTAATCGGGAATAACATTATGATAATAATAAATAAGTACTTATTATATTATGATACCTATCGTCTCGATACTCTCTCGATATAGGGATTTTTGCGAGTAACAACGGGGCACCTGTTTAGTTTAAAAATAAAACACTGAAAAAATTGTTGATATAATTTAATAGAAAAAATAACTTATATTCGTAGATAATAATAAACACCGTGTACCTATATTTAATTTTTTAGATATGTAAGAAGGTACTATTGCTAGTTTTCCGTTTTAATCATAACATTTGAGGGTTTTTTAGTTAAAAGGGTAGCTTTTACTACGAATCCTACACCTATTAACAGTACTAGACAACACAGAGAAATGACTATTGGGATCATTATGTCCAACAAACGGAGCGGACCCAGCAACTTTTCTCTGATTTCGTCTTTGTATTCTTCAGGCATAGTTATACCCTGCAACAAAAAGTCGTAGTTATTACAAAAGTAGGTAGGTACTTAACAAGACCATGTTTAATTATATAACCGTTCAGGGTAGCTCAAATATATCGGTCAGTAAGGGCAAGTCTGAAACTTTCGACATCGATTTTACTGGACAAAATGAACAGCTTATCCAATGATAAGCTGTTCAATAACTTAAATGTAAATTATTGGTTTCCTAATAGATTATTAAGTAGGTATTAGGTGGGTTTCCTTAAAATCTAGGATGATCTCTGTGACATATGTCAAACTTTCGTTCATAGGGTTGGCAGGATCTAAATCTATGTCGATAGAAATTATCGATGGTTTCTGACTATTAACGCTGATAATGTTAAATTATATTGAGATTAAACGCTAGGTACTAAATTAAACGAGTATTTTAATTACAAAAACAATTATTCTCATAAAAGGGTAAACCCAATTCATATCTGAATCAATTTCTGACGGAATATTACATAAGTAAGTTAGAAATTGGATTATATTTACTTAGTATTATTTTTAACCCCCGACGCAAAAAGAGGGGTGTTATAAGTTTGACGTGTCTGTGTGTGTGTGTGTGTATCTGTCTGTCTGTGGCATCATAGCTCCCGAACGGATGAACCGATTTCAATTTAGTTTTTTTTTGTATTAAAGGGGACTTACGTGCGAGTGTTCTTAGACATGTTTGATGAAAATCGGTTGACCCGTTTAAAAGTTATGGGGGTTTGAAAGTAATTGTGTTGGGGTTTTTTTAAATTTTTAATTTACATATCAAATGTAAATTATTATTATGTTTATAATACTTAATTAAATATACGATAAAATTAAAATACATTTTCATTTTAAATAGAGTTTTATTTAAAATATCGACAATTTATAGTCCGTGGTCACGATGATACATCGCCCATCACTAAACATGGCGACATGTCCATAAAGTATGACATTAACATGTTTTGACTGTAGTACTAAGAAATTCGGAACTTTATAGGCGGGATTTCACTGACAGCTGTCACAGAGATCATCCTAAATTTTACAAACTATAGTAACTCGTGCTTTAGATAAAAAGTCATTTAAGATAAATATGTAAGTAAGTATGTACTTATAAGTACCTCATCAATCCAAACAATGGGAACGAGAGAAGTCCGTAAGTTCTGCGTCGGAGGAATCCCCGTGACGGGCTTCGTGAAGATGTTGAACTGCGCCCTCTTCGAGCCTCGCACCGGTGTTCCGGTCATCTGTAACAAAGTAAATAAATAAGTCATGGATAAACAGTAATACGTATAATCTTCGAAAAAGCTTCAAATTAGTTTATCACTCATTAAACTAAAAAATAAAATTATTAAGGTAAGGTTGCGGGTTCGATTCCCGTGCGGGGTGAATATTTGTGTGATCCACAAATGTTTGTCTCGGTTTGGGTGTGTGTGTGTGAATGAGTGTGTTAGTTTCTGATACCCTAGATACAAGCTTCGAGCTTAGTTCCCTAACTAAGCTCGAAGCTTGTATCCTCGCCCTTGGGTCAGTTACTATAATGAGATGATGTAGTGAATGATTATGTTATGTTATTGATTTATCTTAGCGGACTTCAAAAATGAAAATACCTTAAATACAATCACGAGAATCGCTGTTATAATGTTGAAGAAAGTTGCTGAACTGATTTTGATAAAAAATAATCATTAATTAAGTACTTATTCTATGATTAATTAATGTTTGCTAACCACATAACAACATTTACCTACTAATTATCTGAAGTGCGGTTACGCTTGCAAACAGATATCAGATACTATAAATACTTATAGACAGTACCTATACACATAGCTACTTATTATATAAAGTACCTACAGATAATATAATCAATCAGATTATTAGTACTTAATTACCTAAGTACTTATTTGTAGAAAATAAAGGCAATCATACCTATGTATTATTTACTTACTACCTATATTTACTTAGGTATTATCACGGATTATAAAATACTAACGTAAGTATTATTTAGAATTAGGGCCTAGGTAGGTATTTCACCATCTTCAAGAAATGTTCCGAGTTCCGAGTTACTCACATGTTTTGTCTTTGTCACTTGACATAAAATAAGAAAGAGACAAAACTCACTTTACTTGGTGAGTACCGTTACTTGAAGGTAGTGAAATAGGCCCTTAACCTTAGATATTATTAATAGTAGGTACTTAGTACGACCCCGCGGTTCAGCCCTTAAATATGAATACCGTAGAAACTTTGGGATAAAATTATCCTACGTGTTATTCTTGATTATAACGAAAATCTGTATTAAATATAATCTAAATCTATGTATTTATTTAGTTTAAATAATAACAAATTAGGTATTATAAACAAACTTTCTCAGTAGGATTTAAATAGTCAAGTACAGTAGCAAATTGACTGTTAGTTCGAGACGTGTTCGTCTAATGACTAGAGTCCTTACCGGCTCAATATCCAAGAATATTCTATGTTTCTCTTCGTCTGGAGATAAGCCGATTACACTGTTTCTGTATCTCGCATCAGCGTAAAGGAAGTGAGGGTAAGTGAGCACCAACATAGCGCCTGCAACAAATATAATAGTACATTATTCATGTTGGTTATTGCTGTCATGATTTCGTTAACACACACATAAGAGACAAAACGCTAACGCCTGTATTATAGATATAAAACATAATAATTGGTGTTTGTTTAAAATTTCACTAAGTAAGTTAATATGCAATTGCATATCCAATTCTTTCGTAGATTCGCTTTCATGGTTTCTGTGATTAAGCTCATTTACATATATTAAATGATTAAACGGTTAGTAATAAATTATATCGAACTACTTTTAGTAGGCAGTAAAAATAAATCTTATACTTATATAAAATTCTCGTGTCACAGTTTTCGTTGCCATACTCCTCCGAAACGGCTTGACCGATTCTCATGAAATTTTGTGAGCATATTCAGTAGGTCTGAGAATCGGCCAACATCTATTTTTCATCCCGAAATTCCTACGGGAACGGGAACTACGCGTGTGAAACCGCGGGGCGCCGCTAGTTTCTTTATAAAGACGTAACCCTAATACAAAAAGTAGGGCATGCGTCGTACCTTAGGTCCCAAAACAAACGAATCCATTTTGATTTAGTTTCTTTTTGTTCGAAATGTGATATTATAATGATTGATTGTTCTTAGATTCTAGAAAAGGGTTTTTATATCCAAAGTTTTTTTTTACATTTTGTAGGTTTGCGAGTTTAGATAATAAATAAGTATAAAAAATCAATAAAATAAATAGGTAAGTACCTAAGTAGGTAGTGGGAGTTTAGAAACAGTTAAAACATACCAATAATATTAGATTTTATTTTTAATCCACTCTTTCAAGTACCTATATGTATGTAGTATACTTTAATAACCAGTGGTTTGTGGGTCATTAGGGGACATCCATTAGATAGGGCATAGGGTAACACGATCCATGCAAAAAATGCATAAACCAATACGTAATTTGTAAGTATTTCAATAAAATCAATAAGTACTTACTTACTTCATAAAAAGAAAACAAACACAGTACTTACCTATCTACCTGTAAAATTAGTTATTGAGATATTCGCTCAATATAAAAAGTAATAAAACTCTTAAAAGGATTCATTTTATGAGTTCCATATTAATTATTATTTATTAAAGAACGTTAAATTTTCATTTGATAATATTTTCCGTAGAACATTTTATTAAATTTCCTGGTAATGACGGCATAAAACCTAGTAAGTACCTATAAGGATTAAGAGAAATGTAGTTTTCATTTTGATTTTTTTAATAAAGTATGTGAAGATCGATTTTTGAACATTTAGTTTAGGTAAGTATTTAATGATAATGATATAATTATCATTATTTAAAACTAAGATTAATAAAGACACGTCCAGTTTAATGGTTATTTACTTACCATAATACATATGCAGGGTGGCCCAAATAGAACGGGCAGTATAAAACTATAAGAGATACAAAGATCTGTTCTTAGGAACCTGTCATCGAATTTAATAAAAATAAAAATTGCATATATAGATTTAGAAAAAATCTATTAAGTGCTCACTACGGGAATCGAACCTGGAAAATTGAAAATTTATTGTTTGTAAAATCAGTAAAATTGATTGTGTATATCTAAACAGTAAATATTAAACTAAGAAACATCATAATAATATCTTAAATGAATAAAATGCATTGTTTTTAAATGATTAAATGGTTCTTAGGAACAGATCTTTGTATCTTTTATAGTTTCAGACTTCCCCTGACTGACCGTTCTTTTTGGGCCAGCCTGTATATACTTATGTATGTACGCAACAAATTACAGGTTTCATGTAAAGATAGTGGAAGATTAATATAACGCGGACGACACCGTGGGGTTCTCATAGTTTATTATTTTTTTAAATAAGTTGTACGTAAGCTAAACGTTTTATATGAAAATTGTTTCGGTATATCTGTTTATACGGTAACAAGATTCGCTCACATAAACGAGTCGGCTTCAACACTGAATTCGTTAGTTTATGAGGACACATGAATATGAGATTTTAACATTACGTATGTGTTGCAGTTCTGTTGAAGACCTGCTTATGATGAATGCTAAGGGACTAGACACATTTATTCAGCTCCATTCAGCGTTTGTCCATACAAAACGATTTGTATGGAGACGATTCAGCTGGATGGATGCGTACGCGTCTTTATACAAAATCGTTGTTTTGTATGGACAAACGCTGAATGGAGCTGAATAAATGTGTTTACTCCCTAAAGCGTATCCCTGTATCAAAGATGTAAAAAAGCTTATAATAACTGATCAAAATTCATTACTTTTAATTAAATTTCTTGTCTTAATTCAATTAATGAACTATCTGTGAGTCAAATTTAATCTAAATTCCTACAATGAAGACATATTTTCATAAGAGTCTTGTCAAAGAGCTTACAAAAGCATACTTTAAACTAACTATAAATTAGTGTGACGAACACAGGATAATGAAATGACATTCTTTAGTCAGGATAGTGCAATCTTTCCGTAAACGCTTTGTGAATCTATGATACGGAAATTACATCAGACGGGAAGAATCGACGGGGTGCAGACTTTCTATTTTTTAACAAAGTTGCAAATATCCAAAGCCAAATATCCGGTTTCATCGTTGTTAACCATTTCGTGTATGTAAAAAGCAATAAAAATAATAATTTGCTCTTCTTGTTAAAATTCGACCGAGGATCGAAAAATATCATTTTTGTTTTGTTGAGGGATGGTTTTAAATTTAATGAGAACAGGAGTTTTGTGAGTAAAATCATCACAAGAGTAATTAACATCATGTTTTTAAGCTTGCAGTGTGTTGTGGTAAATTTTTTACCTGCGTTTTGTAAATTGTCACACGTACATCTTCTAATATATAAAATTCTCGTGTCACAGTTTTCGTTGCCATACCGAAACGGCTAGACCGATTCTCATGAAATTTTGTGAGCATATTCAGTAGGTCTGAGAATCGGCCAACATTTATTTTTCATCCCGAAATTTCCACAGGAACGGGAACGGGAACTACGCGTGTGAAACCGCGGGGCACAGCTAGTATATGTATATATATTCCGTTTTCGGCCACGGCGACTACTTACTTCAACTCCGACTACGACTGTCTGTCGTGTGCCCTAATGTGGCTTATACATAAAATTGAATACAATACAATATTATGTTGAGTGAGATGGACTTCATACTACTCCCACAAGGGCTACGTAATGTTACTACGGGCTACGCTGAGGCTCTTTGAAAAGGGAGAGTTCCTACGAAAACTGTTTTACAAAATTTATATTAATTATTGATTACTAACTCAGAGTAGACGCAACTGTCTTTGTTATACGTTTTAGTTTCTGAAAGGTTCTATTATAAATTACATAAATTAGGATAATAAAAAGATATTGATTGAAAGAAAATATTCAAAGGAAAAAAATAAATAATTTTGTGGGATTTTTGTGTACGTACGTACATTTATTTGTTGCACCTTCTTTCACGCCCAAATGACAAAACGCATTTTATAAGATGAAAAATAATAATGTAGTAATACGAGTATAATATTGTAGTTCTAGATAAACTATTGTTATTTTATGATATTATAAATAAATATTACAATGCAAGAGCGAGTCAATACTGTTGTTTGTTTTTTATTCAATTTCATCCAGACGTTTTGACCAATCACATTGATGAATTTTATAACCTGGAGTGCTATGATACTAACGGGATCGAAAAAATGGGATTAAGAGTGGTAAAAACATGGAGGTTGATGGGGACATCAGCCCCGAAACGCCCAAGTGGATTATCTCTCGCCCTCAATGTCCCCCCGGCATTGCAAAAATGGTAGGTGGTGTTACCTGCGTAATTATTTCGGCTGACCCAGGAGAATTTCACCAATCTGAAGTTACCTATATGCTGTTCTTTTCCGCATTTAAGACGTAATCATTGGTGTATTAACAAGCATATGAGATAAAGGTACGGAATAAAATCAATTACTTTCTAATGACACTTTATTTATTTGAAGGAAATATTTTTATGCGATATTTGTTAATCTTGGGACACGACTGCACGCTTCGGCCACCGAAAGAGATAAGATCCCTGTTCTGTCCGCATCTCTCTGAATATCCTTTATCCTTAACCACATAAAGGATATTAGGTGATGTAGTTTTAGACTAACCCAAAATTTACAACTATGCATTTTTCACCATGTTTTTTTTTTCAAATTACGTCCGCACAGCCGGTTCGGGTCGTTTGTTTGGTATTATGATACTTGTCCAAACTGATCCATCAATGCTGCATGCACTACCTTTTACACTATTTGTCGACACTAAACAGGGATTATTGGAATTTGAGCCCCTAGAGTGGTACAAAAGGGAATAAAAGTTTACCATTTTTGAATATTCATCATTTCAATTCAG
The DNA here is from genome assembly GCA_958496195.1 of Timandra comae. Classification (NCBI taxonomy): domain Eukaryota; kingdom Metazoa; phylum Arthropoda; class Insecta; order Lepidoptera; family Geometridae; genus Timandra; species Timandra comae. Next base: position 7,973,663 of record OY292353.1, on the reverse strand, counting down.
TATAAAAAAGGTTTTTAGCATATTTTTATGGAAATATTTTATATCAAATATCATGCAAGCGAAGCCATAAAAATATACTAATAACGAATATTGTAAGTAGTTCCCATATATTTTTTTGCTATCCATACAATACTATCAGGGATTACCAGTAAAACAATAAGCATACCGAACAGAGTAAGTAAGTATAATGAATATATATCAATTAATATTGAAATCAAAGAGACGTGAATTGATCCTACAAAGGACGAAGGGAGTTGAAAGGGTAATAAAATGCACGTTGACAAAGACCCAGCGCCGATACAAAAAGAATAGGAGTTTCCCGTCACACAGAACGCGATAAAACGTTCAAAGGATCACTTAAATTATTACTTTACTAGCTGTGCCCCGCGGTTATACACCAGTAAAACCTGGTTAGCGATGTAGGATATAAAGTATCACATGTGTTAATTTAGACGTTAAATTAAATGCCCGCGTACAATCTAACTATTTAGATGAATTGTAAGAGTTATCAACAACAACATATTTAGTGGCAAGTCATTCATTACTATAACATAACATAATCATTCACTATATCATCTCATTATAGTAACTGACTCCTAATTAAGTTCGAAACTTGTATCTAGGGTATCAGAAACTACGCACACTCATTCACACACACACCCAGACAGAGACAAACATTTGTGGTTCACACAAATATTCACCCCGCACGGGAATCAAACCCGCAACCTTACGGATGACAGTCCGGCAGAGGTCGTCATTGTAAGAACAATTGCAGAACAAAGGCCTCTCTCTCACTGACGATTAGTTATAACATTATGCATCTGTGATTACAATCATTGATGTGTATATTAACGTGATAATATACAGTATATAATCATACGTATATTGTATGTTTAATTAGCATAACGTCCTTTGCGACTGGTTGACCGTTGGTAGGTTCTTCATTAACTTCCTGACTGATTACTAAACTGTGATTACTTGTTTATTGATTTGTTATATACATACTAATTGCGGTTTGTGGGTTTATCTGCGCCAGTGTTACATGTGGGTATAAGTACGTTCATTGGTTTATGTGTTAGTTGTAGTATCGAGTTTGAGGTTACTGTTGCTTTGAAAATATTGTGGCCTTATTTTAAGGAAACTTCATCATTTTCATGCTCATATACGTCTCCTATAAAAGGTTCGAGCATACCTTCAATAAGAGCAACCACACTTTGGTTGGCTCAATGCTGGTTAGTCAACTTCAAACACAACCTTCGAATTTCTTTGCAGGTGAGCACGATACATGTTGACTCACGATTTTGCCCTTCACCTTGAACATCAAATAAACGTGAATGCGAAATCAAATTTAAAAACACATTGGTAAGTATTGCACCCTTCAATTTGGCGCCCCAGGCCTCCCCTTTCCCCCTTAACGCCGCGCGTTGGCTCTGACTAGGGTATCGAGAACCGGTATAAATATCAGAACCGGGATTTTCGGTACCAGTACTAATCAGAACCGGGATTTCCCGGGATTTTCGGTACTTTCGGGATTTTTTTCTTCTCTTTAGTTTTGGAGGTAAATATAGTCTTAAAATATTATTTATATTAAATAACACATATTGCGCATTCTGGCATAACAAGATAAGCATTGATTGCTTTAACGCATTAAAATAGCATCACGACTGAGCCTCTTAAAGCAGGAGACAAGCCAATGCTGCGGAAACTGCAAAAGCTGTTTTACGATGTCATCTCTCCGGGAGAACTCTAAAAGCATGGAACAGAAGCGTGATGGTGCTCTACTTCAAAAAAAGGGATAAAACCCTGCTGAAGAACTATAGACCCATCTCACTTTTGGGCCATGTTTACAAGCTGTTCTCGAGGGTTGTCTCAATTCGTCTATCAAGAAGGCTCGACGAATTTCAGCCCCTCGAACAGGCTGGGTTTCGAATTTGTTTTCTCATCTCATATTTCACAGTGCCTAAAAACAATAGTTTTCAATCAGTGCGTCCTACCAATGATGACCTACGGTGCCGAGACGTGGACACTCACGTGGCTGGACCTTCAATTTAAATTCACTCAAAGAGTTCTGAAGAGGGTTATGCTCGGAGTTTCTCTGAAATATCGCATTTACAATGAAGTGATCAGACAGAGAACTAAAGTCACCGACATAGCTCAAGGAATTAGCTCTCTGAAGTGGCAGTGGGCCACATCTGTAGGAGAACAGATGGTTGTTGGAGCAGAAGAGTTCTCGAGGGGACACCGCGACTCGGCAAAAGTAGTGTTGGACGTCCTGTGGCTAGATGGAGCGATGATCTGCGCAGGGTAACCGGGAGAGAGTGGATGCGAATTGCAACGTGCCGCCGACGGGCACATTGGCGCAAGTTGGGAGAAGCCTAAGTCCAGTAGTGGACGTAAACAGGCTGTTGATGATTAAAATACAGTTATAAATTCACTTTTGATAAAGTTGTACACATAAGACCTTATAATTAAACTTTCTTGTTCTCTTGGTAATGTGTCTTCAAAAAGATCAATGCATCTATCGTTGCATCACCTAATCGAGATCTAATTCTGTTACAAAAAAGGCCAGCTGAGGAGTTTTTTTTTCTGGCTCTACGCTAGTAGTTGCAATTGTGAGAAGGTGTTCGTAAGCTTTTTAAGTACCACATTTTGTCTTATGATGGAATAATGATCTACCAGGTAACTACAGATACAACATTTTAATGAGAATATGGTTTTAGCTTGAATATTTTGTATAAAAAGAATAAATGCTGTTATTAGAAGATTAAAATCAAACAAATGATTTTATAGTTAACATGATTCGTTATTTCCCGAAAATACCGAAAATCCCGGTTCTTATTCATTGAGAACCGGTTCTTTGACTACTATTAAAGAACCGGGAAATCCCGGGATTTTCGGTTCCGGGATTTCCCGGTTCTGAACCCTAGCTCTGACCATAAGATATTAAGATCCGTTCATTCGTTTAACCATAATTGTACCAGGTTGACAAATATGAATTATTATCTTTATAATACTGGAAATCAATGGGGGAGACCTTTGTCCAGCAGTGGGACAGTATAGGTTAAAGAAAACTTTATAATAATAATGTTACGAAGTAAAAAGATAAAACTTTAAGTAATAACTTTTGAGTACATCATTACTAGATAAAGAGGCGGGAGGGGGGGGGGGTAACGGTAAATCAACGAACATAATAATCCATATAAAACCTTATTTGAGTTCTTTTTTAGTTAAAATGAAATAAAGTCGCTTTCCTATCTAGAAAGATCAAAGCCAACAGCTAAGCATCAGATTTTAATCAGACTTGCATTTATAGGCAGAGTAATAGAAGAAATAGAATGAAAGTTTTATACGAGTGTATACCTACACTACATACTTACATAATATATATTTGTACCTACTTATACTGTCTTTGAAATGGAAAAGTTAGCGGACGATATATTAATCATATTTATCCGGAAAAAGGAACATTTTCTGGTACAAAATTTGTTTAGCTGCCTGGCGGACGAATGTCACGATTAAGATTTTGACGAACGATTAACATTGGCTTATGTTGTTAGCCTTTATGCCTTTTAAAGCCTGTAAATCCATCACAGAAACTACTGCTATATCAATAAACTGTTGAAGTAATATAACATTGAATTTAGCATCACAATGTCAATACTCCGGTTGGTGTAAAGTAGAACATCCCTAACACAAGCAAGAGAGGCTGCGAGTAATTAATTGGTGCGCTCGGACGCGCGAGGGAGGCTGCGCCCCGCATGATACCAGAACATCATCCATCAGTCATTGAATCTGTGCACCGGCCATGAACGGAAGACCCAATTACTTTGGTCACTGCATGCCAAAATGTTATGTCAACGTACTTCTAGTCTAGGTATTCGAATTTAAACATGATAAACCAATAAAGTTCTCTAAGCTTTAATTTTAGGCTTTTGGTAAACTTAAAAACTATTCGCCACAAATCTACTGTTACGTTAAGATTATAGTTTATGTAATAACTTTCTGGTATCTTGTCTACCAATTTATTATTATATAAATTCTATCTACTAGTAGGTATCTATCTATCAATTGAAGACTCTTTATGGTCAAGTGGTCACTGGTCACATTGAGTGCACGCAACAGGTCTCAGGTTCAATGCTCCAATCAAGCATTCGTGTTGTGCAAAGACAAAGAGCTTGTCGGGTCATGGATTCTGAATGTGTGGGAAATGTGTGTGTTCACCGCCAGCCACAACACAGGGAACTTCCCAGTTTGGGAGTGCGGGCGAAATGCCTTTATTTACCATCGGTAAATTAATTAAACCGCGCTGTAAATTATCCCGTGGGATATTCGACATAAAAAGTGATCGTGAGTAGTTTATTCCCATTTAATATCATCAAAATTGGCAAATAGAGTTTGCATTTATGATATTGGTAGAGATTCATCTGTATTATTTGAAACCAAACGTAATTAAAGTACCATTAAATTTGTGTTTCCAATCGTAGATGACGAGTATGTTAAATTCAATAGGCAAGGTATTCCGTGCCGTACGTGAAACTGTGTATTATTTTGGTGAGGTGAAATATGTATGTGAGAGTTATCGAGAGCATTAACAAGGGAGTGGGGTAGCGAGTGTGAGGGGCGGAGGCGGCGAAAACAATAGTTATATCCGCTGGGTGGTCAGTATTCAGATCATGGTATTCTGTGAATGTATTCATTAATGTGAGGTCAGCGTGCATCACAAATTGTCGACGATATCACGGTATCACACACGGCATCTGCAGTTCGGCGACGCGAACCAACCGCACAACAATGCCAATTAACGGTGGTCTCCCCGCCTCCATTCTGCCTCCATTACACTTATTTTTCACACAACATTGATGTATATTTGTGAATAATAAAGCTTCCATCATTTAATTCAATTCACATAATATTGTTCTACGCGCAAATATTTAGTGTGACTTTCTTTTGAATAGTTTCTTGTGAAACCTCCCTTGTTATTTACCTATTCGTATATTTCACACATTAAAAATTTTGTTTAATTGGGATTTATATTAACGTAAAAGAGAAAAAAGGTAACCGTTATGATAAGATCAGAATAAAATCCGAAATAATGATTATAATTTATAACACTTAAGTATACAAGTTGTTTCTACGAAAAAAATAAAACCCATAAACCTCATTATTTATTCTAGACACTCGTGAAATTTGCGGTTAGGTTTTTGCACTCAAATGTCCTTTTAGCCATAATTCTCAGAAATCTGATTAATAACAATAATCAACAATTTATTATTACATATCATTCAATGACAGAGATACGAGAATATCACGTTTAAAAACTATTAATAGAATTTATTGGAAGTCAAAAAAAGTAATTAATAAGTCCGTGCATTAATCTGTTCGCTAGCTGGCTGGCAGCAAAAGCTTTTTGTTAAACATTTTAATCCTCCATTTTATTGCGCATGACATAAGTTTACGAGGTAACGAATATGGGATTGTGTATTCTTTTTAAACCAACGAAGCACTGAAGGGTTTTCACCCCTGCCCTGGTGATATGAGTTTACTACATGCATAATAAACTCATTAAGAAAAAGGTCAATATGTGTCAAATATAAACTTATTTTTATATAAATCTAGCCGAATTACAATGTTATAATAACCAAATAAAGACCTTTTTATCTAGGTCTGAGCTGCTCCTGCTTTTCCCGGGTATCATTTCCCCGTGTCTTCAAAATTTTCACAAAATTAACAAACGTGCAGCTGTGCTGAGCGCGAATATAAATTCGGCAATTGATTTTTATTTATACAGATTAATTTACATGTATAGATGTTATCTTTAACATTTAAATTTTATGTTCTTTTATTTTACAACGCATATTTTTGGTTTATCTTTTTCTCTAACAAAATCAGGTTAATCTTTCTAATATTATCTCAGAAATATCTCATTTAGACAAAATTATTAAGTTGTTATAGATTAAACAATTTACTTATAATATCGGAATATTTTAAGTAATAAGTAGTTAAAGGTATAAATGTCATCATCTCTGTTTGGTGCCGATCTACACACGAAATAAAATCTCGTTCTATAGATCTTGTATTAGCGAGAGAGGTTGGAGGGTCCACTCTGGACTTCACTATCTTGTAACGTGCCAAAACTAGAATTGAATTTAAACACAAGCGTTTGACACCTTTGAAGTGAGATCTATTTATACCTTTCACTGGAATAATTATTTCACTTATAGAAAGGTTAAATGCCGACTGAGATCTTTGACGCAAATAAGGGTGACTTGGTTTCGGGAGGGGCTATGGCCCCCACGTGCCCCCCTAGCCCCGAGCTTGACTCAGTATAGGTGTTCAGTCAACTGTCGAACACAAGCGTGCCTGATTGAACTCCTTAAAGACCGGTCCAACGCAACAGACAGCGGTTTCCTATACATATACTATGTACAATATAACAAAACCAATGTAAATGAACATCGACCAGTAAACTTATAACGTAATTTACGGCGTTTTACTGTCAATGCCAAAATAGCTCTTATTTACATAGGTTAAACGCACGATGACCATGCAGGGCTACCAACCTACATTTATTAATATAAAATAAAATAAAATAAAATTGATTTCGAAACATGGACGACGCCATGTGAATTCGATATTCAAATAGCGTATCAAACAATACACTGGACAACATTGCCATTCATGAATATTTCAAGAGGAAAAATTGAGTTATAATAAATTGCATTCGGTGACAACGGAACGATGGCGTGACGTTTGTGGTAAACGTCCAATGGAATAAATGTATTGATTACTTCTATTTTTGTGTAAGTAGAAGAAACTACAAAGTTCACTGAGCATTATAAATACAGACTAACTACGACTCGTAGAGAATATTTTTTAAAATCCTTTTCTATTTACATTCGACATAGATACTGTGTAATTTCATCCCCAGAATGTTTACCAGTCGTTGAATTGTTTTTTACAGACTCCAATCACCCGCACAGATTTTGTAAAAGAAACAGTCAATCATCTTATCATCCTAGTAAGTTATTCTGTGAAGTATCTGAATATTAGAACTTCCTAAACCTAGCATTATAAAAAACAGTATTATCGCCGACACAGCCCTACCAAAGACCGGTCAGTCGTCTATTTTAAACGTTTATTAACTCATTTTTCATTGATGTCACTGCGAAGACTAACATACTTAAATATTCAAAATTATTAGGTAATATTTTATTAATATACATTATAATATAATAAAGATTATATGTCTGTTACAAGTAATATTACCTTGTTACTGCGGTTAATCAATTTCATATCAATAATTATATTGGTTGCTCTTGAAATGTAATATACATTAGGGATATGGGATAATAGAGACCGTTACGTACATATTGAGTTAATTCAATATCATGTTTGTTAATCAATTCTAATATAATTAAGCGGAAGAGTTTGTTAGTTTGTACGCTCTAATCTCAGAAAGTACTGGTTAAAATTGAAAAAATTTTAGTGTTGGACATCCCATTATCGAGGAAGGTTATCACTTCAGAAAGCGACTTTGTTTTATACTATGTATGTATGTAACATACATAGTATAAAACAAAGTCGCTTTCTCTGTCCTTATGTCCCTATATATGCTTAGATCTTGTAAACTACGCAACGGATTTTGATGCGGTTTGTTTTAATAGATAGAGTGATTCAGTGGGAAAGTTTTTAGCATATTTTTATCCCCATATTCCTACGGGAACGGGAAATACGCGGGTGAAACCGCGGGGCGCCGCTAGTAGGCTATAATAAATCATTATGCTACGAACGATAGGAACAGAGCCTTTAAAAATAATATCGCACATTATATTTGTACCTAATTTGTGAAGTATTTAATAATCGAATTTTAAAGCCGATGTAATCCTTCGAATAATATTGAGTTATTTATCCCCTCGTCCCACATTAGGAGCCAAAAATTAATTAACAAGGTATGTTAAGTATTTCAATTAAATACAGAGGTTTCGCAAAGGTGAAAGGTGTACTTCGAAATTTGACCAAAACCACAGCATTCAATAATGATTCTAAAATTAATACTTTGTAGGAAGGAATTATGTAGGAATTTATTGATGTCCCTCTGTTTTTAGCCTTTTTTTGAAGAGATCTTTATAAAATTTCAAACATGTAAAGCTTGAAAAGATATCTCTAAAAGTACTATCTTATAACGTACAAAATGTATTATAAAACAATGCATGACGTACATTTTATAAAATCTCTTTTGTATAAAAATATGAAGCTTGAAACTATGCCATCGAGTACATTTTATACTGAGAATTTTTCCACGAATAAGCTATCGTTAAACTTACTGTTTGAATAACTTGATATTTATTTAACATTTAAAAAATTTGCGATATAAAATATAAAATATTTACACGCCATTGCGCATTGCATCGAAACGTCCGAGTTAATATTAATTTTACTCAAATTATTCCATTGTAGTTTTAAAATTCATCACATAACCTTTAAGTAGATATAATAATGTATGTATTGACTACATTAACGTATATTTTACCTAGAGTTACTTATATAACATTTTTGTTAGAATAAAAGGGAAAGTACATATTTTAACAGTTAAATAACAATTGATGTAATATAAAAGTAAGTATGTGTTTTAAGTTAAGTGAATCAATTAAAATTCCATAGGTGTAAATACTTTCATTATTTCCCTATTGTTTGATAACAGTTTTGAACTAATACATCGTCTGCACGCGGCTTGGTTCGTGTGTATTTCAGCCATAGTGTATCTAATATTATTTGATACTAGGTGTGCCCCGCGGTGTAGTTCCCGTTCCCGTGGGGATTTCGGGATAAAAAGTATTCTATGTCCTTTTCCTGGTTCTAAGCTATCTCCCCACCAATTTTCAGCCAAATAAGTTAAGCCGTTCTTGAGCTAAAAATAGTGTAACTAACACGACTTTCTTTTATAAATATAGATTGTAAACTTGGATTATTAAGGCCTGAAGAAAATGATTGAACGCGTTTATCAATTTGGTTGAAACTGCGGGTTAATTGTGTGAAAAATAGTAAAAATCCAATAATACTTTAACTACAAAAGTTAAAAAGTTTTAAATATCTAATAGCGGCACACCATCACACACAGCTTTGATTCATTTAAATTAAGGGGTAGATGCGGCGGCGAAATAAAGTTCCAAAAACTTGCTAAGATGGTGTGTAAAAGAAATTATATTTGAAGCTTTAAATATTAATTTTAAAACTCTTTCGTTAAAGTACTGTGAAGTAGGTACGAGTAGGTATTAAGTTTTTTTCTATTTAAGGAGAAAATGCATTGTGAAATAAAATGTAAATCATTTTCGTTAAAAATATTATATTTGTTCCGCTCACAATTTAAAATAAACGTAATATCTTTCTTAATTAAATATAAAATTTATCTTCAACGAGATTTATTTAAAATTCTACATTCAGATATAAAGTCCGTGTACTGGGAAATTCATAATAGGACGTAGAGAACAATACGATGCTTATATTGATTTTTACTTACATTACATAGGAATATACATATGTGTAGGTATATGTAAATGTGATTCTGTGTAGTGTGTCTATTCGAAGGTAGTAAGGTAGGTATATCACACTAGATAAGTATATGATTTTATAAAAACAAACAACTTTTTGTGAATTAATCATATGCAAATGTTATCCGAAGTTATTTATAGAAATCGCCAATGTACATAAACAATATTGATTACTACTCGTATTTGATTACCATATATTTTAATCGAAAACTTATTTATATTTACAATACCTAAAGTAAACATTTTCACTGACTGAAATAACATGAAATGAAAAATATTTAACGCTTTGCGAAACATAGTACAGATTAAATTCACATTTCTTTCTTCATAAAATTAAAAAGGCCTAAAGCATAGTATAATATTTGCTTTAATTAAAATAAAATCTCAACATTTGTATTCACTCGAAATGTTTTAATTAGGACGAAAAACATTTCAATTAAGACGCAATTAAAGAAATACAAGTATTTAAGCGAACGCATCTCTTAAATAAAATATAAAGTTAAAAGTACCTTGTAAAGTATTTAATGACGTAGATGCCCCAGAAACTATGCAGGTCACAGATCGATATTTATCTGTGTGAATCATTTAATTTATAATTTTTCCGTCTGTCTTGATTTCTTTGTCCGAATGAATATTGTTCTGTACTTAGAGAATTTGCTTTGAAGGGGATCGCTGTGGTGCCTCCAGCAAAAATATTCAATTTATATTTACTGTTACCCCTGGAGAAAGAATAATTGGGTAAGTTCGGAGCTTTGGTCGGATTTAAATACAGGTCGAATATTGATTGCGTTGTAGTGGTTGAAGCCGATATAGATTTGTTCGGTTTCATGTGGCCACTCGGAAATGTACTCGAAGGAGTCACATTCGCTCGTCTCTGTACACTTTGTACAGGCTTTGTTGTGTACTCTTGGGAATTTTTTGAAGTCGGTTGTCTCGTTGTTGTGCTTGTTAGATATCGACTGGTAAACGGGTACCTCGCAATCGGCTTAGCGGTCGAGGTCGTTGTCCGAACAATTCTGGGAGTACTCTGTATTGTTGTTATTGGTTTTGTGACGTACTCTCTGATCGTAGTTTTTCTTACGTTCGGTGAAATTGTTGTCCATTTTGGAGTAAATTTGAAATTATATCCACGTGTGACATTGTTAAAAGTAAAAGGCTTTGTCGTCCATGGTCTAGTGGTTGTTGTCGAGCTTGTCAATCTATTCGTAATGTTTGTTAAGTTCACTTGTTTAATTGTGGAAGCGGGCGTCGGCAATGATTTATATGAAGTGGTTGTGCTTTTGACCTTTAGTGATACATCAGCGCGTGTCGCATTAGTAAAAGATTTATGTGTATTCGATTCAGTTGTCGTCATATACTGACTGTATGTTACAAATGTAACACTATCTTGTTTTGTAGTCGGTTTCGCCGTAGTTGATTCCGATTTGAACTTCTTCCGAAATTGGTTGGTCTCTATGAACCTCCAGGGCTTCACCGGTGGAACATATGTCGTGATGGTCGTCGTTCTTGATGTTGTCGTGGTGACAGGTTCCGTAACAGTGCTGCTCACCTGTTTACTTGTATACGTTGGCAGCTTCAACTCATCAACTTTATCAAATTTTATGTTATACCAATCGATACCATTGAATCCATTATTATCTAGAACTTTTCCATGAGCGCCACGAAATATCGAACTGACTGTCAAGTACGATGGCAGGCGGTTGTCTATATTTGGATTATTATTGATGAAACTACTGAAAGGTCTGTTGTAGTTATTGGTAAAATCGAATGATCTTCTTTCACTAACGAAGGTTGCATTTTTGGGATATGTTTCACAGTCGGCGAGGTACTTCTTGGTGTTGTGCCGACAATGGTGGGGGTAGACGACCCACGCGAGGAAGCCGTCCCCCTGGAGGCGCGTATGCTCCTCGTGCACCTGCAGCGCGCACCGCAGGTCGTCGCGGATGTCGTCGTCCCGGAACACGGAGCAGGGCACGCCGCACGCCTTGCCCGGCCCGCACCAGTACAGCTCGCTGATCTGGAAGATGCCGTGGTCGCCGCTGTGCGGGTTGTTGGCCGCCGTGTCGAACCGCGACTCGTGGTACGCGATGCACACCCACGTCGAGAGGTGGTCGGGCCGCACCCCCAGCGCCTGCAGCTCCCGCGCCAGCTCGCACCGCGAATATACGCGCGCGTACGCAACGGAGAGCAGCGCGTACGTCCACACCACGATGCGCATCGTCGCGACGTGTTATGTCACCCGGGCGGCATGCGCTCGCCTTTTACCGCCCGTCCTCCCGCCTCCGCGCACTCTTCGCACATCTACTCGCGCCCCTATCTCACTCTGTTGCCGGCGATTTAATTGCAGTTTAATGAATGTGTTCGGCATTCGGAGCGCAGATAACGATTGTTAGTAACGTGTCTCGGGATGTGTAATGTCGCGCCCGCGGTTTGACGCGCTAACTCTACCTCGACCACACCGAGGCCGACCCCACCTTTATCCAATGGTGCTCAAACGTTAACAGATAATTAATATGATTTCACATTTGGCTATTATAGTAATAATAACAAAATTAATTTGTGAGTGAACCTATAAAAGTATTATTGTCAGTGGCCAGTCGAGTTTCCATAGACTGACCGGTTTCGAAGCCACTGCCAATAAAAGTCTACTGGTACTTACTAAAGGTCAATTTTATTTCAACCTCTTCGAATTTCCTCTCTAAATCGATATTTATGATGTCGGCCTTTGTCTGCGTCCAATGAATGAGTATCGTGTTACACATATACCTAATTTAAAAGTAAATTAATACTAAGCTGTGTTAATTAACAAGTGGAGGTATTGTTAATAATTTTGAATTAATTCTTACTCTGGAAAATTCTCTGGAATTATTAATTAAATATCACGCTTATTTGCAATAAAGTAATAAATATTATTGGTATAATTTCAACTTAAGGTTAATGGTACACTTGGAACGAAGCATGCACATTACAATACTTGTCTTTAAAGTTGTCTCGATGTTGATCTTGCAAGAGAGATAAAATCTTTATATAAATAAAGCGTACAATTTCGAGATATAAATATTTATTCAGGGTGAAGATCATTAATATCCGATGGTTTCAAATTCACACGGTACATGGTTAAAGTAAAAACGACCCTAAATAAGTTTGGAAGAAGAAAAGATTATTTATTTAGTTTAAGCACAGAACTTTCATTTTGTTAGTTTAAATCCATTTCCTTTACTTATATCCATTACTTAGTTTAAATACATTTCCTTTACTTACATCCATTTCCTTTAATTATACATCTAATAATTTATAGCATGATCATTTTGTAAAATCTACCCTAATTTTGCCCTCTAACTTCTCTATTCTTTTAATTGTCTAAATGTCGATCTGCGATTAACGATGTGGGCTACATTATTACCTTTTCTGTATTGTTAATGTTCTCAATGTTTACACTTTTTAATGTAGCTGTACGTTTTTCCTTAAATAAATAAATAAATCTACCAAACACTGAAAACAAGTTAATAGGTCAGTCAGTTTTCAAAATTCCGTGAACAGTCCAATAATGGACTAACTAAATTTGCATATCTAAGTCTCGAACTTAACTAAGTTATGACGAATATTGTGGAAACATGAAGGATATAGACGGACGATATGCGTAAAAAGAAAAAATGTTGAGATAACTTAGAAATGTAATGATAAATATGGACTTCATCTTTGCATAGACCGTGTGTAAGCGAAAATAAATAAAAATCCTTTGCATCTCTGCCTCTGTATTTATAAAATTTGGTCTTATAACGAACGCAAAGGATTTGTATGTCATTTATGTTAGAAGCTACCTATACACCCCTATTTTGAAAATATGGGACTTATTAAAATCAGAATATCTGTAGCAGTAACTGAATCCATATATCCAATAAAAATATCAAAAATGATAGTCGATTACTTATCTTTAAAAAATACCAAATAAATGTCGTATTACCAGACGGCACACTAGCTATCAATTATTCTGTGACGGCTCGGGTCAATGACCGCGCTCAGCTGTGTATCGCAGCGTTCGGTGTAGAATAACAATAAAATTCGGCGGGATTTTGAAAATCTTTGACTTATCATAACTTTTTAAATAAAAGCAAAAGAAAAAAACTAACTTCACTATTATATTGTCAGCCGTCGTTTACATTAGCTGTGAGATAAGGTATCGCAATTTCAAAATAAGGGTGTATATATATGATAACAGTAAGTACAAAAAAGCTAACAAAATTACTTATCCGGTTTCAATTTTTTTTTAAACGTTCACTATATGTTACTGTAACCTAAGTACTAAAGTTGAGATCCGCTGCGCGCGTGTAAACACTACACTTCGATTTCCGCTCCGGGTCAATAGGTGAGCCGCTGGCCTCCGTTGCCTAATTTACCTTCCTACTAACTACATACAACTGTACACTTACATTTATTAAACGACGCTTTGCGACTTCATCCGCGTGGAAACCAATCCCGTGGGAAATTAGGGATAAAAAATAGCCTGTGTCCTATCCCAAACTCTAGTTGGTCTCGGTACCAAATTTTGTTTAGATCGGTTTAGGAGATTTGGCGTGAGACAGGAAGAGTTACTTTCGCAATTATTTATAATACTAGCGGCGCCCCGCGGTTTCACCCGCGTAGTTCCCGTTCCCGTAGGAATATGGGGGATAAAATTATGCTAAAATCCTTCCCACTGAATCACTCTATCTATTAAAATAAACCAAATCAAAATCCGTTGCTTAGTTTTAAAGATCTAAGGATACAAAGGGACATTGGGATTTGGGACATAGGGACAGAGAAAGGGACTTTGTTTTATACTATGTAGTGATTAGTAAGGATGTATACATATATGCTTTAGTAAACTGTCTAATGTCAACAATCCGTAATGAAATAAGTAGCGTTTTTATGTAATTAGTCAAGATGTAATTATGTCGCATCAATAAATAAAAAAACAGGCGGATATCGGATGGATTTTAATTAATTGTTTTTATAATAAAATTATGTGAATCTGATTGTGTAAGTAATTCTTCCATAATTTTTTTCTATATTGTCGTGAGTTGAGAGTAATCGTAATAAGATTGTGATTGAAAAAAAAGTTCATACTGATGTTAGTGAAAAATCTTAGTTAAGTAAGTATATAAATTTTCTATTTTTCTATTTTCTATTATGTAAGACCTATAATTGGCTGAATTACTGTTAATAATTAATGTAAGAATGTACCTTATCATAATAGCTGTTGGTCTTTAAACTAAATAAATAAATAAATAAATAAATTTATAAAAAGTTTAGATTTCGTTAAAATAATTAATATCAAACATACAACCAATATTTTTGTCTAATAGTTACAGCCTGCATCTTTTTTATGTCTAACTAGCAGCGCCCCGCGGCTTCACCCGCGTAGTTCCCGTTCCCGTGGGAATTTTGGGATAAAAAGTATCCTATGTGTTATTCTGATGTATAAGCAAGATTATTGTAAAGTTTCATTAAAATCCATTCAGTAGTTTTTGCGTGAAAGAGTAACAAACATCCATACATACAAACTTTCGCCTTTATAATATTAGTAGGATTCTCGCGGCCTGCATAATTTTCCAGTTGATAAGTATGTTACCTTATGTTTATGTATGTTGCTTATTAACCGATTTAAAAAATAAGGTTCTGTATAGGACGTGTAAGTTGTATTTTGTGTTTATTATGAATTTTGCTCAAATAGAAAAAAGTTATTTTAATAAAATAATTACGGTCTTGTCTTGTTGTGTTCAGATCCTTATGTTTTAACGGTAAAATAATAAGTGTTTTATATAATTTCATAATTATTCTTTCACATTAATAATTATAATGTTTTAAATATATACAGTGGTGGTCATATAATTAAGAACGCTTATTTCACGTATCAATTTTTTCAAAATAGCATGTATAACTAATTGCATGTATTTATTCGTATTTCTTAGTATCGATACATCAGTTGATACACACGATTGGCTAATAAATAAAAAGATAAACTTTATACATTAGATCTAAACCTAATATTAATACGAACTGGCTGGTCATATAATTAAGAACGCTGAATAGTTAACTTTTTTATTCTAGTTTACATAAAGAACACTCCATAGCTTTATGGTTGTAAGTCAATATTTGTACAATTTAGATCCCATTTAGTACTGTAAAGGTCTTTAAAGTGATAGTTTCATATGAATTCATATAGAGAAAAATAAAAGTTTTGACAAATCTACAAGGTAGTTGATAAAAAAACTTCCTGAGAAGAATTTGGTCGAACAAAAAGATATTTGAAACATTACAATGCTCAAAAACGATATTTTTTCACGCTGTGAAGTATTTTGCCACATATCAGACTTACTTCAAATGGTTGGTGTGTGTTGAGTACCTAGAAGAAGGTACCCATCATGCAACGATGCCATAGGCAATACCGGCTGGCACTTACAAGAAGGTGTGAAAACTGGATAAGTAGTAAGACAGTGGAAAATGATATATTTTCTGATGAGACAAATATAAATTAGAGTGTTTTCTGGTGAAAAACATAAGTTACAACATCTTCCGAATAAATCATTCAACCTTAAATACACAAAAGTGACATTAAAGCATGTTGAAGAAATATGTCATTTTTGGATGCTACTTTGAATACGCAGTTGAAGCTGTGAAGCTGACACAAGAAAACATGGATCAATTCTAAGACAAAGAATATAATTGAAAAGCTATGTTCCTTCAAGCTGAAAACGTTCCTTTAGGTTTTTGGTCAATTTGAACATTCCAGCACAACAATGACCCAAAATATAATGCGCGCACCGTTAAAGAATATCTCATATTGCAATTATTTTCTGTCTAAAATTGGCCAGCTAACAGCCTAGAGCTAAACCCAATCGAGCATTCTTGGTGCGAAATCAAGAGAATAGTTTTAAATGGACAATATGGCAATTTAAAGAGAGCTCTAATGATGTTTTCTCAAAAGAATGGAACTCTGTTTCCCTTACAAAATGTCAAAAATTGATTGAGTCAATGCGTCGTCGCCCGGTATAGGTAAATCAGTAATTAAAAGTCGTAAACATGTTGCCAGCTAGTAATTTCAGTTAAAATACAATAAATTGATATTTAACTTTCACAATAATATCATTTATTGAATCTCAGTTTTATATAAAATAACTATTGAACAGTTTAATAAATCGTTCTTAATTATTTGTCCAGCTTCATTGGTACACTAAATTCGTTACAATAGAGAACTAATGAAATTTGTAAAAAAATAGTTGACCTTTCAATTCTATATTCCTAATCCCATTTGCCCCAGTCACGTAGCTATCTCAAAACATAAATAGTTACTGCCAAAAGCCATAAATAACTACACAAGAAATGATTTAGACAAACAATATATGGAATTTCAAATCGTTCTTAATTATGTGACCACCACTGTATATACTTATATATCTCCTAACCGATTTCGGCTACGGCGAACGCTAATGTTTTAAATACTTTCATTACAAAGTGGTCCGTGATTTTATAATATCACTTATCTACTAGGTATCGTTTATGTAGTTAATAATTAATTTAATGAAACTCTTTTACAAATACAAACTATTTTTATATGATTTACATATTAACAGTAAGTTGATATAACTGACTAGATAATTTCTGACGCTACAAATGTTTGGTCGGTTTCTGGTTGGATTACGATATAGGTAATTATTGGATGTCTGTATCTATAATGTTAATGTACTTAGCACAAATGAAATAACTGTCACTAAAATATTCTTCTAATCTAATTATTAATTAAGTAGCTGATAATCTAAAGTAATAATAAATAAAGAGGAAACATTTGATTGTTTGTTTGTAACAAATAGGCTCCGAAACTACTGGTACGATTTCAAAAATTCTTTCACTATTGGAAAGCCACATTATCCCGGAGTGTCATAGGCTATATTATACATATATACGCGGGTGACACAGCGGGGTGCTGCTAGTTTTTTGATATGATTCGAACGAAAATGGTCATACGAATTGTATACATCGCCGTGAATTTTCCAATCCTAAAATAATCCTCGTAGCAAAACACACAAAGTTACGTTGCGGTAGCAAACTGGAAAATATCAAAATAAATTAGATAAGAAACGTTTTGTTTCGTTTAATTAAGTAAAAGTGTAGTGTTTCGGTATTATTAACCTTTATAATCTCTTCTCTAGTGTTTCCAGGATGATCTAGTCATTGCTACTTTCAGGCAATCCACGAAAACATAGAGAAGTATTAGCATACTTCTCTATGTTCAGTACTACAACTACATACAGGTGTTGGTGGCTATCAAACGATACCCAATAAATTAGCATCAGTGTGCTTATTCACAATCGGTGGTAAAAAGTGATGCAATAGAATCTCTCCAAGAAGAAGTCCCATAAGACTTTGCACTTTCTTTTATGCGTGATGTGTGGTGTAGCTAGCATGGGTGGCACCTGGGGAGGATTTTGTATAGGTGTCACCCCCAAACATCAAAATTGCAGGGGGAGGGGGTTGCCGTAGAAATCTCGCCCAAGAAAAACTACTGCTAGACAAGTAGGAATCTCTACATAATTATTGTAGTATCTAGATTATTTATTACCGGCGGTTGGTTTTTATGTATGTGGAACTATAGCTGATGTTCATAGTCGGGCTCAGGTGTCACTCCTAAATGGGTGACACGTGAGGCGGTCCCGCTAGCTACGCCACTGATGTAAGGACTAATTGACTTCTTGTAAGAACTGAACTGGTAGTACTAAAAGTTCACCTCAAGCAAAATTAACGCAACTACGACGTCATGGCTTGATGCGTGCTATTGCAGACAGCCATCGGTTTTTATATGCAACCGCATGATCTCAAAGCATTGACGGCAAGTCAGTGCGGTACGCCGGCGCCGCATCATGGAAACCGCAAAGAGCTTTAGGCCTATCTCTATATCCAAAGCGTATTGGTTTTCAGGTCTGGGCTAACTATTGGGTAACAGAGAGCTGGACGAATGAGGGGACTTGCAGCAGTTCACAGCGCAATTGTTCACTTAAAATAGAAGTCCGAATTTCTAAGCAGACGAATCCTTTTGCGGAAAACTGACAAAAATAAATATTGTTTCATTCCTTCGTACTATGGAAAACTTATTAAAATTGTTAACTGCCCGGAGGTCTTACAACTAGTTTAAACTTCACAAAACAGATGACAATCGTTTTCTTTTTATATAAACAAGAGAGTTTCATTCAAACAAACTTTCAGGCACTAACTCTTTTGATGTCCTATCACTTACTCTGAGAGTACTTTATAAAATGCGAGTTTTTGAAATGTAACAAGCTAAGTGCTATTACCGACTGAGTGCTGTCCTGAACATCCTACCTTTTTACTGAAGTGCGAAACCACTTGTGAAACTAACTGACACCCACTTATTGATAGTTTACCTGTTACTTTACCACGCCACGCACGCCGCTACCAACTACTCATGTGCTACGAACGTCTAAATACAACTTCAGGAAATCAGATACAGGGAAAATTCCTTTTAGGTCTTTCAATTTTATAAATAGAACATTACGATGACTATGGAAGTAAAAGAGAGATAATGTGTTATAATTCAAATGCAAATTTGAAATGTTATACAAGAAATATACCTATCATAAAACTTAAATAAGTACACTTTAAATTTTTGTACTAGAATTAGTAGATATATTTTGTAGTCCCACCTTTAAATCTCAATATTTCCAAGCGGATATTTGCCGGCGGTACCTACAATACAAACCGTATAACATTTTATTCGTGAACAGATCCAATCGCGTGTGGAAGCTAGATTCCATAACTACGCACATACGAGTATCTATCATTGCCGGATGGTTACCAAGGCGACCGGCGTTCGGCCCACGCAAATACTCCCTACATGGGGGGGTTGTCTTATTGATTTATTATTTACAATATCGCCATTAAAACTCTACACAACACACTTGTAATGATGTGTGATGTATGTTGTACTAATAGTTACTTAATGCGTAAGTAGCGATCTGATCTTCATTTTGGGAATTGACGATTAATAAAGACGATTAATGGCAATTGAAGTATGGTAAAAATACATAACAAATACAATAGTATAATATGACATTTTTATTCAATTGAAATGAAAAAGGGGCTCAATAACCAGCTACATTGTTCTTGCTCATCGTTTTCGATCGATGTAATTTCCGAATCGGTGGTATATTCACAAAGAGGTTGCGGAAACAAGGGATGCCTTCTTTGGGTTTCGATAAACGTGTGGGAAACTTTGTCCTTTTGTTACTTTGTATTATTTTTATAATTATTCGTTTTTTAATTAATTCAAAGTTTTCGTTTGTAAACTTATTCTTTGAAGCTAAATCCGAATAAATTGATTAAATATTATTATAAATTGATGGTTTTGAATATGATGTAAATTGAATATCGTTAATGCAAAATTCATTATAACTGAACCCTTCGTTAGTAAAGCGTCAGTCGCACATGAATTGAATAGACTGCACCGAAATTAAAGCATTGAAAATGAAATGTGCTACAAACAGTTTAACTGCGTTAAAGTACCTTCCAAACGTTTCAATATAAGATGGAATGTTGAGAGCACTAAAAGCCATCGTTCATTTGGCCCCTCAGCGTCAGACTAGCGTCGCTTTGCCATCAATAAAAGGTAAAACAGAGAGGCATGCAGTCAATTTTTAGAAGTTGCTGAACAATGCGCGGTTCTTATGATCAAAGGTGACTGGACACTCGTGGACGTCCTTTGACGATTACGGCCCGCCCGGGTACAGCCCGGTTCACGAATTTTACGATGCACATTGCACAATTCTATTGTAGTACTAAATGGACGATGATATTTACGACGAGTGTTTGCAGCAAACGTCACCCGATACGAGCTGTTAATTGATATTTCTTCCATTACTCACTCCGTCTGGTTTCGAATATTCGGAGCTCTTATAAACGCCAACTCGGTTGATAGAAATAGTAGTAGAAGGTGCTTTCTTATTTTTTCATTTGGTCCGTTTACAGTCTTGAAAGTTTGAAAGGTTTCATTTCTGCGAGTTTCGCTTTAGATCTTAGAATTTCTTTTTGTGCATTTCTGTTTTTTTTGGAACTTAATACATTGAATATTGGAAAAAGTATTTGCAAAGGATTTTATTATTAAAACTTGTTGACTTGTAATAATATAATATGTTTTTTTTTTTATTATTTGTCGATATATTTATAGTTGATTGATCTCATATCTTCTTACACTTCGTTAGAAATGCAAAACAAACAATAAGATCTTAACAATACTCCGATTATGTAGTCTTATTTCAAAGAACCTACTTATAAAGTTATTGACGGTGTTTATATTTCTAAAGAAAATAAAAATACAATTAGATCCTATTTAATTTTTGTTAAATTTAATACAAGCTTACACGAGTGCTGTATCACCATGAATTTTCATGTGAAATAATGTGTTTTAGTGATTAAACTATGTTACATTAAACATTAGTTCCTGACAACGAACTACATAAGTGCATCTATTTCAGAGGTTGTTTTAGTTCTTGAATTTGGAGTGCATTTATTTTAGACTACATTAGCTTTAAATTGTAATAATTAACGCTATGACCATATATTTCTTAAATTTTAACACAAATTGATATAAGTAATATTTTATTAAAGTTAACAAGTTAATTGAGTGGTAAAATAAAATTTGTAATTTCAAAATCAATTTAATTACCTTCGTAGTAAACTCTGTACTCGATATAATAGAATCCATAAATTGATCTCATAGTTTTAAATTCTATTCGTAATTTTGAGCGCATAAATAAATTAATTTGACTTATATTGTTAAAAAACAATACCTAGTTATCCGTGTAGTCTGAATATAATGTATACTGAGGTGAAATGGATGGATACAGTCAGCGATGATTGTTATTATCCTGAACTAACTTCCAGTTTCCAATTTAGATCAAAACTTGTTGTCTAGTTTGTAGTTGTTAACTGAAGATATTAATGGACCGGATTTATGTTTCGTTCAACATTTAATTAAGCTATTGTTTACGTTAGAAAGCAGTGCAAAGCTGCTGTGCCCCGCGGTTTAACCCGCGTTAGACTCGTTTCTATTGGTCGTAGCACTCGTAGCGTGATATCGTGACATTCAATTTTCGCGTGATTCTCATGATTAGCGTAATTATTGGTATAAAAGTGCTCTACGGATACTCGCGTTAATGATCAATACTCCGCTCCCTTGGACAGAAACATGATGATATCTAGTGTATAGCCTTCTTCAATAAACAGGCTATGTAATGCAAAAAGAATTTTTAAAATCGGATTAATAGTTTCTGAGATAAGAACGTTAGAAGCCATATAATATTAGATCAAGAGTTTTCTACTAAAGCGCGCAGAACGAAGCGGTACAAAATGTTGTGTTTTTAATCTTTTATTTCTTGCTTCGCTTTCAGATCGAAACTCTGATTTTTAATTAATAAACGAGGAATGCATAACAAAGGTAATATTAATCCTCGAATGTTCTCTACATGTAGAAGGAAACAAAGAAAACATGTTTAAATACACTGTTGTATTTCTCATAAATTTATTAACAAGAAGGAAACTGTCTAACCATCTCTAAGAACTGAGGATAAATATAGTTTATTAACTGCATTCCTTCCTACGGCATCAAAGCTTTTCTAAGATTTTTCTTATTAAATAACTAAGAATGATTTTACATTCAAAGCATTGAGCGAACATGCAATTTGCGACGGGCAAGCAATTATGAGATTTTAATAATTCTAGACCGTTAAGACTCGAACAGACGTTGGGGTGTAAAGGTCAAAAGGTTTTCAATGGTTTGTTTCTTTGAAGGTATTGCGACAGCTACAGAATGTAGGTACTATAGAGTGATTTATATAGTTACAGAGCCTGCGTCGCTTTTAACAGGGGTTCCAATAGGGCGCGTCTGTCATCTACAAACGCTTTCAAAATAAAGAGACAGAATACATTTCAAGCGCAAAAGCTAACCAACGTGCGTCGACATCTTTAACGTAAAATAATTTCAAATTTTAAGACTATTAAACATTTTCTAGACTAATTGAAGATAAGAAGATTGCACGTAATGAAATATCACTTCAATATAAGACTTAGAGAACCCCTTAATTTGAAATACTTGATATAATTAGACAAACTGTATGATAATTACGCTCTCAGATTATAATAATTAGCGTGTGCATTGTCTGCTTTGATAGTTAATGAACCTATTAAGGCGTCAGTGACTGTTGCTATAGATTATTATGATGATAAGTGATTGATTCTGCTATGTTAGTACTCGAAAAACATTGGTTCGCCAAAACTGGAACGCTATCTATAAGTACGTATAACGGTATACATACGTAATTGGGTCACATAGCTTTTGCGTCATACGTTCATTGGGCTAGGTTAAAAAACACGAGAATAATCTTATAACGACAACATTTTTTGATCGAATTCTGATAACCCTCTAATAATTACTATACGAAATTTATTCATAGAAAAAAAACACAGCCTTACCCCGTTGATTACATTTTTATTAACACAAAGAGATACTGAAGGTCCCTTTGTGACTGAGGTCACATTTTTTATGTAAAAGTCTTTAACTAAACCACGACAGCGTTGGTTATCATAACAAAGTTGAGTAATCATACTACCTACCTTTATTCAAAGGTCCCCTTTATGTTAAGAATTGTTTTAGTGAAAGTTTTAACGCGATAATTTTTAAATTCAATGATAAAATGGCAGCACGTGTATGTTCGCAAATCTTTACATAGTACAAAACAACGTCGCTTCCCGCCGTCTCGTCTCTACGCTCAGATCTTTTAAACTTTACTACAGATTCTAATGCGGCATTTCATCTATAGAAATAGTGATGCAAGGGGGAGGTTTTTATGCTGGTTAAAATTTAATGAGAGGTGAAACTATGAGGCACAGCTAATTATTAACGTAGTTTATTTTATAGAATAAATTGACGAATATATGTAAACGCACTTTTAGGACAGCTCCACGTCACACGTCACTTTTTGGTGGACACGTCCACCAAAAAGTCGGTCATCAAATCAAACGGAAAACAATGGGTCCAATTATTGGTCCTATTAAAACCTGACGTGGGCGGAATGATGTAAGTAAATGGTAAAGTGCAAACTGCAAATTAACTGGAGCACCGAAATATTCTGACCCTATTGAGGTTACATGCGCCGTAAGAGCTATTTGATTGATTTTATTAACGAGCTGAACCTTTCGATATGTGGAACAACCGACCCTTGACCCATCACTTATTATCTGATGCCGTTTATAAATTAACACACAATCTAGACCACTAATAGAAGGAAGGAAACGAAACCACTTAGTTAATCACCATCACCACACACTATTTGAACTTATAAAAATCGATAAAAATAATCGCCCTAATTCAGGGTAGGCTTGAGCCCCTTGGGACTTATATGAAGTATGAGATAATAATGATGATGAATACAAAAGAAAGATAATTTCTAAAAGAATAAAGAAAAAAGCAAGACGTATGTAACGTTGTGATTTGTGAAACACCACAATACTTATCTACTTAAATATATAATTACTCGCTGAATTTTCCCCGTAAACAATGGCGTAGCAGGAACGTTCGTCATTATTGATCCTCTCCGGCGGAGTCAAATTACGAGGTCAAGTTCACGGCTATCGATTCCCATGTTCTCACAGGCTTCTTACTCCATGAACCAGCGGTAATTGACAGAGACAGTGATAGGCCTATGGCAGTAGATCCATTAGGTGCACGTGTTTGCCAGCGTATAAACGCAATTACAGCTCTCAAGTTCAGGCCCTTTATGCTACGATAGTATATAATTAACTGTTAACTCTAGCTTATTGACTGTCGATGATGTTAGTACGACAAGCGGTACCAACCACTTAAGTACCCTTCCTAGTATGAACGGGGAGGCTTAAATGCTACTCCGGAAACGGCTACCCGTCATTTTATATTGTGAACTATACTTAAGTAAAATTTATTCAAAGTTACTTTTCGTAATAGTCATTTTCTCCTTCTTTTTGTGCCTCTTCATTCGTGAAGTTTGGCCATTTAGATTATACATATTTTGCTATATTCAGATTCAATAAACTTTAGGATTTATTATTTTATGCAACACAATTATTTTTTTTCGTAGATATAAATTATATGTATTTTGTGCTGAAATGGGATGGCGCAGCAACAAGAATTACTACATCCTCTAATGAACCTAGTTTGGTCATTCAGTAGAAAGTTATTTAGTTAAGCTAATACTTACCCACACATGTGTAAAGTTCCATTGCGCCTTCAAGGAGACATCCATCTTCTCGATTAATTCCCTGAGTCACATTGAGGCAGTAGCAACCTTCTTCGTTCGCGAGGAACCATTCATTGGCTGAGTATTTCACGGTCGGGATTCCGTCCACTTCCCCGTCGTATTGATACCTCAATTCCACGCTTCTGTTAAATGAAAACAATGCGCATTTAATTTATTATATTTTTTTAGATTTTGTATTAGTAAATGTATGTGCCTACCTAGTCTTTACTTATATTATAAAGAGGCAGAGTTTGTTTGAACGCGCCAATATTAGGTATTAGGTATAACTAATCCAATACAAAACATGTTTTAAACGATCATTTAGTGAAGACGGTTTTGGGCAATAAATGTCATGCGGATGAAACCATGGGGTACCAGTTAGTTACTATTAACCTTAGTTAAGAGTCGGTTCGTAGAATAACATGATAAAGAAATTGATTACGTAATGTTATTTGTTAGAAATACAGTGACATCAAATAGAAAAGTGAAAGCACCCGAGGCGCGGACCCAATTCAGTATAATCCACATCATGATCTCGAAACGGACACTTGTCCCGTTCCACCGAAGGACGCTATCAACCAAATATCAATACCGAAATGAGGTGACGTATAATGACATGTCAACATGTTAGTGTATACACTCGAAACCGATTTCCTTTGAAGTACCTTCTAGTATTCTCATTTATTTGTGGTATTTGTTATTTATTTGGTTTTCCTGTATGCTTTTCTCGTAGGAAATTGCTTCAAATTCAAGTATAATGTAGTCAGTGAAAATCTTTCCCAAATATTTATAGAAGAAAGCACAAAATACTGAACGAATTGCGTTGAATTTCGGTACGCCGATTGCTATTTAGACGTCCACTAAGAAAGAAAATAGAAAAATAACGCCAGCCGAAAACAAAACCGCGGGACCAAGTCATTATAAATCATACTCGTATTACCAACTTTCGTATAGACAATTATGAACTTTGCTCTAAACTAAAACTGCTTCTCCTGCGATATGCGATCTAGTTAAACTTTCCAAACAAAGGAAAAGCGTTAGTTAATGAAAGCTGTATAAATTATCTGTGGATGCAACAGGTATTATCCTATGGAGTTCAGTGAGATAAATGATTTGTATCTATTCAATGTATATGTAGGTGACGAGTGAAGGTGTGCGCCTCACACCCGCGCGGGGCCCTGTGGGCGAGAGGCGTAGGGGGTTGCGCACCCTCTATAGGGGGTTTATTAAAATTACGTTTCGGAACATGTTTTAAATTGTTCATCTAATGACCGCGATTCTAATAAAATAATTATTATACTCAATTAGGAAAGTTGTTTTTTGATACAGAATATCAATTTTCTAAATTTTTTGTGGTAAAATGTTCTTTGTTTTCCTTTTATGTCGAATGTAATGAGACTTTGTTTGATAAGTATATGTTTTTACTAAAAGTTGTAGGTTAACTAAGTACTTATTGACTGCTAGCTAACATAATGTTGGGTTACATATGCCCACTGTAACAGGGCTTATCAGCTTCCCGTTAAATTTTGGAACTGTTACATTTCAAAAATGTTTAATGTAATGTAATGTGTAATGTTTAAAAATTATAGAACAAATACTGAAATCTTCACGCTTATGGGAGAGCACGTTCTGAGTACTGTAAGACACTTTCAGCACTTACAGATCGTGAATTCAATTTTTTTATGATCCTTTTTGAAGATGTCGTTTTTAGAAGGGCTTACAAATAGAGTGGTTTCTTCTTGTTTACATAAAACGTACTTCCTTGTTATAATTGAAACGCTTTTATTTATTTTTCTTTTATTTAATTAATATTGAAAAAAAGCGGCATCAAGGCTGTCGTACGGCTGTGCAAATTGCAAAACCATTTTTGTTGTTCTTTTTTCATATTCATCTTTTAGCTAATATTTTTCACGTAAAATATTAATGGTTTTAAAGTTGTTACTGATTGGCAGACAGACATATCAACAAACACTCAAATTATTATAATTAACGGGATATTTACCATGTATATTATTTGTTTCGAGTTTCCAATATTTAAACAAATAAAATACATGAGTGAATTTCCCGGCGCCTAAATTTGCGTGGCAACTATGAAATCGGTACTAAAAAATATAGTTATAATGTTTAAAACTTTTTTTTTGGTTAGATGAAATAGTAACCTATGTGAGGCACTAAATATTTCATTACTGGGATTAATAGGTATTCCAGAAAAAAATGTTAAACCTCGAAATCTTTCATCGCCGTGTCTGTCCACAACTCACCTTGATGTGTATTATACCTCCTAGATGAAAACCTATTCGTTGAATACATTGAAACCTAGTTTTATATGATACTTGGATAGTTAAGGTATTGTTACGGAATACATTTATTCAAATATTTAAACAATCCAACGAATGGTTAATAAAAAAACATTTGTCCCAGAACTTTCTTTCATCGCCATGTCAAAAACATTTTTAAACATATTGTTCCACCTAACGACTTGCGTCTCCTTCTCTGTGTGCTAAACGATGCCCAATAGTACCGCCTCAGCGCTCGATGTGGAAGGACGTGTCCACCTGCGTTTTCAAGCAATAAATGTAAGTGTATCCCATTTTTGTTACAGGACATTTTTTCTTTCATCGCCGTGTATAGGTATAACTTCTATTTGAACAAGTATATACTCTTGGTTGAACATTCGATAGAATGCCCATACTCTTCTGTTTATTTGTGGAGTGTTTAGTTCTTAGGATACCCAATAGATTTTATGTTATTTTAAATTTTCGACTCGTTTCTCATCGCCATGCTTTCATTTCCGTGGTTTCCATAGCAAATATTTGCTATGGCAATGAAAAAAAAGACACGGCAATGAAAAAAATTTAATTGCCGTGTCTTTTAAAACAAATTACTTTCATCGCCGTGGCCAGGTCTTTCATTTCCGTGACTTATATTTTCATCGCCATGGTATGATTAGGCAAGGAAAACATATTTACCTGTGATACAGTGTACCGAACAGTACCGTACAGTGTACCGAATATTGACAGTACAGTACTCGTCAAGTAATATCTCTGCAATACGACAAAAGACTTAAGTAAAGACTCATAAGTACAGTAAATAACTCATTCGTTTTTACTGTACTACTTCTAGCTCGTTTTCTTGATTCCTTAAGATCGTGTCCGTTCTGATGCACTGTAATGGAGTCGTGTACCAGCCGTTCCACTGCGCTCTGTCTTCGGCTCTTCTCACAGCTGGTGATTGAGAGCCCTATTATTGCCTTGATCTGGTTTGACCAACGGGTAGGTCGGGTAGGTCTACCTTTCCCACCACAACAAGCTTATCAAGGCTGTCTGGCCGGTTTCAGGCAATGTGACCAAAGTAGCTCAGGACTCGTGGGTAACATATCGTAGACAGTTTTGTTTTTACGTCAAGTTGTTCTAGAATAGACTTATTCGTACGTCTCGCTGTTCACGGTATGTGCGGCATCCTTCTCCAGCACCACATCTCGAAAGCCTTAATCTTTTTTCGATCAACAGCGTGGACAGACCAGGACTCACAGCCGTATAGAAATAGCGAGAATACCTGAGATCTAATTATTCTCATCTTTGTTACGTTTGGAGATGTTTGGGACATTCCAGATTATCAACATTTTGCTTATCGCTTGCCCATCTGCACACAAATTCGAATCTCCTTCTCACAGCCTCTCTGATTACTGATCGTCTAGCCTAGGTATACAAACTTGGTCATGAATTCCAGGTCTGACGATTCTCCTGTGCGTCTGATCTATTCAGCTCGGTCAGTGCCCAAAACCTTTGTCGTCGACTTGTTGACCCAAAGTCCTACTGTCTCGGTTTTGCGTTCTACTCTGCTGAACAGATGCAACCAAAGTAGTGTCATCTGCATATCTAAAGTTGCTGATCTTGTTCCTGCCAACAGTAATGACTCCCTCCCACCCTTTTAAGGCTCTCCTACTTATATAGATTCTATAGTTATCATGGTTATTAGCACTCAAATTATTATGATTATACAGCGTTAAAATATTTCGAGTTTCCGATATTTCAACGCTGTTGCAAGCGCCATAATCACGGATGAACTCTCCTACTTATGTATTCGCCATAGATCAACATTCGCCATAGAGAACATCTACCATGTATGGGTGACTTTTATCTGTTTCCCTGCCTGGGTAACTAAACGGTGCAGTTCCGATGCACTTTTCGCCGGTGCTCAAGACTCTGGAGTCTCGAGTCGACGAGGGACTGAACGATATGAGCCTCTTGGTACGCTTCTCTACGGACTCCAAACCCTCAAGTTGATATTTAGCTGATCCATCCCAAGGATGCGAACAGTACTCCAGTACACAACAGTAACTATGCACGACCGAACTTGTGCTTAATAGAGTTGGAGCAGCTGTTCTGGCGTGAAGTACCGTCGCACCCTTGAGAGGACGCCTAGCTGTTTTGCAGCCAGTTAAACCTTTGACTCAATGTATGAACCAAAATTGAGGGTTGAGGTCAGCGTTATTCCAAGAAGGTCAGGGTGGTCCACTATAGGTAAGGATACACTCCGGAAAATAGGAGCCAGTTCGAACAGCGTCTTCTTTGCGGAGAAAAGACACGCCTGGGTCTTCAATGCATTGAACATGACCAGATTGGCATCGCTCCAATCGGAGACTGCCCGAAGGGACAAGTTCATGTGATCGACCATGGCCTCTCTTAAATACTGTGTCTCGGCCGCACTAGCACGCGGGGTGGATATGTAACTCTCTACAACTGTGCAATCATTTGCATACCCATAGGTTCCGGTCTTAAGCAGATCATTGATATGCAACAGGAAAAGTGTTGCAATGAGTACTAACCCTTGGGGAACACCGGCGAACCTCAATCAAGAATGACCCGTATCGATCGATCCCGCAAGAAGTGTGATATCCACCCACACAAACTAACAGACAGACCGTATGATGAAAGTATGCTAATAAGGCACGTAATTTCGTGGACCCCTTCTTGAGCAGGTGGATCAGAAGCGATTCTTTCCAATCTTTAGGCCATTTATCATAGGGGTTTTTATGTTAATCTCATAAAGAAATTCGATCAATTATTATCATTCGATGTGGCGTAGATAACCCGTCTGGGGGAGTATGCCTGTCCTTCTCGGAGACAGGCGTGTATCTCATGTCACACGCCTGTCATCTCAGTATATAAAAAAATGTTTTATGTATGGATTTTCATTTCCGTGGTGATTCTTTCATTACCGTGGCACAGTTCTTTCATTGCCGTGGACGCTTGTTTCATTGCCGTGCACGCATGTTTCATCGAAGTGGCATGAAATTTTTAAACTTGTATTATTCGTTAGTTTTTTAAGTAATCAGCTTGATAATATGCAGGAATACATATATTATCAAGAAGTATAATAAACGCTAATTATTTTTGAAAAAAAAATTAAAGACAAAAAAATCCACGGAAATGAAGATTTTTGGGGACTTGGTGAAATTCATTTACATGGTAAATATCCCGTTCATTATAATAATTGAGTGCTAATAACCATGATAACTATAAAACTATATATCAACAAACAGTTCAAATTATTAATGTTAAACCGTAAAAAAAAGGGTAGGTATCTTTAGGATTTTATATAAACTTTCATCCCCCTTATACACCAACAGGGGGATGAAAGTTTCTACGAATTTTCGTTTGCAATAACATAAAACAAAAAAAACAATTTCAATTCCAACTAGGCGTACCTAACATAACGTGACCATACGTCCCGCTTTGGGCGGGACAGTCCCGCTTTCAGGCAGTCTGTCCCGGTGTCCCCCGCGAGACTGAAATTGTCCCGCTTTTGCAAACACATGAAACAATAATTTAAAATGTATTTTTCTCGCTCGAAATGATATTTTAAAACAAATTTGTTCAGCCGATAAATATAAAAATACAAATTAGAATTCACGTCACTACTTATTTGCTTTAATTATTTTGAGTTATTCTATGTTCTATATTAAAAAAACTTGTACAACACTAATACCTAACTTTTTTATTACTTAATTCCGCAGATGACCCGCTCTGACAAAAAAAATAAATGGTCACGTTAACCTAACAGGAAAGCGTAAAAAATATTTATAGATACGTAAAGCTTGTTTGTGTTTCTATACCTAGTGTGCATACATACATAGGTAGGTACATAATGTATCCGGCAGAGTACACAAGCTGGTATTAAAAACCTGCGCTGTTTCATCAAATAAAAATAATTGCTATACCGCACAACCTCAAATAACATACACCGGAGCCCCTTCAAAAGGGGTAGTTTATAACGAATCGGAATATCGAGTTTTGTATCATTTTTGTTTATACGTACGTAAAATATTAAATGTATTCTTTATTTGTAATTGGAATGGTAACAGGTATATTTGTATTTTGTTTTAGTTAGGTGTAACCATTGCCTGCGTGAATCTAAATATCGTGAGAATTTTATAATAGGTATCATACGTGTTATTTCTGGCTAAGCAATTGTGCCAATTTTCATTTATGTCCATTAGTTTTTGTGAGGAAGAAAACTTTATTTCATCTAGACACATAGGTACAAACTTTCTCGTTTATAATACGAGTATTAGTAAGATTATGCTCGAAAGAAGATTTAGGTTGCACAAAACATAAATATACTCGTATACTACAGAAATATGAGAGTAAAGCAAGGATTAAAACCGTGACAAAATTCTGTTAAAGTTTTCTTTCAATTGAGTGTAGAGCTGAGTTTTGGAGCAAAACTTCAGAGGAAAATGCTAACAAAGTAGAGATAAATTAATATAATAATTTTATAGTAGTATTGCAAACTAATCACAATTTAAATGTCCAACATTGACAGGCTCATACGTGTAATAATTATAACCGAACTGTTAAATCTACGAGGGGCGGTAACTGACTTACTATGGGAGACGTTAATACCTAACCGCTTAATTTGATAGCTGATAGCTGTACCTACATATACTATACATACATAGATACATATTCCCGATAGTTGCCCTATTAATAGTTTGATACTATGATATTGACATAAGTTGATAACTAGCTCCATTCCTAAGTTTTATTTGCCTAGTCCTCGTTAGTCAGTCTCGTTAAAGTTTTGCAGTAAAAAGTATGCTTTCACCATTCACAAAACGCATTTATTTTCTACAAAAACGTCTATCTGTAAATGTGTTTTGTTTAAAGAAATAGTGGTAAAAGCTTACTGGTACTTATGCGGGCAGTTTTCCGCCACCAGTAGGCTATAAGCTTTATGGCAAGAAAAGGAAATAAGTCTGCTAAGTCATTTATCATTCAAACAACAATTACCTTCATTTCTATTGTATTTCTTCTGGTATTTCTATTTTGTGCAAGGAATAATTTGATTGTACCGCTTAGGGACAGTTTTCAAAAAGCTATTTCCTATACATATAAGTATGTATAAAAACTAATTGATCTTATAATTAATTTCAACAAAGAAATCATTTGATTGGCATCATGCTTTTTTCAATTTGGAGTTCTTTAATTACGGCTCCCTTCAAAGTTATTGTCAGTTCCCCCCTTGTCCTTGACCGTGGATTCAAAGCCTAAATCCCCTACAGGGGGAACAGGGAGAGCTCTCAAATTACACTCTAAGAGCCCTAATGCGATGTGACATGTTCGTTCATTCTTCATATTACACAATGCCGTCGAAACTAAAATGCTATTCGCATTGTTCTAAGCACTTAGGTGGGCTAACTGGGCTAACTACGTCACCGTTGTTTATAAAACATGCTCAAACGTGAGGTCATACCCCACTTCGACTCAATTTGTCTCCGTATTTTTTTACTCATATAAAATTTAAATTCAACGCAAGGAAGCACTTAAGAGTAAAAAGTCCTCAGAATTTAAAATCAATACAAATGTTTCCAATAGAATTTTTAATTGAAAATAAAAAGGAAACTTTATGGCACTGATGTGGCTTATTGTGGACACTTTGTAAGAACTAAGTTAATTTCAAATAATTTTCTGGATCTTGTTTCTTCGGTGAAGGTAATTGTTAACTTTACCCATTTTACAAACGTTTCTGACATTCTAGGTCGTTCTTTGAGACCAATACTGAATAAAAGAATTTTTATATTGATGTTTTCATTCTCATGCCAAGTTAATTACATGTACCGAACTTATTCCAACATTTACAAAGACCTCTCGGAATAAAGACCAAGTAAAATAATACAAGAATTTCGTAACCGTACGTTTTATAAAGTTCTTAAAGGTCAACATTGTTCAATTTAGGACAGAAAAACTTAGTTCCGTACCTACTCATTAATTATATTGAGTTCTAGTTAAATTTTCTTTTCAAACGTACATGTTTATTTATTTAGGACGACCAGTGAAAATTCATTAAAACTTAAGAGTAGGTACGATGTAGTAAACAATAAATATAATCCTACTAATATTATAAATGCGAAAGTTTGTATGTTTGGATGTTTGTGAGTTTGGAAGTTTGTTCCACTTTCACGCAAAAACTACTGTATCGATTTTGATTAAATTTGGTACAGATGTTCCTTATAACTAGGAATAACACATAGGATACTTTTATCCCGAAATTCCCATGGGATTGTGTATAAGTAATCGTATGTTTTATTGTAACTTTTTGCAGTCACAAATCCTACCAATAGATGGCGCTGTTTCTTAATTTTTTACACACGATGGTGAATTGTGCCGAGATTGTATGATACTACGAGCTACGCATTCTCACGGGAGCGGGTGCTACGCGGGTATAACCGCGAGGTGCTGCTATACGATATATTCGATGAATAAGTAACCACTCAAATTGCTACGCGAGGTGACAAAAATTTTTAAAACACAAATGTCTCTACTAATGTCCTTTAAAGACTTTGAAACTCATCCAATCCATGTGCCTCCAATAACATTTTATTTTTCAAAAGGGAATATTGTGAAAAATGGATATAGAATTTAGATAATTAAAACAAGATATTTTAGAGTAATAATACACTATTGATTTATAGGTATGCAATCTACTCGTACTCTCTAATTATGAATGAATATTATAGTCCTACTACGAGTAATATTATAAAGCCGAATGTTTGTGAGTGTGGATGTTTGTTCCTCTTTCACGCAAAAACTACTGAATGGATTTTAATGAAACTGTACAATACTTTAGCTTATACATCAGAATAACACATAGGATACTTTTTATCCCGAAATTCCCACGGGTACTGGAACTACGAGGGTAAAACCGCGGGGCGCTGCTAGTAGTATATAAGTGTGTGCATAAACTATGACACAGCAGGTACATAATTACAGATACTTGTTAATAAAGTGAATTGTGAGTGATTGATTGTGATACGTTGATAATATATTGATAGTTGGTTCGAGTACATAAATAAAACATGGTAATAATGTGCGAGATGCATCTAACTTGCTCAAGAAGCTCATAACTTCCGGCTCGATTCTCACGTGAGCACCCAGCGGCGGTACAGATAGTATCAAAAGTGGATTAACACGTTTAATATTCAAGCGTTTTTCATGACTTATCTGCCAAAGAAAACTACAAAGTCTATTGTAAGCGTACCTCTAACACTTGGTTCTCTTTCAATTCTGTGTAAGTTGTACTTAAATGAAATAGATAATAGTTATTTATGGTACAAGCGAGGTAAGTTGGTGATTACTCCCGAGGCGCTATTGAGGCCCGAGCCGTCAGGCGAGGGTCAGAAGATAGCCGAGGATAGTGATCATCAAATACTCGCGTGTACCATACAACGTTTTTCAACACATTTGCGAAGAAATTATCATTTTTCGCTAATAAATAAATAGTTTTTCTATTCGCGCGCATCCAACACAACAATGGTGATCGGCCATAGATAAAATAATATACTTATTACAAAAAAATCGAATGAATGAATGAATGGAATCGACCATAGACCTACCAAAAG
This sequence comes from Timandra comae, assembly GCA_958496195.1. Taxonomy (NCBI): domain Eukaryota; kingdom Metazoa; phylum Arthropoda; class Insecta; order Lepidoptera; family Geometridae; genus Timandra; species Timandra comae. The sequence goes on along the minus strand of OY292353.1, from coordinate 7,938,891 downwards.
TAAGGCAACATAGTTGAAGTTTGTTTTTAAAATGTATGGACACGATTTTTTTTGGTATCGAAACTTTTTTAAAACTAAACAATAAAAAAAAAACTATAACTCACTAGTGAATCAAGCGTGTCATTATTCAACTGTTTTTGTACAAATAAGAGCCCCTTTATGAGCAAGTGTGTTGAAAAAGTATTTGTGTATTTCGTCGTGAAAAGGTTCGAATATTAAAATGTGAATCTATTTTCCATGCTGACTGTAGCGCATTTTTATTAGGCACCTTTGATTTAATAAATTGAAAAAAGATAATAATCTTATCAACCTTTTTTTTGTACAGGAATTGTAAAAAGACTGTGATGTTTTAATGAAGAATTAATGATTTAATAGTTTTAATGATAATGTGGCAAATCGAGTGATGAACCTACTCATAAAACAAAGTGTCAAATAATGTGCCATTATGTACAACTAGTTGTTTGGTACCCTTTCTTATAGGAAATTCAGTACAAACCATGCCTATTTCACTCGCTGGCAATTTATCTTTCCATTAGTGAGAGAATTTTGTTAATTAGTTTACAGTTTGTTCATTAAAACGACATAAAATAAATATGTAAAGTTTTAGCTCAAAAAATAAACAGCCAGTGTTAAGTTTTATTAACATGTATAATATTTAAATATAATTTGGTATATCTCGGCAGCGGCCGACTCGGAAATGATTAGACTCAACTTTGTATTTAGATAAAGTTTTGCTATTTAAGTTTATCGTTGGCGTACATTGCAGGGCTCGGTCGACTGTCGGTTCCGTTTGTCGTAGTAACTACATCGGCAGTTGCTACGAGTTGCCCACAAAAAATATCGTAGCAGAATGGACCAAAATTGAAGAGGTCCGGTTGCGGAAAATTATAAAGAGATATTTACTAAAGAAATATTATATGCTCAGTCAACAGATAAAGTTTCAAGTTACGTAAACATCAGGTACAATATTTGTCTGTAGACACGATGTTCTAAATCTAATATAAATTTTGAGATCAAAGAACGTTTGTGAAACGAGATATTATTTAGTAAGGTTTCCTCTTAAAGGAGACGGGACACGGTTTGTGGAGTCTCAGAGTATTACCTGTTGATAGCGCTCGGAATATGTTATTCTACTTTGTTTGGCAGCAGTTCAACGATTTATTGCATCGTCAAAGGTAAATTATTGTATGTAAATGTTTTAGTGATTGCTAATTGGCAAACAGCCCCACTGAATCGATCTGCGGTGAGCCCTATACCCTGGCTATGTATATAGATACTATTTATATGCACTAGTAGTCGCCCACTTAGTCGATACACGACCGCAATTCATTGAATTACCTGACAGCTATTGATTTTATTATTTAATGATAGTCTGATTATCAGATCTTATTATTATTCTTATTAGATTAAATAACTTTATATATAAGTAACTTTATTTCATCGCTAAAAATCAAGAGAGAGATAGCTCTTTCTTCCGTGCTAAAAATACAATATTTTTTGTTGCTTACGTCAGTTCGTATAGGTACATAATGTTATTAAAGACATACCTATTTGTTTAACTACACAACAACTAATTAGCTTCCCTTACTTCTTCTCCATATAAACTTTTAGCTTGTCTACTACGCCAAATTACACCCCACCCCGTGTGCGTAATTGTCTAAAAAAGGGTTTCAAAGTTTTAAGCCTGATGTATTTTACTTTAATACTTGTAAACACATTTCAATAATAATATGTAAAATTGTATCTAAGGATGCTTGTTACCTAACCACGAGTAATTAATAATTCGACATACGAGTATATGTACGAGTACTTACAGGACGTTTTTAAAGTCAAAACATGAAATCGGAAACCTACCTACCTCAATGCTTGTAAGATTTGAATAATGTCAGGACCTCTCTTTAAGAATATTTTTTATATACTTACCGATATCATTTATTAATGAACTTAAGTATTAATGGTTATTCAAAATAAAATTTCTCATCTCTTTCAATGATCTTGAATGTATAAACATATAAGTAAACATAAACAAAATAATTCTTCCATTTAAGCTCATTCGGTTGTAATACTCTTGTAATAAACTTTAAAGGAAACTTTATATTTTTTAAGGTCATTTTTCCTCCCAACATTCATAGATACGAGTATTGACACGGGCAGTATGTCCGTCGTCAGATTTCACACGATGTATTGTGCAACATAACTGCGATATGATGTACGATCGCCGGACACTTTGTCCGATCGACTGAAACCGCTAGCGACATACCAGAGCTTGTTCAATTCTATTGCGATATGAGTGGATAGTGGATAGTTCGCCCCGCGGTCTAACCCATGTCAATCACGTTTCCTCTAACTCGGTCATACGTTTTTACATCAATGTTTTATGCCTCTGATCTAGATCACCCTCAGTCAGTATTTTTAACATAATCAGTATTTTTTCAAACATGAAGATTGAATTTTCCGCCTGAAGAAAAATTTTCACAAATTCTTTCTTTGTGAATGCCTAAAAGTTTACTTACTCGTATATTAAACATTTTAGTCTTAATATGTTTCTGCTGTATGTTAATAAATCAATCTAGACAAAGGATTTTACGAGTACATACATATTGATGGTAAAAGCAAAACCTACACCGTAAGTCTAAAAGCCTCATACAGCTGCCAATAAAAGGGAAGGTAAAATAGCCAAAGCACTAAAATAGCGTGTAAGTAAACCATTAAAGTATTAGTTAATTCTACTTTCTGCAACAGTGAACATAATACTCGCCAGTATGAGTTAGTAGGTACTGTGGACTGACTGAGCAATATTGACATTCAGCGGTGGGCGGGAGGAGGGGGTCACAGGGAGAGGGGGGCAGGCGGGCGGGAGGCGCGTGGTAGGCGCGGGGAGAACTCACGGGGAGATGAAAGCTCCCGGGATTCGGTACCTACGCAGCCGTATAGCGCCTACCTACTCCATATACATGTACATTATAGCGAACTTCACTGACCTGCATATGTCTGTGTTGATGGCGTACAAGGACTTGCTCCTGTCGACAAATGGCGCGAATATTCCCGAGTCGGTCCCTTTGATGGTGTTGCACTCGCCGGGCACTCCCTCGGCCTCGTCTTGCCACCAGAGGAAGTGCGGCACGCCCGCGTACGAGATGATCTCTCCCAGTTGGTTCGTGTCCTCCAACCCTCGGTACACCTCGTACTCTTCGCTGGGAATACCATTTTTCTGTTGGAACAATGTTAAAGTTACGAAAAAGTCGAAATTAAAACGATTGGTTTGGTTATACATGTTTGTACTTATTGCGTAATGACATTTTGTTTGTATATCCATATCCCTATTACAAATTATTACTGGAATAAATATTTCATATTTAATCGTATTGCAAATAAAATAGTATAAACGCGTATTTCAATTTATCTGGTATTTCATTTACTTATATCAATAAGTTCTTTTGAAACGGAATTTTATAACATATCGTATAATAATTAAAATTATACAGAACGAAAACCATTGAATAGTGGCAACAAATTATTTTAATTCTCATCCCCTATCAATCAGTGCGGGTTGAGGGTGGTAACATCCCCTTCAGTGAATCATATCACGGCAATAACCTGTGGTCAAACCACCGTATTATGTAATGTTACATATCGATACACGTTATAACAAGTCGACCATAATTCCAATTAAGCATACGAGTACACTTAGTACAACATCACGTTCAATTTAGTAACTTAATACATCATCAGTTTTGTGTCCCCGTCAAGCCTACCCTGCGATTAGCGTTGGTCAACCACGCTAGCCAAGTGCGGGCTGTCGACTTCACACACGCCTTAAAATGGCGATGAATGGCAGTCCCGTAATCTAACCGTTGAACAAAGCTGTTGGCCCACGGGTCACCCGCGCCTTAGAACTTCTTCCTATGTAGGAGTGAATTAAATATTTGGAGATAATTGTCGTTTTTAGCCGAATCGAAAATAATAAAGATACTTTATTATATATTAACTAGCTGCGCCCCGCGGTTTCACACGCGTAGTTCCCGTTCCCGTTCCCGTGGGAATTTCGGGATGAAAAATAGATGTTGGCCGATTCTCAGACCTACTGAATATGCTCACAAAATTTCATGAGAATCGGTCAAGCCGTTTCGGAGGAGTATGGCAACGAAAACTGTGACACGAGAATTTTATATATTAAAGATTAATAAGTATATTAGTAAGATGGTCAGAACCTCACGTCTTCCAATGCAGGTGAAAAGTAGAATATCAATAGTACAAAAACACTACCCTAGAAAAAAACAAGATTTCCATCAAAAACGTTTTCTTGGATGCAGTTTACCGTTGCGAGCTAAACAGAGTCATTCCGCTCGTTTCGAAAGAACAATGAGCGTTGTTAGTTTCCGCCTGGACACACAAACTTTAGTCGAGCAGCCCATTGGCTTATATTCTTTAGAAAAATGGGGCGGTTGTAAATCGAGCTTGAATAATTTATATAGTTAAAAAAATATTCAAAACATGTCATGGACGAGATCAGAAGTAATCGTAATGATAGAAAAGGCATATTTTGTAAGTTAAACTTTTTTATTCGTCAATGGAGTTTATACATCTATCGATTCGTCAATAGGGACGAATATAAACAAATATAAACTATGGTATTTATATTCTATATTCGTAGATGCACAAATATAAAATAAACATGAAATAAGTAGTTCCTGAGAAAAGCACGTTCTACCAACCGAACAAAGAAGCTTTTTAGCTTAAAAAACTAACATTGACGACATGATTTTTTACTTCGATAAAAATTAAGTCTTTTAAAATACTTATTCAAAGTCCTATAAGAACTCACAAAACATTAAATAAATACTTCACAAAAGGAGACTTATAAAATATGTAAGTAATCCAATTGATTACGGGACCTCAGTTCTCAGAAAGCAATACTTTATTTACAATTTCAAGTGAAATGTCTTTAGAAATCTAAAAGCTTTATTTACAAGGTTCATGTGAAAAGAATAATTTATATCAAGAAAAAACATCACAGGAAAAACATTTGATGTGATTTCTTTAAAAGGTTTTACTTGTTGTTATTCAATTATTCAAGGTATAGGAAAGGCGATTATATATGTACATATTATATTATATTTAACACCATCACCAGTGGCGCGCGGTTTTACCCGCGCAGCGTGGGTATTTACGGATAATAATAAGTGTTATGTTTTATCCTGGTTATAAATGACATGTTCCTTTCACCCAAATCGGACCAGTAGTTTCGGAGCCTATTCATTACGAACAAACAATTCAAATCTTTCTGCTTGTATAATATTAGTGTAAACATGCTCATTCAAAGTTTTATTCTAGCTGTGGACCACGGTTTATCCGCATTTTGGATATTTCTTTCTTAGAGGATGCGGTAATGCCACATTTCATTGGTTTGAGCAGTCAATCAGTCAGTCAGTCAGCAATGCTTATGCATACAGATTAATAAATACTTATGCATTATATAATGTAAACAATATCAGTATTTTAAATAATGGGAGACCTGTGTGGGTGGCAAAAACAAGGTGTAAAATGTTTCTACTACATGCTCGTAGTTGAGCGTTATTATCTGCGCGGAGTGTGTAAAGACCCACACCTACACACGACTGGGGATTATAAAAATCGATTTCATACCCTCCAACTACGTCCATATATCATTCAGATACTAAAAATAGTTTGAGTGATATGGTTACGTTAATATTTTCATATTAATTAGCAGTAATTAGCTGTACATATTTCAATTGCATCCTCGTTGAATGTGTGGTTTGGATAGTAGCGTAATGATATTTAATGTATAACCTTCCTAAATAAACTATATAACATACTGTAATAATGTATTTGCAAATCGGATTAATAGTTCTTGAAATTAGCGCGTTCAAACTTTTAAATATTGGTACCTAAGTATATTGACTACAAAGTGAAGGAACAGGTAAGAACAGTCTTGAAATCTACCTTATTGTAGACCAAAGATATAGTTAAAAATTGGCTGGGCCTTGTTAGAAGCATGAATTGATCACGCTGAAGATTAGTTAGATAGGCCTATGTTTGGCAGTAAACTTCGGAAGGCTGGTGATGGTGATACATACTCGTAATTTATGATATTAATTATATGATCTTGTGAGGCCTAGTCTGATGTGGTCATTTAATGGATTGTGACTGTTAACGACATGAATGCGGAAAGATATTCCAACCTATATAATTTATTATATCAGCTATTAATCAAAATATTAAAACACAAAATAGGTCAACTACAGTTCGGCACTTAGTCTCAGGAAGTAAAAGGCATTTGCAAACCTTTTAAAATTAATTAAGAAGTCTGCCATACGACCCCTTTTCATTTCATCTCTTAGTAGGTACTTGTTTGAGAATGTTTTTGATACAAATTTCGAATTTCTTCAGCTCTTTAGTCTTTGAGGCTTCTCTAGATAGTTCAAGGTGAAACCATGGAGCCCAGGTAGCAATTTATTAATGCAGACTTCGACGCTTTTACCTAAAAAATACTGACCCGATCTCAAATATGTTTGCATATCATAACCCGTTTTGTTTTAGAAAATTGTAAACTATTTTATCATCCTCTTTACCAGGAAGTGAAGCAGATATGATTAACGTAGATGGTTGTATCTGCATTACACATATATTTTAATGAAAATACTTTACGTTTACTACGAAATTACATTTGTAACTCTTAATAAAATAAATTAAACTTCAAAATGTATACTTTAAATGTGAAGACGAAGCTTGAATTTACTGTATGTACTGAGGTAAGCGGAACTTCCAATATTCAATTTACAAAGAATAATACAGTGTAAATCACTCTAAAATGTAACTGTTACACTGAGATTAAATTTCAAAGTGTTGTTTTAACGTTTTACTGTGACAAGATCAACTAATTGAATTGAAATTCTTGGAATTCGCTCAATATCGCACTAGATATCAAGAGTTCCCGTTTAATTCACTTTTGTAAATTTGATTTAACGTAATATTGATTTATGGGAGGTTTGCCGAACTACTGGACCATTGTGACTCAATTATAAGATGATACTATCTGATAAGGGTAAAAGTTATGTGTTCTTATTGAAGGTGGACGTTTTACATGGATTACTTTGTTAGTAATAGGACGGAAGTTCTAAGGTGACTCCCTGATCCATGGTAATATTAAAAGTAACAAACAATATTGTTTGTTTCATTCTCCTTTTATGTAAGTGATTGTTACTTTAACCTATAAGGCAAAGTGTTGAATCCATTTTCTACATTGAAAGTTTTGATAAGTTCATAAGCCCCATTAATAGTGCACCGTATTGAACTAATAACTTAATGAAACCGTTAATGTACAATGTAATGTACATGGACTTACTTACTCCTGAAGACCAGAGACTAAAAAAATAATTTGAGATGCCACGTGGCGTTAAAAGGAAAAATAGAAAATTAAAAAGAAATTCGCGACCTAATTAAGTAAAAAGTTCCAAGTTTGAATTCTAATTTTAAAAACGTGACAACATTTATAATCACGTGTTTGACTTTGTTTGCTAGATTTCTTCCTGTTTAAGACTTTCTTTACAAATAAAATATTACTTACAAAAGACTTTAATTACAAAAGTTTCGTATGAAATAACAATAATACGAAAAATAAATAATTTTACTGTTTCTATTGTATCAAACATAGCTCATATAATCAGGGACACACAGATTTAGATTAAAACGGAATTGTTGTTATTGTTAAGACATTTGTCTTGAGTTACATTACATCTCTAACTAGCTTTACCCCGTGGGGTTTCCCGCGTTCATAAATACTCACTTTAGACTTTAGTTTTCCACATTTAATTTTCTATCTAATGCAAGTACTTATATTTTTTAATTAACGCATTCCAACAAACTTTTCCTCTATAAAATATTTAATTCATTACAAATTACTGTCTTATTCTTACTTAATCAAATAGAAAGCAAACATCTTTTACTTTAATGTCCATAAGTTATCCTAACTCAAACAATATCTCAAGTCATTTTGTTTCACATCCTTTGTCATATTACAAAGACGTCTCCTTTAATATGGTTGTCCCATATCAAAGGTCTTTTAGTTTAACCAGATTTAAAGGTACGTCGGTATTTCGGATAGAGTGACTGTCAGAGGTAAGCACTAAGAGATTCTTATAACAAAGCTGATCGATTTCTCTGAGACTTCAAAGGGTAATAGACTAAGAGCCGGCGATACATCGCCTTGGCACATCGACAGACGCAACCTTCACCGATATTACTAGCAAAATCCTGACCAGGCTATTGTGTTATGTCTTGTTACAGTTTTATTAACCGGCCAATTTTGCTTAAACCAACAGTAAATATATAAAAATATGAGCCAAGGTAGACATTACCTACTTATTATATTTAGATAGGAACACTATTTTTTTAGTCCTTATATATTATTAAAACTGTATAATGAATACATATTATCTCATCTTGCTAACATATCGATGATGGTCGATGTTCCGCCGGCTCTCCTACCATAAACAATGTTGTTGTTAAAATCGCTATGACGTCACTCAGGCTACAAGAATGGACTCACTGTGTGATAGAGCCGGCTTTACAAAAATACAAAAAGATTTTTCCGAGAAATGACATCTTTCATGTTCGATTTTCGCCCACGCAAGCACTTGAATTACAAGAAAACAACTTTCATTGTAAAAACCTTTTAAGATCTGTATACATATAAATAATATTATCGTTTTATATTGGTAAATGAGCATTAACGTAATTGGGGTCCTTTGTTGGTGCTACGATTGTTTTGGTCAAACCTACAGTTAGACTGTTATACAGTATTTACGGAGGTCTAACTACCCGTAACTACTGTCGATGACGTAGGACGAAAACCGTGCCTAGCCGGGAATACTACCGGTCACTTTTTATCCCAAAATTTCCTCCGGAAAAATAACAGTACGACGTGAATGAAACTGTGGTAGCTTTGTGAATAAAATTAAACGAATAAATATGAGATTTAAGTAATAATTATAAAATACTTACGTAAGCCAGCAATGAGAACAATATAGATCCGTCCTCTTGCTCGGCCAAATTCTGTGCGTCCTGTCCGATGTCCTTGATTAAATTACACGCGATCACTCCCAAAAACACGGGGTTCTCACAAAGTCTGATTCCGTCGAAGAAGAGTTTTCTCACTTGAGCATTTATGATAGGATCGTTGTACTCAGCGAATATATTGTCCATAGCCACGTTCAATATGGAAAGAAGTGCAGGGTAAGACGTCTCAGCAATTTGAATGATGGCCTGGAAAAACATAGGTATATGAATTGGGTATCAAAAACATTAAGGTGGGGGTTTTAGTGGGTAGTCCACCGCTCCATCTTGGTGGAGGGTGAGTCCCACATACCCCGCTACTTCGGCACGGGGGTGCGTCAACGCATTTTTCCCGGGACAGCAAAAAAAAGGGTAGATATAAAAGTATGTAGTACTGGTGGCAGACCATGAGCTATACTTAGGAAAATTCCGTCGAGGTGTGGGAGCTACGCTGAACTAACTTGGTTTAGCAGTAGTCAATGGTTGCTGACGCAGTTTCTCACATAGCTTATACAGTTTTCCTTAGTTTAGTTAACTTAGCTCGGCGTCTTTAATAATATATGTTTAATTCAAGAGTTTTATTAGAAGCTAACACATTTCGCATATTCTGCATATAACCTACTAATTAGTACCTAATTATCGTAGCTTAGGTACATATTAGCAACGCCACGTACCGTTCATAGTACAGTAATGTATGTTCTTCAAGTGGACTTCTTAAGTGGACTGTTTTCTGCATTTATTACTCTCTGATTTTGGTCTTTTGTGAGCTCTCTCATAAACACAAAGTCGCTTTAAAAATTATAAACCCTTTGGTCATCTAACCTTTCCTAATACATCACAACCACACACCACAAGTTCCTACCATGGTTAATTAACACTAGCCTATGAGCGTTTTCCAGTAATAAGCATAAGTACTTATACTTACTTACCTACTCTCTTTAATCATATTATTATGACCCAATTTTCTAATTAGTATTATTGAGATTGATGTCCTCTATTTTAATTAAGTAAACAAAATATAAATTAGCAATGTAACTCAATTAGTTAATTTTGCTTTAAAAGTAACAGTAAATAAGTAATGTAGCTTTACAATAACAATTAGCAAACTGTAAACTGTTTACCTTCAAAGATACGTTACGTCGTATCATTAAAAATGAGGAGAAAACAAACTGCGTCGTATCCTAAACTTGATCGAAATACAATACTTGGTTGAATAAATAAATACCTAGGGAGCGAATTGCGTCAACAAGATTTCCATCATGTTTTTCGCTTAATAATTTGTTATTTCTCAAAGCCTACGCCCACTCGGGGTCACATCTTTTGTTGCGCAGTTCAACAGAATATTTCCATGAAAAACATTTCGCTACACGTGTATCCCGGGCATCACCTTGGTATCATACCTACCCACGGCTATCGATTTTATAGTGCCATTGTACCTATGTGCTGTACTAATGTCTTCTTATTGCGAAGTTTCATATGATGATGTAATATTTAGTATGTTATGAAATACGTATTAAAATTTTGAAATACTCTCCTTATATAAGTACATAGGTTAGGATTTCGGTAATTAATCGACGTTTGATAAGTAGGACAACTGGGAGTTTGCTTTCTTATTGTTTTTCGCAATTAAGTAGAAGAGATTGTTGTTGGTTAAAGTATTAGAATTTTTGGTTTATTAAACTACTAAAGTGAGAAAAGGATCGTACGAAATTATTTTAGTTAGTAATTTTTATTACCCATTGGCCTTATCATTTTTGCTTTCAATGTCTCTGAAGATATGAGTAAAAGATTCATCGGGCTGACAACTGTCACCTGGGACGTGCCTTTGAATAACTTCTTTGTGCTCGATTTAAGCTTTTAATATCGAAAAATACGGATAATTAAAAAAAGTAATTTACGTGAAAAATATGCAAAAAATATTTCCATACAATTTACAAAGGGTATTGTAAAATTAATTAACGCGAGATGAACGGCGCGAAAAACACAAAAGTGTATACCACCCCTGTCCGCCGGGATGCATACCACCATTATATTACCAGATTGACATGTCACATACCTATAAACACGTAACATGTATTAATAAACTCGGGAACAATGTTAATTATTTTGTCATAGGTATTTCGATAAATAAACTGGTAAAATTAAATTGAATCTAAACAACTGACCACAAATAATACCAATTCATGGATACTGGCTTTGTAAAAATAATTAACATGAAAATAGTTTTACCAGGTAGCTGGGGCTGATTCTATAAATAATTTGCTTGAATTTTGCGACAAGGCCGATTAAGGCCTCCAATATTTTCTAAGTAAATTCCTATGTTTGCTGTCAGAAATACATTTGACATTTGTTATGTTATCTAGCTACTGAAAATATAGAACATATTTCCGACCAAATCTGTTCGTTATTTATAGTCGGATACTCTACGGGATTAGGCAATCGCTAACTCGGGTAAAACCGCAGGGTGAAGCTCGTTATCCCTACTAATATTATAAATGCGAAAGTAACTCTGTCTGTCCGTCTGTCTGTCTTCTGTTACCTTTTCACGGCGAAACTACTGAACCGATTGACTTGAAATTTGGTACAGGGGTAGCTTATGGTCCGGAAAAGAACATAGGATACTTTTTATCCCGAAATTCCCACGGGAACGGGAACTACGCGGGTGAAACCGCGGGGCGCTGGTAGTAATAAATATATCGAGGGATTTTAAGACGGGTAAACATGTAAGAAACGATAATCCGTAACTACGCTTCGACTAATTTATTCATACATACACAATGTGTTTACACCATACTTATAGTACCAATGTAACTCTGTTGACATAACCTACCTACTGCCTAAACATATCTCACAAAGGGTTTACAAAGGGATGAAAACTCAAGTTACAGAGACAAATTATTCTATAGCCTTTTGATAAATTAAAAAAGGGATACCTAAACAACGAAAAAGTTAGTTCCATGCGAACCTTTTATGATGAAATTTGAAACGGACCTAACCTGATACACAAGGTAGAACAAAGACTAACTTTCCACTCGAAGTTTTAAAAAGTTGGCAACGTAAAATGCCTGAATACAATTCGGGGAAAGTCACGGGCGGAAAGCTAGCGCTCGTTAATTATTACACGATAAACGCATGAAAGGAGTTGTATAATTACACTAGTACCTACATCAAGTTCATCATGTGTAAACTCATTTGAAACCGTTTTACGCGTAAAGGGGAGATCACATTTTAATCAACTGGAACATTAAATAAACGTATTTATTGTATAAATATTTATCGGCAGCAATATTTAATGATTTCTTTAGGCTTCTGTAGGTGGTTAGAGTAACTTGGGTTGGGAGGAAGAGGTGCGATTTAATTCCAGTACTTGTGCAAAGAAAGACATAAGTAGGTTCCTACTTATGTAGGTATTGAAGACCGACATACCTCCTTAATATTTTTGTGTATGTACTTAGTGGTTTCATAAAGATGTTTCGTAAGAAATTGTATGAATTGTTGATGTGTATGAAACGTGAATTTACCCTCCAACTTTCCTTGACATTTCCCAATTTCTTAATGCGAAGGTTGTGTTCTAACGTTTATTTATTTAGATACATACATTATTCATTTAGTTTGTCGACAGGTCCTTATTGGTTTTACTTTGTCACTTTGTTCTTAAAATAGCAAATAATATACACATTACTAATGTGATCAATCTTAGGCTATGGCATGTATAAAATATAGTTTATGTTAGTGCTAACAAAAATATAGCTATACTTAGGCAGTCGTAAAGGAAACCTTTGGTTTTTTTACATTATACAACTTTTAGGGCTGATTTTTCCATCGCCAGATAACTTTATTCGAGGAATAACTTTGAAATTTTGACAGTTACTTCATACAAAATCTGTCAAACGTCAATTTTATTCCTCGAATAAAAGTTATCTGGCGATGGAAAAATCGGCCCTTAGTAAAATAAATACTTAAGTAAGTATTTGTTTACTTATTTCTTTATCATTTATTACATTAACGTCATGACTTCTATCAAATGCTACTTACAGTTGGAATCGATTGATTATTTTTATAATAATACTAGCGGCGCCCCGCGGTTTCACCCGCGTAGTTCCCGTTCCCGTAGGAATATGGGGATAAAATTATGCTAAAAACCTTCCCACTGAATTACTCTATCTATTAAAACAAACCGCATCAAAATCCGTTGCGTAGTTATAAAGATCTAAGGGACATAAGGACATAGGGACAGACAAAGCGACTTTGTTTTATACTACGTAGTGATAGTGATTATAAAGAGTAATTTATTTGTAACGAATAGGCTCCGAAACTACTGAACCGATTTCAAAAATTCTTTTACCATTTGAAAGCTACATTCACCCTAAGTAACATAGGCTATTGTATCCCTGTATTCCTACGGGAATGGGAACTATATACTGATACAGGTACTAGTTAATAATGTAGGTGTTATTGTATGTAGTACGCGTGTAAATTAATTAAACCAATATTATTGGTTTATAATATTGGTATAATTATAAACCAATACTATAAATATACATATATTTACTATCAATTCATCCTAACTAATCCTAACTAATATTATAAATGCGAAAGTAAGGGTGACAAATCTACATCGAGCTGCGCTGCGCTGTACTGGGTTTTGGTTAATTTTTACTCCAGACAGAGCGCAGCTTCACCCAGCGCAGCACAGCATGCTTTGATTGTATCCTCATTCAAATATATGGCGAGCGAGTTAACCAAACAAAGCACAGCTCGACCCAGCGCAGCACAGCTCGATGTAGATTTGTCACCCTCACTCTGTCTGTCTGTCTGTTACCTTTTCGTGATTGACTTGAAATTTGGTACAGGGGGGGAATATGGTCTGGGAGAGAACATAGGATAGTTTTTATCCCGAAATTCCCACAGGAACTACGCGGGTGAAACCGCGGGGCACTGCAAGTTTAAAATAGTTTTTAACCTGATTTGTACTAACAAAATCGTTTTACTAATGGTAATATCTATATATTAAATATACGGATTATCGTTATCAATCATGGAGTTATTGAGTAATGTCGTTATGATTACCTATCTAATGTTCTGATTTTGTAACTTAGTATTGAAATCTGTTTGAAAAATAATATTTAAATAATGATTTCATTTTATTCGAAGGAAAATATTTGGCAATTAGGTATATAAATATATGTATATTTGAAGACTGCGGATTTCGGGATAAGAAATAATTGTCTATATATGAGGATAAAACTAGATAGATCATACTCAAAAGTTAACTTTTCGATGTCTGCGTTAATTTTTCATTTTATGCAATCACTCGCTGTGCCCCGCGGTTTCAAACGCATAGTTCCCGTTTCCGTGGGAATTTCGAGGTGAAAAATAGATGTTGGCCGATTCTCAGACCTACTAAATATGCTCACAAAATTTCATGAGAATCGGTCAAGCCGTTTCGGAGGAGTACGGGAACGAACATTGTGACACGAGAATTTTACATAAGATGTTTAAAAAAAGTAGAAAAGTCCGAATCTAACTATAAATTAATAAAGGTAGATATAGTTATCTCAACCAATAAACACACCTTCAGTATATTTTAAACCCCTTACAGACTTTCATATTGAGACTATTAAAAACATCTTTGTAAAAAACGCAGGTTGAATTAAAAATAAAATGTCTCTTTGTTTTTCTACGTAAATTTTAAGTAGACTCGTATTTCCTTTTAAATCCCTTAATTAATTAATTCTGCGCCGGTAGAAATAATAAAATGAAGAATCAGAAGTGATTATTGGTACCAAGAATCCAATTAGCAGTCTTTTAATTAATCCCCGACTGTCTAAGAACTAATCTGAACATCTAATAATAATGTAGGTGTGTTTGTTGTTGTTTTCTTTATATTTTATTTTAATCGTAAACCTTTCTCTTGAATCACTATCTATAGTACTCATTATTATACTGTGCTAATGCTGAAAACTGCATCAAAACCGTTGCATAATTTAAACGATATAAGGGTACAAACGGCGAAGCGACTTTGTTTTATGTAGGATAGGTAGTCTATGGTTTTATCCTATGTGAAGATAATTGAATCCATTAAGTGCAAATTGATTCGAAAATGACCATTAAAAACACAATTTGCGAAAATTGTTATGAATAACTATAAATCGAGGTTTTACCCGCGCGAATCCCGATCCCGTGGGAATTCGGCTATGAAAATCATGGTTATGTTAATCTTATATATAAAATTCTCATGTCAGAATGTTAGTTACAAAGTCGTTTTCTCTGTCCCCCTATGTCCTTAAATGTCTCGTTTATAATGCAGTCTTAAAAACTCATGAAATACGGGTTGTATGCAAGTAAAACCCGCAAGCAAACCTAGTATTATATTGAAATAGTTTTTATAATATTCTGTGCAATAGAATATCGGATCAAATACGCTTATCAGAACACCTAATTTCATTCAATTAATTTTTATCTTCTTAACATCGGCTTATCATTCAAATTCTAATCCAATTTTACTTAATAACTATTCCTTTATTATTTATTTTTGATAAATAAATAGTAAGAATTGATTATATGTAATGAGCTATGGAAATGTTTACAAGGATTTATTAGATATGTAAATAAATAATTTAGAGCAATGGCTGGTACGTAACTGTAAAAGAAAACGTTACAGTTTCACGCCTAAGAAAATGATGGACAACTTTGTCTAGAATTCTATGATATGTATGTAGTTAGATACTTTTTTTCCATAATCTAAAGAAAAGCAATTGAAATGCCAATCGCGAGTAAAATTGCGGGGCACAGCAATAATCAACAACATACTCATTAAAATATGATTATAATTACACATCATCTCCGAGAAATCCCGTATGAGCCATTGCAAATATCTCTTACCCAGATTTTAATTAAAATTTAACAGTATAGAAAAGTGTTTTATGCTTCGTAGAAATACACCAATTTGTATTAACGATTCCATTTATTTACGTTCCCGATTTAATTTCAGTTATTCGCTAAGTCTTTTAACTGAAACATTTTTATTTTAATGGCCGCTCTTTGCGGATTTTAATCGGATTGTAATTATATCAGTATTAAACGTATGTGAAACCCATTATACACATATTGCTTACTGGTTGTGCCTAGTGGTTAGTTCTATAATTTTACGCTAAACACCTAAATAGATCCAGTACTTATTTAGTGCAAAATAACACATAATAAAATTCTCGTGTCACAGTTTTCGTTGCCATACTCCTCCGAAACGGCTTGACCGATTCTCATGAAATTTTGTGAGCATATTCAGTAGGTCTGAGAATCGGCCAACATCTATTTTTCATCCCGAAATTCCCACGGGAACGGGAACGGGAACTACGCGTGTGAAACCGCTGGGCGCAGCTAGTAACACATAGAATTCAATATCGCTTTATACTCGTAATTAATTCCGATTTGGCCCCAAAGAAGCAATTTATGAACGTCAAAGTGTAAGCTGTTGACGTTCATAATTTTAAGACTTCTTAATTTTAAGTCTTCTTTTGTAAGCAGAAGAAAACTTAAAGGCTTTGTTGGTGTTCTACAGTTAATGAGTTAATGGTTTAACGTTCTGATTTCAGTAACTACAGCCCTGTAGTTAATAAATCAAAGCGGATTAAACCGCGGGGTACAGTCGGTTGTTGATGTAAAAGCAGGGAGTGATAAAAAGTAAAAACCCAACATGGTTTAAAACGTACCTCATTAGCGACCCCTAGTTGTAAATTTCTGAAATGGTTATTACTAACACAATAAGACAAGATAGGTAAATGTTAAACTAGGCTAGATAAACAATTCTTGCCTTTCCTACGTCCGTTAGTTTAGTAGTTAGTTAGTCTCTAATTTTCCAACCATCATACGTAGCAGAACTCAGACTTCAGCTTTAAGTTTTATCCGTCAGAAAAACCTGGAATTATGAAAAGAAACTTGGAACTGATTTAAATGGTTTTATTTTACTATTTTTTTTAAATTAATATACGTATAATTAAATCTAAAAACACACATATTTTGTATTGCACTAATGTGCAGCTTTGAAGAGCATATTGAAAACAAAAGCAATTTGAAATTCCCTATTTATTATTTCTTCTCTATCCCATAGATTTCCCATAAAAAGACGATGTGTCCTAAAATAAAAATAGGTACCCCTAAAATCTTCTATCGTATCAGAAAGTCATTAATATAAACCAACAATAGAAACGGGTCTAAATTAGATTCTTGTGGCACACCAATAATACAATTCTTAATTTTGTCATCAGATGAACTAAGAAATCTTCCTTGTATGTTCCTAATATACTTGAAAAATGTGTATTTGACTTTTTGAGGTAGTACTGTATAATTAAGTGAAATTAACCAGCCCAGATGTCCCTAACATCTTTAATAACCTAGACATTGAAGCAAGATTTGCCATATACTACATGACTAATTTCATGTAGGTCATTTAAAATGAATTTAGTAATATCCAAGTACAAACCCAAGCCTCTCAGACGGTCTAGTATTTGTATCGTACAGTCAGATAGAGATCTATAATTGATCATACGTGACTGCGCTGTAAGTACTTTATTGGTCATAAATACTTTATCGCTAAAACCAAACTGGTCACGAAATTTTCCTTCAAAATTCATTGTTATCTAATGCTTCTGCAAAATAGTCTTAAATATTGTATTAGTTGATAATATCTAAGTATTTCTTTATCTTTTTCTTTTTTGCCGGAATTATTAGTAATATTAAAGATTTTCATTCAAACATTTTAAAGTGTTCCATCATGAATATTTTAAAAAATTTATAAAAATTACCGTGCTATCGAAAATTTCAACTATTGCCAATATTGATTCTATTCATAAATTCTTAGTCACATTAGAAATAGAACCTTATTAGCGTAAATTCAGTTTCTGGAACTAAGCATTAAATACCTGGATTAGTGTTATACACGTAGAAGTTTCGCTTTAATATTAGTCGTCCATGCGAAGTAAATGCGTGGTCTAGAATTCTTAGAACTAATATCTCATAATATTTTATAGCTAAACCTAGACTTTATTATATTGTGTTATAAAAATTGACCCTCTGCGCGTTGCCTCTAATCCTATTTCCCCCTCTGAGGGGAGGTATTACGTAATAAACAGACAGGTACCTCATACCTGCACCCTTTGATTAACCTGACGGTCAAATGTCAAGTTTGTTTGTGCGTAAGCATTCACTTAGAAATTGGTATCGTATTTCTTATTTGAAGGGGCACCTATAGTGGTTAGCAATATTAATGGTTATTATTTTTACCTTACCCTTGCAATTACTTATGGTATACTTTGGTACTTAGGTATAATGTTGAGGATTAAAAGTTAAGAGTGTGAGATTGGGATAAGTCAGGACGTAAGTCCTAAGGTGATTGCCTGATCTGTGAGGATAAAGATAGCCTATATAGAGTATTCTTGTTACTTATTTTTATGGATACTTATGTAAATATGTACTCATAAATTGGGTCTAATTTGGGTCAATTGTGCGTGCTGCAATTTTAAATTAGACTTTTGGGGCCTCTATTCGGGCTCTACGTACCCGTAAAGACTGCGTATGTTATTAGTTTAACAACTAGGAAGCCCAGTCGCACCAACGGCGGATCCAGGGGGTGGGTCATGGGGGTCATGACCCCCCCTGAGCAGGTTCCAGGACTTAGATGGACCACTAATTGAACATAATGATTTTATTTATAAAAAAAATTGTCACCATACAAAGGCGCCAGGAGGTGGTCACATAGTCGTGGTCACGTCAAAAACTTATAATTTAATTTTATAACAATATACCAGTTGTTTGGCAAAAGGTTAACCAAACGTGGTGAGTGTGTACCTGGGCCTATTTGGGAGATACACTTCGGCAAAAATTTCCTAGTTGTTAAAATTAAAAAAATATCGCCAGAATTGTCAATTTTTTTTTTAAAATTGCTTCTATTTATACCTATAGCTTTTTTGAGCTGGTTTCCAGTAAAAAAAATTGATTGGTTATGGTCTCAGCTATGACCTGGTCTTCTTACAGCTTACATTTATTTGGGGTCGGTTTTCAGTTTAACCATATTTGGCGAAATGTTAGTATTTTACGTGAAGCGACTGCCATCAGACCTTCACAACCCAGAGGGCTATACAACATTTTTTGGTTAAACCAAATGTTAGACTTTTGAGGGCTCTAACTACCCGTAACGATTGTCGATGATGTTAGTGAGATGCTGTAGCGCAAACTTCCGTGCTGCAGAATGATTTCGAATCATCAAATAAACAAATCATTCATGAATCTCTTTTAGCACGTAATGGAGGTAGAACATTTCGCCAGCACAGTAAAAAGAATGAAAAAAAAAGGCTGTATAGCATCCCAACAGACGCGTGTGCCACACCACTGGATGTATTCTTAACCCTTTAAGCGATTGCCAGAGCGAAATCTTTATTTGGGAGCAATATCGTCCTGTCACTGAGATAGACCACTGTACTTGTTGTTTTGACTAATTATTTTCTAATAAAGTCACTACAGCATCTTCAGAAGACCTCAGGTAAATACAAATTTATTCATACTGTGGCGTATTTAAGTGAAACTTGGAATTTGTTTTTAACAGAATCCTATTATTTTTCTTCTATTTCTACTTTGCACCAAAATGTTTAACAAGTTCTCTTGTAATACATGTAGTATACAGTTGAAATAAGGAATAAACAGATAAGTTTTTAAATTCTCGGTTCCACTTAGTTTTCGTTTTAATTGAGTTGAAAGATCCTCTGTAAGATTTCTTTTTTTTTCATTTTACTAGCGTTAAGTGGTCATAACAAATTATTTAGACCTTGTAGGGGTCTGAAAATGCTGTGAGCAGACCAGGTGATATCTGAGACCATATACTCGTAATCAATTAAAAAATAAAAAAGCTATACGGATAAAAGGTCGCAATTTGAAAAAAAAATTAAAATAATACAATTTTGGCGATATTTTTTTAATTTTAGCAACTAGGAAATTATTGACTAAATTGTATCTCCCAAATAGGCCTAGGTACACACCCACCACATTTGGTTAACCCTGTATATTGTTATCAAAACTAAGCTTCTTATTACTTGACCACGACTATGTGACCCCCCCCCCCCTGGCGCGAAAGCTGGATCCGCCCTTGAGTCGCACTCATTCATTAAAAGCCCCTTCGGTGTCGACCACCCATCACCATTACGACGGTATCAGACGTTGCTCCACTGAGCAGTTGTATCTTACTTCACCTTTATATCACTGCTACTTGTGAACCTTATAAAATATAGAAGTACATTTTGCAAACATTCCTTTTTGTAGTAGAACAAACAAAGCGAACCTAAACCCACGTAAAACCACATCAAAACAAAAGCCCGAGTTCAATAGTCAAATATCAGAAACAATAGTTCGTTTGAACAAAACGAATAATATGTACACAATTTTCACAATAAAATACACTGAATATTTGCTTTGTGCCAAAGGTTGTATTGTTTGATTTTAAATTCATTTGCACATATTTGTCCAGAAATTAAATTATATTTCAATTAATATTACGAGCAATGAAGCCTTGTGACGAGCTTGTGACGCGTGCTTCATAATTTGATGAATTCAATTATCTCTGGGCAACGCAATGTATTTTGTAATTGGTACAAACAAAATTAAGTACTCTTTAAGGACTTTTAAAATGAAAAACATATCCGAACCATATGAAAGTTCTAATATTAAGACTAAGTGTTGTATACTCAACAATTTAACACTTAGTTTTATTTAAATTTCGCAAAGAAAAACCTGATATTAAATTAAGTAAATGAAAATTAAATCAAACGTTACATAATTTCCAGGGCGAGAGAAATCTTCGCAAGCACCGAGCAAAGTGTAAATTTACTTGAGAATAAATCAAATCTCAACGCTTCAATAATAGTTTACGAGCTACGAAATGTTTAAAATGTTTGTACTTAACGGTCCAAAAGAACTTATTTTTGTGTAATTGCGACGTTTTTCTGAAATATTTTTTTAGTTATCAAATAGCCATCATTTTTAAATGAATCAGCCCTTTCAATCAGTACTTACGTACCCCTATTATTAGTTTTGGTTTCGCAGGTGGGCTTCCCCTTTCTAGTCGCATATTTCAATCAGGATATTTTATATTGAATCAATATAAGCACTAATTTGATAAAGGGGTATTAGTGATGTTCTCCGTAACAATGGGGAAAGAAACAATGAAATAGAAGAAAGAATAAAAGGTTTAAGTCTTTCTGGAACCGAGGTGAAAACTAGAATTATTTTAGAGCATCAAAACTTAGGTATTCTGAAAGTATTTTTAATACTTTTTGCATCACGTAATCACATTTCAGTTGAGATGACAATTTAAAATATGTGATAATTGAATAGAAATAAAGGAAATTGTATAACGGTCCTCACATAAAATAATATGGAATTGTACATTGTGCGTAGTACAACCAGCTTACAGCACACATAGGTACTCGAGAGCTCCTTGTACAATCGGAGTGGGGGTTAAGCGACCTTCATTCCGCCTCCGCCCCCCTGAGTGGTGTGCTACCTATTGCCTCTGACACTTGGCCTGTTTTCATTGTAACAATCACCAGAGGTTACCACATGCATCTGTAACTTCATAAATCTTAAAAGTCGTTACAATACAAACTCTACCTAACATGTAATCGTACAATGGTATATCTACGTAAATGGACGTACAAAGCTCAACGATGCAAGTTCTCAAAACAATGAAATCTCGCTAATTAGAATACTACTCATACCGACCTAGAATGCATAATAGTTTTAGAGCAAGTATTTCCACGAAGAAGAGCTCAGTAAAGGTAAACTGCAATGTTGAATCAATTAAATGTTTATTACGACGTAATTTCAATACTACGTTGAATTTAGAGATAGAATATTACAGCAAAAGTACTTCAAAGCAATATAATTTTCCATCAACGTTAAAGGATATTATTCATTTGTGAATTCTCGGAAATATTTTAACTGGTCCGGGACCAAGTTCGCAAAAGAGCTTGTTCCGTAATTAAATAGACTCAATAAAAAAAATACTCAAAGTTTTAATTACTTTCTGTAAAGTTGTTGTTGTATGTTATGTACTTGTATCCCACAATGCCGCTCTTACAAGGATTATTCGAGTTATTCTGTCTTAGAACAATTTCTTAGCTGTTTACGAAAAGTTATAATTTGAGGGAAACGTGTTCGAACTGAGGATAACCTCGAACTTTTGCCGCTTCGAAATGATGAAAGTAGAAAAAGTCGGCTATACACGTGAAGTTCTATACTAATTAATTTGCAGTTGTTATTAAAACAGGATTACTTCCTTACGAAACACTTTAGATTTAAAGGGCTCTTTTCAAGATTCGTCAGTCCTTGTTCTGTGGTTGATGTCTGTCGAGGGTAATGTGGTATCATGGGCACTCCCACAGGCAGACATTCATTTACAAAATTTCATGACGTTTGTTCAATTAAATATACAATTAGCATCGCTTATTAAATATTTAATTATTAAGCCGGCGCAATGTTCCAGAAATTAATTACGAGAACGTATTTACTTATTTACAGATAAATAACAATTCTTGATTAAAAATTATGAGGTATTAGGTACTTACTGATTATGATAAAAGTATCTTACTGTTGATTAGGATGGATTAGTACAAAATATATCTCTGTATACCTAAGTACGAACATTGAAATTTTCAATGAGGTGGAGGCTAATCTGAGAAACTACTGTCCCATTATCGCCGGTTTTTCGAGGAAGGCACAGGAGAGGAGTTGAGCTAACGCGGATTGAACTTCGAGGTAGGTATAGTATCTTCAAAATGTTAGTACTTGGATACAACGACGTTTTATCAACAATATTGATTTGCAGATATGTTTATCCGTTCTCAATAAAGGGAATACAAGGACTAACGAATGAAAATATCGCCCCTCTTCATGCATCGGGGACTAATATAATAGTGATCGCTACCTAATTTGGACCCTATATTACAAGTAGAGCTATTATTAAGATAGTGTATGTACTACTCGACGCGTGTATAACTTGTACAAAGTTTACGCACGCAGACGTATGTAACCGGACCTTTGACAAAACTATTTACTTTGCAAAGCGTGTAAAGCGTGTACACCACCCGCGGCACCCGCGGCCACGCTCTCTATAGCGCTTTAGTAAACATTCGCTATGTCAGTGATTTGAATACGGTTAAATGTGCTTCAAAGGCTAATTGGAATCTGTATCGTAATGCCAACTCACAGATACACGTGTACCACGCATAACTAATACTAAATCATTGGCGGCACAGTCTAACTGTTAACCCTACAGCGCTGTGGCGGCCCTGTGGTTACACTTGTTAAACGGCACTGAATCACTAATATTCCCGTATAACATAATCCTTAATTCAAAGTACATATATTATATGGAACTTCATGGTATGCAATGTAATTATACTAAGTTTTCATTTTTTTAAATGTAATCACGTGTATTTGAACTTTTAATTACCGGTTCCTTTTTTAAAACTCTACTTTTTTATACGCTACCCTACTCTAATTACGTTCAGAATATTTTCCTTAATTTACGTCAAAATAAAACATTATAACAAATGTATAGATACCAGTCTCCGTCCGCAGATTCGGAATACAACACCATCATCCAACAACCCTATTTTGTCAAAGTCACATGGAAGCGGGGTCAAGGGGAATTCGCAATCAATATTTTAGGGTACGGTTCAAAGGTATGCCGGTGACAGCGACGTACATGATGACAGCATTAATTATTGTCAGGAGGTTGACACCTAGTTGATCCCTATAATAACTTACAAGTCAACACACACCTATAGAAATTGCGGTTGGCTGGCGACGTCATATTATCTACGTCGCAATAGCTGTGGTGTAATTGGTAATTGAACTTGAGAACCTTCACAAAATTGACAATTACACCAATTAGCACGTTAGTATTGAATGTCTATTTACATATAAGCAATATTATCTATTTAATAGCAATTTATCGCATGACAAGTTAAATTTTAATCGCTAATTTAGTGATTATAACGTCATTTGAGATACGCAAAAATAATTTAGGTACCTCATTGAAACTTCTTGACTTTGATAAGATACAGTGAAGAATTAATTGCACTATCTTATCATTTAAAAATGTTGCTTAAATTAATTCGTTAATATTATGAACAGTGACTAGTGGCTATGTAAATATATTGGATGAGGTCCAAATATTATAAAGATCTAGACGAAATAATTTTTGAGAGATTTTGATCGATCGGTCAAACACATTAGAAAAAATTATGCCATCCGATCGCACCCATGTGATTATGCCTCTTCTGCAAGAATAAATAATTAAAGAATGCACACCAATCTATGAAATGTGAATGATAAGGTGAAACACCAAAAGAAAATATAAAGGCGAAGCGCAAATACAAAAATTGTAATTCATAACGATATTGTCATTTCCTTTGACACGGGATAATTGCTGGGCTCCGGATTTAACGTACGTGTTATTTTCCTTGTAGGTTGCGAAAGTAATTTGTTTTCGTGGTATAATAACAAAGTATGGAATTATGTAACAGAAACACGATATAAGGTATTAAATTAATACTTTGAAGTTTGTACCTATTTGTATTCTCGACAGAGAATTAATTAACTTTCATCTGTTTGTTACAGAGTATTTAGATTTACAGACAGTTCAATGTGAAGTGAACAGACCGGAATGAAATTCGATGTTCATTCAGTTCGATATTAATTGCAATTCAATTTATTTAAATTTAATTAAACTTAAGATGGAGTGCAGCTTGATGCCCGCTAACGGAAACTAACGAGACCAATGTAACTGGGAAACCGCCAGTCCTTTGACGGGATCCTTACATGTCAGAGTTCATTCAATTATTGTAATGGTGATGGACATTCGATTAGATGTACCAGTATTAGTAAATTCTATTTAGTTAATGATCGTGTCAATGTTTGGTAGGAGACTGCTAAACCTCTCCATAGAGAACAGATATTTGGAAAACACTTTTGTCTTTTTGGGTACGAAAATTTTTAAAGTAAGCTTTTATTTGAATTCCGAAACAATAAAATAATAGTCCGCCATCTTTAAAGAACGCCATATTAAACCACAGGTGGGGATGCGTTTTGCCTAATTTGTTCTTGGTTTACAACTATTTTAAAATTGGTTAATTAATTTATCTAAATAAGATATTTTTGATAAGAAGATAAACTTTGTGTGTTTATATACATTAAATATATTATATAACATGCAATCTTTGTAGGTTAGTGATACAGATTAATTCACATTCAATTATCAACATTTAGACCTTGAAGTTTATTCAAAATGTGCATTCGCATTGTGAAAATATTTCGCGTTAGCTTGTAATTTTAATTTCTAGTTATTTACGTACGTTACGGACAATGTAATAATATATTAAATTGATTGAAATGCTAATGGCATATAAACATACCTACTACTTTATAAAATGCAATCGCAAAAAAAAATTCGTGGCAAAATTTATGTCATTTTTTGAACTTGCGCTTCTAATATTTTCATAATGTACCTATTTATTAAATTGTAGTCGCTACTCTGATTTCGTCGCGGACATTTATTTTAATTTAATTAGTTTTATAACTAACAGCTTCATTCCGTTGTTTAGCCGAATGATATTCAGACATGTACATGACGACCTCGATGGCAGAGTGGTCACCATGCCGGACTGCCATCCGTAAGGTTGCGGGTTCGACTCCCGTGCGGGGTGAATATTTGTGTGAACCACAATTATTTGTCTCGGTCTGGGTGTGTGTGTGAATGAGTGTGTGCGTAGTTTCTGATACCCTAGATACAAGCTTCGAGCTTAGTTAGTTAGGGGTCAGTTACTATAATGAGATGAAGTAGTAAATGATTATGTTATGTTATGTTATGTATTCCAAGGCTTAATATATAAACTTTATGCAAACAACTGGTCCAGTACAGGCTCAAATCTGTCTCGCCTGAACTGGACATTAAAATTCGTTTTATTTTCTGTTACAATTCAATTTAGTTGGAGTGCAACGAGGGAAGCCCTAGGGCGCCTAGGGGTCGCCCGTAATCCGCAAACATATTAATTAATGAACTTTACCATTGGCATTGTATAATGGCTGAATATCTTTGTGGTACAAACAGTAACATCGTCCTGTAAATACTCTAGGTTAAACAACCTAGAGTCAGCATACAGCCATCTTAATTTGAACCTTTTAGTAAACACTAAAAGGTTCAAATTAAGATGGCTGCGACATGTACAGTAATTTAAAATAGGTACTCATACTTATAGTTATACGTAAGTATTTTAAGTATCCAGTCCACATACTATAATAACTTACTTATACATTAAATTATAACTTATTCTGTCTTACACAAAACAAAATTAATGTTAATTTGTAACGTAATCACAATTGATATTATGTATTAAGTTTGTATTTAAGTTTCACAATTGATATTATTGTTAGTCTATAAGGTTTCTCATATTTATATAATTAATTAAATAATATACTTAGTTTTAATATTATAAGTGAAGAAATTGTTGAAGTGTCTAACTAAATAAATAAATATATATTTTAGATATAATTAGTTGTAATCAATAATAGATCTGACACTGAGTCATACACACGTATTTTGTGCCCTAACACACATCGTAGATATGTATTAAGACAAGAAATTGTAATGTCATATGTACTTACATGATAAGGCACGTTGATTACAGTAACTATGTCTTCTTCTGTGTACGGGTATGACGCCTCCGCGTCGAACTCGAAGTGGTCTACTCTTCTGTACCAAAGTTTGTCATCGTCTGTACCATTTAATACTCTGGTCTGGTACAACCTGAAACAATAAATCATAAATCTTTATTGCTTCATGTGTGACAGAAAAGATGACAAATAAATGGTATAGTACAACATGAACCCCGTCAGGGCACAGCAAACATAGTAAAATAGAATGGAAAGAACTTAAATATTAATATTAATGTGCATATAGGCTCCGAAACTACAGAACCGATTTCAAAAAGTCTTTCTTTAATGGAAAGCTAAATCAGCGAGTAACATAGGCTATATTTTATCCCTGTATTCCTACGGGAATAGGAATTACGCTAGTGAAACCGCGAGGCGCTGCTAGTTTTTAACTACACGTAAAGAATTATCAATAAATAAAAATAGAAATAGATATACAGGATAAATACATATGATAATTATATTATATTTAAGGTCGGGATTAAATAAGGATTAGCGCCAGTATTACCAGGGGACCTACCAAGATTGTGGCAGTCAATCTTGGACACTTAGATAGATTTATCAATTCGTAATTGTTATCAAAAGTTAAACACTTTCACTTGTATTATCGAATCCACTTTCTCAATACAATCAGTTGTACTTCAGATAAATCATACCATTGTTTAAGTTAAAACAATAACTTATATTGTTATGTAATTATATATTATAAGTACTTATATAAACATTAGGAAAAGTTTGTGATAAGTTCGGTGATTATGTTCTTTATTTCACAACTAGGTCCCTACGGGTCCGATATCTACGTGGATTTTTCCAAATAGTGGACTTTGCAGGCGACTTTTCCTGTTAATACGAAAAATAGTTATCTAATTCGTTACAGTCATTGTCAACTGGCGTGACCACAGGATTCATTTATGTAATACATAAGTAGATATAGATAGATATAATTGTGATAATCTGTATTAACACGATTAAGAGTCGGACTGTAATTTACATATAATTTAGTTATCCATATAAAATATCTTACTTTTTAATACAAACTTCTGTGTCCATCGCCTAAATAAAAACAAATAGCTATAGTCTGTTCATTTGGCCGTGAGACAAAATGTAAACAAAGAAATACTGGTTGTCAAACTTTTAGCTCTTTTAGGCGAAAAATATATAGTTTTTTTAGAGTTATAAATATGAAAGTAAAATAAGACTAAGTAGGCATCTTTGATAAGTCGTCTATTAATTTAGTTTAGTGTAAAAATCAATAAAAAGGTAATAAACAGGATGAGTTGAGTACAAGTAAAAACAATTCATGTTAGCACCTGAATTGTTTTACTACAAAATAAATAAACAACTATTTATTGGTGATCCTCAGAAGAAGAGCTCCAACATGGATTTTCCTTTTTTTCTTTTAGAAATCGGTAAACGGAGGCTCGTGAAATCGTTATATACAATATATTTTTTGTAGGGATACGAATCTTTGGCCAAGTCTCTTCTACGTATTTAAATATATTAATAACACCTTGGTGTATGTTTGGATCTCCGGCGAAGTAAAAGTGCAAGCGCTGTTTGAACCAGGTTCACTTATTTTCATCAAAATCAACGTTCAGATAACAGAAATTTAACGATAACTGAATATAAAACATAATACAATAATTACTTTAAACAAAGAATTATCAAAAATTTACAATATACTTTACTATATAATCGGGAAGAAAACACTCACGTCAACAAGTTGATCAAGAGTAAAAATGACGGGTACAATCCGGCTAAATACGAAAACTATTAATTTTACTTTCATTACTTAAAATGACTGTTCACCTTCATTTAGTAGTATTAAAATGTATCCATAGTTTGAGATTCACAGCATTTTTAGGTTTTAGTAATGTCAATTATCATCGTCATTACTATTACTACCTTAGATGAAGAATTGGTTTCGCTGTGTTTGGTAGGTATCGCCGACGTAGTCAAATGCGGCAACAAATACTACACGTACATACCCGGCGTATCCAAGCCAGTCACACTGCAAGCTGTCTGTGAGGCGTATGTTCCAAATGTTTTATTAAAATTTGAACATAATACGTAGTAAAATGTCAGTTTGCGTGGTGAAACTGTGTAAAAATAATACTTCAAGAAACAAATTTCGTGTAATCATCAAAAACAATATACAAAAAAGTAGCTTTCTATGTCCCTATGTCCTGATGTCCCTATGTATGCTTAGATCTTTATAACTACGCAACGGATTTTGGTGCGGTTTATTTTAATAGATAGAGTGATTCAGTGGGAAGGTCTTTAGCATATTTTATCCCCATATTCTTACGGGAACGAGAACTACGCGGGTGAAACCGCAGGGCACCGCTAGTCTATATATATATAAAAATGAAACCCGTTTGCCGTTATCACGTCATAACTTGCGAACGGCTAGACCGATTTGGCTTTTTCTTTTGTAGTTTTCTAAGACTCTGTAGAATGTTCTTACGCAAAAAAATTAAGAAAATATCTCAGTTAGATTTAAAAAAAATACATTTAATTCTGCATATTTTAAAAAACGCGCGTAACGTATGTCAATCATTTGATTCGGGCTGTTGTATATGCTTCGACAAAAAATCTCCGAGACGCATTATCGGTATTTCATTAAATTTCCAGGTATTTTATGGCCAAAGTGTCTTATTCCCTACCAATTGCTCAAAGGTAGTGATTTCGAGTTTCCAATATTGCTACGCTGTTGCAAGCGCCATGATCACGGATGAACTGAACTGTTCATCCGTGATCATAATAGTTACTCGCTGGCAGTGTGAACATGCGAGTAACTATTAATAATATATGTATCTCATCAGGTATCGCGGTATCTAACCAATCTTTCATCTATGGTTACTAAATAGTACTTATAAAACAAAGTCGCTGTCGCTGTCTGTCCGTCCCTATGTATGCTTAAATCTTTAAAACTACGCAACGGATTTTGAAGCGGTTTTTTTAATAGAGTGATACCAGAGGAAAGTTTATATGTATAATACATGCATGATATTGTAGAGAAACACCGATAAATCTAGGGATTTCTAATGTGATGTCGTAAAAAACACATTTTTTGCGCTTACATTGCAAAAGTATTTAATCTAAAAGACATTTGCCTTTTACATGATTTGATTTCAATAAGTATCTTAGAAGATATCTTAGTTTTAAAATAACATTACAGCAAAATTATGATTAAGGCCACAGATTACTAAATAGTTACTACGACAAGGCGACCCGGCTAGTGCACGGCGGCACAGAATAACTATTTTTTCACCTTCTACATAAATGAAGTCGCGTGTTAAAATAATGATTACACGCGAACGAAGTTGAGGGCTAAAGCTAGTATGTTATATATTCTATATTTCAAAGATTAATTAAATATCAAGTAGTCAGTAGGGAGTAGTCTATGTATTATTGATAAAACATGACATACAAAATAACCTTTTTCATGGTTTGTTTACATTTTGTCTCACCGCCAAATGAATACATTATAGTAGCCGTCATTAGGGCAGAACTTCACCCCTCGACAGGTAGGTGACCGCGACCCGCGGGGTAACTTTGATAGGTGAGTCAAATTTCGATTGAACATCCAAACCTGGGCTCGATTCTCTAAACTATTATGCTGTGATAATGCTACTCAAATGTATTTTAATAATAAAATTATGGCCTTTTGGTCATTTCTGTATTCTCTTAGTGACAACTAAGTACTCCGCTGACTCAATGGCTCCATAAAAATTAGATGGAAACAGTATTCTGACGTTTAATTGACAAAGTTTTATTTGAATTTTGATATACAACAAAGACCACTGAGACATCATAACCATGAATTAATTTTAGCAGAATACCAAATTTGTGACACTCTCGTTATGGTGCCTCAATATCAACATATTGTCTGATCAAATAATGTCAAATTGCGGACTCGGCCCCCTGACATAGTGTTTGACGGCCGCCCAGATACAGCCGGTCGATGGCAGTAAATGCCTGTAGCACTGAGTTAGATCGATAAAATGGGGACTCATGTTGTGCAGAGGATAGCCTTAGGCTGATATTACACCCTAAGGGTAAATTAAACAACTAATTAGTGTCAGGGCTGTAGCTAGAGTCGAATTTGAAACTGGGCAGCATTGGCACAGGGAGGGCAAAGAAAAAAAAAGGTCACACTGACATATGAACAAGATGGTTGAAATTCCTCCAGATTTGGATGTATTAGAGATCTACGTGTATGAGTAGAGTGAGAGAGAGGTAGGACATTGTGATTTGAAGGTAGGTTGTACATTTTAAGGTAGATCATTGACTCAGAATGCCCCCTCCCCCTGGCTACGGCCCTGATTAGTGTTATTTTAACTTCTTATTTTTGCAGCTGACCCCTGAAGATTTTTACAGATTTTATTTCAGTCACCGAGGGTGAAGGTATAACTTTTGATTTAATTCATTTTAATGTTTATTACTTCTAGTTAATAAGTTAGTTCAAGTTCTATTCCAATTATTAACACACAACTACAACTAAGTATAATTAAAAACAATCAATAATGTAACGAAGCGGTAATATGTTAATAATAAACGAATTATATAATTAATCTAGTTAAACTAATTCGACATTATTAGATACAAACGAACGAGAGTGGATTGAATGGTTCGGTCTCCGCCAACATCAAACAAACCCACAAGTCTTTGATTGGTTAGCAAATTGAACTACAGAATCTATCCACCTAAAGCCGAGCACTACTCCTGAAACACTGAAAGCTTATTTAAATAGATAACTAATTTTACAGTCTGTGTGTGTTCACAGAATGTCGGATATTCGGAGTATACTATTTAATTTCATCAGGTTACATCGGTTTGAGTTCGGCTCTGGCTGTCTTCGATGAAACGTTATGAAGTGGAATAGTTGACATTTGATGGCGAATTGAATCCGCAAAGTTGACTGGTGCCACCACAAAGGAACTAACTCGAACGGGATTCAAACAGAAAACTCTGCGGTACCAAGTCGATGAGTTAATTGTAAGTTGACCAGAACTGACAAAAGGTTTTTTGTGGAATGCATCCTTTGTTCGATTGGATTTAATCTAGTGAATTCGTATCAAAACTTCGTACGTAGGTACATCCGCGGACCAATTCGCCAATGGATTTCGTCCAACTTTCGGCCTTTGTAATTTTTTTGCTGGATGCGACCTAAATAAAAGCAACATGTGTACCTATAGACCGTGTTCGTATAGCTAGGTTTAAAGTTCAAAGCTCCTGCCAAAGCGTACACGTTATATTTAAAGCCTTTTCATACAGGTGTGACGTTGTGACGATTTTTCCTGCGCTATAAACTTTAAAAACTTTCAATATTTGACAAAACATAATAAGATATTGGATGAATAGCTGACAAGCACTTCACTAGAACTGTAGTACAGATATTTAATACGGACGGGATCACAACGTCCAGACTCCGCTAATTCGAAACTTTGTAAAGCGAGTAGGTGTGAAGTAATTCTACCATCTCTGTTTGATTTCGCCTCAATACCAAGATTAGCGCAAAACTTTATAACTGAATCCACAACATTCTCATGTATGTACAATTTCATATGACGCCTTAATTTAATTTACTTTTTAATTATACGTGCGCTGTATTGATGCATTAGGGTTCTGACTATGCTATCGATAATTGACACAACCCCTGCGATGCGTAGGCAGACAACCTAGGTCTATTTGCACGCATGTTGCACTTGTGTGTGTAACCATGACGGGTATTATGTTTAGATACATGTGTATTCAAATCCCTATTCATAATAAACATCAAAGAGCCCCGAAGTTCGTATTCGTTTTTGCACAAACGTTTGTCCCCAGTGAGGGGACCAAACAATATTTCAACAAAAGATGCACGGATTATTGATGGATGTTTTAATAAAACAGTTGTGTTTATAACCATATCAATCAGCACTATAGATATACTCCATGATCGTGTTTTGGTAGTAAACTCATCAGGGTCTTACTGTCTCCTCCCAATGGGGGAGTAAAATGATCATTTTAATTAGTGTTGCTTTGAGTGAATGTTTTGGCTTCGTTTCTTTTGAGCATGTTGTGACTACATCTAAATGGAAATGTACGCAAGCTCTACGTGCATTTCTGTTGGTAGTTCCAATAATCATATCAAAGTTTGTGTTATCATTAAAAACTTACTTGTATTTATAAGGTCCAACTTCAGCGACGATTGGAATTTCTCCTTGAAGAACTTGATCAGGATTTGTAATGTTGAACACAGTTACAGCGAAATCCAAAGGGAACGGTACTTCTTCGAACCTTTCAAACTGTATCGTATCACTGCGAAGTACAACTTCCTGGGAAAATATGGAAGAAAGTTTTCAAGTATGAATAGACTTCCGCCGGGTGAGCTCGAGATTTTATATTAGATTACTAGGATAATATCGCTCGTTTATGAAAAATATATTTATTTATTAGTACCATCCTCACTTCAGTTACATTTCAACATAAAGTACATACTTATAAGAACTAAATTCTCGTGATTTCTTACAAGTAACAAACGAATAGAACTATAGAGTAAGAACTTATATTTTGAAAAAAAATCTGAGTAAGCAAATAACTTAATAAAGTCACAAACTATCCATTTACAATCAATCTAAATGTTGTGAAAGGGTTCCAAATATAAGAAAAAACGGAACTAATTAAAATTGATATCCATATTTTATATTTTCCTATTTGAACTTTGACTCGGTTCAATGCCTATCTAGGTTAATTAAGTATGATAGAAAATGCAGGGAATTCACACTTATTTGAAAACTAATAAAACTTTATAGTTGATAATAATATTGGTCTTCTTAGAATGTTATTACTTACTTATAGAAAAGTTTACCAATTTTTATTTCTTTTTGCAATTATAGTTTTTTTTTATGTCTGTACCTATATTATCTAAGTATACTAAATATAATTTTGAATATTTGACGTTTTTTAACAGTCTTTTCAACTCAAATTAGAGAGTTGTTAAGACTCAGAGAAGCACAGGGAAAGCGAAGAAAGAAGAATAAAATATAAATAATCAAAAGTAAAACATAAATAATAAAACAATAAATATAAAAGGAAAACTATTGTCGTGGATGTCTATCTTTCTGTAACCACTTTGTGAATCTATTACCGATCCGGAACCTTCATCTGCCGAGAAGAATCAGCAATAAAGTATCGCTGGAATATTGTCATATTATTTTGTAATACGATTTAGGGTGTTTTGTAAAATGGAGTGAATGCATTGTTGACTGTTTATGCTGTCTATTCTATAGGAGTGAATGGAAAAGATATACCTAGTCTGTGGGTGTGGACGCCATGTGCCGTGAAGGGGTTGGGAAATGGGGAAATAATCATGAAGCCTGATAAACAATGTTATGCTAAACTCTAACCTTGTTTAATATGTACCGCGTATAAACCCGTCTACAAAACACCTTTTTATGGATACGATAAAATAAATTATCATACATTGAAATAGATTTAAATTGGAACCATTTTTCTTGTCATGGATTAATGTAATATGTATTTTGTAAAGAAACGTGTCACTTAGTAGGCAAGCTTGTTGCCTCGTTTTTATAAATTAGTCTATCTTGCTACAGTATAATAGACCAAATCTAATAAATTGTCAACCTGTCTGGACTACCGTCTTATTATACCCAATTACTGATTTATCTCAATAGAATAATTTGTTGTCGAGTTATTTGATACTGGAAATATCAATAGGTACCTAATGATAGGTAAGTGGACTGCCCTACTTGTAAAATAAGATCTCTCATTCGAAAAATATTCTTACATTTACACAAAGGGGTTGGTTCTTTAGAAATAAAATGGAAAATTTCCAACATTCTTATTACCTGGAAGTGGAATAAAGAAATAACAAGTTGTTTTTCTCAAAAGTCGAATTAATATGAAATACATTTAAATACAAAATTTGTTTTTCAGTCTGTGCCCAATACGGCGAAGGCTAAATGCTAAATTCGTAGGTACCTATTTCCTCTAAACTGAACAACACCGATCTAGTATGCGCATGTTTGAATGATTTGGTGATTTATTACGAAATTAAATAGATCAGTTGTTATTGAGTTCGCAGGTGCTCATGAATAACATTTTCTCCTTTATATTAACTTACTGATTGTATTACGGAGGTAAATTTAACAATAAAGCTTCTTGTATGAGACGTTAATCAAACTTCAAGTTACAAACTTGAACTATTGCCGCAGTGTTGGTAAACTTGCAGTCGCACAAAAACCACAAATAGTAGTTCGACACAAATAGACGAGGAACATGTTAGCAACTCGCAACATACATACCTCAACATGACAGTACTGTATTATAACTTATATGAGATATAAGGAATAGTTATACTTACATTAGCTATCATATTATCAACCAGAGTGGGAACTAAAGTAAAACTAATTATCGAACTGCCTATTACTAATATCACGCCCACGACTATAGTTGCTATACTACATGTTAGGGAGCACATTTTTTTCTAATATTATTTTTTATAATTAATTATAAATTCGCGGGAGACGTCGTTACCGATATGATTACGAACACAGTCTCGGCGTCAGTATCTTCTCAAGCAAATGTAATATCTCTGATAACATGAGGTTTATTAGGATTCAGCAATATTATCGTTTAGTCTTTTACTTACTTATAGAAACACTAGCTGTGCCTCGCGGTTTTACCCGCGTATTTCCTTTTTCTTAGCGGATGCCTAAGTAATTAAGTATATCATTCAGTCATCAGTCGTCAGAGTTACATGTTGATAGATCAATCAGTTCTTTATAAGTAACGTTCAGTCAATTTACATTCGTAGCTAAGTACATAACTAATCATCAAAAAGCGAACTATGAATTTCAATAAAGGATTGCAATTTCGGTACACCTGTTTGATGTACCTACCTAAATATTTGCGATTTTGTATCGGTAAAGATGTGTGTGATTCGTAGTCTTGGAGTGGTGTCCCAGATACACCTTTTTTTCCTAGATACAGTTAAGAATTTGATTAGGAGTTCCGATGAAGATGAAATGTTGAAGATATATTTCAAGTCATTAATAGGAATGCTTTTACCTTGCATGTTTTCAATCCAACTAAACTAAGTACCTACCTACTTAAAGCTAATGAGTAATACAAAAAACAAATATTTTCTCTTTATAATATTAGTTACTAGTAGTGGCCTGCGGTTTCACCCGCGTAGTTCCCACTCCCTTGAATATTCAGGGATAAAATTATGCTAAAAACCTTCCTCTTGAATCACTCTATTCATTAAAACAAACCGCATCAAAATCCGTTGCGTAGTTTTAAAGATCTAAGCATACATAGGGACAGAGAAAGCGACTTTGTTCTATACTATGTAGTGATGAATAAAAATAGGGATAGGTACCTATACTAACTAGATAAGTACTTACACCTACGTATGTTACATAAAGAGTGTTAATATCGTTGCGAGCGAAGGCCGTATGCATCGCGTAAGCTTGCGAGTGACATGCATAGAGGGATGTATACGGATGTACCTATTAAATTATTACAGCAATATGTAATATATCTCACGGTTTCACGCAAGTTGCTCAGCATATGGTATGAAAAGTTTTGTAAAATTGGATAAGTTCCTGAGATTAGAATGTTCAATCAAATAAGTAAACAAACTCTGGCTCTTTATAAAATGTACCTATTTCTACTAAATTAACAGTAGATCATCATTATAGCTCATAAAGGTAGGTATGTTCCCACCTATGTAGGGGATGTGCCTACCCTGAATTAGAGTGATTAGGCCTTAGTCAACCACGTAGGCCTAGTACGGGCTGGTCGACTTCACACAGAACCTTAGAATTTCTTCGCAAGTGCAAGGTTTACTCACGATGTTTTCCTTCAGCGTCAGAGCGCCGAATAAACGTACATATTAATTCAAAAACTGACAACTCAATGGTATGTGGCGGGGTTCGAACCAGGCACCTTCCGATCGGAAGTCAAAAACCTTAACCCCAACGCCACCGACGGTCCTGCTCCCGAAAATAACAGTGGATAAGTACCTATTATTTAACAGTGGATACCTACCTATTATCTAACGCGTACCAATAAAACAAAACAAAATCACTTGTGTTAATGCAATGATAATTTGACAGAATTTATTTATTTCCTCGAGTGTCGTAATTGATGTGTTTTGTCTGCTAGTTCCCAGTTGATAAATCGTTCCAATTTGCATTCCTAAGATTGATACTGACATGTGACATTGACAACCGGGTATCATGAATATAGAGCGGGATTGATTACATTAACTACACCTGTGTACCGCGGTTTCGCTCGTAGTAATTACTACTTCTACGTTCCTATTGGTCGTAGCTTGATGCCTATGTCCTAAATATTTCTCGGGACATCTAATCAGTTAAAGATTTTTTCAATTCAAATCTCCCGAATCAGCCTAACCTAACTCCTGAGATTGCAGCGTCAATCAAACACAAATTTTATTTTCAATATATACGTAGGTACGGAACCCACAACTTGTACAATAATATAATTTTCTTTTACTTATTAAGACCACCTCGAGTAGTTATCTGAGATTATATTAATACTTCTTATCAACTCAATGACAAGAGAAGCATCGATCAATGTTTTTAATTTATTGATAATTAAATATTTTTACAATTTCATGATAGTGAGCTATAATTACAAAATACAACTTGGATTAAATAAATAACTGAAAGATAATTTAAGTACTTACCTACATATAGATATTTTATATTAAACTAGCTGTCACCTGTAAATTACTCATTTTAAAATATGTAGGTACTTAACGTGCGAAAGTAACGATGATAAAGTCCGATGGAATGCATTATGAATATTACTGGATTACAAAAAGTACCTAAGTAGGTTCTACATTTAACTACTCATTTAGCTCAATTTTATCTTTTGTCTTCATGATCTAAGCTGAATAATAAATGTAAGTACCTATAGTACTTACTTATTAATTACTTACAAAATAAGTACTTAACAAATGGCAGATTGGTCAGAGTATTGTTTTAGGCAGGGATTTTAATAAAACGAAGAATCAGTTAAGTATATTTATTATATTATCTTATAATCTACTTGAAAGTTATACGTCGTCGTCACGTCTGGTTCCTACCAAGATACAACAAGATGGCGGCGGTATTACTTTACCAGTCATAGCAAATATCATTATTTGCAATATTGGTAAATTAAATCAACACCTCAAAAATTAACTCTTTTACAATCAAAAATTTTCTAACCAGAAATATACCTTCCAAGTACTTAGGTCTGGGAAAATACACAATAATGATCCAACATTTGTTGCTTGGATAAGGGAAACCCAATAAAACCTTATCAGATCATTCCACACATGTACATTATTACTTATATTTAAATTAACAAATCACAATAGCAAATTAAACAATATTCAAAGATTATTGTAAGACCATATTCCGCCTCATTTGATGGAACGTAACCGCAGGCAACAGCTTGGTCAATGCTAGTTTATTTATTTAGGACATAAGTGATAATTACATTTTCGCTTACAATAAACAACTAAATCTAAAAAAAAGTAAATGCATTTTCGATTATATGCCACAGCATGCACAAAAATATAAGACGGGAAATAAAAATTTAAAAATACAGTGTTTTATCAAAATCTAAATAAAAAACGAACACTAACAAAAGGCATTAAAATTGAGAAACAGTGAATTAAAAAGTTAAGTACAAATTAAAAAACAACCAGTAAATAAAAATTGAAAATTAAAAACAATCAATTAAAATTAAAAAAAAAATGATAGTTGATGACCTGGTGGGAATGTAATTTAGCTTTATTTCATTTTTCTCTATTTGTTCTCTGGAAAAATGGTATTTAATATCAATATGTTTTGTCGGTTTATGATTGGTCGGAATATTTGCTATAAGTACATAGATATACAACACCCGTTATTGTCCTCATATAACAATTGGAGTAGAAATATCAACATTAATGTTTAATGCAAAGAACGCATTTCTTACAGCTTCATATAAGGCCATACTTAGCTTCTTTGAAAGAGGTTGCCACTGATAGTTGCTTCTTTGTACTCCAGGTAATTGAGCAACGCTCAAACAATTTAAATTATATAACCTGTTGTACTTTTTCAGTACTTAATTTTTATCATTGCCTCCCTAATCAGAATCTACATACCCAGTTAGAATATTATTATACTCACAACTTTTGTAACATAATTTTAAATCAGTTGAGCCGTTAAAATATCTATGCACTCTTTTTAACCCCTGACGCAAAAAGAGGGGTGTTATAAGTTTGAAATGTCTGTGTGTGTATATATGTGTGTGTGTATCTGTCTGTCTGTGGCATCTTAGCTCCCGAACGGATGATCCGATTTCAATTGACTTACGTGCGAGTGTTCTTAGACATGTTTGATGAAAATCAGTTAACCCGTTTGAAAGTTATGGAGGTTTGAAAGTAATTGTGTTGGGGGTTTTTTTTAATTTCTAATTTTAAGACACTGCCACAATTCTTTATTATTTTTATTTGAATATCTGCTCAGTATATTAACACTAGCGCTCCAGTCAGGTCGAGTAGGTACATAACATTACATACATGAGATAACCTATTACATTACGACATGGAACATTGTAACTTATGTCTGAATTTAGCGCTTCATAATTGAATTTACTTTCTAAAGGAGTATTATGTTTACAATCCTGCATGGAGAATTTAGTTAGAATTGTTTTAATATAAGCACTTTGATCTAACATTATCATATTTTTTTATTTATTTAATAAGTTTCATATAACATTAACAAAATTAAATAACACTTCGAATCTTATACAGTGTGCAATTCTTTTAAAGGTGCAATCAGCATTCATTAATTCAAACTTACAGCTAATTATAAGTACTTACTTAAATTAAATACTTACTTAAGTAATATTAAAATTTATAGAAAATAAAAAAACGTACTTATAAAAGAATAAAATTACAATATACTTAATTACAACGAGTGATTTTGATTCCAAGAAACAATTTGATTTCTTGTAAATCAGTCATTTTAAATTGACTCATTAAATACATTTTTAAATTGTGTATTGTAATTTCATTAGCACTTACTACGAGTATAAGTAACTAAATCATTGACATAAAGTACCACATATAAGTATATATTTTTCTGTATATCATTCATATTTAGTACATAAATACACCTATCAACTGATGAATTCTGAAACCTCTCTCTCTGAGCAACCGCTCATAAACTTCAAACCAGCATCTAGCTGCCTGCTTTAGCCCATATAATGCATTATTTAATTTACAAACATAATTATTTTTGCAATACACACCTTTCATATATATTTATTCTTTTAGTTCCCCTTTAAGAAATGCAGTTTTAACATCCATGTGGTGTACTAGTAAATTATATTGATTAGCAAAAGCTATAATAAATCTAAAACTATCTATTCTTGCAACAGGTGCAAAGGTCTCATTGTAGTCCGTGGGATATTCTTGGCTAAAACCCCTAGTAACAGCCTATACACCATTCATTTGGCCGTGAGACAAAGTGTAAACAAAGAAAAAGTGGTTGTCAAACTTTTTTAGCTGATTAGGGCGAAAAATATATTGTGTGTTTAAGAGTTATAAATATGAAAGTAAAATAAGACTAAGTAGGCATACATCGTAACGGTTTTCCGAATTCATCATTTTTTATACTAAATATCCATTTGCAATCAACAATATTTTTATTTTCTGGCCGTGGTACTAAAGTCTATGTTTTATTTAATAATAAAGAATTTAATTCGTCATTAATTGCACATTCCACTGAGCTCTATCGTCACGTGTTTTGATCTCTTCAAATTAATTTGGTACTTTACATAAAATTGATTGTACACACATAGGTAATCATCAATTTAAAGTATCTTTATAAGAAATAGGGGGTCGACCTTTCAGCCTATCGCTCCTACGAGGTTCAACTATACTGTTTGTGTCTTTAGTATCTAAGACCACTAAAGGATCATCACAACATGTATTTGATTGCTCAAATTCGATTATATCATGGTTAGGTTTGTGAATTTTACGAGGAACCTCATAATCATCAGTTTTAAAGGTATCTGATTTACATCTGTCAGTATTTTGAGGCTTCATTGACTTTATTTCAGAAATTTTACCAATGTTTTCACTATCATGAGAATTTCCGTCATTTTCTTCAGGACAAAGCAAAGGCCTGGATTGAAAAAAATTTTCCTCATCTACAATGACATCTCGCACAGTAATAAACTTTTTACATTTGGGATTCCAAACTTTATATCCGTTTGGTTCATATCCCACGAGAATACCTTTCCATGACTTAGATTCGAATTTTGTTTTAAAAGTTTTATCATGCACATAAACTGTTGAACCAAATACTTTTAAATATTTTATTTGTGGTTTTTTATTATGCCACATTTCAAATGGTGTTTTGGGTGATTTTAAAGCGTTAGTTGGAGTTAAATTAATCAGGTATACAGCAGTCAAAACAGCTTCACCCCAAAATAATTTTGAAATTTTTGCACCATTTAGCATACAACGAGCTCTTTCAGTAATACTTCTTACCGTTCGCTCCGAAACACCATTTAACTGTGGCATTCTTGGAACAGTTAAATGATAAGTAATTCCCTTTTCAACACAATATTTTTTCATGTCGGTAGATAAATATTCTCCACCGTTATCACAATACAAATAAACTAATTTTAAATTAAACCTCGCCTCGCTTTTTGCCAAAAAATCTTTAAAGGCAGAGAACACGTCTGATTTATGTGTTAATAAATACACAACACAGTACTGAGTGTACTGATCAACAAACAAAACAAAATAACGTTTGTTATTAATTGTTGATGGAGCGATAGGACCACATACATCGGCATGTACAATATATAATGGTCGTTCAATAGAATTTTTATCTTTACTCTGACTGAATGGAAGCCTATTCTGTTTCCCATATATACACGATTCGCATAAGTTATCATTTGGTATCACTTTGGCAATGTGATTTATGTCAGCAATCATTTCATTATTTTTTAATTCTAAAAAATTACTTTTACTAATGTGCCCTAAGCGCTGATGCCATAATTCATAATTATTTGTAGTAACATTGTGCATTTGGGTATCAGAGCAGCTGACATTCATAGATACTTTAAAATATAAAGTAATTAAATTGTTAATTGATATACCTCTCATTATTGTTTTACCATCTTTACTTATTCGGGTACCTCGGTGATCAAAGATGATTGTCATCTCATTCCGCTGCAGCTTCGAAATAGATAACAAATTGTAGGGCGCCTCGGGGCAGTAAAGAACATCCCCAAGAGTCCCTTGAACACCCATATTGCTAGTGACATGTAGGGTACCTTTTTTACTAGCTGAAATAAATTCACCGTGTTTAGCAATTGAAATTTTTATCGGTATAGGCAAAATAATAAAATCACTAAATAAATCTTCCCTGTTGATAATATGATCAGATGCCCCGGAATCTAACAAAAATGTAATCGTCTTTTCGGCTGCATCATACTCATATTCCCCGGTCATAAAAGCAAAACCTGAAAAGTCAGACGATGACGTGGACGGCTGATATATATCAACTGCCTGTACTGTTCTCGGCCTATCCGTTGATTTTTGTTGATTCATTCGCTTGAAATAGTAACAATCATTTTTCATATGTCCTTTCCGGCCACAATGATGACATTTTACAAAATATGGTTTCTTCTTTGCTTTCTGATTATAGTTACTTGGTGTATGGTTTTCATATTTTCTTTTCCTAGACTTATTTTCAATAGTTGCTTTCAGCACTTTAACACTCGTATCATTCGATTCATTTGTCAATTTGATCTCATGGTCTAGAAGTCTTGTTTTCACAAAAGCTAAAGTCAAAATATCTTCCGACAAAGTATCGATCGCAGTTATAACGCCATCATACGCTGAGGGTAGTGTTAAAAGCA
The DNA here is from genome assembly GCA_958496195.1 of Timandra comae. Lineage (NCBI taxonomy): Eukaryota > Metazoa > Arthropoda > Insecta > Lepidoptera > Geometridae > Timandra > Timandra comae. The sequence goes on along the minus strand of OY292353.1, from coordinate 7,896,096 downwards.
AATGGGCAACTTTGTCCGTTTCTTCTAGCTTAGCACCAGCCGCAAGTAATTCCGTAATTAAATCATCGAAAACAGCAAAATGTCTAATCAATGTAACATCACCTTGTAATTTGAGGCCTAATATTTTTTTTCTTAACGCCAATTGGGGAGCAACACTCTTACGTTCATATAATGCATCTAAACTATGTAAAATATCCTTCGCCGTACTGTCAGCTTTTGCAAAACCAAGGGAAGAATCGGATAAGTATTCGACGATTATACTTTTTGCAATCCGGTTACTTTTGTCCCACGTACTATCTCGTAGAATTGCATCACTTTCAATCACTTTTAACACGTTCATTTCGCTCAACAAGGCTCGTATTCTAAATTTCCAAATACTATATTTCTCGCCGTCGAACGGTTTTATATTACGTTTTATTTTTGAATCCATTATTTTGAATCCATTATTTTTATATCACGCGGCAATAACGATTATTATTGATTTCAAAAAGATTTTAAACTTGTTAATTTCGCGCACACTGGGAGATACAAAATGGAATGAAAGAATAAACAGAGGCAGAGCGAAGTAAACAACAAGATGGCGGGCGGTATTACTAATAGTCATAATGGACCAAGTGCCCGTGAGTGCCTGACCTTCGTAATTTAATAAAACCTGAAAGTTTTTCTATGTGTGTCCCTAGTACAGGTAAGAATGATCCCCACCCATGAAGCTGAGGCAGCGGTGGCTTTGGCAGGTAACAGGTAAAGGTGTAAGTATAAAATTCCATCTCAAATTTGTCATAAAACTGTATTTTTTTATATTTGAAGCAAAATAATATCAAAATTCAAAGTAGTATAACGAAGGTCAGGCATGCACGGGCTCTTACTCCATAACAAAGATATTTTTTTGCAAAATATATCTACACAGTGCTGGACTACGAAACAAAGTGTTGCGGATTTGATTCTCGCAGGAATAGGGTAGGCACCTACGTACCTAATATACTGATTTTATCTACTATAGGTAACTATCATCTTTATGTACTTATTTGTGAAGTAAGTCAGTACAAATAAGTATCATTACAAAGTGTAAGAGTGTGATGGTGTGTATGAATGACTGCGAGTAGTAAATATTACCGCGTGGTTACAGTACATTAATATGATAAACCTAATTTGTGATCATTTAATTTTGCTGTAAGACGGATAGGGAAAATTTAAAATGTATGGGGCAGATCTTTGCCCAGCAGGACGATATGGGTTGGCAAAAAAAGACGGAATTGATAGATTAATGTGATAATAGGTATAACGTTGAAATATTAAAACGTAACACCTATTGCATACAGAAGTACATTTCATACCACAATATTACCCAACCCAACTTCATACCTAATTGATTTTAATGACTCCATTAGACCTAATTGATTGCCCGATTGTGATGTTACTAGGTACTTATAAGCTCCTCTCATCATTTTGATATTACGAAATGTTTTACCTACAAACCTAGTAGATGATTTGAATATTAAAGTATAATGTTAAAGAAAAATCTCTGTTTTGTATAAATACTATTTAAATAACTGAATAGATTTTGATGAAAGCTATAGGTAGATGTAGGGAAATATACTAACTGAAACAATGAACATTAAAAGTTAGAATACATTTATCTCCGCATGAAACAGCGGAAATAGCCTCGCAGTGATTTCTGGGTTGCGAATTCGCTACATGTCGGCTCGTAGCTTTGTTTTGTCCATAAATTATAACTTTATCTACCAAGGTAGGTATTGCAGCTGAACATCAATGGATTTGGCATCAGTATTTCCCCACCCACATCTAAAAAGAGTTCTCAAATTATTATGATTAACGGGATATTTACCATGTAAGTATATTATTTATTTCGAGTTCCGATATTTCATAAATAAATAATATAAGTACAATATGTTAAATATCCCGTTAATCATAATAATTTGAGTGCTAATAACCATGATAACCATCAAAACTATACTAAAATGAGTTGTTTATTCCAAATACAACATATACCCATTATTCTATTAGGTACTTGAAGAGATATGTAGATAATATTAAAGAATAAAGTTTACTCATTTTTAAGTATAACGTTTAGGTATAAGTTCTTCATATCATATACCCTAGTTCTAGCTGGTTTTAGGGTAAGTATAAGTCTATGATTTTTATAACAAAAATGATACTGAAACTGGATACAAAGTTTGAATCATTTGGGAAGGATTCTACATTTTATCAAATACGGTCAGAGTCCAGGGCCAATCCCATATGAAATTAGTTGCGGACCGCCATCCCTAGTGTAATTCAAATTGCGAGTAGGTAAATCTAGAGTGCACATTAGTATTATCACCTGGATACTTAGAGATTATCCGTATTAGTTATCATGTGCAATCATGTGTAGGCAACGTTATATCTATCTTTGCTTTATCGTGGATAAATAAAGCATAGTTTTGATGTTATCGACCCGCTAAATTCCACTAAAACTAGATTGGGTTGTAAATAAAAAACGACATAATTTTTAGTTGCTTTATTTAAGGTACTAATAAATTTGGTAATTGACAGAAAAACAAACCTACAGCGATTTCGAGATAATCTATATTCTGCAAAAGATAAATAATCTAAATACTTACACATGATCAGTCACAGAAATAATTATTATACATTATCCGTGCTTCAATAAGTTTTGATTGTACGAACTGAGTTGGTAATTACTTTTACGTAGTCAATATAATTAAAAAGTTTTATTACTTATCTAGTATGAAACAGGCATACGGTAAAGTTCTGTCATGAAAAAGTTTACGTAAAAAATGTAATCTAGTTAAATAAACAAGGTAAAACCAGTTCGTACAATTAAATTAAGACCAAACTAAACTGTTAGTACAAGACTGAGATCATTACGTAATAGCTTCCAATAACTTATGTTTAAAAAAACCCTTAATATTACAAACCTATAGATAAGATTTGAATGAGATTGGTCGTTCTAATTAACAGTGAGAAGTGGACGTTTCGGAATTACAATTTGTTAGGACGGTCATAAAGACGTAGAATACGTACGTCAATAGCTGGAATATTGTTCACGATATTATTCCACAAGGAGAATAATCAATTATCAGAAAGTAAATTTAAATTACCAATGTAAATGTTTCACTACCAATCTCAATCAAACAATACAATAATGATTACATAAAATTCGTTCGAAAACTAATTTTTATATTTTGTGAATATTACTAAAATAAATGTAACGTATTAGATAAATTCGGCTTTTATGATTGTCAATAAGTACATAAAGACAAAACGAACTTAAACATAAAAGCTTGTTTTTGTTTTTTTTTACCTAGACCGAGATAAACATTTTTTGTTCACGGGAATCGACACCGCAATTACGGATGGCAGTCCGGCATGGTGACCTCTGCCATCGAGGTCGAACTAAAACATGAAAGCTTGGTAATTAAAAGGAACTTTAAAAAACATATGGATGATTATAATATAATATTCCTATTAAGTTCGTTATATTATCTTTATGTACTTATTGACAATTAATTAATACGAATATTTACGTAGATATTACTTTAGTGCGATCGTTATTAAAACTTTTCTGTATGATTTACGGGTAGACAGAGTTAAATGAATAGCCACAAGTCTGAGACTATTTAAACCGCGATTTTACTACCAACACTTGTAGGCTTTTGATTTAAAAACTTGTTAATTAAAAGAACTAAAAGGCGGATAAGTTTCCGAGTTAAAAACGCAATAAGGATTCATAAAATGTACAAATAAACTTAGAATGGGAATATCTTGATAAAACGACAATTTTTATACTACACAGAATAACATACGACAGGTAACACTACACTTATTATAACTAACAATTATACACCATAAGACTAAAATTGAATCAGAAAACACGCATTATGTATGAACAAGAATATAGAGATAAAAAATAGTACAAGTAAATGCTAACCGCAAGGGGGAACTTTTTACACGTAAATTATTAATCTCTTCGTTAGGTATTTGTGAGTTATGTCGAGAATCGATCATAAACAATAAAACTACTTAATTTTAAAACACGAACGATTATGTCACAACTGTTACAAACAGTCGGACAACGTCATCAGGTTGCCGTAATACTAAAAAACAAATCATTTAATTATAAGTACTTAATTTAACACCCCTTGCGGTTAATGTAAAATATAATTAAGACTAACATCGAAACACAATACCATTCAAAACACTACTACACACTGTAACCTACTTCTTTATTATTCAGCTCAATCTGAATCTATTGAAGAACAATCTAATGAAATGTTTACTGTTGCAACAAAAAAGTACCAACATTTCCGAACTAATAGGTATAAAAAAGAATAAGTACTTATTATGTCTTAGCTTATTATATTTAAATGTATATCGAAACGATAGATGATTATAATTGATTAAAATAATTAAATAAGTCCAGGTATTCACCGCGTGCACACAATTTTCACAGTCATAAAAATCTGTTTACATATGCGTCGTTTATTAGAGCACAAAATTTTATTATTTTATTTTCTTTGGTTGGTCTAATATTTGAAATTTACTTGATTCAAAATAATTTATACAAACGCTAAAAAAGGATACACATTTCTTATTATAGGCAGATGACCGTGAAAAATTGGATGTAACGTTAACTCTATTTTCGCAATATAAAATTTTAATAATGATATTATGTCAAGCAGTTATTTATAATATGATGAACATTAAGACAACAATATATGATTAAATACATTTACAATGATTATGAGCTATTAATTAAAGAAGCATCCGACACTGACTATATTATAATTATCATCTAACATGAATAGTTTATACGCCGATCTCATTGTTGGATCTATCCGGATTGAGGAGGGCAATGCTGCGATCAGAGAGAGGGGTCGCGGACTGTGTCAGTGTGTCGTATTGATTGCCAAGGTCACCGGGAGACGCGCGACTCGGCGACGTGCGGACAGCCGTACACACGCGAGACGGCGAGATACACTACCACTGGCACTATTTTCTTTTTTTTTGACGAGGGGGAATGCATTTAGGTATGTGGGACTCACCCGCCACCAAGATGGAGTGGTGACGGTCCTACCCACTAAAACCCCCCGGTGCATGTCAGCACAGCACATATGTATCGCGGCGACGGGAACTGCGTCCGTCTTCAGGGCCGCGATTGTGCAAACCCAGTGAATGGGTCTCATCTCGGGTGTGGTGTACCCTGGGGGCGAAGGTGTTTGTCACCCCCGATTCTGCGAGTAGCGCGCAGAAACACGCGCTACTCTGCTGCGTAGTGTCTTCTACTACGTCGCAGTGGTGACACCCCGTCGTAGCTTCCCTTCTGGCCACGTGACACAGATACCTGCCGAAGCAGCCGTGCCCCGACAGAATCTGCTGTCATTCGGAAAGTTAGCACACCTCGGTCTCTCTTCATCCAGTTATCCAAAACAGGATGAGCGGCCACCGTCCCTAGCCCAACCCGCCGCGCCCACAGCATGCGTCGCATACCGCCCTCACCTTCCACGATACCCCTCCAAAGATGTCATTGCAGCTCTATAATCCCTCGATAATCCCTACACCTCAGATCACTTAGCTACAAATGTCGCCAGGTGATCTGTTATCTATCCGGATAAACCGCTTAATGAAAACGGCTCCAAATAGACATTTACAACAAAATTACATTAAACATTCAAAATACATTTAAACGATTATTAAACTGTTTTATAGGATATATTGTGCAGTTAACATGTTTTATAGTTAATTAAGCTAGTTTTGGGAATCAAAGTATTGACAAATCAACTGCGAAACGAGTGATCTACGTGCGACTAGATCATAAGTAGATCGCGGAGTGAAATAGGAAGTGCGCGAACGCAACAAAAGAAGACCAATGATTAGGTTCGTGATAGTAGCCGATACGCTGAATGTAAAGGGTTAGTAATAAAGTAAATGATTGTTCTATGGCAGTAGCAAATCTTTGGACAGTTATTTTCTAGCTGTGTGAGGTATACACAGATACTTATAAAAAATTAGAAATATTTCTCTAAATGTTAGAAAACATTTAAACCAGAACTTTTCCTGGGATAGAAGTTAAAGATATTTTTTATTGATGTAGATAAGACTAGTTTAGATTGTACTACCGAGGATCGTTACAAAGTTGACATCATGTCAATTTACTAGAATACAAAATATGCATTACACTGTTCCCATTTATTCCTAAAATATTATAAATTCGAAGTTTGTTTCCATTTCACGACTAAGCAAATAAAACCATGAATTATTCCACATCACATTACAAAGTAGAATGTTAAATAATGCAAGTTAACATGGCGCACCTACTTTTGTTATGATCGTGTTTTGTATTCTCTACTTTCTGAATGTATGGTTAACTCCCAACGGCCACCACTAAATCCACCCCCAGTGGTGGCCGTTGGCATTAATATATTAATTTTAGTGCCAACGGCTACTACTGGATCACAGTCACATCGAGTTGGAAGGTAGGTGGGCACCCCGTAATATATACAGTATATATTTCCCTTCGGTGGGGACAAAATTACATTATAGTGATAATGATAGTGTGTTTTATTTGTTGAAATAAAGTTATTTTTGTCAAATTGTTTTTTGATGTAGTATATTTTGACGTATAAATAAAAATTACGGCTATTTTAAGTAAAAGTAATAGGAGAACATTAGAACAAACTCAGTGTTGGTTGTCATCTAATATTGGCAGCGTACGGCATATATGTACTGTTCATAACGGGGAGCCCACCTACCTTCGAGCTCGATCGGTGTGACTGTGATCTAGTGGTGGCCGTTGGCACTAAAATTATTGATGTCAGTGCCAACGGCCACCACTGGTGGCGTATTTAGTGGTGGCCGTTGGGAGTAAACCGAATGTATAACCTGGTAGCGTGATCGGGGTAGCACTGGACCACCTTTGCAGAATGTTTATTATTAGTTTAACTACTTTGTGTTGATTGTTCTCAAGTATTTTTGCAGTTGCCTATTGCAACTAGGAAACTAGGGGCAAAAGTGGGGTACGGTATGGTTCTATTCAAAGATTGAACTAGTTGAAAGGCTCTAAATTAAGGAGCAGTAGGTGCGACCCTTGGGGAAATAAGTCTGCCCGAATGCTGCTAGAGAGAGAAGCTCCATTTTTTAACATTCCACCTCGTCCTGCCATAGATATAACTTCGTGGTCCCCCACCAAGTTATACCTACGGCAGGCCCTGCCCCGCCATTAATACAACTTGTTCAATCAAGTTGTACCAATCGTGGGACAGGGTAGGGCGGAATGTGGAATAATTCGAAACTGTCTTGATAAAATTTGTTTTGGTATTATTTCGAGTTAAACGCGAGAAAACCGTCGGCGTCAGTAAAACGGGACCTAGTAGCCAGTCGTGTACATTAAGTTATATGTGTATAATAGACATGTAATATGCAACAATTTCATTCAGCATTACGAGAAGAATTACAATTTTATATAAAACATTAAATATTATTAATAACACATACATATTTTGACATCGAATACAATATTTAGATACTGACATAAACACTGGGGGTGTGTCCGGCGTGCGGGAGCGCGGGCGCGGGCGCCGGGCGGACCGCGCGCGGGCGGACCGTACCCACAGAGGGATGTAAGGTATGAGTACGATGCTCACTCGCCTCGCGACACTGCCCTCCGCCGGACTCATCCCACCAAACTAATCTTACACAAACATTCAATAAAATAATTACTATTTGCATCAATACAATCTACTGGAATTCAGTCGATTTATCAGCAAATATCTATCTGAAAACTAACGTGCAGAAATTATGTAAGTGAATATATACGAACACAATTTCGTTCTGATAATTTTCAGACTTTTATGTACGTATACGCAAACTTACTCGCGGATATCCCCTAGGACAGACTAAACGTCACACAGTTCAAAACATTCCAATTAACATACATTTAGACAAATCTTTCCAAGTTTTTTTTTAGATTTTTTTTTAATTTTTTTATTCCCATTCATACAATTACATTCAGTCTTATCCAACGAAATTGCTACACGCAACGTACTCGATTAGCGTTAGCTATGTCTTGTCAATGTCAATCCTGCAATGAGCAACACAGTGCAGGCCGCTATCATACCACAGTCCCATAAAGGGGCCTGCACCACGCCTCCACCCGTTCTTCGTCATCATCCTTCAGTTGATTGCTTATCACAGGACGAATGTCGCATATTATTCGTACAATGGTCGCCATTGCCGACTCTAGGTCTTAGTTTAGGTTTCCTTCAGCGAGAGTTCACAGTGGCTGAAGGGCCGTCACTTTAATGGAGTACACCTCGATGTTCACATAGTTTCACGATAAAACAAAAGCACTAGCAAAATTCCGTCTTCAGTCAATTTTTGGTCTGTTTCAAATCTAAATGGTTAATATTATGTTCTATTTTTATACATGTCACCTCATAGGCATTTATATTTTGTTTTCTAATGTGGGATCATTGATATCGCGAACTTGTCTTAAAATAAATTTATACAAAATATTCTAGGTTCCCACGAGTCGATATATGATATTACTAAAATACTTATATTAAAAGTGCCTATAACGTACTTACATATTATTGTAAAACTACTCTAAAGTGTTTCCTTACAAAAAATACATTGCATTGATTCACTTCAGTCTTAGTTTTATAATAATTATGGAGTATAATGGGATTGATGTATTATTTACAATGCGATAGATGAGGCGATGGTGATATAACACAATATACGTAATCCTACTAACCTAACCTTCCAAGCCGCTAGCGGCCGTCCCGTCCCGGGCCGTCCCACACAAACTCCACAATCCGATTGAACACTTTCCATCTGAATCCATTTCACCCACAAATGTCACAAGTCATCAAACCGATACCACTACTAAACATATTCAAAACATTCTATTAGAAATAACGTCGTAACTTCTAAATACCTATGTCGCCTGGTGTGTACATATTTTAACAATTATATATTTTTTATTTTATTTTTTCAAATTTTTTATAAAAAGACATCAATTTTTTTTTCATTTACACGTTTTCACATCATTTTTGATTTTGTATATCAATAAATAGCCTCCTGACTTCTATATCATATTTATGCAGTATTCAAGTAAGTCAATGTCCATTGTCACATCCGTAACCATTTTAAATATTGCATAAATATTTTCAAAAGCAAGAGGGGTAAGTATATTATAAGATTATAATATATTAAAAAGTGGATCAATTTTTGTTATAAAATTATGTATCAAGAAAATGATGAAAAATGTGTGTAACATAATCATATTACACCACAGTTATTACCTTTAAAATCAAACACGGTATCGATACTGCTTACCATCTACACACCAGTAATAATCCACTAATAATATTTACGTCTTAAAAATAATCGGGTCGTGATACAAATCACACAGTAACTTATCTATATCAAACTACGTACAATAATGATGCGAAACGTCTTTTCGTACACACGCGTGGAGTGTTTGGCAAACTATTGGTGCATCATTGGACGCGATGGTGGTGATGTCGCGAGGGCGCCACTGCACGACGTCATCTCCTCTGTATTCTATATAACTGTATGCAAACGAGTTCACTATAAAACTAACACATTATGTTGATGCGATCGTCACGTGGGAGAAGCCTAGCAAGCAACTTATTTGAGGATTGATTCGATGGAGAAGTCGGGCATTCTGCGTCGTTGCTCGATTATTATATACGACTGGACGGTATCCAGGGCCGGCCGGTCGGTGGTCGATGGCCCCGGGGCAGACGGTACGCCCCCGCCGCCGCCGATCTCATTTCAGCTGGGCTTCTGCTGCTGCACCTCGCGCATCACCAGCTACACACACACAAACAGCACATTTTAATATCAAACACTTTACATTAGCATTATACAACATATACATCCTATAAAATAAGTACGAGTTACCTGGTGCGCTCGCTCCGATGTGATGGTCTCAGCTGCGCGGACCGACGGTGGTGGCGGGGGTCGAACCTGCGACCCGTTCTCGCGCGTGCAACGCGGCGGCTCTGGTGGCGGCGCAGTCACTAAAACAATACAAGTGATGTTTACTTCTGCCATGTATTCAACAAGGGAGAAATCAAAGAAGTTAAAGCAAGGGCCACGAGGCCAGACTTTGAAGTGTGAAATACACAAAAAACTAGTTGTTTAATCGATGAATAAATGTATATGGTGCAGATTAAATATGACCGTACCAGTGTTGAGGGGTATGGCGAGGCGCGCGTTCACCGCCAGCAGGTGGTCCCGCCGCTGCAGCAGGGTCGCCACATGCTCCTCCAGCCGGACGTTTTCTGTCCGCAGTTGATGCAGGCAGGAAAGTAAAGACGCTACTGTGAACACATGTACATTTCAATCTCCGCAATAAACTAACTAGCCATTCGTTGCTCCTTCTACGCAAGACTTCTATATCTAGTCATCTATCATTACTCTGTAAAGCACCTAAGACGTTCGCTTTATACTGATTACTGACTGTCAAAATGTTGTGCCTGTTCCATGAGGAACTGCGATCCTTGTTCCCATTGCCTCTCCAGGAGTTGGTCCAGACTCTGGGCGCCCGACGAGCTGCGGCCTGAGCCTCCGTAGCCCTAAACGGAAAAGAGTGTAAAGTAATGCAACATAAAGGATATACTATATAACATGTCGTTTGTGAACCATCATCATCCAGGTGCGAGGAGTGAAATAAGATGATTAGACATTACCGATGCGGCTTTGTTAATGAGCGGTGGCGGTACTAGGGGGTCGGGGCCGGGCGCGCCGGCTGCGTGCGCCGCCAGCTCCGCGCTCAGCTGCTCCTGGAGCCGCGCCGCCGCGCCGCTCTCCGGGTTCAACTCGTTGCCCAACATGTGCGGAGCGGTACAACTCGCATTGTACCTACTTTATAATTAAACAAACATATAGCAACACCCCAACGAAACACAACTTAACAGAAAGTTTATAAAGCAATCTTAGCTGTGACATCAAAAGAAAAACCAAAAAGTTCCGTAAGAAGTCCTTGCAATGAGGTAATATTTAAAACAAATTGTAATTTCCAAAGAATTCGTACAAATTAAGTTTCAAACTGCGGTAATGATGTCGCAATTTGTTTCACGTACTCGTAACCCTAGACGAAACCCGCCGATAAAAGGCCGCGTGAAATAATTATGGTGTGTTCATTGTTATACAAATATACGGAATAAATTTAAATATGTCCTCATTAAATAATTGGAACAAGATGGCGCCCACACACACACTGTCACTGTCTTTCTTTTACTAGAACCTCCCTGCTGACCCCAAAAACCGTTATCTACGGATATTTAATAATGTAACCCGAATAACATTCAGACAACTAATCAGACAACTAATGATCGGAATTTCAGTATAAAATGTTTGTCGAATTCTCATGCATAATATATAATTCCATAGTTGAATTTCACGCGCAAAGCTTGCGGTCAATCAAATATTCACAAACAATTAATTAGGAAATTTCTCAGTTTGTGTTATTAATTAATTTTGAGATGAAAATAGCTGAGTGTTCCAAAAACAACTTATATTTATCACTTGAACAACAATAAATAACAACAATTTACAAAGCGCAAATAAAATGTAAGGAAAATATGAAAATACTTTGTTTAGTGTTTTACTACAGAATACTTACATTTTTTCGTACAACCGTGTTGTGAAAAAACGTAAATGAGACTTATAAACTAAATACTTACTTCAAATCAGTTTTTGGTTTGAGCGGCCTATCCGAACCTGCAACAAATAAATATATTAGTAGATTTAGTTTATAATTAAAAATTGATAAAAATAAAGCAAAAAAAAAACAAAAAAATGTGGTGTTATGAGTGATTTTAAAGTGATGAACCGTGAAATAACATACTGGGTGAACTGGGAGGGGAATCTTTGACTTCTTGGTAATTTGGTGGCGGCGTTGGTTGTGGGTGACGACGGACACTCGCTAAGCTCTGAGTCGACGTGGGTGCCATCTCTGAAATCGAACCGAACCCCATGTTTTCTCTCATTAGATTTATGATTATGATGTATAATGATGATGATACGAATGTTTAATACCTAATATTTGATGACTCTACATCAAATACCGCGTATTAACAATTCAAACAAAAATTAAATTGACGACTGTTCTATTGCACTGTACTTACGTATCGCGGACGGCGGGGGCAGAGGTGGGTGGGGTTGGGCCATGGATGCAACCGAAGCGGCCATGGCCGCCCTCTTTTTGGTTCTGATGGGAGCCGGAGCCATCAGTGGCATCGGCTGCATCTGCGCCATCGGCATCCCGGTACCCACATCCTTGTTCACGCCGCTCATTCTGGAAATTATATTGATTGATTTAATCTCAACCAATAACTAATGACTGGAAAAGAAATCATCGTAGATAAATATATATATTTGTATTGAATGATATGTTACCCAGGTTTGTTAGGGTCCTGTTGCATCTCGTATGCGACGTTGAGCCCGGTCCAGGAGGCGCGCTGCGGGTGTGACGGGTGAGGCATGCCGCTCGCTTCCATTGCAGCCTGAAAACATCCTCCACTATGAACACGACGCACGAATCTCGTGATAGCAACGCGTATTACCTAAATTGCGCAATACAATTCTACCGCGTATTGTCCTCGTACTATTCCCGAGCAATTATTGTGATCCGATGAATGTTTAATCACTAATTTAACTCGAATCTATAACGCAGGATACATTTGAAAACGTTCAAACAATTTTAAAAACAGTAACGGTAAAAAATCTTTAAAAATTACAAAATAAAATAAAAAATTACAACGTAACACGTTCGTTTTGATATTTCAATCTTATTAAAATGAATGAACTTATAAAAGTCTGTCGTTATTTTTTGCGAAATCTACTTCACATGTGTTATATTGGGCAAACACTAGCGCAAACATGTGCACACCACTTCATTTGACGCGAGTTCAACTTACTGAATATAAACATTATAAAAGCCACAGCATGCCTGTGACACATTTTAAACGCGACAAGTTGAAATAAATTTAAAAAGGTATTTTTTGCAACTTTTATTTAGAAAATAATCAATCTAGAGCCAAAGCTCTATCATAATAAAGTTAAACAAACTAAAGTGGATATTCACGTGCATTATTCATACCACCATATTAATCCATATAAAAAATTTTTTTTTAAAGTTCATTATGTTTTTTTTCGATGCAGATAAACCCGCGGGGCGCAGTTCCATCATCCACAATCCATAACGTAAAATAAATCATTTTTCTAAATACGTTTTTATTTCTCAATATAGCCATTAATTTTCCTATTTCCCTACAAAGAAATATAAATTGAAAACAGCGAGGTATACCTATTAATAAAATATATAACGAACGTTAAGTCTACAGGGAATTATTGCGATTAATCAAAACCTAATTAGATTTCAATGTTTAATTAAATGAAAATCGAGTTAGTTAATGTTGAGAACATTTTACTCAATAATATATTGGATAGGAAATTATTTGCCAAATATTTATTAAATTGTGTAGTCGAGTCGTAAGCTGGGTCGAATGAAATCAGTGGAACGAGCTTAAAGTATTGTTTAATATTTGCATTATTATGTGTACGGTTCGATTTGAGCCGACAAAGGAAATACAGCTATTCATCGTGGTACATAATACAATGAACGTTTGTGAGGTGTCCAGATCAAAAACATAGCGGAGCACCTGTTTCGATCGGGGGTGGTACCCATGGTAACCGCGAAACCGCGCAGCTCTTTAAATAGGTCACATTTTTTTTCAATTTAACGTTAATAAATGTAATATTGTATTTCATGATATCATTATTTCATAATATTGAGATAATAACGAGTCAAATTGTTTTTGGCAATGAATTTCGTCATCGTGTCCGCGATAGAGGCCTTTTTGCCAGTAGGATCTTACACTGATACTTTTTGTGTTTTATACCTCCCTAGAAGTGCCCCGCGGTTTCACTCGCGTAGTTCCCATTCCCGTTGGAATATGCCGCATTAAAATCCGTTGCGTAGTTTTAAAGATCTAAGCATACATAGGGACAGAGAAAGCGACTTTGTTTTATACTATGTAGTGATAGTGATTTACAGATCCGATTTTATAATACTAAGCTGGTCTAAATTTTTATATCCCAACTTTCTTTTACGAAATGTGTCCTAAAAATCTGTTAACAATACGAGTATAAGATCTATAATATATTGCATTTTCGTCCCAACTGTGTTCTTGATACGGATGATTAAATCAAATAGAAGGTCTTTGAATTACTTTGAAATTCAATGAGAATATTAAAAGTTCCTAAAAAAATACGTATTTTTAATACATTTATTGTAAATGCTAATGATTTTAACAAACTAGTTGACGTAAAAATTATAAAATTGTAGAGTTTATCTGTTTGTTTTGAGCGCGCGAATCTTGAAATAGTATCTGATTTGAAAAAATATTTTTGGGTAAAATAGCTCGTTTATGAGGAAGCTAAAAAGTTATATTAGGTATATCAAGACGCTAAAGCAGCGCATCTCAACAAGTTACATATAAGTAAGTACACATAGGCTTTGAAAGTTTACCCCAACTTGTCTTCACTACGTATAAAACAAAGTCGCTTTCTATGTATGCTTACATCTTTAAAACTACGCATCGGATTTTGATGCGGTTTGTTTTAATAGATATAGTAATTCAGTGGGAAGGTTTTTAATATAATTTTATTCCCATATCCCTATGGGAACGGGAACTACGCGGGTGAAACCGCGGGGCGCCGCTAGTAATAAATAAATCAATAACTGGATAATCATAGTTATTACTACTCACAACTCTCAAATAAGGAAGAAAAAGAAATATAATTAATTTTCTAGGTAAACATGGATAAATATTTGCTAACTATATACGATTAAGAAGAGAGGTTTTATAGTTTGCATTGAAGGCTCCGGAACTATAAGACTGATTTGATTTCTTTTCTCTTTTAGATAGTTTTCAGGGAGAAATAGAATAACGCGGGTGAAGCTGCGCTGTTAGTTTTTATATAAAATTACAGTTAGAACATCATTATACCAATACCTAAATTAAACTTCAGTTTTCCCTGTTATTATTTAATAATTTAAATGGTAATAACATGACCAAATATTATTATTTTTTGCCAAATTATTACGCATTTTTAATCAACCTTATGTTTTATGTAATAAGTACGTGTTATATCTCTGTCTTCCCCAAGTCCCTCCTTATGTACCTGTCATTGGCAGTATCCTACTATCCCTCTTCAAACCTGATATAGAGTCCTGCCAACGATTGTTTTATGTACTACGAATATTATATTATATATTAAAATAGCTGCGCCCCGCGGTTTCTCATTAATACTGATACCATGGGAATTTCTAAAAAGAAAAGCCTAAGTAACTCAATTTAAAATTGGTTACCAGCGAATGAAAGTCTCGTCAAATTCAGTCTAGCCAAAAATTGTCCGGAAGAAACAGAGAGACGGTAATATTTTTATAAATTGGATTTTTTTTATGTAAGTTATTGACTTTCATATGCATTAAGTGAAAAGTTAATTTGAAATCACTAATAGAAATTTTGGTAAGTATTTCATTTGATATATTAGTATAGATTATGTAGGTGTCATTATTAACCCCTAACAAGCTAGTAAACCGTAGTTGACATGTAACTGAAATTCGTATCATTAATACCCACCCACATGTTTATTTTAATGAACCGCTTGATATTGGTTTTTGCTGAAACACTAGCTATACAATTTTCTGTTAATGTAACTCTATTAAACAAAAGATAAAAAAAAATAGTTTATATTTTATTAAAATTGTTTGTAATTTAAGTGGCATGACATTTGAGTCCTTTATTTTTGTTATAAGTTGTTAAATGTGCCATCTTAATAAAAATATAGCTGCTTTACTAACAAGTAAAGCTAGATAATCTCTATAAAAACGCGTTAAAAATATATCATAAACATCAAAAAGCTACGTACTGTCGCCAATATTTATAACAATAATTAATTAATTCAAAACCTAAGTTTGTTTAGTCTAAATTCAGTCAATGCTACTTATTAAAAAACAAGTCTCAAACACGATTTAATTATTATTCGTGAATAATATTAAGTGTCTGCACGTATTATAATATAACTCGACTGTATTGTTTGTAAATAACTTGTACGTGGTAATATTGCACGAATATAGACCGATAAATAATAATAAACAAACAGGAAAGCGAAACTAAAAATAAAACAACAAATTGATATTTAACAAAAAAAACTGCACATGACTATCGCCAAATATGCCGTAAATTAATGTTCATTATTAAAATAAGTATATTTCAGAGAGCGCCAAAAGAATAAGTAAACAAATAAACCAAAACGCTGATCGCAACACAATATATAAAATGTTGACCTTTAATATTCTTACCATATTCCTCCGATGTCTTATAGTACGATGTCGCATTGTCACAATATAATATATTTGAGAGTTCGAATTAAAACAGATCACTTGTGTCTCGTTTCACATCGAGAAGCACAGACAGACAGATGTCGTTCGGGCTAGCGTCGCGGACCGACTGTGCATCTATCTGGGTGTATCAAGTGAGTGAATGAAGGAAACTGAGCGGCTGAGCGCGGCACACCATGTGCGGCTGTGCGTCGGCCATTGATGACGTCTCGCCACCGACCGAGACGCAGGACGCAGGTAGCCCTAGGGGTTGGGTGCAGGTACAAAATCGCAAAATGTTTCGTTTATGATTACTGCGACTAGGCGCAGATATCGCCTTTTTAACGTTCAAAACAATAGTTTACACATTTAAGCAAATTGACTAACAGATCTTTTTTTTTCATATTTCTTTTTATATTATTATGTTACACCATAGTTGGTGTTTAAATATGGCGTATTCAACAACGGATACAACATTGCGACATTAGTTAAAAATGCAAATATCAGGACAAAATTAAAATTCAATTCCTATTTTAGCGACTGCGCGATAGGGGCATTGCATTGTTCTAACGTCAGTTGCATTTTTGTACCGTTATATTTTCTAAAGCTAGGAAACTATGCACATTGAGCTATACTGGTTGAAACACATTTTTTTATGCTCAGACGAATTGAATCACCATAATTACCATAAATTGGAAAATAGCTCTCTATTGAATTCGATTGGATTTCACGGCTTAAGGCCTGAACTGATTTGATGAAATGAGTGAGTAGTTAAATGATTAATTGAGGTGTAAGGACGAACAGAAGCAACTATATCAAGTCTCCGTTTGAACGAGTGACAGGAATTAGTATAAGTACCTATAATAAGTTTCGATTTAATCATTAAAAACTATAGGTTTTGAACATTTGTCTGACAACGTAATATGAACAACACTAGTAGGTATAATATATCTATATATAAATATACAAAATCAATCGTTGCGCGTCTCGCAAATCCTAGAAAATTGTGCGACCTATTTGACAATTCTTTTTAGTTTATTCACCTCATAGCTGGGACCGCCCCCTAGTTTTAGTAAATAAAAGTTAGGAGAACCTCAAACAATTTGCGCGTGACACACCCCGGGGCATAGCTAGATTTCAATATAACATGATATTAACTTGTGCTTATTGCGATGTAACCCTATTTTAAGCCAGTGAATTCTGTGACCCTGTATAAATAATAAACTAGTATAACTATTCCAGTTTGTTCTCAAACAGAGTACGAAGGGTAACCGAAGGATAAGATACTTGCAAATTGATTGGCCATGTGACATTGAGAAGTCTCGTGTACTATCTCTAATTTGAGTGCTTCTTATAAGGTTTTATTTTGTACTATGCAGGCCCCGCTGCCTAACTTTATTAAAATATCTACACTACCGAAAGAATCATCGAACTAAGTTTATAGTTGGTAAAAATATAAGAGAAATCTAACAGAAAATCGTTATAGACGTACATATGTATCATATCTGACCGAAGCTGTCCCTGTGAAATATAACCCTTTTGCCCAGATATAGATCGTAATTTTAAAAACTAAGTTATCTTTTAAATCTTTGATCTAGGGCCAAAATATAAAAATCTACTTATATAATTTCATTATAAACCTTTGATTTGATTTTTCGAGAAGATTTGATGAATTTAATTTCGTATAACAAACGACTTTATTGTACTTATTTTTAGACTAGATATTAATTCGTTCTAACACGTGCTGTACAAGTCCATTTCAGACATACAATTTTAAGTACAGACAGATGCTTTAATTATGTTTTGGACACATTTAGTGCCTACATTACATCATATCAATCACAATTACTACGAAACGTGACCCCGAGTATTTTTATAAACCATGTTACTAGAAGCGAACGATCATAAGTTCATAACACATTTTATTGAATAAGTTCCGTACTATTTATGATATACTAGCTGTGCCGGTTTCACTTGCGTTGTTCCCGATCCCGTGGGAATTTCGGGATAAAACATAGCCTATGTTCTTTCCCGGATCATAAGCTACCCCTGTACCAAATTTCAAGTCAATCGGTTCAGTAGTTTAGTCGTGAAAAGGTAACAGACAGACATACAGAGTTACTTTCGCATTTATTATATTAGTAGGGAAGTAGGGATTACAAATTCTATAAGTAATATCCTTGGCTAGATGAAGAAAGAAGCCTGCTATTGATTTGATATAAATTAAAATTATACTAAAAAAAAACAAGAAATCTGTTTGAACTCGTACTCTCAAATATATTGTGACATGTGATAAAAATATGTTTTTGGGTGCGATAACGTTCAAATTATAGCCTCATAGCAGTAGTTTTGCTTTCGAAACTGATTCATACAAAACGTATGTAACGTTTCAAATCCGTTTCCCGTCGGGGCCACACTATTTCAAGTTACTAGCATATTGTTGACTAGCATCATAGATACTTTAATTTAGGCAGCTTTCTTTCGGTATTATCTAAAGTTTTACTACCTATCTCAAACATGCTAAACGTTCTAAACTCAACAACGTTCACTAATCTTGAGTAAAACATAATATAACAAACACTAAAATGTTGATGATAAATCTAATCAAGGCCATATTTTACCAACATGTTGGTGAATTCAAAGTTACATACTTACAGTCTTATTATTATAATACCGTGGTACTTATATGCGGAATTATACTGTCACATAGGTATACCTATACAATACAAACAAGTCTACTACTCGCGACTTTGCTCACATGGAATTCAATAATATCACACACCCTACAGAGCCGTAATAATAATTCGAGATGTAATTTAGCCAATATTATGTATTCCCCAGGCCCCAGAATATATTCGTATAAATATACATGGATTCGGAAAAACAAGTATAGAAGAAGGTTATTTTCCTAACACTTTAATATCATACTTGAATAAACATGACACAAACAGGGAATTAGTCTATTCCTTATTTTCCTATTGGGAAATTTTCATCTCCTTATAGCGTAGACGGAAAATTACTCTGTCCTTTAGTCAGACTGCATAAATCAACTTATAAATGCTCCCGACCTTAGAAGTAGAACCATTTATTTAAATTTCTGTTTAAATGTATAATGTTACCAGTAAATCACCAAAACATTTGAAACATCCTTGACGATTAAAGAATATTTTGATAACAATTAATTTCTTGGTAAATATAAATTTTACAAGCGAATTATGCCTTTAAATTTTCGAACCTTTTAAATTAAAGCTTAAGTTACTACAAACCACTTATCTATTACACAAAGATATTTAGTACGATATCAAGACGTTTAACTGGTAAAAGCTTTTTATTTCCCGAGAAAAAGTCGTTGCTTTCATCAATATATTCAGTAAATCAGCAAACAAAGAGGCTTCTAATACATACTTTAACGCGGGAAAGTGGTTACCCAATGGTTAAGTAATAAGACCTGTATCCTAAAAAGAATACGGAATAAAACGTAAACGTATTAATATTAATTATTAACATACATTTTCCGTATCACCTAATTTAAAAAATATAAAACACAAGCACAAAATCCTTGAAATAGAGATAACAAATATGCGACTAAAAGGGCCAAACTATATTTCACAATTATGTTTCATACTAAGTAATTGGTTTGAAATGTTTTTTTTTTTTTGAGGAAAGTATGAAACATTATTATGCTCGAAGGGGCAATATCAATACGTATGTATGTATAATGATTTGGCCCTTTTAGCACCAAACAAAATAATATTGTACTTACTTGTTTTTGTGGCTGATGGAATATGTGTTGCGATGGAGCGGGCATTTCCGACGAAGCCGAAACCTACACAAACCACGCGAACGTTATTTGACAACAAAATAATTACAATTAACAATGAGTACGTACCGCTCGCTATCTACTAACTATTATACATGTATTTTCCTCTTTATAAATCAGGAAAATGTAACAATACTTTATGAGTTAGTATAGATAATTTTGTACTTATATGAACTTGTAATTAGTACTTTAAGTAAATACTGTCTATCGAGAATTATAAAAAAAAAGGATTGATTAAAAAATTCAACATTCGATATTTTGATTTGTGATTTATTTATTGATTTAAATTTCAATCCCTTTAAAATTATATAGAACATGCAATCTATCTTTACTTAAAACCAACATATTAAAATCTTTCAACCACTATAAAAAAATGTTAATAATCAAAATAACCACAATTATATTTATAGAGCGATATAAACTTATTTGAAGTGTATTTGACGAGTAGATGTACGTATGTACTTGTACAATGTACACGTACGTACCATAGACTAATAAATTTCCGCAGAACGCTTTACAAGTTGCCGAAGCAAAGCTCCAATAGTAACCCTGACGTCCATGCATAAAGGTAACAAACTCGAGGAACATTTTACAAGCAAATATATGTTAGTTATAGTTAAAACAACTATTTAAGTATATAAAAATAATAAGCATTACTCAACTGTGAACACACAACTGTCATTTTACAGCAAAACAAAACATAGTTGATTATAATTATTTGGACGTGAAAAGCTATTAAATGATATAGGGGGATTAGCACTACCGAACCAAAATGAAAACATGTTTGATTTGTTTGAGACATGCATGGTGTTTTTAGCTGCTGACATTATATGTGAAACCACCTAAAATGGATCAAAAAGTATGAAATCAAGCACAACTACCTCAATATTTTACTAAAATAAATACGAATAATAAAACCACTATTACGTTTCTATAGAAAAATATCCAATATGTACTCCTACGCCACATTAAATATTAGCAACAGAGACAATGTCATAAATTGTATGATGGAGAAATTTCCAATAATCTAAGGAAAATAATTTCAACAGCAAATAAACGATTGAGGGGATGTAACACAGACATGTCATATCCTCTGCCCACCCTCAAACAAGCTCTTTGACATTGTTCAATGAACCGGCTAAAACATTTAGCGATCATCGTACTAGACTACCGATAAGTAATTTTGAAAGGATAAAAAAGTATATTGTTGTAAACCAAGAATTAAATTTGGATTAAAATATTCTGAACTTATTGTATATTGGAACTATAAGTGTCCATTATTTAAAATGTTGTAGCTGTTATTACATCATTGTGTATTTGTCGTAAAACCGACCAAGAACTTAATGAATAAGAATAACAACAAGTACCATATCCCATTAATTGTAGATGCCTTAAACATTAAACGATGATGTTATAATTATTTCCAGATGTTTGATATGAATGAAGATGTATGATTCATGAAAAAATGATATTTTCAACACACTTGCTCATAAAGGGGCTCTTATTTGTGCAAAACCAGTTGAATAATGACACGCTTGATTCACTAGTGAGTTATAGTTTTTTTTTTAAATTGTTTAGTTTTAAAAAAGTTTCGATACCAAAAAAAATCGTGTCCATACATTTTAAAAACAAACTTCAACTATGTTTCCTTACTTTTGGTAGGTCTATGGTCGATTCCATTCATTCATTCATTCGATTATTTTTTTAATAAGTATATTCTTATAATCTATGGCCGATCACCATTGTTGTGTTGGATGCGCGCGAATAGAAAAACTGTTTATTTATTAGCGAAAAATGATAATTTCTTCGCAAATGTGTTGAAAAACGTTGTATGGTACACGCGAGTATTGATGATCACTATCCTCGGCTATCTTCTGACCCTCGCCTGACGGCTCGGGCCTCAATAGCGCCTCGGAAGTAATCACCAACTTACCTCGCTTGTACCATAAATAACTATTTTTATTTGTGTTAGTGTAAGTGTAAAGTTTAAATCGAGCGATCATGGAGTCTAAGTAAGCCCTTGGTACCGAATCTAGAAATAGTCTAGAATAGTCATTATAGAAACCAAAACCGACGCATTTTTCTTAT
Source organism: Timandra comae (assembly GCA_958496195.1). Classification (NCBI taxonomy): domain Eukaryota; kingdom Metazoa; phylum Arthropoda; class Insecta; order Lepidoptera; family Geometridae; genus Timandra; species Timandra comae. Next base: position 7,873,744 of record OY292353.1, on the reverse strand, counting down.
TAATTGGGTATTATCTACAATTCTGATCAACGTCAAAATACATTTGGGAGAAGTGCGTCATAAAAGCCTTGTTTTCTGCTCCAAGACGTGTAAACAAATAGCTTTTATTAAGGAAATTATGATTGACGTAAGAGCGCTTTCTTTCACAATAGATATCGTGTTAGCCATCTTGTCAAATAGACGTCATTGTCAACATCGGAACAATACAACAATATGAAATACATTAGCACCAGTCTAGTCTACCAGTCTACCCTCTTGTTAATCAACGTACCTATAAGAATAAGCTACTTTAGTACTAATAATAGGCTCTGTCGACAATGAACCCCTACAATGTAAAAGCTTTTAGTGGTTTCATTAATTGAGTTGCTGTGCCCGGTGAGCTTACACATGTTAATATTGATCCAAAGGGAAAAACGAGATAAAAAATACCCTACGCAATTTTTCGGCTTATAGGTTGCCTATACCATAATCCCGTCGGTCAGTTATTCCGTTGCGTTAGAGAAATCATTAAACCAGTACGAGTATTAGTAGTGAATTGGATAGTTCTTAAAATTTAACCCGAAATACCCTTTTTACATAACCTTATTTACAGAATTCCTGAAGAAGACGTGTGCGAAATAGTAAAATGTAATCCTAATTGATTGTTTTCTAAATACAATACTGTTATGTTGGAATGTGACAGTTGTGAGTTCACGGCAGATGTATGAACCTGTAAATGCGTAGAGAGGTTGATTCCAAAGCTCGTGGACAGCAATGGCACGGAGACGAGCAGCGAAGCTGGGTTGTCACGCTCACCCTTCGCGCCCTACAATCCACGCGAATTAATGACCGAGACACGTGAATCTGGCTTTAGGGCATGCAGGAATCGTTTCGTATCGCGTGTTCGATTACATAAAAAGCCCTAAAAGGTTCTCATTAGTTTTACATTATCAGCTTCCAATTAAGTAAATAGTCTTAATTTTGTATAAGTAAAACAATATCTAATACTGGATGTTTATAGCATTAAAGTTAATGGAATAGCGTGTTGAGTAATTAAATTGTGAATAGAAAACTTATTAAAATGAACTATGAATACCGCAAAAAGTATCATTCTATGTTCGTGATAAAATAGTAATACAATCTGCCGTGCTCTGCCAGATACTCGTATGTCTGACATCCATATGGAGTGACGCCCCCTTTTCCGATAGCTAGGCAACGTAAACAACTATGATGAAATAGCACGCCCCCTTTCAGATGCTTTTTGTTTTATTTTATGAGTGATGCCTACGTTGATGCTCTTTGCAGACAAATGTTAGTGCCATTTTGTGTCAACAGTATTAACGTGTAATCAATAACGGGGCTCTCGGTGTAAGCTCTTGGGTATGATCCCTCTACAGTTCAACGGTTTTGTATTCTTTGTTATATTTGTGAGCCTTTATCGGGTTGCGATTGTGACGCGTTTGTATTATGTTTGTGTATATCCTGTGACCTCGGATTTTACTTTGATGTGTATCAAAAAGTATTCGAGGAAATGGAATAACGATAATCTTGTATACATGTAGTTGTGATAACAATATTTTATAATAGAATTTATTCACCACGATTTAAAATAAAACTCAATTACTTACTGAAAAAACATGATGGATTAATTGCGTAATTTATTATTCAAAATAAGCATTTATTCACAAGCACGTAAAGCATTGTATACTCTTAATAATGTTAAATGATGTAAGCGAAAGCCTTATGATATGTATTGTTTGAAATGTGTGATAAATGATAGGGACGTAGGTATTAAGGTCATAAGCCCACTGCAGCGCACGTAGTGGGTTTCTAGCCTAACTTGAAACCTGAAAAGATATACTAGCCGTTTTACAGTTCTGTCACGTATGTGACGTACCTTTTTGTACCAATATGGCCCAGGTAATATGATATTTTTTTCACAATGTTTCTTTAAAGAAGCGGTCTTTATAAAAACTCAAGTGTATATGCGCGTAATACATCAAAAGTCTGTTCCTGCCATTTTAAGCCCAAAATACAACTATGGATTTGTTGATCACATAGAATCGGTGTAGTAATTACTGAGATACCTTTTACATAGAGACGTAGTATAATCTCTCCATGATATATTAAACCTAAGGTTGAAATAACACTGTCACTGCAAGGATGTATAATGTATAATCATGTAAAATGTGTATGATCCTAATTACCTAAAAAAGCACACATACCAATACTTAGGGGATGCATTAATGTCATGTTACATACAAGGTCGGGTGAAACAGGCAATAGGTTTTCGAGCGGAATAGTGTGTTTCAAACCTAAAATGCAACGAGCGCAGTCGATATAGGACCGTGAACTACGCTAAGTGTAGTGTGAACTTTTAATATAACGAATGATATGATAATGTATGATAGCTTACCTGGTGCTGCGAAGGAGATCGAATCGTGGATGGTGGGTTCATACCACTGGGTCCAGGCATAGGACTTTGTAAGTGCCTGGTAACAAAACACATTTGTTTTCAACCCGGTCCATTACTTACTCTGTCCCACGGGTTTGCTATATTCAGCTAGCTGTGCTCCGCGATTTCACCCACGTATTAAAACCAATTAATCTTCTTAGATAAAAGGTGTTTTGAGATAAGCGTGTTAAATAAAGTCTGTTGTTCTATATAACATTAGTGAATCTTGACGAAATATAAAAACAAGAATGATTTTTTACGGAGTTCCTGATTAATTAACTGAAAGGGACAAATCAACAAACACTATTTTACATTTGTTATTAGGTTAGTATACAGTTGGTATTAGGGATAAAATATATAGTTTATTTTATACCAATTAACAAAGTCGAATTAGCTGCCGCCTAATTACGCGGTTCGTTTGTATTTCAAGTGACGGCCTGTTTGTCTAATTACACATGTGACTAGCTGTGCCTTTCGATATTATACGCGTAACATTTAACCTTAATAAAAATTGTGATGCTATGGTAGCTTACAAGCTGTTTTCTAGTTATACTCGTAATTCTATGTTCTTTTGATCTATGGGAATTTCCGAATAAAAGCCCTAGATATTAAGAGAACAAGATCGTGTACGGCATCACTGTTTATGTAAATATTGACCTGTATTTCTTTCGAGAACGAATGGGCAGTATCACCAGGCTAGCCTAGTGCGTGTATTAATATATGAAAGTATTAATACAAACTAACCGCCGAAGATCGGGCTCAGTGGCGTAAATTGGGAGAGGCGTATGTCTAAGGGTAACAAATCAACATCGAGCTATGACACACTAGATTTTGAGATTTTTGGAAGTTCCTGGGATAATCACGTTAAATAAAACTCTTGTAAAGCTGTCCTTTTATTATATTATTATGTACATTACCTTGGACTAGGATGCGAGGCAGGGCTGGCGGCGGGGGGTGGCGGGGGTGGCGGCGGCGGGGGCACCGAGCCCGAGAAGTGGGAGGCAGATACACCCACATTGCCATCAGAATTGTCCGTTTTGGCCTATGTAACAATACAATATAGGTACTTATTTATACATGTAACAAACACGTTTCAACACCGCTACATTTATTTATTTCAGGGCTAATTTTTCCACCGCCCCGTGAGAATGGGATAAAATCACACTAAAAACCTTCTCCTTGAATTGCTCTATCTATAAAAAACCGCATCAAAATCGGTTGCGTGGTTTTAAAGATCTAAGCATCTATTGGGACAGAAACGACTTTGTTTTATAGTATGTAGTGATAGTAATAGAGATTATTCACATTAAACAAAGTAGGTAAGTTAATCTATCTACCAACCAGATGGACCCCAGAGCGCTACAGATAAGTTTTAAGTATTTTTCAGATGTAACATTGGATAAAAATGGAGTCAGATTATTATTAAAATTATCTTTATTAACAGTTAGTAAATATTATATGTTAATTTACCTTCTTATTGCCGGCCTTCTCGACAGATTCCATCTGAACGTCAGCAGATCCGTGGCTCTGATCCCAAGAGGTCCCGGGCTGCGGCGGCGGGTTTTCACCAGCCTGTGTCAATAAAAGGTATGTGTTAATACAAACATATTCATCTATGCCAATACTACAATACTTCTTTCAAACAGATTAATTTGTAAATTTAAGGCTTTAAATTTTGCGTTATATTTGTTACTGATGTTTTGGATTCTTCATAGAATCTGTGATAAATAACTAAGGTGTAAGACGACTTAATGATGTATGGAATCTATCATCACTATTTCTTCTCACTGTACTTTAACCTTTTTACCTAGCCTACCTATTTTCTTATTTTTCTGATATAATAAAATCAAAATAAACCTTTTTTAAATCTTTAAGTTTAAAATTGATTTCGTAGATAATAATAATTGCAAAGTTTTAAATTGATCTCGTAGATACGTATATTATTTTTAATAATTTCTTACATTATTACATAACTATAAATTGTAATATTTACCGCCTGCGCCGCCGCTGCGGCCGCGGCCGCCGCCGCCGCCTGCGCCGCGAACTCTGCGGCTGCGTTAGCGGCGGCTGCGGCTTTACGCTTTTTCGTCTGCTTCGTGTCCATTGAATCCATATTAGTAATCACGGATTCTTGGAATGTCGACATCTTATTAGCAGGCGCTTGGACGACGGATGTTGTTGCCGAAGTGCTGTCCAGAGAATTAATGGTTAATTGCTGTGTTACATTTATTATACATTTTTTTTTTTGAAGCTCAGAAGGGAATAAAAACAAATTACATACTCATAATTTAGACAATTAAGCGTTATTAGATTGATAATTTGGTTTACCAAATGGTACACTGAGTCCATTTAACAATTTAACAAGCATTAATTAATATAATAGTGTATTCTCAATAACATTAAATATGTATATACCTTGCAGATGCCGCTGCTGAGGCGGACAGAGAGGCCGCTGCCGATGCCACCGAGTTGATGACGCCGATGGCCTCCATCCTGTTCAATGTGGGCGACGCCGCTGGAGGGTTCGCGCTGCTGGCGCTAGCTGGGGTCGAACTACCAGATCCTACGCCGAAGATACACAGTTAAAGATAAAAAGTGCTAGTGTGGTACACAATTACCATGATTATTTGTATTTATTCTTCATTTATGCAAGTCTGCGCAATGTTTTAATAAGCACGATAATAAAGAAAACTATAGGCAGAGATTGTCGTTAAAATCAGTCATAGATAAAGACGAATAAGTGGTTCGTAATAACTTTATTTTTACTATGTATTTAGGTCATGGTCCTATAATCTGGACGTTGAAATCTGATCCACGCAAAATTGATGCCATACGCAATGATGATGATAAGGATTTATGTCAATTTAAGTTGTAGAAGTTGATTTTACTATGAAAATGTATTGCCGTGTATACCTTTAGCTTGCTGCGAATCCATGGTGTGCTGCGGCGATGGTGCTGGAGTGCTGTTCTTGCTCTCACCGCCGTCACCAGCCGACGAGCCGCGACGCGACGGAGATGGCTTCTTCTTATCTATATCATTTAATACAATTAGATTTCGATCGGAAATAGCGGGACCCAGCATGCTTCATGATGCGTGTTTGTCTTTTTGACGTTTTATAAATTTAATGTATAAATTGAGACTTTAAAAATATAATTAATCTGATATGTACTTTCATTAGAAAAATTTAAAATTACATATGTTTAAAGTTGTAAAATGTCATCATTTTAAACTTTGAACGAACTTTATAGTACGTATTACAATACTTAACAAATTACAAAAACTGGAAGTTACATTTTCACATAAAAATATAATATTTTATCCAAATTAACTTATAATCAAATGCCACCATAAAAAATCTATCTACGACAGCCAAACGACAGCAGAAAGCAACAACAACACTTACAGATAAAAGCTTGGGATAAATAAAATTAATATAACCAAAATAGGTAAGACACGGAGCCATGAATATAACATAAAACCATAAAAAAACTATTCAATAAAAAAGAACTATAAATAAACTTCATTTAAGTATATAGACAAGAGAGAATAATTATAATAAGTCTTCGACATAGTAACCATGTTACCTACCAACATGAGGTACCTATAATAATTTTCAGATATAATGTATTATATCTGAAAATTATATCTTCAAATTACTCAGATGTTATTTATATTAGTATAAATATAATATTGATGTAGATACACAAGTTATCGGGAGCAAGTCTCCTGTGGAGCATTCATTATATATTTTCAATGAGATATGTACACAATACTAGAAATTACCGGAGGAGCAATATGTTATATATTTTCAATAAGAAATGTTGTTGTGATCATTAATACTGGACTAATGAATTCATATTGAATCAGAAAATAACTAAGATGTAGGAAATCCCGGTCTTGTCCAAATAAGTTAAAATAAATACATACAATAAACAATAATACATAGGCATAGCGCATGCACTATTTGAATACATAGATAATATTTAATTCTTTAAAACCAATTCCTAACACAATAAAAACTGAAAACATCAAGTAAAAAAGAAAATAAACATAAAATCATGCTAATCCATTAAAATTTTAAAATTAAACTATTGAAACCAAAAGGATACTAATCATTTCTATTAAAATAAGAGCATTTAATGTTGGTACCATTTAAACTTTTCTTCAGATAAAGTACTTCCCATATACCAAAAATCGAAGCATAATAATAGATAGGCCACAATTGTTGGTACCATTTAAAATCTTCAGATAAACAACAAATGATATCAAAGATTATCTTTGTATAAAATTTCCCATACCCCAAGAAAATAAGCGAACAAATAGAGAGGTAGTAAACAATCATGCGATCTAATACAAATATCTACATCTACAAATGATTGTGAACACACGTTTATCTCCAGTCGACTTATGTTTTCGGCTGACGGGATGCGGCTCAGGGGCATCTTCGTTAGTGTCTGCCGTCCGATTGGTGTTGAAAAAACCGGTCCATTAATAATTATATTAGGAAAGGTTATATTGTACATTACTAGCGATGTCATTTGAGAGATTCGAGCAAATTGCATACAGTTTTCATTCAATAATTTCTACACAAATCAGTTATTATTTGATTAGCTTTCCATTGTCGTCACCAGTCACCACTCAGTACATTAACTTTATGTAACGCGATATAAAAAAACTTTTTATTTGCCCTTATTACTAATTATTTGCCCAATCTTCCAAATTTGTACATAATTATAGAGAAAATTGCATTTCAATTAAATAGTGCTTAAAGATACACTTCAACAAAATCTAGCTATATTTTTTCATTTTTTTACATATTTATTATTAATTAATATTTAAACGTTAGGTTAAAACCACCAGAATGTTAAAAAAAATAAATGTATAATATAAAGATTGTTCCTTCGTATCCTAATTATATAAGTACAAAAAATCGAGACAGTAGGACTGTTTTAAAACTTTGACACGATGGAAACATTCCTTTTGATATTTTGTATTACCCTGGACCTAATGCTTAATATAAAAATTGAACGAATAAGATATTCTATGTAAAAAAACCCTTTTTTATTATTACAATAGAATATGAACCTACTATTATTTGCTATAAAATATTTCTAGACATTGTTGATAGGCGTACTTAAATATAAGATTATATATTTTTCATGTAATTTATATTTAACCAGTTAGTGGCGGAATAGTGGTCTATATGTTAGGTCACTAGTGCATAGATACTGTGTGTTTGACGTCACTAACCCATCGGCTGTGGGGTGTGGCCCGGGGTCTTTCCACTCGGCGTATTCTTCCCCGAAGCGCTTGTGCCATGGGACGACTTGCGACCGGGCTGCAACAGTACATACGTAAAGCAGAGCTCATACACCAATGTCTATCCCATCGGAAAATCGGGATAATATGACACTCTCCGGCTTTCAAAAAATCCGAATAAGTAGCCATGACTCTCCAGCTTTGAATAAAAAATTGTTTCTATTAGAATAATGAAAACATAGCTACGGTTATCTATGTATACATAAAACAAAGTCGGGTTAGTACAGCATTTATCAATAAAGAACGGCTAGACCGATTTTGGTGGTATTTGGTTGTGATAACTAGGAATTGCACATGGGATATTTCGTATTTCGAAATTCTCACGGATTCGAAATCAATAGGAAATACGGTGAGGAAACTAAATGATTATTAATTTATTGTTTAACATATTCTACTGTTACAAATGCATAATGTTTGCTTTTAAGTTGTAGATGTAATACAAACCGACAAAGTGTTATTTTACATAGATATGATTGTTTAAAGTTGGAGAATGACATAAGATATTTTTGTTCTAATAAATATGGTATTTCTTTAAAAAACTTTTAAGTATACATTGGTTAAATTTGAAATAACAACCTGATTTTCCGACGGGATAAACATCAGAACGAACGAAACCTTATATATATAATGAATTCAACATGTATGTTATAATATTAAGAATTATCTGTTAACATTTCAATCTAAATTATGCACAATCTTTATTTACTTAAGTATAAAATCGGTACAGTTTATTATTATTGAGTTCTTCTAGATTTATACATGACTTTGATCAAAATAAATCGATCCATTATAAACAAACTAATACAATAAAACATTGTCAATATATTTGTTAGAAATAGTAAACAGCGGCGCCCCACGCGCACGCCACTCCTCTTAATCCATTTGCTCACTCTCATACAAACATTTATATTTACATGATATGACCCAAGTTATAACCAATTTCATTTAAAAATATCCAAACAATAGTCATGTATATAAGTTATGTATATTCATAAAAAATGGTGTTATTATTGCATCACTTGGTCCACAACATAACAATAATAACATGTTTTGTTCAATCTGTCATTCACATCGACTTGTACACATACACGGAGGTGTGCTTGTTACCTCGGACAATACACACAGCCGTATTCTCATACATACCCCTTTAGATTTGGTGGCGTGTGTGGGCGTTCCGCTTCCGCTAGCCATAGGTGATGCTTCACGTTCTTTCTCTCCGCTCGAATCGCTCGACTGACTGTCGTGCGACACCGGCTTATACGGCGGGATTGTCTTAACGTTGCCACCTTTTTTCTGCATAATAAACATCACGCTTACATCTGTGCGGTGTCATGTGCAATAGCTGACCGAGCGCATTGCAACAGGATATTGTAACACCATTATATTACAATGATAAGCAAAACAACGGTTTACGCGCCTTACAATTTATAATATTAACTAGGTATTATATGAATAAATTAAAACTTAAATTACATGCTAGGTAACACATATATGAGTTGAATAAATGTGTGAAACGTTTAGTACCTTGGCGATGATGGTGACTTCATGATTGGTAAACTAAAAAAGAAAGAAATGAAGAATGATAGTGAGCTTGTTAGTTGTCATGCACATGAAAAGTGAGGCGTTCACGTTAAATACACAGACACTTTTGTATCACAATTCTATAGTTAAAAATAATTCATTAAATTATTTTTAAATATAGCGTATCTGGGTCTTTACTGTTGTTAAAGCGACATCTAATAGAGGAATTATATTAGATTTATAGTATTTATATAGATTGATAGGACTTATTTAGCCAATTGGTCAGAACACGTTCATATCGTTTGTGCCAGCACTTTCAGTAGTACATTCAAATTACGTAAAATATAAACACAAATATTTATAAACTTTATATATTAATTGACAATTATTGGATGCTTAGTCCTAGAGTAATTAAAATGCAAACCATAGAAATATCAAATCAGAATCTTCATAAAAAATCCTATTCAGGATGAAGGTAAAAATATTAACACATTTTAATATATCTATCAATTTATGTGAAGGCTTTTCAATACTTCATAGTTTTTCATACAATAAAGAAACCTAATAGATAATAGACCTAGTTAGGAATCAGTGGCCATAGCATATGAGAGTGATTGATGATGGTTATGTTACATTTATAAATTGGTCGAAGGCCAGCCCCAATATTCAATCTATTCAAGTATGTAGATCACCTAAATACATTGAAATTCAAATTATTGTAACACTCAACCGAGTAGTGATCTTAGACAGCCATCAGAATAAATTGAATATGATTATCGGTGATGTTCCATGCATAAACTTATATAAGTACCCGGGATATTGTGGCAATATAATTCAGCAATATTCCTATTTTTTATTGCAATGACTGACTGATTAAGTTGAAAGACGGTCAAACCAAAGTGCTGGGCCTAAAAAGCTAATATTTCGGAAGAAATATTTTATTGTAATGATAAAGAACACTAAAAAAGGTATTTTGTTAATCAACAGCAAAGTGTGAGATAGGGGTTAAAATAAGGCAACAATCATGCAATTAAATGTGTGGGCTCCTCTTATTAAATAAAGAAATACGTATTTCAGATATTATACAAGTTCAAGACTAAATAAAATTAGGGATAAAAGTTTGTATAAGGTAGGTACCATAAGTTTGTATAGGGTACCATTCGTTTTAATTTAGTCAACTAGGTGACTAAATATAGTACTCAACAAATTGTATACCTATAAAAGCATACCACTGATAACTACAAACTTTCATCCCCATTTTGATCCTATCAGGGAATGGGATTACAATTATTTCTAAGTATCCACCCATATTTATTTTTCATACCCAACGAGTTTCGTCTATTTTGGCAATAAGTAAAAAATTAGAGGGTTGTTATTATGTATAATTGTAATAATGTTAATTAAATGTGATCTTACAAGTTTACTGTAGTGATGTTGACAGTATCCACAATACTTCACATTGTCCAAGTAGTTGCCGGCCTCCTCGCAAAGCAGGCCGAGGCTCTGCGCGCAAGTCACATGGAACTGCTGTTTGCAACCTGCGTACAATAAATATAAAACAATCAGTGAAAATTATAAAATATACGTCAATATTTTGTCTCAATAATGACTGATATAAATCAATTCGCTAAATAGTTTTTGTTAATGCCTCTAAGGCAATCATCAAGATAACATTCAACAAAGATCCCGCCAGCCAAATAATACACGTTTGATTTGAAAACAATGATAAATTCACTTTTGTTTCATGAAAATAACAAATCTACTAATAAACGTCAAATGCCGCGAAGTATATGCTCATCCAATTATTTCATCATTTTCAAAATTAAAATACACCGTTTGTGTATGTACATATCATTACATAGTAAACAAGGTCGCTCCCGCTCTTTCTACGCATAAATCTTTCAAACTACGCAACTGATTTTATTAATACAATCTTCAAGATTTCAAGGATATAAGGTTGATATGTACTTAGTATATCCCCAGAGTAAGGTTTAAATGTACCTACTTAGTACCTATATTCCTAAGGGTTTGGTATTTTATGCGGGTGAAACCGCGGCGCGCAGCTGGTACCAAATCATCGCATTTTGCAATTTAAATTCACGAATGAAAGCTAATTAATAAAGCTAAAAGCTTCGTAATGTTGTTAATATGTGATCATGATTATTTAGTGTTAGAAATTATACCTAAATTGTATAGCATACAATGAGTCGCATAAAATCGTAACTCATATAAACAGGAACAGTGAATCTATCTAGAAAGTTCCACATCACAGTACGTACATCAGGGGACGCATCTGCGCAATTCAATCTAGGGCGAGTTGAAAGACCTTCGCTCCGGACGATCAATAATTCCCGGACCCACTACCTAACAACGCTACTATATTAAGAATTCTACGACGCAACAAGTAAAAGTTACATGTTATGTTATGACAAAATTTATGATTTGATATGTTTTGTACCAAATTAAATTACGTTTTTGTTTGTTTTCTTTACTTTAGACAAAGATGTTCGAATTAATGATGACAATATGAGATATTTATCGAATTAATTATGACTTTATTTTTTCGTAATGCTAAGGCCTTATCAGTAGACGATTGGAGAAAAAATCACTTTTCAATCAGTAAAATTAACTTAAATTGGAATTTTGCTGTTGCTAAATAATTGAATTACTGTTTAGAAGTTCCAAACACAATACTTATTAAATACATTAACTTTAAACAAAGGTTGGTCATCAAATGTTGGAAATAATCTGTTATTTTATTATTAAATCGCTCTAAATTCGGATAGAATATAGAACAAAACAAGAAATCGGTGTCCATGTACAACAATATTGATAACATACAAAAAATATTATTATAAAACTGTACAAAAAAATAATATAAAAGGTATCATACCAGATTTGTTGCATTGCATGCAGGCTCCAGCCGAAGATCGATGGGATTTTCCTACTTCCTGACATATGTAGCATGTCTGTAAACAAATATATAGCATTAATATCAAATAACACCACAATGTTTCCAATATATTAATGTGTTTTCAAGTAATTCTCAATAAACTTACCTTGTTGAAGCGCTCGGGTGGTATGAGCCGGAGCACAATTGGCTCCATAGATGTCACATTGCCAAACCGGACCTCCGGTATGTAGAGAGCACAGACTACATGAGCCCATCCTCCTGTGTCAGTCCTCTTGAGGGCACCTGATCGCGACGGGCACAGCTCACATCGCTATAACAATATATTTGAAGTTAAAGTAGTACCAACTTAAAAAAAAACAGAATTCTAAATTTAAACTTACCACTTTGCCCTTAGTTTCTGGACTTTCACATTTTCGGCAATACCAAGGACCAGTTGGCACTGTAACGATTCCATAACAGGCTGAAATAAAAAACAACATAAATACAGACCTATATATCCTGCAGATTTGAGGGAACTTCGCACTTGCTACATGGAACACTTGTTACCTTGATGAACAGCCACTGTACAGCCATTGCCGTCACAGTAGACCAGCGGGTTATCCGGCCAGCCCCGCTCGTCAGAGCATACACAGCATCCTCCTACCATCTCCTTCATGATGAATACCGCATTATTAATTCAATCTCTGAAAACATTTTCTTAGTATCATTTGATTCCAGGTCCATATTATTTGCAACCCTCACATTCTCAATATGCATTTAATTATGAACAGGGGCGGATCGTGTGGAAAATGTAGTATCAAATATTTTTTGGATGACCCAGACACATGGTTTTAAGATTTTTCATAAGAATAATTTTACCGAACCATTACATAAAAAAAAAAATGGCTGAGATCTTGTCAAATTCACAAGTCTCTGCCTAAGAGGTCCTTATATAGATCCGCCCCTGATGATGAACTTATGTAAAAAATAAACACCAATTCAATAGATAAATGCAAATGTGTTCCACAATGATACATCAAACTTTTAACATAAAGATGGTTATGGATACCCAAAATACCCATATAATATTGTTAAGATGTTTATGCACGTAAATTAAAATTATAAGTCCAATAATATTCTAATTAACAAACACTTTTGGTTAAACCAATTTTTGAAAGCTAATCGATTAGGTATTATAAAAATGGTAGAATTATTTAGTCACTTCTTTAATTTTACTACATTTTACGGATAATCCAGCAAGTAACAAGATTTTAAATACTTCAATTATATGGATTACCCACCTAAATAACATTCATATACTTTAATGTTATTCCTGATTTCTTAAACAAAATACTGTAATGATTTGCATTTACAACAATACAATACAATACTGGAGAGATAACATAGAGCACAAACTTGAATACTAAATGAGGAAAGGTTATCTTTAGAGATGCTGTGATAACCTGAAGGAAGTGAGGTATTGTCTGAACGAATGTTGCAATAGATAAGAAAATAACTCTCTGTATTTCCAACCATTTACACTTTCAATATTCGTGTACTCCAGAAAGTAACCTCATTATGTTTAGAGGACTGAGAAGGAGAATTTAATTTTTTTATTCAAGTCCTCTGCCAATAAACACTTTTTTTATTTTTTTGTGTTGCTAGCATATGAAATTTTTCTACCAAGTAAAACATGTTTTATTGATTTTTTTTTGGTCTAAAACCATCTACCTACACATTATATTTTTCTGAAGAAACCAGTTTATTGCAATTAAGGATTGATTTCAAAATCTATAACAAACATAAGTAGATATTTTTTCATATAAATATCAATTTTAACACAACATGCCTACAATAACCTTCTATTATCCTACGGCGGATCTTTACAAGAAATGTGATGTCCTCACCGTTAGACAAATCTATATTTTAAACACCGTACTCAAGCAACATTCTAAAATGACCTATCAACCTGAATGGGTAAATAAGAGACGTAGAAGGGACTTAGTCTGCAAATCTGTTTCTGTTAAAACCACCTTTGCCCAGCAATTCTATAGTTACCAAAGCAGTAGATTATATAATAAACTTCATAGAATTCTGTCTATATACGACAACACAAAACCTATTGTTAAAATCAAAGTACAAAACTGGCTAATGAAACAAGACTATTGCACAACTGAATCGCTTCTCGGACATAAATAGGAATAATAATTCATAAAAATATTTAAACAAAAAAAAAAAAAAAAATTACATACATACAAAACAACAACCATAATAAACAAGTACATAATAAATATATATACATGAATGATTTTTCAAAATTACTTAAGTATATCGTTTCTTTAAAAATAAAATTCATAAAGACTAACATATTTTAACTTTTAAAAAGGTCACTTATCACTTGTACCACACACCAATAACTCCAACATTCTTTCGATTACATTGTATTCGACATTAATTTTAACGCAAGTTTATTTAATCCTTACAAGTTCTAAGTATCTATATCTTGCTAATAAGACACAACATTATTAGGTAAACATTTTAAATACTTAAATATAATAGTGAACAACGTTGCAGAATAGTAAATTATGTTGCGATTTCTTAACTACCCGCATTGTAAAACAAATACGTTAACAATATTTTGTACTTATTTGTAACAACTTAAATTGATCTGTTTAGAGTGTTTAAAATTTATCTTAAGCTCAGTTACTAGTTTTGAGATTAGTTAGTGTACTAACTACTAAACTGTTATGTGTATTGTTTGTTTGTTAAGTGATAAGTGTACAAATGTGTTAAATATTAATGGTAAGTCATCAAAACATCTGTAAGTACTTTTAATTCGTAGCTATAAAATCCTATGTACCTATCTAGGGGTGAGAACCTGGTGATCTGTATTACAGGTTTATAACCTACCACGGACACCAGTTTCTCACAATTTACAATTACACTAGTAGCTAGTTATAAGTTGAATTTGTTAAATAGTATGTAAATTGTGAGAGAAAATAAATGATATTTATTTATTTAAAAAATTTAAAAAATCTATCCTGCAGCCGTAGTAATCCCGGATAGCCGATACCTACTGTTAGGTTTTGTCTATTAAATAGGTATAATTTTTATTAAAGTTTTATGTTTGTAATGCTTAAACACAATCTATATACCCGTACACTCCGCCTCTTCGTCCAAGTCCTTTACCAAAATATTTAATTTGTAAATGTTTTTATAATAAATTTAATTATTAGCAGAACCATTTAAGTACTATCACCCCAATAATGTCAGGCTTACAACCAGCAAACAGTTATGGTACAAACCAAAAATGTTAAGAGCCCCAGGTTAAATTATATTATTTATTAAAACATACCATAATATGACGATGCCAACAGTCAAAGTAACAATGAACCAAGATGAATATTACAAGCAGCCAAATGTGTGAATAATTTATCAGCAATGAAACAATATGAAATGATAACTTCAAATTGCATTTTGCTCTTGACAGATCAGTAGAGGTCGGTATCATGATATATGTACTTAGTATATTGTATCTATAATTATAAAAACACTATTTAATGTATTTATGTACATTGAGAGATAATATACTTTGTACACACTGGGCACGCACAATTCTGTCCATTTAATGTTAATGGTTTTTTTTCCAATAAATAATGCTAAAAATCATGAAACCTTTAAGATTTCAGCTTATTCACTACCTTCCAAGATGTTCAATCCAAGTTGATACTTCAACAAACTCATGAAAGCAAATCTTCAACCAAGTTGGCACAAGAAATCAATAATATTAACAAGAAGATAGATCACATTCCTAACGACGCCATTACCTTAAATTTATTGAAAAACCACTTTTATCGTGAAATTTTGAGCCCTAATTACATGAATTTAACTACATTCTTCCAGAGCAAATACAATTTGAAGAAATAGGCGAACATAATGCTTTGAACACAGGACGCAGTATTGATGTAAAAACTTTTTAACATAATTACCAAAAGAAAAATATCCGTTCATTGTTGAAGATTAACGAATTGGTAGTTTAAAGTCATTCATACATCGTTTCTTTGATTTTATGGACAAATTTATCACCTCACCTGCGGTTACTTTTATCGATAAAAACGAAGTCGAAATAAACACAAATGAAAATTATGATTTTATATTCACTAACAAAATTTATAACAAATCAAATTATTCTCTGATCACCACGTTACTTTAACTTTCACTAAACGGTGCAATTAGAGAGATATATCAAATAATTTCACTAATCGGCTATCATTGATTGAGCTCAAACCAAAGGCCATATTTGAATGAAAATTGTTTGTTGGTTGGTTGGTTCATCGGTCGATTAGCGGCTGCGAGTCTGTGGTCGACTACAGATGATAAAGCCTATCGAACTTAAATACATGGAGGAATGCATTACAAATGGTTTTTCATAATAACAGTAAAAATATTGAACTTTTAAATTCAATCAAATCATTAAATAATATTATCTCAGCATATAATACGCAAATAAATTTGTAGACAAATTCGATTTAATTTATTTAGACTCCGCAGACACTTGTCTGGAGAAATACATCTACCAATCGGTGCCATGCCAATGGTATATAACCGGGCCACGGAATTATCAATTCAAGTAATAGCTGGACAATAAGCATTCCCCATATTAAATATACCGCGCCACCTCCCATAATTATGTACATTTTTATTTCTCCAGGACCCTTAAATTCGAGAACTTTATTATTGTCTATGACCTGAAATGTGTGAAGGTACCAACATAACGAAATTAAATTTATCGATTTTCATCCATTCTAAGTTAGGTTTTTCATCCGGCGCTGTTGAGATTTAGCCCATTGACATATAACATGGACATCACATGTTTGACTATAGAAAAAATAGTTATAGAAGTATGAGGCTTATCGACGCCAAAGTTATAAAAAATATAGCCGTCTCTTTTTAACTTTCATAATTTTGCGTAAGGGAAAAGGGACAACAGTATTTCTGACAGTTACTATAATAGCCACCTGTCATTCTTAGTCTCATTGAAATACCTACTTGCGGCCGGTCGCCATATTATTCTCTCGCTATAACAAAAGGATCAATCGACCTACTTAGTGATGGGCAATGAAACATCGTGACCACAGACTATAAACTATCGATATTTTAAATAAAACGTTATTTAAACATTTATTCGGGTCCATATTGGCTCACCTAAAGTTCTTTTATTATTTGTAGTCCGAATGATCATTCTTCCTAAAAATTTTCATCCTAAAGTTTTAATTCGTACTATTTGTAGTGCTACCGACGATGCTCATAACACTGATGTTTCCGAAAATTTTAATTACTAATATCATTAATGTAAATATATTTAAACTCCTACTGTTTTTTATCATAACGCTTTTATCCCTAAACATACTTACCATAATATTTTCACTCATGCTCAGAAAGAAACATTTACCAAGTGCAATAAAAAATATATGTGGGTAGAAGATGATATTTATAGTTTTAATGATTATTATACGACTCGTTTACGGTTACGCTTATGGCCTGGGAGTTTACCATAACCACAACTAAAGGACCAATTCGGTTCTGGCGCTTCGCCGGCCGCTGCCGCGGCACGCTCGCTACGCTCGCTCGGCTCGTGCGTTGGGGTCACAGTTCTAACATAACCTAAACCAATAATTAGGAATAGGACCGATTCGTTACTGGAACTTGGCTGAATGATTGGAGCCGGACTCTGGTTTTGCTGGCTCGGCTCGTGCGTTATATGTTATACCTACATGTTATGTAAAAACAAAGTTACGAAAAATTTATGTATATAATATTGATTATAATAAATAAAAATAAATCTAAACAAAAAAGATATGACTTTGAATAATAGTATGAACGATGGTTATGTTGAGAAAATATAGGAAAACAAATGTTTCGAAATTAAAACATTAGTGACAAAGATTTTAGGAGTTGCGATTGTTAGGATAAAAAATGTTAGGAAGAAAATTTTCGGATTTCCAATTATCGGAGTTGAAATTTTAGGTGAACTTTGGCGCACCCCATTTATTCAAGTACGTTTTAATTTTGGTGATTATTTTTATTTCATAGACATTATTTACATTTTGTGCATATTTGATCTTAAAAAATAGTGAGTAAGTATATAAAGTCCAATTTCTCAGATTCTCATGTAGTATACCATAAGAAACCATAGATTTGAGGTTTGCTTTTGAGAATATCTGTATTCATATTAAAATATTCGTTTAATTGAATGCCTAACGTTTGTAATTAAATATAAACCCAATTAAATGTTACATCAGTATCGATTATAGTACGAAACGTCGATAATTTCTATCGTCATTTTTTATATCCCGGCAACTAGAGTATAAAGAATAAAAGTTTGATATATAGGAAGCGCTCGTGGCCCATTGCTACCCGCGGATCACTTGTGATCTGTGCGGTTAAGCAACGTCTGGCACCGTCATGACTGTGATGGGTCATTACCAAAAATGACTTTTAATTTCATGAGCGTTTCCGTGCTTCGGAGGGCACGTAAAGCCGTCGGTCCCGGCTGTCGTACTAACATCATCGACAGTCGAACCAAAAAATGTCGTATAGCCTTGTGAAGGTCTGATGGCAGTCGCTTCATGTAAAATATTGACATTCCGCCAAATCTGGTTAAACTGAAAACCGACCCCAAATAGACATGGGATAAAGGTTCGGAAAAGAAGATATAGGCTGGCCCAAATAAAACGGTCAGTGGGGGGAATAAAACTATAAGAAATACAAAGATTTGTTCTTATGAAACATGTCATCGATTTTAGTAAAAAAAAATTGCATTCAATGATTTAGAAAAATACTATATCTCACTAAGGGTATCGAATTAAACGCTAGGTACTAAATTAAACGAATATATTAATTACAAAAAATAATTATTCCCTTAAAGGCGTACAGGTACACCCAATCCATATTGGTATCTGAATCAGTTTGTGATGTAATATTATATGAGTAAGTTAGAAATTGGATTTTATTTACTCACTATTATTTCATATCAAATGTAAATTATGTTTATGATATTAAAATATACGATACAATTAAAATACACTTTCATTACAAATAGAGTTTTATTTAAAATATCGATAATTTATAGTCCGTGGTCACGATGATACATCGCCCATCACTAAACAGGTCGACATGCCCATAAAGTATGACTGTAGTACTAAGAAATTCAGAACTTTATGGGCGGGATTTCACTGACAGCTGGATACAAACAGCGTTCAGACCATGAAGTTGTAGGTAAACTGGAGGCCACACTTGGAACAGCTTGAGTCAAATACCTACGTCTTTGTGGGCCGATCTCTTTTTTTAGTGTGCACTTTGCATACTCTCTCTTTCTAGAGGTTACCTTAGTTAGAAAGAGAGAGTCTGCTCACAGAGAGCGCGATAGTGATACATAGGTTATGCTTTAAATAGGTATTCGAAGTGTGGACTCCATTTTTACCTATAACTTCATGGTTCAGACATACTATACTTTTTATAAAAAAAAAACAATGTCGTTGCCTGAGTTTCCAAACACATACAAAATAAATAAATCTAACAAAAGAACAGAACATTTCAAATATTTCCCAAATGTAAGACAAGGACACATTACTAATTATTGAATTAGCTTTTCACTTAAATAGCTCGATTTTCACCTTCAGAAGCATCGCGGTTTTAGCTTTCGTGCCATCTATCGACAATGTTATGTATACTTGCTAAGTAATAGTTTAAAATATCCCTAGATGGCGTTAGTAGTTAACTTCATTCAAACTTGAAAATTATTGCACGCTTAAGGATGTATTTGTAAAGTATTTATCCCTTTGAGCGAGGACTTAATGAGATATACTTTAGGAACACATTTAAACTAATGACACCTCCCCGTTATTGGTTTAGTGTTGTAGATAGATTACTCAGTTGAGTGTAGGAAAATTATATTTCGATCTTTAGGTACTTATCAATAGGCTAGTCCACCAACTTAAAGTAGCTCAGAGAGCTATGGAGACGGCTCTATGCTCGGAGTTTCTCTGAAATATCGCATTCGCAATGAAGTGATCAGACAGAGAACTAAAGTCACCGACATAGCTCAAGGAATTAGCTCTCTGAAGTGGCAGTGGGCAGGACACATCTGTAGGAGAACCGATGGCGCGATCCGCGCAGGGTAGCCGGGAGAGAGTTGATGCGACGTGCCGCCGACAGAGCACATTGGCGTGAGTTGGGAGAGGCCTATGTCCAGCAGTGAACACATACAGGCTGCTGATGATGATGATGACAATATGTCGTTACATTCAATAGTCATATTACCTATTAAAAATCTTTGCCAATTTCTTACTTAAAGTAGTTCTTTGCGGTGTATAATAAGTAGGTACGTACTAAGTTTATATTTAACAAATACAAAATCCTATTGTTGAACTAGATCCGCGACACTTGACAGGTATTTTGGAGTCTCAAAATGAATTGTTACTTCCTCGCTTGAAAAATCCCTTTATGGTAAATAAATAAAGAACATGAGCTTTGATAAGTCACTCTCGAGGTAAGTAGCTAAGTAAGTATCAGAGAATAAGGATCACGACCAGGATTCTCTCTGGGTAAGTATAGGGATATAACTATTCTGAGAAACTTGTCACAAAGTCAAAGTACCTACTTTTACTTGTACTTTTTTAGTTTGAATATAAGTAAGTACATATACTTAAACAATGGTCTTTTTAAGTCACTAGTGAATCTGTATCTTCCACGCTCGCTCCATCTTAGGCTGTATTATATCACTTTCCATGAGGCGAGTTAGAGTCAAATGCAATGCAACCTATCTAAGACAAGTGGTACAAACTTTTACCTATTGCGCAGTCAAAATATATTTTTCTTGGGATGTTTCTGTATTACGTCACACCTCCCACACGGTGTTCCATTTCATTGTCTGGTCGAAGGTTACTTTCTTCGGTGACGTCGGTAGGGAGGCAGACACTCAGGCGCCATGCACATCGATTCGTTTGCTCCCATTCAACACTAGGGGAACACTTTCTTTGATTTCTCCTCTTAGTATTATAATTGGTAACTTAAACATAGGTATACCCATAAAGGTCACAGCTTCTAGATTAGTTTACATGTAATATAAGATAGTTATTTAACTTGTTTAATAATGTATGATAGGTTAACAGGTGTCACCCTTTCATAAGAATAACAAAAAATCTATTCTTAAATGACGGAGTCATGAAATGAAGACGAAACTACAAGTACTTACCATATTGAGTACCTCCTCCTTTTTTTGTCTGTTTTAAATCGATCTCATTGAGTTAAATTGGTTACAATATGTCATTATAAAAAACGAGAAGATCGAGGCGCAAATATTCATCAAACGTTCGTTCATACGAGGGCTAGTCTAAAAAAATCTACAAAAATGGCGCTTGAATGTTGTATTTTGAATTATGATTGACAGGAATAAGCTTCAACTAAATTAAAGTTTAGTTTTTATTGCTGATAATTAATCTATTTTCGGCAACAGTTTAACAAGTGGATCAATTGGCAGCAATATATTCAATGACAATTGCAATTCAATGTTACACATTTTCTTACACGTGATGAGTAAGAAGTTTCATGATAATATTGCAATCGATAAATGAAGTGCGTGCCTCTTTATCTTTTAGCAAGTTTTAGTACCATTTGCAGTAAGTTAAATGTATCTTCTATAAAATAGTCAGTACAAATACAGAAATTGATTTGGTATAGGTTTACCTTTTATTTTTATCATGTGATATTCCTTCGGGTAATTGCTTTTGCACACATGTTAGGTACTTACAGTTACTAAAAGTCTATTAATTCTTAAAAATAATAAATTCATTGAAAATCGCCATCCTTAAACTTCACGTTCATTACACTTACAATTTATGGCCTTTATCTGACTTATTTACTGCCACCGATGACGTAATAATTTCCTAATAAAGATAAGTTTTAAATAGCTATAGGTATGTGTGATACCTACTTATATCATAAGTGCCGCGGTTTACTTGGTTTTCAGATATTCAGTGGTTTTATTTCCCAGATACGTATAACATATTGATACATTGTTAAAGATACAAGTAAGTTTTTATGTTATTAACCCCTCCATCCCTCCAATTACCTACTTAAACAAAGTAAGCGTGTATTTGAAATGGGACTACGTCGATATTGCAATGGGGGGAATCGATCTCATGACCTCTCATTAAAGAAAGAAAACCAAAATGTGTTGCGAAATACCTAATAGAGACATGCAAAAACATCGTAGTTAAAAAATGTATGAAACGTGCCCAGGCACACTAAATAAATTAAATCACGAGCTAATACTGAGCTAGCTATAGAGTGCTGCGTTTAGGAATTATTGTTTTGGTGTTTATTCACATGGCAACGGTACGCGAAGCATGCAACTGCATCTAATACATACCTACCTATAATATACTAACGTAGTACCTAAACGTACTTCGCCTAAGTAATGAGTGGCATTGTTGTACTGGCTTAACATAGTTCGTTTCTTTATGAACCCATGTTTCAATTAGCAACTAAGTTGAAATGTGTGTTCTTAAATTTAGATTCCCTAAATGTATCGATAAATGAGTATTTACTCCTACTTATTAATCGATATCTTTAGTGCAGATAATTCCATATTATTCTTAAAATTGCATAAAACTGAATGTATAAAATATATCACTACATAGTATAAAACAAAGTCGATTTCTCTGCCCCTATGTCCCTACGTATGCTTAGATCTTGAAAACTACAAAACGGATTTTGATGGGGTTTGTTTTAATATATAGAGTGATTCAGTGGGAAGGTTTTTAGCATAATTATATCCCCATATTCCTACGGGAACAGGAACTACGCGGGCGAAACCGCGGGGCGTCGCTAGTGTACATATAAAGTAGATTTGCATGCAGTTTTATGAGATAATTGCTTGCCACAGTTAATTTTAGTATTATAACATCGAGTAAGACCGCGAGGTACAGCTTGTATAAAATAGATAGGCATAATGAAACTCTTAAGAATTATCTAACTCTCATAATTTTAATGATAAAGCTAAAAAGGAAGACTAAGGACCGTATTATGGAAAGTGACTCTGCAGTCTGCACATTGATACCAGTCATAGTTTAGATTTCAGAGTGATATATTCAGGTATTGAGCTTCATTTTATTCGTTTGTATTAATTACTTATACAAATACTTTGTTTTACGCAATATTTGTTTACTTTTTGTTTATATATGCTGGATAATTCAGTTATTATGCGATAATAAAATTGGACACAGACCAATAAAAATCTAGTCTAGTACCTACTGTCGCTTGTCGAAGTGGCTTTTAATTTTCACCGCTTCCTTTATGTTATACGGTAAGTTGTAAGCATGCCCTAGTTTTGGAACTATTAACATCATCGAGTCGTTTACGGTCAGACTGAACTCTTAGGTTCGACGGTTCGTTATTGCAAATACGAGTTACTTACTTATTTCAAATGTTCCGAAACCGAGAGATCTTGCGGAAAACTTTCCGATTACAAGTAGGTATCTACAATACAACACACTCCATAATATAATATTCACGGTCGCCTTCTGTAATACAGACCATATACTCGTCACCAATTTGTTATCTCTGATACAACACACCCATTGAGTGTGACGCCATAATCATATTGAAACAATGATACCAACTAACACGTAGTAGGCATTTTTATTTGGGGAAATCACGTTGTACATCTTAAGAATTTTCAATAATATTAAGATAATAATAGTTTACTGTGTACCTTCTCCACTACCGGTGAATACTAAGTAAATATACTAGTACATTAGTCATAGTATTAAAGTATTAACACACTAAATAGACCAGATAGTGGTCGCAGTAGCTACAAACGGTAAGTCTAAGATAAACTTATGATTAAAAATCACGATTTACTTAAGTACTTATAGTTTTCTAGAATATACGATGATGCTACTACAGATTTTGTCACACGTTAAACTTATACCCATAATAACCTTCTTTTTGCGTCGTGTCTTATAAAATATTATTTCAACTACGTCACGTTTGTATCCAAATGTGCTAAACTAAATGTATACAAAGATGTAAATTGCAGTATGGGTGTAAACTTAGCAAAGTTCGTAATTAGCTTATTTCGGTTGATTATTCAACAAAGTAAATATAACGCCATGAATCAGACACTAACTCATGCTTTTCGTTATCACAACCTTTTATCAGCAGATTCAATGCTCTCAGATAATAACCGCACATAAAATGATATCACCGACATTTTGAAACAAAATCTTTGTAATCTTTGGCTATCAGATCAAACAATAACAATAATTTTAACTAGGTATGTGTAAACAATTTATTTAACACAAAACTTAATTTTTAGGAGACAAAATCTTTAAGTTAATTAGGGTGTAAAGAACTTCACCCAAAGTGTAAAAATGTTCAATCATCAACCCCAGTCTAATGCGATGAAAAGTATATACTTATAATAAACACTTTTATGTAGGTATCAATATATTTCAAATGTTTATATTGATTGACAGATAATATTCAAGTGCTAAATAAAAGTAAATACCTACGTATGTAAAAACGATTCATTGTTTTTCAAGTGATGACGTATTAATTTACATGTTGTACATTGTATGGGCACAGTGCTCATCAAACCAGAAACAACCTGATTTTATTGCGTTTCAGGAACAATATTCTTCTTCCAATTATAGTTTCCAATTCAGACGTAATATCCAATGACGATGATGACTAAGTAATACGATACAGAAATGTTATTGAAACTGTTCCGCAAGTAACAAATATAATAATACAAAATTCTCGTGTCACAGTTTTCGTTGCCATACTCCTCCCAAACGGCTTCACCGATTCTCATGAAATTTTGTGAGCATATTCAGTAGGTCTGAGAATCGGCCAACATATATTTTTCATCCCGAAATTCCCACGGGAACGGGAACGGGAACTACGCGTGTGAAACCGCGGGGCACAGTAGCACGGCTAGTATTCAATAAATTTCTGAATGAGTGCGTTTCTTCAATAAAATTATGTTCGTTTCGTTTGGATGATGATTTCTGAGTATGATAGAGTCCAGTTTATGGGTAAACACTCGTAATCCAAATGATTAACGACTGCTATATAGCTTGTTACAACAATGCCTACCGTTTTATTGACTTATTCGCATATTTGGAAGGATTTTGTGGCGCCGTACGAATGGAGTTTTCCATTAAAATGTTTTTAGATTCACTTGGAGTAGGTACTTGGCCATAAATAATTTATTGTGATCGTATACCCGATATGGCAATGCGAATTTATAGTTAACAGTTACTTTAGTCATGTTGTGTACCTTTGTACGCGTATGTGTTAGAAAAACGTACAATATATAATGCTTATTTTCATGAATTTAATGTGACTAGGTATTGTTTTGTTTGGCACAATGCTACAAACTATGAATATTTGTTTAGTTACAAGTTACAGCCCTCAAAGTCCAACATTACAAGTAGTAGGAACAAAGAATTGAAACTAGAAATGTTTATTTGCAGAAAACACAAACCTGAAAGACACCTGAATAAAATCAAATATTTTCTTAATTACAATCGAGAAATTATTTATTTGTAACTTGTAACTAATGAATAAACTCAAAAGCAACTGAACTGTCTCCCAAAATACTTTCATTATTGGAAAGCTACATTATTCACGTAGTAACCAAAACTTGGAGCACGCAGGTAATACTGAATTTAATTAAATCATTATGTTATTAATTTAACCAATCTATCAACTTCGTAGGAACTGTCACATTGTGAGGTCTATTACCCATATCTAGGGTATCAGAAACTAAGCACAGCACACACACACATTAGAAAGTATAAATATGTCGAAATTCATAATTTCTACTGTATTTTCGACTGGTTTTCTGTAGTTTAAAGTAGGTTATAACGAGAATTGTCATTAAATTACGATTGTTATCTTCAAATAGTTGTGGCTCATGTGGTTGTACAGTCGGCAACATAACACATTAAAATATTCTATGACTTTCTAAAGAAAAGCTTTCTAAAGCAAAATTCGTAACTATGTGTCTGGAAGTAATATGTAAAAATAAATATTTGTTTGGTCGTATGTTACGCGCTGTCATAAAAATGTGAATGCTAAATGAAGTAAGTACATATACTACAAAGCATATGTTTTTTCAGAGTTGCAGAAAGAGATATTTTTTTTAAGATACTGTATTAAATTAAGCAGGTGAAACTACGGGGTGGTAAAAATATTCACCGAGTCAAGAGACATCTTTTCGTAAAATATATTTCACTGTTGGATAATGACAAAACAAAGTTTAAAAAATTTGTTAATCCTCTTTCGTCTGTGACTGTACTGGCATTAATGTTCGTAGTAACGTTAGAATAAACAGCCCATGGTCAAATGGTCGCTTTGCAGGTGATAAACTTTTATAAGTACTTATAGAAAATACTTTGGAGAAAATCTCTATATTAAAAAGAAGTTTGCCCCATTTGTGTATGTCTTGGAAGGTGATAAAAAGGGATTAAGTTTGTATGCATAGATTATGACACTTTAGCGAGTGTTCTTATTCTATGATTGTATGGAAATTCGTTAAAGATTGAAAGAGTACTTAATTGATTTATTATGAGCAAATAGAGTCTTGAGTGCGTATAGATCCTGTCGTTACCATCGGCATAGCAGGTTTACTACCAACTACGCCACTTGATTGTGCACCAAATATATTCTGTCATATCATTTTCTTGCTTCCTTACGAAATGCTTGCTTTTCGTAGATACCAGTTGAGTTAACACGTGGAACATTAACAAACAAACAAACTCACTTTCTTTATAATAGGTGTTAGTAGGAGTTTAAGTAAATAGATATACATACTTAATACATAATGTAGTAAATACCATGTATAAATAGTAAGTACTTGTATAATTAGTAGACAAGAGATAGTCAAAAACCTAATTGAACACGTTTCATATTTATAGATACTCATGTTATACTTACATATTTTGTTATTATAATTGTTAAAATCATTATATTTTGCTTATTGCTTTAAATTAATATATGCGTACTTATACTCGTAGTAGGTAAAAATGTTGTTTTAAATTAAGCAGGCTTGCAACTTTTATGTTAGTTACGTGGTAAAAAGTAAGCATAAGCGAAGTACGATTGTTTTACGCTTACTCAAGACTTCCATTTCAACGTTTCAGATTATTGTTAGTATTCATTTACCTTTAATAATCTGGATTACAAATGCCATATCGTACAAACCTGTATTTTCCCGTACCAAACTACTACATAATTTAAACAGCATAGGTACTCAGTATTCAGATTTTGAAACTGAAACATGGACACTGTACTACAGGCTATCATCTATTGTTTTAATTTGTTTTCCTCATTTTGTACGTACCTAACCTACCTACCTACTATAAATTTAGAAAACCATACTCATACCAAAATGGTGTTGGTTGTATTTAGTTCATAGGCAATTTGTAGCCAACAGAAAAAAACAGGGTTAAACTGCTTTTCATTCGATAGTTTAGTTTTCATGAATATCCCTTTTATAGTATTCTCAAATAACCAGTACGGAAGTACAGAATACTGACGTTCTATTATATATTTTACATGGACACGTTTTTTTTAATATTATGTCTGGCTGGACTGTAATATAAAAGTGCAGTTTTGTAATGCTTTAAAGCACTACAGTTCTGTTGTTTTCAGCGGTGCAGCGGTAGCGCGGGCGGCGTGGCGTGGCGCGGGGCTGGCGATGGCGAGCACCCGGCACCGAGCATGGAGCACGGTGATGACGTGGTGGATGGCGGTGGCGCGGTGCGCGGCGCGGCGCCTCCGCTTCAGCGGCGAGGCTGGGTGGCTCCGGCGGCGTCACATCACTCGGCGCACCGCACTCCCTCCGGCGCGCTCGTACGCGCCCCACCTCTATCGCTCATTGCCAACTTGACATCGGTACTAGAACGACGTCTCTAACACTCATGACGCGCTATTTTATAACTTAATTCTAAAAAAGTTTTGAATTCTTAACTTGTTTAGTGAACGGCGTTAACGCCGAACGATTTATAATTGGATACGGCGATCGCGTAAAATTTTCACTCGGCGAAAAATTAACAATCTCAAGTGCGATTAGAAAATCGCATTCGCATAAAATTAAAAAATTATAAAAGCAAAATTTTTGACGATAACGTGAACGAGAAAGGAGTTCAAGATGTCGAAAAAACATCTTCATAATCAAGCTGCTATACCGCTAGCCCCGGCGGTGTTTAAGGTAAGTCTAGATTAAATTAAATACTTACTATTATTTTTTACTGTAGCGATTTTTTTATGTTTTATTTGTTTTTAAAAGTTTTCAGCTTTGTCTACAATCGTTTGTCTAGAAGGTGTTGATTTTCTCCCGCATTGGACAAGCTTTGCGATATTTATATTTGAAAGTGGTTCCGTAATAACTTTTGACTCGTTTAGACCTAGGTAATGCTTAGGAACTGGATTTATAATCGTTCTCATAATTGCACTTTCTTATATAAGTAGTGTTTTTCTATTTAGGCCTAGAAGTGCAATGGAATGCAGTGAAAAAATAATTGTATTGGACATAATCCTATTACGGAAATTCTCGGAATCCTTCCATTATAGCCGTTGGTGCACGATTGTAAAGCCGCCTCCATACTGACAATAAAAAAATAAATGGGGTTTTTTCCGTGTAAGAATTTTGGGAATAGAGTGCTTATTTTTTTCTAGATATTAGGTATAAAACGTTTAACCATGCTATTTATTAAAGTTAAATGTTTAGATAATATAAAATGTTGAAAACTGATAAAGAAAAGACCAAAATTTAAAAAAGAAACTGGTTTTTATTTTTGAATGAAAAACTAATTGCGTACTTCAAGAAGAAAAATTGGCAACATTTTATATTTCATGTCGCGATGATAATGATGAGTGAGTGACGGTCAGGCGGCCCCTGCTGTATTTTTCCCTTTCACCGCAAACTTAAAAACCAACTGCCAAATAATTTCATGATAGGTATTTGTTCAATGCAATTCTAACAGCTAGGTATCGCGTGCATATTTTTATTCTTTATTACATTAAATACGACGATTATTAAAATAATATTGCTTATAAAATGTTATCAAACTGTACAGTAATATCCTTCTTGAAGTAAAAACCATTTAATGCTATCGAAATATCAATATTTTATATTGATTATAAAATATTTAGTAAGTATACATATCTGTTTTATTTTATTGAATAAAATATGATTACTACCATTTTTACTATTTACTTTTAATAAAACATAGAATGGAATAATATTGAAGAACACTATTATTTACGACCTTAAAAAAACGTTCTCAATTGAAATCACATTTACCGAACTGGAGTTGAGCGGTTATAGTTTAGTGGTCATAAGTTTCGCTACTAAAAAGTTGTCATGTTTGATCGTGCACCAGTGTGTAAACTAATCGCATTATATCTCTCTTTCTCCTTCACCATACAAGAGAGAAAGAGAAAACTCCTGCTATTCATCAATCCTCAATGAATTAGCGTGGGGATCACGGAATAATCACCCTTAGGGTGAAACCTCGATAGCCCAAAATCCCGTTTATAGAACGTAACATGTCGGTTTAGGTACTATGACAATTAAATAGAATTATAATTCAATAGTTCAATTACATTTAAATAAAAAACGAATAATAATTTTGTTTGTCGGAAATTTCCACAGTATTACTTTATTTATTAGCACTCGTACAGGCACTTCATAATAATTCGATATCTAACTATACTGTCCATTGGGAAAACCCACGTAATAAGGTGTTTTCTTAATACAAAATGAGGGTACTAACCTAATCTACTAGTGTTTATTTTATGTACAGATTTTTCCATCTTAGGAAAATAACTTGGAAAAATTACGAATTTCGTTAACTCTATTCTGTAATCATATTTGTATGACAAATCATTATGAAACTTCAAGTCAAATTGTGTAAAATTTATAAAAAGTTATATTGAATTTGCTCTTTACATACAAGAGACTTGTCTTGTCATACATCTAACAATAGACATAATATGTATTAGTTGACAAAAGTGATCTAAAATCAAGTGTTTGTATTTAAAGTTTACATTTTTTGTTATCACTTAGCTAGATACTACGTAATTATTTTCGTAAACGTATTCTTATGGTATAAAGTATATACACAGATATTTAAGACCTTGAAGTAAGTACTATGTTCTAAAATAATGTCGATAAAATTGTGCATTGTTAATATTACCGTAAAAAAAACTTAAGCAAAAGTAAATAGTTACATAAATTCAATTTAAAGATAACTTTGAAAACTTTTGTTATTAAAATCGTGAGTTCTAAATTAAATTCTAGACACGTTAAAAAGAGCAATGACTTTTATAAACTTGACAAAATTTATCTTAAATTTATTTCTAAATAAACTTTACATACCAAGTATATCTCATTTGACTTCGTATAAAATTAAATTATTTACATTAATTATACAGCCATACATAACCAAACCAATGCACAATGGTCGTATTACTTTACAAGTACAAAACATGACTCTTTGAATTAGCACTTACTTCATTTTAACAAGTTTTTTGTGATTCGCATTTGTGAATATTTTAACGAACTCTTTGAACTGTTTTCAAAGAATTATTTTACTCGCAATCATTATTTTTATTGACTACACTTTTGTGTGGAATAGTTTTTGAATGAAAACGGTAATAACTGTTAGTAGTTTGTAACAGTGACTTTACACTAGAAACAAATGAGTAAATTTCTCTATAAATGTGTGATTTCTAGATAACAAAGCTTTTAAGATAACTTCAAGTGGTTTAAACTAGTATTACAAGATTCGTCAGCAACTATTTCACCTTATTAACAAATATACTTATACAATAATTGGTTAAGTGTACATAATTACCATTAGTTGGCATTTACTTAAGGAATAATAAGAGAGAGTTTCTCATTTCAAAGTCATGCCAAAAAATAAAATAATTTGAGCAGACTTAAATTTTCAAAGACAAGGTTATGTCCGGCTATCAGTGCTATCATGTACACATAACTATGTGGTATATAAGTATCAGCGTGTATGTAGGTGGGTTTGAAGAAAACAACGTTCTATTTTAGTCACCATGTATGATTGATTGCCAAAATATACGCGTTTTCTTACTCTATGTGAACTTTTTAGTATGATTAATATTTTAAATTGCTTTATTTATGAGCACACTTCAAAAATTGTCTCCATTGGTAGACCTTTCTATAACCTTCTAGATTTTTCTACATATTGGTAAAAGAAGTGTGTACTGGAAAAACACGAAATGCTGTTTTAAAAAGGAGATTTTTAAGACAATAGGTAATCTCCTAACGTGTATACATCACGGATCGTGTTGCTATAATTGCTTGATTCCAATACCCAGTAATATCTGCCATTGGACACTTGCGTACACAACTGTAAGTACATGATGTTTCAAGGAAAATATTTTAAATAGGCAATTCAATTAATATACTTATCAGGAGAGACATATTCATAATCTAATCATGAAGAAAGTTAACGAATATCTTCAAAAATAATAATGTTAATTTATTACTATCTATGTCTTGCGTTAATGTCTTATCTTTAAAAGCGTATCCAATAAGTTACGCCAAAAATGGTTCAGTATTTTTAGCTCAGGCAAAAGCAGACTGATACTAAAAATGCGTGTTCAGATTTTGGTTACAAATACCCTTTTGTGTGAAACCGTTGTGAGTGTCTGTCAATATCAGACAGACAGACACGGGCTTTATTCGTTAGCGTAGATTCAGTGGTTTAGTTGTAATTCAAAACGGTTGGGGTTAGCACAAAGAACGATACTTTTTGAATTTGTTTGCTCTTTTAAACTGTGTTTGTTGATTGTATTGGGAATAATTTCGTGTTTAGAGCGGATTTCTATTTAATTTGATAATTTAATATATGACATATTAAAAAGTTTGGTTTCCTTAATTCGAATTAAAAATAGGCTATTAAATTAATAAATTTTGATTCTAGAAACTACCATACAAAATGTTGCCGGTCTATAAAATACTCGAATGAAAAAACTTCGCATAAAATGCATGCAGTTTCTATCCTATTGTTATGTTAGCCAGACAATGAGTTCTTATAGTCACAAAAATATTGTTAGATATTAAGATGCTCCAGAATTTACCTGGCATTTCTTGGAAGACCGAATTAAAGTAGACCTTGTCGTATGCCAAATAAACGTGAGAATAAAAAACGGAACGATTACTGATGTTATCGCAATCAAACTCAATTGCTTACACATGTGACTTTTAAGTAAAAAAACTAATAAAATTATCAATAAAATGTGGTTAGAAATACTATATTTTTATCTTTAACTTGTAATATTATGTAATGTATACATTTGAAATAATTCTATTTTGCATTAAAAACAGACCTAATTTGAATGTAAATTATTGAAAATTGATTTCATAGTTTATTAAATGTTGAAAGATTTAAACAAAATTTGTATCTGATTCGTCGGAGTCGAGACGAGGCGTCTCGCTCGCCGCGTCTGCCGTGTGCCTATACACTCGTGTGGATGTATTCGTATTGTGGATTTGTGGTATAACTGAACACGCGCATTCGCAGCCGCGCGCCGCTAAAACGGAAGAATTATAGTAGAGGCGGTCGCGAGGAATAAATCGATTTAACGAAACGACGTTTAGGATATGAACACACTGGAATCAATATAATTCATGTTTTACATTAATGTTAATTAGATTTTTTTAAATAAGAAAATAAAATAAAGTAGAGCTGATTTTTTCAAATAAATATTCTGCCTTCATATAATTTCAATGGTTTCAGTCATATAAGGTATCGATTTCCAAAGTTGAATCATGAATTACGAATCATTCGGGTGACGTCACCGGTGCTGTGTGGTGCTCTACGTTATTGTGTGCGCGTGAGACGGTGCCAGTGTGCACGCGGCGTTACCCGCGCGGCCGGCGCTTGAGCAGTGGAAATTTCCACTCGCGCTCCGCTTGCGACGTCTGCCCTCGCCCCTCCCCCGCGCACCTCCCTGCCCCATACAAATGGCACTCCCCTCATTATTTCCTTTCAAAGGGTTTTACAAGCACCAATTTGTAGTATACACACGATTAATTTGAACTATAACACGCGTTTTTTTTCTCATCAAACTGTTTAAAAATGATCTCAGTATACTAATAGCGATATTTCGTAATTCGTGTTGTAGAGCGTCGAATCGATAAACGAGCGCGATATTATAAGCTTGTGACTTGTTTCTGATGCGATATTCCGTATTCGATTGCCAACGCGCAGGTAGTTGTTTTCTCGGTAACAGAACAATTGACAACGAATTTTTCATAAACATTTTACTAAGGTACAACAAACCGTTCGATATTTATTTTTATGAACGAAAGACTTCAACGCGTTCTAGTTTCGAGAATTTATTTTTGAATCCGTTTTAAGCAGAATTACTAGAAGTTTCTAGATCTAAAGTTTAATCTTTGGTTAAATTAAATAAATTTAAATAATTATTTAATATAAAAATTTTAATTACTTAGTTGTGGTAGTAATTATTGCCGTATAAAGTTTGACCGTGAATCCGTCGTTTGAAATGATTTTAATTTTTATTATATTACATCAGCCGCGGTTATACAGTATTACCGGAAAAAACGTATTTTATATCTTTTTAAATACTAGCAATATGTATTAAAATACTTTGTTAACCGCAGGTATAATACATTTTATATAATAAAAATAACTAACACTGAAAACGGTGTTCTCCACTCTTGAAATGATGAATTAATAACTGGTGGGTCAGTTTATATTAAATATCATAAATAAACATTTGAACATGTAGCGATGCAAATGCAATGCAAAGTATTGAATAAAACAGTCTTAAAACATGAAAGCATTACGTACAATTTATCGTGGCCGTGTCTCGGACCATGACGGCAGATTGGGTGAAAGATTAATCTAAATGCAAAACCGTTACACACGCCAATTTATACGCTATAACAAACACATAAAGTTGAAATTTGTATTAGTTATTCAAAGAACTATGTACAGGTTTGCGTTTGATGTAAAGTCTTGTCCTACTGTTTTATTTTAGGATTTAAATCTGAGCGCTTAGTGGGAGGCAATAACTGCGCCTGCGATATCTCAACACACATCTTTTTAGAAATATACATACAGAAATACATATACATACATAAGTACATATGTTAAAAAATAATTGCCAATTTAGAATTATTGTTAATGTTTAGCTAACTTTTAATTTACAGTTGACCGACTAAGTACCTCATTTATTATAATGAAATGTCTAACCTCTTTATATTCACGAAGATATTTTTATCACTTTTCAATTTATCCATCAAAATACTAAGGAAATTCTAAAACAATAATGGCAAATATTACCTATAAGACGTGAATTAACTACCAATGAAAGATGCACAAACAATACCGTGTTAGACACCCCATATTGTGTCATCAAACATGTGTC
Source organism: Timandra comae (assembly GCA_958496195.1). Classification (NCBI taxonomy): domain Eukaryota; kingdom Metazoa; phylum Arthropoda; class Insecta; order Lepidoptera; family Geometridae; genus Timandra; species Timandra comae. Next base: position 7,839,061 of record OY292353.1, on the reverse strand, counting down.
TACATTACATTATATTTGCAAATCTCTATGATTATAATTCTCTAGCTGCAAGTCGTGGGTGGCTTGTGTTGCGGATTACAAACTACTTTCTACATCCTATTGTTTTTACTACTTGAACACTAATGGGGCCACACTTTGAAAACAACGAACACTTCGAGGTCATAACCAATGTAAATGTAACTCTTTGGGCGGTACATGTAATAACATTATTATATTCACGTACTAGACAAAATATTTACTTTAATGGACTTGAAGTTATTTTACAGCAAAAATCTTTTGCAAACTAATTTAATAAAAAAAAAAGAAATATCGTTTCAAAATTAAGAAAAGGATAATTAATTAATAAATCAGTTTTTGAAGTGAAAACTTCTTTAGCGGCGCTGAGCACTTTTTTTGTATGGGTAAAAACTTTCAAACTCGCGTCAGGGTCACGTGATGCTGATCGAAAAAGCGTAAGATCCATATATAAATAACGATATAATATTATAAATAACAACATATAAATTGTCATATTTGTGTACGATAGCGCAATAAATAAACATTGTATTCTACCTCATAAATGATAGTACTTTTATACTTATAATTAAACACCACGTTAATATTGAAGTTTTCACTTCTGCCGGCACTCCCGGAGTGCTACCTTTTTTTATCCTACAGTCGAACAGTTCAATAAGAATACATTATGAATAAATATTCTTAGAAAGAAAAATACAATCACAACTTTATAATTGAATAAATTGCCCTAAGGATATATTGAAACATCCTATAGTTTCCTTTAGATACTTATATTAAAACATCTCTGTACTTGTCAGCATGTCAATTTCTCTTTACAAGATTAATTCGTAGTCTCGCAAAAAATATATCAGTGGATATCTATCTACTATCTCTGACAGGTAACCTTGACCTATAATGTATTGATTGATTGATATCGAACATAATGTTATTTCATATTAAATTATAATAACGTTACATTATCATAACAAGAACATTGTTTGCCAATTGTTTCGTGCATACGTTCTCACTTTCTCTGTCAATTAGCTACCTTTCTGAATAACTTCGTCTTTTCATTGAAAGACAAAACAGTAATAAGATCTTTGACGAATGATTGGCAGACTCTATGTGGTCGCGCTCTCTAATTTCCGAGGTTTTATCCGCGTTAATCTCAATCCTGCGTGAATTTTGGGATAAAATATTTTATTCCTGATTAACTGTAACAAATTTCAATGAAATTGGACCGGTCTTACGTGAGTGAGTCTTATTATTAACTAACAAATAATATTTCCTCTCTATAATTAATAATATACGAGTATATTAGATATTATAGAATTGTAACTAAGTAAATTTCTTCAAAAACAATTGTGTGAATTTAACAACTGTTTCAGACCTAATTCACAGCTTGAATTATTTAATAATTTAAGGAATTTATAATTTAAAAAACTGTCAGACCAACTGTTAGGTTTTGGATCATTAAATATTTATGAGAAGTGCTATGTTAATTAAAATTTTAAAAAGTAATTAACATATCTGATTACGAGACCTATTAGGTACTACGAGTATATTACTGAATTAAACTGACACAACCTATATTTATTTAAAGGACAACTCGGAAAGCTATTGCAAAACAAAGCCGGTGATAGTCCATTAAAATAAGACGATCCCGAACTGCCAATTCGCAATTGGTGTCAAGACTGTGGCTCGACATTGTGTCGGCCATGAATCGAGATTCAACCGAACCGAATGTTGGACACGTCCTTGTAAACAATGTCCCTACTATTTTACTCTGTTAACCCTGTTTACAAGGGATGATGGACCAAACAATAACCTCGCCCTCTTTTGCTTCAAATTTATGCAAATAAACTCTTTCTGATTCAGTGCGAGATGTGCTGGCGTGCATTGCAATAACTGTTTGTTCGATCTCAATGAATGATAAAGGTATCTCTCTCTGGTGGTATAAGTACAATGAGGAGATTGAATTTGGGTAAAAAATATTTATGTCAGCTAAAAACAGGCGAGGTGCAAGTGAAATTATGATGAAAATATATTGAAATTTTCTTTGATAATAAAAAATATTTCATTAATTTGTCGTCTAGTTGAGGCTAAGGTTTCGTTTATATTTCCTTTCAAACTAAAATTAATTAAAAATATTGAAGGCTGAGAATTCCCATACGTATGGATTGTAGGTAAATTATTAGTGCCATAAAACCGTGTGACGTCACGGTCTACATTCAAATGCAGAATACCAAGGGCAAGAGGAATAAGTGAAAATAGGTTAAAAGCATTTTTAGGATTTAACACAAACAGCGCAGAAAACACATATAAACTGCAATTTAAGTGGAGTTTAAGAAAATTTACTAAGGTGATCATGGTTTTATTTCTAGTAATAATAGTACGTGAATATTATATTTAATTACATTGTGGAGTTATTGATATATCTAAGTCGCTTATTATGGTGGAGCGAAAAATAGTGTAAACAAAGAAAAAATAAGAATTTTCATTACTACATTATTTATGTCCCGTGGTTTTTGCCTGCGTAAATTATTACATACAATTTGATAGGATTATGTAAACTTATACTTATAAAGTTAATAATAAAATATTCATAATTTGATATAATACTTTGGAATATGAAATATTCATAATTTGATATAATACTTTGGAATATGTTATAAATTCGGGGGGTGCGCCAAAGTTCACCTAAAATTTCAACTCCGATAATTGGAAATCCGAAAATTTTCTTCCTAACATTTTTTATCCTAACAATCGCAACTCCTAAAATCTTTGTCACTAATGTTTTAATTCCGAAACATTTGTTTTCCTATATTTTCTCAACATAACCATCGTTCATACTATTATTCAAAGTCATATCTTTTTTGTTTAGATTTATTTTTATTTATTATAATCAATATTATATACATAAATTTTTCGTAACTTTGTTTTTACATAACATGTAGGTATAACATATAACGCACGAGCCGAGCGAGCAAAACCAGAGTCCTGCTCCAATCATTCCGTCAAGTTCCAGTAACGAATCGGTCCTATTCCTAATTATTGGTTTAGGTTATGTTAGAACTGTGACCCCAACGCACGAGCCGAGCGAGCGTAGCGAGCGTGCCGCGGCAGCGGCCGGCGAAGTGCCAGAACCGAATTGGTCCTTTAGTTATGGTTATGGTAAACTCCCAGGCCATAAGCATAACCGTAAACGAGTCGTATAATAATCATTAAAACTATAAATATCATCTTCTACCCGTATATATTTTTTATTACACTTGGTAAATGTTTCTTTCTGAGCATGAGTGAAAATATTACGGTAAGTATGTTTAGGGATAAAAGCGTTATGATAAAAAACAGTAGGAGTTTAAATATATTTACATTAATGATGTTAGTAATTAAAATTTTCGGACACATCAGTGTTATGAGCATCGTCGGTAGCACTACAAATAGTATGAATTAAAACTTTAGGATGAAAAATTTTAGGAAGAATGATCATTCGGACTACAAATAGTTAGGAAAAACATTTTCGGGTAAAGAACTTTAGGTGAGCCAATATGGACCCAAATTCGGGATGTACTGATAAATGTCCTTCATGTGATGCAATTACAATCTTGTCATATTTAATTAAAATCCAGTCAGACGTATATTTACGACGAGGAAACAAACAGACAGAGGTACTTTCGCAATTATAATATGAGTATTGATTAAATATTAATTATCCATTATTTCCTTTAACCAGGAAATAACGGAAACCATTATTATGTTAGCTAAATATATACCTATTGAAGGTAAATAATAATAAATAGATTACAGCACACGTACCCTTTGAATACAATACACCTCACTTAATTATTGTGCTATGGTTCTGTTGTAATGTATTTCTGAGAAACTTTTACACAATAAACAAGTCTACATCTCATAACTGTCAGTTCTTCAAATGTTTTTTTTTTTCAAAAGGTAATGAAGAACCATTTTGCGATTAGTGTGTGTGACCTTGAAACGTTTGGTTTGTTGCCAAATTTCTGGCAACCCAGACTATGGAAGTTATGTTTATGTATCAGAAGTATAGATTACTAACGGTCATGTTGAAGTGGCCTGCAGGTGACACTAGCGATGGACGGGCGGCGCACAGTGGGAAATTTGCGGCCTTTATTCCAACTTATGATTTTTTTTTAGCTACTAATTTAACTTAAACCTTTATGATTTTTACCTTATGGAATATTATCCTATAAGATTCTGATTGAAACAATCATATTTGTACAATATTCAGCCCTAATTTGATGATTAAAGTAATATCTTAAATGGTTAACACACGAATTGTCTAAGTTTAAGATGATAAAAAGTAATGTTGTTTTACTTATATGGTTTTACAATTTCTAATACTGAAAAGGGTGTATTTTTTCTGTTATATTTAATAATTAGAATTGATTCTAGTGCTTAAGGGAAAACAGAATACTTCTTCAAACAGAACACCCATTTTTCGAGCCTTTCATAACATTTACTTGAAAAAAAAAGGTCACCCACAGCCTCCCGCAGTCAGATTTTTAGCTCTATATAATCTTGAGAATGTGGAGATTAGAATCTGAATAGATTTAGCTGCTATTTCCTGCTACCCATCAAATGACATCCTAATAAAGATCGACTGCGCGCCAAGATTGTAGACGAAGATGCGTTTAAAGTTGGACTATCGCCTCTACATGCAAGGATAAAGTTTATGGAGTGCATTCTCCATATAGCTTATAATAAATCGTTTCAGTCATGGAGAGTAACAAATGAAACAAAGCTTTACTTTTTCAAAAATTAGGACTCAAAGTCGACGTAGTGAAGCAAGGTACTGGAACAACCAACGACGGAAATACCTCCCGAAGATTTTTCGCCAATCCAGCAATAACCTCAGAAATAACTGGGATCAATGAAGAATTGATCCATCGATTTGGAATTATACTCCAAGTGATTAATTCAGGTTTTCAGTTCCAATTGGAATGCTGACAGAAGAAGCTCAAAAAGCTCGCAACAAAGACTATCGGAATTACAGACTTTACCATTCCAAAAATGTTCCCGAGAGAGCACAAACGAAGATGTAATGAACTTACTTTTGGTGTCATCAGACCCCTTCATAAATAATATGAGAAAAGAACCGAAGAAAAAACATTTGCCATTACATGATGATGCTAAAGCACTGTTAAAATAATAATTGCGATTATTATTTAGGTTAAAAATATTTTGTTATTATTTTTTCTGTTATTTTTTGTCAAATAATGGTTATTAATAATGTATTTTGATATTTTTTCTTAATTCATTTTAATTTAATTTTATGATATTTTTTTAAAAAGTAGTTTAAGTATTAAGTCTATTTCTATTATTAAATTGTTTAATTTTACTTTGTTTTTTAATATATTGCTACCTATTCATACTTATATTATTATTAAATGTTGTTTTATTTAAATAGAAACATAAAGTTAAAGAAAAACATTGATTTATATAAAATAACACGAGTTATATAATAAAAACCGCACCTCCATACATAATTTCCCACTGTGCGGCGCATCGCGGTGCGGGCGATGTACTACATGCACCAAACATTTTATTTACATTAACATATCCGCTCTTTCAACCACGAACACATTCAAATAGATCTTGGAATCTCACGTCACTATAAGACACTGCAATGTTAGCATTTTGTTTTTATTTTTTGTGACAAGTGACATTACAACTTGATGCCAGTATCTTAAGAATTTTGTCCCGACCGACCTCGTGATCGAAACTAAGTGCGTGGAAAATTAAATGATTGCATTCGTAAATCATTTGGCCAATGTCAAATGCAATGTCACGGATTTGTTTCTCATTGATATTATTACTGTAGTACGTGCTGCTCGTATTAATTCCAATTATAAAATCGTTCCAATAGTTTTCAGTCTGAAGTACCCTCCACATACGTCATACAATGGTACCTACACCCATGGTGTGATAAGATAAGATTGTCCTTGGTTTAGCTTTGGTTTATTTTACAAACAACTGAGCTAACTTTAACCTAAGGACATTCGATTTAGAACGGTTTTTCTGCTCTAATATCTAAAATATTGCCTCCCATTGTCTGAGGAATGTTTATCAAGTTACAATTGTTGACAGTTCTAGTGAATTCTTTAATTATTTGTGCGTAATACCACAGATGTTTTATATGGATTTTTACCGTGTTGATTAATTAATGCTACTGTTTAATTAATTGTTTGAGCCATTGACAATAATGTCAGTTAGTACACTAAAGAATGCTTACTACTCGTACTCGTACTACACAAACTATTGTTTTTTTTCGATTTCATTCCGATTTATTCACGGCTACATAATAACGAAAGAAAAGTTTTTTTTTACCAAAGATTTTAAACGCTAGTTTTCCTACTATTTGAACGCCATTTAAAGCCACTTTCCTAACTAATTAACTAAAAAACTAGTCTGAATAGTTTCACGATTGTAGTTCCCAGGTACCAGGCGAACATAAATGACTAGGAGGGTGAATAAAATTGTATAATATCTCTCTCTCGCTCGCTTGTGTTCAAAATTGACGAGTGGGAAGGAGAAGGTTGTACTAAAGTCTAGACTTCAGTTCTGTGTGCAGTCTCCCCATCCCAGTACGAGTGCACACTTGCACAACACAACAGTAATATAACACGATAGGGGAGGGAACGATGGACAGGGGAATGGGTGAATTCGGAGCGGGAATATTTAAAAGTTTTGATGTACTCAACACATTTTGCTGCTTAAAACTTTTTAACACGATCTTGCCTATGGGGTTGAATATAGTTCCTAAAAAATGTTTCAATGTTTTAATTTTCTTTTTCATCCATAATATGAAACTTTAAAGTGAATTTTATAACCATAACTAACTACTTAGGTTATTGCAATTATTGATTTGCATGGAAAATTATACTCGGAAAATAGTAATCGCAAAAATTCCTGCTATTTTATTTACCTGTTCGGTACAAAGTATGACTCAGGTTGGGGAAAAACCCTAAATGTCTAGATTTCGTGATTTTATACAATGAGGTTTAGCGGCGCACCCTTCGGCCTGTGCCTACTTGAAGGGTGCGCCTTGCTATGACGTACTGACCAATTAATTAGAGTTCCTAACCTATTGTTCGACTTCAGCACTCGTTGTGCTTAATCTTTAATATATCTAATTGGGGAAAATAAATAATAACGTAACGTAATCGATATACCAATCACTTATCATCTTCATGTGTTCCAACGCACGTCTAACTAGGTGAGGTACATCGCCAATTTATTATTGTTTCTCTGTTTTCTCTCCGGTAATAACGTAAATAAATATATTTAATTAAAAGTCTGTACTTATCTTTGCCTAGATCTCTCTCCTTTAATGTCACTAGCCAAAATAATATAGGTATCAAACGTGTTATGTTAAAAACCGGGGGTTAGTAACCTAAAAGTTTCCACTAACATCAAATTAATTATAAATACGACAAAAATAGCGAAAGGCATAATACTCGTACATATAAATTGATTAATAATTTGTTAACGAAAACATTGAAAGGTCACACTTCCTTATAAATGATTAAAACATTATTATTTGAAGTTGAGGCAGAGGAAGTGTCTAGTGGTAGGTGCACCTGCCCGCCAAACCAAGGGTCTCAATTTCGATTCCAGCAATTCTTGTTTCCCCATTATGTCTCGAGTTTCCGATCACCAACGCGCATTACCCAAAGGTGATGGGTTCCAGTGGTTGCTTGTCGTCGTACTATATCGATTATTGACATAGAGCGGCGTCTTCCCTGAAGTAAAATTTGTCAGGATGGTAATGTATGTTACTTTTTAAAAGATCTTACATAATCATAATCCCCAAATAAATCACTTTGTATGAAATGAGACGCGTAGAAATGTGATATCATTCCACATTACATTTCACTTCAAAAGTCTCCATTTATGTTTTTTTGTTAATTCCTTCTTTGTAAGATTTTAAGCTTTTATATGATACGCAAACTGTATAGTATGTCTATATTCAATTCAATAGAATATGACGAAAACGGAACATGTGTATGATCAAAGAAAGTATTAGGTGTATTATATGGTACCGAATTTTCTGTTTAACATTTTTAATACCATCAAAGAAAAAACTAACATATGTAAAAATGTGTATATTCTAACACAATTCTTTGACATCCATATTTTATAAAGAAAAAATAAGATTTAAGAAGATATTTTAAGAATCTATTGAAAGCAAAATGTACAATGTTTATCGAACCGTACAGATAAAGAAACCTAACAGCTTAAAAATCTATTATTAGTTACTATCTGCTTCTCTCACATATGTAGAGTTCCCATCCCAGATTAACAAGATATTTGGAATTTTGATATAAAAGTCCTTGTGACATACGTCTAGTTAATTGGATAACTACCTAAAATTCTTGATTCGTGTACATTTCTTTTAATCAACACGATGATGGTCAAAACTTGTGGAAGTAAACTGAGTTAAAATTTACTCGTATCGTGATCCGGGCAGCATTTTAAGTTGTTAGTATTCATTGCTGTACTAACATAATAAGAGCAGATAGGACCTCCAAACTTGTCCACCTACAAGGATGATACAATAAAAGTTATTTAAGTATTAGGTTTTCCAGTTAACAAGTCAACAATATCTAATCGATGAGTTTCACAACGAATCGAATTAGATCCTCTATCTATTGTAGAGTACAGAGCGACTAGATTTAATATTAGAGTCACGGCAACGTCATTAATTTGTAAACGTTTGTCGGTTATTGACCAGAGTTTTGATCTCACAACATTAAGCCTGAGTAAAAATAGTTGGCAGTGAGGAATGGACATAAATATTTTTCTTTAATGCTTTATAGAATCATGAAATTAAGTTTGTAATTTGAAAAATATCGTGATGTATGTTGAGAATTACCCACTTTAAATATTGCTTGCCAAAAGGGATTAAGACTTACTAAACTGAATAAATTTATTAGTGACAAGATTATTTCCTGTTTTGTGTTTACGAGTTAGTTTAGCAGTGATCAGGAGGAAATAATCAGACGGATTTTATATGTATAAATTTTTGTACATGAACGTTGTACACTAAAGTGAAGATAAAACTGTCTATCCCGAGTATTTGTAGACTAATCTAATTGTTATCAGTTCGATTATTTATGCGGAACTAATGGCGCCGAGATGATACAAGGTTCTGGTTGTTTCGGTGATAACTGATAACGTTATCATAATCCAATCGATTCTGTTCATATAAAGTTTCAATTTACGACGAAAATCTCATTAGGTAGTATTTTTGTCTGAAATTAAAGTTAATGTTACGATAACAGCTCGATTCGTTGCATGAAATATAATATTTTAAATAAAAACGTTTAAACGTGCTGCATTCTTCGTAAAAGATTGATTGAATTTGTTCACGACAATGCACCATTACACCATTAGTGACGGGTCTAAACTCAAACTTTCTCATACAATAAGCCGTATTTATAAACTACACCGCGGCAAATGTTGACACATACTGTAAAATAACCGCTTTGAACCAGTTGAAATCGAATCAACAGTTGGAATTATCTTGTTAATAGTGTGACCTGCATTTCTATTGAATACTTATGTTGCCTTTTATTGCCACCTGTTCTTTGTCAGGAACTGAGTAAGTTTTCGAATTGAGTCAATAATGCGAAAGTGTATAGTACTGTACTAGGAATCTATAAACTTTATAAGGAGTCAACGAGGCATTGTGTAGTCAGATTATACTGATTAAACAAAGCATAAAATCTGAAGTGGTTACAGAACACTGTAGCCCATAACATTATCAAGTGGAATAAACTTGATAAAGCTACATGGTATTTTTCCATTTCTCTATAAAACATATTTGGGTCATGCGACTTTCGCTTCTATTATTTAGATATAATTCACCGCGAAACATTTTGCGAAAGTAATAACAATACATTTACGTGGTCTGGTGGGTTCCAAATACTGGCACGAGGGAATAAAAATAGTAAAAATAAACCCGCGGCCAACCTGAAATCAACACACAGGAACTCGTTTGTCCAGTTATATATTTTGGAACGGTATTCTAAAAATAAAATTTAAAAGAGTTTTAAAGTTAGGGTCATCCAGTAGGGGTGATAAAAGTAGGGTAGACATACTTTGTTTGGTTTTAAATATATTGATGTTATAGCTACTGGACAGATGAATTGTGTGTTAGCAAATATCATTTTTATCTGAGACTTTCTTTGTTACAATAAAGAAGGTTTTGACTTTTAGTACGGGATTTAGTCAATATTTTCTTTCCTTAGCATAAATGAAATTCTATATATAAACTAAAGTATTAGGTATATTATTTCAGGTTAACGATGATTTATATACAACTTTAATCCCAGCGGGTTGGGTACTCTACGTTCGTAAATTGCACTCTATTTATCCATTTGTTTCGACATAAACAATTTTATTGACAGCTAGAACACTCTACATTCTAAATCCTTTCACTACACCCAGCTTAGTTCGAAATCACTTGATTGTGCGAAACATCTAAACATAGGATTCAAGTAATTGAAAAACGTAATGGAGTGGAAATGAAACGAGAATCACTTTAGTTCAATTTGTAAATGGACAACAGTCTGGCACCTTCGTGAGTTTACCTCAGAACAATCACAGATTGAACAACACTCGTTAAAGTAAGTAAACTTTAAACTGTAGTTACTTGCTACCAACAACAGTAGGCTTACTGTCACTTATGGAAAGTTTTATAACCGAGATAATTTATATTTTTGTAACCAAGCCGCACTTGGCCAGCGTGGGTGACTAAGGCCTAATCACTCTAATTCAGGGTAGGCTCAAGCCCCTCGGTGGGGACATTGTATGAGCTGATGATGATGATGATTTTTGTAAACATACTTAATAGAAATCAAGAACTCTAGACACTAACCCTAATTAGTTTCTTAATTATTATCTGTAGCAGAAACTATGCACACACATATACACAGAATATTTCTTTACATATCACTAGCTTTTGCCCGCAACTTCGTCCGCGTGGAATAATTATTTCCGGCAGAATTTGGGTCTTTCCTCCTTTTCTCCGCCTAGGGGGGAATTTCCAAAAATCTGTCTCAGTGGTAGCCTACTCCCCGCAACAAACAGACGTGCCAAATTTCAGCTCTCTACGACCAGTAGTTTCGGCTGTGCGATGTCTGTCAGTCAGTCAGTACATCACTCTGTAACGGAAGAGTTTTATATAAGTATTTAGAAGATTCATATAATAAAGAGGTACAGTTCGTTTGTTTATTTATTTGAAGGCACGGTCAAATGCGATTGGAAAGCTTTAGATTACGAAACGGGAAGAACGCGAGTGACACCGTAGGGAGCTGCTAGATTAGATAGAAAAATATAAATTAGTGTTTTTCTTGGTTACACCATAATTCGGCTGAACCAACTTAGATCATTCTTTCATTCAGGATTAGATTTATCTCGAAGAAAATCTAGACCCGTGTGGGTGTAATTATACATTTAAATGGGTATTTATTTTAACTTATTTGACTTTGGTAATAGTAACGATTTAGCTAAGCAATGGTTTGTGTTTAATTTACACTTTAAAACAATTATGAATAGCATTTCAACAAGAAAAACTTCTTAAAGGAAACCTTGGAAATAACAGTCAATGAGTTCGATAATAGTGGACAAATGCTCTTTAGTTTTACTCACACGACAATAATATATTTAACTGTGAATAGTTTTAAATAAAAAAGACAATGAATTCCTTTGTCTATTGTTAAATACCGATTGCCCTAAAATCTTTTGAATATTACGGATTTTTACGTATACTCACAGTTTTTCGCCATCTTGGGAGTTGCATAATCAAAATAGAAAATCGCATCCCTAGATAAGTATTTAATATTTATGCCCCAGTTGTTTGGGTTCTGCGATAGTTGAATCAGTCAGTCAGCCAGAAAAAGTATAATTTAAAAACCCATTTATTAATAATATATTAATATAATATAATAATATAAATTGAACTGGTATTGTAAAGTAATTACAACACAATACATTAGTTAAATTATTTTGCCATAATAAACATAAATGAACAAATTGATTATTTATTGATAGGGACGTGAAACTAACCGGTTCCGTAACTTCAGTATAAGTAAATATTTATTGTTAATTATTATCATTAACTTATGATATTTTTACGAACATCTTCCGTAAAAAAGCTATTTACTTTAATATTGATATTATAATGAAAACAAACAAAGATTTAATATAAATTGAATATAAATGATAGGCAAATCAATTAGGTACAACATAGAATATTTTTCACGTCGTGCCTTAAAAGTGTTTTAAATCTCAAGATAAGCGATGTAACGAAAAAGCCTACCATAAACAGATACAAATTTTATAAAACGTTGTTATAAACAAACAAAAGAAACTAAAACTAAAGTAATCAAATTCTTAGAATACATAACGCAATGACTAAAAGTGCATAAAAAGCAAACGTGAAATGTGCTTACATACATATTTGTGATAAGCAAAATAATATATGTATGCACTAACACTGCATATTCGTACGTTTGATTAAAGAATTTATACCTACTCCAGCCCCCCTAGCATGACTGTGCGTGATAAAATATATAGACACCACGAAATAATATCGATTTCGCGAGCATGACCTAATGAATTATGGCGTGGTACGATTTGATAAAATTAAATATGGCGGCTATATTTATTATATTTTGACAGTTGGATGTCAATAAATAGCTATATCGATTTCGCGAGCATGACCAAATGTCATAAAATGAATCACGTGGTAAAATTCAATATGGCGGGTATTTTTATCAAATTTTGACAGTTGGATGTCAATAAATCGCTGTATCTATCGCGTTTTCGAACTCATGCTAGCCTAGCAGACTTAAAGACTATTTTATACAAATATTTACTTAAGATGTGAACCGTTGATTTTCCCAGTATTCTATAAATACATCGCCCTAAATTATTAGTACCTAAGTACTGACTGTGCAAAACAGTGTTCACGCTTACGAAACTTATTTTAAGTAAATTATTATATTAGATATTAATATACCTAGGTTAGGTACATATATGTATTAAATTAAATATTGTTTTACAATTGGCTTCGTAATAAACAGGTAAAATAATATACATAAATACATAAAAGTCCTTCGCCATTACCTAAATTAATTACATATGTATAATATTAAACTAATGAAAATTAATTGTAATCGAATTTAAGTCTTACTACTTATAATATAGAGTAGTTTATATAAAAACATCTACGACTATTAAACCTGAAAACTTATCTACATATTTCGGAATGAAAACTAACATGAACCGCGATACACAAATAACCATATTCAATATTAAATATTTTGTTAGACGTAGAGTTAGTTTAAAATATAAAAATAACATTCCTAAATTAGATTATTCTTTACAAGACTTGTTGTGGTTGCCTAAATTGGCTATTTTTTGTTGGTCGTATAATATATACATAAGCAATTAATCTATAGAGCGACGTAACGATCGCCACGCGGTCGATGCGTGCGCGCACCGGAACCATACATGAAATGTGCTCGTATATCTATGTGTGTGTATGTGTAGGTATGTACATATGTCAATGTAAGCGAAACTTAACTAATGAATCTGCTTCATCGCAAGATAATTGACTGCATTTTTAGTTCGTTTACTAAGTAAAGACTTGTACGTAGCATAACACGTTTTTATATAAACCTTCCCCTTGAATCACTTGATATATTAATGAAAATTATGAAAATTAATACGAGAAACCGCTTTAAAATCCGTTGGATACTTAGATGTGGTAAGGTTCGATAGTTTAAAAAAGATATAAATGTACATACAGAAAGCAATTAAACGGTTGAAAGATATTTTGTATTAGGTATACGTATATAATTGTATAACGCAAAGATAGAGATAAAGTCAATTTGAGAAGGCTTAAAATAAGAAACTCCTTAGAAAGCATTTCTTGTATCAAAAGCTGAGCCACCAAAATATATTACTTCATACAAACTTTTGCTAAAACATAATCAATCACTTACTCTTGTCTATTATAGCAACTGAATCCTAGCTAACTTTATTATTACCAGTATCTAGCTAGGGAATTTGAAACTACGCACAAAATCATTCATGAAATAGTTGTTATTGTTACTGAAAAATAGATAGTACCTCGTTAGACCCAGTTTCATCAAAATTGTGTCTAATTAAACTCTATAATTTAGGCAAAAACATTCGATATCAATTTGCACGGTCTATGACCGTCCTTCACATCCAAATTAACTTTAAAAGACGTATTAACGTATTATCAAATTATTCAATAACATCGAACATAACATAGTAAAAAAAATGCAAAGATTAGTCGTCTGCTTTGTTTTCTAAGTGTTTGTTTTCGATAAAAAGTAACTTGGTTTTAATACGCTATAGAATAATATGTAAACGGTGTTTGGTACAATTATATTACCTCAACATAACAAATAAATATTTACGTATACTGTTTAAGTGTTTATAATATTGCTCATAATATGAGATATTATAATTATGCACATAATAATATAGGTTAATAAGTACTAATCACACTTTTTGCGAAAGTAAGTACTCAGTTGTTTATGCATTTGCGATTTGTGTTTAGTTTGCGAAATAATAAAATATGATAATACATAATATACCAATACATAATTTGAATATTATGTTTATCCTGTGGACCGGACGTACTTAACGATTAACGATTGCAGACGCATAATATATCGTCCTATGAGTTATCTGAAATATGATTCCATCAGACGGAACATAATACTTATAAGTATTTGTTTTATACATAAGTTTATGTCGTGCTAACATCATCGATAGTCGTTAGGTAAGTACATCAAAGTAGCGATAGGCAGAGCTTCAAAAAGTCTGATATTGCTTCAACCAAAATTAATTGGCACGCGTTAAGGATACCTAGGGAGGTTTAATTGCGGAAAATTTTCCGCTTACAAGTATGAAACCGATACCTATCGATTCTTTTAATCATAAGTGAACCCTTTTCATGATATTATATACTTCGTAATTTTTAATGAAAACTGTATGTTTACGTTGTTTGATCAAACAAACAAATGAAGATTTCCCTTATACTCGTATGTATGTATTATAAATGTGAAATCAAGTCGTAATTTATATGTTATTTGTGTTACTCCAAAAACCAAAATGGCAGAACGATAAGTATGATTATTGATTACACACTTCCAAAAAATATGTTTCAAATTCAAACTTTCTTACATTATTAAGAGGGATGTAATTGTATGCCGTTATAAAAAGGTTTTTAATACCACCCTTTCGATCGGTCCCGTATCCCTTACATACACAATTCTTCGAACTCGGTCTTAAGAAACTTCCTTCTAATACTTAGTTTGTCTCCAATTATTTTATTTTAACTAGCAACACGCCCGGCTTCGTAAGAGTACATTTTTTTACATAGATTTTATTGTTCTGTATCCCACGAACACTTTTCTTGACAAATCAAAAATAAAATTAGTGTTTTCTTGTTAGAGAAACTAAACAGAGCTAAATAAGTGTAGGCACTTTCATAATAAGATAAAATAATTTTAGTAAGTACGTAAAACAAAAGAAAACATGAATGTTGGAATGTATCTGACAGCCATATTATGATACCTTCAGGTTCTAAGAATGTTTGATCATAAACAACACATTATTCATCATTCTTTACAAGGAACATTAGATTTTCTTGTTTAAATAAACATAGGAATGTTTTGTTACTTGGTACATTTTGTTTGACCTTTATTATGAGTAACATAATATTAAACTGAAATGGGACATGTTATAACTTAAATATTCTAAATAAATGGTAAAAATGTTAGCTGAATGTTCATGAGAAAATATTTCAAAAGACATTATTTTAATATTTTTTGCCAAGGTAGTGTAGTGACGCAGTTATGACAATAAATGTAAGTGTTATTTCAAACTTTTAGGAATCGCTAAAACGTATATAATAGACCAAATAAAAAGGTTATTACCTGAGATCCCATTCCGCGAGGATCTAGTCCCGGAGGATTTCGAAAATTAATGCTATTTCTATGAAAACTTACGTTATTCTGCTGCTTCTGAGAAAAAAATACGATCTAGTTCTATTCAATAATTGGTACAGCGAATGTTAGACTTGAGGGCAAATGAAAATAACATAATAGTACGTTGTCTAATGAAACTTCAATTCAGTAGTTTGTATGTCGTATTTTCTTCGTAATTTAAGGCATTCGACACTCGTCACCAAGGGAAAGGGTGACCGAGGATCGAGTCGTCTCGTAGGATGCCAGTATCACTATTACGTCATACATACAATGAAATATTTTTGTAACCCAAGAGATACGAAGCGTAGAATAGGTTCGTATTGAAGTAAAATATTGACTCTGTTATTTTGTTAGATACGTAAATACTTAATTATCTATAATCAGTCCTCTGCCTCAACTCCATGTTAAAGTATAACTGTTTTCTTGTACGAAATTGTACTACCTGTAGTCGATTGGAAAACAAACGTATAAATGGTTACCGCTCGCTCGCGTATACAAAGAATATCATTCAATTTTTACTGTTATCAGAATTATAAATTTACGTTCATTAATATTTTATTACTAAACGAAACGGACCGTCTCTGTGTTCATAAAATTAAATCGAATGAAAGAATCGTTTACAAAGAACTGTTAGTACGTGAATGTCGCAAAAAAAGATTAAAAAAGAAAGGAAATAGAACATGGTCACTTTTGATCATGCAAAAATGTATTATACAATTACTTAATTTTCGTTTCGTTTTTAAACATTCGTTTTATTTCAAGATGTTTAAAATGGAATAAATTACAAATTGAGTTTTTTTTTCTTTAGTCTCTCAGACTATGAATGAATTAAGATATCTATAGCACCTACATAATATTATGATGGACTTTCATCTTAGTGTTCATATAGTTTGAATAACAGTCATAAAAGAGTATTTCGTATACTTATGTTGTATTATTTGCTTATAAACAAAAAAATATTATGATTTGAAATGATGTAATCTACTATTAATTAAAGTAAGTACTATAATTTTAATGACTTAGTTTTCATTTTCATAACTTTCCAAATTATATGTTTTGACTTCTCTA
Organism: Timandra comae; assembly: GCA_958496195.1. Taxonomy (NCBI): domain Eukaryota; kingdom Metazoa; phylum Arthropoda; class Insecta; order Lepidoptera; family Geometridae; genus Timandra; species Timandra comae. The sequence continues at coordinate 7,821,923 of OY292353.1, read as the reverse complement.
CCACTTGCTTCTCTTGCAACGTTACTTAGGATTTATACAATTTCAAATATTCGAGTAAGTACCTAATTCATTAAATTCAATTTTAGAAGAAAGTGTTTTTTTCTGAGACAAACTGTCAGGAAACTCAGTAAAATTGTTGTGTTTTGTCATTTAATATTAAAATAAGATTTATTTTTACTTCTGATGCTGACTCTACTTATGCTAAAGAGATACTTAACCTATAAAAGGTAGATTGAATGATAAGATTTTACATTTTTATTGCTTTTGAGTGAAACTTCGCTCATAAATAAAAAAAAGGCTTTTCCAAAAAGCTAAATTTCATCAAAATTAAAAACGATTTCGAGATATAAAAAATTAAATCATTAACAAACAAAAAATATCAGCTCTATTTAGATTATTATTAGATAATGAACAAAAGGAAATCTTCTATCACTATTATTTAACTCGCAATTAGGTAAACATTCGGTTTGTTGAAAACAAAAGAATAATTGACAATAATAATCAATACGGATGAAAAAAATAGCGTTATGTACTTATTTTAGATTGATAGTTACATCATCCTTTGGGTACGTCTACTCGTAGGTTATGTAAAGTATATTCGGGTCTGACCGCACTACGCTGCAGTGGAGCGACCCGACATACACCTAGCGATGATATATTCTTTCTTAGAAATTGTATGAGGTATACCGTATACCGCACTACGCCGCAGCGGGGCGCGACACTGCGCGTCAAAGTTGACCAACTCATCAAATCTGCCGCTCAGTATCGCGTAGTGCAGTTCCGCTGCAGTTGGTGCAAGCAACGATGACGCAGCACTTCACTATATTATTATTACAAAATTTACTGCTAACAGTCGCGGCACTGCAGTTCAAGTGCGGTATACCAAATAGTGTCGCGAGGTGTCGTGTCGCTCCGCTGCAGTGCAGTGCAGCCAGTGCGGTCAGACCCTAGACCGAAGTAGGAGTCCGCGCGGGCGAAGAATGCGTTGGCAAGACAAGACGTTCAGTGGCTCAACATTTGTGGGTATAATATTTCAAAATGATAAAAAATAGAGTTTGCAAGCGCCACTGATTGGAACGGCCTTGTCAGGTTGACAGGAAGTGACATGACAGTGGTTTTATAGCCATGAGGTATTGGACATTGTTCTCGTGACACGTTTTTTTTTTTTTTTTTTTTTTTTTTGTCCTTGATGCACCACTTTGTGTACTTCAAAATATTGCAATCTAGCCATATTAAGGCTAATAAGCAATTTAACTTTAACTTAAACTAATAAAATGTTTCTGTTAAGAATGTGCCCATCGGCACTTTTCTTATTGTTTTTGTTAAGGCGAAGACACTTTGTTCATGTGTTCTTTACCATAGTACATACACTGCACTTTAACACTATTTACTATCACTACAATAATTCAAAAGGTTTTGTCCTTTTTAAACGTCTTATAATGTCCGTGTTGTCGAGGAGCTGGATAGCCTCAACGTTCACGTGATGATGAAGTCTTTTCTCATGAGCTTCGGCATGTTTTTTAACAATAATGGCAACAGGTTCCACACTGAGGTCCCGGTGGAGGTCGTCATTTCTAACGTACCAGGGAGCATTTACGATACCTCTAAGTACTTTATTCTGGAAACGTTGGATCATCTGTACGTTACTTGATTTGGTACAGCCCCACAGCTGTATACCATAAGTCCATACAGGCATTAGGACTTGTTTGTATAATAGTAATTTATTGTGTACTGATAACGGTGAGTGCTTACCAAGCAGCCAGTACATCTTCTTATAGCGAATTTCTAGCTCATCGCGTTTCTTTTTGACATGTGCTTTCCAGCGCAGCTTGGTGTCTAGTGTCATGCCTAAGTATTTGGCCGTGTTTTCATAGGGTATTGCATGGGTGTTAATGTATACCGGATGATAATTCGTCATTTTATTTGTAAAATCAATGTGAACCGATTTTGATTCATTAAGTTTAATGCGCCACTGTTCAGTCCAATCATATATTTTGGTTACGGCTCTTTGTACGTTTTCCACAGCGACTTCATGAGTGACACCAGTAGCCAGTATGGCTGTGTCGTCTGCAAAAGTTGCAATGGTGCAGTTTTCTATCTGTGGAATGTCACTAGTGTATAATAGGTACAGGACCGGGCCTAATACACTTCCTTGCGGCACTCCTGCTTTTATTTCTTTTAGTTCAGAGTAGGTGTCTTCTTGTTTTATTCTGAACATCCTGTTTGTTATGTATGACTCCAATATGTCAGTAAATTGCTTTGGTAGCATTTTTTTCAGTTTGTACATAAGGCCTTGATGCCACACTTTATCAAATGCCTGTGCTACATCCAGGAAAATTGTAGAGCAAACTTTTTTTTCTTCTAGAGTTGATTCAATAATATTGGTTATTCGATGGACCTGTTCTATTGTAGAGTGCTTTTCTCTAAAACCAAACTGATGCTCAGGGATAAGTCTATTTTCTTCTATAATAGTTTTTAACCGTTTCAAAAATAGTTTTTCAAACAATTTTGACATAACTGGAAGAAGAGAGATTGGCCTGTAAGATGTTACTTCATGAGGTGGTTTACCTGGTTTCGGTATCATAATAACTTCAGCCACTTTCCACACATCCGGTACATGTTTTAGTCTGAATGTAGCATTGATAAGGTTGGTAAGTTTGACCACTGCTTTTTTAGGTAAATGTTTAAGGACTTCTCCGGTAATGAGGTCATAGCCCGGAGCTTTATTTTTATTTATAAATTTAATTTCATAATAAACCTCTCTTGGAGTTACAAGTTTTATTTCTGACTCATCCTGTGGCGATACATGTTCTATAAGTTCAGTGTTATTTTCGTTTGGCTGAAATATTTTTTCTAGGTGGTGCGCAAATCGTACAGCTTTTTGCTCATTGTTGATGGCCCATGTACCATCAATTTCTTTAATAGGAGGTATTTGTCTGGTTGGGTGTTTAATACTTTTAGTGGCTTTCCATAGAGAATAGTCGGTTGTACGGTCACTAGTAAGTTGACTTAGCGATGAAGACATTGTATCCTCTTTGAATTTTTTAATCTCTCTACTAAGTCTCTTTGAAAGGTTATTTAATAAAGTTTTGTCGAGTGGGAATCTAGTTTCCTGCCATATTTTTCTTTGTTTTCTTTTTTTTGCTATAAGCTGTGGAATTTCTATTGGGTACATGGTTGTTATATTTTTTCTTTTTATATCCGGAGTATTATTCCAAGCACATTGTTGGATATCCGCTATAAACGTTTCAAGTTCCAAATTTAGATCTGCTGGAGTCTTCAGTGGTACTTTTAGATTTATTTTAGAGTCTAAGTCATGTTTAAAGCTATCCCAGTCCGTTTTTTTATTAACAAGCGAAGGGATTTCTTTTTTATTTAAGATTTCATCACTGAGAATCAAAATTATTGGGGAGTGGTCTGAACTCATATCAAAACCTTCCTCAATGTGAAGAAAGTTAGGAGAGAGATTTTTATATATAAAAAAGTCTATCAAATCAGGTATTTTGTGAGGATCTGTGGGCCAGTATGTTGGTTTACCTGTAGATAACACATCACATTTAGTTTCTTTAATTGCATTTAACAACTCTTTACCTTTAGTTGTTGTGAGTCTAGATCCCCAGTAGGTATTTTTGGAATTGAAGTCGCCGCCAAGGATAAACCTATTGCCAAGTTGTTTAAGGAAATTTACATATTGATCGGTCTTTAACGTATACCTCGGTGGACAGTATATTGCTGAAATAGTAACCGGGTAACGTTTGGTTTTAATGGATATCCCAACTGCTTGTATTTCAGGTTCTTCACATTTAAAGACCTCGCAATGTTGGATATTTTCTTTTATTATGACGGCACTGCCTCCTCTAGCTTTATTAGTTGGATGCAGTGCGTGATAGATTTTATATCCTTTAATATCTAGGTATGTTTCTCTGGTGAAATGTGTTTCTGATATGAGACATAAGTCAATATTTTCTATGTTTAGGACAGCTTGTAGTTCATTTTGGTGCCGGAGAAGTCCATTGGCATTCCATGCAAATATCTTTACTGACTTAGACATCATTTTTGATACCCAAACGTTTCTCAATATTTTTGAATCTTTCATCATAAGATGAAATGAAATTTAAAATGGTGTTAAGTTTGTCCTCCATGTTTAATGTAGGCTGTTTTTTTGGTTGGGTTTGCGGTTTGAAACCCTTTGTAATTTGTGCAAAAGACACATTCTTCGTCACTTGCTGACTGGGTATAGCTTTTTTTGTAATATCGGGCTTTTGTGCCTGGGTGGTCGAAATTTGATTTTTGTGGCTTATTTTATTTTTCAACTTTTGGAGTTCTTTAGCTACAGTGCAACCTCTGTAGCTAGCTGGATGCTGTTCACCACAGTGAACACATTTTGGTTTGGCTTCTGCGGGTTTCTTGCAGTCTTTCGTTAAGTGTTTTCCAGTGCATTTAACACACCTGGGTTCTTTGGAGCAGTATTTGTGGGTGTGACCATATGCCTGGCACCTTTTACATTGTGGGATTAATTTTGACGTTTTTAGGGGTTGAATGTCTACTTTACAACCCAAAATAGACTGGATTTTGTAGATTTTGTTGACATCTTCATTTTTGTTGAAAGATATCATGAACATGTTTAAAGGTTCCTTTGTCCTCCAACTTAGTTTGTTCACTGCATCTTCAACATTGTATCCTTTAGATACTAAATCCTCTATAATCCGAGCAGGCACACATGTAGAATGCAGATTTTTTGCCATAACTCGTATGGGCCGATCCTGCTTGTTTTCGTAAGAAAACCAGACACAATTATTTTGTAGTAGAAACTGAGTCACAGTCCTATATGAGTCGCCATCTCTACAATTGATTTTAACGACGTTGCCGCTCTTCATCTTAATTAGAAAAGAATCTTTTGCAACGGATGATGACAGAAGATCAAAAAAGCTCTGATAATCTGTCACATTTTCAACAATTATTGGTGGTGGCTGTGGGGCTTTTCTAGCTTTCGGCACTTTTGTAACGTCCTCTCTGGAGATTGATTCCTGTTGCGGGCTGAGTGACTGGTTCAGCTTCCTTTTCTTACGGCTTTGTTGCCGTACCCACTCGGTCTCTTTGGCAAGTTCCTCTTCATCAGTCTCATACTGAACTTGGTTAGAGTAACCTGCTGATGGTTGTTTAGCTGGAGGTGTATTTTTATCCTCCTGAATTTGCACTAACTGTTGTTGTAATTCTACAATTTTATCTTGTAGTTCTTTAACAAGGTTCTCATATTTCTTACGTTGCTCTTTTTCTTCGTTGAGGTACTTGTATAGCAAATGCTCAGTCTCAGTTTTAATTGTGATTGTTCCTGTTGCCATTTTTTCTAACTAAATATTAAATTTATAATAAAGGTGTAACGGAGCCTTAACAATGTTTTTTATTAATTCACTACATAGTCATGCATGATTCACACAATCTAGGTCATCGCGTTGATGACCGGCCGGGCGCACGCGTACCGTACCGAGGTCACTCGCGAGTGTTTGCCGCGTCAGCGCTTTACCCGAACGCGCACTAAAGCAACTGCAACGCAACTGTTCTTTGCGGACGCTGAACGAACACTGACGTGACACGTGAGCTCAAGTATTGTACTGAAGTGTAAAGTTTTACACTATTTGTGGCAAAATAGGGTAAAACTAACTAAACGCGTGTCCTATGTGTTTTAGAGAAAAGGGGGAAAAGGGGGTGGGAAAAGGTAAGAAAAGTTATTGACCTTTTCTCACCCACATTGTAATAAAACAGATATTATTACGCAATTCTAACAAATGTTTTTTTCACGTAGAAAGAACGTGATTGACTTTTACTTTGTAAGATGAATATTATTGGGCTGTAACTATAGATATTGCTAAATAGTTCTTAGTCCAATACGTGAGGTATCACACTCAATAAGTATTAGTACAAGTTAGTAAACGTTAAGTATTTATAAACAACCAATCATAGAGACATTTAATTAGAACTAGCGGCGCCCCGCGGGTTTACCCACGTAGTTCCCGCTCCCGTGATAATGCGAGGGTAAAATTATGCTAAAAACCTTCCTTTTGAATCAATCACTCTGTCTTTTAAAACAGACCGCATCAAATCTGTTGTGTACTTTTAAAGATCTAACCATACACAGGGACACAGAGCGAGAAGCGACTTTGTTTTATACTATGTAGTGTTTTTTTATATGAGTAAATGTACTAAAACAGACTTGAATCCTAAAATCAAGCAAAACTTCTGAAGTGATTGTTCAGTAGTTTTGCTTTTAATAAATATCCAAATAATAGGATTTAAAGCACAATTATATTACCCGCTCAGATATTATAATAGCTTTTACCTTTTGTATGAACTTTCCTCTTGAATCACATTGAATATCGTACATCTATTGAATATAAGAATCCCATTCGTATTATAAAAGACCTAAACGTACAAAGAAGCGACTTGGTTTTGTACTAGAAAAATCAAGTTTTACTAGTAATCTCCTTTTATCAACTAACTTCAACTAATTTTCATGAAATAATTGGACTTGTTAAACGAGGCAGTGATTGCACTAGCTCTGTGGACTGTCCAAAACATTGGTTTCGTGTAAATGGTCCATAAATCGTATAAAATATCAAATACGTATCCATTTTTTATCAAATCAATTGACCTCACAACCTCGTATTGAATCTTTATCGAAAATTGTCCAGAAATGGTCTGTTATTTACATAAGGGTATACAAGTTCACGGTGATGAAACCCTGAACAATGGCGGTAGTCAAACAGTCCCCGACCTTGTTCTACCGGAAATTAACGTCAGATTTTTAAAACTAACTCCGTAATTAGACCATGACAATGCCATTACCTCTGAAACTACTCCTCATTTAACACGACGGTACAAGAGTAAAGTATATTTTGTTTTATTCGACGAATTATTAACAACTCATTTCCACAAGCTTTAGTTTATTCGACACCATTTTCAACTTATCTACTTTAGTGTATTTCTGTTGTTGTCAATATGGCGTTTTTTCGTTCAACTACTTTAGCAGAATTTATTTTCCATGATGTTTTTGAGTAGGTAGTGCTTCGGAGGGCACGTAAAGCCGATGAGTAACATCCATAAGAATTAATTATTAAAAAAAATGTAGTTCTAAAATCCTCGGTCCCGGCTGTCGTACTAACATCATCGACAGTCGTTACGGGTAGTTAGAGCCCTCAAAAGTCTAACATTTTAACCAAAAATGTCGTATGGCCCTCTGGGTTACGAAGGTCTGATGACAGTCGCTTCACGTAAAATACTGACATTCCGCCAAATCTGGTTAAAATGAAAACCGACCCCAAATAGACATGGGAAAAAGAAGATGTTTTTGAGTAGGTAAAACAATTATTAGACTTCTGAAGGCTCTAACTACCCGTAACGGCTGCCGGTGATGTTATCACGACGACTGGGACCGACAGCTCAATCTACCTCTCAAGCACGGTAGCATTTATTATATTTATATTAAAAAGCCACGCAGTACATATTTTAATCTTATAACCTTTACCTATAAGTATGCAAATGTTTTTCAACATCCTCATTAATTGTAACAAGCCCTATGTATCCTATTTATACACGTCTGCGGTGTACGTATTCAACTAAACTAAATCGTGTCGTGTGACTAAACACGTGTGGATGGACACATTTATCAACCAATAGAGCCCTAACATAACTATCACGACTTTTGCTAATATATTCTAGAAACATTGTCGCTGCGTGATGTATAAGTATAATGCAGTAATCCGAAAATAATAATAAGATCATACTTGTTTACGTATACGAGGCAGTTAGCTATCCATCAAATACATTATGTATGTTTGTTTAAACCCACATGTGACTTTGAAATAAGTCGCCATTTATATTTTCCTTCTAAATTAAATTGTTTTTGTTCTGAAAATAACTTTAAATTGATTTAGCACTTATTATTGATAACACTGATTTTAAATGGTAGTATAATTTGCAATAATGTAATGGTGGTATAAATGCTTTCATCAAGTAAAATTACAGTATTAACTAAGGAAAATTGCGTAGGAATGAATTATCTTAAAAATGCTTTCAATTAATTTTGATTGATAGTGTTTGGTTATGAGAGGACAAACTAAAAATAGCTTTCTTTTTGTGCATACTTAGTACATACGAGAGAAAATATTTATTTTAAAGTCACGTGTATTGTGTAGGTACACATTTTGGCAGCAACTGAATGAGAAATTTATGGTTTGTTGAGAAAATATCGCGTTCTTTCGTAAGCTAATACACAAATAACCTAACAATGTATACAAACATTCAAATTATTTTTAGATTCTTACAAGATTTTATCAATGTATAGTATAATTGAATGTTGATACGGAGCCAAACTTTATTAAAACATAACTGTGAATAAGACTTTTACTATGGAAAGAGTACAACTAAATCTGTGTTTGACTGAGGTTATTATCTTAAATGGCCGTTTATATGGAATCGCGTGTTGAAAAATATTGAAGCGTAATACCTTATTTTAACAAGAGGTAAGATAGTTTCCGTGTACCTATTGTAAAGGAATCAGCTCCCCTCATCCTGATTGCGATTAGACCTTGATCCACCGAGCGCGGCCCACTGAACATCGGTGTATGTCGCAATATCTCCGAGATTTTCATAGTTTGCTTACAATGTTTTCCATTAGAATAGAGATTAATGTATTCTACTTTTAGATAGTTCTTAAATATTAGAAAATTACTTTTGTTTTTGATATGAATTTGTGCATTTAAATAAAAAAGAGAACATAGAATACATCACTACATTAGCTGAATAAGATAGATATATTTATTAGATATGATTTTTAGTTTTCCAATAAACCTGGCCTTTTCCAGACAAATATTACGTGGTTTCCAATAGTTTCCAAGTAAGTACATGATTGATACACGGACGTCGACCATTATGAACAAACATTTATTCAACGTATTCCAGATATGAGGCCGTTGCCTTCGAATGTTAAATTCATGGAAAGTCCAGAAATATTTAATGAAGAAGTGCAAAACTTTCTTATAGAGACAGATTTTAGATCAAACTAAAGAAGTAAAGTGTGTATTTAGTTAAATAAAGTGAGGAACTATTTCACCTACTTATGTAATTATAGTTGTGCAAGAAAGAGAGAAAATGTGGATTTCCTAATCCGTTGTTAATCCACTCCAATTGTTTAATTTATTTCTTGCGTCCATAATAAAAGGATGTCTAATGTCAATGGCGTCAAAATTGGTATGGATACTAGTTGTGAAGCACCTTGACCGTGTCAAGTCATGACGTCGTCGGGTGGGCTCAGAAGGATTAATGATTGCAAATCACGAGCAGTCACGGAGGGGGCAAATCGGTTCCATCCGGCTCTCAGTGAACAAGATTGTGGTTCAATTGAAAGATTAGCATCAGAATTGCCGTTACTGTATCCAGTAATCTGCGTACATAAACATGAAACAATATTGTAGTACATTATCCTCATTTATATTTCGATTTGTGTTATTATAACATGTACATTATTGCGATAATGTGTTTCGAGCATATTATTAATTAATGTTTCTTTAGACTGAAAAGCTTAATTTGACTGAAGTTATAGCTTAATTAGGTTACTGCTTACTCCAATGACAACATACTAAAACTAAATGAGGAGAGATGAAACACGCGACGGTCAAAGTAGTTTCTATGTAGTAGTTTCTTCTTTGAAAGCTTCAGGTTATGTATTAATGTCTAGTTAGCGTGGGTCTTAGTGTAAATTATCAATTATACTATAACTGCTTTATTTGCGTTGCATTTTTAGTCTGGTTTAGCACTAAACCAGGTTTTACAATCAATTTTGAATACTGTCAAAGTGAAGATTTGACTGACAAGGTGTCAAATGACCAGACTAAAAATGCAACGCAAATTAGGCAGAAATAGTTTAGTGTTAGTTAACACTAACATATAACTATGGAGGCCTATTTTCTACTAGTCTGGTTTATACTGACAAAGAATGGCAATATAAATAAGTATTTAATATTAATTTTCCACTAGAAATTTTAGTTAAGTATTTTGCGTGACGACCGCATCTCACGCCTACTGATGAAAGTCACAATATGTGGCTAAAATTTACTTGTTGTTAGCAGACTAAAATCGACACATTATCACATAATATAATTAAAATAGTTAAGCGGATACTTTGTTTGTCTCATCGAAAATCAATTATGAATTGCCGAAACCTCAACCTGTTGGAAATACTTCTATAAAATAATGTCAAAGTTAATTTCCCTTGGCAAATTCCAACATGATCGAATGAAATGTTTTGAAATATTTGGGATAAAATCTAGAGACAGTTAAAGGTCAGTCTTAATTACGTAACAGGGTTATTCTACATGTTTAATATGTATAATAATGTAGGCGTGCAGTATTTTTTGCGTGATGAGAGTACAAACATATAGACAGACCAAAATTATATAAGTACTTAGTTAATCTCTTGTTTTGGATTCTGATGCTCTAATAAAGTCCCTCGATATACGTATCTTTTTCTTCCAAATCCAACGTACATAAATAAAAATGTATTACATGTAAGTAACGATTATGTACTTGTTGCATTCTTACTTGACTGAAATACTTAGGCATTTCTGATGTATTACATTACATTCACACGGAAAATGCATCGACTGAATACCTGACACGGGAAAGAAAACAACTTTGATCCATTCTGTAACTCTACTACGAACTTACTTGAATAGTATAAATGAATCATTTATTCAGGTTGGGTCTCAAAGAAGCACTTATGAATGTCTAAGAGCTTACGAGAGAAGACATTAAGTTAATGAATAAACTAATAACGTTATGTAAATAAAAATATATAAGTAAAAAATACAGTAGGGATGTACGATTGCGATGTGTGCGTGATTTTCCTGTAAATGATAAATGACGTAAGCAGATACATTTTTGATACATAAATATATTTTGAAATTACACACTCATCTATTCTTATTTAATTATAAAATTGGTTTAGCATTCATTTTACTACAAAAAAATTTAAACACAATAATTTATTTCATGTTTATACTATTTTCATGAGTTAATACTCGTCTAATATGAATCCTTGCCTTTTACCACCGGCAACCCGTCAAAGTAAAGAAGTCATAATTTTGTTGTTTTACAATGATTTTAAGTAGGACCTATTTAATTAAGCAATTTCCGTAAATAGGTATGGCACGACTAACGAGGGTGGACCAACGTGACTCATAGTAATCTTATAGGGATGCCTTTTCACAAACAAAAAGTAACGAAAACAAAATACCTATACCTATGAAGTAAAAGAAGCCTTTTCCATGCCATTGTGCTACAAAAACATTTGTTTTCCGTTTATGTTTTTTCCCCTTACGATCGACGGTCTATTTACTACTTAACTGACTTGCAAATTATTAAATTAAAAAATAGGTAAACTTGTGTTTGAAAATTTTGGGAAAATCTATAGGAATTTTGCAAAAACTTTCGGAAATGTACTAGGGTATCATAACACGCGAGGAACTCTCGATGCAATGAAAACGTGGCACACATTTGCAATTATACGTACACACACATGAGTCCCGAAGTGCACACAATTGCATCTACGGGGCGGCGGGAAGTATAAAGTGGATACGTTCGAGAGCGTGTGTGTGCTTTAATTAACTTACGGGAAGCGGGAAGTAAAATAACAACATGGAAATCAAAGTCTAGCTCTGTCTAGTGCTCCACGAGGGAAAGTGAGCTAACTATTGCTGACAGATTTTCATTGCGCATGTAACGTGCACCTCACGATTTCATTGGATGCACTTCAATTTGGGACATTATTGATTTTTTACTATCACCTAATAGGTAGTGTTTCATCTCCTCGTGTTTATTTAGTCCTGGTAGTTAAAACTATTGCAATTCCTAAAAATCGAAGGCACAATACCTATTTGGAGAAAACATGATGTGTTTGAGCACTAGTTATTTAAATCATTAAATAATGACAGCGTTTCTTTTTATAAGGTCTATATAGGTAAATGTATTGTCTTGTGCTTAGTATAGTAACATACCTATTGTGAATTTAAATATTGTGTTATTGTCAGTTACCTATAATTATTGGTGTACGTATTTATAACGTCAAAGTGGTTCGTTAAATAGTTTGAATTATTTTTAAATGATGCGACTGCGTCAATCCCTCATGGAAAGTCGTGTTCAGAGGCTCGTCTTTCGACCTTGGAATGTGATTACTCCGATCTTTTTACATAAACATTACGTAGATAGGTATATTAAACTATCTAAGTGCTTCATGCTTTACTTTAAAGCTAAGCATATTGATACAAATGAGTCAAGTTGTATGATCGAAGTGTTATCGAGGTGTGTCAACGTGATTATACCTGGTAAGTGTTTGTTACAACAAAGTGGACAACTATTGGACAAAACGTAGATATTGTCACGATAGTCCCGCCCCGGTATAATGGGTGTCGTGCCATCACTGTTGACATTGGCGATATGTTTGCAACAAATATTTATTCAGTCACATGATTAAGAACATCAACATAATTCGAGCTGCTACTGAATCTTAAAAACAACCAGTTCGAAAAAACAGTTTAAGTTAAAATTATTCCTTTTAGAATCATAGCATGAAAAAGGGTAATAATTGAATAAAGTTCAGGATATATTATTTTAGTTTTAATATTTATTGTGCTTTTTTATAACAATGTACCTACAATAATACTACTCCGTACGGAGACACATACGCAAACTTTAATACGACATTCAAAAAGTAGCTTGTGAACCGTTACGCACTAGTATACTCGTATCGTATAGTGCGTCAGAGGCTTAATAATTTTAGCACTTAAATCGCGGTCAATCTCAATAACGGCAATGAATTGCGCCCGTGGGACGGGGACCCGGGATACCAATACCAGCCGCCACCGCCAGTACGAGTAGGTACTTGTGCCGAATAGGCCCCTCAATTCACACAATTTGTACCACCAACCACGCGCTCATCAACTGAACTACTTATCAACAAACGCTTGTTTAACCTTGTTCACTCCTTGATTCTTTTAAAGAGATGCTTATTGATTAAAACCAATATGGTACATAACAACTTCTATAATACTCTGACATTGAGCGTTAATAAGTAGTTGTTCTAATATGTATGTATCTTGTTATTAAAATAGACCAATGATAATCAAAAGAATACACTAACACTGATTTATGAGTACATACCTATTGAATATTTTATACGATTCCAAGCGTCATTTTAGTCAGTTACTACAATAACAATTGATGAAAACAAATAAATCCAGAAAAATCATATCCATAACTACATTTTTAAATATAAGTAATGGCAAAATCTGGTTTACTCCCCTAAAACGTTGCTCATACATAATACTTGGAACACATCAGAGCCGCATTTAAACACTAGTAGGAGTATTAGTTCAATTGCAATCGGTATTTGTCTACTGAAATACACACTACGCGTCCGCGGGAACATACGATATTTATATTAAACATATATCCAAAAATAGATTCACGTGGCAATCTCTCGCTAACCGTGCCCCTTCACAGATTGTCGAATGAGGACTTCATTTGTACGTCTCGTGAGCCTAATGATCCTTACCGGACTATTTGTGATTTGGTACCGTGAATGTCCAACCCGACCGCTGTGTCTCATAAAAATACTGAATGAAATTATGATGTTACATATTTAAGTTTGGCAGGGAGATTATCAACACTATATTTATTTTATAGTACACATTTATGATTCCTGAATGGATGCCGTAAGAGCTTCCTTCGCATTCAACATTCCTTTTATCAATGAACTCCCAGTATTTATAATAAGTAAGAAGTGTCTTAGGTGCTGGTTCCTACTTGCATAATTTGAAGCAGCGGCTGAACCATTCCACCACCACCATTTCAACAAGTTTGCTATGCGTAACAACCCCGGCCGCACCCACTGATTTAATATTATTTATTTTGTTCTAGAAACCCCAATTGCGGCCGATGATAGCCGAATATGACTCCAAGAAAAAAGGTGTCAGAAATGATTTGTCAGATATCGTTATGGTCAAGTAAGTGATGAAGTTTCTTTAATTGCAGCAGACATCGAGAGCACGTCTTAATATTCTAGCTTTGAATGCAATCTAAATGTTGTCAATAATAACTATCTTCTGAATAATTCGGGCATCATCATTCAATAGAAATACATATTAGAATGTTATGCTTTCAACAAGTAGGAAAATCAATCCACATAAGGCATGCTTCACAGCTTAACATCATTTTTTGTTCAGCAAATCCATAAAAAATCTGTGGAATCTTTTACGTTGATATAATTTTAACATTTTTGTTCAACAGGAAATTGAAATGAAAAATAAAAGTTTTGGTGTTTTATTTACTTAAATGTATATGTAATGCAAGTTAAATGTTAATTATCGTGTTGATATTTGTAATGCTTTAGAATGCGTTCCTGCAAGGTAGAGGCCCCGCAGACGCGGGCCGGGTTCTTGGTGTTTGCCAATTTAATGTCGTGGTATTTTTATATTGTATGTTGACTGTTAAGTACTTGCTCCTTATATTGAGCTATATAAAGCTCGACGCGGCGTTCGGAGACGATCCGGGAAGACGTGAGCTGCTTCCACGAGATTAAAGTCGTTCGACAACCTTGATCATCTTGCAATGGACTCATACACCGGTACATCATTCCATTTTTATGGTTTCAATTTGTTTATACTACTTGTTTTGTTTGGTACTGGTAAATTGGAAATAATATAGCCAGCGTAGCAGAAGGTCTGGCGTCTGGACAGTGTCCGGGCGCGTCTGCTGCGCGGGCGCAGTGCGCCATCTCTGTTCAGGCTCGGGATTGGCTCTCTCGCTTGTTATTATTTGTATAAATTTAATTTAGCTTTATATATTTATTGACGTTATGCATTTTTGAATTTGAAATATAACATCTACATAGGTTTGGGTGAACATATTGAAATACCTCGATACTTTTACGTAACATCATATTGTACACGTAATAACGTAAAGCTGTATTGAATTTAACGTTTGAGCCATTTATTTGTAAATGCCGAGTCTTAACAGAGTGAAACGCATGAATTGTGAATTGTATTTATATATTGTCTTTGGAGACCATAATTAATGTAACACACTTAACACTAAACACTTACATATAGATGCAGCAAAAGTTTTGTTACGGTGAATTAATTACATTATCAGTAGACATTATTTTTCCCGTGTAAATTCATACAGTTGCCACATATCGTCCGCAGTAGTGATCATCTTGCATAGACCGCGACACATATCACACATTTTGTATCACATTCGAGCTTGACAATGTGGCGCTTTGGATGTTTCCGCTATCATTACATACATGACGCTTTAATTCGATGAATGTTTATTTTATTACGTATCTTACACTCTCGAACCCACTCACTTAACGTGCCTAATTTTATTTAGATATTAAGTAGTATGGTTGGTCATCGTTTTGCCAGTTGTTATAATAGAACTTTGGGAATGATTCACAGGTATAAAGTTGATCCAAATGAGATCCCAGTGGAACAACAGGCTGGGTCCACTCTCCCCCTTATGGAGATGCCGGGCCGGGACGTTGAGCCTGATGAGGACTACGTCCCCTTCGAACACAGGAAACTCGCACATCCTACTTCGTAAGTATTTTTCATTAAACATCTACCATGATGAAATAGTTATACTTACCTACTTTAAGGAAACATACTGTCTTAAATATCTATCTTAAAAATATATCAAAACCTAACGAGGAATTAAAAAATCGTTACATTTTTCCAGGGACATGGATACCCTTATCCACTTGCTGAAAGGATCTCTCGGCAGCGGTATCCTGGCGATGCCTATGGCTTTCCGTAACGCTGGTCTCTTCTTCGGTCTTGTGGCTACTTTCGCCATCGGAGGAATCTGCACGTATTGTGTCCACATCCTGGTAAAGTCCTCTCATGAGTTATGTAAGAGGATACAGAAACCTTCCCTCGGGTTCGCGGAGACTGCCGAAGCTGCATTCTTGGCTGGGCCTCCTGCTATGCACAAATTCTCAAGACTGGCCAAGTAAGTTTCCTTATAATACATCCTAATCCTAACTAATATTATAAATGCGAAAGTAACTCTGTCTGTCTGTCTGTTACCTTTTCACGGCTAAACTACTGAACCGATTGACTTGAAATTTGGTACAGGGGTAGTTTATGGTCCGGGAAAGAACATAGGAACATATTTCATGCCGAAATTCCCCCGGGAACGGGAACTACGCGGGTGAAACCGCGGGGCACAGCTAGTTAAGTATATATTTTCCCTTCATTACCAGACATAGTATTATTATGATGCTTTTATACCAATATATCCAGAAATTTCAAATTGGCAAAATGCCTGAGCACGGCTTGTTAAGAAAAAAAGGTAGCACTCCGGGAGTGCCGGCAGAAGTGAAAACTTCAATATTAACGTTGTGTTTAATTATAAGTATAAAAGTACTATCATTTATGAGGTAGAATACAATGTTTATTTATTGCGCTATCGTACACAAATATGACAATAGGACTGACAATCGATCTTACGCTTTTTCGATCAGCATCACGTGACCCTGACGCGAGTTTGAAAGTTTTTACCCATACAAAAAAAAGTGCTCAGCGCCGCTAAAGAAGTTTTCACTTCAAAAATATAGCAATTAATTTTGTCCAGCGAATTGTATTTCAATGAATTTGTTATCCCATAAAATGATTTATTTACTTAAATCGATAAAGAAAGAAAGGCAATGATGTTGTTTAATGTTCAAAAAAGTGAAATCAATATTTGACTCAATGACTTACAAACACTACATGAGTAGGTACTAACCTTCTAATTATCTTGTTTCAGAGCAATGGTGAACTGGTTCCTAGTTATTGATCTCCTCGGATGCTGCTGCGTGTACATCGTTTTCGTTGCCAAAAATGTGAAGCAAGTGGTCGACTACTACACAGAAGGAACTGATTACTTTGACGTTGATGTCCGTATCTACATGGCAGTTTTATTGCCGTTCCTGATCTTGATGAATCTCATCAGGAACCTTAAATACTTGGCACCGTTCTCAATGATTGCTAATCTCTTAGTCGGAACCGGCATGGGTATCATTTTCTACTACCTCTTCCAAGACGTGCCTAGTCTGGATAGCGTCAGTCATTTTGCTGGATTTGAACGTCTGCCCACTTTCTTCGGCACAGCCATATTCGCTCTCGAAGGTATTGGTGTTGTAATGCCTCTGGAGAACAACATGAGGACCCCTAACCACTTCATCGGCTGTCCCGGAGTACTGAACACTGGCATGTTCTTCGTGGTTTCCCTCTACGCATTTGTTGGATTCTTTGGATACCTGAAGTATGGCGAGAACACAATGAGCAGCATCACTTTCAACCCTCCACAAACTGAAGCGTAAGTTATCATATTTATTACTTTTTTATATTTAAACTTACTAGTACCTACTTGATGATCTTGCTACCTTCGACAGTAGTTGGTGGGGACTGCGAAGGATAGGGATGGTTGGAAATGTTTGAGAGAGACCTTCGCTAAAGAAAGTGTCTACAAATTAGTTTTCAATAATACTCATCATCTATCATATAAGTACTTAACTAAAATTACAAAGTATTTTATACGTCATTGTATGTTATTATTAAGTACCTAGGTACCACAGCATCAAATATTTGTATGTACATATTTAGATAGTTATCAGAAAATCACGTAAATCAGCTGAATGAATTTGGAGGATTAGACAAGCTTTGACTAACAAAACTAACGTCTATTTTCAGACTCGGCCAATGCGTCAAGCTGATGATTGCCGTTGCCATATTCTTCACATACAGCCTGCAGTTCTATGTGCCAATGGAAATCATCTGGAAGAACGTCCGCCATCGGTTTGGAGCCAAGAAAAACATTGCTGAGTACAGCATCAGGATCGCAATCATCATTATGACCCTTTGCATCGCTATTGCTATCCCTAACTTAGGTCCGTTCATATCTCTGGTCGGCGCTGTGTGCCTCTCCTTCCTCGGTCTGATATTCCCCTCGATTATAGAAACGGTTACTTTCTGGGACAAGCCAAACGGTCTCGGCCGCTTCAACTGGGTCATCTGGAAGAATGTCTTCCTCGCCTCATTCGGTATTCTGGGCTTTGTAACTGGAGCCTACGTCAGTATTTTAGACATTGCTAACGGCGCAGAATAAATGCTTCAGATTATTTGTTTTCCTACTAAGGCTCAACTTAAGTTTGTAATTTAAATTTTATTATAATTTACTTTTATATATTTTTTCTTCAATTAACTATCGTTCATGTTCAAATGCTTGATATGAGATTTAACTGTAGAGAAATAAAATTTAACGTAGTATAGTAAACTGTCAAATTTAATAACTGGTGTACTGGTTGTGTATTCTTATTATTTAAAAAGCCCCAGAACTTCGTAGCCATTTTAGATTTTAAGTGATTATTACTTTAGATAATAATTATTATTTGTTATTATTATGAATTGTGAGAATTTTTCTAGTGCGCTATCAATATGTGATACACTGTAGGATAAATTAAAAAAGGCATTATTTAGTTGAAATAGATTATGATAATATTGAATTCGTTTAGTTTTTGTGTTGATGCTGCAAGTGTCTTTATTAAGTACGTAATACTTACCACCCTGTTTATCGGTATTAATAATATTTACGTGATTACTTTTAATTAAAAAATTAAGGTATGTAACTATTGGTATTATCTTTGATTTGCAAATTATAACGTTTAATTAATATATGTACGAGTAATGCACCTAATTATTGTGTATTCCAAAATTCATACAGTTTGTTTACATTAATATACTTACTTAGTTTTGTCCTTATAATGAGTTACAATTTTGGGGTTAAATAATGTTGTATGTAAACCAATATAGTTATAAAAGGATATGGCATTTCCATTACCAAAAAAATATCTGCTAATGTAGTGTAGACTTTCATATCGAGCTTATTGAAACATTGTGAAATAAAGCATTTATATTTAGGTATATTTTCGAATGTTTTCGTAAAAGTGTCGTATTATCTTCGCTGTACGCTCATATTGTATGTTGTACATGTGTAGGTTTTAGATACCTAATAATCGATGAAATTATTAATAAGTAGTGCAACATTTTCGTTAATACTACATAATTTTTGGTTAATTTTTGACGACTCAAATTTATTTAAGTAATACCTACTTACATATAACTAGTTTAAAAACCTTTCTTGCAAAGACTGTATTTTGTAAAAGAAATGTTTATTTTGAAATGGAACCTTTCTTTGTCATCGTTATCGTTTAATGTCCCCAAATTTGTAGTTAATTTTTAAAGGGTTTCTCTGACTTGCAAGTTCAAACACAATGTTCCGACAATAATTAGATCTGAGTAAAATTATATAGTCAGTTACCCTAGAGTTCCTTTTTTAGATAAGAACGTTTGTATTTATGCCAATTAAATGACCGTTTGAATGACAAACAATTTTGTATAAGACCATGAAGTGGGAAAAATATGTGTTGCAAGAATAATCGCAGCGTCGCTCGTCCCGCCCTTTTGCGGAACTCGCCTGCGGTACTTTTCTTTGATCGATTGAATTAATTAAATGTTGAATATCTATTGAATAGGTACACGTAGCTTGTCAGGTTGGCAATGTTATTATTGTTATGACTAGGTTAGGTGACGCGCCCGTTACCTCGCGCCGCGCGCGGTACACGGCGGACTTTAGTGATCTTTTTGTTCTGTAATGAACTAAAAAATAATATAGTTTAATTGACTAAACAATCACTATGTATTGGATTCAAATATCTTTATTTTATGATCATTGTTTTGCCAAATAAGTGTATGGTAACAGTATAATGTACCGCCATCATTTTTCATTCCTTACATTACTTATAGGTAAATAATATCTGGTAAGAGATTTTTGATCATGTTTTAAATACTTTGTAGTGGTTGTTTTGTTACAGTATTAAATATAAATAAATCAGATATATCTAAGTAATGTTTTATCGTTTTATTTCAATCTTAACACTCATATTCATAAAGCTAAATAGGTACCTAACTAAGTATTTTCGTAAGTAGATACTTAATAGTACATACCTAAGTACTTACTTAGGTTCCTACCAATGTAACTCTAATTAGGTAAGTAGGTACCTATTAAGTACACTGGTGACACCGTGCACCGTGGGGCCATTACCTAGGAATGACAAACGGAAACATTATACCTATATAGGTAGGTACCTACTTACTTATTAAAAAATCAAAGTGTCTAGAGATCCGCTAGTCGTATTAATACTTATAAGTATTTAGAAAACAGATATAAAACAGACGTCCAAAATATTTATAAAACAGAGTTAATTAGATGGAATTACCATGTACCTACTCGTAGGTATTTACCTAATCCTGTTAAACCCTTAGTTCGTTCTAGGTATTTTGAGACAAGTCATTTATTTAACTAAGTACCTAAGTAGGTATATTTAAGTTACATAGGTACCTAGTGGGTACAATATGAAATTGTTTTTTATGTAAACCCGGCCGCACACCGAAGTAACAAATGTTTTCAGACAGCAAATGTGTCCAAGCAACAATTTTCCCCATACATTTAACAAGAAGCAAATGTATGTTACTAGTATGGGAGCAATAAATGTTGCTTGGAAGCATTTGCTACCTGAAAACATTTGTTGCTTCCGTGCTTCGCTGTGCGGGTTATAGGTGCTTAAGTAAATTGTTTGGTACACTGGACATTTGTAACCCCATTTGGCGCGGTTACTTTTACAGCGACCGACCTGGGTGCGGAGCCTGTTGAGACTCTTCCAAGTCGGCCACTGCTGCTCAGACTGCACAGCTGGAGAAAGTTACAAAGTTTGGTCTCATGCTGAAACTACTATTATCGGTGGGTTTAAAATTTGGTAAATGTTCCTTGAATCTAGTTATAGTTAGTAAATAGGACAAACCATTTTTTCAATCTAAAATAGGAATTCACATTTAAAACCGCGGCCGCCTCTCAGCTAGACATTGTTGCACTAGTGCACGTGCTGCCACCTAGTATCTTTTTATAGTATTTGTTTTTTGTGTATTTGCTCATAGATGGCGCTGTAAAGTGAGATGCAATGTAGACAACATTACCAATAAAATTGTCTATACATACTTCTTTTCTTTTGTCCATGGTTGTTCAATCAAAGAATGATAGGTATCTGTAAGCCAAGGAGAAATTATTATGGTAAGTTTACATGTTGCCATCAATAGAAATATCTATTTTCGATGAAATATTTGCAAAGTATTGTCTTAAAACCTTCCTCTTGAATTACTCTATCTATTACTGAAAACCGCATCAAAATCCGTTGCGAAGTTTTAAAGATTTAAGCATACATAGGGACAGAAAAGCTACTTTGTTTTATACTATGTAGTGTAATTAGTAAGGGGAGTAAGGGGAGAACGGACACAACATCTCATCCGACCCAATTGTCATCCTCACCTGCTCGTGCTAGTGGTTCTTTTCAGAATAGCTAGTGGCGGCGGCCCAGGGGTCGTCGCGGTGCTCCCTGCTAGACAACAGACGAGGCAATGGCGACCGAGCATAGGCGGTATAACCTAACACCCAGTTGGGAAACCATCTGGATGAGGCTTCAGTAACCTGGAGAACCAAATAATCTCCAAAAGATCTGGTGCAGAAGGCAACGGGAAACCACTGCACTATTGTCCCAAGAAATCTAGTATGAAATGAGCGCACATAATGATGATATTTTGGCATGCGATCCGGCCACCGCCCGGCGCCATGATGACGATTCCAGGTCGCTTGGTGTGAAGTATGCTACTGGACACGCTAGGGGGCCTCACCAGGCACAGTCTGGACAAAAATCCATTGGGGATGGCAGAAAGCCATTAACGATCCAGCGATCTTTGAGGAAGATGGTTGCACTTGCAACGTGGAATGTCCGAGGCATGATCAAAGTTGTGAAAAAGGAAATGATTGACAAGGAACAACAAGCCTACGAATTGGACATTTTAGGCCTCAGCGAAACTCATATGAGAGGCACAGGGTTCTACAAAACGAGCAGAGGGCACACTGTTTACTTTTCAGGCCCTGATAACGAAAGCAGTAAAGGCGTAGCGATATCTGTAACACCTGAAATCAATAAATGTGTTATTGGATACAATCCTGTTAGCGACCGTATAATAACCCTGAAACTCAATACTAAACCATGTCGTATGAACATCATACAGGTATACGCTCCTACGAGCACTGCCAGTGAAGTAGACATTGAAGCATTCTATAATCAGTTAGATGACACCTACAACTCACTACCTAAGAGAGAAGTGAATATCCTGATTGGAGACATGAATGCCAAAGTTGGCTCCACAGAGTATGACGACCACCTGAGAGATGTTGTGGGACGTTTTGGACTGGGTGTGCGGAACGAGAGAGGTGACCGTTGGTTACAGTTCTGCGCGGCTAACTCCTTGACTATAATGAATACCTGGTTTCAGCATCATCCTCGTCGACTTTATACATGGACATCGCCAGGGGATAGGTCACGAAACCAAATCGACTACATTGCCGTGCCTAAGAGATGGAAATCTTGTATAACAAACACCAAAACATACCCAGGTGCCGATTGCGAAAGTGACCATAATCTGCTTGTCGCAAAAATGGTAATAAGACTTAAGAAATGCCACCGATTTGTAGACAAGCACAAGCGCAGGCTTAGACCAGAAGAACAGGCTAATTTTAAAATGCGGTTCCAGCAAAAAGTAACAACGGAACTACAGATGGACGAAAACTCGAATGTCAATGAGAACTGGACGAAAATCAAAGAAATGTTACTCGCAGTTCACAACGAAAGCCAGGTTGTCACGCTAGACTTACCCCGCAACTCTTGGTTATCAGATGAGACATGGGACATTATTAAGAAAAAGAAAGACCTGCTGAAAACCATCTCAAACAAAGATAGCCGTGAGCGATATAAAGCTCTCTCGACGGAAGTTCAACGACAATGCAGGGCAGATAAAAATCAATATTTCAATAACATATGTACTGAAATCGAGAGTCACGCCCAAAAGATGCACACTCGAGATCTTTTCATTAAAATCAAAGCGATAACGCGGGATTTTAAGGCGAAAACATGGGCTATAGAAGATGCAAATGGAGGTTTGCTTACCGAAATTGACAAGGTGGTAGACAGATGGAGAGGTTACTGTCAAAATCTGTACGCAGATGTGTCCGCGGTATCAACAAACTTTCGACACAGCATGGTCAATACACCTTTAGAACCTGACATTATGAAGTCCGAAATTGAGTCTGCTATAAATAAGCTAAAACCTAATAAATCGGCCGGAAGTGACTGTATTTTTGCCGAAGACTTGAAACTTATAGGTGATAGCGGTGTAAGCATTCTGCAAAGTCTGTGCAATCAGATATGGAAAACAGGTGTTTGGATAAAAGACTGGCAGGAATCCATTCTAATACCATTACACAAGAAGGGTTCAACTAAGTCTTGTGCAAACTACAGAACCGTGGCACTCATATCCCATGCAAGCAAAATTTTGCTGTACGTCATCAACGAACGCCTTAAAAGTTTTCTACAGTGGCAGATTCCAGTAGAGCAAGCGGGGTTTGTAAGAGGACGAGGGACAAGGGAACAGATTGTAAATGTCAGACAGATCTTAGAAAAGTGCCGTGAGTTCAACATTCCAATGCTGATGTGCTTTGTAGACTACTCAAAAGCATTTGATTGTGTTAGGTGGGAATGTTTGTGGAACATATTAGCGGAAATGGGAGTACCGGAACACCTCGTAATTCTCATTGCAAACCTCTACGAATGTGGAAACACTGTAGTGAAGGTGAACAATGTATTGTCGCAACCATTCAAGCCACAAAAAGGAGTCAGACAGGGATGCATACTCTCCCCAATCCTCTTTAACATCTATGGGGAATATATTATGAGACGAGCCCTAGAGGGTTGGGAGGGTGGAATATCTGTTGGTGGGAAGAAAATTAGCAACCTAAGATACGCAGACGACACTACTTTATTTGCATCGTCTGAACAAGAACTGGCTGAACTCCTCTCTAGAGTAGAGAAAGAGAGCGAATTAGTTGGCCTCAGCATCAATAAGGCAAAAACCAAGGTGTTGGTAGTAGACAGACCGGGTACGCTAATTCGCTCCAATGAACTCAAGGACCTAGAATTTGTAGATAGGTTTGTTTATCTTGGCTCTCTTCTTGACAACAAGGGTGGCAGCGAAAAGGAGATCATCAGGAGAATCCAAATGTCCAAAGCAGCGATGACTAAACTCACAAGGATATGGAAAGACCGCAATATATCACGCAATACGAAAGTGAGGCTGGTGCGTACTTTGGTTTTCTCAATCTTCTTCTATGGAGCCGAATCCTGGACAATAAGACAGAAAGAGAGAGCCAGGATAGACGCCTTCGAAATGTGGTGCTGGAGGCGTATGTTGCGAATCCCTTGGACCGTGCGCCGAACCAACGTGTCAATTCTCCAAGAACTCGGAATAACAACTAGGCTGTCCACTATTTGCTATCAACGGATACTCAGCTATTTTGGACATGTCGCTCGTAGAGACCCTGATTGCCTGGAGAAGTTGATGGTAGTTGGTCAGGTCGACGGGAAAAGACCGCGAGGTCGCTCACCTACCCGTTGGTCGGACCAGATAAAGACGCTCACTGGCTTGCCAATCCCTAAGGCTATTAAGACCGCCGAGGACAGAAGTGTATGGAAGAGCATGGTACATCAAGTGAGCAGCACGTCACACTAGACACGACCTTCAGCAATGAAGTTACCGACTAAGAAGAAGAAGTGTAATTAGTAAGGATAATACCTATTTATCCGTCATCCTCAGGCCTTCAACATTTTTTTCCCATAGAAATCGGTAAACGGGGACTCTTGATATTTTTTTGTTGATGGGGCCGATTTTAGACTTCCAAAAGGTTATTTATTAATGTAAACTTGGCATGATCCTTTAACAATCCTATGATCTTATAGCCCGAGGGAGGGGTGTGCTCAGTTTTTTTTAATTACAGATTATATTTAGTTCATTCTCTCTCTAATACGGAGATTATTGATTGAAAGGACTGCCTACCCTGCTGCGCGCGCTGCGAGATAAAATTTTTTTTTACACGGGTGGGTTGGTTATGGTTGGTTTGGTTGTTGGTCGGCCATATTGCTTTGTCGTGTCGTGGTCTTCGTGCGTGCCTGTTGCAATTTGAGTCTTTCGAGCTATTGGGTAATTATCTCTTAATTTTGCATTAAAACAGATATCTTAAAGTCTATATTCTTCTATGCAATGTGGCGGTGATATTGGAGTGTCTGATTTTATTTACAAATGAGTATAAATCTAACTGCAGATTGCCACCTTGATCAGGCTAATAGGAATAGGACAGTGTGGTGAAAATTTTCCGATATTTTGTGCTATTTCGTCTCATTAATCTTGTTATCAAAATACTGATCATTTGGTTGCACCATGTTCAATAAATAGTTTCAAATCTTTACGTATTTTGCTGTGCAAATTGTATTTTGAACAATAGTAGGTAGGTAGGTACCTACTTATCCAGCCATTGTATCCGGGATATCAGAAGATCGTGATTGAAACTGTTCTAAACTACGGCAAGTAACTTGCTGCCTTCAGTAATATTGAAAAAGTTATAAAAATATCTACAATATCAAGTTTTCAGTTGGATTTATGAAAAATATGTGCACCATTTTAGTGTCGATACCAACATGTCGGTGCAGGTACCCTACATCAAATTTATTACGAATGCAACAAAAAGAAAATGATATTAATCAAATTTGAAAAAGAATATACGTATTATCGAACGAAAATGTGTGTTTATCATTCACTTAATTTATTATTGGGCATATTTTGAATAATATTATTGAATTTCACCTGGATTTTTCTCTAGAGATAAGACTACTAAAAATCAATAATCATCATTATCAGCCCACCGAGGGGCTCGAGCCTACCCTGAATTAGGGTGATATGGCTTTAGTCAATCACACTGGCCAAGTGCGGGTTGGTTGACTTCACACATACCTTAAAATTTCTTCACAGGTGTGTGAGGTTCACAGAGGTTTCCTTACGATGTTATCCTCCACTGTAAGAGCGCCGAATAAACGTTAATATGAATTCGAAAACACATTGGTATCTGGTGGGGTTCGAACCAGACGCCTTCCAATCAAAATTCAAAGGTCTTCACCCCCTATTGCCGCTCTTATAAGTCAATAATATTATTCCATTTTAAATAATATTGTTTTATTTTACTGTTAGTAATGTGTTTACTAGTCTTTGCACAAACAAAATATTTTTAAGACTTAAAAAATAACAAAAACAGCTTTTTGGATTGAAAACAGTGATTTAGCTGTTATATTTTTCTTTGTCTATAATCTATTATCGGAGACTTGTAGTAATGGGTGTGGTATGTAGACAATTAAATGCAAATAGTGGCTTCTAGAAAACAGATGGAACAATCGGGAGAATTTTACTTGGCATTTGACAAAAACATAAAAATAAAATATGTACTCATTATGTAGGACACAAACCATGGTATAATATGTATGATATCTTATTGGACACAGCATTTACAATATTTTGAACGAGAAAATTGTCTAGAGACAGTTTCTTATCACAATATCTTGTGATCTTGTACTGAATACTTTATGCAGAGGTTACTAGGTCAGGCGTCCTGTCATACTGTAATATATACATTATATTAATAACAAAATAAGCTTAGGTAATGAATATAGAAAATATGATTGTATTGGGTAGATATACTAACTTAATTCATTTTAGTTTGGCATACTAACTTAGAATATAATTAAGTACAACAATAGCGGATATTGCAGTAAAGAACCTTAGCGAATTCCATTTACATGCAATATGCGACAACAATTTACAGTTTGCATACTGTCCCTAAGTGCGACTTTTTTTATAAATATTATGATACCATATTTAAAAATATTTTTTCTTAAATCTCGGTATCAAATGAAGTAGGTAATTGTAGGACTTAGACGATACAATAACATATTTTTGTAAATATTTGCCACAAAAATTATAATCAATATTATGGTCCAAATTCTAGTTGAATGTAGGTAAACAAAGATAATATTTTTGGTGATATAAATAATAAAAAAAATAACCGCACTTAGTCTCTTATCAGCCTGCACAGAGTAAGCAGTGCACTGCACAGTTCTGAACTGAAAGTTTGCTGATTACAAGTGGTAGTGTAAAATTCTAAGAAATATAATTTGTTTCTCCAGGGTAATCTCAATGATCTTTGCATGTCTTGGATCTGTGGGATACTGACCCTGGAATCACCACGAGTAAGTTTGGCCAAACTTTGTCATGTGCATTACCAACTTATTCTTTTAAATTTAGTAAACCTTAGGGAGTGTCTCTTAGATTTTTTATTTTATTATGTAGAAATTTTGAATTGTGGTTAGAGTTGATTGTGTAACCTCAAACTATAATAGTTTTAAAAAGTGAATTACAACATACGAATCGCAAATTGTATTAGTGAAGTGTCAAGTAGTTTTCAAAGGATTTGAATTGGAGAGGTCTACTTGTGGAAACCTACCTTGGTACAAAGGTAGGTACCTATATAATTTTCAATTTATACTATAGACTAAATAAATATACAAAAAAATAAATATTCAAGTAGTTAGTTTTTTTTAATATGTGGTTAAATACATTTGTTACTTGAAATAAAATATATATGAATTAGTGATGACTTCTGTTGGTGGTACATATTTTTTTTTACTAATGTCAATTTGCAATTTGTATGTAATAAGAAACTGGTCATTTTGCTTTTTAGGTTATAGGTACATATCCAACTCATTTGATTGTTTTGCAAAATATTAGTAATCTAGTACATATGTAGTCAATGTTGTATTATTAAAATTTTAGTACAGCAAAACACTGTTGAGGTATTGATTTATTGGTTTAGTTAGCAGTAGATTTTTTAAATAAACTTTATCAAGTGTTAGTCGATGATTTACAAGGTTATGCTCTGACTATTCAAATTTGTTTTAATTTGACAGTCTAGCAACATAGACTTGAGCTTGACTGGTTTTTGCCTTTTATTATATTATTGCTATATCATTAAAAAAAATATGTTGTTTTAGAATGTTAACAAGAAAAAGTTAAACTTAATATATGTAATATTGACGGACAGACCCAATGACGCATGGGGCTAAGTCTAGGAATAGGTACTATGTTACTGTCTTTGGCATAAAACTTGTAACTCATTTCAGATGTAATTTACACGTACATGTCCATAATTTACACATTGAATCAGGTACAAAAAGATAAAAATAGTGTGAAAATAAATAAATAATAATTTCAAATACTGTAATTAATAAATTTAAAAATAAAATCAGTAAGTACACAATTAAAATCTAAAATAAATTTAAATTAGATAAATTAATTTGAAATTAAACAGTCAATAAAAATGTAGATGTATTGTTTTAAAGAAATTTAGTAATTAATATAAAACATAACTATATTTTCAATTTTTTTTTCCGTACGCGATTGCATTAATGTTTTTGTTTGTTTATCTTTTATGGTTACTGGTATTATAACAATAATAATTAAATGGAATGGATTACCAGTCTTGTTTGCTGTGCGTTAATTTTATTTTTAGGCTCTGATTTTATCTGTCTTTCAATTCACTCGCATTGCATGTATGTGTTAAAAATATGTGGATAATGTCTATTAAAATATATGGAGTCTCAAGTTATTCAATCAATTAAAATAAATCTTTCTTTTTCAGCTTCACTACAAGTGGACAAAATAATTTTCAAGAATAAAAAATAATGGGTGATCGCATAAATCCCATAAAGTTTGGTCCTGAATGGTTGCGCAATCTGGCGTCTGAACCGAGTTCCTCGGGAAATCCGACAGTGCCCAGCAGTTCAGCTAACCAAGGTCCTGCTGTGTCTCCCAACAGACCGAACACATCTACTTCTAACGCGGCTCAGGGTGTGAACACAGTGTCTGCCAGTGCAGCTCCTGCTACAACATCAACTTCAACACAAGGACAATTAACTTCTAAAGTACTTCTTGCCAGACTCCGGTTAGTTTGCACATACCTACTATATTTGTTTAATATCTGGCTTGTTAATACATAGCATTTAAAAACTTTAATCGGCTTGTTTTATCAAAATTATCACACAACAATTAGGCCTGTTTTCTTGAATTTTATTAACATTTAGGCTGAGGCTAAACGAGCGTAATTTTGTAGAAATTGTGATTTTTGCGTAGCGAAGTAGCTAGCTTTCGAGTAATTAAATTTTTGGGATATTGTTGAAGAATTGAGTAATCGAGGCAATATCAATCGATCTACCCTTAGGGTGTAGGTAGAACACTTTGCTTTCAGTTAGTTTATAGGTACCTATAATAGATCGCTGCATCGTAAGACTCTATCGTTGCGATTAACATTTATAGGTAGGTAGGTACCTATGTCGGGATTTCGCATTAGCACGTGTGGTAGTTCTTTTTTTTTATTTACTAGTTAGACTCAAATCTTCATCTAGATAAAATTATATCCACGTCCCCAGTTTAAACTGGATCAAGCATATATTTATGTACCTAAATACAAATACACAAAATTGTTACATGTTTGTCATTCCTTTTATTATTATTAACAATAACATCCGGCTTTTTTATCTAATTCAGCACATGTTTACCAAACTTACGCTATTAGAATCAAATACTAGCATCCTCAATAGAGTTTTATTAGAAAATTGACTTGCAAAATTACGCTTCTTTAGCCTTTGCCTGTTGACAGTGGACCTACCTACTTGTATGATTCTATAAATCGCAACATGCTATATTTTTATTAAAGGATTTAAAGAATTAAATTAAATAATCCCAATTTTGATAACCTAATTTAACATTTGTGAGAGCAAATAATGTTTAGCATGTTGTTGAAACCCTTCTACATGGTTGAAATAATCAATAAATATGTATGTAATAATAATAAAGTTTCGAGAAACCTTCTATAGGTAGGTATTACGTCATCGCAATAGAATAGTGACAGTTATAATGTACGGGTTTGCAATGGAGCAAAATCTAGGTATTTAGGTCACATTTGTAGGAATATTCGTTTTCTCTGTTTTCCCCCCCCCCAAGCAGCTTGTTACTCAGGTATTTTAATTGTCATTTAATTTGAAAATATCAATTTAACCTTATTTTTAAGGGAAGTTCTATTTAAATTAAGATCCTCTTTATTTTCTGACTTTGGCTAAAAAATGTTATTCATTAGGTAGGTATAATATTTATAAATCAGATAAATGCATAAATAGAATGAAGATTTGAGTAGACTTCTTTTTTAACGTTAAATATGTTAGTGTCCTTGTCTGTTTTCTTTTAATTGATAGAGATGCACGATGTTTTCTTTAAATCGATTTAGGTTTGTAAAGGAATTGTTTGTTGTCTATATTGCATATTGATTTGTAGTTTAATAGATACACCGACCACGCAATCATGTAAATACCTATCTAGCGGTTGATTTTTAAATAGTGTCTAGAACAGTATTTTGTTTGAGTAGAACGATTGACTCATCCGTGTAGAAGAGGTTTTAACTTTGACTATTTTCCGCTAAGTGGTTAATCTAGAGCAACCCGCGCTATTGTAGCGGCTTTTGGGAGACATACTTAGTTGAATTATTTGATAAAAAATGCATATTTTCTAAAGAAATATACTGTTTGAAGGCACATCGCTGATTGGAAATTATGTTATTACACAATTTATGAAAATGTGTTTGATATGTCGTGATACAGGAAGAAATAAAGCATTATAATGATTTACGTATTTTAATGACTTGTCGAGTATTATTCCCACCTGGATTGACCAATTAGTGTAAGATATGTATTGGAGCAGCTTGTTTGCCGCGCTCTTGGTAATTAATAGCTAGAAATGTTATTTATTAGGCGTCTTGCAAACCCACACTCTCTCTAAATCGAGCGGCCCTCACGAGACGGCAGCGCGGAGCTCGCGGGCTTGCCGTCTTGCCGCGCCAAGTCCCCGTCGACGCAGCGCGACGAAGAGCTCCCATCACCAGTTCCGCGCAATCAGTTCCCCTTCCACCTGCGTCAGTCATATTTCAATCAATTTTTTTACTACGTTGATTTAGACACAAAATTTAGATTTGGATACTTCTTAATTAAGATTTAGATACTTCTAAATCAATAGAACAATACTCCCCTTTAGACTTTGCACATGTCGAGCCGTGATTAATGATTGACACAACGTCAAAAACACTGTTCAGAAGTTATTTTTTTAATTACTATTGAAAAAGTAACAGTGAGTGCCAAATAGACTCAGTCAAGTTTACTGCATAGTCGCAAGCACAAACGAATTTATATTTTATTTACGAAAATTTCGAATGTTTCAAATTCATAACTAATTTACTATGTTAGTATGTGGATATCTATGTCCTAATTAAAAATAAAATAAATACTCATTTTATTGATAAAAGCATCTTGTTAAAAACTGTAAGTACGCCTTGATCATACTTTGTTTTATTTTGATTTCCTATTGGTTTCCGTATATTTTTTTAAAATTATTATTTGGTATTCTTTTGAGTAGTAACTCTGTTCGCCTAGGCTGCTAGCCCATCAAGTTAAACTCGGTCTATTGCATTATTAACTTTTTGATAGCTGGAAATAGTGATTGCAATAACGTAAATATCGACGTGGTATAAAATAAATTGTATATAATAAGGGTGTGGGCATGTAATAAATTGCGTATAATACAGTAATCATCAATACACGCGTATTGATGATTACTATCCTCAGCTATGTTCAGACCCTCGCCTAACGGCTCGGGCCTTAATCCCGCCTCGGCGAAAAGCACCAACTTTTCTCACTTGTACCATAAATAATTATACAAAAAGTGACAGTTTGGTAACAGGTGTGTTTATATGCCTAATTGCGGTGAAATAAGAGCCACTTTATGAGCAAGTGTATTGAAAATACTTACACAGTCTGAAACTGTACGTTCATTAGAAGCTGTCAAAAAGTAAATAACGAAAGCGTGTTAAAGTTTTATACCGATTACGACTAACTTCGAACCTTTATTGAATGGACAGTAATTAATACTAAGTTGGATCCATAGATTTGTAATACTAAAGATTGGCAATGGAGTACTATGGGAAACCTTTTATGTTTTAAAATAGGCGAAATGTGCATGTTTGACATAGTGCATCTTGACGATCTACCCAACATTATCAGTTGTCTTATGACACAGAGATCCCTTAAAATGACCCTGTAAAATCTATTAAAATTTAAAAATTTTATCTTAATACAATCTGCATAAAGTATGATTTTCTTTCCATCATTCATCCAACCCATTTTTAAGAATTAGATTTCAATTAGTAAATAAAAAGTTATCTCAAAGATCCGACTGCAAAGAATGCTCTCTCTCCAGATCAGTATGGAGGATGTAAATAATATACTTACATTATATTGAAAGCTTTTTACATATAAAAATATGTGCTTGAAAAAAAAATTAAACTAACATTTGTATTGCTTTATCTAACACATTGTCAATTGTCTTAACAAGACGATCACAAACAGTTTGATATAAAATGATTGATCATTGCTTTGCCAATTTGTTTATAGATATTAAGGCAAACAAGTTTTCTACACCTAGAATTTGCCTATTAATGACTGACTTACAAATGCTTTTTAATCTTATTTTTTATTATTATTATAATTTATGTTTGTTGTAAATAGTTTATCAGTTACAATAATTTTGTTTTATGTTTTCGTTCAATGGCATGTTATATTATTTTTTAATTTGTTTAAGATTTTTATTTTTAGTCATGTCAAAATGTTTGTTCTTAAATATAATTTATTCGAAAATGAATTTTACTGTGCAAATAATTAAAAAGTCCCTTATAGATGTTTTTATAATAGTTTGTTTCAAGATTAGAAACTCATTGGTTATGTTATGATGACAGGTATGGCAGGGAGGAGATGTTAGCATTGTACGACCGGGACACAGCTGAGGCACCGGAGCAATTGAAGGTAATTGACGTCTTGTATCAATCAAGAGGGAAACCACCGTACGCGCTAAATAATACATTTGAGGACGAATCAGTGAGTTTCTTTTTAATTTTATTAGTCACTTGTATTTTTTTGCAAACTCATTGGCTAATGAAACATGATCGAAAGCTTTTCATAAATTTATCTAACGCTCACTAGTTTTAAATTATTTAACTTGGTCATAATCGCTTATGAAATAATTCGACTTTTAGACCAGCTTTGTTAATCTGCTTGAAGTTAATTGGTTTCGGTCTACTAGAGTAAAGAGAACTAAAAAAGACGAAACTACAATAAAGGGTGTTTTTTGGACAAGAGAACTAATCTGGGTAGAATAGTGAAAAGGGCCCTAGTTAAAAATATGGTTCGTTATAGTTCATTATATTAATGTTACAAGTTTGAACAATAATTTTAATATCGTCAGCATTGTCAGCAACACGTTTTTTGATAATCATTGATAAAGAGTAGGAATAATGAGATCCCAGGATACTACCCTGCGGTAACCAATTGAAAAAAATCAATATGGTTGTAGTTGTTGTAGAGTGACATGAAGTGACATGAAAACCTTATTGCCCTTCTTGTGTTTAAATTTTCAACTTAATTTTAAAACTATAATTTAAGATGTTCCGAAATTTAACAATATAAACAATTTTGTAAGTCACAGGATCAATGTCAACCAAAACTAAAAAATCTGAAAAACATCCTTTATGCTTTAACGCTACTATGAAGGTGCTTTTAGCATTGAAAATATTTTTAATCGACAGAAAATATATTTTCATTATTATAAGGTACCTTTCCATCAGAAATTAATGGCTAAGAAAATGTGATGTTAAGGAAAAAACATATTAACATTGCTTGCAATAGTGCCTTCTAAGAATAGGGATTGAGCTTTAAATAGTTGGCCGCGCCATTATTATGTTATGTTAATAGAGATGACTTCTAAAAAAATCTAATTAGTGAATAGTTTTCCTGCCAACTTAATTCGGTCCATACTCATTTATTTTTAACCCATATAATCTTGAAGAATATCTCTAATCTCCCAAATTTATATTATTAGCTCGTTTACCTGCGTTGTTCTCCTGCATTCCATTCTTTTCTAGATTAATATCAAAATTAAATATAAAGGGAAAATCCAGTTATACATTTTACACCTGAATCATTGTATTTTGTTTCTAATTTAATATTTATTGGCATTCACGTTTTGATTGTAAAACCATTTTCTGCTTTATTATCAAAAAATTCACTGTCTTGTTAAAATTGGGTTACATTAGAATTTTAAAAATGCGGATTTATTATTAATCAGTGCGTTGGGTATATTGTAGAACGAAACACCTAGAAACGTCCCATCTATCGGAAGTATGGCATCAGGAGACAGATATAATATGCCTCGAGGCCGAGGAGCACCTATGGCAGACGGTAGGGGTCGCGCTCTAAGCGCTGGAGATAACCGCACAAGTCGGACACGTGGCTTTCTACGTACTACTTCGCTTGGAAGGTACTGCATTATCGATTTATTGATATTCAAATGATCAATTCCTTTATGCTGATGCAGCGATTCAATTCAGTAATTATATGTATACTTCCAATAGACTAATCAAAATTTATGTACATACTAGGTGCTTTTTGATAGGCACCAGGTGCATGTTAGAATATATCTTAATATTTTGTATTGAAGCTCACGAAAATTAACATTTCCGCAGGGGAGGGGGTTGGCATACAGGAGGCCAAAGGAACACCTACAGTGGAGTGCCGGATGATGACCCAAATCAATCATCTCGATCTTGGAATAACAGTAGTGCAAGCAGTTCCAGCGTGAGGACAAACAGTGAACAACAAGAATGGAACAGAAAGTAATTAATTTTATTTTAACTACTATTTTATAGTCGGAAAGATTTAAATTATTTATTTAATTTAAATTAAGAATATATCGTTTTTAATTTTTTTTTGTGAATGCAATAAGATTCCAAATTTTTTTATAATGAAATGATGCCTGATTACTTCTGATTAATTAGTCTATTTTTTTGTGTAGCAAGCGCCAAAATAACACCAATTGGAGACAACAGCATAATAATCGTGATGGTTGGGAAGAATGGCGCTCACAAAATTCATGGGGCCCAGAAAAACGGGGTCAAGAGAAATGGGGTATGTTGTGAATTATTCAGTATGGTTCTATTATAAGTATAGCAATGTTTATTCATAGTTTTAGTTTATTTTGTTGGTTGCAGTGCTAAGAGTGAACGTCATGTCACTTAAATGTCAATGTTGGCAATCTTTTTTTTTTTCTCAAGCTTCACTTCTATCGAGGCTGTACATGTATAAATATAATATTGTTAAAATAACTCCGAAAATAAATAAGACAAGTGTTAAGAAAAAGTACTGCTTTTCTTTTCTTTTTCAAAATCATCAGGTTATGGGCCCAGGCACATATTCCTGCTTGATTTAAGGTGGACGTTAGTGTCGGCCACGGCAGCAATCGACGGGAAGGAAAGTGAGGTTATCCACCTGGCGTGGTACTCCGGCTCGGGTACTGCGGAACATCGTCGAGGAGTATCTGTTCTTAATTGGGATAAGACAGAGTCGGAATGGAGGGAAGCAACAGCAATAACGTCAATGTGATCAAGTTAGAAGGAGCCAAAAATTGGAACCTATGGAAATTTCAGACAACGGTACTATTGAAGGGCAATGGCTGGTTTAACATAGTAGAAGGAAAACAGGTGAAGCCCGAAGCTGCAAGTGAATTACCAACATGGGAAGCGAAGGATGCCAAAGCGCAGATGCTATTAGTCACACGGATGTCGGAGGAGGCCATGTTACACATTATCACATGTACGAGTTCTGCAGAGATGTGGAGGAAACTTCATAGTGTCTACGAACAAAAGACTGAAACCAGTGTCCATATTATACAACAAAGATTTTTTCAGTATAAATTCGAAAGAGGATTAGACATGTCGATCTTCTTGTCTAAAATACAAGAATTACAAAACCAATTAAAACAGATGGGCGAAGAAATCTCAGATAAGTTTGTTATCACGAAAGTATTAATGTCATTACCCGATGAATATAAACACTTCGTGTCGGCTTGGGAGTCCGCGCCTGACGACAAACAAACTTTTGATAATCTAGTGGCCAGACTACTAATTGAAGAAGAGCGATTAAAAGAGAAGAACGAAGAAGCACAGGAAGCATCATCCTCTGCATTCTATGTAAGAAATAAAAGGCCTATGATGAAATGTTTCAAATGTGGTAAAAGTGGGCATTATCAAAATGAATGTAAGAGTAACAACAAAATGAATAATAGAACGAATAATGAAGGAAATGTGAATAATAGTAATAACTGTTTCTATTGTGGAAAGTTTGGACATTTCAAAGCTCAATGCCGATTTCGAAAACAAAGAATATCCAAAAGTGAAAATAAAACGCAAAGTAACGCGTTTGTGGTGTCTCATTCGTCGCATCAACTGCATAAATCCAAGTGGCTAGTGGATTCTGGTGCCAGCGAACACATGTGCCGGGATCGTGAATTGTTCACTTCATTCACAAATACTTCGCCTAAACCTGTAATTGTCGGTAATGGTGCAGTGATAAATGCGCTTGGTTACGGACAGATGGCAGTACAAGTATCGAACGGAAACGAATGGATTGACACAACCATAGATAATGTGTTGTATGTTCCTGAACTGAAAACGAACTTGTTCTCGGTCAATCGCGCCACTGAGAGAGGTTATGTCATGGTGACAGATGACAGTTCATGCAAATTATTCAAGTCAAACAAAATTTGTGCAGTTGCGGAAAGAATTGGAAATTCTTTTTATTTGGATTTACACTATAATAATAACTGTGAGATTGCGAATACTGCTAAGTTAGTATCGAACGACCTGAATGAATGGCACAAAAGATTGGCGCATCAAAACTTCACTTACGTAAAGGATATCTTGCGGAAAAATAACATCGAGGTCAAACACACATCCAACCCGGTGTGTGAGAGTTGTTTGGTTGGAAAAATACACAGATTGCCATTCAACAAAAGTGAATACAAAAGTACTAGGACATGTGAGCTAATTCATGTCGATACTTGCGGTCCTATGGAAGAACCGTCAGTTGGTGGTTCGAGGTACTTCGTTGTGCTAAAAGATGACTATTCGAACTTCAGAAGTGTGCATTTTGTCAAAACCAAAGATAAAATCAAGTATGTCATTGAGGATTTCATAAATAAGGCCGAGAATGTTACAGGAAACAGGATCAAGACATTTAGAAGTGATAATGGTCTCGAGTTTGTGAACCGGGATGTGAAGGAAATGTTTGCAAGACGTGGAATAACACACCAAACTACAGTACCATACACCCCAGAGCAAAATGGAAAGGCTGAAAGGGAGAATAGAACGTTGGTGGAAGCGGCCAGGACAATGATACATGAGAGAAATCTACCAACAAAACTATGGGCTGAAGCTATAAACACGGCAGTGTTTGTGTTGAACAGGACAGGGAAAAGCCATGAGGAAGGAAAATCTCCATTTGAGGTATGGACTGGGAAAACTTATGATATTCATCAATTGAGAGCCTTTGGTACAGAAGTATACACACACATTCCGAAGCAAAAAAGACGGAAGTGGGATCCGAAAGGAGAGAAAGGAGTGATGGTCGGGTATGAGGAGGATGTGAAAGGATTCAGAATTTACTATGCGCAGAAAAATGTGGTGGAGACGAAAAGGGACATTGTATTCTTACAGCAAGGAGATAAGGAGAAATCTCAAGTTAAGGAAAGTAAAAGCCAAATAATAATGTCATTAAATCCTGAACAGGAGATGGTGCAAGAGATTACTCCTGAGGCCGATGAGACAATGACAGAGGGTCATGACCTCAATGAGATAGAGACAACCCATACAAATAGTACTCTAGAAGATAAATCAGAAAGTGACAGTGATTACTTACCATGCAGTGAGGAAGAACAGCTACTGGAAGAAACTGATTTACTTATAAGGGGAAGGAGTAAGCGTGAGCGTAAACAACCGGACTTCTACAGGTGTAATAATGTGCAGCTGGACCAAAGTGAGTGTGATCCTATTACTTATAGAGATGCCATGAGCAGAAGTGATGCGGGTAAGTGGAGTGCAGCCATTGCTAGGGAACTTAAGACTCTGAGTGACAATAACACATGGGAATTTTGTGATTTGCCTGTAAATGCAAAGCCTATAAGTAGCAAATGGGTCTTTAGGATTAAAAATGTAAATAATGTTAAAGAGTATAAGGCTAGGCTTGTTGCTAGGGGGTTCGAGCAACAAGATATAATAAACTTAAGTGACATTTATGCCCCAGTAGCTAAGCTAGCAACTTTCAGGTTATTTGTAATAATGGCAACTAAATATAACTTACCTATATACCAAATGGATGTTACAGGGGCCTTTTTATATGGTGATATTAAAGAAAATGTATATGTAAGCTTGCCAGAAGGGGCCTACTCAGATAATAATAATATTGTAAAGCTAAATAAGTCATTATACGGGCTAAAAGGTTCGCCAAAATCCTGGAATGTGAAAATTAATTCTGTATTAATTGAAGAAGGGTTTATTAGGTCAAAATGTGACCCATGCTTGTATAAAAAGTATAATGGTAAAGATAAAGTATTTGTGTTAATATATGTCGACGATCTGCTTATTTTTGGAACAAATACAAACTTGGTAACTAACATAAAAGCAATGTTAAACAGAGAATTTAAAATGAAAGATTTAGGATTGATTTCAGATTTTTTAGGTATAAATGTTGAACAAAACTTAGAAACAGGGATAACAATGTTATCACAAAGAAATTACTTAGAAAATGTATTGAAAAGATTTAATATGGAAAACTGCAAACCAATGTTAACACCCCTGGATATAAACTTTAATACTAAGATTTTTGATATATATACGGATTGTGATAAAGATATTGAAGAAATTTGTAGGCAAATAATTGGCTGCCTTATGTATGCAGTTTCAGGGACTAGGCCTGATCTGTGTTTTGCAGTCTCCTTACTAAGTAGATATCAGAATTGTGCCAACAGTGCATTACTAAGTGCACTTAAGAGAGTATTGCGCTATGTAAAGCATACTTTAGATTATAAAATAGTTTATAAGTGTAATAATAATGAGTTGCATGGCTATTGTGATGCTGATTGG
Organism: Timandra comae; assembly: GCA_958496195.1. Taxonomy (NCBI): domain Eukaryota; kingdom Metazoa; phylum Arthropoda; class Insecta; order Lepidoptera; family Geometridae; genus Timandra; species Timandra comae. Next base: position 7,782,707 of record OY292353.1, on the reverse strand, counting down.
GGAGGTGATCAGAGGGACAGAAAGTCTACATCTGGCTATTTGTTTCTTTTTACAAATTGTTTGATTATGTGGGGTTCAAAGAAGCAATCTTCTGTAAGCCTGTCTTCTACTGAAGCTGAATACATTTCTATGAGTATGGCAGCGAGTGAAGCATGTTGGCTTATTAATTTATTACATGATTTAGATGTTCAAAATGTTTGCCCAGTCAAGTTGTATTGCGACAATCAATCAGCTATTTTAAATGCAAGTACAGACTCAGTTAAACGTCTTAAACATGTTGATATTAGATATCACTTCATTAAAGATTTAATTACAAATAAGAAAATTGATATTCAGTATGTAAGTACCTGTGAACAACTGGCAGACATGCTTACTAAGTCTTTATGTAAGGATTTGTTAATTAAGTGTCTAATTCAATGCAATGTTACATTTTAAGGTACTTCACAGAGAAGTTAAACTAGTATAAGATTTAGTTTAATTTGGATGATATGTATAAACATTGAGAAGGGGTATTATAAGTATAGCAATGTTTATTCATAGTTTTAGTTTATTTTGTTGGTTGCAGTGCTAAGAGTGAACGTCATGTCACTTAAATGTCAATGTTGGCAATCTTTTTTTTTTTCTCAAGCTTCACTTCTATCGAGGCTGTACATGTATAAATATAATATTGTTAAAATAACTCCGAAAATAAATAAGACAAGTGTTAAGAAAAAGTACTGCTTTTCTTTTCTTTTTCAAAATCATCAGGTTCCGTACCGTTCATGGCCCAGTGCTACCCGCGGATCACTTGTGATCCGTGCGGTTAAGCAACGTCTGGCACTGTCATGACTGTGATGGGTCATTACTAAAAATGACTTTTAATTTCATCTTCGGAGGGCACGTCAAGCCGTCGGTCCCGGCTCTCGTACTAACATCATCGACAGTCGTTACGGGTAGTTAGAGCTCTCAAGTCTAACATTCAGTTTAACCAAAGATGTCGCATAGCCCTCTGGGTTGTGAAGGTCTGATGGCTGCTTCGCGTAAAATACTGACATTCCGCCAAATCTGGTTAAATGACATGGGATAAAGGTTGGGACAAAAAAAGAAAGTTCCAATTCCTCTATGGAGCCTGATCATAATATTAAATGAAAAAAGAAAAAAAATATAGTTTTGATGGAATTTTAATTATAACATGTTTATTTTCGCAGAATGGGACACATATTCAAAAGACAAAACATGGAATAATAATCGACGAACCTGGGTTGGTGGAGATTCTAATGAAGATGCGTTACCAGAATGGTAAATTGAAAAGAAATTATTACAATACATATGTTAATAATAACAATTCTAATCAAATAATTTTGTATAGGGCTGTAGAAAACGCGGAAGCTTGTGGAGGCACATTTGATTCATCAGGTGCATTCCATGGTTATAGCAATGATGACACAAATCTTCCAAAACCTCAGGAATCTTCACATCGTAAGTGCTTAATGAGCAGTTAAAGTTAAAAACTTTATTAAAGTTATGGTACTTAAAGTAAATTGTCTGCAGCATTGACGCGATCCCATACGCATGGTGCATTCGCCCGATCGAAAACTGCTGACGAAGGTTCTGAAGAATGGTGGGCTTCTGAGAAGGCCAAAAAACTTTCGCCGAAAAAAGGATATGTCCAGCTAGATATTCATCAAATACAGTACCGCAAGGTATTTCAATAAAATAATTTAAAATAAGCAACGCAATTTTCATAACTCATGTGCCATATAAATAAATATTAACTTGTATTACTCTTTTTAGCGAGTTTCAAAAGAAACACCTAGCTCTAAAGTAGCTACATCGAGTGCTAATACTGCTGGTGTCAATTCCACTGCAGCTATAAACGAAAGCGCCATCGATAACGCCTCGCCTCCTGCAGATCCTAAAGATGGTAAATCTTCAATGGAGCATGACAAAGCTAATAACAAAGACGGTGTAGATACACAAGATCTTGCACCAGAACCAGACAAAAAAGATAATATTGACAAAGAAAAACAGGATAAAAAAATATTCCAAACAAAATATCCTGATAATAATCAACGACAAGAGAATAATACCGAAGAGTCTCATGACGATAAAGGAAACTTGAAATCTGTTATGATACCTTCAAATAATATTTTGAGGCAGAAACATCAAAATATCGGAACTCCAACCGAGACTCCAACAAGACAACAAGCGACGCCTAATCTTTTACAGCTATTAGAGATTGAGAAAAGCAATCAAAATAACAAGAATTATGATAAGTATGTAATATTCTTTAATATGTACATTTGGTATTCATATTTTCCGGTTACTTATTTTTTTTTATTTCAGTGATGTGGATGCCCAAAAAGAAAGTGAGACCAATAAATTGGTTGATGATATCCTAGAAATGAATCTTGAAGATGATCTAACTTCTTTAACAAATAAAGGTTTACCGCTGAGGATAAAACAATCACATTTGAGTAAAGCCATTGGGATGGGATCACAGAATCCGAATGCGCCTGCATCCACCATTCAGCCAAAGGGAATGCAATCCAACATCATACAACCCATTGGTATTACCAACAATATGTTGAATGCAACATTGGGCCTGCCAATAGGACCAAGTCCCAATTTAGGGTTACCAATGCAGGGCATGAAACAGCAATCCATGTCTAGCTCTGGTATTGCCAACCCTGGCATGTTAGGTGGACTTCAAGGTCTTGGCGGGAACTTGCAATCGTTAAACCGCCATCCCAGTGTCTTACAAGGAGGCATTCAAGCAGGCATGCCAGGTGCCATGCAAAGTGCCATTCAAGGAGGTATGCAGAGTAACATCCAGGGAGGCATGCAGAGTGGCGCACACGGCGGAATGCAAGGCAGCGCACACGGCATAATGCAAGGCGGCGCACACGCAGGAATGCAGAGTGGTGCACACGGAGGAATGCAGAGTGGTGCACACGGAGGAATGCAGAGTGGTGCACACGGAGGAATGCAGAGTGGTGCACACGGAGGAATGCAGAGTGGTGCACACGGAGGAATGCAGAGTGGTGCACACGGAGGAATGCAGAGTGGCGCACACGGAGGAATGCAGAGTGGCGCACACGGAGGAATGCTGAGTGGCGCACACGGAGGAATGCAAGGTGGAATCCAAGGAGGCATGGCAAGTGGCATGCAACAGGGAGGCATGCCAAGTGGCATGCAAGGCAGCATGCAAAGTGGCATGCAAGGCAGCATGCAAAGTGGCATGCAAGGAAACATGCAAAGTGGCATGCAGGGTAACTTGCAAGGAAACATGCAAAGTGCCATGCAAGGAAACATGCAAAGTGCCATGCAAGGAAACATGCAGAGTGCCATGCAAGGAAACATGCAAAGTGGCATGCAAGGAAACATGCAAAGTGCCATGCAAGGAAACATGCAAAGTGGCATGCAGGGAGGTATGCAAAGCAGCATGCAGGGAGGTATGCAAAGCAGCATGCAGGTATCTGGATTGCAAGGAGGTATCCAAAACAACAACATGTCCCAGCAACACAACCATGGAATGCAGCCAGGTGGGCCAGGGTTTCCATCAGGGAGCGGGGCCATACCAGGAATTGTAACATCCACTGTTGGAAACAATTCACTATTTCTTAACCAAGGTCCTAATAACCCAGTTAGTATCATAATCTTAAAATATATACAATATTTTTTTGTATTGCGCACCTGATATGTGTGTAATTATTATATTACTTACAGATGCAGGGTTCTAACGACATTTCGAACCATGGAAACCAACAGAACATGTTCGGCATGCATGGACTGCAATCATCTGCTTCTCAGAGCGCGTTCAATTCTTCGATTTACAACAACTTGATGTCCAATCAAGGGGGAAACACAATGCCGCCCATCCCGAACATGGCTCATTTTCTTACATTATGCGACCAATGGTACTATGAAGACCCTGAGGTAAATTAAACAAGCTATTTCTATTTCTTGTACTACTTGATTTTAAAGTACGAAAATCTTTAAACCGATATTATTTTCCAGAACATTATTCGAGGTCCGTTCTCGTCAAAGGAAATGTTTATCTGGTCCCAGGCGGGATTCTTTCCCGAAATGCTGCTGGTGCGCCGAGCTTGCGATAATGGCATGAGACCTCTGGGGGTATATGGTCTGACGCCGTTCAGTCAAATAGTGAGTTTTCTATCCTAGTATGTAACAAAGCATTATCAATAATTATACTCGTGTATTTCAAAAGTACTTAACAGTATTATGTAAGCACATTTAATTATTTTTTTATGTTTTTACAGGACATACTTCCGCCTCTCGGATTCGACCGCCGCAACCAGGAAAATCTGCTGACCCCTCAACCAGGGCTTGGAATTGACGTAATATATTTCGTTATTAATGTTCATCTCTTAATTATTCATACCTTTCACCCTCCACGTACAAAAACCCTGACCACATTTGAACTAGTTACTAATTAAAAAATAACTGAATAATCTCTTAACAAATATGAAAGGAAACCAACGCTTTAATAAAATTGCTAAAATGATATTGTGTGCGGAAACTAACTTTATATCGTGCATTGTTTTAGGTGACGAACCAAATGGTCCCTAAAAATATGAATAATAATAAATTACTAATAATGCCTAATAACCCCAAGACTCACCGCAATGACGGTGGTATGTCTAACCCACCACAATTCAGGGCGCCGGGACCACGCAGTCCCAGGGTCGGACAGCCACGACAGCAAATGGTAATATTAGATACCACCAAACACATTAACACAATATTACAGACCATTGTTGCCTTTGTAAAGTTGCCATTTCAAAAATACCTATTTGGTTTTCAAAATTTTTATATGAGTTTGAGAGGGCAACATTTTTTATAGTTTATCTGGTAAATAATATATTATTTCGTCTATTGGCACAGAGATTGGCGACTGGCGTGCAATTAGTGTACTTGGTGGTATAATTACTTTTTGTTTTGTAATTGGCTGTGACGTCGTTGTACAAATGAATACTTCATACTACTTGAATGTTGAATGACCCTATGCTCCCGTATACGCCTTCTATGTGTCCATGCCTGATGCTTAAAGGTCCAGCATGATCATGATCATAACATTCATAACATAAACCTATCGATGTCATCATTCATATCCCATATTTAAGTGTGTTTTAGTTCTATTTATTTCTTTATTTACAAAATTCATTCATTCTTATGTAATTATTCATAAACTTCCTATTCCATGCGTTCTACCCACTATGTATAATTTTCGATGTACGTCTTATGAATGAGAAAGCCTGCAATATTGATGTCAACTTCGTAAACATATTTCTTACCAATGTCATAGTCATAAGATTTTAATTTGGACTTACAATGTTATAGTATCAAATGTTGTTGATCTAATGTATCCGTACATACGTGTTTGAAATTAATTTCTCGCGATATGGTAGATTACATACAATGAAAAAATCAAATATCCTCTATGAACAAACAAAAAAAATATATTGTCATATAAATCAAACAAGAAAAATAAATGAAAATATTATTATAACATTAGTATCAAATGTAATCGTAGCTAAATGTTGTAACAACAAACACCTATTATAAATAACAGTAACTGTATGAGTAACATTTAACAGGTTGAATCTCTGTGGGGCCAACCGTCTCAGGACATGTTGTGGATGCAGCCGGGGAACAGCTCCCGTGCTGACAACAGAATGAACAACATGCCGTTGTTCTACTGGAGCAGACAGGTATGTACACTTTGAGTTTGAATTTCACTGTCCCAAGGAGAATGTAAACATTTTAATTTTTTATCCATGTAGGTATAAATTGTGAAATTGAAACTTATTTATTTATTTAGGGATAACAATAAGATTGACTTATTTCTTAGGTTTAACTTATGTATTGTACAATATATGTATCGCCATACATACTTTTATGAAATATTATTTATATTCTCCTCGAGATTGTTGTGTGGCATATAAGATTCAATATCCAACTGTTGAATTCTTATGGTAAGTTTTTAATGAATCTAATATTATTACCTTTATCTTTCCCAAAAATCTGAAATCCATATTAAGCTTAATTTTTTTGCGGAATGTCCACAATTTCCCCTAAATTCTATTAATAAAATCATAGATTAATTTAAAATTTAAGTACTCCATAAATATTCCAAACGCCCGTGTTTGTATAAAGTTTACTAACTGCAGGGTTGTCAATTTAGTTAAATGCTTCATTTGCATCGATTCATTAAAAGATCACCCTGAGAAATCAATAGCCGGAACATACCATAAATAATTGTTTGTCAACATCATAAAAATATCTTTGAATATATGCGATCAGAGTAGTAATCTATTAAAATTGTCAGTAGACAAAGACTGTCTCATATCATTTTCGATGTCCCAAATCGTCTCCGTATTTTTCATCGAAATGGTTTAAACATATTTTCATCCCCGTTTTCATCAACTAAAGCACATCACGAAATCACGCATTTCCGGCATAATTACTATCTCCTTTCCAGTGTCTCTAACTGTCTCCATACCGACATTGCATTTAAATCAGTTCCGCGGATTAGGGTGAGACCAAACAAACGTATTTTTTGTAAAATGTATTGCGGAATTTACACTGCATTCGATTTTATACTGAGACGTTCTGATTGTTCCGCACGGCAATCAGTTTTCTGCTGTCTCACGCGCTTTATATCAACCGGTGGAGATGTGTGTCGGGAAGCTTGCATGATACAAGGACCTCGTACAAACGTTACGGATAACAAATGAAATAACGCCCATCCGTGTGGCAACCTAAACGTATTTCAGAATAATTTAAAAATACGACTGGCAGCTTAAAATTACGTATGCTTGGCCTCACCCTTCTTAAGCTTCAAAAGGCAACACACAGACAGACATTTTTCTGATACTTTCGCATTGATAATATTGATTCGGATAAAACCTAATATATTTGTTGCTTGGATCGCATGTATTTCAAGGTTTCTAATTATACAGGGGGTGCAAAAGTTCAATAATAATCCAGAGTTTAATGTAGATTCTCATAATATTCATGCTTGTTATATGTGAATCGTATTTTCATTATCTTGGTTTATCGTTGAACGTTTGGAAACCCTGCAAATTTCAGATTCCAAACATACTACGAGAACCGCATTCTTTCACGATTTTATACCTGATTTTTTGAATTATCATTTTACTAAAACAATTATTCAGTTTGTTTGTCTTTCTTTGTGTGTTATTTGATATTTGTTATGATTTGTATGACATATTAAATTAATATGATTTTGGTTATTCTCAGTATTTACTTTTTAACTAGATTTACTAATATAAATAAGAGAAAATTAAATGTTTGATTGGTGGTCCTAACTCGAATTTAAAAACATATCATAAAAGGAAGAGAGGCCTTTGTCCTGCAGTCATATAACATTGCTGTTGATTATAATCATGCTTAGAAATACCCTTATTCTTGTTACATTGCTTACATAAAATAATTACTTTTCATATATTTAAGACATATTGGAATTACCTCCTAAAATCTATTCAAAATTTATACAAATACTGAATTGCAAATTAAATCTATAATTATGTTCTAGAAGAATTCAATTATATTATCATGAAAAATATCTAATACTACAAAAAATCCTTCATTACACTAATCCATTATAAACTCATTGTTAGCCGAAGGAGTAAATCTATGTTTTTCCGAGTGGCCTTTATCATTGTAGCATTATCTAACTCTAATTAAATTATGCTATTTCTAGATAAACCTCGGTTTAACTTTTCTTCATTATCAGTAAAATCTTTTATCATAAATTAAATTGCAAGTCATAAGATTTTTTATGCTCATAGATACAATATATTTATAGCATAAGAATGATTATACCAATACCAGTTAGAAAATAATAGTAATGTATCAGCTTTAACAAATTTGAAAAAGGCCTTTCTAATGTATCCTTATAAACTGGACGAGTTCCGAGACCAAATCACACATTCTTGACATCACGTTAAACCAACATCAATAGTATTTAATTATGATTATAAATGGTATTTTACGTTATGATTTGTTTAAACATAATTTAGCCGGAACTACTTTGTGTACGTATTTTACTTTAGTTACTTATACTATTTTAAGTTTAATAATTTACTTAATTAGACAATAGTTATGTTATTTATGTGCATTATACATTTCATTCTTTTATAATTACTTTCTTCTTTTAGAATATTATTTTCAATTAATCTTCGATTAATTTGTAGTGTCCTACCAGAATGCGGTCCTCGTACAATACAAGCGGTTTTTTTTAAACTGTGGCAATATTTTTCAATTTTTTTTTATTTAGGATTTGGATAAGCCTTGGTCGGGGGGTATAACAATAACTTCTCGCGTTTAGAAAAATATTGTTGATGAAAACGCACAAACATAAACTAGCACCTCCTCGGCTACTTGAATTTCATACACCTTAACTATCTTACCAATTAATATAAAATATTAGTGGCAAAAATAACCCAAGTGACTAATTCGCAATAAAACTACAGTCACTGTAAGTTTGAAGTTGGTACAGATATTGCTTTGTCAGAAAATAGGGTAAGGTAGAATAATGAAGTAGTAAAAAAAATCATACGCCTTTTAACTATTTTTAAAGCTTTTTTTTTAATTATGCATTTGACACACTAGGTTAGGTATGTAGGTAAGTTGACAACCACTGTTTGGGCAAAGCACCAAACTAAAGGAGAATAGAATAGTTAGGTTTTATGGTATGTCATGTCATCGAAATCGAGTACTAGGTAAGTACTTCCCGGCATTGTTGATTGAAATTCCTCAGTGGAATGCTTGGACAGTTTGTTGGTCGCATAAATTAGCTTAAACATTTAAAGGGACATTTAAGTGCAAGTTCGCCTATGACTGACTTTCGTTACCCAGACTGACTTGAAAAAATCCGTTGTACTTTTTGTGACTGGGTGACAGAGACACACGGCACTGTTCGCAAATCTTAGATGAAATTAGTTTCGATGAATTACGACTTTTCAGCATCAGTTTTTAGGATAAGTAATATTGCCACATTTTAAACAAACACCTTGTATGAATTCGGATTTCTGGTAAAATAGGTATGTATATTGGTAATATATTTATATAAAAACATATTTTAACTTTACATAATAAGGTTAAATGAAGTTACGTCTATATATAGGACCATAAATTATTTCGAAAGAACTTCAAAGAAACTTGATATGATTGTAAGTTAAGTTAACATCACTACAATATTATATACATTACACAGCATACCAAAACATAGACACACTAAAAAATTACTTGTTGCGTCAAATCGTAACAGTTGTTATGATTCGAAGCCACTGATTTCAAATCTTCCCTAAGCTATTTTAGTAGTTTCCAGTTTTTTTGTGAGTAGATTTATAGAACTCGTTTTTTAACTTCATTAAGTACTGTAGGGATTTGGACAAACCTTCGTAAAACACTAAACCTTCGGCCCTACGAAAGTTGGGGTTTCAATATCCACATGGGTTGCTAAACAATAATAAATGACATAACATAATCATTCACTACGTCATCTTATTATAGTTTCTTGACCTCTGAGTTCGTAATTTGTAACCTTCCAACGGAAGAATTATTTTACGTTTATGGCAACAAAACAGATACTTAAAACCCAAGCCTTTATTGTTATATGAATAATATACCACGCAGAAATAGTATCTTTAATTAAAGCTGCATCCTGTGAATAAAAAAAGATCAAGCCATCTCTCAATGTGCAGTTCAGATTAAGAAAGACTTGTGCTGTTTGCATTATTGTGGCCATGAAATCCAAAGAAATGGAATAAAGTTGCTAGTCTTCATTGTACAGTCACGTGCCATGACAAGTATACACGGGCAGATTTTCAAATAAAAGTCCACACTGAAAATTTCAAAAACAATTTGACAATTCATACTAATATAACCACTCGAGTTTCTCACAATAATGTATACATTTTTGCCAAAAATATGGACACAGATTGTTTTCAAATATTTGTATACACTACCACATGCAAAACTATGTATTCATTATACCCTATTTAGACTATGCCGCTATGGGCATGGAAGTGAGGAGGGAAGTGGGCTGCGGCATAATGTAAAGGGGTCACTCGCGCTGCTACTCGTCATGCCGCTGCTCCTGCCCGACGCTCCCGCGACTCGGTTTTTCGTGCGGAATTCAAAGGGGCGAGCGAGAGAGAACATATACGATATTTCACTCAGTCCTCACGTACAAACAAAAAACAACAATATACAAACTACAAAATATAATAATACCCTACATTCAATGCTGCATTGATGTCTTCGCTGCAACAGTTGAGGATAGATAGGAAAAACACAAAATAATAAAAAAGTCGGGCGCGCGCGCCGCCGCCCCTCGCCACACCTTCATTACAATGTTTAAAAATAGAATGAATGATTACATTAATTGGAAAATTACATTGTATACATATTATTCAAATGAATATCCATTTGTCAAAATAGTGAAAGCAAACTGCTACAGATTTTAAAGTGTATAAATATTTGAGAAAAAAATCACAGGCATCATTGCATACATTATAATGAAATATAGTATTGGTTACATTTTTGTAAAATAATATCGTTTACATATTACTGGTATTCCTAATGAATACATAGTTTTGCATGTGGTAGTGTATACAAATATCTGAAAACAATCTGTGTCCATATTTTTGGCAAAAATGTATAAATTATTGTGAGAAACTCGGGCGGTTATATTAGTATGAATTGTCAAATGGCTATTTGTTTTTGAAATGTTCAGTGTGGACTTTTATTTGAAAATCTGCCCGTGTATACTTATCATTGCACGTGATTGTACATTTAATAGCTTACTAATTTCCTCTAAAATACATAATTGATGATACTGAACCAATTAATTTTACACTGTAGATATAATGACGGCAGAAATACACAACCTATACTTAAGTGTCAATGTTCCACTGTGTTGTATGATAATATAATATAATGTATATTTACTATTGTTAAGTAAAAAATGTCAAAACTCCAATTTCGTAACAAAATTGTGAATATATTTTGTGGCCAAACACTTGTAAATATTCAGGGCCTTATTTATAGTCTAGTCATTATAGTCTCCTTAAGTAATTAATTTTCAAAGCTTTAGTTATCACAGAATAATATTATCTATTTATTACAGGATAATAATTAAGGTAAGACTTTTTTATCTAAAATTTCAGGAGAGTTAGAAATCTTTAAATTCTCTTTCAGATACAAATTTTGACTCAAAATTATTCATGATTCATGAGATTTCACAAAATGATTAAATTAAATTTTAATTAATTATAAAAGTTTAAATAGTTTTTATTGAAATTGGCGTTTTGACCCGTAACTATTTAATACATGTATCCAATATAATATAATTTTCAACATTTTCATCATCAAATTTTCAACACACTTGCGAAGAAAATATCATTGCTAATAAACAAACATTTTTCCTATTCGCGCGTATCCAACAACAATGGCGATAGGCCATAGAATAAAAGATAATATACTTAAATTAATAACTAAAAATAAATATACTTATAAAAAATGGTCGAATGAATGAATGAATATAATCGACCATAGTCGACGTACCGACCGATAGTTGTATTTTGTTTTTAAAATGTATGGACACGATATTTTTGGTATCGAAACTTTTTTTAAAAACAAAACAACTTAAAAAAATCTATTTATTTACTTGTGAATAAAGTGTAATTATTTGACTGATTTTGCACAAATAATAGCCCTTTTATGAGCAAGTGTGTTGAAAATTAAGTTTATTGGTCACTTTTGAAGACAGCCCCATAATATTAACTTGTTTATTTATTAGATAGTATTAAATTTAGTTTGAAATGAAAATTAATGGAGTTATATAATTCTGGGTTATAGAAATGACCACGTTTGCATTATTACATAACTGTGGTGAATGATATAGTAGGAGAGCCGAAGAGGGGATTTTTGGATTTACCCGAGCGTGGCAAACTAACATAGGGTGGATACCTTACACCTTGTTGAGTACCTCCACTAAATATAAAAACCTTTCTGGTAACGCGCGCGAAGGGCAGCATTTTTTCCATATTTCAAAAGTCCCTTAACCGAATTGTCCGGGTTTAATTAAGGTTCAGCTCGACCAGGAGATCAAGATAAACCGCACTGTGTGAAATTCTGACACGCTGCTTAGATAATTTAGTTTTTTGTCGAGTTTTCAAAAAGCCGCCACGGGTTTGTGTTACACCAGAATCATCAGATTAATTAATGGGAGCTTCATTTGGTATCGCTTATTATACTCCCTGACCATTAATCTGATGCGCTCGAATCACTACATTGAAGTAGCTGCTTTTTTATTTTTCTCAGCCCTGCACAGGTGGAAGTTTATACTCTTAAGAGTGTTTACTCCTTATCACCTACTCTACAAATTACAACAGGTCCTACACGCCCGAGTAAATCCCAATTTAGCATACTGGGCTCCCCTTCTTATATGGTCCTAAATCTATTGTAAATTGGTATCCTGCTACTATTAGTCGTAGTGTTATGTTTTACAGCCCATATCCTACCTCGATAAATGAGCGTAACCAGTTGCTTCCGACGTTCAACGAGCGCGTTTACCTAGATAAACTCTCAAAGGGTCTTTTAGCTTATATTTTAATTAAAACAAAATGGTTGTTGGTCTTTATTACACCTTACTCGGCTAAATTATTGAACCTTAGCGGTTGGTACGATTCCAGAATTGTTAGGTAGTCTTCCATCCCGAAGAGTTCTTCGTCTGGCTCCATATGACCGAATACCAGGGTTGCAGCCGCTGGCGGTATGTTGGTATTTTTATGGTATGAAAATATCCATGTAAAACCCTATCGCATCTTCTTTGCTTGTCGTTTTATATTTTTGAGGACCAGAATTCAGCCACCAATACAGCACTATCAGTAGCCTTGTAAAGACTGACGTGTGCAGGTGTGTGACAAATGATTTCTGGGGAGTATGCCACATATACATAACCTGTTGCCCTGTAGCTTCACCTGCTCGTGTTTGCTTCGGCCTACTTGGCCCGCAGTCTTTCAAGATTTTCAAGTTGCCCAAGGTAGCTCATATCCAGCATTGCGTCGCTCCGATTGCTTAATAAATGTAGTTTTATTTCTTCAGTATCTTTAGGCAGTGGTCCGACCGCGGGCGAGTGAGCGATGAACTATCGGCGAGTTCTCGCCCATCTTAGAGAGAGAGAGAACTTCCTTAAGTTATGGCGAGTCTTGAGCCTCTAGGACTGATACATGGTTTCTTATGCATCATCATATTTTAAAATAAATATTTCATGCTCTATATTGCCTTTTTATGTGATTGTTTCATCTCGATCATCGATCGATCTCAAGACGTTGTGGTTATTTTTTTCAGAGAGACGATTAAAATTACCAACGCTGCGATGCGAAATGTTTTCTATCAAGTATTGAGGCTTCCAAAGACATTGTTTTAAATATGTTTAAATTTTAACCTATCAGCATTACTTAACAAAATGTTTTATTCAGAGGCTTATTAACTATTGTTTAACCCGTTGTTGAAAGTTTATTTATTAGCTCTTTTTGTATTTTTTATTCTGAATGCCTTTGGAGTTATATATCTCCATTATATATAAAATATATATCTTAATTAACGATATTGTATATTTATAGAAAAATACATGCATGTATTTCGTTATAATATTGTCACATTGGCCAGGTGAAACACGCGTATTTATTGTAAGTATTTTAGTTAAGAAAATAGCTGTGAATCTGTCGAAATGAGATCATTTAATACTTTATTGATATCATATGATGATCATATCAATATATCATTTGATCGTAACACACATTGAAGTCAAATAACATTGGGAATGTTATGTTTATATATATAAAAAGTGAATTTATAAAGTAACTGTCACAGGTATAAAATGGTGGTAGTCTGCATCCGTGAGTTGATACTAAATTGTTATTACGATTCGATCCTCATGAAGTAAGATTTTATTATCTTAATATTTATTCCGGTTCTAGTATCTATGTGATGCACCAGGTGATTAATAGGGTCGTAATCCCTATACATATAAGGGGAAAATATTATGAATAAAAGCAATAATGCTCAATTTAATTTATTTTATACTGTTTATTACTAAAACTAAACTGTTGTGCCTAATCTACATTGTTAGTAGGTTCACGGTGCGGTGGGGATGGCCCTTTACTTTGGGCCACCCCTAAGCAGCGACCAGGTTTGTTACTATTTTTTCTTTTTATCAGTAAGTTAAATAAAAAATATTTTCAATTAATCCCTCTATATTAGTTTTGAAGGGTTTGTTTGACCGTTTACTTTTCGCTGTCGCTCATCGCGATCAGCCAACAATGTCCTCCATCAAATCAACTACAGTAGAGTCCGTTTATAATGACATCGAAAGGAATTGACAAACACGTCATAATAAGCGGACGTCATACAAAGCGTTATGTGAAATGAAAAACCTTTTTTATGTAAATATGTATGTACTTAAGTATTTTAATATAGAAACATAGTAATTACATATGTATACGTACATATTAAATCAAAATCAAAATTGCACGTAATCAGCACATTATTATAATAACACATGCAAGTGTATTTTTTACTGTAAGTAATCTGTGATTTTTGTCTGCTTTTGTTTTTTCATTATTGTAAACAGTCTCTAATCCTATTGTGTATAGAAGACATAGACATAGCCGTCATCGGGAATCAACGAACATTACCGAAGGTGTAAAGAATCAAGTCGGTCATTATAACCGGGCATAATTTATTAAAAATGGGTCATAATAAGCGACATGTCACTGTAAGGGAAGTCATTATATCCGACTTTTATAAAGAACTTTATATGAAAACCAAACTTCGTAGTGCAATTCGTCATAATAACCGGTTGGTCAATATAGGCGGAGTCATAATAAACGGATTCTACTGTATCTACAAAAAACATTGTTACTTAATGTACCCAAGTCTGTTTATATTAATCACTTGGTCCAAAACATCTCGAGTTAAATTTAGTTTTTATTTCATTAAGTTTTGGTATTATTTTCGTACTTGATTTTCAAATGATGGTCTTCATAATTATGATACTAACTACGATTGATGCATAGAAATTTCATATGAAATCGAAAGTTGTTATAAAAATACCAATTAAGTATATCACATTGGGATCGAATCTAGAAATAACGTCATCTCGTTTTAAAATAATTGTTTGAGGATTGATGTGATAAAATAGTATATTTTTAATACAATATCTCAATAAAAACACTGGAAGTGCCAGTATAACGTTGGTTTTGAGAAATCTTATGTTTCTAGTGGGTGGTTTATTTTGATCGATAAAAGTTTACTGAATAAAACGTATTATTACTGAAGTTAAGTTTATAGTAGTAGACAAAGTACTAAAAATACGTAAATTTATAATAAGTTGACAATCAGCGAACTTATTATAGGATTTTTTAAAGTCGGCTCTCCGCTGATACTTTCTGATGCTTACATTGAATATTGCAAATGTTGGCAAAGTACGAAAATCGGCACTCGGCGACGATATCTTGTCACTAATAACGTTCGATGTCTAATAAGTCTGGTAAGAAACAATAACACAAAAAAAATTGAGTGGGATTTTTTATAATGACACTACCAGGGAAACCATTTTTAAAAGAATTCTTCAATATTACCTATTTATATTTTACCGGATCGTATAAACATTTGTACATTCTAAAATACTATTTTAGATCATATCTCCAAACAATTATCGAATTTTATAATACTCTGTGTGTTTATAGATAAAGGTTAATATTAAACAATTCCTTTCAGGAATACCATTATTAACTGAAAAAAGAAGAAAACCGTTTATGTTAGTTGCTGTTTCCAAAAGTTTATGCATATATTATGTACCATAGTTTTGTAAGTTGGGCTCAATACCCTCATTTTTATATATATTGTGATTTATTTAGACATATTTCGATACATTGTTTGCCATTGATCGTAAAATAAAATTGTTAGTAGTATAAAAAAATAATAGTTGTCTATACCTAACATGTTATACGTATTTATCGTATCATTCCGGTATTTATGTGTATCTCATTTAAAAATACATAAATGCAAAATAAAGATAGTAATTGCTTCGTACATATTTTATCGAGCCATTACTAATTATTCTGTGAAGGTATAGATAAAGAAGAATAACGTGCATCAGTGTATTTATATGTTGTTTTTGTAATGAATTGTTCGAACTTGTTATAAATTGAATAGTAAGACTATTCCGTTGATAAATTAAAATCCAAAAGAACACAATTACGATTAGAATGGAACCGAATCACTATTGTTTTTGCATTTTGCATAGCAGGCGTAAACGCGATTTACGATATATATTTTTATGACATATACCTTTACGGTCGAGAGTAATTACTTTTCAGACCACACTAGTTATAAAAAACAAGTTAACATGAAGTATCTACCTCTAGTTGCTCGATAGTGAAGCTAAGAATTGGCTTGTCATTAAAAAGATAGTCGATAGGCCCGTAATACATGATTTTGTTACATTTAAAATGCTATTGTTGATTTATTAAAAGTTTAAATTATATAAGTTTTAAAAAACTTCTCTCTATATTTATTAAAGTACATAATTAACGTACGTAAGTGCCCTTAAAAGGAAGTTGATCTAGTTTTTTTTATTAATTATTTTTATCTATTAAGTCTCTAATTTATTATGTTTTCTTGCTGTGGCTTGGGTATCATTCAATGAATTTAATGATAGTTGCATACAGAATACAGATACATATACAATATAAAAATACCATTTCAATATATTGTTATATTTTATATTACCCGTCTGCCAAAGTTAATATATTTTTCTATTCATATTTTTGAGAGTGAATTAAAAATATTGCAAATTAAGTACATCAATTTACGTGTTTACGCATTTGAGTTTATCTACTGTTGTTCTTTATCTCATCTAAGTTGTCATTGCACGTTTATGTAATTGATTTTCTATCTAAAAGTTTTTTTCTATATTCACTAAATTATATTTTGTATTGGTTTTTCAAAATATAAGTATATGTTTGTAACGTTAAATTACTGTTATAAGTAATGAAATTCAAGCATTTGCAAACAATATTAACTATGATATTTACTACCTCAAAATACTGTTATAAGTTATTTAAAATATCTACAAACAATGTACCTACCTAATGTTATGTTGTAATGTGTTGTCAAAATAATTAATTACGAATTAATTGTTTAAAGACATTAAATTCCTCATAAAATATTATATCATCATTATGCAGGGATAACCGCCTAATTATATAAAATATAATGTAAAATTAAGTTTAAAACTAAATATATTCGTAGATTTAGGAATTATGTTATAATATCTCATATTTTCCACTTGAACATCCTAAGGGAAATATCTCGTAATTTGATGCCATATTAAAAACTATAAATGATTGTACCTAGGATATTGAAGTGATACATATTTAGACCCACCCAGATTCTCGTAGCAGAAAATGGAAGAGGCAAAATTATCCAAGTGGAATAATAAGTGTTTGCAGCTCCCCGAGGGCTTCGAACACTGGATCTATGATATTTTCTTATGTGTTTTGGCTGTTTTTTGCAAGACTGACAGATATTGTATTTAAGACTGGAATAATGCAGTGTGTTATGTGATTTGAAAAGTAAAGTGGAATATTTATCATGAAATTAGGCAGGTAAATTGTTTCTGTTATTTTTGTGTCTACCTGACGGTAAATACCGAGGTGTCACTTATTAATCTTATTATATAGATGTAGATTTGGATTAAAACTTTTGTGTATGGGCTCTTGTTTTGTGTACGATTTTTATTATGCCCTATATACACGTTTATTAATAATTTTCCAGTCTTGTTTATGAATTAAGATATTTTTTTTATTATTAAGTAGTACGTTAGATATTTATAAGTTTTGTGGCTAGATTGCCTACCATGTTGCCAAAAATTGCTGGCTGTAGTCTAGTTACTATTCCAGGCAGTTATCTCTCATGTTTATTTCATCATCTTTACATCCAAAGAAACCTAGTGCTGTGTACTTTTGTATCTTGTTACTTTATTATAAGTCACTGTCAACTATTTCATTGTTTTTTTTATTAAAGTTAAAAAATAAGTATAGTTTTATTCATACCATCAAACACAGATTCTTCAACATTGTTATTAGTTCAAATGTTGACTATTTAGGCAATTTGATAAACATTTCTGAGAAATTAACGTTACATTACTTACAATATATTCCTCACAGAGGTACTTGTATGCACCAATATGCACTAAATACTATTTGAGTGTTTTGTACGTTAATTGATTAATATTTTTGTCAAAATTGTGGAATTATCATTTATGTTGGTTATTTTTTTTATCCATGAAGATTACAATCACTCACAAGATATAATACAATGGTATACCTCACACCGCTACACGATCGATCCTTTGCACGCATGCGCGTGGCAGTTGCGCTCGCGCACGCAAGTCACGTATTAGTCGCATACGATGTAAGGTCTACCCTCAACAAATATTTATATCTTTTTCAACACACTTGCTCATAAAGGGGCTCTTATTTGTGCAAAATCAGACACATAATGACACCTATTATTCACAGTTGAGTTATAGATATTTTTTAAAACAATCGTTTCCATAGATTTAGAAAACAAAACACCATTCTGCCTTACTTTTCCAACCTCCATGGTTAAGGCTACGCGTATGCTGACACGCAGGCGATGCAGGCCGCGTAGGGCATAGCAGGCACGTGCGACGCAGACATGTGTCTGTCCTTCTCTCTCTCGCGACGTTCCATGCTAATTACTAAATCGGCCCTGCTGCTGCGCTGTCTGTACCTGCGCGGCTTGCGTCGCCTGCTTATCAACATACGCTCGCGCTGATAGTTTTCTATAGATTTTAAAATCAAAACGCCAGTCTGCCTTACTTTTCCTACGTCCATTGTTGACAGTAAGGGTTTATGTTGGTAGCTGACTGCAGACAGCAGTAGCAGACCACACGTCGCCGCCTAACGTCATCATGACACTTCGCCGTCTGTTGCTCGGCGACGCGAAGCTAGCTTCATGTCGCCCACTACGAATGTAATTTCATAGAAATACATACAAACCAGTAGTGGCGCGGCGACGTGTGGTCTGCTGCTGCTGCTGTCTGCAGTCGGCTACCAACTTATACCTTTGAATACTGAGGTAGAATCACGGCAGTATGTGTGGTTGACTTTAGCTCATTTATTTAGTATATTCTTTTATTCTATGGCCGATCGCCTGTTTATAAGCGAAAAATTATATTTCATTATTATTTTCTTCGCAAGTGAGTTGAAAAACGTATGGTACACGCATGTATTGATGATTACTGTCCTCGGCTATCTTCAGACTCTCGGGCCTCAATAGCGCCTCGGCAGTAAGCACCAAACACGCTTGTACCATAAATAACTATTATCAGGGCAAATGAGATTAGTTCAAATCATAAAAATATTTTTTATTCTTTAAAGGGCCGTGAACCGTGGATAACCTCTAATTATCGGAGGCGGTTTATCGAAGTCAACAGCCACAATTTGGCTTCAAAACAGCAGCCTCAACCTGGCTCTTGGAATGCATATCTAGCTTATTATGAGCTGTTCTATTTGTCTTTGCTTGTTAAGGGCTCTTATTGGGTCAGATGAAATGAGTGATCGAAGGTTGGTGGTCGTAAGCGAACAGAGCGGAGTTATATTGATAAACGTAATAAAATATTTATCACCTACTTAATTCTTTTTCATAAAATCATTTCGATTTCGTTTAATTCGTGTTTGTTCAATGTTTATGACAATAATATTTTCTACAATCATATCAAGATTTGAAATGTTATTTGTTGGTATAAAAATCGAGATGTTTATAACAGTAATGAAATGAATGAAGGTGGGCTTTACAAAACGTTAGTTGCATTCAGTGATAATTTTTATAGAAAGACAAACAAGTAATTCTCTTATTAATATATTACCAAAAAATACAAACTAAATCTCTCTAAATCTATATAAAAAAAACTATGATGAGCGTAGCTTGCAAGACAAGCTTTTTAGATTCTTCTAAAAAGCTGCGAACCACTGTCTACTTCTGTACTTCTGTAGACAGTGATTCGCAGTCATATTTCATTGCGCATGATATGCTCAGAATGGTTTGAAACCATCAGTTATGTTATAGTAAGTAATAATAATAGCACTAATAAAATTAAATTGTTATCGTTACTTTTGATAACTTTTAGTCGTCCGCTATTTCATCGAATGCGCTGTTGCCGGAGGAGATCACTAAGGAGATGAAGACTGAGGATCAGATTCTGGCGCAGCTGAGGGCGCAGAACCCGCCGGTGTCACAGAGCCTGTCGTTCCTCGGTGATGACGCGATGAAGAAACTCGATGATCCCCCTTTCACTCCATCTGCGGCCACTACATCCAACCTCGAGGCCTTGGAGAAGCTCATTCAAAAAGATACCAGTCGAAATGTGAACGCTGGAGTAGACCCCATCGGTGAACAGGTATTTTTTTTGTTCTATATTATTCCACTAATGCGAAAATGTTTCCCTAAATATAAAAATAGTAGTAAAATATATAAAAAATGGCCAAATTAGGGATAATTTCGCGTTTTTTTATATTTTTTTCAATTTTGATTATTTATGTTTAGAAATGTGACAAAGGAAAACTTGACTTGAGCCTGGAGAAACAGTTGCAGAGCAAAATTCTTGACAACAAGGTGATCAAACCGGTTGCTAAGCCTGATAATGATAAGACAATTAAAAATAAAGACAACGGAAATGGCAAAGGCAAAGGTAAAAAAACTAAAGATGACAAAAAAGATGAAAATGAAGTGAAAAAAGAAGACGAAATGAAGGCCGAGGTAGTTTAATAGTTACTTTTATTAATAATATTATTCTGAAATACAGATGTAGTAACCAAATTATTATATTGTCGCAGAAACGTTCCCAGGAACCATCGCCTTCCAAGAACAAGAAAGATGAAAAGACAAGCAAGAAGGATATGGAGAAGGAAAAGAAGGTACGTCACATGTCTATTTGGTTCCATAATTTAAAACTACCAGATTTGAGAGGCGTGCGCCATTAGGTATTTTTTGGCACGGGGAATTGGTAAACACTTAATTTAAGCTTAATCAACTTGACTAGTTGATTACACAGCTACTTAAAAAGGATCGTGCTTTATCTTGTTCAATGATTTCTCGTTCCGTTAGAGCTGATCATACAAAATATGACACTCGGATCAGTTGAACATTCATCAAATCTTAAGTAACCATTGGGTTAAGTCAGTCATTCTTATTACATTATGTAACTATGATTTTATATCCCTTCTTTCTATATGATTTGACCTCGTTCACGTCTAATTATAGGAATGGATCAAAGAAGGCTTCACTATTGTAAAGGGGTCCGATAAGAATAAAGACAAGAAGAAAACGGAAGAGATGAAAGCTGCTGAAGAAATGGAACGGAAAAGGTACGTCTAATATCAACATACTCCCGCGCATTTCGTGCCTATCATGTTCGTCTGCGCTTCATGATGCGAGCCTTAGCAAAATAGGATATTTTTCTTAGTGTGTTCTATCTGATTTTCTGTCTGATGTGTATACTTTAATGTAATACAGATATATATAACTAGCTGTGCCCCGCGGTTTCACCCGCGTAGTTCCCGATCCCGTGGGAATTTTGGGATAAAACATAGCCTATGTCCTTCCCCGGACCATAAGCTACCCCTGTACCAAATTTTAAGTCAATCGGTTCAGTAGTTTAGCCGTGAACAGGTAACAGACAAACAGACAGACAGAGTTACTTTCGCATTTATAATTATATAGTAAGGATACGAACCTGAAACGTTAAATTGTAACGTGTCTCTAAACCAAATCTAAAATGAATGCAAAATTACAGGAAGGAAGAAGAAAGGATTATTGCTATTGAAGATGAGAAAAGGCGACGACAGCAAATGGAAGTTTTTAAGCGGCAACAGGTATTTATTACTACATTTATATAAGTATTACAATTTATAATACACACGGTCCATATTCTTACTAATGATTTGTCATTTTACTTTTATTTACAAGCTATCATACTTGTACATAATGGTTGGTACAATATGCAGTAATAACATGCATGTTGGTGTTTGTGATATATGTTTCCCTGCCCTAGAACGTCCGCTGAACTATCTTAATGAGGACATTAACAGTAGATTTGTACATTTCAAAATCTTTTATTGTTTTATTGTATCTGTTAAAGTGAAAACCAGTTTTAAGTTGTTGTTTTCCCTTCTTACATTTCTCCAACAAGATTTTCTAATGTCATTTTTACTAGTTCACGAACAATAAATGTTTCCAGCTTATGCATGTAAGGTGATCTTCGATTTCTGTCGAAGTATTCATCATAAATGTTATACCTCTATCTCTTTTCTTCTACTGTTAACCTATTATGTATGTGTTGAAATGAAAAAGAACTTATTTTACTGGTACTGAAGGAATTGTTTAAAAAAAACAGAAAACATTGTAATTCTTTCTTCAGTAGTCGAAAATAAATACCCTTATCTATATTCTACCTTGCACTCATGTCTATCCATCTTAATGTTTTAAATGATACTTAATCTTGTATTATTCTTTAATAAACCCTTCCACATGTTTATCAATATAGATTATGGTAATTATTTGTCGACCTCAGTAATCCTAATCACACCGTCTTGGATGCAAGAGCCTTCGAGCTCGATGCCTGACTGGATTAACTGCTGTCCTAACGCATATATGTATTTGTTTACGTGTCTTGAATGTTGAATGTGTATGTGAATTGTTTATGTTCGTCGTTTCTCCAAGACAAATGTTCGTAATGTGATGGAATTTGTTTTATGTATTTAACATATTCTTTAATCTACATGTGAATCGTAAGTAGAATTACAATATATTGAGCTGACTCGATTTTGAAAGGAGATTCAACAGCAGCAGTCCAGGCAATCTGTTGAGATGAGCATTAAGAAGGCTCCGTGGTGTACTGTGGGCAATCCAGTGTCTCACCCGACTGGTCGGGAGGCGGGCCTGTCTCTCGCCGAGATCCAGCGGCTCGAGAGGGAGAAGAAACTGGAACAGATGAAGGAACAGCAACACATGATGCATATCCTCGCCCAACAGCAAGCCGCCGCACTGGCCCGCGAACAGGTACATTATTATATTTATACGAATATTAGGCACCTTAAATTAAAAATGGAAGCTAATTATTTCATATGTTTGTCAAGGATGTGCAAATCGGTCTCGGCTGGGCCAAAAAGATGTCAAGCAGCGCTGCTGGACAGAGTTTAGCTGAGATTCAGGTAATGATGTATATTCACATTTTAGATCAAGTAAATATAAATCACGCATCTTCTATATCATTTTCCCACTTATCTTGTTGCTAATATAACGTACAGTCGGTCTGTAATTAACATCGGCGGTGTGTGCAGGCCGAGACCCGTAAGCAAGCGGCGGCGGGCGCGGCCGCAGTGGCCGCCGCGGTGCGCGAGGAAGTGCAGCCGCCGCAGCCGCCGCCCATCATCAGCACACCGTGGGCGACCACGCCCAACGGTGCTGCTCATGCTCCCAACAATCCTATTGGTTAGAAACATAACAATTGAATCGATAAAATTGATAATTTTTTGTCACATTACTTATTTATTCGTGTTTCGCTAGGGTTCTGGGACTCCACGCCACAAAACCAGCTCGCTAAAGCAGAAAAGATTCCAGAGCCGCCAAAGCCTGTAGAGCCGCCGAAGCCAGCTAAGAAGAAGGTTACTGTAGTGGTACCGCCCAAGAAGGAGAACACACATTGGGCTGAATTCGACGCTTGGTGCACCAGCAGTCTTTCGGCATGGCAGGAGGCTAATATCGATGGTAAGTTCACATAAATACATTGTAATAAACACATACTCGAAATGTCGACCTTCATGTTATGTATACCATAAATACGTTACGTTATTATTTTTGCAGTACCAACATTCATAGCATTCTTGAAGGACATCGAATCCCCTTACGAGGTGAAGGATTACGTAAAAGTCTACTTGGGTGATACAAAAGAGTCCAGCGAGTTTGCAAGGCAGTTCCTGGAGAGACGGTATGTTTGACAAAAAAATAAAGAAATGAAAGTAATCTTATATATAACTACTGAGTGATGTACTGACTGACAGACAACGCACAGCCGAAACTACTGGTCGCAGAGAGCTAAAATTTGGCACGTGTGTTTGTTGGGAGGAGTAGGCTACCACTAAGAGAGGATTTTTGTAAATTCCCGTTATCATTGGGGTAAAGGGGAGTAAATTGAAAAAAACACGGGTGAGACAGCGTGGCGCTGCTAGTGTGTAATAAACATGTTAGATGAGAGCTACGTAATATTTCAGTTCGAGAATGCTTCGCGTGGGAATGGTGACTCCGTCGGACGACCTGTGCTCGCCGGCCATAGCCGTGAACCCGCGCACCAACTCCGGCTCCGACTACCAGGAGGTGAAGGGCAAGGGCAAGAAGACCAAGAAGAACAAGATGCTGAAGGTGGACGCCCGCATCCTGGGCTTCTCGGTGACCGCCTCCGAGGACCGCATTAACGTGGGCGATATTGACACCGTCTGATACCGGCGTTACAATCCTCGCTACGGGCCCTGGTACCCCAGCCCCGCCAACAAGGAACAAAAAGAACAATAATATGTCTACTCACGACAACGACAATTCTAGTGTAGTGTTTTAGTAATTTAATGGGCCTCATAATGCTCGTGTGACTTCGTGTGATGTTATAGTCGATTAACGGATAATAGGCTTTTAAAACATTTTAATTATACTCGATATTTATTTATTTTTTATTTTAATATTTATTCAAACATTTTAAATTGAATTTGGGCCGATCTACGTTTTAACAGTTTGTAATTTTAGCAATAAATATCATTTAAGCGCCTTATTAATATTTTGCAATATGTAATGCATATAAAATTTATTTTATCACAATTTATCTAGTCAAGTAAATTGCAATCCAGGCAACCGTTGATGTGATAATTCAGAAATATAATTTAACATGTTTTAACTTTTTTTTGCTCTGAGAGTAGTTTTTTTACAAATTTGTTTGTCATGTACGTGTCCTAAGTAAATAATCCTTTTAGTATATTGCTGTAAAACAAATTCATTGCTAATATAAATTAATTACATAATACGCATGAAATTGTGTAAAAGAAATTGTCTTTGACATAATTTTAGAGAATGCATTTAAAATGTAGTTGTTGAACATAATTTTGAAGCCAAAAGATGGCCAAATTATAATATTTGTCTAATATATAACGAACGTGTTTTGATGTACTCAATGTTTATGTAAGTATATGATAAATTTCTTAGAAGGCCAAGTTTTTCTGCTCATGTGTAATATATTTACTAGTTTCTTACGGGTCACTGTGTAAACATATAATAAGATACTTTATACGGGCTCGTTAAATATAAATACTTGTATGCCCGCTTACAAGTATTCCGCAACTAGACCACTGTTTGGGTCCACTATAATAAGTAAATGGATTTCTTAAAACATACTATACTAGGATTATCGGGTGATCTATTCCATCGACGCTAGCGCCCGCGTCCCGGGTGTGTGTGACCATAATATAAACTGAACTATGAAAGTAAAGACAGCTTTCGCATTTATAATGTCACTGTAGATTTCTTAACACCACATTGTCGTAGGAAGTTCTTACGTTTACCCGATAGACATTATTTTAAGTTATTAAATCCATAATGGTCGTGTCGCCTCTTACCCCTCTTAGCAAAGTCTTCTTGTCACCATTCGCCTCTTAATCTGAGTCGGATGGGCAGTTCTATGCTCTTTCTCTTGGCTTCCATTTTCTCAATAGTTTTTATGAGGGCAGAGACACTTACAGTGTAGACATATTTCTAATCTAAATGATGACTAAATGTAAACATAACAACTTAAATAATGTCGTGTTACGAACACTACAATTTAAAATATGTACTTGTATAAAATGACTGTGCAATGTTTTGTAAATATGTAATGTTTAAAACGTTTTATCTAGTATACAATTTACTAGGGATTTTCATAAATACGTGTTTTAGAAGATTTTATCGTTAATAAATTAGTACAATTTACATTAATAATTGAATTAATTGTAATATTCAATTTGAATTGATTTCCATTGACCGTTACGATCCTTGAATTCGTTGTAAGTCCCTTACGTTAACAAGTAGTGGTGTTAACAGTTTGAACGTGAATGTTTACCGTTAAACGAGTAACCATCTCGATACGACGACCTTATGTCGATTCAACTATAGATAGTCTTCTTAACATTTACTATGAAATATAATATCTTATCAGTGTTGTGAGTATAATAGAAGATACGATGTTTTTAAAACTTATAAAATAATTGTTCTATGTTAGATATTTATTATTATTAAGTACAATATTTCGACACAATGATATTATTATCGTCTCGTTTGTAACTGATTAACTATATAAATTTCGATAACTTTATAAACAATGTAGTAAGGGCGATAATTGATTGATTAATAATTAAATTATAAACAACTGTGTCAATATGGAATAATTAAACGTAATGTCACGATAAGAATTTATATTAACGATTAAATGAACCGATTTGTCAATTGTGACGCAACTATTGCATGAATTAATGTAAACATAGTTTTAGATGTTATTGTTCAGATTATTAACGTAACATAAATGTCGTAACTTATAACTCTTAATTTATATATTAAATGCCTATTAGGTTACATTTCGGAATGGTGAACTTTATGAATGCTTGATGGGTCTTTATAAATTTATTGATATTATTATATATTCCCATTATTTATTATGTTTGTATAGGGTGTCCTATTTGTCCTTCCTTCCTAAAGTGGTTAGTGTCGCAGGCCACTCTTCCTTCGTACCAGTCTCGCTCTGCATATAGATTGTCACATAACGAATTTACTCTTGGATATAATTCAGTGCAATCCAAATCTAAAGTTAATATAATGGGAATATATTCTTTGTCCTGGACTTAAACAACATGTTGCAATAATACTAAATTAGTCCCCTCCTAATTTCAGTTTTAAGAAATTTTCTATTTAGACTTTAGATCGTAACAAATATGATATTCAGAATATATAGATAACGTATTAATCATAAAATGTAATAATAATTAGATATTTAAGCGTGTGGATACTGGAACCCCTTTTTTATTAAACTTAGATTGATTTGTTTTAGAATCACTACTAATGTGAATATATATTATTGTGTTAAAATGAACATTCTTTAAATGTTTGAGTCCGCTTGGCGCGACTGTGTAACAGCGACTTTGACATTATATACTCCAATTTGTAAATATGGATGTTAAATGTGACATGATTGAGGTTTGTAACGTGTTGATTGATACTCAAATCGGTAATTGTTAGCTGTGGAACTTCCTTATTAATAAATATACAACTGGTTGACGGTTCCTTGTTTGAAATATAATTACAATTTAAGTAACATTAGTGAGTAATCATAATATTTGAATTCAATAATTCTCAGTGTTATTCAATGTTTTAAGCGATTAGCACGCATACTATCAGATGTAGTACGTTTCAATATTCCCGTTTTAGATGATAAGCTTCATATTAACCGGTTTACAATATTTAATATTAATTAAATAGTTGCATTTTACGTCTATGTGTGTACTTGTATATTCAATATATTACGAGAATGTTCGTTTATTAAATGTCTTAGTATAGTTGAGCAGTTTAAACTCTGATATAGATTCTTTAAATAAGTATGTATGTTACATTGATAATAGTAGTTCCATTTGTTAAATGTGTTTGGTGTCTATTTATGTGATCGTAGCTGTTAGATTCATGTTTACTTCTATTCACTTATTGAACAAGGGGCCGTCTCCGAAACCATTTCAGACGATGTGTGCAATAAATATCCAACAAATTGCTGTAGAACATGTTTCGATACAACGCTGTGCTTGGACCGTCCAATTAACGATAAATTGCCGATTCTGCCATTGAATGTTATGTATAATTTTGACGAGATTATAATATTTAGGAACAGTATGACGGGTATTTTATTTTATCTAACATTTGAAACGTGTTTCGCAAGTTTGTTGCTAAATGATCAAATGATAACTGTTATCGTATATAAGGTCTTAAACCTATCTTCTTTCAATAATATATGTGTCCTATAGAATTTGATGAATCGATTTTCAATAATGGCGATAATCTTTTATACTTATAGGTAGTTAAACCGGTAAGTGCACGACTTTTAAACATATAATTTTAACTACGTTATTTCGATTTGTAATTTAATTTCATCAATTTATTATTGTAATTGTTTTAAATGTTTGTAAATATTATGTTAATAAATGAAATAAATGATCACTGGAAATAAATCATGTTTTATTGACTGTATGGAGGGATTCACGTTGGAATTTAGTTGGAATTTTATAGTCATGTAAATTTTTAGCGTACATAAGTGACCCAGAAAGAATATCGACTTGTATGAAACCCTCGCTTTTTAGTTGTTATTCGAATTTAGTCGGATAATAAATCATTAACTAATTTAGTTTTTTGCTTATATTTACCTGAATACGAAACATTCAGAGCTGCAGGCTTGATCTCATTCAGGATCAGCTGTTCATTAACCCTTAGCTGGAGTCACTAATTTTAGGCAACAACTGGAGTCGGGGGTAAAAAATGACCCCACACAGTTTTCGTTCAAGAAAGTTAAAACCGTAAGTATATTATTTTTAATACATTGATAGTTATTGCAGTATGATTTAAACATGTACTTAAATATAAGTTTCTGGTGCATTTTCTACCTCTTTCTCATAATCGCAGATAATTTAATAGTCACAGACAGGTATTGTGATGTCATAGACAGATTTTGAGACCGATCCATGACTTTCATCTTTAATAGTTAAGCACTACTATTGTCGTCCAAAGCAATAACTAAACGTTAATAATAAATTAAAAATAACAATAAGCTGTAGAAAAATAAATAACAAAACACACTATTGGCTATGAGATTACATAAAAGCGCAATATTCTAAGGCCTTATACATAAAAGTTATTTTACAAAAACCAAATTAGTAGGGTCAAAAAATACCCCCGACTCCATTTAAGGGTTAAGGTTGATATTACGTATAGTGCATTCATTTTGCGGTGAGACAAAATGTAAACAAACCATGAAAAAGGTTATTTTGTATGTCATGTTTTATCAATAATACATAGAGTACTCCCTACTGACTACTTGATATTTAATTAATCTTTGAAATATAGAATACATAACATACTAGCATTAGCCCTCAACTTCGTTCGCGTGTAATAATTATTTTAACACGCGACTTCATTTATGTAGAAGGTGAAAAAATAGTTATTCTGTGCCGCCGTGCACTAGCCGGGTCGCCTTGTCATAGTAACTATTTAGTAATCTGTGGCCTTGATCATAATTTTGCTGTAATGTTATTTTAAAACTAAGATATCTTCTAAGATACTTATTGAAATCAAATCATGTAAAAGGCAAATGTCTTTTAGATTAAATACTTTTGAAATGTAAGCGCAAAAAATGTGTTTTTTACGACATCACATTAGAAGCTCCTAGATTTATCGGTGTTTCTCTACAATATCATGCATGTATTATACATATAAACTTTCCTCTGGTATCACTCTATTAAAAAAACCGCTACAAAATCCGTTGCGTAGTTTTAAAGATTTAAGCATACATAGGGACGGACAGACAGCGACAGCGACTTTGTTTTATAAGTACTATTTAGTAACCATAGATGAAAGATTGGTTAGATACCGCGATACCTGAATCAAATCAAATCAAATCAAATAATTTATTGCTCTCCATAAAATTACAAATAACTTAGAGCTAGAACATAATTTTATGGACCCTATAATAGGGTATGACAATAGAAATAAAGTAATATTATAGTAAAGAGAGAGAGAAACATTTATTTTTGTAGAGCTAAGTATTTTTAAATATATTAGAAAGTATTGTGAGTTTATTTTACATTAATTTTATATCTAGATAGTGTGTTATCTTCGAGATATTCTTTAACAGTATAATATTGTCTATTTATTAGCAGTTCCTTTAGATGTTTAATGAATAAATTTTCTTGTTCTATTTTTCTTATTGTTTCTGGAAGTTTATTAAAAATTTTAATTGACATTATAAGAGGCCCAGATGCGTGCAGTTTCAGACGAGAAGAAGGTAAATTCAATTTATTATTATATCGTAAGCTGTATCTAATATTCATATTTTCGCGTTTTGAAAAGAACTCCGGGAATTTTTTTGTAAATTTGCAAGTTTCTAGAATGTATATGCAGGAAAGGGTGAGAATTTGATTTTGTTTAAAGTAAGGTTTGCAGCTGTCTTTGGATTTTATATTGTAAATAATGCGTAAAAGTTTTTTTTGTAGAATGAATAAGCATGGGGCGTCCGTACTATTTCCCCACATAATGACTCCGTAGGTAAGCCAGGCGTATGCGTAGGCATAGTACATGGTGAGTGCTGTCTCTATGTCAGTGGTGTTCCTAATTTCACGAAGCGCGTATGAAAATTTTGATATTTTTGATTTAACATTCCTAATATGGGCTTTCCAATTTATTTGTGAATCTATAACCAGGCCTAGCAGAGAAAATTCGTTAACTTGTTCGAGGGTTATATTTCCATAATTAAATTTAAATTCCAGGGGAGATTTCTGATGTGGGTGAAATGAAATAATTTTCGTTTTTGCAAAGTTGATCTCGAGGTTGTGGTCTGCCATCCAGTTTATTGTTTTATCAAATATACAGTGTAATTTGTTATTAATGTTTATGGCATTATGACCAGAAGTTAGTAAGGAGACATCATCTGCGAACAAAACAGAAGGTTCGCTCATTATTTTGGGAAGGACATTGATGTAGATCAAAAAGAGCAAACATCCAATGACACTTCCCTGAGGTATAGAAGCGTTACCTGATGAGATACATATATTATTAATAGTTACTCGCATGTTCACACTGCCAGCGAGTAACTATTATGATCACGGATGAACAGTTCAGTTCATCCGTGATCATGGCGCTTGCAACAGCGTAGAAATATTGGAAACTCGAAGTCACTACTTTTGAGCAATTGGTAGGGAATAAGACACCTTGGCCATAAAATACCTGGAAATTTAATGAAATACCGATAATGCGTCTCGGAGATTTTTTGTCGAAGCATATACAACAGCCCGAATCAAATGATTGACATACGTTACGCGCGTTTTTTAAAATATGCAAAATTAAATGTATTTTTTTATAATCTAACTGAGATATTTTCTTAATTTTTTTGCGGAAGAACATTCTACAGAGTCTTAGAAAACTACAAAAGAAAAAGCCAAATCGGTCTAGCCGTTCGCAAGTTATGACGTGATAACGGCAAACGGGTTTCATTTTTATATATATAGACTAGCGGCGCCCTACGGTTTCACCCGCGTAGTTCTCGTTCCCGTAAGAATATGGGGATAAAATATGCTAAAGACCTTCCCACTGAATCACTCTATCTATTAAAATAAACCGCATCAAAATCCGTTGCGTAGTTATAAAGATCTAAGCATACATAGGGACATCAGGACATAGGGACATAGAAAGCTACTTTGTTGTATACTGTTTTTGATGATTACACGAAATTTGTTTCTTGAATTATTTTTACACAGTTTCACCACGCAAACTGACATTTTACTACGTATTATGTTCAAAATTTAATAAAACATTAGGAACATACGCCTCACAGACAGCTTGCAGTGTGACTGGCTTGGATACGCCGGGTATGTACATGTAGTATTTGTTGCCGCATTTGACTACGTCGGCGATACCTACCAAACACACCGAAACCAATTCATCATCTAAGGTAGTAATAGTAATCACAATGATAATTGACATTACTAAAACCTAAAAATGCTGTGAATCTCAAACTATGGATACATTTTAATACTACTAAATGAAGGTGAACAGTCATTTTAAGTAATGAAAGTAAAATTAATAGTTTTCGTATTTAGCCGGATTGTACCCGTCATTTTTACTCTTGATCAACTTGTTGACGTGAGTGTTTTCTTCCCGATTATATAGAAAGTATATTGTAAATTTTTGATAATTCTTTGTTTAAAGTAATTATTGTATTATATTTTATATTCAGTTATCGTAAAATTTCTGTTATCTGAACGTTGATTTTGATGAAAATAAGTGAACCTGGTTCAAACAGCGCTTGCACTTTTACTTCGCCGAAGATCCAAACATACACCAAGGTGTTATTAATATACTTATTTAAATATGTAGAAGAGACTTGGCCAAAGATTCGTATCCCTACAAAAATTCTATTGTATATAACGACTTCACGAGCCTCCGTTTACCGATTTCTAAAAGAAAAAAAGGAAAATCCATGTTGGAGCTCTTCTTCTGAGGATCACCAATAAATAGTTGTTTATTTATTTTGTAGTAAAACAATTCAGGTGCTAACATGAATTGTTTTTACTTTTACTCAACTCATCCTGTTTATTACCTTTTTATTGATTTCTACACTAAACTAAATTAATAGACGACTTATCAAAGATGCCTACTATGTCTTATTTTACTTTCATATTTATAACTCTAAAAAAACTATATATTTTTCGCCTAAATGAGCTAAAAGTTTGACAACCAGTATTTCTTTGTTTACATTTTGTCTCACGGCCAATTGAACAGACTATAGCACGGTCGTAATTCACAGAGAATCAATATTCTATTATTCAATATTCTAGAGATAGATTACAGGTCAACGTACAATTACGTTGACCTGTAATCTCTCTTACACCGGTCAATATAAAAATTAATTAACATCAGACTGAAAATCAGTAAAATTGTTCAAAACACAATCCCTACTTAATATTATAAAAGCAAAAGTAACTCTGTCTGTGTTACTTTTTCACGGCTAAACTACTGAACCGATTGACTTGAAATTTTGTACATTGGTAGCTTATGATCCGGAAAAGAACATAGGCTATGTTTTATCCCGAAATTCCCACGGGATCGGAAACTACGCGTGCAAAACCGCGGGCCAATGCTTTAATAAAACTGAAACTCACCGTCACTCCTGTATTTGCTTTTGTTTTTATTACAGGTCAAAGGTCAAATATAAGTTCTTCACGATTTTCAGTAAAGGTGTCCCCGTGCCGATATCGGATATTTTAGAGGGATCTTTACAAATCACGATTCCAATTTTCTTTATCGATACAAAATGGCAGCCTTTTTAGGGTGGGACTGTGGGAGGTCGGCTCGGATCAAGATCAAAGATCAAGATCAAGATCAAAGATCAAGATCAAGATCAAGATCAAGATCAAGATCAAAGATCAAGATCAAGATCAAAGATCAAGATCAAGATCAAAGATCAAGATCAAAGATCAAGATCAAAGATCAAGATCAAAGATCAAGATCAAAGATCAAGATCAAAGATCAAGATCAAAGATCAAGATCAAAGATCAAGATCAAAGATCAAGATCAAAGATCAAGATCAAAGATCAAAGATCAAGATCAAAGATCAAGATCAAAGATCAAGATCAAAGATCAAGATCAAAGATCAAGATCAAAGATCAAGATCAAAGATCAAGATCAAAGATCAAGATCAAAGATCAAAGATCAAGATCAAAGATCAAGATCAAAGATCAAGATCAAAGATCAAGATCAAAGATCAAGATCAAAGATCAAGATCAAAGATCAAGATCAAAGATCAAGATCAAAGATCAAGATCAAAGATCAAGATCAAAGATCAAGATCAAAGATCAAGATCAAAGATCAAGATCAAAGATCAAGATCAAAGATCAAGATCAAAGATCAAGATCAAAGATCAAGATCAAAGATCAAGATCAAAGATCAAGATCAAAGATCAAGATCAAAGATCAAGATCAAAGATCAAGATCAAAGATCAAGATCAAAGATCAAGATCAAAGATCAAGATCAAAGATCAAGATCAAAGATCAAGATCAAAGATCAAGATCAAAGATCAAGATCAAAGATCAAGATCAAAGATCAAGATCAAAGATCAAGATCAAAGATCAAGATCAAAGATCAAGATCAAAGATCAAGATCAAAGATCAAGATCAAAGATCAAGATCAAAGATCAAGATCAAAGATCAAGATCAAAGATCAAGATCAAAGATCAAGATCAAAGATCAAGATCAAAGATCAAGATCAAAGATCAAGATCAAAGATCAAGATCAAAGATCAAGATCAAAGATCAAGATCAAAGATCAAGATCAAAGATCAAGATCAAAGATCAAGATCAAAGATCAAGATCAAAGATCAAGATCAAAGATCAAGATCAAAGATCAAGATCAAAGATCAAGATCAAAGATCAAGATCAAAGATCAAGATCAAAGATCAAGATCAAAGATCAAGATCAAAGATCAAGATCAAAGATCAAGATCAAAGATCAAGATCAAAGATCAAGATCAAAGATCAAGATCAAAGATCAAGATCAAAGATCAAGATCAAAGATCAAGATCAAAGATCAAGATCAAAGATCAAGATCAAAGATCAAGATCAAAGATCAAGATCAAAGATCAAGATCAAAGATCAAGATCAAAGATCAAGATCAAAGATCAAGATCAAAGATCAAGATCAAAGATCAAGATCAAAGATCAAGATCAAAGATCAAGATCAAAGATCAAGATCAAAGATCAAGATCAAAGATCAAGATCAAAGATCAAGATCAAAGATCAAGATCAAAGATCAAGATCAAAGATCAAGATCAAAGATCAAGATCAAAGATCAAGATCAAAGATCAAGATCAAAGATCAAGATCAAAGATCAAGATCAAAGATCAAGATCAAAGATCAAGATCAAAGATCAAGATCAAAGATCAAGATCAAAGATCAAGATCAAAGATCAAGATCAAAGATCAAGATCAAAGATCAAGATCAAAGATCAAGATCAAAGATCAAGATCAAGATTCAAGATTTATCTTAGGTCTTATA
The DNA here is from genome assembly GCA_958496195.1 of Timandra comae. Taxonomy (NCBI): domain Eukaryota; kingdom Metazoa; phylum Arthropoda; class Insecta; order Lepidoptera; family Geometridae; genus Timandra; species Timandra comae. The sequence continues at coordinate 7,747,710 of OY292353.1, read as the reverse complement.
GGAGAAGTATCACCTAGAAGTTTCACCCGCGTAATTCCCGTTCCCGTAGGAATACGGGGATAAAATTAAAACACTTTCCACTGAATCACTCTATCTATTAAAATAAACCGCATCAAAATCCGTTGCATAGTTTTAAAGATCTAAGCATACATAGGGACATAAGGACATAGGGACAGAGAAAGTAACTTTGTTTTATACTATCTATAATACCTCTATGGTCGTGATTCTTCTACGCGAGACCGTCCATGGTTAAATATAGACAATGACTTTTGATTTGTCACATGAAATTGGATAGTTTATTATCAAAATATTTATTCATTTTTAATATTTTTGTTTGGCTCGGGACGATAACAAATTGATAAAAGATACATCTGCTTCAAATCTGTCGGATTATAATTTAAAATGTGTCTCATCGAGTATTTAAATTAGAAGCACCACAAATCTAAATTCATGTGTGAACACTGAACCACAATGAAACCTCAAGCAAAGGAGGTAGATCATAATATTAATCCTGCTGGGAAGTTAGTAATAGAATATCTTGTGCAGAATAGGAATGGTGCTACCGTAGGAGATATATTGAAACATCTCAAATTGAATCACGGGAAAGATCCTGAGGATTCACGATGTATGGTACAAACACTTTTAGAGAACGGAACTGCGTTAGGGTTTTTGGAAAGAAAAGTGTCTAAAACACTGCAAATAGAGACCCGGGAGTGCGGTTGTGGACGCAGACGCAGAAGACGTTGCCGATGTAAGAAGAGACGAAGGCGCCGACGCAGGAGACGATGTAGGTGACTAGCCGAACAGAAACAACCGCAACCAAGGCAGCATTAGTAACTGTCTTGGATTTGTCTCCTGATACCTTACTTGCAATTGAATAACAGACAAATAAAACTGATTTTAAATCTTATTGTTTATTTATTGTTCATTAGATTTCGTAGTTCAATCAAATAATTGAATCAAAGATAAGAATAAGGAGAAAAGTAGTACTTAGCATGGAACATCTCTTCAAGAAAGCTGTAACGGCCCTTTGCTTTTGCTTGTACAGGGTAAGGTTTTTGGTCCTTGCCGTCAAAATTTAGGTAAATACATAATCGCCTCGAGTTATTGGATTATTCAGAATTAGCAGCGACTGACTGCTGTGATCACCCCGCGCGAGTAACGGACCAGTTAACAATGTTGAGGTTCCCTGCTCTGGGACTACAATTACTTTTAAAATGTTCAACCATTTTGTTTACGTTGATTCAACCCCTAATATTTTGTTTTCTATGGTAATATTTAGGAGTCCCGTCGACTGGTGCTACGAAATGCGTAGCTGATGCTTCGAGTCCCGTGGCTGATCCTACGAGTCCCGTGGCTGGCGCTACGAGACGTGACTGATGCTACGAGTCCCATTACTGGTGCTACGAGTCCTAAGACCGATGTTACGAGATCCGTGACCGATGCTACGAGTCTCGTGACTGGTGCTATGAGATCCGTAACCGATGCTACGAGATCCGTAGGTAACTGATGCTACGAGTTCCGTGGCTGATACTACGAGTCTCATGATTATTGCTACGAGTCCCGTGACTGATGCTATGTAATCCGTAGGTAACTGATGCTATGAGTTCCTTGGCTGATGCTATAATTCTCATGACTATTGCTACGAGTCCCGTGACTGATGCTATGAATCCCAAGACTGATACTACGAATCTCATTACTGGTGCTACGAGTCCTAAGACCGATGCTACGAGAACCGTGACCGATGCTACAAGTCCCGTGACTGATGCTTAGATCTGTAGGTAACTGATTCTACGAGTCCCGTGACTGGCGCTACGAGACGTGACTGATGCTACCAATCCCGACACTGATACTACGTCGTGGTAACTGGTACTACGAGTCCTAAGACCGACGTTACGAGTCCTAAGACCGATGCTACGAGATCCATGGCCGATGCTACGAGTCCCGTGACTGATGCTATGAGATCCGTAGGGAACTGATGCTACGAGTCCCGTGACTGATGCTACGAGATTCGTAACCGATGGTACGAGATCCGTAGGTTACTGTTGCTACGAGTCTCGTGACTGATGCTACGAGATCCGTAACCGATGCTACGAGTCCCGTGATTCCTGCTACGAGATCTGTAACCGAAGCTACTAGTCCCATGGCTGACGGCCCTGTGATACTACGAGTTACATGACTGATGCTACGAGTCTTATGACTGTTGCTACGAGTCCTACGACCGAAGCTACAAATCCAATGACTACGAGTCCCAAGACTGATTCCAAAGTAAGGGCAGATTTAGCTACGTATTTAGTATTTCTTCAATATCCTGTACAGACATTGAACTGTTAAAATGTTTTCACCCATGTGTAAATAGATTACGAATTGGTTAGCGATTAAGTATTCCTTTTCTATTCTGTATTTAGTCGTGCAATCCGTGTAAGCCTATAATGGGAATTAGAAATTTTGTGTACCTAAGTAGGTACTTATGTATCCTTATTGTTTAATCATCTTATAGGTGTAATAAGCTTAACAAACGTTCCAATTTGGTTGGCATAACAAAGATGTAACCTACTTAGTTTTGTAGCCAATCTCCTCTAGTCTAATTAGGTCTAGGCATATCAGCACCGACCAAATTGGAACGTTTGTTAGAAGTTTAGGGCGGTATAAATAAAACAGTAATTTGCTACGATGGTTAGGGTTTGAAACCGGTTTTTACTGTTTACTGGATGGAGGGATGGCTAGTATAGGTTTTGGTTTATATTTCCGATCTTCGATGACAGTTTGGATACTATATTCGCGAGTTTCATTTCATCAGGGAACGTCAAAGTTCTGATAATTATGTCATTAGGTAAGTATATGATCATTGAGAGTATTTAAGAAATATTTTACGAGTATTATCAGATTAAACAAAACCTATTTAGATATCAGATGGTTTGTAAAGTGTTAGAAAATTAAACCGGTTTCTGAGCCCCAACACTAGCACAGATGTGCTTTATTTATTTTTAATAATTGGATTAATATAAAGTTATATTTATAGACATTTAATACTGAAGATAAACTTTTCTAAACATATAGATTTAAAATGTTACACATAGGGTACATATTGAATATGTATGATAAGATAGAATACATAATATAATATTCGTTAAAATATTTTCCATGATAACATTTCATGATAAGAAGTACACATAAGTGTGCCACTACGTACCTTTTTGATTATATAAAGGTAAAGAGTACAATAATATATGATTTATACTTAATATGTAAATGATATTGATTATATAGATATGTTAATACACTTAGACCGTTCTAATAACCTGATTATTTTCTAAATAGATCGGATCCATTGTGCAGAATTAATAATTTTAAGGGTAAGAACCCAAGCATAAGAAATAAGTTACATATAGTTATCGTAACAAATACTTTTTGGCACAGTCTGTTAGACAGTGTTTTAAAAAATACTAACTTTAGCAATAAGTACACAAATTATTAGAGGTAAAATTAGAACAAAAGAGCAAAAAATACGCATGTTTTAAACAAACATATTATACATAATAAACAATAATAAATCTTTATTCATGATGATCTGTATTGCATTATTATTATATTATTATATATATATTAAGTAGGTCAACAAAATACTATATTGAGACATCAATCTCATAAGAGTTTGGGCACAAATTACATTTTGCTGGTACATTTTTATTGTGTATGTAACTTTGTATGTTATCATGCATGCATCTGTTTGAAGCCTTTGTGCGATCCATGACACTATGACGCTCATACACACCACATGGCGTTGTGTGTATGTTGTTTGTTGTAATGAGTGTGTTGTGTTGTGACGATGGCACACTCACTTACATATAAGTAAATGCACTCCCCGTACGTGGCGTGAAGTGTGTGTGTGTATGATAGTGCGCGTTTGTGTATGTGCATGTGAATGCGACACACATACACATCACCTTTTTTTTTTTTATGTTCCGGGGGAAATGCTTTGACGCATCCCCGCGCCGAAGCAGCGGGGTATGTGGGACTCACCCTCCACCAAGATGGAGTGGTGGAGGTCCTACCCACTAAAACCCCCGGGAGCGACATCTGTGCCGCTGAGTGCCGGCGCAACGGTAAGCGGGCCGCACATCCGTTATGCGCCGGCGGCACATACACACCACCTACACTTTAAAGGTGAAGTGGTGTGTACGTGCGCGCGTGTGTGTGTGTGTGTGTGCGCGCGCGTATGTGTATGTGTGTGCGCGTGTGTGTATGGGTGTGCGCGTGTGTGTATGTGTGTGCGCGTGTGTGTGTGTGTGTGTAATTGTGGTGTGTGTATGTGTGTAAGTGAGGTGTGTATGTAAGTGTGGTTTGTATGTAAGTGTGTGGTGTGTATGTAAGTGTGGTGCTGGTGTGTGTGTGTGAAAGAGAGAGTATAATGGTAAGGGTGTGCAAGTATGATGAGGTGGATCCGATTAGGAGGCAAGAACGGAAGGACTTTTTTTGTAACATTTATAGAGAGCTACTGACTAGTGATTATATGGTTATAATAAATTCAAAAACTAGTGGTATACGAGTAATCATGTATGGATAGCCGAGTTGTTGTTGAGATCTGAATTTAGGCACCGAGTAGCCTTTTGATAGTGTATCCGGGAACGGCGTAGACTAGTAAGAAGAACGCCAGAGCCACGATGAATACGATCGCCGCCTTGATGATGGTCCACTTGTAGTTGTGCCATACGATGTAGCGGATAGACTTCAACGGGTTCAAGAACCACATGAACGACGCATCAGGGCGACTAAAACAAACAACACCGTATAAGTACTTATTCCTTTATTTTAAAAGATCTAATTAAGGCACGATTTGTTAACTTAGGTCATTCGTTTGACTAAGGCTTGATCACCCTAATAAATACAGGGTAGGCTCGAAACCTCATTGGTTACAAAAATGAGCTTATGATGAAGTAAATACTTACTTCGGTTTCTCTAGAGGATCTGGTTCGCTGCGTCCGAGGCCAGCCGGCACCTTGTCAGCTTCATCACGTGTCAAAAGATGTATTTCAGCTTCAACCTTCCCAGTTAGTTCCATCTCCTCAGTATCACGCTTGATATAGAAAGGCCACCATCCCTTAACACGTTTCTGCTTGAATATGTTCACCATCGGTACGGAACCGTCGCTGCGAAGCATGTCGAGGGTGCAAAGTTTTGCTGATTTGGCACCCCTAGGGAATCTATTGAGATCCAGGGTTATAGCACCTAAAAATATATGAATTATTAAAACAATATCCTTTCAATATTTTAAAATAATAAAATAATGTTTTATTAATATGTTAAAACATTACCCAAAAAATCATCTGCAGAGAAATGATCAGCATCCCATACTTGTAGCTCTAGACGTGCTGGTATTTTGCACTCTGTTTCATCCCAGGAGAATACAGACTCCTTCCTAGAGATCACAATACGCTCTTCTGCCTCCAAGTATTCAAACGGATATATAAATCGCCAATTAAAGTTCCCTTCTCCAGTTAGAGAACGATAATGGATGTCCGTGCTCTGGCAGTCATCAGGACCTTTTACCCATCTGTGTCGAAGCAAAAAGTCATAAATGAACGATTGTTTTGTTGAATGTATATGAAAAGTATAAACTCTTTGTTTTATTCTTACCCTTTCACATAAATGTCGGACATCTTTTCTCCTGTAAAGAACGCATCATCTTCGAGAACCACATCATCAGTATTCCAAATTATGACCCTCATCTCATAAGACTTTGGTTTGCGTGGAGAGATATCCAGTTGCGGACCTGGAGCAGGCATATCCATGGGAAACATGTCCACCCACATCTGTAGACGCCCTTGTTCGATTCCTAGTAATGAATAAAAATATTAAACACTGTTCGTCTACAATGTTCAAAGATTGTTAGTACTAGTGACATACCAGGTTTATTAGGGTTATAAAGAGCACGTGTCTCGACATGTTCAGTGACCAATCGAGTTCCAATTTTAGGAACCTCTTGCCAGCGCCGCAACACGTTCAAAGCCATCTGTTCTTCTATGGTGTCTGGGTTGGAGAACAGTTCCGTATCGTCCATTTGCATGTTGAATACCGTGCGGCCGACCTTTACACGGTTTTGCTCGTAAACGGGAGGCTCAATTTTACCGTCTTTGCAAAGCTTAGCCAATATCTGTGTTGGCTTCATCGAATCGCGCCAGCGATTGAATCCACTCCTTTTAATATTAGTACAAGAGGGTTAGTAAATTTATACACTAGTGGTTAATAAATGTTAAATAGATTAGAACTAATAACAAACTAAGTATACTTACTCTTCGTATTTCATAGGCAAGCCGCAAGTTGCCCTATGACGACTATAGAATCTATTTTCTAAGTCGATTTTGGTTTCCCCAATAAGGTCATCCGAGCCTAACAGGTCCCAGTCAAGTACTTGTACTGTAAGCATAGAGTCTTGCGGAAAAGTTGCTTCTATTTCAAAGCATTTGCCGAAAACAGGGTTGAGCTGCTTCGAAACGTAATTCTCCTTATCACTGATCCGTTTTGATCCCAAGTGCAAAACAATGTAGGGATCAGCCTTTCCGTTTAGGTCCATTGGGTGCAAATCTGTAGCTTTTACAATGTAAACTCTGACCAAAACGTGAATCGGATCGTTATTTGGGACTCCTTGGAAGAATCCGTAACTTGGATCGAAGCCCATGACTGTATGGTCATCAATTCCTTTTGGCAGAGGCCATTTGTATACTTTGATTGCTCCCTAGAACAAGAACGCCTCTTAAGAATACACAAGAAGATAAAGATCGACTGTGAGGTAAAAACCTACAAAACACACATAATATAATAGGTAAATATATATATTCTCCTAAATGTAAATATATAGCTGTAAAATTGGTTTCCAGCAAAAAATATATGAGCGTAGTAGTCCTGCAGCCCGATCCTAGACTATAATTATAACATTGAGTACTTACCTTGAATACGCCGACGACGCGGTTCTCATCTTCCGCCTCATCCCCGGTTTTTTTCCCCCGATACAACTCGAAGGAGTGAAGCCATTCTTTGAACTCATCATATTCTGGTACAGCTTCCAGTTCTTGAGGATAGACCTGTAATATTTTTGGTTAGTATTTGTGTATTAAGTACTGACATATACATATAAGCAACTGTTTTTTAATTACCTTAGTAAGGGCGGACTTTGGAATCAAGTTTTTCTTAGCCGACGTAGACGCTCCTGAAGTAGATGCCCCAGATGTAGACGCCCCAGATGTAGATGCTCCAGACGTAGATGGCAGAACTTTGATTTTAGGTGACAATGGCGGTCGGCGTCTGGCACCACGGCTTTCACTGTCTGAACGGGGCGAACGTGGTTCATCTCGGGGTGAGCGAAGACCCTCGGCTTGAGATGTTTGTAGGAATCCTTGTCGTTCACGCTTGGCCTCCTTTTCTTCTTCAATCATATTTTCAACCGAAGCAAAGTACTTTGTCCACCAGTCTTTGCTACTATCATCATCGCCAAGAGTCGAATCAGTACTCGCCTTCCTTTTAGCTGATCCACAGCGCTTTGAAAACTTGCCCTTACTCGTTGAAGGTTGAGGCTTTCCTGATCCATAAGACACAGGACCACGTGCTTTCTGATTAAGCAGAGGACAGTTTTCTTTCTCATTATCAATGGTAAATACATCTTCCTGGATTATACAGTTTGCACGCAGATCGACATTTTGTAGTTGGATCAGAGATTTTTTACGTTCTTCGATTTCTCTTTCGCGTTTGCTCATGGGAGTATAGATGTACTTGTGAATGGAATTAATGGTATGTGTTCCAACCAAGGTGTTCCTACCAAAGCTCCGACAATCTACAACTCTGATGGTTAAAGGTGGTTGGTATAAATCTTGATCAGGAAGTTCCAAATCTATAAACTTCACAGGGTTGTTGTAGTTTGGATTGCGCTTAGCATTTGGTATGACTGTTGATTGCAAAATATGACCTGCACATTCAATGTCAACTCTTGGCTTATCAACGGTGAGGAAATGAACGCGTTTTAGATCTCGTAAGCCCCAAAACAGAACTTCAATTCGGTATTTCGATAGAGTGGGACGAATACCACGTGGCACGGGCAGAATAGGTCCTTTGTTGGTATCAGTCGGATTTTTCCCAGTAGGTTCTCTTGGGCTAGGCAAAGCGGGAAGAGTGGATGTTTCTTTCTTATTTATTACTTCCAGTAGTTCAAATGTTGCCAGTAATTCACCGGCTCTGTCGTCACCGCGTCGTATTTCATGCCATTCTAGAGCAGGCGGGTGCTGGGGTCTATCACGTATATCCTCAAGAGATTTTATGTAGGGCTTAGCCAAAGTGCGACCAATAAACTCTGATTTTCCTACTTTATCTTGATCGAATATTTCGATGATGATTATCGGTGGGTCATCTTTGATCTGTTCAATTGTACTGTATAGTGTTATGTCCTCGAAGACAAGAAGTTCATCCCAAGTAGGACTTAAAGTTTCATCAATAACTTGAGTGGTGGCAGAGCAATCACCAATTATCACTCTTGCAAAGGGATCAGACAGGCCAGATGAATCTGATCCAATAAGCGACCTGGCTTGGTACACATAAGCCCTCATTTGGAAGGTCTAAAAGGTTTAAATAATGAAAATAAAGTTAATTTTATTAAAAGAAATATTGTTTTCAAAATAATTTTATAAAATGTAAAGTCAGCCTCAAACACAATAAATAGTTTTGAATAAGTACTTATTTGAATCTGCTAATTGATTTTAGACAATAATAAAATTGTGTGAACAACTTACATGACGTTCAGCATAAAATATGCTTATCGGGGCACTTATGTGCAATCTGTCTGCATTTTTCAGTTCAGAGCTCATTTCAAACCCTTGAGGCAGTCCTTCAATGTAATGTTTTTTATCCTGAACAATTCCAAGCCATAGGTAGACGTATATTTTTGCTGGTATAGCCCAACCGCTAGGACATCCCGCCTTTTTCCCTGGCCACTACGTAACAAGAGGCAAAACATAAGTAAGAATTTTATCAATAGGTATCTTTGTTTATATATATGATTGGAATCCAAAATAGATGAAGTACCAGTCTAAAGTGACTAACCTTCAAAAACAAAGACTGCATTTTACCACAAAACCTTCCAGCCTCATCTGGATGGTCTGAATAAATCAGATCTCTTGCTGGGATTCTCAGATAAGCCAGGCGCTTGCCATTGCTTATTAACCATATGAAGACGTCTGGCATGGCGTGTTGTGCCTAATAAGTGATAACAATATTATTAGGTTCAACACTGTGAAACAGATGTCAAAAGTACGTAGCATAGACAGTTCACTTACATCTTCACACAAATGCTTCAATTTATTCAAATAAGAATAAGCCGTACGCAAGCGGTCTTTGATTGAATGTTTAGTTATAAGAGCTTTCAAATTCTTAGCCATGATGCTTATTTGTTCCTGAAATTTGCACAAGTATTGTGAGTTTTGTTTATGACAATATGTGTCTTAGTGAATAAAGTTCAAAATACTTACGATTTCATAAAGGCAAAGTTTCTGCCGCTCACGGTCCAGCTTGGTGTTTCCGATGGGCGGAGCGTTTGTCATACGCTGTACATAGGCATTACAGTCGTAGCTTACCATCTCAAGGACAGCTTTAAATATTTGGATGCTGGTAGTATCGGCGCTTCCTGTTTCACCTTGAATTGCTATTTGAGCATCAATCAGACCTTCCTCCTGATGAAACGCCACAAAAAGATTGGTGTTAATTATTAGAAACCAATTTTCTTACTGTATCCTATTCACCGTTATGACTTTATTGTAATTCTCTGATATATGCATAGGTCAGACGTAGCCTAGTGTTTTACTTGCTAATAAACTATTTTATTAATTATTTCTAAATAAAGATCACACTAAAACACCAAATATGACTTACGAATTTCTCGATGATATTAGCAATGAGGTTGGAGTTATACATGCGCCTACGATGATCAGGCCACACGCTGCGGACGTGCATGCACTGTTTGTTGTCCCAGTACGGAAGATAGTAGTAGGTCTTGTCAGATGAAGTAGCCTTGCTAGGTTGAGTTGTGCTCTGCCAGTAACCTGTATCTACCTTCACCTCATCTAAAACATTAAATAGTTGTTCAGTTCAATGTTGTATGATTTTCAACCTTAACCTTACCGGACTAGGTCACAAATTTTAATTTATAGTAGATTTATCATTTTTTGTGTACGCACCTAGGTCTTCCACATCCAGATCTCCAGGTCGGCGGAGAGATTCACTGTTGCCATCTAAACTATTACCAGAATTTCCAATGCTCAATTCGAAAGACAATGTTTTGTCAGTGAGACGCTTATCAATCATATTGGCCTCAAAAATGGTTCCGAATAGAAAAAACTCTTCGTTCTTCTCAAAACTTGACTCAACAATCGGTGGAATCGCTTCAACCTCGACGTCAATGCCCATGGGACATTCTATAGTATCCATTATTTCTGTACGAATGGAGACGAGAAGCCTGTGGATGAAGTATGTGATATGTTGGATCCAAGAGTTTTGTGAAAAAAGAAAGGAATGTGTTTCTATGATAAAAGTCAAACTCAGCTTTAAAATTAATAGCCTTAGATATATTTATAATATTATATAAGACTATTCACCAAATTATACTTAATTGGCTTCTTCCTTACCTGCCCCTGTAAGAAACTCCTTCCCCCATGCCCATGTTAAGGCTAGAATACTGATCCAAGACACTGTAGTCGCGAGTCGACCCATAAAGATGTATATAAGCTGGACCAAACGTGGGTAGATATCCTGAAATATATTATTTTCATCTAAAAACTGTGACTTATTCAGAATAGTTTATGAATTTCGAGTGAAAGAGACACCTCACCTCAGGTTCTCCTTTCTCTGGTTTACAAATATTAAAGAAATTCACAAGTGACTGATACAAATAAAACTTTAATCATACCTCTGTCTCCATCGTTGGAAATGGTTCTCAGATCAATAAAATGCGTGCCTATAATGTTAGGCTGCACTGGAACATTGTCCCGAAGTTGAATCTTAATACGTTGGCATAAGGGCGGAAACATTTCCGTGAACACAATCTGTTCGTTCCAAGTAGGAGAGTAGTTACTCTTCTTTACTGAAGTGTAGCCCTAGACAACGAAGACAATGTGTAAATTTGTCAGAAATAATAGATAACTATGAACAATTTAACAACATTAAATGTAAAATGTTTCATGTGGTGGACTTACCGTCATTCCCGCGAAGGAAACCTCTACGTAAGGGTCGACGAGGTCTTGGGCCTCTCCAGTGAACGCCTTCTTCACATTAGCCAGGAGCGAGTAGTTCATCTTTGGTAGACCGTCAGCTTTGTGAATCCTCACTATAAATTTAGCGCGTTGCCTCTCTATTGGCACCCCGTCTGGGAGTAGCAGGTTCCTATAGCAATTTATATAAATGGTCATCAATATTGAAAATTGTATACAAAGTAGTTTGTTTCCATTACTAAACCTAACTTAGCGGTAATCAATTGAAAATAAACTTAGGAACCACAATTTCTCCAAGTGCGCCAATTTTAGTCAAATGTAAATATACCATTACAAACATCTTTAAACGTAACGTATCCCTTTGATTTATTTACACTGGTAACATAATAATAAGTTTCTTGTCACTTGGGTACTAAAATGTAAATAATAAAAGGTAGCGAGTAGCCAGTAACCCACTCGCTAAAGTACTTTCGGTGCCCAAGGCTCATGAATTTCATGATTATTTCTAATATAAACATCACTCAGAAGCAGAATTTATTATGAAATATTAATCTCGACCAACGAAAGTCCAACATAAAGATGTAAGTAAGTATATTTAATTTTTTTTTATTTGCTAACGAAGTAGATAAGTATATTTCCTTTTGTACTCTCTCGACAAGTATAGCGTATGACGCCATCTTGTGCTAGGAAATCTTCGGTGCTGAAGGTGAAGGATGAGGGAAGGATCCTTAACAGATTTATGTTTTTGTACAATATTTTAGTACTTACGCCTCAATATCATCTTCGTCTTTCTCACTCTTGGGTGGTATCTTGATGGCGTCACCTTTTCCGATCACGCTGATGTCGCACTTGAGGAACCCCTTGGCTCCAGCCGTCATATCTTCAGGGTCAGTTAGCAGGGCCCACTTATGGTAGAACTGGCGATCTGTTGACAATACATTATATATCTATATTACGCCTTAGGTTTTCCCCGCACAATAGCACTAATTAGCTTAAATGTTACTGTTTTAACGTTATTTTAAGTGCCTCCTTTCTCTTTTTAATAATAGAAATGTTGAAGTGTTGTTTAAAACATTTCTCATTCATTTCACAAAAGTTGAGATAAGGAAATATAAAAAGGTATCAAGCATTTTACTCAAACATTGCTTGGTTAGAAATATAGATGATCTATCAATGTTTAATGTTCAATACAACTTTTGGAGAAATCACGCCCAAATGCGTGTCAGACCACGCGTGTCCCATAGGATGAATAAGAGAAACAAAAGTTCCCGTTATTGTAAGGATTCTCCCTTAAATATTTTGTAAGATTTTATTTTGCCTCATTCTAGGCGTTATTAATGTGAAAGCCATGGATAGAAAGAAAGTCAGCGAAACTATAAAGATTTCTTTACGACTACGAGACCCTTAAAGGGGAAAAGATAACAATTTGCCAACCATAGATGGCGAGGAAGGAGTAGGTATAAAAATTAAATTTAAATTAATATTTTAAACTATTAGGTATATGTCAAAGGCAAAGTTAAAATCAAAGGATATCGAAGTAACAGGTTTAAGTTCCGACGTAGGAAGGTAACTGAATTTACCTATTAATAATTTTACGGTCAAGCGGAGAGTTATCATGTTTGATCCCACTTTGACCCGATGTAAAATATAACTATTTATGCTATATATTCGCATTGCAGAAACATTTCAACAATAATATTTTGTTTCCAACAAATTATTGTTTAATTACTTGATTGGGAATGGTATGATGATTGAAAAAGTTTAAAAGCTTGCCTTCGCTTTGCTACATACATATTGTGGAAAATGTTTCGCAATAGCATAATTATTTCTAAATACCTGAATTTTGAATCTGTAATTGAAAAACAAATTATTAATAAAGGTAAACTTTTCTGCCTGCAGGGTTTGTCCACCGATCGATTCTTGATCGATTGCATGGATTTTCGACCAAACAATTCGTATCGACCAGTTATTACATTGTTTTGCTACATCAACATTTGGCAAAACAAAAGTTCCGAATGTTGTCAAGTTAGTAACTTCGTAGTGCAACCACCTCCGCATGTCTGCACAAAGCAATGCTATCCTTTGTCTCCATTCAACACGCTAGTTCCACATCAAGTGTTTATGACAACAATCATATTTTTTCTTGTGGAAAATATAGATACACAACGAAATCATGATGTTAACAGTCATAATGGTGAGTGGACTGATGATTTCGAACAACTTTTTGCACCTTTAAGTACTTTGTAGGAAAAGGAAAACTAAATTCTATAAACTAACAACATACTGAAAGCCAAGAACGGCTTATCAGTAAAGTTGTATAAAACTACATAGCAATAAATGCGACAAAGTAATCAAATAAAAAATGTGCGTGTTACGATTTAAAGTCACACCTTCGTATGTAGGTCAAAGCGGGTACTAACTGGTGGTGTAACGAGTGAACTATAGGAGATGGTATTGTTACCACTATTTAATTATTCACCTTACGAGGGCGACCTCTGTTCCTATGATACGAAGCTGTCTTCGGTAATGGCACTTAGAGCCAGTGTTAGGACTACCGCTCACTGCCGCCGGCCGATCTCAAGGGAGGTCGACTCTCATAAATTCGTCCTAATAGGTACAAACAAAATAGGCTGCCCGATTTCGGTTTTGACACATATAATCTTGTAACATGTCTGCCCGTGAATTCAAAGCTTTGTTAATATCAAATAGGTGTGTGTTTGATCTGTTTGAATGTAATATCGAACTTGTACCTTCTACACGAAACAGGTTTTGGCAACAAATTACTATTTTCCGAGATTGCTTTGTGTATTTGACATTTCAATCAGCACCTGGCCGTAGGCACAAATAGTTACAAGGTAACAGGCGGTCCAAGTTAATACAATTAGGTATTATTGTTGGCAATTAATTAGGTAGTTGTGTACACTTTCAACTTGTAATTACTCATAGTGTAAACAAATATACCTTTAATCTTTAAGTAATTGGTTTAGTTGTACTTCTTTATTAAACATTGTATAGTTACAATTGTTTTGTTTACAAATATTACCTAGCCTCAATATGAAAAAGAAGTCGGCTCTATTAGCTTTGTAGAGGGGTTCTTGTGAGATGTAATAGGTAATAGCCACTCGACTTCATAACAGTGGAACGGATGTAGTCTGTTAAAGACGTCTTGAACCTTGGACGATCAATGATGGTTACATTTGGTTATTTCCACTGACTACGTAATGGAGATGATATAGGATATGTAGGTACGCTGAAACCTATGGCGATTAATACACGGCCCGCCCGACCGCGCGATTTAGCGGTACAGCGAATTTTACGACCAATACGACATTGTATAATGCATAGTCGCTATTCAATACCGCTGACCGTTCGACCGCGCGGTTTGGCGCGCCGTGCTACTCGTATACACCTATTAAAGTACGTCCAAGGATAATACAGATGGGTTTTAACAGTATAAATACAGTCAATTAAATGATACGTACCAGGTTGGTTCCACACGGTGGCGACATCTAGCTTGAATATTCCGAGGAGTTTGTTGGCGCGCAACAGATTGCGGGAGTGCAGCACCTGTGACATAACTCATGTATATTGCAACGCGCTTCCGATTGATAACTCTATACATAAGGGAAAAGGCTAAAATATAGTTATTAGGACTAATATTATAAAACAGCAGTCCTAGTTCAGTCAACTGAACTGAACAACTAGTGGGAACAGACAAATAACATAATGATTCCAAAACATATTTTTCCACTAGCCCCTGGAGGCTGTAGGATGCCATCTCTTGCTACTATTCAAGGGAGTGGAGTAGTAGAAATAGCTGAGTACTTATATGTTAAAATAAATTGACGATCAACGATCTTAGTTGGTAATACAGGTATTTTTACCGAGTATTGTTTTATTAATTTTCTGAAAAGTAAAGTTACGAAAAAACATAAGTATTTGATTATGAATCGAATATTTATCTGCCTACGTTTCACCTAAAATATCACCCAATCCAATCACTTATAGGATTTTTCTCCATTTTCATTACCTGTACCTAATATAAAAAGTACATCCTACTCGTTTTCTTACAGGTAATTATGAAAAATATTATTTTCTGATAAAATATTTATAAAAGTATCAATTTATATCTTTGAAACTACGACATGTTCACCGTTTGAACATATAATAAGTACTGACGAGTACTTACTTCAATTAAATTTTTAGCTAAATATCACTTAAAGAAGTTTTCTAATTACAATTGTTACAAAGTAAAGTAATACAATTTCTAAGATAAACATCGTTTGTTTCAATACGAACACGAGATAGGAAAGTAATTTTAAGTTTTTTAATTCTGTCGAATAAGTTTAAATAATAACTTATGTCAGGCACAAATGACCTTATGAAGTATGAGATAATTTACCTACTGAAATATATGTTATTATTAATAAAACTTTCAGCACTTCAGTGTGCTTGCTGTATGCGCCTAGAGGTATCTAGGTGATACTCGTCTGTCAAGTTAGTTATTCTCTAACTAAGATGAAATCATATCTAAATAAATTGTGCAATTAATGTACTGAACACTGAAAAGTTTTCAGCTATTATATAATTATACCTTATTCGGGGCCTTATCTTTTGGTTAGAGTAAATCAGACTTTTGAGGTAAAAAAGACTTTTTACCTGACGAATAGTTCATTATATTGTTTTTTTTACCCCTACGATCGCTGAATCAAAGCTGGTAACTACTTTCGTAGTAAGAAAGATTTTCTTTCTACGAAACAAGAAGAATTTTTGCTACGAAAATAGTTTCGTGCGAAACCAAGGGTTAGTTTAAGTACTTTATGTGAAAAGAATATTTTTTAAAATTACTATTAGTAAAAGTTAGAAAACATAAATTGGTTTTCGACAAATATCTGAATATGTGCTTAGATCGGAAATATTTCAGTTTTTTAGTATTTCGGTTGATATTTTAGGACGGAATGTTTGACAAAGTTAATATGATACTTCAAATTGTTTGTCTAAACAAATATGATTATTAGGATTTAAAAAAATCTAATTAAAAACATAGTTTGCTTTAAGACATATTTTGTTAAATCTTTTTGGTTTTCTTTAATCGAAAAACAGTTTGATATTTTATTTGAAATGCTTAATAGACTTCAAATGTGCGTGCTGATATATTTGTGACGGTGGCTATATGTAACTACTGTCCTTTGAATGTGCATTGTACTATACAGGTAGAATGACCTAAGGGAGAATGTTTACTGGTGGCTGCAGCTTTGTGGTTTGATCGCAGCTAGATCATAGGGCACCGCACACAACAAACACTACATGAAATTGCGGCGTATCACACTGTGTGCATGTTCACGCGGCCTTACAAAGGATTTCACCCAAAGATTTAACACGCTTCAATAAACGAATTCGTCAGTTTTACACTGTTTACAACACATATTTCAAATGAAACTTTATTGAAAACCTCAGTATTAACAAATATAGAAACATGGTTGGGATTAAATAAACAATTTGGAAAATGTACATTGATTATTAAATATTTTAACAATACAATATACGAGTATGTTGGGAAGTTAATTTGATTCCACGTTTTGGGTCTGTATACTTTTTGTTTCGGACTTTAAAACAATGTTATCGATAATATTTGTTTCTTTGTTAATAGACTCTGAAACCACCGATTTACGTGTTTGGTACAGATGTTTATTATGACCAGAAATAAACCTTAATTACTTCAATTCCCACGAGGCAGGGATTTATATATATATACGAATAGGCAAAATAATAGTTAAGTTCGTTTCGTTTTCTTAATTTTCCATACGAACTGGCACACGTAATATTGCGAGCGGGTCTGAGAAGGCATCTCATTAACTTAGACGTCCAATTACCAAAGCAACTAGTCATGTGCCTAATATAATGTAAATTAACCGTATGAGCCGGTAATTAAGACCCCTGTGACGTACAACGAGAACACCTAAAGATACCTACTACCTACATCATTTGAGCTGAACGTGACTGCGGTTAATTAAAATGTGTAATGTTATGTTGCGTTATATATCAACGTAAGAATATCTTAAGAATATGATATGTAAGAACAGTGTATGTAATAGACAAATTTATCTTTTTGTGATTTTACTGTTTTTATTTGTATTGGACAGAATGTATACTAATAACCACAACTTTACCTAGCTTTTTACAGGGCTAATTGAAATAGATTTAGATTATCAGATTTTTAAAGGTAGATTAAGGTATTATTTGTTTTTAAAGTCAAATACTTTTGATATATAATTCACTATCTACATTTTAGTAAAATATTGTATAAGCTCTCTATTATTTCTTTTGTATTTTATTTCGTATTGCTTTTTAGCACTAGGAAGTTGAAACATTTCCCACGATGACTAACGTTCGGCGATTACATCGTCACCTTGGGGTGCAAGTGTTATTGTCCAATGTTCAAATCGACAAAGGCTAATACGATAATGACGAAGATTGTTCGCAGGATGTTGATTTGTTCAAGATGTTGGCAAGGTTAACGCTCATCCTGTTGTTTTGTTACGTAACAAAACTTTATTTGAAAGTGAATAAAGGTCGAATTCAGAACCCATTGTCAAAAATTCTATTGTCCTTAAACAACAAGTGATCCCTAATTAGAAATATTTTTAGTACATTAAATAGGGACTTTGAATACCTGTCCTAGATATCGGTTTACACAAAACAATTCGAAATATTGTGTTGATTAATACAACGGGCAACAAAAGGTCCCCTCGCAAACTTTTTCAAACATTCTGTCCTTAAATTAATGAATCAAGTCCCTTATTAGAAATACTTTCAGATTCGTATTTGTTTAGACAAACAATTTGAAGTATCAATAACGTAATACAAAGGGTCAAATTCACATAACATTGTCAAAAATTCCGTCCTAAAATATCAACCGATCCTTAACTTGAAATATTTTCATTAGAGAAATATGCACATATTCAGATATCGGTTAAGACCAACAATTTGAAGTGATATTTTAATTAATCTAGTTTCGTAGCTAAATTTACATAATGTAGGTGAACCAAGGAATAACCAATAACCACGAATTCTCCAATATCTGTTATATCTTGCTAATAAACCGTTGGCTTGTAGTCTCAAGAATTTACCCGATCTGTAGAATAACGAGCAACTTGAAGTACTTTGTTGAACTAAGCTCTAGCTGGTGGTTGGTGACAGTTCAGAAGAATTTGTCGAAGATCGAAGAAGTAAGTTGAAGAATTAAGTCATTATTAAGAGTTATTAAGTAACTTCATAGTAAACTACATAGTTTTTCAACTATCGCTTTATTAAAAAAACATGCCACAAGTGTGTTGCTGTTACTTGTAACAATAAAAAAAATAAGTTTGGCTTTTATTCAAACCAATACTTATTCGAGTATCACTTTAGAACGGCTTCTCATATTTGGTTAATTATTTTCTGTTGTGTTCGTTATTGTCAGATTAAGGTTTACGTATGTAAAAATGTAAATAAATGAATAATAATTGATGTATGTATAATTGATTTTTATGTTGTTTTTTTTCTGTATGTTTAATTTTCTTTTTTTGTATGAGTAAGCAATAAATGATTTTTTATTTATTTATTTATTTACGTAAACAAAATTTTAGGATGTTAAATAATTGCTATGATTTGAAGCCCCGCGGGACTAGTTGCTAATTCAATCTTTAATTTGAGCACCTAAACGCAATAATCGTCATTTATGAGTTAAGTAAATAAGTCAAATTATGTTAAAGATAACATAAAATAAAGATCACTAAAAACTTTAACTTAAAGAATGTAACCCTACGACGAAAATTTTACAAACACGTTTTTTATTACGACTACAACGCGTAAAGAAAAAGTTTTAAAATAAAATAGGTACAAGTCTCACTAATGATCAAACTTTGTTTTGACGTAAGTTACACTTGTTATTTAGTTACTTGTAAATATTATGAAAATAAAATATAAAATTTATTTAAGTTTATGTAAGTAATAAAAACTTGAGACTTTTACACCAATTATAAAAATATACAGGTATTCTTTGATACTTGAAAACAGTCGTTAAAAAGTTAATTTTACTGAATTTTTGTTACGTAATCTTTTATTTGATTATTTTCTGGAAAATTCTGTCTCTGGTAGTGGTAGTGAACGAACCTTTTTATATTATAAGTTAATTGCTGTACTAAAAGGCACCTTTTTACTAATTTTATACAACTTGTACTAAATTATTTTTAAAACTATTACTAGCTCCTCTTTGAAGTTTCAACCATTATGAGTATTTTATTTTCACTGTAATTCACTGTCAGCTTTAGTTCTCAGAAACAGAGTACTCCAAAAGTATATTATATTAAAACAAAATATAGGACCATTATATAAGAGATAGAGAAAATAAATACTAAGTGACACACGTCGGTGCTAAAGGACGTGTGTCACTTAGTACTTGACAACTTATTAATTTCACCTAAACGAGTATTCCGAGTGTTTCCACCGTCTTGTATTGGAAATGAAAGAAAAAACAAACAACAAAAAGAACAGTCTCGTTAATAGCCACCAACTACGTCACGGGGCGATGTCAACATTCATGTCAGGTATCAATTTGTAAAACTACTCGGTTGTCGTGAATTTTCCCATTTTGTGCCTTTATGTACTCTCTCGACACGTTATATAACAAACAACCTTACAGGAAGTACTTAAAGTGTGTTAAACTTTTCCTAACGTATTCTACGAGTATTTAACTTTGTTAAATCTCATTGTTCTGACGATTTTATTGATGTTTCCTTCGGCACAAACTCTAACGAGGTCTGACCCACATAGACTCTAATTTCAGGTCAAATTAGACGTACTAAATTAAATTTAAAAACCCAAATGAGTGTGTGCGTAGTTTCTGATACCGCAGATACAAGTCTCGAACTTAGATAGGGCTCAGTTACTATAATAAGATGATGTAGTGAATGCTTATGTTATTTTACAAATACATGTCTAGTATTCTGTACAATCTCTGCTTAGTTTGGGACTAGATGGTGTGGTTTAATATATCAAGATATTGTACATGAAATCATTGTTTTGTAGCTACTAGCTAGGGTTGACTTGTATACACGTTGTTACTTGACTCTTGTATGTGATTACTAGGTAGCCGTACAACCTGATACGAAACCTCATTCACACTAACATGGCTTGCTCGGTAAGATGATTCTCAAAGGACTCTAGTTCTATGCGTGTGTCCTACACCGTGTGGCTACACATTACTGGTCTAGTTAACCTTATATGTAGAAATCTAATAAACTGAAGTGCACATTTTCGAATAGTTAACTGAATCTTCTTTACCTTAAGTTTTAAGTGCCTGTATAATGTATATACACTTAGTAATGCAAATAAAGTTTATGATTTATGATTTACCAAAGAACTGTGTTTATGATCAAGTCTTTCAATCGTCACATACGAGTGTACATACGATAAATCGACGAAATAGTCTTATAAAGCCAAACAAGCTTTAAGTACAGATATTTCAATTCGTCATTTAAAAGTTAAATGTAATGAAATATTTGTTTTCACAACCGAAAATGTGTACAAATATTTTTGTGTAAAATGTGACGCTATGCAAGTTCGCGATGCTTGTCAGTTGTAAATTCGCTCTTATTGCGAATGTAATAAAACTTACCGAGAGAGAGATGATTTTGTCGAACAACATCACGGGCGGCATGTGGAAGTCAAACACGAAGTACTGTTGAAGAAAAAATATGTTAAAACAATGTTTTCTTAGCTACTTACCCACATAATGTTTTTAGGACTAGATACTAATTCAACTGCTTAATGTTATAATGGCATTGAAAGTAAGTGTTCAGTCTTATACCCGGGTTCATTCAATTTAATTTGGGATATAATTATGCTTCAATAGAAACTATTTGCAACAACACTATGACCAAATCCTCCGCAAAAAAAGTAGTTAAGTACTCAATATACACCTATAAACAAATTCTGCTACAAATATTTATAAAAAAGTAGGTCATACTAATTTGAAATCGCGATGAAAAATAAAATAAGTATGTACCTACATGTAACTATTTCACTACAGACTGTACATAAATATTCAAATAGACTCTATTTTAATTAAGTTCAATGTAACACCGGTTTTGTGTAAAATATTATATAGGTATTTTCGCAAAGAGAAAATATGTTAACTTATAATTATTCATTGGAACTGCTATTGTTATCTCGCAATGTAAATTAATTTTAACAACTAAAAGCAGAATTAATTGAAATCTTTTCCGAGTAAGAACTCTTCAGAGAACGGTACTTAATACGTTGTTTTCAGATGTCGTTTATAATGAAAATTTAAACAAATAAATAGCTTCTAATCTAAAACAAATCTTGAATTAAACGAAGAGATTCTCATATTAATTGAATATCAAGTGTTTTGTTGACATCGTAGACTGGTAACTACGTTGTATGTCTGTCAGTCAAGCTTAAAACTTTGCTTTATCACCGTTCAGAGTTTAACTTTCTTAAACAAAATCAGTTTTAAGGCTAGTCTTCAATTTAGAAGTTAACGACAAGCATTTTAGAAGTAAGTTATCCTTAAAAAAGTATGCTATGGGTTTGTTCATTCAATTAACCATACGATCTGGGCTAAAAAGGTTATACAGTCTTGTTCAGCGTGTATAAGGTAGTATAAGGCAGTGTATGTTAAGATTATAGAAAAAAATATATCATACTCGTACCTCGTTATAATAAGGACAGTTGGTGCTTTCCTTGACGCTGGTGTACTTGCGAGCTTCGCCGACTTGCACGCAGACGACGGGGTCCATGTTCAGACCTGCCAGCTGACGGGCTTCGATCACGGTCACGCACACTTGGAAGTCGGCCGCTTTCAGTGCCGATGGACTGATCTGCTCAAATTTACTGCGCCTAGGAAGGCACAAATGTGGTCACAGCCAGGTCCTTATTAAAAAAGGTTCATTGCCCGTGATACTACCACTCGGCATGGCATGGCTGGGCTAGCTATTTACTATAATATAGGAACAGTAGGTTATGACTAATAAAATTTCCTTTGGCCCTTCTGATTTGTCAAGCGGTAGTGTCACGGTCAATGTATGAAAATAATTATTTTAAAAGTATACTCCATGACTTACATTTTCTTCGACTTCGGAGCCTCCGGTACGTGTCCTAAATCAACCAGTACCTCGTCAGACGAGGCTGAGGCCTGACTGACGGGCCTGTCTGGTTCAGAAGAAGGCCCTGGCATGTCTAGAAGGCCTTGTTCTTCGTCCGACATCTCGCGACCCCTGGTGAACCTCGCGATGCGAATGAGGCCCTTAACCGTTTTCATGGTAGACCGTTTTGGGGCCCGTGTATGTACTACGGGTTCGTCCGATTTCATCGGCCTGTCAGCGCCCAGAGAGAGTCCACGCCTTACACAAAAATGACAAATAATTACCTTAGAATCAAAGCAACTGAAAAAAACTGTGTATTATACATATAAGATTAAACATTACAGTGAATGTGAAGCTGAAAGTACTACAATGTACGTAAATGAAATATAAAATATTGTTAATAAAACATTTTATCTTGATAAATATCAAGTTAAAACGGACTGTTGATTGATGATGATGAAGTAGAGAAGCAATTTTAAAACCATAATTCATTGTAACCATTCCATGAAAGCCTTTGGACGCGCAACGCATAACAAAATACATTTATATTGGTGCAAACGACAAACGAAATCACGAGTGTCAAGAATATTTTTCTGTTTAAAATAACGAAGGTAATACCGGTATTGTTATTCAGATCTCATAAATAAACCTTATTACGTATTGTTTAATATAAATCAAAACGCGATGTATTACGAGTTTGAAATAAAATTGGATCCAATACTTTGCTCATGGAATTATATTACGTGTCGTATGGAATAGAGAACGTCATTTGTTATATTTAATGCAAATGTTATTTTAAAAGAGATATTCAGTTTTATTTATTTAAGAGAATAGTTAAACTAAAACTGAAAAGATAATAAATAAAAGTAAGACAAACACCTCCAAACAAGCTACGAACTCTTTCGTTTCTCATAGCGACAGTCTCACATAATATACAAAGCAAGTTGAAGACTCAAGAACAAAGTTTAACTGTGTAGTCAAAACGGTGGCTAGCATTTCCCACTCCCATTTGAAATTCCTTTCTTCACACCTCTGCCCCCCTAGACAAGTGGCAAACGCTCCCAGTCTATTCGTTTTCCCCACAAACGAACGTCGTCTCTACAACAGCGCTAACTTCTTTGATTTCGTTGGCGCACGTCATTTTTTACAATTGTCAAACAGTACAAATCGTTCCAACTGACATAGCAAGTTAGTAAATGAAATGAGTTTGACATTTGCTTGTGAATAGAAATTACAAATTGGCAGCCAAGTGGCAGTTTGACAAACGTTTTCGGGCCGCGAGCGTATGAATTTTAGCGCATGCTAGGACCATGCAGAAAACTTAAGAGAGAGAAACGCTAAAACCGCGACGATACTTTATTTGCAAATTTTGTAGTAATGTTTGCATGAATCTTGATATTAAGTAATAAATAATATAATTTCGATTAAAACAATGTCATGTGTTCGTATTTTGACCTTCTAGTTTTTGATAAATATTAAAAATAAACAAACAAAGTAATTTAATTCTTTATTATGATAAAAACTGTGTACATTATCTTTAAAAATCTAGGCTACAAACATTTTTTATCTGCAACTATCTACCTAATGCCTTAATTATTATGTATTTATATTTACTCTAAGTATTTAAGTAAGTATATAATATTCTTTAAGTTCTAAACTTGTAAAACATAATTTATTTCATTGAAGTTTCGTTTTCTTATGGCTTTTGCTGGCGTCAAATCCCTAATATAATACAATGTATAATAACCTCTATGGTCAAATAACACCATCCTTTTATTACAACGCCATCTTTTGGCTCTTGAAAATAATAAATTCTAATAATATGATGTCTAACCTTTGATTATATATTTGTCTCGATAGAGTAATGCCAACAAACGACGCGTTATAATTGTCCTCAAATTGCGGAATATGTGTGAGTACGGCTCGTTCATTATTGTATTAGGTATTATGTCAATGTCAATATACCCAATTAAATAAAGTAAAATAGAAATTTGTAATAGAAAATAAATAAACTTCAATTGAACTAATTTAACATAATTTAACAGCGCAAACCGGCATAAATAATTATTTTTCGTGAGCGTTATCCATAAGTCATTCAAATAACACTGATGTAAACAAGAAGTGAGTCTACCAAATATAGTATACTTTATTTGACCCGTTTTAGTACGGCCAATTTTGCATCTAGACAAGTATATAATCAAAGTATCTAACAATAAAACCGTTAGACAAGACCACTGACTTTTACCTTTAAACGAATAGACTATGCGTTCATTATGTTTTTGTACACTTGGCTACCAATTGACAACCTATTGCGCCACGGGGCGAGGATTTGGCATATATTTGGAGCGTTCGCCAGTTCGCCACAGAACACATTACACAAAGTATCTCTGTGCCATGGAATAATAAACATTTTGTTCATAATTTATTTCCCGTAGTGTCATTTGCACCATTGACCAGCACCATTGATGGTGCAAATGATACTATGATGTACCGTTTGCACCATTGCACCATTGCTACCATTATTGATGGGGCAAACATATCCAATGGTGCAATTGGCACTTATATTTATCTATATATATAAAAGAAAGTCGTGTTAGTTACACCACTTATAACTCAAGAACGGCAGAACAGATTTGGCTGAAAATTGGTAGGGAGGTAGCTTAGAGCCAGGAGACGGACATAGGATACTTTTTATCCCGAAATTCCCACGGGAACAATGCAATGGGTATCAATACCATTTTCACACAAAGTATAAAAATTTAAACAGAGTATGGAGGTGCCGCTATTACAAGAAAACAAAATGTAAGGGGACGATTACTATATCACAGGTATGTGTAACTGTCTTTTTGCCCGCAGTGCCACTAGCATCAAATTCTTATTTATTTTTCCATTTATTTAGCTGTATATTGTGTATAAGTATATATAGTATAAATATTTTTAAAGTTCGTATCTTATGTTTTGTTTCTTTTTTAGGATGAATCAAAGGTGTTTAAAAAAATTAAGCATTCTGATAACTGCAAGCCAGATGATAATAAAAACACGGTTTGTGAAATAATAGGGTCCTTCATAGAAAAGGCTACTACTTCAGAAGAAACAGTTCCAGCCGTTTATAAAAAGACTGTAGCCTCAATCAAAAATAAAGGACTTGACATTGTTCAAAAAATACCATCTTATGAAAAATTCAAATCTGTGGCATACAGAAGAATAAGAAAAATTAATTCTGTTAAAAAATGGCACATAAAGATGTTACAGAACTTGAAATTCCTCTTGACCATAAGGATTTTTGTTTAGCTGATTATAGTCATGAAGACGAAAGAATTTTAGTCTTTGCATCGGAAGAAGCAAGAGAACTGCTGAAAATTGGTAAAATCTTTTTTTGCGACGGCACTTTCAAGAAATGTCCGAAGCCATTTACTCAGCTCTACGTATTTTTCTGTGACTTAGGAAGCACTGATGACAAAAACTTTGTTGTCCCTGTTGTATATGTGCTTTTGACCAATAAAAAAAAAGAAACATATATTCTCATGATGAATCTCATCAAATCTTAAATCCCAGAATGGGGTCCTTCGAAAATTATATCTGATTTTGAACAATCTTTCATTAGTGCAGTCAAAGTAGTGTTTCCTATGGTTGAAAATCACGGTTGTTTTTACCATTTTCAAAACCAATTGCGGAGAAAAGCTAAAAGTCTCAATTTAAAAAAGACTAACGCTACAAAAATTGTTTCTCTTTGCACCATCTTACCTCTTCTGCCAGAATCAAAAATTGAAGATGGATTCAGATACATCATAGCAGAGAGTGATGCTAACGGAAGTAATAAAAATTTGCAGCAATTTATTAATTATGTGGCTAGATTTTGGATGCCGAAAAAAAAACTCTGGTGTTGTTTTGGTGAGAGGCATAGAACAAATAATGTATGCGAAGGATGGAATGGACATATTAATAACTGCTTTAAAAGAAGACCCGCGACAGTGAGTCACTGCTTAAAAGTGCTTAAGGAGGACGCTGCATTTCATGCAGTGAATGCTCTTACACAAGACCCGTACAAAAAGCGATCAAAGGAGGTTAGGGATCGGAATAATTATATACAGTACGTACAGATGCAATTAATTAATAGTGAAATAGATATTCCACTATTCTTGGAAAAATTAAGATAAAATAATTAAGCATTATTTGTCATTGATTAGCTGTCATTGATTCTTTGTTATTAATAATAAAAATATTTTATATTAATAATAAGCGATTCATTCTTCCATTATCATTAGTAAAGTTTTAGGGGATACAGTATTTGTTCATGGGGAGAAAAAATCTGTAAAAAAAAAAAAAAACTCTTCCCTGAGGGTCTCGGGGCGGGGCGGATGGCCATTAAACAGAGCGATAGCTCGAGGAAAGCCTTGAGGCAAAATAAATATATTTTTAATAGTGTCATTTGCACCATTTGCCCCATCGATGGTGTAAACGGTACATGACAGTGTCGTTTGCCCAATTAATGGTGCTGGCCAATGGTGCAAATGACACTACGGGATTTATTTAACTTTAAAATTTATTTTTATTCTGTCAAATAATTATTCAAGTATTTATTAGCATTATAATCTATTAAAAAACTAAATTTTTTGTACATTTTATAAACTTTGTGCAATTCAAATTATGAACTTTGGTTTTACTAGTTTAATATTATCTGTGGTTTTACTATGAACTAAAATTTAATCTTTAATATTAATATCAATAGTAAAAAAAAAGGTAGCACTCCGGGAGTGCCGGCAGAAGTGAAAACTTCTTTTTAAAATTTAATCTTACGCTTTTTCGATCAGCATCACGTGACCCTGAAGCGAGTTTGAAAGTTTTTACCCATACAAAAAAAGTGCTCAGCGCCGCTAAAGAAGTTTTCACTTCAAAAAAAACGGAAAATAAATGTTGATAATTCATTTTTATGAAATTAAATTATTTTTTAGCATATTAATTAAAATTAATATTGACACAAACGTGAACAATTTGAATCAAACAAATCATTCATTCACCATTTTGAATGAAAAATGTACTACTGTGGCATTTCCTTGAAGTTTCCTTGCGACGAAATCCGACGAATAGATAAATGACCACTTGTCTTCCAACTTCACGTTTCGTAACGCGGCAAAATTACAAATCGTAAGCATATATCAATTTCATTCATAAAAAGGAACTTTCTGTTCTATACGTCTAACGTAATTGCCATTTGTCTAGGGGGGCTGAGGCCGAAACTTAGTCGTTCGTACCACATTCATTCTACTAGTTTATTATACGCAGTAGTTTGGTTCACTCTACATAATAAAATCCTAGGATTTTTGAACATTTATGAACTCTGAACCAATAGCGTCTCTGAAATCGACAGCTTTGAATCAATTTTTAATAAAAATCGATTTGTTTTTGTTTTTGAATTTTGGTCCATGTTTGTTGCTTTATTTAAGGCATTAAT
The DNA here is from genome assembly GCA_958496195.1 of Timandra comae. Lineage (NCBI taxonomy): Eukaryota > Metazoa > Arthropoda > Insecta > Lepidoptera > Geometridae > Timandra > Timandra comae. The sequence goes on along the minus strand of OY292353.1, from coordinate 7,719,862 downwards.
TTACGGAGGCATTATACAGGTGGAAAAGTATTGAAAATATAATGATTCTTTCGCCTCAGTCGGGATTTGAATTTAGGACAGTGCTGAACTGTAACCCACAAAAAATGTTGAACAAATATTTATTAACAAAATCCTAGTCATATCCCTCTCACCCACAAAATAAGCAAGTAAATGTACAATTATATTTATTTTGTATGCACGGTTAGTTTAACGCCTTCAAAAACCTCTTTAAACCTTTATACGGGGCTGGTATAAAACAACTATTAAAAACCAATTTATGTATTTTACTTAGAAAGTAAATATCATCGGCTCTATCGGGATCTATCGACGTGGTTTCTACAGAAATACACTGAAAACGGGTGCAAAGACAATATTGGTGGAACGTGACGTAGCAACAAGTTCTAATAAACCCTCCGACATCAGATTTACTCAGAGTAATCCCGTTCTATAGGAAAATTATTATTTCTTCATCCTCCTTATCTCGTTTATTACGATAATTATATTTATTTTGTACTAGCTTCTGCCCCGCGACTTCGTACGCGAAGAATACTTATTTTGGGCTAACGCTAAATATCGATGTAATAAAATAACTTTAATCAATATGTGGGTCTGGCAGTCGAGATTAAAATTAAACAATAAACACGCCTATATTATTCGTTATCACTACATATGTAGTATAAAACAAAGTCGCTTTCTCTGTCCCTATGTATGCTTAGATCTTTATCTGAATTAATTGGGACCGGGGTCCATTCGGATAATCGAAAATTCGGATTATCGCACATAGACTGCACACAGCTGGACTCGCGCACGAAGGGTTCCACCAAAAATGACAAAAAAACACGTTTGTTGTGTTGTGAAGCCCCGCTTAAATATTTATTTTATTTTATGTATTTTTTCCTATAGCGGCAATAGAATAGAATTACATCATCTGTGAAAATTTCAAGTGTAGCTTTAGCTATCACCGTTCTGGACCTTGAATATGCATCATTCTCTCATATCATACGTCCAATGTCCATGGTTCTTGAGATAGTCAGGTGACAGAGGGACGGTCGGACAGCGAAGTCTCAGTAATATGGTTCCGTTTTTACCCTTTGGGAACGAAACTCTAAAAACGATGTCACACATAGAATAAACTATAATAAGTTTAACAAACACAGTTCTACAATATCTATAGCTCACTTAAACATCTCGATCAGAGTAAGTTATTTTATTTTATTTAAGTATTTATATATAAGTTGCAATCCCAGCGGGCCATAACGAAAATACAAAATATAATAAATCACATCAATTAATAGAGGTACATTACATAGTAACTTAGGTCCGATTCGGATAATTGGCGATTCGGTTAATCGGCGTTCTACTATATTGGAAAGTGTTTTAGATTCTGCGAAAAACTAAACTGCCAAGTTAACACTGGGATAGTAATTTAGCGAATCTATGTATCTATAATAAGTGGGTGATTTAGTTATAAAAAAACCCTGCTCGACTTAACTAACTTAAAATCGTAAAGCTAAAATCGATAAATGGCACATGAATAATAATTTTCGTATAGTAATATTTTAGATCGAAAATATCTGAAGATATGATAAGCAGGAATCAAATTATGAGTAAACTATCTAATTAGGGCGAGCAAAGCGAAGCCTTTGTGCCACAATTTGGTGGTAGTACATTTTATGAAAAAACTACTTCACCTACAGATTTGATATTTGAAATAGTTATTTAAATTAATGTCTAGATTTATAATGCGGGGTGAAGAATATTGAAAAATATCTATTAATAAGTAAAAATACACGGTAATTTTTTATTTAGTTATAGTTTTGATACGCTGCCTCATTTTCCGTCAATTTATTTTAGTCCGCCATCTTGACATTCAGCTGTCAAATTACAAATTGAAACACATGTCAAAGGAGTATTGATATCAATTTCGACGCAAATCAACCCCAAAATAACTTTTTACCCCTTTTTAACCATGTTAACTGACGATTTAAAGAAAAATGAGTATCACATATTTAATTAATCTTTTTGAAGAACATTTATGCCAAGTTTGAACTTAATCAGACCACGGAATCACGTTGTCCCATACAAACTTTGCAACCCCTTTTCACCCCTTTAGAGGAGGAATTTTCAAAAATCCCTTCTTATCGGACGCCTACGTAATACAAATAACACACCCTCCAAGTTTCAGGTCTCTACGATCAGCGGTTTAGGCTGTGCGTTGATCCATCAGTCATTCAGGACAAAGCCTTTTATATAATGATATAGATTATACTCGTGGTTGTTTGCTCTATTAACTATCAACACAATGGACATGCCGGTTAATATACTGATTAATGATACTACGCTTGAGTATTTAATAGTGTGTTTTGCCAATCATTAGGAAACTTTGGCTTATACCACAATTATAAAAGCGGTAGTATAAACTTATTATTTATTTTACGTACCGTTTGATACATTGATATTTTCCAAAGTAAAATATGTTAAAGTAAATATATTTAATAAAAAATCAAGCTAACACAGTTACAGTAATAATACAGAAATATTTTCGATATTTTCTTTGACAAAAATACCTTAAAACATACTAAGTGGAAAAGAAGTAAGTAAATATGAAATGGCGTCATTACATTAATGTTAATAGATCTAAGTGTGTATTTTTCTTTGAAGTTTATTTTATCAAAAATATACATAAACAAAATATTAAGAAAGCGCTGTGATTTTGTAACAAATATAAAATAAATAAATTATGTATATGTATCTATAAACATCAAATGTTTTATATTCAGTCTTCTCATTTGTTGTTTCTAAGAAATTGTGAGCTTCGGGAATAATTTGTTATTTACTTCTTTGACGCCAATGATGAATCGAGATAAAATCTTGGACATTAAGTTACCTACTTATTTGATTTGAATGGGTAACCTTTGAAAGTAATATAATTCCGGCAAAAATATAATGTTTTTACTTGTTTCTCGATTTATATAAAGTACTCGTATACTGATTTTAAAGCTTTTTCAGAGGTCACCTTGACAAACAAACTTGAATTCAAATATTAAGCGATTCACTAGATAATTTATCAAGATATAATGTGTGTTAATGAGGGTATGATATGAGTTAAATTAACACTTACCGAAGTATCTTCTTGCCCGCTATTTTCAACTTGCGAGCGCGCGACTCGTCACTGGAGTCCATGTCGATGACGGTTTCCTTCTTCTGGAGAGATCGCTCCAAGCTCGCGATATTGCGTTCCACGTCGACCAAGATGTTTTCTTCATCCCCATCCGAAGCAGGAGCTGAACTAGCAATTGAGCCTTTTGGCGAAGGCGGCTTCGATTGCCCGGCAGAGTGGACGCCGGGGATGTCCGGCTTCTTCGGCGAAGGACCCATGTCTACCTTCACCTCCTCCCTACTAGGGCCGATATTGATGGAGACAGGCGCGCGGTAGCGGATATCCATCTCCACGAAAGCCTACGAAAATAGTATTAATTTTATTATTGGAAACTGAGAAGTGATTTATAATATAATGTCGGTACAACAAAGCCTCATATTCACCACATTTTGCCCAATTCGCACATGAGTTTAATTATTAACAGGGTCAATTGTAGCATTGCATTGTTTACAAAGAGGGCGGTTTGGGCCCGAGCAGTCTCACCTCGCGAAATAATTAAAAGCATTTCGTTCGAGATATTACTTCATTAGTGTTCCCTGATTCCAGTAAATAATTGAGAGGATCGAGTGTTTGTTGTACCGACATTTGTGCTACGTATTTTTGAAATCTGACTCAGTTGTAATCACTTAATTATTTAGAAGGTTGTTTTAGTAGAGTTATTATTTCAAGAAAGAGCTTTTTGGATCGTCTGCTATTAATCTATTGTATAACATCTGACAAATGATGATATGAGTAGTCAGTGTAGTCACCATGCTGGACCACCAAGTAAATTGCGGGTTCAATTCCTGTGCGAGATAAATATTTGTGTTATATTTATTGCATGAATTAGTGCCTTTCTGATACTCTAATACTAATGGGTGAGTTGCTATTTGAAGATGATAAAGAAAGTATTGCTTATGTTATGTTTTTCTGTTTCTTTTCTTGAAATCTGTAAATATAAAATCAATGAAATTAAATGTTTTATTTATTGTCAATTATAATCCCGGATTGCAGTAAGATCGTAGGGCACACTTAATTTATGTTTATAATCTTGTTTATTTAAAGCGAGTCGATTTAATACGTCACAGGCCCCTAAAATTATATAACGACCTTCAATCTGTGTAAAGTTCGCGATAATTACGGTATTTTATAGTAGGCTCTCTTGGGGCACGATAAACGGAGTACTCGTAGCTGCTTTATTTAAATTTTACAACTAATTATATTATGTACCTATGTATAAACAAATACCCAGGCAAGGGCGTAAGTTGTAAGAATTTTGTTTTTAGTAACATTGTCTTATAGATTAACTTTTTAGTACGCATATGGTCTAAGAAACTAAGTATATAAGTACAATTTATACTCGTAAGTTGGGCGTTTCTTAGCGGTTTCCCTTTATTATCCGAGATATTTTATAGACTTTCTTCTAAATCATTTTATACCATCGTTTACCGTTATTGTTGCATTTTGTATTTAGTGTTAATGACTGAATTAAAACAATGATTTGTTATAAAAATGCTTCAGTCTCAAAACATTGGGATAATTTTTTCGAGTGTTAAAATATCATAACACCTCAAATCTCGTTCTTAATCTCTTAAGCGTATGTATTGTGCGGTTTCACCCGGTGACACGATTCCCTATATAATTCCCGACTTAATTTCCTTAATTCTGCATTGCATTTATCCTCTGGGACACGAAAGGAAAGCAATGAATTAAATTCCTACGTCCCTTTAAACATCACGGGATTAGACTGAGAAAACTTACAATCTTGCTGAATTATCCAACTCCATAAAGGTATGTTTCGTTAGATTAAATAATGTAACTTGTAATAAAACTTAAGTTATATTACACGTCAAAATTATTTAACACGTTAAATAACTATGTTATATAATCATCAATCAATAAATCCTTACTATCCTTACTAATATTTATAAATACGAAAGTAACTCTGTCTGTCTGTCTGTTACCTTTTCACGGCTACCACGAACCGATTGACTTGAAATTTGGTACAAGGGTAGCTTATGGTTCGGGGAAGAACATAGGCATGTTTCATCCCGAAATTCCTACGGGAACGGGAACTACGCGGGTGAAACCGCGGGGCACAGCTAGTCATTAATAAATATAAAAATAAATGCCACTTTTCATTGTAATTTTATAACTCCACAACGAACCAATTTGGCCAATTCTTTTTTGGTGTGTTTGTTAAGGTCAGGAGAAAGCCAATGTTTTGAGGTTTTTATGTAAAAAAACCTGGAAACTTAGCGGGAAAATAAGACCCGTGCGAAGCCGGGGTGGGTCGCTGGTATTTTAGAAACGTTAATATTAATGTATTCATAATATCGTTTTAGTCAGTAAGCTGTAACTAATACGATATTAATTGTAAATTTATATTAATTTGAGCACTTATTAATGTCGGTACCTACACGAACCTGCTTATAATAATTAGAATCATTTATAATATCATGTAATAAAATATGTATTTAATTTTAAATGATCAATTAATTTCGTTCGTATAACATAATTTGTATCGTGTTTCGCTATTTGATAACATATTTAGTTCGGCGTATTTTCATTTTATGAAATTGTTTTCCAATTATGAATGATCTCTTGTGATATTATTTATGCTGTAATTTAATAAATTTATAATTTTGAAATGTTATTGTTTTTTTTAATTCCTGTTCATATCAATCCTGATTAAATTGAATTACTTATACTTACTTTTCTTTTATTGTAATGCGACCTGCTCTATAGTTCCATTATATTAAAATTGTAGGAGATGGTTGAACGACATTGCAAAAATTGCCGGAAACCTTTACCGCACAAAACCGTTCCAACTAGGAGCAATTAGTGAAAGCATATGTTCAATATTTGACATAGGCTGATGATGATGATAACAAATGTCTAGTCCGCTCCGACAAATGAAGGGCGTTCTAATGATATGAATGTGGAGTTGATTGTCATTATCTCCTATCGATAAGTGACCTTGGATTAAAAATAAATTGGTCTGCCTTGAAGCGCGGCGGACACCAATAACAGAATGATCTAAGTGATAAAAATAATGATGTGTTTTCGTATGGACATAAAAGGAAAGCTAGGAAGTAAACGTTAGTTATCTTTCCTAAATTGTATAGATTTCAAATAAGTAAAATAGTTTCGAATAACGCGGACGAAATAACGAGCAGTTTAGTGCAAATATTCAACCATTTCTTTTGTGATTCTTCTTGCATTCTTACTCGTGAAGATCACTTTGGAGGTTGTTTTGCTGTTCTGTGCTTTATTACTGTTAAATGTTGCAATAAAGTCTACTTATTGCATGATAAACGTACTAAACATTTTGGTATAGTACTCGAAAAATACCAGTGTGTTTATGTAATTCTTACCAATATTAAACCTCAATATTGTACGTACCTAAGTATTTTATGTAGGTATCTTTGTTTATTTTACACACAAATACTACTGTGAATTAAAAATTTATACAGATATCCTTATAAAACTAGCTTACATAGAAAGCATTATAGGATCTACAAATTAAACAATAACACGAAATATTCACAATACGAGTATAGCCCCGAATCTTCAAAAACTTCACGTTTATAGTATTAAGCTGGATTAATCCGCTAAAAGGGTTTTAAAAGGGGATTAAAGTTTGAAATTATCAGTGGCAAACTACTAAGTTGTAATATAACTAAAACATTATCTCATAATAATTACAAATATTGAACTATAAATAATTTTCATACATTTCTGGAAACTATTATTTTAATAAACGTCATTACTCATTCTATTAATTAAAGCTTTGTATGAATGCACAGTGCGTATGCGATTACAATATTAAAGAAAATGTTAAGTTAACAAGGATTTATTAAATCTTTCCACGCTTTCGGTTAAAGGGTGCCTGACAATGGCCTGTTTCACTTTATGCTTACAAAATATAGATCAACATGATTAAAGCGATATTTTGTAAAAAAAACAATCGATTAACCTCTCTCTTGAATACCTTTTTAATGAGAAAACACCTATTTTATTCTCATAAAAACGCATCGTGTGATCATTACTTGGTTAGGGGTCAGTTACTATAATGAGATGATGTAGTGAATGATTATGATTATTGCCAATGAGGTCGTCTTCAGCTTGTAGTAGATAACTGACGTAGAGACAGAGAGGTAACAACAATATTCAGAACCAGGAATGAATAATCAAATCATTGTTATGCTAATAAAATTAATGAACTTTCAATCCACGATGACTTGCTAATTAATCAGTTGGAACAATAGAGGTTGAAATTGAGACAGTTCTGCGAGAATTGATGATGTTTAGCGAAACATTATTATTATAATTGAGGTCGTGGGTTCGATATAGTGAGGCAAATATTTGTAGGATCCTGGTGTTAATATCGGGGATATGTTTATGAATGAGTGAGCTTGAGCGTTGTTCCCGATATCTTGGATAGCGATTATGAATATGGTTGAGTCGCTTGGAGAACTGACAGAGTAAAGATGATAGATTTATCTATTTATACAAAATGAAATGGCGTTCACTTGAGCTGTTGGGTAATATCTATGTTTTAATGTTCACGAAATTCCGAGCATGGTTCTTACGGATAAAACGTAAAGAAATTGGTCTAAAAGTTGCTTTTTAAAAAAATGAACCCGTATTTATTTTGCTCAAAATTTTTAAGATATTTTTATAATTTTGAAGCAAAAATGTTGTATAATGCGTCACTTTCCTTAACAGTGATTGACGCGCAACATTTTTAGCACTTTATTATTGAAAACATTTTATGTTTCAAGACGGAAATGTTTTATGTTCTTACTTATATTTCTATTAGCTTAGTTACAAAACGAGTTCCTTTTTATTAGTGCTAGGTGGTACTTGGATTTTTATATCCTTTTATTAACCATCGTGACGCATGAATACATACATACTTTTTAGAGAAAGATAGAGCGTGCGAAATACAAAAGCAACTTGACAAAATATAAATCATGGCTACCAGAAAAACACGTCAATTGGCTTTGTTCAACAGGTAACATTGCAACGTAAATCTTTTTAGCATATTCTCCATATTCATGCCATAAATCTTTATTAAATGTAACATTTTGTGCAAACGAACGTGATTCACACGCAACGACAACAATATGGAACATGTCCCTGATTAACAATAGACATGTCCAACAAAGTTTCCTAACAAGATATATTCCAAATATAAGTATACCAACGTCAAAATTACTGATATCTATTCCAAAATATGACAAACCTCATTACGCACGAACAAGAAACGTTACCACGTAAATAATAAAACAAATGTCGCAAGTCTCTGAAGCAATCATGTTTCACCTTATATCTATACAATACTGGCACACACCGTCCAAGATATATTACCATTTCAAATTATTGTGAAAGATACTCGTAAAACAGAAAATGGGACATCTGAATTATTTATGGCAGATGTTAAAACTATATCTGCATTTCATTTCTTAAGATAACCTTAATTTCAATACGAAAGAACCTTCTGCTCATGATCTATTTAATATTAATACTATAATTGAGTAAAGCATTAAGTTGAAAAAATTCTGATCTCTATGTTATAAAATACATAGTGCTCACGGCACACAGTTGAGTTTATTGAAGAAACTTCAATAATATACCAAAATTATCATATAATTGACCTTGGTCAGATTTCCATCATTAGTGCGAATTGTGAGGGCGGCCTCTGGTACAATTAACTTAACAATTATGCACAAAATGAATCAATAGCTCAGCTTCACTTCCTCATTTTCAATATAAAATGTACAATGAAATGTGAAGTAGACTTTGTTTAATGAAACGAACCACGAGTAATTAAGAACTGTTCTTATTAAATAAAAAGTTGTACTGAAATCTTAATATCCAATATCTACTATAACAATAGAATATTGTGTCCTAGATTTATAACTTTGGGTTTCTATCATAGGAACATTTCCCCTTCCTCGTCATCAAAGTGTTTAATTAGTTTATTGATTAACCCAGAATTATTTACCTATCCTACATTTCATAAGCGAAAATGACACGAGTCGATCGACCGTAGTTTACCTCATATGTGCATTAAAGCACGCTCTGGGGCACATTTTATGGATGTTAAAGGAAATTTAACCGTATACACAGCTAATAAAAGCCTTATTTGCATTTAACTTTTACATATTTTAATTCAGTTGGTGCTCGCATTCGACATGGAACAGGCAACGGTGCTTGACAAATGTCAACTTTATACAGAGTATAGACAGATTAATTTCCTTTGAAGACAGACTGACGCGGTTCGTTTACTGTAGTTGGTATTTTAGTGCAAGTTGTGAATACAGCGATACAAGTATCTGCCTCTAACGGCATCATCTACAGAACTAAACAAACTTGTAGGGACTTAATAACTCAGCAAACTTGTACTGAAAGCAAACATAATGTTAAACAACGTTTATATACGAGATGGATGGGATGTAGCCGACACACTGATATACTGACGTGTTCTCGGAAAGAAAATTAATTAATTTATAATTATTATTCTATAAAATTATATTTAAATTATAAACGAGGAATTCTAGAATATGTTCATGTAAAAGTTATACGTACCTCGGAAAAGTTCTAACAAGAAGGATGTTACTCTGTTGAGTTTTGGGTTTTAAGTTTATCTACATGGCTGGTTTCTGAAAACACGATTTGTTTAGAAGAAAATTTGCCTTTAAGTAAAATTTACTAAGGTACCTACCTACTGTAATTAAAACTATAGAATCAGGTTACTTATTTTATTAATAAGTGTGTACTTAGTGTATACCATAAAAGGCTTTTTGAAAGAGTTCAAGATCGTAAAACAATATAAAAAAGTAAGTAAATTTTAATTTAGGTAAGTACATAATTGAAGAACCAAAAATATTACTCTATCTTTTATATTCTGTAATAACCAGAACCACATATTGATATAACATATAAAACGGTAACCTAAATCCTTTCAACAATGTAATTTCCATTAAACAACGTTACACAGAAATAATAAAAATAAATATTAATTTATCCGAAAAATAACAGGAAAAATTTTCAGTGAAAATATAAAAATCGTGTATGGAAAAACTGTTTATCAACTGCGGATATATTGCAAGAAATCCTTTTTGTCAATAACAGAATGTTCATGTTTTCGTGGAACAATTTCCGAACATTTATTTGTTTTTGTATTCCTTATACTGTTGAGAATATTCACTATGTATTCCGTTTTTATCTACTCAATATAAGTTTTATAGGATATCTGAGTTCAAAAGAGTACAGACGCGGCGTATTCTGTTCATAATTTTTGTTTAATTTAATTAATTTCAAGTCCCATTTCTTTCCCAACTGCCGAAGGTTTTAGTTCGATACCCGCGCGAGTCTTGTGTGATCTACAAATGTATCTTGCTATGTTTGTAAATACACAAATCCTTATTATAAATGCGAAAGTAAAGTCTGTCTGTTACCTTTTCACGGCTTTTACTGAACCGATTGACTTAAAATTTGGTACAGCTTTTGGTCCGGGAAGGACATAGGCTGTGTTTTATCCCGAAATTCCCACGGGATCGGGAACTATGAGGGTAAAACCGCGGGGCACAACTATGAAGTACATAAGTAACTATATTTCACTTTAAAACCGTGGGTTAATTTCATGGCAATATCGAAACTAATAGGTCCGAGAAAGACCGCAGGGATCCATATACATAGACCGAGACTAAATAGCCCTCGTAGTTTACAGACTATCTTGTAACTTTATCAAAATTTAACAGAACATGAACTAGCTAAAACAATTAACAAGTTTGCTGTGAACTTTGCTTTTAGAACACACATCATGAAAACAATTCATTAATAAAATCTATACTAAATATTATAAAGAGTTTATTCACGTTTCTCAATGCGCTGATCTCGTGAAGAACTTTATTACTTAAAGTAGTATAACTCGTGGTTTTAATTCGAAATTCCGTGGGAATTTTAGAACAAAAGGTATCAAATTTTATTATTCTTGGTTACAAGGAACATCTGTATCCAATTTCAGCTACGTACCTTTAAGTTTCGGAGCTTATAAAATACAAACAAAAAATATAATCTTTCCTTTTAATACAAGTATAGAAATTACAGATTGAGGAAGGAAAATGTGGTTAAATCACGGGGTATACCTAGATTTATATAGAAGCCCGGTTTCCATATTTTATGCTCGTAAAAAAGAAAAGGGAAAAATGGTTTTTAAAATGTTACACTTTTTATCTTGAAGTATCCCCGGTGAGTCCGGGCTTAGATAAAATCTATACTACTTTTATACAGAGACCGATTTTATTTGTTTGGACGAGATAATCTCAGAAACTACTAATCCTATTTGAAAAATCTTTTGTATTTTTATTATCTTGTTTATTGAAGGATGCTATTATTATTGAGGTGGGTGAAGCGACTAGATTATTACTATACAGGGTGTCTCGTAAGTAGTGGACCAACGGGATGTGGGTAATAGGGGAAACTATTATCTACGAAAAGCACAAAATATTGTCCTCAGTCTTAGTTTTGAATTTATAACTTTTTTTTTAATAAATATGTGAAAAATTATCGTACTTTGTACACATTTTTTTAATCTTATTACCTAAGAATACATAGATATTTCTAATTAAAATAATATTTAAGTGTAATTATAATTAATTCTTCGGGCTCGTTCATTTTTTATCAATTCAGCAACATGATTTCATTTTTATCTTAACTCTCTAGTCGTCAGAAATATTTGTGTCATAAACTGCTTCTTTGAAGTAACCCATAAAAAATAGTTAGAAGGGTAGTCGGGAGATCGTGCTGGCCATGAAATAGTACCTCCGCGTCCAATCCATCGATTTGGAAACGTCTCATTAAAAAATTCAGTCACTTGTCGTGAGTCGTGCTGCAACTGCATTCTCTCGCGTACTTTTTAACTTTATACGAAGATGTTGGTTGTGCGTAAGGCCTTAAACTGCGTAAAGAGTACACCCGCACGATTTTATACAAAACTGTTCCGTTGCGATTGTTCACTTAACGAAGTTTCAGACCTAAGAGCTAGAAGAAAGCATTTTGAGCACTTAATGTAGAAATAAAATGAGTAATAAAAGAATTTCCATAATCAGCAATATGTTATTGTTTTCTCCCAAAATTTTCTTTTGTTTTGAAACCACAGTGTTCTATGTTTTTGTAATTGTTATGATGTTTTTAAAATAAAGTTTCACCAGACTAATTTTTATACCAGCTCTGCTCAAATTCCACTTAGAGTATTTTGAAATGTAACAACCTTACTTGTTTTGGAGATTAATTTTAATGTTAATGATATTTACACTTAATATGATTTTTATTAGAAAAACCTAAGTATGTATTTTTTACGACCTTGAATAAAAAAACATCAAAACGAGTAATAGATTCCGTAGGATTAAAAAAAATATACATGGTACAATAATTTTTCACCTATTCATTAAAAAAAGTTATAAATTCAAAACTATGAGACCTAGGACAGTCAATTTTATGTGCTTAAAGTAAAAAGTATGGAAATTAGTATGTATGGTTGTTCTTATGTAGGCTTTTTAAATAGTAATCCCTTTAAAGTATCAATTCCTATTATAATGTAAGTATCATTATACATACAACATTACAAAAATACCATAAATTCAGACAAATATAACAATGTTTCTGAAAAGTAACCCTCTTCACGGATCGAACCTATTACCATATTTTAGCAGCTTCGAAGAAGGGACAAAGGCATTTTTGCGTGGAATAATTTAACAATTCCCTTGTTGGAGCCAGTTTTGACGAAAACGAAACGTTAACTAGTTTTAATAGAGTTGGACATTTCATCTTTCCGCTCTGGAATGGATTATGGACATATTGCTTAATTATCTTCGTCATTTTTCTAAATATTGAGCTTCTTATGACGCTTGATGTCCATGCGCATTTCAGATATAGGTATATATCTCAAAAGCCAAATTGGTCACTGGTCTACAGTCATCATATTTTGTGAAGAAGATTTTAAAAGTATATGTCAGTCTAGGGTTACACCCGACAAAGTTGCACACAAAAGCAATTAAACATAAGCATTGTAAAGTAACAAATACAATATACTTAATGTAAATTACATATGTACTAACATATAATACTGATCCAAGAACATTCATTACCCTAATAACAATTACTCACGCACGGTACTTCTAAAGCTACTGTAAACTCCATGAATAGCGTGTTATAAAACTTTAAAATGTACCTCCCATTAAGAGCTTTCAACCTCAAGAAATTTCCGGGAAAGAAAAGAAAAGGAAAATGCTAAACCCTTTAACTAAAATATTTGTAAGCGGCTATTATAGTACACTTAACTTTATATTCTTTTAATGTTTTTTTAGTTATTTGAAAGACTAACTGTGGGATACCGTATCGTAAATAATATTGACTCGATTTGATTTTAAACCAGATTGTATGAATGTATTGATTAGACTAGTACAAGGTGCATAGCCAGCTCAAAAGTATTGATGGCTATGATCATGGTATGTCTAGTTCCGTTTTTCCCCTTTTTGTATACACAAATACCTTCGTACTTTTCGTTATAGGTTGAATTAGTTAAAGTTAAAATACTGACTGTTTTATTACGCAGATATTATAATTTTACTAAAGCGTGTTTTATTGCATGACTATAATACTTATATCTAGACTAGCAGCGCCCCGTGGTTTCACCCGCATAAATATAATATAGCCTATGACACTCCGGGATAATGTGGCTTTCCAATAGTGAAATAATTTTTGAAATCGGACTTGTAGTTTCGGAGTTTCAAACAATCAAATCTTTCCTCTTTATAATATTAGTTTAGAAATGAAGGCACTACTACTACTCGTAATTAAACACCGTACACAAATCCGATTACAGTATTCAAAGACTTTCCATTTGTAAACAAATAAGTAAGTATTTTGAATGTAATTGATAACACTCAATTAGTGAAACACGATCATTATCAAACGGTTAATTGATTAATCCGGATATTTGGAACCGGCCCGATTGGATGTCGCGAATAATGAATTAGCAAATCGATACCCACTGAAACATTAACACGTACTTACCTATATACGAATGTACCCATCTATTGTGAACGCATCGGTATTTTGATGAATCATGTATGGTATTGAACCTATTATCATACTTGTTCCAAAATTTATATTGATGTGTGAATGAATGTTTGTCAATCTTTCATATAAAACCTAAAGCGATCTATTAAATTTGGTTCAAAGTTCTCATAACCACGGATAACTCAAGATACTTTATATTTCCATTTCCATGCATTGAAGTATGTAATTTGTACCTATATTAATAATGGACGACGGTTTTTTATTTGTAGAATTGAGTCTTCGTTTTTTATTTAAGGTTAGCAGCAAATATAGTGTCTCCACCGTCGTCAAAATACACAAGAAATGCCATTTATTTGAGTACGCTCTCACAAACCATCAGTTTTCTAATTTTTATTTTATATTTCCACAAAATGGTGCAGGTAAGACTCAAAGCTTTAAAGCTTTGGACCGCTATTGGAGGAAAACAAAGCTTTTCATTTTATATCATTCCACTTGAAAAGTGAGGTGAAATGTGGTTGTACCTATGTATATTACATAAATGTAATAAAAAAGATCTTTAAAAATTAAGTTTACTTCAAATTACTTATATTTAGGTACCTACTCATACATATACCTACAAAAAAATTGTATGGACATCATTAATAGCTTTTAAATGAGTAATCTAAAAGTTAACGGTAAAATATATACTTAATAAGTATTAACGTCGTGACCGCAAAACGATTGAATAAGGTATGTTAGTATGTATTTATGAAATAGAAGAAGTTTTCCTTTAAGAACTTGTTGATATGTTGTCAACGGCACTGGCTGGCTGCATTTGCTTTGAAATGCTCATTCAAAGAGCATAAAAGACCGCACTAAAGTTGGACTCTTAAGGAAAGAAAAAGGCGTCTTTTATATGTAATGTAAGGTAAGGTTGAAAAGGGCAAGACTTTACGCCTAATGTAAGTAACTAAACAATCCATTCAGTTATCAAAAATATAAATGAATTCATAGTTATTCTGCAATAAATTATACTCGTACTTAGTATTAATCTGTTCAAAGTACAGATACTTACACTTATATTATAAAGTGTAAAGTTTGAACAGAGATTTCACTGCAAAGGATTTCTCCCTGATGAGGATGATATTAGCATAGTGAAGTGGAAAATTACCCAAGTACATATTTACAAGTCCGAATTTCCATCTAAGCACTCAACTCACTTAGATCCATTAACTAATAATAAAATGTTCGGAAACACAAAGCTCCCAAACTGTTTGCAGATATTATGTGCGTTAGATCTTACAGTGTAAACATCGTTAAGAAGGGATTTCATGCAAATCCGCTATTGGATATGATCCCTTAATTTACCTTAAATCTTCATATTCAAAGACTTTCAAGAATACATATTTAAATGAATGATAATATGTTTTAGTATAATCTCTGTCTGTTACAGACCATAGCGATCCACGATTTGCCAGAGGGCTTTGGAACATTATGGGTGTAAATAGAGGCTGACAGTGTTTGAAATACGACGCTTGAAAAGGAAAATCAGATACGGGACGAAAGGTAGCCAAGTCAAGTGGGATTGGGCGGGGCATGTTGACCGTATCCGTTTCGGACAAGGGAGGCACCACTGATTGCCAGAAAATGGACACTGTTGTCATCCCAAAAAAGTAGAAAAGTAAAAGGCAGACGGGATGCGTATCAAAATTACCGGTAATTGATGAGAACAGAAAAAGATAAAACGAGTAATAGCAAGGAATTTGGGGAGACTTCAATCCATCCAAGGGTTACCATCCCAGTGTGTTACAATTAATAGATTTTTGTAAGTATGTAATTTTCCTACTCTCAAAATGGATATGGCTAAACTACAAGGACTTTTAGTGTCGACTCTGGGACTCTTAAATCTATCTAAAGCTAACACTGATGTAAGACCGAGCAAATTTAATAAATAAATTCGGGTAAACGTTAATAAACTCCGGAGGATCTTTATGTAAGTATATTGCGTTTCGAACATTCAGATTAACGACGTAAAAGGCTCTCCTATGATACCGTACTAGTATCTATATCGGTGTTCTAGTCGTAAAAATGTCTCTAAAAAAACTTTGGTGGTCTTAACAGCCTTATACTTACATGTTTTAAGGTTTGTTACCTGTGTGTTTATCTAGGGTATTTAGATACTAAGCGCATTTTACACAACTAAACCGAAATAAAATTTTGTAGTTCATATAACTATTTACTTATCCTTAACGGGAATCGAACTCCCAGAACTTTGTTGGGCATTTCAGCATTGGGAACACTCTGAGACTTGGGTCGTCAAGATATACAAGGACCAAAGTTAGGTACGTACAATATGTCGATTTTCACATAACGTAAGCCAGTCCATGAAACAACAAAATCCAATAAAGAAACACTAAGTACAGTGCTAAAGAGAATAAACAGTTCGTACGTGATAAAATAGGTCAGTAAATGGATATACATCAAATTAATATTCGGTTGATTCGCTGCATACATCGGATCACGTGTGCAGGCATTAATAATGACCACCTGATACCTAGCGCCGCTGGAAAACTCGCGTATATCCACACAAAAGAGTGAACCACACGTGAATCGTAAACAGGCCGGTGTACAATTTCATATCGGTATATTTCACTACTAATTGCAAATAACAAAGGGAAAATGTTATATGGATCTGTCCATATTAAATATCGCAATGAAAACATGGCGGCTCTTTTGGTATTTCTGTTTTATGTCAACATTTTTTTCGTTTGACCTCAAAAAACATTTGATATATATTTACTGAAACAAGTTTGTTTAATAACGTAAGTTGGCAAGAAAAGTTTCTTATATTTTATTTTGCAAATTAACTTCTGGCAAAAGGAATGCGTAAAATACAGATGAGATAAATATTGCTTCAGACGCAGATTTGAAATGCAAAATTATATTTTATTTTCTAAATTGGATACCGTTTCTTTGTAAGAAGAAAACCTGTAGCGTCTGTAGCTAATTTGAATAATAATCCTCAACCTGTTACTTCTCAATCGAAACGTTGAAAACTGGTAAGAAAAGTTGGCATTCTGCCAGTTCGAATGAACATGATAATAAACTACTTAGGTCTACACGCAACAAGTGCCTTGCGCTGCGAAGATTACATCAACCCTCGATGGTTTGTTTGTGAACAAACGAGGGTATGCCTACTATGTTACGGGAAAATAGGAAGCTCCGTCATTATATATTAAGTGTATTAAACTTTATCATCATATCAAAGTAAAAACAAGTAATATGTAAATAAAACATAGAAATTTAAAACACATTTGTGTGTAACATTAAAACTACAGGGGATAATTAGATTACTAGGATTATACGTTGTAATTACCCAACTTTGCCGACGCACATTATACTCGTACTATAATGGTTCTCTACAGTCCCCGTTGAGTACCTACGGCAAGCAAATAGAGCAAAATGTATTTCAAAAAGTTACAAAAAATATCAAAAAACCATTACTGAAAATATTATTGAAAAACCCACCGACTGTGAGCTTATACAGCGGCAACCGAATTTACCAACAGTAAAAGTTGAAATGAATAGAGTAAATATTGAGCTTTGAGGGCGCAAATGAAACGGCTCCTTTGGACAACTAGTTTTTGTGGGAAAATATTGTTGATTACAGACCGAAATGTAAAAATCTTTATGATTTTATATATTTTATTTGTGCGAGTAATAATGGGTTTCTGCTGAGTTTTAATATAAAATAAACATGCTCAAGTTTCGTGAGTAAAAGAGGGTGAAAAGTAGGTACATTTTACATAAAATATTATTTGAACCTTTAGAAAACTAAAACGCAACAACCGAAAGACCACATAAAACCTAAAAATCTCGTTACTAAAAAAGAATAAATTTAAAAAAGGTACTTTTAGCTCTATTTATAAAAAACATAAAAGATGTTACTATTTCGAAACTTATAAAAATTTGATAAAAACCTCTATCTATCACATAAAAAAACTATCATTCCTTATAAATTTAAGTGTCAATAAAAAAAGAAACATAATTTCAGAAACGAATAGTAGTAAAGATTGTTTTACGGATTGTTTTGAGAGCGTATGAGGTAATAAGCTCTTTGAGGTCAGCACAAGGAAAAATAGCTGGAGGCGCATGAAGCGAGTGTACGCACTGGTACCGGCGATGTTATTATTGTATTTCACAATATTTACTTTCATTTCTAACTTGTTACACAAATGAGGTAATAAGAACAAAATAACGAGCTTCCACAAAGGTAATTGGTATTTACTCGGCTTACTCAATCTAATATTGCGCTTGGTTTGGTACGTATTTGTAAGTGCGCAATTTTCCGCAATTAGACCACACGCTAATTTGGGCCCTTTTGTGCTGCTACAATATGTTGAGGTTAGACTTTGAGGGCTCTACTTGATAAACATTATAACCGATAACACCTCTATTGTCGATGTTGTTAGAACGACAACCGAGACCATGCCTATGGTTCCCGAAGCACAGAAACGCTTATGAAATTAGATGCCTTCCGGTAACTTTGTGCATATTGTGCTTACTTCATTACTAAATCTTGCTTTCGGTACTTTACGATGTTTAGCAGAGAAACTAGCACAGCAAATGAGAGTACCAGGTCAAGGTGATGTTTGTAATACCGAGCTGATACTACAATAATTTGAACTGGGAAATAATCTACGGCTCCACAGGGATGGTATAATCACCAGCCAACCTCGGAATCGCCAGAACGGACATCAATATTTGATAGCGATAGAAGTAATAGTAACATATTTATTTATTCAATGTGTCATAAAGCTTTCACGGTATAAGTAAAACTGGTACTTTTTTACTAAGTGTTTCTTAGGAACATATAGGTTTCTAAAAATAAAACATCTAGGAGCTTAAACGAGACTCAAAGGAAGGTAAAGAGAATCAGATATTTAATTCGTAAAAGAACACTCAATCTAAAAGCACTTTAACATTAAAACGTAGTTTTATAGAAATAATATAGAAACAAGATTACAGGACTAATGTAAAATGTTTCCAACATGTTTATTATAATTTATTCATAAGTACCTAATGGACGGCTCTCGGAGTAATTGGCTTTAAATTTGATCAAACAAATTTGAACATAGAATTTTTCTGGATAAAGGTTCACTCAAGGGCCGTATAAATAACAAATTAAACTACATCAGTGACTCCACTCGAACTCTGGGAAACATTTCTCATAAATGAAATCGTATAATATTATCAAATATCATTATATTAATACTGTTAAGTATATAATTGCGAAGGTTTTACCTACAAGAGAACTCTCACGCGATGTAAACATGCAATCGTTTGACACCCTGCATGCAACTACGTATAATGCTCCTCGTAAAGTATTTCAAGTATTTTTAACACAAAGAAAATGTCATTTGATAAAACAGTAACAAGAAGAATATCTGTAATATTTTATATTAACTGAAAATATATTACTGATAGGGCAATATAGTTCAAACACGGGCTGGAATATTAGTGATTGCCTGAAGACGTATAAAAACATCCTTTCATAGTTCTGTAATTCAGTAAGATAGTTTTTCATAGTTCTTTGGTGCGAAATCTGGCGTAGCCTGGCGTAGGCATTTGTAGCTTCCGTGGTAGCAACCGAAGCTACACAACGACTACGTGGAGACCCATAGAGCCTCTAGCTGTGTGCAGTCTAATATAAAAAATAGAACATTATAAAACGTTCAGACTGTTCTACGTGCGAGCGATTCGCGCCTTACTCCAACCACGCCCATTTTCTGTCTCAGTGTGATAACCGATTTTTCGTAATAGATATTAAAAAATGATGTTACAATTTGGTCATACCATTTTTATTTGAATTTTCAACCCGTTCGAAGCATGAGATTCCAAGTCATCAAATTTCAAATCATTCATTGATTTAGCTATACTAAAATTAAATGAACTCGTGAAAAAAGGCTTCGTTTTTCACCGTAAGTATCGAGAGTCGACAGTTTAAAAGATCTCAAGTTCAATATTGTACCCGTAATGGCTTTGTGAAAGTTGAACGATTCTCTGATAGTTTCCGCAAGTGTCCCAAATAGAAAGGGTCGTTGGTTGATTAAATACGAGTACGGCTCTTGAATTAGTGAATAAGGTTACTTTTTATGCCACATAATGAAACTGGACTGTGAAATAATGGACATCAAAAATGTCCATTAACTATTCGAGTGTACCTAATATAAAACATCATACATACAAAATTAATTTATACATATAACTTACCTTGTGATCCTTCTTAGGTAGCTGAGCTGGCGATGGAAACCTTCTACCTATGCGGTAAATTTTCAAAAATCGCCGCTCTAAATGTGTTAAGCGTAGTATAGTGCAATATTTCATGGTTCTAGATTTGGAAATCAGTTTGATCTGTACTGCGTGTATGTTTTTGAGTGGACATAGATTTTATAAAGTACCAGATATTATGTGTCGTGATGAAGTTTATTAAATAGTAAGTTAGTTATTTTGTTAGTTTATTCTATTAACTACGAGCTACGTGCCGACCAATATATCTATCATAGAACTTATTTCAAAAGTAACGAACATATGTTTCGTTCAGTGCATACAAACTAAGTACTTGCACTCTGTTACAATATTGGCAAACCAAACGGTGCGGTTTGCGAAAACAATATTCTGTGGTTTGAATATAAAATGCTAATAAAATATTGATACTAGCTTCCGGGTCGCTCGTGTACACTTTGTTACGTTATATATTATAGCATGGCGTAGAAAATCAGTAATTTGTACATATAAAAAGGTAGTTATGGGGTGAAGAAACAATATTGGAATACTCGAAATGACTGTGATACTTAAATAAAGAAACGTTGCGATACCGGAGATAAAGGAGCGGTGATATCATATTTAAAATAATCCTTATTTTAAACGCCACAGAGTTCATCTGAGTGAGGGCCATAAAAGGGAAGAATTATGTCACTTGGATCTTCAAAGCATTCCTGACGTTCAGAGTTAAAGTATTCGGAACAACGCTCGCGACAGTGAATACGGACGAGTTAGTATTCAGGTTCTTTAATATTTTGAATGTTCCCTACAACTTTGGTTTCGGCACGAATTCGCTCAGATTTTGTCCTTACATTTATCACGAATGAAACGAGGTACTTGGGGTTGCTTTACTTTCTGTGTATGAAAGTTAGTAATGTTTGTGAATTTTGTAAAAAGAACTGTTTTATGTGAAAATTCCTTGACATCTAAATAGCAGACCATGAAATCAGTCCTGGTAGCAGCAACGAGCATCTTGAGCTAATGTGATAATTAAATTAAACTTACCTTGTAATCAACAATCAATTGAAATTTAAATTCTAAAGTAAAACCAACAAAGTACGTCTTCAGTCACTGGCTTTGTAGGGTTCCGTAATGTCATACTAATTTGTGTTCCTTAGAATTTGTCACTAAGTAGAAGAAAAGTAGTTTTTGCAGGCCTTCACTTTTTTTGAAACACCGTGTATGGACTGGCAGCATCGGTAAGACTATATAAGCTTGTTAGAACTAGGGAACCCCAAAAAACCCCTTCTGAAACTGTCTTTAAAATCCAAATAAGTACTTACGGATACAGGCTTGTTGTTGTCGTCGACCAGGCTGTCGGTGACGAGCAGATGTCCATCGTTCACCAAGACCTGCATCCCGAGGCGGTAGACGCCCATCACCTTGGGATGTCCCCATCGTCCCTGGCTCATTAGGTGGAGGATCAGAACTTCACCAGGGTGAATCGGACGAGTAACCTCCCAGTCAAAGCGCTATGGAAACAAAAATATAATTAGAAAGGTAATTAATCCAAAAAGATATCATATTAGTTAGGGGTCAGTAACTATAATGAGATGATGTAGTGAATGCTTATGTTATATTATTTATATAAGCGGTGCCCTGTGGCGTGGAACCCGCGTCAGTTCCTTTCCTATTGGTTAAGACCAAGCTATCATTGAACATATCATAGCTTATAATAGCTTTCCTCGATTAACTACATAATAAATCTTTTAATGTTATACATTAAAAGTTTTTTTCGGGCAAATCGGGCCATTAGTTTCTGAGATTAACTTGTTGAAGCAAACAAACTCTTCAGCTTCATAATGTTAGTATTAGATTAGGCTAGGACGCAAATAAAGAAATTCATCAAATCAGTTCAATTAGTTCACGTTAAAAGCACTTAGATTAATTATTCTACTGTCCAGCAATACTGAAATCCCTGCAGGCAATCCGCTTAAACTCGAAATATTATTATTTCCACATGAATTTGTAGTGAATATGCCCCGCGGTGTTACTCGCGTAATTCCGTTTTTGTTGTTTATTTAGTTGTATTTTCGGGGTAAATATATGCATGTTACCTCTATATATACAAAACATTTATCTGAAACATCCACTTCGGTTCAGTAATTTCCATTAAAGACTAAAAGCATCAATCCTCTTAAACCACTATTAGGATTAATTTTACTGTTCAAATTGTTTTGTGTTGAAATGTATTGTGGAAGTTTAAATCCTTCCTCTCGTAAATATCTCATATACGTATATCCTGAAACTGATTTTGGAATGTACGTACGCCAATCCGATAGAGATTAGCAGAACGAGGCACGCTTTGACCGTCTATGTTTAGACGTTTTAGCCACATTGACTAAGCTTGAGCGCAGCTTAAACAAATTAACTCGCAGGCGCGTGATGAAAATCGGTCTGAATGATGAATTCGCCATCATCAAAGGGGCACATTATAACTATCTATTGTGTTTTCCTAATGTCACTGCAGCATACTAAGTAACTTTTTCCTCACCTACTAGCTCAAGCCTAGTTTATTTTAAGGTTTACTCATTTCACAATGATTTTGAATTTTTTGGTACAAAATTTACCAAGTAGGTAGAGTACTTTTTATAAGTCGGGTAACCATTACTATTAACCACTTGTGTCCACCATCTTTGACAGTCGACCATATTGAATTTAAAATGACGTCACGTATCTATCTTGTATTGCGTTCCAAACTTAACTTGTATGAAACATTTCGGATCATTCCGTTAAAAACCGTTCCTAAATTTCATATCGGAATTTTACCCGAACTAACATAGATTAAATAGAAGTTTGTAATACTACCCTCACAACTGTATGTATAAGTTTTCAATGAAAACCATCCATTACAATTATCGGATCCTACATACAAGTATTCATATTAATCAGCAATTGAAATTCATATTTATGTTTACATTATTTCTTTCGCGTGGTTATTTTCTAATTCCTGCCCTAGTTTCCTATCGATTTTCAAAGTTCGTGTTTATTTAGTTTTTAAACATAACAATTAGATATTGAACACGTTAGTTGTGTTTGTAATATTTTTAAGTGTACGTAAAGAAGATAGCGTAAGAGTTACGTTTTTAACTTCTCAAAATTTCGAAAAGTGGTAAATTTTTTACGAGACAGGCCTAATCAGAAATGTATTTTGACGAACTGCTCAATAAATACATTCTTATTAAAGTTTGAACTTCTCTTTAACTTTGAAACCTTTACCGTTCCTAAAGCTAAACCTTTAAAGCTTTTATGTCCGAAACCTGATTGATAAGCCAAATGATATTAATTAAACCTTTTAACTCTGCAAGTACAGGGTACCAAAATGCATATTTTATTACATTATTAGTTTATGCTTTTAAACTTCCATGAGATTTTATGAGATGATTTAATTAAATATTATTTAAAAGCCCTTTAAAAAAAACAAGCCTTTTAATATAAATTATCTTTCCAATGGATGCGAAAATATTTTTTCTGCCATCTTCGGAAGTTCACCATATTGGATTTCGATCAACTTCACTTAGCTAACCATGAATTTTCATCCAGACTAATCGTGTATGCGTTTGAGCTTAATCGATTGGGGCTTTAAATTCTTGAGGCTACTTAGGGAAGATTTTACATGAACAACTTACAAACATGGTAAGGTACCTAAGTAAAACTTTGTGATAAATAAAATAGCCTATTTACTTAGTATAATATTATGTAGAATAAAAATTTCGATTTTAGTGGTATGACACTATTACAAACCTAATCTATTTTCGTCAGTTTCTCTCTCACAACTCAAGTTCCTAAACTCCATTAATGTCTGGAGCAAGTAACATGTGTCTTCTTATAACGATATTAAGATACAGAGACATGCACTCTCTGCCTCATGAATATCGAACACGGCGACAATTCATCCCTGTTCAACAATTTACATGTACTTTCCATATTTCCACTCCAAGATTCTTTGAATTATTCTTTTACAAAAGACGTTAAAGAACACGTAAGCTTACTAAACATCTT
The DNA here is from genome assembly GCA_958496195.1 of Timandra comae. Lineage (NCBI taxonomy): Eukaryota > Metazoa > Arthropoda > Insecta > Lepidoptera > Geometridae > Timandra > Timandra comae. The sequence continues at coordinate 7,695,324 of OY292353.1, read as the reverse complement.
TTCAATAGACTCTTTGTACCTACATATGTTTCTATGAACTAAGCATATTCAAGAATCTTATAAATCTATCTTATTCATATATAATTATTTAACAAACGGGCTGTAAGTACGTACTTATTAAAGTCGAAATCCTCGACTAGTTTCAGCCACGTCCGGTGGCCTTCATCAAAAACTATCTTATTCAAACCATTTTTGACATGTACCAACAATTTTCTGAAAGCTTTAGGTATTAGATGGAATAGAAATATTTTGTTTTAATCTTCTTTTCGTTTTGCCACGTAGTGTCTGCCAATATTTAAAGAGTTTGATTGGGGTTTTTACTGGTATATCAAAGATAAATTTACATACGCCAATGTGCTTACAACTTTTTAAAATATGAATATAAGCCGTGCTATCTACAGGTAAACTAAAGTTGGAAATAGGTGTAGATAGCGTACAGCGAACTAATTGAAGTGCGCCGCGCGCGACACAAGCACAAAGGTTTTGACGATATCCAATACTGTCAACTCGATTTTACTTCATACCAATTCGAATAGAAAACGTTGAATACGAATTTAAATTAAAATACATGTGCGTAAAGCGCAATTCAACAAACTCGTCAAAATTATCGATACTAACTTTGAAAGTAATAAAAAAAATATTTTGTCTGTTCATTTCGTGTTGTTGTTGTTCTCATTTTACTTGTTATCATTAATTAATACTGCCCGAGCATCTAAACACCTTAGTTCAAAATAATAAACTTGCATAGTTAGATTCGTTAAACAGTAGCGCACTGCGCTGGTCTCTCTCTGACCTCAGTTATTAAGTCTCATTAGTTTAGCAATTTCACCGACTTCAAACTAAATACTATTAGACTTGGGGACGGAATAAAATCTAATATTTTATTTACTCAGGCGCAAAATGAGTTTCAACAACTTGTTACACTTCAAACGTAGAAGCATTTATGTTCTATGTGGGTATACTTGTACAAGTAATACTTAGGATCTTAACAGCTGGCCTTTTACAGACTCTTAAAGTTCCATAACGAGTTATAGAGAGCTATTTAGAAGTTTCATCGGGCGTTAAAATATGTAATAACGTTATGTATTGAAGAATCAGAGCGTCAGATAGCTCTTAGGATTTGGAAGTTGAAGTGGCAATGGGCGGGAGACATCGCTTGATGAATTGATATTGATGAGGAAGGCTCTCCTACTCCCTAGTGGCGGCCACGAACTTTGAGAGGTAGCGTTGGATTTTAGGTAGAACGACATCATAAGAATCGCGAATAGTGAAAATGACAAACTATTTTTAAGGAGTACCTAGTATATATCAATATTAGGGTGACACATTACTTAGGGTGACACATTGGTGTCACCCATTTTTCTAATTGGAAGGCTTTGAAGTTATAAAGTTTATTCAACAATTATTGCAAGAACTTTAAATAATTCCTAAATATTCTTCTTCTAAGCCTTTATCCCTTATCTGATTGGAGTTGGTTCTTTCTTCCTGAAGGAATGCCAGTATTTTATGTAAAACGACTGCTATTTCACTTCCACAACCGCGATATCTTTTAATACAAGAAGTAGTCTGAAGCTTATCTTTTCTTTATTTATTCTTCTTCTTCGTGTCGATGGACAAGACTTATATATTACTATACATATTATTATGGGGCTCCAGTGAGAGGCCACATCAATGGCGTTGGGCTGGCAGGACATGAGATCCTGAAGAGTGCAGGAATTCGGACAGGCTGTTTTATCATATTGGTGTTATTAAATTAATACCAATGTTAAGTATTAATCTGTACCATTTCCTAGTAATATTAATAAATAAATCGTTTTCCATGAAGCAAGAAGTGTTTGAGATAGTTTTGGAGCAATTATCCTTTGAAATGGAGGTGCAAACCCAATTGACGGGTATCGGGCATAGAGCAGAGGACGATACGGGAAGGAAATCAATTATTCACTACAATAGGCCCCTCTCACTATTGGAGTCTCTTTTGTATGTTTATGGAATATTATTTTCCTAGAAATGTCTTTCCTATTTTCATTTTCATAATATTTATTTGTGATTAAGGCTGTACTCCCAACATAGCGCCCCGTTGTGCAAAAGATTATTTGCTGAACGAGTAATGTAATGAAATGGAGATAGCATTTTATATTGATTGAAAAATAAGGTAAGTATACTTACTTCATAACGCAGTATCGAGATATTTCTATGACAGTCTTTATTGTAAACTTATAATGTCTATAACTATTTCAACATTACAGAAACATAAAAGTAGTTAGTTTTATGGACTAGCTATAACCACGTGTTAGTTACATTTTATAATTATTAAATAAAACTAACACAATTATTTCTCTTTACAATGTTTGTCATCAATTACCGTGGGTTATTTTCACTGTAACAGATGTAGGTACTTAGTGTTCTTCATAGTTATAAAACCTTCAACATTATTACATTTTGCACAATAAGACATATGTTTGTAAGACTTTAATTACTTTTTACTTTGTATTGAGGCATGTTCTGTTATTTCATCTGTATGATCCAGTGTCATGACAGCTTTCATACCCTTGTATATTAAATGTAATTATAAAATGTATGGTTGCAGAAAGTGCCTGATAATGTGTGGGTAGCCACAACAGTATCACCGCCGTGGATCCATTTCACGAGAAAATATATCAATTTATTTGGTTTTTTCATTTTGTAATACAGACAGCTTTAAATTATTAGTGTTCAATATGAATTTCAATCACCGAACCAGACATGAGAAGCACTAAATGGTAAGAAAATTAAAGTATTCTAATAAAAGTACTCTTTGATATAATAAGCTGCTCAAACTAAGAAGTAATTATTATTTCTAGAAAGAAAATTGACTCAATTTAGTAAAGCGTTTCATCATTTTTCAATTAAGATTTTTTCTTCGATGCTAAATTTGTCTTCGTAATACCATGTATAATTTTACTTGAATTGATATTCAACTAGAAGTTTCCACGGAGCAATTAATTATGCTCCTCTGTATTCTGATACTCACACAGGATAAGCGAAGAGGCGGGCTGCGGGCACTTAATACTTATACATTTTCTCATCGCACAAAGTAAAAAATCTAATCCAATGAATCGTTTACCTTAATGTTGAAATAAACCAAATTACAATTTAAACAAAGCTTATGCGCTCATGGCCCAGTGCTACCTGCGGATCACTTGTGATCTGTGCGGTTAAGCAACGTCTGGCACCGTCATGACTGTGATGGGTCATTACTAAAAATGACTTTTAATTTCATGAGCGTTTCCGTGCTTCGGAGGGCACGTAAAGCCGTCGGTCCCGGCTGTCGTACTAACATCATCGACAGTCGTTACGGGTAGTTAGAGCCCTCAAAAGTCTAACAGTTAGTTTAACCAAAATTGTCATATAGCCCTCTGGGTTGTGAAGGTCTGATGGCAGTCGCTTCATGTAAAATACTGACATTCCGCCAAATCTGGTTAAACAGAAAACCGACCCCAAAATAGACATGGGATAAAGGTTCGGAAAAGAGAGACAATTTATACAAAGCTTGTATTCCTGGAAAGACTATATAAATATGTGTATTTTAACTAGGTCCCTCTTCGCATAAAATTAATTTAAAACAAAGTTTACACTAGGATCATAAGCCACGCTACATAAATTAAAAACGTTTCATCGAATTTTAATATGTAACGTTGTGTTTTCAGGCAATTTTAGACATTATTGTCACGTTCCCACCCTGCTTGATAAATAACAACGCTTTCCCGGTGAACACCTAAATACACAAATCTGCCTGCCAAAGTTGAGTACACTGGATCAATCGAAAATCTGTTTGTCATATTTGGAAAGCTTTTAGATTTTAAATCACCAACATGCAATCGCGTGGTGATAATGCCAGTTAACCTGTGTTTTAATAAGCCATTAGTGAACCTCAGACAGCACAGCGAAGCGCAGAGCAACTAAGCTCAATGTTGATTAGCTGCCCTAATATTGAATCGCGTTGTTTGACTTCACTGGATAGACACAGCCTTTGCGTTTTAATTAAGTACGGAACCGTATTTAAGGAGAGTTTATCTCATTAATCAGAATCGGACAGGAATTAGTTATTATTTACCGGATAATAATATAACTATACTACTATTTATTTTAAGATTTCAATATTTCAACGTGGTTTAACGAATTATTCCGATCTGTCCCACTGCTCTGTCCCACCGGTGGGACAGATCGGACAAAAAAGTTTGATCTGTCCCACCGTTTCCGATGGTGGGACAGATCGAACTCGATTCAATTCCATAGTGTTTGATCTGTCCCACCGTCGGTATTAGTGGGACAGATCGAACTTTTTAATTCCTATTTGTCCCCCCCATGGAATAAAAATTAATTATTATGTATATTTTATTAAATTTATTTACGTTCTTAAAAGTAATGCAATAATAATAATATTCACTCCGCACAGGAATCCAACGAATCAAACCCACAACCTTACAGATAACAGCCCAGCATGGAGACCACTCACTCTGCTTTCTAGGTCGTCATAAAAATAAAATAACATAAAACCTTGCTATAAATGTAAATCTCAGTAGATTTTGTACATATTACAATCATTTTTCTGATTTGGCAATACAACCATTTATCAGGATCGGGGTGGACTAATAAACTAAAAGTAAATAATCTTAACTTGTGCACATGCTTCATTATTGCACTGTATTTTATGAATAATGCCAATTTTATCGCAATTTCTCCAATAAATGACCAACAGTAATTTCACCAGCTTCAAACTGCATTTGACAAGTTCTTATGTATTCGTCTTTAAGAATACTTTTTTTTGTGCGATTATTTAACGTTGGAGATACTTGGTTTTGGATCTGTTGTGATATGACTCTATAGAAATCTGCATCCTTTTGTAGCATAACCAAAAGCATATTTATATTGGGTTTTTTTTTGCCGATTGCGTTATTTAACGCATGGTGCCAGCCCTCCAGAAAATTTGTGGTTCGATGAGGTTCATTAAAAACACACCAGGTTTTTCTGAACTCAGCATCACGCGGTTTGATCCATTGTTTGATCATATACAGACGAAATTTTTTACTCTGGTCATCATTGGGACTTTCCGATGCGATATAAGCCCATCCATTTAAAATTTGACTATGAGGTATGAGTGGCAATACGGCGCTCAATGCAACTTGCCTTTTCAACATTTTTGTTTTGGTTAGCTCAAGAGCGGCTCCCTTCTTCCACACAGCTTGGCTGTAGTGGAAGAAACAACCTTTAACTATGACTTCTGGAAAAAAAAAATTTATTGCCTTCATTGTTGCAATTTCGTAGTCGGATTTAAACGTTTTGGTTTCCAATCTGGAATTTGGGATTTGATCATACTAAATAAAATTTCGTAACTTTTTTGATCTTTGCGGCTCATTAAGGCGTATATTACGGGCACAATGTCAGTAGTCACAGTTTTACTACCGAAATCAGCATGTATACTATAAATTTGGAGAAAAGGTTTCGGACTGCTTTTAAAGGTTCCGTCACCTAAAAAAATTTCTAGAGTACCCAAAAGGGGTCTCATGGCTCCGGCACTAAACATTATTATTCTATAGCCTTGGTAACTATAGTCCGCTAAAACAAAAGGTATAAATTTAGGAGGTATGATTACTTCATTTAGATTATTAAAAGTTATTTTTTGCATGTGTAATGCATCATTTCGTTTTTTATATAGTGTCCTCTTAATATTTTTAAATTTTGGTATTATTTTAATTAAATCATGATAATAATGAAGCATGTGCACAAGTTGAGATTATTTACTTTTAGTTTATTAGTCCACCCCGATCCTGATAAATGGTTGTATTGCCAAATCAGAAAAATGATTGTAATATGTACAAAATCTACTGAGATTTACATTTATAGCAAGGTTTTATGTTATTTTATTTTTATGACGACCTAGAAAGCAGAGTGAGTGGTCTCCATGCTGGGCTGTTATCTGTAAGGTTGTGGGTTTGATTCGTTGGATTCCTGTGCGGAGTGAATATTATTATTATTGCATTACTTTTAAGAACGTAAATAAATTTAATAAAATATACATAATAATTATTTTTTATTCCATGGGGGGGACAAATAGGAATTAAAAAGTTCGATCTGTCCCACTAATACCGACGGTGGGACAGATCAAACACTATGGAATTGAATCGAGTTCGATCTGTCCCACCATCGGAAACGGTGGGACAGATCAAACTTTTTTGTCCGATCTGTCCCACCGGTGGGACAGAGCAGTGGGGCAGATCGGAATAATTCGGTTTAACCACCATGACCATGTGATTAAGTATAACTATGATAACTTAAGTGTTAATAACCATAAAACTATAATTACGATATCGATCAAAACTTTTTTAATCAAATGAAATGACAACGCAGTCACTAATTATATTTTAAAATATTAAACAAAAATAGAATAACTACAATTTTATTGATTGCACTCTTTACTAAATTAACAAGTTCATGGAAATGTTAATTAGTTGTGATGTCTTACTGTTAGAATATATACGAGTATTTGTTTTATTCACTAACTTAGAATTCCACGATGAAGTTTTAGTAAAAACAAAGGAAAACTGCAAACGTTTACAACTTACTCATTTGTAAGTTTGCACGTATAATGTGGTCTCATAACTTTCGTATGTTTGAAATCACTTTTGGCAAGAACTGTCACCTTGTGGTTTATTATTGTTTTCAGTAGCTGTGAACAAGTCAAAACTAGTTTGACGTTAAATATTATTTACTTACGTTCCCATATATTTTACGTGTTAATTTACCTATTCGAAACATTTTTGTTCTGCGTTTACTACTAAAATGATGGAGTGATTATGATATAGTTACCTGTTGTACCACAAACATTTATCTGTTCCGATGACAGAGTTTCTATAATATCAATTTTTGGTTGTCAGATGAATGTCAGTTTATTCAAAATGTATACTTAATTGGACATAATAGTCGAAATGAAAATGGTAGTTGCAATTTTGCCTACCAGAACAAAAAAGTTTGTGGCACAATATACGTGTACTTACTTCGTTGACGTGGAGGTATTCATCGTACTGACTGAACAACGATGAAAATTTCAGGACTCCTGGAACAAAAAAAGCAAATTAAAATCTAGGCACTCCGTCTGATGTTTTGATTGAACCGGACTACCTTTGACATTGGTGACAGAACGGGGCCGGGCGAAATGAAACTGGAAAATATGTCACCAGATTGCGGACAGTCATCTATGGTTATTTTGGAGTTTTAAATATGATTGATTCTTGTACACTTTGACTAATAAAACCTAGTAGGGGTAGGGGAGCTAGTAGGGGGGTAAAAACCAATTTACTATCAGGGTTCATGTAGATTAGATATTTTAATTGTGTTGTGTGTTTATTATGGTTTTACTATATAGCTTTCATTATTTAATTCCGTGACTTACATAATTATTATTAGTTTTCAATAGATATGTATGCGCGACATACTTTGTTTCTAAAATGTATACTTACCTATAATCGTTATTGGTGATGTTATAGTAAGTATATGTACGTATATCATTATTTGTAAGTACACCTAACACTTTCCATTTTCATTGCGCATTCCGAAAAGGGTCCGTTTCTAAATCAGAATCTAAATCCCTAAAACTAAACACTTTAATGTGCCTATAACTTGTTGGTAACAACATTAAACGTTAATGTTTTTGGGGTTGTTCCACTTCATTCCTAAAATCCTTCCGTTTTAACTATAAAACATTTCATATTAAATACTTAGGTGCTTAGTTTTAATGTCAAAATCAAAGTAAATAATATGATGATATGGACGGTAAAGTCTCGAAAACATTGTTGTTGTAGTTAAAGTTTCCACTGTAAAGATTAGAGACCACCGAGTAGATAATCCCTTTTTCCGATATCATCGTCTAATTACATATTCATTGCAAACGAACTAACAAGCTTACAAAGAAAATCAAGCAATAACTAAACTTTACGTAACAACGTAATCACCTCGGATGTTCAAAGGAATAATAAATAGGTAATTTTTATTCCCGTACTTTATTAAAAGTTTGATCATTTTATTAGAAATTTTGTACAGGCAATTCTTTAGAAATCGAAGAGCAAGTGATTATAAGATAATATTTTAAAAGGTATATTATTCATAAGCTGCCTCAGCGATCTAGTAGGTAGCATGTGCTTGCTAAGCCTGAGGTTTCGGCTTCAAATCCTGGGAGTTACACGCTTGCTCATTTCAAAAGTTACTAAAGAATGATTACTGATTGAGATCACCAACACGCATTGAGCAAGCGGATGACTACGCGTTTTCTTCCTCACTGCAATAATTTCATGAGTATGAGAGAGGTGTTTATCCTACAGTGGGATTCAGGCTAATCCTTAAGCTTTATTTTTATAATTTGTATTCGAAAGTTTATCGTCAAAATGTTCACAATAGCCATTGTTATGACCTCCCCAGAATTAATACTTACAACCATTATTACAAACTTTTCAATTAAGAATAATTATTCTGTACCATTTCTGTACATATAATAACTTATTTTTGAATTCAGAATTAATAAACATTAAATAATCCTATTAACTCTTCGTATCTGTTGAAGTCAGTTACTCGTCAAGTCACTACCGGTTTGCGATGTATGATGGGTGCAGGTAACGGAAATATGCAGTGAAAACAATATTTGTATTTTAAAACATCAAAGTAAACAAATCCTTTTATCTCTTTGATAGTATTGAAGTCAGTCATACGTCACGGGCAGTTCGCGAGCAATGATGGCGGCGCAGATAACCAATCCAATTTATACTCCGTAAAAATTGGATTTTAATAAAATCATATTTATTTTTACAGTGAACAAATTATTCGAGGAACAGTAATTATTCACGGTGAACTACGGACAGTAATTTTATATTTTTGTAGACTAGAATAAATATAAGTACTCGTAATTATTCCGTAATGAGCGTCAAAAGAGGTCTTCCATTAATTTGAGGTTTACAATAACATAATAAATTGTGTTCCAACTCCGACAGAGTTTATATCCAGAACCTATAGAATACTCGTAGTAACAAGAGGTTCAGAATTAGGTTTAAAAAGTAGTTAGTAACGGTTCGTTAGAGGATTCAGCTATATAATATGATACATAGTATGAGTACTCTTATTCCTATAATGACCAACTCACAGATCAACAGCAATTCATCTTTTTGCTAAGTAAGGATTTTTATGTTGTTCATCCTTTAGTTTCTATTGCAGTTTGTTTCAAAACAATAGCTGAGAATCCGCATATAAGTACAAACCTAATATGAAATACAGGTAGGCATAAATACGTATAAATATAAAAGAATAAGTAGATTTAGGTATTGATAGAAAGAGTTAACGAGGCCCAAACACAAGCACTGTGTAGTACATACATTAGTTTCAAATTTCACTATTATTTATCCGAAGCAAGGCCTACAAGAAGACATATTGATTTATGTGCCGGTGGTAAACTGAGCCTCCACAGCGCCTTTCTTATTTACGTGAATGATTTTTCAAACAACATCTCCCTTACTGATGTGAATTTTTAATGTAATGTATCCTCTGAGCATTCTGAATGTTCATGTTTTTAAAATACATCTCGTTACCGAAACCATGTACCTTGTTAACATTTGATATTCACATAAAACTAATTGGTGAAACGAGTTGCCTACCCTCTATTTTATTCTATTAAAACATTTGTTGTGCCGAAATAAATTGAATTGTGTAATTGGATTCTAAACTAAAACAAACAATTGACCTTGTCTAAGAACCTTTTAACGAGAGTAATGTATTTACTTGATATAATGGCTCAATAGGTCTTCACTAAACGATCCATATTGATTTCATGATCCGAATCAAAATTTTCATTGTGAATCGCATAGACGACTTTATCAGTTTATTCAGACGTCAAAAATTGTTCGACAAAATATATTTATCATTAATTTACCTTTTCATTTTGAACAAGACTTTGTATAAATAAACGGTGGAATTAAAGGGACGGATTTTAATTAAAATTAAACATTGAAACAAAAATTGGTTTGTAAAAAGAACCCCGAGCGAACTTTTCAACTGTTTTAACAAATCTCGCTGCGGTTTCTCGTGTTCCGGTTTAATAATAATAGGGGAGTATTCAAAAAAGATGTGTCATTAAAAATATTCCTAAACCTCCTAACTTGTAAGAAAAAACTTAGCTTGTTATCATTTCCAAACACGGGAGCCTAATAAAATATATTTCAGATAAATAACTTTCCGCCTTGGATGTTGTAAGATAAATTATATGATCTTGGAAAGCTTTTTTCGGTGTCGACTTGTCTTTTTACGAAGAATGTTTTTAAACAAAACTTTGTCAGAGTTATTTCTATATACATTAGGTACTCCTACACCAATCGGTAGGTAAGAGCCCAAGTTAGAGAGGTCTAATGGCGGTAAAGTGCCCACTTACAAGTTCAATACTATACAATGCCTGTCCTCTAATAGGAAGGAAACATACACATCAAATATTTACATGAATATTATATAACTTAGAAGAGCAATACGAGTTCTTGAAATAAATAGATAATAAACTAGCTTATTTTAGTTATCTTACGTAAAAAATACTTAACGTTGAAAAATAGGTAGATACTTAAAAGTTTATTAGAACTTACAGCCTACAAATCATTCCCGTTTACTCAAGAATAGTCTATAAACTGGCTTTTCTTGTGCCTTAAAAGCGTCTTAAAACACGTCTTAAGTAAAAGCACATCCTAGTTCTGAAAGTTCTAAAACTATTCTAAATGTATATTCATAGCTATGGAGGTAACTTGAATCCAACAAAATAAAGGAATGCATGTTGTCCCACAACTACTTCGAAGACAAGTTGAAACCTTATTTATTTTAAAGTAACTTTTGGGGACCCAACCCAGTAATTAAGCCATTTATACTGAAATAAATTTATATTAGGTGCGTCTAAAATTACATTAAACATGTTAAGTTGCAAAAAAAATAGGTCAAGGTAGTCATAGTTAGTATACATAAATTAATTTCTTTGTGAGTTGCAGTCCGAGCTACGCGTATGTTGCTCTATTAATGTGCTACGTACAACGCGTAGCAATGAGCTACGCGCTACACCTTTTGCTCATTTTTAAATCCTTTAATTAACACTAGCAGCGCCCCCCGGTTTTACTCGCGTAGTTCCCACTCCCGCGAGAATGCAGGGATAAAATTATGCTTAAACCTCTTGAGAATCATTCTATCTATTAAAAAATCGCTTTATCATCCGTTGCGTTGTTTAAGCATACTCGTACATGACAAACAGACAGCAACACCGACTTTGTTTTGTACTATGAAGTGATTGACGCATTTCTGTTTATTTATGTAATCAGGAGACTAAGATGAGCTGATCGTTCACCTCGGGATGAACGTCACTCTTTCCTATTATAAATGCCATCTGGGCATTGAATTGCAAAATTCTGTCCTGGCCCAACACAGCGATCATTGCCCTAATGTTTACATTGTCATATGCAATTTAACTGCTTCGTTTTACATCGTACGAACATAGATCCCAAGAACCAATGAACTTAATTTTTACTTTTACAGTTTGTTTTTTTGTTGGGTATTAAAGTGAATAATAGTAAAAAATATAAGTACAAAATAACCATATTTTTGAAAAAATGCGTTCAAAGTGTAAGTGTGTAAACACTATAAAATTAATTCTATGTAACCATACTTGTTTTCCATATTTGTAAATATAAACAGATGATAATCAACTTCATAATGTTAGATTTACTGTATTTGTAAACGACATGCGTGATTCGGGACAATTTATTATAAAAAATAAGATTTTGTGACCTACTAACCAATGTTGACACAGAATTTGATATACACCAGTTAATGTTACCGACTATTAAGATTGACTAAATACGCGTTTATGATTGAATAATTTATATTTAGTTAAAGTAATTTATTATTATTTAAACGACAATTAATATTTAACTATTTGAATTAAAAAGCGATAAATTGATTCAATATTTTAACTTTTGTTAACAAGCTACAAATTGATTAATTTATCGTTAAATACTGCCATCTATGTACATATTCGTGCATATTAAAATGAATTCTGATTTCCTTTTGTCACTTCACAATTTGAGATGAGTAAACGAAATTGGACAATTCTTCTACTGTTGTCTTCATTCAGTATATTTTTTATTTATTTATGCGAACCTAGAGTGGATCGCTAGTTATTTATAAAAGGGTATATTTTAGTATTTACACGAGAAATGTGTTAGAACCTCTTTTTATCTGATCTCAGATTCCAAGTAGGTACTTCAGGGACCGAGGTATCCCCACATCAAACATTGTCGAAATCGGATGAAAGGCATACAGACTAAGCAAACAACTAATACATTTTCGGATATTTACAGGTAACGATTCTTTTCATAATCCAACAGCTTTACCTACTAGTGGATATAAGACGGAATACACGTACACGTTGATCAAATCTTGTAAAGTAAATAGTAACAACCCAATTATAATCTGCAAATAATATGTTTTGAAGCTCTTATTGTGAAGCTAAAAATGTTTTATGCCATAGAAATCGAAACTTTATGGTTAATCTAAAGTTTGCACATGAACGCTAAACCTATAGATTTTTCTTGTTTACCAAAAATACCCACCACTTAACTAGTAGGCCTGTTTAGTGGCGTTACTAATAATTATTAGTCCTACTGATCATTGGCGTAACTAATAAATAGTAGTCCTACTGCTCAGAAGCGTAACTAATAATTAGTAGTCCTACTACTCATTGGCCTAACTAATCATTAGTAGACCTACTGCTCCGTGCCAAAACGAATAATTAGTAGTCCTACAGATTAGTGGCGTAACTAATATTAATGGTACTACTGCTCAGTGGCGTAACTAATTGTAGTTTTAATGCTCAGTGGCGTAACTAATAATTAGTAGTCCTGCTGCTCAGTGGCGTAACTAATAATTAGTAGTCCTACTACTCATTGGCGTAACTAATAATTAGAAGACCTACTGCTCTGTGGCGTAACTAATAAATTAGTTGTCCTACTGCTCATTGGCGTAACTAATAATTAGTAATTCTACTGCTCAGTGGTGCAACTAGTAATTAGTAGTCCTGCTGCTCAGTGACTTAACTAATTTTCTAGTAGTCCTACTACTCATTGGCGTAACTAATATTTAGTAGTCCTACTGCTCAGAGGCGTAACTAACAGTTACGCCTATGTGTAGTACTATAAATAAGCAAGCCTCCTGTGACGAATTGACTGTTCAACGGTTATTATATAACCATAGTCAGGCTCAGTATCGCTTCGGCTAACTCATTGTATGTAACATGTAATCAGGGTTAAACTTTACTCATAAACATCGCACTAAAATCACCCTATATCTACCTAAATCAAATACCTATTTCATCAGTTCTCGAAACTTATTTGTTTGCCTTAAACTTATTGTTTATTATGATAGGCAAGAATTGTATGGTCAGAAATTTCCATTGTTTGAATATAATCTCAACCCCATTTACTTTTAATAAATACAAGAACAACACTGTATTGTTGTTACTAGAATAACAATACAACAATGTTCTGTAAAGAAACTTGTTCTAACAACTAGCAAATGTTTACTTTTAAGTAAATATACATCGACATCATTACGTATTTTCTACTGTTTCGGTTTAGCAGAATTTCAATGAATAATAAATATTTTTGTCAAACAACCCTAGTCTTGAATATGTAAACTTATTCATATATTATGTTTGGAAAACAAAATTCTTGATGTACGTACTTGTACTCGTACTAGCTTACGTAGACACTGCGGATTTTTCCACAATATTATAATAACAACTAGCGAAAATTGCAAAGACGAAGGATAACAATATCCTTTACCTTCTCGCGGATTTATCTGACGTATCACTATACATATAAGAAATAACTAGTTGACTATAACAGGGATAGATGGTTAGGTAGTTTGTACAAGTACTAGCAAGTATATTTGAGCCGTAAATCCTATTCGCATTTAATTCTTTAATCACATTCATGCAAATCATATCGATCCGGCTCTCCGTCGCTGCATCCTAAATGAACTACAGTGTTATGTACTTTAGGTACGAAGTATGATTGATATATTGTTCACCTAGAGCGAGAGTAAATGTTGACCCTTATTACATAGAGAAAAAAATACAAGACTACTCGCTGGCGGCGACATGTCAATTTAGGGGATTTTAACAGGACAATTAAATGACTTATGTCTATTAAAATACAGTCTATATTAACATTAGATGTTATAAAAACAAAGTTGTTTTCATTTTTCTTAAATGTCAACTTTACCTTATTAGAAATTCTATTTGTCATGTAAAACTTTCCAGCCGTGTTGTACTGGCACAGACCTTACAATGCCGAGTAACAACAAAACAGGTAAATATTTAATAAGTCAGCCTCTTATTTAGAAAAGAAAATTTTAGTCTAATTTCTGAGAAATTAGACCACAGAGCATCTCGCCCCGCGAAGCGAACTTTCCATGCTTTGTGCTTATTTAGGCCCACCAAAATCACTTATCACTACAATCAAATTCCCTAGGAAAGCTGTACGCCTACCCGAAATAAAGAAAAGCCTGATGATCTCACACAACTTCAGAAATATAATATTTAAAAATCATAACGCTTCGTCGTAGTCGAGTAAAAAACAAAACATCTCTTTTCGGGGCAAGTTTAATTACCATCTATTAACTGTTACGTACGTTCGCAAATGAACACAAACAAAGAGAAATATGTATACGGTGTTAACTCTATGGACGGGTTATTTGTACTCTATAATTATTAATAGGTACCTACATAGGAACAGGTAGCTTATGTCGTGATACAACGTGTATACGAGATTCGACCCCACATCATGTGTTATTACACACATCGTTAAATATAATGAAAACGATCCTAATTGTGGTTTATTTTGTGCGTTTGAATTCATAAAGTTGATTTGTGTGTATTATGTATAATAATATTCTAAAGAGGTAGGGATTATTTGGTTGAACGCGCTAATCTCGAGCCGATTTGAAAAAATGATTTTACATTGAATAGTCCTTTCATTTAAGTAAGCAAGCTTATATACTTATATAGAAACGACATAAAGGCTATCTACAACTCAGGTGAACCCATGGAAAAAAGAACTAGGCATTTCTTTCGTTAGAGCATTTTCTCTTATTTAGAGCACGCGCCCATACAAAAGAAAATTATGAATTTATAAATTATTTTATCGTTATTAAGTAATATTTTTTTATAATAAAATTACATAAAGTTTTATAATAACCGAATGACAATGATTCGTTAATTGTCCGTCGTTACAGGAAGGTAGTTAGAGCACTGTAAAGGTCACTTGGTTTAACCAAAAGGAACACAAAGGACTCAAATTAGGGAGGTCTCGCTACGGGAAACTGTACAAAGACAAATTTAATAGATACTAAAATTTTAAAGAGAGATTAAAGAAAAGAATTGTATTTGATAATTGAATTTGGTTTGTAATTAATAAACTTAGAAACTACTAGACTGACTAACAAAATTGTTTAACTAATAAAAACCTATATAAATAATCACACATTATAAGTTATGTTTTGAGTAATTGATATGTCTACAGATGAGCAGGTAAAACCGCGGCACACAGCTAGTTAATACACCCGAGATTTTTAAAGTTATTAATTATAGGGTCGGCTCGAGCCCCTCTATAAGGATGTAATATGAGCTGATGTTGATGAATAATTATATTTTGAACTCAGCTACCGTTCGAAAAATTTCACTGTTTTCAAAATACGAAGTGTATATTTTTAAAACTTTCCCTTACATAATAAAGAACGATTTTTTTATTCATCCGAATTACTGGACGACTAGACACTTCGTTTTTTATTAAATCATTTCACAGGTTCTCTCTATTTCAAAATCTTTCTGTTATTTCTTACGGTATTTATCCATCAGTCTGTGTATAAGAGTATTACTTTCCTTGAAAGAAAACCGAGTGAACCATTACGGCACCAAGTGAAGGTAAGTTATTCAATTACACAGATCAGGTTTGAATAATCAGAGCTCTCAACAGACGGCCCTAATAAGATTACAATTAATGTTTGACCGACACTAATTATACATCTGGACTCCTCATTGTACTAATCCAGGGAATTTGTACCTGTAATTGGACGCTGTTCTGTTTACCATAATTATACTCTAGTTTGGTTTCTAGTGTTGGGATATTTTTGGTTTAACCAACTGACCTTTACGAACTCTAACTGCAGTATAACTTAATCTAACTTCTATGCTCTTACTAACAGGATGGCCTTTAATACAAATAACCATAATGGAATGAAAAGCTTTGACAATAGCTACCCATCACTACTCTAACGGTGCCAGACGTTGCTTAACCGATTACTCGTACAGTTGACGAGGGTGTGATCAGATTTGATTATAGCAAATATAAAAAGACTTTCATTTCGAAAGTTTTAGAACTTATAAGAAAAGTGGACAAAATATTGATATTGACGCCGTAAAGCTAAGGAAGAAATTGCAATAAAAATATATACCTGAAAATAGAAAAAAGTGTTAAAGTATCTCGTGGTGAGAACTTCAATATTTTTTATATTGTAACCTTGGAGCACTCGAGTCAAGTACTCGAGTTGGGTTAAAATAATTGTGTAGTGTTTGAACTAACAATCCAATGCTACCCTACTTACACGTATTCTATGCTCAAAAGTGACTCCTTATATACAAAAAAATCATATGTAATGTACTTATTTTTTATTTATTTATGTAAAAACAGGTGATAGAAATATCCAGGAAAAATATATATCTACGCCAATATCACACATCGCCTCCGAGTCCCAAAAGCAAAGCTTGTTTTGTATAATTTCGATTAAGTGTACAATTTTCGATTATATCACGTTTTGATAACATTTTAATCATCGAGTTGAATGTCGTTATAGTTATTTATGGTACAAGCGAGGTAAGTTGGTGATTACTTCCGAGGCGCTATTGAGGCCCGAGCCGTCAGGCGAGGGTCTGAAGATAGCCGAGGATAGTAATCATCAATACACGCGTGTACCATACAACGTTTTTCAACACATTTGCGAAGAAATTATCATTTTTCGCTAATAAATAAATAGTTTTTCTATTCGCGCGCATCCAACACAACAATGGTGATCGGTCAAAGACTAAAAGAATATACTTATTAAAAAAAAACGAATGAATGAATGAATGGAATCGACCATAGACCTACCAAAAGTAAGGCAACATAGTTGAAGTTTGTTTTTAAAATGTATGGACACATTTTTTTTGGTGTCGAAACTTTTTTAAAATCAAAGCAATTTAAAAAAACAATCTATAACTCACTAGTGAATAAAACGTGTCATTATTCAACTGTTTTTGCACAAATAAGAGCCCCTTTATGAGCAAGTGTGTTGAAAATTGAGTTTTCAAAAAAAAAAAATACCCTGTACCTAAATAAATTCCTTTCAAACCTTATACTCTCGAGCTATCATAAAAACTCTCAAAATGTGTATAAAATAAAAATAGCAGTAACTACTTAACCCTTTTCTATATTATTCAGCTAAACAAAAAACCCTTTAATTACAAAAAATAACAGGCCATAGTAAAAAAATGTGCTTGAAAGTGGCACTCTAAATGAGTAATTATGTTTTCGTAAATAGCACGTACATTATTCACGCGAAAAAAGTAATTTTGTGAGTGATGTGGCAGTGGTCGACCCTGTAATAGGTACGAAAATGTCATGAATATATTAACATCTATATAGCAATATAATCCCTGTGTTTGAACCCGGTCATAATCTGCCGGTCCCTAAAACATCTCTCTAAATCTAAAACATCTTGTCACTATTTTACGGACCTACTCATACACTAGCTGTTCCCTGTTTTACCCGTATAAATTCCAATACACTGGCAATTTTGGGACAAAAAGTATCTAAAATCTCGTAAAGAGAATATCTGTACCATTCATCTATATATAAAAATCAATTGCTGTTCGTTAGTCTCGCTAAAACTCGAAAACGGCTGAACGGATTTATCTTGGTCTTCAAATGTTCGTTGACGTTTAAAAGGTGAGAATAAATCGAATAATTGTCGGGAACACGGCAACGTGTACAACGCGGGTGAAACCGCGGGGTACAGCTAGTACGTTATACCTATAAATCGGTACAGTAGTTATATCGTGAGAGAGTAAAAAACATCCATCCAAACTTTCACGATTATAATATTAGTAGGATTGTCATTAGTTTTCATTTCTGATAATAAACCAACGTTTATCTAAACCGTTCAACTTGACTTTCTTATTATCGCTAAAGGCTTAACCCTAGTTATACAACTTGGAAACTAAAGCAAATCTTGATTTTAGAAGTTATCCGTATTATTGTCTCAGAGCTAGACATTACAGACAAGACTGAGAATTAAGACGATGTTTTTGTTTTGACCTATTCAATCAGTTTTCTTAACTATTCGTTCGAGGCGTACCACTTAATAAATTAAAAATAAATGGGTTTTTTTAGAGAATGTGTTTAATATAATGGAAGGGATAAGTCCGAATGTAAAATATTAACCTTGTTTTAGAACTAGGGAGTCTGGGTTTAAGGCATTCAACAATTTAAGTGTCAGGACTATGAATAATACTTGCGACCGTAATAATAATTCCGCTTAAACTTATTTTTAATGCCTGGATTAGTGCTAATCCAGCTCAAGACTTTCGACGTCAATGACGCTGTTAAATTTTAACTGATATTGAGAATGCTTTTCCATCTCTGAGTCACTTTAAGAAAAAAACTAAAGTGGCATAGTAACACTAATCCTTACTAATATTACAAATGCGAAAGTAACTCTGTCTGTCTGTCTTTCTGTCTGTTACCTTTTCACGGCCAAACTACTGAACCGATTGACTTGACTTGAAATTTGGTACAGGGGTAGCTTATGGTCCGGGATAGAACGGGAACTACGCGGGTGAAACCGCGGGGCACAGCTAGATAAGTTATATAAGTACATTCAAAATCACTATTTTTCTTATGAAAATATTAGTCTATTCATTCTATCATGTCAAAAAGCGACGAATTAATATAATTTTGTACACAGATAGACAAAGTTCTGGACAGAATTACATCGGATACTTTTTATTCCGCATTTCCAACGAAAAAAAAAACAGCTAAAACGTGAATTTCGCGAGAAAAACGACAGGTCGTAGCGAGTAGTACTCAAGTAGCTGCTCCAATTGTCAATTCCGAAACGAAACGCGATTTTCATTTACTGTTTCGAGTTAATATTATCAAGTCGTAGTTCAGGACATTCATTGGATACATCTCTCACATATACTTGACCATTATTTTAAGGTGGATTGACGAGTCAGTTTAACTGATCAGTTGAACTGACGTCCATCAAAAAATGGCAGTCAATTACCGAAGCGATTCCAAATTCCAGTGGGGAAATCAAGTTAGGCTAAAACTTTTGGAGTGACGCACAGTTTTATGTGTGGACTGATCAGTTCAACTTGATGTTCTCGAAATACCTTAGAGCCGTAGGTCCAATATATTGCGACCCAAAACTAATTGATATATATCATCGTTAATAACGCTGTGCACCAACGGACCTTTCCATTGTTTATTTAAGACCGATAGGTCTTGTAGTGTTACTTTATAAACATTACAGATTTATCTATCTATACTAATATTATAAAGAGGAAAAATGTGTTTGTTTGTTTGTAACGAATAGGCTCTGAAAATACTGAACCGATTTCAAAAATTCTCTCACCATTAGAAAGCTACATTCATTTTGAGTAACATAGGCTATATTTTATCCCTATATTCACACGGGAATAGGAACTATTCGAGTGACACCGCGGGGCGCTGCTATAAGAAATATTTTAAGTTTTCTCATTGTACTCATAGCATAAATGTGAAATTAAAGGTCTTTGTCTAACATGCCGATACATTACGAAATTGAATATCTTGGTATTTAATATATGTAGGTACTAAAGTAGTATCGTTTGTATATTTGAGTACTGTTTCTAACACATACACTGAAGAAAAGTAACTTATAATAAATCCTAATATCTTATTCATATAATTTATTTAAGTCAAGTATTTTATGCAACAATGAAGCAGTGTTTTCCTTTTCAAATAATGGAAAATGCTAGAATTTTACAGTTTAGTTATCTTCAAAACTGTTCAACGTAAATTACTAACTTGGAAGATGATTCCCAAGGTACAAGCTGACCTAATTCTGGGGTCAATACTTGTTACAGCATGTATTAAATTGAAACAAATAATTCTATTATATTTGCAAACAAACGAAATATTTTAATGTTTTTTATTCCGATCCAGAGTATATCCGAGATACCTATGTTATATCTAAAATAACAGCGCTATAAAAGTTTGGAAAAAGGTTTTATAACAACGACTGACGATATCAGAACGTTTAAAATAAACAGACAATGAAGAAATTTTATTCACTTCCCTTTGGCCAGAATAATGTTAAAAAATATACAACCTCAATGAAAGAAAACGTTGCTATATAAAATATTTATGAAAATGTAAAACGTCGTAAAATTCAAATGAATGCATAGTTAGTTTTAATGTGGTTTTATCTTTTGGGTGAAAATTTGTACATGAAGTAATGTTAAGATTGAAATATATAAATTTTACTTTATTCTACATAACATGTTGTGACGTTTTGTCTCCATATTTTCCTTTCATTATCTGTCCTTATCTAGGGTTTTGAGTTTATCCTTAATGAGGGCGATCAGTCAACCACGCTGGCCAAGTGCGGCCAACATTTATATTTAATTTTGAAAAATTCTCGTTAAAATCACAAAGACTCAATAACATAAGAACTTCCAACCTCTTTCGATTTGTTATAATATAGTGTTGTTTGTTTTTCGGCCACGCGCTCCTTATATCGAAGATTTGGCCCTGAAGGTCGGTGGTAGACGTATCCAAGAACCCGAGGGAGAACATTGGTTATGTATTATCCCTATTTTGCCACGGAATAACCAGCAACAAGTTCAAACCCGCAGAGAATCGCTAATGTTTAATATTTAAGTCTTTCCTCTTAAATTACTTTTCGTTACAGTATCAAGTTAAATTCTAAATACATTTCTATGTACTATTGGCGGTTGAGTTTTAACTTTCCCCTTTATTCGAAAGGCCGTTTTCATTAGGATTATAATGATTGTAAAAATTCTTGACAAGGGTCCGGGTATTCGGTTTCGGGATGTTGCAATAACATTGAACTTTTGATAACGAAATGATTGTGTTTAGAACTTTCTCTTATTCCTATCGTAAGATATTGTATTAAAACTTGTAACTCGAATATTTAAAAACAAAACTAAGTACTCATGTCCGTTATAGACTTTGAAATGGATGTGCCCCAAACCTAGTTCACATTAGAAAAGCAATAATGCGTAGAAGGATTTAGACCAATAAAACATTATAGAACATTTATTTCTTTTTTGTTTCGTAGCTAATACATGCCGGGTATCCGCTAGCATATTATAAGTTTCTAAACGAAAACACAAACGCTTATTACTATATTTTTTCAACTTAGATGCTGAAATTTGTAACAATATTACATAAAATTATAATTTAGGTAAAATTATAATATGTATACTATAGGTATATACTATAGGTATATAGTATAATATATATAGGTACCTATGTCAAAAAATCTGTGCAACTTAACGCTATCCTTGCAATGTAGGTCTCGGTTTATCTGAATGTTACACAAATTATAAGCCCATCCGTTAATATTAAATGAAACATGCGCGCGCATTTTCTCAACCGTTACTGAACAAAGCCAGTTTTGACGCATGTCTAAGTACCTATCTATTATATTACGAGTATACCGGGCGTTTGGTAGAGGGTTGACCAAACGTGGTGGGCTATATGTGTGGTATTATAACGCAGAGAATCTCTTCCCGTGGACGGAATCTTCGCCCGCGCAGACATTTCCCCAAAAGATCCCTTGCGTGTTCTGCCCCGGCATCGCTAAGATCAACTTTTCCCACGGATTTTCCAAAATTTTCTTTCGATAACCTTATCCCGACAAGAACGAACGATCAAAAGTTGATTTAGTCGTTTTCAAGTTATGGCTTAACCATGGACATAGGCGTGACCCATGGAAATAGGATTTTTTATAAGTACTTTACTTGATAGCTCTGTTTGATATTGCACTACTTTTACTGTCCGTTGATCTCGCTAAAATTCGAAAATGGATCGACCGATTTGGATTTTCTTTTTGTTTCCACTAAAGGGGTGGATTAAATCACAAAGGAAACGAGAATTATGCGGGTAAAACCGCGAGGTGAGCTTGTAATTTGTCATTCCAAATACAGGTTTGATCGGTAGAGGAATTTTCAGAATTACACTTACCTACTTTAGGTAAAATAGTGAATAATGCAAAACTATAAGGAATAGAGAAAATATTTCAAGAAAATTTGAAGTCGTAAGTGTGATACAAACCAAAGCTGCAATTATTGTTTAATAAGTCTGTATTCTTACCCAAGAACCAATCACTTATAGTAATAATTAAATAAAAATTTTAAAATCCCCCAACACAACTTTCAAACCCCCATAACATTTAAACAGGTCAACCGATTTTCATCAAACATGTCTAAGAACACTCGCACGTAAGTCCCCTTTAATATAGGAAAAACTAAATTGAAATCGGTTCATCCGTTCGGAAGCCATGATGCCACAAACAGACAGATACACACACACACAGACACGTCAAACTTATAACACCCCTTTTTGCGTCGGGGGTTAATAATAAATGCTAACACAAGTAAGAAACAGTTTCGGTTTTTTAATCAAAATCAACAGTTACATTTCCCGGTTAAGAGTATTAATTATTTTTCATACATCATTAATATTCAATAACTTAACTGTCCAAAAATATTGTTGTACGAACAATATTATCGAATTGGAGGTAGATAAAGAAAAGTATTCGTAATCAACGCCATCTTGTTTCATAGTTACTTCGACACACCTAACAAGTCCAACATGGCATGAATTGACGAAAATAATCTCGTCCTTTGTAAGGTGGATTCAATAACGGTCCAATAGTTTCTCACGAGTGCTACCGACATCTTTTTTTCTATGAATTCGGTATTGTTCAGATCTCTCTGATGTTAAACAAAGAAATAGATTTTGTATATTTTCTCGCCCACATCACAACCACAGATAACAGAGCATTATATTAGAAAGAGCGGTGCTGTTCAAGGAGCCCGAATAATACACACATCAAAAGTGTCTAGGGATCAACATATATTTTTGCAATAACTTTTCTCCTGATTGATATTAATTAAAATTTTCTTTAAGGATTCATCAAATAAAGTGTTTTCGTTTGTCACAGTAACGATAAACCAAGTCACCTTTGCATTAATAAAGAAATTTGCCATTTTCCTAATAAAGGGATTTTTGACATTTGAACCACTAACATTAAAGTTCGAAAAAAAGACTGAAATAACAGTTTTCTTTAAAATTTTATTGGGTAACTTAAACAATTAATAATCCGTGTTTCTACCGCGAACACTAACAACACAAGAACATCGGTTTGGCATACTCAAAATGAGTTCATCCAAATCACGCTGTGGAATGGCCGCCCATGTTCGTTGCAACAACAAAAAAAGGTCTTCTTGCGACTGGATACCCTCCATATTCGGCAGAGCTCTTCTCTGTAGCATATCCCATGCATGCTCAATCGGGTTCAAGTCTGGCGACTGAGCAGGCCAGGGCAGGACATTGATGTTAGCTGCGGCGAGAGTCTATCTTACAACTCTTGCGGTGTGCGGTCGTGCATTATCATGCATTAACTGAAATAAGGGACCGATTTGCACTTGTAGAGGAACGATGACGTCTGATACAATCGTCTCAGCATAAATTTGAGCGTTGAGGTTGCCTCTGATCCAAATCAACTCAGTTCTTCCGCCGATCCAAATACCCGCCCATACCATGATGGTTCCACCACTATAAGGATGGACTTCCTGGCAGGATTTTAATCGCTGTTGGCGTCCAGGGGTTCTCCAGTGTCGTATACGTCTTGTATCCGGTCTCATACCAAAACGAGACTCATCAGAAAAGCACACGAAACGCCATTGTTCTTCTGCCCAATTTCTGTGTTCAAGAGCCCATTGATATCGAATCCTACGATTGTGCATTGCTATAGGTGGTACCCGTAGCGGTCTTCGGGAATGAAGGTTCACTTCATGCAAGCGGTTTCTGACTGTTTGGTCGCTAATTAAGTTCCCTGAAGAGTGATGAAGCCGCACGGCTAACATCATGGCGGTTATTGTTGGAGCTCTTCGAGTTAAGATTTGAATGTATCGGTCTTGTCTCCGTGTGGTGCAGCGATACCGTCCTCCATGGCGCTCAGCCACGGTACCAGTGCTTCGGTAACGTGTCCAAAGTCGACTGATAACACTCTGACTTGTATTCAGAGCTAAAGCCACAGTACGTTGCCGGGAACCAGCTTCTATCATTCCCACGGCTCTGAGCATTTCTTCCCTGCTTAAATGACGTCGCCGCTCCATAATAACGTTGGTTTTAATCAGTAGTAGGGAAACAGTAGCACTAATAATGTCTTCAATGCGTTGTATGTTTTTATAGGGAAAATATTGACAGCTGATTTTCATCTTTTACTCGAATTTGATTCACAGTTCCTGATTCAAATTATGAAATGCACCAAAAAGGATCCATATAAATTTATAAAATCATAAATTTATTACAAAGCCACATCTCAATCTCAAGAAATCCGCATAAAAATGCTTGATCCCTAGACACTTTTGATGTGTGTATATAATACATTTGTATATTTTTGGGGTTCCGCAGGCCTAACGTAAAATCCTTATAATTTCAGTATGTCCGTCCGCCCGCGTCTTAGATCAGAGCACATCAGAGACAGTACTAGAAAACTTAAACTTATTTAATTATAATATCTATAACTACTAATAATTAACCAACCCGACAAAGTAATACAAAAGTTAGCTTATGCACGTTAAGAGTAATATTCGCCCGAATTATAAAATGTAACATCGATTTCGTCCAAACTTCAAAATTGTTGAAAAATGCTTTAAATAAAGTTACGGAACCATACACTGAACGTGGTCTTACAAGCACTGGTCCGTGTCTTTATGTAAGATTAGCAATTCATTGTAGGTGGAAAATTCCAAGATTTTTACAGAATTCAATGATATCAAAGGAATACTTATCCTATTGTTAGTATTTGCATATATCCTTTTATCTTGTAAGTAGATTATCGCTACATATTGTAAAGCGAAAATCCCTTACTGCGTCTGTTTATCTGAACGTTTTGTAGCGTTAGAACTACCAAAAGGTTTTCATACGACTTTCACCGTGGACGATTCGCGAGGGATATTTAAATGCAGTTGTAATTTCAAACGTTCGAGGCTTCTGTATGGATTGGTAGAAGCATGAATGTTGCAGCTGTGGCAAAAATTCCTGCCGACGGGAAACTTTTACAACGCGGCTATACAAAACATACATTACGCTGATTAACAGAGTGTTAAATGAAGTTACAGTAAAAGGAACTGGCCAAATACGTGTCCATAATGTCAAGTGCAATGTTCCGTAATAATTAACTTCGTCTAAGTTTTATTGTAAGGATTCTGTGAATTATTCCAATTGGGTGCTTTTAAAGTTGGCCATCTATTGATAATGCAAATAATGATAATGAGTAATTTTGAACTAGCAGAGCTTACTGCAGCTGTCAAAACTGTGATAGCTTTTTCTCAAAGTCATAATAATATCTAATCAACTCAGATGATGGGGATACTTACTTGAATCTTGCAAAAAAAGTAAATTACATAGAAATTTATTTTTTGAGTTAATTATATAAATAGAGCTTTCTAGTCGACTGTCTTTAAGCTAAATAATTGATGGATGGTCAAACTTCGTGAAATTATGGGTTTGTAGCTTAGTAATCTTTAAAAGATGTTGCCGATTTAAAAATACTTGGGTAAGAGAAGTAATTGTGGCATTCATATGCAAAATCATGTACAGTCGGCATTATACCATTCGGAATACTTTTCCGTTTTAAAATTCTTTACTACTTTTTAAAACTTCTTATTTTCTTTATATACTTATTTCATTGCATGTTTCTTCATGTGTTTGTAATATTTCACGCCAGTGACGTGTTAATAAAATATGAAATAATTTTTTTTTGGATTATTCGCGTTTCGAAACTTTCCCAATTCGGCACCCATAAATTTATGCATACAAAAGACTAAATTACGTTAAGTCATCTACAAAGTGATATGCCTGGTGTTTGGTAGAGGGTTGACCAAACGGGATGGGCGTGTACCTGGCCTATTTGGGAGAAACCATTTGGCAAAAAAAATTCTAGTTGTTAAATTTAAAAAAATATTGGCAAAATTGTATTTTTTTTTTAATTTTCCGAAATTCCGGCTATTTATCTCTTTTTTTTTGAGATGGTTCATTTTCCTAGCATTAAGTGGTCATAACAAATTATTTAGACCTTGTAGAAGTCTGAACATTTTGTGAATAGACCAGATGATATCTGAGATAATCAACAAATAAATTTACTGGAAACCAGCTCAAAAAAAGTTGTAGAGATTTAGAGTTGGAATTTCGGAAAATTCTAAAATAATACAATTTTGGCAATACATTTTTAATTTTAACAACTAGAAATTTTTTAGCCAAATGGTATCTTCCAAATAGGCTCAGGTACACGCCCATCTTATTTGGTCAACCCTCTACCAAACACCCGGTATATCCATAATTTTTAATAATTTACTATTTATAAAGTAACTAGTAAAACTTGGTTAGCTTGGTTTGTAACAATATTTATTTTATTTTATTTTATTAAATACCAGGAAAATATTAAAGATAAGAGATAGTTTTTTTACAAGTCAATGTAATATTTTAAAATCAGCCTCATAGGATGGGTACTTATCATCTATTAAATACTTAATTAAATATTAGAGACGCTGACAAAATAGCAAACCACAAAAAACAGGACTGTATTTTAAAACTTAGAAAACATGTACAGTAGGTACATAGAGGGTGTCGAAATGGAAAAATGCCGAAACGGGAATCAATCAACCCTTTATAGGTGCCTACACAACATGTATGAGCACGTTAATAAACGCGGTATGCAGCCACCGAGATGTAGTAAAAATAAGCTTATTTAAACGAAACACTATATGAAGAATTTAATACCCTTTGGTATTTCCATATCACAATGCTGGGAATCCAGCCGCGCCGCGCACCTATATCAAATATTCGTATTTAATTTTGAACAAATATCGAACAAAACTGCAATAAAACCGAATACAGACTGGTATCGAATGTTATTGTGAGCCATAGACAAAGGACCGCTTCAAACATTCACAATCCGGATTTGAATCGAAAGTTCGGGAAACAAACTAAAAAATCTATTGCTATCGCGTTGTGGTTTGACACCAATTGAATACAAAGTCTTTATTGTTGCAAACCAATATCTAATATTCTTTTCTAAATAACCTCGTAACTGCAGAAATAAATTAAGTAGGTACCTAATAATTAAAGACCAATATAATTCTTTAAAAGATATTTTTTTTTACAATTTTGAACAATGTTGATAAAATAATAAGTGCTTACTAATATGTGGTCCGTAAATGTGAATAGAGAATGGTACCCGTAAACCGCCATAAACAATGTAGATTTTTTTTTAAATATTTAGTTCAAATCTTTATTGTTTTCACCATATTCCTTACATTAATACCCATCATAAATATATGGATAGTAAAAGTACTAGTCCGCCATATTAACCAGTCCGCCATCTTGTATAGTTGGCCATCTTTATTTGTCTGCCATTTTAGAAGTCCGCCGTATTTAATATAAGTATAAATAATCCGCTTCGTCGGATAATAAATTAAGTACCTATAAATACTGATCAAGATTTTTTTGAATATGATTTTTTGGCAATATTGTACTATTTATTATTTATAATTTCTTTTTGATAAATAAAATCTATTTTTTTTTACCAAACACTTAATTTTATAGCCATTATAAAGCTATATGGATGGTACAAGCAATAATCCGCCATTTTGGCCAGTCTACCATATTCAGTAGTCGGCCATCTTTATTTGTCTGCCATTTTGTAAGTACGCTGTACAATTTAAAGTAAGTGATCACTGATCACGAATGAACGCATGATCAACCGAACTGTCCGTGTTTTTATAGTGTTGGCTCTCTCAGTTTCAGTATTTTCTATAAAATTCAGATGGAATATTTTTCCCCGACGGAATAAGCATTAACGCGGTTTTAAGGCCTAAGATATGAGAAAACTCCCAAACCAAGCCAAGTGAAAAAAATACTTGACCCGTTATTCTAATTTCTAATACTAAATCAATAATTTAGTTTCAATGGAAAAATAATTATTATAATATTTGTCTTTCGTGTGTAATAATTTGAAGAAAGTATTTAAGAAAACGTTATTAACAATGGGGTGTGTAACGGTGTTTGCGGCCGCAGGGTCGCCGCCGCAAAATGGATACACAGTACAAATCTTCTAATTAAGTGGTCTGCCCGAGTGAAATATCACAAGCCGAAGTAGCTGAGCAACTTCTGGAACTACTTGTACACACCTACAGACTTCGCTAAAAAGGATTTTACAAAAATTCTCTCCTCCAGCGATGAAGTGCGGCTTGAATTCCACGAAGAGAGCTGTACTATAAAACGCAGATTCTACGTGCAAATTAATATAGCAAAATGCGAACAAAATACATAAAATTTGATTTGAATTTAACTTATTTTACAAAAAAAATACTATCCATCAGCTCTAGCCTAATGTTTAAACAGAAATATATATGTACTTGTATACGAAAAATGTTCTTTGTTAAAACATTTTATATTACCTATACAGAAAAGCTAATAAAAACCCGGGCTCTTAATCTTAATAAACGTGCCTTAAAAGAAAGTTTCAAGGCGCGAATTCACATTACTGTATAGTATAAAGTATAAAAAATGATGATTTGTTTTAGACGCAATATGAAACTAATGTTATTCCAACTGCCATTAAAATTTAACCGTATTTTCCGTGAAATTTATCTGCCTATTTTAAAATTTAACCGCTTCAAACACATGAAAGTTAAAAATTGTACGTAAACTTCAACTACCGCCGCATGATATAATATAATAAATGAAAAAGGAGAAACATAAATGAACCTTCTAACATGAGACACAAAACAGTGTCAAACAAAGCTCACACAAAGAAGCTTGAAAGCTTTTAGTCGTAAGCTTTTGTTATTATAAGCTCACTAAAAATCGTCATAAATAAATACAGGAGTCCAGACAGAGCGGAACAAAATTTTAGTGGCTATTTAAAATATTGAAAAAGTATATTAAATAAAGCATTTGAATGTATTAACAAAAAACAAATAATAAAATTGTTAAATTACCAAGTGTACCGTGCAATCAAAAGCGTCAAAAAGCACCTTAAACTATTTAAAACTTACCTCTAAACTCGAACCGCGCAAACTTTTCGTACTTAGTCTCGAGGATTTTGAATCGGTGCAATCTCACAGATAAAGCCATTGTAAAAAATACAAAATAAAAATAAACTGGCCGGTAAAGTCTTTAACGCCAGAAAAGTGGAGTACGTAACTTATAAGAATTAAATAATTTAAAAACAGGATCGCATAACAAAAAAATTCCGCATGATTATTAAAGTAACTGGGGAAAGAGAATAATTTAAAATGTTCGCGATGTCCCGGAGAGAGGCTTTCAGCTGTTGCGGACGCAAGTAGCCTGAGCCAGAACTGCGGAGCGAATGACGAAGGGCGGGCGGCGAGTCGCGGAGGCGCGCGCCCCCGCCCGCCCGGGCCGCGCGCCGCCCGCCCTGCCTGCCGCCCGCCGCCCGCCCGCGAGCCCACGCGCGCACCTGTAACGCCACACTACAGCCTTCCGTTACAACGCACCACTTACCATCGAATTTGTTTCTAGAAACATATTCCAACTTTGTACATTACTATAATTTATACATTTAGTACTTCAATCAGTAATTAGTCGTAACTCATTAACAATTCCATAACGAATTCCGTAAACTTTGACCGAACTTTTTTGTGAATTTTATTGATTTATATACTTATACAAAAGATTAGAATATTATATTATACTCTTAAATCTAAGAACTGTAAGATATATGACACTGGTTTTCGACGGCTATTTCACCGCACAAACAATAGATGAAAGCTCAACGTTACTTTCCATGTTATATCCGTTTCACGCGCTGCTGTTTTAAATATTTTTAGGAATAATTCAATGGTTGGTTTCCATTGCTGCTCGTCTTCTCAAATGTCATAATACATATGAAGCTCTATATGACAACTCCACGCGCAATTAATCAATTAATAATGACACCATTTATTTCATATTTCATTGTCTTTAATTTTGCATAAACTAAAGCTTGAGCTTGAACTGAGCTTGAATAAAACTCCGATACAACTATGGTAAAAAATAAAGAATGGAATTAAGAAATCAATTTATTATTTTCGCTACCCTGTCTCCTAGTCCAAATATCTTTCAATAGCCCTTTCCGCGGCCAAGCAGTTTTCAATACCCGCAACACCCCGGTTGCGCGGTACACAAGATGGTGCGCACTAGTCGAACCTGCTGCAACCACATCGTGACGTGGTATGGTGGACCCGAGCACCTCTTGTCAATTGGCGGGCTTCTTTGAGTTCCTCTGAAGATATGTTGTCTACTGGCAGGCCATGCGGATTCGCCATGTTGTGAAACACGCAACAAGCATTTACGCTTCGTGCAGCAACTGTACGCTGATAATACAGC
Organism: Timandra comae; assembly: GCA_958496195.1. NCBI lineage: Eukaryota > Metazoa > Arthropoda > Insecta > Lepidoptera > Geometridae > Timandra > Timandra comae. The sequence continues at coordinate 7,664,494 of OY292353.1, read as the reverse complement.
GAGCAACCATCTGATGAAACAACATATCTGTCATTTCATCATCGTTGAATATAAAATAGTAATATACTTAATTGAAAGTGAAATACTTCACCTCTTCAATCAACTTTCTAATACACCAATACGTTTTTCCAGAACATTACAGAACGTTTTAATCTGCATTTATGTACATTAAGCGTCAAGTGAACCAGGCTCAGCGTCCTAAAATGGGAGTCACTATTAAATTTCTTTGAGGATATCCTGAATCTCCTGTAATAAATTTTAATATTTTTTATAATCTACACAATTGGCTAATTTAACAAATCATTTTAACTATTTATCTCAATACTTGCCAAGTAGTCAAATTCGTCATTAGAGCTGGCTCTTATTTGGTCTAATTAATGCCTAATGGGATGATGGTTCCACACAATACTATCATCTGTGGATCCTGGATAACTAAGATCCACACATAAGATCTGCATATTGGGATCACAGACCTGTGGAATATCAACGAAAAACTTGTAGATACAAAACTATAAATATTTAAAATGTTAAGCAATGTAAAAATAAACAACTGAAATATTGGTTAGATTTGTATAAGATTCAAAGCTTACAATCATTACGGTGGGGAGTGACATGGGAGTGATATCCCTTACGATTATAATATCTCTCTTCATTGACGGTAGGTCGGAGTATTGATACATGCGTACCATCCACACAGCATATCACTCCAGGCATGTGAAATTTAAAGTAAAATCTGGAATGGAAATAATTGCATATTTGTAAAGAAAATAATTAGGAACACATTGCACAAAATCTATAATAAAATTTTAAGTTGTTACTTACTGTCTCTTTATTCTTTTGCGGTCTTTTCTGGAGCTCGAAAGCCGAAGATATTTAAGAAAAATTGTATTTAGGACTTCCAAAACTTGTGCTAAAACTCGAGATACCATGGACACGGCAAGGTGTATCTTATCTACTACTACCTGCGTTTGCTAGGAGTAAGTACCAGGGCCAGGCATTGCTAAACTATTAGCACCTAGAACAACCATTAACTCGCATCAAATACCGAATTTACAATATAATATGTACATAATGTTATTGATGAATATGTAAAAACTAACCTTAGTAACTAGGTCCAGTTCGATTGGTTCGTGGAAGGTAGGGCTTAAGCTCACGAACCAAACCTTGGACGAGATCCCTATTGAGCGTTGTTACAGTGTTGGGTAATGCTAACGCCTGCTAAAGCCACGAACACAAAAAATATATTTATCAACACTTCGCTTCCTTTTGACGAGAAAACATTTCTGACAAAAATACTACATTTTGGATTTTGTATAATAATATTTCATAGATATCAAATTTGACAGAATATAGAATACTTCAAAATCGAATGCTTAAAGGGCATATGCACATAGCGGATTTTCAGGCAATCGAAACTTTTGTGAACAAGCAAAGAATTAGTATAGACGTTATATTAAAGTGCATTGTACATACGTACTCTGTTAAAGAAACATCAACAGAGTGTCTTTCCCTTAATAAAAAACAATAAGAAAACTGCTGATGGATACATTATTAACATAAATATTTTATTAAATAGTTTAAGATAAATTAAAATAATTTATTGGCCTTTTAGAAAAATGCATTCAAAATTTTCGGCTTAGCCAGGACTTGAACCCGGGACCATGCTGAACCGTAGCACTGCTCTATCCAATTGAGCTACCGAGGAGATTAGATCGTAATATACTGAAGTTCTCAAAATGGTGCATCAGACATCAAAAAAATATCTACAGCACCGTCAAGGTATCAATTCAATAAACAAAATAGTTTTTGGCTACTGCTGCCATAACTACGCAATTCTGCTAATGTCAAAGTAGGTAAACGTAAAACAACACGATGGAGATTGGTCATTAATTTTTTTTATCGAGTATAATCCGTCACGGTATCTGCGTGAGAGTGAAAAATAGGCAGTGTGCAAAGGTCCTAAAATTTATGATAGTCTTTACACAAAGGTTGGCAGTATTGAGTTTTAAATATATAGGTGCATTCAACCTTTATTTTTGTTAAATCAAGCAAAAATTGTGATATCCATCTATAAATACTTTAGGACAAAAAAATGCTTTTAAATTATTGTTCACTGTCTTTGTGTGCTTGCATCGTGTACAAAACTTTGTTATATGATAGTTCATATTCAAAGAATTTCTCTATAAACTACATTGATGGTTTTGCCTTCTGGGGCTAACATAAATAAATAAATTACTGACCCGTGAGCAGGCCACATATAGTTGGCCATGCTAAAAACAATAAGACCTTAGGTCGACACCAGCGGCCTTTAGTGTCTGACCCTCGGATTTATTTATCGTCATAGCAAAACACGCCACGACTGGGAATTGGGTGCGCTTGAATTGAAATGGAAAATTGTTAGGGATGAGTGGTATTCTTGGTATCAAGACGGTTTCTTCGACACCACAACCGGTTAAAATTTCTGCTTCAATTATGTTACGTTGTAGATTTATGACCTTTAATCGAGAACCATTGCACAGTTTAGGACTTAAATTACGAATAAGAATTATAGAAACACCAATTTTTAAATTTATTGTATGTGACGGGTGTCTAGGAACATTTAATGAATTCAGAAATTCCATCGGATAATTTGTGGATTCTTCTTGATCCATCATTATATTGATAGCGATATACTCTCGACTCCCTCCTTGAATACGCGACAGTATTTCATTATTTATTGCACATGCTTGATCATTTCGAGGAGTTAAAACAGACCTTTTACATAACCAAGTATTGTTCTGATATTTTTTACTATAGAAAAATCAACATCCGGTACAGAATTTGTTTGATGACTTTGAAAAAATCAACTAGGTACGTAAAATAAATAAACCAATTTCCACGCGGACGAAGTCGCTGGCATCAGCTAGTATTAAATAAATTCCGTTAATGTTAATTTTATTAATTCATTAAAGAAAGGTATGGATTCACTCAATATTTTCTTTGACTTGTTTTTGAACAACAACAAGAGCAGAATCCGTCTTTTGCGATCCATAATTATAAAGACAAAAACTGTTATTTGGGAATGGAATGATGGTTGCCACCGGTCGTGGTGGTTGTGCTGTGCCGTAGCACGGTGGCCGGTGCCCCACCGTAGACATGGGTCTATGACCTAAGCCGATACGCCGCAGACTCAGTCAGCCGCTAACAGTTTGCCTACTGGGGACACAGCCTTAGTGGAATACGAAAAACTGATCTTGAATCGTCGAACGATTCACATTTTATCAACGTTACTATGCCAATCTAAATCCTAATCCTAACTAATCCTAATCCTAACTAATATTATAAATGCGAAAGTAACTCTGTCTGTCTGTCTGTCTGTTACCTTTTCACGGCTAAACTACTAAATGTCAAGTGCAAACAAACTGAAGATGAACGTTCACAGATCATGGAGTCAGTTAAGGATATCCGTCCTAACTTTACGTTACATTTATCAGGATCGGGATGCAAATACCTCTATATGGTGTCCGCTGCGGTAAGCGAGTTTAACAGCAGTAGCAGACGCCCTTAGTGCCCATGCTTTCCCAACTCCGTCTCAATGCTCACGGCACCCCATTTGCTTGTTCAAATATTTCTCAAAGCCCGCCACGTCTCGTTTGCGCGCCCAAATATCTCTCTATGCCCGCGACGTGTCACGATTGCGCCTGAGCATGCTTCTACCCAACATTTTAGCGGGGAGCGTCAGCCTAAAGGATCCTATTACTGGGCAAGTTTGCCCACTATTGGTACCATACAGACTGCAGGCATAAAGCCTCTCTTTCATTGATCGTAAGTGCGATAAACACCAAAGTGTTACGATCCTAATCCGAGGCACGTTTGGTTAGAAAATAGCAAACGTATAGCAAAAAAAAAATTAAATCGACCCACCTCCCTCAGTCTTGATAATCAAAACCGATCTGGCAATGATTTTAATAATTATTTTATACAAGTACTTAATTCATTAACAAGTCTAGTACAATAAAAATGGAAGACAAAGCGGAAATTTTATTTACTAAGGATTCTTACCTAATAAATTTAAACCAACCGAAACTCTATACAATAAGTTAGTGTAAAATTACCTGAACAATTGAAAATAAGATATCATATTGCTTTGTTGTTTATGAATTCTAAATAAGGATTACGACGGAATGTTTTCAAGATAGGTACCTGATTAATCATTTATAAGGAAACTAATTTTCTTTGTTATATTATTTCTTTTCAAACATTTTGTAGGGATCGCGGTTAGTATTGAACTTACGGCTTCAAAGGTGAGATGTCAGATGCAGAGAGCATAAATACCTCATTTTGAACATTGCTTACTAGGGGAAGGCAGTGTACCGATATTATGTACATAGATAGTTAGGTGGTCAGTGGTCAGTACCTGATGTTAGAAGAAATTACATGATATTTGAAATTCGACTTACTTTTCCCAAGAAGAAATGTCTTTACGTTTCCTACATCTTTACGTTTATAAAATATGTTTGATCTTATAACTGGAGTCTTATCCGACTTACAAAACTTTCACAAGCTGAATTTATAGTCCACAGTTTAAAAAAATCAACTTTTAAAATTATTACCTCCACATTTTTATTCACGTTCGTCAGATATTTGAATGTCTTTTGTACGCTAACAAGATAACTAACAAAGTTTGGATGTATATGACGACCTCGATGGCAGAGTGGTCACCATGCCGGACTGCCATCCGTAAGGTTGCGGGTTCGAATACCGTGCGGGGTGAATATTTGTGTGAACCACAAATGTTTGTCTCGGTCTGGGTGTGTGTGAATGAGTGTGTGCGTAGTTTCTGATACCCTAGATACAAGCTCCAAGCTTAGTTAGGGGTCAGTTACTATAATGAGGTGATGTAGTGAATGATTATGATTATATTATATGAGGGAATAGATTTTCTTTTGGGAAAATTATTTCCAGGGACATTACAACGCAAGGAAAATTGATTTAGTATGTATGTATATTCTAAATATCCAAGTTTTATCGACATATGCTTTCGAAACCAAATAAGAAACTCTTGGAAACTACGATATGGACCCTAACCTAGTTTACAGTATTTATTTATACCAAATATACCATAAATTTCTACTCTTGTGAAAAAGTATACAATCGATCTTTAATTCCAAAAATGACGGGGCTATAATGGCCTCAACGAGAGGAAACTTTAGTAATTTATTTACTCTCCGATTCTCTTTTAATGCGAAGTAGCTAATTAATATACTCATTTTTATACGATTAAAATATAATTTCATATACTTACCACTATAATATAAGATGGAAATTTGGTAACAGTAAACCCTTGAAGTTTAATTGAAAGGTTCATTATAGGGAGCAGGCATCCATTAAACCGGATTAAAGTTCGCTATTTGTAGTCACAGAACTGCGGGCACGGGGCTTGAGAATTAAGCTCTAATTATTCATAAATGCATACCATTTCGGATCACAATTAGTGTCGTGTGTCGTGTTACGTCAAAGTGCTATATTCCATTTACTGAGCTTATAATAACAAACGCTCTCTAGAAGTTAGCTTACATCACAAACATATCCGTTGCCTTTTGATATTTCATTACGACCACGCTGAAACTGAACGCCAATGTTCATTTGGTGTCTATTCATGAACTTTATCTAATTATCTAACTGTATACATATTCTTGTAGTTTGTATTCAGTTTGTTGTTACGTAATTTGATATAGAAATAAATATCCCACCAAAAACATTCTGTAAAAAACTAGCCAAGTCTCGATGGAGCTGCTTGTTTATCTCTAAAAAGTAATGAAATCTAGACAAAGTCGTGCCAAGTGTAAGGTTCCTTACTGCGATTTCTTTATTATTATAGTTATTGTTGTGTGACTTGGCCGTTGAACATTGTACAATTCCCGTTCCCGTTCCTGTATAATTCCCGTTCCCGTTCGATTATCCTAGTTTTTATAGTTTTCCCTTTATGTGGCCATTAAACCCTAACTCTGTACCAAATTTCAGCTCTCTAGGTTTATGGGAAGTACTAGTTCTATTTTGATGATCATGAGTGAGTGAGTGAGTGAGTGTCTTAAATACGAAACTTTGCATTCGCTTAACTTCGGAACTAAATGACCTACAGACTTGAAATTTTATTTTAAGTATGTGATTGTATAGCTTACTGGATGACGAAAATTTCAGCGTTCTGGGCTCATCCGGAGGTTGTCAAATAGGGGCCTGAAAATGCGGCGAAAGGGTTCCTGTAAAGGATGGTACGGCAGTGTTTGCTTCGCGCTCAACTTGGCGGGGGGCACTGCCGTGCCCCCAGATACTTACATACTAAAGGCGTGGTCTCATTAAAACGCTGCGCCGTCACCGTGAAAGTGCACGGTGCACGGTATTAATATACGTGTAAGTGCAAAAAATATGGCTGAACAATTGCTGGTGATTGACTTGTCGATTCGAATTTTCGAAGATAATAAATACGTCTTGGACTCTTCGTAAATATATATTACATATATTATATCTTACTAAAACTACAAGTTTAAGTACCCGTATGAACTAATTGGTACAACCGTGAATCGGTGCGGCGCGCGGCGATACGCGGCCACGCCCTAAAGTATGTCAATAAGGGTGACAAATCTACATCGAGCTGTGCGGCGCTGTACTGGGTCGAGCTGTGCTTTGTTTGGTTAACTCGCTCGCCATATATTTGAATGAGGATACAATCAAAGCATGCTGTGCTGCGCTGGGTGAAGCTGCGCTCTGTCTGGAGTAAAAATTAACCAAAACCCAGTACAGCGCAGCACAGCTCGATGTAGATTTGTCACCCTAACTGTGATAACTTGACTTTAAATTACATATTCAATTTATATTATACTGCTTAATATTTTTGGATCGTATTATATGATCAGTCTGCATTATTGTTCATGTGATTGTCCGCGTCTTGGCTTAGGTTATATTACTCGTAATTATACTTATAGAAAGCTATATCTTGATATGGATTGGGTATTTTTATACCTACTTATTTTATATACTTTCGTAACAATTAAGTTTATCCACAAAGGCGAAAAATAAAATTTAAATAATGTTTTTTTAGGGTACAGTTAACGAAGGAATATTTTTTGTACAATGCGAGCGTTAAAAAAGGTCTTTAAAAAATAATGCGGATGTGTGAACATCGTTTTTAGATTGAAGGTTCCATTTGCGACGTAATAACACTTCACTGTAGCAGTTTCGAAGTGCCAATTTCGCTAGTCAAGTATCATAAGCTACTTGTTGCTTTTGGGTAAAATCTCGGTAACAGATGACGTTAAAATATAACATAAAATAATCATTCACTACATCATCTCATTATAGTAACTGACCCCTAACTAAGCTCGAAGCTTGTATCTAGGGTATCAGAAACTACGCACACACTCATTCACACACACCCAAACCGAGACAAACATTTGTGGTTCACACAAATATTCACCCCGCATGGGAATCGAACCCAACCAAACAACCTTACGGATGGCAGTCCGGCATGGTGACCACTCTGCCATCGAGGTCGCTCGTTAAATAATGTACTTATTTGGGGGCACGGCAGTGCCCCCCGCCAAGTCGAGCGCGATTAATTTTACGGCTAAAAGAAGTAAAATCCTGCAGAGTTAGGCAATGCTAATGTGACCCGCATAAACCTAAGGTTACATTGTCTTCTAGGAACACAAATACGATGATGTTTAAATGGAAGGTGAAGTGCAGCTGATAATAGATCAGCAAGGCAACCAAGAAAGTCAAAGCAGCGTGATTGTGTCATGAGCATAGGTGTGAGTGCTTAAGAATATTCAGCCACCCTCTGCTGCCCTGCCCAAATTGTATGTATGTATAGTAATCGAGTAAAAAATCCACATGACGACAGTCGGTGCTCTCCACTTCTAACCAATATTAACCCTTATAAAGTTTCCATCAGGAAATTCTCAAGGAGGACACTATTTAAACTACCTACAGTCAACAAAACCAATACAAATAACAGGGGTTCGTACAAATACTTGAAAAACTAATAAAAATTTGAACAAATATTAAAACATCGAACTTTGAACTCTTTATGTTTGTTGAGCTATCCTATCCTAACCTATATCGATATCGAACAAATCCTCTTCAGAAATTCAATATATCTATTGGTGAATGAACGAAATCCGTTTACTTAGAACTTGTGAGGATACCCCATCCAAACAGAAGTGGTTGGATGGTTTGAGAGTTTATTAGTAGTTGAGTGTATGTTCGTTTACTCGTGGAAATCTTCACTTCCTTCTCTCGTTATATTTATTACATTGCTAGTAATACTTCTACTTCCTACTTTTCACACCTAAATTTTAATCTAGTTGGAACTTCGGGAGAATATGTAGGAAAGTTGGATATATTATCTTTTTAATCTGGGCAAAATATTATTATGTGCGATTCAAAATCCTTTCAGAGTAATGGAAAAGTACCACCTTTGTCACATTTAGTGCGATTAATGAAATATCACCAATATTTTAATAATGAAAACATCTTTGAAATTGTTTTTCGGCCTCGTTCTATTAATATACAAAGTTAAACTACCTTCAGTGTTTATTCGTAAGACACAACAAACAAATTATCAGCTTCAAATATTCATTTATTACATTTCATGTCAATGAATAAGTGATCTTATAAAATAAATTTCCATAGGCTTAAATTTTATGAATAATCTAGACATTGTAAATTTTACAGGACGATCTTTAGGAAAATTCCGTCTTTTCGTGCTTACGTCATCCTGTTTAATTTATTTGAAATCACGTCCTTCAGAACCTAGTCAAGTGTGACGACTCCTCCAGACACATGACTCAGCGACCGATCTTCGCGAACACCGGATGCTGATGTAGCATAGTTAGCGATAAGCAGGTGGTCCGATGCTCGGTCCACATAATTTTGTATCGTAGATTATAATTAGTTATTAAGTTAGTCTTAGCTACATCTCCGACGAATAAACGTCACTTAAAAATATTAAAAATTGTATTTTTTAAAAGCTCCTCCGGCTTGTACGAAATTTGACTGGCGCAGCCGGTAGGATTTCCGCGTCGCGAAAACTCAAAATCAGTACTGTGCGACGTACGTTTTTACACGTTTTACGGGAATCCGCGAACCAAATAAATTCGTCAATTGTGGAAGTGCAACCTGAGGGCAGTATCTAAGACTCAAGAGGGACATGGGCAGTCTGTGAGTAGACCCGAATCGCTATTTCCAGTCTTATGTTCATTCCTTTTCATTATTTTAGCTATAAGTATCTATTCCAAACGCTATTTCCAAAAATCGAAAGGTGTTTTTGTAGTTTTATTTAGTTATTAAGATAATTTTGAAGTAAATATATTAGGAATTAAATTAGTGATTTAATTAATTGAATTTAAATAGCAAAATGGACAAAATTATACAAATACCACGGGACTTTGTAAACGTCATCCCCAAATTCGACGGTGACGAAAAACTATTGAGCCTATTTATACGTAAATGTGAATATTTAATAAGCTGTTGTAGAACGGAAGGAAATCCACAGCAAGATCTGTATGTTTTCCATATAATAACATCTCGACTTGTAGGTAAAGCGGCAGCTCTCGTGAGCGAACGACAGGACTTAGACACTTGGGATGATTTAAAAGGGGCTTTAGAACAACATTTCGGTGATCCTCGCTCAGAAGAGTGCATTGCAATAGAGTTAGAAACATTAAAAATTAATAGTGGCGAGTCTTATTTAGATTTCTGTAATAGGATACAGCATGTCAAAAGCACGCTTATCGCTAAAGTTAATTTAATAAACGACCCCAATTTGCGTCGTAGTAAAATCATAATATACGAACACACTTCAATGAATGTATTCTTATATAATTTACCAGAGGAATTACTCCGTATTGTACGTCTTAAGGGTTGTGATTCGCTGGAAAAGGCATTAAGTATCGTACTTGAGGAAGTTAACTTCATGTACCAATATAACTCAAGAAACAAAATGTTAAAATCCCAAAGTCAAGTACAGCCTAAGCCTTCGCCTCTCAATCAAAACCCATTTGTAGATAAATTTGGGATGAAACCCTTCTTTACACCAAACCCACCAAATTTTAAATTCGGAAATATCAATCATAATATGCATGGTCCATCCACCTCTCAGCAACCACAGACTCAGTTTAAATTTGGTATTCCAAATAGAGAAGTTAAATTACCCGCGTCTCAGCCCCAACAATTCGGATATAGACCACAACAATTTGGCTACCGACCCCAGTTAAACCAATCTCAGCAACAATTCGGCTATAAACCACCATTCCAACTAACTGGTTATCGACCCCAGATTGTTCAGCAACAATCTGGCTACCGCCCGCCTTTTACTCAAGGTCAACAACCATATCGTCCACCACAAAGATTACCACCCCAATTATCAACAGACATCAGTATGCGTACGGCACCCCCAGCTAAACCCCAAGGTTTTAGATTGAATGAGATAAACCAACCGGAAACCGACGACACCGCGTACGATAACACTGAAATTGTAGATTATTGCGACTATAACGAAATGAATGACTTTATGAGTGACAATGATAATTACAACTTTGCATGTGAACAGACCGACCAAAGTTCTCCTGAAAACATTGAAAATTTTTATATAGAAGCCTCCAACCCGCACCAGAAATAACAAAGCTCAATTACAATACCTTAAAATTACCATATATAATAATACCCGAAATTAACTCCAAATTTATGGTAGACACTGGAAGCTCCAGGTCTTTTATCAGCCCACAAAAGGCAAATAAATATTTTCAAAATTATAAATACCAAGAACCATTTGAAGTTATAAGTACGCATGCATCTAGCCGACATGACGAAGTGATCGAAATACCCCTATTTCCCACTTTCAATACCAATGATTCACACAAATTTTATGTTTATGACGTAGACGGTTGCTATGACGGACTAATTGGAAGTGACCTATTAAAACAATTACATGCAAAAATTGATATGAAAAATGAAGTTCTCTATACTCGATCAGCAACTATACCCATAATTTATAACCCAACTAACAAAATTAAATTAGCCCCGCGCAGCGAACAAAGGGTTAAGTTACCTACTAACTTACAAAATGGTGACGCTATTCTAAATTACAAACTATTTTGTGAAGGCGTAAGAATGCCTACCGCGTTAGTTAGGTGTGAAAACGGTTATGCAACTACTGTCATACAAAATACTTTAGATAAGGAAGCAACTCTGACAATTACACGACCTTTTATTGTGACTAAATATGACGGTGAAAAATGTAACTTGAATAAATTAGACTGCCAAAATGATGTTGAAATCGACCAAATACTGACAGAAAATCTTGAAAAACTCCGTTTAGACCACATGAACTCGGAAGAAAAGGACTCTATTAGAAAGCTTTGCTTAGAATATAAAGACATATTTTATTCAGAAAAATTACCTTTGACATTTACCAACGAAATTAAACATCACATACGAACCCGCAACGAAGACCCAATATATATTCGACCTTATAGACAACCACAAGTAATTAACGACGAAATTAACAAACAAGTTGAGAAAATGTTAGAAAATAATATAATACAGGAATCATACTCCCCCTGGAGTGCACCCGTGCACTTAGTGCCCAAAAAAGCGGACGCTAATAATGAAAAGAAATACCGACTTGTAATAGACTACCGTAAATTGAATGAAATTACAGTTGACGATAAATATCCCTTACCAAACATTACTGAACTATTTGACAAACTAGGACGAAGTACTTACTTTACGACTCTTGACCTTGCTAGTGGCTACCACCAAATAGAAGTAGTAAAAGAAGATAGACAGAAGACTGCTTTTAGTACAAATGTAGGGCATTATGAATTCTCTAGAATGCCTTTTGGACTTAAGACAGCACCGGCTACTTTTCAAAGAACTATCGATAACGTGTTACGTGGGTTACAAGGCATCCATTGCCTAGTCTATTTAGATGATATTATTATCTATTCATCTAGCCTACAAGAACATATTGCTAAATTACGAACCGTTTTTGACAGACTCAGAAAGACCAATTTAAAAGTACAGTTAGATAAATCAGAATTCCTTAGGAAAGAGGTTTTATATTTGGGACACAATATTACTAGCGATGGTTTGAAACCCAATAATGATAAAATAAAGGCTATTTTAGAATATCCTTTGCCCCGAACTACAACAGAAATAAAGAGCTTTTTAGGCCTAATCGGTTACTACCGAAAATTTATAAAGGACTTCGCGAAAATAACCCAACCTATGACAGCCCGGTTAAAACAAAAGCGTTGTATGCCTGTCAACGATGAACAGTATATAACAGCTTTCCAAAAATGCAAGGAATTACTCGTAAACGCCCCGATATTACAATACCCAGATCCTGATAAACCTTACATACTGACAACAGACGCCTCAGAATTCGCCTTAGGAGCAATCCTTTCGCAAGGACCAATAGGTAGCGACAAACCCGTCGCGTATGCAAGCCGAACGCTTAACGATGCTGAATCACGGTACAGTGTCACTGAAAAAGAATTACTTGCTATAGTCTGGGCAGTGAAACATTTCCGCCCCTATCTCTATGGAAAGAAATTCACCATAGTAACGGACCATAAACCCCTAGCTTGGCTAAATTCACTTAAAGAAACAAATAGTAGATTAACCCGATGGCGATTACGACTATCTGAATACGATTTTGAAATAGTTCATAAAAGCGGAAAACTTAACGCAAATGCTGATGCTTTATCCCGTATCCGCACTAACGCAATAGGTAAAGACGATACATCCGTTGCAGTCAATATCGATGATAATGAAGATAGAAATAGGGAAATTAGACAGTTGACAGAGGAAATTAAAAAATTAAGCGAATTACAAAAGAAAACTAATAGTGAAGAAATAATAGAAATTTCAGATTCTGAAGAAACGATGTCATGTCATTCCTCTTATTCAATACCGTGTCCATCTAGTACAACCCTATCAGTCTCTAAACATTCTTCTAGTACTGAAACCGCTCATTCAGGACAAGATACCGAATCAAAAGCTATTCCAATTTTACAGGAAGCCATAGACACAAAACCTAACCAGATATTAGTCTATTCTTGCCAAGTAGATAAATTGGCAGTTAAAAATATTTCACGCGAAAAACAAAGAATCCTGGAAGTACACTTACCTATAAATCGGGTAGACCTTGTAAAACAATTTTTGAAAGAATATATTAAAAATAACACTAAATATTTCATTTACTTCGAGGAAGAGGAACACAGACGGCAATTCGCAGAAATGGTTATATTTTTATTTAAAAGGGAATCAGTTCAATTTTTAGAGTGCACCAAAAGAGTAGTATTTGTTGAAGACGAGTCAGAACAGAAGGAAATTGTAAGTAAATATCACACAGGTAAAACCTGTCACCGAGGCATTAGAGAAACTCTAACTCACATAAAACGCACATATTTCTGGCATAATATGGAACAAACTATTTCCAGTTTCATTAACTCGTGTGACACATGTAAACTTATGAAATACGACAGACACCCCCTGAAACCTAAACTTCAACTGACACAGACACAGACAAAACCCTTGGAAGAAATTTTCATAGACCTATTTACTATAGAGGGACGATATTACTTAACAATCATTGACGCTTTTAGTAAAGTAGGGCAAGCGTTCGAAATATCTAACAGATCAACCCCAGAAGTAGTCAGGGCCCTCATTAAATACTTTTCATTTTATGGGGTCCCACAAAAAATTAGTTCGGATCCCGGCTCAGAATTCAACAATAACCTTCTAAAAGAACTACTTGATCTATACAAAATAGATCTTCATATTGGAACCCCTAATAATCCCAACTCTATGGGTCTTATAGAAAGATTTCATTCCACAATTATAGAAATCTATAGATTGGCTAAATACGAGCATAAATTCACTGACGCTGCGTCCGTAATGACATACGCGATAATGGCTTATAACCACTCCATTCATTCAACTATAGGTTTTACCCCATTAGAAGTTTTATTAGGACATACAGACTCTAGAAACGCATTTGACTTGGACTTCGAAAGACAATACATGCAACAATTAATTAAAGAACATACAAAGAGAACCCGATTTTTATATAAACACATAGCGGAACAAGCACTTAAAATAAAGACTAAAATTATAGAGAAGAAAGGTGGTGAAGCAGAAAATATAGTAAAACCTGGCGATACAGTATTTACAAAGATAGTTAATAAACGAAGTAGTAAAGATAAGCCACGTTTCCAGAAGGCTGTAGTTTCTGATGAAATTGTCAGGAACGTAGTCCCTATTCAGGTTAGGCAGCGAGAGACCAAGGTCCCACTAAAGAATATTAAACGCCCTCCACAGATACCTCCACCTCCTCCTGGCGGTATCCATGGTGAACCAACTGCAGGCCCTTCAACTTCAGGAGCTTGACAGGAATCCCGGAATACTACCTGTTAAAGAGGGAATTGCTGTAGTCAGTAAAGACAAATGGACGATTGCAAGAGTATTGGATATTGAACCTTTGCAAAATGACTTAACGTTTAATGTCCAACGTCTCTCCGATTTAGATAAGCTAGTTAAGACTAATTATAATAAGAACTTTACGAATAATCTTTTAGATGTAAGAAGCCAAGTAGAATACTTTAAAAATTTGACTCTATGTAAATTCCACCAATTAATTCCCACTATTAGAGTTAAGCGCGGCCTTATAGACCCTTTAGGTTCACTGATTAAAATGATCACCGGAAATCTTGATAATGACGACGCCATAAAATACGATAAAATAATTAATGACCTAAAAACTGAACAAAGTTTAACTAATAAAAAGCTGACGGTGATCACTGAAATGGTTCAACTCTTGTCAAACTCTACATTAATTTTAAATCATAATCTTGTTCAAATAAATAATAAAATAGAATCAACTGTAAAGAACCTCAAAGAGTTAGAACTATTAGGAACTCAGTTAATAAGTACATATAATTTACTTATACATAATTTTCAGGTTATCTATACTCAATTAAATGAAATAGAAACAAGCCTATCATTTAGCAGATTAGGAATTCTACATAAATCCATATTAGAGTCAGATAAGTTTTTAAGTATACTAGAAAACATAAACAGATTAGAAAGGTTAGTTTTTAAGCCTAGTTTAGAAAACTTGATTAAGATAGAACAAACTATAACATTGAAAGCATTTATAAAAGGAAATCAAATTACTTACCTTTTGGAAATACCGTTAACTGAAAAGGATACTTATATCTACTATAAATTGACCCCCTTACCTGTTTTACTCCATAAATCCACTGTTGTCATACTACCCAAGTACCCCTTCCTATTAGCGAAAGGGTTGAAGATCAGACTGCTCACACGCCGATGTCAAGAGATCGAGGAGTCTACTTTTCTTTGCACCAACGATGAAATGCCTCAGTTCATTAATGACCCCTGCATCACCGACCTAATGACCTATGTGGAAAACTCTACGTCATGCACTCAGATTCCTGTAACTATCGAAAATATTAGAACCCAGTTTCTGGAAACAAATAGATGGATTCTCTATAGTAAACGTAGAGAACTACTTATACAAACCTGTGGCAACGAAATATTTCGTCACGAAATTCAAGGAACTTACATACTCACCCTGGACGACCCCTGTGAAGTGAAAATTCGAGATATTACGTTGAAAATGCATCAAACCTATGTGGAAAATGTAACATACCCAAAGTTACCCATCATAAACTTACCTTCGTTGTCCTGTTCGGAAAATGAACCATCAGAACCTGTTAACCTGGAAGGCATCGACCTGGCTGACCTGAAACTCCTGTCATTGGCATTGAAGAAAAGTTACAGTGAAAATAGTGAATATAGTGAAAGTGAAAGGGCAATCATAAAAGTGAAAAGTGTGAGCGTGTGGACATTGGGGATATACATCCTAATCATAGTTTTAGTTTGTTACTTTAGCTATAAGTACCGGACTAAATCAGCACGGGTCGGCGCTCGAAGTTCCCCTCATAAACGAGAGAACTTCGAACTTGCGGAGGGAGAAGTCAAGTGTGACGACTCCTCCAGACACATGACTCAGCGACCGATCTTCGCGAACACCGGATGCTGATGTAGCATAGTTAGCGATAAGCAGGTGGTCCGATGCTCGGTCCACATAATTTTGTATCGTAGATTATAATTAGTTATTAAGTTAGTCTTAGCTACATCTCCGACGAATAAACGTCACTTAAAAATATTAAAAATTGTATTTTTTAAAAGCTCCTCCGGCTTGTACGAAATTTGACTACCTAGTTTAATATTTCGCTTGTAGGGAAGGAGATATTGTGATTTAATGGAGTATTGATAATGACCTGACTCCGTGATAATTTTCCTTCAAAATTCTTCTTGAGCTTCCTTTCAATCTAGAGCTTTAAGAGGGGGCTTTTAAAAAAATTCTAAACGGAACATAGAATCGAAAAATATTCTTCACAACCTCACAATTTTTTACGAGTCCTAATAATATTCCACCACTGGAAAAACCGATCTAACCCACTTTACTTTTTGAGAAACGTTTCATTTTCAAAAGTATCAAAATCTTTTGGTACTTTTTGCTGTTATATAAAAAGTTAACAAAGGAATATGACAGCAGCGATTTTACCTTTAATAATTTATTTATGAGACATATTAATAATAATATGCATATGCTTATCGAAGAATAAGGCATTTAATATATAGTAAATCCGTAATTGGACGTGATTTAAGTTATATATTGTTAACTATGTTAAGGTCTGTGGATTTTGTAATAAATAAAATAAAAATTTAATTAATTGCCTTATTGAGGCGATCATATCTTAATGCTAACCGCGGATTACTTATTTACGATTTGCTATTTTAACAAACGTCTAGCATTGCCTTAATATTAATTCGCAACTATTACCGAAGTGGCTTTTAATTTCATGAGAGTTTCTGCGCTACGGAAAACACATTTGACCGTCGATCCCGTGTGTCGTACTATCATTATAGACAGCCGTAACGGTTAGTTAGAGCCCTTAAAGTCGAATAACCAAAAAAGATCTTTACAATAAAAAAATGTAGAGGTCTAAAGACAGTTAGTTCCTCAATTAAAACTAAAATTAGGTGGTACAAAGCTTCAAAAGACGATGATGATATTCCCTTATTCCGCACGTTGTAATCTAGAGAAGCCATTACATTTCCAGTATATATGTTAATAAACATCAAACAACTTAATTAAGGAACCCTATATTAGTTTAGGTACGTAGTACATCCAATCTGTTGAAAATATTTTAACATTTCATGTAAATGAGTTTATTTTTCGGTTAAGTAAAGCTTCTGAACAATTACTCATCAAAGGAAGTTTTCGTGTTATTACAGCGAATGGAAAATTTCTGTTTCTATCTAGTATTTATTTAAAGTTAGGTTTATTATTATAATATCTCTCAACTGTTATAATGTAGGTTGGACTTGTAGTTAGGTACACAAAGTTTTTGTGTTTGTTACGCGTAACTTGGTATTTTCATGTACAGTCTCGGAACGAAAAGGTTCGTCAATTTTCAAATTGATTCGTATAATGTGTCGCGAAAACATATTACCTTTTGAAACTATGGTACAGAATAGACTCGGGTTAGGGAAAATAATGTTCTACTGCTCGATAATAAAATTCAAAATTATTCAGATCAGTGCTATTTGACAGAATAAATATCTTGTCAACAAGATTTTTGATAAACTAAAACCTTCTTGTTGGTTCAACCTGCCATTATCATTTCTGTTAAAACTATTGTCAATCGGTCAATGTCCTCATTGCAAAATATCAAAGAGGTTTTTATATGCCGCGCGCACAAGGCAGTGTTTAAAAAAAGGATAGACAAATCAAGCAAAACCTTATTCGACAGCATACGTCATTCTATTTATTTCAATGTTAGCATCACTGTTTCGATACACTTGTATGTTGGCATAATTGTTTCTTGCAGTACTAGTGCAAGTGAAAACTGACTCTAAGGTGACGAACCTTTTCATTCCGAGACTGTACTTACGAGTATATAAGTTTGTACATATTCTAAGCATTAATTTAATCAAGTTCTTAATAATATTCGTACGTAAAGATAAGATAAGGTATTCGAGTAGAGAAATTTTATTACATGTTTAATGTGTTTGAAGCCGCAAATCGAAATGGAGAAAGTTAGTGAAGTAGTTAGTTAGTTCAAGCTAATACTTTTCGCGTGGTGATGGCGAATATGATGTCCGGCGTCTTAACCCCCCTCCCCTCTTTTTCTCCTAATTAATGAACTGTTATTCAATCACACTGTATTTTGAGGAATTTAAATAATTAAGTTACGAGTACATACGAGAGAGAGGTAGCGGGATACGACTTTGTTTTATACTAGCATCTATATTATTATGATCTGTAACATTAAAAGGAGTACAATTAATATAATTTTCAACACACTTGCTCATAAAGAGGCTCTTATTTGTGCAAAAACAGTCGAATAATGACACGTTTTATTCACTAATGAGTTATAGATTGTTTTTTTAAATTGCTGTCATTTTAAAAAAGTTTCGATGCCAAAAAATTGTGTCCATACATTTTAAAAACAAACTTCAACTATGTTTCCTTACTTTTGGTAGGTCTATGGTCGATTCCATTCATTCATTCATTCTTTTTTTTAATAAGTATATTCTTTTAGTCTTTGGCCGATCACCATTGTTGTGTTGGATGCGCACGAATAGAAAAACTGTTTATTTATTAGCGAAAAATGATAATTTCTTCGCAAATGTGTTGAAAAACGTTGTATGGTACACGCGTGTATTGATGATTACTATCCTCGGCTATCTTCAGACCCTCGCCTGACGGCTCGGGCCTCAATAGCGCCTCGGAAGTAATCACCAACTTACCTCGCTTTTACCATAAATAACTATTATTGTTTAGTATTCATCATAAAATGATTGTTTATTTCAAATTCTATAAAAGAGAACAACACACATATTTTTTCACCGTAATAGGTGATACCATTCGTTAATGTCGGAAAAATATTTTCATTTCTCGTAAAAATAGTTGTGTACTGGTTATTGCAGTTTCAATGTTTCAGATTAATGCTTGTTCTCGTGTTACCTGGCACTAGACATTTTACGAATATATTATATAATATTTTAATTAAAATGGGTCTTGATTACCTAAATATGTAGTAAACAGAAATCGAGTGAAAATGTGGATTATTTTAACTAGCTTGTTCTTGGCTTTTGCCACAATGTAAATTCGTCACATTTTCAATTCTTATTCATTGAAAGTAAACGTCTTCGTTGTGTAGTCCTAGCAAGAATCTATTATAATTTAGCCATGTTTTTCTGCTTGCCCTTCCATTTCCGGCTTAGATTGAAGGCTGCTTCTCTTTATGAACTCCGGGGTAATTTATACTCCTTTTTAAATGATTAGAGCCATTTTTGAGTCATATAAAAACTTATAGAATAAGGATCACGACCAAGATTCTCTCTATCAAAGTAAAAACTCATCTTCACCTTCTGATATCACTTATTCGTAAATCACGGGAGGGGCCGACCGTTCACCTCGACTATCCTTAACAAATATACATTGACGTCCATAGTTTTGAATTGCAAAACCCTACAGCCGACAACATGCGTCAATTGTAATATAAAGTTTCATATTTGCTCACAATAGCAGATTTGTATAGATTATACTTTTATAAAGGTGACAGAGTTTGTTTGTCAGTTTCAACTCGAAATAACGAGATTGATTTATAAATGTAGTTACAAAAGCTAATAAAAAAGTATTAAAAAAACAATCGTACAAGCTTAAATAGCCACCGATGATACTAAATGTTTCGTAGTTAAGGGCTTGGACTTTGAAATTAGCCTACCGCGCGGCAGGCCGTAGTACGATTGTAAACCGTTTAACAAAATGATACATATTATAATTTGTTTTACGGGTAATGCGTACATCCCGAATTTAGTCGAATCCGTCGACTAGTTTCAGTCACATACGGGCGTATAAATTAATAATTAAATTGTCTACGTTACGTTGAAGTAACAATATAAAAGATACCTTTTTAAAAAGCTACCTATTATATAGTCTCTATAATCTT
Organism: Timandra comae; assembly: GCA_958496195.1. Classification (NCBI taxonomy): domain Eukaryota; kingdom Metazoa; phylum Arthropoda; class Insecta; order Lepidoptera; family Geometridae; genus Timandra; species Timandra comae. The sequence goes on along the minus strand of OY292353.1, from coordinate 7,644,398 downwards.
CTTCACGTTGGCAATTAAAAAAAACCTTCAAACTTAACTTGTTTGCGTCTGAAGGGTTCGTTAAAAATTCAAACAGTTAGCTGTTTCTTCTCGTTTATTTATTTTATAAAGTTATTAATATTTTTATTTTACTTCAAGCACATGTTTCATAGAAAAAAAAACTTGTTATATATTATATTAATTTTACTATTTTCTTTTATTTTTGCCAGACAAGCCAAGTATTTTTCTGTTTTTTATACTCGTATAGTATCATGGAATTAACAGTATATTAAAAATAAGATATGTAATACTTTGTAAACAGATTAACATTTTTGTACATATACATTTTCTAGAAAACAATAAGTACCTAGGTATGTTATCTTGTGTAAGTATGCGTAGTTTTGTATGCCTGATGAATGCCTAATTTGATTTCGTGTTCATGTCGAACAAGTTTTTTTGTGTAATAGGGAACAAACGAGCAGGGTCACCTGGTAAGAAACCAGGAATAATTTCAAGTGCGTTGACGACCGGAGAGATAAGAGGGCGAAGGTTAGGCTTCAAATTAATTTACTAAATGAAGTCTCAAATAATATTATTGCCGTATACAATCTCACAAAAACAAATTTTATCTATTTACCGATTTTGAACAACAATGTTATTTACTGTCTAGGTACTGAATAAATATTTTTGAATGATAACCATGCGGACCTGGGTGCTAGAGCTCTTGGGTTCGATCTCTGATTGGATATAGCACTTGTTTTCGTAGTTCGATGTAGGTATGCCCACGCGCACCTACGATGAAAGTACCTATTCCTAGTATGAGTATGAGGTAACGAGGTGTTTATTAAATAGTTATTAGACGATAACAATTCTATATTACATTCATGTAAAACATGCGTCAACAGATAAATTTAAATTCAAATGTTTTATTGGTTACTAAGCGCACATAAATTATGTTGTAAAAATAGTAATTTAAACATGATTACATCCATGGTTTGAGTACTTGCAATTAAGGGACATCTGCAAGTATTCCCAACTAGTTGACGAATTACGAGTGTTCAAACCTGATTCATTCAGATCATATTTTACGAATTTCGATTCAAATTCAATATCATATGATTCAATATAGATTAACCTGGACATCGTGTTACGTACATCGCAGATGCCACCCGGTCCCGGATCAGGCGATAGTGTGCGCATGCGACGATATTCCAAAATTACCGTTCCATCGCTCCCTTGAAACTGGTATTTATTCATTAGAGTGGAATCCAGTGGTTAATGGGCACGTTATTTTGGTATGATGTGACTAACTCGCTCCATGTAGTCGCCAATTCGTTTATGAGTTTCGAAGCTGGCTGGCTCACTCACTTTAGTATCGCACTTTGCAGTGAACGGTTGTTATATAAAGTAAAAAAAAATATTTGATCTTCAAGATGCACAGAAGTATCCGCGCACAGGTATATTTTTTTCTTATTTATTTTTATTTAACTTCTGGTGCGAAGGTTTCCATTATTTTTTGAAAGCGAAATAATATGTTTTACATATTTTGGGTTTTATTTTAAACCAATTTTAACAAATTAAAAACATATTTTTGTTGTTTAATGGAAATCTTATTTAGTGAAAATAATATTCTCATATGTCCATAATAGTGTCATTCAATAAATAGTTATTGAAAAAATATCAAATTCTTAAAGAATATTTTTAAAAGTTATCATTATGATTATGACATAATGATATTATTTATTTGAATTAACTATTTGTTATATTAAATCATTAACTCGTGATAGCAACAATACTATTTAATTGCGTTTAGGTATATCAAATTTGAGCTTATCTGTACATTGATAACATTGTGAACTATGTAAATTAGCTGATTCAAATTTTGTTTTAGAGAATATTTTCGTCTAAAGTATATGCACCCCAAGGTTTTTGATTTTTATGTTTTATTCAAACCAGAATAATCACTATTACTTATGAGAATAATATTTATTTTTTATTGTTAGATTTATGCCCACATTTTCGTAAACACATAAAATAAAATACTTATTCTGAATTAATCTCTTAATAACGAGTATTTAATCCATTATTAACTTGTACTTCAATGCGATATTTTTAAGTACAAAAGTGAAATCCCAATTTAAAAGCGAATAAAGCCGCATGCACAAGTAGTTAAAAAATAAACAATTTATTTGCAAACAATCGGTACATATACGAGTATAAAATGTATAACGAAAGCTGTCAAAAGCTAAATAAAGTGATGTTGTCAGAGATTTCATGAATGCAACCTTTATTTCGATATTTATGAATAATACTCGTAGTACTGTGTGTTTGAGTAAGCGTCGCTGGCGACCAGTCGTGGGACCGTGGGCAGAATATGATGTATTCTGTAAACATCTCTACGTAGTATAAAACAAAGTCAATCTCACTGTTTTTACGCTTACATCTTACGTTTTAATGCAGTTTTCGGGGTATTACGGAATACGTCTTTAAAATGTTCAATTGTCATAAAAAAATATTGTAATACATAGAGTGATTAAAGAAAAATATTTATAAATTTTTACTGGTAAAACCGAATGGTGAGCGAGTTTCTTATATAATATTAACTTTATGATACATAAACTTTGTAATCTTACTAGCTATACTGATGCGAAAGTTGCGACGTATAAATTGAATCGCGAGAAAACTTTCGAACTGCCTAGAATTGAATTTGGAGCGGATGTTCCTTATAAATAATTACAAGGCTTTTATCCAGGAATATACACAGGATATGGAAGTATTGATAAAAGAACCAAACCATGTGTATTACCGACCCAAACTGGAAAGTCGATTCTCGCGAAGTAAAATTGAGAAAACATTTTCTTACGATATTAGTAACAGTAACACCGTATAGTTATGTAAATTTGATTTTTAAAATTTATTTTAAAACCGCCAAAAATGGTTAATAATTAACGTTGATACGGTCTGGTCTTGTTAAAATAATTTACCATTTTTTTATATTATATACTTATTAACAGTAATAGAAAAGTTCAAATAGTTTATTCCTATTCAGATGCATATCATTTACGCAATATGATTAGGTGTGAAAATAATTATATTATCCCCCTTTCGGAGGGGATAGCTTGATGGGCATAAGTGGAGTAGGAACAGTGAGATATAGATCGATAAAATCATAATCTGTGCCACTCACACATTCTGGAATATTCTCTCGCTTTATACACACATAGTATTCAAAATGACAATATCATGTCCGTATCTTCGTAATATCTTCCTTTTATAAAATTCAAACTAAAATCATCTTTAATTTTAAATTGCATCTGAGTCGAGTATGAATCAGCGTCGCCGCGTCGTATACGAATCGACCATTTCTGCTGATCAGAGAAGGAGCTTGCCTTGTGCATAAATTGTTTTACAAATATGATCCTTTTATGGTATTCTTTTATATTGTACTTAGTACACACGGACGAAAAAAAGCCCAGTTACGTTATTATTTTATTAACATACATAAAACCTATATTTCATTTGCAAAATATGTAAAATTGTACTTCCAAAAAATCTAAATTTGAAATCAAGACCACGCCTAAACACGGTGATCTTAAATGCGTGAAACAGAACAGTATAAAAACTATCGTGATAACAACTACACTTGTTTACCCCATATTGGCATCAACAATCTTTTATCCTCTATTTAACCCCTCTAGAGATGTTTTTTACACTTTATTCTATTTATTTAGTCCTAATACGTCTTTGAGAAGTTTTAAATTCAAATAAAATCAATGTATTCTTGCATTGATATACAGAACATTGTAATGTTCGAAAACAAACTATTTTGGACTATGCCTTTGATTATTAGATCAAATCTCATACGTAAAAGGTCAAAGAGGTAATGCGTTCATACTTATAAATGTGTGACGATATTGAAAATGAGATTATTTTGAAGTTTATTGCAAACATAGAGTAGGGACGAGTCCTATTGGGCTCTCGCGATCCTGACCCAAAGTACTTACTTAGGTGGCTCTATGGGGTTTTAGCGAGTATTCCGTCATCCTTCTGGTGGAGTTTAGTTCGCCCCGCGGAAGGAATCCTCGCCCGAGCAGGACGCGGGATCCTACTCCGAGTAACATTCTGTACCGTGGATTATAAGATGTTCATACGCTTAAACAAATATTGTTTATGAAGTTTCGAGAATATTTCTTATCGAACGGGAACGAAGAAGAAAAATATACTTACTTACTTAATACTGTTTTAATAAACAAAAATATTTTTAAGTTAAATTTGAACAATAACTGCGATCATTCGCGACCACCTCTCAAACAAAAAACTAAACAAAATCGGGCGCGCATTAGATAAAGGATAAAGTTAAATAAAAAAAAACATATTGCAACATTTAGAAAATAAAACATAGCATAAACGTAACTTAAAACTAAACTTAAGTGGTAAATGTAGCTAAAGGAAGCACGTCAGCTGCCATAGACAGACACACAGATAAACTCGTTAGAGTTGTAGCACTTCTCTTTTTTGCGCCGGGGCTTAAAAAGATAAGTGTCTAATTACACTCATCATCGCCTCTAAATGCATTCGTATTTAATCTTTGTAAGAACCTAAATGATATAATTTAAACAGTGATTGCACTATTCGATATTTAGGACCCTATCTAGATAGTAAATCACTACTTAGGCACTGGCCTAAGTAGTGATTTACTTAACAGAGATTGACAGGTCATGAAAACTGACAGCCTATTGAGAGTATTGTTAACAACTAATTTCTTGGTTATGTGCCCATAATATCGTATAGTATAGTCGCTGTTTTATTTTTACTGAACTTTAAAACGTATATCTCTTTATTTACCTCTTTTTATCCCGACGATATGTATGACGTGACGACTGAGTTTAATAAATGTGCATAATAATATGTTTACTTGTACAAATCTTGAAGAAGATTCCAGAACTTTCCGTATCACACTGAATCATAGGAGACAATAAAAATGTATGTATATCTAACACATTTAACAAAGAAGTAACCGTTGACATTTAACTTAACGCAGTTATAATAATTGTAATTGTAACAAATTATTCAAAAGTTTTTACACATTGACAAGTATGGCGGAACCGAAATGTCATGTCAAAAAATGAAATGTCACACTAATCTATCACTTATTAAAGGAGGTTTCTCGCGGTTCCCGTCATTTGTCTCTGGTTAGGACACCTGCCTTGTAATTGTGAGGTGGTATATCCGGTGACAGGATGTCTACTATGAGTCTTTGTGACTTGCGTGCTTAGCTTCGGGCGAGATTGTACGGTCAGCATCAAAAGGATAGTGCCACAAAATTATCTGACCCAGTGTTAGCGTCACTGTAATAAAATAGTCTATTTAAAGTCAATATAACTAAGTAAGTAATCAAAACAATCAAAATAATTTCGTTTTGAAACACAATGACAGTCAGTTCCACTTTTGACCCCTAACTAATTTAGATGCTGTCTGTACTTAATATGGATCATATTTAATATCAACAGACATTACATTACATTACAACATTTCCAGAATATTTTATTATTAAACGAAACGTACGTCATCGTATATAATTATTAAACAACGATAAAAATATTTCCAGAATACAACAGAATACCCTAAATAATAAATGAAAAACGGTAAAAAATAAAAGTAATATACAATAACAATAAAAATATGAGAAAAAGTAAGAGCTTTTAAATTAATCCTCGTTTCATTGGATCATAACAAAGAATTTTTTACTTACAATTAATAAAATTCAAGCGTCTCTTATTTCGAAGTTGGAAGGCAGTTGTTTTATATTTATTTCGTATCGCTCGGAAACTATAAGGTGGCCATTGAATGGCTAAATTAGGGATTCTTTGGTTCAATAATGTGTACCGCCACTATATATATATATATACACATAGATATATTATCACATAACGGGACGTTGCTCATTAACATAAAAATATTGTTGTAAAATTCCACTCTAATGGATATTAAAATATCCCCCCATACCTAACAAAAGAGGAAAAAATTAAGAGGATTAACTAATTAATCTGTTTACTGATCAATTACCTGGCAATTATTATAGAGTCGTTATAATCCGGATTTCAAAACATTTTATAACTTCGTAAACAGCTCGTTAAAACATGATCAAAACAATCGTTAAGCCTACAACATGAAATATAAATTGTTTTTAAATTAGATCTTTAGGAACAGTAGGTAAAGCAGGATTCTCGGAAAATATCCGTTGTTATTCTTACCTGGTAATTGATTACTTTTCTCTACGTTTTTACTAAATAGGCTGAAGTACATACTAGTAGCTTACTACGTACTCTATTTCCTGAACGTTCTTTCTCGTAAACACTTACCGTCTTACCATAAATCGATGTTTAAACACTCTCTAGACCACTCTTCAGTCAAACACGATTTTGGCATGTTAGACCGTGTTTGAATTTTTCTTACCACAAATCGTTGTCTTGCTCTTGTCTTGAGAAAAATGGTTTTACTCATAGAATAAGGATCACGATACTGTTTCTCTCTGGTTTTAATAAAATACGTATGGCAATAAATAAACGCGTTACGTTATATGCAGGACAAGTTGAGTACAACATAAACAAATGTATCTCAAAAGTTGATAATAATTATTGAATTAAGTTATTAATTGATATAATTTATTTTTAAAAGTATTATTGTCTATAAATATAATTGTTGATTGAAGAAACAGTGAACTAATTACTTGATATTTTCATTCTCAAAGATCGTTTAATCCGTAAAGGAACGTTTTTTGAATTGACTGTTGATCGACGTTGTCTGACTGACTTATGTCATGTGTGACTATTTATTCAATCGACGTTGTGTTTAATTTTATATTTTCGTACAATTTTAAATAGTTAAAACATGCAGAGTAGCAATTAATGGATTTGTACCGTTGCGTTGCGTTTGTACCGAAAACATGAGCAGTCGTGTCGTGCCGCAACAACTGCCTTAATGTTCGGCAGAATAATCATTTTGTCACTACTATCAACAAAGGCGAGTTACGTGAGCTACCCAACAAGCCTCATCTGGTGCGTACTATTGAGGTTAAGAGCGTAGCTGCACCGAAGAAACAGCGAACAGCAGTCAGTGCAGCAGAGAAAGGCGACATGGATGGCTTCACCCTGGTGGAGAGGAAACGTGTCGACCGTATCCGTCCCGTAACCGACGTGGTATCGCCCCTGCTACAGCAACAGAGGTCACCTTACGTGTTGTGGAGCCTACCTGCACCGTATCGTTTACTTCAAGTACCTACGAAGTACACGGACATGTTCCTCATATATTTGAATGATTTTATATGTGCGCGTGGTTTGAGAGGCCTTACCTTACCGTAACACAGTTTGTAACTAGCACGGGAGGTAGGGTCTCGAGAGGGGTCTCTCTTAGAATATAATGTACTTATTGTCTAATTAAATAAATTGAATTCAATGACACAATGCAGTTCTTTCATTAGAATATAATTACATTAATACGTTTCGAATAGTTTTTTTACATCTTTTCATATTCTCGCCGTTTTGGAGTTTGTGCACTAGCGCCATCAAGCGGCACCTTGTAGTAACAATATAGCAAAGAGGTTGAATAACAAACTAAAGAGGTCATAATATCATAATCGATATAAAATCACGTTGACGTTTCAAATCAGCTGATACAAATTCAGGCGGCCATTTTAGAAATAGCTTTAGACAAGGGCATCAGAGTTTTTAGGTAGACTGTCATTTCAAACACTGCCTAAACCAATTTTAGAGGTAAACATCGATTTATGGTACAATTTTTTGTAAAAATCATTTTAAACTATGTTTCAAATTTAGACTTCGTTTTGTGGTAAGACCGTTTAAATTCACAATGTCTTGATGTATTTGTCTAAGATCAGAAGAAGTCCAAGGCCAAGTTTATACTTGGGATAAGCGAAATAAAACCAAATACGTACATGGGACTATAATCTTTGTATTCAATACAATACGAGTACTTATAGTACTTAGTTGTTTAACATTATATGCTTCTACAATACAATCAATGAAATCGATAGTATCCCTGTCTTGTTATAAACGTAATGTAAGACAAACAACCGTGGACCCTTAAAAATAAGTACAGAAATACAATATTTTATTCCAAAAACATATTCGCAGAGCTTAGTTTGTTATAATTTGATAGTTCTGAAAATGAAACAAAATGATACCGTAATTCTATCCCAATTACTTCAACAGACAACAAATGATTGGATACGTCATTCACGTGCCGAAAGTATTGGTTACACAGAATATATTAAAATTTATCGAAATAAAACAAAAGTAAATTCTTGTATTCCGTGCATGGAAATTCACTTATTAGGAATTTCTGAGTACGCAATTTTCAGCTATCAAATAAAAAATGTTACAAATTTAGGTATACCGCTAACGATAAAATCAATAACTACATCATTTTATTATAGCAACTGACCCCTTACTTCGTTTATTACCTGTGTCACAGTATCGGAACTATTAGATATACCTATATATGATTACCTAAGTGTGCCCTATGGTTTAACCTGCTTTAAATTTCATCAAGAATGATCCTTTTTTCATGAATCCCTCTATCTATTGATAAAAACTGCATTAAAAGAGTAAAAGGGGCGTGAAGTGATTTTATTTTACACTATATAAAGAAGATGGTCTTTTGTATGATACATCGTGTATAGTAGTATCTATAGTAGCTAGTAGAACATGATTGTCGTACGTATCACACAACAACATATCTCCCTTTCTTCGCACCAGGAAGAACTAATCAATCGTCAGGCACTTCAGATAATTTGATATGTATCACTACGAAACCAAATCACGTTGTTGTGTCCTAGCTATACTCGTAGTCTAGCAACCCGACTTATACTTAGAATAATATACAATACTTCAATTTAATCCTTTTAAATCGAACCTATTATAAAATAATGTTTATCTTTAGGTAGCTATTTAATAAACAAACTATTATTTATTGAAATTGCATATGATTATCGGAAAAAATAAAAACAACAAAAAAACTCTTTTCATTAGCTAGAGTTCTAATGGAATTGTATGCTTTATTTCCTAGTTTTATACACCTTAATGCAATTAATACAATACTAAGGTAATGTATTATTCTAATAACAGACAAGGAGGGGGAATACTTTGTGGCTAATATACTACCTACTCAAGCTTTAAAACTAATTCACTCCATTATGGAATAATGTTATAGAACACGGATTAGCAAACTAAATATTTAAGTAGTTTCGAAGTAAAGTTTGTTTTCATTCCAAAACAGACCATTACCCGTCGTAAACTAAAATAAAACAAAAACAAATGTAAAGAACATTAAAAATAAACAATTTATTATGTTTTAATGTTGGTATGTACCCTCCGCGGCGGCCAAAATTGTAATAAGTATGTAAAAATAGAATATTCAGAAATAGTTTTAACCACGTGGGGTCGGAGCGGCGCGCGCGCATTCGCTATTCCGCTTTGCCGTGGAAACATACGTTATGGCATGTTCGTGTTCAATGGACACAGTGTTTACGTAGTTATACCATAGTACATTGCGGTGAGTTTACGCAGAGCTTTATTATTCAAAATTGTTTATTTTTATAAATCTTATTAATTGTTTCTTAATGGATATGTTTTTCTTAGTTCCCACGGGTACTTGCTAGTACAAAATATTCCTACTTTATATTAAGACAGTGTTTTTTGTATGTACATAAGTATGTTTCTCCTACTTTCGGAGTTCCGTAAGGATAATTGAAAAGTAGAATTCTTTTATATCTCTCATGTCTCTCTGTTTCTTATGTTATCGCAGCGCATCCTCTACGAATTTACTGGAGCTATTGTGCTGAAAATTTTAAAACATGAAATTGATGAATAGCTTTGTTAAAAGATTATTTAAAACCAACAAGGCCATGCAACGCTTATAAATTTTTGGTGACATATCAAGGGAAAATTTTAACAATAACTATTTGATATTAAGTGAAAGCTTGTTGTGAGAACACGTGAGGATGATCAATATTATTGAATTGTAAAGTTTTACAAAATAACACTAACTTTTTTTTTTAAAAAGCTTTCTCGTTTTTAGGTTCGGTATTGAGTTATTTAACCCCCGACGCAAAAAGAGGGGTGTTATAAGGTTGACGTGTCTGTGTGTGTATGTGTGTATGTGTCTGTTTGTGGCATCATAGCACGTGAACGGATGAACCGATTTCAATTTAGTTTTTTCTATTAAAGGGGCCTTACGTGCGAGTGTTCTTAGGGGTGCGCCAAAGTTCACCTAAAATTTCAACTCCGATAATTGGAAATCCGAAAATTTTCTTCCTAACATTTTTTATCCTAACAATCGCAACTCCTAAAATCTTTGTCACTAATGTTTTAATTCCGAAACATTTGTTTTCCTATATTTTCTCAACATAACCATCGTTCATACTATTATTCAAAGTCATATCTTTTTTGTTTAGATTTATTTTTATTTATTATAATCAATATTATATACATAAATTTTTCGTAACTTTGTTTTTACATAACATGTAGGTATAACATATAACGCACGAGCCGAGCGAGCAAAACCAGAGTCCTGCTCCAATCATTCAGTCAAGTTCCAGTAACGAATCGGTCCTATTCCTAATTATTGGTTTAGGTTATGTTAGAACTGTGACCCCAACGCACGAGCCGAGCGAGCGTAGCGAGCGTGCCGCGGCAGCGGCCGGCGAAGTGCCAGAACCGAATTGGTCCTTTAGTTATGGTTATGGTAAACTCCCAGGCCATAAGCATAACCGTAAACGAGTCGTATAATAATCATTAAAACTATAAATATCATCTTCTACCCACATATATTTTTTATTACACTTGGTAAATGTTTCTTTCTGAGCATGAGTGAAAATATTATGTTAAGTATGTTTAGGGATAAAAGCGTTATGATAAAAAACAGTAGGAATTTAAATATATTTACATTAAAGATGTTATGAATTAAAATTTTCGGAAAAATGAGTGTTATGAGCATCGTCGGTAGCACTACAAATAGTATGAATTAAAACTTTAGGATGAAAAATTTTAGGAAGAATGATCATTCGGACTACAAATAGTTAGGAAAAACATTTTCGGGTAAAGAACTTTAGGTGAGCCAATATGGACCCGTTCTTAGACATGTTTGATGAAAATCGGTTGACGTTAAAAGTTATGGGTGTTTAAAGCAATTGTGTTGGGGGTGTTTTAAATATTTAATTTAATGTTATTATAGTTACTTCGATAAATGTATGAATTTAATTTAAAATATTATTAATTATTTTATAACGTTTTTTATTCTATGCACGACCAATTAGGGTAGCCTGCTTGAGGGTTAAATTCTCGCTCATGGCAAACCATAGAATAAGGATCACCACCAAGATTCTCTCTATATTATCTAAGTGGCAAACTTATCTGTCCATGAGATCCTTGTCTTTATCTAGGCTTTTGTAATTTATTGTGAATATTAATTATTTTTGTTTTCAAATCCCTATTTGTAACGTTTAAAATAAATGATTAGTTTAGATAGTTACATTTCCAATCCCTATTTTAAAAAATAAATAAATGGTTCTTTATTTTCTTATTTTTAATAAATTCTTGTATCTATTATTTCAGTTGGACGAGGATGGTTTCGTGGTTCTGGAGGACTTCTTGTGGCCTCAGGAGTGTGACGAGCTCCGTCAAGCCGGCGACGAGCTCACGGAGACGCTCACCGACAACGAACAGAAGTATATCTTCTCCACTCTCGATGATAATAACAAGGTAATTAGTAAATAAAACTAAAAATCATCTCTTCATTCATCATCAGCCCGTATAATGTCCCCACGAGGGGCTCGAGCCTACCCTGAATTAGGGTGATTAGGCCTTAGTCAACCACGCTAGCCAAGTGCGGGTTGGTTTTTAAAACATGTTTAAATCGGGTCTCAAAATAACTGTACTAGTACAAATCTGTCTTCTTCTCTCCTCTTTATCCTTCTTTTGTTCCTGTCTTTATCAGTTGTTAGTTTACCATTAATTCATTATATGCACGATACATACATTTGTCCTCTTGTAATATTTCCGGAGACTAGAATGTGATGAAATTGAGGGACAAATTAAACACAGGTTACAGCGTGATGATATAGAGCCTATCCTAATAGCTCCTCCTAGCTTTCCTCGATTAACGGGCAAATCTCTTCAGCTTTATAAAATAATGCTAGCTTATTTATTTTTAAGCCTTAGACGTCTTAGACTATATGATAGTATAACACACTTCTGCTATGACATAAAACAAATATACCAAATATATCCAGCTAAATATAGAGCAGCCATAGAAATACAGGTACTCTATGAACTAACTCTTACAACCCTATCATTTGATGCCATATCGTCATCGCCTCCCCGTGTAATTATATATGTATTGATTGATGTGTGTACGTAGTTAACGCTTAACGGTAATTATTTGTGTCCACTGTGAACTGTCTCTTGGGGGATAATTGGGAATATCAAATTAGTCAATAACATAGGTCGCCTGTAGGTACATTGTTAGTCGATTCGTGCCTAGTATTTAGGTATTTCTTTATTAAACATTATTGGTTTCAAAATTTCTTCCATTAAAGTCTCCATTAACAGCCTTCTTCTTTATCTTCTATACAGTATTAATATTCTTAATTAATACATCCTGTCTTCCCTGTTTAAAACTAATTAAAATTAAATTTAAATTTATTTAAAAATAATTAAAATAAAAAATAATTATTTTAAAAATAATTATTTTAAATTTATTTCCTTTGGTTTTTTCAATATTTTTCGAAGTCATTTTTAAAATCATTTTCGCCAGACTATAGATTTGTTCATACCTATAGTATTGTGTGCTATTGATCCTGTTTTAATTGAAAAATAAATGTTTCAGCAACAAAGAGGTTCTTACTTCATAGAGAGTAATGATAAGATCCGACCATTCTTTGAGGAGGAAGCTTTGGACGCCAACGGCTATTTGAAGGTGCCTAAGAAGGTGTCGCTGAACAAGGTCAGTATTGGAACTTATAATATAACCGTAGAAGGCGCTGGTGTAGAAGTAGCTGAGTTTCCGGGAAAATTTAGTATCAGTTTACTTTATTTTTCAATTATATTGTGTGGCCATTGACACTATAGAATAAGAAGAAGAATATAGCTGTACTGTTAAGGAAGCAGATTTCAGCAAATAGACTTACTAGTCTCCTTTCTAGGTACGCAGAAGCAGACCCATTTGCGGTTGAGACTATATTTTTTACCAGGATATAAACTTTGACTTTTAAAGGTTTGAAGTTCGATCATAAGATTGAATACTGATTATCGTTAGAGAAAACATAAGTATATTTCTGAAAACGCAGACAATTAAAAGTACTTAGATAATTATTAAACACGCGATTTATTAGGCTACCAAGATATTAAAGAATACTTATACTTTCATCAAAAAATATTTAGGTATTGTAACAAACATCCGTTACAGAATTCTATATTATTTTCGGAATGATTTATCAAATAAAATGTAAAAGAATTAACGAAATCAGTTCAATAATACATTCTGAATATAAAAAGTAAGTCCGTGTGGAGCTTGTATCTCTGTGTCGCCGTGTTATTTGCCAGATTGGAGTCGTATGCGGTTTCACCACAATTTTCCAGAAAGATTTCCCTATATACGAGTATATTCGAAACTTCAAAGGTAACCCGCATTTGGACGACAGTTCACCAAATAAAACTGTATTCAAATAACATCGCACAAAATTTATCGTTGGAACAGATTTTATTCAATAATAAATGCTGGAAATATTATTGAATATTAATATTATTTAAATATCAAGTTCTCCTGCAGTAATTTATAGCGAGAAATAGACGATAGCGTACAAGAGCAATCATCTTAACTAGTGAACCATTTTAATAATACTGATACGAGACGTTCACAGAAATAGCTTTGATTTTAACGAGAGTTCGTTCAATATAGAAACTTTACGGTTTATCGAACCGAACGTAAGTGATACGGAGATATCAACATGTAGGCACTTTTAATATTGCTCGTAGAAATCCGCGCTCATCATCTTTTATGATAAACTTGTTTATTACATATCTAGTACGTGACGTTTCAATGTTATGGATTTTTATCAGGGGTTCATTTTTAGAAGCCAGACATTTCTGACAATAGCTTAGTGCGAGAAACCTGCATGAGGTATATGACTAAAAATGCGAAGGGTATCAATCTTTATCTAAACTAACAATAAATATAAAGCTGAAGACTTTGTTTGGTTGAACGCGGTAGACCGAATTGAAAAATTGTTTTAGTATTAGATATTCCATTTATCGAGGAAAGCTCTAAGCTATATCACATCGTGTTATGACTTACGCAAATTAAAGCACGGGTCCAGCTAATCTAATAGGAAATATTTTCGATATATTTTACCATATTTTTAATGGTTTTCCAGGTGGGGCATGCTCTTCACCTGCAGCACCCGCTGTTCCGCTGCTACACTTACAGCGACCGCGTTAAGAATGTCTGCCGCGAGCTGGGGTTGAAGGAGCCGGCTGTTGTACAGAGCATGTACATTTACAAGAACCCAGGAATTGGGGGAGAAGGTACTAGAACATTTTAATTGGTCTCCATACATATATTATTGTGCCTTTCTCCAATTTGGAAAAATATTTTAGCGTGTTTTTATGCAATGCCATCTATTATTGCTTCCATTCCATATGTCCATCCATTTTGTATATAAAATCTATTTTTGTCCCCAGTGGTAGAACATCAGGACGCGAGCTACTTGCACAGTGAGCCGTTGCCTCCGATCGGTTTCTGGATCGCCTTGGAAGATGCAACTCTTCAGAACGGCTGCTTGTGGATCGCCAGGGGCTCTCACAAGTCTGGTGTTCACAGGCGCTTCATCAGGAACCCGGACCACTGGTCTCCTGAACTGCTGGTCTATGATAAACCAGCACCCGTGTACCCTCAGTCTTCATTTTCACCGGTTCCCGTGCGTCGAGGTATGTTTTTGCTAATATTTTACACTTATACGAAATAATAAAATGTATAGTAATCATTTTTGTCCTCTAATAAATTCGTTTATCAACCTCCTCTCAGTTCAAAGTCATAGGTGCAATATTAAAAAGTCCAAAGAAAAAATTGTAGGTAAATTTACATTCGTCGTTCATAAGTGCCTTTGTGAGGCTCTGACTGAATAGTTTTTATTTTGTTTTTGAAGAAGCTCCTTAATGTGTATTACCTAATGTTCCAGGAACCTGCATCCTGATCCACGGGCTGGTGGTCCACAAGAGCGCCACCAACAAGTCGGACGAGCCGCGTCCAGCTTACACTTTCCACGTCATTGAGAAACATGAGAACAATTACTCGCCGGAGAACTGGCTCCGTGAAGGCGAATACGCCCCTTTCTACAATTTGTACGAAACATCACAAATCATGAACGAGTAAACAGCCAAAGCATAGAATTAAGAATTTTTACTATTTTTTGATATATTTTAAGTTCCCTAAATACAGGTAGAATGCTTCCTCTAACTACAAATAAACAATACTAAAAATTGTACTTGCTACATAAAAATATGTCTTGTACGCAATAACGTGCTGGACATTCAATAAAAATATATTGTTATATCATTGTATTTATAGGAAACATTCCTTTTTATGCTTTTACAGATAATATTTTTAGATGTATTGAACGCCTGTTCTATAAACGTTAGATTTGTAGATGGTTCTTACAATATATGAAACCACGGGTGATATGAATATTGTTTAAGATGATTACACTATTTTATATTTTATATAAATTATTATGAATAAAGGATCTATTATTGAAAACTGTTTTTTATTTACTGAAACCACATGTTCTATGTTTTAGTATGTAAGTACACCTGATATCTAATAAGTGCTTATTATAAACTGAAGAGTTTCTTTGTTTGAATGCGCTAATCGCAGGAACTCCGAACAGTCTGATTTGACAAATTCTTTCAGTATTATTAGTAGGTAGCCTATTATCGAGAAATATATCATCTATATTAGCTACATGATATATCATCACGAAGATCAATAAAAGAGGAGCTAATGCGGGTTAAACTGGGAGTCGCCGCTAGTTTACTAAGATATTTTGACTAAAAACAAAGTGCTCTCCGCTCCAGTAGTTCTGAACAATCTTATTAAACCATAGTTATTATAATATCAAAATAACAGACCTACGCTGAGTGGGATTGTTACCAAGTCAACCTATAGATCTTGTCTGCGGTGAATTTGGTTGGATGAACTCAATTCATACTAATATTATCTGTAAATAACCCGTCTGTTACCTTTTCACGAATATACGGATGAGCGAATCTTAACGAAAAACAATTTAACTTAATTAGTACTTGTACTATTAATTTAGAAGTTTTACAGGTGAACGCACACGAATTGGCATTTCAGTATTTTAGGTAAATAGATTTAAAAGTTATTTACGTTAAATTTTAAACTCAAAAATACGTTTAGTACGTTTTAAATCACAACATTTTATAAAGTGGACGTCTACAAATTAAAAGAGTTCTTCTTCAGTTTTCTAGATTCGACAGATATACTTCTATCATGATATTTTTTTTATGTTAGGCAATTAGCCTGTTTAAACTAAAAAATAAAGGGAAATAATTCGTGTAGTTTTGAAAATTGGCACAATTATAGCTTTCGGTATCCAGAAAAACATATTAAAAGTCCTCCGTGCCCAGGGCTGTGCTGAGGGTGTAAGGGGGGTTGAAGGTGTCATTTTTCAGATTTTTGCTCATATTTCGAATATCTGTACGAATAGCGTTATGGTTACTTCTAATAAAAGTTTCTACATAAAAAATTCTACACAATTGCTCCTATTCCTTTTTTCTTAACGATCAGTACTTTAGAACCTACATGGTGTTTAAGTTAACAAAGAGGTTTTTTTTTTTAAAGTAAGAGAAAGCAAATCAGATTGTCTTTATTATGTTACTCATATATCTGCTACATTAACATCTTCGTCCTCTCCAAATATGACATCTACAGATACAACAAAATGAGAGATTTTGGAGTTCTTATGAAAAAAAAAAACAATCAACCACAAATCATCCCGTAGTGGCTGTTATTTTTACTTGTTATTGTATGAAGGGGGTTGATCCTTCAAGGAAGGGGGTAAACTGACTTCATGATATGTCGTATTTTGTGATGTGACCCACGTCGTTTGAAAAGTCTTGAAAAGTACTACAACTTTTTATAAGAGCAGAAGTCTGTATCTTGTACAGGGAAACCGCTACGGCGGATTAAGTGACTCCAAGAGCTGTCGTCCTGTCATGTTGTAACACTTTGTGACCTACATCATTTGAAAGCTCTTGATGAGTACAAAAATTTTTTATATGGGCTGAAATCTGCATCTCGTGTATGGATACCGCTAGGGCGGATTAACTGACTCCATGAGGTGTGGTCCTGTCATGTTGTACCAGTTTGGGGAAGCACGTTTCAACAACACCCTCTTACACCCTTAGCACAGCCACTACTACACAGACTATTAGTATGTTCATCCGGGTACCGAAAGGTATAATTGTGCCAATTTTCAAAACTACACGAAATATTTCCCTAGCCAAGCCTTAACAGTGGTTATTCTCCAAGTCTAAATAGAGATGACAGAACCATATGGTTACGGACTACTAATGGGGTTTCAAAAGAAGGAGATGCCTAGTTATCTTTTCCATGGTTTCAAGGAACCTGTTTTTATACCTATTACAGAATCCTAAAACTAAGAACGAATAACATCTTTTTGGTCTGTATATCCATATTACTTATATTTGTTTGGTATTGAATTTTTAACGTCTCTAAGGGTAGCTACACACATAAGCGGGCCGGTATTAATCGGCACCGCCGGGGGGTAAAATCGAATAAGTATGTATATGAAAGTAGATGTGAGACAAATACGAACATGTTGTTTCTGCGTGTTTTGTTGGTGTTGCTGGATCCTAATTACGAAAACCCTATAGATTTTAGTAGGTTAGGTCTTCAAAATCGTGACAGTGTGAAGATTTCCTTAAAAGATTACAATAATATTCCGAATCGAATGATTTGTTGACCCGAATAAACTACCCGATAGGCGCGAGTCAAATTTCAGGTCGGCTTTGTTGTTCGATAAATATTGCCGAACCGACTATGCCGGCCCGCTTATGTGTGTAGCTACCCTAATAAGTACATTATTAACATTAATATACTTAAACTAGCAGCGCCCCGCGGTTTCACCCGCGTAGTTTTCAATTTACGCCCCTTTTCTCCCCCTAGGGGAAATTTTCAAAAAATATCTCTTGGTGGTAGCCTATTTCCCCAACAAACGTGGCAGCATTTAGCTTTCTACGACCAGTAGTTTCGGCTGTGCGTTATCTGTCAGTCAGTCAGTACATCACTCAATAACGGAAGAGTTTTATATAATAAATACTAGTTGCGCCCCGCGGTTTCACCCGCGTAGTTCCCGTTCCCGTAGGAATATGGGGATAAAATTATGCTAAAAACCTTCCCACTGAATCACACTATCTCTTAAAATAAACCGCATCAAAATCCGTTGCGTAGTTTTAAAGATCTAAGTAAGCATACATAGGAACATAGGGACAGAGAAAGCGACTTTGTTTCATACTATGTAGCGATAGATAGATAGATAGATTGTATCTATCAGAAAACCCACAGAAACATTTATTCTTATCCCTTTTTTTTAAACCTAGAATAATAAACGCCATGTTATGAAGGATGTCGTAGTGATGATAACAGGATCAATAACGTGACATTCAACGTTTCTCAAAGACTTCTCGAAATAGAATTTGTTATTACTTTGAGCAAATTAGTTATTTGCCTATGGAAGCCGAATAACAACATTGGCAATGAAAATCTGATTGCCTATTAAAATACTGTATATTTTATCTTTGATACTTTACGTGAAAGATAATTTTGAAACTTTTCGAAAGTTTGGATTTTTGGCGATATTTTCCAAGAAAACTGGAATTTAAATATTATGGACTTAATCTATAATACATACTTATAAAAATAAATCGCTGAAAGTGTTGCTAAGCGCAAAACTCGAGAACAGCTGAATCGATTTCGCTAATACTTTTTCAGAATAGTCCTTGAAGTAGGTATGAGGATAATTCAAGAAATTGTTTGAAAAATATTGATGTCGGGTCAGCTTGTATAATTACTAATAAATATAGATAGAATTCACAAAAGTCTAACCCAGTAATATACACACAAAGAGCTAAATTAGAGAGGTTTTACCACTCTTACGAGAACACACATTTACTTATTAAATAAGATAAATATTATATGGGTTGTGAAGGTCTGATGGCAGACGCTTCACGTAAAATACCGACATTTCCACTAAATCTGGTTAAACTGAAAAACGACCCCAAAACTGACATGGGATAAACGTTCGAAAAAGAGATAAATCTATCTTAATATTATAAAGAGGAAAGATTTGTTTGTTTGTTTGTAATGAATAGGCTCCGAAACTACTGGACCGATTTCAAAATTCTTTCACTAATGGAAAGCTAATTTATCAGTGCGTGACATAGGCTATATTTTATCCCCGTAATCCCACGGGAACGGGAACTACGCGGGTGAAACCGCGGGGAGCTACTAGTATATTATAAAGAGGAAATATTTGATTGTTTGTTTCTTTGTTTGTTTGTAACGAATAGTCTCCAAAACCACTGAACCGATTTCAAAATCATATTTTACTTAGGGAAACCTTATTAATAAGTGGGTGACATAGGCTATATACCTATATTATCCCCGTATTCCCACAGGAACGGGAAATACGCGGGTGAAACCGCGGGGTGCAACTACATAGTGTGACTATTTGTTTGTTTGTAACGAATAGTCGCGAACCGATTAAAAAAAAATATTTTACTAAGGGAACGCTTATTAATAAGCGAGTGACATAGGCTATATACCTATATTATCCCCGTATTCCCACAGGAACGGGAAATACGCGGGTGAAACCGCGGGGTGCTGCTAGTTATATTATAGAGGACAGATGTGACTATTTGTTTGTAACGAATAGTCGCGAACCGATTAAAAAAAAATACTGATGGAAAGCTTATTAATAAGCAAGTGACATAGACTATATATTATCCCCGTATTCCCACAGGAACGGGAAATACGCGGGTGAAACCGTGGAGCGCTGCTAGTATTAAGTATGAAAAAAACAACGCAAATAATAAGAGCAAAATATTCCAACTTGTTGACAGACTTATACGAGTAGTAGATTAGAAGTTACCCCGGGGTCAATATTAAACCAATTTATTTTTTAATAATATTATTTCGATGACCTGCTGATTAAAGTGCCAATTTATTCGCTGATGACATACTTGTTGACAATGAGGACACCAATGGAAATATTCGGATATTGTATGATAAATAAACGTTTGAATTATTTCTTTGTTCTATAATGTTATGGAGAAAAATCTATACGTAGCTAGTAAGTAGGAACTTACTAAAAGTTTGACCAACAATATTAATTAACAGTTACGGAAATGAGCCAATTAAACTTTATAATGAGTAAGTTTCCTGTTTTCCTTCTTACGGTGAAACCTGCACACACCTAGGAAGAAATTCTAAGGTTGTGTGTGAAGTCGACCAACCCGCACTTGGCCAGCGTGGTTGACTAAGGCCTAATCACCCTAATTCAGGGTAGGCTCGTGCCCCTCGGTGGGGACATATATGAGCTGATGATGATGAAGTATCCCTAGTACATGTTTAGGGGTATATGATATTCGCCTTCACTCAGTTGAGGATATTTGTTTTGTAATCCTAACTTCCTAACTAATATTATAAATGCGAAAGTAACTCTTTCTGTTACCTTTTCACGGCTAAACTACTGAACCCATTGAAATGAAATTTGGTACAGGGGTAGCTTATTGTCCGGGAAAGAACATAGGCAATGTTTTATCCCAAAAATCCCACGGGATTGGATATTACGTGGGTGAAACCGCGGGGCATAGCTAGTATTGTATAAGTAGGAAAATTTCTACCCTCTTATTATAAACGAGAAATAACATCAATATAACTAAACCACACTCTTTCTTTCATTCTTTATCATCATCACTACATAGAATAAAACAAAGTCGCTTTCTCTGTCCCTATGTCCTTATGTATGCTTAGATGCTTTAAAACTACGCAACGGATTTTGATGCGGTTTGTTTTAATAGATAGAGTGATTCAGTGGGAAGGTTTTTAGCAAAATTTTATCCCCATATTCCTACGGGAATGGGAACTACGCGGGTGAAACCGCGGGGCACCGCTAGTTTTGATTAATTAGCTTCTACAACACAAATCTAGCGTGATGTTATTAGCTACTTTTCTACGTTGGTCGGTATATCAGGACTACAGTCTCATATTGCTTCCTAATGCATATTGAAGCTTCTCTTGTCGTCAGGTTTCCTCCCAGGCGCCATCAAACATTCCCCGACGGATGCATTTTCAAAAACCTTTGTACTCGTATAAAACCGTAAGTGCTGTCATTTTCAAACGTTTGAATGAAATTTTCTTTCAAGTATAAATACTCGTGTTTGTTTTAAAGTAGCAATTCTTTAGGATTAAAATTGTATTAGAAATGTTACTCTTTCAATTAAAATCTACTGAAATGATTAGATTGATTTAGTTGCTACAAGTTTGTGGTACCTACTTGGCCACGTATCGTAAAGATAGGTATGGTATAGCTACAATACATTACAGTTTGGTATCAAATACCCACTAAGTACCCATAATAACCATGGCACACAGTCGGTTCATTGATTCCGAGTCAATTATATGTTGACCCAAAGAAGACTTTAAAATCATTGTACAGACATTATGTCTGTGCAGTGTTATTAATAGCGAATAGACAAATTGTTAGGACAATTGCGCACAATAAATGGGTCTAAAATAAACTAATATAACGGATGATGTTTTCGGTCAACTGTCTGTGACATTATGGGAACTGTCACTTGTTTTAATTAGAATCAATCATCGCAGTCTGTATGGAGAATAAACTTTTAGCTAAACTGGACTAATTCGGACCTGACTTGATCATATAAATGGGAAATATTGAGTATCTACTATATAGTATCTACCGTATATAACAATCTGGAGAAAAAAGCCTTTGCCTCAGTTATGATACTTATAAGTAAAGTGAGGAATTGGCGTCATCAACACGCTGCCGCTGCTGGCCCAGAGCGTGTTGGTTGGTGATCGCAAACTGGAAGAAAAATGATATTTAGGAATTAGAATTATACTAGCTGTACCACGCGGTTTTACCCGCGTGAAACCTTATCGCGTGGGTATTTTGGGATAAAAAGTATCCTATGTGTTATTCCTAGGTATGAGGAACATCTGTACCAAATTAAATCCATTCAGTAGTTTTTGCGTGAAAGAGGAACAAACATCCATACCTACATCTAAACATCCACACTCACAAACATTCGGCTTTGTAATATTAGTAGGATAAACTAAAATTATAATTAATGTAAATTAATTTGTTAATTCCCAATTCTTCTCAAATTGTTCTTGAAAACTCATAGTTACAAACAATAAAACATGATAAAAATCAATACATTCGTTTGGGCGCTACGAGTAAAATGCCACCTACAGATACACAAAAGAGCTTATAAAAACTTTACTTAACTTTAAGCTTTTAAGTTTATACGATTTTGCACGCAATATCGAAATGTACATGGATATTTTAATTTCCGTTTATCCGGATTAATATTCAATTTATAAATGACCAAAGCTTTGTATTGCAAATAGGAGATTACCTGAATCGAAATCTAGGCTGTTTTTATTCCTAAAGTATGGAATTTTTAGTAACGTGATTGAGCATACAGCACACATAAAGTAGGTATTAGATAAGTAAGTAAAAAGTAATAATAAATTATTTTTTTCGAAGTAAATATTTTGCGCATAATTTTAATCAGTACGAATTATTATCTAAGGTAATAGTTCAAACCGAGCTCAGATTATTTATTTAAGAGTTCAAATAAGTTATAAACTAATATAATTATGCAGGTACTAGCTAAACTACCGTCTTTGCATGTACAATTTAACATATAATATTGTATGCCAAAATATTTTTAAAGAATATTAAGTATCGTTAATTTTTACTTTTCTAAAATACTTATTACAATTTATTAAGTACTTAAGTACTTATTTAATATTATTATTCACAATGCGTTGATACTATGAAGTTTCGAATATTAACTTGTACATGTTTTCTTTATTTAAAAAGATATTTATACAATTCTACATTCTACTAACAACAAAAAGAAGATGAATGAGTATACTTTTTACCGTGAGGATATACAGTATTTCCATCATATTTCTATACAAATATTAGCACTGATCCGTTTCTCTTTTTACTTAGGTCTCTGTGTACTTAGGTATATAAAAACGCCAAAGTATAGGTACTTTATTAACTTCTTCGAAACATCTGTCCCTGTTTTAGATAGTAAATAGAAATGTTTTTCTGAAACGATCCAAAACAAGCATAACAAATTTCCTTCTTCAGCGCAAATTAGAGCATTATTTCAGTTGAATGAACATTGATGAGGTGTTACAAACGAACAAACAGTTTTATATTAGTCTGTATAGTTTGTTATTCGTTATTTTTCTCACTCAATGCTACGTGATAAATAACAACTTAATCTACGCACTTCGGACTTGTTGTTTTAGGTATAAATGAATAAAAAAGCACACGTGTAACGTCTCTTGAAACAAATGTGTTTATTATGAAACATACATATTTCATGGCCAGTTTATTTGTATAGTAACCAATTTATTCTGTTAAAAAACTACTTGAATTGTATTAAATCCACGTTTTATCTCAATGCGCAGTATTCGTACAAACAAGGACAAATCAATAAATTGATTCGGAAAATTTGCATGTGCCTCGTGTCACTGAAATGTTTGATACACGTGCCGATAGTAGCATCTCTTTAACTCTTAATAAATAATTGTCAATATGATCATTTAACAATCAATATAAGTTTGTATGTACTTACGTATACCTAGTTAAGACGTGGGACTCGGTTGTAGTATAATCAGACCGTCGTTACAGTCAGTAGAGCCCTTAAAAACCTAACCCAAATAATTATATCGCAGCACGCAAAAAGAACCCAAAGAAGAGAGGTCTCGTAGCGGAAACCTGCCCACTTCAGAGTACCTACATAGGTACTTAGTAGAAGATACTATGTATAGGTACTAATACAGTTAGATACTACATAGTTACTAGGTATCTCTTTTACTGAAATTTTCCATCAATTTCGAATTTATACGTCGTTCCTTTGAGATGGATTTGTTTTTGTATCTCAATTTAATCAAAACAAAATTAAGTGTATTTTCCGCCGAGACCACCGAAACTTTATACTTTTAGTAACTTTATACATGTTGTTTACTACGAGTTCAGGATTAACGATCATAATTGAGTTTCAGATATTCAGTGACCTTTAGCTAGTTTCGTAAATTTTCCACATAGAATTTGCTACATATTCTGTTACTAACTTATTCTGTTATAATGGAAAAGTTTGTAGCTGTATTTAAATGCTAGATAAGAACTTATAAAATAAATCGGTATTGCGCAAGCCAAGTGCGTGTCGGCCCATACCCAGTGAGGGGTTTATGCCACACGCACTAACAATACTCTATCATGGTAGTTTTTCTTTGGAAGAATAACGCATTGTTAAGAATTTTTAAATTGATATTGCTTGGGCATAACTACAATAAAATTAAGCGTTTTAAAGTTATATTTTTTATAATTGTTTTACAATCGAGACACAGTTTATAATCTTTATAATGCTTCAATATTTTAAACCTAAATATCTAAGGATACTCCATACTAAACTGGAAAAAACCAGGGACGAAACGGCAAAGACCACATCCCTTTACGCGAAACCAAAAAAAATATACTTAGATATTATATTACCACTTTCTCTACGGAATAATACCCAAATATGCAAAATCACTGTCTACATTTCCTCGGATAGAAGCCCCGTTTGTGATTTTATGAAAACGTTTAAAATTTTAGAAATTCAATTTGTGCCAGTATTTTCTTTTGATTCTGCAAATTATTCAATCCAATTACTAGACAACTTACTAATATAATCTGGCTATAATCCTTCTGGCTTACTAAATTAAGTTCGGAATTATTCCTATTAGCCTCTCTTTATTTACTCCTTTTTGTGATTCATCAACACCATCACTTTAAATCAAAAAGAAAACCTCATGAATCTCATTGGAAGAGACAGGTTTTAATAATAAGCTTTCAGTAAATAAGTCTTTACTTATATCTTCAAAATTGTACAACAATAAATACAGTAATAGTTGTATGTTTTTATAAACGATCTATTAGATCGTTTATAAAAACAAGCCCTAAGCGTTACTGAATACAAAAAGACCTTTTCATTATCAAAGATCAACGAGAGATGAAATTAAGTTTACAGATTACAGTTTGTGACCAAATTAATATTCCGCGTTTGCCACTTCGAGCGCTCGCCGCCCGCGCCGCCATTTTGAAAAATTAGTACCAAGAAACAGTTTTTCCAGAATATATTTTCTCTCACACCGCTTATGTTTAAAATGTGATAATGTTTCTTTCTTGGAAAATGTCTTAAAGAATCAAAAGAAGAAACACCTTCTTTCTCATTTGTAATTAAATAAGAACCTAGAACTGGCCTCTCATTTCCGTAAATAAAATGTGGTATCAACTATATATGGACTCCGGTGATGCGGAGAGAATATATTTAGGGAAAAACTATTTCCAAAAAAATAGAAATAGTCGGCACGCTCGAGATGGAAAATTCGGAAAAATAATTTGTTCACCGAAACTCTACCTAAACATCAGCACCCCTTAACTACCTTTTCCAACCCGTGTCTTCATTATGCAAGCTTTTTTAATCGATAAGTTATTCAACGTTTTTAAAGTTACGTAACAACATCTTGACGCATGTCCATAGGTACCTATTAGGCAATGAGAGCCTTGAAGCCAAATTTATTTCCGTAAATTTAAATAACTTAGATCAAAATTCAACAAATTCAGTATAATTCTGAATAACAACATGCTAAACGCTCTTGCACGTGTTCTAGATCTGACAAACAATATGTACCTATATGTAAAAATCAAGACTATTGCGTATCGCTATCAATCAGGGATCCGTAAGTGTTTTATAGAGAACTGATTATATAAGAAGCGCTCAATTTGGTATTCTGGACTACAAAGATTTAACTGAAACTATACTATACATACTTACAGCATAAATTACAGAAGTTAAAAAGTTTTCCAACTGAAAAATAAGACTTTTATGCTATCTATATTGTTAAATACATAGATATATCTAATACACACATCAAAAGTGTCTAGGGATCAAGCATTTTTATGCGGATTTCTTGAGATTGAGATGTGGCTTTGTAATAAATTTATGATTTTATAAATTTATATGGATCCTTTTTGGTGCATTTCATAATTTGAATCAGGAACTGTGAATCAAATTCGAGTAAAAGATGAAAATCAGCTGTCAATATTTTCCCTATAAAAACATACAACGCATTGAAGACATTATTAGTGCTACTGTTTCCCTACTACTGATTAAAACCAACGTTATTATGGAGCGGCGACGTCATTTAAGCAGGGAAGAAATGCTCAGAGCCGTGGGAATGATAGAAGCTGGTTCCCGGCAACGTACTGTGGCTTTAGCTCTGAATACAAGTCAGAGTGTTATCAGTCGACTTTGGACACGTTACCGAAGCACTGGTACCGTGGCTGAGCGCCATGGAGGACGGTATCGCTGCACCACACGGAGACAAGACCGATACATTCAAATCTTAACTCGAAGAGCTCCAACAATAACCGCCATGATGTTAGCCGTGCGGCTTCATCACTCTTCAGGGAACTTAATTAGCGACCAAACAGTCAGAAACCGCTTGCATGAAGTGAACCTTCATTCCCGAAGACCGCTACGGGTACCACCTATAGCAATGCACAATCGTAGGATTCGATATCAATGGGCTCTTGAACACAGAAATTGGGCAGAAGAACAATGGCGTTTCGTGTGCTTTTCTGATGAGTCTCGTTTTAGTATGAGACCGGATACAAGACGTATACGACACTGGAGAACCCCTGGACGCCAACAGCGATTAAAATCCTGCCAGGAAGTCCATCCTTATAGTGGTGGAACCATCATGGTATGGGCGGGTATTTGGATCGGCGGAAGAACTGAGTTGATTTGGATCAGAGGCAACCTCAACGCTCAAATTTATGCTGAGACGATTGTATCAGACGTCATCGTTCCTCTACAAGTGCAAATCGGTCCCTTATTTCAGTTAATGCATGATAATGCACGACCGCACACCGCAAGAGTTGTAAGACAGACTCTCGCCGCAGCTAACATCAATGTCCTGCCCTGGCCTGCTCAGTCGCCAGGCTTGAACCCGATTGAGCATGCATGGGATATGCTACAGAGAAGAGCTCTGCCGAATATGGAGGGTATCCAGTCGCAAGAAGACCTTTTTTTGTTGTTGCAACGAACATGGGCGGCCATTCCACAGCGTGATTTGGATGAACTCATTTTGAGTATGCCAAACCGATGTTCTTGTGTTGTTAGTGTTCGCGGTAGAAACACGGATTATTAATTGTTTAAGTTACCCAATAAAATTTTAAAGAAAACTGTTATTTCAGTCTTTTTTTCGAACTTTAATGTTAGTGGTTCAAATGTCAAAAATCCCTTTATTAGGAAAATGGCAAATTTCTTTATTAATGCAAAGGTGACTTGGTTTATCGTTACTGTGACAAACGAAAACACTTTATTTGATGAATCCTTAAAGAAAATTTTAATTAATATCAATCAGGAGAAAAGTTATTGCAAAAATATATGTTGATCCCTAGACACTTTTGATGTGTGTATATAAAATTCTCGTGTCACAGTTTTCGTTGCCATACTCCTCCGAAACGGCTTGACCGATTCTCATGAAATTTTGTGAGCATATTCAGTAGGTCTGAGAATCGGCCAACATTTATTTTTCATCCCGAAATTCCCACGGGAACGGGAACATCGCGTGTGAAACCGCGGGGCGCAGCTAGTATCTAAATATGAATTCATGAGCTTTCGCGCTTTGGAGGGCACGTTAAGCTCGGTTGTCGTACTAACAACATCGACAGTCGAAACGGAAAGCCATCAAGGGCCAAACAAAACGCACAAAGGATCCGAATTAGAGAGGTCTTATTGCAGAAAACTGACCTCTTACGAGTACATGAATACAAACATAATGTAAATCTATATATATAAAAATGAAACCCGTTTTCCTTGGTCACGGCATCACGCGTGAATGGCTGGACAGTTTTCACTAATTCTTTTTTTTTTGTTGTATTTGTTATTATTAGGAAAAGGTTCTTATGTAAAAAAAAACACGGAAAATCAACGGGAAAATTGGACCCGTGCGAAGCCGGGGCGGGCCGCTAGTTACCTATAAATACGAAAATATCTTTACGTACCAATACCTAATTAATTGGCAACCCTTAGATGTGAAAAGAAAGTCCCCTTAATCAGTAAGGAAGGTCGTTGGTAATGAAAGAGTTGAAATCTAACAAGTGCCGCGTTCTACCACCGAGGCTATAGGAATTTACCTCTGCTCTCTGATATAAAAGACGTTACGTAGTTCTACCCGCATAATCCTTGATGGTAAATTATATCTGAGCTTGATAGAATTATTGCCGTTGTATTTCTGATTTCTACAAAGGAATAACAAGGGTATAACTAATCACGTTGTAAGAATGAAAGGGAATACGTGGAATAACTACACTGTGGTGATAGTCCTATGATATATCTAATATTGTGCCGTGGTTATTCCTCGTTTATTAATAAGAGAAAGTAATACAGAATAATGTTACATGTTTGCAAATAGTTAAACGTGTTTTACGTGTCGTCTATTAAGATTGTAAGACTGAAATTGATTGAAAGATTTTCGTTCTTGAAAGACTTTCAGTAAGTAGATACGTAGGTATATACGAGGATCGTATCATGATATTAATTTAATAATTATGATGAGCATTTAGCTACGGAACCGATTAGACCTAACATAATTTAATCTATTCATTCCAGACATGTGGCCCCGTCTCCTTGAACTCACTTTATATGTATTTTTCATGGAAAAAACCCAGCCGAATTTATTGGAGATCAAATCTGAATATTGGTCCGTCAACACTAAACTAAAACCAAAGTATTGCGAAATTAAGCATTTATTTTATTATATTTTTCAAAAAACTTAAAATGTTAAAAGTAGGTAAGTACTTATATTTATAAAAGTACGAATGGAAATATGCATGTGGAAATTTAAGAGTAGGTCTACGTTGAAGATTAATGAAGAAAGACACACAATAAAACCATTAATTAAACTACTGCTGAGTACTTGTATATCTAAGGCACCTTATTAAGACATCTCTGTTGGGTAGCATGCTCTTACTAGTCTATTGTGCGCGGTTTTGCGTGCTTTGATTTGTTTTTTTGGAGTAAAAATACTCCTAGTTACAAGAAATATCTGTAGGAAATTTTATAGAGCCTATCCCTTTATCAAAATTTTAATTCAAATATAATGTAGTACTAAATATTTAACTCATATAATTAAAAAATATGCCTATAAAACTAAAAATGTGTAAACATATTAACATCAAACACGAACAATATTTAGTTTACAATGACAAAAATCCTATCACTGTCTGTTTGTAGTTAAAAAAATATAATATATTATCAGACAAACTAAAAAGGAACATAAAATGTTGATAATGTAAAATGTGCGATAATGCGTCGGCCGTTCACACTATAAATAAGGATGCTGCCGGCAATCGTTCTCAATCGCTCGCTGGCGGGAACGCAAGTGGCCGAATCATGAAGGGGTCCGTCGCCCTGGTGGCGGTCGCTTGCTTGATCCGTAAGTTTATTTTATATTATTTATTTTAAAAAATATTATTAAACTTTTTAAAAAGCCATTTTTATTATAATTATTTTTTATTAGAAGAATCTACTTTTTCTATAATTCTCTTTAAAAATAAAGTAGTCAACGAAGCTTTAATTTAAATTTGGGCTTTTTAAAAAGTTTAATAAATTTTTATTATTTTTATTTCTGTGCCGTATAAACTTTTTAAAAATGCCTTTTTTACAAAAGATCTAACTTTTCACCACGTTCACAATAAAAAATAGTCTATGATGCTTCAGTTTTAAACATGGTCTTTTTAAAAAGTTTATAATTTATTTATTATTTTCAATATCTTTATTGTTTTAATTCTGTGTATGTATTTAAACGTATTTAATTTGTGTTTGAAATATTTAATGGTGCGGTTTATTCGACTTTTATAGGGCCTCTGTTAAAAATATATTCAATAGTAGGATTTCTCATTTCTTTAATTTTTTATTTAACAAGCAAGGCGACTTTCGTTTTAAATTAAAAACAATCATTTAAATTAATTTGGCGTTTCCTTGCTTGCGTGACAAAATTGTTCAAGATTAATTTCGTTTACAAGAAAAGTACTTTAATTTTGAATTGTTTATTAGAAATTAAACTTTTAAAACTTTTTAAATTAATGTCGCTGTGACTGAGTTCCCATTAGATATTTACTTATTTATCATTGGTCAGGTACTAATATCACAAATTCCAATTTTAAACATTAATGAGTTTATTTATTTGTAAAAAAATAATAAAAAATCATTTTCAAATACTTAGTTAGTTCTTGAGGTTAGCCAGTCTAAACAAACAAACTCTTTAAACCAATCAAGGATAGTGTAGCTTTCAATTAGACAAACAGAATTTTTAATTTGTCTATGAATAACAAGAGTGGAGCTAGTAACCCATATAAGTAGCTAACAATGAGCGAATTGACGGCCCATTTACTACCTAATAACAAACAATAAAATATACTTATATCTATTTTATGAGAGACGTTCAGATGCTTGTTGTTCTATTATTATATTCATACAATATAATGAATATCATACGAGTTTCGTTCCATATACTTAACTGATAACATATTAACGGACAGTCGGTATATTTTATTATAGTCATTTTGTATTTGAAGTTGAATTTTAGTAAATATTATTAGGGAAAGGAAGTATATACCGTCTTAATAATAACCTATAATCAACAATAGCATAGGTAGCTCATTCATTGGATTAACTAAACAGTTGTTATTCATTGTTTTTAATAAGTTATTGAGTGTTCTTATTTACCCGAAAATAAGTTTGTTAGTTCTTTCGTTACAGTAACAATTTTGACTTTTACGGAAAGTAACTTACTTACTTGTTATATACCATTTTGATTGTATTTATTCGTACATTATGTCTACATAATATTATAGGTAAAGAGTCTCTGTAGCAAAAAAAACAACTCGAATAAGTAGTTCCAACTCTGCCTCTTTATAAATATTATTATTATAGAGATTTGAGCAATAAAACTTATTATTATAATCAGTTGAGTAGTCATTAAACTCTTATTATCAAGTAGGTATTCCCTAATCAATGTGAAATTGAACTCGTGTGAACTAGATTTATTTTAAGACGAAACAAACGGAAAGTTCCGATAAGCGATACTATGTTTTGTTTGGCAAAGAGTAGGCAATTTGATGGATCTTTGTTAATATTCACATAATTATTAAATCCGTTTTATATATAAACATCCAAACATTCACAGTCATATTATTAGGACTAGGTGTGCGATGCGGTTTCAGCCGCGTTAATTTGTAGTCTTTCTCTATAAACGGGTAACAACATTAGACTCTTCCTCTTTGTAATATTAAACTGCCCCGCGGTTTCACCCACTTATTGAATTTAATTTGAAGTTATAATACAATCACGAATATGAGACATTGAGTTAAAGTACTTAGCACTTAATAAACTGAATATAAGCCCGAGCCTACCCTAAATTAGGGTGATCGGACCTTAGTCAACCACAGGCCAAGTGCGGGTTGGTAGACTTCACACACAACCTTAAGTTCTTCGTAGTTCCTCACGATGTTTTCCTTCACCGTAAGAGCGCTGAATTAACGTACATAATGAATGTAATTAATTGAATGTATTATTTCCAGTATACGCATCAGGATGTGACGATAGCGAGAAGCAAAACGGATGTATGATAGTTGGAAACGACTGCCTCTGTGGATATGGATGTAAGACGGACTACATCTATAAAAACAGAAGAGAATGTCGTTTCGATCTACGTTGTAAGTATAATATCTTGTACTATAATTGAGTAATAAGGAATTTTCTTTGGATTAAGTATTTGTTTTTCAAGTATTTATCTGTCTATACCCTTCAATCAACAACACCAAAAAATGCCTAAATATCCCATTCTGCAGGACAAAGATTTCTAAGATACCGAAGCGTGGTGTATCCTCCTCACTATAATATAAGAGTAAGCAACGAGAACGAGGCCCTTGTCCCAGTGCGCAGTATAGGATTCTGTCGATAGTTTCTTATTTAGATTTATTATTTAATTGTATCATTATTAATGCTTTACTGTTTTCTAGCTGATTTAAGAACTAGAGCTATGTCATCATCCGAAACATGGGACAAAAATGGAAACAGTCGTAAGTATATTTTATTATTGTTAATTTATTTGCAAAATTACTAATGTAGGTACATACATGTGAAATACTTTAATTAAATCAGCTTCTAAAAGAATATCTTTATTCAAAATTTCAAATCCCTGAAAGTTTTCAACTGATTTTGAAATACAAATACTTTAGAGAAAGTTAAAGGGTTGTTACCAATACATCCCACGGGATCTGAAAAGGTATTACAACATGTGCTATACCTACATACACATGAATGATATACATACATGGGCAAATAGTTAATTCTTAGAATGTAACTCTGTCATTTTAGTTCAAAGTTTCAAAATTACACTTGCAACTGGGATATAAATCAACTTTTAAATTAATTAACGTCTATCTAAAGTATAACCTACTTAAATCCGACAACAGATGTAAATATATATATATTATTTTATTATTTAAATACCTATTATATATTTATTTATATTAATGTGTTGTTGGCAGTTGGTCTTAATAAGCACTACCCAGGAGAACATCAGGCTACGCTTTACAAGAACACGAGGGCGTATCCTCGCAATAATCGTAAGTATAACATACTTTTATTTTTTAAAGAAATAAATATACATATTAAATTTAAATTAAAAAAATACGAAATTCCCATCACTACCTTTTGCTACTTACCAGTAATTTTTTTTGTCTATTCCTGTAGGAGTGTTAAATATTGTTGTTGAACAAAAAACACCTGTCTAATAATTTTGTCTTAACAAACTTACTGATAAAAAATAATTTAATTTTCTTTGTCAAGACATTCGTATTCCGACCCAATCAAGTCCTTATACATTTAAAAGTACTTGTGCATGCTACTAACAAAAACTTAATATTCAAATTGATTATATTGTTATTAATTTGAATGTTAATTTCAGTGGCGACCCTCACCCCCCCACCCCCGCCAGCCACCTTAAGGGATTTTGACATTTGCTCCAGCATGGTCTGTGGACGAGGGATTTGTATCCAGACTGCGAAGGGGCCTGGTTTTACTTGCAAATGTGCGGGCACCGGTTTTTATGGCGTTCATTGTGAGAGAGGTACGTTTCAACTATTATCTAAGTATATTATAAAGCTGAAGAGTTTGTTTGTTTGGTTTCTTTATTGGTTTAATCTCAGGAACTACTGGTCTGATTTGTCAAAAAATCTTTCAGTTTTAGATAGCCTATTTATTGAGGAAGGCTATATTTTATCCCCGTTTATTTTATTCCCAAGGGAACTACAGGGGTAAAACCCCGGGGCACTGCTAGTCTTAATAAAAAAACAACGATTAACTCAGTTAAGTCCCTTAGTAATCGCAGTTCCTAATAGCGCATTATTCATCGGGCATTGAGGAGCAGTGTAAAGAGAAAGGCTTGACTCGAATAAGTAGGGCTTGTGATGTTATGTCTTGACCTGTAAAGTGTACACTCATATAAACACAAATTTGGAAACGTCTTTTGTTTGAGAGGCTATAGAGGTACTTCGCGTTTGGTCCTTTAAGAAAATGTTTAAGTCAGTAGCACATTATTGTGTTTTTTGTGATAAGTAACACTAAGTGACTTTTTCAGTGTTGTAATGTTCTTATCAAACATTATTTTTTCATTTCCAGAGTGTCCTACTTCGGTGGAAGTCGGCGCAGTCTACCCTCACGAATGCATCGTCATTTGATCTTGACCTTTCCATGTAAAATCCAAAATGTAACAACCAGAACAACGACTTCGGCTATCGATAGTTTTAGATTCCTTTTATTTTCTTAATTTTAATTTTTCATTTTATTAATTTGGGGA
The DNA here is from genome assembly GCA_958496195.1 of Timandra comae. Lineage (NCBI taxonomy): Eukaryota > Metazoa > Arthropoda > Insecta > Lepidoptera > Geometridae > Timandra > Timandra comae. The sequence goes on along the minus strand of OY292353.1, from coordinate 7,610,051 downwards.
CTAGGATAAACAAAAACAAAAAAAAAACAAAAAAAATATAAACGGTTCAGTCGGCTTTTAGTAATAAATTTTTTTCTTTATTTACATTAGTGTGTAAGTTTTTTTCTTGGTAGACTAGGTAACACTTAGCGCACGTCACCTACCTACCAAAGAATATTAGACATGTAATTTTTTTATTTTTTCATAGATATGTAAGAATTTTCAATTTTATTAAATATGTATTTTTGATTTTGTATGTAATAGGTACTCGACTCATATAATTAATTACTTACTTACTTAAATTCTTCTTATTAGATATGTAAGATTTTTCAATTTTATTAGACATGTAATTTTTTTATTTTATTAACACTAGAGTATTTAAAGTTTCAAGCGTGCTTTATGTAAGTTACTAACACTAGATTTTTATTTTTTTTATTTTTTTCAATAAATACGGTAAGCATAATCATACTTATTGTGTTTTTTTTAAATCATTGTCTGCGTTTCTTTAAGTTTTCGTTTTACCTAGACCTTTAAAAAGGAATAAACAACGCTTCTGGTGTATAGTAGGTCATTAATCTATCGGTGGTACCAAAGGACCACACGAAGGACATCAAGGGAAACTCAAAAAATAAGTGCTAAAACTTAGCAGACGCGTGTTAGTGAAAACACCTTATTTTTTGGGGTTTTGTGTGCCGCGGGCAAAAAGTAGGGTTTAAAAATCTTGAGAACCCCCACACACAAAGCATAAATAAAGTCACGCTTTTAGCTACCTAGTTGTAGATAAATCTTAGTATCGACTTTATAGTTCTAGATTGGTCGACGCTAATATGCCTAAATAAGTAAGTACATTATCTATACCACCCCTTTTTTACTTCGTAGTCTAAAAACAATAGGTAGGCACATGTGTTGAAAGAAAAGAAGCCTACTATTACGATGTTAGTCCTTGTTTCATTATTATACTAGCTGATGCCAGCGACTTCGTCCGCGTGGAAATTGGTTTATTTATTTTACGTACCTAGTTGACTTTTTCAAAGTTATCAAACAAATTCTATACCGGGTGTTGAAATTATTTTAATCATATGTAATCATTACTAAAAAAACAATTATTTTTCTATAATAAAAAATATTAGAACAATACTTGGTTATGTAAAAGGTCTGTTTTAACTCCTCGAAATGATCAAGCATGTGCAATAAATAATGAAATAATCGCATATTCAAGGAGGAAGTCGAGAGTATATATATCTCTATCAATAAAATGATGGATCAAGAAGAATCCACAAATTATCCGATAGAATTTCTGAATTCATTAAATGTTCTCCCTCCCTCCCCTCACTACAACGTAACATAATTGAAGCAGAAATTTTAACCGGTTGTGGTGTCGAAGAAACCGTCTTGATACCAAGAATACCACTCATCCCTAACAATTTTACATTCCAATTCAAGCGCACCCAATTCCCAGTCGTGGCGTGTTTTGCTATGACGATAAATAAATCCCAGGGTCAGACACTAAAGGCCGCTGGTGTCGACCTAAGGTCTAATTGTTTTTAGCATGGCCAACTATATGTGGCCTGCTCACGGGTCAGTAATTTATTTATTTATAATTTATGTTAGCCCCAGAAGGCAAAACCATCAATGTAGTTTAAAGAGAAATTCTTTGAATATGAACTATCATATAACAAAGTATTGTACATGATGCAAGCACACAAAGGCAAGCACACAAAGACAGTGAACAATTATTTAAGAGCATTTTTTTTGTCCTAAAGTATTTATAGATGGAAATCACAATATTTGCTTGATTTAACAGAAAGAAGGTTGAATCCACCTATATATTTAAAACTCAATACTGCCAACCTTTGTGTAAAGAATATCATACATTTTAGGACCTTTGCACACCTATTTTTCAATATCACGTAGATACCGTGACGGATTATACTCAATAAAAAGAATTAATGATCAATCTCCATCGTGTTGTTTTACGTTTACCTACTTTGACATTAGCAGAATTGCGTAGTTATGGCAGCAGTAGCCAAAAACTATTTTGTTTATTGAATTGATAACTTGACGGCACTGTAGATATTTTTTGATGTATGATGCACCATTTTTAGAACTTCAGTATATTACGATCTAATCTCCTCGGTAGCTCAATTGGATAGAGCAGTGCTACGGTTCAGCATGGTTCCGGGTTCAAGTTCTGGCTGAGGCGAAAATTTTGAATGCATTTTTCTAAAAGGCTAATAAGTTATTTTAATTAAACTTAAACTATTTAATAAAATATTTATGTTAATAATGTATCCATCAGCAGTTTTCTTATTGTTATTTATTAAGGGAAAGACACTCAGTTGATGTTTCTTTAACATAGTAAGCACGTACATTGCACTTTAATATTACGTCTATACTATTTTTTTTTACGCCTGAAAATCCGCTATGTACATATGCCCTTTAAGCATTCATATTGAAGTATTCTACATTCTGTCAAATTTGATATCTATGAAATATTATTATACAAAATCCAAAATGTAGTATTTTTGTCAGCAATGTTTTCTCGTCAAAAGGAAGCTATAAGTGTTGATAAATATATTTTTTGATTGAAATCAGAGGACCGAATAACAACAAAGACTACGATTCCTCCTAAATTTTAAAGAATATCTCAATAACTTAGAACTAACTAAGGTGGTAAGTTGCGCGATATAAACGGATATTACCCAAGCGATGTCGTGGGCGGAGTATTGTTTATTAAATTCAAAACAACAAAATAGATTTTTATTGATAACTTTTCTTTTCGTTATCCAAATGAGATGAAACAAAGCCTATATATTGCGCCAAATTAAGCTTAATCCATATGTGGAAACGCCATGAAAATCCGTTCAGTACTTTCTGAGATTATCGCGAACAGACAGACAGACAGACAGACAGACAGATAGACAGATAGACAGACAGACAGGAAAGAAAGTCGAAAATGGTTTTTTTGTGTTCCTTTGACCTTCTTTTATCCCCCCCCCTATCAGTTTTAGGTAAATTTATTTAATGTACAGATACGGTGGTTCTACTGTTTTATTATTAGTATAGATTAATAAGATCGTTTCAAATTCATAAAATATTAGGTAAGTAATCATAGTTTAATATATTTTTAGTAACCAGAGGTGAAATTTATTAAAAAAAAATAACAATAACGCGTAACTTATTCTATTTAATTGATAATTAATCTTAACACTAAATCAAAAGCTTATTTTGAACATAGACGAATTTCAATCAAACACAATAAGAAATAAACTTAGAAACGTACACACAACCGAGAATCAACTAAAACTACGACAAACAATATACAAACAGCCGTTAAATATCGGAACGCACTCAAATAGTCAAACTACTTATGTACTAAATAATTAGGTAACGAACCGACCGTGAAATAGTGACGATGCCTACAACCGTACAGTTCGAGAGCCAACCGACGAATGAGCCCGCACTCGTTCTGCCACTAGTTTTATAAGAATCGCCACTACCCCCGGACAGCTCACTACTCGGACGCTAATACGGCCTCTCCTGATCGTGCGTCGTCCTCGACCGCACTAGGGATGTCTTCATCGGGAGTTCGTGAAGGGGCACCAACAGGGAACTCGCCATCCTCGTCCGTGCGATGATCGTGGGAGGGTACATAGGTGGTTGTGCCTGCGGAGGAGCTCGTCTCACCGCCAGCATTATCTTGAACATTCTCATCATCTAGACAAGAGGGAAACTATTAGCTGTAAATGGAGTACACCTCCTGCCTAATCTTACATTCATCATCCTTACAAGGCCCTCTAACCAAATATACACAACCACACAAAAATTAAAACACTTCGCTTTCATTCAAGTGTATTCATACGTCGTCAAACAAATGTCTCTTTCGTTCTCACACTTTTAACTTGTACAAGTCATCACACCAGGACTAAGCCTGAACACCAGGACATGCCTGCACACCAGGACATGCCTGAACACCAGGACATGCCTGCACACCAGGACATGCCTGAACACCAGGACATGCCTGAACACCAGGACATGCCTGAACACCAGGACATGCCTGAACACCAGGACATGCCTGAACACCACGACATGCCTGAACACCAGGACATGCTTGCACACCAAGACATGCCTGAACACCAGGACATGCTTGCACACCAAGACATGCCTGCACACCAGGACTAAGCCTGTCTTCTTAGCAGCACTGTCTGGGTCTACACCACCCAGTCAACCGGGCCGGCTCACTCGGACACCCGTATCACACACGTACTGCTTTAACAGAAATAGGAAAATATTACGTCGCTTTAAACTCACGTTCAAAAAATGCTGCACAACTCTCTGGACACCATTCGCCTTTCCAAGGCACCATATATTGAGCTGCGGCCTGGGTCGTTTTCCCTCTGGCTCCGCTCAAGAGCTTCAGCTCGTAACGATCTCCAGGTAGCACTCTGGTCACTCGATATGGACCTCTCATACCGGAGTCTAGTTTACCAGTGGACTGCGAATACTTGATGACAAACACTTGGTCGTTGAGCTTGAAGACTCGTGGCTGGTGTCTATGGCGGTTCTCACGAGCATCCTGGCGATCTTTGTTCTTGTCCAGAGACACCTTGGCGGCATTTCTGCTTAGCTCCCTCACGGCTTCCTGATTCGGACTAGAGCCTTCTACTGCTATGTCCTGAATTAGTGCACGAATCACAGGAGTGGTCGCATTAGTCCCGATAAGTAAGTATAACGCCGAATATTGCGTACTTTTTTGTTTACTGATATTTAAAACTAATTGAATTTTACTTAAAGTATTAGACCAAGTTGATTTCTTATTATTACTCTCAACTCTAATTAGATTAAGTACAGTCCTTACATAACGCTCGGCCTGCCCATTAGATTGGTGCATTTCGGGCGTTATAAAGTGAATATCACACCCAATTTCAGAAGCCCAATTACGAAAGGAAGTCGATTCAAACATGCGGCCTCTGTCACATACTATCAAAGTGGGTGTACCGAACAAAGATATTGCACTATTAAACACGCGTTTGAGTTCGTCTGAATCCTGTCTGTACATAGGATACAGGAGGCAATATTTAGTTAAAGAATCAACTAGAATGAGTACGAACTTATATCCGTTCGACTCAGGTAACGGGCCCAAAACGTCAACGTGAATAGTTTTAAATGGGACGTCCGCCTTGTCCCAAGATATAATCGGTTGGTGAGGAGCTCGCGGCACTCGCTTTTTAGATAAGCAAATTAAACAATGTGATGTGTACTTACGTACAAACAGCTTAAGGCCGGGAAACCAGAAATGTTTAAGTATTAGGTCGTAAGTCTTGTCAGCTCCGATGTGCTCATGTTCGTCATGGAAAACGCGGAGTAAGCTTAGTCTATGCCCCTTTGGTATGTAACACAATAATCTCGGTTCTTCACCGACGGGTGAGTAACGATAATAGAGCACATCGTTCTGACATACATACCTTTGCGAGTCTAGGTTACCTTCTCTAAGTTTCTGAATGAGGTCCTGGGTTTCATTGTCGGCAGATTGAGCCATTTGAGCCCAGTTTAAAGGCCTTTCGACGTTATTGACTTGCAACGTTGGTGGATTTCTGCTTAAATAGTCCGCATGGCCCATAAGCACGCCTTTTCTATATTCGATAGTAAAATTAAAATCCTGCAAATAAATCCACCAACGTGCAACCCTGTGGCCTGTGGCCTTCAAAGCATTGCAGTCTGTCACAATTTTAAAAGTAACCCCAATCAAATAATGACGAAAGTGCTGCAACGCCTTGACTACCGCCAACGTCTCCAGCTCATAAGAGTGGTACCTCGGCTCTGCACCCTGTGTGACTCTACTGAAATAGGCGACCACCTTTTTTCTTTGATCTCCATGGGTCTGCATCAGTACCGCACCATACCCCGCGCTGCTAGCGTCTGTGTGAAGCTCTGTGGGAAGACTCGGGTCAAAGATTGCAAGTATAGGCTCGCTGGTCAATCGCTGCAACAAATATTGTCGGACTTCGTCTTGCTCGGGCCCCCATTCAAACTTCACATTTTTCTTCGTGAGCCGGGAGATACACGCAGTCCTTGTCGCGTAACTGTCAATATAACGCCGAAAATACCCAGCAAGACCTAAAAACTGGCGTACCTGTTTTACAGTAGCTGGAATAGGCGAGTTTGTAAGGGCCTCGATTTTGTGTAGACTCGGCCGGACCTGACCATGGCTTATAACACGACCTAGGTATTCTACTTCGGTGGTAAGGAAAGAACACTTCTTTAGATTTATGGAAAAACCGGCTAGAGTCAAAGTCTTTAGTACTTCGCGTAACAAATTGACGCCCTCATCAATCGTCATGCTTAATATTAAAACATCATCGATGTATACCAAAACAGAGCCTAATTCGATGAATTTTCGCAATGTTTTACTGATTATACGCTGATATACTGTGGAAGAATTACACAAGCCATATGGCATTTTTAGATATTCATAATGTGCTTCGGGCGTGATGAAGCCTGTCTTATGAATTGAACCCTCAGCAATTGGCACTTGGTGAAATCTTGACGCCATGTCTAGCCCCGTGAAGTACTTAGAACATCCTAACCGATCAATGTGATCATCGATCAAAGGTAAAGGGTAACGGTCCTTAACAGTTATACGATTTAGTGCGCGAAAGTCTACGCACATGCGGTCCGTGCCGTCCTTCTTTTTAACTAAAATAATAGGGCTCGCATATTCAGAACTGGATTCCCTAATTATTTTCTTAGTAAGCAGATCCTTACATATCTCGCGAACCTTAAGCTTTTCCAAATGCGACAAACGATAAGGGTGATAAGCTACCGGTACGTCACTAGTCAAACTTATTTGCATTTGTCCCGTACTGACTGTTGTAGTTGCCGTACCTGATATAAAGAAAGAAGAAAACTCTTCGATCACCCTCATTAACGCTTCAAGGTGTTTACCTTGAAGAAGGGTCTTGACTTTATTCACTTCGGTGACAACCGAGTTCACTTTTGCCGTTTTTTCCGAAGTGCGAGTAAGAAACTGTTTATGCTTCGTACGGATAAATGTTACACCGTCGCGATTAAGAACGTCGGTACCAATTATAATCGGCGTGTTCATACACGATGCGGGTACCACAACAAAATCTACATCGAGCACAATATCTCTGAACTCAACGGTCAAGGACACAAATTCACGAGCAACTATCCCATCAACGCCGATTCCCTTTAAAGTACAACGAGTAGGCTTCAGCAGACAAGAGAAATGCTTCAATACAGACGACGAAATTAGTGACACATTAAGTGCGCCACTGTCTATGAGTACGTCAACGGGTATGCCCTGAATAACCGCTGTAGTAATATCACCGTTACTATTAGCGCCCGTAAGTTCGCTACACAAGTTAACTTTACGCTGGTTATTATTCTGCGATTCGGTTCGAGCCTTTGCAAAGCACTTGTCTTCTTTATGCCCTAATTTCTTGCAAAACTGGCAAACAATTGAAAAACTATTGCTACCTTCCGTTGGATTGCGTTTCCTACATTGATCTTTATAATGACCGCGTAATCCACACAAATGACACTTAATATTCGACCGGAAGGAACCGTCATTATCTTTCTTGACCGTAGTATTGTAGGTCTTGTTTGAATTACGATTGACGCACGCTTGAGCGGGTTTCACATAAGAAGCTAAAAACGAAATTATATTTTCCGTTGTCAAGTCCGCATTGGAGGCAGCAGCTTGCACTTGCACGTCACTAATACCGTACACTACAATTTGTACCATAAGTTCCTCGCTTAAGCCTTTTATTACCCGTAGCTTTAGTAAAGAGCGTCGAGCATATTCCGCGTACGACAAGAACTTATCTGACTTTGTGTTAATGACGTCATGGAGCATTTTTGCGTAATTAACTTTCTGAGGGCACAGTGACTTAAATTCCTTTACAAAATTTGACCAAGAACGATCATTAGTGGACCACTCGCCTAACCATACTTTAGCGTCTCCTATCAAGCAGTGAGCTACCCGCGAAAAACATTCTAAATCGTCCCACTGGTTCACCTGTTTAGCGCGTTCAACTTCGGCGCACCACACCTCAAAAATATTTATTGCGGGATCAAATTTAGATACGTAATAACTGCCTGATTTATTCTTAGCCAGCAAAGTTAATAAGTCTGCTAGGTTCTGTGCCGGAGGTAACGCATTATTTACCATCGGAGGTGTGGTACTACGCAAGGAGGAGTTAATGCGCAAATCGTTCGAAGTACCCGCTTCGATCGCCGAAAGTCGCGACATAATAGAACCTAACGCATTTTTTACTGAATCACTACGATGGTACGAGGGGGGGTCAAAAAGTTCGCGGAACGGAGGGGAAGGGGGGTGAAATAAAATACTGTACTATTTTTCTTTTTCAATATATTCCCCCTTAAGTCGAATACATTTTTCAGATCTCTCTATTAACTTATTAATACCGTCGAAAAAAAATGATTTGTCTTTGTCCTCAAAATAGGCCGAAATCGCCGACTTGACTTCTTCATCATCGGAAAATTTCTTCCCCCGAAGCTCTTTTTTTAATTTGGGAAATAAAAAATAATCACAGGGGGCTAAGTCTGGACTATAGGGAGGATGGTTTAACATTTCGAAGCCACAGTGATGAAGGGCAGCCATCGCAACGCGGCTCTTGTGTACCGGTGCGTTGTCATGCAAAAGCAGCACACCCTTTGTCAACTTTCCCCGCCTTTTCTCCTTGATTGCTTCTTTTAATTGTCTTAGTAGATTAGCGTAGTATTCTCCCGTTATAGAAACACCCTTATCTTTATAATCTATTAATAAAATACCCTCTGTATCCCAAAAAACAGTTGCCATGATTTTTCCAGCCGATTGTGACACCCTGTATTTCTTAGGGGGGGGCTGACCCTTTTTATGCCACTGCATAGACTCTTGCTTCGACTCAGGCTCATAATGATGAACCCAAGTTTCATCTGCAGTAACAAGTCTTGCAAAAATTCCTTCCTTGTCGGCGCTACAGAGGTCTAAAAACTCCTTTGAATACTCGACGCGCAGCTGTTTCTGTGGTGGTGTGAGCATTCTTGGCACCCATCTTGCGCTGACTTTTGACATCCCAAGATTGTCGTGTAGAATATTTAAAATGGTTGTAGGTGATACTCCAACCATTTCTGCAAGTTGTTTCTTCTTCAAACGAGTATCCTCCAGTATAAGATTCTCCACTTTTTCAACGATGTTTGAGGTGGTGGCCTCAATCGGCCGTCCTGAGCGAGGGTCGTCTTCAAGAGACTCTCTGCCTTGCTTGAAAAGGCTATTCCACTTGTACACCATGGTTTTCCCAGGGCAAGAGTCCCCGTATACTGATAACATTTCTTCCAAAATTTTCTGAGGTGGTTTTCCTTGCTTAGTGAGGAACTTTATGACGGCACGAAACTCGATTTTTTCCATGTTCAAGTTTTTCTTCCGGATTCACTTGTTTGATCGACGACAGGTCAAAGGTTATTGACACAATCAGGTTCAAACTTGGCATATATACTCACAAAGAGTTGCTCATTAGTTACTACCTGCGGCAGGTCCCCCACCCCCCGCTATCCCCTCCATTCCGCGAACTTTTTGACCCCCCCTCGTACGATCGGGAACGGCTTGTATCGCGGCTTACTCGCAATGCACGTGACCTGGACCTATCGTGTGACCTACGTCTATAACCAGAGCGCGATCGCGAACGGGACCGGGATCTCTCATCCCTCACGTACGAACAACCCCTAGAACGACGCGCTCGCGAACGGCTCCTATCGCGAGACAACCTCGAACGGCGTCTATGAGCACGCCATGAACCAGTACGAACAGGTCCTACAGACCTGTCCGAGCGCGACGAACGTGGCATAACAACTTCAATATTAACGGCTGTTTGCTTTCAAAAACTCAAACCTAACCGTGGGCAAAAGGCCAATCCCACTTCTGATTTTAGTAACCAGAGGTGAAATTTATTAAAAAAAATAACAATAACGCGTAACTTATTCTATTTAATTGATAATTAATCTTAACACTAAATCAAAAGCTTATTTTGAACATAGACGAATTTCAATCAAACACAATAAGAAATCAACTTAGAAACGTACACACAACCGAGAATCAACTAAAACTACGACAAACAATATACAAACAGCCGTTAAATATCGGAACGCACTCAAATAGTCAAACTACTTATGTACTAAATAATTAGGTAACGAACCGACCGTGAAATAGTGACGATGCCTACAACCGTACAGTTCGAGAGCCAACCGACGAATGAGCCCGCACTCGTTCTGCCACTAGTTTTATAAGAATCGCCACTACCCCCGGACAGCTCACTACTCGGACGCTAATAATATTATGTTTATCTCCTTATTCATTGGATTGATTTCACATCCTTCAGGATACTACTTTTCCTACGAAAGTACGCGCAACAAGAATCACGATGGATACTAGGTGGAACAGGTATTTTGTGGGATCACGTATTGCGAGGACTAGGAACAGGTATTATTAAAGCCCCTCCTATATTACGAATGTCGTTGTCAAGTTGACATTGACGGACTTGTGTTTGTGACTGATCTGTCTAAGTGACATATCGGCTACGCATGTCACAGCTGCGTAGTTATCAATGTCAATGCGCGAGTTACATTCATGAAGTTATAGGTAAAAATGGAGTCTACACTTCGAATACCTACTTGAAACATAACCTATATATCACTATCGCGCTCTCTGTGGGCAGACTCTCTCTTTCTAAATAAGGTAACCTCTAGAGAGAGTCTGCAAAGTCCACACTAAAAAGAGAGATCGGCCCACAGAGACTTAGGTATTCTACTCTCAAGACTCAAGCTGTTGTTCCAAGTGTGGCCTCCATTTTTACCTACAACTTCATGGTTACATTGACATTGACAACTACGCAAACTACGATATGTCACTTACACAGATCAGTCAATTTCAACTAAAAAAATGTTATTTATTACGTAGTTACCAATGTCAAAGTACGTCATGCATTGACATTGATAACTACGCAGTTTTGACAAGCGTAGCCGATGTCACATATACAAATCCGTCAATGTCAACTTCACTTAAAAAGCGAGAAAAAAGCACGAAATGCAAATAATTTGGAGGGTATTTTTAAATTTAGATGAATTAAATAAATAAAACGTTTATTGATCACATATACTCGTACATAAATACACACTACATTAACTACATACATTTGTTACATTATGTAAAGTAAAACTATGTACATATATAACTTTATAACTAAGAGCTACATACATAATGAATGAATACTTCTTACTTAAGTAAATGTAAATGTGAGAAACTGGTGTCCGTTGGGAATTATCCTGTACTAACAGATCACCAGGTTCTGACCTCCTAGAAATAGCTTTAATTACCAAAGAATTTTAAATGTAGGTGTCTAAACATACATAAATACTTACTTACCTACTTAAATATGGGTATAGAAACACTATAGATATCACTTAAGAGAAAATAGTAGGTACAATATCAAGAAACTAATTAACATTATACAATTGTTGAATAATTTAAACACTTTCTAAATAATCGGGTAACTACTAACTAACAATGTAGGTAGATATAATGTCAGAAAAATGAGAAAGAAAAATACAATGTCAAATACTGAGGGAAGTAGATCTACCCTGCTTAATGTATGCGCAGCTAATAAGTTCCTATATACAACATTTCTCTAGTTTTCAATAAGTATATATTACTAACTGCGCCCCGCGGTTTCACACGCGAAGTTCCCGTTCCCGTGGGAATTTCGGGATGAAAAATAGATATTGGCCGATTCTCAGACCTACTGAATATGCTCACAAAATTTCATGAGAATCGGTCAAGCCGTTTCGGAGGAGTATGGCAACGAAAACTGTGACACGAGAATTTTATATATTAGACTAGCAGCGCCCCGCGGCTTCACCCGCGAAGTTCCCGTTCCCGTGGGAATTTTGGGATAAAAAGTATCCTATGTGTTATTCTGATGTATAAGCAAGATTATTGTAAAGTTTCATTAAAATCCATTCAGTAGTTTTTGCGTGAAAGAGTAACAAACATCCATACATACAAACTTTCGCCTTTATAATATTAGTAGGATATAGGTATACGTTATAATCAAAAATGTATTATTTAGTTTATTTATTTAGCATACCTATACTTACTACATTACACATATGGAGTGTCCCCAGCCAACTACAATATAATTATTTATTACTTACATCAATTAAGCAGCGGCTTCTGTAAGAATTCCGCAGAAATCTTTCAAAAAGTAAATAATACAAATTATCGTAAACACTTAATAGATATATTTAACACTACCTGCGCCCCGCGGTTTTACCCGGATATATTTTTTTCGGGATATAAAGTATCCTGTGTTATTCGTAGTTATAAGGAACATCTTAATCGAAAACCAAATTTAATCTAAATAGATACAGTAGTTTTTGCGTGAAAGAGTAACAAACATCCAAACTCACAAAAATACAAACTTTCGCATTTATTATATTAGTAGAATTTAATAACTATTTAGCCTTACCTAATTAAATACTATATATGTGTTAAACACATAATTGTCTTATATACATATAAAAAATACATACTTATTTATGTATTTAACCTATAATATTTATTTAGCTTTATTAAGCATTCGTTAAATTGTATGTGTTTCAACACATACGGCTGTATGTTATTCAGCTGGAGTTTGATTGAGTGTGGCCGCCCTCAAAGACGTTTCTAGATTTTTCAGTGATGGCGTGATACTAGTTCCCAAGTCTTCGACGACGCTTGACAGGTACACTGATGAACAAAAATATATGTATTAAAATGTCTGTTACGTACAAAGTTATAAAACTTGAATTTGTAAATTCCACTTGTGGTTTTAAGTTTGTATCTACAAACAATGGGTTACCTACAGCTTACACCTTTCTTTTTACACTGGGAAAATGAGTTTAGTCCCGTAAACCCGGAGTCTTATAAGGGAAGATACTAAGTGGTATATGAGGCTCTCTCTCCGCCGAGGTCGAGGCATACTCATTACAAATCCAGCGGTTTTCCTCCTATGCCTGTTCTCTTCTCTTCAAAGGTCATTAAAAATGATCTCGAACGCAGGCTTAACATAACATAATCATTCACTACATCATCTCATTATAGTAACTGACCCCTAACTGAGCTCGAAACTTCTATGTAGGGTATTAGAAACTACGCACACACTCATTCACACACACCCCCAGACCATATATTGAAATAATTAATAAATTACCAATATCAGTGATACACCGCTTCGTGCCGAGTTCGTCCATGTTTCTAATAGTCAATATTTTGTCGGCGTAAGCGTCGCATGTGTGTATACACACCTGTCGAGAAATACAATTACAGTAAATCCATTTATTAGCATTTTAGACAAAAATATTATATGATTTTGTTATTTTAGTAAAAAAAAAACAAAAATATATCGAGTCACAATCTTTTGTGTGCCGGCGGCCAAAATTGGAGGCTACTATTGACTTTTCGACTTTAATGTCATTTGGATACATTTTCAATAAATTGACAACCAAAAGATGAGATTACGGCGAAGCTGTCACCGGTACAGAAAAGATTGTGGCTCAATAACACAAAGAATTAATACTATACCTCAGAAAGAAACTGCCAAGGCGCATTCCTATCAGAGAGATGCATTTCAAGATGTTGCGGCAGCGTCATTAGGTACTGCCCAATCTGAGTTTAGAAAAAGAATACCTTATGAACTTATACGAAACTTGATGTAACAGTTACTACTTCAAAGTTTCTCAACATTATAGTCAAACCTAAGTTAAAATCAATAAATCGTGGATCAAGAAGAAAATAGAATCGAAATATATCATACACATTATGAAGATTTGTAATAATTTAGTTATAAAACAGTTCTATTACCCTAATCAGCTACTTATATTACATACCTCAGTAATGTATTCTTGTGGTGACAGCGCAAAGTCTGGCAAATCGGTAGTCAACGCGTCGTTGTTCTTCCAAACAGGTAGTTGCGCAATTTTATCTAAAAACATTAGGTTTTAATGTTACCATAAATGTAAGTTGAGAAGTTTTAATGTATTTGTAACGAATATTATGCAGTTTTAACTGACATTTTTATTTCGTAAAATGCATAATAGTTATATGAAATTTGGCACAGATGTCCCTTATAATTAGGAATAACACATAGGACACTATTTATGCAAAAAATCCTACAGGTTAAGGTTGAACGCGGGTAGAACCGCGGGGCGCGGCTAGTAACATAATAAAAAAAACAAGTATTATTATATGTATTACCAAGTTGTGCATCGACGGGATGTCTCAGTATAGCTCGGGCCAGCGTCCGGAGTTGTTCTTTGACCCGCTGCAAGGAGGCTATACAGGACGGGGGCTCACTGCGTAGCGACACCAGCTTCTCTCTGCCATCGGCGTCTAGCAAGAGGGCTGTCACATCTTCCATCGGATCGACCTCTATCTCTGTTGGACCTGAAACAATTTGAAGTTATGTCACATGGTCCGCGGTTTCACTTGTGTAGTTCCCGTTCCCGGGGGATAAAATACAAATAGATTACAGCCTATATGTCAAGCAGTAATAATGTAGATTAACGATAAAAGATTTTTTTAAATCGGATTTTTTCTTTACTCAGGTACAGAATTTCCTCTTTATAATATTAGTGTAGTGGATTCACATCCTTTTTAAGAGTTTTAGTTTTGAATGTGGTAATGTGAGTTGAAGGAGTCCTAAGAAAAGATGATATTATGTCAAAGAAGTTTGTTAGATGACGTCTGATAGAGAAGTCTGAACAGATGACAAAAACATATTGAGCCGACCCTATGTCGTGAGATAAAGGCAGGAGTAATAAGTAATTCTTAGTAAGGTTCTTAGTTGAAGTATTTTAGCTCTTATCTTTATATTGTCTATATTACCTTCCTCGCTAGCCTCAGTCTTGTGCCGTTGCGCAAGTAAATCAAGCAGTATCGCAGTAGCCGTCTCAAGCGCTTTAGAAGCTGGGAATGTGTTTGACAGTACGCCTGTCACTTGGCCAGCTGTAACTGATGACATGAACTCGGCTTCTATACGACGACTGTGTGACGATATGTGTGTGCACAGGGCCGATATCATGTTCTGGAAAGGAAAAATATTGTTTCTTTACACATTAGACTAAAACGTGGACAAAAATAGGGATAAATATATTTTTACATCAGTTTGTATGTTATGTTTTTAATATATTTAAGAGGCAATATTGGGCAGTAGGCCAATGGCTATGGCGATAGAGAGGTCATGATTTTGATCCTCACTCATTGCACAATTGACATAATCTACTCTAGACACAAGCATACTTATTAGGAGGGAGGTTAACAAGACTGCTAAAAAAGTTCATTAATTGTTCATCCACAGCACTGGCTAGCTTTAAAAATAGAACTACAGGTAAGATGTAATATTAACAGCTATTTCGATATTACCTCAACTGCAGGCACGTAGAACGGATATGCAGCGAGCCCAGCGATCTTCTTAGCTCGGCCGTAAGCCGTGGTGAGCCACGTGTCACATCGCTCGGCCAAGTTCAAGACCGCTCTCGATTGTTCCAACAGGTCTTCCTCCTACGAAATAATGAATGATTATGTTACATATAGTAATAATTTAAACGGACTTCGATAATAAAGGTATTAGTTTGTGTTTCCATAGGAATAAAGAGTTTAAAATGATTTCAAAAATAGAAAAAGGGATTGTCTATGAAGTTTTAGAGGTGTCTATTGAAGCTAGTAGAAGTTTAAATATAGAGATCTGGAAAACCGATGAAAAGCCTAAATAGGACTAAATTCAATAATATGAAATATTAATAAGTACACAAAATTAAAACTCATAATATTACATATTTAGTCATTTATATTACCTGTTTGAGTTCCGAATCTTTGAGTAGGTCGAGAAACATTTGTGTTTGCAAGTCTGTGTAATTGATTAGTACTTCCCGGAGCGGCGCGTAAGCGGCTCTGCCGAATTCTAGAGCGATCGCTTGGGGAAATGTCTCTGTGATGAGATACAATAAAACATTACTTATTACAATTACAAATATCCTTTGTTTTTTGAGGAACTTTGTGAATATGTCTCACTCATTCAGGACACATACACGGGACGATCATAAATGTTTAAATGTAATTTTGGACAAGGAAATTAGGCAACCAGTGGCATACCCATCCATGGATCCTTACTAATATTATAAATGCGAAAGTAACTCTGTCTGTTACCTTTTCACGGCTAAACTACTGAACCTATTGACTTGTTTGGTACATGGGTAGCTTATGGTCCGGGGAAGTACATAGGCTATGTTTTATTTCGAAATTCCCACGGGATCGGGAAATACGCGGATGAAATCGCGGGGCACAGCTATTGTAGATGAATGGATATGTGGTCAAAAATATACAGATGTTTCTGAGACAAAACGTCAGACATATCAACAGAATATTATTTATGTACCTAGTTCGAAAACAAAATAAATGTGTACAAACCTTTAATAGGTCTTGGCATTTCAATGATACCTCTGATACCATCGACGAACTTGATGATATCATGCCTCAGGTCGATCAAGTAATTGATGGCCGCTTCTGGTGTCGCACACAACTTCAGGTTTGCCGTAACTACCTATAAAATGTTTGGATGTTGAGTAAATTATATAGTAGTAAAAAGTCACTTATAGTATGTGGAGACTTTAATATAGATTTATTAGTTGACTCTTCGAATAAGTTAAATTCAGTTTCCTTGTTTGAATCGTTTGGTTTGACCTTCTGTTTCGGTGAGCCTACCCGAGTCTTAATGTACAAAATCATGCATTGTACAAAATTATTATTAAAAATAATATGACGTTCAGATAAATGATATCAGTTTCATAATAAATCTTTTTTTTATTAAAAATATTGTATCACATGTATAATCACTTTGATATTATCGTTTCAACATGAAGGAAGGATAGAGACCGGATTATACCTTTGTAGGAAGTGGTTCCAATGATCGCAGTAGATCCGTGTAAAGTTTTATTAGTTCCGTCACAGGAGTTGTTGACTTCAAAACGTTTGCCAACCAGTCAATCTAAAACAATAGCTTCAATTAACATAAATATAGTTATAATTTAGGAATGTTGAACGGTGTGTATTACGGTAGGTATTACTAGCTGTGCCCCGCGATTTAACCAGCGTTAGCTCCGCTCGTTTTGGTCGAAGCGTCATGTTTTATAAGCATTCTTCGATAAATAGGCTATCTTTACACAACAATATTTTTTAAATCGGACCGTTAGTTCCTGAGATTAGCATGTTCTAACAAACTAGCTCTATAGTATTTTAGTATAAGTATAGATATATTACACTGCTTTTCCATCGCCAGATAACTTTTATAAAGTTGACGTTTGACAGTTTTTGTATGAAATAACTGTCAAAGTTATTCTCGAATTAAGAGATAAAAAAAACCAGCCCTTAATAATAATACTTATTACCTGTTTATTAGCATCAGCAGTAAGTAACCGTGTAAGGGCAGGCACACTGTGTGCGTCAAGCCGACGCCACGCGGCAGCCAGTCGCGCGGCGGCCGCGCGCCGCCAACATCTGTACACACACATCTGTCGTCCCATGCCGTTGAATAGAGTCACGTATACTGAGGTGCGGTCTGCAAATATAGTATAGTATATTGAGTATTATAACGAATATTCAGGTTTCGGGTGAAATATCCAAATGCGTTTTCCAATAGGTATTTTCTTTTACTTAATCCTTATACTTTTTAAAGTGTGTGTGTGTGAAGTTTATGTTTTCGTAAAGACAAATACAACAATCAAAGATAAGTAAAATGCTTACATTTGACACTTCACTATTTAAATAGACAAACAACAATGGTTACTTTCTAAAATATCATTTAAAACACATAATTTCAAAGCAACTTTTCTCAAACTTTGGTGTAAATGTTTTGACATGTAGACCAATACTAATATAAGCAATTGTCTATTTTGAATAAGCTTCTTACCAGAATCCATTTGAGTCAAAGCATCAATTATAGGAGGGCTTATGGCTGCTTCTAGTTTATTATACAATGTTTCCAGCTGTAGGCGTTTTCTTTCATAATCGGGAGCATCACACAAAACCTGCAAATCAAAATAACATATTACACATGATAAAAAGTCTTTTATTATCAAATTAGACCAAGCATCACTAGAAATATTAATATAGATATTGCTGAAAAAAAATGTGTATTCCTTGCTGCACAAACATCTATTTGGTCACTAACTCTTATCTAAGCTGCTCATCAACAAGCAAAAGGTATCACAGAGAATAATATGTGCTCTTGATGGGTCCATATTGGCTCACCTAAAGTTCTTTACCCGAAATTGTTCTTCCTAACTATTTGTAATCCGAATGATCATCGCGCTCGCTGCGCTCACTCGGCTCGTGAGTTATATGTAATACCTACATGTTATGTGAAAAAAAAGTTACGCAAAATTAATGTAAGTATATAATATTGATTATTATGAATAAAAATAAATCTAAACAAAAAAGATATGACTTTGAATAATAGTATGAATGATGGTTATGTTGAGAAAATATAGGAAAACAAATAAAAGTATGAAAGATGTTTATTGCTACTGACATTATGCAGTTCAATGTTTCGGAATTATTAACATTAGAGACAAAGTAATTAGGAATTGTGATTGTTAGGATGAAAAATGTTAGGAAGAAAATTTTCGGAATTCCAATGGGCAAGATGACAGATTTTGAAAAAGTGTTCTAAAATATTCTTAATTATCTACTATTTCCCAAAAATATATTATTTCTTCAATAAACAAAGGTATTACTGAATAAAATGCAATTTTAAAGAGAAAAAAATAAATTAGCGCCAAAACGCGGTCACGGTATCATGGCGTCTGCTGTGACGTCAGACCTCAGTAAACATCTTGTAAACAGAGTGCTATAGCAACAAATCTTTTCGTAAATATTAATTAAATATGAATTCCAAAGTATACAAGTGGTGTGCGGTCCCTCAGTGCACTAATACGTCACTAAAAACCCCTGAGAAAGTGTTTATTTACTTGCCAAACGACAAAACGATGCGTTATAAGTGGCTTACTCTTGCACGGAGAGATCCAAAGGCCATTAGTCTAAACACTTCTGTTTATTTCTGTGAAGATCACTTTGACGTAAGTTATAATTTAATTCATATATTCTATGGTGTGGACTTTGTTTTTCTACTTTATGACATGTTACATTAAATTTCAGAAGTAAATCTAACCTCAAAATTAATAGAACTTGTTGAATCCTCTCTATGTTCACCACTGTACTAATGAGTTCTTTATTCATTTTCCAGTTGCCAAATGATATGGAAAATTACATGGAATATCATATAATGGGTTCCGTGTCGAAAGTTCGCATGAAACCAGGATGTATACCCACAAAATTTGAATGCCAAGCAGATAGGAGAAAACGAGCATCTGATACCAGAGAACGACCATATTCTTTAAAAAAACAAAGACAGGAATTAATTCAAGAATCATTAAAAGATCTGGAAGAGAAATGTACTTTAAAAAAGCCCTTAGAGCTTGAAGAGACATCATTTGGAAGTTCAGGTACCTATCTATTCTCTATTATTTATTATAAAGATAAAAGATAGCCGAGTAAACTAATTAAAAACAATCTTGAGGAAAGTTATGCTATACCTAAGAAACAGCCTCTGTATTGCTACTGTCTGAGCCGAGCTTAAAAAAGTATAGTTATATGTTACAGTTTAAGATTATATTAAATGACTAATATATTACATAGCATGTGTATTTAACTTCTCATTATTTAAGGATTTATTATTACTTGATACTTAGTTATTTTTCATATCTATAATATGTACTGTACAAGTACTTGAGTTTTAATATTGGGTACTTAATATGGTTGTTTTTCAGCTGTGCATGGAGGTGTCGAAAGTATTACACAGGAAGAAAATAAGACTGCAAATAAATCAATCCAAGTTTGCATGACACACAAATTTAGAAGCAAAGCCATTCAAACTGAAGTTAAAATTGTAAACCAGATGACATCACCATTGAAACCGGATTGCCAAACTGTCTCTACATCACCGTTTAAGATAACAAGATGCATTTCCAAAATTAAACCAACCACATCAAACATAAGTTCAAGAAAAATATTGGTAGCCGAAGACCAATCGGATAGTGATATTTCGTATACACCATCTTTAACGCATGGAGGATCATCACCATCTATATCTGTTCAAACAAAATCAACTTCAGATTGCAGTGAGTTGGTACAAGATGATAAACAGAAAGAGACAACTCAAATGCTACAGTGTACATTACTTAAAATTTACAGAAATCCTCGCTCTTATATAGGTGTACCTAAAGACTGTTATTATTTAATTGGATTAATCGAAGAAAACATGAATATTCCTCCAAGTCATTTACTCATGTGTTTAAAAAAGATTAGATTAAATAACTCGTTCAAAGAGCTTGCTGATGATTTTGCCATGACACCAACATATGCTAGTAAGATATTTCTTAAAAATATTCCTTTGTTGGCTAGTGTTTTGCGTCCTTTCCTTGTAAAATTAGATAATTATAATATAAAAAACAATTTACCAATGGCATTTAGACATAAGTATAATCATGTAAGTTGCATTATTGACTGTTTAGAAATAGAAATACAAAAGCCTTCAAAAGCTTTAAACCAATCCCTCTCCTGGTCTGAATACAAAAAAGCTAATACTGTCAAATATCTTGTCTCTTGCACACCAAATGGCTTAGTAAATTATATATCACCTGGGTATGGAGGAAGAATAACGGACACATGTTTGGTAGAATCATGTGATTTTATTACATCTTTGCAACCAGGCATGTGCATTATGGCAGATAGAGGTTTTAAGCATGTCGAATCATATTTATTGAAACATGGAGTAAAATTAGTGCGACCTCCAAGTGTTGCAACAGGGGCTAAGCTTTCAAAGACTGAGGTTAGGGAAACTAAACAAATTGCTAGCCTACGGATACACATAGAGAGAGTGATTCGTCGCTTGAGAGAGTTTAGTATACTGAAACCACATGCATGTGTGAATAATAATCTTGTTAAAGTACTTGATGATATAATAACCATTGCCTGTGGTTTGATAAATTTACAGGATTCTTTAATTAAATAGGTAACCTATGTTGGAGTGATGTACTGGAATGGTTATATGTAGTAGTACCTTTATTATGCAATAACATGATTTAATTAGGAATAAATAAAAGTACAAAATTAACTTTGTTTGTTTTATTTACATATTATAACTAAATAACACTTTGGTACAATAATGGGTACACATTATCCTTCCATGCACTGACTAAAGTTAAAGTTAATTCTGTAACATATTTGTCATCATAATTCACACTCATTATATTTACATTTTTATTCTTACTGTAATTGCAATCAGCAACACAGAAGTAGCCTTTGTGGAGACCTGTCAAATACATTTGTAACTGCATCTGTGCATAATACTTTTTTGTTGGTTTCCCATTGATTTCATAATTTTTGTAAGTCTTATCACTTACTGGACACTTAATTTCTATGATACTGTCTTTACAGACCCCATCTGGTGATCCCGCTATCATGGGATAATTTTTACTAATAAATAGGCCACATTTCTTAATTGATTTCCTCAGACTGCCAGCGACAGTTTCCCTCACTTCATCCTCCAACAGTCTTCCACGTTTCATGGCCTGTGTGTCTGGAATTCGTCCACCCATTATTAAAGCGATGAGAGTTCCATCACTCGTTTTGCACCGACTAAATTCGTATGCTCGTGAAGCTGTCACCCTGCCGTATCTTAGTTCATGCCAAAGACCACTTTGATGTTGTTCTCTTGTTTTTTCCTCAACCAATTTAACATCTACATCAGTAAACAAAAGTTTCTCCAAGAAAGTGTCACAGGATTTTTCCTTATATTTAAATACTAATTTGTGCATGGAGAATGTATTGACTGTATCAGGCACATAATCTCCCTGAAATTTAATTAATTCGCAGTTGTGAAGTTGCCTTTTCTTTCCTTCCATAATAAATTTCTCAAATACTACAGTATTTGATGGCAAACTAGGCTTAGCATTAGATAAATCTTTTGCTGATATATATTTTATGGTCGTTCCAACCCTCGATAGCTTAGACTTCTTCCAGTAGCATTCCACTGATGTAACGGATGGTTCTTCACTCCTGCGATGGACCCACATAAGAAAAGCTACAGCATGTTTGCAGCCTCCTTGCGATGCAACACAATCATGGCATTCCACTGATACAACAGTTTCATTGACTACATCAACTATTAATGTTACTCCATATAACTTTCCATGGACCTTGTGTTCGGGGCAGATTTTTGACTTCACTACACATAGATTGCCATCGCGTTTTAACTGAACGTAGCTTACGGCGTCATCACCATACGATGGCCTGGAGGATCTATAGCAAAGAAATCGACTTGTAAGTATACCGTTAATACTAAAACACATTTTTTTCATAACAAAAACATAACCTCAAACACTAAGCATATCAAGTGGTATAATTCCATATTCTTAAACATAGCTCCAAAATTTTTACACATTGAATAAAGTACTATTTTACTTACACTGTAGTTTTCACATTTCTGAATTCTGCTGAACAGAAGTCTTTGTTTGATGCCAGGAACTCTCCCAGCATTAACAAATCCACTCGGGGCAAATTAGAACTGTTTGCCTTAGTAAATCCTTGTTCCATGGCTTAATTAATTATTAAACTAAGCAACAGATTGATATTATATTTATAATAATATTTATAATCAGATAAATACAATACAGAAACTCAGAGATAGTCGAAATTCGTATGAAAATTCAGTGACAGTGGCAGTATTTACTGAGGACTGACGTCACGCAATCTGATTGGTGTTTTAAAAATCATGGCGGATTATAGAATTTCGTAATTTTATTTTCTAATTTAAAATAATAATCTCGTCTTATAAATAAAAATGATATTTTTTTCCATGATATGTATACTATAATTTACTTGATAGACATAATATTTTAATGATTCTTGCTTACTGTCATCATCCCCATTATCGGAGTTGAAATTTTAGGTGAACTTTGGTGCACCCGCTCTTGATAGAAACCTTGTGAAAAAGAAATTTTGTCACAATCGGCTATATGAGAAAAGTCTAATACAATCCAACCAACCTCCAGACTTTGCGTCATGGCTGCAACTTGCTCAGCCAACTTCTTAAGTTTAGATGCCTGTGCTGGTACTCCTTCGTCCAACAGGTTCTCTAAAGATGTTATTGAAGCCACCCACTTGTCTGCCTCTTGAAGGGTTGATGCCGCACTCTGTAATGGTTAAGCATTCATTTTAAACATTTTACTTTTATCATTAATTCCTTTATATGGGTTGTTTGTACGTACCGACAAGTCGAATCCCTCGACTAGTACAAACAAGTTGGGGGATTCGACTTATTGGTATGTACAAACAACCCGTATAAAGAAATTAATGATAAACAATGACATATATTTCGTTTAATAATAAAATTTTACTTTTAGTCCAAAGCTCAGGGGCTAAAAACAGTCGGAGAGGGAACAATAACCTTTTAGCACATCTCTACATGGTATGAGATAAGTTACTCTACAATACAACCCAGTCACAAATGGATGTTTGGATATTGTAATACTTATTCACTTATAAAACTATTTTCGAAATCAAAATCAGTGTTTCCAGAAGTCAGAGACTTCAAAATAACTTGAGATAGGCTTATGCCGTATTTCATTTCAAACTTGATTTGTGTAAGTAATTACTTACTTCAAGTCTACTCTTCAATGTGTCAATTTTCTGCAAACTCTCTATAGAGTGACCAGTCTGCTCTTGAACACTGTGCACTTTCGATTCAAGTGAGAATAACTTTTGCTGAAGTATTACACCTTCTTGCTCCAAAGCTGTTGCCTCTTGTACAATACGGGGCAAGGATGTTACAATCTAGACAAAATAATAGATATATCATCAAAATTACAATCTATCAAAGAAATAAGTCATCTAAAGTATGGCTAGCAAGCTCAAGACACGCTTCTTACTTGAGTCGTAGCCTCATCCAAAGAGTTAGTTAACTGCTTCATATACAACTGTAATCTGCTAACTGCATTAGCCACAAATACCTGTAAAATAATAATAAGTATACAACAGTAGTTTGGAGATTTAGACTAATTAGTTATACTAGTCTATTCTAGACATTGTAACAACTTCTAACAATACATACCTCCTTTTCCTGTTTACCACTAGCACTCCAAGCTTTATTTATCCATTTTTTTGGATCAAAATCATCGTCCGCAAACGTTTTGAGGTCCTGATAATGTAAACAATAACAATTCTGTTAACAACATATTAATGGAAATAGAGGTATCATAACTTTGAAATAAAATAATACACTTACCATCTCCTGGAGGATCTTCATGTTTATTATATTTATAATTATTCAAATTTATAAATTAAATTATTCGAATATTCCTGCCCATAGAATAAGGATCACGACAAAGATTCTCTCTGTTCCTGTCCTGTTCCTGCCAACCAAGTCAATCAATTCGGCTGATTTCGACAGTCATGTCATGTCAATGTCAACTTCAACTTTTGAAGTTGAAGTTCATTATTTTTGAAGTTGAAAATTAATACTATTGTCAATGTCGCTGTCAAATTGTCTACCATAGTTGTGACAAGCGTACCCGATGTCACATATACAAATTCGTCAATGTCAACTTCACTTAAAAAGCGCGAAAAAATTACGAAATGAAATTGTCACAACTGCGTAGTTATCAATGTCAATGCATGATGTACTTTGACATTGACAACTACGTAATAATAAATCACATTTTTTTAAGTTGAAATTGACTGATCTGTGTATGTGACGTATCGTAGTTTGCGTAGTTGTCAATGTCAATGTAACCATGAAGTTGTAGGTAAAAATGGAGACCACACTTGGAACAACAGCTTGAGTCAAATACCTACATCTCTTTTTGGCCGATCTCTCTTTTTAGTGTGGACTTTGCAGACTCTCTTTCTAAAGATTACCTTATTTAGAAAGAGACAGTCTGCCCACAGAGAGCGCGATAGTGATACATAGGTTATGCTTCAAGTAGGTATTTGAAGTGTGGACTCCATTTTTTAGCTATAACTTCATGATTCTGACTAAAATAAATTGGTATAAGTAGCGGCACGAAACCCTAGCGCTGACCGTTATTGCGCAGAAGTCAAAAATAAGGTATCACAGAGGGGCTAGAGGGACGAGGGGAGTGTGTGCGTAGCGCCGGTTGGCTAGTCTGCCGTACTCCATCCCCCGCCACGATAGCACACTCCGCGGACATTTGAATGAACAGTCGCGTTCTAATAGTTATTTATGGTACAAGCGAGGTAAGTTGGTGATTACTTCCGAGCCGCTATTGAGGCCCGAGCCGTCAGGCGAGGGTCTGAAGATAGCCGAGGATATTAATCATCAATACACCGCGTGTACCATACAACGTTTTTCAACACATTTGCGAAGAAATTATCATTTTTCGCTAATAAATAAACAGTTTTTCTATTCGCGCG
The DNA here is from genome assembly GCA_958496195.1 of Timandra comae. Lineage (NCBI taxonomy): Eukaryota > Metazoa > Arthropoda > Insecta > Lepidoptera > Geometridae > Timandra > Timandra comae. The sequence goes on along the minus strand of OY292353.1, from coordinate 7,584,469 downwards.
CATCCAACACATCAATGGTGATCGGCCAAAGACTAAAAAAATTTAGGTATTAAAAAAAATCCAATGAATGAATGAATGGAATCGACCATAGACCTACCAAAAGTAAGGCAACATAGTTGAAGTTTGTTTTTAAAATGTACGGACACAATTTTTTTAGTATCGAAACTTTTTTAAAAACAAAGTAATTTAAAAAAACAATCTATAACTCACTAGTGAATAAAACGTGTCATTATTCAACTGTTTTTGCACAAATAAGAGCCCCTTTATGAGCGAGTGTGTTGAAAAGTATATTATTATTGCCGTTCATGGATAGTTTTTTTTAAGTTCAAGTTTGTTTGATATTTTTGGTTTTTTTTAGATGGTTTTTTTTTTTTTATAGTAGATGGTCAATACTATACAATTTAATATTAAAGTTTAAGTTAACTTTAATATTAAGTAGGTAATTATTAATGTTAGCGCGCGCAACAGTACCTAATATCATCCACATTTCGTGCATGATAGACTTACTATTTATTTAAAAAAAATATGTTGTTAAAAAAATTTGTTTAAGTAGTTATAGTAATTGTAATTGAGTTATAAGTAATTGTATTTTGTACTACTGTACACATGCGCAGCTATCCCCTCTACGTTTCGCTCAGCGCTAAACTTACGTGCCGCTACCTATAAGTGGTAGAAAGAGACCAACTCTCTTAATATCTGGCTGACGCATACATTTCGAAACGTGTCACTCTTTAGTCTTTAAACTTCTTTGGTTGATACCTCATCATTCATTCATTTTCATAATTTTGTTTGTTCATACTTCATTCAATCAGTCAGTTAAGTAGGACAACAAAGAAATAATAATTTATTTTGTATTTCAATAAAATGCACTTGTAATTTACAATAGTTTAGTGAAAGACATTCATTCGTGAATAAATATCTAAACTTCAGTTTTGTAGTGTTTGTCAATCAGTAAGAGGCAAACAAATTCCATACGTGAGTGATAAAAGTTCTTATTTACAGTTAAACTTTAAATAAATTAAAAGATAACATTATTTATTTTGGATTTCATGCACATCATCATAAAACAACACGGTGAATCTAGAGAATTCTAGTCAATTCTGTTTTCTTTTTGTTGTCTCTTCAAAAAAAGTTAAGTTCACATAGAGGTGAACATCATTATTCATTATACCTCAGTTGCACATAGTGGTTACTTACAATAATATTACTACTATGAAAAAAAAGTTTTTATTTTTATTTTATAATATTTTATCGATTACATATGTGTTAGGATGGCGTGGTCGGGATACCAGAAGTTCTTGGCCCTGATGATGGTGGTCACGGGGTCCATCAACTCCCTCAGCACTAAATGGGCAGACATGCTGAAGGCGAAGGGCTCTGACGGACAAATAAGGGAGTTTGAACATCCATTTCTGCAGGTAAGCTATAAAATAATGTGCAGTTGTCAGTAGGTGAGGATATAAGGATGAAAACCTTTAGGTACCTAAATCATGCACTATTTTCATTGTTGAATCAGATGAAACAAGTTTTTGTTTGTATTTGTACACTATGATAAGAGAACAATCTTTTTGGCCCGCACTTGAGTGTATGATAGAAAGCGATGTCAAAAATTGTCCTGATTTTTACTTTAGTGTTACAAAGCTGGTATGGTAGGACCCAAGTCCTGAAACCTTCTTAATAGTTTCTCACTTGAGTTGTACAATAACTGTATATTTTCAGGCCTCTGCAATGTTTCTCGGCGAAATGCTTTGTCTTCTGACATTCAAATTGATTTACTGGCGGACGAGAAATACCGGTCACGCTCTTACTAATGGAAACCAGAATTTCAATCCATTCATATTGATGCCTGCGGCTATGTTTGATCTGGTAAGTTATCATTTTATTATCAGCAGTTCATATAATATGTCCCTACCCATAATTTTATAATACTCACAATATATAGGTACATATTTAAAACAAAGACTTATATAAAGAAAGATATATATTTCATGTAGGTACATAAAATATAGACTTATGGGTAATAGCAATTGAATAAAACTGACCATTTGACATATTTTTACATATGCTCACTTAGATTTCAACATGATAATCTAATTTGAATTACATGAATCTTTGCCCGCTATGTGTGACCTTTATTATAATGTCTATTTATTAGTTATAAAACACTCGTAACATTGTTTCAACTATAACATAGACATGATTCATATTCTTATCATGTTTATATAATACAGCTGATATTTTTCTAAATGTTATCTTGTCAACAAAAATGTTATGATTATTATAATACAATACACTCTTTGTTACTACCTCTCTGTCCCGATGTCGCACTGGGTGCTATTTTCCGCTGGTTTCTCGAACATTTGCTTTTATTAATTTTGTCCTGACGATTATAAAGGCAATAAAAATGTTGCTGTTATCATTCTGAAATATTTGTCTTACATTTGTGGCCATTGTTTCATTTATATAGTATAGATTATTAGGGATCCTTATTTATATATCTAAACAAAGATGTATTAGTATACAAAGTAATTATCTATCTGTACTACAGATATATAATTTTGTTAATTACTTATTTCATGATATCCATTTCAACTACATTTACAGTCATTCATTATTATCTATCTGAAAAGGTACACTATAGCAAAATCACATCTCTTATTTTGTGAGTTTCCACTTCTATTTATAAAATCATTTACATTGTATCATAACAAATGTTGTTCATAAATTATAATATTATCATATTTATTGTTTAACAGATATTGTTATCTAATATTGAGAGGCGGGTGAGTATTTTGTATTGTTTTACCAAATAATGAATGTAATGTTCTCAGATTGGGACTTCGATAATGTACGTGGGATTGACTCTGACCTACGTGAGCAGCTTCCAAATGTTCAGAGGGTCCATAATAGTATTTGTAGCCGTGCTGTCGATGACCTTTCTAGATAGAAACATTATTAGAAGAGAGTGGCTCGGCATTTGTAAGTATAACATACAACATTCAATACTTCTATGTATTACTACTTGTTTATATTATATGGTACATAGTCATGAGTAATATAGCCAGATACTATAGACATGTAATACTATATACATATTATGTATGTAGAGATATTCAATTTTGGAATCGTCTAGAAATTCATGTATTGCCATCTGCATTTAAATTTGTTAAATTTTACCACTGTATAAAAACTCATAAGTTATTCTCACTCATTACTCATATATTTGAACTCCTATTATAAAGCTGAATAGTTCTAATCTCATGAACTACTACATACTGGTTTAATTGAAAAAATATTCCAGTGTTGGTTAGTCTATTTATCGAGGAAGATTATATAAGCTATTATTAAATCTAACATCATGCTTCGACCAATACAAGCAGAGCTGATGGGGCACAGTTAGTAAATAACTAAAATATTGAAATACGTATTGTTAATGATTGGGAATAACTGAATCTTCCAAAACATTGTTTTGTCTAGAGACGTTTAAACAAGGAAACTTACCAACATGGCGTTGGTGTACACTTCCTTACAATCGTGCAATGTTATCAAAACAATTATAATGCATTATTGGCAAAGATATGACATGTTTGTATTCTACATAATAATATATGTATGTACCCGCATATTCACGTATCGATTTGAAATCGACTAAGTAGTATAGTTATATGCAAAAATATTATTCTAGAACGGATAGCAGTAGATAAAGATGCCTTTTCCAAAGTCTGCCAAATACAAAATTAAGCGTCTTTAATAGTTAGTTTTTACATGTAGCTTTAGCTGTAAATTGCGGTTTTTTTTGTTGTCTTTGACACCCCTCTACCTTTATGGTAAATAAATAATCATATTAATTTTTCAATAGCTAATATAGTAAAGAACTTAAAGTTTATTAGCTTTATCGTGCTAATCTCAAAAACTACATTTATTTTCATAAACTTTTTTTGCAAAATAGCCACTTTTGGGATATTACTATGCTGTACTCTCTTGTACCTAAACAAACTTAAATAATATATTACAAAGTAATATTGAATAAAAATGGGAGCAATGAATGAATCACTTCATGTAATTCAAAGTATGTATATAAAGTTTGTAATGTGATGACAGTGTTATGTGGGATGACAAAACATCTGCTGATATCCACACTTATATTTTGTAAACGTGACTAATGCGTTCATTGACGCGATTTATATTTATATTTCATAATGTTAGCAGTTTTTAAACATAATAACTTGTACCTATTTCAATTTCTACAATCGTAGCGTATTTTTGGCACAATAATAAACATTTGTAAATACCTACTTATATATTAATAATTATTATTAGGTACATGTAGTTACATTCACATCTTATTCTTCTAATATATAAAATCTGTGTCACAGTTTTCGTTCCCGTACTCCTCCGAAACGGCTTGACCGATTCTCATGAAATTTTGTAACCATATTCAGTAGGTCTGAGAATCGGCCAACATCTATTTTTCATCCCGAAATTCCCACGGGAACGGGAACAACGCGTTTGAAACCGCGGGGCGCAGCTAGTAAGTATATAAAATTCTCGTGTCACAATGTTCGTTCCCGTAGTCCTCCGAAACGGCTAGACCGGTTCTCATGAAATTTTGTGAGCATATTCTGTAGGTCTGAGAAACGGCCAACATCTATTTTTCATCCAGAAATTCCCACGGGAACGGGAACGGGAACTACGCGTGTGAAACCGCGGGGCGCTACTAGTAATACATAAATATCTATGAAAATGTTTCTTAATCTTTCAAGCTCAGTTATTGGATCGATTCGAATGTTATTTTATTTTGGTACAGATGTTTCATACGAACAAGAATAGCGCTTATAGCTCCCACGACTATACTTTAATCTGGAATTTTCATCACGGGTTCGACAACAAAACAAGCGCAAAAAACTTGATAAAATACCGACACAATCCCTTTTATTCATAAAAGGTATATAAAAAACGCTATGGTTAATCCACCTTTTCTCTTTTCGATTCTTAACAACGTTTCACATCTATATTATTCATCGTTTAACATAAGAAATACGAGTCGATAGTATGTACTTATCCCCATTATTCTCCCAACCGTGTACCTACCGAGAGAATAATAAAATACCCCACGACGTTAATAATAATATAGACGTTTTGAGAGGGGGATCGCGGCAGATGTTCCTTTATGTTGTAATAATAGCGGCACATGTATTGGGTACGGCTTAATGCTTGAGCCGAGTGATCAGTAGCTCGTATTTATTGATGCGAGCATGTCCACGTTTTTTAAAAACTATATTCATTGGCGGAGTAGTAAAAAAATACAGAAATATGGAGTTTTGTCGAAGGAGACGTTTTTTTAAATATAGATTTTGTTCCAGTTTCTGTAATCGTTGGTTTGGTGATTGTTGGTGTGACTGACGCGGTGTACCAAACCCCGGGCGAGTCCAAGGGGCCAAACAGTCTCATCACGGGCGATCTGCTCATCATAGTGGCACAAGTCATCTCAGCGTGTCAAATGGTTTATGAAGAAAAATATGTTACTGGTAAGATTACTTCTAAAATCTAAATCTATACTAATATTATAAAGAGGAAAGATTTGTTTGTTTGTTTGTAACGAATAGGCTCCGAAACTACTGAACCGATTTCAATAATTCTTTCACCATTAGAAAGCTACATTCACCCTGAATAACATAGGCTATATTTTATCCCCGTATTCCCACGGGAACGGGAACCACGCGGGTGAAACCGCGGGGCACAGCTAGTTATATTATAAAACTGCAAGGTTTGTTATTTTGTTTGACTAGTTAAACGCGATAATACAGTGAGTAGTCCAAGGAACTACTGGTTCGAATTGAAAATTTCTTTTAGAGTTGGATAGTCTAGTCAAGGCTTTATAAGATCACGCTATGGCCTATAGAAGCAGAGCAACAGTAATTTAATAAATCACTGCGGGGGGCAACTATTGAGGAACGCGTTAATAGAGAACTTAATTTAATAAAGATTCCATTGCTTGAGATTCTAAGTTCAAAGTTATGCGATTTATCACAAAATGTAATATCAATATGTTTATTACAGGTCTAAACATTCCGCCGTTACAAGCGGTGGGATGGGAAGGGGTGTTCGGTTTCTCCGTCCTCTCCGTATTATTGGTAATATTCTACTGGATACCGGCCCCGCCTCATTTCGGGAACAACGCGAGAGGCACCGTCGAAGACGCTATAGACGGACTGGTACAAATTGGTAAGATATCAACCAAAAATATACATTATTTAATTGCAATAAAGTAAAAAATGATGATTTTAAGCAGCATCTGAAACATGATAATTCATGTAGAAAATTATTAAAGAGACTGAATGATTTAGTTTGACAAATAATGCTTGAAATGTTAGTTATATTGTAGTAAATGTAGTGCGATATGTTCCAGGCAATAACCCGTTGTTGCTGATCGCTATCGGCGGGACGATCGTCTCGATTGCGTTCTTCAATTTCGCTGGTATCAGTGTCACCAAAGAAATGTCAGCTACCACCAGGATGGTCTTGGATTCTGTCAGGTAACTGTATAAAATAATCAACAGAATAAAGTTTTGTCTTTTATTTAATACTAGTAGCTCCCCGCGGTTTCACCCGCGTAGTTCCCGTTCCCGTGGGATTACGGGGATAAAATATAGCCTATGTCACGCACTGATAAATTAGCTTTCCATTAGTGAAAGAATTTTTGAAATCGGTCCAGTAGTTTCGGAGCCTATTCATTACAAACAAACAAATCTTTCCTCTTTATAATATTAGTATAGACAAATTTCGACACCATTTCTAAAATATTTACTCTGTTCCAATTGTTTTTCTCTTTTAGCTAGAGTATAATAAACAAAATAATTAACATAATATACATAATTTCAAGTTATTTTAAGCCTAAATTCATCTTCAAAAATACTGACCAATCGATGGTACACTATAACGCATCTTTTTTTAACCCGAATCAAGAAGTATGACTACATAGTATAAAACAAAGTCGCGTTCTCTGTCCCTATGTCCCTTTATATCATTGTTTTCTTTTTTCAGAACATTTGTAATCTGGATGGTGTCTTTGGCGCTGAGATGGCAGAACTTCTACTGGCCACACTTAATAGGGTTCGGAGTACTTATATTCGGAATGTGCGAATACAACGGCATCATACCGAGATGCAGGAGGAACGCTGAGAGCTCCTTGGAGGAAACCCAGGTTGTCAACACGGAAGCTGAAAGGATAGACTCAGAACCATAAACTAACATACTGGCAGGTAATTTGAAAAACATAAGGCAGATGGCGCTAAAGAATCTGTCAATGTCAAACTTAGACCATAAACACATAGACTAAGGACTAAAATATGTTAAAAAATTTTATATACCTGCCATTAGACTTATATAGACTGATCAGTTCAATGTACCGATATTGTAATATAGGTGTAGGTTTTCTCATGATTGTTCATCTATGTAATTTTATTGTTTTGTTCAATGGATTAGTTATTGTGTATTATGTAAGTGGAAAATAGTGCTCGGATATAATAAAGTCCGGTAGTTTAAGGATGTGACGTAGTACTTTTAAATATTGTAAACTGATATGTATAATTGCTCAATCCTTAAATAAAAAAATTGACAGCTAACGGGGATAAATAACAACTATGTAATAGGCAGTAGTCCGGCCGCGGGCGATGAGCGAGTAGCGAGTACTCGCCGGGCGAGTGTGCGTGTGAGCGAGTACTCGCTAACTCGCTGAGCTACAAAAAATTACTCGCCAACTCGCTCACTAGTAAAGCGAGTACTCGCTGGCAGCTGTGTGAACAGGCGTGTAACTATAAATAATATATGCATCCCTTTCGTTTACACGGAATGTACATTCACTGTCCTTTTCTTGGGCGAGAAAATCGCTGATAGTTCATCGCTTACTCGCTCGCGGTGGGACCACTGCCATAAGCTGCTATGATTATTATGCTTTTTATTTTTATCATTGTATAAATCAATTTCGCTCATATAATTTTAAGTTTCAATGTTTCACATAGATTTTTATATACTTACTCGTTGTCGTGGAAAGTATATAAAACGATGTTATGTTTGATATTATGTATATAATAATGCATACTTTGGGGGTATTGGAGTAATGACAACATAATGTACTCTTAACTCTATATATATTATAATATCTCATTATAAAATGGGCTGTGAGTTAGGATTTACAAAATTAACGTATTGTGCTGTTTTATCGGTAATCAATGACTACTATTGTATGATATCAAAACAGTCCGTTATAATTTGTATACAACGATGTAGTTTAACCCAAATATCTACTAATAACGAACGCGAAAATGCAATTGACGTTAGTTTCCGTATTTTTGTAAAGTACTCACGAGATAAAGCGGGTAAAACCGCCGAGCAACTTGTCTTAAGAAAATATAAATAAAATATAAAGTACTTACCTATGTCATATTATCAAACCCAGCAATTTAGAAAATGTTTATTGAAATATGTATATTAATGTAATGTAATTAAATATTTTTATATGAAAAAAATAAATTACTTATTTACTTATCATTATTTTATTACTTTTATCCCCAACGTATCCCCATATCAATTTAGTGGTATTTGTATTGAATTAATAATAGTTATTTGTTATACAAGAGTGCAAAGTTGCTTTTTAACCGGGGCTCCAGTTGAGGACCGAGCCAGCGAAGGATTCTAAAATTGAATCACGAGCGCAGCGAGGGATTCAAAATAAGAATCCTGAGCGTTAGCGAGGGACTTAAAGGTTAAATGCGGGTTGAAGTGAATGAAATTATGGAAAATAGGCGAATCTTTGGAGAGCTAATCTATCCTAAATCTATATAGCCTCCAGGGTATAGTAATATTTATTTTAAGTTGTATTTTTACGGCCCAACATAAACACGCATAGAAATATATTAGAATTACCTTTTTTAAAATAGTCTTAAGGTTTATATTCACATTAGGCAAATTAATACTGAAATAAAACAAATCATACAACTTAGAATCCTTCCAATATATTGATACACTACTAGTATAATTGTTAGGTCTTGTCCTTGCCGCCTTCGCCTCCAGGCGCTCCAGACGGTTTCTGTCCGGCAGCTGGAAATGTATTCAATGTTAGTTCCTACGGGAAACTGTTCCAGGGCCAATATTGTACCAGGCTTTAACTATGGACTTTCTGGATTAATTCAATTGATATAGGGGTTCGACCTGATGTACTAAATAAGGTTCATCTCACGCAAATTATTCTGAACGTATACATAAATACAATGTCTAAATTGCGGAAAAGAGACTTTTTATTTGTAGTACAAGTTCCTTACCATTACCTATCAGGTTTACCATGGGTTTACCCGCGTAGTTCCTGTTCCCATGAAAATACGGGGATAAAATATACCTTTTTGAAATCGGTTCAGTATTCATTGGGTTAAACAATCAAAGCTTTGCTCTTTATAATATTAGTATTAGGGCCAATTTCACGTCCTTCAAGTTACTCACCAAGTAAAGTTAGTTTTGTCTCTTTATTACTTTATATCAAGTGACAAAGACAAAACATGTGAGTACCTACTTGGAGCGTTACTTGAAGATGGTGAAATAGGCCCTTAGTCTTTAAAAATATATGTGACTTACGCAATATTTCTCCGTTAGCCCAATAGGAGCATTTTATGAAAGACTGGTCTCGTTTGGCCGCTTCATCTTTGAGATTCGACTTTAAAGATCTGCGTAGTGTTCTAGCAGCTATATTTGAGTAACTTACGTAGCTTGAAAGGAATAAATATCCGTACACATTATCTCACTTCGCTATCTAGTCCTAAACTAAGTAAACCTTGTACTAAAGATACTAGACAATCATACTTTTATATCCTTTTCTTTGTAAATACATATTTATAATAGATAGAAAACACCCAGACCAAGACACACAGGAAAGAAATACTTAGTAAGTGTCTACGGGAGCTACGATACAACATATCGTATCTCCCAAAGGGATGAACCGATTTTCGTTTAGTTTTAGTTAGTTATAGTTAGCTTACTTTAACCCTGCACTTCTCCAAGTACTCATTGTGACGAGTGATTATTTAATTTTTAATTTTCAATCACAGTTTATTTATTATTTACGTACTTGAAAACCAATTATGACAACGAGATCCCTGAAATTTATTTTATTACCATAAATAATAATTGATACTGTCAAAAAAGAAGATTTAAATGGATTGAATACGTATATAAATATGTTTAATTTTCGATAATTAAGGGTCTGACCGCACTAGCTGCACTGCAGCGGAGCGACGAGACACTAGCGGCGAGGTGTTCTTTCTTAGAAATTGTATGAGGTATACCGCACTACGCTACAGCGGCGCGACACTGCGCGTCAAAGATGACCAACTCATCAAATCTGCCGCTCAGTGTCGCGTGGTGCAGTTCCACTGCAGTTGGTGCAAGCGACGATGATGCAGCACTTCACTTTATTATTACAAAATTTGCTGCTAACTATCGCGGCACTGCAGTTCAAATGCTGTATACCAAATTGTGTCGCGAGGTGTCGTGTCGCTCCACTGCAGTGCAGTGCAGCCAGTGCTGTGGCAGGGTAATGTCGGTAATGGTCCCTTTAAGTTAAGGCAGTAACTTTATTTTCCACCAGAAAAAACAGCCCCCTACTATTTATTAAGTGGTATAATCTAGGAACGATTACTAAGTGGGGATACTAGACAACGATATGATATTTTGGTATAAAAATATTAAAAACTAGCGGCCCGCCCCGGCTACGCACGGGTACATACACACATACATACACCATTTTTTTTGCATCGGGTTTCAAAAAAATAGTAAAATTATAAAGGAAGTTTGAATTTTTTTTATGATTTTTTTTTATTCATATTTTTTATTAATGTTTTTTTGTATTTTTTTATTTTTAAATTGTCACAGTAAGCAGTTTTTTATTCTAAAATATTAATTTATATATGCCGCCTCTTGAAAAGGCTCTTCATTTGTACCTTGGTATTTTAATCCTTATCAAAATAAATTACTTTATATTCAAGACGGCTTTAATACCTTTTTATAACTTTGTTTTAACTATGTTTAGAAAGTTGAGATCTTGATCTTTTTGGCATTTTTGGGCATTATAAAATGAAAAATAGAAGGAAATAAATAATTAAACAGGCTTTTACTAAATTTTTGCTTATTGAACTATATGAAGTACTAAGCTTTTTGAATAATTAAAATATAATATTTTTTATCAGGTAAGTAGTAGGTACTTATTGAAAGAAAATTAAAAATATGGGTTTAGAAAACTACCTTTTACTAAATTTTTGCTTAAATTTTGAACAGGAAATAAAATACTACTATAAGCAGTTTGAATAGTTACATTAAAATATAATATTTATTATCAGATACTTATTTACCTACGAAACGAATTTAAAGCGAATTCAAATTTTTTTCAAGAAATCATACGATCACTCCCCCCCCCGTACCCCAGTGACGCTTACATGGAGCCTACATCGCATGCTGGCTAGCTGAGCGCGGTGAGCGACAACCACGCGACTTTTTTCTAATACTTGCATTTTTAAACTCGTGATATCTTCCGAATGAAATGTCCGAATTGAATAATTCAAAAAATTATAAAAAGGTATTAAAGCCGTCTTGAATATAAGGAATATAATTTATTTTGATAAGGATTAATACCAAGGTACAAATGAAGAGCCTTTTCAAGAGGCGGCATATATAAATTAATATTTTAGAATAAAAAACTGCTTACTGTGACAACTATAATATTTAGACATATGCTGTCGCGACACTTTTTGTAGATAATGATGAGTTCTGCAAAGTCGTAGTGAATGATTTTGTTCTATCATCAATAGCTTTCGCAGCGCACGCGACGTAAGGAATTTTTCAGGTCTTTTTTTTACACCTTATGTTACATTATTGGAGTTTTAGTAAGGATCCCTATTTTTTTTTAAATATAATATAGCCTATGTTACTCGGGGATAATGTAGCTTTCCAAAGGTGAAAGAATTTTTGAAATCGGTCCAGTAGTTTCGGAGCCTATTCATTACAAACAAACAAAAAAACAAATTTTTCCTCTTTATAATATTAGTATAGATATAACTTAAGTATAGAAAACGATCAAGACCAACAGATACATATTATGTTCATGAACACGAATGTTGGCCTTGAGTGGGATCAAACCCGTAACCTTCCGCATAGCAGGTAGGGTTACTAGGTCACTAGTCACTACCAACTACACCCCACAATGTGGTTTCATAGGTACTCTGTCAAACGAATAGCATACGGCTGAACGTATTTGTACACACTACACTTACCTATGGAATCAGCATTTAGGTCCGCGGATAAAACTGCGGGGTACAATAAATATTGCATAAACTTTCAAAATTATGGCGTACAACCAGGCAAACAAACGAAGATTTACTAAAATACACTAAAGAACTGCTTTTCCCTCAATCAAATACTGAGGGAAAAGCATCTCTCAGGAATAATAAATTTCATGTTTAAAAATAATATACTTACTTACTTATATCAGACGTCGACATTATACTCGTAATCCCAAACTACGTAGGACATACGCTTACCCTTATTTACGCACTTATAGGTTCACCGCCCGCTAATGCGTCATATTGCACAATACTTTAGTATTTATTGGGCACAAACACGAAACCTATTCTCTCTTGGGGGTACTTTCACAACAGCTATTAGAGTTTCATGAACCTTTAAATAACTAAAAGGTCTTCTAATATAAGCATTGACAACAAAGGTACCTATAAGTACTTACCGAATAAAATGATGTAATTTCAACAAAATATGTCATCACCTGAATGCCGCGCTTGCAGGGATGACTAATAAATACCACATACAGTATTTCTCACCTATTTCACAGGATTACATATGAATGGAAGGTAGTTACTAAATACGAATGAATCTCTTAGATTTAGTATTTTTACCGACTTAAAAAAGGTCAAATTTCAGTTTAGAATGATGATGCAATATCGGTTTTCTACCGGATGATTGCGTTAAATGCATCTATTGTGTAACTGCAAAGTTAGCGTGTAGGTTAATGTAAAACGCAATTCATTAGCTAGATTAATTTATATTCTTGTATTTTAAGTTGTTATTACTTAATAGGTAAGTATAAGTACTTAAGTCTTTACTTAGTAGGTACATGGGTTACATCATAACATAGCACATAAGAACCTAGGTACTTACGAAAAACAATAATTTGTCTGTTCGTTTGTTTTTCCGGCTATTTTCCGAAATTACTGAACCGAGTCACCATGGAAACATTATCCGGGTGAGTATCTTAGTAAGTTTAGATTACCTATTGTAAGTATATTGCCTTTTACGGATTAAAGCTTATTATGTTATCTAATCAACATTTCAAATATGTAAGTACCTAGGTACTTGTAGATTTATCCTTATCGGAACTAGCAGTTCGCCCAGACTTTGTGTATGAAATGAAACTACTACTGCCTTAATATTTGCGTTGCATTTTTAGTCTGGTTTAACAAAACCTGGTAAGCATTTCCTTTGCCTTCCAACCTTGTCAGTAAATCTGTCACTTTGACAGTACTTATTCAAAATTGAGAGTACTGTTTAGTGCTAAACCAGACTAAAAATGCAACGCAAATAAGGCAGCTAAGGTTTTGTGCTTACTAAGTAGGTACACGTCCACAAAATAGTTGAAGTAAATTGCTTTGTCGACAGCGACACGACAATATTTTGAATGCTCGAAGACAATTTGATTAGGTTTAAAACATCTGTTCTATCAAATTTTCTAGTCAAAAGCTTTTATTGTGATTTAAAGCTTCTATTGCTCTAATAAAGACTTTGGCTTACTATTTTAAAATGTAGTACCTACTTATTATTATGATACAAATCTGTTAAGTTCTAAATTTGATTGAACATATAAACTCATACACGCCTACAATTTTAAATATGAAATGTGTAATGTTATCTATCCTATCTTCATATCATATTTAGATAATAGTGCATGCAACAGTTAACCGGTTACAAATAATCCTGTAATATAAATTGGAATAACGCGATTGAATATAAACCGAATCGTGTTGGTTTATGGTGCACTTTTGTTAGAGAGGTTTTTTATTTGGGACATGCGCAATGGCGTCCAAAACGGAGTGTTGAAGGTCACCTTGTTCGAGTGGCGAGTGCGGAGTGCGATCCTCCGGCGGGCGCGGCGCGCGGGCTGCGAGCGACGCGACCAAACGCACAACACCACCAGCGCAAGCGGTACCGCTACGTGACGCACACCACGACCACAGGAAAACTAAGGTAAGTACTACATTTATTACAAAAATATATATTATAATAACACATTAACTAAAAGAACACCATTAAATTATAGAAACTTTATTTTAGAAATGTTTATCTTGCCTGTTCTGGTGTTTGCCGGCAACCGGCACGCGATGTAAGTTTACGCGGCACTTAAATTTATGAAGTTTTTAAAAGGAAAATTCTGAATGCAGATAGGTACTTAACTAATTTGTTTACTTTTTCTATTACTTATTAATATAATAAGTTATACAAGAAACACTGTCTTTGTTTACTTCATCTGTAGTAGGAACCTAGGAAGACCCCTAGGTACCTAATGTGAAACGGTAGTACTTATCTAACTATCTATCAATCTATGAGTAAGTGACTCATTAAAATATAACTCGATATTTACCTATTCGATTTTATATTTGTTAAACCTACCTATGTACTCGATATTTAATTTTAATCTAGGTAAATAAAATCATGCAACTGATTCATATTGGGTAGGTACGTTTGTGATAACCGGTGTTTGTCTTCGAGAGATAGATCCAATGTATGATGAATGTTCGTCTAAACATGAATAATTGAATATAATTTTGTCTATTTCGTTTTTATTGATAAACAAACTTGACCTTTGTGCCGATAGACGAACGTATCCAGCGAGCCACATCTAATGTTAACACACGCCCACGAACCGCGGCGACCTTTAATGTGTGACCTGTCTTTTTATTGAATTCCATTTCATTTGGTTCTCCACTCCATGAAAATATTCTTTTAATTCGGACAGAGTACATTGAACTTATAAGCCCAGAACAAATTATACTCGTAGTGCGCGGCTGCGGAAAACAAATCATCTTTATCACTAACGTCGATCGCCGTAAACTAAACGAGCATTGTTTAGGTGAACTTTGTAAATTTCTATTAGGTATGGGATTTTGCAATCATAGCGCATAACTTCCCCTACTAAGCATATAATGTATATTATACCTAGACTCGTACCTAGACCTACCCCACAGCTGTCCTATATAATTTCTTGTCTCAAAGGTTGTTTATTAGGTACTTACCTAGGTACATAATTTTTTTGGTAATCTTCTCGACAGAATTTTCGAATTTTTAATGACGAATTAGTTAAATGTTTAATAGGAAAATAAATATGTACTTACTTACATCATTTTCCTTTTCAAGGAAAAGATTCCTTATTTTTATATTAAATAAGGAAAATACAGACTGAAACTAAATACACGACTGACAATAGTTTATGTTGAAGTTAATTATATACTTACTTACTTACATACCTACCATTAAATTGAATTAACGATTTTTTGTTTCTATCGATTGAATTTAAAATTCCTTAGGTACATTGCGCAATCATTACCTAGATTAGCTATATAATTTTTTTTATTTATTTAGTCCTTTCTCTTACTGTTACAATTCATTGATCAAACTAATTTCTAGTTGTGATTTGAGGAAGTACAAGGAAGGTCGCCAGAGAATGTTAGTGGTGGTCACGGTACACGGTCCCACGGTCCGTTCGTCTCGTCACCGTAGTGCCCCCTCTCTCTTCTACTACTTGGCCCGCGTCACGTACTCGATTCGAACGCACCCCGTATTTTTACACGCGGTTCAGCATCTCGAAATGTTATTCATCCAGTACCGCTGACACGAAACGGTACCACTGGCAGACCGAATTAAACAAAGTTTCAATTTTAAATCTATTTAAGTTTTAATTTGTAATTATGAACGGGAACCACACAAACGGTTACACCAATGGATCTTCTAATGGATATTATAAATTAAACCATGATAAAGATTTTATTTATCCCGCAACAAATGGATACCATGATAAAAGTAAGTTCTTACAGTTCTTCTTTTTTTTTTTGGCGGAATGATGATCGATTGTGAAATAATTTTACATTGGTTATAATTAAAAAAACAATTGACATTTCATTTCGTAATAATATTTTTCTGGTGTTTCTGATTTGCGTTGCGAAAATAAATTGGAAAAAATATAGTCTTCATTTTAAAATAAATCATGTCGTGTCCTGAATTGCCCGCACTTAGTGAGTATTTAATAAATACTACAAAAAATACACAAAATGCAACAACTAAATTAATTTAATTCTAAATTAATCCATTTGGAATTTACCGTAGTGCTATTTATTGTGTGGCGTGTTTGCTGAATAAAATGAAAACTTCGGGATTACTCATAATTTTCCCACATTATTGCGTCATATTATCTCTAAGTAGATATTCGTTCACTGGTGTGTGTGTGCCTAGAATTCTAGGATACGGTTTTGGACACAATGTCACAAGTTTCCCGCGCATTCAATGTGTAATTATTTTTTGTTTTTGTTGTCACATTTTTTTAAAGAAAACGAACAAATTAGGCAATATTTTATGGAGAATTTTCAAACAGTTGAAATGGTTGTTCCTTTACTACACTTTGCATTTTTTATGTGAAAGATATTTTGATCCAACTTTAAAAAAGGAGGTTGGGTGATAAGCTTTATCGCCGATCTTTAGTCCGTTCAAAGCCAGATTTCACTAGCATCAACTTATTAATGTTAAGTTTAGTAAACTTACCAAATGTGTTGTATTTATCTACAGGTAAAATGTCGACCCTCGACAAGCTGTTCCAGCCGATGCAGCCGAAGTGCGACCACACCGGCAGCAAGGTGACGGTGGTCGGCGTCGGACAGGTCGGCATGGCGGCCGTCTTCGCGTTGCTCACTCAGGTACCTATATACGATACTAGTGGCGCCCCGCGGTTTCACCCGCGTAGTTCCCGTTCCCGTAGGAACATGGGCATAACATTGCTAAAATCCTTCTCACTGAATCACTCTATCTATTAAACCAAACCGCATCAAAATCCGTTGCGTAGTTTTAAAGATCTAAGCATACATATGACATGGGGACAGAGAAAGCGACTTTGTTTTATACTAAGTACCTATGTAGTGATTTACACTCACTTTAAAACAAACCGAGTGGTGGTAGATTCACATTCGACTTTCATAGACATATAATTAAGCTTCTTTGGATGTTTGGAAACTATACTGAGTGAATGATTTTTTAATTTTGAACTTGGAGGTTCTCAAATACCGATGTGTGTGTGTACTTGTAAGAGTACAGTTTTCTGCTATTGGACCGTCATTGGTTTCTCAATTGCCCATTTACAGACTGAATTGAATTTAAAAAGTTGTTGCATGAAAGTGTGTGTATGCGTTTTATCCTATAATTTTATCGCCAATATGCACCCATTTCAATGTCATTTAAGTAGTTTAACTTCTGCCATAATCGGCCGCAGTATGCTTTTGTCGTTTTTTTTTTGTAATTTGGAATTAAACCATCCACGCCTACTGAAAAAACCCCGTGTAAATTTTAAAACCTCAATAAGTACTTTAACATACCAACCATATTACATTGCTGATTATAATTATTCATTAAAAATCATTCGTAAGATAACGTAACCTTGATCTTGCTATCAAATCGGAAAGTTCCTACTTAAAAAAGACACAAACATTTTATTGAATATCATTGGTATTTTTTATTTAACCGAATTCAAAAAAGGGAGGTTTTGTTGTCGGAATGTTTAACAATAAAAACAGATTACCTAATTAAATAATGGTATAACAGTATTGTATGGCTTTGATAATCCTGGCAGTTATTCTTAGGTACGCCCCAGATAAAGAATGTACTTATGGTTGAAATTAGAATAATATTTGTAAAACCACTAACGGTTTTATTTATTTTCTTATTTTATCCGCGAAATATAAATGCTGTGTTTTTCTTGGTTTGATAAAGAACATCAGTATTACCTAAATATCTAATTCGGTGCATGAAAGAGTAACAAGCATTAAGTAATTAATATCTTTTCTTATTATGGATTAATTAAAACATTTTCTTGCAAATTTGATTTGCGTTTTATTACCGGTACGTGGGCCGCGGTAGCCTATTAGGTTATACGTAAGTCTTTAAAAATGTAAATGTTAGTACTTACACTTACAGTTTAGATTACGGCCATAAACGTGATTGATGTTCACGTGTTGTTAATTTTTTAATAAATGGTAATAATGATAAAAAGGTCAAACTCACTAGTTTGTTTAATTACAGTTCATCAAGTGTAAACCAATTATTGTGATAGGATGAGGTCAACCAAAACACTATTTGGTGATAATTTGGGTTTATGTTTTATATCTTTGTACCTAAATGAGTATTGTTTATAGTTAGTATTCTTTGGTTGTTAAAGATAATATATTTTTTATAAGTATATGTTACTTATTTTATGACTTAAAAACAAATGTATACGTATCTAAAGTCAAACTAAATACTGAAATTATCAATTGTTATGTGTTCATATGACATCACCTCAAAGGAGATCAATATTCTGCTGTTAATGTTATTGTTACTAGATAAGCACGCAGATTTTAATATGTAAGATCTCATGAAGTAATTTAAAGTAATTATAAGATACTAGCAGCGCCCAGCGGTTACACCCGCGTAGTTCTCTTTACCGAGATAAAACATAGCCTATGTTTGTCCCTGAAAAGCACACTATATGATTGTGAAAATGTAGAATATCTTAGAAACTGTGATTTTTACTGGAACATACATTTTCTGAATCGCCTAATGCCTTCACCTATCCGAGAATTCAAGATTGTCCATACATTTCGCCACACCCTGTATAATGTACTTAAATTTTTCTAATAGGTAACACGTTGATATGAGGATCAGTTCACGGTGACGCCAATAGGTACTCTTTATTATACTTTGTCACGGTATCTGACCACAGGGCAATCTATATTCGCCTGTGGTAAGAAAGTTATAGTGTCGTTGAGTGTCCACTGAGAGACTGTTTGTTTTACAATACCATGCATTGGCTATTAATACCTGACCCAATTAGGTACTGAGGTCATTGGCATTGCAATCGATCGCATCTAAATCTCTTGAACACGTCACGTCACCGATACATATTATAATACTCGTAGTTCACAATGGAGAAGTACGAGTAGTAGTTTATGTAAATCTTATCAAATAGGTACCTAATCACAAAACCTATTATCGAATAGAATTTTTAAACGTTTTCACTGTCAACAATACAGTCAGTTTTCTTGTGAAACGTTTTGGGAAAAAGTTGTATAGTATACGTAACGTACCTACTTAAATACTTATTAAATATTAAGTAAATGTCCCGTAAAATATATTAAGTATAAACAATGACGTACGTTTCGTTTAATACTAAAATTAAGTAAGTATTTATAAAATACCTAATTCAAGATAATTCATGTTGTACATAGATCAAAGTTGGTAGTTATAATAAAACTCATCATTTTTTAATTAAATATTCCAGATACTTAATACACATTTGTTTGTTTGTTTGTAATTAGAATGTGACGAACAACATCGCGATGGTTGACATGGTGGCGGAGAAATTGAAAGGGGAGATGATGGACCTTCAACACGGGTCCGCCTTCTTGAAGCACGCCAAGATACAGGCCAGCACAGGCAAGTCATATAATTATTTATCTACTGTAAGTATGTAATTGAAGTCTACAAAGCACCGTAGGGTAAAACTACCGGTTATCGGCCCCTTAAGCAACTTTTCAACTTCAGCGTTGATCTTTATACTATTTGGATAAACCAAAAACTTTCAAACAAATCATTATGTAATGCTACAATATTCTAGTTTCAGAAAACCTAAAGCATATAGACGTATCTTTAACACATAATTTACAAATAAATATTAATCGTGAAATGAGCGAAAACACCGGTTATCGGCCCCTAAGACCGGCTATCGACCAGCAATGTACCGGTTATCGGTATATACATTCACTATAGGAAAATGACTCTTATGGTAGAGACATAAGGTTGATAGTCGAATGAAAATAAAACGATTGATGCGCTAAGTACAAACCATACAAAAAGGATTTTAGTTGCTATTATATTTTGATAAACGTTTTGTGAAATATAGAAAATCAAATATATTATACCGGGAATGCAAGGTGAGATCCCGGTGGCTATGTGGGACTCATCCAGCCAGAAGGGCGAGGCATATCCACTAAAACCGCAGCGACTTCCGACTGCGCTACACATTATAGGGTGTCGTGGTAGAAATCCCGCGGTAGAAATCCCGCGGGATTTCTACCACGACACCCTAATGCCGGGCCCCCTCTAAAAGGGGCGCCCCCCTCCTGAAAAGAACAACCTCGGAAACAAGGACGTCCCCCAAACCGGTACCGACAGCGAGCGTCCTCCTATGCGTCAACCTTTTGGACCTGGGCTTGAGAAAATTGGGTCGATTACTCTTCCCGCATCTCCTAGCCCCCTCCTGATTCCCAACATTATCGGGCACACCCAACTATGCCTGAAATGCGAGGGACGATGGGACGGTCCGGAGCCCCGGGAACCCGGGCCGTCCAGTCGACTCGACGCGCAGTATAGCATAACCTTGATAAAAACTAATTACTGGCTAGTTACCAACTCGTATGGCTGATAAAAATGTTATATTTTAGCCATAATGTTCATAGGTCGATAACAGGTATAGCTATACCCTATACCCGGCCGTCATAAATTCAGTATTTCTGAAGGTCATAACTTTGTAAATACCAAGTATTTTGGCGGCCGGAATCTAGTTGTAAGACCACAAAAATATAGTAGTTCATACATGTAAATAGACCTACTTCAGTAAACCTAAGGTTTCTTCTATAAAATCAAAGAAAAACATCGTAAATAAAACTGGTTTGCGACCTCCCGGCCGATAAGGGGTTTTTGAAGAAATTCGTCGACCTGTGTGCCGGCCTCCAAAAATCTCAAAATTGATGAAACCTTGATGAGTTTTAGTATTTGTATATGAAATTTAAACATTTTATAAACACACAGCCCAAAATTTTCAGCAATTGAACTATAGTAACACATTAAAACTTAGCTTTGAAAATAAATCTACTTGCTATGTTTTTTGCTAAATTTTACGCAACTCCTCACATCAAAATTTTTAATTGCGATTGGGGGCTCAATTTTCCACTTTCAGGAATATGCCGTTAGCTAATAAATAAGTGAAGTTTGCAGGAATCGAAAGACACTAAGTTAGAAAAGATAAGATTAATATATTTTTAATTATTTAACAAAATGTGCCAGGTGGCCGATAACGGGTAGTGGCCGGCTAACAGGTAGTTTTACCCTATATTAAACCGATGCATGCACCGTATTAACAAAATATTGACCCGAGCGACTTGCCGTCGTGTTTGTGTCCTTATTAGGTATTGAAGAACCTTAATCTTAGTGAGAGAGAGTATAATAGGTATAAGGTATTTATCATAACATGACAATTAATACCTAGTTGGCCTTCAAAGGAGCATGGCATTTCATGGTCCACCCACCGTACAATGAATACCGAGTGGTGTAGTTGGTGACACGGTACTGCCTGCTATGCCCAAGGTCAAGGTTTCCTGCTCAAAACAAATATTTCTGCGCATTAACAAGACAAACTGTCTATATCCTTACAAGCTTTGTTTAGTTTGGGTGCAGATGGCGATGTGTGATATGTGGCCAAATATTTATTAACTGACTTCAATAAAAAGGAGAAGATTCTCAAGTCGACCATATCTAAGTTTTATTTCAGTGTGTTTTCCATCGTTTATGAACCGATTTTGATGATTGTTTTATTAATTTGACAGACTACTCGATAACAGCGGGTTCTAAGATCTGTATCATCACGGCGGGAGTGCGTCAGCGCGAGGGAGAGAGCCGGCTCGACCTCGTGCAGAGGAACACAGACATACTGAGACATATCGTGCCACAGGTACCATACATTTTAATATACGTAGCCAAAAATATATTCTAAGGGCCTATATATTTATTTATTACTTACATTTCATATTTCACGACCTTCAAGTAAAGTTCGAGATACAAGTTTCGAACTTAGTTAGGAGTCAGTTAATATAATAAGATGATGATGAAGTGATGTAGTTACTCACCAAGTAAAGTTAGTTTTGTCTCTTTCTTACTTTATATCAAGTGACAAAGACAATACATGTGAGTAGGTACTCTGAACGTTACTTGAAGATGGTGAAATAGGCCCTAAAAATATTATGTGTAAATGCCGTCGGTGTGAAAGAGGTAACTACCTATAATTACTCCATGTTTTCCCTCTTTCATTCTTAACATATAATTAAACACATGTATGAAAGAGTAAGAAAAGATAGGAAACGTGGATTTACTATACCGTTGTTATTTCTCGTTTATTAATAAGAGGGATGATGTTTACTCAAATATAGGTTGATATAGGTAGCAAAAGTGTAAAGTACTTACACGAAAGTGATAATGTTTTTATTTTGTACAATATACAATGACATAACATTGTTATTATTCGAAGGTTCTTATCTTATAATACCAGTAATAATTAACGAATACTAGTTTGTACTAGTATTTATAATAATAAGCGCTTGACTCTTGAGCTTTTTAATATAACTAGCTGACTAGCTGTGTCCCGCGGTTTTACCCGCGCGGAACCTTATCCTGTGGGAATTTTGGGATCAAAAATATCCTATATATATTTTATTTATAAGGGACATCTGTACCAAATTTCATACAAATCGCTCCAGCCGTTTAAACGTGAAGAAGTAAGAATAGAAAGAAAACACTCACAAACTTGCGCCTTTATAATATTCGTATGATTGATTTATTAGTAGGTATAGATAGATAGATTGATAAATATTTCTACATACAGCTATTGAAGCACAGCCCCGACGCGATCCTGCTGGTGGCGAGTAACCCGGTGGACATACTGACCTACGTCACGTGGAAGATTAGCGGGCTGCCCAAGCACAGGGTCATAGGGTCCGGCTGCAACCTCGACTCGGCCAGGTTCAGATACCTACTGTCGGAGAAGTTGGGCATCGCCACCACCTCCGTACATGGATACATTATTGGAGAACATGGAGATACTAGCGGTTAGTAATGTTATAGTATCTACTTACTTCTTCTTCTTTGCGTGTTGACTCATATTTTTAGGGACAAAACTCCGCCACCGATATAGCGCAATCAGTGGCCTTGTAAAGATCCTCGCGTGTGCAGGTGTAGGGACACGCACGGCAAGTTAAATTTGCATTTTCTGGGGAGATATTTATGAGGAGAATAAGAGCAGTATATTGTGAATACAGCGCTCCATAGTTTAAGGATAAAAGTAATCTATATAGCATATATCTGGTTATAAGGATCATCTGTATTAACTTTTAAACTCATATTAAAAATCGTAAACAGGACTCTCGTATTTGGATACCCATTCAATAATACCTGCATTACAGTTCCAGTGTGGTCGGGTGTGAACGTAGCAGGCGTGCGTCTCGCCGACATCAACACGAAGATCGGTAGCGAGAGCGACCCGGAGAACTGGCGCGAGGTGCACGAACAGGTGGTGCAGAGCGCGTACGAGGTGATCCGCATGAAGGGCTACACCTCCTGGGCCATCGGCCTCTCGCTCTCGCAGATCACCGGCTCGCTGCTCACCAACGCGCACACCGTGCACGCCGTCACCACATGTGTTAAGGTAACGGAAACTGATACTTATAGTCCGTCTAAAAAGAGTAGAAATTAATGTTTGTGGAACTAACTATATTCTGTGGCTGGCAACACTTCATTAAAATTCAATCTTGTCACTAATAGTATGGGGGATACCAGTAAAACGACAGTGGCGCCCTCATTTTTTGTCTACTCTTTTTAGACGGACTATACCTCTGGTACTGGGGTTGATCCTACTACCTGCCAATAACAACTTCAATCTACTTGCAATACCTTATAGAAAATGCGCGTACTAATCTACTTAATATTCATTGTTGTAAATACTGACCGACCAACATTTAGAATACAGACTATAATGTTACTTCTATGTGTTATACATATGTATTATGTTTGTTGCAGGGTTTCCACGGTATTAAAGACGAAGTATTCCTATCGCTCCCGTGCGTGCTCGGCCGTAACGGTGTCACTGACGTCATCGCGCAACCCCTCACAGAGACAGAAGTCAGCCAACTGCGCAACTCAGCAGAACTCATGGTCAAAATACAAGGGGGCATTAAAATGTAACCAACTTAAACAACTACTAATATTGTTATTGCTTTCTCTATTACTTAATATTATTTACTTAATAGTTTAGTTAAACCTTACGTCCATTTCCGTCTCATATGATACTTAGCAGAACTTTGGACACCTCCCATGTTCCGCCTTGTGCCAAAGAACCAGCTTAACAAACACGAATTTACAAAATGAAATATCCAGTGAACCATACACTTGTTTTTGTGAGTGAATTTTACAACATATTTTCAGAGACTATTTAATATAAAAATATTTTGACATTGTTTCTGGTCTTGTGACGTAGTAATTTGCATTTCTAATAATATTAACTTTCTTGTCCTAACTAAGATATTTTAGATAAAAACTATTTATTAGTTTAATAAGGTCAAAGAACAGGACAAACGGAGTAAACTGTATTTGATATAGTTTAAGAGTTTGCATGTTAGCGAACATGGTACATAATAATTATTCTATTTAAGTTTAAGATTTAATTTTATTGTTTATTTATCAATAAATGTGTGTAATATTCATTTGTTTTTCCTTCTCCATTTATACTCACATATAACTTTACAGTTAATTAACCTTTGGTAGGTATGTGTATTATGTTTACAGCTACATACATGTATGTAAATAATAAACTGTTTATAGATCTTTGGAGATGACAATTTAGTAAATTTTTTTCAACACACTGGCTCATAAAGGGGCTCTTATTTGTGCAAAAACAGTTGAATAATGACACGCTTGATTCACTAGTGAGTTAAAGATTTTTTTTTAAATTGTTTAGTTTTAACGATGAAAATTTGGGAGAAGGTGATAGCGAGAAGAATGAGAGAAGAGAGTGAAGTATCACAGAACCAGTTTGGATTTATGCCAGGCCGAGGAACTACCGACGCAATTTTCGCACTTCGACAACTTTGCGAAAAATATAGACGTGCGCACAAGAACTTGCACATGGTTTTTATAGACCTTGAAAAAGCGTATGACAGGGTGCCTCGTAAGGTTTTGTGGTGGGCTATGAAAGAAAAGAGAGTGCCAGAGAAGTATGTAAGGATTGTGAGAGGAATGTATGAAAGAGCGAGTACGAACGTTCGGTCTGTAGCTGGTGTAACCGATCAGTTCAATGTGTCAGTAGGCTTGCACCAAGGGTCGGCTTTAAGCCCGTACCTATTTCTTCTAGTTATGGATGCCTTGACATCGGACATACAAGAGGAAGCCCCATGGTGCATGTTGTTTGCCGATGATATTGTACTGGTCGGAGAAGATGCGACTGAGGTACAGAACACACTGGAAATATGGCAAGAGAGATTGGAACGAGTGGGGCTTAAAATCAGTCGAAGTAAAACTGAACAACTGTTTTGCAATTTCGGTGGCTCCTCCAATTTCTCTCACATTGTCATAGATGGCGTACCTCTACCAGTGTGCTCCGACTTCCGTTACCTTGGATCGCTCTTCCAAAACGACGGTGACATCGACCGAGACGTGAAGAACTGAATGAATGCGGGATGGATGAAATGGCGACAGGTCTCAGGAACAACTTGTGACCCACGAATGCCCTTTAAACTCAAGGGAAAAATTTATAAGACGGTCATCAGACCTGTCGCCATGTATGGGTCTGAATGTTGGGCTATGAAGAAGAAGGATGAACAAAGAATGCATGTTACAGAAATGAGGATGTTAAGATGGATGAGTGGGGTAACAAGGATGGACAAGATACGGAATGAGTATGTCAGAGGGAGTTTGAAAGTTGCGCCGATTGTAGAAAAAATAAGGAGTGC
The DNA here is from genome assembly GCA_958496195.1 of Timandra comae. Classification (NCBI taxonomy): domain Eukaryota; kingdom Metazoa; phylum Arthropoda; class Insecta; order Lepidoptera; family Geometridae; genus Timandra; species Timandra comae. Next base: position 7,558,352 of record OY292353.1, on the reverse strand, counting down.
TAGATTGGGATGGTATGGGCATGTGATGAGGAGGCCAGAACACCATATTGCTAGGAGAACTATGGATCTGTGTGTGAAAAGAAACTTTGGAAGAGGGAGGCCAAAGAAGGGTTGGATGGAGTGTGTGAAAAGGGATATGAATATGAAAGGAGTGAATGAGAGTATGACGAGTGATAGAAGCGAGTGGAAGAGAAAAACATATTGTGCCGACCCCACTTAAGTGGGACAAGGGCAGGAAGATGATGATGTTTAGTTTTAAAAAAGTTTCGGTTAAAAAAAAATCGTGTCCATACATTTTAAAAACAAAAATTCAACTATGTTGCCTTACTTTTGGTAGGTCTATGGTGGATTCCATTCATTCATTCATTCGATTTTTTTTAAAAAACTATATTCTTTTAATCTATGGCCGATCACCATTGTTGTGTTGGATGCGCGCGAATAGAAAAACTGTTTATTTATTAGCGAAAAATGTTAATTTCTTCGCAAATGTGTTGAAAAACGTATGGTACACGCGTGTATTGATGATTACTGTCCTCGGCTATCTTCAGACCCTCACCTGGCGGCTCGGGCCTCAATAGCGCCTCGGAAGTAATCATCAACTTACCTCGCTTGTACCATAAATAACTATTATATAACATAGGGTTCAAATAAAAAACATAAATGTCACAAAATTATATATTGATTTTTAAAAGTTACATAGTTTAGTTAAAGTAACTCGTAATAAGGTTATATTGCTAACAGCTTGCGGTATGTATAAGTAATATAACGTACAATAGCAATGGAGTAGTCGTAACTCATTAACATTTAATATTTCTATTAAGACGGTCGTTTGTGATTTACTTCATATTTAAATATAATAATTAGAAGAATTATTACTTTTACTAAGTAATAAACTTCTAACACTTTTTGTGTGATGTCAGATGTTAAACTTAAAATTATAATAAAATTACATTATGATCCGATAAATGACTGAAACATTATACAATAGAAAATATCGCAATTCATTCAATTTTAAATTCATTATTACATTACTGCAACACAATTAAATATAATACCTACAGACTTTTAGAGGCGGAAAAATAAGTTTAAATTTTGTTCGATTAATTAGTTTGACACTGTGACAGTTACCATCATGTCATTATAGTAAAAAAAATACTGAGAATTATACATATTTGTTGTATGAGCGTCTGGTTTGGACTCGGAGCGTGAAGTGAGTGAAGGCATCGCGCGCGGCAGTGAGTGTGGTAACACCTTTACATCTACTAACGTACCTATGAACGAATACACGAGATAATAATACAATATAGTCAATTAATTTGATCTTTATAACTTTACTGATACGACTACAATGTCGCATTTTGGTCACAAAATAGGATAAAAATTACGCGCTAAAACTTATATCTATATACAATGTGAGCCGACGTTCAGCGCAACGCATATTTTGTATACTTATTCTTAAGAGAAATTATAAATCACTCAAAATGCCAAATACAGGTTTGGTAAGATAAAAAGTAAATTAATACAAAAAGAAGAATAACAGTTTTGTGCAGAAACTGATGTATTAATATTTAACGTATTGTCAGTAACAAATATCGGGTTGCGCTGCACGGGCGTCCACTAAATGTTTATAACAAGTACATACAAATTAGGAATAAGCATGAAACATTCATATATTAGCATAAATCACAGACACATTCCTCAAGATCGGCCACTCTTGGAATTACTATACTCAGCAATCATCACATCGTACACGCAATCCTCACACATTTCATACTTATCAAATAAAAATTGGTCTGACGAGTTGCACAGAATCAGTGAAGGGGCAACGGGGACCCCTTCATTGAGAATCTTACAAGCGAAATAATTTAGCAGTCTAACATGTTAATGAGCCGTTGTAACGTACTAATATGAGAGTGGTCGCAATACATTTCACCTACTATCTAAAATACCGAACTCGGAGGTGGGCACGTTGACTATAACAACGATGTAGTTTCATTTACAGCTAAGAGCAAACATAACCGAACGTTCAGTTATACGAGTATCACGTTCGCATTACGTTTACATTGGACGAGATACTATCTCAAAGTGCTTTTCTAGCGGCGAGGCGGGAATTGTAATCACCTCGACTTGTTTCCATCGAAATTGCTATTAATAACTATCGTGAGCTGGCGGTTAATATGAATAGGTGCGAGCTCGCCCTGAACACGTCTCATATCCCGCCTCACCGTTACAATATCGACCTCACTTGGGAACGTCGAGCGTCGAGACTATTCACAAGCGACGTCATAGCTTACAGCTCACAACAAACAAGCAGTGTCTCGTAAATACATAAACTTATAATCACACCTGTTATCTCAACAACCGTGATCACTATTGAAGAACGTATTGAAGACTCATTCAACGGTTTCAGATCGTGTAACATCAGTACGTGAAGCGATGCTTCATAAATTTTGGTAATAATGTATAATTTTGAAGGAGTATATTTTGTATCACTTAGTATTACTCTTATAGATAGACTTTGGTGATGCCAATGTGTATGTAATCCTATTACACTTGGTGTGTATCGCGTGTGGCGAGCGCGGGCGCGGGCGCGGGCGCGTCACGTGTCGTTGGGCGAGCGCAGCGCGTGCAGCGCGTTGCAGTGCCCCGCCGGCCGCCGCCGGTCCAGGAACGTCTTCAGTTGGGTCGCCGACAGCTGGTTGTTGCCCGCCTACAACAACATACACAACACCTTTACTATCACCACATATACGACCCCATAGTTAAGCTCGAGCCTACCCTCAATTAGGACCACTAGGTCTTATATACTGTATATTCACCTCATCAAACCAAGGATCCGTCATGGCGTCCTTGGGCGTGAGTCGGTGCGCAGGCGCCGCTTCCAGCAGCCCCCGGATGATGTTCTGCGCGCGCTCGTCAATGCCAGCCCAGTGCTCGGGCGGGAAACAATAGTCACACTTAATGATGTTGGCGGTAGTTTCCTCTATAGACTCGTCCAGGAAAGGTGATAACTGTAATAAGACACAATATTAATGTGATGTGTGTAAAACAGAATAAATGTGTTAAGTAGGAGAAGTGATTACTACTTACGCCAGTTAAGAATACATATAAGAAGACGCCCGCAGCCCACGCGTCCCAAGCGGGGGCGGGGGGCCGGCCCAGCACGCACTCGGGCGGCGCGAACTCGAGCTGCGCGGGCGCCGGCGGCAGCACCTCTCGCCCACTATTCGCACTGCTCTCGCCCATTTCGATCGCAGAGCCTAGGTCGATCAGTTTCAGCTGAGCTTGCGCACCACCCAGCTCTATCAAGATGTTTTCGGGCTGTAATATAAAATTCAATATATTTCTCTCAATACAAAGTTTTGATAAATGTTATTGTCAATAAGTGAGTGGTACTGACCCTGACGTCGAGATGTGCGACGTTGTTGGAGTGTAGCCAGTCGAGCGCGGAGAGCAGTTGTTTGGTGTGTAGTGCTACTGTGTTCTGTGTGTAGTGCGCGTGCGCGGTGGCGGCCCACTCGAGCAGCGGCCCGCCGCCCGCCAGCTCGAGCACGAGCGTGTGCGCGCCCGCGCGCGGCACCTCCGCGAACAGCGCCAGCGCGCGCACCACGCCGTTGTGGGCCGTGCGCGACAGGATGCGGTACTCGCGCATCGCGTCCCCGCCGCGACCGCACACCACCTACACACACACACACAATACAATATATACTCTATAGAACAATACATTATTCAATACTGATTTCAATTGATGAACAACAATAATTACCTGTTTTAAAGCTACACGCTGCCCTGTGCCAGTATCTCTGGCGGCTAGAACGCGCGCCGTCCGCCCGCGTCCTATTTCTTCCTCGACGGAATACCGTCTGGCGAATTGTTCCCGTTGCCAGGTGCCTCCCCCGCCGCAGGCCGCCGGGCCAGAGGCTGCGCCGGCGGCGCCGCTGCGCGCGCACACGAGCCGGAAGCTGTACTGTCCCGAGGGCAGTTCCTCCAGCGCGAGTGTGTTGGCGTTCGCGGGTGTTTCGGTCGCCCGCCGCCACTCGCCCTCCCCCACCCTGCAGTACTCGAGGTGCGCCGGCCCCTGTTCGTCCCACTGCACGAGGAGCCCCCCTCCCGGGTGCGCGCGCACCGTGGGCACCCCGGGCGCGCCGCCCGACCCGACTGTCAGCCGCGCGGAACTCTGTACTCCTCCCAGTTCGTTGCTAACTAGACAACAGTATACGCCCGCATCGGACGCCCGACACTGATGTATAGTCAAGGTGGCGAGGCCGTCGGGCGCCAGTGAGATGGCGAACCGTCCTCCGTGCCTGAGCGCTCGTGTTTCCGGGGCGGTTTTCCTCCAAGAGGCGGTGGCGCGCGTGGCGGTGGCGCGGCACTTGAAGGTGGCGGAGGCGCCGGGCGCGACGGTGACGTCCTCCGCGGGCTCCGAGAGCTCGGGCGGGCGCAGCTCGGTGACCACGCCCTCGGGGCCGGTCTCGGCGCCGGCCGCCGCGCCCGCACCCGCACCCGCCCCGCGCCGCATCTTCAGTCCCCACGGTCGCTTCGACAGGCCCTGCACCACCACACACTGGTCACGCTACCCAATGAGCCGCACTCCGCACGCCGGCACACAACGCAAGCCATACATCATGCAAGCGCCCGACATTTGATCCGTCTCGTTTGATTCCGGATTAGCCAGTTTAGTTTAGTTCCTTATGTCTACTCTAATTGCAAATAATAAATTAAACTTCCATAAAGTCATAGGCGGTAAACCCGTTATTTATACACTTAGCACAACAACTTTGCGCGTGACAGTCTATGTTAAAAATGCATTCCCGTCTACATCATACCTATAACAAAAGAAATATAGAAAAGCGTTATAAAGAAACCATGCAAAAGAGAAGAATAAGCGAACACAATTAAATAAGACTGAATAAATTAGCAGAAAATAGAAACTTAAAAATAGAAATGAGATAAATAAAGCCTACTTTCTACAACAAAGGTTTATGTAAAATGCGAAATGAAAATTATTACATTATAAATACATAATAAAGACCTCAATTCCATTTTAATAACCATGAATACTATAAGAAGCATCGAACACTAAGTTAATATTAATATCTAAATCAGAAATGAATGAACTCTCTCTGTTTTGTACTATAACGTTATTTATGTTAGTGCTTTTACAATCCCATTACGAGTAGAGTAAGACCAGTGTTGACAGTTGATATGTCCTTTAAGTCGATATAGTTAACTTTGTTGGCGAATATGATTTGTGGTCATTTTCCTTTGATTATTTATTTCTTCTCTTTATAAGTACTCTGTAATCTGTATAAGTATATCTGTGCCTGAATGTCAGTGGTAGTCATATAATTTGAAGGATTTTTTTAACTTTTAATTGTTAACTAATTACGTATGTATAGTTGCCTAAATATTATTTGTATAGTAATGTGTGAGGTTGGACAAATAATTAAGATAGATAAGGTGACATGATTACTAAGTTATCCTAATTTAGTAGCCATTCCTGGTGTGAATGAGTGCTGATTCATGTTTCTAAGACTTATAGTTTTGTGATTATTAAGGTTAGATGTTGATATAGACCTTTTCGTTACGGTTCAGGTTTCTGACCTGATACCCTTATGTCTAAGTGAGATTTTAAACACGTTTCACGTCAAAATATCTTTGGAGGCCATACATACATACAATGGCATCAATATGAAGGTCATTATCATGATCAATATTAATAACATTTCAGCCGCACACTGCAGTTTCACTATTATCAATACATTGATTCTTTTACGGATCTTACTAGTATAGAAACTCAATTGTTAGAATCTATGTAAAATAAAGCTGTGTTCGAATCAAGTTTATTGTCACTGCAAGAAGAGTCTAGTCCCCTTAAATCATCTTGAACCTTAACAATAACAACTAATGATCATATGGTGCAAAGTATCGTCTTATCGTTGGCGAAACATTCTCGACAATTATAAAGAAAGCTGTTTGATATGTCGTTAACAAAAATCAGGAATGACAAAGGAACTAACATCGTGCCTTTAGGTACTCCATGAGGTATCTGTGCCCAAAGAGATGTATAATTAGTAATGAGGACTGTTCGAGATCTATTTTTGTGAACGATAACAAGAGAAGATATTCTATATTTGGAAATACTTTGGTAATTGTATCGAAACATTTAATTTAATTGATGTAATTGGTGATCCGAATCTATGGCATCAGTTAGATCGTTAGTTCGCCCAAAACAACGGGTGTTAGCTGGCAGTGTTGCATTACCACTAGCATAAGCCCGTTCTGCCGAGTGGGGTGGCCATGCGTCAACAGTGTTGCTCTCGCAATTTATAACTCTAAATTATGGTGCGTAGCGATGGGTATACTCGTATCTTCTTTTTCAACTTATGTCTTAGAATTATGAAACGTTCTTTATTAAATGACCACCACTGAATGTACCTAAGTATATATAGGTATATGATAAATAGTTTTTTCTGTCATTCTGTTTAACTTATTTTAGGTTATAGATATAATTAGATGCGATAAATAGTTATTGAGATGTTTGTGTTATATGGGTAAGAAATCTGAATATATATTTATCAAATATAAGCCAATCACCCACCACGGTTAATAGTCCATGGCAAAACTTAATATGGTTTTGGAGAACACACGTCTGAGATAATAATGCGTGTGCGCTCATGTTAGGTGATTGTATCCTCTATGTAATGTTGTATTAGTAACTACATAATATCTATGTTAATCAAAGTTGTCTTTATACTTATTGGTACCAACAATGTTTAATTGAATAATCGTACAACCTAATATATTTTGAATATTATGTAGATGTTTGCAAATATTTCATCAATCGGTATCGGTCTAAGGTTATGCGTTATTTCAACTAAACATTGATTACCATAGTGTATCTTTAAGCGTCTACTCTAGATCTATTTAATTTTTATAATGAATTTTGGAAGCTTATTCTTATCTATTTTACATCCTTTACATACAGTTTCATCATTTATTTCGGTTCATTTAAACCTGTACCTACGCAAATTGTTTGCTCTTTTGAATATGTTAATATGTCACCCATTATTTAGGAGTGCGATGTGTAATACTTACATTGACGTGAGGGGGTGAGGTGGGACTGATTGCCGTGGTGGCGCCCCCCTTCTTCCTCTGCTCACTACGTATATTGGTGGGCAAGTTTATAGTGTTTGCCTTGGTGTGCGCCCGCTGAGCGCGCTGACGGAGCTCAGTGGCTAGCGAGCCGCCCATCGAGGGGGGCACGCTCTCTGTCTTACGGAGCCTTGAAGGGAGGGGACAGGATTAAGTAAAACATAAAAACAAAACAAAAAGTAACATTACAAACAAAACGGGTCAACCAGCTTGTCGGTTACTTTACGTTTATCCAAAAATAAAATAATAAAAACAAAGTATCACCTATCTTTGTACAATAAAATAAAAAGGGGTAAAACTGACAACTTCGCCCGTTAGATTAATAATTCTAATTTCTATTAGTTCAGTTAGTGTTAGCTGTTAGTTTTCGCGGTGGTATCGAAAGCGTTATTAGTGGCTATTTTTCAGCGTTAGTTATTATCGAATCACACTGAGAGGAACTATGTTATACAAAATGATTAATGATATGGAAGCGGGTGAATGCTATGATAACTCCAATGGTAAGTTATTTATTAGTGGGTTTGATGACACCCGCAGTGATAGTATCTCTCAGTGTGCTTCGAGCGCGGTCAGCCAAGCTGGGCCCCAACAAAATGTTAAACTAAAAAAACCATAATGAGCATGCGGGACTAGAAGCATAAAACCACAAGCGTTGTTTCCACATTTATTATATATTTCATTACAGTTATATACACAAATCAATAATTCCGATCATAACTTCTATACACTAAATAGGTTACAAAACTATAAAATTAAATCTTAAATCAATTTTGGTCGAAATCGAGTAATGTTACAAAATAAAACAACAAATTCATCTAAATAGAAGGGATGACAACATTTGATGAATAATTTAATTAATATAACTAACAATGTAGGTATGTAGATATGATTTAATGATCAAAACAACACATATGACGCTATTATATAATTTGCGCTATGTATAAGTAGATATTTGCGCGAGTACACATCTTAGTAATCGAATAATAAATCGTTTTCCGATGCGAATAAGTTAATGTATATTAAAATATTTCTAAATTTGGAAGCAACTACGTACATGATTTATAATTTAATGAACTTTTGCGATCAACAAATCGCATTTGAAAACGATATGCCATTATATATTTCATACAGCGAAACATATTGTTGTAACGCGTCCTATTAAAGCATAGGACACAATAATATCAGTTACTGACAAAAGGGGTTTTAAATAAAAATAATTTAAATTAATTTTCAAGTTCAAATATGTAAAATCAAATACATTAGCTAAATAATGGTAAGCGATGTCATAAACTACCATAACTCATGTCTGGCTGGATGACGTGGACAGTGAAGCGGCATTACAAGCTGTGCCCGTCAACAGCGATGCGTCGCCATCGCGACTCGAGTGTTACACCGCGCCACTATTACATTTTATAATCACTTAATACTATAAAACATCGAAAGCAGGTTTCATTACGCGCGCTCCAATATCGCCTAATTATCCTAAATCTCAATAAAATGTTGTTCGATATTAAAATAAACTGGATTTTATCAAAATAGGCTAGTTTTTCAGTATTGTAAATCAAATGAGAAGCATTTAGAGACAATACTTTTAATATATTTATAATAAGAAACTGTCGTTGTCTCAAATTTACTAATAACTATGCTGATTATACTATTGTTATTTGTGTAAATTTTATTCTGTGAGTTGCGATTGGTTTCCAAATTTGTTTCGTTACTATTAGTGCCTTTAAGTGTGACTTACGAGTTTACATAACTGCGCTTATTTCTAAGTATAATATTGAATAAGATATGTTATTAATTGAATTATTAAATATAGCGGATATGATGCGTCTATTAATATTGTTATAATGATGAATTCATTATTCTAGAGTTGGTATTACGTTGATAATGCATGCATACTATCATGAAACGTTCCCTTCGTACACATGCGTTTCACTTCACCCGTCGTGTTGCCACTCTCTTTACTTCTTCCGTCTTACTAAATGATTACAGTAAAACATTACAATTGAAGGACACTGGGGAGGGGCGCACGCGCGACTAGGTGACGTGTGCGCCGTGCGCTGCGGTGGTGCACGGAGTCACCTCCGGGCCACTCCCTTCGTTATACAATACAATTACATTACATCGGATCTAACGCCGAATTAACAATTATAAGGAACTTTGGACTATGTTTCCACCGTGCCATTCGGGACCTAATCATAACACAAGCAATATACCAAACAAACTGAACCCCTACGATAATATAGGCATCCATTACATCGCCTAACATCATACAATATCCGTTGGAATATATAATTAAAATGGACTAAACAATTGTATCTACTAATGTATTTAGTTATTTCGACGATATTAAATAGGGAAGTATGCTAGTTATTAAAATAATTGTCAGTAATTGAACCGTACAACAGATGACTTGTTATAGTTGTAATTGTGTGTAATGTGTATACAGAGAGTACATTGCAGTGACTTCATTTTCTTGAACATTCTCCGTGCATATTAATGCGTAGCTTCTCCTCCAACTCCCTTTTAACTATAGGTATTATATATCTCGGTAAGTAAATTTCGTAATAGTACGTTTCGAGACTTAATTCGTAATCTGATTCGTCAGTGGACCTGCAACTCACACACAAACAACTGAGTGCCTCGTCTCGAGGGCGCGGATCAACTGTTCTGTTCTGTTACGTTACGTTATGTTACGTCACGTTACACTCTCTCTCGCTCGCACAGAACACTTGATCCGATACATTTGTTCGACTACCGTTTACACAACAATTCTTAACACTAACATCGAAAATACATTTTAACATATTAAGTATAATAATAGTACACTAAATTTATCAATTCCGTTTGTTTTTAAATTTAATATTTATGGACCAATTTAATATTAATTAATTATCGAATTACAGTCGACCGCCTCCACCCCTCGGACACTGGTGTCCGATTGTAAACAATACTACCGGAACACAAACAAAGTACACACAATACATGTGTTGTACACCTGGAGATATCGTACAAAACGTTACATATCAGAACCAAGGACGCCATTTCAAAAACTACTATAAAAATATTGGCCTGGATCCGTTCCAAATCAACTTACAACATCGTTTCATAATTTATTATGAATATTATGAATAATCTCCATTACACCTATATTTATATAATAAATTGTTTAAGCTTCTATAAAAATATATAAATCAGCAAGCTAACCCGATTTGAACATTTTGCGTGTTAGTAGCGCGAGTATTGTGCTTTGTTAGATATATGTATATTATAGCGTTACTTAGGTTAATACATTCATGTTAGTAAGTACGTTAACAACTGTGTGGACGCGTTTCAATTGAAGACAAAAATATATTAAACTCGTCCATATACCGTTGTTAGGATTGTATACGCGCTGACGAATTATAGTAAAATAAGGAGACGTGTAGTTTGAAATGTACGCGATAGGTAATTATTGTAAAGTCGTCAGTGCGTATTGTATTGTTGATGCGATGCGACTCGTATTAGAAAGCGCGGGCGCCGAGTGCGCTACCAGCGAGCTACCGCGGTCACAGGGAAGCCGCGAGTGGCGCAACCAAACCACCAACTGAACGACTAGCACTATAAACAAACTATTATAGTGCGCACGCGCCGCGGCCATACTAGCAAACGATAACGACGACAGCCAACCAACAGATTGACCAACTCGAAACAACGTATTTGTGCGTTTCTTTGTATTACCCTTCATTACGCTAATAATTTAATAAATTATTGTGATTCGAGCACCGACTCTTAAGTCGTCCGTTTAAAGAGACCCGTTAAGTAACGCGGAGTCGCAAACTACTATATCGAAAACATTTAGCACGCTTACATTTAGTACTTAAGATTATCTCACTGGAATGTTATAACTAATGTAATTAATATAATATTGAATAGAGATATAGGGCGCGCGCGCTTGTTACGCCGTGCGCGCGACACGTCACACATGATACTTACAGGGCGGGGTCTCGGAGCTCCCGGAGGTAGGCCCCGGGGTTCTCGAGGGCCACGCCGAAGTTCAATTGGGACTCGAGTATGTTATTGAGGGTGTCCACCCACTTGTGCAGGTCGTGGTCGGGCCGGCACGTGAACGACACTCTCGGCTTGGTCGGATCCGTCGAGTGGATCACAAACCCGAACGGATCCAACTCCTCTAGATCCATTTTGTTCATCTGGAAACATGCAACACACCATTTCATATAACAACGTCCAGAGTGGACGTCCAGAGTTATTCACTTTATTAGGTTCAGCTGTAGCTGAACCTAATAAAGTGAATAATGGTTGTAACCAAATTATTCATCTTGAATTTGCTAATCTTTAAACACCTGCGTCTACTAAAATTATCTGTTCCCGGTGGTTATACCCTTTTTTCACTTTAAATTCCACCCCTCTTTTCATCCCCTTAAAAAAGTAATAATTATTTGTTCCGTCTCAATTATCGTTTAATTTTCATATGTGTAGACATATAAAAACACATATAAAAAATAAACTAAATCGGTTCTTTAAATATCACCTTTGTGAGTCGAGTGACGAGTGATTATCGCATATATATTTGTGAATACGTAAGGTCCCTATGAATATCAGCAAAAAATGTATAGTGCGTTTCTTCAATCCTTTCAGGGTCTCAATACCTTCATACCAAATCTTATTAAAATAGATTCAGCTGTTTTGAGTTCGAAACGGTTAGAATTACTTTCGTATATCTATAATATAGCCGTGCCTCGCGGTTTGACCCTCCTATTGGTCGTAGCGTGATGATTTGGTCGATCGTAGCCTTTCTCTTCTTTAACAAGCTAATACTATTTTTTTCTCAATTCGAACCAGTAGTTCCTGAGACAAACGCATTCAACTAGCCAACAAACAAATTCTTCAGATCCATAATATGTATTAGTATAGATTTCCTTTAAAAACTTGTAGGACATAAAACTATTACGAATAATGACTATTCTCATACGTTATATTTCATTATTCGACAATAGTATTAATGTTATAACATAACAAATCTCTTCAATATCTCATTATAGTAACTGACTCCTAACTAAGTTCATTAACTTTAGCTAGGATATGAGAACTACGCCCACACTCAATCATACACATCCGAGGTACTTATAATATAATCGCAATATCGAACCACACTAACATATGTTAGTGTGGTTCGATATTGCGAGGTATTTTTTTGTAAAATCAATATATAACTACGAGTACCTCGTAAAAGAATTGAAGCCCTTAGTTTAGCAGAACACTGTGTCATTAGGGTGATAACCACAGTGCCATTTAGGTGGTAGAGTTAGAAATGTATCTCTATTATTTAAAAAGTGTGTATATAGTTACTAACCTGAACGTGCGCCTTGTAGTGGTATGTGGGACTAGAGTACTGAGTCCGTTTGCCCACTGGGTCGCTGAATATGACGCACTGTTCGAACAAGAATACGTGCATCTCTCTCTCGCGTCCTCTGTCGTTGGTGCCTGTCGCCACTTCTGTCACTGACATGGTTTGTTGGATGAGCAATTTGCCTTGGGCGGTGATGTTTCCCTGAAACATTAACACGCACCGTCAACATCACACGTGCACATTCACATATAACAATACTCTATACGATAACGATATTATATTATCAAGTATTTTTTGCGCGTCATCATTTGGATGTGAACTTGATGAACAGTTGACAAATGGAATCCGGGTGAAATACATTCACCCGAATGCGCAGTATTCATATTCGGTATCCACATCAAACGCAGATTTAATTTTATTCGCATAATTGCATATGTGATCAATCAATCACTTCACCTATTCAACAAATAATGTTTGACAATAAATTGGTTTCGTGTTCAGAAACGTTCGCCGCACATGTCTGTTCGATTGGCTCTTTAATTAACAAACACTCAAAATCGCATTGGCAAACAAATATTGAAATACAGAACAAACTGTTAGAAGTAAAACATAATACGACATGTTGTACGTGTTATTGTTATGTTTTACAACTGACAGTTAGATAATAACGAGTGGGCCTTACCGTGAAGCCTTGTAACCGCCCCACATCCATCATATTGTTGGCGTTCTTGGGGATGATGTCGGTGCAGTACATAGCATCACGCAGAGACGCAACAATATGAGGCGCGCAATTGGCCATTTCAGAATATGACAGAATTTTCTTCATTAATAGGTGGTACTTTTGTATACGCTGTATTGGTTTTATCAGCAGGTCGGCGAGCTGAAATATAAATTAAAACAATATTAAACTATATTCGTTGGTAACATGGCTCACGGACGCGCGATGTGCCATCGCGGATCCGCGGCCGACGCGCGCATGCCAACACTTAGAAGCGTCACGACATCGATGTTCAGTGTCGGTGATGTACTTGTGTAGTGTTTGTAACGAACAAAAATAACAACCCCCAAAAATAATAATATAAAAAGTGAATGTGTGTACGAATCAGTGTGAATTATGATGGAGGCAAGGCATGCATGCATATACCTCAAATAATGATTGATACGCTGCGTATAATTGAAATGATTTGTGAAATGACATCCATTGTTGAGAGAGCCACTCTGTCGACTACCTACTGAAGTAGTCTACTTGCCCTAAGGGTGCTCTTTTACTACTTGAGAGGTCAGTCGACAGCGGTGAAATGGATAATAACTAAATTTTGAATTTCGTAAACATTTTGTCCAATTGTTTGCCGATTAATAATGCAGCCGTAACAAATAGTAGCCGGCTGGTAGAGAAGGCCAATTGTTCGTATATAAACATATATTATAATTTTGATTACCAGCGCGGCCTTTTTCTCATTAAAAATAATTAATACCTGATTTAACGTGCCACGCCCTCCTGGGAGGTAAGTACGTTTTCTAACACGGACCTAGAATCCCAGGGAATGATCAAGGAAACCGTTCTTTGCTTTCAGGTAATAAATTATTAATTGTACATAGAAATAATTAATACAATTGGGCCTTCTTTATTGTGTTAAGCTCTTTAGCGTGAATGCGCCAAAAGCTGAGTGATAGGTACGTAGCTTTAAATTCAAAATCGTATATTATCAGTGGTTGATTGTGAAACGTGATATGGATTTGACATGAATATTAGGAAAGCGGTGACTTTACTAATGAATTTCACAAAACGCGGGTCTTTGTGCGGCCTAATTGCAGTAACGTGCTTTTGACAGATTCCAACTTGATCCAATAATTTTATCAATAAATATTTTATTGATAATCACAACACGTGAATATGTTCAAAAGCACATTATGATAAAAAAATATCGAGTTGCGTTACATATATAGAAACTTACCTGTAATTTTTGTCCAAGTTTGTGCCTTATATCTTGGAAGTAAGTGTCGTGTTCCGATACAATGTATTCAGAGACTGGTTTGTTCCTGCAATATGCTTCGTAGAGGAACATTCTCTTCTCGAGGAATCGTCTGAACAGAGGCCCTAGGAGTTCGGGCTTTTCCACGCATAGGTGTAGTTCCTCCAGGAATTTGCTGCACAAACCACCCGCAAATCAGTTTGTGACACACAAAGTTTACATGTCTCAGTACGTTCTATAATGTGGCGTCGCGACTCGGAATTCGCGCGAGCAACATGTTCACATTGTTGTCATTCCTCAACACTATATTTAAATTATGTCAAAGTTGGAATACCTTGACAGTCTAACTATAACATTAGGGATTATACGAGACATATTGTTTTGAAAAACGTGTCAGTTTAGTAGTTTTTAAAATAGGGATTTGTGATTTAGGTTAGTTAAAATCATTTAGTTAATAAACTAAATACAATTGAAAAAATATTCGCTGTAGCATAATCGCATGGCACAAACACAGTGCGGAGTCGTAGACAAATAACGATAAAATTATATCGCTCTGATAAAAACAGATTTCAAGGTAACATGTCACATACGTCTCTCATGTCTTAATATCGTGTTAAGTAGCAGCGTCATGGGTTTGAGGCTTGCTCCGTTTGAATAACAAGTGCCACCACCGCGATACATGTTTATACTCGTATACTCGGAGGTGAGTTTAAAGGTGTAAGTAGTATGAAAGTAACACTCACTCTCTGTGCCATTCGTAGATTGCTTCAATGTTCCCAAATATCATTCGATGGCGGCGATCTCGCAGACCCTCCGGCAGTGGCGGGTCATTCGGATGTTCCTGTTGTACATCACAACACTTGTTACTACTACTATAACGTACATATAGCATAGAACTGTAATCGATCGACAAACAGTCTTATTACTCGTAGATGTAATTATAAAATAAAGGTGACCGTTGATTACAGTAAAAATATATTTTACTACCTGTGCCCACAGTTTTAGTTTTGGGATAAAAAACCTAAAAAACTTTACCTTATTTCATCTTAATCGGTTCAGTATTCTATACAAACAAACTTACGCATTTACTATATTACAAGCTGTGCCCGCATTAAATCAGCTTATATTGGTCATAGCGAGATATTCTATAAGTCTTCCTCGATAAATAAGCTATCCAACACTGACAGTGTATTTTAACAGTAGGACTAGTAGTTTTTGAGATTATCGTGTTCAAACAAACTTTTCAGACTTCTAATATAAGTATAGATTATTTAGGGTTCAGTATTTCTGTGCTTCATCACTTCATACATGTGTATTCTATACGTAGACGGGAGTTGAACCCGTCGGCTGTAAAAACCAAAATCTGAGAAGCAATGACAGGGCACACTTTTTCCAGGCTACATTTTTCAATGCTGCCGGAGTGATTTGAATCGTGTCAAATTACAGCCTGCCAGTACAGAAGAGTTTCCAAGCCGTAAACAGATAGACGTACATGAAGTGTATATTAAAGGGTAATTTAGGGGTACGTAATATAGGCAAGGGTTAATTGAGATGACGACGGAATTTCAATTATGTATTTAATAAAATTATCATCCTCCAATTCTTTCTGTGAAATGTAAATTCCAAAAATCCTTTAGCGCATACCCTTCACCCTTTCCAGACTCCCCGCGAGTCTTGTCCTTGGAACTTTAAGTTATTTTTAATCTAATCTAACCAAGAATGTAATTTTTAAAAGGTAGGCTTGACCTTCAGCCCCTTGGGATAGTTTTAGCATAATCCAATAATGTATTGTATGTTATAGTTGGTATATAATGTCTTATAAGAAAAGTTTCTTCTTTTATAAGTACCATGGGAAGGCCTCGCATACGATGAGATTTGAAAAAGCTTTATGTCCTTTCTGGCGCTTTAAGCTATCTCCATAAAATCAATTAAATCGGTTAAGAGATTAGAGTTCTTTTTGACACATACATACATATAATATGTAGTAGACACGAAGGTGATAAATACTTAAATAAGACGCTGAAGATATTTTAGTAACATTACCTAAAATAAAACATAATATAATCATTCACTACATCATCTCATTATAGTAACTGACCCCTAACTAAGCTTGGAGCTTGTATCTAGGGTACCAGAAACTACGCACACACTTCACACACACCCCACGACCGAAACAAACATTTGTGGTTCACATAAATATTCACCCTGCACGGGAATCGAACCCGCAACCTTACGGATGGCAGTCCGGCATGGTGACCACTCTGCCATCGAGGTCGTCATATATTAGTTATTAGCAATAAAACTAATCATAATTTGAAAGTGTTACCTGTATATGCCGCATGTATCCTTCAACGATAAGCCGTAGGTCAGTGACGTATATTTCTTCTGTGTCGAGTAGTTCTTTCAGTACATACTCTCTCTTCTTGAGTATGGCCTCGCTGTCCGCGTGCGCCTGAGTCGAGCTGGTGGACTGTATGGCGCTATCGATGTCAGTTTTGGAGGTCGCCGGCGTCGCTTCGTGGTGATGTTCCTGATCATAGAGATACAAGATACTTTATTTTACTGTCTTTATAAAGATCAACTAATTCTCTTTTCATTTTGATCTAAAAAATATCTAAATAACACTGAAAAATAAACTAATACAAAAAAATAAGCTACTCATAAACTATAAAAACCATTGATGTATGCAAAAACACAAAATAATCTATAAAAATAAACATTCAATGAAATCAACTACCACAACATATCATAAAGCAAAAAAACTCATAAAAACAACGACGAAATTGTCAAAGCAAATAAATAGGATACCCAAGACGTAAAAAGCATTTTGCTGCTATTTTTAGCTGTAGTGGGTATAAATATTGATGATGAAGACTCGCTCAAGTATTTTCGATCATTTCTTATTTATTTGAAAACAGTAGCAAGATTTTACTATCTTTTAGTAAGTGTTAATGATTGAGTAAACCTTCATATATATTTATCCACTAAAGCTATATTTTCGAAGCGTGTGCACAACACGGTGAATGCATTCGAACGCTGAACATGATCAAAATCTTCATCTTTCGACGAAATAGACAAACGATGAGAACAAACAATCTACTCAACACCTCTCTCCAATATATTGTACTTGAGGAAATGTCAAACACGAAATCAGAATACTTATACATAAATAATAATATGAAATAAAAGGTCTTTCGAACGAATTTGGAAGGCAATGAATAATTTTGTAATCGTTTATACTATGTAAATATTAATGATATTGAAATAAAAGTATTTATAGGGGCACCGAGATAAATCAAACTGATTTATTATGAACAATAATATTACAATATTGATTAAATGCTCAAAATGTAGAGGTTGTTTTAACGTGAATATATTGGAGAGAGCCAAACACTACGCATGCACACAAATGCAGTATCTATAGTATGTTACGAACGATGCGAGTCTTGACAATCTGTTCAATCTCGGCAATGTCAGCGGCGGCGCCGTTAGCTTCCATGTCCATACGCAAAGAGTTCTGAAAACGTCACCATTATTATATTGGTGTCCTTCACTCCCGGTCACATATCTAAATGGTGTTAGACGAACGTTAGTGACAAAGGCTGTAAGAACTTACCCGTTCCGTTTGTGGTTGCTGGGTCTGTGCTGGCTGTTGCAGCATTGTTTGCGGATTCTGTTAAACACACAAACATATCCGTGTCATTTATTATTTAACATTATAAAACATATTTATTATAAACTGTACCATATTCATATAATGCAGACAAGAACTTCAAAAGAATTAGTTAATAATTATGTTGACAATAATATATTCGAACAAGTCGCAGTACAACAAAGTGTAATTGTGACAGTCGGAGTTGGATAAGAAAATATACCATTGCTTCAGGATAATGACAGAGCCGCGAAGGCTGTGTGTAATACGGGCTCGGCAATAATGGTTTTTATTCACTTTTATTCGCTGCCAGGGACCGATAACATCTCTATGACGTCACTCGACATTGACAATTGCAAATGTGAATTTTTGTACTAGAGCGATTACCGTTGTATGAATTCTACTCGTATTAACATTGTATGTTTGTGTTAACAGAACTGTAATAATGATATCGGAAGAAGTGTGCGTATAAATGTCAAATGGTGAAACTAAAGAGGAAACGCTTAATGAATCTGTAGTGTGTTGTTGAGACGTGACGGAAATATTTGTGCTCGTCACTTTAGTGAACAATGGCATCGCACAACAAGTGTTAAAGTGTTAAAGTGTTAAAGCACTGTTTACATAATATGTACACTTTTGTATATGTACATCTGTAGTTAACCGAAATCACATTAAGCATATGAATATCGTTTTATACTTATTATGAAACGACTCAAGTAATCACATTCAATACTTATTAAATGTATCAATAAATAGAAGCGGAATATACGTGTACTGACTAATAATGAAATCTCAGAAACAATATATTAACTTGGGCAGACAGGTTTCTTGAGTAAAATATTTTTATACCAAAAGCTTTTTTATTTTGAAGGTAAGAACACGAACGAATCTCGGTTGATCAGTTAGTTCACTCCCTTGTTTATTACTTACATATCATATTTACCGTTAATTTACTAAAGAAACAAAAAGGAATCTTATAACTCCGGCAAAGAATGTAAGAGTTTGATAAACAGTATTTACACACCTAATATTCATAAAGTGTACGTCGAAGAATGGGTCGTGTCGTGACGTCAAGCGCCTGCCAGAATAACTGGGGTATAATCAGCATCACTGGCATACTTAACGAAGTGGCGAAGGGTACGCCCCGTCTCCCGCCACCACCACCTCGCTCCTTTAATCCACCTAAACGACGTCACACCTTGGCGCCCCAAGGTATTTACTAACAGTTAGATAAATCTACACACCACCTACTCTACCACCACGTTCTGATTAACATATCACGGTGCGATAACAATAACGTTTCAGATTTTGTATTTTTTATGCAAATAAAATATGTTGATTTTTCAGATTGCGTACCCATTCTTACATAACTTTAAGAATGAACAGTTATCGCCAAATCATTTAGTTTTAAGATAAGACAATGCCAGTTTCGAAATGTGGCCGCCTTACTTTTATGTTTGCGATTTGTGTTCGTAAAGCAACGTTACTCACAAGTGTTTACATTATGTAAACGCTTCATTGAGTTGTTGTTTTAAAACATGACCATAAGTTCTCGTGCGGTTATTTTTAGTATACTCTTTATAACCGAATAATGTATTTTTACTTCGTATGTCTTAATGATTGTGCAATGTATCAGATTGCTCGTACAAAATGTTGCTCAGCGTACCATTAATTTTATTATTACAAAAAGCAGAGAAACACAATATAATGACATTGTAGACGGAGTAAAATGTTCGCTAACGTAAAATGAACTCAACTTTTTAATAAACCCGGGCTCACACTCAATTTAATTATGTTACATTCCGCAAATGAAATAAAGGATCGAGATTTTTATTTTATCTCAGCAAAGACCACAGATTGAAAATTAAAAGAGTAATATGAGAATAGAGGATATAAGAGATTTAATAAATTAGGTCGTCTGCATGAAACTTCAATATGTTTTAACTATCCGTAGCATAACGTAGTAATAAATACGATGCGTAGTAGCTAAAGTATCGGCTGTCAATTTTAGTGTTGGTAAATGGAAATTCGAATTTTCAGTTTTTGTATTGTAAAGAAATGCAGAAACACTTGCGAACCATGACTGGCTTACGACTTACTTTGCGGTAACACTGAGAATACAAATAAAATAAAACTAAACGAAAAGTCAGAAAATGTAAAACAAAATACAACCACGACAAAAATCCGTTCAAGTGTTTTATTTTAAAGTAAAACTGTTATAAAATGAAACTATACTTTTAATACTTTAATTGGTAAAAATATATAAAGTGCATGTGGAACAAACTACACAGTATATCTATTATTGTATAATACAATTAAGTATCGGCTGGTAGTCTCTAAGGACGTAAGTTAAGTGCAATAAGGTGTTGTAATAAAATTCCAAGGAGCCGCGTCCTGTGGAGGGTCCCAGTGGCCCGGATGATAGATCGATCGGCAATCGCTATACAATAGTTTTATGGAACCAACGACCTATAAAGGAAGTTCAGAAATTTTTCATAGTTCAGTATGTTACACGAATTATTTAAAACTCAGAAAAGGGACGTAAAAATGGGAATCGCAGTTAGTACTAAATAATGTATGCTCCGAGCGTGAAAAGGGCGGGCGCACCCTCTTAATAAATTAGTGCGTCCAACCAAAATCGAACGTCAAAAGTATCAATTATTTAATTGACGTTTCTTCCTATAGTTGCCTCCATCTATATATGAAAACACTTTTATATACAATACTGGCTGTGTCCCGCGGCTTTATCCACGTTAATCCAAGTTTTGTAGGAATTTTGGGTTAAAAAGTATCCTGAGTGTTATTCTTAGCTTTAGGGATCATCTGTACCAAATGTTATCTAAATCTGCTCAGCAGTTTTTGCGATTATCTATCCAACCTTTCGCATTTATTATATTAGTTCCTACTATGATGCCTAGAATACAATTGCAAACTATTCTGTAAAAAATAGTCACTGAAAACAAAGATGTATAAAGGTACGTACCTGTATAGGCTTCATCGGCGGTGGTAGTTCCAAATCGGCAGCATCGTCCTCCGTTTCATCGAGTGCCCCGGCGACGTTGTGACTGCCCTCGCCATTGTCCGTTGAGTACGGAAGCTGACAAACACCCGCGCAATAAATATCAACTAGTATTTTTGTCTTGTTAACTTGTTACCCCTCTAACTAAGCTAAGTATGCTTGTGTTCGGAGAGGGTTCGTTAATTGAGTGAGGATCGAACTCACTACCTTTCGAACATGATTTTTTGCTTGTAATTTAATTAACTACTATAAACCATACCAGCTGAGTACCATACAAAATACTATGCCCGCGGTTTCACTATGTTAAATTTTATTGCACTAAATAGTTCTTGAATCTCTATAGTTGTTTTTTGAAGAAAACCGTAAAATCAGTTGAGTAGTTTAAACAATTGAATTATAGATACACACAAAGGGCCAGTAAGTAAGAAGCGGCTGTTGAAGATACATAATATTATTATATAAATTAAAGAAGTTGAACAAACCCAGAAAGAGTTTTATATTTATGTATTATTACATTTTCTGGATTAACTGAAAATCAAGTATTTTATTAATAATCTTCTTAATATATGCTGTACAAAATCCTCCGAAGCACCTAGGTAAAGGAAGACTAAACTCTCTACAATCGTTACCTTGAGTTTCTTGTCGGAGGGCACCTTCTTGAGAGGCGCCGGCTTGTCAGGCGCTGCCGGAGATTGGACGGTGCCTTTGTCGTTTTTGCCTTGTGAAGGCTTGCCCCTCAGTCCCTCGAACCATCGTCTTCTAAACAAAACAATAAAACAATCTTATAGAACAGGTTTCATTTTAATAAGTAAACAAAAACAATTTCAGAAGTCACCAGTTGTTCAATAGATTAGAGTAGAGACTATTAATCATCATTGAAAAGATAATATTTTAGGCGTAGCAATGAGATGTCCGAGAATGGTTTGTGACCGCAATAACACAGTGTAATTATACACGCTGACCGCACCCGCACCACTTCGGATTGATATCTTGCGTCACATCACGACAAATGATTTTCCTCTTATTTTAATATTGTCCAATTACTATTCATTAAGTGGATGTGTCCCGCGCGCCGCGACCTAACTCACTTACTGACACGCGACCCCTTCTCTGGTGATTCCGAAACAATTTAGGAATAAAATGGATCGAATAAATATGAATGTTATATTTCTATTAATTAATTTGTTAAATTCCATCATTGCCCGTTCCATTCATTCCAATCGTCGACATAGTTCTCCCTCCCCTCGAATCGAGTGTACGATTTTTAAATAACCCTTTCCAATGCTCGCCCTAGAAGTGGAACTCTAATGCAATAAGTGTCATTATTCGCTCACTCAGACTACGAGCACAGTTATACTTAGTTGCTGAAAGTTTTGTTGAGAATAAGTTCATATAGTTTAACGATAAGTTCATTAATTATACCGATACACAATCATTATCAATTTGTATTACATAAAACTTTGTAATAAGTGCAGTCCAGCCAGAAATGTATTACGCGATTCACGCGCTAAGTGGCTTATTAAAATTGGAATTAAATACAAATTAATCGTATTAAGTCTAGATTTGTTGAGAGCACTCCGTCTATATTATTAATATTAACCAATGAAGCGTGACACCGAAGCGAATAAGCTAATTGACGCAGTATAGACAGGTATTTGTAAGCGGGTGTTGCATTAATCCCGTCTGAAGGATTATACGAAATGATGAAATGGGATACAGGAACGTTATTAGCTTCATTAGTTGAAATCTAATACAACTAATGGAATTCTCTGAGCGGCAGTCCGTAAATTAATAACATTAGTATGGTTATGAGTAGTCAGAATATATTAGGATACTTACTGATACTAGTACTTAGTTGAATATGTTGAACAAATTAATGTTACACAAGAAAGTAGTCCCTGCATGTATTAAAAGAGTTTTATATAGGGGCTGGTTCGTTTCCTTGCGTACCTTTCTTTGAAAAGTTTGGAGATGAACTAAGAGAAAGAGAATTCAAAGTTTAGTGCACACACACACTGTGAAATACCTGCAGTTTTATTTGTAACGGTATTGAATTGTTGAGAATTCTCAGAGAAGGATGCAGATGCGGAAATCAGTTGTTCACTTGATGTACCAAACTTATACTGAACTCCTCAGATCTGTAAATGAGCATTTCTTGTTTTCTGCCGAGGAGCTTCAAAGGTATAAAACTTATTTAATTAGGTAATGATCTTATTTTCAACCAAAGTTTACAGCAAAGGAATATAATTATTGTTGGTTAGAGGGAACGGAAGTTGAATTGTTGTTAGGCATCATGTTTATAATGTCTACAAAGACATACTATATTGACTGTGAAGCTGAAAGGAACTACATATTACCGAGAAGGAAGTGCACGTTAATTTAGTTTGAAACCTTCCATCCGTCGGCAGGATGCTTCTATTAATAACACTACATTTTTCTGCGAGTATTTTGCGAGTCAAATTTCTTTACCTAAAACTTAATTAAACATCTTTGACTTAGAATGGCCTCGTTTATTTTAAAGATTCATGGGAAATCTTTAAAACAATCATCACAAACCGCCATTATCTTTCTTAAGTAATATATTACGATTAATAATCATTAAATTTAAATTAATAAACCGGTATTTTACGTGTGAACCGAGCGCTTAGATCGTTTATTGCGCCCAGACCTCTGCCGCATTGCGGTCGGAACGGAACAGAAACCAAATCACTAGTCACAATCACATCTTTGAATTGGAACACAAAACAATTGAAACACTTACTTAACGAGAACTACTTGACTCCACATTGTATCGGTATAGAGCACATCACTGGCACTGGCGCGAGTATACCAAGCTCCAGGTGTCGGTGTGTGTTCACGACGCACCAATAAACTCCGGTGTTATCTATTCCGTTAAGGAGCCAATATCTGATCGTCGGGGAGCGATGTAAGCACACTGCGCGATAACGTCGAGGATACAATGAGAACTCGGCCTGTCTGTATTTACATGAGAATAACTGGCGAGCCGCAGTAGTACACCGCAATTACGTATCAATTACACATCGTGCAAAGTGACTATCGAAAATGAGGTGAAATCACTAAGTATTTGTCATTATGACCTTAAATTTGTTAATTATGGTAATTAACCGTTATAGCTTAATAACAATTAATTAAAACGTGTTGTTGACTATTGTCACTGTAACGTGATTAGATAACAATACAGCGATAAGTGGGAGGTACTTAGGTGTAGCTGTGAGTGAGCATCGAAGACGAGGCACGTTGCCAAATGTGCCGCGAGTGGAGAGCCTGATAAGTTAACACTAAATACGATATTAAGCCACTACGTTTCAATCGGAGAGTATTAGTTTTGTCGAAATACTAATTTCATAACATATTTCGTCACACTTTAACTGTTGTTATACATACAAATAGATTGTATTAACGATTATTATGATGTACTCCTAAGAAATCATCAAGAAATACTCGAGAGACAAACTAATTCACAACTAATTTGAACTTATACTTCTGTTGAGATTATTGTTTGTCCACGTTATTGTCACAAAGGCGATTATAATGTTTCATTGTTTACTTTCTTGTTGTTCAGATACGACTGAATTCTGGGTTGGCCAACAGAGTAGAAGAGAATTGTTTGAGGTCTCTAATTCATTAAATAACTCGATATCTAAAGTAACAATACCGGCATCACGGCAGTTTCATAACAAACAAAAGACGTTCGGTTATGATGAATTCTCAATGGGGAAATCGGAGCGAGAAAACAATTTGACAATGACATTAAATGCTTCAAACAAGTGTCAAAGAGATGTTAGACACGACGGAACAAAAGCTACTTTTGGACTCAACTTTAACAACTAGGTGTTGGCTCAGTACTTCATTTAAAGTTTAAAACGATGTTAAAAATATTCATTTATTCAGTGATTCGTACAAATTTAAGCACAAGTCAGATTAAGTACGATATTTAGTAAAGCTAAGTTGATGAAAATGATTTTTAACTTTTTGAAAATTTACGTAAGTTTAAAAATGTATACACTCACGTGCTTATGATGATGACTGGTGAGATGAGTAATACATCATATTAATAAAAATGTAATGTTCATTGGTGAGAATGGTGAGCGAATAACTCGGAGAGCAGTGGGATCGTATGGGTTAATTATTTTTTGTCACAAAATATTTATGTCCCACCTTATTACACAACAGCAATTTTTACAAAACGCCCGCGAATCATCGGAGTCCCCCATGTCCCATCACTATTTCACCAAAAATGAAAATAAACGAAACAAAAAACGAAAAGAAACGCGCTTCGCTACGAATGACTCGATATCAACTGGAGGAATTAGATAAGTCGAAATAGATAAAAGATGACTAACATACTACAATTATTGTAAGATAAAGAGGCCATTTTCAAATTTTCTTTATATTTTTTAGGTGTATGTTAATTCCGTAAGACAATAAAAATTATATAGTCGTTGATGATGTTACAAAAATCTGCTTTAGAAAATTAATTTAAAAACTATGAAGCGTTCATAGTCTAAACGTGAGGCTGAGTGCACGTAAGTTTCCAGTTCTCATATTAACACCATCGGCAGTCGTTATAGGTAGTTAGAGCCCTCAAAGCTGTGGCGTAACTATAGGGTGGCAAAAGGGGCGAATTGCCATGGGACCCGGCCGGAGGGAACCCCCGAGCCTAGTCAAACAAAATCCCTATAAAAAACGTCCTTTCTTTAACTTCTTCACGATATGGATGGAATCCATTCAATGCATACACCACGGGCCTCTATCAGCATAGCAACCAAGTGGTTTAAACAGAAATATCGTGATATTTACAGGACTCATTCTGGAGAGGCTTTATTGTGTGTTCAAAAGAATAATATGCCAATACAAAATTGCGAAGTAGGTAGTTGGAAGAATAAAAATATTGGACTCGTGTCAGAGATAATTATACTTATGTAGTATTCAATATATTATACTCAACCCTTTCAAACTGTTATTGAAATAGTTTATAACACGGTTATCAAATACGCTTAAATCCTTAATTGGAAGAGAGAGAAACTTTAGGTACGCTGTCGAATCGAACTTGAATAACAACTGTCAGTTACAAGTAGCATACCTCAATGGTAATATTACCTCTTCAATAGATCAATGAAATTCTCTGGAAACATTTGATTTAATATTACTTAATTTTAATTATTAACAATATTTAGATTTTATTTGATCAACTAAAATATTGACATACGTATTTAGGGAATGCAATTTAAATAATGTTGGATCAGTTAACATATCAACTGATGGACGTATAATTGGGATTCATTTACTAAATTGCAATAGTCACAAAACTCAAAATATATTTGCAATTAAAACGTACGCTTTACAAATTAATAACGACCAATTTGTGTTATTTGTGAAGCAAATGATTTAACAAAATGAACAGTTTCAATCTTTCATTGAAAATGTAAATTTAATGAGTCAACGTTTTACTAGCTTCAGATATTTTGAAATTGAGTAAAAAAATGAACTTTCTTTTCATCTGTTTAGAGTCAATTTTGACAAGACTTTCACTGTTCAAGAGTAGAGAGATGATATTGAATTAAACTGGATTGAGAGTTCAATTTTCAATTCCAACAAAACCTTGTTATCCAAGTTAAAAAATATAACAAAAACATGTTTTCGCTCCCTGAAGCTCTGATAACTTATATTAATTGAGAAGTGTTTATTGATTTTGGGTACTGACCCGCTGAATCCGCGCCGTTGTTTCCCCGGACTGGCGGCGCTCACGTTGCCACCTCCCGGATCAGAATTTGTTGCCTCTGCAATAAATACAATATGTTAAAACACATTCATACTTTTTTTGCTGAGCAAAGGTCTCCTCCATTACATACATATAAAATATTTTGGCAGTTGAAGAACAAACATAATTTCTTATTAATTTGCATTAACATGTAATATTTTTCGTAACGTCTACAACAAAATACTATCCGGTAACCCATCCATCAGTCTGCCAACGTGGATAGGTACCTGCAGGGGAGCAACTTTGTCGAAAGTTAATTATAAGTCAGATGGATTTAAATTAAGTTTTTGCTAAGAAAATATGGTAAAAATATTTCTGTGCGGTTGGGTTAATTACTTTGCGCATTATTTAAATTGTTTTTGGATTTAATGAGATGATGTAGTGAATGATTATATTATTATGTTATGTTATCTACAGTCGTAAATCGAAAATGATAGTCCGAAACGATTTTAAAATGAAAAATAAAACCCAGGTAATCGGGGAATTCGCGATCAAGTGCCAGGCGTATCTATTTCTTCCCTATTCCCCTCCTCTTCCCATTTCTCCCTAATTTCAATAATGAAAGAGACATATTCAATATTCATCCGACCTTAAACCAATTATTTCGAGTCGTTTTCATCTCTAATACCGAATACGAATACTAGTGGTACCAGCGTCCACGGTCTAAGATCTAAGGTAAATAAATAAAACAGCAAATTATTATGGTTTATTTGAATAGAAACGGTATTAGGGCTATTTATTTCATCATAGCTTAATACATGTTTTGAATAACATTCTAATATTATACTGTTATAATATACTCGGATATATTTGATTTGAACCAAATTAAACAAAGTTCATAATGTGCCAGTGAACATTATAAACTTTGGAATATTCAATGACATTTAACGTACGAAAATTGTAACCAAATATTATACTATAGAGTTTAAAATGATTCTGTACGAATGTGAATATTTGAAAACTAATATCTGAAATAAAATACTATGATATCAGAACCTGTTTTTTTTTAAAATAAATTCGTGTATTTTATATCAATACAGAGAAAACAACGTTCCATTTTATAATAGTTTACTATCAGAAGTTGTTCAGAACGATGAAAAATAAATGAATATTGTATTCCATGAAAAATTCTTCAAATTTTTATTTATTACGCACAAATTTATTTCTACAAAATATTTATATTTTCATTTCATTACACTTAATAACGTCGCGCAGGTGAGTCGATTGCGTTCTACCCATATCTAAAGTTTATGAAATATATTTCACAGCTTACGAACCCTGTCTTATATTAAATATAAGGAAAACTTTGAAATCACTCGTGTAGAGTCTGATATTTTAGGACATGAAAAGAAGCATTTTATACAAAAAGGAGAAGTTTACAACGTTTCAGAGCTGGATTAGTTGAAAAGGTTGAACATTGAAAGTACGGGTTAGTCCCATTTTACTCCATTCCTTTGAAATCGAAAATGAAAAAATGCATACATGTAGTCCCAGTTTGCTCCAGAGAATAATTTTAAAAATAATATATTATTTTTCATATCCCACTTTACTCCAATCGATACTTGAATAATTTTATTGATTTTTATTTTTATGTCCCAAGATACTCCAAAAAGAGAAGTACAGTCGGATAGAAAAGTTATCAAAACATTTTATGCGGTTTATTCCCAATTCCAGGAAGATGCCGAAATGGGAAATTTAAGTGCGATTAGTTCCCATTTCGGCATCCAGATATAATTTAATAAGAATTTCGTAATTTTGTCTAAAGTACAGTCCCGACCATAAATATTATTACCTGTTTGGAGTGTTTGGTTTTCACAGAATTTGCGCGAATATGCTCTCCTGGTACTTCTAATAATAAATTATCCAATATTTACTATTGTGAATCAATTTAACAAAGTTTAATGTAAAGAAAGACCTCTTCTAAATTTCTGTTCTCCTGGTGATTAAAATTGATTATTATAAAATTTCTAGTACATAATGTTTATTTTGAACGAGCAATTTCGTTTTTTTTTTTGTTTGGCTGTACCACCCTCACCAGCAGTAGAACTATTTGTAGGTAAAACTCCTAACAACCCATGTTAGCCTGGTACTTTTGTCCACATAGTACTGTTTTATGAACAAAATATATCGTCTGATTTAATATTTCTATGTAAGATAATATGTTTTTACATTTAATAATAACACGACCTATGGTAAATCTATAACTTTGTATTATTTTTCTTATTGATTTTTGCGTCTAACTGTATCTCATCCATAAGTGACATTACTCGTGGAGTAAAGTGAAACTGAAAGTATGGCAGTTCCAAATGTTGAAAAACAATAGTGTTTGACAGTTTGGAGTAAAATGAAACTTATTTTGAAAATTTAAAAAAAGAATATTTTTGTTTGGAGTAGCTTGGGACTTTTTGGTGGAGTAAAATGGGACTAACCCGAAAGTACACCTGTCACTGCAAACAAAGATAAGTTTCTTGTAAATTTCAGTTGAATGGCGTGAATCCCGGCCACTGCAACCTGAACGTGGGCGTCGAAAAATGTAAATACATTTCACACAACGCGTGTCACGTACCTCTGATAAATAAGGCTTCTGTCGATACCACCGAGACGCACACATAATAATAGATATTAAACTGATACTCATACGACAAACTTGTCTCTATTATTTGTGACAATATTCGAATGATATGAAAATATGTAGATTAATTAAATTGGAAATATTTTATCCGACATTAAAATATGTATTATGAAGATACTTTTTCTTAGATGTTGCTTTACAAATGTAATAGTATGAATAATAAAATAAGGTGAATGAACATACGATGCAACAGGCTTAAGTTTTATTTTTGTGCATTTACTCATATTGAAAATAATATGAACAGAAAACAGAATATGAGACAAACAACTGGCGCTAATCACAAATAGCCGCCACAATGATGCTAAGTTTGCAACTAACCGGAATCTAATTAACTATTTATCGTACATACACGGGCGTTTAGTTACCACTTCCAATGTGCATTAAGTTACTTGATTAAGCAATATTAGTTACTAGGTTGATAGGAGATAATACGTGTGCATCGAAAGGTCATATTCAGAAATGTACATGACGTACTTGATTACGCAGTGTATTAGGATTAACTAAACTATTGATGTGTGTAGATTGGAACATCTCGTGAATGATGCCAATGTCCGTTCGAATTTCATTGTGTATTGAATACAATGTGGTATAAACACATGTCACTGTTATACAACAAGTTAACAAGTTAACTAGTGCAACACTTGTATTTGTATATCATTAAAAACATACATAGGTATTACCGCAAGCCTTTAATTTATTCTTTACGTTAACGTATTAATGTAACAGTTGAACAAAATGAAAGAATGTTTTCATTTATCAATTTATGAACGGTCAGAACATCGTGTAATACGGGGCAGAAACAACTTCGACCAGTAAATACTCCAATAAGGCGCTTAACAAGATACACAGGTACTACCGGCACCGCACCGCCCAAGTTACAGGTATACATCCTAGAAATCTAATCAGCTTTAATATGTGGTTCACATCATACGTTATATGTAAAACCTATATCTACATGAATCGTACATACAGGGGAACATTTGCTAGATTTGAAAAGCAAATAAATCTCACCTAATCATGCACATTGCACACTTAATAATAATTAAGGTTTCACTGTTTTAGTAGGTTGACCACACATTTAACAAAAGTCCCTTTGATACTAATTAAAAAATCGGATTAAATTACACGATAACACGGAGCTAACTATAAATACACATTTTTATAAAGTAAAAGTTGAAACAATACCTGCGAGCCACAGCAATGTGTTATAACACCAGGAGCAGTGAAACATGTGGCCCGGCGGCTCCGCTGTGTACACAATGAATGTCTAAAAATCTTTAGCGAGCCGTGAACTCGCTCTCGCCTCGGTTCGGTGGCCTAGTGACGAGGGACCGCACGAACCTTATCAACCTAACACGCTATTTTCTTTTTACTAAAGTAATTATAGCCTTCAATTCGAATTGAGTTGCTTTTACTTTTAATATACGTGGTTTACTGCAGAAAATACAGAATAATAACAAGTTACCATCTTATTAGTCGTTATATGAACTTCCGTCCATCACAGCTGAATTTCGTATACTCTTGCAAACTATTGCAATATTCTGTAAACTAGTCGAAAACTTATGTACATAATTAAATTTGATTAGTGGTGAATTGCTGTCCTTTACCTCAATAATTAAATTGCAAATACACAATATTTGTATAGGTACCTCGTTTACTTTTCTAGACTGTTAACCACAAAAAACGCCATCGTCGTGTGTTATTTAATAGATGTTTATAATGTCTCAATATTTGTAAGTATGCGCTTGTATTACGTGGTATATTAATTAAAGGGGAGTGTATCGTAGACCGTACCTAGGGTCGGAGTTGGCGGCGTGTATCCAAAACCAGTGTTCCGAGAGATCGGCCACATATAGCGTCTCTATCGATCTCCTCACACCTTCAAATCTGGTCCCAACCACTCCGGAGGCAATCAATATCAACTTGTCAATTTTCAGTTTGGTTATCATTTGACCTCAAATATAAGTGATAGCTTTTAGTTAAGAAATGTTTAATTGATACATGTATATATTGCTCATAAATGTAAAGCAATGACGATATTCAACAATAGACTAACAGGTATTTAAAATCACGAAAACGTGGAGGTGAAACAATCCATTATAGATCGCTGCAAACACATTACCTTTGTCAATATTAGGAATAATTTAAAAGTATTGAGAACGATAACTCGATAAAACATTGCATATCAAAGCTTTTTATTATTTACCATACCTATCGGTGACGATATAAAGGTACGCGCTGTCATTGAAATGAAATAAATGGTGATGCAGTAAAAGCGTAAACAATTGAACTTGGAACGTGGTATTTTGTAGAAACAGAGGTTGGGGAAAATCGTGCCCGCGCCGACTCATGCATGACGACATCAAAAGTTCGCCAGTGCGCCTCTGTCACAGCATTTTTTGTTTAAATTCCAATGTGTGGCAGATAAAGGGTTGGTGTCAATTGAAAAACGAACAAATAAATACATTGGCACCAGCTTTACCTCTGTTTTTGTTGAACATCATGAGTACGTATTATGACGGCTAAATTAAAGAAAATAAAATGGGATGAAAACAAACAAAATACTTTCCCAACTTCAATTGTTTTCTCATCATAATTTATAAGCATACAAGAGGCTTCTCGTTATTAATACCCTAGTAATATTTTATTAAACCCGTGTTTTTATGTAAGTTATAAATGCTTTATTGAAATGCCATTAATACCAGGAACCTACATATATGTCCGATGGTAAAATTGTTTTTATCAACACAAAAGGCAGATTAAATCAGTGTGCGAATTGCACGTGAAATCGATTTCAAAAGTTTTTAATCCGAAGTAAAAAGGCTGTTTTAATCATGAAAATCATTAAAGCTTTTATAATACATAATATGAATTAACAAATTTTACTAAGTAGTTATAAAACAATAGCGGAGTAACGAAAAATATCTGTCCTGTCCAGCTATATCCGTAACAATAACCGCGGCAATCAGAAACATCATAACCTATCTAACAGGCTGACTTAAGTCGAAAAATAACGACCGCCCTTCGAAATTACATAAACGTAAAATTAAAATCATTAAATTGGACGTAAGAGCGCTCCTGCTGTTTATGGTCAGGGTAACCCAGTGGCCGATAGTCGGTTACGTCGCGTGGTTGGCCCCGTGCGAAATATACAAGATCGTTCGACCTTATTAGCAACACAACAAGACCTATATTACATTGTTATAACAGCAACAAAAACGTTGTACATGTACAGATGTGAAGTTATATTTAAATCATGGCGCTCATCTGCAATGTTAAGGTTGAATTCCGGAACGTTTGCGTCACGAAATCATCGGATGAACGTATATGGGATAATACTATCAGGAAATTTTGGTAATACTCAACTAATACTAGTGTAAATACAAAAGCTTAATCACTATTCCAGTGTACCGTAAAAGCCTAAACCGATAATAGGCGCTGGCAATTTTGATTTGGTTTGAAATAATAAATTCGAAGTACCGTCTACGAACCTCATATTAAGTTGGCTATTCCTAGAAAACTTTTTTTCAGAAAAAGTACTTTCTTAGCTTTTTTATTAATTAATTATTTAAAAAAACAACATTTTATCTACTTTCACAGCATTTTTTATAAACGTAAGAAAAAACGAATGCATTAAAATATGATATTCTTTTTGAAAGATTTCATCCGAGTTTCTTTAATCTTTTCATAAGCTTCGTAAAAATTTCCAAACCACCTTGTTTCACATCTGTTTCAAACTATGACAAAAGGGTTTTTTGAATCTGCGAACATCCATATTGCTTACATTTTGCATCCTTTATTCTGAATGAGACAATAGATGTTATACGCGTTTTCAAATAAACACCGACAGTATTTTCATATCAAGGTTTATTGAATAAATAAGCTTCGGGATGTCAGCTTGTAAACAGATGAATTGTTTCACAATCAGCGTAGGGAACGCACTACGAAAATAGTATAAAACTGTGTTATACTAAAAATATGACACACTTCGTTGTCGATTAAAATAATATAAAAGCTAAAATAAGCAGGCCACGGGCATTTTGAGCGCCCTAGGCGCCCGCGCCGCGCTCTCGCTTTCTACTCACTGTTTATGTGAAATATTTAAATACAGTGGCCAAGTGGCTAACAAATAAAATGAACCGAGCACCTATTAAATAACACTGACTGGTTGACAAGTTTAATAAGAAATTTGGCATGGAACCCATTCAACAATTGGTAAATAAAATGTGTCTAAATAAACAAACAAAGGGTGAGAGGCGCCGTGCCGCATTGTTTGTCAAAGAATGTAAGACACTTTAACAGTTTTTTAAACAGATCACAGCAATTTGAAATTAAAAAGTCTGAACTTCATAAGTTAAATAGAAGTTGAAACCATTCTCAAGAAAAAGTATAGAAAATAGTATAGCAACTTTTAAGTCTGGTCCAATTAAAAGTAAATAGTTGAACAGGAATGAAATGAATCACTTGTAAGTATGTTTTCCTGTTTTATTCGTATTTTGAAACTGAGATTGTGGCATTTTCAGTCAGTATTAACGCGTTGTGAATAATACATATAAAGGTGAAGATGTTGTCTTTCCCTCAATATCTAACATTATAATTGACAATAACAATGTATTACTTGTCTTTGTTATTTTGCTTGAGTGTGTCAATTGACTACAGTACATTTGGTAATATTTTCTTGAGTTTAAAACATTTGAGATCAGTTCACAATAAAGTCGTTATCTTTCAAACTAAATCACTTTGTTACAACTATTTAAATGTGATAAAAGCTCAGAATGAGCGATAGGTAGCAGTCGTAAAACGTACTAAGGTGAAATGTTTACTGTTTCATAGAGGTATTACGTGTAGTGCGAATTGCGACATAGTCGATCAGGATTAAGTCATATTACGCGTGTCAATGTGACCATGGGATAGGGAGGCGTTGGATTTATGACTCACACACACTAATTAATGTTTCCTCATACATCAATGAACAGTGAAATTGACACATTTCAACGTTCTTCCACCGGACACACCAAGAATTCTGTATCTATTGTCCATGGCAAAATCACCGATGGATGGCCACGAATTCATATATTTATACAAAAGTAAGTTTTGTTTCAATAATGTGTTTATCACTACATAGTATAGAACAAAGTCATAGAAAGCGACTTTGTTTTATACTATGTAGTGATAAACACATTTAGATGTGTTGAACACGATTAGATGTTTAAAACTACGCATCGGATTTTGATGCGGTTTGTTTTAATAGATAGAGTGATTCAGTGAGAAGGTCTTTAGCATAATTTTAACCCCATATTCCTACGGGAACGGGAACTTTTCGGGTGAAACCGCGGGGCGCCGCTAGTTTCTGATAATTGTATAAGTTCTAAAAGCTTTTGAGTGTCCAAAATGTTGCTGAAAAGCAGCATACAAGCTTTCTAAACTTATAGGTATTGTTATGTAAGAGTATTTCGTGGTAAATATAAATCCTGTAAAAAGTAAATTAAAAAGTTGCGTTTTTATAAAAAAAATATATATAGTTACATATAATCCAGATATACTTAGAAGCAAATTCAACTCAGACAAGTACTTGAAAAACTTTTTGTCATACGAAATAAAGTGAAAGTTTGTAGAAAATATTACGAATATATTAAATTAAATTAAAATGCTTGCTAAAATGTTAAGTGACCAAATAAAACTAATATGTCCCTACATATGAATGTTACTTCCCTAAGTGAACGAGTGATACTCGCGGGCGGTAACCGCAAGTTAGTAATTAGTCAAATGTTAGTTATCTAATTTCTCATCTCGCCGTGTACAGCGGTGCTTATTCAATTTGCTTGCCGCACCGAACTACCCAGTTTCCTTCGTGGGAATCAACAAAGACCTTGGACAGTCGCCCCTTCTGTCTCTACAAACTCGACCATGAATTCATGTACTTGAATGAAACATCGGTTGGATTCAATTAGTACTGTATGCTATTAGAACCAGCTCTTCTGAACCATACGTTGATGAGTCAATTAATTTAAGCTACTGATACGAAAGGGATTCCTGTTTATTTTCGTATCTTTATGCTTTACGTACCTATATTAAATAAGGGGTTGTACCTATTTAGGATACGTAAAAAGGCGAACAGACATACAATAATACATATGAATTACAAAGTTCAGTGGAAATATAACTATTGGCATAGAGACATTTGAATTTAAATACGTGTGAACGAGAAACTTAATATTAATAGGCCACTGTGAACAGACGGAGAGCATCAATGGCGTGCAAAATTTTATGGTTCACCGGTTGTTAAGAGATCACCGGCTACTACGTGGTAATGTTCCGCTCACGATGACGCGATGTTTATTTACTAGAAGATATCTTACGATCCCAACACAATCTGTGTTATAATTTGATTGTACGTTTAATATTGAATTGGGTTAGTATTTTTAGCTGCTTGTACCTAATACTCGTTATTGAGTGTTGTAAAAATATACGGTTTTAAAGCTGTGATCGGAAAGAGATGTAGTTGATGTTTTGTTACATACATTTTTGGTAAGGGTAGTGACTTACCACTGAGTATATCCATTGATTTGGTAGTGAGATCATGAGTCGTAATGAAACGGTAGTGTCGCGAGGCGATTCGGTCACCGGTCCCGCACCCACTAGCGCGCATTATTGTGCAAGACTTGTGTCCGACTCCATTCAATTACAAATATGGGAAGCGACGCGCGCGCACGTCCCGCACCGTCTGTCATTGTCACGATCCTCGGCCCGACACTACCAGTCGAGTCGCGACTCGTCACCAACTACCAAACATTTGGAAATAAATCTACCAATCGTCGACCAATTGGAACGATCACTCAACGCCAATAATAACAATTTAAAATTTCATTTTCCGTTGGTGTTAATTGTTTGCGCAATACGCACCTAACTTCACTAAATTCAACTCATTAATTAATATTCACGTCTTCTAAATGTATATGGTAATCGTTTAATTAATTCAATTTCAACGAGTAATAGGTACAGAGTATTTTTAAAGTCCTGGACAAGTTCAGCATATAAAAGTAACTGTACTTGTATTAAAATTCGGTAGACTTTGTGGATGGTTACAATTAAACTTAAAACTTCTTTATTTTTTAAAATTATGAGGGACCGAGGAGGTATTTACAACATTCTTGTACTACTTAGTTAAGATAATTTCTCTTGTTTGATTCTGCGAATTAGTTTTTTCAATTATTTTTGAATAAGCTATTTTACTAAGTTTGTAAAACTAATACAAGTAAGTAATAAAAACATTATTAAAATATTATGAAGTCTTACTTTTAATATTTTAAACGTTAGAGTATTTTGTTTATTTGTGTGTCCTAGTTTTAAAGCAACACGGAGCGATGGCTATAATTTAATGTACCCATGGAGATGGTCGAGCGCTGGACGGTACGACACACTACCTCCAAGCATATTTTATAGAGTTCCTTAGGGAACACGATATAAACCAATTTCAATATCAGTCCAGTAATAAATATAATATACATGGTTAAATGTTAGCCCAACACATCGTACAGCGGTTTTAATTTTAGTAGATCGCGTACTGTGGACATTTGTAGTTTTCGATAAATGTTGTTTATTTAATTTGCAAGAACAATGAATTAAAATAAAATACCAAATCCCAGACAAACAACACTTTCACGCGAATGTTTTCGAAAATGACAAACTTTGGTCAACAAACGAAACGGCACAATTTGTTAGACAAACAAATACTATCTAAAAAGTTATTTTCTCGTCCGTAATGATGATGAAAGGATCAATTTTGGAGTTTTATTATAATTTAATACTTAATAAATTAAAAAAACATATATTCACCTACAATGCAAATGTGTTTTTTGTTGTTTTTAGTTTGTATATTGTTTTAGAACCATAGGCAATAAACACAGTGCGTGAACTTCATTCTCGTTCTTATAACAAAAACAACAGAGTTCCATTTCAATTGGTAGAGTGCAGTTTGGCGGGCCGCTAAGTGAGCTGACAAAGCGCGCGTAGTTTACAGATTTACAACAACTATGTAGCAACAGGTCTCAAAGTAAATTAATTCAGTCCTGCGAGAAATTTTGTAAGACGAAATCGTTTTATTTACATAGGACTTGTTTGATCTAATTTATCTCATTAGATATAAAAATACACTTAAATTAGGCTTTATCAAATAAAATAAATCTTTATCTTATTTTATGTTGCCGGAATATCAAATAAAATCAGGATGAACCGAAAATAATATCTTAAATATAATTACTTACTGGGTGTATCGTTAGTGGCACCGGTTAAAAATTGCGACATAGCCCTAAAGGCGCGGCGAACCGAGTTAAGGCGGCCGGCGCGGCCTCCGCCGGCACCGGCCGACTCACCGGAGGCCATCCGGCGGCGCTTGGAGGGTGAGCGCTCGCACTGACCGAACCGTGCTTTCACACCGGAAGTCGAGGAAACTATGCGCACACGGGGTGTGTAAGAGCGGGCGGTAGGCGTTCCCGGGTGCACGGGGGTGCAGCGCGCGTGCACCGGCGCACCAGCGGCCTCCGCCCGCCCGACTGACCACCACCAGCACGCCCATCTACTGCTTTGGCACCGCCTCAACCGCCTCTACCACTCACACCAACGGCGCACTCCACCACACCACACACCTCATCCGCGACGCATCTTCCATACACGGAATAGTTATTTATTACACAACACACTACCAAACAGAGAGAGAGGCACTAGCTACCAAACTATTGGCATTGCTTTCTGACGGTTGTTGAAAGGGGCGTTACTTGTCGGACATATTTAAACCTCCAACCCCCATCCACATTTAAAAATTAAAACACAAAACGTTGTTTACTTAATAAGATATTATTGATATTTGGTAAAAAAATATATTTGCCAATTCATGTTAGTAGTATAGGTTGTAAATTAAAATGTCGAGAGAGCGCGACGACATAGTCTGTTCAGCGTTCCGTACGCACTGTATCAAATATATCCGCGATTTATAACGGCCGGTGGCGGCTCCGGGCAGTATTCGCGCCGGCGGCGGCACGCATCTCCACCAGTTTACCAACTATCGCCGGCAGCCGGACTTGGACGAGCCCACCACTGTCATCGTTCTTTGTACCGGTCACTGGGCTAACGTTGGTTGACAATAACAAATTGTCTACACCGATTGTTTCAGACCATCATTTGTAACAAAACAAATCATTCACAGTCGCTCCATGCCTAATATTTACACATGCCGTAAACGAATGAGAGATTTCAACTCTTGTTACATGTGCATTTTGCGCTAAGAAAAATATTTACACATTTGTACTTGTTCGTCCTACGATGAGTTTTGCTAACGATACCTTTATAATGGTTTGGTTTTAATAACTCTCCTTTGCTTGAGATTTCCGTAACATAGTCCCGGAAATATCCACTATGTTCTACTAAATTATAACTTGTAATTAATTTACGACTGAATAAGTCGTATGAGGTTAGGAACAGATTTTTCTTACCATTAGTATAGAAAGTAATTAAAAAACTACATATCTATTACAGCTAGAAGTGTATAGAGAGATTAGTTAAACAAAAAAGAGTTACTTCTATATTCCATACAATTTTCAGTTCTAGTTTCCAATATTCATTTTTGTAAAATTAATTTAAAACCTTTAAAACCAAAATAACATTTTCAAGTGCTCCGTTAAAGTATAAATTGAACAAATCATTTTAAATTGATATTTTAATTGAATTTTCGGTCTTAATTGAATTTCCCCAATACGTCATATTTATAAAAAAAGTTATTTCTTTTGTGCGGGTACGTTCAAGTTAATATGCACTTACTCATGGGTTGAAAAGATGCATGAAGTACCGTTATTGTATGAAAATTGCCTTTTAAAATGTAGTACATATTTAATAAAACTCCCAACTAGAGATGCTTTATAAACCTCTCAACATGTAATAAGTGCGCAAGTATAGAACATAATATAAAAATCAAGGAGAGTAACATCGTCTTTAAAGAAATCTAATTTAAGAGATTGAATCTCGTATTATTCGCAATAATCTAGGGGAGATCTCGTAGCTTAATCCTTTCATTTTAGAAGTATATATGTACATGCATTATATACGAGTAGTAGGTTAGGTACATAGAAGATCAAAGACTACTATACTGATTAAAGTTCAAAAAGGAACCTTTATTTGGTATCTGTGACGAAGGATACATAGTGAAATGGACAGTCCGATATTATGTATCTGTTTGTATGTACTTAAATTCGGAACATCGGCATCGAAGAGATCACTTTGAGTGCCCACATATGGAGGGTAGGTAGGTATTTGCTAACCATAAGTGACCGAACGGCTGGGCAAACACATCTCTATTATCGGGAGTAGGCCGGAGTAGTATTCTCCAAGCTTGTCCAAATATATAGGTTTTGGCCTTTGGGTGTTCAGCAGACCGTAGGCCTGTTTGTGTCACCATTGATGTACAACACATTCATCTACCACCCGGAGCTAACATCCTCAACGTAGGCCTTTTAGAATAATCTACATTTGTCATATGATTGTACCACTACCATTAATTAATGCATTACAAAGGAGTAAATGTGAGTGTTGTTCTCTAGTCAAGTAAATCTGGACTTCTATAAAATGTTAACGCCCAGAGGGATCAAATTATAACTGCATGACGTTATTGTATAGGAATATTAACGAGTTATTAGTATTAACTTACTATTAACAAAAATAATAAGTTCAACTGTTTACTTTATACAATTAGAAGATCGTAATGTAGAAATTGTATTACGATATACTATTATATTATAATTCAACATTATAAAAATTATAGTTTAAAAAAACTAAAAAACACGCTTTTTATAGAAAACCGAACTAAAAAATAGAAAATAAAAAAAAGCGTGGGGTGCATGGTGTCAATATTTTAAAAAGCACCCCACGCTTTTTTTTATTTTCTATTTTTTAGTTCGGTTTTCTATAAAAAGCGTGTTTTTTAGTTTTTTTAAACTATAATTTATTTTCTACTTTTTAGTTTGGATTATTTATAATAGCTTGATTTTTTAATTTGCAAATTGAAAAATGGAATAATTTTATCAAATTAGTGTATTGTCATCGGTCCTCAATAAATCTACAAAGTTTGAACGAAATCTGGCCGTTTAAAGTGGGTCAAAATAGCGCCCAAAGAAGTCGGTTACAAACAAACATACAAACATACAAACATACAGGTGAAGCTAATAAAAAGCGTGTAAAAATAACGAGTGTGAAAATTCATACAGGTACAAATGTCCAAAACGAAATGAATTAATGCCCTAAAGAGGCGTATTTTAACGTATTGACATTCAATGTCAATACGTTAAATTAAGCGATAAATGTTTTGTATAAAAATTAAAAACAAAGACAATCAGCTGCCTGGGTAGAGGGATGAAAACTTAATACAGCTGAAAACTTAATGCACAAGAATCGTACTTATTAATTATCAGCTTTTTATCTCCGAACGGAACGGAGAATTATGGAAAAATTGAAGTGTTAAGTGTTTGTTTGTTTGTATACGCACACTAATGTTTCCATTTAACTTTCAAACCCATATAAACACGATATTGTGTAAAGGGTTTATGAATCACCGCCGATGGTTAGACAAGTATTACGTTGTTAACTCGCCCGAGGGTACAGCAATCAAAATATTTCAGCCGGAAAAATGAGTTGTACGAGGCACATGCCAAAAGAATGTACCAATTTGTTTGATACTAGGAAGTTATACATAGCTTTTCAAAAGCTAGTTTTTTTTACGAACCATGTATAAAAAATTGAATTGAAATATTTTTTGCAAATGCCTTTTTTTTCGGAACGATTCTAGAAGAAAATTGAAGATTTTTGACTTGAACCTAATATTAATAATCTTTGTAATATTTTCATAAAACCGCTTTTAAACACTTAAACTGCTGATGTGTCTGGTTGTGCACAAGCAACAGCTTTAACTGAGTTAAAAAAAAAAGGTAGCACTCCGGGAGTGCCGGCAGAAGTGAAAACTTCAATATTAACGTTGTGTTTAATTATAAGTATAAAAGTACTATCATTTATGAGGTAGAATACAATGTTTATTTATTGCGCTATCGTACACAAATATGACAATCTTACGCTTTTTCGATCAGCATCACGTGACCCTGACGCGAGTTTGAAAGTTTTTACCCATACAAAAAAGTGCTCAGCGCCGCTAAAGAAGTTTTCACTTCAAAAATATTCAAATTCTTGAAAAATGTTTCAAAATGTTTATTTTGAAGAAGAACTTTGATTAATCTGTGTATTGTATACAAATTAAATGAGCAAATACGAAAGCTTCCATTTATCGACAGCCCTACATGAGTTAAGAATCAATATCACTTGTCACGATCGGATAATATTTGATTTAGAATGACTATTTTGGGATGTTTAATTAATTCGAATTCAGTGACACAAATCTTATCGAACATTTCACGTGGTTAATAGTTCATTAAAGTAAATAAGATAACGTCGTCTAACGTTAATACCATCTTTCTTACTTTAAATAACGCTCCCAAATTCAATTTAACTTCTGGTCAAACAAAATTGAATAAAACATCATAACAGCCGTCCTTCGCTTTGCACCCAAAGTTGTATCAGAAATAAACAACAAAAAATTCACCGGCATATCATGACACTCTAATTCGTTTAAGGTATTTCGTAGATCGCCATGTTGCGTGAATATTCGGGCGACGAGTTGATACTTTATTCAATTGCAGCTCTGATTTTTATCAGCAATGCAAAAACATTCGAAGTGTATTAAATTCCATCTATTGAAAACACATTTACCTGCTTTCATTTACTCAATTCAGGTGGACAGGACGTACATGGAGTGATACAAAGTCATCCATTATGGTTAATAACGTTGAAACAGTGAGATCAAAGCCACTCGAAAATAATAAATTAAATTTGTGAACGAATATCAATTAGTACTTTCGGCTGCCTTTGTACTTTCGCATAAAGTACCGGGAAAAGAAGATGGGGCGCACGGGTTCGTTTTGCTTGTATTTTAAAAATATAATCACTGATTGGTGTCTGTGTTATGGACTACAATTTTATATTAAAGTAATTTTTTCGCTTGTCGTTCTAATTGAAAAGGAACAAAGCGAGGACCAATTACATGGTCTCTATATTAAAATATACAGGGTTATTGGTTAAGTCGACCTATTCCCGTCAAGGGCGTGTAGTTTACATCGTTTCCGACTGATTTCACCATGAAACACCCTACCCTAAACCTAACCGTTTAAGAGATATTTCAATTTATTTGTTTTTATAAAAATCACCGGATCTTCGGCTATAAGCTTGGATATTTTCAAATGCGTAAGTCTTATTATTACTATTACTTGATTTTTACGTTTATAATAAGGTGCTTTGTGACCCCAATAACCAATATTGTACCTAAAATAAATAAATAAGTAGTGGTAGACGATTAAAACTTTTAAAAAATAATAACAATCGGAAAGTTTATTTTTCTTTCAAGGATATCTAGAAAAAAGATATGGCACCTGTTTGGCAGATATGCCTAAAAATATCTACGTTTCATCGGCTATCCAACGAGCTATAACAACATAGGGTTTTATCGAAATTTTGTACAAAACATGTAGTTTTATAGGCTACCGGGGAGGTTAAATAAAACAATAGGTCAGCATACAAAACAAGTTACTAAACTTATTAAACTTTTAAGTACTACACACACCATTTTTGAGTCTAAATTTCATGTTCGACATGTCGGCCCCTGCATTGCACACATCTTCGCATTATTTTGCGAAGACCAGTTTTCACTACACCAGTAGTTAATTTTGTTCTTATTTCATTGGCCGCATTAATGATCCTGTCTCTCAGTACTTCAATTGATGAAATGGGTTGGGCTCACTGTACACGAGACTCTTTAT
Source organism: Timandra comae (assembly GCA_958496195.1). Taxonomy (NCBI): domain Eukaryota; kingdom Metazoa; phylum Arthropoda; class Insecta; order Lepidoptera; family Geometridae; genus Timandra; species Timandra comae. The sequence continues at coordinate 7,514,882 of OY292353.1, read as the reverse complement.
GTACCCCCACGCATAAAAATCCAATACAATCCAATAAAATAAAAATCATGAGGGTTAAGTCCAGACTTCTGGCTGACCAGGATATGGGCCCACTTCGTCCAATCGATTTGCCTGAATGTGTGGATGGGCATTATTTCCAATCATTCAATTGGGCCTTACTTTCTCCCCGACAATTTAAATGGGAAAAACTATGAAAATTTCCTGCGAGAAGACTTAAATGACCTATTTGATGATTTGCCACTCAATCTTATTCAAGACATGTTTCAGTATGATGGCTGCCCTGCCCATTTCAGGAGAAGTTTTATCCAAACAAATGCCATCACTCTCACCTAACACCTTAGAAAGCGGGGGCCGCCTGAAAACCAGCGCTGTGCTGAGATCTCGGTCTCAGTACGGCTAAAGCTGAAGACGGCTCCCATTGCTACATGTTTTTCTTTTCCTAGTTTTAAGTTATTTTTTTATGTTTTTTTATTAATGTTGCAATAAATGTTTTTTTATTTTATTTATTTTATTTTTATTTTTAAATGGATTGGACGAAGTGGGCCTATACCCTGGCAGAAGTCCGGACTTTACCCCCATGGATTTTTATGCGTGGGGGTACATAAAGAGTCTCATGTACAGTGAGCTCAACCCAATTTCATCAATTGAAGTACTGAGAGACAGAATCATTAATGCGGCCAATGAAATAAGAACAAAATTACTACTGGTGTAGTGAAAACTGGTCTTCGCAAAATAATGCGAAGATGTGTGCAATGCAGGGGCCGACATGTCGAACATGAAATTTAGACTCAAAAATGGTGTATGTAGTACTTAAAAGTTTAAAGTTTAGTACTTATCTTGTTCTGTATGCTGACCTATTGTTTTATTTAACCTCCCCGGTAACCTATAAAACTACATGTTTTGTACAAAATTTCGATAAAACCCTATGTTGTTATAGCTCGTTGGATAGCCGATGAAACATAGATATTTTTAGGCATATCTGCCAAACAGGTGTCATATTTTTATTTTCTAGATATCCTTGAAAGAAAAATAAACTTTCCGATTGTTATTATTTTTTAAAAGTTTTAATCGTCTACAACTACTTATTTATTTATTTTAGGTACAATATTGGTTATTGGGGTCACAAAGCACCTTATTATAAACGTAAAAATCAAGTAATAGTAATAATAAGACATACGCATTTGAAAATATCCAAGCTTATAGCCGAAGATCCGGTGATTTTTATAAAAACAAATAAATTGAAATATCTCTTAAACGGTTAGGTTTAGGGTAGGGTGTTTCATGGTGAAATCAGTCGGAAACGATGTAAACTACACGCCCTTGACGCGAATAGGTCGACTTAACCAATAACCCTGTATATATTATAATCTGTGTACACAAAGAAAGTAATAATAGTATATACATACATGCCTAGTTTCTGACATTAAATACGGATAATAAACTTAGTTATTGGTTACTATAATAAGATGAAAGTGATTATTTTGTCAAAGTAACTATAACAAACAAGTAAATCATGTCTACCAAGCACAATTAGATCTGATTGAACCAATCAAATACTCAGCACGAGATCAAAAGGAGTCTCTAGGGAGTAGGGATATAAACCGGCAAATAACAACGCCAGGTACGCACCTAGAACTGCCAAGAGAGTTACAAGAATGATCCGAGATGTCATTTTGGTGGGAGTCATCTATTTTACTTATTGTTTACACCCGCTGTTACAACGATTTTTGAGAATAAATAAGAGGAATACTTGTTCAAGGAATAAAACAACAACTGTTCACGTTGTTGTGAGCTTTGATTTTTTATCAACTAAGTATCACTTAAATATTTCGTCAAATAATGTTTGTTTTATTCATGTAAGTAGTAATTCATTTTTGGAACGTCATCAAACACCAGTGAATTAGAATAGAGATTTGATACGGAATGTATCGGATTTGAGTTGGTTTGTTTACGGGTACGGACGATATCGAAATGCGAGTGCATGGAGTTTAATCAGTGGCGGGGTATGGTGCGACTGGAAGCGTGTTTAATTTATTATTCGTCACGCGTGTCAATGTTGAGTTACATTGAGCCTTCAATGTCTGCACGAGTTATGGCTCTGTAACGTTGTTAAGTTTACTGATGGGATTTTGTTCAAACTTTCAAAAGTATTAAATTATCAACACCGTTAAACTTGCACTTACAGTATTATATTTTAGTTTTATTTGAAAATAAGCATTTATTTTTATTAATAAATATTACTGAGTCTCTATTACTCTGCAATTACAATGTGGTTGGTAAATTAGAATATGCCGGTCGCCTATTACGTGAGATCGAAACAATGTGTCTAGTATAATGTGGGTGTGGAGATCACATCCGACGTTATCCCTTTGGGAAATACCTACAGGCGTGCGTTATGGTATGGTACTAACTTTATTACAAAAAGGAACATGTTGTTTGGTTGCACTGCATCTGATTTGTTTCATGGTAACTCCAGGCGCAATGTGTGCCGAGGTAAATAGGTAACTTATAAGTAATACATTTATAATTTCTTGTATGTGCTCGTAGTAATAATTTTATTTAATCATTCATTAACATAACGAGATTTTCACGAAAACCAAATATGAATTTAACAGATTCAATGAAATTATTACGAGAAATCATTACAGACACACATATGTATATTGCAACATATTGACGAATAATTAAGATGACTACGTACACAATGCATTTGTCCAACGGACCAACTGTAACTGTTATGCATATGAAGCAAATTTAATTCCCATGACATTGTGAAGCCGTACCTTACCGTAGTATTGTTGCGAATATGATGAAAATATAGTATCGTAGGATTAATCCGGTGTTCTATAATGGGCACAAGGAAGCCATAGCACTACACTATGTCCGAAGCTGACCGCTTTATACCACATTTTATAATCTAACTAAAGAATAGAATATTAGTTCGTACCTAAGAAAGGAATCTTAGCCTCTCAGGGTCCTTTGTAATAGATTTTATTTAACAAAGTAACATTTATTAACTTTCATACTTATTTTAATATAGAGCGCTCTTCAGATTAAATTTTATATAAATCTCAGAAATGTTCACGTTTCGTATGAGCTAGCCTTTGACTAATATCACTGGTTTGGGTTAAATTTTGTTTGAGAACGACTACTAGGGGAAAACCCACAAATAAACAGCTTCAAAGGCAAGTTCATTTAAATATTTGCTAACAAACACACATTGTCAAAGATAAATTGTACCAGTATATGGATGGAACTATTGGGTACAGATTTCCTTCCTAGAAGGTTAATATTGACAGACCTATTTTCGACTAAGACCTATATATTACGTAACGTACATTTAGGTATAGGTTTAGGATTCAATAAAAAAAAAATAGCACTCCGGGAGTGCCGGCAGAAGTGAAAACTTCAATATTAACGTTGTGTTTAATTATAAGTATAAAAGTACTATCATTTATGAGGTAGAATACAATGTTTATTTATTGCGCTATCGTACACAAATATGACAATTTATATGTTGTTATTTATAATATTATATCGTCATTTATATATGGATCTTACGCTTTTTCGATCAGCATCACGTGACCCTGACGCGAGTTTGAAAGTTTTTACCCATACAAAAAAGTGCTCAACGCCGCTAAAGAAGTTAACACTTCAAAAATATTGCTCATGACGACTAATGTTTTGCCAAACGTTGGTTGTTAACTAAAGTTTTTAAACAAGATCAAATGATAGTATGCCTTCATACACATTAGTATGAAATGACATTTTCCACATTGAAATAAATGCCTTAACCAAAACTTCGTAACTATGTTGTGATACGTTAATTTAATCAAAAGTTCGCGAAATACTATAGGTGTTGTTAACTACAATGTGTCCAGTAATGACGGGGCATGACACGAATCGCACCTAGTCCCTGCTAATTGATCGAAATTCCGACGAATTAGCCACGTTTCCAATTTGCGTGGGTGTAGGTACGCAAATCTTTTATTTGGAGAGCGTTTGAACTCACCGCAGAGGGCTGTTCGGAGCCATTGTTGATTTGAAATCGTTTCAATTTTAACTATACGTACCTACTCGTACATTGAAAGTACGAATTAGAAAGAAACTCTCTAACTGAAACTCATAGAGATACATAAATTTGTGAAGATTAAAAGTAAATATCGGGCTTGCTGACGACTCAGACACAATAATATTCGGAAACAGGGTCCGAATTGTCAATTTGCAATCTTAACTTTTTTTCAGTGACAATTCGGACACCAACAAAAAACGTATTTTGTTCGAGTCGTCAGCAAGCCAAATATCGTACACTGGTCAGCGGCCGGGCATAATTGGAAGGTTCTTTGGTTACATCAATTAGGTAAATTATTTTTGTTTAAATATTCGTTATAATCTTCGAATGGTTCCTTTGTAAAAATGTTGCCAAGAAAATCGGAATATTCGTTTAACATTTACAGTAATATGTACAACGAAATGTTCTTACAAATTCATTGTATTAGAAAAAATGGACGACAGTCGTATGTATCACTAATTTGATAAAGTATTTGATTCCACTCGTATAATATGTATTATATTTTCTAAGTTGGTATGATATAATTTAATATAAAGTCATTTATAAACTACCGACCTAAATATTAATTAAACGATGATTGAATAACTCGTACGTTGCTCGACGTGTAGTATTTAAATTTCTTTTGGGACGATCTACAACGTGATAAGCCTGTAGAAAATTTACAAAACAATTAAGCCACCGCCCGACAAAGTTAAATAGGATATTCTGGCACCCAAAGGGAAAGAGCGGACCGTGTTCGCACCGTGTTTTGGGGAAAAAAGAAACAAACAGCTCATGTGTTAACTGAAAGGTTTTAAGTAAATTATATAATTAACTAACTTTGTAAACAGTAATGGAAATTTAAACATGTACATAATTACAGATTTGAAATGAAACTGAGGTGCGAGATGCGTATAGATGGACTAATGAAAATTCAACAAGAAAAATGAAAAGTATGTAGATGAACTAAATAGAAGCTATTTTCTAATTTCAACAGGCCCTACTTTGAAGTATGTATATCCAAATAAAAAAGAGAGATTGATTACACGCTACATGTCCGTTTTAAAACGTGTGGAGAATTTTGATGGAAAACTTTTGATTACACTGAGTTGGAATCACGTAGGTTCAGGCGGGAATAGATAGAGGAATAACGAAATATTAAATATCGACGATTCCGCTCGAACATTCGTTTGGTGCATAACATTCAATAAACCCAAAACATGCAGTTCGAATTTCACTATTAAAATCCATGATTAAATTAAAGTACCACCGCTTCGTTCCAACTCATGTATTCCATATTTAACTTTCAGTTTACGCTTCACCGCACAACTTATTAGGGATGTTATGGGGATATCCATCACTTGGTGCGGGAGATATCAACGTTTTCCAGACAACTTTTTAGTTCATGTTCATTTTTTAAATATTAGGTATTTCGTTATTAAAATCATGTATTAGGTTGGAATAATGTGGTTCTGGCACCTGTTATCAATAGCGCATATCCTTAACACCTACACAATTTTGTCGTTTTTAATATCGCACCAGATATAAATCATGTCCTGAAGTATTTTTAAGATGTCCTAGTTAGACACTAAAATAATATAATTATAATTTTGGTAGTTGGAATTTCGGTTTTTTGATGAACAGTCTAAATTGAAACCATAATGTTAGCGGCCGACAGAAATTATATTACTAAGTCAACTGACGTAGCTTCGCTTGCTTCATACATAAGGTCCGTTATAGGTTTATCTTTAATAAATCAGAGCTCTATCCAAAAAGTATTAGATTACAAACTTTCTTCCCTTTTTCACCGACTTATGGGATGAATTTATTTTTATTTTTTTTTTCTTGGAGGGTAGTTAAAAAGTGCACTTACCTCTCACTTTTTTAATTAAAAAAAAAATACTTTTTCTATTCTTTTCTAAGTGAATATAACTTAATATGGTAATTTGAGAACCACTGCACACATTAGCAATTCAATCTTTCCACTCAAAACACCTGTTGCACTATTATTGCTACCATCAAACTATGGATCTGTACGCGAAATTAAATGCTAATATGGAAGCCTTATCAGCGGACTTTCAGTCTCGGATGCACACCTACGAGGTATCTCTTCAGCGTCTCTCATCCCCTGATACAGTCGAACACAAAGATCTGGCCTCGTTATCTAAAGACTTCTCCGACTTTAAGGCCATGATGTGGAAGACGGTAGCACTGCTCAAGTCCCAAATGGAGTTAATGCTTCAAGGTTTTGACAGGCAAAAGACAGTATCCAGAAGAAAAGTCCTTCTTTTTCACGGAGTCGCAGAGGTGACTACACAAAACTCAAACGAGATTGCCTTAGACATTTTGATAAACAAACTCCAATTAACCAATGTTAAGCTCGAAGATATTGCTGTTTGTCATCGACTAGGTTCACAGGCCAATAAACCACGAGCACTCCTGGTGCGATTCTCCCGTTACTCTGTCCGTAGTGCCGCCTGGGGTGCGAAAACTCTACTGAAAGGTACCGGCATAACATTGTCAGAGTTTCTAACTAAGGCAAGACATGATGTTTTCATGGAGGCTCGGAAACACTTCGGCGTCACACAATGCTGGACAAGTGATGGTAAAATCAATGTCCAGCTTCCGGACAAATCCCGTCGCAAGTTAGAGACTATGTCGGAACTGCGCAGATTAATTACGAAGTCTGCTGATCCTCCAAAGACGACATCTGAGCTACCTTCAGCAGACAAGAAAGGCAAGTCTCCAGCCGCTTTAGTAAAGCAGTCGAAACCAGAAACTCGCTCAAGACGTGCTGTGAAATAAGACTCTGGCAACATTGTTTACTCTCGATGCATGTATGTATGAATTAGAATTTCTTTGCTCCGAAGTCCCAACGACTATTGTATTTTGGTCGGTAGTAGATTTATATTTCTTTGTGTTTGTCTTTATACCCACTAAACAGCTCAGACATATTTAAATTTACACTTTATTTTTCTTGTATTTTGTCGCGGGCAGGCTGAAATTGTTTTGTTTTGTGCTTTGTGCAATAGACAGACAGATGAATATTGACACTTGACATTGACAGTTTGTATTGTTGTTTGATTAATTAGTAGTCCTGTCAAACGCTATGGCTCCTGCTAACTATCTATTTAATAATTTGTTTGATTATAGTTATTTAATATCCATGGTGTGTTGAAATTGTAATTAATAATTACTGTATTATTGTTTATATATTTTTTTTTTTACATTTTTTTATTCTGTTATTTTTAAAAATATAATATTAATTTAATCTCTGGGTACAATACAATATATAATACTTAAAACCTGTCTTAATTACTCATAAAGTCTGCCTGCGATTTTGTTTTATAATTATGTACATCCTAGATACATAACTCATTGGTAATTTTTAATTGTTTTTTTTTGTTTTTTTATCATGTTTCCATAATTGCGCTAATGTGTATGCAGCTATGTTCGCCTAGTATTAATACCTAATTTTAGTTAGTAAATTATAATTTTTAGTCTTAGCTTATTTTAGAATTTGCTTTTTTGTTTTCATATTTTTATTTATATATAAAAATAACTTGTTTATTTATATTTTATATATATTCTTATATTTATCTTTTTTTTTGTTGTAACTTACTTATATTTATTATAATGGATATGTTATCTGATAATATTGAAGATAGTTATTTTTCTTGCTCCTCATCCACCATATCTGACAATGACTACGCCAGTGCTTTTGAATCTGATGATGATCACTTTTGCCTCCGCGATAGACTCAGCAATACATTTGCTGGCTTTGGCAAAAACTTAAACATTATTCATATAAATGCTCAAAGTGTGCCCAGCCACTACACAGATCTCCTCTCTTCTTTCGATAGCAAAGTAATTGATGCTGTTTTGATTTCGGAAACTCTCCTTAAGCCGGCACTTCCCTCAACTCAGTACGCCCTTCCTGGTTATCGCTTGCTGCGAAACGACAGAGTGGGCAAAGGATGGGGAGGCGTAGGTATATACTTGCGTGCAGACATTCCTTGCACGATAGTAGATCAGTCACCTAGTGAGTACACCAAATCTGCAGAATATCTTTTTCTTGAATTAACATTTCATCACTCTAAAGTTTTACTCGGTGTCTTTTATTGCCCATCTTGTCAGATCGATTACTTTTCTTCCTTTGAATCTTCTCTTTCTAGTCTTTCAGCTCTCTATGAACATATTCTGATTCTTGGTGATTTTAATACCTGTCTTCTTAAAGATGATCATCGTTCCCTCAAACTGTTATCTCTCCTATCTTCTTGACCTTATACTTACATCTAATCTTGAGCGTGTTGTGGCGCATGGACAAGCAACATCACCTATCACGATTTAATCTACGTTTCTTATAAAGTCCGGTGTCCAAAGCGTACTCCTAAACTTCTGTTGCTTCGCAGCTTCCAAAACCTCGATTGTGAGTCTCTAAAAGAGAGTGTATCAAACATTGACTGGTCTCCTGTTACCACATCAGATGATGTGAATGTCAAGTTGGAGACATTCAATGCAAATATTTTAAGAGTTTTTGACAAACACGCGCCCTTAAAATATGTAAAAGTGAAATATCCACCTGCGCCTTGGCTTACTCAAAAAATTAAGGATTTTATGTTGAAGCGTGACAGGGCTAAAAGACGTCATAAAAAGCATCCTACTGAAACCAACTTTTCAGCGTATAAGACTCTGCGCAACCGATGTAACAAAATGTGTAGGGACGCAAAAAGGCGTCATTTTTACCAGGCTCTGAAAAATGCAAACCAATCACAAATGTGGAAGTTTCTGAAAACCATTGGTATAGGCAAATCATCAGTCGACTCACAATTAAACTTTTCTCTAGACTCTCTAAATACTCACTTCTCTTGTCCCCCCTACTTTCTCAGCAATGATGTCAGACTCTCCACTCTTCGCTTTCTCTCTTCCTTGCCCAGGCCGACATGTCCGCCATTCTCACTCCGGGAGGTTGCTGTTGCTGATGTCCGTAAAATTATTTTGTCAATTTCCACCAATGCCATCGGTTCGGACAGTATCAGTATTCGGATGATTGCTCTACTCATGGATGACCTTCTTCCTATTATTACTCACATTATCAACTATTCCATTAGTAAAAACACATTTCCTTCTGCATGGAAAACAGCTTATGTGATCCCCCTTCCCAAGTCCTCTAACCGCACTGAATTATCCCAGTTTCGACCTATCTCTATTCTTCCTGTCTTATCTAAAGTCCTCGAAAATGTGGTGCACAAGCAACTCAGCGACTTCTTAAGTACTTACCAAATGCTTAGCATGTACCAATCAGGATTTCGCCCTGGTCATAGCACAGTGTCAGCTCTAGTTAAAGTATCCGAGGACATCCGCTGGGCTATGGATCAGAAAATGGTTACCATTTTAATCCTGCTAGATTTTAGCAGTGCCTTTAATTCGGTGGATCCTGACATTCTTCTTGGTATTCTTTCTTCTCTCAATTTGTCTTCAGCAGCTATCTCCTGGTTTGATTCGTACCTTCGTGGCCGCTCACAGTGTGTCCGTTATGATGACAAGTACTCTAACTGGTGTGACCTCTCTGTGGGAGTGCCTCAGGGTAGTGTTCTTTCCCCTCTACTTTTCTGTGTCTTTATAAATTCTATCACAACATTTTTAACCTCTAACTTTCATTTATACGCTGATGACTTACAGATTTACCGTCACTCCAAAGCATGTGATATTGCTGATAATATTAATCTGATTAATGCTGACTTAAGAAGCATTTTGAAGTGGGCCAAGTCCTTCGGACTTTTAGTCAATACTGCTAAATCGCAGGCGCTAGTGATAGGTTCTCACTTTCAACACAACATTATCGATATTACCAATTTACCATCCGTACTCTACGATGACTCAGTTATTTCGTATGCTGAGTGTGCGAAGAATTTAGGCGTTCTCTTCGATAGTCGTCTATCGTGGGACAAGCATGTCAATATATTAAGTAGCAGAATATTCACCTCATTTCAGTCTCTCAAGCGCCTTCAGAAATTTTTGCCCTTTGACACAAAATTACACATAGGTCAATCCCTTCTCCTCCCTCACTTGGACTTTGCTGACACCTGCTTCCTTGATGCCAACGAGGTTCTCTTGAACAAACTCGAACGCCTTCAGAATCTATGCATTCGCTTCATTTTTGGTTTACGCAAGTTCGACCATGTCTCACAATATCGGGTTCAGCTGAAATGGCTTCCGATTCGGCTTCGGCGTGATCTACATGTCGTTTCATTCCTTTTCTCTGTCCTTTTTAATCCTCGATATCTGCCTTATCTTCGCGACCGATTTAATTTTATCCTCCCTCGTGGTGACTCCGATAGATCCGTGAAATCTCGTCTTCTGAAATTCCCGGCTTACAATACTGCCCGGTATGGTGACTCATTCTCTGTTCGTGCTGTCAAACTTTGGAATGATCTTCCGCTTGAAATTCGGTCAAGTTCTTCCTTATCTATCTTCAAGCTAAAAGTTAAGGAGCATTATCTATCTTTATGTATCTAATTATGTATCTTCTTTTTTAGTAGTCGATTTGTTACTTTCAACTATATTTATATATTTAATATATTGTATATATATATATATATTTATATTATAAGTATACATATTTATTTAGTATTTATATTATAAATTGTTTGTGTATATACCTAAGTGTTATATGTATGTCCATATGTAGATTAATTAATGTAAGTGCACCTGTACAACCTCAGTATTCTTATATCCTGTCTCGGAGGTTTGTCGGAAGAAAACCCTTACAGGGTTAGACTCGCCTATGTATAACAAATTAAAATGCCTTTAATTTATATCTATAACTGTGTGTACATAAAGCATTAAATAAATAAATAAATAAATAATTTTTCCAAAATTCTTCCTTAGTACTCAATCCCACATACCATCATCTTTCAGTTTAGTCACTTTGTCAACCTCTAATATAATGTACTTGCAGTAAATCATTTTTAATAAATCATTTATCTTTTTTAAATAACAACCCAATAAATTCATTATGCGGTTTGTCCTCGTAGCTGCGTAGCCGCGTAATTAAATAATGTAAATTTCAGGCTTAAAAAAAGTATTATTTAACTTTTCATTGTAAACTCGAATACCAAATTACACGCCTTTAACATCAAACTCATAAAACATTCATATACTTTCACTTCCCTTTATACTCGTCGAGTCGAGTCGGCCCCGCGCCCCGTCGTGAAATCCGTTCTTATCTAATGTCTCCTACCTACTTACAGACTACTTACCCGTCAAATTTCAATTTCATAGGTCAAGTAGATTTCAAGATTTCTTTAGTATTGGGTAAATGGGTGACCTTTCGTCTTTTCATATTATATTAGATCGTTATAAACCACAAGCTGGGTTGGACATGGATTAGAATTAACAAGGTAAAGAAAGAGAGTATTGAGTACTCTTCTTTACAAATGTAATATAATAATGTGTTTTAGTTAGTGTAATAAAATCGTAAGTATGTTTATCCGTTCTCTACCATTTACATACGAATATTATTAGTACTTACTTTTGTATATGAGCTTAGCTTTAACTTTTTAACTTGACAATGTAGATGTTGTAAACATAATATTTTATCGTTTTACACGGCATTGCTTTTCATAATCTTCATCCAACTATCATCGTCATAATTAATACAATTTACAAAAATTCTTAATGCGCTCAACACAAAATCTTCTTCGGTAATAACTCCGTTAATTGGTGAAAAGAAAACTATACGAAATAGTGCGCGGTAGTTTTCGCGTTTATCTTGTTCAAACGGGAGACGGATGCGGCGGCAGGGCGATTTTGTTTTGTTAAATGTAGTCATTCTTTCGTTCACGGAAATGTTTACATGTATATCACAGTTTCAAAATTTAGATCAAAAGAGACTAAAATGAAGTTTGATGTACAAGTTGTCATGTTAAAGTTTACAACGGTTAACTTCTTGTAATTAACGATATGATGTTTCAATAACTGTAAATCGTAATCGACAATTTATAATTGACACTGAATATCGACAATTAGAGTCGCAACACCGCATCACTTTAAGAACGTACCTATCAGTAGTTTTTAATTAATCCCAATATAGATAGCGGCAACAATCGAGTGAAGGGGAGCTAAATCGCAGGTGATGTGCTAATTCACATAAGTATTTTGTAACATATAAGGGGCGAGTGATTCCCCTTATTTACCAAATTGAGATGTCAATATATAACGCGGATATTTAAAATTATAACGGATATTATGAAGATCCATTGATGTAGGTACTGGCAATGACAGAAATCAATTTCAATTTCTTAACTGTAGATTACTTAGTCACGATGAATTATCTTAGTAGGAGTAGATACACATAATTACCGGCTATCATTCACCTGCCATCGCCCTTTGTTGTCGAACCCTTTGTGACGATATCGTATCAGATTGTGCGCCAATTAATTAACTACCATCAAATCCGCAGAGGTTTATTAAGTTCCTCCTACCAGTTACGGCGCGCGGTATTTCCCGGTTTAATTTCAAATTGTAATGTTTTTCCACGAAATCAACCTACACAATCACTCACACAAAAACAGTACACGTAAAATTTTCAACACAATAAGTGAAAAAAGAAGAATTAAACAATTTTCTTTCAAATAATCATTGAAATGCAAATATCTAATGTTGGTAAAGTGTAAAATTATCGTAAGATTCTTCAACAGATATACATAGTTACGTAGTAATATACAAATTAACATAACTAAGATTTAATTTAACCTAAATTTTATCAATTTTCAGGGTACAAAAGGGACAATGATAATTGTTTGATAAGGTAAATAACTTACCCAAATCTATTAGATACCTATATACCCATTTAAGACAGTAAAGTAGTGACATAAAGATCGGAAACACCCACGAATAATGTATGAGAGTGAACACGAAGTGTCTTACATGATGCACTGGTTTTAAATTTAAAGATTTACAAAGTTTCCGAACACAATATGCACTGTGTACAGTCTAGTAGCGTCAATATAATGCTTTCAAAGGATCAGCTTCAGTACCGTGAACATTCCATATGCGTTAGTTTAGTACTTGCATGTGTGCAAACTTGAGTATCCAACGATATGAACGTGTCAATAAATATTGCACCATTTCTGTCTCTGTTACCTCAAAGAGCAAATTACTTCTAAATAGGTTTATTACCTGTATCTAAGAAATTCAGCTATGCAGACATTCATTTAGACTTCAAAAATATTTACATCGCGAGGGTGTCGATACCGCAAACCTTTGTTTGGTTGTTCGTTATGTGACCACTGACCACGTTAGATGATAGTTTAGAAATAAAAGATGCTACTTACTTAGATGGAAAAATAGTATAAATAAAGTAATCAATATTATACAACGTTTAATTTAACGTTTATAACCTTGTTTATTGTCAACATAAAACTTTACGCCCATAAACAGTTTGAGAATTACTAATTCAAACAATTTTCTGCTTAATATTATTTAATTACTGTTTACTTTCAATGTTTTGGCAAATACAGTTGATCCATGAACTGATTACATTTCTACCAAGAAATTTCCGTTTCAAATTAAAAATACTTTTCTCTTCTGGAAACTAAATTGGAATTTAACGTATGGCTGTGGTCGTGTTTCTAAAAAGCTTATCATCGCCTGAATAGGTTCTATAATAAGTTCGCAACCTTTATATAAATCAATGTAATGAAAGGTTTTCCAATTCCAAGTACTACATGTACGTAGAATATAATTTCCGAATCGGTGGTAGAGTCAAGTACTTTCTGAAGAAAATCTTGTTATAAAGTTTGGTATTTTTCTTCCATTTAATTATAGGTAGGTTTTTTTTATTGAAAATCAGCTTTTAATTTTCTTTTGTTAGTTCTTTAACGTCCCCTAGACTTAATGACTAGTTTTCTATCAAAGAACCACTTAGTGCGTCTTTGGCAGCTACGATAAAAAGACAAATCATAACATTATACACTCGTAGTTAAGTAGCAAGCGACACAATAAATTAATTACCGACAATAATATACGATTATAAGTAGGTACACTGTATGTATTATTTTGGTATATTATTGGAACTGTATAGTTATCTGTATGGTAAATCAAACTGTTAGAAGGATCAGTGGTACAACACTCTTCCAATCAAAGAAAGGAAATATCAAAAAAATCATCCCACCGAAAATTATGTTATCGCAATGTTACGAAGATACATCTGCAACGCACTTCTTTCTTCTATAGCAAAAAGTAATTCGTGTGATAAAATCTATGTATGTTACCGTATTATGTACTCGTATGTTATTTAATATTGACCTACTTTTGAAAATGTTCAACATTTTCAGTTCTTCTTTATGGCGTGTCGACTTAAATTTTTGAGGACCAAAACTAAGCCACCGACATAGAAAAAAAAATTCTCAACGGTCCTTTTCAGGGCCACCAAAAAAGCCTTTGTCTAGGCTTCAACCCGAGTCCCAAGAATCACCAATTTTCAGTTTGGTGATTTTGGTGATAACTATCGAAAATAATGTTTAAACATGTATCGTGATCATAAGACACCTTAATAATTAACGAAAATTAATACAGCATAGTTAATCCATTTTTTCTTTTGTTGATACAATGTATAATTATTCCCAAAACTTAAAAAAACGTAAAACGTGGATACCTCTGAAACTACACCGTTAATTACCTAGTTCATTAAAGACAACGGAAATATTTATTTCCGTTCCGTTCCGTTATTTAACGACCAATCAATGTAGGTTGCTCCATAATATTTTTAAAGGATAACATACGAATATTTTAACGTTAGGATTTTACGTTTAGAGAATAATTTAGACCAAACTATTTGTATTTGTAACACAGAACTATTTAAACCAGTAAAATACGTTTCTGTTCTTTGTATTTGATTACTAAATATCTGCATACGAGTACTTAATTGAATCTGAATTGGAATGCTTCTCTTTACTTGGTTAAATCTGACAGTTCACTCACATGAGCTTAGCGGAACTTCCTGCGGGCATTTAATTTGCTACCCTTCACTACGCATTCGAACTACGCATTGAAACATTTTACTATAATTGTTTTAAATATTTTAATAATTCCGTGAATATTTTGCATAATAAATGCAGCCTGGGGCATTTATTATGCAAAATATTCACGGAATTATTAAAATATTTAAAACAATTATAGTAAAATGTTTCAATTAAGCAGCGCAACATTGTAAACGTGTGTCTTTTTATGTACTCGTACTGTATATTATGTAATACCGTAAGCAAATATGCTGATATTATGACTAAGGAGACGCCTGTAATATTTTAAGAGACTT
Source organism: Timandra comae (assembly GCA_958496195.1). Taxonomy (NCBI): domain Eukaryota; kingdom Metazoa; phylum Arthropoda; class Insecta; order Lepidoptera; family Geometridae; genus Timandra; species Timandra comae. The sequence goes on along the minus strand of OY292353.1, from coordinate 7,499,511 downwards.
TATATTATTTTAATGAAGCACATTAAGACGCTTTCAAAGACATATTCGATGCGCTTTATGAAACTTCAGTAGGTGCATAATCTAATGATGTTGTTTATGACTGAATACAAAAATTTACATCGTGTCTCAAAACATAGACAAAAGCACTACAAATACCTATATGCATACAATTTTAAGACCCCTAAAATGGACACAGAAACACAATACCGAATGAATTACCAGAAAGGGTGGGCAGACGTGTTATATTGTAAACCTATACACGCTTCATGGTGTTTAACAATCCTTTTTCGAACCTATTGTTGAGCGACCCCTGATTCAGAAATACTTTTGAAAATGGTTTAACGAAAAATCCTGTGACGCTTTGTGTATTATGCATGTAAACTCTGTGCTTTCAACAAATATACCTACGCATGATTCTATTTTGTTCATTAATTAAACTGTGGACAATTTATTGAAATTAATTTTCCTTGAACCAATGAGTGATCAACAGTGTATTTAATTAGCCAATGAAATAATAAATTATTTCTTTTACCACCGAGAGCCCGTACCTCACTTAATCTCCTTAAACTTTAATTAATTATGAAAGTGTCGCGGTGTACGATATTACTAAGAAATGGAATAAAAATAAAAACTCACCGATAGCATCGTCGGAGGGTTGACTGAGTGGCCTCCTGGAGGGCGATGTCTTAGTCTGTTGTTGCGGTTGTGGCTTCAGTACGTGAGCGGGCACTGCGCCCTCCTGCGGCGGCTCGCCGGCCACTCGGACGACCCACCAGTCTGCGCGACCCTGGCATGGCTCCACTACCTCCACTTGCTGGCCTTTTGTCACTGTGATCTCGCCGGCAGCTACTGCAGTGTGTTCCGCCACCACCCATGTCAGTTCTGGACCAGCCTGACAACAAATAATACATTTTAAACCATCTATTATAACTTATAACAACCTTATTACATATTTATTAACAAACTTAAGTAACCAATAAATCCTGCCAATTTTTTATGCTTAACACGATTGAAGTTTGACTTTATAAAACCAATGCGAGAATAAATTGCCTTCAAATAAAAGTAAAGGTAGAACAGAAATTGGGTCACAATTTTCGTTTGAAATGCAAATTATTTTAAGAGGTATCTAATAAGGGGGATATTGGAAAGGGAGAGGTTGTATCACTTGGGCGGAGAGACGACCGAGCGACGACTCGACACCGGCACCGGGGACTATGATAGCTACATCGATATCCGCCAGATAATATGAGCCAACCAACAATAATACATTGATAACGACTACACAGATAGCACATCTAATATAAATTTCGAGAGATGCCTCACACCAATGACGCACGTTCCATGTTTAGTAAAATATGTATCTTAGCATGATAACACAGCGTATATGTGATAGTACCAAATAATGGCATTATACTATGTATATTTTGTTGTTTTTTTTTTTATTTCAAGATTATAGATATTTCTATATAATAGTTTACGTTTTGATAAATGAATTTGAAATATTACCTAACATAAGCTCTGTTATTTTCAAAACACGATGTTATAGGTCAATTCTATTAGGTCGGGCGAGTGTCGCGTAGGGGCCACGCGGCTAAATTATTTGCACCGACACAACTCGCAAAGTATTCATATCAAACAATTTAAACAAATAGAGGTTAACGATGCACAATCTAAATGGAATTACTATACGAGGCCGAATTGATTTACTAATGGCTACTGAGTTAGATCCAGTCTAGCTACACAAACTTGTTGATTCTTATTAGCCCGGTTGTTGTAGAAAATTATAAAATGGTAAATTTTGCAGCCATGTGCTCAACATAATCTAGTTTTGGCAAAGTCATGCTTCATATGTAAAAATATTTTACTCAAAATCATTCAAAATGTAAGTACTCGTACCAACCAAGTCAAGAAATCACGCGTTAATGGAATTGATTTTAATTTGAAAGTGGAGCAAAATTACTCAGACCAACCTTTTGTAGAAAAATATCCACAATTCTTACTCGTTGAAATTGACTTTGGAAGTATGTATACATACGAGTATATGTTTTAATTTGAATAATGTACTGAAATGAACTTATAAGAGGTTAAATTAAAATATGTTTGTCTAATTAATCAACCTCTTATAAGTAAATTAAGAGGGTGTGTGTGTGTGTGGTTGAAGGTATGTATGACAAATCTTATTTCCTTCAATTTACAAACTACAAAAGTCAGTACCTGCAAATAACTTCAAAACAAAATAAGAGCCGCGTTTGAAATGTTGAAAACAACTCCTAAAAGGGTGCAACGAGTCGACGAAGACTTTGTACTTGATGTGGTTGGGGAAAATTTTGAATATTTTTCAAAACTATGATTCAGATTTTTAAATTCAAACTTTTAAAAGAAAAAATTAAACATTTAATTTTCACCCTTTCATGTATTTTAGAGATCCGGCGCCTGGTAGGGAGAACACCACCAAGTAACAAAACAAGTGTTGACATCATTATGTTGATTTAAGTCTGTTAAACATAAGTAGGTACCTACATTAAAAGACAAAACGAGTACGACGGTTTTTTATCCTCTTTGCATATCATCGTTAAATTATTTTTACGATGTTAACACAAAAATATAAAAACTAATGCTTGTTTTATTACAGTAACTTTTGTCAGAATATAATAGTCATATTTTCATTAGATTTTTTTTCTATATTATCATGGAAATGGAAATCATAAGGTAGGGTGTGCGGCGCGGTGGTGGGGATGTTTTTACACAGGAAACTACATAGACAAGGGCTTACTGGTGTGTTACTGACAAATTGCCGACACGGGCGCATCAGAATACGATAATGGGGTAGTTTCCTGGGTAAACAAATTGCAATTCTAATTAGTCCTTCAGATAGATTTCGAAATAATATTAGACACGTATTTTTTGTTTCATCAAATAAATAAAACTGACTTCGTTATAACGCATTAGTTTTAGGAGTGCAATAGCCTCTTGCAGGGATTTTTTCGCTGCTCTATAAGTGTCAAGCAATTCAACCTCAACGGGTACCGCTTGAATCCTGTCCCATGAGCTGATGTTACTCATGATTCATAATCTAACACAACCCTGCATTTTATTACTACTTTTTAACTTCATCATCCCAATTAAACCATCATTTTATTACAAAACTTCTTTATAACCACAAAGGTATAAGAACTTTTTAGAAAATTAACCAAAGTCAAAATAAAAACGAAAATAGAGGATGACGTTTATACTGTCTATTTATTAATTAATATAATATATACAATCTAATCTGGTGCAGTGTTTGTTTGTAATATCTAAATATATTTTTTTACGAAAAGTTTTATGAAAACGCTCTGAAGATATATGTGTAATAGGTACATATAATGGTATAAAAAAACATTTTTAAAAAATGTTGTAGGTTCGGGTTTATTTCAGTGTGTGTTAACGAATTAAAAAGCAGAACATTTTTATATCTAAAACCCATGAATTGTGAACAGCATTTGATTTAAATACGAAAGAATACAGCCAAAAAATTTTCATCCAGAAATTCTTATGGGATCAAGAATATCGCGAGCAAAACCACGGGTCACAGGTAGTTTTACTTTTAATAATGTCAATCGACACCCCAGCCTACATTGTTGCGGGTTTTTTCTCGATTTTTTCTGGATCCCATCATCAGATCCTGATTTCCTTGACATGGGACCACTTCGCGAATATCCGCTTTTTAATGAAAAAAGAATTTTAAAATGCTCCATTCATGATTACAAAGAAATCGCGTAACAAACACACAAAAAAAATATACACGTCGAATAGAGAACCTCCTCCTGTTTTTTTGGAAGTCGGTTAAAAAATAGAGGCAAAATACTGGTTGCTCTCACTTTTGTTACTTTATTTTCTTCAGATTGCGTTTCCAGTGAGGCGGAGTGGACTCTTTTACGGTGCACCGGTCAGTTACACTTAATATCTGAGAGCGATCATATGAGTGCGGGTCTTTACACAAAGTCCACTCAGGCCTGCTCCGCTCCAGTTACACTGTTTCTTTTGAAGCAGAGAGGAGATTCCCATTTGCCAATTTTTACATAAGTATTCTTTCAGACCACGATATGCATTTTGTGAACTTGGTATGATACTTTCAAACTGCTATCCTACAAATGATGATATATAGAAGAAAAAAATGTAAAAATAGATGCGTATGTCGATGACTAATTAAGAAAAGTATAGTGAATAAAGCAATGACTGAAAAAAGCGTGATCTAAAATTTGATTCCAAAAAGTTAATCATAAAAGCAATTGGTTCCTAAAAGTTGTGTAATGTGAAGATAAAATATTTCAAAAATAAGTATTCGGTATAGAATATCAATATTGTACCTAGGTTCGAATGATAATGACAGAAAAAATAATTCAAAGCTATAATCCGATTAACTGTTTGTTTTCACAATCTCGCTCCCGTTTCACTAGATCAGAAAATACTACATATTGAAAAAGAAAGAATTAATACGCAAAATATAATATATAGTTATTTAATTACCTATTTGTGAAATGTCATTTCCAATAATTGAAAAGTATTCTGTAAATCCTAGTATTATTGCAAATCCAACTGATTGGGAACGAGTCATAATACAGATTTCAGACTTCCAATTAATGGCTTCTGTCTGCTTCAAGCAATTTAATTAGATTTCTGTAATCCGTTAAAATTGTGATCGGGCAAATAAAAAACCACGTAACAAGCACTTATAAAGGTAAATAATAAAATGAACCTCCAAGCCCGATACCGAATATGTTAATGGCTGTTTTAATTATCATTTTTATAATAGGTATGCGCTAGACTTGCTGCGCGGTTTCACCCGCGTTAAATTGTATTATACAATAACTTCTGAATAATCAAATCTGAATCACTCTACCTATAGATAAAAACCGTTGCGCTATTTGAAAGATCTAAGCGTACAAACAGAAAGTGAGAAATTACTTTGTTTAATATTATGTAAAGATATGATTTTACATTTCAATTACAAAATAATAAGTGTTTCGGTAAGCTCTCTTGTCTCTCTTGTCTGTCAGATATTAACTTATTGATTTTCATACGACATATTGAAAAATGTAAAACCCGTCTGTCAAAACCGGTCTTCTCCGAAACGAGTGGGATCATTGTCAAGTTGAAATTAATAAAGTTCCGCGATATCAAAACGAGAAAATTAATAAAAACTGGGTAAGTGCGTGTCGGGCCACGCAAAAGGCAGGTTTCCGTACTAACAACTACATCTAACTATGTATTTCTAAGGGATACTTAAGGCGCAGATGGAGAACCTCAAAGCGCATTAGGCAGCGTGGTGATAACGCCTAATCCTCTTCACTCTACTAATCTCCTCGAGAGAAGTCCTGAGATGTTAGTATTATTGGGCATAATCTTTTACGATAAGTATATATTTTTAATGAATACTTGAAACATCATAAGTTAATAAGCCGAATGAAATAATTCACGATCCGGAATCGCTCGGCCGCTACAGGCCCCCAAATACATTCAACGTTGTGGGCTTAGAGATGAGAGTTGAGTGCTTTTACTATAGGCAGCTTAGGCCTTTCATCCCCTTACATCCAAATGTAATCTGTTTTTATATTGTATTGAAAATTTTGATTCAAACCTTGTTTATAAAGTGATTCTATAATCAAAAGCAGTAACATCCAAATCAAAGATGTCATCCGTTTTTTTATGTCCTTGATGCACCACTTTGAGTACTTCAATAAATTACGATTTAGCCATAATGAGGCTAATAAGTAATATTAATTTAACTAATAAAAGGTTTGTGTTAAGAATGTGTCCATCAGCACTATTTTTTATTGTTTTTATTAAGGCGAAGACACTCTGTTTAAGTGTTTTTTGCCATGGTACATACACCGCACTTTTGCACTATTCACTATCACTACACTAACTCAAAGGGTTTTGTTCTTTTTAAACGTCATCCGAGTATGTATGAACTAAAAGTCTCTAAGGTCAACCGTGGACCACGAAATAGAAAAACAATATTTGTTCCGTGCCATGGACGGATGGCCATACAGACGGACAATTGACATGGTCAAACAATTACGTCACTTGTATTATACTGACACAATGATACATATTTTAATTCATCAACATAGTAGGTGGAAATCGGGGTAACGCTAACCACCTACCTATTAAAAATATGTCACATAAATGTAATTTTGTTGTACTAATATAATTTTTGTCTGTTAATAATAATACTTAGTCATAAATCCTATAATGGGTAAACGTAACGAATTTGTCAAGTGACTTGCGTTTTTGTTAATTGAGTTACCTTATGAAACGCTGTCGTGTTCCGCGTAATGTAATATCAATCAAACGTTTATTTCATGTTAATAAAATTTAATACAAATTTAACGTTCATTATAATTATGTTTTTCAGATATTATAATTAAAATGTTTTAATAACAGAGTTGTAATTAAATAAGTGATTTTCATAATTTTCTGAGTAGATGCCGACAAACGTACTGTCTTTGATAGATTAAGTTAAAATATTTTATAGTAAATCAAGTTAATTTTATCTACATCGCATTAAATAGTATCGAAGGAAACTAGTTTAATTAGTATTTCAATTAACAGCGTAGCGGCGGCAAGCGGTGTTCAACCTGAGGACTGAATGATATTTAGTCATTTAATCAATCAGCTACGCAAATGACTTGGGACAATTCGTTTAACAATTTGCATATACTCGAGATTTCAATTTGATTTGGCATATGCTGAGGTCCCGAGTTCGACTCCTGGGAGTGATGCGTAAGTATTTGTTATTTTCCGAACGTGGCTCTAGGTATTGGGACCATCACACACATATTATTAGGGCATCATGATGATTACGTCCATTCACTGTATTTGTATCATCAGTGATAGAGGCCTTTGCTTTTGCTCTGTGGCAATTTGCCGAACGATTCTTTACTGCTTTTATGGGCAAATTCGTTGTGAACTAACAAAAAAAAGTGAAATTAAGCCGCACCATGTAATACCCCAATAATAGAGTTACCATTGGTAATTATTTACATTTATTATATTTTTTATGCAATAAGTAATCAGCCTATGAGGCATAAGATAGCATTGTGATAACACGGTAATGTACGTCCGTTTCCAAAGTGGCCTTTAACTTCATGAGCGTTTCCGTGATTCACAGAGCACGTTAAGCTGTCACATCAGTCTCAGTTGTCGTGCTAACATCGTCGACAGTTGTTACTGCCCGTAAAAGTCGGTTTGACCAATAAAATATCGAAACACAACAAACAAAAACTACCCACTTTCTAGAACGATTTATTTGTCAATATGTCATCGATATGATAGATTATCGCGTTCTACCAAACAAACTAAAAAAACTGCTTTATAATATTAGTATACCTAGATAGATTTAGTTGATTTGTATAAGCGAAAAACCCTTCGCACTTAAATCTGTATGAAGGTAAACCTGTCTCGCATAAATATTGCTTTTATAATAATAAGGTTGCCTCATCCTCGTCAAGTTGTCAGTTCATAACGTATCTGGGTTTGATTCGAACTTTTCTTGGCTACATTAGACCAAGTTGAGCGAAAATTACTACTCGGTCGGTAGTAAAGTTCAGCAAGTTTATAATATAGTGACCTACTTGTGAGTTATATATGTATAATACAGGTTCGTGTTACTTATATTCACCAACTCACTTTAAATCTGAATTCAGTATAATTTTACAATTTCATCAGAATCCTATTCGCATGAGTAATCTTCGCATTCGCATGACAATTGGAAATCACACACTAATAACTTCCAAATGAAATGCGTAGTTTAAATTCGTACTAACGATTATATTATTGAAGTATTATCATGAGAATTGGGTTCAAATACTCAAAGGAAATATTTTAGGTTATAGCATGTGTATATGTTACGTGTATATGCGTAGAATTTTATTCAATAACGCGCCGTGTTCCGTAGCCAAGCCAATATTCTCTAGGTAATTTTATTAACCGTTCAAAACATAATGGAACTAGACAATTTCGTTAATTTTGTTGTCAATCCGTGTGTAGAGCATGCCACTCTATCAAATATCATATATTGGAATTACCTTTACTGCGCTGTAGTTTTGTAGCATGATATATTTTCTTATGAACATTTGTAATTAAATATGGGTATTTAGAACGATATAATTTGTTACAAAAGTAAAACTTGTAAATTACACTTGATTGATGAATTTGATTAAATTTTAAAGTAATAAAAATAATGTTGATACGGTACCGCGACCGGTACGGAACATAAGAAAACTAAAATTAAAATTACAGTGACGTAATTGCCGCACGATAAAACTTTGTGAATCTATCTAAACGCTATTATTGCTATGTATTTAATTCTAACGCAAGTTATCTTGAAACGTAAACACAACTAAAAGGTATACGATTTACGGTCCTCGTAACTATTTTATTTAGACGAGCTGTAAATATTTTTCACGAGTTTTCAGTTGTAAGTCTAATGCAAAGCATCTGTTTGTCCGGCAACCATTTCAAATGTATATTCTGAGAGGGAACACCGACGAGTGAATAGTAAATTCGACAACTCTTTTGTTTGGACATATTGTTTTGTTTAAAAATATTACTAAATTCATTTTCCATTTGCATACGAAATGTAAGTTGAAAGTGTCTGCAACATACTCAAATTACATTCTCTAAACAGCTATTTTAGCTACACAAAGGAGATGTCACAAAGCTAACATAGAAAGCTTTTATGAGATACCTATGATATTTCCTCAGTTTATAAATAACCTAATTACTTCCCATTTTATTACCATCCGCCCACTGCATAACCGTTAAGTGCACGCTGTCCAGTTATTATATTAACTAACACAGGCGGACTACGGACTATTTTTCTTTTTTGACGACACGGCATTCTTAGTAACATGTAAGTATGAAACTAGCTTATGTTACAAATGTTTTCAACATTATTTACAGGGCGTTTTTTGTTGAAATGGTTTTTTATAGCGTACTGTATTCCAAACATGTGCCCGCATTTGCTTAAAATAACTAATTTAGAGACATTTTTTCTTGGAAACTATAACTCTAATGATCTGGGAGAGCCAGGTTCGATATAATTTTATCTTTTCTTATCCATGACTACTTGAACTGGGGTGCCGAATTAGGATTGACCTCATAAGTGCCAGGATATTGTAAATACCGGTATAAATGGAGTCTAGGTTCTAGTCTAGGTCCGCTCCAAGTCTATATCCAGTAATGTATTTCGGTGATATGAATGATGATATACAAATAACAATTTTTCGTTTGTTCATAATTTTAATAAACATCAAGATTTAATGTGACGTAAGGTTCTTTGAAAAAATAATGGTAAGTAGGTAAGTAATTGTTTTTCGCACGACTGACAATAATCCTAACTGACAGTCGACTTATTAGGTTAGAAGAAACCCCGTGATCTGTAACTACGTTAAATATTCCTGTCATACATAATTCCTTCCGATTGTACTAATATCTTCAGTGAGGAAGGCCCTAAAGTGGGATTGTACAAGCTGATATTTTATAAATTCATATACTTACAACTTAACTTATTGCTTTTTCTTTGTAAAGATTTGAGAGAAAGATCGTCAAAACTAACTCGCTTTCCTACCGTGTACACATTTTTTCAATTATTTGGTTTGATTGAAAACTATAATCCAGGAATTTATGATACGCGTACTTTGATGGTGAATGTTTGGACCTTGAATAGATATTTCCAACTCATCATTGAATGAAGCATTAAGAGCATTCCAATAGAGTGTAGTAACTCTATTTATAATCGCCTTCCGATTAGCACAACAAAATATATTTAATTGTTAGAAGTTCATAATAAAACCTGTCTTTAATTAAATAGGTGCCTAATTATTATAATATTTATTTGTTAATATTCTATTTTTGGTTATTTTCGGTAATACTAAACTCGCTTCATAATTATTTTTATTAATAATTTAGTAGCCCACGGCTATAGAACCGAAGCCTCTTACATCTATTTATAACCGTTAGAAAATTGTGATAATAATACATCTTGCTTCGGGTTTCAGATATTCTCGTTTTTATTTATTAATTGGTATCTTTATAAATAGATACATACGTTATACTTCCAATAGGGTGAATAGTAGATGAACATAATGTGAATAAAAGGAAACCTACGAGTATTTCTTCTATTATTATATTCCGTCTCTCACAACTCTTTTGAGACTTTAAAAAATGTCAATAGCATTTCAATTTAATCCTAGTGATATTGTTAGTGTTCAAATAGTGTATTTTGTTTAACAACGTAAGAAGTTTCGATTGAGTTACATTATTATTTATTACCGTTAGTTATAATCAAATTGCCGATGAAGTGGTGTTGTAGTCGGTTCAGTTTGACGCATATTATCGTAACGAAAAGAGTAATCATGCAGGAACCGATAACAGAACATTATCTGGTACCATTGTCCGACATTGATCGTCTTGTTTAGGTAATTATTTCTTTGATTAGAAACATCAGTTTCACATAATACTATGACAAGAAAAACACAAAGCATTTATTTTGGCATGAGAGGTAGTATGAACTGATGCGTGCGAATGAAAATAAATACGTACTGCTGTGCCAATTAGATAAAGTATACAAACAAATATTCAAAGAAAATTTTGATTTCGGTGTGTCAGAACACATTCGATATCATTTCGCACGTTCGTTCATTTAATTGAAAAGACACATTTGTAATTCAGTACATTTTTATTCACTCTTTGTTTATAAATGTGAACAATGTTAATGAGAGCTTTACGCATTACAAATATTAAACATTGAAAAATAACGAACGTCGACCTATACAATGTTACACATAAATGATAAGATTTGGACACTTGATGAAATCACAACATTGCAGATGAGATCACTATCAGGTGAATTATGAAAGCGGTGTTGGGTTGGTGGCGCCTAAATAATGAATGAAGTTGCAGGTAAGTGCAAGCGCATAGGGGGTGTGAGTGCGCCTGCGCGAGACTGTGCAATAATGCAAACGCAGCGCATCACCTGTCGTTGGCGATTGCCCCGCAGCAGTCGCGCATGGAACGAGCTCGGAGTATCAATGGTGTGCTGTCGAGAGAGGGCGGCGTGGGGCGCGCTCACAGAACTCTGCCTGAACCAGGGCAGAGATATCTTGCGGCGGCTCTTGTTGTGCTTGGGCGGCGCGGACGCGGAGTCCATCGGAGCGGCGGGAACGGCGCGGGCGGGCCGAGCCGCGGGGGAGGTGGCACCGTCCGTCGCGGCGTGCGGCGCTCTCGCCACTGCCGGCGCGCTTCACCCGCGCGCCCACCTACCTCACTACGCAGCCTCCGTATCGAGCTACGGTCCCCCAATCCAAAGGAAAACGCTTTCTACTACTGACACCCGCTAAGAACCCACATCATTTCGGTCGGTTCTCGTTGCCATCACCATACTTTCATCGAACCCCCTCGCTCAACTCAATTGGCCTATTAAATATCTGCGTGAAATCTGTTCGTTTCGTTTCATGATCCTTTCCGTTTCCCGTAGTTACTAACTTTAATTTTAGCGAGAACCACGATACTATATACTCAATAATAAATGGTCTTGTGACATGACATTACCGGCAAACTAAAAAACAATGGATAAATGTGAAAATTATGATTTTTTTACATCTGGATGTTAAGATTATGGTGTAAAGTCCAGATAAAAAAAGGATACATAATATAAAAGTTATTAAGTAGAATACTCAGCTTATAGACAACTTATTTATATTATTTCTAAAAATAAATGTTCTTCTACCTCTAAAGTGCTTTAACTAGAGCAAACTAGTTACGAGTTCTAAACTAAACAGTGTTCCTTTACTATTTACCCCACAGTGAACCAAGTGTTACTTTTATCCCTAATTTTCCTCGGCATACACATTAAGTGAACTGTATCAGTCAACTCTCGATTCGAGACTTAGGTAAAGAGATATACTTTCTTATGGCCGAACAAAAGCTTTCTTTTATTAATTGTTTCGCGAGATATAATAAAGTGGTTTTCCATGTAACTTACACCAGTAAATAATTGAAATAATAAACCGCACCTGAATATGTCGTTAATGTTACAATGAAACTAGCCAAGTGTGTGTAACATTGGAACACACTTCACTTAAACCTAATCTATCTGTATAGGTACCTACTAGATGGATCTCATTTACACCACAGCTTTGTTCGCATTTACCGGTCAAATGACTGTGGTGGTTTGATGAATTGCAGAGTATCTGACCAATTAACGGTTAACTTTGATGTTTAATCAGATCTCGCAGGAATTTCCGTTTGTGTCATTCACATGCAAGGGTAATTGGAAATCAGAAATCAAGTATAGTGATTGACACTATCAGAATTTTACCTACAATGGTATGAAATTACTATCGTTTCTGTTCAAATAAGTACATTTCTACATTGATTTTATTTTACACTGTCCGCAAAAATTTCGTTTGTTATGTATTGTACCAATATTTTCGAAATGAAACATGAATACGTCATCAATAAACAATAGGATTGGGAAATGTAGTTCGCTTTCATTTGCATGTTCGATATCGATTTTTATTGCACAGGCGCATGATCTAATAAAGCTCGGACCACCAAAAAACATGGTTTTGACGAATAGCATTGTGTGTCCGGGAACACAAAGTGGTTAATATACAGAAATTACATGCAGGGTACTTTTGAATTGCGGTCTTCTTTTGAGAAGATTATAAATAATGGAGTGTAAAAAATGGGTATTCATAACATTTTCTGAAATGACAATCCAAGTTGAAGACTTGAGGATGTTACTATTGTATAGTCATGAAGACCACTCCTAGCTTACGTAGACATTAAATTCTTCATAATGAGAGCTTGTAAAAAGGAAAAAGGGCAGAAGCTTCTCAACGTCTCGTGTAAGTTCACTTAATTAAAACGACGCTTATAAGACAAAACAGTGAAACTAAAAAGACGTAATTAAATTTAGAGCATTCATTTCTGAAAACAACTGGAGATAATCCTACGAATGAAGTTTATCAAATAAATATTAGAGTACTACAACTGCACGTTGTAGTTTTAAATATTTTGGATAATTTCAGGAAAACAGAACGATTTAGTTAAATATATTAATTATATGTTCATGAGATAAGCCTATTGCATTATCGTATATTGTAGTACCATTCTGTACACACACGATAATCAAAATCATGTTTATCGGTAACATTGGTGCTCGCATTACACGCATACTAAGTATACATCCAGTACAATACAAAGTCAATATAAAAGCAATATGAACCCACAAAGCCAATAGCTATTAGTTTATTTGAATTGGGTAAAGGTACGGTGAGTGAGGTTTGAAATAAAATTACTCCTCCCGTTTGTGTTGTAGCCACAGCGTCAGGTGGGGCTATTATACCGACACATGGGGAGTTCCTCGCATGATACAATCGTATATTACTTATATAAAAATGCTGCTTTTTAAATATGCCTAGTACTTAATTTATTTATGAACATCTCATTTCTATTGTGTTGACTTCGAATTACGATATTATCGATTAAATCTTCCGCGGAACATCGAATGCAAATTGCATTGTATTATCGCAGTGGAACCAACTAGTCAGGCGTTAAGCGTCTACGCGTGCCTATTAGTACGAGATACGGCTGCACTCATATGTTTTTTGCTGGAAACCAATTTATATTTACCAGGTTGCCTAGCAAAATTTGGCCACAAATACTTTTAAAATCATAATTTTTATGCTTATAACTTCTTTAATATTAAATTTAGGGCAAAAAGTTGTATGAACATATTTGAAGGTAAAGCAATTTGATAAAAATAATGTTTCTACGATTTTTTGTAGGACGCATAGGTTCCGAGATATCGCGAGTTGCGCCCCTGCATTTTTAACAGCCAGCAACCCTAATTTGCAGGCGGATTTGATTAGGCAACTACTTATATAAACAAAAAAAAAGCTTTCATTTGATATACATATAAATTAAAATGTTTCCAAAAAGTCAATTGAAAATAATTTAAATAAAAGTACTTGCGGCCAAATTTTGCTAGGCAACCTGGTAAATATATATTCTCCTTAATGTTAATATACATAAAAAATTGGTTTCCAGCAAAAAAAAAACATATGAGCGCAATAATCCTGCAGCCGGATCCCAGACTATATTCAAATACTAGTTCTTACTCATTGGTTGTTTTTATCGCGAATAAGAACATTAAACACATGAAATAATAGTTTATTACTTTTGTTTGCGTAGTCGATTTACACAACGAGGATATTCATAATACAATTGGACAAACAAAATGTTTGATGTGTTTGTCAATCAACATTCACTGAAGACGACAGGTCTATATTACAATATTGAATACAATTATCGAACGGATGAAGTCGCTGGCATGGAAATCGAAGAAAGATCGCAATAACAACTTGTAGTGGTTCTGACTGCGATATCAATGGCAATTCGGTATAATATTCTATTTGCAATGTTTCCGCTCAAGTGGAAACAATGACGGAAATATACCGGTTGCCACCAGCGGCTTTGTGTCTTTGATTTGTTTATAGCATCAAACTGTGTGTTCAGACAGACAATAAAGCTTCTGATCTTTGTGTTTCGTAATGGAAAGGATATTCACATTTTGTTCCAGCCGAGAAAGTTTATAAGTTATTTTCATGATTAGTTTTTAAGTTGAAGCAGATGTATGTTGCATAAATAATAATGATACGAAACAAAAATTAAATCCCAGCTATTGAAATCATACCCTGAAGACGACCTAAACGTAATGTTAATAAATTAACCTACTGTGTATGTTGGTTACCTTGTAGATGTTACTGTTAATATTAGTTTTCCGATACTTTTAGAAAATCTTTTCTTATAAAGTGCGTTGTGAAGTATCGGTTGCTCTCGAATCGACATTTGACATTGTAAATACTTGACGGTTTCTGGCTGTTATTAAATTTTAGCAACGAGCTCTGTTGAAATTTAATTTAAATTGCGATATACATCATCATCACCATCGGTTCATTATATGTCCCTATATAGAGGGGCTCGAGCCTACCCTGTATTTCGTCGATCCGGCCAAGTGCGGGAT
Organism: Timandra comae; assembly: GCA_958496195.1. Classification (NCBI taxonomy): domain Eukaryota; kingdom Metazoa; phylum Arthropoda; class Insecta; order Lepidoptera; family Geometridae; genus Timandra; species Timandra comae. The sequence continues at coordinate 7,484,432 of OY292353.1, read as the reverse complement.
GGTCGACTGTACAAAATAGTTGATATAAATATTGAATTTATATTATGTTATTGTCCCTAATTAGGTCAAGAGATAACACAACCATCGGTATTTACTACTTTTTTCTATCGCAAATCATATTTAGTTTTAAACTAGACGTTCTTATTTTATACCAGAAATGTATGAAATCTAGCCGTCTTACCATAAATCGATGTTTAAACACTCTCTAGACCACTCTTCAGTCAAACACGATTTTGGCATGTTAGACCGTGTTTGAATTTTTCTTACCACAAATCGTTGTCTTGCTCTTGTCTTGAGAAAAATGGTTTTACTCATAGAATAAGGATCACGATACTGTTTCTCTCTAGTTTTAATAAAATACGTATGGCAATACATAAACGCGTTACGTTATATGCAGGACAAGTTGAGTACAACATAAACAAATGTATCTCAAAAGTTGATAATAATTATTGAATTAAGTTATTAATTGATATAATTTATTTTTAAAAGTATTATTGTCTATAAATATAATTGTTGATTGAAGAAACAGTGAACTAATTACTTGATATTTTCATTCTCAAAGATCGTTTAATCCGTAAAGGAACGTTTTTTGAATTGACTGTTGATCGACGTTGTCTGACTGACTTATGTCATGTGTGACTATTTATTCAATCGACGTTGTGTTTAATTTTATATTTTCGTACAATTTTAAATAGTTAAAACTTGCAGAGTAGCAATTAATGGATTTGTACCGTTGCGTTGCGTTTGTACCGAAAACATGAGCAGTCGTGTCGTGCCGCAACAACTGCCTCAATGTTCGGCAGAATAATCATTTTGTCACTACTATCAACAAAGGCGAGTTACGTGAGCTACCCAACAAGCCTCATCTGGTGCGTACTATTGAGGTTAAGAGCGTAGCTGCACCGAAGAAACAGCGAACAGCAGTCAGTGCAGCAGAGAAAGGCGACGTGGATGGCTTCACCCTGGTGGAGAGGAAACGTCGACCGTATCCGTCCCGTAACCGACGTGGTATCGCCCCTGCTACAGCAACAGAGGTCACCTTACGTGTTGTGGAGCCTACCTGCACCGTATCGTTTACTTCAAGTACCTACGAAGTACACGAACATGTTCCTCATATATTTGAATGATTTTATATGTGCGCGTGGTTTGAGAGGCCTTACCTTACCGTAACACAGTTTATAACTAGCACGGGAGGTAGGGTCTCGAGAGGGGTCTCTCTTAGAATATAATGTACTTATTGTCTAATTAAATAAATTGAATTCAATGACACAATGCAGTTCTTTTATTAGAATATAATTACATTAATACGTTTCGAATATTTTTTTTACGTCTTTTCATATTCTCGCCGTTTTGGAGTTTGTGCACTAGCGCCATCAAGCGGCACCTTGTAGTAACAATATAGCAAAGAGGTTGAATAACAAACTAAAGAGGTCATAATATCATAATCGATATAAAATCACGTTGACGTTTCAAATCAGCTGATACAAATTCAGGCGGCCATTTTAGAAATAGCTTTAAACAAGGGCATCAGAGTTTTTAGGTAGACTGTCATTTCAAACACTGCCTAAACCAATTTTAGAGGTAGACATCGATTTGTGGTACAATTTTTTGTAAAAATCATTTTAAACTATGTTTCAAATTTAGACTTCGTTTTGTGGTAAGACCGTAGGAGTTGTATATAATTCCATTATCGTTTTAGGAAATTTTAAAAATAATGCAATTTGTAATAAAACACGTAATTCAAATGATATTAATATGTTTGTATCACTACATCACATAATGGTGTTTATAAACACTATTTAAAAGAAAAACAGTAAAAAGGGTTTATAATTAGTAGAAACATTATTCAATAAGGGTCACGCCACTGTGGTTGAACCTTTTTAATTAGTTAATCGAACTCGGAACGAGTTGCGAATACCATTGTTACATCAACAAATGTATTCGATCGATAGTATTCGGAAGGGTTGATTAGATCGGACACGTGAATTCCCCAAGATTCCACGCAATTCACATTAAATACCTATCTTTGTTGGCATCTCATGAATGAGCAGAATTAAGCCACCCACTGATGAACAATAATTATTTGGTATGTGAAACGAAACAAAATTAACTGTGACTATATTTTATTATTTAAGTAAATGTATTATGTAATTTTATTATAGTTTATTTATTAAGCCCGCATTGCGGGTGAGTATTGGACAATTTTGACGAAAGCGATAAATATTAAGATTTCTTTATGAATTATGTTTTATATCAGTAGCCCCAGATTACTCTTATATTTTCGTACTGTTTCGAAAAAAATGGATTATCAACAATGTTCGTAATACACAAAAATATCAAGAGAGATTACCTATAATAATATGTATAGGTAATTACATTTAAAAATATCTATGCTCATTATTATTTTGTGTACATCATGTTAAAGCTACTCAACATTTTTAATTGAGGGGTGAATCGCGATGTATTCTGAAATGTAGCTCCAATTTCACATTGGGAGATATCGATTTTGGTTTAGGTATATGTAGTGACGGGCTTTGATGTCGCATGCTCGTCACCGTCAAAGCAATAGGTACTACTGAAGCAAATTCATAGAGAGGACAGACAAAACCGGTGATGCATTTAGTGTAAACTAAATATAAAGCACTGTTTGTCGTGTGCAGGTAAACACAGGTCACTATCAAAGTCGACCCTCTATAGCTACATCACTAGTGCATGACCTAGTATGTGATGTAGGATAAAAACACATCAATTGTAGCATAGGGAATTTGTTTATCAACTTTTATATACCAATAATACCTATAGAGTTTTTGTTTCTTTGTTCGAATGAAGTAATCTTAAAACCCGTAATCCATTTTGATAAAAATATTTTTGCATCAGATTTCATGAAAGGATCAGGTTATAATCAACGTGTCATTGATGTGGTCAAGCTAATATGACATAAGATAAAAACACAGATCGGTTATACCATATAATTTTGTTCATTAAAATGTGTATTTTATTAAGTACTCAGGTGAAAGTTGTGTAATTTTGCTGTAAATAATGGAGACGAGGTGGTCGGATATAAAAATACGTTGTGCGGTTGCCTCTTACGTACCGGCCCCTGCCTGTCACTTACACGTAATGGTCAATGTTTGTGACAACGGACCGGGAAATTAAGACCCTAAACTCGATAATTGACGGTTTTTGTACTTTTTGATCTAGTCATATTATATGAAAAGCGTATTTTATAAACATGCTTTTAGGTAATAATTAAAGGAAATATTGTCATCTAAAAAATACTCAGAGAAAAACAATATTATACAGAAAACTTAAAAAATATATCAAGAAAACTGAACATATGTTTTCTGAATTTCACTTTTAGCATTAACTTCCATGCCTTCGGATTCTAGTAATTCGACCAATTTAGCACTAAAAATTAAACAAACTTAAAGTCCAGATCCTTATTAAGGAAATACTCATAGGAAAATTTAATTGTTATTATAATTATTATTGAAATCGAAAAAAATATAAAGTTAGAATTTGTAAAAATCACACTCAAGAAAATCGTAATTTACGTTGATAAATGATGCTCAAAACGTTATTAAAATTACCTCAAATAATAAAAGAATATTTTCTACAACAATTATACTAAAAAAAATCTCTAAAACAAATTGTCTTTTTTTCTACAAATATTTTAAAATCATCATAAAACTACTATAAAATCGGACGCACGAAACAATTCAAATCAGTCTGCCGCGAGGCTTTTTAGAGAGAGGACGTATCGCTCCTACCGAGCGTTTGACCTTTGCGGCGCGTACGAATTTTATACGATAACTCATCAACATGTTTTGATACTCGATAATAATTTTTGTTTTATAATTAGAATTATTTATTAAAAAAAATATATTAACATTTATGATAACAAATAATGTTTTAGAATGCAGGCATTTACCCACATTAGTAATGCAGGCATTTACCCACATTAGTAATGTAGGCATTTACCCACATTACTAATGTAGGCATTTACCCACATTAGTAATGTAGGCATTTACCCACATTAGTAATGTAGGCATTTACCCACATTAGTAATGTAGGCATTTACCCACATTACTAATGTAGGCATTTACCCACATTAGTAATGTAGGCATTTACCCACATTACTAATGTAGGCATTTACCCACATTAGTAATGTAGGCATTTACCCACATTAGTAATGTAGGCATTTACCCACATTACTAATGTAGGCATTTACCCGTATTACTAATGTAGGCATTTATTTGTTTTATTCATTATTCCTTGTTGTGAATAATGGAATATCGAATCGAAAGTTATTACGTAAATTATATCTAATCATATACTACCTACTACGAATCGTAAAAAAAAATATACTCGTATTTTTACTTTTGTCAATAACTTTTACACAATTTGTAATTTCCAATGGATCAAAACCATTCGGCCGGAGTATTCAGAGCGAGCGTCACTACATAGACAGTGTGCATGCGGACACGCGTGCGCGTCTGTGTGAGTGAAAATTTGAGTTGTCGCGCGCCAGATCAACCCTCTTAATAAATATTGTCAGTTACGAATGGTTTAGTTAGCCTTTAGATTCCTCGACAACCGAACGTACGTTCTGATAATCTCATTTCTTTCCTACATTACGTTTTTATATTTATGGTAGTTTAATAGTCCTAGGTATATTATTTATTATGTCATTTTCAGTGACGATATTAATGAGTTCATACAATTTCCTACTTTTAAATTTTATTTATTTATTATAATAATAATCCACACGAGATATTATGTACCTGATTGAAATATACATAATTATAATGCGAAAACAGATTATCGTTCAATTTATCATCGAAATGTTACATGATGGCCAGTTAATCCGGAAACTTCATTTTCGTGATCAAATCGTTTCCATTATTGAGTTTCAATTTGATGCACGTATCATGGCTGAAGCGAGCCAGCTGTAATATTATCTAATATTGCCGATAGTCCGATTTACTTATATTATAACACGAAAATATATAGTTAGGTACCTCAGTAGGTGGAGTAAATTAGCGCCGCGGGCGTACGTATGTACGTTCACACATACCGCCTGCTTCCATTGTTCGATAGCAATACGTAGGTGTACCTGTGTTTCCGTATGACAGAACAAAGTAGACAGCGTCGTATTGCTATAATTAGTGTACTGAATGAGAGTCAGCCGGCAAACGGTGGGAGGGCGCGGAAAGAATGTAAAATATATGTAGTTATGAGGGAAAACACAAATATTGACGAGCGAGACTAGGAACATTGGTAGAGCACAAATTAAACGTACTATTTGAATTGGGATCGTTTAAATATTGTACCTTGTTTGGTTAACAGATATTTTCATGAAAACATTATAAATTTGTTATGGCTCACGTCGTTTCTGTTTGGATTTGTAACCCGCATTTCCTATTCATAACATTCACGTATTTACATTTACTTAGCGTTATCAAAGTAAAGTGCGTTTAAATGCTTTTAGAAATATGTAATACATATTCATATTACAGATTTAAATGTTGGTAATAAAATTTTATCTGATGTTTATTACAAGACTCGTAATGCTTTACCTGAAAGAAATAATAACATAAAATTCTTACCTTGTCCGAGTCTGTAGTGTTGCCGCTACCAAATGAAGCGAGCGAATTTCTGTCAAGATTTTCAGTGGTTTCATAGAGCAGCGTATCGTCGAGGTCCCTGCAACATACCTTCTTTAAATTCTCATGTCACGCGGAATTTAATCTGCTAACTAAGCGAGTGCGGTGTGTCAACTTTAGAGGTGCATTTAATATTTTCAAAGGTAGTGTTTGGAAACCAGACGGGGCCCGATCGGTACCTATCTGATGTGTGTTGCACGGTGCATAGTGCATGCAAGGCGCACGGTATGTATCTATCGAAGTAGGAGCTCAAACAGACCGCCGAGTACCGCAACAGATTACATCGCTCATTGTTTGTAGTTGCTGGTAATTGAATGCCATTCGTTTGGCCGCTGACCCTAAACTTTTATCATTTAGAGTTGAGATCTCGCCAGCGCATGTTAGTTGAGACTTTGTACAAATTTTAATATGAGTCAGACACACCGGTCGTAAAGTATTATCGACGCGGAAATGTTTAATTAAAACGTTACAATAGGTTTCAGGGCGAATATTTCGATTTACCAAATGTTTGTGATGTGATAAATTTTTATTTGAATTATGAATTAAATTATTTCAATTTCGGAGACAACCTATCAAATCTGCTTAAATCCTTTCCAATCTCCTTTTTAATTAAAACTCGGTGAATTTTAAAGCCCTTAGTCAGATAGACTTTTCCAATACTTTCCTAAAGTTTTTGATTTAAAGTATTAAGTTATATATAACATGAGTTGTATGTTGTGTGAAGTGAAGAGTGGTGATCAGTACGTACCTGCTGGACCGCTGTGAGCTGGAAGGCCTCACCCGCACGGGGCTGCGCGGTTGCCTTAAGGCTCCACTGAAGTAAGTTTCCTGTACAATACAAAAGGATTCATCGGAACCTTTCTAACAAAACACCCGATAAAAATACATAACTCTATTACCCAAGCAACCGACTCACTGGTAGTACCTACTGTTGGGTGACTAACACAAAAGTTTTCCATTTATCGTAATACCAAAATCTAAGAAGTATTTATTACTCTGTGAGTATAATGATTATTGGTTCTGTTGACAAAACAATTGGTAATTACGTCACTTGAGCGTCGTTATAGGGCGGTTTAACTAAAAATTATAAGCATCGCTGAATCTTAATAATGAATTGTGCTCTGACCTAATTAAATTACGCGTGGTAATGGTGTAACATAATAGTATCAACAAGTTGAGTGTGGGTTTTAGAATCCCCACAAACGAGGTACGTTACCGTGTAATATGCATACCTGTATAACTTCCCTCAACCTGCGGACCCACGTCTGTTTGATGTCGAGCGAGGGCGCCTTCAGCACGATCCTGCAGTCGCTGGCCATCGGCTCGCGGCCCGTCCACACCGAGAACTTACACTCATCACCCTCGATGTGTTCCGTCACTCCTAATTCCGATGTCTGTTACAAAAGTATCATTTCACATTACCTATTATTCATTTAATAATAACTTTTACCATCGCCCACTACATTTGAGAAAATCCTTCTAATTGGGTATACAATAGCTTTACCGAGAATGTTGAATATACATACATTGAAAATACAATACGAACCGAAATACTTATAGTTGATACAAAGAATTTCCATAATCCTCAACACTCGTGCCAACAAAAAAGGTATGGAACAGTCTCGAAATTGCTTGATGTTTAACAAAATAAATTATATTTTATGTACATAAAGGCTTACTAAAATTCAATGTACTTTATTATCATACCTTACGAAATATATTTTACATACAAAATTGCGGTTTATGCTCAAAAACATTTAGTAGGAAGATCCAGGATCAAGATCTGTGGTTAAATGAAAAATACGTAGGTTTTATGACGTAAATAGAATTTATACAACAACAAGAGCTCCGAACCGTGCATATTGCTTGATATTGAAAATTCCAAGAACACCCCGGCAAATCAACGCATTATTCAACATAATAGACGTTAGATATCTATTGGATTTATCTTTTATGAAATTTCTGAAAGTTTAGGTACTTTCAGAAATTTAATACAGATTATTATTAATGTCGCGATCACTTTTATATAGCAATGATCGTTTAATATTGGATATAGTGTATTGTACTCTGTACTGTACTTAATTGCCCTTAATTCTTCGATTAATGTATCAAGATTCAAGATTCAAGATTGTATTAAGTCAGATTAAGAGGGACAAACATAATAAAATAGACACAATGATCGTAAGTAAATATTGTAAAGGTGAACTCACCATGAATTTCGTTTTATAGATGTATTTCGCCTTCCCGTGTGAATCTTTCACCTCTTTCGCTAACAGGAGGTGCAAATCAAACAGGAACACTCTCCGCTCGCGACCCTTCTTTATAATCTGTCGAAGGTCCCACACGTGGAACGAGTCTTGGAGAACCACCTCGCCCAGACTGTCTGTGGGGACGTCGCAGCCTTCAAGGAGAGACAGGTGCATCGCGTCATTCGCCTTCTTCGGCACCGACAACATCACTTCCAGACCGTCCTGTTTCAAAATTATTTAATTATACCTATAGGTCTGTGTTATCAATCTCTATACCTTAAAATTAAATTGTCTTTTAAATACATCTTTGGGTCATTACTCTTTAATTAATCACACACACTTACATGTGTACTTGGTCTTAAATGGATATTTAGTTATTTAAATTTTACAATCATATAGACTATTTTCAAGCAGTTTCAAATATTTCTAACACGAAATATATATGTACTTACATCAATTTATCAAATACAGATCATAATACGTATACTATTAATGGCAAAATATATTATCAAAGTACGATAAAAAGGCTTATCTTTATCTTAATAGCTAATTATGAGCAGATTTATGTACATATAGTTGATAATAACTGTAAAGTCAGGGTATATACTTCATTCGTTCTGTTAAAATACGTATAGCTCAACAACTTGTTACTTCTTTAAATTATTATAAAACGCAATAGGACGGGATTAACTATCTATCAATTTATTAATAGCTTACACAACTCACATTTTTCAAATCGTCGACGGTCAACGGTCCGATTCGGTTAGCTCTCATAAACTTCAACATTTTTAATATCAATACTTGAATACTCCAAGAAACCATAACTTAATAGTCTTAACACTACATTTTAAAACATCAGAAAACCAATGAACGAACAATATATCGATTGTAGGTTCAGAACACAACTGCCACGCCAAACTGTTCCGTGACTCATCAGGAAAATATTGAACTAAATAATTATATTGTTAATTACTACAAAATGAACTACTTGTTTAATCATAAACGGATCCAACGTCCAGCGTACTTAAGTTAAAAATAAACAATGGTACACAGACGCTAATGCGTCTGTGCCATTACTAAACAGCCGAGTCGTTAGCTGCCGATAAAGACATGAGTTTGGTTGTCAGAAAATGCTTACTCATAAACACAGGAAATAGCAAACACGAATACTGACTGTGTATCGGTGTACCACCCGTGGTACTACACAGGTAAAGTAAACTTCAACAAGCACCCAATAATAAAATGTTGTATCAAACATGTGTACACATTACACCCCTTATTTTAATCTCTAATATGGACACGTACAGATATACTCAATATGTATTTGGTGTGTAACACGATATAATGTATAAAATGATTTAGTCAAAAGGGATCCGCACCCCTTGGCGACGACCTTGAAACAACATGGACGGCAAAAATATCATACAATCACTATGCAAATCTTGTTGACGTTTACGCACTATATGAATATTATATTAGGCGAACAAATATAAATATTATTATTGAAAGTGACAAATATTATTACTACATACATACGTATTTAGAAAGTATAGATTAAATCAAGCAGTGGTTTCTTTTTAGTTTAACATAACCAAGATATCTTTCTTATTTAAATCAGATGTCTCCAATAGGTATCCTTATAATATCCTACTTACTGCATGGCGAAGATATATTTCTCATTAATAATACTATTATTGTGAGGAGTGAGGAGGCTGATTCTAATGGCTAAATCTATATCGATATTAAATTGTGAAAGTATTTTTATTTTTTTATAACGTCGAGTAAAAGACGTTAACTTTGGTCCACTCATTCTAACTCGGGGATTTAACTAGATTACACCGGGAAGTCCCAATAATTACTATTACGTTTTTTTATAGGATATATGCGATATGAGCAAAAATTTATAAGGATAAAATGAAGGAAAATAAAAACACTATTGATATAGTAAATGATCACAGTGGGGGTGAACCGCCGAGCACTAAAATACGCCATCTTATAATATACATGGTAATTGGAAAGGACACAACTAAACCATGTAAATAGAAGTGGCATTTTGTCTGCACGCATGAACAGATCTACGACGATTGATTGATTGCCACTACTCTGCCTATGGCACGTAATAGGTCAAACTAAATAATCACAATCGAAATAGACAATGATACTGAAAGGAGGAGAATAGTATAAAAAGGACCAACACAAACATAAGTATTTACATAGAAATTTACAAAAGGCGCATTTACAAAAGAACGGATAATGATGCGATCCTCACAAAACCAGGACTTTACGTTTAAAGCAACAATGGGAAAAAGAAGTGCCCGAGGACAGCTCCATAATCCTACATCGGGGATGTACTTCGAAATAACAGTCGATTCTGTTCAATGTTCTAAGTAAATTATCAACCATGTAAACGAGACGAATTTACTATCCATTAAATAATATCAAAGGTCTTTATTATATCGTCTAACGATGTCTTTATAATTCTTCAAATAAATTAATAGAAGCAAAATCAATACCAAAGAAAACGTACTTCCATAATATACATACGTAAACGGTTTGATTAACGACGTCATTATAATTCTCGATAATTGAATTCTGTGTTTGGGGATAATAATAAACTTCACACAATACAATAGTTCACCGAAGTAAACAAATAAGACCAAGGTATTTTCCCGGCGACTATAGATTTTTATTAAATATATTTATAAACATTATTATGGATGACCTATATTTTCACTACAGGAGACGAGAGATGGACGACGCGATCATATTAGCATAAACAATAGTTTATGCTAATATGATTTAATGCTTCATATTCATCACTTCTTTAGTAAATTGTTTAAAATATTTAATAATTTAGTAAATGGATTATCTCGGCTATAATATTTAAATACCTGTTAGTTCGAATTTCGTTAATTAAAATTTAACACTACACGCAGTCCACACTAGGATCACTAAATCGCCATTGTACTGTGGGCCGTGGGTGGCGGACATTCACAAATCACAGACATTCATCACAAACACACAAGAACCGGGAACAAACGTTTATCTTGGTAGAATTTGAGAACCCTTCGCTAAAATTACGTGATATCCGTGTAAATATTCACGCGCCACAACACAATTAATTTAATTTTACATGATTATCTCACTTTATGAGAGTTAAATTGAATTTGCAGAATATTTCAATGTATTTACATATTCGTACTCTCTGTTGATGTATGGCTTTGTACTTATTACAGTTACCTTAAGACCGATACAATTTCTTAATCCAAAAACACAGCACTTCACAATACACAACGTTCTTTGTAATATTTGACAAAATGTTTACGTAACGCGCAAACGTTGACAAAGTTGGGTATCGTACACCTATCTTATCACTTTAGCGTTAATCTTAAGAGTTGGTCGTATACTGATATCGGCCAATTATCAGATGTGTGTAACTCATCGTATATAATTATTGTAAAGCATAGATTTTATTATTTGATAAGCACTTAATAGTAATAGTGTTAATTAAACTTGTGAAAATTTATTTTTGGATGATGTTTTTCATCTGGATGTCATATTATTTACACAGTTTATTTTCTACGTACAATTCTTCCACTTTAGGACGTCTACACATATTATAAGTACTCATCTTGAACGAGAAGGATAAAACTTAAAGTATTTTAATATAAAATACGTAATTGTATGACAAACAGGACAATTACAGTAAAATATAGTTATTTTTTAATTCCCTACTACTTGTACATTCCGTACGGTGTTTTAATGACATACCTAGAGGACAAACGAGCAGACGAATAACGTGATGGTAAGCGATTACGGTTACCCATGGGCGCAACAATAAATCAAAGGAATCTCTGGTGTGTTGTAGACCATGTTGGTGGAAGTAAGTTCTTGTCACGTACTTTAAAGATTTAAGTATTTGGTCCGGGAATATCACAGAAGCCCAACTTGTTCTATATGGAACAATATACCTATGGTAGTGCAAACAAAGTCAGATGCTCTTGAGTAAAAGAAACTCAAATTCATCTTGATCTCTGGAAATGAGACACACTGAGAAGAAACAGACAGAACTTCGTCCAATAATCCAAATTACGGGTTATCAGTAAAGATGGACATTATTCCGCTAATATGTAATTAACTAAGTTAACATTTTGCTTATCGGTTTAAGTTTTATGTTAACTTAAATATCGATAAGGTTTTGTTAACTTCCGTTCTTACATTGGATGTTTGTTCACATTTACCATTTTGTCTGTTTTAATAACGCGGCACGGCGTATTCGTAAATTCTATACATATAGTGAATGTGATAGACGCATTCATTTCAAAACAAACAAAAAGTATAGATATGTTGGTGGTATGATCAGGAACGTATATGTTTGCGTGCGTATGTTATGTTATGACTAACTAAAGGGGGACCAAATCTGTTAAATCGTGCAGCGCTGTTGATTACCTTACAAATACTCAAAACATAAAACTGCAATGCAGAGAATTTCGGGATTGAAAATGGATGAGCTCGCACACACTGTGCAACATGCGAATTGATTAGAATCTCGCCTGGTTGGGTTGTTATATCAAGGAAAATAGATATTTATTTTTTCTTCTTCACACTTCATTGTTTTCTGCGCGACGTTGAATCAAGTCACATGAATGAATTCACGTCGTCGTTTTGTGATATGTTCAAATAGCGTTTTTATGCCGTTTTGTATTTTATTATGCCAAACAGCTCAATTGGACACTGGGGTGGGTTATATTTAACTTGCACTGCACACACCGGGACAGGTAAAACCTACATGCGTTCCACCCAACTCATGACGATCTCATATCCATTCTATGTATAATTATAAAGAGATAGAGTTTTTGGGTTGTTAGTTTGAACACGTTAATCCCAGTCCACTAATCCGATATGGAAAAATATATACTTTGCAGTTAAAAATGCATTAGCCGGAGGGATAGTTTGATATAGTTGGCGGGAATAGATTGTGCAGTAATTAACTATACTTCGCTATTTCTCCCCGCCATCGCCTTTTGATATTATAAGACCCGCCCACGACCAAGTCAACCTGAACGAGCAATAGCTTTGTCGGTACGGTGACAAATGTTGACAACTTTTAATGCCATTCATTTTGCCATTTTTGTTATACCAATATTATTTTTGAATGGTTAACTTTCGTGTATAAACAGTAACGTTACACTTTTTTTCCTACTTAGACGTTTCGATCACGTTACACTGGCCATGGTCACGAGGGGACTAGCCCCTGTTTTCATACACGATTAAGGAGGGCCAAGTCACATTTGATGGATTTGGTGTCTCTGATTTTTCGACGGATAATTGGAATTTACTTTTAAGGCCAGTGCTACACGATTGTAGCACTGGCCTTAAACGTCAATACTTGTTACAATTGACTTAATTCGGCGATCTCGATCATCGCGTATTTACGCTCATACTTCTAACGTAATAAATGTTCAGTTCGTAAGCAGCTTCACTACATAGTAAAAAACAAAGTCTCTGTCCCTATGTATGCTTAGATCTTTAAAACTACGTATCGGATTTTGATGCGGTTTGTTTTAATAGAGTGATTCAGTGGGAAGGTTTTTAGCATAATTTTAATTTTATCCCCATATTCTTACGGGAACGGGAACTACGCGGGTGAAACCGCGGGGCGCCGCTAGTCCTAATTAAAATGCACAAACTGCAAAGCGTGCAACATTGCCATTCATGCGTAGGGCACAAAATGCGTCGGGTCAAAAGGTTTTGCCAATCGATTCCTTTCTTTGACGTACAAGCATATCTTCGATTATGTATGACTTATGATTTATGAGTATACGGTGATGATGATGAGAGATGTGTGTACATGGAATTTTGTTCATCAGCGTTACCCAAAGAATGTTCGGTAATGGCGATGTAATTTCCGCCAGATGTGGCTGGGCCTGGCCTCTAAGTTTAGCCTTTAATCTTAAAATCAACATAGTTTTTTTTCGGATATACTTTAATTAACCTAAGGTTATCAACAAATTGCATAATCTAATCGTTTAATACAATAGTGAATGTTTTGATCTTTGATTTTCGGCGATTTGATAAGAGCATACCTAACAATATCTTTGTTAGCAAATTTTTATGACTTATGTTATAATTAACATTATTGTAGAAAAAACCTCAAATTTTTGGGGGAAAAAACATCTCTTCGTTTGTTTATCAATGATAATGTGGTTTTCGTTATATTTTTAGTAAAGCTTGTTTTAGCCACTTTCCTAGATTTGATGTGAAAAGACATAACTCTATTTTTTTTGCTTAAACTAGCTATTCCCTATGAGTTGGGAGAGGTCTATGTCCAGCAGTGGACAAATACAGGCTGTTGATGATGATGATAGCTATGCCCCGCTGTCTTACTCATTTTCTCAGCTTATAAGGAGCATCTGTACTTTTATTTTCAGCTAACATCGATTCAGTATTTAGAAATACAAAAAATAATTACATGTACAATACACCATGTGCCTATTACACGATATGATAATACAGGGTGATGAAAAATCCACTGATTAAATTCAAGTTTTTATTAAAATCTGTATTAAGTCTCCTTTAATCACTTTTCTTATTACATATAGCTTTGGCTTTGGATTATCACGCCTCATAGGGTAATGTTATGCCCCATAGGCTTATGTAACGCTGTATTGAAACTTATTACCAAAACCTTACCTTAATTTCACCCTGTCCTTCAGCGCAGCACGCCTGTAGATCTTTAAGCAGTAGTTGATATTTAGTTATCCTCTGCACAGGCTTGATCAGGTACGCGGCGAGGGGGTGTTCCAGTTTCTTCTTTCTTTGTACCCTATATGTGCAAGAAATGTTACTTATTAATATTTTCTGTTGATTGATGTAACGTTTGCTATTGGGAGATAGATATTTTGACTAGAACTAAGGTTTTTTAATAAACATGCTGTTATCAGCAATAAAACAACGTGTTCGCGTCAATTTTGGGCGTCGTAGATCATACATAGGGTAAACGAGTATCCGGGTCACTTGATGATGATTATCGTCTCTCATGAAGATGGCATCTCACAAATGTTTTACCGACTTTTGAGAAAGGACTAAGGAAAATCCGCTCATTCCTTGAAACTTTAGAGTATCATATCAGCCCGTAATTTATTTGAATAAACATTATACTAACCGTTCGAAGTAATCTCCCGCGTGTTGTACAACAGCAGCATTACTATCAGGTTTGTTCCGACAGTAGGCCACATACATGTCGAACTCGCGGGCCCACGTCACAAAACAATGGCCGACGTCTTCGGGCATCGTCTCGTACTTGTCCAGCTCCCGAAGAAACACTCGCTCGTGGAAACGGTGGATCTCTTCGATGTTACCGAATATTATGTCCTCCTGAACAGATGGGGTTGGTGAATTAGTATCGAGGTATAGTTCATTGATCGATTTGACATCTGTTGACAGGAAGTGCTATAGAGGATTTTAAAATAAAAAAAATACTGTAATGCCAACATTTGATCTCTTTCTTTTGTATGTCATGCATGAGTCGATGACTCACGCAAGACCTAAGTTAAAGAAGGGTTTTGAAAGCGCTTATTAAAATATTTTAATAGAAGTTTATATGGTATGGAACGTGTAAAATTCTCTCATTTCAATCATTATATTAATTAAATTTTGAAACTATACTACTACGTGAGTTAGCGTGAGACATTGAAAAATAATAACAACAAATAAAATACATTGAATAGTATACACTATTTTGCTCTTTGTAAGGTCAACAAATTGTAGTCCATTTATCGATGCAGTGTGCATTTATTTAAGGTCATTTTAATTTTATAATCAGGACTCGCGATGTAAATGCATAATAATATGTATATTTAGGTATTACTCGGCCGAAATATTTGCCGAATCGATTTAATACTGAATCAATATAATAACTATGTTTTATTTGTGAAGATGTTAGTAGATAAAATAAAAGTAATAAGACGATTTGAAAAAGCAATTAATTACCTTGCCCTGAAGTGCTGCCGGGACCGATGCAGGGTCTGTTCTCATTTCACGCAGGTAGCACGTTATACATGTTTCTAGATCCTTCACGTAGGCTCGTTCCGTTTGAAGCAACTCTGCCATTATGAACCTAGCATAAAATAAATTACAATTGAACAAATGCATTGAAAAGTTTCAAATTAATATAGTATCTTTTAGAATATCCTCAAAAACACGTCTCATGTTTGCTTCATATTTTAATTTTACTATAGAGTACTTTGCGTGTCTACTCATATTTTGTATGCTAGGTCTCAGCCACCGTTATAACATTAGCAGAATCGCATTAGATAACACAACACTTACTCTTTTCTTCTAGCAGATCTTCTCTTATCGTCGCCAGGCTGAGGTGCCGGAGGCTCGGAACGTTCCACGTCTGTGGCTTGTGAAGAAGCGAGAGATGCCGCTACACCAGAGTCACTTTCAGGCTCGCTCTCACCGCCTTCCATTGAACCGCTGAACTCCGCATATCTGACAACAATATAGTGATTTTAATAAAATCACTAGTTCCGATCACGCTCACATACAAGCGGAAACATATTTGTTTCAATTGCGCATACCTTGCATCGACGGCGGCAACCCATTCTTTAATCTGTACAGCATGCGGGTGTCCCTTCTCCACGAGCCCGTCGGCCAATTGTGACAGCAATCTGACACGTTCGCGACTCTCCCTGGCGACGCCGGCGGCGGCGGCCGCGGCTGCAGCGCCACAACGCTCCTGTGTCTCGCGGATCCATTCCACGGCGGCGCGCGCAGAACGCTCAAATAGAGCGAATTGCTGGCATTGTTCGAGACGCTTCTTACGCACCGTCCAGTGTTCTAGTACCTGCGCAGGTCAATTATAAGTAAATAACATATAATTTGTCAAATATAGTAAAACATTTTATTGATTTGAACACTTATCTACACTCATAATAATGTCAATCATATTTTAAATGAGTAGTAAGTAACAACTAGACAACAAGATAATGTATAGATATAAATCTAACCGGTTGTATGAGTACTACAAAGAGAGTCCTGAACATATTGTTGGCGTGGCCGATGGCAAGGCACCAGATGTGCCCCAGCCATGGCCACCGGGCGAGTGCGCCGCTCATACCGACCACCGACCCTGATACAATCGCACCACAATACGGCCCATTGTCTCCCACCAACTCGACACTGACACTGACAATGTACAACTGTGCAATTACTTAACAACACAAATTATAACTCATCTCGCCTATTTACCTCACATAATTGGCACGCACAAACAAATTACGATAACATCGGATCGACTTGCAAATATTTATTGTTTCATAACGACAATAAAAAACCTTGATTGTATCTCTATTCAGTTATTTCAGTACGTCCGTCAAAACAATAATATGTATTTAAAAATAGCTCATGTACTTTTACTACAACTAAAATGTTCAAGTAGGTGTAACAATGTCGGTAAGTAACGACATTTGAGTGATTGTTAATTTTTGTTTGTGGTGCTTATATTGTTGCAAAAGATTTTCGAAATAAATTCTCAAAAAAATGATATTAACGTATTCGATTACTTGCTTAACGATATTCGTCTTTAACACCTAACAATTAAACAACAACTAACGAAATATACCATTGATAGTATACCTTATTCTCTTGAGCAAGTAGAGTATCGAGTATAGCCCTGGTTTGTTCGTGATGCGCCTTGCTGGCGGCGGCCGTCTGCCCGTGCACCTGGGCCGAGCGCGCCGCGTACTTGAGGAACGTCTCCGCAGTGCGACGCGCCAGCGTACACGCCTTCAGAAACGCCTCCTTTTGCTCACCGTGCTTCACTATCAGGGCAGCTACCTGTGGTCATAAATATAGACATACGGTTAGTAAGAAAGATATAGATGATGATGAAATGAATGAAGGAAGATATGGCAAAATGACTTTAATTTACTTATATTATACTGAGATTATGACTGACCGTGAGTTGTGCGTGATTGACTGGCAACTTAGCACAAAATCTATTTCAACATTGATTTTGAAGTTGGTGATTATGATGATTATTAGCCTTAGTGATTTCAAAGCTGAAATGAGTTGTGATGTCATGTTTGGCAAACAACATGGCTTGTGAAATGATTTGCTAGTAGAAACGCGAGAATATAAATTTTGAATAAAAATCTTTACCTGTGCTGCTTTATCCAGGTTAGCGTGTGCTGGTTCATCGTTAGGCGCAGACGCAGACCCGCACCAATCTTCATCACGACGATACTCCCTCTCAAGCGAGTCGAGTACGGAACAAACTTGTTCTGCAGTTTTGTAGAAGTTCAGAGACGCAGTGACTAGTTTGTGCCTCTCCTCCGCGCATGTCACTAGACGCTGCCACCTCTCGGTCACTTCTTCTGATATCTCCCTGTAATTACCAACTCGCATTATATTTCCGGTAAAATATTAAAATTGAATAGCGTTTTGTGTTAAGAACAAGGAACTACATTAAAAGCGAGATGCTAACGACCATGTATCATAATAATCGATACGTGAGATCACGCATTTTTATTTGCACAACGTAAGTCAGAAGAACAGTACAAGACGTTGATTTGATACATTGTCGTACACCCAATAACAGAATATAGACGTACCTTATCGTATGTGGATCGTAATGATTAGCAGCCCGTAAAGCATCGGCTCTGTATTTCACTTGCACGGCGCTCGCGTGCGTCTTCTCCACCGCTACTTGGAACTGATCGTGTTCTCTCTTCAGCTGTTCAGCCTCAGACAGAGTCCCGGGAATGGAGAATGAAGCCGCCAGCATCGCCTCACCGTTACGGATCCAGCTTACCACTTGAGCGGCGTCTTTTTGGAATTGACCTGTAGAACATATTCACTTTAAATATACAGATGTCAAAGATAAAATCGAAATGAAAATGTAATATAAAACTATAATACCACTGATCAGAAAAAACGTCAGATAAATTGAAATCTACTACTAAAAATATAAATACATAATGACATAATATACTACAAAATAATTACTGATTTAAACAACTAAATCGCCAGTATGTTGCATCTGAATACTAGTGTTTAACTGTATTTCTGGATTAATCTAATATAATAATTATTTACTAGTTATGTTTACTACATTGTTTTCCTTGTTGCATAACATGACTGAATGTTTACAAATAGAAATAACTATAAAATAACTAACAATAGGATTAATATTATCTTTTTAGATAAACAACTCGTTACATTACAATTTATATTTTAAGATTCATTGATACCAACTGAATTTTAAACAGCTCAAATAAGCAAATAAAATCTTAATTTTCAGTAATCTTATCATATTTCATGTCATATTCCTGTAATGTGAATAATCTTTTTGTTTTATTTCATTATTTATTCAGATGACCATTTTTGGCCTTATGCTAAGATTGTACAGTAAACTTTATACAATCACTAGCTTCTGCCCCGCGACTTCGTACGCGAAGAATAGTTATTTTGGGCTAACGCTAAATATCGTTGTAATAAAATAACTTTAATCAAAATGTGGGTCTGGCAGTCGAGATTAAAATTAAACTATAAACACGCCTATACTATTCGTTATCACTACATGTGTAGTATAAAACAAAGTCGCTTTCTCTGTCCCTATGTATGCTTAGATCTTTAAATCTACGCAACGGATTTTGATGCGGTTTATTTTAATAGATAGAGTGATTCAGTGGGAAGGTTTTTAGCACAACTTTATCCCCATATTCCTACGGGAACGGGAACTACGCGGGTGAAACCGCGAGGCGCCGCTAGTGACATATAAATTAGGTTTTCATATTTTATGTGCACTACATAATTAAAATACCCCTATCAGATATCATTCAGGACAGGCCCTAGCCCCTCCTTAGGTAGCTGATACTGACCCCCTTATATCAATTTCACGCCACTACCTCTTCCACTCCACTCCCCTTCCACACTAATACATCTTCCACACCGCTCCCACTTCCACATCACTCATCATTACTTATTTCTGGTCTTGTACCCTCGGTAGGGAGATCAATGAACTGGTTATGATGATTTAAAACAAATTGGTACGTGGTCCCCACCACGTACCAATTTGTTTTAAATCACACAACCACATTCCAACCAGGCACCTTCCGATCGAAAGTCAAAGGCCTTAAACTCCTACGCCACCGACGCTCTACATTACACCGTCCTACATCCACACTAATCCCATTTCCACTCCACTTCCATCCCATTTTTTCATCTTTTCTTCGGAAGAGTCGGCGTTTCATTACACAATACATATTCAGTAGAACGCCGATTATCTGCATTAATTGGGACCGGGGTCCATTCGGATAATCGAAAATTCGGATTATCGCACATAGACTCCACATAGCTGGACTCGCGCACGAAGGGTTCCACCAAAAATGACAAAAAACACGTTTGTTGTATTGTGAAGCCCCGCTTAAATATTTATTTTATTTTATGTATAACATAGCATAACATAATCATTCACTACATCATCTCATTGTAGTAACTGACCCCTAACTAAGCTCGAAGCTTGTATCTAGGGTATCAGAAACTACGCACACTCATTCACTCACACACCCAGACCGAGACAAACATTTGTGGTTCACACAAATATTCACCCCGCACGGGAATCGAACCCGCAACCTTACGGATGGCAGTCCGGCATGGTGACCACTCTGCCATCGAGGTCGTCGTATTTTTTCCTATAGCGGCAATAGAATAGAAATACATCATCTGTGAAAATTTCAAGTGTAGCTTTAGCTTTCACCGTTCTTGACCTTGAATATGCATCATTCTTTCATATCATACGTCCAATGTCCATGGTTCTTGAGATAGTCTGGTGACAGACGGACGGTCGGACAGCGAAGTCTCAGTAATATGGTTCCGTTTTTACCCTTTGGGAACGGAACTCTAAAAACGATGTCACACGTAGAATAAACTATAATAAGTTTAACAAACACAGTTCTACAATATCTATAGCTCACTTAAACATCTCGATCCAGAGTAAGTTATTTTATTTATTTTATATTTAAGTGGCAATCCTAGCGGGCCTTAACGAAAATCCCTACTAATATAATAAATGCGAAAGTAACTCTGTCTGTTTGTCTGTCTGTTACCTTTTCACGGCAAACTACTGAAATAATTGACTTGAAATTTGGTACAGGGGTAGATTAAGGTCCGAGAAAGAACATAGGCTACGTTTTATCCCAAAATTCCCACGGGATCGGGAACTACGCGGGGCACAGCTAGTACAAAATATAATAAATCACAACAATGAATAGAGGTACATTACATAGTAACTTAGGACCGATTCGGATAATTGGCGATTCGGTTAATCGGCGTTCTACTATACATGTATTGGAAAGTGTTTAAGATTCTGTGAAAAATTCTGGAAAGATTCTGGATTGTAATTAAGCGAATCTATGTATCTATAATAAGTGAGTGATTTAGTTATAAAAAAACCCTGCTCGACTTTACTAATTTCATATCACAAAGCTAAAATCGATAAATCGCACATGAATAATAATATTCGTATAGTAACATTTTAGATCGAAAATGTCTGAAGATATGATAAGCAGAAATCAAATTATGAGTAAAATATCTAATTAGGGCGAGCAATGCGAAGCCCTTGTAACGCAACAATTTGGTACATTTTATGAAAAAACTACTTCACCTACAGATTTGATATTTGAAATAGTTATTTAAATTAAAGTCTAGATTTATAATGCGGGGTGAAGAATATTGATAAATATCTATTAATAAGTAAAAATACGGTATTTTTTTTATTTAAGTACTTATAGTTTTGATACGTTGCCTCATTTTCCGTCAAATTATTTTATGCCGCCATTTTGTCATTCAGCTGTCAAATTACAAATTGAAACACATATCAAAGGAGTATTGATATCAATTTCGACGCAAATCAACCCCAAAATAACTTTTTACCCCTTTTTAATCATGTTAGGTGATGATTTTAAGAAAAATGAGTATCACATATTTAATTAATATTTTTGAAGAACATTTATGCCAAGTTTGAACTTAATCAGACCGAGGAATCACGTTGTCCCATACAAACTTTGCAACCCCTTTTCACCCCTTTAGAGGATGAATTTTCAAAAATCCCTTCTTATCGGACGCCTACGTAATACTGGATATATTCCACGATTCCTTAAATAAATTTAGAATTAAGATATTAAGTCACATTAATAGTTAAATTCATAATTGTATAAGTTCATGTTTGTACTAAGTACCACGTACTACTTAGTACTAACAATCAGTTTTTGTTTTCCTTTTATTTTACTTTCCCTTTTTTTATATTTTCCCCCTTTTTTATACTTATTATGGTTTAATGTTATTTTTTACCACGTAACCTTTATATCCATAGTTTTTTATTTTCTTTTATTTTATTTCATTTGTCTTGTGTAATTATTGTCAATGTTGTGTACATTTGTTATTGGTAGTCATATAAGAACAAAAACACCTTTATAATACTTCATATCTGTATATTATATGCATTACTGTAAATGTACCTTTCTTAAATAAATAAATAAATAAATAATACAAATAACACACCCTCCAAGTTTCAGGTCTCTACGATCTGCGGTTTAGGCTGTGCGTTGATCCATCAGTCATTCAGGACAAAGCCTTTTATATAATGATATAGATAAATATATGGATAACGCTGATTCCCATATTATTATTGTTTACATCACGCCTTGTGCTAATGTAGGAGAAAGTTGTTTACGGAATATCATCAAAAGTAGCAGGTAAGTTGGGGGAGGAACCATTTAAGTACAGAATTATTGTAATATTTAGTCCGTTTAATTGTAAGCCCTATTTATATTCTAGACTCTTTTATTACTCAAGACAATATTCTCCAGACTGGAATGTTTTTATTATTGAGACTTTACTCTCTTTCGCGTATTCACTCTCTTGCGTACTCTCTTCGTCATACATGTTATGTGTTGAATTAATTTCTTCTTCTACATTCTATATATATTTCAGCAAAAGAAACAAGTGAGCTGAATAGTTCGCTTTATAACAAGATTGTGAGCGTTTCAAATAGTACTACATACCAAGCTGAACACACTGTTCGAAGCGCGCGCGTCGTTCCTCTGCCAATTCTTCAAGATCCAGCTGCCTGTCGTGAAGGAACTCTAACAGCAGCTGGACTCGACTCTGAGCATCCAGCGGAGTAGTCTCCGCGCCCTCGGACCCGCTGGACGCCATCACGTCGGACGCCTCCGCGATAGCTGCTGCCAGCTCTTGGCCTTGTTGCACCACCTTACATTAAAGACAACATTTAATACCACATCAATGATAAAAGAATAATTATCCTAGTTATTCTCTAAGCAAGACAAATGGTAAATCCAGCATTTACCAATAAATATTACTATTTTGGGAATTTTAAGGTGTTAAGTTTTTGTTTTTAATTAATGAATAAATGTTAAAAATAATGGACTATAATATAGGTCGGATAACGAAAATTGGCGCTTCATAGTACTCACATTAATGCAATTTCTCTATACAGTATGACAATGTTTAATTGGAGATACAACGATACTAATACTGTTTGCATATTTTACAGACTAATTAAAAAATATATTTCATTCCCATTTTATATTTTGCATACATGGCCGATTTCTTTCAAAGACTACAGTATCAGATGACAGGGGTTTAAGACGGCCCCCCGCCACGACCTAGGTAGATATGGGTTTATTGGAAATGACCAAGAATGGATAGATTGATATTTGTTACTGACAGAATTGCCATTATCAATTCATTCGGAAGACATTTTATCCTCCATTGACCCGCGACTGTCACTAACGGACGTATTGCAAAAAAAATATTGTATTTTTGTTGTAAAAGTAAAACAATAGCTGTCTCTAACATACTTATACGCTTGACCGCGTGCGAGAGAGACAGATCGATTTTTAATGAAATACACACGGTTCACAAGAGTTACGTGACCATATTTGAACGTGCCAACTTTTGTTAATCGACCTTTAAAGTTTCGGGCTTGAATTTACAATCAATATAGATATTTACTTTTATTATTTTGTTAAGTGTTCATACAATAACTACATGCTGTGTAACTTAGCGAAGCAATCAACAATCACAAATTAATATACCTATATGTTTTTTTACATGATCAAGTGATGAGACGAGCGAGGTGGTCACCTGTTAGTAGGAAACACGCCTGCCCATAACAGAAACCGTGTACAACACTGTACTGCGCTCATCACCCCGAGACTTAAGTTGGTGAGTCGCTATAGGAATACGAACCTGGTAAGTCGCATGTTGCATGCGCGCGACGCTCTCAGTGTGCGCAGCGAGAGCCTGTTCCGCTTGCTGCGGATCCCGGGGCGGATCTGTTCGTTGGAGCTCGTCACCCCACAGCTCCAATCGGGAAGACACCTGAAATATTACATACATGTTTTTAGTATCCGATCTTAACATAGGATATCATAATGTTTAAAAACAAAGGGTTTTGATCTTAAAAGTAAATTAGACATATTTTTGGTTTAATACTTTTT
Source organism: Timandra comae (assembly GCA_958496195.1). Taxonomy (NCBI): domain Eukaryota; kingdom Metazoa; phylum Arthropoda; class Insecta; order Lepidoptera; family Geometridae; genus Timandra; species Timandra comae. The sequence goes on along the minus strand of OY292353.1, from coordinate 7,459,985 downwards.
TCAACACACTTGCTCATAAAGGGCTCTTATTTGTGCAAAAACAGTTGAATAATGACACATTTTAATCACAAGTGAGTTATAGATGTTTTTTGAAATGCTTTGTTTTTAAAAGTTTCGATACCAAAAAAAATCGTGTCCATACATTTTAAAAACAAACTTCAACTATGTTGCCGCCTTACTATTGGTAGGTCTATGGTCGATTCCATTTATTCATTCATTCGTTTTTTTTATAAATATATTCTTTTAGTCTATGGCCGATTATGTTGTGTTAGATGCGCGCGAATTGAAAAACTGTTATTTATAAGCGAAATATTATATTTTATTATTATTTTCTTCGCAAGTGTGTTGAAACACGTTGTATGGTACACGCGTGTATTGATGATTACTATCTTTGGACATCATTAGACCCTCGCCTGACGGCTCGGGCCTCAATAGCGCCTCGGAAGTAATCACCAACTTTACTCGCTTGTACCATAAATAACTATTATTCATATTTTTGCGCGTATATTTGTGTCATCATTAAACTATAATATTTTTGTATGATCTTACCTCTAAGGCATCTCGTTCAAAGTGCCTGAGCTGCAAGGTGAGTTCAAGTCTTCTTTCGCGGTCCGACCACAGGTCTTCGAGAGCCCCTCGCGTGCCTCGCAACCGCTCCAGGGTCGTCTCCACAGCCGCGGTACTTGCCGCATCCGAATCTCCGGACGACCTGTACAAAAAAGTTGCAAAATTCATTTTTATTTCAAAGGAAAACAACCTATAGTATATTTTCACCTTTATCCACATTAACACATACATGCGCATATATTAATTACAAACATCTAAAATTAGCTTAGTGTAAAAAACTTGATAAAGGTTTGTATATAACAAAAGAGAACAATACGCCAAGCTTAAAATAACAGCTTCAGTACCCTACAACTAATAGAGAAAACTACATAATTCAAATAAAAACTTTAATCATAAGTTCGATTGTAAAACTTTGTTTAATATGTCCGGTTTTAAGACTAATCTAGAGTTAAGAACTTAAAGTTATCAGTTTTATTGTTATTGAACTAGATTATGTGTGTTTGTAAGATTTTGGTTCTATTCATTCATTCAGGAATGGATCAAGAGGAATATGGGGTCTTTTTTAACTACTCATTAATACAAACGAAGGTAACTTACTTAGAGCCAATTTAAAAACATGATTGTTTTAAAATTACCTATTTATTTAATAAAAAGTCCCTGAGTTTTATATAGTGAAGTCTCTATATACTACGAATGTTTACCACAATGTATCGTGTGATACATTGAATCCTCGATATTTCTATCTGAATAATTAAAAAAAGCATTTTTTAATGAAAGTATTGCACACATAAATTGCTGTTTTGTTTTAAATACAAAACGAAATATTTTACTCACTGAATAAAAAAGTAATCATTGTTTTTTAAGTATGTATTATTAACTAGCGGTCCGCCCCGGCTTCGCACGGGTCCAATTTTCCCGTTGATTTTCCAGATTTTTTTTACATAAGAACCTTTTCCTGACAATAACAAACACAACAAAAAAAGAATTATCGAAATTGATCCAGGCGTTGTTGAGTTATGCGCTTACCAACACATTTTGCGATTCATTTTTATATTATAGATAAATAACGATGGTGCGTTATAATATAATGTTATTACAGTATGTATTGTCGATCGAGTTAGATATTATAAATCACGTGAACGTACCTCCATCGTAAACACTGCACCGGAGACTTATGTCTGTGAGAGCGGCGATGATATTTGAGCATTTTTTTTAAAAATGTTCATTTCACCTACACTCTATCGGAAGCGATTACACTTAACACTCGTAAATAGTTATTTAAATCACTGTCACGTCCAACACTAAAACGGCAATGAAAGTACAGTTATGCTAAACATGTAACAATTATAATTGTTACATATTATTTAATCGTAAACGTCGTAAACCAACACATATTCTGAACGTAGCCCCGAGTGTACACCATGCGTCAATTTTCCACACGTTCGTCGTCTCAATAGAACGTCCCACAAAAAGTTGTTCGTACATTCGGTTCTAGTCGCTAATTGTGTCGTCTCGAGTCGCCAAATTAATAGTGCAATCACAAATACAATATGATCATCATCATGCTTGTTGTTTTTCCTGAGAAGCATTGTCATTCAAACAATAGAGAACTTATACCAACAGATTAGTATAAATCAAAATACTTGTACTAATCGTGAGACAATAATAAATTATTATAAGATGAACTAAAACAAATCAATAATGTAAGTGTTCTCGTACATTTTAACAATAATAAACGACTGATCAACGTGCAGCAAATACTTAGTCCTTATATAAATTTATAAGAATACGACGTTAGATATGATATCTGTCTCATATAAACAATACATTAGAATAACCTTACACGGATTTTTACAGAATTGCTCAGACTCATGAACTCTTGATATATACCCTTCCAACATATATGCAAGGCCTCTGGTCATAGTTTTTGAATGAAGTTGTTAGTGCTGGTATGCACCGTTAGTTGCACAACTGAGGCCGCTACTTCCCGCCATTATTTTAAAACACAACCCACCCTCATGGGCCACAAACAAATTGTACAAGGTTCTATGACATTTGTCGCAATCAACGGAACATTTAATTATACTAAAATGTCTACTATCAACTTCGCGACCTTCGAGAAATTGGCAAAGAATTCCTAAATTTATCTTCTTTGATAATAAAACAATTAAATGAAATATATTATTGAAAGTAAATGTCGTTAGTTCGGCTTGTACATACACTATATGATTGTACAATACAATACAAGACACCTTCATTCGAAACGATTGGTAGTTATTATTTTTGTAATAATATTAATAGTTTTTTTTTTGCGATTCGCATCTATAAGTATGAGCGTCTGATAAAAAATTAAGCACGCTGTGTTCGATCAGAGGTAGAGATAACTATGGACTCTGCAGCTCTCTCAGCTCGCGTGCTGCGTACATAATTTGAAGAAAGTCCCACTACTCCTACATTTCACGAGACGAAATTACCCGGACCGATAGGTGATCTTGCAAATCAAGATCACGTTTTATACCGGTTTGAAGGTTAAGCATCACGACTAACTAAATTTCTGTGTTTACTCAAATATTCCACAAATACAGCTGGACCATGCTGTCAATAGACACAATAGTGTCAGATTACGTAAGAAGCCTAGTTTCATTTCGATATGGTATTCAGAAATCGTATTGTTACATTGGTAAGCATATCCTATTGAAAACTGGCCTCCAAGGAATACGTTATATCATTATTTGATAATATAGTAAACACAAACTCAAATTACAACTCCAGTCGTAAGAATTATAATATTCAAAGAATTGTAAATTGTTGCCCAAATACAATAAGTGAATAACAACAGTTCATTTCAACTCATAATTTTGGTAATATTTACGGAAGCGTTGTTGGTGAATTCAAGTGGTCCAGCTCTGGATGCCGTTGTCGTCGGAGCGAGGCGCATTCCTCACGCGCCGGTGACCAATCGGAACCGAGAGATATCGTCATTACACACACATTAGCATTAAACCGTCAACACAAAAGCTGTGATCAACCAACATAATATACATACAATCTAAGTTTGATACACCTAAAATGGTCTGTAACTCATGTATGAAAACAGATTTTCGTATACTTAACACAGTTGCTATCAAAAGAGTTCAAGGTAAAATTAACTTAGCTATAACAAATTTTGGTATGCCATACCCATACCTCAAAGTAAACAAAAAAATTATTTAGGGAGACATCCGGGAAAATTTTGTCAATTGGAATATTCATTACCAGGACCCAAACGACATGTTATTATGACTGAGACAATAAATAAATCCATCTACACTAGATTATATTCTTAAAATAAAGCGTTATTAACGTAAAAGCGACATTGAACTCGTGAGAACTTCCAATAGTAGACGTGAATTAGTTAATAACTGTTCCTTAGTTCCGTGGGTTAATGAGACTACGTTACTTGTTCAATGAACAGTAACTTTGGAACACCTGCACATAAGTATTTTCCTATTCGGCAAATATTTATAGTAACTTTAAAAATAAATACAATTTTATTGGAGTTGTTTAAGAATAAACAAACGTAAACAAAACGGTAATGTGCAAGTTGGTCAACTAAGAATGACATGCGACTGAGCAGCAGCACGATTTTATGTGTTTACTCGTAAAAAAATCTGGTCAATGGTCTGAACAGACCCTCGGGGTATCTTGACTGTCCAACAATTAGTGCTCAGTAGTATTTTATGGGCGGTTAAAACAACTACCGACAGACAATTTTATACCCGGTTTACTACTTTACGATTAAGGCATAAACTTCTAGGTTCAAGATGATATTAATAAAGGCACTGTCGATAATAGGGAGACTATGACTGACGACGATCTGTTTAACATCCATATAATAGTGTATAATTACGTATTTTTAGAGTTACGTAACGTTTATAATACTAAACATTTAGGAAAGTCTTGCTTTTTATTTCTGAACTAAAGTATTTATATTTAAATAAAGTAAAAAATGAAAGTCATATCCCACCAAAAACATTCTGTAAAAAACTAGCCAAGTCTCGATGGAGCTGCTTGTTTATCTCTAAAAAGTAATGAAATCTAGACAAAGTCGTGCCAAGACTTCCAAGAGTTCCTTACTGCGATTTCTTTATTATTATAGTTAATGTTGTGTGACTTGGCCGTTCAAGGGTACACATGTACACAAGGGTACAAAACTAGGTGCTCCATGACACTATTGCACCAATCTGTCGCCAGAACCGCTACCCATTGACGATAGAAAATTGCCACTTAAATAACGTTGATTCAATATCCAGTCCATTGTAGGCTTGATAAAGCTGCGTATTTCAATAATGTTATAACATTACGTGTAAAAAAAATTTACTTGTACCCACTACTAACGTTTTAAACAATGTTCAACGGCCAAGTCACACAACATTAACTATAATAATAAAGAAATCGCAGTAAGGAACTCTTGGAAGTCTTGGCACGACTTTGTCTAGATTTCATTACTTTTTAGAGATAAACAAGCAGCTCCATCGAGACTTGGCTAGTTTTTTACAGAATGTTTTTGGTGGGATTTCATTTATTTTTGTTGAAACGTGTTTATATTGATTTATTTTATTAGATTTCCTTATTTGACACGTTTTTTCTTTTTAGGAGTAGTATTTTATTATTAAGCGCCCCGCGGTTTCATCCGCGTAGTTCCCGTTCGCGTTTCGGTGGGAATTTCGGGATAAAAAGTATCCTATGTTATTCTCCTGGCTCTAAGCTACCTCCCCACCAATTGTCAGCCAAATCAGTACAGCTTTTCTTGAGTTATAAATTCCTGTTCCTAATCCCGTGGGAATTTCAGGATTAAAAGTATTCTATGTTCTTCTCCTGGTTTTAAGCTACCTCCCCACCAATTTTCAGCCAAATCAGTTCAGCCATTCTTGAGTTATAAATTCCCGTTCCCATTCCCGTGGGAATTTCGGGATTCAAAGTATTCTATGTTCTTCTCCTGGTTCTAAGCTACCTTCCCACCAATTTTCAGACAAATCAATACAGCCGTTCTTGATTTTTAAAGTCCCGTTCCCAATCCCGTGGGAATTTCGGGATTAAAGGTATCTTATGTTCTTTTCCTAGTTCTAAGCTACCTCCCCACCAATTTTCAGCCAAATCAGTTCAGCCGTTCTTGAGTTACAATTCCCGTTCCCGATCCCGTATAACTCCCGTTCCCGTTCGATTATCCTAGTTTTTATAGTTTTCCCTTTATGTTGTCATTAAACCCTAACTCTGTACCAAATTTCAGCTCTCTAAGTTTATGGGAAGTACTAGTTCTATTTTGATGATCATGAGTGAGTGAGTGAGTGAGTGAGTGAGTGAGTGAGTGTCTGTCATAAATACGAAACTTTGCTTTCGCATAACTTCGGAACTAAATGACCTACAGACTTGAAATTTTATTTTAAGTATGTGATTGTATAGCTTACTGGATGACGAAAATTTCAGCGTTCTGGGCTTATCCAGAGGTTCTTAAATAGGGGCCTGAAAATGCGGCGAAAGGGTTCCTGTAAAGGATGGTACGGCAGTGTTTGCTTCGCGCTCGACTTGGCGGGGGGCACTGCCGTGCCCCCAGATTATTATGGCAAAGAGTTTAAACTATATTTTTAATAAATACTGTAATATTAGTAAGTTGGTAACATAATTGGTGTGTTGTTGTATTTGTCAGAATGGAAACTATGTTTAATAAATAAAATCGTTATGGTGTGGCGAGCGCGTCTGCCATTGTTTCGCGCGCACGCACACGACTCGAAATTTTTGATAAACACATTCAGTTTCGCATTCTTAAAATATTGATTAGGTACGTCATGCGTCAGCGTTACATGCAGGGCATCAAGTGCATGTCAAATGAAACCTTATATTCAAACATGTATTATATTCGTCAATGCGACGGTTTTTGAAATAATGATGACATTATTAAGTTTAAATCAGAACATTTTTACATATTCTGTTAAAATAGTTTATAAAAAATAATTATACATAAATCCATTTTAACAAGCAGATCTATAAATGAGTTAAGCCTGCACTGTTAATGCAGGGTGATAGACTAGAGATGCGCATCTACTTTCTAGCTTGCGCCACTAATAATAATTAATTATTGCATGACTGACGCCAGCCGAGATACAACAACTTAAAAACATACAACTAAGAATTCTAGTTTAAACCCTTTGTTATAGAACTCGAAGAACTCCTCAATACAAATATTCAGTTACATAATATAACCGAAGCCCTAATTAATGAGTAAGACAATCTAATCTGTCTAAGTAAATACAATGGAATTCCTACACATAGAAATTTAATTTTACGTTGTCTATTTTCAAATAGCATAGCTGGTGCAATACGCGTAATATGATCGAAAGAAAACTATAATTTGTGTGAATGTTCATTGTACTTTGGTGAGATTTCATATCACATTCATATTTCTATGGATCAACAATAGTGCGGGCTTTCACCGCATTTAACCACAGAGGTAACTTCAATAATAGGGTCTAAACAATAGTTCTGCCGTTTACCTATATCATGAAAATATCTGTATTATGTTCTAAGTATTATAAAAAGCACATCAATGAAGCAAGCACCAACCAAAGTAAATTAATATTATGTAGCCACCACTACGCACATTTCACGGGAAATCACCAAACTGACTCTGTTCATACTGTTCCTATAGGGCCTCAAGTACTTCCTCCAGCCCTAAACAGTTGGATGATTGACAGATCAGTGGAACGCATAATACTGAGGGCATAAAATAATCGTAAAATGAATGTAACGACCAAGCTACGAATGAACCTTGTAAACCAATGCATAGATAAACAAAAATACATGTGATCACTATACTCGTATTGTAGTACTCTTTTAACAACAACTTATTAAGTTGTAGGATATGATATCGAGAGTTAAGTAATTATTAACATTCAAAATTAAGTCATGTGTACATATACCGAATGATAATTCGTATTAACTTACGTGCTATTCATTCGCTTTTGCAGGTTATATTTAATTATCTCGGTTCACTTGAATGATTGGAATACGACTGTAAGAGACTATAAATAACGGAAAGAATTGTGCAATCACAGTGGCGTAACAAAACAAAACATGAGAACCAATTACATTACAAACAAGTCTGAATATTGTCTGGAGTAGATCGGCTCTCGTTAAAAGGATATTTCCCGCTTTACAATTTGTCCACGATTTGTAGCCTGGCAATGTATGTTGGAATAACGGTAGTTGAAGCGTGAGTCGATATTAGCTTGTTACAAACGTAGCACGGTGGAAGGGAAGAGTCCCCCTGACCATCTCGCGGGATGCTTCGCCGACCGGAAGAATAGATTGCGACACAATTTGAGTCACACGGAGACCCATCTACCATTGTTGCCTACATCCCGACAAAAAATATATAAGTATCATACATAGTAACGCACCCACACCCATTACTACTCTACATCTTGATACAATTGCGATATTAACGTCCATTACTCTCGGTTAGCACATGCTCTTATACATAGAAAAAGGGTAATTTTTTTGAGAAATATTCTGAAAAAATAACGATTTTAATAAGTATTTGTAGTACTCAGTAAATACTTAACTATAATTCTAAGGTAATCATTAACATTGGTTTTAAAGCAGTTTAGAGAACCGAGAATCTTACTGTTTGTATAATATACCCCAATTACTTTAAACTCTGGCAACAAGGAGGCATACATTTTAAACCTACTGATTATGGAACATAATTTTCTTTCAACGGGTGCGTATAAATCGTAATTACATTCACCTATTAATTATTTCATTATCTTTAACTTTCTAGCAATACCAAAGAAACAAAATATTTATTAGTGTTCAAATTGAAATTGAAAGAAAATAACTTTGACGTTTATTCATTTTTAGTAAAACTAAAAAGTACTAGTAGACGAAGAGATGTAACAATTTGTGCAGATCGTTCCATCGTGCAAATATTGACCAAGAATGGCCAAGAGGCGTAATAAAGGGGACATCGTCTTCAATGGCAAACAAAACCACAACTCCACAATGTAGTTGAGATGCATCTTCGCATCCGGACCAGATACTAGATACGAGTAGATACCGAGCGATTCATCATTGATTTCTATTAAGTAGAAAGAAATGCCATTATAATGTCCATTGTATTCTATATTAATATAGGGCTGAAGAGTATGTTTAGCTGAACGCGCTTATCTCAGGAACTACTGGTTGGTATTGAAAAAATATATTAGTATTAGTTAACCCATTTTGCGAGGAAGACAAAACTATATCATCTGGCTAGGGTCAAATAAGACAGAATTAATAGTATAGTGGTAATTAACGCTAGTGGAACCACGCACGGGCCCAATAATTGATACGAAATTATCTTTGTCGGGTTATCAGTTTCTTTGTTACATTTTCCTAACTGCATAGCTGAAAGGATCTTAACCAAGTTTGGCATGGAGTTAGATTGTATTCCGAGGAAGGACATAAGCCTTTCATCTCAAAGTTTACAGTTCCTTATAGAACGCGATCTAACCGAATTTTCAGTGGACTTTGAAAACTAAGGGCTGATTTTGATTTTTTGTTTGAGTGACTAATTTAAGTGTAACAATGTTTACTCCACAGACAATGTAAATACTAGTTTAAAATTAGAAATACACACATCAAAAGTGTCTAGGGATCAAGCATTTTTATGCGGATTTCTTGAGATTGAGATGTGGCTTTGTAATAAATTTATGATTTTATAAATTTATATGGATCCTTTTTGGTGCATTTCATAATTTGAATCAGGAACTGTGAATCAAATTCGAGTAAAAGATGAAAATCAGCTGTCAATATTTTCCCTATAAAAACATACAACGCATTGAAGACATTATTAGTGCTACTGTTTCCCTACTACTGATTAAAACCAACGTTATTATGGAGCGGCGACGTCATTTAAGCAGGGAAGAAATGCTCAGAGCCGTGGGAATGATAGAAGCTGGTTCCCGGCAACGTACTGTGGCTTTAGCTCTGAATACAAGTCAGAGTGTTATCAGTCGACTTTGGACACGTTACCGAAGCACTGGTACCGTGGCTGAGCGCCATGGAGGACGGTATCGCTGCACCACACGGAGACAAGACCGATACATTCAAATCTTAACTCGAAGAGCTCCAACAATAACCGCCATGATGTTAGCCGTGCGGCTTCATCACTCTTCAGGGAACTTAATTAGCGACCAAACAGTCAGAAACCGCTTGCATGAAGTGAACCTTCATTCCCGAAGACCGCTACGGGTACCACCTATAGCAATGCACAATCGTAGGATTCGATATCAATGGGCTCTTGAACACAGAAATTGGGCAGAAGAACAATGGCGTTTCGTGTGCTTTTCTGATGAGTCTCGTTTTGGTATGAGACCGGATACAAGACGTATACGACACTGGAGAACCCCTGGACGCCAACAGCGATTAAAATCCTGCCAGGAAGTCCATCCTTATAGTGGTGGAACCATCATGGTATGGGCGGGTATTTGGATCGGCGGAAGAACTGAGTTGATTTGGATCAGAGGCAACCTCAACGCTCAAATTTATGCTGAGACGATTGTATCAGACGTCATCGTTCCTCTACAAGTGCAAATCGGTCCCTTATTTCAGTTAATGCATGATAATGCACGACCGCACACCGCAAGAGTTGTAAGATAGACTCTCGCCGCAGCTAACATCAATGTCCTGCCCTGGCCTGCTCAGTCGCCAGACTTGAACCCGATTGAGCATGCATGGGATATGCTACAGAGAAGAGCTCTGCCGAATATGGAGGGTATCCAGTCGCAAGAAGACCTTTTTTTGTTGTTGCAACGAACATGGGCGGCCATTCCACAGCGTGATTTGGATGAACTCATTTTGAGTATGCCAAACCGATGTTCTTGTGTTGTTAGTGTTCGCGGTAGAAACACGGATTATTAATTGTTTAAGTTACCCAATAAAATTTTAAAGAAAACTGTTATTTCAGTCTTTTTTTCGAACTTTAATGTTAGTGGTTCAAATGTCAAAAATCCCTTTATTAGGAAAATGGCAAATTTCTTTATTAATGCAAAGGTGACTTGGTTTATCGTTACTGTGACAAACGAAAACACTTTATTTGATGAATCCTTAAAGAAAATTTTAATTAATATCAATCAGGAGAAAAGTTATTGCAAAAATATATGTTGATCCCTAGACACTTTTGATGTGTGTATAAAGAGTTAAGTATAGATACGAGATGTAAAGTTTTTGCCTCGTAATACATAGTAATTTGTATGGTATATTGTTGTGTGTAGTAACTTTAAATTGTGACATAAAGGAGGCAGCAAAAATAACGACTGTTCCAGATTCATTATTTCCCCGTGGTTTTGTTGAAATATACTTTTTATAACATTCAGTAACAACGGGTTTCCCGTGTACTTTACATTTATCAGTCCCGATATAAAAGTACACAGATATTGTATGTATAATGCTATGACGGCATTCATATTTATGAATAAAAACAACCCGCCGCGAATTATGCGACCACATCGTTTTTTGTGCTTGTTGGAAAGTCACGGAAAAATAGTAATTGAATATTAATTATTATCGTGTTTCCGCTTTGTGATTCCGATTTAATTTGGCCCTTTTGTAGGCATCACAGTAGTATTATTGAGTGTTCATTAAAATAGATGCATTCTGCAAAATTATTAAATTAATTATTACATTTTACACACGTAAGTAAATATATTTTCAGTTGACGAAGTGAGTGATTAAGTACTTAGATTGGTACTTGTAATTATGAATTTAATACGACTATTGAATCGAAACACGGTGCTAGGGGAGATACGATGTAATAACGGTCCGATCAAACAAACGAGATATACAAGCTCTCTTTGTACATAAACATCTGACGTTTTTATAAAATAAAACTGGAGTAATTAGTTTCACCATTAAATGGACTTAAACAAAAAATCAACTGAGGACGTAAATAATTGTATTAAATGCTTTCCTAACTACATATTCAAAACTATTCAAATTATGCTTCCGCTATTAAAGTATAAATACAATGAGTATTTTAATTAATAATTCGTTTCGGAATTCATCTAAATAAGAAGAGATTTTAGCAACGCAAATTACGTAAATTAAATTAAGAGAATAGATGCACAGCAAACAAGACAAACTACAACAACAATAACAACAACGACGTTGACCAATATAATAATACATAGTAGGATCACAAAATACTTTTATTTACTACTAAGTAATTGGTCTTTGATGCGATATCATCACCTAATTACAAAGGGGCTATAAGCTTTAATCAATACGTGCTCATCTTACCAATTTGCATCAGTCTCTTTATAATATTTTTATAAATTACAAATAAATAACAAAATTAACAAAAAATATAACTCTTGAGAGAAAATAACTACTTAGATATTTTTCTAGACAAATACGTGCAAACATGACATAAAACTTTCAACTAACAAAATCCTAAACACAGATACACAAGCATAAACACTGGCTGATGCGGAAATAAAAACGGTTAATTATTAGCTAATGAAAGCTATTTAAATTCAAAAATATATTACGATATTATTCGATATTTATATAGTGGCGCGAAATAGAGAGGGCGCGAGAGCGCGGACGTCGCTCCGCGCACTTTCCCGAACCAACACTGGACCGACGAACGCAGCAAAGCAATGAGTTCCGCGCCCCGGTACGATACCGTGCATAAGAAACTCCATAAGAAAAACTCAACGCACAGAAAACTGAGAAAATATGCAGACGGATGATAAACAACTGGAAATTGTAATGTCGATCTCGCTCATGTGAGTGCATGTCATTCGTGAAGATAAGTTTTATATGTTTCAACTGGTTATTATTACATTCAGTAATATACATATTATCGTAACTTAGAACATATTTTGTAAGTTATAAGATTTATGTAGGTATATGATGAGGAACTAAACCAGAAGTCCTTAGTAAAGAAATATCTGATTACAGCGAATTTATTTCCTTTGGCCATGCGAAGTAGGATATTTTTTTTTTTTAATAAATAATTTAAAAATAAACAACGCACCTTCGAACTAAAACATTCGGTTAACATTTGAATACGTCTTATCAAATTTTTTAATCAAATAATTGAACGTGTATTTGTTGAATGCAGAAAACGTTTCGTACTCATTGAGAACACGAGGGATCGGTCCTTTGTGTTTGCACTGAACCCCTAGATCCCGTTTCTAAACATACTTTTCTCAAATACATTTGAAGTATCGCGACATAACTAACATGTATAACCACATATTACACAACTTGGCCATTGTGATATACGAAGTTACTTCCTTTATACAATACCAAATTAAATTACGTCAAATGTATAAGTGCTGTCCAAGAATGGGGATATAACAAATTGTATACTTCATATACGAAAATAGTTTTTACATCGAAATGAAGCGAGATGAAGATTTATGTAGAGCTTTAAAATGAGTTAGAAATATATTTAGGTATTTTTCATACGAAATATCGTGGCCATTGACACTATAGAAACGAAGAGGCCATTGACAATCCTTACTTATATTATAAATGCGAAAGTAACTCTGTCTGTCTGTCTGTTACCTTTTCACGGCAAAACTACTGAACCGATTGACTTGAAATTTGGTACATACAGGAGTAGCTTATGGTCTGGGAACGGACATAGGCTATGTTTTATCCCGAAATTCCCACGGGGTCGTGAACTACGCGGGTGGAACCGCGGTGCGCTGCTAGTAAGAACATAAATATAACAAGAGTGTCTTGTATATAAGTCGTAATAGGAACTATAACAGAGATGACATGTTTTTGAAGAGGAAGATTTAATGGACAAATACATAGTGAATAATATGCCAATATCATAGGCCCAAGAACAGCCCTGATTGATAAAGGAAAACTGATGGCTAAAAGTTTACTTTTTTGCTACAATCACCACGCTAAAAACAGGCTATTCTTGTATATGTTCTAAGATTATATATAGCTTGAAATTATCCCTTTAGTCTAGGCGCCATCTTTTTTTAGAATTCGCAATGGTCTTTATGTTTCTGTACATGGCATGCTAGTCCTGTCATGGAACCTGTCGCCATTTTTCCTGTTAAGGTAAGCTAGTTAGACAGGGGCTGATTCATTCCGTACCACGAAGAAATAATATGTAATACGCCAAATACGTAAGTACTTGTTTGTATAAACGGATCGTCAAACACCAAATTACCGGGCAATTGGTTTTACCGAGTCGTAAGGTCAATAAAATGTGAGAATATTGCAAAGCAATTACTTCATGGGACCGAAACGGTATTCATGCGGTAAATACGAGTAATTTAGTATATTACTTAACTTTTATGCAATCGTACAATAGCAAACACATCAAACTTCTATCGGCAAATAATTTCACACAAACAGATGTTGTGTTCACTGCTCAGCTCAGTGGGTTATTGCATCAATATCTCACGTCGATTTTTCAATTAAGAGTCAACCATGGTAGTAATGCAATTTCGTATTGCAAACTGGCTTGAGCGATCGAAATGGCAAGTTTTTCACGCCAGTATAAAGTTGTGAGCGACGGAAACTCTTGAGTTCTCCGACCTTTTACGGGACATCGGTATTTATAGCCAGAGTAGGATACTACTTTTATAACTTATATGGCTAAATCATATAATTAAAACCAACAGATTTGCAATAAACCTTAGTTGTCTATGTTGCAATCCACCAAACACGTGATTTATCTATATTACAATAGAATTAAGGCCAAAATCAGATGTTTTATATTTTTTTCGTAAATTAAGGTTCAGTCAAAAAGATGTGGTAAACATGTTACAATATTTAAGAGAAAACAGTTATTTTATATGGATCAGATATTATATCTGATGATGATTGGAATGGAATAATTTCATTATCTCAAACACGTGACTTTTCGAATATAACTTGCGAAGTTGAGAGAAGTTTCTCAAAGTACAATAAGTAGGTAAGTATATCAATTACTTATTGTGAGAGAAAAATAATTGAAATATGCAGATATTCCCACTGCTAGAATTATTTGTTGAAACTTTCATACCAAACACTATATGACTTCTTACGAAACCATCCATAACAATACACACGAATGAACTCTTATTTTATTTGCAATTCAATTACTTACATAACACAATATCTTTTAGGTTCACAAATAGTGTTAAATCCTAGCAGTCCTAATTTAATACTCGCATCGTCTTTCAGGAAAAATAATAAAAGAAACTCAAGGACTCGAACAATTTGTTGCAACTGCGTACGTAGTCTTTGGCAATACGGATTTATAATTTGTATCCGTTCTTGGCTTGTACTTATTTTGAGATAATACAATTTAGTTTTATTTTATAGACCGTAGTCTTTGAAAGACAAATCTATAACTTGTTACCTATATTTTAAAATTAACATCAATTTGTTTGCGTATCAGACCGTATTAAGCTCTGATTTTTAAATTAATAAAGCACTAATTGTTTGCGTGTATAATTGCTTTGTCGTGAGTGGTCTCGAAACCGATACCAAAAGCCGAAATCGTTTTAGAATTTCAACCTGTATTGGCTATTCACGTAAAAACTGTTGAGCTTTCGACGATCTTTTGCTCTTTTTAGATATGTCGATAACTTTAGAACTGGGGGTTATTAAAATTGATCCCTTTGTTTTGTTTCGAGAGACGACTGACGAGGACCAATTCACTGACAGTGTCTAGTTTTTCATAATAATGGCTTGTCGATGGAAACACGATTATAACTGGACTGTGCCGTGTCTGCGGTCGTAACAACAAAATATATTATTAAAGTAATTAATTCGTACTAACCGGGACCGGTTCTACAATTTACACAATTATTAGTGCATTCGCACGGTTACTTTACAATATCTACAACCAACTGTTAAGCGTGTATTTTAAATAAATGGCATCCATTAACATTTTGTTAACATTACCCGTGAACCGTAACAAGCGGACAAAAATTGAATTTGTTAGTTAACATTAATATCACAAATTAAAGTGCTCCGGAGCAGAAACGTTGATTAAGTTTGTGCCGGGTAATTTCATATCAACTTCAATAAAGAATTTGCCTAATGGAAAGTGGATTATCTAGAAAGGCTCTACAATTATAAACACACGTGTATGAATAAGCAACTGGTATGAAGAATTAATCCAGATAAAACTATTCTCTGAGCTTCCGTGGCCCACACATTGCGTAAATATGTAGTAGAAGTATATGTGCATTGCACCGTTTTTAAAAATGTTTTTTCCAATGGGTAAAGGCTAATTAATATGAATGCATTTGCTGTCAAAAAGCAAGAAACTCACAAAGTCAGACAGACCTATATAATTTTATTAGCATGTCTTTAATATACGTTTCTGTGTGATTTGAAAACAAATGAAATTTAATTTCCATTCCTTTTTTTCGCTGTTTCGTTTTGGGTTAAAAGAAAAAGTGAGATTTACTTATGGTAAGGGAATAAAAATATAGTATATTTTATTGTAATATACCTTACTTTGAGAACAACACGAGAACAGTTTCCTTGAAAACATATCATAACATAATGGCAAATAGAACGTTGAATCAACAACTACGTGAGAAACTTTTCATCTGATTGCACTGAAGTATAAAGTTGAACAAGCAACACTTTTGCCACGTATCACACACGGAGGACATATTCCCAAGTTTTGCATCGTGCAGTATTGAAATATTCTGTGAATTGAAATTACTTGCATGTTCAAGTGTTTTCAACTGAAAAGTTCCGACTTCTTTTAAACTGGTGTCACGTTACAATAGACTTGTACCAGACTTGTTTACCACTATGAAACCACAACTTTTACTAGCAGTTTATAGAATGTTCGCTTTAAATGGGTGTTACCAGTGATTATCGTAATCATCATCATTATCAGCCTACCTTAGTCCACTGCTTATTTTCATTAATTTTTACATTGTGTTCAAAATGGATGCCATAATAAATAAAAATCATACACAAAAAAATTAGGTAAAATTGGGCACCTTTCTACTTTAGGCTTATTTAAATTCGTATAATAACACAAAAGAAACGTAATTTTCACTCCAGAATATCATACCTGTCTAACCTACTCCGAATGCCGTTTGATTGTCAATAAAGATTTAATTAAACAGCTCTTTTTACGTGACTCGAATCAAATAAGCTGAAAAGAAAGATATTCAGAAGGGGCTCTTAAACAGCCTTTTTTACTTGACATAGCTGAAAAGAAACATTATCCTAAAGCCCTTACCTTAAATCCTGCAGTAACGCCTCCCCGTGTGATATAGTAGCTGCACACGCATCAAGACTAGCTGCTCTGTGTTGGGCGCATTGCTCGAGAGCACGCCGCGCCGCCTCAGGAGTGTCGTCGGCTGCGCAGACGCCGCCACCGCTTCGGAGAGTCTCCAACCATTGTAGGAGCTAAAACAAATGAGGCAATTATTATTTTTATACCTTCAGGTTCAGTAAAATCTTTAAAAAGGGACAACATAATTATTTTTTATATACCTTTTTTATAAAGCTTTTAAAACAGACCACCAAGGATTAAGGGTGATTTTATGGTCACGCGTTTCGGTAGCGCCGTCGGAGCGCGCGCGTTGGGTGATGTATCAATCAATTTATTTATAAGGTTTTTGTTACAATAAGTACATTTGAGCAATTATCGAGACATTACCTCCCATGCTAGTTATAAACTGTGTTACGGCAAGGTAACGCCTCTCAAATTACCGCACACATAATATTATAACAAACACGTAAATATTATATATACACCCTTATTTTGAAATTGCGATACCTTATCTCACAGCTAATGTAAACGACGGGTGACAATATAATAGTGAAGTTAGTTTTTTTCTTTTGCTTTTATTTAAAAAGTTATGATAAGTCAAAGATTTTCAAAATCCCGCCGAATTTTATTGTTATTCTACACCGAACGCTGCGATACACAGCTGAGCGCGGTCATCGACCCGAGCCGTCACAGAATACTTGATAGCTAGTGTGCCGTCTGGTAATACGACATTTATTTTGTATTTTTTAAAGATAAGTAATCGACTATCATTTTTGATATTTTTATTGGATATATGGATTCAGTTACTGCTACAGATATTCTGATTTTAATAAGTCCCATATTTTCAAAATAGGGGTGTATAATAATTTTGAATGAATGGTGGTAGTAGTTGCGTTTCTGTATCACGCGCTTGAGCAGCGCCACACGGTGGACTGAAAATCAACTGTCATAGACAAAGGAATTTAAATTTTCTATGGAAGCCCATGACAGCGGATTTCAGCCCACCGTGCCCAGCGGCGCGTCTAGAGCAGCGTGACCATAAAATCACCCTAAGACATCTTTTCTTTTACAATATTTGTCTGAACTGAAACGTGCTATTCCTGGTTATAAGGAACTCATTCTTTTGGCGGTTACAGTGGCACTTTCATTGTGCATACGCCGGTGTGGACCTCAAATTGCGGTCGATTTCTCTTGAATACTGAAGGGAAAAGCTAGCACTGATTATGTGCAGAATAGAGTTATATGGAATATTTGTATTCATTTATTATGTTGTAATAATGACCTCTTTCTCATGAGTATAAAGGAGTACGGCGAGGTCCAGCCGCCGTCGCCTGCGGTCCACCCGCGCCGCGAACGCAGCGACGTGAGCTTCCAATTCGCGAGCGACGCCCAGCACCTCTTCGGGATCACATTCGCCGGAACGAGCCAGCTCTTCCGCTGCTCCGAGTAGCTTCTCGGCGTTTGTGTATGTGTTCTATAAGGAAAATCCACTTTGTAATACTAGAACATAATGTATGGGCAAGTAATTTAGCCTAGGACATTGCATCCAAAGTGTTGATGAATTAAAGAAGTTGGTTGATACTTACTTGTGCAACATTTTCAAAATGTTCATGAGATTTCTGATACACTCTAGCTTTATGGAGATTCCGTCCTATTCCAGTATTTTTTTGTAGAAACACTTCGCCATGGTTCGCTAACCAATCCAATACCTGTCAAAAATTATTTTGTTACCATTTGCTATAGAAATTGGATTAAAAATATGTAGCGGTGAATTATATAAATGGAAAGTACATACTTAATTTACGTAGCATTTATAGTAATATAAATTGAATCCGAAACCTGTCTACAGTCTTCCTTGTAGAGTAAGAGGGCGAGTCGTTGGTGCAGTTTGAGTCTCGCCTGGTGGTAGCGGGCTTCGAGCGCGCGGTGGTGTCCCAAGATCTGGTGTATGACTGCCAACACGTGGTTAGCCCCCGAACTATAGTCGGCCGCCGGGTCCCCGCCGCTACTACCCGCGCTACTTACCGTACCGTCGTTCTACAAAACAAACAACATTTTGATTTCTTTGGTTTACACGAAGACACATTGAAATAAAAAACTTAAACGGATTTTTCGATATGTCATAAAATGTAAAACAAAATATAACCACGTCAAAAATCCGTTTAAGTGTTTTATTTCCCGCTTTTTATTTGGCACTATAAAAAACTAGGGGTACCAGATTTCGGGTTTTTTTTTTTTCAAAAATAGAGCCATATGCTGTCGTTTACTTGACTTTTTAATACTTTAAAACCACAGATAAGTACGTGCTGCTTAAAAATGTTGAGGTTTTACTGATATCGGTGTGTAAGCACGGATTAATTTATTAAGGAAAGTCGGAATGTCCGTCTACGGCACTAGCTAGACACATTTATTCAGCTCCATTCAACTATTTTGTATGGAGACGCGTACGCATCCATTCAGCTGAATCGTCTCCATACAAAGACGTTGTTTTGTATGGACAAACGCTGAATGGAGCTGAATAAATGTGTCTAGTTCCTAATTGGACGAACCGGATTGACTCTACTAGTGAAACTTTAGCTGATTTACACATATTGTAATACAATATTGTTGAGGTATCTTACCATATCAGCCGGGTCAGTCTGATGACACACTTGTACTAAATGATCTAGCTGATAAAGCAACTTTTTACTCGTCGAGTGGACCTGCAACAAAACCATTCATTGATATAATATTATTCAACAACCTCAAATTATGTAAGTACTTTAAATAAGTACTCTTAAGGCATGTATCCACTAGGGGACAAATGGAGCAACATGTTGCGGAACATGTTCCTCAACAACTACGTAGAACATGCCCCCGAACATGTCGGGGAACACTGTGTTGACCACACTAGTCAGTGTTTATAGAAATGTCGCCCGAGGAGATTATGGTTATTAGTGCTGCATACATAGTAATTATATCGAGTGTGTTGAAACGTAAGAGAAAGAGAAGGTGGTGGATGCCGAATTTCTTACTACAACGAGAAATAAGAGTTAATAAACGCGACTACACTTGTTGACAAACGGCGCAACATTGACGCGGGACACATGTTTTCACACTTCGAGAGTGAAAACATGTTTCACTCTCGAAGCGGGAGCAAGCAACATGCCCCGCGTCACGTACAATGTTGCGGGTCAATATGCAACGTTGCAGACTCACGTAAATTTTGTGTTGCGCGTCGTGTTGCGGGACAAAATGTTCCCTAGTGGATACATGGCTTTATTAGTAAAATATGAATTAGAATATCTCTATGTATAAAAATGAATTCCTATTTCCTTGTTCACGGCATCACGCGTGAACGACTGGGCCGATTGACATGAAATTTGGTACAGGAGTAGCTTATGGTCTGGGGAAGGAAAAGGGGGAATAGACTATGTTTTATCCCGAAATTCCCACGAGATCGGGAACTATGCGGGTAAAACCGCGGGGCACAGCTAGTCTTATTCATAATAATAGACCAGTGCATACCTCCGTGTAAGCCTGGCACATGTGTTCGTAAAGCTGCCTGTGCCGTTGTGCGTGTTGTTCCAATGCCCGCGGGTCGTTGCAAGGCGCCCCTCCTTGCCCCGTGGCTAGCTGTAACGCCACCGCACACTGCGCCCCCCACCCGCCGACCGCGGACGCGTACGCTTCAGCCTTGTGATGGAAAACCACGGATAGAGAGAGTACTGCAGACCTTTCTTCTAGACCTGGGAAAATAATGGCATTTGTAACTTAGATATATTTGATAATGTAAATACTAAAATAATCATTCACTACTTCATCTCATTTTAGCAACAGACCCCTAATTTCCAAACTTGTATCTAGGGTAATAGAAACGATGCTCACATATTAGTTAAATTCTGCTGTTTTTCTTTGTATTATATGTATCAACTAGCAACAACTTTAATGAGCCACTAATGCATTGCCAGCAGTTTTGGGAAAAGAAAATTGTAAAAACTATAATCATAACTATGAACCCATTAAACTACATACCGGCAGCAAGCTGTTTGTAAGCGCGTTCTAACCGCAACGCAAGCGCAGTGATTTGCGCCTCCGCGTAATGCCGCTTGTCGGAGAGACGCCGCGCAGCCGTAGTGACACGCGCTACGCTAGGCCTGCCGCCGCCGGTACACGCTGCCGCGAACCTAGCGTGTTCTTCTTGCAACCGTTTCGCTGCAGCACACGAGCGTCCTATCTCCACGTATGTAGCGAGAAACGCGGTCCGATGGTTCACTATCCATTCTAACATCTGAAATAAAACCAAATAGTGTTCAGTCCAGCCAGCTTTATTGCAATAATGGCTTTATGTTTTTAATATGTTTGCTCTTTAAAACATGTGTATAAATAGGGATTACCTTTTCGCAGTCCTGTTCGAACAGCCTGAGCTGGAAGCACTGGTCGAGCTGCATCTTTTTGTGTTGCCAGAGTTTGTGCGCGTGCGCGTGAGCAGACCGCACAGCTGACAGCTGCCCGCGCACCGCAGTCGGCGAGCCACAGTGGAACAGAGACGTTTCACCGCCGCTACCGCTCGCTTCGGAACACGCCGTCTCCGCAGCCTCAAGACGTTGGAGAACACGCTCACCTTTATTGCAATAAATATCACTTTTTAAGTACGTTGACCATATTTAATTTTAAATCCGATCTTCTATTATCTAATTTCACTGCGTATGCTATACTGAACAACCACTAAGAAAACCTAAACTTAGACACCACAAAGGGATGCTAATACCAAACAGTAAATTAATATTTGCTCATATTGTAATGTGCTACAAACATAATATAATATCTACACACTTCTTAATACTTTGATAACTTAAACAATCCTATCAATAATATATTAGTTCCATAAATAAATAATACCAGGTGGTAGCGGGCTCCACAAACAGTCAAAACACATATTGTCTTATTAAACAATCAGTTGTAAATAAAACACGGCACAACAGTATTGCGCATGTTGTAAGACTAGCGTGTAGTCTAGTATACAAATGCAATGTGGTCGGTTATACAACAATGCCGCGGTGAGGTCCGTTCAACCGTGGATGACGAGTGACCGCGCGCGCCAACTTACTTTGATAAATCAATACTCCTTATACCGCGAATTTAAGTTTTTAAGTTTTCTCAAATATTATAAACTTAGGTATATGTGTTATACCGAGAGAGTCAATTGGTTAGAGCTTTAGACAGCCGTAAAACTTTAAGGAACATTTTTTTTACCAATACCTGGACAGGTTATAATTTTTCTTATTAGTTTTAAAAAATCGTTAACATTGTTTTATATTCAATAGACTCTAATTGGTTTAAAATATTATAATAGGTGGTTTCCTTTTAATAACAGCAAAATTTTAACCCACTTTCAATACAGGAACAGACTGTTTATAGGATGGTAAAAAGATTATAATAAGAGTTTGGTGTTAGATATTGATTGATTGATGCATAAATTGAATACAATATATGTTTAATTGTTTGTTGTTGCAAGAGAAACTTAATTTTGTAGTACAATTAAGTAGTTTAGAAACGGTATCTATTATATTGCGAGCAACCAATTAATATACTCGTAGAAAACAAACGCAGCTCTAATATTTACTTAATAGCAACTTTGTGTTATATCAAAGTCCTACAATAGTATAATATAGTACTCGCTAGTCCTGGTGGTACACACACGAACTGTCCCAATTATTATTATACAATATTCAATAATACCCAGTCTGAACTGTAATCAACCAACAACGTGAAGCGAACTCGTTTATTATGAATTATGTACATGTTCCAATTCTTACTTGTTTCCAATTTATATTTAGCCTCTATCCAGTCGATAAAATATTCTTTCACATAAGCTTCACCTTACAAGCATATCAATTTACGGTATATACTCATAAATATTCAAAAACGGTGCAATTTTATGTAATAATAACCGAACTAATTACCATTTCATTGTGTAATATTTTATTAATGGACTAAAACGGTAACGTCTTTAATTGCTCGTCTCGTATTGTGGTCTACATCAGTAATACGATATTCCTATTCGTAGTTTCATTCAAATGAATTCAAACGTAGCCATTGTTTTAACGAGATTTATTCAGGGTTCAATCAATGAATACAGGTCGCCATCCACTGAACTTTCAATAGAGAAAAGGCAAAAGATATCAACTATTCAAATAGGCTTATTTAATTGTCTGTTAAATAATGATCCCACAATCTACCTAATCTATCAATTAAATAAGAGTTGGTTGATTAATAATACTTTAAAAATATTGAGTAGGCTTTTTCATTCAATAAATTTAACACAAGTATACATACACCAAGCATTACATACATCTCAAAATTGATCATTACTGTAATTAACTAATATGAAATAAGACAAAAACTTCTGGATTGATTTTGGTGTACAGAAAATTTTAATCTCAAAATTCCTACAAGATTTAAAGAAACGGTTACTATGCTGATTAGTTCCCGGTTATACCAGCTAGTACAATTGAAATTTCGTTTCATATACCAAACATACGTACGGAAACCAGTTTTTGAAAGTAAATGTATGAAAATGTTTACCTTGTGCCTCAAGTTCGTCAACAGGGACTTTAGCGAGCCGTTTGCTTATATCCGCATGGGCGTCAATAGCTCGGCGCGCTCCTGTGACGTCATCAGCGAAATCTGCACGAGCAACATCCTCTTGCAAATCGTCCAAACGGTCGAGTAACTCTCCTGCTTGCCACATTAGATCTTCTAATGCCTGTGAAAAATATACATATTTAATAAATTCCAAATGGGCAAAACCAAGAGGATATTATGTACAACAAATAAATCATCAACAAACACCAAATAAACATAAATTGTTTACCAATCTGAGATCAATCCACTGTGCATGATCATACTGCAATGTGCCTTCTAAGTCAGGAGTGAGTTGACTATTATCTATCACTTTAGGTAATGCTTCTAGGCTTATCATGGTTGTCTGTAAAAAGAAATGATTTATCAGTGTTGATCCAGTTACTTTTATTATTTTATACCTTAGAAGATTAAATCATACCTCAAACTTATACTTATGTGCTCCTATAGTAGTGCGTTGCTTTTGCCAGAAGTTGTCAGGTTTAACTACCAAAGCCTGGTGGACGGATGAAGGGAAGTGTTCCTGTAGAACTTTCAGTATCGGCTTGATGGCAGCCCACGCTGACCCTCGCATATCAATAAGTATAGTAAAGCCATGAGATCTCACCGATTCACTGAAACAATAAACATTCACTTTCAAATTGATAGTATTTCATAAATTGATGGTAACGCATATGAAGCTTATAGTAATATGGACTTGTTAAAACCAAAAAAAGACAATCTTTTCCATTGATCGGGTGCCTTCCATGGAAAACTCAATATTGTGAAGAAACACAATGCATATTACCTATGTATGTAAGTGGATTTAATAATAGCCATCATAATCACCTATTGTTTGGATGGACACTTATAAAATGGCATTGAAAATGGAGCTTGGACCAATACTGTATGGAATGGGCAAGTTTTTGGTAATGATATCATATTTAAATTGATTCTAAAATATCTATGACTATCCAAGCAACCCGGAGTTTATAGCCCATGTTAACTGCACTCCTAGTGGTTGTACAGTGAGTTCATATGCCTTTCTCAATAAAATAGCTAGCCTGATAATAGCACATCAGACAAGCAGACACTTCAGCTTTTTAGTATTAGTAGTATAGACAGATAATGAAACATGATTGAAATGACTTACATAGGAATACTAATAAGGTAGTGCAGCAATCGCCTATAGTCATCTGGCGCGACCCGATCTCGCCTGGAATTGGCCGGGAACCAGACGATGGGTCCGCCGCGCCGGTCGCGCCCGCCGGTGAGCGCCGCGACGCGCTCTTGTAGTAGCGGCAACACGTCTAGCGCGCGCGCTCCGGCCTCCATCGCGGGCCACTGTAAAGTGTGCCCGCTCAACCACCACTACCCTGAACATTACAATTTATAATATGTTATTATTATGTTTATATATGGGTCTTTCATTAAAAGCTTTCTAACTTTAAATTGAAATAAAATAAAATGTGAGATACAGCCGCATTTTCAAAATTTGATTGAAAATCCTATCAATGCCAAATCTCTAACACATATTATATTTTTTGTTTATGATGGAACCAACAGAGTGATCCATTCCTTGAGGGTCTCAGGGCGGACTACCATTATTTTAGCTCTAGTAGAGGAAACATTATACAACCACAAGATAGCTAAATTGAAACATGTATTTGTAATTATAATAAGCAAACAAATTAAATTGTAATAGATTAAAAATAGAAACATCTATGAATCAAATTATATGATTGCTTTTTAATTTAGATCACAGGAGAAGTTTTCTGTTAATTAGATTTCTTTACAAGAGGTTTTATAATTGTATTCTCTATTAACTTTGTAATATTTTCAATAAACTAGTATTTAAAATTGCATTATTTAATATATTTAAACGAATATTTGTCCATAATCATCATGAACCTATGAGGCATTCCAAATAATTAACATTCTTGTATGCTTAATTGTGTTCATTATCTCTCATGCTTATCAATCTATACAATGTTTGACTAATAAATGTACTTATTAAAACATCACAACAAAAACATCATAACAATAACTTTCAATTACCTACTTAATTTCCTATTCTATTTAATGCTTTGTTTTGAAATATTATGTAAACATTGGAATGTTGATACAAGTGTAGCACATACTTGTACATAATATAATTATAAAATCTATTAATTCCTATTTTCAGTGTAATATTTAAAATTTTATAAGCAAATAATTTTAGCATCACAAACACAAACATTTGTCATTAATTTAAGATAAACTAGCAAACTTCAAAAGCAATGAACATCTTAACTTCACAACAAATTAATCATTGGATATGATTTTGAATACCACAATGAGCCATAACCAACATTTTATTTGGTTCAATGACTCATACCATTTTCATCTAGTAAAATGTAGGTAGAGTATGCATGTTGATCATCATTTTAATTTAAGATTTGATACCAGCAAGTTCTGGTATGGACTGCTTTTATTTAGTTAATCTATATTTATTATAAACTTTATTAACATTTGTTTTAGTACAAGTTCCAACATAACCTTTATTCATAGATCCTAATTTTAAGTCATGCTGAAGTAACTTTTGAAATAAATATAACTTTTATTAAAGGTTTCTTACTTATTGTAAGAAATAATCTACTAATATGGAACATAAATAAACATTGCCTCTTTTACCTTTTGTTAATAATAACCATTAATTTTATCTTTTTAGGCATATATTTTATAAGAACTTTTATGTAAATCCAAGCGTAAATAAGAACTAAACATTTACAGTATCAGCTTGCAAAACATAACTGAACAAAATCAAATTATTACGACAAGTCTTTTCTTTGTAAAGCCAACAACCAACGCCAAAAGGGCTCAGACGACTTGAAATATTTATTCATCAAATACATAATTATTTAGGGAACTGAAGGGTTCATGAGCTAAGGACGTATAGAAACAGATACCAGGATAATGGTAAGAAATTAATAAGTAAAATAACTATCGCAAATTAATACATAAATTCATAACAAATAACCTCAGCCATCATTTCGTACTAACCGTGAAGATTCAACTATACCAATCAATCTGGTATAAATGGTTCGGCACGCATTATTGTCACTGTTATTATATTCACTAAAATATTGTAATAAAATATATTCATTACTGTCTAAAACACCTAAATCACAAAAACTGAATATACAAATTAAATGACAAACTGACTGAGGCAACAACCAACCAGTACACATACAACTAATACCACTACCACTACCATACCAACCACACACAACACAATGGCGCGCTAGGGTTGCTCCATAAAATCGGTAAATCTCCGAAAGAGACAGTAATATACATCTCTATCTATATCCGGTGCCACAGACTTAGTATTCCATACACGCTAGTCGTGCCCATGAAGTTACAGGTAAAAAATGGAGCCCAAACTTGAAACAACAGCTTGAGTCAAATACCTACGTCTCTGTAGGCCGATCTCTCTTTTTAGTCAGACTCTCTCTTTCTAGACGTTACCTTAGTTAGAAAGAGAGAGCCTGCCCACAGAGACGCGATAGTGATACATATAGGTATGCTTCAAGTAGATATTCGAAGTGTGGGCTCCATGTTTTGCCTACAACTTCATGGTCTTGCCATGGTTGTATATACACCCCTATTTTGAATTCGAGATACTTAATCACACAGCTAATGTAAACGACGGGTGACAATATAATAGTGAAGTTAGTATTTTTCTTTTGCATTTATTTAAAAAGTTATGATAAGTCAAAGTTTTTCAAAATCCCGCCGAATTTTATTGTTATTCTACAACGAACAACAGGCGAACGCCGCGATACACAGCTGAGCGCGGTCATCGACCCGAGTCGTCACAGAATACTTGATAGCTAGTGTGCCGTCTGGTAATACGGCATTTATTTAGTATTTTTTAAAGATAAGTAATTGACTATCATTTTTGATATTTTTATTGGATATATGGATTCAGTTACTGCTACAGATATTCTGATTTTAATAAGTCCCGTATTTTCAAAATAGGGGTGTATAGATAGTTCGTAAAATCTAGTACCTCATTTACAATTTGCTCCTGCCACTGCTCCTAGTGCTGCCGGAATTTTTCCCTTTCTTTCTTTCAATTAGTCGTTACAGGCAGGGAGGGAAATGAGCAATGACTGACAGCGCGAGTGACCCATTTACATTCAGTCATTGCCCACTTCCCTGCCCGATATGTCGATAGAAATTATCGATGTTTCTGACTATTGAGTCACAATCTTTTGTATGCTGGCGGCCAAAATTGTAAGTTATAGAGTCACAATCTTTGAATTGAAATTTTATTATATACATAAGTAAGAATGTTTGTGTAAATGCGGTGTAACTATTTAATAAATAAACTCATGGTAGCATACGGCCATTTAAGCATCATTCAAAAAGCGAAAATTTGTTTCGCTTTTTTAATATGAGATAAAGACTGATGGCGACATCTTAGATCGACGAGCGCTTTGCTGCACGGTCGATATGTATAGTCTGTCTAAAAATAGTAGACAAAAAATGATGGCGCCTCTGTCGTTTTGCTGGTATCTCCCATACTATACAGGGTGTCCCATAAGTAGTGGACCAACGGGATATGGGGGGGTAGGGGAAACCGTTACCTACCAGAATCACCAAAATGTATTGTCCTGGGCCTCATAGTTTTGAAGTTATAGTGTTTTGTAGTAAGTAGGTGAAATTATCGTACTATGTGCACATTTTTCTTAATTCTACAAAATCTATTACTTATTTTGATGTTATTTTAATGTGTGATAATCACTAACATTAAAATTAATCAACAAAACAAGTGCGATTGTTAAATTTCAAAAAACTCTTAGCGGTATTTGAGCTGAGCTGGTGTAAAAAAAAAAATGGTAACCTTGTGGAACTTTATTTTAAAAACATCTACATATCATAAGAATTATGTGTTTCAAATGAGTAGTTTTTACGTCTCTGTGGGCCGATCTCTCTTTTTAGTCAGACTCTCTCTTTCTAGAGGTTACCTTAGTTAGAAAGAGAGAGCCTGCCCACAGAGACGTAAAAACTACTCATTTGAAACCGCAGTGTTATACTATACATATAGGTATGCTTCAAGTAGGTATTCGAAGTGTGGGCTCCATGTTTTACCTACAACTTTATGGGTTCACACAATATTCACCCCGCACGGGAATCGAACCCGCAACCTTACGGATGGTATGATGATACACCTATTAAGAATATGAATTTCAATTTGAAAAATAACCGATTATTATATGTTAATAAGTAAATAA
This sequence comes from Timandra comae, assembly GCA_958496195.1. Lineage (NCBI taxonomy): Eukaryota > Metazoa > Arthropoda > Insecta > Lepidoptera > Geometridae > Timandra > Timandra comae. The sequence goes on along the minus strand of OY292353.1, from coordinate 7,431,248 downwards.
ATTAACAAACTGCAGAATTTAATCATCAGTGCTGGATTGGTGAAACGGGTTTTTCAGAGACCAGAGAGAATTTTGGTCGTGATACTTATTCTATGGTGTTTTCAATCTTAATTATGGCTTTTGCATACGAAAATAACTTGAATGAAAATAATAATTTGTACAAACGAACTGTCAATACTTCTGGAAACTGTGAAAATTATTCGGTAATTATCGGTTTTTGACTACTTCCGCCCCTGTCGTCGATGTTTCAAGATATTGATTTTTTGAAATCCTTTCGCGCTCTCATCCTAGAGGGGTGTTAACGTTGAAATAAGATTTTTTAGAAAAGTGGCATAAAATCTTCGAATAATGGTTTCAAAACATCAGGTAAATATACCTAACTTAATAGTTGCTTAGCGTAAATGTTTTCAAAGCGTTTTGTGCGTATTTTAAATAATTTTTTACGCCACCTACGCACAAAATATATTTTTTACTATAATTTAGTGAAAATCATACCTTAATTATTACCTTACAAAAGTGAATAATTTAAATGTGTGCGGTGCGAATTTTTTGTCGCGAAAAACCATTTTGGACCTTTTTGTTCAAAGTATTGATTTTTGTTGAAAAGGTCCCTGTAAAGTTCTTAGTGGATCCTAATTAACTAATTAAAAATAAAAAATGTCTTATAAACTAATGTCCTATGTATCTGTAGTAATAAAATGAATAAGCATCTTAAATTATAACTTTCACTCAGATATAATATTCCTGCATAGCTTTTTTAGCTATGGCGAATAACTATAACGTTTAATGATTACAACTTATCTGCTTTTATATGTAAGTACGAACTTAAGTATATTTTGTTACACTTTGTATTTAAAGTTTATTGTGTTTTAGGATTAACATCAGTCATGGCATCCACGATGCAGGTTCCGGAGTTGAGGTGTATAGATCCAGAGAACTACCGTCAATTCTTTCGGATAATATGTTGGAACGGCATCAGGTAAGTACTTTGATTTTGTAACAGTGTTCACACATTTACCCTCACTTACACAAACTAAATGACATGCAAATATCACCCAATGGTGGCAGAAATTTTGTATTAATGTGATCTGAATGAAAATAAAAATAATTTGTTATCTATTTATATTCATCTTTCTTTAGTACAGTTGGACCTCTACTACTGTCTTAGAGCTCTACAGAAAGGTTAAAATATAATAACGCCAGCGGGTTTTGGTTTCACTATAAAATGGTTAAAAACTTCTTTGCATGATGAGATTTGTTTTATAATACTAAAACATCTTCATAGTACCCATATTCTGAACCTAAAGTGTTTTCAATTGTGTCAATATCATATTGGGGCAATAGCTGAACATTTTCATCCATCAAATAATTTTTGCCACACCCTGTTATTTTTCTATTTTTAGAACATAGCTAAATGGCGGGGTGAAGTATCCCAATAGATGGCGCTATTTCGCGAGTATTGATCTTGTGTATTGTAGAGGCAGAAACAAATTGGACAGGTTGGATGAAATAGTGAGAGCATTTTACTCTCCCGAAATATGTTATTGTGAATTATGCTATAGGTAAACAATATTGTTTATGTTTTTAACTTAATATTATGATTGATAAGTATGTATACTATAGCCATGGTATCTATATATATAAAAGAAAGTTGTGTTAGTTACACTATTTATAACTCAAGAACGGCTAAACTGATTTGGCTAAAAATTGGTGGAGAGGTAGCTAAGAACCAGGAGAAGGACATAGGATACTTTTTATCCCTAAATTCCCACAGGAACGGGAACTACGCGAGAGAAACCGCGGGGCACAGCTAGTATCGGATAATTAAAAAAAGATAAAATACGTCGCTATCGTGTTTGAACCTAGAATTGCCAAACATCAGCATCAAAATAATATTAAACCAACTAACCATCAACTAACAAACAATCCAACAGTTGTCAGTGACCTCATCAGTGTCACATTTGCGCTTTTGTTGTGACCTCATTATCATAATGATTTGTTTTGCGTGTCTACAGTATTTTAGATATATTTTAGGAATGGTTTGGATATGGGACTACATACCTACCTATCGTGAATTATGAGGAAGCCATTTTTCCGATATTCTTGCGGGAGAAAACCAAAAATTCATTAATTTTCTTATCGTAAGGCTGCAAAATATCGTAATAAAAAACGTTTTGTGCGTAAAAACGATTAGGATGTTCATGTGTATTCAAATATTCCCACGGGATAAACAAAATACCAAATTAATTTCTTCTCATAAGACTGCAAAATATTGTACTAGAGAGAATATTTAGTGCAAGTATGTCATTAGGATGTTTATTATCCTACTTTTCCCATGGGATAAAAAATATTTTAGGGTGTAATTCCTGCGTTATTTAATTAAAGTTATCAGTAAACAAACATCTTGAACTCCTAACGATGCTTGCGGTCTACTTGCTGGGTTTTGGTACGGGATAAACATCAAAGTGAGTTGCATATTCTGTGATTTCTATCAGAATGCAATTTAAGATTGATAGTGCTGTGAAGATTCGTTTGACGAACACTGGGCTGTTTTTATCTTGATTTTCCCATGGGATATAACATATCTTGGGACGTACATAGTTCTGCACCATAATTCTGATTTTGATGTATTTTCATGTGAAGATTAGAACTTAAACCTCGGTCTTAAAACTCTGTTGACAATGCATTCGGCCTAAACTGGGTTTCCCCACGGAATAATACATGTCTGGAAAAGTGATTCTGCATCATTCAGCCGTCGAATGGTTAACACATTATGATGTGTTTGTTAACTAGTTTAGGATTTCCCAGGGGATAACCCTCTAACGCTTGCTAAATATCATATGATATAGGTATCATAATCTTACTAATATTATAAATGCGCCAGTCTGGATGTTTGTTACTCTTTCATGCAAAAATTACTGTATCGATTTAGATTAAATTTGGTACAGATGTTCCATACAACTAGAAATAACACATAGGATACATTTTATCTCGAAATTCCCATGGGATTGTATATAAGTAATTGTGCCGAGACTGAATTCACGCGGGTAAAACCGTTGGGCGCAGGTAATCCTTTGACAAGTACTGGGCCACTTATTTTCTGAATTTTTCCATGGGATAAAACATTTTCGATCATCTTGTGCATCATTCATCCGATTTTGTGTATAAGTAATTGTGCCGAGAGTGAATTCACGCGGGTAAAACCGTGGGGCGCAGGTAATCCTTTGACAAGAACTGGCCACTTATTTTCCGACTTTTCCCATGGGACAAAACATTTTCGATCATCTTGTGCATCATTCATCCGATTTTGTGTATAAGTAATTTGCCTAAAGTGAATTCACGCGAATAAAACCGTGGGGCGCAGGGAATAATTTGACAAGAACTGGGCCACTTATTTTCCGAATTTTCCCATGGGATAAAACATTTTCGATCATCTTGTGCATCATTCATCCGATTTTGGTACATTTTAATAGAGCACTCACAAATTATAAGTACTGTTAATTAACTAGTTTAGGGTTTCCTACGGGATAAAAATCAACGTGAGCTCAAAATTATATAACTTTACACTAAAATGCAATTTAATAAGTATGTACCTAGTGTTGCAACGAATGTAACGTTAAAAGGCACTCTGGGAACCTAGTTGTCTGAGTTTTCCTACGGGATAAACCCACGCGCGCTGAACATAATATTTATATTTCAGTAGAATGCAATGAGAATAAGTAGTGCTAGTGGGATTAAGTATTGTTTGAAGTTTTATTTATTTATTTATTTATTTTAAAACAGGCACACCAACAGAAAGTACATAAAACATTCTTAAAAATATAGTGTCTATATGTAACAAAATTCAGATGTACAGACCAATTACAGGTGTACACAGCGTTCACAAGTAAAATTAATAATCGTAGGTGCAAGCAATTACTTAAAACTATTTAAAACAATAAGAAAAGATAAAATAAATTTAAACAAGTATTAATAAAACAGAATTAGGTAGTACTTAAAACATAAAATAAACTTGAAGATAAAAAATTACAAACAAAAAAATAACAACAAATCACAACATAAAATCAGCACTCAAATATTTAAATATTTAACAATCTTATTTCTTAAGGCGCTGTGGGAGTCAAAAAATATGTCGATATTGGTTGGTTTGGCATTCAATTCGTTGTAAGTGGAACAGATACGGAATATTGGCGACTGACGACCAATATTGGTTCTTGTAAACGGAAGATTAAATGTTCGGGTTATGGGCTTTCTCGGTAGTTTACAAGGTACAGTTAAATTTATGTGAGGTAGTATTTGTTCACTAGCAAATGTGCCGTTTAAACATTTTTTGAGGAAAATTATATCTGTGACTTTTCTGCGGTCATTTAAGGACATTAACTTAAAAAACTCTAGCCGTTGATTATAGGGACATCTGTGAGAGATACCTTGGGATATGTAAGCTAAATGACGAGTAAAAGCTCTTTGTACTGACTCAAGTCTTTGTGAATGGATGGAGTATATTGGATTCCAAACCACACCAGCGAACTCTAACTGACTACGTACTAACGAATTATAGAGGACTATTTTAGTTCGAATACCAAAGCCCTTACTATTCCTTTTAATAAATCCAAGCATTCGAAGCGACTTTTTGACAACGCTGTCAATGTGGTGGGTGAACGTGAATTTGCTATCCAAAATAACACCTAAATCACGGACTTCAGATACTTCTGACAGGACTTCCCCCCTAATATTATAATCAAAATGCACAGGGTTCTTTTTTCGACTATATTTGATGTATACTGTCTTTTTATTATTAATAGACATGCTATTCCTCTCACACCATGAAACTATATTATCAATATCAGACTGGATATGAGCATTATCAGTGCTATTATGGATTGATGCATAAATTTTCAAGTCATCTGCGAATAGAGCATAATTACAGTGTTTAATGGCATGAGTAATATCGTTGATGTAGCATAAAAAGAATAAGGGTCCCAAGTGAGAGCCCTGTGGAACGCCGGACTTGGCAGAATATGGTTTAGAATCATATCCTTTAACCGAAACAGATAGAGATCTATTGCTTAAATATGAACTGATCCAGCTAAGGAGCAGACCGTTGACACCATAACATTTTAACTTATCTATCAAAATTAAATGATTGACCTTGTCAAATGCACTGCAAAAATCTAAATAGACAGTATCAACCTCATTACCATGATCCAGTTCATTGGCAATATAATTTGTAAAAGAGACTAGATTTGTTTCCACTGAATGACCTTTTCTGAAACCATGTTGGTTAATATTTATATATTTGTCTAGATGTTGTGTAAGAACTTTACAAATCAGAGATTCAAATAATTTTGATACAGTTGACAACAGAGCAATAGGTCTATAATTTCGAACGAGACTAGGATCACCTTTTTTAAATACGGGAACTATGCGGGATTCTTTCCATTGTGAAGGGAAACTACCTGTGGCTAAAGAGTGATTAAATATTTTAAATAGAGGAAAAGTAATAGATGAAGCGGTACGATTCAGAAAAATGGGATGAATATTATCTGGACCTACACTTTTATTAACATTAAGATTTTTTAATGTTTTGTATATATCTTTTTCAGAAATAATGACATGTTCTAAAATTATATCGTAATTTAAAGTTGAATCTAAATACCTACTAGAAATATTTGATTGATTGTCTGTAAAAATAGAGGAAAAATAATCTGCAAATAGATTTGCTACGTCTGTACCTTCATTAGCTTTAATATTATTTAGATACATTTCAGAAGGAATTGACACCTTTACGTCCCTTTTGCCATTAACATATTGCCAAAATACTTTACTATTACCAATAATGGAAGATTCGATTTTTAACTTGTAGCGTTGATAACAAATATTGTATAACTTATTACAACCATCGCGAAGTATCCCATATTCAATTTCATCCAGAGGATTTTGATATTTTATATGTTTGGCTCTAACTTTATCTTTATCTTTGAGGAGTTTAATTAAAGTCCTTGAAAACCAAGGCGGTTTATTGGATTTTTTCATTATTTGTTTGGGTACATGGCGGTCTGTAATAAAACGAATTGTTGAATACCAAACTGAAACCATAAACCATATCGTCTGTAGAAGTACATCGAAGAAATTTGGCCTCCCAATCAACGTCATTCAGTTCGGACACTATGGTATCATAATCAGCCTTAAAGTAATTATATCTAACAAAAGACTTGTCACGCAGCATATCAGAATTATAACAGAAGTCTATGTTAAATAGTAGACTAGGGTGATGAGAATCTAATTTACTTAAAATATCTAAAGAAGCAGATAAATGACCGTTTTGCATGCTACTGAGTACCAAATCTAGTATTTTATTGTTAGTATTAAGTACATTATTATATTAATATAAGTTATTGGCGCTAATGAAATCGATCATTTTCTGCTCGAGGGCACTGGTAAAGACAGAAGGGGTTACATAAGATCCACTCTCACAGTTTGACCATTTAATGTTACCCAAATTAAAATCACCTAGTATTATAACGTTCTTATTTTGCTCAAGTACATTTACTGTATTACTATGAAATTTATTCAAGTTGACTAGTTTTAGTGGAGGAGGTAAATATACTGCACAAATAGCTAACGATCTCTTAACACCTTTCTGGACAACTTCTATAAAATATTAACCCAAATATCTTCACATTCACTTTCACAATTATACATACGATACGATTGATACTTGCGAGAAACAGCTATTAAAACTCCCCCTCCGTCTGCCTTTGAACTTTGGAGTACTTGACGGTCTCTTCTATAAACAACATATCTCTTATCAAATAATTCACTATCTAAGATATTACTATTAAGCCATGTTTCTGTAAAAACTATGAGATCATATGAAGAAAGTAAAATATTATTATAAAGTTCGTTGGTTTTAGTTTTGAGACCACGAGTGTTTTGATAATATATAACAAGCATTTTAGAAACTTATATTCCAAAACAATCACAAAGTATTAACATATAAAAAAGTTAAACTAATAGCTTTAAGCTTTCTAAATTACGAATATTTATTGCTTGCGAGGTTTCATTCTTACGGGCGAAGATTCGGCCATTTCGTACCCAAATAAATCTGTAACTCATCTCTTTAGCTTTCTGTCGCGCCGCAGCATGTAGAGACTTATTTGCAGGTGTTAGATGTTCGGCAACGTATACGGGTGATTTAGACCCACCCAGGCGGAGATGATGAGAATTGAGCTTATTATCATCATTAGCTTTATTAAATTTGTAGACAGCCGCTAGTATGGTATCGCGCTGACGAGGACTTCTTAGGGTTCAGAACCGGGAAACCCCGGAACCGAAAATCCCGGGATTTCCCGGTTCTTTAATGGTAATCAAAGAACCGGTTCTCAATGAATAAGAACCGGGATTTTCGGTATTTTCGGGAAATAACGAATCATGTTAACTATATAATTATTTATTTGATTTTAATCTTCTTTTAATAGCATTTATTCTTTTTTACAAAATATTCAAGCTAAAACCATATTCTCATTAAAATGTTGTATCTGTAGGTACGTGGTAGATCATTATTCCATTATAAGACAAAATGTGGTAAGTACATAAAAAGCTTACGAACACCTTCTCACAATTGCAACTACTAGCGTCGAGCTAGAAAGAATTTTCTCCTCAGCTGGTCTTTTTTGTGACAAAATTCGATCTCGATTAGGTGATGCAACTTTGGATGCAATGATCTTTTTGAAGACACATTACCAAGAGAACAAGAAAATTTAGTTATAAAGACCAAAATGGAGATACTATTTAGGAGAATCGGCCTACGATATACGTTGATGTGTTATGTGTACTACTTTATGAAAAGTTAATTTATAGCTGTATTTTAATAATCACCAGCCTGTTTGCGTCCACTACTGGACTTAGGCCTCCCAACTTGCGCCAATGTGCCCTGTCGGTGGCACGTCGCATATTAACCATGACCTTGGTCTTGTCAAAGTTCACGCCGAGGCCGACCCAACAAGAGGAATCTGCTAGGTCATTCAGCATCCAGTGTGGCTCTTGCGGCATTTTCACTATTAATACGATATCGTCTGCAAACCGGAGGTGTGAGATGTACTCGCCATTTAGGTTTATGCCCCATCCAACCCAAGGCAAAGTCTTAAATACGTCTTCCAGCGCGTTGGTGAAGAGTTTCGGGGATATAACGTCACCCTGTCTTACACCTCTGCACAGTTGGATAGACTTTAACTGTCGGAACTGAACTTGAACGGTCATTTCTGCGGCATCATACAGACATCTCAACACCTCTACATAACGAGTATCGACCTGGCATCGCTGCAAAGATTCCAGAATAGCCCAGCCCTTCTCATAGTCCACAAATGCAAGACACATAGGCTGATTATACTCTTAGATCATCTGTATAATTTGCCTCAATGTGTGGATGTGGTCTGTGGTGCCATAACCGCTTCGAAACCCGGCCTGTTCGAGGGGTTGAAATTCGTCGAGTCTTCTTGATAGACGAATTGATATAACCCTTGAGAACAGTTTGTAAACATGGCACAAAAGCGAGATGGGTCTATAGTTCTTCAGCAGGGTTTTATCCCTTTTTTTGAAGTAGAGCACCATCACGCTTCTGTTCCATGCTTTTGGAGTTCTCCCGGAGTGGATGACATCGTAAAACAGCTTTTGCAGTTTCCGCAGCACTGGCCTGCCTCCTGCTTTAAGAGGCTCAGTCGTGATGCTATTTTTATGTGTTAAAGCAATCAATGCTTATCTTGTCATGCCAGAATGTGCAATATGTGTTATTTAATATAAATAATATTGTTTAGACTATATTTACCTCCAAAACTAAATATAAAAAAAAACCCGAAAATACCGAAAATCCCGGGAAATCCCGGTTCTGATTAGTACTGGTACCGAAAATCCCGGTTCTGTTATCTATACCGGTTCTCGATACCCTAGTAGATACCATAGATATTTAACTCGTCAAACGGTCTCGATTTAGGTGTCGAAACACTACGAACATCTAATATAGACGATTTATTAAAAAAAAAGACGTGTGGTGTGACACCCAGGGACTGCCGCGGTAAAGCTATTGCATATCAACTTATGCAATTATTATTATTTGTTTATTTTATTTATGCAGTAAGTATTCGGTTTTGATTCGATTAGATATTATAACGCCGAAACTCTAAGTAGGCATGAGTCACACCAGATTGCGGGGTGAAGAGGGGGATTACGCATGCGCAGCAACACCGCCTAATACAACCAATATCACCTAGAGGCGAGTTGCTGAACTAAAGAGACAAGCGTGATATTTAAAAAAAGTCATTAAAAGTTTTGCCATTTATTGATAGATAGCAAAGCTAAAAAGCGGTCTGTGTCGGTCGGAGTGTTTTGTTTTTTCTTAGGATTTTTTGTAACGGAATTTCTGGATTCGGTCTCCTTGCTCAAGGCTCGCGATAGAAGCTATGCAATAGCTTAAAACTTACTTTTTAATCTCGATGTTGGATTGTTTTTGTAGGTCGTCACGTCACATTTTTTGAAATATCATTCAGATTACATTTTATACAAACACACAGATTTGCAGTAGTGCTTTGAAAGTAAATATATACTTACATAAGAAACTTAGGTCAGGTGGGGTAAGGGGAACATACTTCATTTTTTGCGCAAAATTTCTTCTAGAAATAAAAGTCCTTATATCTCTACCTATAATACTTTTGATATAATAATGAAAAATCCTAAGGTTGGTCCAAGTGTTCCCCTTTCCCGGTTTTTGGGGTAAGGGAAACTGTTTCAATAAATGTGTGAATAACGATACCTTGCTTAATATTCAGGCAAGGTGTTATACTTTAACTTTTAAAAAATCTAATGTGTATTCGTATTTAAATGAATAAGGTTTAGTTTAAAAGTTATGAAAGGAAATCGGAAATGGTTAGACAGTTTTTTGTTTTTGTCAAATTCGAATATTCTTAATGAATAGCGCCATCTGTGTTTCATAAGATTTAAATTAACATTCTGCTATATCGACCTAGTTGCTATAGAGCTACGGCCTATAGTATTTGATTTTACAATGTACAGTTTCCCTTCCCCCATAGTTCCACTTACCCCACCTGACTTTACTTATTATATTTAGTGAAAATATGTGAACGATATTACTTTCATAATCCATATTTACAGGAGATCAGAGAGACTATATTATAAACGTAAAGCGAAGAAGGATAGAGTTCGAAGGCCGTCACCTTCGAGTACGGTAGCATGTTACGCACCGTCGCTACTCGCAAACCCCTCACAGTTTGCAGTTTACGCGACTGTCCGTAGATCTGTTTTAGCTAGATGGAAGCACCTAAACGGTATTTCTTCAGATAATTCTGATGATAGCGATCCTGAGGAGTCTACGTCTCAAGTTGTTCCGCCCAAAAAAATATCAAAGGTGCATATTTTTTATATTTTATATTTCTTAAATAGACTGACAACCAAACATGCGGTTACAGCGAACGCCGCTATCACAGGGTCATATATGTTTGTGGCAGTGGTGGCGCTATCGCTATAGGTACCACAAGATTGACAACAGTGTATTCAACTATTTGTTTTTTTTTTTTAAATATACCTATCGAGGATTATTATTGAGATATCACGACCAAAATCTAATTTTTCCAACAGCTTAGTTACTGCGCGTGATTACTAAACGAAAAATGTTCTCATATAAGTACCTACCACAAAATGCTAGACTGAAGCTAAAGGAAGCAAGCCAAACGACCCCAGTGTAACCGATGTAGGAAAACATATAAACCCAATTGTGACAGCTTGTCACTAATCACTAAATGCATTTATGATAGTGTAGATAGGTATACGGAACAAACATAAATAAAACAATGTATTTATATTTCCGTTTGTTTCGTCTAATTTCTGAAACGGCTGGACCGATTTTGACGGGACTTCCAGTGGCAGTTAGCTTATACATAAGGAGTAACTTAGACTACTTTTTAACCCTACTATTTATTAGACTTGATAACTTAACAAGTTGTGTGGTGCATAAACAACGAGTAAGTAGGTAGTTTGTTCATCTAAGCTCGTTTTTACAGATTACAGGAATAGGGTTGCGCACAGTATTCTCTTTGGTATCGAAATCACGATTTACTAACGCAACCCTATGCGAAAATGCACTTGAAGCGTTATTAGACGTCCTGCAAGGTCATGCGCCAGAAGAGCTTGCGCCGGAGTCCACAGAGGTATTTTTGTGACAGGCGCGTTACTTTTTCATATAATACTGCACGGATGTATGTACATTATATCTATCCTATTTCTGCCTAATCATACTAAATGTGGGGTTGTTACCGTACGGTATATCACCTTTAATGGAAAAATGAGGGAGGGAAAAATTGAGCATGTTAGTCCTGTTCCCAGTGGCGTATTTTATCTTGGGACGTTCAGTTTCAGGTCGGAACAATAGGTTGCGCTAAAGGTTTTTCTTTTGATTTTCAAAAAGTACTTACCTCTATAGAACTGAATAGTTTATGCATTAATACAAAATTAGTTATATCGCGTTTTTTTCTTAAGATCTAATTGATTCTTTAATTGTATTTTGTGTAAAAACATTAAATATACAGGGTTACTGGTTAAGTCGACCTATTCCCGTCAAGGGCGTGTAGTTTACATCGTTTCTGACTGATTTCACCAAGAAACACCCTACTCTAAACCTTACCGTTTTCGAGATATTTCAATTTATTTGTTTTTATAAAAATCACCGGATCTTCGGCTGTAATTTATTGGATATATGGATTCAGTTACAGCTACAGATATTCTGATTTTAATAAGTCCCGTATTTTCAAAATAGGGGTGTATACTGGGTGGGCTGAAAAGTTCGTAGGCTGATACATTTACGGCGCTACTAGTATCAAATTCTTATGATTTTTAGTTAGCCCTATCTTTCAGAAGACGTGTGTATAATTTTGACAGCTGTTGCACTGTTAGTATCTGAGTTATTAGCATTTTATAATATTTTCTATGTCAGCCTACGAACTTTTCAGCTCAATTGTTACAAGCATTGCTCGTTTAAAGTATAGGATTGAGAGTGAACTATGCATAATAGTCTCATGTTATTATTACTGTTACTATTGGAATTTGTTAGAGAGCAATTTCGTTATTTCTCTTTTATTTGTGACCGTACTTCACTGCTGTCGGACTATTTGGAATATTAGTCTTTCTTTTTTTTATCCAAGTAGTTAGATGATCGAACTACTTGTCGGAGAGATTGGAATAAGCCTTGGATATTTACGACATCATTTGAAATATAGGATCCGATACGAAAGTTCTTCTAATTCCGGGAAATTAGAACAGATCGAGATCAGGCTATGGAACAGCAAATATAATCGGCTAGACATTTTACATATAGCAACCCTACCTGGCCCAAGGCTCCTAATATTAAAATACGCCACTATTCCTATCATTTGATCCTGCGAATTTAATTTGTCCTTGCTTGTAATTAATTAATCTTTAATTGGGAGAGTTTCAAAACCAAATAGGGTACGTTATTTTGCAATTATTATTACAGATAGCAATTCATATGCAAAAGTTGCTTATCGATGTGGCAACTGCCAGAGGAGCTGATGGTATACATCCGTTCTCACAGATACCAAGCTCTGTAACTGCAGTGGGTGCTGCTTGTCTCATATCTCTCGCAGTTACTCGAGGAGAAGCAGAGTTAATTTTGAATGTAGTATCCACACTTATTATGGATGCTGAACCTTTCACTGCGCAGTATATTCAGGTAATTCAATTAATAACATTAAATTATTCGGTATGCAATTTAATTTAAAAATACAATTATTCAAATAGATGATGTAATTTATTAACTTCTCTGATTTTCAAATTTAATCATCAAATATTATGTTTTAGATTCCGCTGAACTTGACAATACTTCAAAGAAGCGTTCGATCAATTATACTGGGATCACCTTCCCGAAATTTATGGTTGAATTATGGTATCCCACATCAATCACTTGTAACTAGTTTCCCAGTGGACTTGCCATCCGCGCTTACTGCCGGCTCAACCGAACTTGTGATTCGGGCTTTGGTCTCCGATGGGTGCTTCCTTTACGTGTTCACTTCTAGGGGTCTCTTAAAGATAGGCTCCGGTTATGGTTCTTCTATTAAACAGCATGTTTACTTATACAAACCAGATTTCTTCCCCAGCGACCGTCATGGGTGGTTAGGCTGTGGCAGAGTAAGTTTATTAAAGTACTTACTCTAATTTCGCTTGTAGAATATCTCCAATGTTAAATGTTAGCTATTGCCTGGTGTATTATTAGATGTTTTTCTGTACTAGGTTATATGATTAATAGTAATACCCCCTTCCAGAATAAATTATATGTAAGAATTGGAAGGAAAAAACCTGAAGTGTATGAGGTGGATAAAAGTACTCTTGAAATAAGAAATTTGATAAAATTAGATCCTGGTACTCCTGCACCACTGGAATCGAAAACAGCCATCTTCAGTGATGGCGTTCAGCTTGGAATGGTCATGGTTACTGAAAATTACGTAAGCATGTGCTTCTGTTGTATTCCGACATTGGGTTCGAGAACTTCGGATATCATATAATATGTATGTTTTAGGAGAACTTGGCTATACGGTTATATGATGTTTCAAAAATTCCGGAAAAGAAAGATGATGGTGACGAGATTTCCTTAAAACATCGTAAAGAAATAATGGTTCCACTAATGAGGCGCAGAACATTGGTGTTCGGTCGCGCTGCTTACGAAGATGGTATGGCCCGTAGAGGCGTAGACTTAGATTCCACTGTTGCTATGCAATTGGACGATAATGAGGACGATCCACTCGTTGGTATATGCTGTGGTCAGGAGTTCGGCCTACTTACCACGGCTTCTGGAAAAGTACGTAATATATATTTTTTATTTTATAGGATTGTTGTTGTTGTCATCTAAATATTTATATTAATTATATTAACTAGGTGTACTACACCGGAAAAGGTCAAGCCCTTGGATACAAAGCCGCAGCACCCCAAACAGCTCGTTGGACTTTGATGAAAGAAACAATGTTCAATAAAAATGAAGTAGCTAACCTGAAAAAATTCAAAGTAGTTCAGGTAAATATGTTCGTCATTCTCTTCTAACCAAATAAAAAGTGTATATTGATTCAAATCGGGGAGTTTGTTGAAAGAAACTTAATTAAACTGCAGTATAATCAAAGTGATTGATATTTCAATTATCTGAATCAAACGCAGCCATACCAGACAAGCAGTCCCCCTGGGGAGACTTGTTATTATGTACGTAGGTAGGTACTTATATCTGGTTTGTATTCATTTGAACAACTCTGATCATGTTGCCAGACGAGGGGGTCTGATTTGCTTTGGTTTAATTTGTTATGAGGAAGGGGAACTAAATTGATAGCTATACAGTATGTACACCTATGTGTGTACATCTAAATAGTCGATTTATCGATCTGCACATCTGCTTATTTTTTCGGACACACATAATTATTTTAGATGACCTACTTAGATACACTTTTAATGGTTAGTTTTATTATGAAGGTGGCAGTTGGTCATGAAGGTATGCACGCTGTCTTAGTCCTTGACAATGGAACAGCCATGTTTACCGGCATTTGTCGACGCGGTGAAGACGGAGATAATAACAAGCACCGCCGTGCGCCTCGACCTCTACGTGCTAAGAAGATACAAAAGGTACGTCTTAGTTTTTGAACTGTCATATCTATCTATCTATACTTATAATAAATCTGTAGAAGCGAAAATTCTGTACATTGAAAATATCAAAAAATAAATAGCGGGGGGTGTTATTAGACCGACACCGAACAACAAAATGTGATTAAAAATTTTTTTTGTCTGTCTGTCTGTTTGTTTGTTCAGGCATCACGCAAAAACTGCCGGTTCGATTACAATGAAACTTAGTATAATTATTCTTTAATATCCTGTTCAACACACTGGGTACTTTTTATCCCGGAAAATTATATAAAACAAAAAACAAACTTAATTTTGCGGTTCGATCCCTAGACCCGATTACTGTACCAACCGCAAATAATAAGTTTGTCGTATATTACGTCACCCGCAGTAGAGTTCAGTAAGGGGCGCTGCACACGGCTAAGATACTACAATATTATTATATCTTATGATATTATTTAATCGCTCGCCGTACAATTCAATGGACTATATCACACGATGAAGGTAATAAATAATATTTCATATTTTTGTATCTTCTGATTATGGAGGGTAGAGGTCAGGTGAATCATCTTGAACATAAAAAACTGTCTCTCGAAATGCATTAAATGAGAGTGAGGCCACATTAGCATCATACCATATTATTAGAGTAGGATAGAGATACATTCATATCATACACTGTGTCTACACAAACGCCGGACGTCACATCGCATCGCACTTATTACTTGCATCACATTTAAGCAACACTTCAAACATCACAAGTGATGGTAACATCACGCGCATCACAAATTCATGAATATATTTCGTATTGTTAAATACACACATCAAAAGTGTCTAGGGATCAAGCATTTTTATGCGGATTTCTTGAGATTGAGATGTGGCTTTGTAATAAATTTATGATTTTATAAATTTATATGGATCCTTTTTGGTGCATTTCATAATTTGAATCAGGAACTGTGAATCAAATTCGAGTAAAAGATGAAAATCAGCTGTCAATATTTTCCCTATAAAAACATACAACGCATTGAAGACATTATTAGTGCTACTGTTTCCCTACTACTGATTAAAACCAACGTTATTATGGAGCGGCGACGTCATTTAAGCAGGGAAGAAATGCTCAGAGCCGTGGGAATGATAGAAGCTGGTTCCCGGCAACGTACTGTGGCTTTAGCTCTGAATACAAGTCAGAGTGTTATCAGTCGACTTTGGACACGTTACCGAAGCACTGGTACCGTGGCTGAGCGCCATGGAGGACGGTATCGCTGCACCACACGGAGACAAGACCGATACATTCAAATCTTAACTCGAAGAGCTCCAACAATAACCGCCATGATGTTAGCCGTGCGGCTTCATCACTCTTCAGGGAACTTAATTAGCGACCAAACAGTCAGAAACCGCTTGCATGAAGTGAACCTTCATTCCCGAAGACCGCTACGGGTACCACCTATAGCAATGCACAATCGTAGGATTCGATATCAATGGGCTCTTGAACACAGAAATTGGGCAGAAGAACAATGGCGTTTCGTGTGCTTTTCTGATGAGTCTCGTTTTGGTATGAGACCGGATACAAGACGTATACGACACTGGAGAACCCCTGGACGCCAACAGCGATTAAAATCCTGCCAGGAAGTCCATCCTTATAGTGGTGGAACCATCATGGTATGGGCGGGTATTTGGATCGGCGGAAGAACTGAGTTGATTTGGATCAGAGGCAACCTCAACGCTCAAATTTATGCTGAGACGATTGTATCAGACGTCATCGTTCCTCTACAAGTGCAAATCGGTCCCTTATTTCAGTTAATGCATGATAATGCACGACCGCACACCGCAAGAGTTGTAAGACAGACTCTCGCCGCAGCTAACATCAATGTCCTGCCCTGGCCTGCTCAGTCGCCAGACTTGAACCCGATTGAGCATGCATGGGATATGCTACAGAGAAGAGCTCTGCCGAATATGGAGGGTATCCAGTCGCAAGAAGACCTTTTTTTGTTGTTGCAACGAACATGGGCGGCCATTCCACAGCGTGATTTGGATGAACTCATTTTGAGTATGCCAAACCGATGTTCTTGTGTTGTTAGTGTTCGCGGTAGAAACACGGATTATTAATTGTTTAAGTTACCCAATAAAATTTTAAAGAAAACTGTTATTTCAGTCTTTTTTTCGAACTTTAATGTTAGTGGTTCAAATGTCAAAAATCCCTTTATTAGGAAAATGGCAAATTTCTTTATTAATGCAAAGGTGACTTGGTTTATCGTTACTGTGACAAACGAAAACACTTTATTTGATGAATCCTTAAAGAAAATTTTAATTAATATCAATCAGGAGAAAAGTTATTGCAAAAATATATGTTGATCCCTAGACACTTTTGATGTGTGTAGTAGGCAGAACCGTTTTCGTAGTTAAATCACATTTGGCTTAAAAGTAATAGAAATCAAATATAAAATGCTAATTAATAAAAAGTTAAATTCCACGATACTCATTTAAATTCCAAATATATCTAGTCATTAGAAAAAGTTGAAAAAATATGTTAAGATTCCATAAAATCTGTGCTAGCATACATCAAAATACGCTACGTAAATACGCTATCTGTCTGATAACAAGGACTTGTTATCAAACAGATCGTTCTAGATCGGACACACCTATAAGTACATTGGGCTGCCTAGGTACTTTATGAGGCAACTGATCGAACATGCAAACGGTTCCATTGCGCACGTGCAAGGGGGTGGGTGATTGTTGTGTACCTAGGAAATATATTGGGGGTTTAGTGACCTTTATGACCTGCCAGCTCTACCGCTCAATAAATGCATGGTTGCATCTCGATATATGTATTTCATTATTACTATTTGATTAAATTTATTTAAAACTTCGTTTATTTTAAACATAATGGCTTATCTTGAAGAACTTATAAGATTTATCTACGTTGTTGGGAACACTGAAATCGCTTTTGCAACAAAATTTGGATGTATTGTCTGGTCCATTTCAAACAAATATCAGTGTTTCTGACCAATTTGTTTGGGAATTGAAATATAAAATAGATATGTATGTATATTAAATAAAGGAATGTATATAGGCGGATGGTCACCATATTGTGCAAGCGGCCTGCAACCTCGGATCCACCGCGCTCGTCACAAAGCAGGGGGTGTTACTTATGTTCGGAAAGGACACTCAACACTGCGATGAACATGGAGTGGTGCAAGGACTTCGCCACGAAAAAGTTATTCAAGTAATTATTATAGTCTTTCTAAATAACTTGTCTTTACTTTTGTATGTTTGTTGCACCTTCAAAACAATTTCAAACTAGTCACTTATGCGCAATCTCAAAGAAAAAGTTTCTATATTCTGTGTGAGTAAACAAACTGTTACTGCGGTTAGCTGGACTGTCATCCGTAAGGTTGTTGGTTCGATTCCCGTGCGGGGTGAATATTTGTGCGAACCACAAATGTTTATCTCGGTCTGGGTGTGAGTGAGAATGAGTGTGTGCGTAGTTTCTGACACCCTAGAATCTAGATACAAGTTTCGAACTTTGTTAGGGGTCAGTTGCTTACTACGAGTAATGAGATGATGTAGTGAATGCTTATGTTATGTTAATGTAAAATAAAAAATATTTATAACTCACTCTAAATAAACTTATTTTAGTGTTTTATTCCACGTTTTAGATTATTTATTTTTTTAAGTTATGTAATACCTCATCTTGCCATCCGTTTCTTCAATCCCTTTGTTTATCTCTTCTTATTAACATTTTAATGAGTTACCTTTAAAATAAATAATGTTTTAGGTGGCATTAGGGAGAGCTCACGCCGTAGTTTTAACGGCCAATGCACAAGTATACACATTCGGTATCAACAACAAGGGACAATGCGGACGAGAATTCGGTTATACAAAAGAAAGTGAGTTGTTGTTAAGGATCTTTATTCAAATTAGCTGATTTTTCTAATGGGGGTAACATTTAAAATTCAAAATTGTGTTTCTTCAGAAAATATATCTCGCGAAGAAAGATCAAGGAGAGCTAGAAGGCGTTCAATATCGCCTCCTCCGCAACCGTGTGCCATGGGCCGACATGAATGGCTGACCGAGTACTGCCGGGTGTGCGTGCTATGTCGGGAATGTACTGGCTTCGGGGCTGAATGTAACCTTTCAAATGTAGCTGAACGATTACCGGGAAAGTAAGTGTGTTGTCTATGTACTGTTTATATATGTTATTGGTATTCTAATATTAGAAATATTTCCGTAGGAATTGTGGTTGCGGTGAAGGCGATAGTGGCTGTGCATATTGCGGGTATTGTCGAACTTGTGCGGCTCTGCCCACTGACCGTCTTGATGATGATGACGACACGGATTCGAGTAAAAAAGGTAAAGAACGGTAGCAAGGTGTTTATGAATTCAGTCGCTTAGAAATTTTATA
Organism: Timandra comae; assembly: GCA_958496195.1. Taxonomy (NCBI): domain Eukaryota; kingdom Metazoa; phylum Arthropoda; class Insecta; order Lepidoptera; family Geometridae; genus Timandra; species Timandra comae. Next base: position 7,412,173 of record OY292353.1, on the reverse strand, counting down.
GTTTTCCTCGATGGTTGGAAGTAGATCTTAATAGACGCTAGACCTTAGTATTGATAGATTTAAATAAAATAGATAGAGTCATAAAATTGAAATCCAAAATAAATAGCAGTACTGTTTGCTTACAGACAAAGACTCATCGAAGAACGAAGGCCCAGCATCTGGGTCTGACATGGAAAGAGATCCAGGCTTCAAGGTCAGTTGTTTAGCGCCCGCAAGGATTGCTATACCAGGAGCGCATAAAGTAGCCGCCGTCGCTTGTGGCTTGCACCACTCAGTGTTGCTAACTGAAAATGGTAAGCTTTTACAATTATTTGGTTTAGTCAAAAAGCTAATAGGTATAAAAGTTTTATGTTATTTACTTTTATAAAAGAAAACAGTGCATGTAGAAGTAGTAATTTGGTAACAATCAACGTCTTGTATTTGTTTTAGGTGAAGTTTTTACCTTCGGATCAAATCAGTTTGGTCAACTAGGAGCTGGAGATATAGTGGTACACCACAGAATCATTCGTGTGAGGGTTCCTAAAGCCTCCTCCGTGGTTGCTGGAAGTAACCACACTGCAGTGCTCACACAAGATGGCGAGCTTTATACCTTTGGATTTTATCATGTAATTTTAACACCTCTTTAGCCTTTACTGTTATAAATTGTTAGAGAAAAACATAACTTTATTTATGTATTACAGAAAGGTTCACTCGGTAGACCTATAGAAGAGCAGAGCAATACTGAAAGAGCTCCTATATGGTATGCAACTGCTCGACGCGTACCTAAACTCGGTGCCCGCTTCTCATGCAAGGCAGTGTGGGTGTGCGCCTCTGGAGACCAGACCTTCGTCCGGGTCTCCCAGTCACTCATCAGGACTGACTCCCTATTTAGTTCGACTATCATCGCTAACAGTTCGACTATCAGTAAGTTAATTATACTTTAAATAACGCAATAGTCTAAAACTATACACTATACTATAGCATGGTCGTAATTCACAGTAAATATCGTACGTTGACCTGTAGCTATCGTATATCAACGTACGATATTTACTGTGAATTACGTGCTTTAACTGTTATAAATTGTTGTTTTCAGTAATCCTTCCAAACCAACCAGAGCACACGTTCAAGTGTTTGACTATCAACAAAGCAGACGGAACATGTACCGCATGGCCAGGTTCCGAACAAGTGGATTTCGTTCACACTCTAGCGTGCTTGGACCCCATGTATGACGTAATATGGTGCTACCAACCCCAGATGCGCGTCATGAAGTGCTACAACATACTCGCATTCGATTCGCATAAGCTGCAACGTTGTTGTAATCCCGAAACGGATTTCCCTGACACCGCAGAGAGCGGTTACCCCAATGTCGGATGCATGAAACGTCTAGAAGATTTTAAATTCTTGGAGAACTACGACGTGGCTAGCAATTGTGACGAGCAGCCCGTAGACAATGTTGCTTTATCTGACATTTCTATACTGAACCAAGAACTGGCAATACCGTCCACACACATTGCTTGCGTAACAAGAATGCATGCGGCAATGCACCTGTTAGGATGCTTAGATTCGTTAACATACGTTCATGATAATAAGTAAGTGTAATAAATATTGAAAGCGTTTTATTTTCCTTTCCCTTGATATATGTATATTATTAAAAGTAATTATTTTATTTAATAGGTTAAACATGATACAATGCAAGCGAGAACCTATATCATCTTCGACTCTACCATTAAAGGCAGAATACTTGGTTGTGACGAGATTTGAAAATCATGGTGGTGGATGGGGTTATTCGGGGCATTCTGTCGAAGCTATTCGGTTTATGTGTGACACTGATATACTTGTTGGTACGTTGAGTATAAACGTGCTTGTTGTATATGTACAGATTCACATTACAAATTCCTAAATTACAACCGATATTTATTCTATTGTAGGCGGCTTCGGTCTGTTCGGTGGTCGAGGTGATTACACCGCTAGAATCAAACTGTTTGATATCGGTCACGACGGGGGAGACCAAGAAGGTGACGGTGAGCTGATTGCCGAGAGCGATGACGTGATCTACGAATGTCCGCCGAGGGATCGGTACCCGATCATGTTTAGTTCTCCTTTGCCTGTCATTGTGAGTATTATTAAGGTTCCTAATAAAATAATACATTTGTCTTTTATTTACCTGTTTTACAATCACATACTTGTACATCGTTTATTAGGGTAGCCGGTGGTACGTAGCGTGGGCGTGTGTCAGCGGCCCATCATCAGATTGCGGCTCGGCCGGGCAGGCGATGGTAATAAATGATGATGTCGGTTTCCACTTCAAAACATCTAAGAAGTCGAACAATGGAACCGATGTCAACGCCGGTCAAATACCTTGCATTTTTTACAAACTAGCAGGTTGTGACAACTCAATACCACGGAGAATGTTTGACTCTGGCGATCCTATCATGTCACTATCCAGGAATATATCGCGGAAAGTAACAGTGAACTGCTTCCGGCACCTAATAGACCTACTCGGCTGGAGTTGGAACAACTTGAAGGAGACGATTCTGGAAACCAACGGACAGATCCCAATATTCTACCAGAAGCTGAAGCTGATGAAACACCAGAAACGATTGGTTTACGTGATCCGTGCTTGTATGCGAATCATAAAGTCTTACATTAATCAAATATACCCGCAGAATAATAAGAAGAGAAATTCTAATGAGTACATGTCGTATTTCGAATCTATTGGGGAAGTAAAAACGTTGATTCAAAAAATTGTTGCGTCGGAGACTCCATCTTGTTCTTTGTTGCCACGGCGTTGCGTTAAAATGAGGACTTATCGTGTCTGCTACGTGCAATTCGCGTTGGAACTTACCAACTCTATACTCAAAGAGGCACATGACACGATTACTTCATGCTTCCACGCCTTTTTTCCAACTCCAATATTAAAGTGGAATCATCTGTGTACAATGTTATGTAACGCCAAGGCAAGTTTTTTTCATTACATTCATTAAAATTATTTATTTTAAAATAAATTTCTGTATTTAAATAATTATATTTTGTTGGTAGGAGGGTATTGTACCAGACTCTCAAATACGTGAACTGACAGCGACCTGTGCTTCTATGTGTGCTTCCCGTAGTCTTCGTGATGTGCTCCAATACATAGTACCGAAGACACCAGTTAATTTTAATACTGAAGAAAATAATCGGTCTGATAGCAAGGTAGGAGCAGTTCTGTAGATGTCTAAATGTTTGCTTTCTTACGGATAAGTAATCATTATATTCTTTAATGTAGACCGCGCCTCCAAAAGATCTTCTGTCAAAGTCTGCTACGGTCCCACGATCGTCGCATGCGCAGAAACCACCGCCAATCCCACCGAGGACCAGCCACAGAGATAATCAGAAGGTACAGATCGATTATTTTTATTACATTTATGAGCATTGCAACATATTTAAGGATATTCCTTTTATCTTATATATAAAATTCTTGTGTCACAATGTTCGTTCCCGTACTCCTCCGAAACGGCTTGACCGATTCTCATGAAATTTTGTGAGTATATTCAGTAGATCTGAGAATCGGCCAATATCTATTTTTATCCCGAAATTCCCACGGGAACGGGAACAACGCGTGTGAAACCGCGGGGCACAGCTAGTTGTTATATAAATATTGTTTATTTCTTATGTTTATCGCAGCCGTCTACATCTAAGGAAACGCAACCGGACCACTTCGAATGGCACCTTCTGGACATTATACCGAAACTTCTGGATATAGTCATGACTCCAATTAAACAGCAAATGATGACCAGACAATGTGGTCAACCGCACGACCACGGAGAGATCAAACAACGAGAGAAAGTTTCCGAATATTGCTGCAAACTGGTTGTCAGAATTGTGGCTGAGTTGTCTTACAGTGCTGCTAATATTAGAGTGAGATTTCTAACTGTATTACCCAACAGCTTGTTAATAAATCAAAGCTTTATTAAAAACCTTAAAAAGACATGGACGATTTCTTTTAAATTGTATATATTGATCACCAGGAAATGGAAGGAAATGCTGTGAAGCACCTAATGACGCCGTCAAGGTTCATGCGTATGAATCAGTCGCGTTCATGGAACACGGGCAATGGGAGTCCGGACGCGATTTGTTTCACAGTGGACCGTCCCGGAGTCATGTTGGTCGGCGTGTGCGTGTTCAGCGGCGCAGGGCCCTACGAATACTCTCTAGAGTTACTACATGATATGAGGGTAACGTCTCTATGACGACACTAAATAACGTTCCAAAATAACAAATAAAATTAACATTGTACTATATTTTTTTAGAAGACAAATAGTGCGGTTGAAGATCCCAATGCAGCTAACTGCTGGGTCAGCGTCGAAACTATCCACGGATCATACCTCTGTGTTGACTCACACTATGTTATGGTGCCACTGCATTTTAGCAAGCCGATCCGCCTTAAAGTTTGTATTTTAACAATTATAAAATGATTAGAAGACCAGATTGAAAAATATTAATTGTTTAACAATAATTTTAGGAGGATCTCCGCTACGCAATCCGTTTGTGCAATCAAGGCGGCAGAACTACTAACGGGGACTGCGGCTTGCCTTCCGTAAAGGGTCCCGACGGCACCACCTTTAGATTCGCTTCATGCTCTCTAAGTTTCAACGGAACTACTCTAGCGAGGGGACAGCTACCGTGCCTTGTTTATTACGGGTATTGATTTCTTGTTTTAAAAAATAATTATGTACTTAAGTGCTTACTTCATTTTGTAATTGTTATTTGAATACACAGGTCGTCCCGTTCATTTGTGAGCACATGCGAGAGCGCGGACGTTATGATCACAACTCTCCGCGCCATCACGTTGCGCGTGTTGTCCATTGTCCTCGAGCGCACTGTCGATATGTTCTGCACGTTGCGCAACGAACTGACAGCTGAGGATCTCAGGAGAAACGTCTCCGTGTTGCAACAGTCGCCCGCATTGAACATACTCTTACCGTACACGCTCGCCAATTTAGAAGGATTGAACGACTCCAAGGTATATGCATAATAAAGTTAAAGGATGACTTTTTATTATTTATTTACCTATATAGGTATTCTGCTGGAAAAAGCCCTTTTCCTTCACATTTCCTTTTACCATCCACCCGTCAAATAGTAGCATTTGTTAGAATGATAATATAATTTTAGAGCGTGATAAAACTGCTGGAGCTAATCCACAAGTTGTTGCCCCACGTCGCCGCCATGAACCTCCTGGTGCCAACGACCGAGGAGTTCACTACCACCACCACCAACTACAGCACGTGGGTCGAGAGTGACCACCCTTACAGACCGGCTACTGTTAAAAACACCAGGTTAGTTGTGTCGTGTTAGCTAGATACGGGCCTTTGGGTTTTAAATACAATGCTTACTTAAGAGAATTAGCATTGTTTAAATTGTGTATTTTAAAATCTAATCACTATTGAAACAGGGTACTGTTTCCTCCGTCTGTCTCTTGGATCGTTCTCGAAATGGATCCGCGCAGTGTTACCTCGCAGCCAGAAGACACCCTTACGATATTTGCGGTCGCAGGGACTCCCAGGCAGAAATGCCATTGTCAAAGTGAAATAAGGGTCGCTGACCCTCCATTCCGAAAGGTATACAAGGTAGAGCTCATTCATCCACTCCATTCATCATGTCTGCTTGTACATCCTCCATCTGACCACACTCTAAACACTCCTTTTTGAACCACAATCATTAAAACGGTTTGCCGGTTCTGTGTATACCAGAAACGGTAAACCATTTTACTAAAAAGGGTACATGCTTAATGATGAATCTGGTACTCACCTAGCCAGCTAGCTTTGCGTCGCTACATGGTTGATAAACACATATAGAGTAGTATTTTTGATTGACACTACCCGCGCCCGCGCATTCTACACTGTACATTTGCGAGATACATTTTAGCTTGAGTTGGTGTTTCGCTTGTATGACGAGCCTATGCCTTAGTAAACTTGTGATTTGACAGAGACTTGTCCAGCTGACAGCTGACGGGGAATTCGAGGAGATGGAAGAAGACCCTGACTTCGAAAACGCCTGTATGCATTACAATAGCGCTTACGTCAGTGTGACACCGAAACTTGGTCACATGTTAGTAATAATAATTAAATACTGCTTTGTATTTTTTTCTTTACCTCCGTAGCACTTGTCTAAATATATATTTTTTTTGCAGAAAATCCGAATGGCCTCAGAAAGTTCTGTTAATACCGGGCAATGAAGTCATATTCTCGTTGGAAACTGTATCCGATTATCTAACTGAATACAATATATCGGATAGGTAAAACTACTAATATTTATTTTAAAATGCAATTATATTATGACCATCTGTTGGATGTTACTAACCCTTTGCTAATGTTGTTGTAGCGACGAGAATCGGTTCGGGTTCCGTTGCTTGTGCTCCGGGTACGAGGACACCCCACTGACGACACAGCGTCAAGGTCTCGTCGCCCTCGAGATGGAGCTGGTGTACGCTGGAGCCGCTTGCGCTTCCAAACTTCTAGCGCCCGACTTGGATGTGCCTCCAATGGTCTTTTGTAAGTATAAATACCACAATTCCAACTGTACCTTCAATTACGATTCACTTTCAGTATCTAGAAATATTAATGACTAACGAAACAGACGTTAATGGTGAAGGCGCAAAAATTTTAAATATGAGTCATCCTTCATACATGACCTGGTATATTTGGGTAATAACGGGATGAGAACTTAACAGGTTAACAGGTTAAACACACCGTGTAAATAGCTTCAAATATAAATTAAGCTACTTAGAATAATGAGTCCTCCAATGTAATTCAACATTTAAAATAAGGTACACAAATCTGATAGACCTCAAAACAACAAGTTACAGGTATAGACAAAGTATATAGATTATTGATGTTGTTAATAAATACATATTAATAATATATTTTAATTAAACTCTTAGTTCTTACATTTATTATCTGTTATTTAATCTCGATATATCATATTAGTATGTATACAGATAATAATTAGATCAGTATACGTAATCACATCCTGCGTATTTCGTGACGAGAATGCACCGATGCAGGTGTAGTCAATCCATTGTTGTTGTATTAACGAACACAGTGCGTAGCATAACAATAATGCCAAGCCTTTTATGTTCAAACAGCTAGCGCACCTGAGATTTTTTATTTAAACTATGTATTATACAGGTATATTATATACTAGCCGTGCCCTGCGGTTTCACCCGCGTAGTTCTCTTTCCCGTGGGCATACCACAATAAAATATAGTCTATACCCAGACCCCAGTGACGCCAGAGGGTGAGGGGCGCGCGGCGACCACGCATCTTTTCATGATACTTACTTTTTAAACTCGTGATATCTTTCGAATGGAATGTCCGAATTGAATAATTCAAAAAGTTAAATAAGGGTGTTACCAGACCAATCTATCGATCATCGATCGACGGCATCTATCGATGGTAGAATGGAATAGTCGATGTCGATCGATAGTTTCCACCAGACCAATCGATCGATCATCGATCGATAGTAGAATGGAATAGTCGACGTCGATCGATAGTTTCTACCAGGCCAATCGATCGATCATCGATCGATGCCTTCGATCGATGGTAGAATGGAATATTCGACGTCGATCAATAGTTTCTACCAGACTAGTCGATCGACATTGATCGATGCCCTCGATCGATGATCGATCGATTGGTTAGTCGAACAGTATCTGTCAATCGATTAAAGTTACCATAGTTATCTATCAACTTCGATCGACGTTGATCGATGCCGTCGATCCATGATCGATGGATTGGTCTGGTAACACCCTAAAGGTATCAAAGCAGTCTTGAATATGAAACAATTTATTTTCATAAGGATTAATACCAAGACACAAATAAAGACCGCTTTTCTAGCGGCGGCATTACAATTAATTTTTAAAATAAAATAATCATAATAAATTAAATATTATACAATTATTGTGCCAAAACTATAATAGTTAGACATATGCCATCGCGACATTTTATGTAGATAATGATGTGTTCTACAAAGTCGTACTACATTATTTTATTCTATCATTAATAGTTTTTGCAGCGCACGCGATATAAAGAATATGTGTGAGGTAATTTTTTAACACCTTGGGTTACATTAAGGTGCTCCTTCACCGGGAGCATTCGCGTGTAATGTAACGAGAGTGGAGAACCGAGCATTACAGTGTAATTGTTACACGCGAATGCTCGTTAGTCATGGAGGTATTATTGTAATGTAATGCTCAAAGACGAATCTGTAACGTTACATTACACGCGAATGCTCCTGGTGAAGGAGCACCTTTATTGAAGTTTTAGTGAGGAACCCTATTTTTTTTTAATATAGCCTATGGCATATGGGGATAATGTAGCATTCCAATAGTGAAATATTTTTTTAAATCGGACCAGTAGTTTCGGAGCAATCTTTCCTCTTTATTATATTAGTGTAGATATACTTAATGTATATTGCTTTTGCGAAATGCTTGTCTATCCTGTCACTTATACAAATGTGAAAAAGTTTACTCTTTAAAAGAAGTTTTTATCGCGAACTAACTATAACTTAATTAAGATAACTTACTATATAACTACTCAACATGATATTTTTTAACAGCGACCCTGGTGGACGTACAGTTGCACCATATGAATGGCACCACCGATGAGGATGAACAGGACTCGAGCGAAGTACTACTGTCTCGGGGATTAGAGCTGTCTTCACCGCTCACAGTACACCAGGTCATCGATGGTCAGCCGCTGCTAAGGTGAGTTCTATTGTCGCAGAGGTCATAAAGTCATATTTTAGATGCCCTTATTGGAATGTAGGGTGATCCATCGTACGGTATTCCACGCATTTTTTCAGCCTGAAAAAATGGGGTTCGTTGTCCTTTCTATACAAGATAATAGGTTTCATAATAATAATAGTTTGCTAGAACAACACTCTAGGTTACATTGATAAAGTTTTAGAAACACTGCGCTAGATGGCGTTCGTTGTAGTGTTTCTGAGATTTCTTAACTCCTTGAAATGGTAAATAATTATACTTACTTTATAGTTTATACTTATTTTTTGTGTATTGTGTACATGTGTTTAAGTTTATAATAAAAAAAAACATATTCTACAAAAAACCAAAACATTTTATCTCAATATTTTCCGATATGTGATTCACATTTAAAATTCCTAAACATGTTGACATCAAACCTTGAACTCTTCTAATCTCTGTATCTAATGAAATAAAATGGCAATCAATTAAATATAATGACATTATGACTTCTTTAACTGTGCCGCTACTGCGGCTTAGTAGGGGAGATAACAGGAGAGATAACTTGTGACACCACACAGTCTCACGGAATTGTACTTGAGAGAAAAACAATCAACAAATTAATCTCCTTTTATCTTTTCTCCATTTGTATACCTCTGTAAAATAATTTCAGGATAAATATTTGTTGGAAAAGTCTAAAATGTGTTAATCAAGTTTGAAATAAAAATGTATTTTTAATAAAACTATTCGCTAAGTATTATTATTAAATATAAATCTATTAGAATGGAGTTACGTTATATATTTTTTCTTGGATAGAAGTACAGAAAATAAGGTAATGGTTATAATAATATTTTGTATATAAATCAATATACGATTTAATATATAAACAAATTGTCATTGATAAATAGCTATTATTATTCATCATCTATATTAAAATCTCCTTCGTGACCATTCTAATAGATTTACTATAAAGTGTGTAAGACATCGCATTGAAAGGATCTTCTGAAGGTTTTTATAAAACAATTCGTACGTTGGTACTTCAAAAGTTATAAGGTCGCTTTGTTAGTAGCACCGTACATAATATTATGTAATTAAGTTACAAGTATATACGTACCTGCAATAGTTGTAAGAATATAAAGAAATAAGATAAAATCTGTTTATAATTTAATTATGACGTGACGTGACTGACTTTAAAATTGTACATAATAGGGTAGTTAGTAACTGACGTAATCTAAACTTATAATAAAATTTAGCAAAAGGCCGATATCCGTATATAACATGGGTACCGTGTATGGGTGGTAAGGGTTATTTATATAAAGATTTGGAAGAAAGTCTTATATGGGGGTAGTCTTTATTATAACTTTAAATTAAAAATTAAAAAAAAACCCCACACAATTACTTTCAAACCCCCATAACTTTTAAACGGGTCAACCGATTTTCATCAAACATGTCTAAGAACACTCGCACGTAAGTCCCCTTTAATACAAAAACTAAATTGAAATCGGTTCATCCGTTCGGGAGCTATGATGCCACAGACAGACAAGATACACACACACACACAGACACGTCAAACTTATAACACCCCTCCCCTCCCCTCCCCACCCCTTTTTGCGTCGGGGGTTAAAAAGCAACAAAAGCCAAAACAACAGTTTATCTAAACATTTTCTTTGCGTATATTTGGCATCACACAAAAATATAGATTAGAAGAAATTAGATAAAAGATGTTTCTTGTAACCAAGTAATACATATTATGATTCTCATATCCCAAAATATGTATGTACTTATAAAAAAAAAAAAAAAAAAACTTGCATTACCGCGAATACATCTAATATAAAATATCACTTTTTACTACAGTAACCACACCGACGACCGATTGACTATATTTTGGATAAGCCCGCATCGTAACGATCAAAATTTCACTCTAAAACTAAATCATGTTAATAAATAAAAATATTGTTCATAATTATTCATAAATTTAAAAATGTTTTAAAGTTAGAGATATTTATATAAATTCTTAACATATCGATCTGTTTATAATGAAAAGAAGCTCACAGAAGATCCTTTCAATTGCTCGATAAACATATAGAAGGTTATCAATGGAGTCATGTCGGCGTGGATGTATGGCGGTCCTGTCAAAGGTACGTATTATGTTGTAACTAGAATTGATTTGATTAAACTGGTTCACTACAATAACGTAAAGTAATGTTTGTGAAAGATTAATGACTTAATTTTTAAAAGCAACCTCATAAATGTTCTTTTTCCGAATCTTTATCCCATGTATCCGTAAGGTTCCGGGTTCGATTCCCGTGCGGGGTGAATATTTGTGTGAACCCTAGACACATGTTTCGAACTTAGTTAGGGGTCAGTTACTATAATGAGATGATGTAGTGAATGATTATGTTATGTCTGATTTGGGGTCGGTTTGAGCGAGATTTGGCGGAATGTCGGTATTTTACGTGGAGCGACCTTATAATTATGTATTAAATTTATTTAATTGAATTACAAAATCCTTAGTCATTTCATAAATCTAACCAAAATAAAGAAAACTTTACCCGATTTTGGACCATGGTCCAAAATACCCTTGACTGTACAGTCAAGTACGTGTATCAATCTAAATTGAATTTGCTATTGAATGAGATGCTTCAGTCGTTTCTATGGTTCTATTGTTTCTATATGGTAGGATTATTCTTGTATTTATTCTTTATAAGCACAACACTAATAGATACGTGTTTTAATTAACAAAAATAGTATTATTCTGTGTCTATTAATTAAATTAGAAATGTTATACAACTAATTACTTAGCTTATAGACATGTGTCGTTAACAAGTTTCATCAACTCTATTCATGGATTTCTCATTACACTAACGTTTCGTCTGGCGAGTACGTGGGTAGAGTTGTTTGTATAACAAACTTATTTCACATATACTTTACTTGTTTTAACTCCAAAAACATGATACAGGTAGGGAATTTAGAAATAGCAACATCATTTGTGAAATGCTATGTTCGTAACATTATTTCGTTTCGAACTTAGTTAGGGGTCAGTTACTATAATGAGATGATGTAGTGAATGATTATGTTATGTTATGTTATTTGTGAAATGTTATGTTGTTTCGTTTTAAGTAGTATATTAAAGGATACAATTTTCATGCTAACTTGAGTATTTAAATGTTTACACAGCTGTAAATATTGACAAAAATGTCATTAAAGAGTACCTATATTGATTCTTAGTATATATTAATATAAATCATTAGAGGTTGGTTTTTAAAATAATATTATTTGTGTATTCCTCGTGATATCACTAGAATAAGATGGCGCCGACTCCGCTGAAATAAAATCGCCCTGCACTCCCTTTCTTCCACTAGACCTGACTTCCCACCAACATAGATTTAATTATTAGCACTAATAATTTTAAGCAACTAGTTTTTACATGAGCAGTGAACACCACTTTCTCAATAATCACGTATCTCTCGTTTTTATTTTAAATGATGAACTTCCGATTAAATGATCAATGAAAATGTATTATAGCTAACATTTATTTCAAATTATAAAATATTGGATCATTATAAGTTCATTTACAATATATTATGTACATTTGTTATCGAATTCGCAGAAAATGTTAAAATAATGTTTCATAATATGTTATTACGGGTATTTAAAACTGAACAGGACTCAAATGTGTTTCATTGATTTCGCCAAGCAATTTGTCAAAAAATATCCGTTCACTATAGCAGAAAACTTAATAACCAGTTTCGCTACGTTAATAGGCCAAATAAAACACTGTTTTGGTTTAAATTTTATTTTACACTTACATAATATTCTTAACATAAAATAATTTAATTCGAAGAATTATTAAAATAGTTCCCTTGATGTATCACCACGTAGTGTAATACTGATAAATGAAAAGTATCCATAAACTTGGCACAATATCGTTGAAATAAAAGAGGTAGAACACAGAATTATAATATCCAGAGGAATGTTCTATAAGTATATTATAGTTAATAACTAAAATAACTTTGTTTATCACTGGCCCCTGGGTCGGCCAGAGACCGAGATCAATTACCCTAAAACTACGCGAGTTGAGTTTAATCATAAGTCAGTCGTCAGAAGCTCGGCCCTCTCAACAACTATATGAAATTCTGTTTCTCTATAAGTCTTTCCATCGGGCATCACTATTTGTACTTTTTTCTTTTTCTCATTTTCACGACGCACAATAAAGAAAATTGCAATCGCTACGATGATTAACACAAATATGATTCCTACTAATACAAATATCCAAAAGTTTTGTTTAAATGCACCACAACGGCTGTCTACATAAGTGGGTAGAGACACGTAATGACCCTCAAGTTCGTACCAACATGATATACTGCCACCTTGTTGTTTTAGAAATTCACGCCATTCTTCTTCCATTGCGCAAATGCAGCTCTGGTTCAAATTCAGTCCATCTACCCGCATCGATAACCTCGAGCGATTATACATTAGCGAAGAAGGACTTATTATAGTAACTGTATTATTATCTAAGAGTAACTCTTGGGGACCCATTGTGGACGATATTTCCGAATCGACTGTAAAACCGAAAAACGCACCTTTTCTTAGTTCGTTCACGGTATTATTTCTGAAAGTGATCGGTCCTCTGGTCACCATATGAAATCCATCACCTTCTAAAGCTTCTATATTATTACTCTCTATGAGAACTCTCTTTGGTGCACTGACGAGAAAAGTTAAACTATATAAATATTGAACATTTACTCCTTCCATTCTAAATAAGTTGCTTACTTCGACATCCGATAGAAACCTGCTGGGAAGTGTTTTGACTCTTCCCCCACGCAGGATGAAGTTGGAAGTCGTAAATTTTTTGAATGCTTGAATTTCCACATTATCAAACACAATGTCTATTAGTTCTATACTTTTGACACCAGTAAGACTAGAGAAGGCGAACGGTTTTACACTGGATATTCTACTATCACTTATGATAATGTCATTGATTCTACCTTGTATAGCATGTGAAGATATTTCGTCCACGGTGCAATTGTCGATGACGATGCGTAATCCGGGGTTCATATCACTTTCTCTAGAGAAAGGAGACCAAGCGAGGGCACGTTCGTTGATCACAACATGATGGACGTTTCTTAATTCAATGTTTCGCAGTTGAATCAGATTACGCACTGTGTCCGGCAAAAAGGTGACGCGTTCACACCCGTTAATAAAGATGCCCGTAGCAGTAGATGGCACTCTGTATGCTCCATCAGGCCTTAATGTTAGTTCCTGTAATGAATAAGTACATTATTGTGATAACAAAGTTTTAGTTTATACGATTAATGCTTTTTAAACACTGACCGTATAGTCCTTGGTGCAGTTACAAATGAGCCTTGTGAATGAGTCGCACCGACAGGCTTCCTCTTCACAGACAGTGGGGTTGATGGACTGTGCCAGCGCGCGCACATGCAGCGCTAGCAGAACTTGCCACCACGTAGGCCAACGCATGTTAGGTCACCATCTCACCATCCTATAATAGAAACACCGTTTTTACACTTTCTATTACTTATTAATATTTATGTGTAGAAGGATTTTAACACTGTTTTTTAAATAATGCATAGCACAACTTAAATCATTTGCATTTATGCCACTCAGTAATGATTTTTATAATGGAACCTAGCTGTATCCAAAATTGGGATTTGAATCGATGCGTAGTTTGAAAGACCTAAGGCAGGTACAAACAACGAATAGCGACATTGTTTATCTAAGATGATTTCAAATATATAACTTTTCGTGATTGTATCCTAAATACATATTAAAACAAAATCTTAAATAAAGTTTATTATATTTTACCTGCGTGACACAGTTTTTTCGCGGTATAAACTTGATTTAGAGTGGCGAGTTTGAGCGGTGATGTTGGTCTGAGTCAGCTACACTATACACTACCTATCGTTGTTATCAGACGAGGTCGCGTTATCAGATATGAATATAATACATACGTATATCGTCCGATATCACATTTACCGATATTATTCAAAGGTACTTATATCAACTGGCATGTTTAGAAGGGACAATTATTTTGCAATATTGTTACATTACATGATTATTACGTAATTTAGTTAAATATTTAAGGAATATCAAAACATATTTTCGTCTGCGATTTAATTGCGTGAAATACAACGAACTTCGATGTAATATAATATGTAGAGTAGTATAATTAGCATTTTGAGAATTGATATAATAGTTTTTAACACTTAAATTATCAATAAGTATATCTTTATAGTTTATTAAATATCTTCATAGTCCCGTTAACCAAATATAATTCCAATAATGACCTACAATTTGTTTAACTTTATTTGATGTAGACATTTGGCTCTGTTATAATAAAGTAATGTATATTACTAATATGGGAGTTTGCTGTGTGGTACCGGCATAGAATAGTACCTCCCCATCTTCTCCCGTGGGTGTCGTAAGAGGCGACTAAGAGATTGTAGTGGATAAGCAATAGGGTTTTATTTATATTCTTAATACTAATAAAAATAGCCATTTGATGGTAATTAAATACTTTTGCTATTGATAAAGCACCTCAAAAACATGAACTTATACAAAGTACTTCGTGTCGTGATATAAGCGATATCAGGTACTAAGTACTCGTAAACTACACAAATTCATTAACGGTAGAAATCATCATCATTCACTATGGCATTAATCCTGCGTGGAACAGATGTTTACGTCCTGGTCATGTAACCAGCTTGTGGAGAAATATACCTAAGAAATACATATGTATATGTTGGAATAACCGTGTGGCTCATTTTGGTTATAGTAAATAATATATGAGTATGTACTATGTAAATAGGTACTTTTGATAACGTTTAATGAAAATAATCATCAAAACAATATTGTTGTTTTGACTGGGTTCTAGATCAATTGCTCCTCCATTGTCATTCATTATACACGTAGTATACATGCGTACACACGTGTGCTTAGCAAATCTGTTTGTAAAGCGTGACGAGTAAAGCAAAACCCGAATAAGATAAATGAGCAAACAAGTATGTTCCCAGTGCCCTTCAGCTAAACCCCGGCTATGTTAAAAGAAGTTAGTCAAATTACACCTAGTGGGTAGGAGGAGAAATCATCTGATCAAGCCCTCTGGCACTTTTTCTGCATATAAATTTAAACAATAACAACTTAATATTCCAGATTTGGAAGTCCTTGCAATATAAAATACTAGATACCAAATGCGGATCAAACATGAAAACGGATTAACAGATGTAGCGGTCCCTTCTTTCTAAATAAAGCCCCAGAAAACATCTTACTAAAACCTAACAGCCCACTCAGACACACTGCCATTTCTAAGATTGTTCGAGTGTCACCGCAAACATTTTCGAACGTAGATTTAATAACTTTCAATCTTGTAAACATGGCAGTTTATTTATGTTTGATAGTGGTAGATTAAATTGTACCATTGATTAAATTTTAGACAGATACGGATATTATCCAGATATACCTATGGTTTGTTTAATTGTAATTATGTTCTACAAACACTTTTATTTTAATTATTAATAAAATTAATCTGAATAATATAAGAACTGTTTGTTGATATAAACGCTAAAAAATAAGGTTTTTTTATAACGTTTTTCATTTACCAGTTACTTAGGAATTGACAGAAACAGCTAGTAACTTATAGCTAGCGTGCTTAGTGAATAATTGCAAACATAATGTACGACGTGTGTCTTTACAATTAGATAGGTACATTGGTTTTTAATATTAAAATATTAAATACTAGCTGTGCCCCGCGGTTTTACCCGCGTAGTAGCCGATCCCGTGGCATTATGGGGATAAAATTATTCCTTATAAACCTTCCTCTTGAATAACTCTATCTATTACTGAAAACCGCATCAAAATCCGTTGCGTAGTTTTAAAGATTTAAGCATACATAGGGACAGAGAAAGCGACTTTGTTTTATACTCTGTAGTTCTATTTTATAAAAATGTTTTTTTTTTGTAGATACATAACTAAAATTTTGAAATCCATTAACTACCTACTGATAGAGCCTGCAAACAGATAAGGTACTTGTACATAAACATTTATAAAACCAGACAAAAAATATCTCATTAACTGTATCTTATTGAGGAATGTGATATATGCCTCAAAATAATTATATTATGTTCCATCTATAACGGTCGTGTCTAGTCGAACTAATTGCGGTGTACCTACCTCGGGTTATTTTAGTTAAACCACTTGAATTATTATTTGAATTCCAAAGATATTATTGAGTTTCGCCCTTTGCTATTTAATCTTCCTTATGTCCGCCTCGTATACCTATTACATTTTGAAGGCGAGCTAAGATACGAAACGTCTCTTCCTTAACGGTTTATTATTTTGGTGGATAAATCAATTTATGTTTACTCTTTTTATAATAAGTCTATTCTCAGTCTAGCTTTTTTTATATAGGACAACAGAGAATAATTAGTACATTAATTTTCACTTCTTCCTAATTTTAGTAAACTTTTATCCCACCAAAAACATTCTGTAAAAAACTAGCCAAGTCTCGATGGAGCTGCTTGTTTAACTCTAAAAAGTAATGAAATCTAGACAGACTCGTGCCAAGTCTAAGGTTCCTTACTGCGATTTCTTTATTATTATAGTTAATGTTGTGTGACTTGGCCGTTGAACATTGTTTAAAACGTTAGTAGTGGGTACATGTCAATTTTGTTTACACGTAATGTTATAACATTATTAAAATACGCAGCTTTATCAAGCCTACAATTGACTGGATATTGAATCAACATTTTTCAAGTGGCTATAATTAAGCAAATTTTCTATCGTCAATGGATAGGTTCTGGATTTTTTAAGATTGGGGCAATAGCGTCATGGAGCACCTAGTTTTGTACCCTTGTGTACATACATGTGTACCCTTCAACGGCCAAGTCACACAACATTAACTATAATAATAAAGAAATCGCAGTAAGGAACCTTAGACTTGGCACGAGTCTGTCTAGATTTCATTACTTTTTAGAGTTAAACAAGCAGCTCCATCGAGACTTGGCTAGTTTTTTACAGAATGTTTTTGGTGGGATTTCATTTCTTTTTGTTAAAACTTGTTTATATTGATTTATTTTATTAGATTTTCTTATTTGACACACTTATTTTTTAGGAGTAGTATTATATTATTAAGCGCCCCGCGGTTTCACCCGCGTAGTTCCCGTTCGCGTTTCCGTGGGAATTTCGGGATAAAAAGTATCTATACATAAATAGTTTTTAAGCTACCTCCCCACAAATTGTCAGCCAAATCAGTTCAGCTGTTCTAGAATTATAATTCCCGTTCCCATTCCCGTGGGAATTTCGGGATTAAAAGTTTTCTATGTGCTTCTCCTGGTTCTAAGCTACCTCCCCACCAATTTTCAGCCAAATCAATTCAGCCGTTCTTGAGTAATAAATTCCCGTTCCCAATCCCGTGGGAATTTCGGGATTAAAAGTATTCTATGTGCTTCTCCTGGTTCTAAGCTACCTCCCCACCAATTTTCAGCCAAATCAGTTCAGCCGTTCTTGAGTAATAAATTCCCGTTCCCATTCCCGTGGGATTTTCGGGATTAAAGTGTTCTATGTTCTTGTCCTGGTTCTAAGCTACATCCCCACCAATTTTCAGCCAAATCAATTCAGCCGTTCTTGATTTTTAAATTCCCGTTCCCAATCCCGTGGGAATTTCGGGATTAAAAGTATCCTATGTCCTTTTCCTGGTTCTAAGCTACCTCCCCACCAATATTCAGCCAAATCAATTCAGCCGTTCTTGATTTTTAAATTCCCGTTCCCAATCCCGTGGGAATTTCGGGATTAAAAGTATCCTATGTCCTTTTCCTGGTTTTAAGCTACCTCCCCACCAATTTTCAGCCAAATCAGTTCAGCCGTTCTTGAGTTACAATTCCCGTTCCCATTCCCGTATAATTCCCGTTCCCGTTCGATTATCCTAGTTTTTATAGTTTTCCCTTTATGTGGCCATTAAACCCTAACTCTGTACCAAATTTCAGCTCTCTAGGTTTATGGGAAGTACTAGTTCTATTTTGATGATCATGAGTGAGTGAGTGAGTGAGTGAGTGAGTGAGTGAGTGAGTGTCTTAAATACGAAACTTTGCATTCGCTTAACTTCGGATCTAAATGACCTACAGACTTGAAATTTTATTTTAAGTATTTGATTGTATAGCTTACTGGATGACGAAAATTTCAGCGTTCTAGTCTTATCCAGAGGTTGTCAAATAGGGGCCTGAAAATGCGGCGAAAGGGTTCCTGTAAAGGATGGTACGGCAGTGTTTGCTTCGCGCTCGACTTGGCGGGGGGCACTGCCGTGCCCCCAGATGAATTACGAAATGAATCACATTACAAGTACTCGGATAATGACTAATATTACACATTGACTCAGTGCGATATGAACAATATTTCTGTTCTGAGATTTCAGGTGATGTTCAGATAGATGCCCATTGCTTAGATATTATTAACTTGGCATTTTTAGCTCGGCATAATGGACTATTAATATTTTACTGGCCAGTCTTTATAAAATCGATTATTTTCTACTATATTTGTATCGTATTTTTATTAGTTAACTAGTTTGTTTTGTTCCCTTTTATGCCTCACATAAGCGTAAAGGTTGCACTTTACATTTTCATACGCAATCTCAGATTGTAAGTACCTAATATTTATTCAGCTTCAGATCCCTATGATTACGCCTTAGTTTTGCTAACCGTGATTTTATTTCCAGTTTACTTACAATGGGGAGCTGTGGCTGACTCATTTTAATACCGTAACATAACCAAAGTACAAATATTCATGCTTATAAATTAGTATTTCCGAAAAGTGAATTCCTATATTTTTTTTTTAGGACCACTATTCTATTCTAAATACAAAAATATCTTGCAATAATTATGTTTTAGCGTAAATCTCTTAGCAATTTAGTTTAACTAGTTGACTAGACTACTAGTTAAAGTTTATCGCTAGTACTAACATCGCAGTGGAACTCTTTTCGTGTCCCTTCGAAAGTATAACTATCAATTAAATAAACTAAGTATCAAAAATTATCCAAACAGCCTCGCAGAATTGCATTTCTTGGCACGGAAAAAAGAACGAAATAATAAACACTTTGCAATTTATAAATTCAAAGTAATTTATTCAGTTTATACCCTAAAGGGACAATTATCAACGTTAAAGATCTCACAAAAGAAAAAGAGCTTTATAAGTGTGTCTATAAAATGACGATTATAACTATACAAAACATATGTGTATAATATTATTAGTGAAATTGTCTGTCTGACTGGAACGTAATAAATAGTTTGCACAATAGTTTAAAATAGACTGAAATTAACCAAATAGTAATCACTAAGTATAAGTAATTAGATCCATTAAATACCTTATAATATCAGTCTTATCAATAGTACATAAATAGAACAATTCAGCAATGAGCACGCGTCCAAAACACTTTCCAAAGAGTTGTGTTGTTACTTATTTTGTTGGTATTGATGATAGAAACGACGACGGTTTCTTTATGCTTAAACTTCTCAGAGTGTAAGTTTTACAATATGTTGTAAATGTCAATTTATATCTAAGTTTAAAATATATCTTAATGTCTATTTAAATTTATCTGAAATTTGGTTATGTATGTGTAATGTTGAAAAGCTCCAGTTTATAACACATAGGGATTGTACTGAGTGTGGGACCAACCTTGTTTATTTGGTTGGTCCCCATACCCAGTAAAATTTCTGTTGTGTTGCATCTTCTATATCGTCACAAGTGGATTTGGAACTCTCTACGTTGTTTGTTCATGCTCTTATAGTAAAAAATGATATTGAAAATTTCCGTATTATAATTCCATTCCAGTATTTTCCCAACAAGAATGAGATTATAATATGGTGATTTTTGTATCAATTTTCGTCGCTCCTCCGTCGCAAATAGAATAAGTTTGTAGTATACTTCAATTTCGTCGTTATTCTTGTATATTTTCAAATATGGTAATGTTAAATACATGTGTACTCTTATTGCTCACTAACGGGAACTACACTTATCCTGGATAGAAAAAAATACCCCGGCACAGTTATATATACACCCCTATTTTGAATTCGAGATACTTAATCACACAGCTAATGTAAACGATGGGTGAAAATATAATAGTGAAGTTAGTTTTTATCTTTTGCTTTTATTTAAAAAGTTATCATAAGTCAAAGTTTTTCAAAATCCCGCCGAATTTTATTGTTTTTCTACACCGAACAACAGGCGAACGCTGCGATACACAGCTGAGCGCGGTCATCGACCCGAGCCGTCACAGAATACTTGATAGCTAGTGTGCCGTCTGGTAATACGGCATTTATTTAGTATTTTTCAAAGATAAGTAATCGACTATCATTTTTGATATTTTTATTCGATATATGGATTCAGTTACTGCTACAGATATTCTGATTTTAATAAGTCCCATCATTTCAAAATAGGGGTGTATAAGCCATCTTAATAAATCTATACTATCTTTTATTTTAGTGTAGTTTCCGGTATGTGGTTAATTTTAATAAACATTTTCATCTAATATTTTCTTAGTATTTATTTGGGATTCAGTGATTTCTTCAAGTTAACTCTAACACATGGGGTCTACGCTGTTCTGAGGCCCAGCCCTGTTGATATTCGGTTGGTCCCCATTACAGCGTTGTTCACTTTGTGTACTTCTTCGGTGGATCTCGGAGAAGAGAGGAAGGTGCCGTTTTGAAATATTTAATATAGGAAGATGATACTTCATCTACAATCTCAGTTGCTTCTTTTTGGTGTAATACATTCCTGGTATTCTTGTGTATAATTCATATGGTAAAGTTTTTTTACCTATTAACCTTTTATTATTCAAATACGTTTTGAAGGTGAAATCAATATTGTCACTAGTCAAATAAATAAGTTTGTTACAGTAAGTTTCGGTGATGATGTAAAATATACTGATGTCATTTGTATTTTATGTCATATCGTATAGGAGATGTAAGAATGATAAAAGTTAATATTCCGGCGCAATTTTGTTATTCATTATTTTGAAAATTTGTGGTAAACCACAATTCAAATCGTATCGTATGAATTGATATTTTTCTAGGTTTTAAAGTAAATAATTTACTTTTCTTATTGTGTTTTTATTTATTGTTGTTTGCTTTAGGGAAAATGCCTGCATGTTGATGTTTTAGATTGCGATGAATCGTTAGCTCATACATTTTTAACGATTCATTTACAAAATTGTCGTGATGTTTGTTGCTTATACAATAGTTCATCGTAAAGTAATTGTTGATAAATTCGTTAACGGTTTGTGTACATAATGGTGTAGAGGAATGTTATTAATTAGACAGAAAGCGCAAATTATTTCCACACCAGTGTGAAGTAGAGGTCAATTCGATTGACGTAGTTGACCCGAGATGATTCGGATTAAACGATACCTACCGCAGGTCTCGCCCTAGATTTGGTGTAAGAAATTTAATGTGACCTTTGAATGTTACAATAGAATAACATATTCTGAGTGAAATCAAACTACACATAAATAAAATACATTTTACTCTATTTGTGTGGATGACACAATAAACGATTAGTATTTTTATAAACTATAAATGGCCACATAATTCGATCATCAATAGGTAATTCAGTTACATTGCGTGCTGTGAATCATTACGAAAGTTCGATAAAGACAGATTTTATTGCACGTTAACATTTTGGTTAACTGTTTTTTATATATTTTAACGTCATTTTTATTGAAATCTGTTACAAACCTAACAACTTTGAATAGGAGTTGGAATACCCTTACCTTTTTGTTTCCCGGAAATCTTTTGTATGTTGAAAAGTTAACTTATGGCTTGTAGATTTATTATAAATCTTTCACATACATATACATGGTACATAAATAATGACTTAATACAAGAACACTTATGTACCACACACTCACGAAAGATTTAATATCTTTTAATAGTATTAACCATACAAAACAAAAGTTAAATAAGGGTATGATCTCAAATAAGTACGTAATCAAATCTAACTTTATTTTATTAACCCTAACTGACCGTATCCTGTACTTTAAATGGGATGAAAATGAATGTGTTGGAAATGCTAGTTATGTTATTAGGCGTATACTGAAGCTTTGCATGGGAATGGTACCTACTTCGAGTATATTTTATGACGTTTGCATCGCTGTTGTGTGTCTTTAGTATTTTATTTGACTATGTTTTGTTATCTGTATGGCTTGATATTTTATGCACTGCGCTATTTGTATTTGTAATATGCACTAGGTACACTTAAATGTTTTTCATCATATAAAACTCATACATGTTCATAATTGGCAGGAATTTGGTGTTTGAAAGATATTCCTCTCAATCATTTAACACCATAACATTCTCACATATACAAAGTATTGTTTTAGTTACTTTTATCGTCTTTAAACAATATCGTGTTCCAATGTTTATTTACATTTGGAGTTCTTAAAACTAGTTCCAGTTCGGATTGTTTGCTTATTACAGCACTTTTGAGACCCGACGCGTATGACATCCGAGAAATTGGTTCTTTAAGAGTATTATTACCACTAGTGTAATCTTGGACTCAGGTATATTAATTCCATTTAATAACTAAATCATGGAGTTACGCGCGTCCTTGGCTCATAAGTATACGCAAACAATAAATCTAAGACTATTATGTTTCATTTTGTTACTAACTACATAATTCCGAAATGGCACATAAAACAAAACTACACACACAGCACAAAATTACATTAACAATCCCTACAACAAACACTTGATCACTGACGCATTCCTAAATTCAAATACCAAATTGATATTTTGCCAAATACTACTGTTGCATGCACCTAGTTAGTACTAAACATTGTAAAAATCATTTTTACACTTACCTCTAACCACAGGTCCAAACTATTCAATAGTTACGAATCGAAAATAACACCAACTTGTGACAATAGCATATTGTAATTGTATGTAAGTATTGAACGCGAGTTATGGTTGTTATTTATCCGCGGACCGAATTGTGGAAAATGTATTATAAGTAGAGCGGGGCGCATGCGTGGTTGCGTGTCGAGCGGCGTACATGTGACTGACTGAGCGTGAGCATGAGCACTGCGCTGTAACACAAGCCCGACATAGGTGCGCCTTCGCCTGCTCCGACCTTCGAACGTTACTACTTCTCTAATTTACGGCAATCGCTGCGACAATATTACACTATTATCTGCATTCTTACGTCTTCTACAATGACACCATTTCGCACAATTTCAATTAATTATGTATGCTCATTATATTTATCAATTTGTATGAAACCCTGTTTTTTTATTAATCTTACTTATTACACTTTGTTTACATGACGAATAGATATACGAGTATTTGCGACATCGCTCACGTTAATATTAAGTTATCCTTTGTAACTTTAGCCTATCACAATATTTAAATCTTGTTAGTTACCTATACCATGAAATACCTAAGCACCATTATTATTAAAAAATGAAAAGTCATAACAACTTAATTATGTATTTTTTAAGAAAAAAATGTAATGCTCCGTTGTTATTATATAAGTACATATTTAATATGTAATAATTACTTAATTTGAAGGGGTAAAGGTAAAAGTATAAACTGATATACTATGTAATTTAAAATAAGTACAATACTTAGATACTAACATATTAGACAACAAATAATAGATAATATGTAAATAATAAGTATTGGTCATGTAGAACATTGGCAACACATAAGCTTGTCTTGAAAATGTAGCAAACATAGAGTCTAGATTATCAAGACTAAGGTATGATACTACTTATTGCTGGTTTTGAAAAAAAACGACATGCGAAGTTCTTGGGATGTCGCGTGAGCTTTTCTAACATCAATACCACACAGCTTTTATACCAAAATTATAATGGCACTTTACCAAACCGCTTGCTGACAGTTGATTTGTTCTAGTAAAATTAACTTGATTAGCTTAGCAAACTGTTTGTTACTAACTACTGTGTGACTAACCACCTCAGCACCTTTGCTTATAATAACAATTCTTTTACAAACATTTTTCAAATTTATCTTCTGCTGGAAACATTAACCTCTTTGTAATAAATACGATTTTTGTTTATCTTTCCATGGCTGTCGCCTATATTAATTTTCAATCCTAATAAAATACAATTGAGATTGAATATTGATTCCATTTAAATTTTGCGACAAAAAATATGAATGAAATCAAAGATCAGAACATATTTTTGAAGTTCGTACCAACATAAAATACTCACAAAGTTCCAGGAAAATACATAATCAATATTTTATTGACACTTAAAATTTTCGAATATCAAATAATATTTATTAGAAAACGTTCATAATTTATTAAGTAAGTACTTGAAATATATACTTGAATTACGAAATATAGTTAATTTTATCGTATAAATATACTATGTATATGTACTTAACCATTATTCATCAAAATTGTAATGTGATAGCGTGCAGGAGTTACTGGGGCCGTCAGTTTCGGTGTAACTTTATATCCAACAGATACAGGATTTTTTCAGTACTTTGTGAGAATACATTGTTTTAAAACAAAACATTTTTACCACAATACTAGCATTTCTCTAATTTTCCACCTTTGTTTGTTATGCGGAATTCTGTCATGATGTTATATATATTAACAAACTAAGCACTTACAAATTTTATTGTCAATCTGATACACAAGGTAGAATAATTAAAGAGTTTTTTTCTCAACTTCACATACTCGTAGTAGTAGCCGCGATGATTGTCCATCATACAGTCTAGTAAATAAATACTTCGGGTTGGTTCTGATTATCGTTAATTAACGATTAGAAAATTAGAAGGGCTCTCGTAGATGCTAATATTTTATAAAATATTTCTGGGATAAATTATTTCATAGAGTTTTTACTGTTACCTATGAAGAAAAATGGGGACCTCTACAGTGCTCTACAACTAAAACTTAACGTGTTAAAAATATACGTAGTATAGGATATTGTAGGTATTTGGTTTCAAGAAATGTCAAACGAAAATAAGCACATCTTCTCTACGCAAGTTTGATTCGCATATCAGGTTTTTATAAAGAATATCGTAAAAACTAAGTTTATGATACTAAAAATACGACGATTATGTAATTCTAAGCTAGGTGACGTCATCCTTATAACAGAATCATAATAAGTATAAACAAAACTTGTATGTAAACGTATATATAATAAGTTCAATGGCATTATTATTATGATTATTTAGTTAAACTAAATCCTACTTATCACTACATAGTATAAAACAAAGTCGCTTTCTCTGTCCCTATGTCCTTATGTCCCTATGTACGCTTAGATCTTTAAGACTACGCAACGGATTTTGATGCGGTTTGTTTTAATAGATAGAGTAATTCAGTGGGAAGGTTTTTAGCATAAATTTATCACCATATTCCTACGGGAACGGGAACTATGCGGGTGAAACCGCGGGGCGCCGCTAGTAATATTATAAATGCGAAAGTTTGTATATTTGTGAGTTTGGGTGTTTGTTACTCTTTCACGCAAAAACTACTCGTATTTAAAACTTTCTACGATTAAATTTGGTACAGATGTTTCTTATAACTAGACTTCCTTATCCCAAAATACTCACGGCATTAGGATTTACGTGGTCATAAGCGCGGGGCACAGCTAGTATTAAATATGGCATTACCCGTTCCGTAGTAGGTCCGAATGAAAATAGAGATTAAAATACCTAACATCATGTTCTACTCGAATCTTACATTAATATATGTTTTGTGTTTTAAATGAATTTAAAATTTTCTATAATTTAGAATATTCAAAAGATCATGTTTATACAATAGTTTTGTCAACTTGTTTATTGTGAATATAAGTAAACTTACATTTGTAGTTGTTATGAACATGTTTTTAAATGCAATGTTATGTTTGGCATAAATAAGTAAATAAAAAACATGGCAGTTTACTAACATCATACGAAATCCTCTTCGTGCGAGTTCAACTTTCATATGCTCGGTCATTTTAATATACTTACTTGAGTTTATGTTTTGTCCACAAAGTAAAGGGTGCAAGTGTGTATTGCATAGAGTAACTCACGACCTTATATACATACACCACAGTTTATATCATACAAGTATTTTATATCCCCGTAATAGTTAACATTAGATATCCCCTATTTCTGCAACTCTGATGCATGTTGTGGCCCGCTCCGATTGACATCATGTCAGTGACAGAGTATCAAAGATAAATTAATTCAGACCTTGTGTAAATAACTCTGTTATATCATAAATATAACTATAATCATACAGTATATGTATAGGGTTTGTTTGATTGAACGCGCTAGTCTCAGGAAACTATACGATTTGACGAAATATATTTTAAAAAGCCCGATAATTCAGCTTGCCTAGCATGACTGTGCGTGATAAATGATATAGACACCACGAAATAGTATCGATTTCGCGAGCATGACCAAATGAATATGGCGTAGTACAATTTGATAAAATTAAATATGGCGGCTATATTTATTATAATTTGACAGTTGGATTTCAATAAATAGCTATATCGATTTCGCGAGCATGACCAAATGTTATAAAATTAACCAAGTGGTAAAATTAAATATGGTGGGCATTTTTATCAAATTTTGACAGTTGGATGTCAATAAATCGCTGTATCTATCGCGTTTTCGAAGTCATGCTAGCCTAGCAGGGACGTTAAATTTTATATTTACCATGATCAAGGGTTAAATTTAACCCGGATTATACCACAGGGCATAGATAAAGTAGTTTACTACGAAACTTAAAACTTAGAGTGCCTCATTAGCTCACTACTTATGTATAACAAAAATTAGCAGTAGAAAGTGTAAAAATATACTGTATGTAATAGATTCTATAAAAGAAATCTTATTACTTGTGTAATTACCAGTATGTTGTACAGTACATAGAACTAGCAGTACACTGCCGGATATTGGGTGGTGTACTGTGCGGTGTGAAAGAGACGTTGGCCAGATATCCGATAACTACGTTGAATAGAAATGTTTACACGGAACCAAGAGCGTTTCATGTGACGTCAAAAGTTTAAATTGAAGTTCCATATAAGTTATATTCGTATTCTATAAAAAATGTACGTACTTACTCATTGCATATCAATTTAGATAAGATATATGTACTTATACATATCATTTATGTGTAGAAATTAATTAAAAAAGTAAAGTATTACTAATTACTATTTAGATAATTTAAAAACACCTACTTAGATACTTTTTCGCTAAGAAAAAATGGTACATCTCATCCTATGTTTAAATATAAGATGAGGTGTATGGAGCTCCAAATTTCAGAAAGTACTTATTTTTCTTTATTTAAGTAAGTTCTTTTTGTATTTCTCATGTAATATCTTGTTGGAAAGATATCAAATATCAATGTAATTTTTTTAAGTATGGTCAATAAGCTTACTCCTTACGTTTTATTGAATAAAAAATGAATTTACCATTCATTTAAAAAATATGTTTAACAGACGATAATCTCTTGATTAATTTAATTACAAACAAAACAACTCTAATCTCTCCATTACGATATAAAGCTCTAATGTGATTCCATTTTGCAAAATAACTTAAGCTTATAGAAACTTATGAACTTGTGTTCGAACTAAATGCCTGTAAGAGCAAACTAAAGTTGTACTGGATCTAATTAGAAGGTAGTTCAGAAGGTAGGAAGGTATTCTTAAAATTTGTGTTCACCATTGAACAACACATACTTATCCAGCATTTCTTAAGCTTTGAGTTATCGTCTTTGTACCACCAACTACGACAGAGATATCAAACTATAATTAACTCCATCGAAAGTTTGTGCCTGAAATCCGTTGGCGGTGTGCACTGCATTCTAGAGCCACCGCAGCTGCTTGGTTCAATTCATTATAAATTGCCGCAAGCATCAATTTTACCAATTTCACTCACACGTGATCGACTCCTACTAGTGAGACTTCTGAAACTTGACCGTCTCTCACATGTGCGAGATCCTGTGGACAAGTAGACAATTGGACATATTATAGGTATACACACATGTAAATCTAATGAAGGTATATAAGTACTTACTTTTTATTTGTTTTTCTATAAATTTAACCTACATTTTAACGTTTCAGCAAAAAGCTTTGCTTAGCTTTTTCATAAAAATATTATAATAAAAGAAATGTTTATCATTTTCACGTTATTAAAATGGTCTATAATATAATTTCCACATCGCACGCAATTCGTAAATTGGGAAGCCTTACTTAGACCTTCTTATTGAAAAGGACGTTTCTGAAGTAATTTCTTTCTTGATTGGCTACGTAAAGGAAACCCTATGTTACATTTCACAACAAGTTTCACTGATTTTTTTACCGATTTTATTTGACATTACTTTGTGATTTAATATTCTCTGAGCTTGTATTTCAATTTCATCTTAATTTGTTTGTGTAGCTCGATATGAGTTTCTTCGAGGTACCTGTTACAGTCTGAATGTTGTTTTTGTCTGATGCTATAAGACTGTATTCCTCTTATTTATTAAATTTTCCTCACTTAACGAGCTTAGGTCATAATATCGTTTGCGGCAGTTCTTATTGGTTTTTACTTTCATTTGAAATGGCCAATTAGCAATACTACTAACTCCCTTTTACATTTCGTGAATAGCTTGGCATTGATGGTTCTAAGTGTTTCATAAATAAGATGTTTCTGAAGTATCTAATTGAAGTAGTTTTAATTTAATAATATAGTGTTCGCGTAAAAAAAGACTACAATAAGAATCTGTTTAAATTTTCTTAATAAGGCATATTGACTTGATATTAAACGATATGTTTAAAATTTTGAGGTAATTATTATGGCTGCGTTATTACCTATTATTAAAATAAACCGGATCACTTGTGATCTGTGCGGTTAAGCAACGTCTGGCACCGTCATGACTGTGATGGGTCATTACTAAAAATTACCGTCCTTCGGAGGGCACGTAAAGCCGTCGGTCCCGGTTGTTGTACTAACATCACCGATAGTCATTACGGGTAGTTAGAGCCCCCAAAAGTCTAATACTTGGTTTAACCAAAAAATGTCGTATAGCCCTCTGGGTTGTGAAGGTCTGATGGCAGTCGCTTCACGTGCCGCCAAATCTGGTTAAACTGAAAACCGACCCCAAATAGACTTGAGATAAATGTTCGGAAAAGAGTTATTATGGCTGAGATAATTTCAGAATACGAATAATTTTATACATTTTGAGTGGAAAATAACTGTGAGCTCCTTTCTCTACCCCATACTACCAAAACGTAAATATTGGAATGGTGTTGGTTTAATGCGTAAACATTTCGATATATATTTAAATAAACTGGTTTTATTTATTTACAATTATATTTTTAAGCATTTCAGTAATTACTACTGTACTACATTTCAAATAACATTTTAGATCATAATATGTAGTTGTTAACATTTTTTTAATTTTCATTAGTTACCATTATTTACAATGAGCCGCAGATAAGTATTACTGTGAATCAAAATTAAAAACTTTAGGACATATTGATAAATAAGAATAATTTCAAGACACTTGCTCTGTTACCAAACTGTCACTTTTTTATTTATTTATTTTAGGAACATCAATAACATGTATATTAAATATTGACAGTTACAGAGGTTATGATACAGAAAGATATGATATATACATCGATTTTGTAGATGTCCACATAATTTTTATTTACAAGTGAGTTATAGAGTATTTTATGTTAGTGGATAAGTTTCTATGTTTTTAAAATAGTTTTGATAGAAAATTGAATTATCCTGTCCATAGATTTTAATAACAAAGTTCAACCATACTTTCTTTCTTTTGGTACGTCCATGGTTTATAGTGAAATACTGTGAGGTGAGGCAGTATCGTGGCACTATGTATGGTTGACTTTATATTATTATTTTATCAACCTATATTGTCCCATTGTTAGGAAAAGGTCTCCCTAATTATCTTCCACTCCTTCCTATCTTGTCACCGTAGTACGCCAATCGTTTCGGCACTCGTCCAACTCGTCTCGCTACCTTTTTTTGGGACGGCCTAGGTATCGACGGCCTTCTTCTGGAGTCCACACCAGTTGATTTTAGCTCAATTTTTTTATCAGTATGTAGGTACCTATTCTTTTAGTCTATGCTATGGCATATGGCTTGGACTTATGTGCGTAAGGATTGAGGAGCCAAGTCATGGTTTTGAATTAAAATCATACCCTTATTTAGTAGTAAAATAACTGATTTTGTACGAAAATACGAAATCTATTTCTTTTTAGCGAAAAATGATATTTAATTTTTATTTTCTTCGCAAGTGTGTTGAGAAACATCGTATGATACACGTGTGTATTGATTACAGTCCTTGGTTATCTTAAAACGCTCGCTTGACGGCTCGAGCCTAAATAGCGCCTCAGCGGTAATCATCAACTTTTCACACTAGTAGTTTCACACCATAATGTAGTTTCGTTACTTTTTGTAATGAATAATAGAATTAGAATTAAATCCTGTATATATACTTTTCAAAGAAAAATAATCTTCTATATATATATAAAAATCAATTGCTGTTCGTTAGTCTCGCCAAAATTCGAGAACTGATTTATCTTATGTTGGTTTTGAAATGTTTGTGGAGGTCTAGGGAAGGTTTAAAAGGTGAGAAAAAAACGAATAATTGCCGGGAACACGGGATCGGGTACTCCGCGGGTGAAACCGCTATATATATATACATATATATATAGAAAATTTCTATCGTGTATTGTGGGCTAAAATTGTGGTAAACATTTACTTTCTGTAAATCCTTAAAGTGGTTGACTTGAAAATTTTGCAATTTGGTTCTTTGTCCATGAGGAGTCTTATCAAAATGCTATTTTAAAAGCTTTATATGTATTTCCGGTGTACCTATGAGTACATTGCTAAATGTGAGAAGTTGTATCAAATTAAGAATTGATTAAAAGTATACAATTTAATGATTTTTTTACAATGTAATTTTGATTTGTTTATAAATAACCGATGTACTTACTCTGTGAATTTATAAATTATAATATTCGTAAAATATATAATAAAGAAAATAATTACAAATGAATTACTGACTTTATTTACCCGTGTTCCGATTAATGCTATGCTAACCTAATATGTATGTATTTTTAACTATGATTATATATAAATATTAAATATATATACACCCTTATTTTGAAATGATGGGACTTAACAAAATCAGAATATCTGAAGCAGTAACTGAATCCATATATCCAATAAAAATATCAAAAATGATAGTCGATTACTTATCTTTAAAAAATACTAAATAAATGCCGTATTACCAGACGGCACACTAGCTATCAAGTATTCTGTGACGGCTCGGGTCGATGACCGCGCTCAGCTGTGTATCGCAGCGTTCGCCGGTTGTTCGGTGTAGAATAACAATAAAATTCGGCGGGATTTTGAAAAGCTTTGACTTATCGTAACTTTTTAAATAAAAGCAAAAGAAAAAAACTAACTTCACTATAATATTGTCACTCGTCGTTTACATTAGCTGTGTGATTAAGTATTTCGAATTCAAAATAGGGGTGTATATAGGATAGACTTCGTATACTTTGGTTTTGACCCGAGATCTCCATTCGGGTCTATCCGCAGGCTGAGTTTCCGTCAATGACGGCTCCATGTCACATTTTTTGAAGTGTCGCTTTAGCGCATCTTTGTACCTGAGGAGTTAGCCGCCATGCTTAAAATGTGCAAAGAATAAAGTACTCAGACCTAAATAGGATTTGATTGTCATTATATGATTATGGGCTTATCCCTAACTAGCTGGGCATTCTGCACTGAACCACTGCTGCAAAGGCTAGTCTACGTTCCACTTACTACGGAGCTCGTTATATTAAGCAATTTTATAAAAAACATCAATTTCTCAAGACAGATTGAAATAATGGGTAATATGCTGATGTTCCTGAACTAAATAACTTCTTGCATTATACTTCATATGTACATTACACTAATTAATTCAATCACCATTTAATTTAAAACTAGCAACTACCTACGGGCCATTATTACAAATTTCTGTATGTTTTTGGCTAAATATAAATAACTAAAACAATAAAGTATGGTTTATAGGTTTCAAATAAGACTCAATCCCCACATTCAACATTTAATTGTCTAAACAACATTTATACACCAAATGGAATAGAAATACATTATAATCTCACATAAAACAGTTTATATCTAGTCTCTACTTGTAATTACTGTATTCAATAAATGACTTAAGTTTTGAATATGGCATTTTCTATTGAAATCACCTTGCTTGTAAGTCTAGAATATTGGTATACGTTCAACTACTGTTTGTATAAACTATTAAAAAGAATTCAATACACATTACATTTATATGAAATTTCAGTAAAATAGTGAGCTCATTAAATTGTAATGAGTCAAATATTACATAATATTGTATCTATAATATAATAATAAATAGTTACTTATCCGGATATAAGGACGAAGATTACACAATTTACCCTTTATGATTCGTAGATATGGTACTAATTATATTTTAAAAAATGTAAACGTTGATAAGAACTATTACATACATTTAAAAGCATTTATTTTTTCTTATATAATATCATGGGCAATATCTCTAATTCACAACATTAAGATTTTAAATTGACGAATATTAAAAAGGTTAATTTTATAAACCACATTGAAAATTGATAAAAACCGCTAATATGAGTAAAATATGGTTATGAAATGTTTAATATTAAGGTCGATTATATAGCTCATTCGTTTCAAAATTTCCAAAATTCTACTCTTAATGTAAGTATAGGTAATTTTAACAGATAAACTGATTTGAGATAGTTCTAAGCGCATATAAATATAAATCACATAAAAATTATATCAAAACATCTTAAAAGCATCAATAGGAAGCATCAACAACTTATAATTAATAATAATGTTAATAATTAATCTGGCATATCTTAGGTAGGTACTTAGTGCGATCAATACCTCTATTAAATTAATTTACAAAAATCACAATATTTACAAATTAACATAATGGAATATTCGACATTAGATCGAAAAATCCTGGATAAATATTAATTAAATATAACATAATCAAAAATAATATCACAGCAAAGTAACTTTGAAGCCATAGCGAGCTATTATCGGGAGGCGGCAATTCGCCTGTGAAGTTCGCGTCTGGTCATCCAGTAACACAATTATCCAGATTTTAATATAATTCGACTGCATCAGAACTAGGCCGTTTACGCGTGCATTTGTTTGATGTGGATTTTTCCGCTTTAAAGATCGGCACCAGTAGCGCAGGCGGTCTGGACAGCCGGCTTCAACCATGTTTCGCAGACGTGCCCTCTCCAGGGTCGACAATGGGCTTTTGTGGCAAAGGACGGTTAATCATTTTAACCGATGAATTTGAAGAGGTAGATTTAGTGGTGGAAGTATTACGCGGCTTATTTAGAACAATGTTAGTGGTACTCCGGATTGCTGTAGGTGGGTTGTGCATTACAGCTCGAAGGTACGGACCACGTGGAGCGGCCTGTTCTGCAATGACATCAGGCATAACACCAAGTAACGTTTTCTTCTCCTTGTCAGAGTTAGCAATTTCGGCGTAAAGGTGCACAGCCAAGTCTTTCGGTTCAAAATACTCATGTGCCAATGCCGTTTGTCTGTAGTATGGCGAAAGCGGCAATAACTTTTCAAGTGATGGTGCTTTAGTACCAATGCTCACCATTTTCTTATTATTTTTACCAATTCGGCCAGTAGTATTATGGTACGGCATCTCATAAATGTTTTCTTCTATAGCCAATGTAGGGCTACAAATTTTAGGCATTTCCTCCGTCATTTTAGTCAACTCGTATAGATGTTCTATCATTTCACGCGCTTCAACATAATTTTCCGGACTATCCAGTCGCTCCTTTAAGTTATCCAGTAGCTCTTTGGTTAATTCTTCGGGTAGAGTTTGAGTAAATTTTTCGACAGTTGGTACTATATCTAAGGACGTTTCCTGGAAGCTAGTCTCTTGAATAGGCTCTTGACCTGGAAATTCATTAAGGCAGTGTCGCTCCGAGTATTCGTGAACCGAAAGTGCCGAGATTGATCGTGCATTATCGTGTCCCAGTTGATGGCCACAATTGCATATTCTTGCGCATAAAACACCACATGTAGAATTGGAAGACATTATAAGGTTCTTAAAACTGAAACAGTATCCTCGTCGCTTCAAGCATCGTATTAAACTTATCAAAACGACGAATAAAATACTTCCTATTACTGCAACAATCACAATTCCTATAATTTTCTTATTACGTGGTGAAAGAGAACTGTCGGAGACATTTTTGTGAGGAAATCGTGGATTTTTAATTTCTGTAAGACCTCCATTTGTCTTAGTTCTGAATTTTTCGCATTTAATTGCTATACTTTTCTTGCAAACTTCTTTAATAAATCTACTAAACATCATATTTTGTTCAGGAACATTAAAACACCGAGCAATTAATTCATCAACTGTACAATAACTTTCAATTTCATAAGGTTCTCCAGACTTAGCTCCAAATACGTCTGCAATCCAATTACTAATGTTACAATTGCAGGGTATACCATAAAAGTTTCGAACGTATTGAATCCTATTAATTTCGGAAGCGTTTCCTATAAATCCAAGACTTCCTGGATGCATCATTTCTATTTCGTTTTCATTAAATTTGAGATCATGAATCGAAGCTCCCGGAGCTGTAATTGCATAAGGTGGCAGTGTGTCAAAAGAGTTTCTTTCAAATTCGAATGTGTTACATGACGACAGTTGAAATGCTCTCTCGTTGAATGTATGAAACTCATTATCCGAAATGACGACCGAAGCCACGGTTGTATTTATTGCACCCGTTTCAACAGTATCGAATCTGAAACCAATATTTAAAATTTATACCAAACACAAACAATATAACAAAACAACATATTATTTGAAATATTTGCTATTCGTTCTTAAATTTACAAATCTTTTTCTTGTTACCTCGTCTTTGTTATGTTGATGCTACCAATGGCACATCGTATAGCTCTCGTTGATAGTTGTTTTATCTTGCATCCCACCAAATTCAAGTAATTTATTAAGGAATTGTCGGAAAACGCGTCCTCTTCTATATGGTGAATTGAACAATTTATGGCCATTACAATATTATACGTGTTTGCAGCAAATGCTCCTCCTCGTATAGCGTAAATGACTACCGACTCCATGTAAATTTTTGCCGCTGATGAGCCAAAAGCTGATCTTGGAAACTCCGGAATCGTGAGATTTTTTAATCCAATCTGAAATTGAATTTGCTTTCTTTTACATTTTGTTAAGAACAATGAAACATTCGCAGTGGCAGGTTTAATTCGCTATGCTTGTAGTATTGGTTTAAAAAAAAATGTTATAATGGCCGTGCTGTTTTTTTATAAAAGTTACCTATGAAATGCTTAAGTTGTGTATTGATTTTAACGAGATACCGACCGACATGCCTGGACCGTGTTCCCCAACATTGGCAGCAGTACGCTCCAAACTGAATGAGCCGCCGCCAAGAGCCAATTCCCTCACGTTTGAAATATCCATGGTCAGTACCCATGAAAACGCGTCGCCTTCCACGAAAACTGAATCAGCGTTGTCTATTTTAACTGTTAATGGACCTGAAAAATACATAAAAGTGTTGAAGGTTAAAAATACATACAAGTTTAATCGTAAGCAAATTTTATTATTAAATTATGAAAATATAATATTACTAAATATAATAATAATATTTTTTATGCCAGTAAAGTTGTTAATATCATCATACTCAGTTTAATCCAATGTATCTATGACAATTTATTTGAATACCAGAATTGGTACAAAACCTGGAGTTGTCTTTTAATTTGACTCCAAAATGTATAACGTAACAAGTGCCATGAACGTAATTTGTAAAAATGCACTCATTGTCTCAAGAGTATTGTCGATTTTATATTTAATTTGTTCGTCGCATGAGTCATTGTCCTGTTGACTGTAAAGTCGGAGAACTGCGTATTTTTAGATGGTAGACTGCGGATGGACGTTTTGCCGTCCATCTTAGCTCTAAAGCTCTTTTTGTAAATTCAAGAGTCATAATTTTCTACTTTAATGAAAATGTATTAACAAATCTAATATCACTTCATAGTTGTTATAATGTTAGCCTTATAACGGCAAGTAAGTTCAGTTGAATGGGCACAACTAACTAGCGTCCATTCAAAAAGATCTCGATTTACTCGTTGTTGTATTAAAGAAATACAAGAATCGCTTATTTAGAGGGATCATGTTAAAGTGGTAAGAAAAGGAATCGAGGAAAGATTGCATCGATGTCGACAAAACTGGTTACAAATAACTTGAATTAACTGTCAACTAGTTGCGACTTATTCAGTGTTGACAAAGATGATATGATATCAATTACTTATTAAAAGTTTAATAGTCGGAGAAGTATTTTGTATTGTTCATTTTTAATTTGAATACATTAGTTTAGATGTTTTGGTGAATCACTATTCGTAGAATAAACGTTCTTAACCTATACTAAGAACATAAAATAGTTATTAAAAAATGATAAAATGCGTGTTAATAATACCAATAACATAGAAATGTTCATAATTGTACTGTTTTATTATAAATTCTATTGAGTAGTTCGTGCAAGAACATATTGCGACAGTTGATAATAAATAAATTAATGGTTATTAATGTTATTATTGACGTGGACACATGGTTCACAGTTCTCATCTAGTTATCTATTCAAATAAATACATATCACACACTGTTTACAGTAGCACATTAAAACCTATTAATTACATAAACATGTACGTAGGTATGCCGGCAACATTATTATCTTACTGGTGAGGAAGTTAAGTATTTACATTTGGTACAATACGCACACATACTATACGCATTTAGCGCTTATAAGGGTCCTCGAAACACAGAAATAGTCTAGAATTAGTCACCGGTACACGAAGTTGCGATCGCTACGATTCTCATACAATTATAACCAAGTATGCAGGTCTTAAATAAACTTTACCTTTAAAAATCACACATTACACATATAGAAATTCTTTGAACACAGTTATTTAGGCATTTTTTTTTGTTATTCGTAATGGAATTTGTGCAGCCTTTTAGTTATCGAATCGTCTCAAACTTATCATTATACGTGTATTTATTTGAGTTAGTATAAAGTTAATGCAATTGCCTTAAATCAACAGTATTGACATTTTTTAAGAATAAAAGCTAATGAAATCTGATTAATTCTTCAATTAACATCTGCTCTACCTAATATAATAACTGTTACAATAAATTGTTAAACTAAAAATACTACGTATCCATCTAATTTAGTGCGGTTTATTGTATTATTTTACATATTGCACTCTATTTTGAAACACGTTGTTACTATAACATGTTTTTGTAGATAAAAACCGAATGTAATGTAATGTATGAATGCTGTGGGTAACACGGGTCGGTTGTCTGATGTTTTTTGTCTTTGTTAGCGATATGGTGCGTCATAGCAACTGATGCATACAGCTCGGGCGCACATGTTTCAATCCAAACGCTTTAATATGTTGACATAATTTTTTAAATTGTCTTACATATCCGCTCTTGTAATATTCGTCCTAATCTATTGATTAATAATACCTATGTACTTTAATTAATCATTTTATTGATTGAAATGTTGTCCTTTTTGTTTCCTTATATGTACTGTAATTATAATAATTATGTCAAGTTATGTTTTTTTGCTTCTACAATGAGATTTGATTAAACGCTCATGTAAACACTAAATTTTTATTATTTATAACTTCTATATACAAATATGGACATGTAAAATGTGAAGCTTATTTCAAATGAGTTACTCTTTCATATGAATTTATTGGTATTTCGAGCATGTAATCAATATTACTTGCTTGCTTCAAACAGATAATTTTATTGATTTTGGAATTACAAGTATGCACTAATTCTCCTTGGTTCCAAGTTGCATAGTACATAGTTCCTTACATGGTTATATTTATGTATATAAGGTTTACTATAATTGTCATTCATTCTACACCCTTTAAAGGCTAGGAAGCGTAAGATAAGAAGCTTGTATCCAATAGTGTTATTGTAGCTCTACAGACACAACTGTTTATACATAATACACACATCAAAAGTGTCTAGGGATCAACATATATTTTTGCAATAACTTTTCTCCTGATTGATATTAATTAAAATTTTCTTTAAGGATTCATCAAATAAAGTGTTTTCGTTTGTCACAGTAACGATAAACCAAGTCACCTTTGCATTAATAAAGAAATTTGCCATTTTCCTAATAAAGGGATTTTTGACATTTGAACCACTAACATTAAAGTTCGAAAAAAAGACTGAAATAACAGTTTTCTTTAAAATTTTATTGGGTAACTTAAACAATTAATAATCCGTGTTTCTACCGCGAACACTAACAACACAAGAACATCGGTTTGGCATACTCAAAATGAGTTCATCCAAATCACGCTGTGGAATGGCCGCCCATGTTCGTTGCAACAACAAAAAAAGGTCTTCTTGCGACTGGATACCCTCCATATTCGGCAGAGCTCTTTTCTGTAGCATATCCCATGCATGCTCAATCGGGTTCAAGTCTGGCGACTGAGCAGGCCAGGGCAGGACATTGATGTTAGCTGCGGCGAGAGTCTGTCTTACAACTCTTGCGGTGTGCGGTCGTGCATTATCATGCATTAACTGAAATAAGGGACCGATTTGCACTTGTAGAGGAACGATGACGTCTGATACAATCGTCTCAGCATAAATTTGAGCGTTGAGGTTGCCTCTGATCCAAATCAACTCAGTTCTTCCGCCGATCCAAATACCCGCCCATACCATGATGGTTCCACCACTATAAGGATGGACTTCCTGGCAGGATTTTAATCGCTGTTGGCGTCCAGGGGTTCTCCAGTGTCGTATACGTCTTGTATCCGGTCTCATACCAAAACGAGACTCATCAGAAAAGCACACGAAACGCCATTGTTCTTCTGCCCAATTTCTGTGTTCAAGAGCCCATTGATATCGAATCCTACGATTGTGCATTGCTATAGGTGGTACCCGTAGCGGTCTTCGGGAATGAAGGTTCACTTCATGCAAGCGGTTTCTGACTGTTTGGTCGCTAATTAAGTTCCCTGAAGAGTGATGAAGCCGCACGGCTAACATCATGGCGGTTATTGTTGGAGCTCTTCGAGTTAAGATTTGAATGTATCGGTCTTGTCTCCGTGTGGTGCAGCGATACCGTCCTCCATGGCGCTCAGCCACGGTACCAGTGCTTCGGTAACGTGTCCAAAGTCGACTGATAACACTCTGACTTGTATTCAGAGCTAAAGCCACAGTACGTTGCCGGGAACCAGCTTCTATCATTCCCACGGCTCTGAGCATTTCTTCCCTGCTTAAATGACGTCGCCGCTCCATAATAACGTTGGTTTTAATCAGTAGTAGGGAAACAGTAGCACTAATAATGTCTTCAATGCGTTGTATGTTTTTATAGGGAAAATATTGACAGCTGATTTTCATCTTTTACTCGAATTTGATTCACAGTTCCTGATTCAAATTATGAAATGCACCAAAAAGGATCCATATAAATTTATAAAATCATAAATTTATTACAAAGCCACATCTCAATCTCAAGAAATCCGCATAAAAATGCTTGATCCCTAGACACTTTTGATGTGTGTATTATAATAACAAATACTAAGTACTGTTTTGGTAAAAATATATAATAAATGAACAGTCTGACATGATTCCAACTAATAATAAAACGACTAAACAATAGTAAGTAGATCGCATTTACAGATAATGATTTTACGTCTGCACCGGACGTGGTCATGGTTGTTTTATCATTATGACAAGAAAATGATGAAGGATTCATTTGCATTACGGCTAAATTATGGTTATATGGCGATCTTTACCGTGACTTTAAATGTCCTTTCCATAATATTGAAATTCTGTCTCTCTATAATATTAATATTTAAATTCTGTTAGTATTTAAACAGTAATTCAATTCAGAGTAAAATGAAACTAACAGTAACAATATGAAACAGAACAGGAGTTTGAACAAAAGTTCGCTAGGCACATTGGCAACAAATTGAAAGTTAGATTAAAAATACGAAGGCAATCGACAAAGTACTAATTGCTCTCGCTCTATTCTGTTAAATTTTTGGACACGACCACAAAAGTTTGTTAGCACAGCTAGGTCGCAACAGGTAAATTAAAATTTTCGCAAAGTTAAATTGTTTTTGTAGCGCTTACCTTTAAGATGTACAAAGGTACTTTTCTCGAAGCGCACTATATCACAGTCGTTAATTTCGAGGTTCAGGTTCAACACGCTGATACCGACAGCAGAATATTGACGGAAAACCACAATCGGAGCGCCATTTATGGTGATACTTCTCAAGTCCAGAACGCCCGATAATGCATCTTGATCAAACATTATTCCCTCGGATCCTTCGATAGTCAGTTCAACAGTTGTCTCTGGCAGGTCTCGACGAAACACGTCAAACCGCTGTTAAAAAAAAAAACATTTTGAGTTATACGTTTCACATACGCCGTGACATTCATTAGAATGTCAATATAATAAAATTATGATTGGTGGAAGAAATATAAAAATCCAACCCAAGTTTCTAACTTAGTTAGGAATCAGCTACTATAATGAGATGATGTAGTGAATGATTATGTTATGTTATGTAATAACTTAACGATACGATTAGTAGTTTTTGTTTACATTGAAAGCTGTACAAATTGACTATAGCTACCATGCGTTAATAACATTCTTCTTATGTTATTGCCATTGCAATTGTAATGAAATAGAAATATTTACAAAATGACGTTCGTACTGGTATAATACGTAATATGATGTGCATTATGGAAGTAGCCCTACTAGTACGGTTTCTAATATTTCAATTACTGTTGTCACCATGGTGGTCTTCGAAAACAGAAGGGATACAACAAGCGGATACGGGCAGCTGATTAAATTACGAAGTGTGTAAACTGAACGATAGGAACACCTACGCGGCGGGGCATTCCCTTGCATCTATATTTATAATAGCAACCTCATCAATGAAAGTGATAGTCGCCCCTTCCTCTATTGTTACAATACATGTTGTAGCAGATGTCTTAAATAATTGTATAAGTATAAGAAAAATATCGTTATCAATATACTGGCTCCTTCTGTTAAACTACTTATTGTTATCAGAAAGTAGACATCCATATATGCCGATAATGAAAGAAGCACAAAGATAATTCGGACAATTATTTTATCTCTGTTTAATATTTGATTGAATCATACAAATAACAGACAAACGGAGTTGCCTGGGCATTACTCGTACACTACACTGCAATGTTGGAAATTGAAAAATATTAATAAAGATGAATGATCTGGTGATTTCCTATTGTGGAAAATGGAGGTAGTTCAACGTAGGGCGCCGGGTCTTTATTGTTATTGAATTGATTTCACAGCGGGTATTATTTCTATACCAATGAATCCCGATTGTAGGTGCTTTATATTATTGAAACAACATTATCACTCACTAGTTAAACTGGAGACACCATAATATTTAAGTATTTTCAAGTTAAATGTTCGAATTCCGTTTGATAGTTTTAATCTTTTCGGAGACTAAAACACTCGGATATGTATAAAACTACAAAAGAAACTCGTAGAAAAGACACGTCCGCTCTAACGTACGCGACGCCAAATAAAAATAAACACAACTATAACTCTCATACGGACTTTTCTTCGTCTGTTTATTTATAATATCATATTGAAGTTATATTACACACTTAAACTCTATTCAGAACTGGTAACAATGTCATATTATTGGATACTTTTGAAACATACAACGAGGATAGGACGATTGATATTGCAAAATTTATCGAAAGATAAGAGCAAATATGATATAATAAATGTTACTATTTAACAGTTAACTGTGAGACCAATATCAGTTGTTTAACGGCGCACTTTATTGCACAACTACCAGTATCCCAGTACTTGTTTCTGACTCAGCGACCGTTGGAAGTTTAGCAACTTCTCGCCATTTAAGGACCGTGCTGGCCACAGCCGCTGACCGCGACATATGATGATCTGTTATTCAATGCCTTTATTCATATTTGACATTAAAAACCGTAAACATTTGTTATTTTTAAACAAAAAACTAGGTAATTCAAAATTATATAAACAATTTAGCTTCATTTATTTATGCAATGACCGCATAACACTCATGCCTTTCGTGAGTTAGGATTGTAAATATTTTGTTTTCTTATAGATTTCCTATATTGAAATCAGTTCCACGTAAATTAATATTGATGTAGTAGCTACGTACTTATTGTATAGTTAGCGGCTTATCCCGCGCGAAACCTGTTCGGCGGAGCACTTTGAGTTGCCACTTACATACGAACTAACTGCTGCATGACTTGTTACTTATAATAACGTAGGCATTATGTAGGTCGTTCCGACGATACAAGTTGTCCCTGTGGACCTATGTGGTTGGTTTCTAGAATTGTAGGTATTCCGTCGGAAGAAGCTGTGACAATATCCGGATGTGTTCTTCTGATTCCAATGGGACATCATTTAAAAAGAACAATGGATGGGCGCGATCTTAATTCACCAGCAATACTTACATGTTATACTCGTAGATGTATATACTTATAAAATTTAACTAATAGCCGAGGGACTTCTCAATGCAATTTGCTGAAAAATGTTATGGGCTACTATTATATTTAACTGTATACTTTTGACATGTTTGGTTGTGAAGTTCTTTTTTTTATAAAATCTATTCGAAAACAGTATCTTTTGGTAATTTAGTTATATGTATATCTCTAGCTAGAGGTTGATTTCAGTCACTATAACCAGATAATTTTGTAGAGCACAATTTAATTGTCAATTCCAAAAGTAATCAACAACTATAAATATCTGTGGTTAACAAATTTATGACACGTAATATACAAAGCAGTGTATTTTATTAGAGCTCACAGATCACTGGTTGTTCACCTCTTTCATTGAGCTTCAATTAGTCAGATTTGAGCAGCGTTAACACTTCATTCATATCGTATTGGAAATAGGACCTTACGGCTTTAGCTTAACGGTTAAGCCTGAAATCAAACATGTAGCTGGTCGAGACAAATACACTCAAGAGTTCAAGTGTAACTGAGCCATTTATGTCACCGGTCACCACGGAAACGACTGACTGACTCTCTGTTCCAATCATGTATGATTTAGTACTGTATGTAATCTTTTATAGATATTACCGTTATGCAACTATTTGAATCATTATAAGCTCTTATTTGTTTTAAAAATGATAAACAGCACACATTACAGAATAAATAAAATATGAACATTAAAATAATCATGTGAGTTGGTGGTGCTCGTAATGGTTGTAATGTGCCCCGACCTTGTGGTGTGTAGACAATAGAACGACCCTGTTGGTTGGCAGCCGCGTTGAGGTTCCAAACATTGACAGACTTTGTTACTTTTTCAATAATGAACATACCTACATGATATGTCTGGACCCAATTATACTACGAGTAAAAGTATACCTAAACTAATCCAAGTGAGTGAAGCAAAAGAGGCAAAACTCTATATGTTTAATAGTAATTAGAGGGGAGTCTGATTTGGTTACCTCTTTATTAACTGAAATACATACATGAAGAGTTAATTAATCAATCATTAATGTATTGAGGCACTAGTTACTAATAATTTCGTCTAGTTCACTTCGTTTAATCTCGTTGTTAAAGTTTAACTAATAACTACTAAATGTACATATAAGTTTATTAGTGTAAATACTTCCAGATTGTACTCTTTTTATATAATGTGATTGTTGAATTGCACATGGTATTCCTGTTTTCAATTCAAACCGTGCAGCAGCATATGAATTGAGTGTTTGATGTGAATGTTTAGTAACAAATAGGTGGATAACTTTTTTAACATAACCCCACTCTACGAGTACATGCAACTGCAATCCAGACAGAACTTTTTAGAATATTTACCGTCATACTTTTCTATAAACCGACCTAACTATCTGCTCGATAAATATTTAAGAGGAACTTGATGGATAGATGTTTTTGTTGCTGTGTAATCGACTTATTTTGACTTATACAGAGATCTATCTCGATATTTTTTTTTTCTATTACTTTTTAAACACATGGCTTATCTTGAATCTTCATATCATGAACAGACCTATTTAATTTTAAATATGTAGGTGTCAGATACGCACGGGACGCACAGACGTTCGGCAGTGCATGTGCGTTGTGCGTGCGTTCAATTTTAATATTAGATCTAATTCCAGGAATATATTCGTCTCGATAG
Organism: Timandra comae; assembly: GCA_958496195.1. Classification (NCBI taxonomy): domain Eukaryota; kingdom Metazoa; phylum Arthropoda; class Insecta; order Lepidoptera; family Geometridae; genus Timandra; species Timandra comae. Next base: position 7,367,213 of record OY292353.1, on the reverse strand, counting down.
ACGTTGAGCATGATTCACTGTATTCTCTCACAGAGTCATCTCGTCTACCGCCATGATTATAACCCAAAGAAGCAAAGTTTTCTATATAAATATCTATCATAATCAGAATTTACATTAATGACGGTACGAGTATTAGTAAGAGCTGTGTGCATCAGAGGTATAAATATGTATTGTCTGTCTAAGATACCTATGGCTAAAACGGTCATTGTATAAATTTACCGCTTGGGCTTCATGTATTGAAATTTGCACTGTTACCTTGTAGTAGGCGTAGATTATGTGATATAAAGCCTTTATACTCGTATAATGTAGGTATTTTCTCTGTAGGGTCTCGGTATATAACCTCGGGGCGTAACGCTAACTTGAGGTAGGTACTCGAATCCGTTTGACAACCCTCTGAGCCGTGCGGGATAAAGTGGTTTGGGGCGCAAACCCCACCCATACCCTTACCGAGGCAGGAAATTATCGAGATTATATATGTCTTAACACATATTCGCGGTATACCATGTACATAATTACTAGTAAGACGCAATGCATCGCTCAGAGCAGTAAGGTAAGTAAGGTTGGTCAAAGCAAACCATTTTTAGAATAAAATACACCAGCGAAAGTCGTGCTTTTCCGAAATACTATATTTTATAATTAAATATGCAGATTTTTTTACGTAGTATTGGGGTCCTTTTTTCTTTTTGTAGCAATTTAACCAAAAACTACGTTAATATTACTGTTTTCTTAGGAACTGTGAAATATCCCAGTATTTTTTACCGATAAATTGTTTCGACCACTACTTCTTATAAGAGCTTTGTGTCGACTAAACAGTAACCCGATGTAGTATAAGAATTAAAATGCACACATAAAATATCAATATACATCTATTATAAAATCTGTAAGTACACTATACATATAAATATAAACGCTGTTGATTTGCGTGGAGCTGTGTTGAAAAGGTCTGGTAACATTCAGTAACATACATTGGCCTGTTGCTTCCGCATTTATTAGTACTTATAGGTATGTATGTGTATAACATATGAACTTCATGCGTCCGCTGCCTATTTTTTTAACGTGCAGTTGCATACGAAGGAAGCAAGTAACAGATTCCATATTTTATTAGTCCAAACAAACTAAAATTTATATGAATTCGTGTGATTCATGTAACAAACAAAATCTGAGTGCTAAAGATTTAGAGAACTTATTATATTTTAAATGCAACACGTAGTTAACTTATTTGTTCTTATTAAAAAAATCTTTTTAATTCAATATTTTAATTTTGGTTTGCAACACACAAATTTTAAGGTAGCACTATAAAAAAACGACATGAAGTTAACAATAATGCTTAATACCGACAAGTGTTACTTTCTCTAGACGGCGATGGGGCCTAGTTCGGCGCAGGAAACGATCTCTCATTATGTTTTTTTTACGGTGTGTCCATTGCCCCCGCCAACTCAGTCCTTATTCCCTACTTATGTTATTCATGGATAAACGTTATATTCTATCGATGAAAGTTGTGTCTTAATTGTATTATTCCAATGCAAAATAATCGGTTTCGTCGCTCGAGTACTTAGATTTGACAAATTTAATAAATAATTTGAATAATTAAAAAATATTGATAAAAATCCCTATAAGTTAAGCCTTACTCCTATTCTAAAGACCTCCTATTCTAATATTAGTAGAAAATAGAAGCCGTTGTAATGTTGCAAAATATCAAGATGAGAATTTCATTCTTTTCTTTTCCGAACCTTTATCCCATGTCTATTTGGGGTCGGTTTTCAGTTTAACCAGATTTGGCGGAATGTCAGTATTTTACGTGAAGCGACTGCCATCAGACCTTCACAACCCAGAGGGCTATACGACATTTTTTGGTTAAACCAAATGTTAGACTTTTGAGGGCTCTAACTACCCGTAGCGACTGTCGATGATGTTAGTACGACAGCCGGGACCGACGGCTTTACGTGCCCTCCGAAGCACGGAAACGATGAGAATTTCATTACTAAACTTAATTTTCTTCATCTTTTATGCAACATATTAGGTACTCGAATGAAAAGATTTGCGTCGCTCTTCATTGGAGGTAATACTGTTGGTAATATTTATAATAATGTAAAGCAAAGCCCTCTTCAGTAGTCGTTGGGTGCATTCACCGTCAGAGGCTTTGCTTGGCATCCGAGCAAACGCCACAACGTGATGATTAGTTGTACCTCTATGATATATATAAGTACTTCATAAGTTTTACTTGTAACATGTTCTGGATACCTATCTAGGATGGCTTTCAATTTGTCTTTTTACCATTATTTAATTATTTTATTAGGTACATAATCCTTTATTCTTTTTATGAGCTAAACCAACGTTTCAAAATACTCTAGTGATTAAATGTAATGTCAGTTTTATCACAATATTTTTTTATTAAAAACCAAGAAATAGTGTCCATACTATGTTTACGTTGTATTAGTGAAAATAATAACTGTTTAATTAATTTGGGCTTCACGCACTAGCTGGGGTGGCTTTGTCCAAAGTGTGATATGCTTTCGATCACATTTCGTGACGTCAGAACAATGTCCGGCACTCTGCTCTGAGGCACAAGGTTCGAGCAATTTGTTAGCGCTTTCATTTTGTAATAAACAGACTGAAGTTTACATTTACTTGGTAGAAGTACTCTTGTTAACTTGGGTTAAATTGTATGTATTTATTCCACAACATAATATTTTGTTGTTGTTTTGTTTGAATGTATTGTCATGTCACCAAAAGTTTTTCTAGCTACAGAGTATTCAAAAGTACTTAGTGCGCTGGATATTTTGTTTGAGCATTGTCCGCTGTGAGTTGAATTAGAACTAGTAATATGGGTTACTTGTGTCTAGCAGACTCAGATTTAGACGGTCAATGACACGAACCTACGCAATTCTATAGTATTTGTGTAAATCTTGAACTGAATCCAAAATGACGTGACGATATCTTACACACATGTCTCACCTGTTTATCTGACATTTCCTCGATCATGTATGGATCGGGACAACTTAATATTAAAGTTCATTATTCTGCGCGTTTGAAGCCAAATTCCTTGCATATTTGGAATCTTGATTTAATTGAGTTATGTTTAATTTGGGAACCGACACCACATCCGATAATTGTTACATTCAGGGCAGTGTGAATTGTTTCCAATATGGTCTAATACATAGAGTTGTAAAGAGAAATCGCAAATATAAATTGGTCCTATTTATAAATGTGTCGGCTAACCGCTCGTCGCGCGCCCAACTGCTAACCTAACCTGGTCCATGCTTTGATACTGTAACATACTTTACATTTTTTAGATATATATGAAAAATACGATTACTTCTGAGAAATGATAATCATAATATGTTGCTTTTTCTATGGACATTTTCATACTTTCAAGATTTTCAAAAGAAAATATTAAATGAAAATATCAATATCAAATAACGTTGAGTTCCAAGAAAAAAGCTGTCAGATCTCTGAATTTTAAAAGGAATCAATATAAGTACCTACAAATACTTATATCATAGAAAGCTTTTGCTTTTGTTTAGAAAAATATTTTCACCTGAACATTTATTGTATATTTATATTTATTATAAGTACCTTCTCGTATAAAAAATGCAAATACCTAGCAAATCTCGTTTTTGTAGTCTGGGTAAAAGATAGGTAGCTATAACAACTTGTCTAAAACGTCTGCTTTAAATTATTCTTAGTCAATATTTTTTGCGAATAAACTTTTAAACTCTCCATAAAAACAGTTATTTTACCTTTTTTACGTAAAGGAGTATTTCTTAACACTAGTTCCTACCGTGATTATATTTGTGAACAGAACTTAACGTGTATTGATGATGCAATATATTTTAGAGTTTATAGTAGTGATTACTTTGAAGATACTGGGAACTGCTTACAGACCTTTTTGTGCCTATTCGTTATCTCTGAGATGTATCTTTTCATTAAGAGATGAACGCACCATTGTAGTACGCCTTTTGTTTATCAATGCATTTATTCCTTTGTATGTTTCACCTTTAAGAGCAAACTATTGAAGTGTACTAATAATACTGATAATTCAAGTCACATTACGACCAATTTCCGTATAGTACCTACCTACTTAGGTACTTCATAATATTACGTATTTAGTATGTAAATCTAGAATTAATTTAAGACCAATCAAAAATCGCGAGTCTCATTGTTTTACACTAAACCCCAAAGAAAATTACTTAAAGAGGTTTTTCAAGCCAATGATTAGTCTTTCCATTTAATTTAGTTCAGTACTTTAGTTCACGTTGACCAATACAAACAAACATCCGATAATGACTTTACATTCCGCATACCCATTAATGGTTAAGTATAAAAGCTGTTGTAGGTACCTTTTAACGTTGTTCATTCAAAACACACGTAACGATAAAGACATTTTTTATTAGGTTTCTGATCTTACTAAGGGTCTCCCTACAGGTAGTTTTATTCAAAGGCCGTTTTATTTTATTCCATGGCCTTCGTAGTATTGTTATTTTATAAAACAGTAAACAATATTGAGATACCTACCTCGAGTTTGTAAATATATGTGATTAATATAATTTCCTGTCTTTTCTCGCCTGTTGATATCGATAAAAAAGAAAACAAATGTTCAGAATAATCGTAGGAGTCCATCTTGTTGATATAGGTAGGTAGTACCTAGGTACCCAAATTACCTATATATTAAAACATAACTATTCATTTCGATAAAATGCCTGTCTTTTGCAACTCAAATAACGCCGTTACTTTCCGAAATTCTTTCTCTTAACTACCTACCTACCTAGTAGGCAAAGCCTTGCATGAGACTTTAAATTTCACCAACACATGTTCAAGAGATTCGAATGCAAAGAATCTCCTTTCGAAAAGTTTGCATCTTGTTTTAGAACTATTTCAGAGTTCGTTAGTTAGTTACTACGAAGCGATCGTATTATAGGTCCTTAAACTTTTGTGAGTTGCCTGTTGTAAAAACACCGACACAAAGTAGATGGACCTTACGACAAACCCCCAATCACATCGTGTTATGAATTACAATAAACAGTCCCTTCCGCCTTTATCGTTTCCTTCTGTCAATTCTACTTAATTTGTTTTGCTTACTGACCAAAAGCTTAATACATTTATTATAAAGAGAGATACCGTTCTACTTTGTTTACAAAAAATCCTTCTCAGATAATTACATAGGTACTTAGTTTAATAACAAATTATTTAAAACTTACTGTATTGTTAGGAACGTAACAGTTGATAGTTGTCCACATCGGGTGAATAGCATCGGAACAATCACAGTATGATGTTGTGCAAATACCACGATGAACGAAAGTGTCGGTATCGGCCCGGGTTACGGTAACAAACGCAACTAGCGCGATGAACACGGAGAGACGCGACATGTTGCCGCGCTCAGGTGTCGACTAGCGGACGGAGGGCGCGTACTAGCGCTCAGCACTACGGTCATGCACGGACTGGCTGGCGAGCCGCGGCGCGAGCCGAAGGCGATGGCGGCTGGGGCTGGGCTGCGGGTGCCGACTGGCGCGGCGCGGCGGCGGGGTCGCTCCGGCCGCGCTTTACTCTGCTCTGAGTCTGACACTCTAGTGATGTCCCGCACGCACGCTCACTATTTTACATATCGATGATGCTATCTATCTCATTTGTACCCTTCGCACCACCATCCACCTCACCTCGCCGCGCACCTCACATTGCCATCTCACTAATTGTTCACAATTTTTTTCCGCGGAATGCCCTCATTAATGTATTTTTTTTATAAAATTAGTTCTAATTTCTATCCAATGTTAGAGGCGTCATGTGAATAATGTTAATTATGTCTGCTAGTACCTAACAATATTTTCAGCAAAGTTTTATTTAGATACTGTTTGGCCAAAAAAAATAATGAATAAAAGGTCACTTACATACCTATTAATTTCTGCAGTAAATACCTACATGTAATTAGATAAGACTAGCTTGCAAATTGTATTCTAAAAATCGAACTTAAGTTGCTTTTCATCTAAGTACCTATGCCTGTAGGTATTTGAATTAAACAAAGGATAACATCTCTACATTTCACTTTTATGTTATCCTAAGAAGTTATTAGCAAATAACGATAATTACATATACAGTGGTGGTCATATAATTAAGAACGATTTGAAATTCCAGATATTTTTTATCTAAATAATTTCTTGTGTAGTTATGTATTGCTTTTGGAAGTAACTATTTATGTAATGAGATAGCCACATGAATGGAGGCACGGGATTTATAATATAGAACTAAATGGTTGACTATCTTTTATACAAATGTCATTCGTTCTCTATAGTAACGAATTTAAGCACTAATGAAGCTGGACAAATAATTAAGTACGATTTATTAAACTGTTCAAAAGTTATTTTGTGTAAAACAGAGATTAAATAAATAATATTATTGTGAAAATAAAATATTAGATAAATGCATTTTAACTGAAATTACTAGTTGGCAGCATGTTTACGACTTTTAATTACTGATTTACCTATACCGGGCGGCGAAGCATCGACTCTATCAACTTTCGAGATTTCGTAAATATATAGAATATAATAGAGTTCGATTCTTTTGAGAAAACATTATTACAGCTCTCTTAAATTTCCATAATATTGTCCATTTAAAACTATTCTCTTCCACCAAAGATCGATTGGGTTTAGCTCTAGGCTGTTAGCTGGCCAATTTAAGACAGAAAATAATTGCAATGTGAAATATTCCTTAACGGGCGCGCTTTATGTTTTGGATCATTGTCGTGCTGGAATTTTCAAATTGACCAAAAACCTGAAGGTACGTACGTTTTCAGCAGGTAACATAGCTTTTCCAGTATATTTTTTGTCTTGGGATTGATCCATGTTTTCTTATGTCAGCTTCACAGCTTCAACGCCGTATTCAAAGTAGCATCCAAAAATGACATATTTCTCCATCATGCTCTAATGTCACTTTTGTGTACTTAAGGTCAAATGATTAATTCGGAAGATGTTGTTAACGATGTTTTCAACCAGAAAACACCCTAATTTATATTTGTCTCATCAGAAAAAACATAATTTTTCCACTGTCTTACTATGCAGTTATCACACCTTCTTGTGTCAGCCGGTATTGCCTATGGCATCGTTGCATGATGGGTACCTTTCTTGTTATTCTTCCGTGTAGCTTTCCTTGTACTAAAAACCTTCGAATAGTCCGTGCCGAGATTGTTGGACGAGTTGTTTGTTCCAAAATATTCATTTCTCAGCACATTAGACCCTTTCAAATTATTTTCTTTTCCCAAACGAATGTTTTCGATCATCTTATCGTAATGACTTTCTAGGTACTCAACACACACCAACCATTAGAAGTAAGTCTAATACGTGGCAAAATGCTTCACAGCGTGGAAAAATATCGTTTTTGAGCATTGTAAAGTGTCAGCTATTTTTTTTTTCGACCAAATACTTCTCACGAAGTTTTTTTACTATCTACCTTGTAGATTTGTCAAAACTTTTATTTTTCTCCATATGAAACAATAACTTTTAAGACCTGTACAGCACTAAATGGGATCTAAATTATACGAATAGTGACTTACAATCACAAAGCGATGGAGTGTTCTTTATGTAAACTTGAATAAAAAAGTTAACAATTCAGCGTTCTTAATTATGTGACCAGCCAGTTCGTAGTAATATAAGGTTTAAATGTAATGTATAAAGTTTATCTTTTTATTTATTAGCCAATCGTGTGTATTAACTGATGTATCGATAGTATAGAAATGTTTTAGGGTACCAAAAGAAATACAAAAAAATACATGCAATTAGTTATACATGGGTTTTTGAAAAAATCGTTACTTTAAATAAGTGTACTTAATTATATGACCACCACTGTATACTTATTTTACTAATTGTTATTGACTGTGTGTGTATGTGTAGATGACATTCTTGGACACATACCTACCTACCTAATTAAATTGTAATTCAAAGAGGTCATTATTCATAATAGGTATCTTAAATATTAGTTCAAACGGTTGTACATTGCATTATTATGTTTTTCTAAAGACCTTGTGTGTCTGTGTACGCACGTCACTAAAACTTAAAGGTCGGCTGGCTGGTGTTATCCACATAACCGCGCCCTTCTACACTCAACTGCGTTTAAAACCATAGCAAACCATCACACTCGATGCACTGTATCTTGTCGGGATCCTTTCATTGCGGTTAACAACAACCTTTCACGTGTTTTACATTTTAATTTCTGTTCCACGTACTTTTCAAAACACAACATTTCACTAACAACACGAACTAAGCCTTAACGAATGAAAAAAAATGTGAAAAACAAACATATCAAGTTTCTGTACTTTTACTTATTTATTTCATGGGTAAAATTCTATTTACTGAACTTAATTCACGAGCTTTATGTTCAATTAAGAATTCTAATTATTACTTATAGGGTATCTCATTTGTTGTGAAAGATTTTATATTATTATAATTACTTATGGAGAACTTTAAGATGTGGTCGGGAAGCCATAAAACATTATTGTGAAAAGTACTTATTAAGCTTTTGTGTTGTCTATTTAAAGCTTTATGTAAAAGTACTTACTCATTGCTGAAATATTTTTCTTGAAATCTCTTCAAAAGTGCGCGACAAAACACTTTCTTTTTATTAGCGTCTCATACTCAAGGGGTAAAAACGGGACCCTATTACTAAGATTCCGCTGTCTGTCCGTTACAGATAAATCTTCATAAATTATATACTATAATAAATACTTAATGAGGGGCTCCCATACAAAAAAAACATGTTTTTTGCTGTTTTTTTGGTACCTGTCTGTCGTCAGGTTGTACATACTACAAGAACCGCGGTGGCCAGACTGTTGAAGTTTTACCTACTTATGTGTTTCGGTTGCGGTTGCTATAACAACAAATATTAAAAACTAAATTTAATATTTAAGGGGGGGGGGGGGGGGGCTCCCATACAGCAAATGCGATTTTTTGGTACGGAACCCTTCGTGTGCGAGCCCGGTCCGCTCTTGACCGGTTTTTTCTAATACCCTACCGAAATAGCAGGGGAAAATATTGCGAAACGCTAAGGCTTCTATTGTATAATGTTCAAAGTATTGATAGTTCAAACGAAACTCTTTTATGTACTGTTCAATTCTAAGAACATCTGTACGTATTCACAAACTTAAAATAACTCGTACGACAAACATTTTTTTCATCTCACCTGGCTATGATACAGAGTGTGAAACACTATAAAATGTAATTCCAATAAATTAACAAACGCCTTTCCTTTTGTAAAATTGTAAGCACTATTGAATTAATGTGTTTTTGCTATACGTTTTAATTGAGGCAGAAAGAAATAAGTATCTTTTTAACTTTTTAAATACTTATTTATTCCTCGATAGTTGTCGGTTTATTTTTACCTATTCTCTTGTATGTATGTACTTGCTGTTTTATTAATATTGTCTTTAGTCTTTGTGTCTGATTGTAAGGGGACCTGTTCTCAATCCAGTCAAACCCATTAGCTGTAAGTTTAATATCCGGTACCATTCAAAGATACCATTTATAAAACAGGTCAAGTAACATGTAATACAAAGTCTAGATATAGGTCTGTTCAAAATATAACCTTATTACCTATTTCGTGAACGTTTGTTTGGTCGTCTTTAAATGAATCCTCGCCCGATATTATACACTAGTTCAAATGTTTTTCTCAACCCTGGAAGTACTTAAAAAATATTTTTTTGTGACCTTATCTCCTTAATTCTACCACTGCATCGTCCTTTCATGGACCTACTGAGTTTTGGGAACTAGAAAAAGTCACAGAAGGTCATGTCTAGAAAATATAGTGGCTGCGGCATCATTGGTGTGTGTTTTTGGTAAAAAAATCAGGCACAAGCAACAATGTTACGCAGGGGCTTTTTCGCAGTATCGAAGTCAATTTTTGGTCTTCCATCCGGACGTTGAAGTGGATTGTTTCGAGCAAATTGAGCATAACTTCGAAATTATATTCTTTATTCTCTCTGCAATCAAATAAAATCAATGTTTCTATATGTTGAGACGCGCTCGGGCGGCCGGAACACCTTCACATTTTCTCGGCCTTCTGAGAACATTTTGTACCATCGATAAACGTTGTTTTGGTTCAAATAGTCATAAACCACAGTCAATTTTTGAATTTATAGGGGTATAAAATGCACGATTTATTTTTGAGTCAATATCCTGTATTAATAAACAACAAAAAAATAGCCTAATTTGTCAGTTTTTAAGAAAAAAGACAAATAATCTAAAAAATATACGAAAACACATAATGATTTTTGTTTTTATCATCCTCTTTTGTTATTTTATGATAAAAATATGGAACAAATAATGAATGAATAATCTTACATTCGATAATACCCTACATTATTAACTTTCAAATGAGACATCTTTCATCTTCCTAGGGCGTTTACATGGTTAGCAATGACTAAATCAGTACAAGCACCCGCGCGTCGAGTTGAAAATAACAAAATGGCTGTTATTTTGTAATGGAAATAGCTAGAGAAAATTGGAATCGTGATTTGTCGATAAAAATACCATATTTTACCCCATTAAAGTATCCGACATCGATGCCCGGACACCCTGTATACTAAAGATTAAACAAAAGCTCTTTTCTAAAAAGAAAAGTAAAAAAACTATGTACTTAATGGTCTAATACTAAAACAATTCAATTTTCGCATGCAAAACATAAGAACTTATTGTTATTTAGGTATTCGCTGAAATTAAATAATTTGTGTAAAATGGACTCAATTGTATTAAGAGGTGGTCTTACTGCAGTGTAGTACTTCCAATATAAGTGACAAACGAAGGTAAATAAACACTTATCTTTGAGGGAGGTTTAGGAGAAAACTTGACTTATTGACTTGCCCTTATTAAAAGCAAACTCAAATTCTTGATGTCTAGTTTTTTAAATTACTTAAGTATGATTAAATTTTAAATATTTAACTAGTTAAAAAATTTGGTTATGGTTTTCAGACCGTGTGGTTTTTGTAAACACGCATGTTTTTTTTAACGATACGTACCTATGCTTTAAACAAATATACTCTAAATGTGCATTTAATTGAAACAACGTTTCAAGAGCTTTAAAATACCTATAATTCAATTTGCAGGTGTTTGTTAACTGTTTTCTACATAAGTCATATACATACAATAGTCAGTTGTACAGCGTCGCAGATAAGGTGATTATGGCTTGAACGAAGGAGAGATGGGTCGGTTAGGATTCTATAATGTGCTTTAAATTCTTTTGATAGATTTATTGACACGTGCGTAATTACATCGCGTACAAAGAATGTCTTTGTGGCATCGCTTTTTCCTGTATATTAAGCTTTGCCACATGACTATTGGAAATCGATATAAGTAAAGTTCACAGGATAATTGGGCTTCACGTGGCGTGATGTAATTCCAAAAGTCTTAAAATCAACATGGCAATGTTGAAGTGCTAAAGCCAAGGGGCTTTTTTACCATAGTAAATAGTATGCTAGTTAAGTTTTTGTAATTATAGTTGTATTATTATTTTAAGGCTCCGTAGTTACTTACTTAGTTTTGCCATGTCACGTTGGTCTATCCATTCCTCGTCGTTTATCATAGAGGCTGTCGTTTTCTATGAGTATACGACATAATATATCAAGCGGAAAAATGGTAAAATGAAATAACATTTTGTTTTAAAATAATTTACAAGGAAAGTACTGCTCTATTAGCTCTGTTGGTTCGAAGAGTAATAACGCAACTTATAAAAAATATTTGGAACATTTTACAAAATTCTTAGAAAATAAATACTTGACAGTTGTTAGACTGCGGAAACCTTCACTGTGCTGTACCCGACAAGCACTTAGTCGGATTTGGTTCTAATAGTTTTGTCGCCGTCGTTTTTTATACGTTTGGATGAATTTACCATTATTAAATCACTCCCTTTGGGACTACATATTTATTTTAAAACCTTGAAATAAGTACTTGTTTATATTGTTTAAAATGTAATCTATACTATAATATTATAAAGAAGTAAAGTTTGTGTGTTTGTTAAATTGTAAGGGGTAATCTCGGGATCTACTGAACCGATTTCAAAAATTCTTTCACTAATGGGAAGCTATATTGTCAGCGAGTGACATAGGCTATAGTTTATCCCTGTATTCCCACGGGAATGGGAACTACGCGAATGAAACCGCGGGGCACTTCTAGTCCCTAATATAATATGACTAAGTAACTTGAAGAAAAATAAACTAAGAGAAACAGTATTTCCACAATAAGATCTATGAAACGTAATATTACTTATTATATTTTGATACGTGAGTACACAGAGATAACTAAATTGCTCATTCATTATGACGACATTCGATATGTTTAGTTGCTTAAGAGGATTTGAGCTTTAATAGGTTACTGGTAATCTAGTTGATATGTTTATTTAGATGACAAAACCTTTTATCAGATCCGTTAATTATATCCGGTAGGTTTTGTTATGTTCAATGAGGTATTTATTTTGTTTCGTTTGTCATCAGATGTGTGTCGACCGAGCGTCAGTTTCTGATCGACTTTATCGGGAACGCGGAGGGTACAGCGGGGGGCCGACTGGCTCGCTGGCTAGCGCCTACACCGCGCGTCGAGCCCTCCAAGTGTGAAATAAAAGGTCCTCCTAGTTCTACCACCCCTGGAGCAAAACTCGCCATGCCCATACTCGTCAGGGATCAGTACGGGGATCTGGTCGCTTCCCCCTCATTATCAGTCGAGGTAAGATCATTTTTAAAACGAAATACATAAGTACATGTTTTTATTACATTTCAAACATGATAACATGATTGTATTTGAAATAATTAGTAAAATAAATGAGAACTTACGTTGTATTGACCAAAACCCACGAAAGTATTCTGCGTTTCATTTTTGGTGGTTTTTAATTAAACATGAAACGTGATTTATTTTGTACAGTTCTGTCTGCACCAGTCTCTGTCAGATTTCGATAAAACAAACATAAAGCCCTTTTTATTGGGAAAGCAATAGGTTTTTCTTTTATAATTTTTCATCTTGTACATCCATTTCAATTAGCATGTAAGTACTCGTACGCGCACAAGGAACTGAATGTATCTCTATGTCTACAGCATGTACGATACATTTTTCGCCCAATTAGTTGAAGCACTTTGTACGCCAATTTGTGCTTTTCAATGATAATAATGATAATTTTTATAATTTTCCATATTGAACCTTGAATTCTTGCAAATTTTATTAACAATAATTAAGTACTTGGTACAAATCATGCTATCACGCTCCTGATGTGATTTTCCAGTGTATATCATCTGATTTTATAAGTTTTGTCTACGTACAGATACTTAAAAAAATGTTACTATACCACGAAAATTCGCGGAAAAGTTGGGCCCTAGATAGGTCGCTAGTTAATTAATGATAAACTCATTACTTGCGCTTGTCATTAGGTGGTCGTTCAAAAATTGGATTCAAGTGCTCGTCACAGCTGCATATCTGCGTCAGATTGTTACGCATCACGCATCGATGTTCCCAATACGCCTTTTACACCATCCAACAAAGATAATACCCGCTTTCAGGCAATCACCATGATGAAGGTATGTACCTACACACACTACAGTGAACATTTGATGTGAACTATGATCAAAGCAATTAAAAACTTTATCAATAAGTAGTTGCATCCCGTACTTTACCGTGCAAGTAAGCTAACAAATAAGTTCCGCATCTATTGAAAAACAAAATCTATTTCTAATTTATTGTTAAGTATTTGTTGAGTTTGATTTTGGTCGAGTATTTTTAAAGAAAAACAATATTTATCAAATCACTTTGAATTTGCATTTCATAAAACAGTTTTTGGGGGTGCTTAACATCTTGTCTTGGTTTACGTAGAGGTTAAATTATTTGTTTATATACTAAGAACTTTAATATTTGCAAAGTAAAATAAACATTTACATATTTAGATATACTAACTAATATTTTATATTACTTGAAAATATCGGATGTAAGTGTCGTGAAGCAAATATAAAATGAAATACAACAGGAAATAGGCTGCGTCTGTGCAATAAGGAGGGGGAAGTAAACGTTTTCGATTCAATAGGTCATCCATCACTCAATATGTTGCAACCACCGCCGGGACAAAATGTACCTGTTAGTGTGCTTTAATGTTACTCGTCGAAGTGTACACTTCGTATTTAGTCTAGATACCTAGTATATATGTGGAAACTTGAAACACAATTTTGCAATATTCATTTATGCGTAAATACATTTGTAATCAGGAATTTAATTTCAGCATGTAGATTGTCACATATCGATAACATATTAATTTCCCCTTTGTCCATATCCTAAACAATGCTACTACCTAATTAGACTACGTAGGTACGTATTCCCGTCCCGTCCCGTCCCGTCATAGTGATACATTCAAAGTCCGTCATTGGCATGCAACACAATCATTTCGTTACTTGTATCAGACATGTACTTGATCTCTACATAATGAAGTTCAATATTGGTTGCAATTCTAATGTTCCCAGCTAAATTTAGTCTTTGACTAATTCCAATGTACTCTCATTATTATCGGATTGTACTGTCGTCACATGTTGAATATTTAGAATTTAGGTTTAATTAAGGGTTCTTCACATTCGCACGATTAATAAGTGGTTGGATGTTGGAATTTGATCGCACAAAATGTTCGCAATTAGTGCTGAGGTACTTACATTTCGAACAAATATTGATTGAAGGATATCAGTTACAAAAATACCTGAATAGTTTATTTTTTTATTTAGGTGTTTTATTTTGGGTTTAGTTGTGGAACACTACTTGCTTCCAAGTTACAAGTGCGAGTAAAAGTACCTAATAGGTCCTATGTAGGTGTATAATTTTACAGCTGCGTCATATTGTATTATTGAATATACAATGAAACATCCAAATATATTTCTTCTTACCAATTTACTTAGTGTATTATAGGTACTAGAGAACACTAAAACATATACATATATTAATAATATCATATAAGTACAAATAACAATTTAATAATAAATGCGTACTTGAATATAGACCTAATACTTATTTGAATTATGTACTTGTACTATTCGAGGAACATTAATTAATACAAATAGTACTATAAGTTGGAAACCAAAATGTTTTCCTTTCCTTTAATTATTAAATAAAATATGTACTTTACATTCTGGTATTGGTTTGTTAAATACAGCAAGTGATTACGGGTTTTTAAATAAAATATCTCGAAAATATAACTGTAACGTAAAATATAAATTATTGAAATATGGAAAAATAAACTATCAGTTTGTAAATAGTGCTGAATCCAAAGTAAAATGTTCAAAAAATTTAACATTTCTGTCAATCGTTCGACAACAAATTGAAAAGTTCAGTTGTGCGTTCTCTGTTTAACAAATACACAAGTGATGTGAAGTGCTTTAGGCGAATATCAAACACAAATTTATAGATTGATTCAATATAGAAATGAAACATTTAGCGTTTTTCATTTATTTTACTTCCATTGAACGATGTGATGAGTTTTAGATTGCTGCAATTTTGTTATGTATAGGTGAATAGAATAAAAGTTAGTGAATTATGGAATGTTTGTGAACAGTAATTTGATATTTAATTATGGACAGTCATATTTCCGTTTAAAAATGTGATATTTTGTAAAATAGTTCATGTCCAAAACATTTGAAAGTTTTAAAGTAAGTAAAATATTGTCAGGCATACAACCACTTGTCGTTCGAGGAGCTCCGCTACGTTAGTGGCACATGGGGTGAAGCAGTGTCGTCGCTGGCGAACAGAGTGCCCGCCGAGAGGATTATCGTGCGCCCGCAACAGGACGGATTTTATGTGCTCAGTTGGACCCCGCGCGTGCCCGGCATTTATGTATTCAGATGTACTCTGGATAATGTACCCATTTCAAAGGTTTGAACGTTTGCATTCAATATTGATACCACTTTTTGTTTGACGCGATATATTCTGAATATATCGATATTTTGATTAGGAGTTAACTGTGGAGGTAACCGAGCCTGTGACCGACCCTGACTTGGAACGTGAGTGTGTAACTCAGCCATCATCGCCCCCGGCCAAGAAACGTCGCTTCAATGTGGAGTGCAGCGCCGGTCTACGGGTCCGCGCCAGCCCCAGTCTGCAGTCAGAGGAACTGGGGAAGATACCAACAGGGGAAGACATCGCATTTGTTGAAGAGGTCAGTTTACCGTTTAGATATATTGTCCTTATATTGTGCTCGCCGACCAAATCTTTTGAAATTGTACATGATTTGCCTGATGGTGTTTTAACCATAATCAAAGGTTTCTTTTAGGTTAATAATTACTAATAGAATCAAAGTATTATGTAAATAAATTTAAGTATCAAGCTAGCTTTGAGTTAAAGTTAATTTCGTAAAAATCAACTCGGTTAATAATGTATAAAAATTTGAGTCCATTGTGAAATAATAACAATGAACTGAAAATGGTTAATGAGTGTTGTGAAACTGATTCCGTGTGTGGTGGAAAATACGCGAATTTTCACAGTGACACGTGTAGGCAGAATGGAAAATCCGATTTGTGTCCAGATTCAATGAAAATGGCCTATATGGGATCAACCGCTATTTATATTCTAAGCCTAATTATATTACACAACTATTTGGTTATTATTGGGCTTTATATATATAGAATGCTATAAAGACACGGTAATATCCTATTACCGTGGTACACGAGTTCACTTTGTTGTGAATACGTGTCTACGTAAAGTGTACATTGAGATGACCTTAAGTGTGAATCCAAACCATTATTCTTCTTCGAGCAGAGGTGTTTCTAAACACGTACAACTACTTAAGTACTTATCACAAGTTTATGAAGTGATTCGCTCGAGTCCTGTTTACAGACATTTAAATGTGAAATACAGAAATTGTAATAATAACGTCACAGAATGCAACCCCATATTCCAGGAAGGGTAAACAAGCCTCCCTTCAGGGAATATCAAATACTCGATGACGTCCGTCGGTGTCTGTTCTCGTCGTATCGACAGCGTGTAATGCCATTGATATTTTGCTTTATACTACCTATAAAAGGTGGGCACTCTACGAAGACACATTCGAAATTATTTGTGTTAATTAAATTAATGGGAAGTTGTAATAATGACTTAAATTATAAACTAAAATATATTTGGTTTCAAGTAAACCAAGTTTTCTGGAAACACTGACTGCTACTGAATTACAGGGTACCTAACCTTATCTTACCATACTTAAGACGAATCGCCGAGAAACTAACTTTTAAAAAAGAAAGAGTAACTTATTAAATTCGCGACTATGAACTGTTACATACATTTAGTTATTTTAAAACTATAAAAAAAAGTAAGTATTAAATTAAGCTTACAACCATACAAGATCAATAGTTTAATAACTAAACTAACCGCGCTGTTAAGAATTTCCAGGAGACACTAAATTATATTCTAATAAATGATGATGATGAAAATAAATGATAACTAAATGCAAAATGATATTCTAATTAGTCGTCAGACAGATTTCGAAAGAAGGACTAATCATTTGTTTTTAGTCAACTACCCTATTGTCTATCCAATACTATACGAAATGATTTTCCATCCTTTAATTTTTTTTTATATTAGACTGTTTATGAAACTGCGGGGCGCCGCTACTAATAATTAACATAATATTGTACCATCAAAGCAGTATAAGCTCGCTTGTGTGTACTTTACCTGCATACATACAGGTATAAGCATTTTGGTAGTAAATTCTGAACAATATTTTCCAACAAATATTTAGGAGATGTACTAAGAAAATTTTCGATATACCTAAGTAGGTATTTTATTAATATTTTAAGAAAATTCTACAATATTGTCGAGACATTTCGAGATTTAAAATTATTTCGGACTATTTAATTATATTTTACTTTGTAAGCCTTTTTTGTTTTGAATCATTTTTATAATGCCCATATTTCAAAGAATGTTAAAACACGAATGTCGTGATTAGGATGGGGAGTTTCCAATTTTTATTTATAATTGTGTTTTGAACAATTGTACTGATTTTCAGCCTGATGTTAATTACTTTTTATATAGACCGGGCTAGATGCTCAAACATTTTAAAGTCGTTTAGAGATTTCAAGTAGTAATTTCGAAATGTGAGTTTATAGGTATGTATGAAACTTAAAAGCCATTTCGAGAAATATTAGCAGTTTTCATCACATTTTGTCGTCGATTTAGTGAAGATTTAGATGAATTTTCGAAGGTTTTCAAGACTATTTTGAATATCGAATATTACACTATGCGTGCGTGTGTGTTTTAAAAATTCCCTATTTTCTATGCAGATTTTGACCTATTATAAGTTGGGTGACTTAGTCTTACACTATGAACATTACTTATCCATTTACGTTTTCCTTTGAAATTCATAGCTATAATAATAAGGATCATACTTAATGATTATATTTCAAAATTTTATTGCTTTTAGAGTAGGAGGGATGTCCTACTTTAACGAAAACTAGCACTTTAAAGCTTAATATTTTTTAAAAGGGTCGCTGAAACTACAAATCTTCTTCACAACCCCTCAATCTATACTAATATTATAAAGAGGAAAGATTTCTTTGTTTGTTTGTTTGTTTGTAACGAATAGGCTCCGAAACTACTGAACCGATTTCAATAATTCTTTCACCATTAGAAAGCTACATTCACCCTGAATAACATAGGCTATATTTTATCCCCGTATTCCCACGGGAACGGGAACCACGCGGGTGTAACCGCGGGGCACAGCTAGTGTTTTATAAAGAACTAAACCAACAATGCCCCTCACAAAAGTTATAATCCCTGCAGGTTGTGTATTAGACGTACCCTGAAGATATTATTTTATATATTTTATTCTACGACTTTGTCGACGTGATTAATATTAATATCAATGAAAAAATCTCTCTAATAGTGTTAATAGTCGACACGCCAATCCGGGGACGGCCGGACATAAAGAGGACTATAAAGAGTTCCTAGTTAGGACTACAGAACTCTAAAAAGGAATTCAAATTTTCTTTTAACTTTCCTTTACCAATCTCGTTGAGATAGGTATTGAAGCCAGTAAGATCGCAGGGCACTAGTGTAGTATAGGTATGTTTATAGAATATTGGAAAATGAATCCAATACGAATGCATTTGGTAGGTTTCACCAATATTAAATGTCAGAGTTTGCATTAAAAATTGAATCATAAGAATTAGGTCTAAAACTATAACCCGATACTTACAAAAAATAACGCACTAAAAATAAATTTACAACATTTTTTATTTAAATTATTATGGGCCGTGGTCGTTCAGAATGTGCTAGTAATAAACCCTTTAATTTGTATGTCCTCTAGAGGGCAATAGATATGGGTACAATGTTATCTATAACCCGGGACGATAAAATAAATTGATTGATATATGTTTGTTACCGGGTGAAACCGGCGGCGGTGCTAAGTTAGTATTTTATAAAAACCACCCAATCAGACAAAAACATTTTACTCGCCTTTCACCATCCCTTCTGCAGTACACACGGTAAAATATTAATTTCATTTGAATGCACGCGATTTCCGATAGTGAATAAAACCTACGCGGAAATTTTACTTCAAATAAATAAATACCAATATTATTTTTACTTTGATAACTTCAAAGGGAAAATATTTTGACGAAATTGGCTTATTTTTTATCTGTTATTCAAATACAACTATTTTTCACTAAAGAGAATAAAATGAAAATGCAACAATTTATCTAACTACCAGTACATTAATTGGTGTTCATTATAAACAAATATATATTATTTAATGAGTCAAAGAAAACAAAGAAACGCAAAACTTATTTTAAGAAAATAGTTTTAGTCTTGTTACTTTACTAGACCATTATAAGTAAACTGACTAGAAAATTCGATGATATATCCTGTTGAAAATACAAACATAATGTCATATTTATATTATTAGCTCTGATATTAGTATGATGAGTTGATGACATAATTAGTAAAACATTAAGCTAATTGCCATTTTGTTTTGCACTACACACCAATCAAAGCGATTACGTCATGCCGGCTAAAATACCTCTGGTTTATCACCTGCTCATCTCTATAAGCGATTCCTTTGGGTTGTGTTCCCATTTGATCCCGCTATGAATAGGTGGTTGCATCTGATCGCATTCAATTTCCTAATTGGACATACATAGATAGATCAAATGCAACCAAAATTTTCATGATATTTTTATTCCCATTCGGACGCACCTGCGTGGAATGTCAATAAACTTTTGCCGTTCAATGTTTTATTTGTAGCTTTTTAAGTACTCTACGAGTATATGTTGTAAAATTTAATAAACAATTTTTGTTTTACTTATAACATAACATAACATAACATAATCATTCACTACATCATCTCATTATAGTAGCTGACCCCTAACTAAGCTCGAAGCTTGTATCTAGGGTATCAGAAACTACGCACACACTCATTCACACACACACCCAGACCGAGACAAACATTTGTGGTTCACACAAATATTCACCCCGCACGGGAATCGAACCCGCAACCTTACGGATGGCAGTCCGGCATGGTGACCACTCTGCCATCGTTATTCGTATACATATACTCATAATGTAGTTGTTATAATATGTTTTTCAGAGCATAACATATCGAGTGATTGGCAGGTTCTTATGTTATCTGGGGGCACGGCAGTGCCCCCCGCCAAGTCGAGCGCGAAGCAAACACTGCCGTACCATCCTTTACAGGAACCCTTTCGCCGCATTTTCAGGCCCCTATTTGAGAACCTCTGGATAAGCCCAGAACGCTGAAATTTTCGTTATCCAGTAAGCTATACAATCACATACTTAAAATAAAATTTCAAGTCTGTAGGTCATTTAGTTCCGAAGTTAAGCGAATGCAAAGTTTCGTATTTATGACAGACACTCACTCACTCACTCACTCACTCACTCACTCACTCACTCATGATCATCAAAATAGAACTAGTACTTCCCATAAACCTAGAGAGCTGAAATTTGGTACAGAGTTAGGGTTTAATGGCCACGTAAAAGGAAAACTATAAAAACTAGGATAATCGAACGGGAACGGGAATAATACGGGATCGGGAACGGGAATTGTAACTCAAGAACGGCTGAACTGATTTGGCTGGAAATTGGTGGGGAGGTAGCTTAGAACCAGGAAAAGGACAAAGGATACCTTTAATCCCGAAATTCCCACGGGATTGGGAACGGGAATTTAAAAATCAAGAACGGCTGAATTGATTTGGCTGAAAATTGGTGGGGAGGTAGCTTAGAACCAAGAAAAGGACGTAGGATACCTTTAATCCCGAAATTCCCACAGGATTGGGAACGGGAATTTATAACTCAAGAACGGCTCAACTGATTTGGCTGAAAATTGGTGAGGTGGTAGCTTAGAACCAGGAAAAGGACGTAGGATACGTATAATCCCGAAATTCCCACGGGATTGGGAACGGGAATTTATAACTCAAGAACGGCTCAACTGATTTGGCTGAAAATTGGTGGGGAGGTAGCTTAAAACCTTGAGAAGAACATAGAATACTTTTAATCCCGAAATTCCCACGGGATTGGGTACGGGAATTTATAGCTCAAGAACGGCTGAATTGATTTGGCTGAAAATTGGTGGGGAGGCAGCTTAGAACCAGGAGAAGCACATAGGATACTTTTTATCCCGAAATTCCCACGGAAACGTGAACGGAAACTACGCGGGTGAAATTGCGGGGCGCTTAGTAATAAAATACTACTCCTAAAAAGAAAAAAATGTGTCAAATAAGAAAATCTAATAAAAAAAAAACAATATAAACGTTTCAACAAAAATAAATGAAATCCCACCAAAAACATTCTGTAAAAAACTAGCCAAGTCTCGATGGAGCTGCTTGTTTATCTCTAAAAAGTAATGAAATCTAGACAATGTCGTGCCAAGTGTAAGGTCCCTTACTGCGATTTCTTTATTATTATAGTTAATGTTGTGTGACTTGGCCGTTGAACATTGTTTAAAACGTTAGTAGTGGGTACAAGTCAATTTTGTTTACACGTAATGTTGTAACATTATTAAAATACGCAGCTTAATCAACGTTTTTCAAGTGGCAATTTTCTATCGTCAATGGGTAGTGGTTCTGGCGACAGATTGGTGCAATAGTGTCATGGAGCACCTAGTTTTGTACCCTTGTGTACAGTGTATCCTTCAACGGCCAAGTCACACAACATTAACTATAATAATAAAGAAATCGCAGTAAGGGACCTTACACTTGGCACGACATTGTCTAGATTTCATTACTTTTTAGAGATAAACAAGCAGCTCCATCGAGACTTGGCTAGTTTTTTACAGAATGTTTTTGGTGGGATATGATTTTCGTGTATTAGCTATGTTGAGATATAAGAGTATATTCCAAAACGCTGCTTCGGCGCATAAAGAAACTACAAGGTGTAATCAACGATGTCGCATATCGCCTACAAATGTATAGAAAGGTTCAAAAGATACGATTACTATATTAATTAGTATACTTACTGGATTAATATTATTTCCAATTCGAGTTAGAGTACGATAGGGTTCCGTTTCGTAGTTTGCTGAGGGTAATGCATGAACTTCGTGGTTTCCTGGTATTATGTTTCGGGCATGGTTTAGCTTGATTTAGTTTTAATTAGGCAGCAATTTCCAATAAACTGATAGCGTTCAGCAACCAATATAAGACGAGTTTGACTAATACTCCTCTTGCCACGTTAATATAATTAGGTGCGCTAGTGATTTGTTAATTTTCCATTATAATTCTCAAAATTATGCGTCTAATGCATGATGATAACAAGGTTTTATATCGCTATTAGAATTCTTCAATATATAAGAATTGTAGGCTATGGAGACCTGAAGTAAGTTGTGAGTACCTACTTGGTGAACACTAAACAGTACATAATGTAACTTTATTTATAAAGTTTATACCATTACCAGCTGATATGCACTACAGTTTTACAAGATTCCCGTTTATCGAATAGTTTTACTTGGAGAGACAACAAAGATCCACTTTACCACTTATGATATTAGTACCCCTTTTAAGGTACACTTTGAGATAAACGGTTGATGAAAAGCGATTCAATTTACGTCAAATTTCATTTCAGTTCCCTCGTCTAGTCGTCAAATTCAAAACAAACACAAGTTACTTCCACATTTTAATTTTGTCGTTGGAAATAATTGACCAAATCCAGCAGGCGTCACATTTCATTTTCCGATGTTTTATTACCATGAGTGGGCATGATTTGAGATAAGTGGGAGTTGCTTTTTAATCTATTGTTATTGATAGGCCCAATGAAGATTAAATGACCCGGTTTTTATGTTATAACCACGGAACCATAACATATTTTTGTAATTACCCAATGCAATGAAAATATGATCTGACACTCTACTTATTACTCCATTAAGTAATTGATTTTTATACGGACGGTGTGTTATGATACCTATTATGTGATGCCAATAGTAAGCTTTTTGTTTTCAAGTGCTTTTAAGCTTAGTGAAATACATGGATTTTAATCTGATTGAAGCTTAATACCAATGAGGACCATTATAAAATAACATTTTCTTTCATTTTTATTTTTGTACGTATCGGAAAACGTATTATTTTCTAAATGGGTAAAGGTGCAAAATTTTTACAATTTGTTTGATATCGTCATATCTACAGGGGTGAAGAATAAACAGTTATCATGTTAGGTAAGACATATAATTTAAATATCAAATGTAAGGACAGTGCTGTTGTCGGTGTAACGGGTGCAACACCCTCCACCTGTTTCTGTCCAAATCAGCCTCTTTCACTTCCTTATATGTACGACACTACAGCGACATTATATTTTATTTGCCTCATGTAACTTGGTCGACCCTTCTTCTACTTTCCTTTTTCGATGTTTAATTAATATCTATCGTATGAAATATTTCACCTGTTATTTCAAATCATAGTTACAGGTGCTGAAAAAGGTATAATCATAAATTATTCATTGAAGTAAAATTATTATTTCATTTAAAACGTAACCCTCTAATTGTTTCAACCACATACAATTTCAATTTCATAATTCTTAACCTAGTTATTTTAATCATCCCTTATTGATTTGATTGATATTATCAACGAATGGAAATTCTATGAATAAAATAATTATCTTGTTCGCTCTCTGGCTTACCTATCTTTGCGGAGAAATATTTTGACATAATACTCGTATACTTTTGCTACATAAAATAAGGTAAACGCTACATAAAAGAAAGCTTAAGAAAATTCTGGAATAATTCTTGTTGATTGATGTGTCTGATGCCCCTTGAGTATGTTATTTATTTATTTAGTTAGACACTTCAACAATATCTATATCTTCTTATGTATGTTAGTAAGAAGTGGATGCTATTGCTTTTGTCAGAAGGTCGTGGTACGAATAGTAACTTCCTTATTCTTGTGGACATGTCGACAAATCTAATTAGTCCGTAAAATAGATTTTGAAAAAATATTGGACACGTATTTTTTCTTTTTTGATACAAACAAATCATTAAAACGACACAGTGCATGGAAAAGTTGTGTGACGTCACACACTGGCGGACTAATTGGAACTTCATTTTGTTTACCCAGTCGTCATCCCTATTATAAATACTGCTGGTCATACAGGTGGAATCACACACAGGTCGCAGTAGGATCAATTGTTATCCTAGGCGATCGTATCGCCCTACATGCCCCGGGGGTCCTCCCAATATCGGCTCACGGTGGTATGCGGTACTATGCATTTTCACCGCGTTAAAAAAAAGGCGATCGTAGCGTCTTGTAGTTGTCATTACGACGCGATCGTAGTCTCGTGATTTTACGAGACTGACGTATTATAAATCATACCTATTCAAATGACTTACAAATAAATAGTATGTTCAATTCATTCAAATATTAGGTATGAAATATTTATTTAGTTTATTGATTACTAAGAAAATTTAATAAAAAGCAGACTTTTAGAACTGTTGAAATAAAACTACTTTAACAGATTTTTGTCGTGCTTTTAATTTTATTTTACATTTTCTTGTGTTTTGTGGTAAATTCTCATTATGTTTAAAATTACATTCCAAAATATGTATTGACGGTAGAGTAAATTTTTTGCATTACTACAAATAGACATTATATACAAATACATTTACGATCTCAGTCTACTGTGATCACGAAACGTGTAAAAATCCGTTAAAATAGTTTTATTTTAATGTGTAGTGTTGGTATAAATAAAAGAAATCAACGATTTTGAGCTGTTTCTAACTCACAGATAATACACGACGCGTGTTGTGTATAAAAATTGATAATAATTTGTTGTTAAATGTTCATTTCACTAAACAAACAATTTGTGTTTGGAAGTGACGCGTGAGAGGACTACATGTGTATAGTTAGGTATCTATAGGAAAATCATTACAACCCTCAGGTTTATGCTCGCAACGTTGGATGCCTGTGGCGGCCGAGCGACTCCGTCCCTTAATTATTTTACGGTTGACCTTTGATTTCTGATAAAGTATTCATTAGAACGACAGAGTGTAAGCGATTATCTACATTTAATACACAAGAATAGAAAACTGTTTTGTTATAAAATAACTAAAGAAATCTTGCTTTTAGTTTCTTTGTGAGTCTACCGTAAACATTAATGTTTTGTGTTTATTTCTTAGAATATGACAATGTTTGTTGAAGATGTCGGAAAAATTCGAATCGTGTGGGGAGCCTTTTGTCGAAAACGCTGCGTAATCCGTTTGAGATGTATGTAACAAAACAATGTATAGGGGGATTATTTTTCTTTATAGATGTACACAAAGGTCCGCGGTAGCATATGTCTATCTTTTAACCCTTAACCGGGAATCGTTATTTTTACCAACTTAGCGTGGGTTGTTGTAGACAAGTGCTATTTTGTTCGGTGACCGTCAACATCATTAGTGTCGTTTACTTCGTTTTCGCCGTGTTACTAAGCACACTGCATGCATATAAGTACTTATTAAATTTTCAAGAGTTTCGTTTGCCCTAACAAAGACCTGTCTGTGTCTGTGTGTGTCAACACTTGGTTTCGATGATTCTTTCTACAACACAAAACAAACAGGTGTTAGAAAATACAGGTACAATTTGTATCACGTTCTATAGTATTTTCGAACAACTTAATAAAGGGATGAAAACTGTTAGTGTTACATTTTTACCTAACCATAAAAAAATGTTAGATAGATCATTTCGTCACTCCTTATTGACGTAAAAGAAGAACAAACAAACAAATTATGAAACACATAATGTTACTCGTAGTTTGTTTATGATTTATACGTATTGGGTATTATTAAATAATGTATTTCTCAAACAATGTGTTAATTTGTTATTCCCTCTCCCTTGGTCAGCAGAACATATTGAGATGGAATACACACTTATTTCATTATGTTTTACACATTATGAGACCCTTATTCGAAATGTGATTTCGGAAAATGAAATTCGCCCGAGGCCAGTATTTGTGTGGGTAAATCCGTAATGTACAGCTAATTTTAAGGAGTACAATGAATAATTAATACATTTTTTTATTAAAAATCATTATTGATGTCTATGTTTTACGCGTACACACATTGTAATAAAATTACTTCCACGGATTTTTGCCGCGGCTTTTTAGCTTGGTTTTAAAAATCTGACGTCTCAGATTCTTTGCAAAATCATTAAAATGAGTATTTGATGTTGTGAAGGTAACCAACAAAGACGGCAGTTGGGTTCGTTTAAACTGGGCCTCTGTGCGGGCCTACACCGACGGCACGACTCCCGTTGCCTGGTGCTTGCAGTACCATCGACATTTGGAGACCGTTCTCCTCACACCTATTGAACAAAAAAGCCCTCAAGATGTAGTCGAGGTTGGTATTACACTTTCAAATCTACGAGTATATACAGGGTGTGGCCTGCACAAGGGGCGAATAAATGAATAACTTAGACTATTAGTAATCGTGTGCAAGTAATTTTATTCAAATAAAATAATTAATAAAAAGCATTTTTTTTTTCGAACAAAATTAATGATTTTATTAATTGCACCAGTAACGTCTCGCGTTGGAACACTTCCTTGTCATTTTTTACATTTTTCAGAACCGACTTTATTGTGCATGCATAAGGGCTATTTTTGTTTGTAATCATTATGAAAATAATTATATCAGAATGTCCGGTACCAAGGCATCGTACGACAGGTAAGCCACAATAATATCGCAATGAGATTTGATTATGAGTTTTAGCTACTCGTATAAACTACAAAGTAGGTAAGTTTTTCTTCGAACTTAAGGAATTTGAAACATTTTTCTTTCATTTGATTTGGTTTAAGAAGTAACTGGGGATACCCTAAGGATCACCATTTGAATTATTCGCCCCTGGTGCAATATAATAATAGAAAATTGTGTTAGTTAGTTCGCTTTTAAGTTTGTGGCAGTGGTTTGTTTTGTGGTATGCCACAAGATCGATAGAACTTGATTTTTAGTGTTCCGTATCCCTAACATGGAATAACGTCATGTCTGTCTGTCTGTCCGTCTGCCCGACGTTTTTCAGGCCATTAGTAATTTATTTATTCATTATAATTAGTAGTAATTTTGTAGGTGTGCGTAAGTACTTATATTAATTACGCTGTCATTTTTTGAAGTGAAAACTTCTTTAGCGGCGCTGAGCACTTTTTTTGTATGGGTAAAAACTTTCAAACTCGCGTCAGGGTCACGTGATGCTGATCGAAAAAGCGTAAGATCAGCATCACGTGACGTTTATGATAACTGAAGTAAGAAATAAACATTGTATTCTACCTCATAAATGATAGTACTTTTATACTTATAATTAAACACAACGTTAATATTGAAGTTTTCACTTCTGCCGGCACTCCCGGAGTGCTACCTTTTTTTATTTTTATTTAATGCTTAATTTACGAAAATATTAAGCTTTGATATGCAATTTTTGTTCCGATTAGGCGTTCCCCTCCCTACCCCTTCTAAAAGCTAACCTTGAAAAAATAACGATGTTAGTATTTTGTTTCATGAACATCAAAGAAAACTTATAGTGGTTAAGATATATTTATTAGTTAAGCAGTAAGTAATAGTTTTTTCAACACACTTGCTCATTAAGTGGCTTTTATTTCACCGCAAATATACTGACACCTGTAACTAAATTGTGACTTTTGCAGTGCTATTATTCTTGAGTGAGTTGTAGAGATTTTTTATTTTAGTGGATAATTTGCTTTGTTTCCAAAAAAATGTATTGATAATTAACCGTCCTCGGCTATCTTAAGACCCTCGCCATCACTATTGAGGCTCGGGCCTCAATAGCGCTTCAGCGGTAATCACCAACTTTACACTCGTACCATTATTTGATAAATTTGTACCATACACAATATAACCTTAGAATAAATCATTTATAGTGACAAAGTTGAAGTATGTAATAGCTAATTGCTACGTAACTCTACACTGCGCTTGGCTCGACACGCACTTGGCCGGTTTTTGTAGGTACTATTAAATTTTGACTTCCTTTAAGCATATTATTATTTGATAAACAATCGGAGAATTATATTATTAATTTAAGTACGTCTAGAAACATAAATAATATTAGGTTTGACCACGTTAATTAACGTAGTTTTCGTTGAGATTAAACTATGGTGATATCCTATGTCGCTCTTTATTTCTAGACATTTGTTTTGAACCACAAATTAAAATGATTTATCTATATTATGTACTCGTATGTGTTCCCCCTGGTTTGTTAATATTCCGCGTAATTCTATGTTCCATGGGGAGTCCCAGAATGTTTTTAAAGAGCAGATTAGGAAAAATATCAAAACGGTCAAACGTTTTCCTCTTTTTGCAAGATTAACGCATTACAAATAAAATTGTTTTTATATCATACTAGCTCCGTCCCGCGGTTTCACCCGCATAGCTCCCGATCCCATGTGAATTTCGGGATAAATATGGTGTTCCTCGGACTATAAGCTACCCCTGTACCAAATTTCAAGTCAATCGGTTCAGTAGTTTAGTCGTGAAAAGGTAACAGACAGACAGAGAGATAGAGTAAGTTTCGCATGTATAATACTTATGTAAGGATATATATATTTAAAGCGAACTAGCTTTCATGTTGTTGGTGTATTGTTTTACAGATGGATTACCCTGGTCTCTGGACCGGGTATAAAGGAGAAGAAGATGATTCTCCCGCTGTCGTCGTGCCCGCAGCCGACGCGGAGCCACAAGCCGGACCTAGCAATGGTACATATCTCAATTATATCGTAGTTGCTGGTCCCTCTAGCTAGATTTTGTTATCTTGGTCTTAGTTTACTTCTAGAATTATTTCCTTAAAATACAAATACATTAAGTAAGTATGTCTAATTATTACGTAATTTAGTGTTGATTTAAGAAAAAATATTAATAAAGATAATTATTTGGAAAATGAAGCGCTCATGGCCCAGTGCTACCCGCGGATCACTTGAGATCTGTGCGGTTAAGCAACGTCTGGCACCGTTATGACTGTGATGGGTCATTACTAAAAATGACTTTTAATTTCATGAGCGTTTTCGTGCTTCGGAGGGCACGTAAAGCCGTCGGTCCCGGTTGTCGTACTAACATCATCGATAGTCGTTACGGGTAGTTAGAGCCCTCAAAAATCTAACATTTGGTTTAACCAAAAAATGTCGTATAGCCCTCTGGGTTGCGAAGGTCTGACGGCAGTCGCTTCACGTAAAATACTGACATTCCGCCAAATCTGGTTAAACTGAAAACCCACCCCAAATAGACATGGGATAAAGGTTCGGAAAAGAAGATAATTATTTGGAAAATAGGGACTGTTCACTTTGAGAATAATGTGAGCATCTAAGACTGGTAACGCCATCTCTTAGTTCTATTTGTAGTTATTGTTCTGTGAGTCGTAGTTGCGTTGTAAAAACATCCATTCATTTGACGATATAGAGGTATGATTCAAAGAAAATTATGTTCTTAAAGTTATTTGTCATCTACTCAGTTTTTAAAACCAATTTTTATATAACATACACAGGTTATTAGATTATTTATTTGTAATTTTATTACCATACATTTTTTTAAATAATATGTAAAGGCCTTCATTCATTTGTTAATTAGTTAAACGTGTTAAAATAATGTAATGATTCCCGTCTTCGTTTCTCTATAAGCAATTTAATATGTATCTGTCTGTACACGCTGCAAGAGGTCATTGCCCCATCTCTAAAATCAATACGTAAGCACCCTCACCCTCCGTCACTTTTTGATCTCATTCGATACCAGTAACGACATCTAGATGGTAGATGCGACATCACCCGCGTTTTAGTAAGTTTAGCGAGAGTCGAGACCAACGTCCTGTGGAACAACCCAAAATTCACGGAATCTTTCACAGATGGCGCTGTTATCAATCTCTACCAATAAATTAAATTGAAGTGTTTGATTCTGAAATGAATGTGTTTTGGTGAAAATTTACTTTTAATTCAATGCTCAACTGTTTTCGAGAAAGTATTTTTTGTTTTTCTGAATTTCGTCTTGAATTTTTACCTCACTAAGTAAGTTATAATATTTGTTTAGTAATGTTACAGGAATGTTCCTGTAAGTTAAGCCTATGTAGGCTTGACTTTTCAATTTACTGTTAGTTCCAATTCCATATTGATTTAGTGGTGTATTCTTATTAAAAAAATTATGTTATTTATAGGTTATAGTAAAGTAGTTCACAGCTTTTTAATTAATGTGTTTGTTGCAGATCAATTGGAAATGGAGGACAAATTTCCATTTTCCATTGAGTATGATGACACGGAGGAAGTAAGTTTATATTTATTATAATATTTATATATATATATATATATATAGATACCTATTGATATTCATATGGTTGGCTTGATTTATTATTATGTATGTGGGTTTCTTTTGTGCACTGAATTATATAAAATGAAAACTTAATGGATTTAGAAAACCTTATACCTACCTACGAAATGAGACATTGATATTATATAGATTGTTAATTTGAAAAAGAACCACAAATCTAATGTCGTGCGATGCGAGACATATTTTATGTTGCCATGTTGATTTAATAGTGAATTTCCATTCTAGGAAGAACGAGACGCTAGTCCTTTTGATTTCGAACCTGAGCCGAGCAAGAGGGACAGGCAGATGCGCAATGAAGCGGCGGCTGGAGACTCTCCAAGGTACTATTTAAGTTTTATTTGCCATTAATTTAGGAGAATAATTGTTCAATTAGGCGCGGTAGACGAAATGCGAAATATAGAAAAATCCACCCCTGTATATTTTGTAGTCACATAATTTGTTAGAAAATCATTAATATAGTAAATACTTTAGTGGTCATCAATTTAAGTAATTGATTTATTCGTTTTGTGTCTTTAGACGTCGAAACAACGGCAACGATGCGTGGTCCCCAGTGAGACATCGCCCCGACAATGGCGTACCTGAGGTACGAACAAGTCTATTTAATTTTATAATGTTCACTATTTTCCCCTATTTCAATTAATAACATTTGTTATGTTTCTATATTTTTGTTAGATGCCAGTCGATATCAGGCAAGAAGCTGATATGAAGGTTTACCGTGATTTTCTGGCGAGTGCATACCGTGATATTCAGGGCAGCGGCGGCGTGTTGTACCATGACCGCAAACCGCGGCAGTTGCCTCGCGACATTAACGCGTACAAACCATGCGAGCCGTTACGCCGCCCGCACGGGTTCACGCCCAGCCCCGAGTCGCCGGCGGCGCCCCAGGAGCCCGACGACCCGGGACCTGCTTGCGCCAATCCGCCGCCGCGTTCGCCGGTGCAAAATCGTGAACCGCGCCCTGAGCCACAGCCTCGCCAGCCGATACGCGAATCACATGTTGATTCTCCTCAGGAGAGATGCGAACACCAAGCACCCGATTTGGTACCTAAACCCAAGCCGCAACGACCGGAGACGGCTCCGCGCCCGGCCGCTTCTCCCGCGCCTTCGCCGCGCCGCGACCCGCGCCACCGGCGCGGTGTTAGTGAGCCTCCCTGTAATAACCGTGAATCTCCGCCGCCACCGCCCCTCGCTCAGCGAGATAACAAACCGCCGGTAAATCGTGATCAAAAACCAGAATTACCTCATCGCACTTGGACAGAGCCGGGATCCTCTCGTGCACCAAAAGAACCGAAATCAACCCCAAAACGTGATGTAATCTTGGAACACGAATCGGCGTCACAGTCGATAGCATATGCAACACAAACACCAGAACGTAAAGTGATTCCCCAGTCTGAACTGATGGAATCTGAGAGTACACCCACTCCAATTGGGGTTCACAAGCCTTTATTAGATAGAGTCGACACGCCACCATTAACACAACGCCAGTTGTTAAAATACCAACTTGAACGACTCGAACCACCAAATAAGAAACATAAATCATTAAACGATTTGACATCTTCACAAGCGTCGCCTTCCCGTGACCCCAAACTAATGAATGATAAGGTTGAGCAATTGTTACCTATGCCAGAACCAATGGACATGTCTGCGTCTCCCGAGCCTTTTTCCAAAGATTTAAAACGTTCGCTACGAGTGATATCAGAAAATGCGAATACATCCACCCCTATCAAAGAATCTAAAATTAAAAGACAGTCGGATCATTCAGAGAAGGATGAAGTTTGTGAATGTCCAGGAAGTCGAGTCGCTCGGGCTACACAGACCTATCCAGACCCTGCACAAGAAAATTCGAATCAGGTAAGTCACTAGTACCTAATTTTATAATCCTTACGCATTATATTTTTTGTTTTTATGCTCAACAATGAATGACATTCAATTGTGGTGAAATTTTACACTGAACTTGGACAACCACGATCAACGGGGCTGTTTCGGGTCAAAGATTCTGTTAGTTACCCCTGGAAAAGGATCCAGATACTAGCGGCCTTCATCTCTTTATTATTAATATATTATTACCTGGTGATTGTCGTTCTATCGATGGTTCTTTAAATTACGCATATTAAGTAAAATATCAGATGATATAGCTCTAGTTAGTTCTATCACCACCCGCTAGATGGCGGTGTTTCGAATGAATAACATACTCATGTATCGATAGCGTCCTTGAACTACCCTAAGTATCTAAAGTCGTCTAGATCAATAGTCTGGGGCTAGACTGCGCAAGTCTGTCTGTGATACGCCCTGAATCTGTGTAGTTTGATTCGGTCCGCCGACGGACGCGGCCGGTCCGCCGCCGCTCGTGTCCGTTGGCGGACCTTGGTGTATGTGATGCCGGTCGCGGTCCACGCACATGGTGTCCCGCACGTCTTAAGGTGAGTTTTAATATACAAAGTGTTGAATTGCACGCGCGATTAAACTCTACAATTATAATTCTTCTTTTCAGTTGTTAGTATTTTTTATATTTTCTTGCGAGCGCGTGCGGTCGATACTTTTTTATGTTTGTTTATTTCGCTTATGCGACAGGGATTTTATTTATTTTAATTATATGTTTATCTATGTACTTACTAAAAATAAAATCAATACGCCTGAAGTGATAGTGCGCATGTGCAGTAATGAAAACAAACCTAATCGCGTCATAAGATGGCGTACTGACGCGTCTGGACGCCATTTTGAATTTTAATTTAGAGTAACCATTTTGAAAAGTCATAACTTTCGTTTACTGAAACACGATCCTAAAATGCTTGGAGATTTTGTTCAATAAGTAAATATATTTGTTAATGCTATCGTTTATCTTCGTACCTACTTGTTTTAAATGGTATTATACTCGTATTTTTCGTATGTGTTTTATCGCGGGAATTTCGCATTTCATCGTTATAGAACAATGTTATTATACTAAGTACTACATATTACTAACAAATAAAATAGTGCAATAGTATTGATGTACACAATAGAGAAAAAAGAACTTTGTTTGCTTTCCCTGACAATAATATTTATGGAAATAAAGCCTGAAGTGTCGAGTGTGCATCTGCGGCATCGAACGTAGCGTTACAAGATGGTAGCTAGACGCGTTTGGGCGCCATTTTGATTCTAGTTACATAGAATCGTTTTATTGACGTCATTGAATATTGTTTTTTTTATTATTCAGCGGCGTAGCGTGGGTGTCGGCCGCCCGGGGCGGAAGACAATTTTGCCGCCCTCTTATTTAGATATTTCAATTTAATGTATACTATACATTACATAACATACATTTAAATAAAAAAGTTTATCTAAGTTTTACAATCATCTTTATTATACATTGATACATTTTTATAACAGGTACACTCAAGAACGCGTCAACACACTTTGGACTTTGCACCATTCTTATTAACAAACGCATAAGCTCGAAACTTGAACTGCGAGTGTAGCTTGATGTGAGCTCGACTGTACAATACCTATCACCGCAGATTAGGTACAGCTGTCGATCGTCAGATTGACAAAATTAAATAATTGGAATAAGTAATGAAAAATTCCATGCTCTTTTCAATCGGTCCTTTGTAGTTGCGTTAAAAATATGAAATGGTTCAAATATTTTTATTATTTATTGTAAAATTTTGCCGCCCCGCTAAAATGTGCCGCCCGGGGCGGGCCGCCCCTGCCGCCCCCACTACGCTACGCCACTGTTATTATTGCTTACTAACTATTGACAGCATCCGAGAGTTACGCGTAATTTTTGCCTTCTTTCAGTTTTCCATGATTTTCTTAACGTACGTTTTAAAAGAAAAAAATCTATCGTCAAACTTTATCAAGTTGTTTTACAGTTTTTGCCAGATAAGAGAATATTGATTTTAATATTCATCTCATAATAACTGAACTAGTTATACTTAAATATGACATCATTATAAATATTTTTTTATTTATTTTACTTCAAATACTTAGTAGACAGTTTACCACAATATATCTTTTTCCTGAATAAAACTGAAAAAAAAAGGCAGTTTGTAAGCAAGTTTTCTAAATGTTCTTAATATTAAAACATAAAAACGTGATAAAATATTCAGTCACAACACATACAAATAATATATCTAAGTAGCTGAAACCAAAATGGCTGAACGGGTAATAAATCAATATGTTTTGTTATTACTGCGCATGTGCAACTATAGCAGTGGGTGTATACACGCCATCCCTTCCATGCTTCCCATGTACTTAGTATTTACCCACCTGTTTCTTATTATGTTACTTTATGTACCGCGTCTACGGTATATTATGTACAATGTCTACACTCTATAATATACACGGTGGAAGAAATGAATGGGCCGTGACGGGAAACATTTTCAGTACTAAGGATATTATTTATTTTTTATGAAGAAATAAATAGGATGAATAAAAAAAAAATAGAATGTCAGGAAAATTTTCAAAAAAAATTTTTTTTAATTATTATTTGATAAAGTAAATTAGAAAATAATATTTTCTATTGTTTTAGTTATTCGGTTCGTGTTAAAAATTACTTTAAACAATAGAAAGTCTTTCTTTATAGATATTTAAGAAAAACCTCTAAGTTATCTGTTTTTCACCCTTTCTATCTATAAGTACAAAAATCTATAAGTACTTATATAAAAATGAATTCCTATTTTCCTTTGTCACGCTACACTTTGAGAATAACTGTACCAAATTGGACAATTATTTTTGTTTTATTCGTTATTATTTGGACAAAGTTAATAATATGAATATTTTTTAATAACATCGGCGGAAAAACTAGTAATGTGCGAAGCCGGGGCGTGACAGTAGTTACAAATTCGAGCAAAACACGCATTGAAATCGTATTCTAAAATGGCGGACGTGGAAAATCTCCATGACGCGTTACGTTAGTGCGCATGTGCATAACACTCGGAGTTCCTTCATATTTTTATGCGTCTCATTCCGTGGTCTCATTTTTGTATACTTTTTTCCAATAAATAGTGCTTATTATATCACTAATTATGTTAATAAAAATATTGTAAGTAAGAATCTCATAGAGTCTAAAGAAATGAGCTAAACAAATAAAATAAGAGGAAAGCTCATGAGGTGCATAAATAATGTACTTACTTACTTAGATATCGATAAAAATATCGGCAATAGGACTCGTTTTTTTCTGTGAGATTATTGTTTGTAAAACCAATACTTAAATATGCCGTAAGGTCCTTGGAAAAATCCTTTCAATCGGGCTCTACGCCGTTTTGCTAAAAGTCTGCCATCCAAAAAAAAGCTTACTTATTATGTTTCAATTTGAAGGGAAATATTGTTATTGAGCGATATTAGGTACAAGGAATAAAATACTGCGTATATTTTACATTCAACAATTTGAATGGTATTGTACTTCTGTATAGCATTTAGGTCAGCGTACAATGCGACACTGCTGTCCGTACAAAGTGGCCTTTGTAAGATTCAAGTGATGATAAAGGTCATCTATTGTGGTCCTCGGTAATCTTTTACCCCTCCGCACACTGAAATTATACCGGTCTTTGCATGATTGACATCATAATAATAAAAAATGTAATACAATAAATTACTATACTGGACATCTGCTAAACGAGGTCTAGGATAACAGGAACCCATGATTATAATATACCCATTGAGAACATCTATTTAAAACACAAATGTGCCCGTTTTATTTTCTTTGTACCTAAGAATTACTGGATACATGTTGTTCAAAATAGGCATGAATAGCCCAATGTATGTATCTGAAGATCGTTGCGAGGGTTACAGTTATTTCAAAATGTAATATACTATAACTTAGTTCATAAAAGTTAAATTAATCAAGTTTTTAAAAGTGTTACTTATACATTCATCCTAACCGTACATAATTCAGTCATATAATTCTATACAAATTAGGTAAATACAATCAATTTTATCAGCAAATTCTTAAAAAAATAATTTTCTTTCACGCTAATTTGGTCCTGATAATTATTACGGACACAACAAGAAATAATTAGCCAGGCAGATGCAGCCGTTCTGTAGTAATACGCGGGCATTGTTTTCAGAATAGATTGTTATTTAAAAAGATTAGCATATCAGTTTATAGGTCATTTACTTATAGAAGAAAAAAATATATAAGTTGGTAATCATAATTTTCTGTAAACGCATTGAAAACGTTTTATACTACCAGAAGTAATCTTTTACAAAACTCGTGAATCGTTGGGAATACTTAATCACTTACCCATTCACTCCGCTATTTCTTTTTTAAAAGGCTGGTATTAAAAGAAGGAACTTTATTTTGTGTAGTACCCCGCCACCCGGGGTGGTCATTAGCAATAATACGGTGCCATCGACCAACCCTGCTATATCGTAATACACAGGGGGTTATTCCGCGTTTCGTATTGGATATTATTATGTAGAAAAATACCATTACTCACTATGGGAATCGAACCCGGAAGTTTTGAAAAATTTAATGTTCATTATTCTAACTAAAAATCGGTTGTGTATGTCTTAAGCAGTAAATGTTATAAAGAAACATGATATCTAAATTGAATAAAATGCATTGTTTTTCAAATTTTTTACAACAACACACAAGGCTACATGAAATTAAAATGGTGTAAACACGCCAGCCGATCGGGTCCATATTGACTCACCTAAAGTTCTTTACCCGAAATTGGTCTTCCTAACTATTTGTAATCCGAATGATCATTCTTCCTAAAAATTTTCATCCTTAAGTTTTCATTCATACTATTTGTAGTGCTACCGGCGATGCTCATAACACTGATGTTTCCGAAAATTGTAATTAATAACATCATTAATGTAAATATATTTAAACTCCTACTGTTTTTTATCATAACGCTTTTATCCCTAAACATACCGTAATATTTTCAGTCATACTCAGAAAGAAACATTTACCAAGTGTAATAAAAATTAATAAATAATGTGGGTAGAAGATGATATTTATAGTTTTAATGATTATTCTACGACTCGTTTACGGTTATGCTTATGGCCTGGGAGTCTACCGTAACCGTAACTAAACCAATAACTAAAGGACCAATTCGGTTCTAGCACTTCGCCGGCCGCTGCCGCGGCACGCTCGCTACGCTCGCTCGGCTCGTGCGTTGGGGTCACAGTTCTAACCTAACCTAAACCAATAATTAGGAATAGGACCGATTCGTTTCTAGAACTTGGCTGAATGATTGGAGCAGGACTCTGGTTTTGCACACTCGGCTCGTGCGTTATATGTTATACCTACATGCTATGTGAAAACAAAGTTACGCAACATTAATGTATTTAATATTGATTATTATGGATAAAAATAATTAAAAAAAAAATTAAACAAAAGAGATACGACTTTGAATAATAGTATGAACGATGGTTATGTAGAGAAAATATATGATCCATTGAAATGTTACATTTTTTAGGCCTTACCTTGCGTTTCTTAGAGGACGCAATTTTATTTTTTTGACGTGTAGGGGGGGTAAGTGTAAAGCTAAAATCAAGTTTGTGGGGTCGCCACCCTTGTCCCACGGCCGCCATCTTGAAAATAGGGGTTGAAACGGTTTTTACGATATATCTCTTAAACTATTTATCTGATAAAAATTTTTTTAACGTTTTTTGTTGCAAATTAAATTCTCTATAACTTTGGTCCAGTAATTTTTTGTCGTAAAACTATAAATAAAAAAGTTATAAGTGAAAATGTACAGAAATTCGAGAAAAAATTTACCGAGAATGCTGTCCAGGTAGAAAATACCCAAGCGACCATTAGGGAACAAAAGAAAAGCTGCTAATATTATTATCATTATTTCTAACCTCTCTTACTGTACTATTCTTTTTTTAAGTGAAAACTTCT
The DNA here is from genome assembly GCA_958496195.1 of Timandra comae. Lineage (NCBI taxonomy): Eukaryota > Metazoa > Arthropoda > Insecta > Lepidoptera > Geometridae > Timandra > Timandra comae. The sequence goes on along the minus strand of OY292353.1, from coordinate 7,328,629 downwards.
TTAGCGGCGCTGTGCACTTTTTTTGTATGGGTAAAAACTTTCAAACTCACGTCAGGGTCACGTGATGCTGATCGAAAAAGCGTAAGATCGAGGGGAAGGGAGAGGAACTAGTATATCCCACTCTTTCTACCGTGCCTGAGTGTGCTGCAGCGGTATCCTCGTAACAAATGTCATTGTGACATTGCCTCCAGACTCTACCTCGTGGGTGGTGAGGAAAAGAGTCAATAATTAATTATTAATAACATTGCAAAATTACTAATTAAAAGAACTATAATAACAAAAAAAAAAAAAAAAAACTGATGACACATTATTAGTACCCACGTATAAAATATGTATAGTTAAGAGTACTGAAAAATAGTACTCACTTCGGAGCGCTGTAAAACCTTAGCTATTGACTTAATGAAAAAATGTTGCATATAAAAGTTGTCGAAAAAACGATCTGCAAAAATGGTCTGATATCGTTTTTTCGTAAAATGATAAAAAAAAGTTATATCGAAAAATATATTTTTTTTCTCGAATTTCTGAACATTTTCACTTATAACTTTTTTATTTATAAATTACTGGACCAAAGTTATAGAGAATTTAATTTGCAACAAAAAACGTTAAAAAAAATTTTTATCAGATAAATAGTTTAAGAGATATATCGTAAAAACCGTTTCAACCCCTATTTTCAAGATGGCGGCCGTGGGACAAGGGTGGCGACCCCACAAACTTGATTTTAGCTTTACACTTACCCCCCCTACACGTCAAAAAAATAAAATTGCGTCCTCTAAGAAACGCAACCCCAAATGTAACTTTTCAATGGATCAATAGGAAAACAAATAAAAGATGTTTATTGCTACTGACATTATGCAGTCGAATGTTTCGGATTATTAACATTAGGGACAAAGTAATTAGGAATTGTGATTGTTAGGATGAAAAATGTTAGGAAGAAAATTTTCGGATTTCCAATTATCGGAGTTGAAATTTTAGGTAAACTTTGGCGCACCCCAGCCGATCAATTGTGAGGGACCAACTACTTGACCCAAAAATATTAATTTGAATATTCGTTGTTCAATCGTCAAATCCTTTTATTACATAAATATCTTGAGGGAATATCATCCGTACAGTAGACGGGTCCGGACTTTTGAAGGTCGCGAGGGTGCGAGAGTAATAAAATCAATAGTACATAGACGGGCGCCTCGCACTTGCGCAGTTTGTTGTAGAGTGCTCCCACCTCATCCCGATATTTAAATGCGAAGGTCTCGTAGCCGGCGTCTCAGTGTATCGCGAGAGGCGGCGGGCCTCGGGCGCGTCCCGGGGTCCGCCGACGTCATGGAACATTTTCAAGTGTACCGTGATTGATGTAGTGCTTCTTATTGAAACATCCGGTACAGCGGCCTATTAGGTACGTATGTATACAATAAATTCTGCGTAGATGAATGTTATTTCGCAACATTATTACGGCGAAGTCTTGGTATTGGAATCATTTTGACAAATCATTTGATTTTCTTTGTTCTCAAGCCATAGCGATGAATATAATCTTAAGATTCTGGAAAAGGAAATACATAAATCTGTTGTCTAATAAAAGGAAATGCGCGGGTTATAAATCAATAGCGCGTGGGGCGCCCCGCTACGCGCATGCGCAGTTTGATACGGGCTGCCACGTTATCCTGAAACAAGACTTGTTGCTATGCCATCTCTCTGTGTGAAAATTGTATACTTAGTTTTTGTGTTATTACGCACAAGTGATATATATACTTAGGTCGGGTTCACACGGCATTGTCCTTCACTTTTTTTTTTCAGTTTAAGTCTTAAGGAATACTAAATAGTGGCACTACATTGTACATAGAACCATTTGCATGTCGTTTGTACCGCAAAAAATCGTACATCGCTTAAATTTATGTGGCACTAAAACGTATACTGCAAAAAACGGATTGTTGTAAATTCGTCACACAGTAAGTTCGAACGAAAAAAAAGTGTAAATTAATCACATTGCTTTTTTTCTGTATAGACAATGAAATAAGAAATGAATAAATTTTAAATGTACATCAAAGTACCAGGCAAACATAAACTAAAGGAGTTTAGATTACAAATGTCTAAAATGCTGCATTACTGAAACTTTCTCAAAAACTTTGGCTAGGGGCATGTTGTTGTAATTGTTTGACATTGTTATTAATCTTTATTACAACACAAGCAAAAGAACGGCGTGTTCTTAAATATAACTGTATACCAAATCTAAAATTCTTAATTTTTTTGGATGTTTTCGTATTTGAAGTGGTAGCTGGGAATGGACCTAAGGGCAGCGACTCAGATGAGCCGTTTTGACAGAAACCTAATTTAGGCCTCGTGTCAATAGGATACGAAAACCTATCTTTCATTTCGAGCGCTAAATATTATTAGCTTGTTCGTTTACCTTACTTTATGCAAAATAGTTCAGTCATTTGGTCCAAAAAATAGAGGTTACCTGGAAAGTTTTCCGGGAGGTTTGAGTTTTGAAAATTGGCAATTTTATAGATTTTGATAAGCTCTTTCCAAATTTCAACTTTGCCACCTCGTATGTTTGCCGCTCGCACCGCCATATTGAAAAAAAAAATTGGGTAAATTGTAGGAAATATCCTCTACTTTTATTTTATGTAGATATGTTTTTCCTGTAAAATGCGTCGGAAAGAAGTTATTATGAAAAAACTGCCTTTGGGCGCCATTTTTTCAATATGGCGGCGCGTGCGGCAATCATATGAGGTGGCAAAGTTGAAATTTGGAAAGAGCATATCAAAATCTATACAATTACCAATTTTCAAAACTCCCGGAAAACTTTCCTAGTAAAAATACTAAATGACTGCACTAAAAATGGTACATAATAAGATTTCGTGACAAATTTACAACATTTTTTTTGGGTAGGTCGAATTTACGTATATTTTCTTATAAATGTGATGAATCATCTACGTGACAATTATACAACTCAAAAAATCTTACAGGAAAATGCCGTGTGAACTAGGCCTTAATTAAAATTTGAGGCCGTTATTTTAAACATCGACGCGCGGGCCCTTGTACTGGTTTAGTCATAGTCATTGCTACCCATGTAAACGTCCTAGGAAGACGAAATATCGCATTTGTAAGTTAATAATATACTCAAATATCTTATACTTATAACGTTTATTTCATATCTTTATTATTTTAGATAGTACAGGATATTTTTTTAAAAATGAATCCGACATCTTACAGTCTTACGTTGTCCTCATATATGAGGGCTATGTCCTCCATAACTGTATTCATGAATTGAGGTCCGTGATTGAGGTATTCAAGATTGAATATGTCATTTTTTATAAGTTATAACTTCAACAGAAACAGTTTCATCTGAATTAGAATCGAGATTCAAATTTACTTATCTTCACGTGAATCATTTGAGTACTATAATAAATATCATTATATAATAGATATACGCTTGCGTAAAATCCTTAATCACTAAGTATTGCTGAAGACATCAGACGGGAGCGACTTTTATTACTTTATGTAACTAACTGTGCCCCGAAGGGATAATTATTAGAGTTATTATTAAATTTTATACTAATCGTTACCCGCGCCGCGTGCTACGTTGCTACGGATAGGGAGACGCTGCGCTGTGGGTGTTGTTTGGTGTGCAACCGGTGAGCGGGGCACACCTCAGACATGTGTTTGCTATTACTAAAAGCTATTAGTTTTACTAAGGATAGGATAAGAACTACATAAGGATAAAAAATATTAAAAAAAAAAACGTTTTATAATAAGATTATTTATGATAACCCTCGTTTATTCATAGAGTCACCATAAAAACGTTCCGAGTAGATAATAAGTTTTTTGGTAATATATCTTTAATAAGCCATCGATAGCAAATAAAATTTATAAATATCCGTTACTTTGATACTGAATCCATGATTCGGCAATATTGAATATATAGTTTTGGTTCAACTACTTACCACCATAAAAATATTCATTACTCAATCGTAGTTCTTCCGTCCTTTCATTACATAGGTCATCTGAAGGGCTCCAGGCAGTATCACTAGTCTATTTTTAGATATTGCGAGGGTGCGGGGGTAATAAAATCAATACGAATGTACTTGTACATAGAGGGGTGGCCCGCACTTGCGCAGTTTGATATGATGACTGATGTACCTACTCGCATTTCATCTCGATATTTACCGCTAAGGTCTTGTAGCCGGCGTCTCAGTCAGTGTATCGGGAGAGGCGGCGGGCTTCGGGCGCGTCCCGGGGCCCGCCGACGTCATGGAACATTTCATAGACTAATAACGAGTGTGCCGTGATTGATATAGTGCTCCTTATTGAAACATCCGGCACAGCGGCCTGTAGGTACGTATACAATAACTTCTGCGTAGATGACATGTTATTTGGCGACATTATTAAGACGTAGTACTGGTATTGGAATCATTTGATTGTTTTGTATGTTAGCAATAGAGATAGATGTAATCTTACGATTCTGGAAAAGGAAAGAAATCTGTTGACTAATAAAAGGAAATGCGCGGGTAATAAATCAATAGCGCGTGGGGCGCCCCGCTACGCGCATGCGCAGTTTGATACGGGCTGCCACGTTATCCTGAAAGACGACTTGTTGCTATGCCATCTCTCTGCGTGTATATTATATACATAGTTTTTGTATTATTACGCACAAGTGATACTTATTTACATATTAGGCCGCTGTTTTTAGTAAATGATCCTAATCTATTGAGTACATAGGTTCTGGTACATAATCATGATATCTTACAATTAATTATAAAGTATACAACTCAGTGAACGGGCAAAAGTGCTTTTGCCACAAAGTAAATTCTATTGGATCCCAATTCCAAATGAGAAATATGATAGATTCAAAAACATATTTTTGACCACATTGTTTTTCTAGAATTAAGTATGGCACAAAGTTTACTATTCATCTTCCTGCCCTTGTCCCATTTAAGTAAACAAAATAAAAATCATTTAATTCAGAGGTTATCTATAGTCTGAAAACTTTACTTGCTAACGTTTCGAGTAAAAATAATTTAAAATTAAAACTTGTGATGAATTTACAAACACATTTTAACGCATATGACGATTTAATTATGATACCCATGCAGTTAAAAATGTGTAATTTGTGGCAAAAGTTCTTCACACATTTAGTTAAATACTTATAATAACTTATAGAACTTGAATGATTTCTACATACAAACTCATGCATATCCTCTTATTTCTGTCTTCATTAATTGAGGTACTCAAGATTTAATATTACATTTTCCCTATCAGAATCAGTTTCATCTGAATCAGAATCGAGATTCAAATTTTCTTAACTTCACCTGAATCAATTGATTACTATAATCAATATTATTATAATCGCCTGCGTAAAATCCTGTTTATTTTGTAATTTTAAATTAAGAGGTTGACTGGATTACTGACTACTTAATAGGGCGAGCGAAGCGAAGCTTAACGCGAAGATATTTAACATAGTTATTTCAATTCATGTGAGATGTGCAGGAAATAGTAAAATATTATTTTTCAATAGAAATTAAATAAAAGACTTACATGCTGCGGGCACAAAGCTGTATTTAAAAATCTTGCTTGGGGCTAAATAAGGTAGCAAAAGCGTGACTTTGTCTATACAAAGTCACGCTTTTGCTACCTTATTTAATTTACGGGATAATTAAAAGTGTTTACTCAATTTTATAATAATCATAACCCGCGCCGCGTGCTACGTTGCTACGGACAGGGATACGCGGTGGGTCGCCCTCAGAAATGTGTATGTTATTGCTAATAGTATTCGTTTTGTTAAGAATATTATATATTAATATCATAAAAAACAACTGGAAATCTTTAAGAAGTACTTAATAATAAAAAAATTGGGTTTTATTATAAACATTAGCGATACCCTCATCTGTTCATAAAAACGCTCTGAAAATTTTAAAATAAGTACCATTACTTTGATACTGAATCCATGATTTGGCAATATTGAATACATAGTTTTGGTTCAACTACTTACCACCATAAAAATATTCATTACTCAATCGTAGTTCTTCCGTCCTTTCATTACATAGGTCATCTGAAGGGCTCCAGGCAGTATCACTAGTCTATTTTTAGATATTGCGAGGGTGCGGGGGTAATAAAATCAATACGAATGTACTTGTACATAGAGGGGTGGCCCGCACTTGCGCAGTTTGATATGATGACTGATGTACCTACTCGCATTTCATCTCGATATTTACCGCTAAGGTCTTGTAGCCGGCGTCTCAGTCAGTGTATCGGGAGAGGCGGCGGGCTTCGGGCGCGTCCCGGGGCCCGCCGACGTCATGGAACATTTCATAGACTAATAACGAGTGTGCCGTGATTGATATAGTGCTCCTTATTGAAACATCCGGCACAGCGGCCTGTAGGTACGTATACAATAACTTCTGCGTAGATGACATGTTATTTGGCGACATTATTAAGACGTAGTACTGGTATTGGAATCATTTGATTGTTTTGTATGTTAGCAATAGAGATAGATTCTGGAAAAGGAAAGAAATCTGTTGTCTAATAAAAGGAAATGCATGGGTAATAAATCAATAGCGCGTGGGGCGTCCCGCTACGCGCATGCGCAGTTTGATACGGGCTACCACGTCAATAGCATTAGCAACAGATCGCGATAGGAAAATTTTGGGGAAAACAATCACGAAAAAGACTATCTATCGGAATTCATGAGAAATACAACAAACTGGAAACTAATAGTTAATTTTTTAAAGGCCTTTGATACTTAAAATTGCGAGCCTATAATAGAGAAATCCAAACACGAAATGCTTGTTGCTATTTCCTTAGTTTACGGGAGAGTGGGCGGTGCTTGGGGTTCGATGTGGGCCCCACCTACAATGGGAATATTTTAAATTAATTATTGGCGCTATATACTCGTATAGCAAAATTTTGATTTCACCCCTTATTATTGCATCCCTTGCCAAGGGCCGTCGATACGATGAAAAGCGTGACTTTGCTTTGTGAAAAAAATCTCTTTCATTAACAAAATAATATTTTAACGATTTTCTGCTCATTTAGATATTATGAATTGAGAAAACTATGTCAAATAATCATAAATAAGAGTTTCTGATTTTCCATAAATGCATGGAAGATAGAACTATCTCTCTCTCACTTGATAAAATGTACCACAATACTGTATAAATTGTTGCTTTATGAGGGCTTCGCTTCGTTCGTCCGTCCTAATAAAATACCAAGATGTGTGCAATTTTTTATGTACTTATATTTAAACCTTATTTTACTCAAATAAATCCAAGCAATAATATTGAGACCTTCAAGGATTCATTCATACTCTTTAGATTCTCAAATCTAAAGAGTGCCTTATAAAATGCCGCTGAGGCAGGAGCCTTGTTTATATTTAGAATTGCGTGGGCAATAAATCGATGGTTCATGTCATGCGCGGTCGGTGCGACATTTGCTCCCACGTAATCCAGAAATGAGTTGGCGAATCATGTACCTACTCTTAGATTGTTGCGTGGGTAATCAGTCAATAGTTTTTGCTTGGCACCCGGATCGCACATGCGCACTTCCATACGTACTCCCACGTTGTTCTATGACGAAGGATTCGCTTCCCTTCAGTTGTCCGCGAGAGTCGGCGGGGCTCGGGGGTCGACCTGGGCCCCGCCGACAACCATAGTATTGCAACATAATCATAAAAGTGCAGGTTGAGACTCATAATAACCGCGGTGAAGGTGATTTTATTTTTGTTTCTAGACATTGTTTAAAACGCAGGTATAGTCTGTATAATATATGTAAAAGGCAAACATTTCTGTCTGACTGACTAATCTACTATGTAACATATAACTCAAACCATTAAATGAAATTTGGCGTACAGAGTTATCACGAAGGCATCCGTTTAAACAATATTTTCCATTATTCATTATTAGTGTAAACGAGAGTTGTGTGGGTAAAACCGTGATTAATCATGTATCTACATAAGGATGTGCGAATAATGTACTCTCTAGATTCCCGGGAAGCAAAGAGCCTTGTTTATATTTAGAATTGCGTGGGCAATAAAATCGATGGTTCATGTCATGCGCGGTCGGTGCGACATTTGCTCCCACGTAATCCAGAAATGAGTTGGCGAATCATGTACCTACTCTTAGATTGTTGCGTGGGTAATCAGTCAATAGTTTTTGCTTGGCACCCGGACCGCACATGCGCACTTCCATACGTACTCCCACGTTGTTCTATGACGAAGGATTCGCTTCCCTTCAGTTGTCCGCGAGAGTCGGCGGGGCTCGGGGGTCGACCTGGGCCCCGCCGACAACCATAGTATTGCAACATAATCATAAAAGTGCAGGTTGAGACTCATAATAACCGCGGTGAAGGTGATTTTATTTTTGTTTCTAGACATTGTTTAAAACGCAGGTATAGTCTGTATAATATGGGTGCGCCAAAGTTCACCTAAAATTTCAACTCCGATAATTGGAAATCCGAAAATTTTCTTCCTAACATTTTTTATCCTAACAATCGCAACTCCTAAAATCTTTGTCACTAATGTTTTAATTCCGAAACATTTGTTTTCCTATATTTTCTCAACATAACTATCGTTCATACTATTATTCAAAGTCATATCTTTTTTGTTTAGATTTATTTTTATTTATTATAATCAATATTATATACATAAATTTTCGTAACTTTGTTTTTACATAACATGTAGGTATAACATATAACGCACGAGCCGAGCGAGCAAAACCAGAGTCCTGCTCCAATCATTCAGTCAAGTTCCAGTAACGAATCGGTCCTATTCCTAATTATTGGTTTAGGTTATGTTAGAACTGTGACCCCAACGCACGAGCCGAGCGAGCGTAGCGAGCGTGCCGCGGCAGCGGCCGGCGAAGTGCCATAACCGAATTGGTCCTTTAGTTATGGTTATGGTAAACTCCCAGGCCATAAGCATAACCGTAAACGAGTCGTATAATAATCATTAAAACTATAAATATCATCTTCTACCCGTATATATTTTTTATTACACTTGGTAAATGTTTCTTTCTGAGCATGAGTGAAAATATTATGGTAAGTATGTTTAGGGATAAAAGCGTTATGATAAAAAACAGTAGGAGTTTAAATATATTTACATTAATGATGTTAGTAATTAAAATTTTCGGACACATGAGTGTTATGAGCATCGTCGGTAGCACTACAAATAGTATGAATTAAAACTTTAGGATGAAAAATTTTAGGAAGAATGATCATTCGGACTACAAATAGTTAGGAAAAACATTTTCGGGTAAAGAACTTTAGGTGAGCCAATATGGACCCGTATAATATATGTAAAAGGCAAACATTTCTGTCTGACTGACTAATCTACTATGTAACATATAACTCAAACCATTAAATGAAATTTGGCGTACAGAGTTATCACGAAGGCATCCGTTTAAACAATATTTTCCATTATTCATTATTAGTGTAAACGAGAGTTGTGTGGGTAAAACCGTGATTAATCATGTATCTACATAAGGATGTGCGAATAATGTACTCTCTAGATTCCCGGGAAGCAAAGAGCCTTGTTTATATTTAGAATTGCGTGGGCAATAAAATCGATGTTTCATGTCATGCGCGGTCGGTGCGACATTTGCTCCCACGTAATCCAGAAATGAGTTGGCGAATCATGTACCTACTCTTAGATTGTTGCGTGGGTAATCAGTCAATAGTTTTTGCTTGGCACCCGGACCGCACATGCGCACTTCCATACGTACTCCCACGTTGTTCTATGACGAAGGATTCGCTTCCCTTCAGTTGTCCGCGAGAGTCGGCGGGGCTCGGGGGTCGACCTGGGCCCCGCCGACAACCATAGTATTGCAACATAATCATAAAAGTGCAGGTTGAGACTCATAATAACCGCGGTGAAGGTGATTTTATTTTTGTTTCTAGACATTGTTTAAAACGCAGGTATAGTCTGTATAATATATGTAAAAGGCAAACATTTCTGTCTGACTGACTAATCTACTATGTAACATATAACTCAAACCATTAAATGAAATTTGGCGTACAGAGTTATCACGAAGGCATCCGTTTAAACAATATTTTCCATTATTCATTATTAGTGTAAACGAGAGTTGTGTGGGTAAAACCGTGATTAATCATGTATCTACATAAGGATGTGCGAATAATGTACTCTCTAGATTCCCGGGAAGCAAAGAGCCTTGTTTATATTTAGAATTGCGTGGGCAATAAAATCGATGGTTCATGTCATGCGCGGTCGGTGCGACATTTGCTCCCACGTAATCCAGAAATGAGTTGGCGAATCATGTACCTACTCTTAGATTGTTGCGTGGGTAATCAGTCAATAGTTTTTGCTTGGCACCCGGACCGCACATGCGCACTTCCATACGTACTCCCACGTTGTTCTATGACGAAGGATTCGCTTCCCTTCAGTTGTCCGCGAGAGTCGGCGGGGCTCGGGGGTCGACCTGGGCCCCGCCGACAACCATAGTATTGCAACATAATCATAAAAGTGCAGGTTGAGACTCATAATAACCGCGGTGAAGGTGATTTTATTTTTGTTTCTAGACATTGTTTAAAACGCAGGTATAGTCTGTATAATATATGTAAAAGGCAAACATTTCTGTCTGACTGACTAATCTACTATGTAACATATAACTCAAACCATTAAATGAAATTTGGCGTACAGAGTTATCACGAAGGCATCCGTTTAAACAATATTTTCCATTATTCATTATTAGTGTAAACGAGAGTTGTGTGGGTAAAACCGTGATTAATCATGTATCTACATAAGGATGTGCGAATAATGTACTCTCTAGATTCCCGGGAAGCAAAGAGCCTTGTTTATATTTAGAATTGCGTGGGCAATAAAATCGATGGTTCATGTCATGCGCGGTCGGTGCGACATTTGCTCCCACGTAATCCAGAAATGAGTTGGCGAATCATGTACCTACTCTTAGATTGTTGCGTGGGTAATCAGTCAATAGTTTTTGCTTGGCACCCGGACCGCACATGCGCACTTCCATACGTACTCCCACGTTGTTCTATGACGAAGGATTCGCTTCCCTTCAGTTGTCCGCGAGAGTCGGCGGGGCTCGGGGGTCGACCTGGGCCCCGCCGACAACCATAGTATTGCAACATAATCATAAAAGTGCAGGTTGAGACTCATAATAACCGCGGTGAAGGTGATTTTATTTTTGTTTCTAGACATTGTTTAAAACGCAGGTATAGTCTGTATAATATATGTAAAAGGCAAACATTTCTGTCTGACTGACTAATCTACTATGTAACATATAACTCAAACCATTAAATGAAATTTGGCGTACAGAGTTATCACGAAGGCATCCGTTTAAACAATATTTTCCATTATTCATTATTAGTGTAAACGAGAGTTGTGTGGGTAAAACCGTGATTAATCATGTATCTACATAAGGATGTGCGAATAATGTACTCTCTAGATTCCCGGGAAGCAAAGAGCCTTGTTTATATTTAGAATTGCGTGGGCAATAAAATCGATGGTTCATGTCATGCGCGGTCGGTGCGACATTTGCTCCCACGTAATCCAGAAATGAGTTGGCGAATCATGTACCTACTCTTAGATTGTTGCGTGGGTAATCAGTCAATAGTTTTTGCTTGGCACCCAGACCGCACATGCGCACTTCCATACGTACTCCCACGTTATTCTGTGATGAAGGATTCGCTTCCCTTCAGTTGTCCGCGAGAGTCGGCGGGGCTCGGGGGTCGACCTGGGCCCCGCCGATATTTAATTTATGCTATCAAATAATTATTCGACCTTGTTTGCTAATCGTGAAATTATTAAGATAAATTAATTAAATATAAACCATACGAGTATAGGACATAAAAATGTTTGTGAAGTAAGTACAATCTTGTATACAAATGTATTTTTTGTGTAGGTACATTAAAACGTTACCTCGCGTTAAGTGTTGGTAACGCATGCGCAGACTTTCTTTAGATTCCCGGGAAGGGGAGACTTGTTTATATTTAGAATTGCGTAGCGGATAACAAATCAATAGGTGCCATTTGAGGGCTGAACGGCACATGCGCTGTTCTGTATGTACTGCCATGTTACGAAGGACTTGTCATTGTTTTCAATGAGCTTGGCCCTTGAGATCTACTGCGTCGCAATTTCTTAATTCCAAACTTACATACGTGTATGTACCTATTTCATATAAGTAATAAAATCTTTCCTTTATATTCCCCGTATTTGTGAAGGTGGCCCTCTAAGTTTAGAATTACTAAATAGGCATTATTTTATTTATTGCTTCGATTTGAAACATCAGTTTTGTAAATTCATGGTTAAAATTTAAACATTACTTAGATGTATTTTGCGCATGCTCGTATCATGGGTTAGCAGTTGGAGCTCGCTGCGCATTTTAGATGTTGTGGGTGGGAACAAAATGCGTGAAACAAATGGGGGAAAACAAAGGAAAACGAAGGGAGTGTGGGTACACACTCTTCGTTTCGTAGCTTTGGGTTCGCTCTCATGTACTAGCAATCATATACTTTTTTTCTTTCGTTCTTTCCGAGTGTTTTAAATTCTTCGACGATCGTTTATAAACTTAAGAACATCTGCTTGTTTTCCTTTTTTAACAACTGTTTCCAATATTTACTTTATTTAGATATGCGAACCTGACTTAATCACTACTACTTAGTATAAACACTGGCTACATGTGTTTAATAGGAGTAGTGATTAAATCAGGTTCGCATATTTCGCTCGACCATCTTAAGTCAAAGTGGGTTCAAGTTTGGGATACAATTTTAAATAATATTAAATTATATTGATCGATATTAGTATTTTATCATCTACATAGAATATAGTTATATAGAAAACAAATGAAGCCTTTAAGTACGAGTACAACATTTGTCACAGTTTTATATCCTAAAGTTTGGTATGTGAGGCTGCATTATTTGTGTTGTGATTATATATAAAACCTGTTTGTACAAATCTTTCTGTGAATAAAGGCATTATTTATTTACAATTATAGTTTCCGACTCACGGGACTATATAAGAGTCCCGGTCTTTTGGAAGGCTAGTATTGGGTTTTGTAAAGGATGCATAAACCGGCGACTATCCCTGTATAACGCTATAAAATGCATCCAAGGCTAGTCCCCGGTTTCTGCTGGGGCTATTACAAATATATGGAAAACTACGACTGAAGTAATAAAAATAATACTGCTTCCCTTGCTTCGGGCCATTGCACAATAGCAAGGGGTGCTACCCTTCTATAATAGGGAACCATTGTTTATTTTGAATTGGGAATCGAAATGTTTGCATTATTATTACCAGTAAAAAGTTCATCATTAAATATTTCATGAATTCCTGAAAAAAATATCTTTGAACCTTATACTAACTGCTACAGGACCCTGACACTTGAAAAATAATCATATTTTTCTTAATGATTTTTTGTTATAACATGGTTATAACATATCTTCATTATCATCAGTATTTGGTAGGTGCTTAAAACACATTTAGGAATTTCTGCGTAAAACTGTAAGCTGAAATCCAGCGGTTTTGACGATGCGGTGCTCTTAGTCCTTAATGATCAATATAGTCCATACTTAATTTTCGATGTTAATCTTACGAGTATATAAAATATGTGACTTTGTACAATTTATAAAGTTTGTAACGAGTTCCGTTTGTGTGTGTGTGTCAGGAGGGGCGGTTCAGCCCCCGGGGCGTGGCTCGCGAGCGGCTAGCGTCGCGGTCGCGAGCATCGCACGCAAGTTCTCCCCCACCTCCGCTACCCGCTCGGAACGTACCCCATCCGCCGAGAAAACACGCCTTGAGCCCTGCTCAGGCTGAATGCCTCAGAGCCATATTCGCTGCCTTACTTTGGCATGAAGGTAACCTATAATTACCATCACATAATGAAACGCACGAAATCCATAAGGGTACTTTGGTTGCATTATTACTTAACATTTTTATTAATTTCTAGTATTTACTGGAAATACTACTTTAATTTTACAAAATTCGTCATGTTTTTAGTTTCTTAACTACCTAGATCTAAAATAATAATTAAAATATAATTTAGGTATTGTCCATGACGCAATTGCGTGTGCGGCGTTCCTCAAGTTCCACCCTCAACTGCCGAAGCAAGGGGCACGCGTCGTCACACGTCCGCCTCACGTCATCTCTCCAAGAAAACAGCGACATTCTGTTGAAGTTTCTAACGCTGGTAACATTATGAACGATTCGAGCGGTTATTTTTGATCATAGAAAATAGGCCTAATGTGTATCTTGTTCAACTAGGAAATTATCTCCACATCCACCCATCTACCCTAGAAACGTTAACTCGATCAGGAGAGGAGGCGAGTTCTAGTCGCGTGCGGAAGCCTGAGATCAATGACACCATTCGTGAAGAAGACGGCCACAGCGCGGCCGGTGATGCTAGTACAAGTAGGTTTTGTAGTATTTCATTTTGTATTTTTAATAGAAATCAAAAACAGATTACATTATTTATTATTCGTGATCTTTTTTGTCAATTACAATCAGGTCCTGGAGTAGTGAACGTGTTGCCCCCAGCGCTTCGTGCCCTTGTGGCGCTGTGGGACGCGCTCTACGACTCGGATCAACTATCTTCAGCAACTGACAAGTAAGTTCAGTTTATTATAGTCTCCTGTATTTATATTAAGTGAACCATTAGATCTATAGAAATATTGTTGTCTTTAGATACAAAAAACCTGCACAAGAACCTATTGATGAGCCACAAATTGTACGAGACCCGGTTGAAACTCCCAAGTCGGTGCCAGAGGCTTCAAGGAAAGGAATGGAATGGCACGCAATGTTTCGTATGCCGAGTTACAGGGCACCTCTTCTAGGTATTTCAACTTCTACTCATTACATTTTTTAATAAACCTTTTTTTCGTCTAACTATCATGTCAATAATTGATGACTTCACTTGTAGCGTATTTTGTATCGATCAATTTATATAAGTAAATTAAACTTGTAATATGTTGGGGAGCTAATGAGTCATGGTGTGTGGGTCAGTTCGTTGCGAGCTGTGTGGTGGGGGAATGGTGCCACCCCCTCTGGCAGCGCACATGCGTCACATGCACCCGGGGTGCCGCGCCCCCACCACCCGGGGATACGACCGCTTCGGTGTCTACAAGCGCGCCGACCCCTCCCCCGACCCCGCGCCCACAGACCAACTTAACCCTTCCACGTGTGGACAACTCGCTCAAGGTAACTCGACTCCACTCAGTGTGTCCGCACTCTGCACGCCAAATATCAACGCACGAACACCGCTTCAACCAACCAACCTCGAAAAAACGGAACAAATCATCTTCATAGCACGCTGTTTTATATAAATTATTGCTAGGTATTTCACGTTTCGACTCATCAGTATCGCGAAATTTCTTGCCAAATATATCGCATAAAACATAAACACGTATTTCTTTTAAAAATCAAAATCAAGATGATGATGATAAACGCACATTTTTTTTCTGTACATCAATGTTAACACTATTGTTTGTTATAATTGATAACACTTATAATGAAGTTCACAAACATTTTTCATTGCGTTGTAATAATTAAACAAAAAAATATAATACATAATTAGCGCACGGACAAATTTTAATTATGATAATATTATTTGCAAGAAGAAAATTAGACTGCTTACATAATAATTATAATATAATACAATGAAGCAAATGTCATTGCGTTGTTAATGTGGATATTAGACCTCGACAACGGCCGCGACTACTATACATAATGTTGTTAGGTTGAAATTCTTTAAGTTAGATAGAGTTAAAATAGTTGACCACGCGATCTTCGTGAGGACAAATTACAATTGTGATGATTTGGCCTGCCGGTGGCGGACACATCATAATGTTGAACCTAATTATAAATTCCTAACGATTCAGATATGTCACCAGCTTATCAATTATGGTATGTCTTCTGCGAGCGCTGTCGTGACAAAACGATTAGAACTGCTGCTGCCAAGCAATCGACAAAGGCGAAGAGCGCGCACAACTCCAACGATGTTGTCGACCTGGCACTGGTTGACCACCATACAATGAAAGAAAACGCTGTGTTTTTGCTGGATTTGGCATCTTTAAGGAATTCAGGTTAATATATTTAATACTAGCAGCGCCTCGCGGTTTTACCCGCGTAGTACCCGCTCCCGTGAGAATGCGTAGCTCGTAGTATCATACAATATCGGCACAATTCACCATCGTGTGTTAAAAAAATAAGTCAGCGCCATCTATTGGTAGGATTTGTGACTACAAAAAGTTACAATAAAACATACGATTACTTATACACAATCCCATAGGAATTTCGGGATAAAAAGTGTCCTATGTGTTATTCCTAGTTATAAGGAACATCTGTACCAAATTTAATCAAAATCGATACAGTAGTTTTTGCGTGGAAGTGGTACAAACATCCAAACTCACAAACATCCAAACATACAAACTTTCGCATTTATAATATTAGTAGGATAGCTTACAAAACAAAATGACCTTGTTGATCGATAGGTATGTTAACTTTATTTTTAAAATGTTAGAATCGTTGAATTCATCCCCGTGGCATGAGGGTCGAAGTCGCAGCCCGCCGACGCCGCCGGGCAGCATGTGGCAGCCGGCGCCGCCGTTCCAGTGCCTGCCCGCGCTCGGCGCTGCGCCTAAACCTGTCACCACTGACTCAACCGCTCGATATCACTCACTGGGACGACCGCCGCCACCGCCTGTCTCCCCTCTGGCAAGTATTACTTATTAGTTCTGTCTGATATCCGTATATACTTTTAAGGAATAATAATAGGTAAGTGAACCCTAAACGGTATCCCTTGCCTGGAGTCGCTCGAATGGAAGAAGTAACAGCAAACAGTAGAACAACTGTATCCAGGTGGATTGCTGCATATGTTACTGTACCAAATGGTAAACCTATTTGACACGGCAACCTGTGCGGCAATCACCTATGTATGCCACAGTACGAGTGTGGAGATCCTGCGCGCATCACACCGTGTCTACCATCATATTCTTCGTGCAGCACAAACGAGTTAATGGAAACCGATTATTGCTCTAATTTCTGATCAGAATAGAGTAAAATTAGCAAAGGCATCTGGCGCTTGAACATCTTAACATCAGTATTATATGAACAGGTCACTCCGTTTGGTGGTTCAGTAGGCGTTGGTACTCCATCGCGTCGCGTACACCGGTCAGTTTCCATGGGACAAGCCGGTCCTAGCGACCTCGCTCATGCAGCAAGCCCGCCCCTCAGGAGAGAGGTGCAAGACCATCCGGAGGAAACCCTTTCAGGTAATAATAAAATAGATTTTTAAATGCTTCTTTTATATATCACCCGCTCCTAAATACTTCCAACGAGGTTTGCTACGAACAACATACCTTGATGTATGCAAGATTTTATAAAAGTGATTATATTGCAGGGGCAGGTTCCTCTCTGCTTGCACAACCTAGCGCGGAGCTCCAACGTTTGGTTGGTTGCGGGGAAAACAGTGGTGCATGTCCTGTGTCCGCGTTTGAATCGCCTCGCGTTGACCCTGAAGCGCTGATGAAAAGTCCTGTACTCACGTTCGTACTGGCGGAGCGTGATCTACCCTTGTACCGTCAGAAAATGGACGCCGCAGTCCGTGTTAACATCGTTCGGCAATATGCATTTGAGGTTAGTCTTCATGATCAGTATTAAAAGTTCGTTGTCTTTATTTTTGTCGAAAATATTGGTATGGTTTTATTTAGTGAGCATCTATTTTATAAAATAATAATTTGATGCACAGGCAATGAATTGGTTGCTACGGTCGACTACACAGCCCACCTGTGTCCATGACGTCATGTGGTGGTTTTCTTCTGCGCTTGACAAATACGCTAGAATTGATCCTCCACCAAGTAATCAAGAGGAATATAACAAAGAGGTAAAATAACCTGACTACTATTAGAACAGATTTTAACTTTAAAGTAGAAAAACATAACACTAAAAATATTGCAATAAAAATTATGATTAATCATAAAATGTTGGTATTTTAATCTGAGTTTAGCAAAAATACGCAATATAAGTTTATTTTTAGAATGCGGGAATGGAAACAAATCGTGCCGTGGTTCCTACCGCGTCCACGTCAGCCATATGCCCGGGCGGGCGGGCGGCGCGCGGCTCTCGGGCTGCTTTCCACGCGTTCCTGGGATCGGTGAGTGCGCTCGCGCCGTCGCTGCAGCCCGCCAGTCCTGCTCTACTGCAGGCTGTCAGGTGCTGGGCGCTGCACTACTCACAACATGACTGGACCTTCCTGCACAGGTACGTTTATTATCCACCGACAAAAAGCATGCAAACGAGATCGAGTATTGTTTGCTATATCGTAACATGTATCTTATTCATTTTTGAATCAAATAACAATAATATAAAAAAGAATTGCCAACTGTTAATGCTGCACGGATCAGATCGCAAGTATTTAGTGTGATCAGCAAGATTTTATCACATTCTGAAGATGGAGTTTACGATGAGGGAATGCTGGGTACCCTCAACGAAAGTCTCCACAGTAATCTCAACAAGGTATTATTAGACCTAATTTCAAATATTTGACACAATTTTTTATGTGATTGTGACTATTTAAATCGGTTTTATATCAGGAGAACTATGTATGGAGTTGTCCGGATGTGACTGGGTGGTGCGACATCAGCGTGTCCTCTCGCCAAGGTATGGCTGGATCTCTGACCGACGGCTCCACGGAGACGTTCTGGGAGTCGGGCGACGAGGACCGCAACAAGTCCCGGTGGATCAACGTCACCTTCCCCGGCGGCAACGCCGAGGACCGCCCGCACGTCGTCTGCGTGCACATCGACAACACCAGGGACACACTAGTAAGTGGGGGGACACACGCACGCACACACACCGCATACCAGAATAGGTTGTTTAATTTATAATTAATTCTACTACTATTTCTACATTTCAGATTTTACTTTTTATGACTGAATCATTTTTGTTTTTTTATTTTTATATTTATTAGAAGTAATATGTGTGTGAATGAGTGTGTGCATAGTTTCTGATACCCTAGATACAAGCTTAGAGCTTAGTTAGGGGTCAGTTACTATAATGAGATGATGTAGTGAATGATTATATTATAAAAAAGAATTATAAAGAATATAGAAGCGTAACGTGATGAATCGAATATTCACCTTATACACCACTTTGTGATGAACAGAAAGAGCTCTGAAGTATTGTTTAGGTTTGGTAATCTATGGTGTGTGGGTGGGTTTGTGTGTTAAAGGTAAAAGTAGGTATGTGTGTTTATTCCAGGCGAGGACAGTCATGATATCGTTCCTGTATAGCGGTAGTTCTGGAGAGACTTACCATATGCAAGACATTGAAATTGACCCTAAAGCCGCCACGTGGATTTGTTATACACTACCTAGTGAGTACTACATGTAGCAATAAAAGTAGTAAACGTGTTATGCTTATTTCCCTTACGTGCAAGTTACCTTAGATATAAGTACAAAACATGTGAAACATGTTGATGAGCTCCGAAAGACAGTAGAGTGTGGTATATTGTGCTAATACTGTGCGTGTTAAAGGGGTGCCGCAAGGTACCTAGGATTCCAGGGCATGCCAATGAATCTTAAAATTTTTGTTTGTAATGTGTTTCAAGCAGTATTACGAAAGTCATAAAAATAAATTGTGCGCTCTCATTTTAATAACTGATTTCAAAAGGAGGTATTAGATTCGACCTATATTTTATTTTATTTTATATATGTACGATATTGTCAAAAAAAAAAAAATAGTAACTACACAACCGAAACTTACACAATTCTCTAAGTCAGGATACAAACAAACCACCTAAAAAGAAACTTTGCGATTCTTACAATATATCATACATAGTCATAACTGTCCGTCTGTAACTTGTTACCCTTTGACCCCAGTCACCTGATGTCCTCACCCATAACTTGTCCCCAAACACCTCGCGTCCTCACCATAACTTTCCCCAGTCACCTCCTATCCTCACCTATAGTAACTTTTCCCCAGACACCTCATGTTCACTCCCATAACTTGTCCCCAGACACCTCATGTCCTCACCCATAACTTGCCCCCAGACACCTCATGTCCTCACCCATAACTTGTCTCCAGACACCTCATGTCCTCACCCATAACTTGCCCCCAGACACCTCATGTCCTCACCCATAACTTGTCTCCAGACACCTCATGTCCTCACCCATAACTTGTCTCCAGACACCTCATGTCCTCACCCATAACTTGTCTCCAGACACCTCATGTCCTCACCCATAACTTGTCTCCAGACACCTCATGTCCTCACCCATAACTTGCCCCCAGACATCTTATATCCTCACCCATAACTTGTCTCCAGACACCTCATGTCCTCACCCATAACTTGTCCCCAGACACCTCATATCCTCACCCATAGTAACTTTTCCCCAGACACCTCATGTCCTCACCCAAAGTAACTTTTCCCCAGACACTTCATGTTCACTCCCATAACTTGTCCCCAGACACCTCATGCCCTCACCCATAACTTGTCTTTAGACACCTCATGACTTCACCCATAACTTATATAACTTATCCCCAGACACCTCATGTCCTAACCCATAACTTGTTCCCAGAGACCTCATGCCTTCACCCATACCAACTTGTCCCCAGACACCTCATGTCCTAACCCATAACTTGTCCCCAGAGACCTCACGCCTTCACCCATACCAACTTTTCCCCAGACACCTCATATCCTCACCCAAAGCAACTTTCCCCAGACACCTCTAGTTCACTCCTATAACTTGCCCCCAAACACCTCATGTCTACAACCATAACTTGCCCCCAGACACCTTATGTCCTCACTCATAACTTGTCTCCAGAGACCTCATGCCCTCACCCATAGCAACTATTCCCCAGACACCCCTAGTTCACTCTTATAACTTTCCCCAGTCACCTCCTATCCTCACCCATAGCAACTTTTGCCCAGACACCCCTAGTACACTCCCATAACTTTCCCCAGTCACCTCCTATCCTCACCCATAACAACTTTTCCCCAGACACCCCTAGTTCACTCCCATAACTTTCCCAAGTCACCTCCTATCCTCACCCATAGTAACTTTTCCCCAGACACCCCTAGTTCACTCCCATAACTTTCCCCAGTCACCTCCTATCCTCACCCATAGCAACTTTTCCCCAGACACCCCTAGTTCACTCCCATAACTTGTCCCCAGAGACCTCATGCCCTCACCCATAGCAACTTTTCCCCAGACACCCCTAGTTCACTCCCATAACTTGTCCCCAGACACCTCATGTCCTCATCCATAGCAACTTTTCCCCAGACACCTCATGTTCACTTCCATAACTTGTCCCCAGAGACCTCATGCCCTCACCCATAACTTGTCTTCAGAGACCTCATGCCCTCACCCATAACTTGTCTTCAGACACCTCATGACTTCACCCATAACTTGTCCCCAGACACCTCATATCCTCACCCATAACTTGTCCCCAGACACCTCATGCCCTCACCCATAACTTGTCTCCAGACACCTCATGCCCTCACCCATAACTTGTCCCTAGACACCTCATGTACTAACCTTGTTCCCAGAGACCTCATGCCCTCACCCATACCAACTTTCCCCAGACACCTCTAGTTCACTTCTATAACTTGCCCCCAAACACCTCATGTCTACACCCATAACTTGCCCCCAGACACCTTATGTCCTCACCCATAACTTATCTTCAGACACCTCATGCCCTCACTCATAACTTACCCCAGACACCTCATGTCCTCACCCATAACTTGTCCCCAGACACCTCGTGTCCTCACCCATAACTTAACCGGTTGCCTGATATTCTCACCCATAACTTGTCCCCAGACACCTCATGACCTCTAATACTAACCCTAACTGGGCCCCAGTCACCTGATCTCCTCACCCATAACTGGGCCCCAGTCACCTGATCTCCTCACCCATAACTTTGTCCCCAGTCACCTGATGTCCCCCACCCATAACTTGGCCCCCACCTGCCGTCTTTTTAGCGGTAACTTTTAAACCTAGTTTAACAAAACCTGGTTTAAGCATTTGACACCTTGTCAGTCAAATCTATCACTAGTCTTTTGACCGTATTTAAAATTGTACTTAAATCAGATTGTAAAACCTGGTTTAGTGCTAAACCAGACTAAAAACGCAAATAAGACGGCTGATGTCCCCACCCATTAAGTACTGATTTGCACTACAAACTACTGAGTTTGGTGAACCAAGTACCATTACCCAAACCATACCAACTAATTGTTTTTTTATTAATATATTTAAATAAATAAAAAAAAATAGCTTGAAATTATGCAATCCTGACGATAGAATTTTTAAGTTTCATCGACTAGCCATGGAGTCGTAGGTTTTACGGTTTTTAAACCTAACGGCACTCCGCTATGTGTGTGGTAGCGTGTTACCTGGGCGTGACGTCATCGTCACTTCGTGTCCGATGCGAGTTGCGCGGCCCGGAGAGTGCGGTGCGCGTGCGACAGGTGCGCGTGCTGGGCGCGCCTGCGCGACACGCCGCGCCTGCGGCATCACCCTCGCGGCTCATACACTCACTCACTGAAGCTGACACCCTCAGGGTATTCAGACTTCTAACGTCTCAGGTCAGTGGATGTTACATCTAATACATCGCTCATAATTTCTTAATATCAATGTGATTTCGTTTTTAACTGTAATCGTTTTTGTCAGGTGTTTGGTAAACTGCTAGAATCCGATCAGCCGATAAGTGAATCTGGTGAAGTGCCACACGAAGACGACGCACCCGCCAACGACAGTGACTTGAGGGAGCACGTTGTTGGCATACTGTTTGCAGGAAATCAACTTACATCACTGCAAAGACAAGTCAGTTTCATTGTACACATACATTTCGTACAGTTGTTTAACTTTTGTTTTTCCATACTGAGTCTATAACAACATAATTGTTTTTAGGTAATGTCGCACATAGTGTACGCGATCGGTGCAGAAGTAGCCCGAGTGCGTGACGATTGGGAAACCGCGTTGATATGCTCGGAGGCGGCTGACAAGAGCAACGACGTCGTGCGTCCCCTTGTGCACCAACAGGACGGATATTGTTTTGAGATGCTCTCGCTGGTAGGTAGACAGGCAGATAGGCGACGAATGACGACACTAGAACGTTTTACAAAAGCAATGTTCTAATGACCTCATTTACCGCTGTATTACGACCGCTATAATGCTTTACAGCATTACTGTTTATTTCATATTATATCTTAGGAACACATATTGTCGTCGTCATTATTAAATATTCGAATTCTTTGTTTCAGTTACTAGCCCTAAGCGGGAGTCACATTGGACGAGCCCATCTCGCTCAACAGACCGAGATATTGGGCAATCTCTTAGCTCTGTTACATACAGGCAGCGACCGGGTTCAACGACAGGTTAATACTTATATTATTTATTCAATATATGCAATGTATTAATATGAATTAGCGAAGTTACTCATAATTCAATGTTCTTATTGTTCACAGGTGATATCTCTACTGCGACGCATGATAATTGAAATACCACCACAGAAGATGCCTGCGGTTATTAACAATTCTGGCGAACACAACGAAAGGTAAATTAATTGTATTTCATGCTCGTGTATCTAGCACATATTTAGTATGTGTGGTATTTGACAATAATGGACTATGTTTGTTAATTCAGGGTAACGCTGTTAGACCATCTGATTTGTTACCTCGGCAAGGCTATAACCGTGCAAGTGAAGGTGAAAGGGTCCGGGAGCCAGGGACCGGGCTCGGTCATGATGGGGTCCAACATCGCCACCGGGCCGAACGCGCCCTGGTTCATGCGCGGCAATGTCTCCAAGAACCACGCGCAGTTGGTGGCCAAACTCATTGTAGACATGGCCGAAGTAAGTATCCAGAAACAAAACAATATAAATTGCCTGTGCAATTAATGTTTATGCTTATATATATTGATGTATTTTCAGGAGAAAATATCCCCATCGTGGGGCTTGGTGACGCGTACTGCGTTAGCCACTTATGTATCACAGTTATCTCAAGTGTGCGAAGAAGATCGTCGCCCAGAGAGATGTATCACATTACCACCCATGTGGGTGACTCTTGCCACATTATGCGTTTGTGAACAGTCGCATATTGAACTGTAAGTTTAAAAAATATGGATATTCAGATCAAATTATTTATTATTTATTTTCAACTCAACCAAATTTGTTCATGTCAGACTTAACAGTGGAGAAGGCAGAGAGGGACGCAGCCGTACGGAGAACCCGCGTTCATTTTGTGTAAACCACGACGACGGCGTCACCGGCGCACTGATCGAGTGCCGCACGTGCGGCCCGCTGTGCGCCGAGTGCGATCGCTTCCTTCATCTCAGTAGAGCTACCAAGGCTCACCAGAGAACGGTAATTACATTAAAAAAATAACAGATTAGTCATCACCTGTCGAGTCTATTTAGCCTCTTAAATTCCTCTACTTATAGAAAAAATACATATAAGGCCTCAAACCTATATATAATTGTAAACAGATTTGCAAGGAAGAGGAGAGCGCTATCCGTATTGATATCCACGAGGGGTGTGGACGTGCCAAGCTGTTCTGGTTACTGCTCCTGGTGGATAGACGGACGCTGAAGGGCCTGGCCGAGTTCCGCGGCGCCGAGGGAGCGCTCGCTGAGAGTGCAGTGGAGCCTCCCGGCGGCAGCGGACCGCCCGGCCTCGCCGGCGTCTGCAGGTTTTGTGGCACCCGAGGAAATACTGGTCTCCTGGCCATCGGTAATGTCTGCGCCGATCAACAGTGCCAGGTAATATATATTATATATTTTAATTTATTAGGTAATATTGTTCGCTTAGTAATTTGATCAAACTAACCGCTTAACAATTTAATAAGAGCAAAAAGGTAATTTAAACAAAATATTCAGGAGCACGGCGAAGAGGCTTGCAATCGTGTGCACGATTGCGGCCACTTATGCGGCGGAGTGCGCGGTGAAGTCGAGTGCCTGCCCTGCCTGCTGGGGTGCGCGGGCGAGGCGGGCCTGCGCCAGGACGCCGACGACATGTGCATGATCTGCTTCACCGACCCCTTGAATGCCGCACCCGCTATACAGGTATCTATACCAATATTATAAAGAAGTAAAGTTTGTGTGTTTGTTAAATTGTAAGGAATAATCTCGGGATCTACTGAACCGATTTCAAAAATTCTTTCACTAGTGGGAAGCTATATTGTCAGCGAGTGACATAGGCTATAGTTTATGCCTATTTTCCCACGGGAATGGGAACTACGCTAGTGAAACCGAGGGGCGCTGCTAGTACTATTATACAACAAAAAATGTAATCAAATAATAAGAAACAAATGAAGAGAGTTTTGATTTATTTTGATACAAAACCTACATTTATTTATATGATTTAGTAGTTATGAATAATCTTATTCTAAATAAAACCCCTTTTACAAAGTTATATTTTTGTTTTAGCTTGGCTGTGGTCATGTATTCCACCTACATTGTTGCAAAAAAGTGCTAATAACAAAATGGAATGGACCGAGGATTACATTTTCATTTTCTCAATGTCCCATCTGCAAGGTGCGTGGAGTACAAAAATAAAGAAAATAAATAAATACTTAAACAAAATTACTTGATGAATCTTTTATTTTGTATTAGAATTTTCACATTAACTGTTGTATTTTAGGAAGATATGTCTCATTGTACTTTGGAAGAGTTGTTGGCGCCGATCCGTCGTTTGCGCGAAGAGGTCCTGCGTAAGGGACTCATGCGGTTGGAGTACGAAGGGTTGGCCGCCCCCGGGGCCGGGCCTAGCAATGCCCAGTTCGATCCGGAAAAGTATGCTATGAACCGATACGCATACTACGTATGTCACAAGTGTGACAAAGTAAGTTATTATAATATTACCAAATTATTGTTTTACACTAAAGACATTTAGGTCCAGGTAGTTCCCGAGATTAGCGCGTTCAATTAAACAAAGTCTTAACAGTACACAAAGTGAAAGTGTCATTAACTTGGTAGGCGTATTTCGGTGGTCTGGCGCGATGCGAGGCGGAGTCTAATGGCGCGTGGGAGCCGGCGGAGCTAGTGTGCGGTGCGTGCAGTGACGTAGCCAGCGCCAAGAGCTGCCCCAAACACGGCACCGATTTCCTCGAGTACAAGTGCCGATATTGCTGCTCGGTCAGTATAATACTTTCATTAGTAATTATGCGCTAGTTGTATTCTGTTCAATATTTTAATGAAAGCCCCGTTTTCAGGTCGCAGTATTTTTCTGCTTCGGGACATCGCACTTTTGCAACACTTGTCATGATGATTTCCAGCGAGTCACTAACATACCACGACATTTACTGCCTCAATGTCCAGCCGGTACGAAAATCATAACTTTAAGCTATTTGTTATTTATTACTGTCGTACAATATTATCGTTAATTAGATTTTAGCACCGGTTGTGATAACGCCTACTTTGTTTGAAGGTCCCAAAGGTGAACAACTGCCGGGGTCTGCTGAAGAGTGTCCGCTCCACGTGGCCCATCCACCGACCGGCGAGGAGTTCGCTCTCGGGTGTGGCGTCTGTCGACATGCCCAAGGGTTCTAAACGCTAACCGACTTAACACTACTGACGAGATTTGCTCATTTTGCAGTCGGCATCTTGGACTAAGAACTAGTACCGGACTAATGAATGTTATCATTATTATCGCTGATTGGAGTATGAAAGAAAAAGCGGTGAATATTGGTTATAAATATAATTATTAAGGTCGAACCGGTGGCGTCAGTTGCTGTTCGACCCGCAGGATTGTAAGGATTAGGTCACCGCGACGCCAGCATATAGGTCGGTGTTTACTGAATAGGGGGGTGGGGGAAATCTGTAACTATTTTTAAGGCGTGCACTGGTATGGGGATTTGAGAAGGTTGAATGGACGTAGATAGAGAAAGTATATTTTTTTATTTTGTTGAAATTTAATCCGGGATAAAATTCTGAATGTTCCACTACAAATATGCCGTTAATGTTTTAAATAATACCTACTACTGATTGAGCCTTTTCAAAGTGTTTCAAATCTGCGATGCAGAATGAGCATTATCTACAACAAGATACTAACAATGTTAAAATATGATTTTAGCGACAAATTTTCGGGTATAAATCGGGTACGTAGCATTAGAAAGATTGATATAGGATTGTATAGTGTTGTGCACTGCACTGCGCGGGAGTGCGGCATCGGCAGTGCCTCTTCGCCCTCCTACGGAGACAGAGATCGCTGATAACACAAAAATATGACGGTCTCCTATTTTTTTAAATGTTTTACTTAAAACGTCTTTAACATCTTATATGACCAAACAAACCACTAGGGGTTTCAAATGTATCGAACAAAAAGAACTGTAAAATCTCCGTCTCTTAAATCTTCTTTGGGCTGATGTTTATCATTTTATTTTATAAAGAATTGTAATTATTTAAACTATCTCTTTATTTTTTGGATGGGGTAATCGCGAAGTAAGTGGTTACACACTTTAACAGGACAGGCCAACTCGGCATTCAAGCAGTGCAAAGTAACTTCATTTGATAAAATGTAAATAACGATGACGCAGAAATTATGTTAGAATAAGTTTGTTACTACTAATTTGTAGCGTTAGTAATAAATGTGTACCGATTTACTCTTTATGTCTTCGAAGAGCAATATCGTTGACTTCTGTACTCATATTAAATGGTTCTTTTTTAACACTTTTTTCAGCATCAATAAAATATGTGGCAGTTGTCTGTGACATAGTTAAACCATATGGTTGTGTTTAGGAGTGGGGCGCAATAATTGTTGTAGCAGTAAGGGGTCCAGGAGCGTCACCAGCTAATGTAAAACAACTATGGTTTTTAAATAACTGTCAAAAGTAACAGCCGCACACATGCCGTATTTTTGTGCATTATTTCAAACACTGCGGGTGGGATAGGATAGGACTGGGCACTTCAGACTTTGAACCGTGCAAATTGTTTTTCTTTTTTTAATGGCTATTGTCAAATATATTATGTCTTTGAAGAGAAAAACCGCTGACATCTGTACTTATTATTATGGTTTCTTAAAATAAAGTTTTTTTTTTCAAAAGTAATTTAACACAAGTACTTCGCTATAGACGGAGTTTAAAAGAATCTAGGTAGGTTTTAGCTTAAGATCGATATCTGTCAGTTACTTATTTACAACACAGGTTCAGCATCAATAAAATATGTGGCTGTTGTCTAATGACATGATTAAACCATATGGTTTTGTATTTATGGGGCGCAATAATTGTTGTAGCAGAAGGGGTCCAGACCAGACCGCCAGAAGCCAATGTAAAAAAAACCATGGTTTTTCTTAATTGTCAAAAGGCGCAGCCGCACACATGCTGTCTTGTTTGTGTATTGTTTCAAACACTGCGGGTGGGATAGGATAGGACTGGGCACTTCAGACTTTGAACCGTGCAAATTGTTTTTCTTTTTTTGATGCTATTGTCAAATATATTATGTCTTTGAAGAGCAAAACTGCTGACATCTGTACTTATATTAAATAGTTCTTTTTCCAGTATCAATAAAATATGTGGCTGTTGTCTGTGACATATGTAGTTTAACCATATGGTTGTGTTTAGGAGTGGAGTGCAGTATTTGTTTTGGCAGTAAGGCGTCCAGGGGCGCCACCAGCTAAAGTAAAACAACCATGGTTTGTTTTAAAATTGTCAAATGTCGCAGCCGCACACATACTGACTTGTTTGTGTACTGTTTCAAACACTTAGCGGGGGATAGAAGTGGGCATGCTAACAAGGTATTTTAGCTCAGACTTGGTCTTATAGAATTTAATCCGTGCATATTGTTTTTCGTTTTACTTTTACAGCCTTAATCATTATCATGGCTGTTGTCAAATATGGCATGATTAAACCATATGGTTGAGTTTAGGAGTGGGGCGAAATAATTGTTGTAGCAGTAAGGGGTCCAGGAGCGTCACCAGCTAAAGTAAAACAACTATGTTTTTTTTAAATCGTCAAAAGTGGCAGCCGCACACATGCTTTTGTTTTTGTGTACTATTTCAAACATGTATTTAATATCTTCAATGGGATAGGGGTGGGCATACAAGAAAGGTTTCTTAGCACGGCATAGGTCTTACGAACACCTTAGGCCTTAGGCTGTGCACTCTTTAGTTTATATTTTTGCGGTTATGTGTACTTTTACTTTATGACTTTTGTCAAACTTTTCAATGTCTTCGATGTGTTATAATTTCTTGTGTCATTATTATAAGTATTATTTGTTCTAACTTTTAAATGTCTTCGATGTGTATAATTTTTTGTGGTATTTTTGCACGGACATGAGCTTTACAAACATCTTAGACCATGACCCCGTGTATCTCTTGTGTTTCTTAATTTACGTCTGCGACGTGGGATAGGGGTGGGCATACAAGAAAGGTTTCTTAGCACGGACTTGGTCTTACCTATACCATAGACCATGAGCTGTGCATTTTTATTTTTGCG
Source organism: Timandra comae (assembly GCA_958496195.1). NCBI lineage: Eukaryota > Metazoa > Arthropoda > Insecta > Lepidoptera > Geometridae > Timandra > Timandra comae. The sequence continues at coordinate 7,299,251 of OY292353.1, read as the reverse complement.
GTTATGTGTACTTTTAATTTCTTATGACTATTGTCAAAGTTTTAAATGTCTTCGATGTGTTATAATTTCTTGTGTCATTATTATAAGTATCATTTGTTCTAACTTTTAAATGTCTTCGATGTGTATAATTTCTTGTGGTATTTTTGCACGGACATGAGCTTTACAAACATCTTAGACCATGACCCCGTGTATCTCTTGTGTTTCTTAATTTACGTCTGCGACGTGGGATAGGGGTGGGCATACAAGAAAGGTTTCTTAGCACGGTCTAGGTCTTACAAACACCTTAGATCCTGTACCGTGCATCTTGTAATTCTTATTTTCTTTCTTTGCGGTTATGTGTATTTTACGTTGTTATGACTATTGTCAAACTTTTTGATGTCTTAAATGTCTTATAATTTATCGTGGTATTTTTGCACGGACATGAGTTTTACAAACATCTTAGACCATGACCCCGTGTATCTTTTATGTTTTTAGATCTACATCTACAACGTGGGATAGGGGTGGGCATACAAGAAAGGTTTCTTAGCACGGTCTTGGGTTTCACGAACACCTTAAAGCCTGAACCGTGCTTTAAATGTTTATGTGTATTTGACTATTGTCAAACTTTTGATGTCTTCAATGTCGTTTCATTATTGTTGTATTTTCGGCACGGACTGAGCTAATAGCGCCTTAATTAAAACACGATAGTCCTTGAACTTGTGCACTCTTTTGGTGCAGTGTTTAAGATCTATATTATTTGTGGGATAGGGGTGGGCTTACAAGAAAGGATTTTTTAGCACGGACTTGGTCTTGCCTATACCATAGACCATGAGCTGTGCACTTTTATTTTTGCGGTTATGTGTACTTTTAATTTCTTATGGCTATTGTCAAAGTTTTAAATGTCTTCGATGTGTTATAATTTCTTGTGGTATTTTTGCACGGACATGAGTTTTACAAACATCTTAGACCATGACCCCGTGTATCTCTTGTGTTTCTTAATTTACGTCTGCGACGTGGGATAGGGGTGGGCATACAAGAAAGGTTTCTTAGCACGGTCTAGGTCTTACAAACACCTTAGATCCTGTACCGTGCATCTTGTAATTCTTATTTTCTTTCTTTGCGGTTATGTGTATTTCGTGACTATTGTCAAAATTTTGATGTCTTATAATTTCTTGCATTAGTTCGCACGGACTTATAGCCTGTGGGTACTGTCGTTTCTTCGATCTAAGCTAAAACTACGCTAAACGTGGGATAGGGGTGGGCATACAAGAAAGGTTTCTTAAAACGGACAACATGGTCTTACGAACATCTTAGACCATGGGCCGTATTGTGTTTACGGTTATGTTACTTATGTTAAATTACTTAAGACTTTTGTCACATTTTTGTTGTCTTATAATAAATTGGGTTATTTCGGCACACACTTAAGTTACAAACGTGGGATAGGGGTGGGCATACAAGAAAGGTTTCATAGCACGGACATGATCTTCCGAACACCTTAGACCATGAACCGTGCACTTTTTAGTTTGAAGGTTTTAAGTAAGTACTTTTAAATTATTTTTTTAATTTCTTCATATCCGTCTTGTTTTACACCTCGGTTTCGGAATAGATGTCTTTATATTGCACGAGGTCCTAGACGCCCCCCGAGTGACATTTGACGTCTGTTGTTTCCCGCGATCACTCTGCCACCAAGTTTTACAGTTTATTGATCTCAGTTTTACTTTTTAAATATAAATGAGTTTACTCGGCAGTTGTTTTGTGTTGAACCAAAATTTATATTCCAATGTTCATTTGAGACTCTTATGGAGGAATGGATAGAAGTGACGGACCGAGCTCCGTCACTTCTGTCTAGATAACAGTGTTAAATGCATATTATGAATATCGTTACAGTTTCGTTATTTCTAAAAATTTCTCTCCATATTTGCTAGCGTACGTGGCAATCCACGCACAGTATAGTTTGGATTATTTTTTGGGATGATCTAATGTTATTGGTAGTAAAACACATATTTAAGTTACTTATTATCTAATTTTACTTAATTTAATGCTTGTGGAGTACACCATTTCGAGGTAATAATGGAATGCCTAATAATGGTAATAATGGTATTCCAAATGTGGGAATCGTGTACTTTGAAGCATTTATATCGTTTCCAACTGGAACTTTAATGACCCCTTTATTTATTTCTCTTCATCCCTTGATATGTTTGTAGATTAATAGCAAAGTTATTAGACCGTGACATTCAGCTCGGGAGGTCATTACGGGTCTAAGCAGCCTTTGGCATGCCTCCGTCGAGCTGTACTGTAATGGTCAGTCACATTTGCTGTAGTCTGCGGCATACACACTTAAAGTCCACTATTTCGGTCAGTTATCAGGAACGAGCAATTAGCGCAGGAGCCAACATTTAATAACGTGAAGAGATCTTGGATCCGATATCCCATATAATTTGGCTTTATTCCATTATTTTCAAGTCCAAGATATGTTTTCGCTATTATGAGATGAATGAGCTCCATCTCTTAATGGTGCAGCAAGATCTTTAATGCGCAGTCCCATATGATTTGTCTTAATTCCACTCCTTTCAAGTACAAGACATCATTTCGTTACTAGGGGAGGAGAGCCAATCCCTAATAACGTGACGAGCTCTTGGATCCTGTGTGTTCTGATATGTGTTTTAGCTTAACTCCAAGCCTATGGTTTCCAAGATATCCTTCCACTACCAATAGCAATCGATTATTACCATTGATTTATGTTTCTAATACGTATTGGATGGATGGACACATTCTCAGCAATAACTGAGATGGTGAAGTATTAGTTATTGTTGAGAATTGTTTGCGGTGGAGTGATACAGGCGGTGATGGTACGGCGCGTGCACTGTCTGACCTCCTCGCCGCTATTACATACATCAACATTTTTTCACTATATTCTTCAAAATTTAGATCAGAAACGGCTATGTCTGCACCGTATTTTTTTAAATATTTATTTAATTTACATTAATTAATAGTTATTTTTCCAAAAGATCTCTGTTATTTTAAGTTTTATGTTAATGAGTAATCTTAAGTTATTAAATTATATTCTGTTATTTTCTAATATTGTAACTTTAAATAATAATAAGTAATGTAAGTAATTAGTACGTAATGTAATTTTATTAGAACCTAATGTAATTCTATTTATTATAAGCTTGGTGTTTATTATTTGCAAGATTTTTAAATTATAAATAGGCAATTTAACAGTTTTACTTTCTATTATTTACAATAATTGCCAGATTAATATTGAGTACAGTCTGTCACTAACAACAGTCAACTGTCACTAAGAATTTTAAAATATTAATAAACGTATATTAATACATTGTTAGTACTAAGCACCTGCTTATTATATACGTACCTACACAAATATAATAAAAAAAAACAGGTGAATTGGTGAACTATGTAAGAATATTTAGATCTTAGTAATGATATGTATACTTGTTGTGGTGTATAATGTTTTATAATTTATATGATGTTGTTTACTTGTTTGTAATCTTATCGGTGTCAAAGCAAATGGGTGATAAGGACTGGACATAAAAATAGTAATTAAGAAAAAGTGTAAAGCCTATAATGTGTAAGAAGCACTCGTAGAATCGAATAATTGAATTTGTCTCGTTTTCGTATCGACAGTATATTGTAAGGGGTCCCCCAGGAGCCGGATAATTCCCTCGGGGTATTTCACTAGGGTTTTCTCACCGATGTGATTACACTAGTTTGTGTTGGTTTACGCCAATTCGCAACCCGACCGGGGATCAATGTTATTCGATGTCTACTCTCGGTGTCGTTCCGTAGTATTATACATGTGATTAAATATATTTAATAGAATAAGATGTATCCGACTTGGATTTCATATGGTTATAATACTAAGCTGTGGTCAAGTGTTCTATGTTTCGATGTTTTAACTTAAATTAATGTGCAGAAAAAAAAAATTGCATTTGTTGAATACAGACTGACTGATAAGACGGCGACTACACTAATTCTCATACTAAATACATAAAACTAATATTTCTGTGTGTGACACTAAGAAACACATCATCACCGGCGGTCTCTAATTGTGTCGGGTCATATCGATAGTGGAGGTAAAACAATATGGTCGAAAGGCTGCCCATTCAAATAACTGTAAACCATAAACTGAACTTTGATATCTCTATCCCGTTCTACCAGTCACTGTATTCATTCTCGAGTTGTTAGGTCCTGTCAAAATTGTAACCTTTAATTAGGTATAATATGAATACTCGATAATATAATAATCGATATACTAGGATAAGTCCTTTTAATAAATGTCTATAGTAATCAAATATGTGTTTTATTATTAGTATATTGGAATATCCTTTTTGTCCTTTAATCCTGCATTGAGGCCTAAATTCGATCAATATCGTAAATTACCCGTCGATACGACCCACAATCTCCCTTTCTCACAAAAATCATACCACACACTCTCTTATAAAAACCCACACACTCACTCACAAAGACCCACACACTCACTCACAAAGAACACACTCATTCACTCACAAAGACCGACACACTCACTCACGAAGACCTACACAGTCACTCACAAAGAACACACTCACTCACTCACAAAGACCGACACACTCACTCACGAAGACCTACACAGTCACTCATAAAGACCGACACACTCACTCACGAAGACCTACACAGTCACTCACAAAGACCCACACACTCACTCACAAAGACCCACTCACTCACAAAAACCCCCACACTCACTCACAAAGACCCACACACTCACTCATAAAACCCTACACTCACTCACAAAGACCCACACACTCACTCACAAAGACCCACACACTCACGAAGACCCACACACACGCTCAAAGACACACACACTCACTCTCAAAGACCCACACACTCACTTACAAAGACCCACACACTCACTCACAAAGACCCACACACTCACGAAGACCCACACACTCACTCACAAAGACCCACACACTCACTCACAAAGACCCACTCACTCACAAAAACCCCCACACTCACTCACAAAGACCCACACATTCACAAAGACCCACACACTCACTCTAAAAGACCCACACACTCACTCACAAAGACCCACATACTCACTCACAAAGACCCACACACTCACTCACAAAAACCCCCACACTCACCCACAAAGACCCACACATTCACAAAGACCTACACACTCACTCTAAAAGACCCACACACTCACTCACAAAGACCCACGCACTCACTCACAAAGCCCTACACACACACTCACAAAGACCCACACACTCACTCACAAAGACCCACACACTCACTCACAAAGACCCACACACTCACTCACAAAAACCCCCACACTCACCCACAAAGACCCACACATTCACAAAGACCTACACACTCACTCTAAAAGACCCACACACTCACTCACAAAGACCCACACACTCACAAAGACCCACACACTCACTCACAAAGACCCATACACTCACTCACAAAGCCCTACACTTATTCACAAAGACCCACACACTCACTCACAAAGACCCACACACTCACAAAGACCCACACACTCACAAAACCCTACACTCACTCACAAAGTCCCACACACTCACTCACAAAGACCCACACACTCACGAAGACCCACACACTCACTCTCAAAGACACACACACTCACTCTCAAAGACCCACACACTCACTTACAAAGACCCACACACTCACTCACAAAGACCCACACACTCATTCACAAAGACCCACTCACTCACAAAGACCCACACACTCATTCACAAAGACCCACTCACTCACAAAGACCTACACACTCACTAACAAAGACCCACACACTCACTAGAACACACACACTCACGCTCAAAAACCCTCACACTCACTCACAAAGACCCACACACTCACTCAAAAAGACCCTCACAACCACTCTCTCTACATACCTCACTCACAAAACTTTTGTCGATGCTACATACTCCATAGATACGCACGCACGCACGCACGAACGCGCGCATGCACTATGCACGCACACTGACTCACACACATACACACAAATGCTCATATTCCTTCAGTTAAAAAGTAATAATCTTACGTTAAGTACTTATAGAAACATTGTATAGGAAAACCTAAATATATTTGGCTCGGTTTCGAAACTACTGAACCGATTTTAGAAATTTCACCATTAGAAAGCTGTATTCACCCTAAGTAACTTATGCTATATTTTATCCCTGTATTCTCACGGGAACGGAAGCTATGCGGGTGAAACCGCTGTGCGCTGCTATTCAATAATAAATTCAATATACTTACCTGTGAATTCGAAAAATGAGGGTTTTCTGAAATGGCATATCCGTGAGATAGCAGCACTGTAGCGTCAGGTCCAACCGGTCAAAACCCATACACGATTTATCTCATAATTAACTATTCCGATATTTTTTTTTTTTGGGTTATCTATACTAGTCTATACAGTAGAACCTCGATAACTCAAACCTCTGTAATTTCAAAAAATAATACATTCCCTTCCCATCAGAGCCTAAGGGTGACAAATCTACATCGAGCTGTGCTGCGCTGTACTGGGTTGAGCTGGGCTATGTTTCTGAAGCTAGGTTATTTTTACTCCAGACAGAGCGCAGCTTCACCCAGCGCAGCACAGCATGCTTTGATTGTATCCTCATTCAAATATATGGCGAGCGAGTTAACCAAACAAAGCACAGCTCGACCCAGCGCAGCTCAGCTCGATGTAGATTTGTCACCCTAAAACCTCTATAACTTAAAATACGCAACCTCTATAACTTGAATAAATAATCTCTGTATTGACCCTCAGTAACTTAAATAAATGTTTCCAAAATCTCTATAACTTAAAGTTGTTTGTGTGTGTGTGAGTGTGCAAAATACAAGGTTTCGATATTTGTTGTTTGCACGTGTTCACTAGTTAATTTTTTTACGTAAACAGTACATAATATGTCATCTATTTTTACTTCTTCGAAATTCTTTAAAGCTTACGGCTTACTTGGATCATAAGTTTTTGATCATTGTCCTGAAAACATCGCTTTACCTACTGTGTGATACAGCTGGAAAATGAAATCTTAAAGAAACAAGAATCTGGAGAAATTCTTCAATGTAAAAGACGTAGAATTGCCGAATTCTGTAATTTAGAACAATGTTTGTTTGAAAATAGGAATAAGGGTACATGCATACATACCTACCTCTATATTTACCTATCTCTAACACAGGCCCTTGATAACTTAAAACCTCTATAACTTAAAATATTTTGTGTTTCCCTTGGACTTTGACTTATCGAGGTTCTACTGAAATATTATAAAGAAGTAAGATTTGTGTGTTTGTTAAATTGTAATGTCTCGGGATCTACTGGTCCGATTTCAAAAATTCTTTCACTATTGGAAAGGTACATTATCCTTGAGTATCATAGGGTATATTATATTTAAAAAGAAATAGGGATCCTCATTATAACTTCAATAATGTAACTCAAGGTGTAAAAAAAAAAGGTAGCACTCCGGGAGTGCCGGCAGAAGTGAAAACTTCAATATTAACGTTGTGTTTAATTATAAGTATAAAAGTACTATCATTTATGAGGTAGAATACAATGTTTATTTATTGCGCTATCGTACACAAATATGACAATTTATATGTTGTTATTTATCTGTCACCATCCTTGGATACGCGTGGGACGCTGTACATAAACACACACGGTCATTCGCGCAAGCGCCCTGTGCCGCCTAAACAGAGCAGCACACTCAGGCACGGTAGAAAGAGTGGGAGATACTAGTTCCTCTCCCTTCCCCTCGATCTTACGCTTTTCGATCAGCATCACGTGACCCTGACGCGAGTTTGAAAGTTTTTACCCATACAAAAAAAAGTGCTCAGCGCCGCTAAAGAAGTTTTCACTTCAAAAATTACCCAAAATATTATTTATATCGCGTGCAAAAACTATTGATGATAGAATAAAATAATGTACTACAACTATATAGAACACATAATTATCTAAGTACAGTCTCGGAATGAAAAGGTTCATCAATTTTCAAATTGATTCGTATAATGTGTCGAGAAAACATATTACCTTTTGAAACTATGGTACAGAATAGACTCGGGTTAGGGAAAATAATGTTCTACTGCTCGATAATAAAGTTCAAAATTATTCAGATCAGTGTTGTTTGACAGGATAAATATCTTGTCAACAAGATTTTTGATAATCTAAAACCTTCTTGTTGGTTCAACCTGCCATTATTATTTCTGTTAGAACTATTGTTAATCGGTCAATGTCGTCATTGCTAAATATCAAAGAGGTTTTTATATGCCGCGCGCACAAGGCAGTGTTTAAAAAAGGATAGAAAAATCAAGCAAAACCTTATTCGATAGCAAACGTCATTCTATTTATTCAAATGTTAGCATCACTGTTTCTTACACTTCTATGTTGGCAAATTTTTTTCTTGCAATACTAGTGCAAGTAAAAACCAACTCTAAGGTGACGAACCTTTTCATTCCGAGACTGTACATAAAATGTTGCGATGGCATGTCTAACTATTATATTGACAAGCCAAGCCTGTCGTGAAACAACGGGGACCGCCACCATTCGTTTCCATGAAACAGAGAACTAGGCATCTCTTTCCCATGTATTGCCATTACATTTTAACTTGCTTTAATATAGGCAAAAAATAATCGTTTAATTTGACTAACACAATCTATGAAATAATATTCAATGTTTTATCGTTAGAAACCTAATTATATTGTTTCAAAACATTACACACAAACAAAGATAGACTCTAGTGCTCTTAGTAACATACTTAAGTAAATAAATAAAAACACAAAAATGGTATTTTATAAATTTATTATTAAATACATATAGTGAAATAAATAAGTCATAGATTTGGATAGTGCACACGCAGTATTATTTCGGTCCAGACTGTACACCCTTTGCTAACCCGTCTCACTACACCGTCTAACTTGTATTTCATTTAAATCTGCTTGCTCCTCTGTCAATTAAAAATAATCTGAAAGAAAAGAAGTTATGTTTACATACTTATGTAAAGTTTGACAAGCTGTAGGTTTCCCTCCCCACAATAATCCTTTTATGTTAATCAAATATAAGTACTTAAATGTTTCTCTTGGGCGGGAATCGAACTCGTAACCTTCGGCATAACAGGCAGGGTCACCACCAAATACACCACTGTAGACTCGGTATTTCACGAACTTTGATAAGTTATGTAAGTCATTACAAACGGTATTAATTTTTATCATTAACTTACCTATTTAAATAAATAAAATAAATAAAAAATAAAATAGCCTTTATTTCTACTGCTTTTTCCATTTACAATAGTATTACTAAATTAAAATTATATAAAAACAAAAAATATATATACTTAATCTCATCTATTAATTTATTACTATCCTTATAACTACGTATCTATTTTCTAAGCAGAAGTCGCCTCTCCGGCGTAGGCCTCCCCCAGGTCTCTCCATGTTCCTCTATCTCTGGCCTTCCTCATCCATTCCGGTCCAGCTCTTTCTATAAAAATGTCCTCCCATCTTTTCCTTGGCCGTCCTTGACCCCTTGATCTATCTCTCGGTATCCATTCTGTTACTCTCTTTGCCCATCTTGAGTTTTCCATTCTACAAACATGTCCGGCCCATTTCCATTTTAATTCCCTAACTATTTTTATGACATCAATTAATTTTGTTTGTTTCCTTATGTTTATGTTATTAATTCTTTCTTTTTGTTTTATTCCTAACATGCTTCTTTCCATTTTTCTTTGGCAGATGGCTAACTTTAGTTCATTCTCTCTTTTCAACGCCCAGCTTTGGCAACCATACGTTAGACATGGTAGAATAGCTATATCATAGAGCTTTTTCTTAATACTGATGTTTATTTGTTTATTTTTCATTATTTCCTTAAAGCTCCAGTATTTACTCCACGCTATAGAAATTCTCCTATCTATTTCGTTTTCGGTGCAGTTCTCAAATGAAACCATCTGCCCAAGATAGATGTAATTGCTGACATATTCTATGTTATTATTTCCAATAATTATTTCGCGGTGTTGTCCATTCGTTATTATTTTTGTTTCCGTTGCATTAAGTGACAGGCCTACTTTCTTGCTTTCGTTTGCTAAGTTGTTTATCATATCCTCCATGTCTTTAAAATTATCTGTAAAAATTACAATGTCATCCGCGAATCGCAAATGACTTAGATATTCTCCGTCGATCTTAATTCCTTTCTGTTCCCAATCAATCTTACGAAACACTGCCTCTAAAACCGCTGAAAAGATTTTTGGTGAGAGTGGGTCTCCCTGCCTCACGCCCTTCTCTATGGGAAATTTTCCGCCTTTCCTTTCTAAGCAGATTCTAGCACTCATGTTGGAATATATGTTATACAGTATTTCTATATATTTGCTTTCTACACCTTGTTGAAACAGTGCTTCCCATAATGCTTTATGATTCAAGGAATCGAAGGCTTTTGTGTAGTCTATAAAACACATGTATAGTGTTCTTCTATATTCGTTAGCTTTCTGTATCACCTGCGTTATGACATGAATGTGGTCTATAGTGGAAAATGATTTTCTGGAACCTGCCTGCTCCCGGGGTTGTTCTTCGTCCAGTTTATTTGAAAGCCTATTTAGTAATATTTTTGAGAAAACTTTGTATAAGTTCGACACCAGACTGATAGGTCTGTAATTATTCAGATCCTTTCTATCACCTTTTTTATGTAACAAAGTTATAGTCGATTCGCACCACTGGTTAGGTATTAATCCTGTCCTCATTATATTATTAAATGATTCTTGTAAGGGTACTTGTAAAGATCCTGACAAAGATTTCAGAACCTCGTTTGTTATGTTGTCTTCTCCTGGTGTTTTATCCGATTTAAGTGATTTTATTGCGTATTCAATTTCAGATTTTAAGATATTTTTGTAAGAATTAGAGTCATATTTCATATTGATTTCATTTGGTAATGGATATATATTTGTGTCGATTTTGTAAAGTTCCTTATAGTATCTAGTTGCTTCTTTAATGATTTCCGGCCGTTTTGTAAATAGTTTTCCTGATTTGTTTTTTAAACTCTCGGTCCACTCTTTTTTATTTCTTAAAACTTTATAAGCCTTTTTTATCGCTCCAGAGTTTATTATATGTGTTTCTAATGTTTCTTGTCGATGTATTTTCCTTTCTCTAGATATAGTTCTATTTATCTCTTTGCTTACCTTTGTTATTTCTTCTTTTATTGTTCTTGTTCTATTTTTAGTATATAGTTCTTTTCTCTCTTCAAATAGTTTTAAAAGTTCCGCGGATAATAATAATTTGTTGTTTGTTTTAAATGTCGCTAGTTGTTTTGTTACTTCTTTAATTGTTATTTCAAAAGCATTGTACTGAGTTTGAACATCCTCAGATGACTTTACTGACTCTACAAATTTGTTTTCCAAAAGTAAACCATATTCATTAGAGACTATTGCTAAATTTCTTGGATAATTAATCGGTTTTTTTATGAATTTTCTATTTTTATGTGGTGTTTCTGTCACTAGTTCGCATCTTATCATACGGTGATCAGTTTCGAAGTTAAGATTATTTATTATATCATATTTATTAATGTGTTTTGGTTGGTTTGTTAAAATAAAATCAATTTCATTGAAGTACAATCCATTCGGGGATCTCCAAGTCCATCTATTTCCAGCATTTCTTTTGAATATACTATTTATAAAGGTAAAATTTTTCTCTAATGTGAATTGTATAAGCCTATCACCATTTTTATTTCTCTTTCCTTCTGAATAGATTCCTAATATGCTTTCTTCTCCTGACCTTCTCTTACCAATCTGTGCGTTAAAGTCTCCTATTATTATTGTTCGCATTGAGTCAGAAAATTCTATTGCTTTCTCAACATTTTCGTAAAACATTTCAATTTCTTCTAAACTATATCCTTCTGTCGGTGCATAAACTTGTACAATACTCCATATTTGATTATTAATTTTTATTTCCAATATGGCAACCCTGTCCGAAAAAGATTTAAATGTAACAATGATAGTTTTCAGTGATTTCTTAACCATGAATCCGACTCCGTTTCTCCCATTGTTTCCTTGTGAATGATAGAGTATGGTATCTTCATACTCTAGTATTTTTTCCTCTTGTCTTCTTACTTCGCTCAATCCTATAATATCCCACTTTAAGTCTTTAGTTGCGTATTCTAGTTCAGTTATTCTACTATCTTTTAATAAAGTTCTCACGTTTAAAGCTGCGATGTGTATGTACTTATTTCTGTATATATTTGAACTGTTTTCTCTTAATGTGCTGTCTGAGTCATTTATATTTGTTCCTGGGGGGTTGTGGTCATAATCCCCCACGGTGACCAACCGGCTTGGGGGATGCGGAGGGGCTTTACTTAGAAGTTTTTTTGATCTTGACGTAAGTATGACGTAATATATGCAGTTTTTTTTTTTTGGGAATTTGTTTTTTAACCTTACCGTCTTGAGTGCTCGTGCTAGCTATGATCTCCGGGGATTTCGATAAATTTATTTTTTGAGCTCTAATAAAATTATCTTTCGGTTTATCGTTTAGTATTATTAATTTATCGTAACGCAGGAAAACTCTTTTGCCATTTTCACGTTCTTGTTTCATTTGTGCTTGTAACTGTTTACGCTTTTCAAGGATTCGAGGTGGATAGTCTTCTTTAATATAAACCGATATTCCACGAAGCTCCTTTCTGTTTTTCAAAATTTCAAATCTTTGACTAATTCTTGTGAAAGTTACAACAATTGGTCTCATTTTGTCTCCTCTCTTCCCGAGTCTACGAGCTTCTTCAATATCTTCCTTTTGACAGTTAATTTTCATGTTCTTATCGATAAATTATGCAATTAATGTAATAAGTTCACCGTAGTTGCGTTCCTTCTCTTCAATTCCGAAGAAGACTAAATTTTTCTTTCTGATTTGTTTTTCCAGTTGATCTATTATTTCCTGCTGATTTTCTAATTTATTTTCCTATTGTTCTCAATTCCATTATTCTAAATTTTTCGTTAATATTATTGTTTATTGACTGTGTTATGCTTTCTTCCATGCTTTTCATATTTTGTTGTTGATTTGATAGTTCACTTTGTATATTTTTTAAAATTTCCATCATTCCTTCCATTGTTGATATAATTCGTTTAATTCGTTTACTACAGCGCCCCCTAGTGAAGTATATTGGCACTAAATATATTGTTCTTACAGTCAAATTAGTATGGTGAGATTGATTCCGTATAATTATTTATCGATATCTCTTAATAGTTTTGAAGTATACCAGTAGATGGCGGTACAAATAATTCCCAATAGTTTTTAGGGTATATCAGTAGATGGCGCTACAAGTAGTCTCTGAATGGTTTTATAGTATACCAATAGATGACGCTGCTAGTAGTCCGTTACTCTGTTTTTCCGTACCCAGTACAGTTTTGGGGGTAATTTGTATTCGATTATATTTATGTGAGATTCTAAATTTCATAATACTTTGTCATGCAAACTATTCGCTTATATTATCTTCAATTGCAAAATTATAAAGACTGACCTTCACAATTATTGTCTGCATAGATGTGTTGTTGTTTCTTGAGCCGGAATTTTCGGATAATCTGATTTACACTGCAACGACCGTTGGTGAGTGTTTTTGCTTAAATACTTTCCGTATCCGATGAAATGGCTAATTTCCACATTCACACACCGTCTCGGGGAGTTAACACGTCTAAAGTAGCAGTATTTTCGCGTCAACTCTGCACTTTTCCAATACTATTAGTTAAAAATACGATGGATAGTTGTAAACACGAGCACAGTGTCGCCCTCTCTTCCACTACTATACTTACCTATTTACTATAATGAAAAAATATGTCGAGTATTTAACTAAGAACTGACAACACAAACCTGTAACAGTCAAAATCCGTATTTGTATTTAGTTTTATGGAAATAAAGTGGCCTGCTGCTTACTTTTTTCTATAATCCATTAGTCATCCTTTAGAATAGTATGTGGGGCATCACTTTTACATACTTTTAGATTATTTAATATTTTCAATTTATAAATAAAGATTTAAAACACGGAGCACTTGATACTAAAGACACTGACAATAAATAAATGCCATTTTGACATTGTCACCGAGTTTCCAATTTCTGCCGTTTCACGGGCCAAGCGGTCGAGGAGTAGTTTCGCCACAATAAGTGTCATTTTATTTTTAAAATTAATTGATTTGCTGCTGCTAGAAAAACGGTCTTTATTCGTGTCTTGGTATTAATCCTTATGATAATAAATTGCTTTATATTCAAGATTGCTTCAATACCTTTATACCGGGTGTTTGGTAGAGGGTTGACCAAACGTGGTGGCCGTGTACCTGGGCCTATTTGGGAGATACACTTTGGTCAAAAAATTCCTAATTTTTTAAACCTAGTTTAAAAATTTCCGATAAAAAATATCGCCAAATTTGTATTTAAGTAATTTCATTTTTTCCGTTATGCGACTATTTATGCCTATAACATTTTTTTGAGCTGGTTTCTAGTCAAATTTTTTGATTGATTATGGTCTCAGATATCACTTGGTCTGCTCACAGCATTTTCAGACCCCTAAAAGTTCTAAATAATTTGTTATGACCACTTAACGCTAGGGAAATGAAAAATTGAAATCTTATAGGGGATTTTTCAACTCAATTAAAAATAAAATTAATTGAACCCGAGAATTTAAGACTCTTTTAAAAACTTCTCTGTTTATCCTTTATTTCAACGGTATACTACAACTTTTAAAAAAGCCAAAGAACTTTAAAAAAAATTTGGTGTAAAGTGGATGTTTGGCTTAAATACGCCACAGTATGAATAAATTTGGATTTATCTGAGGTCTTCTGAAGATACTGAGATGTTTTAGGGATTTTTATTAGAAAATAATTAGTCTTAAAACAAGTAAAATGGACTACTTATCTCAAATACAGGAAGATATTGCTTCCAAATCAAGATTTCACGTCTCTGGCAATCGCCTAAAGGGATTAGAATACGTCCAGTGGTACCAGTGGCACACGCGTCTTGTGCTTTTACGTGGTAGTCCGTTTTGCAAAGTGAATCGGAGAAAAAACGGTCGAACGAAAGCGTTTCTTACGAACGCTGCCTTAACTATGAAAGATATATTTTTGAGATCTAGAGAAAATATGCTTGCTTGAAAATACCAACGACAACATATTATGTCTAACTTTTATATTTAAGTTACAAAAAGAAGTTAACTCTACGCATTTTTTAAACAATATACGGAAATATAACACACTATTTCAAATGACATCGTTCGGTGCTAAAGAAATTCGTGAAGGAAATTTTATGGCTACTTTTAAGATAGAGGGCCAGGTTTATCCTGATTCTGCTGTCGTATTCTATGTCTTATGTCGTCACATAAATCGACTTTGAAGTTTTCCCACAAACTAAGTGGTTCAGATGGGTCCCTTAACTTCAAGGGACATTGAGAAATTGAGGCTACTCGTAGAGTGTTTTCGCACTGGTAATCGTCTTCTAACAAACCTCTCTCATAGTCTAGGATTCGGCTGCAGGATTACTGCGCTCATATGTTTTTTGCTGGAAACCATTTTTTTTATGTATATTTACATTTAGGAGAATATATATTTACTAGGTTGCCTAACAAAATTTGGCCGCAAGTAATTTTAATAAAATTATGTTCTATTGACTTTTGGGAAACATTTCAATTTATGTATCAAATAAAAGCTATTTTTTTTCTGTTTATTGTCATATATGGTTGTCTAATCAAATCCGTCCGCAAATAAGGGTTGCTGGCTGTTAAAAATGCAGGGACGCAAACTCGCGATCTCGGAAACTATGCGTCCTACAAAAAATCGAAAAGACATTATTTGTATCAAATTGCTTTACCTACAATATGTTCATACAACTTTTTGCCCTAAATTTTGCTAGGCAACCTGGTAAATCTATATTCTCCTAATTGTAAATATACATAAAAAAATGGTTTCCAGCAAAAAACATATGAGCGTAGTAATCCTGCAGCCGGATCTCGTACTATCACGGCAAGGCAGCTTGGTATGTTTGACAATTCCGTTCACAGGTCTTAAGTCCTGAAATGAGGTGGGGCCACGTACAGTCTCGGAATGAAAAGGTTCGTCAATTTTCAAATTGATTCGTATAATGTGTCGCGAAAACATATTACCTTTTAAAACTATGGTACAGCGAAGACTCGGGTTAGGGAAAATAATGTTCTACTGCTCGATAATAAAGTTCAAAATTATTCAGATCAGTGTTGTTTGACAGGATAGATATCTAGTCAACAAGATTTTTGATAATCTAAAACCTTCTTGTTGGTTCAACCTGCCATTATTATTTCTGTTAGAACCATTGTTAAACGGTCAATGTCGTCATTGCTAAATATCAAAGAGGTTTTTATATGCCGCGCGCACAAGGCAGTGTTTAAAAAAGGATAGAAAAATCAAGCAAAACCTTATTCGATAGCAAACGTCATTATATTTATAATTTAAACGTTAGCATCACTGTTTCTTACACTGGTATGTTGGTATAATTGTTTCTTGCAATACTAGTGCAAGAAAAAACCAACTCTAAGGTGGCGAACCTTTTCATTCCGTGACTGTACATGGTGAAGCAAATCTCGAAGAAAGAAACACCCAGATTGAGAAGGGTGCACACTATATACTCTTTCCAAAGCAGGATCTTTTTTTATTCCAGGATGACCAGCGACATCTTCTACGCGTTTTCTTCGGGAAAATTTGTTATTACAGAGAAGTTTTGAACAATTAAAATTACCATAACTAAACCAACTTTTCCCGCGACTTGGTCCTCATGGAATTCGTTTATCGCAGAAAATGTTTTTTCTTTCGGACAGATTTACTTTCGAATTTTGCATCAGCATGCAAATACAAACTATACCTACGTATAACCCTCCTTTTGGCAGTTAGAAATTAAAAAATAACACTCTGTACTAAATAAGGATTATTAACATTATGCCCAACGAAGTGTGCACGGGTCAGCTAGTTTATTCATAAAGACAAAACGAATATTGTTTTCTAAAATACCACAATGCCTATATTATGTGCAAATAAAACAGGAGAGCCTAAGTTTATTTTAGTACCAGTGACTTTTGAGCCTCTCTTTTTGAGATCAATTTTCAGTCCGACATCTTTTCTCTCACTGTAATCCATATTGAAATCAATAACATTTCTAAATAATTATGTAGAATTTCACTAAAAACATGTAAGTTCAAAAAGTACTTATAGAAAACCCTCATTCCCCTTCCCTTTGGACCGCGAAAGCGAGTAGACGTGTGCACCTGTTCAGTTATTTAAATTAATATTTTAAAAAATAAGTCATTTTGAATATTCTTCAAAGTACTAGGCGCTCATAAATCGTTGGAGTTAGTGGAGTATTGCTACAACTCATAAGCGGAAGCGTTTATAAAATTTTAATCATCATGTTTAAAACACCACCTAAAACTCCACCTAATCAATTCCCATCGCGATCAGAGTCTGATCTGCAAAAACTGTGTGCAGATGAAGACAAGGAAATTAATATCACCCAACGAGCAAAACGAAGGTGTCCATCGGGAGAGCCTACCAGTGATGAATTACATATGTTTAAAAATGAAATAAGGGAAATGATCAATGAAGTAATCACAACCCAAAAAACCCGACTAGATAAACTGGAGAAACACATAATGGACATTAAAAACCATAACACCGAGATCAAGACTACAACCAGTGAACTTGAAAAATCCATGACATTCGTCTCCGACCAAATAAAATTACTCGAGGACAAGATCACAGGACTAGAAAAGGAACGCAACTCCATGGTAATCAAGATGTCTACAATCGAAGATAAAATTGAAGCCCTTGATCGTAATCTTATCAAAACTTGCGTAGAACTGCGTAATGTACCTAAAAGAGGAAATGAAACCAAGAATATGTTATACGATATGGTGACCCACCTTTCAAACCATTTGGGTACAGATGCGGATTCTAGTAGTATTCGTGATGTTGTACGACAGCCGTCGAAAAAGGAAAATGCAACATCAAATATAACAGTTGAATTTACTAACACACTTGCAAAAACGAAGTTTCTTACTGCAGTTAAGTCTTACAACACAAAAAATCCCAAAGACAAGATAAATTCAACCAACTTAAATATAATCGTAACACAGGCAACACCTATTTACATAGCCGAACAGTTGACTTCATACACTAAAAGGCTTTTCTACTTGGCTCGGAACTATGCCAAGGCGAATAGTTATAACTTCTGTTGGACGTCTAACGGGCGAGTGCTGCTGAAAAAGGATTCTGGAAGCATGACTATTCAGGTGAAAAATGAACAACAGCTAAAACAACTGCCTCTTATCAACAATGCATGACTAACTCTTAAATATTCCTATTATTATTCCACTATTTCTAACACCCTTTACACAATCACACTACCATACTACACACTCAATTACCGACATCTTCACTACATAACAACAATGCTTCATAACTACTACTACCTGACACGTTTAATACATACGTTCACATTGCTTATAAAATTACCCAATGCTTTTGTAATGGAATACTACTCAAATGTAATAAGAATCGCGCCTGTTCATTCCTCCAATCGCTTACACCGTTTACCCATACCTTAGCAACAAAATGACTAACAACGATAATTATATAAATGATAATATTGATGAACTTTCCCTATCTATAAACAATACATGCGCACCAGAAGATACGCATAATTTCATAAAAGAACCATTAAACTTTTTAAAAATTCTTTCGCAAAATATTCGATCAATTAACTCTAACTTTTTAAGTTTACAAACGCTTTTACATCGCATTCCCTTCGAATGTGACTTAGTTGTCCTAACCGAATGCTGGTTACCTTGCAGTAGTAATTCATACATTCCGATCTACGAAAATTATATTAGTTTTAAAACTACCAATCATTTAAACCAAAGCGATGGTGTTGTCGTGTATTTAAGAACAAACATATTGGCTACATGTGAGGAGCCGGATTTGTGCCGAACAGCTTCAGGGCTTATAATAAAGATTAAAACTGATGTGGCAGTTGTTTGTATTTACAGATCACCATCAACAGCCAACATTAATAATTTTATCTCTGTCTTCGACAATATTCTACTATCGCTCCAGAATTTTAAATCAGTGATTGTAACGGGTGACTTGAATCTTGACATAAAACCTTCAACCCTTGACTTACGTTCACATGAATACCTTGACTGCCTTGCCTCACATGGCTACCTCCCTGCCCATGTACTACCAACCAGGAATGGTAATTGTCTAGATCATACAATATTAAGAACTAAGTCTCAGGCATATACATTTATATATAGTTCTACAGTAACTGATCACTACTCAACACTGCTTTGTTTACACACCAGTCCTATACGAATAGTTACTTCTTCATTCAAGGTTAATATAGACTATGAGAGTCTCGATAAATCAATACTTCAATTAGACCTTAATCATCTTTATGCAATTACTGATGCAAATATAGCTATTAATAATTTTTTACACATAGTTACAACCGCAATTAATGCAAATTCTACAGTGAAAAAAGTTCAATCAAAAAAGAGAATCCTTAAACCATGGATAACTCCAGGCTTACTACGTTGCATACGTAATAGGGACACGTTATATAAAAAAGTCAAAAAATATCCTAACAATGAAGTTCTTAAATGTACCTATAGGAGATATAGAAATTTTTGTGCGAATATTCTAAAAAAAGCGAAACGCTCTTACGACACCCAAGAGCTAAATAAGGCTAGTAATAATCCAAAAGCATTATGGAATACTATTAAGCGTATAACGAATACCACCAAAACTATAAACTCTTCTACACAATTACTGACACTGTCATCTACCCCTCATTCTTCGTGTAATGCAGTTAACTTGCACTTTGCAAATATTGGCGAGATGCTGGCAAAGAATATACTAAATAGCGGATTACAAATGACAGATTGCTTACACACCTCCATTAATCACTCAACCTCCTCTTTCGTTTTAAGCCCCACGGACATAACCGAAGTCATAACTGTTATAAAATCCCTACGTTCTAATGCTGCAACTGGCTGGGATGGTATTTCACCTCTCTTTCTCAAAAAATACGCCAATATAATAGCACCAGTTTTATGCCACATATTTAATCTCGCCTTCGAATCTGCTGTCATCCCAACTTCTTTTAAAAAAGCCATCATTCATCCGATCTTTAAAGGTGGAGACAGTAACTTGCCAAATAATTATCGACCCATTGCTGTTTTAAGTGCTTTATCTAAAGTCCTTGAACGGCTAATAAACAAAAGATTAGTTAATTATATTGAACATTACAATCTTCTTTCCACACAACAGTTTGGCTTCCGGAAAAAGAAATCAACCAATGACGCTGTTCAAGAACTGACTAATCATGTTGTCCAAAATCTAAACCAAAACAAAAAAGTACTCACCATATTCTTAGACCTCGCAAAGGCATTCGACACCATTCCTGTCTCTACTCTTTTATTGAAACTTGAAAAGATTGGTGTCAGGGGAAAACAATTAGATCTCTTTAAAAGTTATCTTACAAATCGTTCCCAGATAGTGAGAATTGATAA
This sequence comes from Timandra comae, assembly GCA_958496195.1. Classification (NCBI taxonomy): domain Eukaryota; kingdom Metazoa; phylum Arthropoda; class Insecta; order Lepidoptera; family Geometridae; genus Timandra; species Timandra comae. The sequence continues at coordinate 7,278,724 of OY292353.1, read as the reverse complement.
TCAAGATAGTGACGAGCTTCCAATATTCTACGGTGTGCCACAAGGCAGTATATTGGGGCCTACATTGTTCTCAATTTTTATAAACGATTTGTGCAATCTTAAGATCCCACACGCTCACATTGTATCATTTGCAGACGATACTGCAATCACTTTTGTTGCAGACTCATGGTTAGAATTAGAACAAATAGCCCAGCTGGGTTTTAACCAAATTTTAAACTGGCTCTGTTCTCATACACTTACCCTCAATACATCGAAGACTAACTATATTACTTTCTCCATCAGTTCAGCTAATCAACCAAAAACACCTGTAATTCTTAAAGCGCATTCCTGCCAAGCAAACTTATACCAAAATTCTTGCCAATGTCCAACCTTAGAATCTGTTGAAAAAATAAAATACCTAGGTGTTATCCTTGATAATAAACTTAACTTTAAGCATCACATAAATCTCACTACTAGTAGGGTCCGAAAATTGATTTATATTTTCAAAACCATTCGAGGAATAGCAAATCCTACCATAATTCGAAATATTTATTTTGCACTTTGCATGTCCATAATTACATATTGTATTTCTTGTTGGGGTGGTGCTGCAAAAACTACACTAAAACCGTTAGAAGTGGCACACAGGTCTATTCTGAAAGTAGCTACTTTTCGGCCAATATTTTTTCCCACAGACACGCTATATAAAAGTTGCGACGTTCTAAATTTACGACAACATTTTATTTTAATAACAGTTCTCATGCAGCACCGAAATACACATTTTAAAGAAACTACAAAACGACGAAAAGATAAAGTTTGTACACTACCTCAAGTCCGATCATCATTTAGCAAAAGATTCTTTTTTTTCCTAGGACCATTTCTCTACAATAAAATAAACAAACAATGTCAAATTTATAACTTATCATACTATAACTGCAAGAAGATAACTCGCACTTTTCTTCAAAACCTTAATTACGATGATACCGAAAAATTCATAAAAACTTGATTTCAATTTTAAAGTTTATAGCCTAAGTTTTACCAACAACATGCAAATACAAACACTGACACCACACACATACACACACACACACACACACACACGCACACACACACACACACACACACACACACACACACACACACTCATACCACATATATTAATATAGTCCTATAATAATATTATACTTAAGTACTGAAATATAGTATGTTTTAAATACCTAAGGATAAAAAAAAGGGGGCGAAGAAAATCTAATTAATATTTATTATTATTTTTTTATTAATCTCTAGACTCTTAATCTTTGTACCACATACCATAATGATAAGAATGCAAAGTAATAGTGAAGTGCGTAACATGTCGTTATCGACATAATATCGACTGTTTAGTTATTATGCAAGAATATAAATTGAATAAATATAATGGCTAAAATTTAATTAATGTTAACTACTTGCTATGTAAATAATTTCATTGATATAAGCTGTAACATACAAACATATACAAATTAATTCAAATCATATTATTTTACTTATATGTAAATTTATATTGAGATCTTACGTACCGAAAATTATTGTAACGTAAACCACATACAGTGGACCCCCGGTAATCCGGCAAACATTATGCAGGGCAGTGTCGGACTATCGGATTTGTCGGATTATAGAGTACTGCCTAAGACCCCCTATAGTCCGGATTTTTTTACGAAAGAGTACCTTGTAATCCGACAAATTACATATCTAATGATAAGAATCTATATATTATATTATACGTACATATGTATGTACTTTGAAGGGCAAATCAGAGTTAATTTATGTACTTAAGTCGAATTTAGTAAATTAAATAACAATTGAGAGCTTACGTTTTATTATAAAATTAAGCATAAATGCACATACATATCTACCAAAATAATCAAGAATTATTAATCAAAATCATGTAGTGAATACTATATCTAATTATGAAGCTTTGAAATATTCATCAATTTTTTTTTGTTTAAGGTTGTTATAACGCGAGATAAGAGCTTTGTCCCTCAGTCTTCTCAAAAGTAAAAGTTCGTTGTAGGATGTACCATTCTCTTCAGCCCATTGTAAACCTAGCTCAAAAGCGTTAACTGCGTCTTGATCTGTGACTTGTGGAGCAGTTGCAATCACGTCGTCGTTATCTTCCTGATCGTTTGTTGTACTATTAGAAACCTCTTTTATAATATCTTCGTCAGACATTTCAAGAAAAACATTTTCTTCTTTATCCATTCCACGGCACCAGACTTCCAAATCTTCCGGACTTATCTGTGTTTCAGTAGCGACTTGTTCTATAACTTCCGAAGTTACACTGATTTGTGGATCGTTGCTAGGAGTGGTGATTATATCTGGCCATAACTTTTTCCAAGACGATTTAATAGTTGATGACGGTAACGCACTCCACGACTGACTAAGAGCAAAAACCAAGTCTTTCATATTAAATTCTTTTAAAGTTTTTTCTATTGGTTGGTCTTTTGATACGGCTCTCAAAAGTAGGTTTTTTTTATAGTCTTGTTTAACAAACTGAATGATGTTCTGGTCCATTGGTTGAATCAGTGCAGTGCAATTTGGCGGAAGAAACATCGCAGTGATGCATTTATCCTCAGTTGTCAGTTCTTCTTCAGACGGATGACCGGGAGCGTTATCAAGAAGCAACAACGCTTTTTGAGGAAAATTATGATCTTTTAACCATTTTCTAACTTCAGGTACGAAGCATTCATCAAACCACTTTTTGAAAAGGTCTTTTGTCATCCATGCACTTTTTTGTCCGTAATAGTGTACAGGTAAATCAATGTTTTTGAATGCCCTTGGTTTATTAGATTTGCCAATGACCACCATCTTAAGCGCGTGTGTACCTGCAGCATTAGCACATGGTAGTATGGTTACACGCTCTTTACTCACTTTTCGTCCAGGTACGTCTTTTTCGTTACAAGAAACGAAAGTTTTATTAGGCATCACACGCCAAAAAAGCCCTGATTCGTCTGCATTGTACACCTGTGACGGGTCAAGATTTAAATCGTTCACCTTTTGCAAAAATCTTAATTTAAAGGGCTCTATGCAGGTGGCATCGTTAGAAAGTTTCTCTCCTGTAATAGTCATTAAACGTATGCCATGACGACTTTTAAAACGTTCTAGCCATCCTTTGCTGGCCACAAAATCATCTTTTTTTGTTATTTCCTTATAAAAAAACTTAGCTTTCATCGCCAACATGGGTCCCGAAATTGGTGCATGCCTGTTTCTTTCCTGAAGAAACCACATGTACAAAGCTTCTTCCACTTCTGGATGTTCAGCTTTCTTGAGTGTCTGTCTCTTGCCTGGCCCGCAGTCAGTAGTTGACACGAACTTCTTAATCTTCTCGTGGTTTTTTTTAATGTCATAAATTGTAGATCGGCCTACGCCGTATTCACTTGCTAAACTACTGAAAGTTTCATTGCGATTTAAGCGATCTAAAATATCACATTTTTCTTTAATTGTCAACGTTTTGTGCTTTCGCTTCTGGGTTTGTGACGACATTACTAGGTACTATACCTAATATACAATGAATAAATAGTAAACAATGAACGCACGCTAGGCCGTACCGCTATCACTAGTAGTCAAATTCAAACTAAGTAAAACAATGCATACGCGTCGAGCACAATAGCGGTGGCACGTACGAGCTGTGACCTGTTCAAACCTGCGTGATCTACTATTTAGCAAAGATTGTCAACTAAGTCATGTCGGATTACAGGGGGCGCCGGATTAGACAGGGGCCGGATTACCGGGGGTCCACTGTAGTATTAATGTATTTATCATAAATTTTACAACTTGAGTAAGTTTTTAATGACCCCACAAAATATCGATACCATTTGTAACTTCGAACTACTATACGACCACTACACTATTTACTTTTGCTTTGTTTTGTTAAATACTGTCTACATTTTGTCTTCTACCCTTAATAATAAATAAGTATTTTAATTATATTTGTGTTCAAATAATGTTTGTTGTGGTTAAGAAACGTGTGTCAATCTTATAGAATATGTATATCCTAAGCGCAATTTCAATCTACTAATCACGGCACGACTAGTAAGTATTGCAATCATTGTTTTTGTTAAATTCTGTCTGTCTCTTGTCGTCTACCTACAAATATTTTATTCCTCTCTGTTTGAAATAATTTTGTTGTACATAAGCAACTGCGCAAAGTGCCGTATAAAAAAAAAAAAAAAAAAATGTATAAGTACTTAATGCAACTCCAATCTACCATACGATCACAACTAAACTGTAAGTAATTTGTTAAATTCGGGCTGCCTTTTTGTCTTCTACCCTCAAACTTTGTATAACTATTTTTTTTCTTGTAATAATTTTATTGTACTTACGAAACTTAAAAGAAATGTTATTAACAGGATAAGTATACCAAACTTATCATATTATGTATAGTTTAATACCACATAAATTCTTAAATTTTAAAGTCGTACATGTTAACGTTACATTGATCATTTATGTAATACGTAAATACTGTACAAAATATGCCCAACTGTAAAGGGATCGGAACTGTTTATCCTTAACACAGGTTATTGTAACCTATCTAGGAAAGCAGCGCTTCACCCACCTTCAGAGAACAATGTACTTGACCAAACAAATGTAAAACCTGTAATGTTTATATATTGTACTCACTTTTATGATCAATAAAAAATATTTATTATTATTTATTATTATTACTGGTAATCGTCTTCTAACAAACCTCTCTCATAGTCTAGGATTCGGCTGCAGGATTACTGCGCTCATATGTTTTTTGCTGGAAACCATTTTTTTTATGTATATTTACATTTAGGAGAATATATATTTACTAGGTTGCCTAACAAAATTTGGCCGCAAGTAATTTTAATAAAATTATGTTCTATTGACTTTTGGGAAACATTTCAATTTATGTATCAAATAAAAGCTATTTTTTTTCTGTTTATTGTCATATATGGTTGTCTAATCAAATCCGTCCGCAAATAAGGGTTGCTGGCTGTTAAAAATGCAGGGACGCAAACTCGCGATCTCGGAAACTATGCGTCCTACAAAAAATCGAAAAGACATTATTTGTATCAAATTGCTTTACCTACAATATGTTCATACAACTTTTTGCCCTAAATTTTGCTAGGCAACCTGGTAAATCTATATTCTCCTAATTGTAAATATACATAAAAAAATGGTTTCCAGCAAAAAACATATGAGCGTAGTAATCCTGCAGCCGGATCTCGTACTATCACGGCAAGGCAGCTTGGTATGTTTGACAATTCCGTTCACAGGTCTTAAGTCCTGAAATGAGGTGGGGCCACGTACAGTCTCGGAATGAAAAGGTTCGTCAATTTTCAAATTGATTCGTATAATGTGTCGCGAAAACATATTACCTTTTAAAACTATGGTACAGCGAAGACTCGGGTTAGGGAAAATAATGTTCTACTGCTCGATAATAAAGTTCAAAATTATTCAGATCAGTGTTGTTTGACAGGATAGATATCTAGTCAACAAGATTTTTGATAATCTAAAACCTTCTTGTTGGTTCAACCTGCCATTATTATTTCTGTTAGAACCATTGTTAAACGGTCAATGTCGTCATTGCTAAATATCAAAGAGGTTTTTATATGCCGCGCGCACAAGGCAGTGTTTAAAAAAGGATAGAAAAATCAAGCAAAACCTTATTCGATAGCAAACGTCATTATATTTATAATTTAAACGTTAGCATCACTGTTTCTTACACTGGTATGTTGGTATAATTGTTTCTTGCAATACTAGTGCAAGAAAAAACCAACTCTAAGGTGGCGAACCTTTTCATTCCGTGACTGTACATGGTGAAGCAAATCTCGAAGAAAGAAACACCCAGATTGAGAAGGGTGCACACTATATACTCTTTCCAAAGCAGGATCTTTTTTTATTCCAGGATGACCAGCGACATCTTCTACGCGTTTTCTTCGGGAAAATTTGTTATTACAGAGAAGTTTTGAACAATTAAAATTACCATAACTAAACCAACTTTTCCCGCGACTTGGTCCTCATGGAATTCGTTTATCGCAGAAAATGTTTTTTCTTTCGGACAGATTTACTTTCGAATTTTGCATCAGCATGCAAATACAAACTATACCTACGTATAACCCTCCTTTTGGCAGTTAGAAATTAAAAAATAACACTCTGTACTAAATAAGGATTATTAACATTATGCCCAACGAAGTGTGCACGGGTCAGCTAGTTTATTCATAAAGACAAAACGAATATTGTTTTCTAAAATACCACAATGCCTATATTATGTGCAAATAAAACAGGAGAGCCTAAGTTTATTTTAGTACCAGTGACTTTTGAGCCTCTCTTTTTGAGATCAATTTTCAGTCCGACATCTTTTCTCTCACTGTAATCCATATTGAAATCAATAACATTTCTAAATAATTATGTAGAATTTCACTAAAAACATGTAAGTTCAAAAAGTACTTATAGAAAACCCTCATTAAATTCCCTCATTAAAGTCCAAAACATCGTATTTTCTGTTTTACGGCTAATTAAAATGTATCAACCTCAACCATAGACGTAATCATAGGTAATTAAGTAAACATGAGCCACGATTTCTAGAATTAAATTGAGTCAGTATGTTGTCAACATACCTACTAATAATATCATCAATGATTGTATGATAGTGCGATAGATAACGGAACTCGTAGGAGCACTCGACTCGGTGACGATAACTTGGACGCAACACAGATCGATTTTGTGTCACATAAAATTATCAGATTATCTCGTATTTATCTATACAAGTTGCAAAATACATGCAGCACAGTACAGTGCGCGTCCCCCGAAAAAATGTTAGTAACAAGATTATACGAGAGTTATGGTGTGTATGTGATACTTCTATGAAATGCTCAACTTGTATCAAATCAAGGTATGTACAAAGTACCTAAGGAAGTGTTTATTATTACATAAAATCGGATAAACATATACTTACAAAGAAATAATGGAAAGAATTTTTGATTGCAAAACTTTGAAAATGTTTGTTGTATCTTTTCTCCCATAAAAGTAAGTTGTAACAATTATTCATTTGCAGGAACGGTTAAGATGGCCCATAATTCGAGCACACTTGAGCACGCTAGCTCTGTCAGTATGTTTGAATTCGATATGGCGCGTTCCTCGCGACGGGTTCCGCTACGGAGGACTGAGATACGGGATCATACTGACGGTTGCCATGGTTACCATATCCTTGCCAGTTACTCTTCTTCAGCTAGCAGTAGGCCAGCTGAGTCAGCAAGATGCTGTAGGAGTTTGGAAAGCTGTGCCGTTCTTTAGAGGTAAGTAATTAAATGCTTATTAATAAGGAGATAAAGACGAAATTCAGGCCCAGAATCCTCGTATAATTTACAACATAAAAAAAACATTCCATACCGAAAGGGAAATCTTATCATGTTTGATTTCTATCTTCAGTCAAAAGTACGTTAAACTGTACTAGTTACTAAAGCCGTGTGTTATTTTGACGGTGATTTTGCAGGTGTCGGCTACGTCCGGATTCTGGTGTCATTACTTGGAGCATCGTACACAATTATATACGTGGCACTAACTGTTGCCTACTTCCTATATACTTCTGTAAACTCAATACCGTTTCCTAGTTGTACAAAACTAGAGGTTTTTGAAGTAAGTACTCATGTTTTATTATTGTTTCCCTGAATTAGCGACGTTTATGTTTCGTCACATTGTTATGTGGACAAGTACTTGTGTGTTGTTATTTTAATTCTCTGAAGATTTGCATTTGGTTAACCTACCTAATGTTTATTGTAATTAATTGTATTTGTATATTTCAATGCACATGATATTGAGGAATACTGTTACAATAACATTTTCTGTTTCAGGGTGAATATTATGAAAATACTCTTAATTCGTCCGAATGTCTTAGGTACCTTTTTATTCAAAAATACTTAATAAATTCCTATAAAATTATTTATTGATGTTAAAACTTACGTTTTTAAATTTCAGTACCACGTTGATGTCGCCGATAAGGAGTGGTCCCGAGTACTACATGTCACTAGGTTTAATGTCTGTAGCTTTATGGACTTTGAGTCCGTTTGTGTAAGTATTCAATTTGTGTACCACCACCACTCACACTTATCTGTTTCAAACATCTTAGTACCCACAATTTGCGATACGAGTTTATACCAACTTATCACAATCTTCTAAAAATACTTGTATCACAGTCATAGTTGATCTCTTTATTTTTAATTTTCAGATTTTACAACCCAGTGAAATTTATGAAACGGATATTCTATGCTGTTACTCCTATGATTATAGTTATCGGTATATTGGTAGTGTCTTTCATTGGGGATAGCGATGCATTGCACGAAGGGTTTATGTCTGACGGATTTAGCAGTTTCAATGAGCCTTACATTTGGCACAGCGCCGTCGTGCAAGCGTTATGGTCCTGTCAGATTGCAGGCGGGTTTCTGATCTCAGCAGGAGATTCCATTTATTCAAACACTAACGTTGATTGGTAAGCATTATTTAATATTTTCTATCATTAAAATATTATCTAAGTACTTAGGATAGGTCCTAAGTATTGAACATCACTCTTTACGATAAATACAACACATGAAACTATTAATTCGATGTTATTGGTATTGTAAAATAAAAAGATTTGAGCCTGATTACAATGTTATAGACTTGTTATCAAATTATTAAATAAGGTTGTAAGCAATAATAGTAAACGTTTTCGTTTTAAAAATAGCATAAATAAAATTGTATTTTTCTTATCACGCTATATTATATTTGCCAGTCTATAAATCTTTACAATACGTACGATTAATTGTTATGGATAAATTGTAATAATTATAAACACTTTAAGGGCAAAGCTTTTCCTGGACAACCCGTTTACACTAATTATGAAAACTTGATCAAAATAACTTATAAGTGTTACACATTTAATAAAATAATGAAACAGTACTTATAAATCAATTCCAGGACGTCAATAATAATAGTGGTGACGAATATATTCTCTTGTTGGATGTCTCTGGTATTCTGGTACGCGATCAGTGGGTATGGCGCGAAGAACACGAGCGTGGTCGCGGTACTGCTGCAAACGTACCAGGTCACACAGGAAGAGGAACTCAGGATCGCGTGGCCTCTGATGGTCTTCATCATGATCATACTCGCGGGACTCGTTTCAATGGTAAACTATTTTAATACATACTTAATTATTTGGTTTAGGTAGCTACTCACCCACTACAAACTTAGTGGGTGAGTTTCCACTTTTTTATATTAATGGTAATTTCACCCAGTACTTTATCTTGTGGCGACATCTACACACCACATAAGGAACTAATTAGTAATTACTAACAGCGCCATCTATCTGCATCTGAGGGAAATAAACTGAAGGGTCCTGAATCGCGCAAGCGAAATTTACAGCGCAATTAAGACCCGAAACTCGATAATTGACGGTTTTTGTACTTTTTGATCTAGTCATATTATATGAAAAGCGTATTTTATAAACATGCTTTTAGGTAATAATTAAAGGAAATATTGTCATCTAAAAAATACTCAGAGAAAAACAATATTATACAGAAAACTTAAAAAATATATCAAGAAAACTGAACATATGTTTTCTGAATTTCACTTTTAGCATTAACTTCCATGCCTTCGGATTCTAGTAATTCGACCAATTTAGCACTAAAAATTAAACAAACTTAAAGTCCAGATCCTTATTAAGGAAATACTCATAGGAAAATTTAATTGTTATTATAATTATTATTGAAATCGAAAAAAATATAAAGTTAGAATTTGTAAAAATCACACTCAAGAAAATCGTAATTTACGTTGATAAATGATGCTCAAAACGTTATTAAAATTACCTCAAATAATAAAAGAATATTTTCTACAACAATTATACTAAAACAAAATCTCTAAAACAAATTGTCTATTTTTCTACAAATATTTTAAAATCATCATAAAACTACTATAAAATCGGACGCACGAAACAATTCAAATCAGTCTGCCGCGAGGCTTTTTAGAGAGAGGACGTATCGCTCCTACCGAGCGTTTGACCTTTGCGGCGCGTACGAATTTTATGCGATAACTCATCAACATGTTTTGATACTCGATAATAATTTTTGTTTTATAATTTGAATTATTTATTAAAAAAAAATATTAACATTTATGATAACAAATAATGTTTTAGAAATAATGAGCAATAAAACAACATTATTTTAAACCGACTTCCAAAAAGGAGGAGGTTCTCAATTCAGCCGGTATGTTTTTTTATGAATATGTTCAACGATATCTCCGTCAATTCTGTACCGATTACTAAAATTCTTTTTTTATTCAAAAGAATGGACTTGCCGTTTGGTCCCATGTCAAGGAAACCAGGATCTAATGATGGCATTCTAGAGAAATTGAGAGGAACTTTAGAAAATCGTAGGGTGATTAGTGCATTTGTTAAGTTTTTCGTTAATTATCTTAAAGCATTATAATTAAATGAAGATTTGGAGTCGATCTGATGATGGACCTGGAAGATAGTCGAGGGAACTCTTCAACGACTAACAGCAGTTACCTCGTGTTTGGGCTTGATTAATTTGTATCGATGAGACCTTTACAACCAGATAGGTTGTGACTAGGGTATCGAGAACCGGTATAGATTAAAGAACCGGGATTTTCGGTACCAGTACTAATCGGAACCGGGATTTCCCGGGATTTTCGGTACTGTCGGGATTTTTTTCTTCTTTCTAGTTTTGGAGATAAATATAGTCTAAAAAATATTATTTATATTAAATAACACATATTGCGCATTCTGGCATGGCAAGATAAGCATTGATTGCTTTAACACAATAAAATAGCATCACGGCTGAGCCTCTTAGCAGTTTTACGATGTCATCCACTCCGGAAAACTCCAAAAGCATGGAACAAAAGCGTGATGGTGCTCTACTTCAAAAAAAGGGATAAAACCCTGCTGAAGAACTATAGACCCATCTCGCTTTTGAGCCATGTTTACAAACTGTTCTCGAGGGTTGTCTCAATTCGTCTATCAAGAAGACTCGACGAATTTCAACCCCTCGAACAGGCCGGATTTCGAAGCGGTTATGGCACCGCAGACCACATCCACACATTGAGGTGAATTATACAGATGATCTAAGAGAAGACTATGAGAAGGGTTGGGCTATTCTGGAATCTTTGCAGCGATGCCAGGTCGATACTCGTTATGTAGAGGTGTTGAGATGTCTGTATGATGCCGACCGTTCAAGTTCAGTGCCGACAGTTAAAGTCTATCCAACTGTGCAGAGGTGTAAGACAGGGTGACGTTATATCCCCGAAACTCTTCACCAACGCGCTGGAAGACGTATTTAAGACTTTGCCTTGGGCTGGATGGGGCATAAACCTAAATGGCGAGTACATCTCACACCTCCGGTTTGCAGACGATATCGTACTAATGGTGAAAACGCCGCAAGAGCCACACTGGATGCTGAATGACCTAGCAGATGCCTCTCGTTGGGTCGGCCTCGGCGTGAACTTTGACAAGACCAAGGTCATGGTTAATAATAAATAATAGCCTTGTTATGCTGGAGCCGATCCTAGTACACGGTACCCCTCTCGAGATTGTTCAAAAATACAACTACCTCGGGTAAATAATGCCATTGGGTAGAAACAATCTGGAGAGTGAGGTTAAGAAGCGAATACAGCTGGGTTGGGCAGCGTTTGGTAAACTTCGACGAGTCTTCTCATCGCAAATTTTACAGTGCCTAAAAACAATAGTTTTCAATCAGTGCATCCTACCAATGATGCTGTTCCACCAATTTAAAGTCGCTCAAAAAGTTCTGAAGAGGGTTATGTTCGGAGTTTCTCTGAATTATCGCATTCGCAATGAAGTGATCAGACAGAGAACTCAAGTCACCGACATAGGTCAAGGAATTAACTCTCTGAAGTGGCAGTGGGCTGGCCACATCTGTAGGAGAGCCGATGGTTGTTGGAGCGGAAGAGTTCTCGAGTGGACACCGTGACTCGGCAAAAGTAGTGTTGGACATCCTGTGGCTAGATGGAGCCATGATCTGCGCAGGGTAGCCGGGAGAGACTGGATGCGACGTGCCACCGACAGGGCACATTGGCGCAAGTTGGGAGAGGCCGACGTAAACAGGCTGTTGATGATTAAAATAAAGTTATAAATTCACTTTTGATAAAGTTGTACACATAAAACATCAACGTATATCGTAGACCGATTCTCCTAAATAGTATCTCCATTTTGGTCCTTATAATTAAACTTTCTTGTTCTCTTGGTAATGTGTCTTCAAAAAGATCATTGCATCTAACGTTGCATCGAGATCTAATTTTGTTACAAAAAAGGCCAGCTGAGGAGAAAATTCTTTCTGGCTTCACGCTAGTAGTTGGAATTGTGAGAAGGTGTTCGTAGGCTTTTTAAGTACCACATTTTGTCTTATGATGGAATAATGATCTACCAGGTACCTACAGATACAACATTTTAATGAGAATATGGTTTTAGCTTGAATATTTTGTATAAAAAGAATAAATACTGTTAATAGAAGATTAAAATCAAACAAATGATTATATAGTTAACATGATTCGTTATTTCCCGAAAATACCGAAAATCCCGGTTCTTATTCATTGAGAACCGGTTCTTTGACCACTATTAAAGAACCGGGAAATCCCGGGATTTTCGGTTCCGGGATTTCCCGGTTCTGAACCCTAGTTGTGACACTCAAAAGTAAGAAAAAAACGACTTTAAAAGCTGAGAAGTATAAAATAACAAATATTTAATTTAATATACCTTTTATGCGATGCTAATTTATACTTTTGTGTGTATGTTACCTATTGATAAGTGTGAAGTCGGTGCCAAGCCTCAAAGAAATAAAACTATTAGAAAAATAAACTACAAAATTATAATTCGAGATGACCGTTAACGAACGTTTGCCCGCTTGGATTGGTCGCATTTTTATTTTATTTATGTGCTACATCGCATAAGAGGTATTACATTACATATTTGTTATTTTATACTTTTTAGTTTTTGAAGTCGGTTTTTTTTAACAAAAAAGGAAACGAAATAATTTAGAAAGTCCTGCTTTTAGCGCTAAAAGGTTGTCCCGATAATATATGTTGTACATATACAGACGATGCATTTTTCAAGTAGGCGTGGTAGACGATATTCAAAACTATAAGGAAAGGAATATCGAAAATTGCTAGCGATTTTAATAAAAACTAAAACTGCAATTAGTATATGAAAAATCAATACCCCATTATGGCAAAAAATATATTATTCACAAGTAAGTTATAGATTTTTTTTTACTCGTATGTTGCTTTGTTTTTAAAAAGTTTCGTTACTTACCAAACAAAAATCATGTCTTATTTTAAAACCAAAAAACTAAGTATTTGTTTTATTCATTATTCCTTGTTGTGAATAATGGAATATCGAATCGAAAGGTATTACGTAAATTATATCTAATCATATACTACCTTCTACGAATCGTAAAAAAAATATACTCGTATTTATACTTTTGTCAATAACTTTAACACAATTTATAATTTCCAATGGATCAAAACCGTTCGGCCGGAGTATTCAGAGCGAGCGCGCCGTCACCACATAGACAGTGTGCATGCGGACACGCGTGCGCGTCTGTGTGAGTGAAATTTGAGTTGTCGCGCGGTAGATCACGGCTCTTAACTATGTATACGAGAGCCCGACTACAACCGTCGGGCAGCTGCCCACCAGACATAACACCCGTCTGGTCGGAGGATCCTCCCTTTTAAATCCTTAATAATAATATCTCCCTTAATAATATCTGCAAAGCTCAGTATAAAAATAGCTAATATCTTTACAACACCTACATATTCTATTGTATATATTCCAGTTAACTCTACTATACCCTCTGTACGACCGAGTTCGTCGTATGGGTGGCATCAGATGGCGGGTCGCAGCGTCCGCGGCGTCGGTGGTGGCAGCAGCACTCACCCTGGCACTGCTTGCTGGCCAGTTGCCCCTACTGACACTCGTGGAAGACGTCGCAGCGCCTTTACTCCTCACCACGGCAACTATCGCCGAGATACTCGTCTTTGGATTCTTTTACGGTCAGTACTAAAATAAAATGTAGTGTTTTTGACAAAAAACATAAGTAAAAAAGGATATAATTATAAGAACCTAAATATTATCATTTAGTTTTGGGGTTTAGAAATCCACTCGTATCAATTATAAAACCCAAAGTAAAAACAGAACCTTTACTTGCAACAAATCATTGCATAGTTTCCCGCTAGATGGCGCTGTGTGTTACTATCCTATTTCGTATTAACTTCCAGTACCTGGGTGGTACCGAGCTTTGCTCGGTAGATTTTTATAACACGTGATATGGTTTTTCGTAATAAATTATTAAGTAGGTATTTGTATTTAGACTATCAACGCCATCTATTAGGAATGGTGATAAGTAACTGCAAGTTTGTAACTGTAGTAGAAAACTGAAATCTTGTCAAAAACAAAAAGAAACCACAATGCGATTTAGTTATTTAAATTTACACTACTAAAATTATAGATGGCGCTAATTTAATGAAAAATTTTTTTTGAGAAAAATTGCGTTTTTCGAGTAATTGCAAGTATGAAGTTGAATTTAAAATGCAAAACTGCATCGGTATGCAAAATTTCAACAAAATCGTTAGAGCTGTTTTCGAGATAGCCGGAAGATACATACATAGATAGATCCAAGAATTGCTCGTTTAAAGTATAGGATATTCACATTTAATTACTCACCAGCACTATGTTACTATAATTAATTAAGACATATTAATTTACTTTCGAATCATTGTAACTTATTCATATTTATTACTCACCTATAAATTATATAAATTTCCAGTTTGGAAGAATTTGATAGAAGACATAGAATTCTTGAAGGGAGGCGAATTAGTACGATACTGGGTTTGGGGCTGGTGGTTGTCTCCAGTTATTATTCTACCACTCACCGTCTGGTGGGTGACGGACGTGTTCCTTCAAGGAGTGGGGTGGAGCGACCCCCCATGGGAAGCCGCCACAATCACATTCACAGTACTAATTGGATTAGCAATCATTGTACTGTGTGCTTCGGTGGCTGTCGGTAGACAAGAACAGTACGATATACTTGAGGTATGTTAGTCTATACTTACGTCTATACTACGGATGACCCTTTTTTCCGCTGTGAAAATGCATAGAGTTGCATACCACCGTGAGCCGATAACGGGAGGACTCCAGGTGGTTATGTGGGGCTCTCCTAGCCAGAAGGGCTGGGCCTACCCACTAAAAACACAGCGACTTCCGTCCGCGTTACATTGGGGTACCGTAGGATCCCGAGGGGGATTACTACCACGACATCCAACGCCGGGCCCGCATACTACGGAAAACCCTAAGTTATATGTATTTTAGTTCATGTACTATGGCTTAAATTATGCGGCGAAAGGTTGTGGTGATGGTTTAACGAGCTAGCGGTGTTATGTCTCAAGCAAATATAAATTAAAACTAATATACTTGAAACAGTATAATAAAGTAAAACGATCGCCTTAACAATACTTTTTGCTTATTTTGATTTGCGAATTTGCCTTAGCGGATTTTAATTTCATATTGGCATGCGCTTAGTGAATGTATTGCCTAGATTCTTCTTATATCCGTATACGAACTCCTGATGTATTTGTTACTCAGATCACATATCAATAACAATATTAGTTATGTATTTTAAATTCATACAACATCATTCTTCGGGACAGTTTCCTTGCAAATTTCCTGATGGTCTGATCGGATTGAGGTCAGGTCCTTGTCACAGATTAAAGTTATAGCAACTATATCCTTGTCCGTTTATATTTATTTAAGGAACATCCACTGGATATATAATAAAGCACTGGCAATTATTAAAAGAGATATAAAAATGCATACCTCTCTTGCCATTCATGAACAGACTACTGTCATTCAAATATATTATGTATATCTTAATATGATAAGACTATCCAAATGCTTATACATTGCAACCATTTTGGCTTTGGCGATTGCTGCATCATTCATATCATCATATTATTTATCTATAAAATTTTGTATTTGTTTGCAATTAATTAAATGTAATATATTAACTAAGCTATCAAAATTATAGTATTTACAATATCTATATTACAGTTAGAAAGAAAATACTTACATACTTACCTAATTTATATTTTTATTTACTTCCAGAAACTAAAATCGTCGTTCCAACCGTCTCGCCACTGGGGTCCACGGGATCCAATCACCCATTACTACTGGCTGGCGAGCCGAGAGGGCTCCAACGGGAACCTCCCGAGGGTGCGGTACAACAGGCGGGAGTTAGGACAACTGTCCACCAGGCCTAGCTTCCTTACAGTATCGGAAACTGTCTCAAAAGAAAATATAGATTTGGAAGACAAAAAACGTTCCAATTCAGACGATTGGCTGTATACAACCGGTCGAAAACAACATTTATTAGACACAGACAATTCAAAAACGAAACGGAGTAACAGTCTGAGTTTGGACAGAACAAATACTAAGAATGTTGATAAAAGTAGTGTGATAAATGAAAGTGCAATATCGAATTCTGAAAATAACAATAATTTAGTTGGATTTAAATATGTTAAGAACGTCAAATCAAAATATAATGTTAATTGTAAAAGTGTGTAATATTATAATAATGAATAAGTAAACGTAGAATATACGAGAATTATATTAATGTCATTGTTTTATTAACATTTAGTGTAGATTTAATTGTTCTCTATAAGATAGTAATTTATTCAACGTTACTTTACTTTACTTAGTTATCTGTATAACGTTCTGTGAAGAAGGCCACTTTAGCTAGGGGAACATGGAGGGAGTTACACATGTTACACCGACAAGAGCACAGCTCTTAAGTTTGATGATGATGATAACATTCTGGGCGAAAGATTGTTAATCGATACACATGAAGTATTAACTCTAGATGATTATTAGGACTTATTTATAATTTCTTCATTAGCAAATAAATCTTTTTTCTAAAGGCGACCGCCTCTGTTATTTTATTAGCATGTATATTTGCCTGCTAAGCCTGAGAGCCCAGCAGCGGTATCCTCGTAACAAATCGCAGTTCAAACATTCGTTGAACTGTCATTTCACATGTCAAATGACTGAACGGATGAAATGCGTTTGGAACGTTTTTTTGGTATTCTCATAATTATTTCTTCCAGTCGCTTTTCATTCATTTTACGTTCATTATACGAATTACCAACGCACAAGGCCGGCGTTTCAGTATTGCCATTACATTTTAAGTTGCTCAAATTAAGGCAAAAAATAATCGTGTAATTTTACAAACAAAATCTATAAAATAATCTTCTATGCCTATTACTATAATATTATCATCAGACAACAAAAATAAGGATGACGAAACAGACATTTAACCTGATGTGGGAAAGATGTTTTTATATGACTGATATATTAGGTACATCTTATACAGAAAGACTCGTCCGAAGCCTTCCCATACCTACACTTACAAGGCCAGTTGTACTGTGCGCCGTGCAATAGGTCCTTCAAGACGGACACGTCAAGGAGGACGATATACCTATATACTAGAGATAAAATTATATTTTTTAAAGCCATTTAATAGATACATAATAATGCTCCCAGTACAATACTTATGTAAAAATAAAAACACAAGAAAGTTTATATATTTTTTTATAAATACATGTAGGGAAGTAAAGCACAGATTTCCATAGCGCACACGCAGTATTATTTCAATCCAGACTGCACACCCTTTGCTAACCCGTCTCACTGCACCGTCTAACTCGTAGTTTATTTAAGTATTTTCATGTCACAATAATCGAATACCCAGCATCCACGTCTCTACTCCTCTGCCTATAAAAATAACCTGAAAAAAGAAGAAGTTTACGTAAAATTTGACAAATTGTTGTTTTCCCAATAATAAATATACGGGTTGTTATTGATTATATTTTCATGAACTTTGTTTAGTTGTGTTAATCATTCCAAACGGTATTAAATTGTATCATTACTTATATATCATTACTTTTTCTTAATAAAAAATATATATGATAATAAAAAATATGTAGAGTATTTAAATGAGACCTTGCAACACTAACCTGTAACGGTCAAAATCCCTATGCGTATTTTAGGAAACCGGCCGGAAAGTGGCCTGCTGCTTAGTTTCTTCTATAATCCATATGTCATCCTTTAGAATAATATGTAGGGCATCACTTTTACAAGCTTTTGGATTATTTAATCTTTACAATTTAGAAATATAGCATTAAAACACGGAGCACTTGACACCAGAAACATTGAAAATAAAAAATGTCATTGTGACATTATGTAAAACTAATTATGACCCGCGGTTTTGCTCGCGATATTCTTGATACCATAAGAATTTCTGGATAAAAATTTTTGGCTGTATACCTTCTTCGTATTTAAATCCAATTCTGTTAACAATTTATGGATTTTAGATATAAAAAGGTCCAGTTTTAAAATTAATCAAGACACAGAAATAAACCCGAACCAATAAAAAATTAAAAATACTTTTTTATACTTATTATTATTAAACTTATTATTTATAATATACTTATTATTCTGACGACCTCGATGGCAGAGTGGTCACCAAGCCGAACTGCCTTCCGTAAGGTTGCGGGTTCGATTCCCGTGAATATTTGTGTGAACCATAAATGTTTGTCTCGATCTGGGTGTGTGTGTAAATGAATGAGTAAGGGAAAGGCACGTAATGTCGACAGTGTCCCAGTACTCGTCAGATTATAGAAAAATATTCATATTTTAATTCTACCAATATATAAATATAAAATTTTAATTACAGCATCTTTATGGTAATCTTTGCTATCATTACAATAGCAGTATGTGTTAAGACCCTAAACTCGATAATTGACGGTTTTTGTACTTTTTGATCTAGTCATATTATATGAAAAGCGTATTTTATAAACATGCTTTTAGGTAATAATTAAAGGAAATATTGTCATCTAAAAAATACTCAGAGAAAAACAATATTATACAGAAAACTTAAAAAATATATCAAGAAAACTGAACATATGTTTTCTGAATTTCACTTTTAGCATTAACTTCCATGCCTTCGGATTCTAGTAATTCGACCAATTTAGCACTAAAACTTAAACAAACTTAAAGTCCAGATCCTTATTAAGGAAATACTCATAGGAAAATTTAATTGTTATTATAATTATTATTGAAATCGAAAAAAATATAAAGTTAGAATTTGTAAAAATCACACTCAAGAAAATCGTAATTTACGTTGATAAATGATGCTCAAAACGTTATTAAAATTACCTCAAATAATAAAAGAATATTTTCTACAACAATTATACTAAAAAAAAAACTCTAAAACAAATTGTCTTTTTTTCTACAAATATTTTAAAATCATCATAAAACTACTATAAAATCGGACGCACGAAACAATTCAAATCAGTCAGTCTGCCGCGAGGCTTTTTAGAGAGAGGACGTATCGCTCCTACCGAGCGTTTGACCTTTGCGGCGCGTACGAATTTTATACGATAACTCATCAACATGTTTTGATACTCGATAATAATTTTTGTTTTATAATTTGAATTATTTATTAAAAAAAAAATATTAACATTTATGATAACAAATAATGTTTTAGAATGCAGGCATTTACCCACATTAGTAATGTAGGCATTTACTCACATTAGTAATGTAGGCATTTACCCACATTACTAATGTAGGCATTTACCCACATTAGTAATGTAGGCATTTACCCACATTAGTAATGTAGGCATTTACCCACATTACTAATGTAGGCATTTACCCACATTAGTAATGTAGGCATTTACCCACATTACTAATGTAGGCATTTACCCACATTACTAATGTAGGCATTTACCCACATTACTAATGTAGGCATTTACCCACATTAGTAATGTAGGCATTTACCCACATTAGTAATGTAGGCATTTACCCACATTACTAATGTAGGCATTTACCCACATTACTAATGTAGGCATTTACCCACATTAGTAATGTAGGCATTTACCCACATTAGTAATGTAGGCATTTACCCACATTACTAATGTAGGCATTTATTTGTTTTATTCATTATTCCTTGTTGTGAATAATGGAATATCGAATCGAAAGTTATTACGTAAATTATATCTAATCATATACTACCTACTACGAATCGTAAAAAAAAATATACTCGTATTTTTACTTTTGTCAATAACTTTTACACAATTTATAATTTCCAATGGATCAAAACCATTCGGCCGGAGTATTCAGAGCGAGCGCGCCGTCACTACATAGACAGTGTGCATGCGGACACGCGTGCGCGTCTGTGTGAGTGAAAATTTGAGTTGTCGCGCGCCAGATCAACCCTCTTAAAAACTGCAATTGTTTTGGAGAAATGAGCGATTGAAATTGATAATTCGAGATTTCGTGACTTTTGTGAGATTTAGCCATTGAATCTGTAGTCTAGCTCACTCCGTTCGATGTTACATTGTGCAAGATTGGGTGGGCCTTTGTATGTGTGATTATTTTTTTATAAAAGTAAAATTAATTATCCTTCGATATTATCCATTGAATTGTGATATTTATTCATATTTATATTTTATTTCGAGTGTGTCAGCTATTGGTACTTTCTAACACCCAAATGTACCAGTATCCGTCAGATTTGTCCTAGTCATCGTCAAAGTGTCCTAGAGCTCGTCAATTTTCGGTGCTAATTTGAACTCTATGACAATAGATTTAAAGTAGCAATTTTCAATCATATTTCTTGTGATGCAGTAACTCAACAAAGTTGGCTATGCCTGATTGATGAAAATAAATATTCTGACAGAAAAACTAAAGGAGAAAGAAAAACTGCAGGTGCAGGATATCTCAACTGCTTTTGTAAAGAATATAATTTTGGTAGGTACTCACATTCAATTTCACATTTTGTTATTAAAAAATCTGTGTATAAGTCAAACACGTAGCACCAGTAAAGTCGTAAGGTCGTTTTTGGCCCTTTCATCTCAAATATCATCATCATTATCAACAGCCTGTATTAGTCCACTGCGTGCCGCCACGTCGTATCCACTCTCTCCCGGCTACCCTGCGCAGATCATCGCTCCACCTAGCCACAGGACGTCCTACTACGACGTTTGCCGAACCGCGGTCTCTACTCGAGAACTCGTTGTTCCAACGGCCATCGGTTGTCCTACAGATGTGGCTAGCCCACTGCCACTTCAGAGAGCTAATTCTTTGTCTGTCGGGACATGGCTGTTTCGGCAGATACCTGTGTAATGTTGCAAAGCGGGAGCCAAACCCTAACTGTCACCACTGTGACGCATCAGAAGACTCGGCTCAGCATTCCATCGAGTCGTGTCCGGCATGGGATACTGAAAGACAAGCCCTGACTTCAATTATCGGAAGGGACCTATCTTTACCAGCTGTTGTTGACAGCATGGTGAACTCGGAGAGGTCTTGGCAGGCAGTTACCTCCTTCTGTGAAAACATCTTAACGCAGAAGGAGGCTGCGGAGAGGGAGCGTGAAGCTCTCTCAATGGACACAATCCGCATGAGGAGGACTGGCAGGCGCAGGCGGGGCTTCCATGCCCTGCATCCGCCTTAACACAGGCTGCGGCAATGATCTCCAGGCGATGGAGATCCATTGACCGCAAAGAGGCCTCGAGGAGACGCACGCAGCATCCTGTGTGCGACTTTTGGAACGGGATTACATTCCGTGTCCCAAGGGTGTTCTGTTCACCCAGAGATGAAACCCTGATTTGAGGGTTAAGTGCTGGCCGGGTCGCGGTAGACTGCAACCGTGTTCTCGTGGCCCGGCTGCTAAGGTGCCGAGAAGGCGAGAGGAGTTTTAGTCGGTAGGGCCTCACCACCGACATACCCCGTCCGTCGCTCCCTTTACAAGCGGCGGGGATCCGTCAAAAGGATTTCTCCTGGTTAAAAAAAAAAAAAAAAAGGCTTGACCATTGAGCTCCAGACCATGTTATGTACCAAAATATAGTTTTAACAAAAGCAGTTGAAATTTGCTTGCAGTTTTGAATTTTAATTTTCATTCAACTGGCATTACCTTTGTTGAGTTACTGCATCACAAGAAATATGATTGAAAATGACTACTTTAAATCCATTGGCGTAGAGTTCAAATTAGCACCGAAAATTGACGAGCTCTAGGACATTTTGACGATAGCTAGGACAAATCTGACGGATACTGGTACAAATGGGTGTTTTTAGATAATTTCAAAAATATCTATACTTAATTCTTTTTAATCAGTGTTAAAAATATATTTACCGATAAAAGTGATAAATCAGTTATCTTGTCCCAAAATTTGATAGTTGTAACTTAATATACTACAACGTGGTATAGCTGCAAAGTTGGCCAAGTGCAAAACCTGACGATAACTGGGACTTTTCCCTTAGGTAGTTTCTGATACCCTATGTACAAGCTTCGAGCTTAGTTAGGGGTCAGTCACTATAATGAGATGATGTAGTGAATGATTATATGTATAATCTTCAGCGCGATTTCGTAAACCCTTATTAAAAATATTTTTTTTAGATATTACAAACAAACACTGCACCAGATTTGTTGTTATCAATTTATTAATAAACCGAAAGAGTTAACAACCTCTTTGCTTTGTATATACATATTTAGTAATGTCATTCATACCAGTCAGTTTGACAATCTGCGATTGTAATCCGTTGTATTGGAATACGAAACTTCCAATCGTCGGTCGTAAGTTTTCCATTTTATAAACGGTACTCGTTCCATTTCAAATCCGGTGATAAATTATGAGAATACCTAATTTTGACAGTTCAAACGCATCGCTAGCGGTCCACTAACGTGACATTTATGAGGATCGCCCTACAGATTCAACTTCTGGGTCGAGCTATGCAATTTTGTTGCTTACCAACTCGGATTTGAGATTACTAATAATGATAAGCGGGTTGATTACGTTTATTCCTCCCCATTTTGCTTTGCAGTAGGACCTTTTATGTCAATACTTTATTTTCTTTACCTACTCAATACGACATTATAAATATATGTAAGTACATATAGGATTATTTAAAGATTCAATAAGTTCTTCGAGAAGTGAAATGGAGTTTGGTCATCAGATATCTTCATCAGTCAGAATAGCGATTATATGTTTTAAATAATATGCCATAATAATTCTATATTATGTAGCGTATGTAACGTATGTATCTCACCATATTTTTTAAACATTACTCATCTAACGCATAGCATACGAGTAGCATTCATAGATGCGTACGTATTGAAGTAAAACTGTAAATCTCAAAATCAGATTTAAGGAAGTTAATGTCCGAACACGTTCTGTGTACTCAGTACGTCGTTACTCACTGTTGGCCTCTGGATTATGATGAATTATTGTACAAGCCTTCATTACCTCCAATTGGCCGTTGGTTATTCATGTCACACGCCTGACATAAGACGTGACGTTTGTGACAGGAGTACTTCTCTCTGCGGTATTGAAAAGAATCGCTCGTTTTTTGTTTAATTACCACTTGTATTTAAATGTGCGGATATTGTCCTATTGAAATTTGTATGAGTTAGTGTTAATATGGACGTTTTAATGGCTTCTAGCTTATGGGGGCCAATGTAAATTCATGTACAAATATGATTAATAAGCAGACGTGCAACGAAAATCACGAGACCTATAGGAAATTATGAAGTATAGATTTGTCTACTGTATGTAGTACTAAGTAGGCATAGCTGGATGGAATGGGCAATCATGGTACTTACATGATTAGTTGAAATAAGACTAATTACTTCAAGCGGATTAAATTCGTTGTTCACATTTTATTTCACATAAAACGAAAAATGACCTGCCATGAGTCTGTCAACCCCACTGGATATGAACCCGAGACTTCTTGAACCGAAGCAGCGAGTTAACTACTTAACACAAGTTCCTAGTTGCTGATCTTTCAATTACTTAGGTACGAATAAATTAAGAATGATTACCACCAGTCATTCTAAAGGTTTTTCATACCTATACTTAACTCTAGCTAGGGAGGTAAGAACGTTATTTAAAATAAAATAAGTAAAATAAAAATATGTTTATTTCATTTTCTCAATCATAGTAATAATACAATAGGTATATGGGCTAACTCCTTTTAAGTTTTGTATAAAACTTGTGTCAGGAGTATCCGCTCTTCATAATATAATTACAACGATTAAGTTTACAAAAATTATGTGTATTGATACAATTCGTTATCTGCTTTGTAACAATAACAACCATTTTGGTGTGTGGTACAAGTTACAAACTATAAACTTTTTCCCAATATTAATATAATTATTTTGACGACCTCGATGGCAGAGTGGTCACTATGCCGGATTGCCATCCGTAAAGTTGCGGGTTCGATTCCCGTGCGGGGTGAATATTAGTGTGAATTACAAATGTTTGTCTCAGTCTGGGTGTGTGTGTGGATGAGTGTGTGCGTAGTTTCTGATACCCTAGATATAATTTCGAACTTAGGGGTCAGTTACTATAATGAGATGATGCAGTGAATGTTTATATTATGTTAATTACTTAAATATTTTTAGTTTACATTAATTTAAGTACTTACATTATATCTATAGAATGTTCTTTTATTTATTATTATCATTTAATAATTTTACAATTGTGATTGACATTATTTGAATGAGTATTTACTTACTCTGACCTTTACTTATATCAATGAAATAACAAAAAAATTGGTTGACCAAGCGTCTGTTTAACAGTAAAATACCTTAAATACAATTTAATTCGAGAAATAGGAAATAAAACAAACACTGATAATGCTCGTAGTAATTAGATAATTAATTATAATACTTATCAATCGATGACTGGACTAGAATATTCAAATAGGTTCATTAACCTAGTTAGGGGTATGTGGCTTCTGTTAACAGCTAATGACCTGTTATATCAGAAACTAAGTACATATTCAGACACAAACATAGACTGAGATAAGCTTTTAATTAAGTCTATCTTTCGCACGGGAAGGTTGCGGGTTCGATTCCCGTGCGGGGTGAATATTTGTGTGAACCACAAATGTTTGTCTCGGTCTGGGTGTGTGTGAATGAGTGTGTGCGTAGTTTCTGATACTCTAGATACAAGCTCCGAGCTTAGTTAGGGGTCAGTTACTATAATGAGATGATGTAGTGAATGATTATGTTAGGTTATGTTATATAATATCACACAAAGATCAAGACTTGGAATCGAGCCTGCTACTGTATGAGAGCCTGGTATAGTGACCCGTGGGTCGTCTATTTGTAAGTATATTTGCAAATCTATTTATGTAAGTAATGTTGGAGAGCTATCAGACACAAACACAGACTGAAATAAGCTTTTAATTATATAGATACAACAAAGATCAAGGCTTTGAATCGAACTATCATCTAATCGGGTCTTCGTCAAAGTATAAGTAAGTAATTGGATATCAACTTTTGATACCTGCAAACAGAGTTTGGTGGCGTTACGGAAGAAAGGTAACATGTAATTTTAATTTTGATTTAAATTTAGTTTAATGTAAGTTTTTGTTTTAAATTTTATGGGATTTTTGCCTGTTTTTTATTTATTATTTAAATGCTAGTAGTAGTACGACTACAGGCTTCATCAATGAAGTAAAGTAAGCGGTTGTACCCGCATAAATCCTAATCACGAGTAAATAAGAACAAAAGTAACAATATTTGATTCTTTACCGTAAAATTCACATTTTCATACAAATATATCAAATCAAACTTTCTTCTCTCTATTAATATTGTAAGCAACCCTCGTTTTATTTGTGCCTCATAAATCGACACATTTCGACAACGATTGTCATTGTACTTTTTGAATATACAATAAATAAATGCAGACTGCACAAAGGACCCCAATTATTAAGGTCTAATTGCGGAAAAATGCCCACTTAAGAGTACTACGAGTACATTTCCGCAGACAGTTTTCCGCTACTACCATGTCATCTTTGACAACCTTTGTCTAAATAATAACAACCATGACTCATATCCACACATATTTGTATCGTGGGCATTGTCACGCATTCATATTTCGTTGGTAAACAAACATGTTTGCAATAATTTTGTCTTTGAATAATTGCTTGAATTGGGATCGAAATCAACGTCTTGTACGTGCACCTAAACTCGTCCGAGAATTCACTTCCTAGACTCTAGATGGTATATCTATTAGCTTGAAGCTATAGCTATAATTTTTCAGTCAAATGCAACCTTAAACACCCATTAAATTATTTTGAAGGCGATACTTAAGCTTACCTAAATGTACCTAGGTTCAAGTAGGTAACCCATTACTATGATTTTTATGGTATGTTAAATACATCAAGACATGACTTAAATTAAGATAGGAAGAATACACTAGAATCAATTAGTAAAAACGTGAAAACCCAATAGATGTCTCGTCAAACAACCTCCACGCGATCACAGCAAACAAAAACATCCAGCATTTAATTGGTAGCATTTATAAAAAATCTGACAAACCCTACTTACTGGTTTACCAGCCCTTCGGTCGAATGAATGCGTACGCGCTGCATTGCGAGAAACGAGTCGTGTAGTCATTGGAAGCGTGCGAAGCTGATCGGTCGCCGGTGACGGTCGACACGGTCGTGCGCGAGATTACTGCATTATTAAATCGAGAGGTTGTATTGATATCGGTGTGATGCCTAAGGAAGGGCGATTGAGCCGGCTCGGGGTGCTGGCGCCGGCAGCGCTCTCCGCCTGCATGGACGCCTCCGTGCTCGCCGTGCCAGCCGCTGGAGCCATCGTCTCTACTGTGCTCAAGGAGCTCAGCAAAGCGTTCATGTTAAAGAAGTAAGTCGATAAGTGGATTCACACTGTATCAATAATTACTTCTAACTGGAAAGATAATTAATATTTATTGATGAAAATGTGCTCTTGATTCAGCGCGAATTTTCAAACGTTGTGTGATGTATTTAGAACTTCTTCTCCTTGGCGTGTCGACTCATATTTTTTAGGACCAGAACTCGGTCACCGATATGGCACTCTCAGTGGCTATTTAGAATTATTACGTACTTATTTGAGAACCATTAAGTAAAAACTAAATACCTAGTTAGGTCTGGGTATCTGCATTGTACAATTTTAAGTATACAAAATAATTACTTATTTATATTTTGCCAACTTCTAATTTTACAATTAAGTATAAATCATAAAGCAAACAAATTCTTAAGAAAGAGTTTAGAGATTTCATGATTAATTAATTATCCTACCAAATTAAAAATATGAAAACAATGTAGTTATGTAGATATTTAAAAATAACCTTAGACAAGTAAATACAATCAACAATAAATAACAATAATCAGGTGTTTTACCGCCATTAACATATTTTTCCTAACACGTTATTTACCGAGGCGTTTAATTTTAACTGTTTCTTATATTGTTCTGTCATATCCGTTCAAATTATGTATCTGAGCTATGTTTAAAAAACAATTTGGGATAAGTTATTGCAGTTTTATAGAATAATTACTTAGTTCTTTACCGGCTTTGCTCCCGTACATACATTTTGATTGTGAGTTGTAAGTTCTAACATTGCTAAATGTCAATACCAAACAAACATTTAGACGAAGGGTATCAAGATATTGTTCTATTCATGTTTTCACTCTTACCAGGATAATGTCAAGCTTTCATAATCCACAAACGTAATAAGTAACACAAATTCACGTAGTACCTAGCTTTAGTATATTAGAAATGCATCTTACAGCACGGAGTTTCAGCCGTGGTATCCCGCGCGAGTGATGAATCCGTCAAAGATCCCTCAAGATCCCTGCTCTATGGAAAGCATGCTTAATATCTAGAATACATTATAGCTCTCCTTCTCTATCTATCATTAAACAAAAAGTCTCATAAATAAGCATGATAGTTGCGATATTGTTCTATTATTATATTAAAAAACTTACCTAATTTAATATAGGTGGCATTAGTAAGTTTAGCGAATCAGGGAAGTGTCTCTAATGGTTTGAAACAAAAGTATATAAATAAGAAATTACTTTTTAAGTAGTATATTTATAGGTGCCTCTTCTTGGAAAAACCCTGAACGAAGCTTTGTCCTTCAGGTGTTACGAAACTTTTTGCCAAAACCTGTCTAATACGAGGAATAGTTTTTATAACGAAATATTTTATTCACCATATAGTTGTCACTTATTTATGAATGCGATGGTTACCACGACCTCGTAATTGTTGGTAGAAGTTTTCTTTGAGTTTATTTTATCACAAAATAATATATTTATAAAATAAATGATTCTAATATTTTTTGTGACAGCGTAGCAAACATACATCCATTTTTTGCTTCAAACATAAGATTGTTACATACTTACCAAATTATAGTCATTTGTAAGAAGTTACTAGAAAGAATACAAATTGAACTGTTATTTTGCATACAGCATTATGACACAGTCGAGACAAGATCGCATGCCATTTCAAATCGACTCGCGGGGATTAATTAGCCAACATTTAATGATCATATTACTATAAACTTGGAGTGGATGTGCAAATCACTATTCTTACACCAGTGATGATAATAAGACGTAGGAAATAGAGTATTCTTTCAAAATTAATTGTCCACTTTACATAGTATTCATTTAATGAGACACGTTAAGTTTAAGGAAACATTTGTTGAACAATGTTAGAATTACTTGTTTACAGTTTTCCTACTAGAGCAGTTCAAATTATGTTCTTTGTACGTGAATATTGGATTCACAATGAAATATAAAATGTAGGTTACATGCTTCTTTAACTTAAAAAAACCTTGCTAATGTGAAAGAAAATTGAAAATGTATAAAATATGTAGCTTAATTGGTACTTACATATTATCTAAAACCAAACAGAAATGAGTTTGTATTGTCCTCGATAAGAATCACAAAGCAGAATACGAGAAAGAATCAGAAATTTGGAATACATATTGGTATATTTTACTGTTTTCTATACTGCGTCATATACATACGTGTGTAAAATAAATTGTCTCGTCATATGCGTCACTTCCAGACATATACATATAATTATGTCATCAATGGAAAGTAAATACATACAATCATACTATTTACTACTTTTACAATGATTAAAAGATTTAAAAAGTTCCATTATTAGTCAACGTATGTTTACAATATTTAATACATTTATCTTGATACCGTCTGACTGATATCCACGGGCAATCCGGTTCAAACAAAAATAACATAATGAGAAACAAATCTATAAAAATATATATATCAGGTTTTTAATGCGCATTTAGTTACATTTTTAATTCGAAAAGTGTTAGCGACCCGGTTTCGTCGAACGCTTTTTGTAGACAAATATGCTCCTGTGGAATAAAATAAACTACTCAACAAAGTATAAGGGTATTTTTGGAGAATATTTATTATGGATAAAACTTCTTATTTTGTTATAGATGTGATACATTTTTTTGAATTTCGAATAAGTTATTCAATCCTCTTCCTGCCCACATTTATTATATTATAGTGGCCAGTACTTTTTACGCGTTTCACAAATAACTTTGTGTAGTTTGCTTGCTCCCTTCTTCTTTAATAAGTATTTTATAAATTTAGTTTATTTATTTTCATTTGTTTATTTATTAACAATGATAATTATTTACAATAACATTAACAAATAGTTATTTATTTAATTTGACTACATAATAATAACAATAACGCATAGTCAACTTGTAGTCGTTATTAAAACATATTACTTGCAAAAGCTGAGGTACAATATGTACCGAGCAAATGATGAAAAGCTATTAATCGAGAAAGACTTTTAGAAAACGTGATTATATTAAATCGAATGAGATAGATAGATGGCACGTAAATCCAACTAGCAAAAAGGGATGCTGAGACACAGGATTTTTAAATATTTATGGGAAACCGCATGGAAATTGAACCCAGAAACCGTGATTTGGAATAAACCAACGCCTTTTCAATATTAATCAGATAGCCTATCAGCACCTGAGATAGGTAATAATAATCTGAAAGGCGTACTTAAGTCTAATCTTTACTATAATCTAGGGTGTAAAGGACTTTAAACAGTATTGTTTACGACTTAATAAGTCCGATACTTTACAACCGGTGAAGACGTCCTCTAGAAGATATTTCCTCCGATAATGGTATTTGTTATCGTAAATCACTCGTGCGCAAACGCATCACACCATCGCATTTATATTGCGATTACATCATCATTCTCTACTTAACTATTATAGCACATAATAAAGGTATAAAACTATATGATAATGTATTATAATGTTTAATACTTTGATTGGATAATAAGCGAAATCTTTGATATATTTTATTTGTTGTTGTAAATCGTTTAGTCGAATCATTTGGGTCAGCTTTTCATTTATAATTAACTGATATAAATACCTGAGTCCGCGGTTTTGCCCTCGTCAATAGCGATCCTGTAAGAATTTTGGGACAACAAGTATTTATTGCGTTATGATATTAAATTCCTTTTATAACTCTGTTTCAGGTATTTGAACATAGTTGTTAAGTGCGTGGTAGTCATTTATTAGTGGTTATAAGGGTAACGATTTCTGCCACGGAATTATGTGAAAATTAATTAACAGAATTCGTATATTCTATTTTCATTGTAACTTCTCAAATTTGACAACTACGTTACATTCCGCTCTTCCTTGTCTTATCTCCAATTAATTTTACAATTTCCATGAATTATTAATTATTTATTTAAAATTATTTTACTGAAGATACTTCTAACTGATTGCAATTTTTATTTATGATTTTCGCTTAAAATAGAATATAGGTTAACCTAATGATTTTGATCCTGCAATTCTAATGGCATCTGCAATGCATATGTCGCGGTACAGGCACAGCTATTAAATTATATGTATAATAGGTATGGAAGGTAATAGAACAAGCTAAGTAATAGGTATGTATGTATGTCTATCGGGCACATTTAGAAAACATTAGAACAGCCAGATTATATTCATAATCTATCGAGATGAATGAGCTTTGTATTGATTGTAATAATAACAATACCATTGTCATGTTCTATCATTTTATTACAAGTAGTTTTTAAACTTCTGATTAGAACTTGATCATATCAAACTAACTCGTATCGCTCCACTTATCGAAGTAATTACATAGTTTATAATGTTCATGTGGACACTTGATGATCTTAATAAATATAATAATATGCTTACACAAATAATCTATTAGTAGATTACTAAATATGTCAAGTATTTTAAATTGTATTTCCGCTGTGTTTATGTTTTATAGCGCTTCTTCAATAGTACCAAACAAAAAATAATTGTTCGAATAAGTAGAGCCGTTTTCGAGGGTTATTCCTCATTTTTCGAGTTTTGGTGAAACATCAATTGATTTAATATTTACTAATGATGAAGAATATATTCTGTTTATCACATTATTTGGTCTCGTTTTATGTTTATAAAGTACTTACTATTGATATTGTTTAATCACTGGACACAGGTATTTCAAACTGTAGATATTTACAAATAAAAAACATATTTATGATGTTCTCATTTTGTCTGTTTGTTTGCATATCTGTTAGTCGATATTTTCGAGAGTAAACCAAATGCGATAATTCTTTTATTGTTCGATAGAGCGTCTGATTGTTTTTTTGTTCATTTTCTGATTGTGTTTTTGTGTTTATGATGATGACAAAGTAGATGACGGACGTTTAGATATGGAATAATCAAGTCAAGCTTGTACTTGTTACGCTTAAAGTTTTTAAGGTTTATTTTACTTTACTTTGAAATCTTTTATGTTATAACTATAACACACATCGTATTTAAAAAGATATGGTAAATAAAATTAAAAACACTTGAAAGCACATTGAGAGCCCAAGCTACGGGTGATTTAGGAGTGCAGAGAGAGGAACCAACCCCACTGCCTTCTGTATCTGACCCTTGACCCAAGCGTCGAAAGTTATAATGTTGTTTATCATCATCATTTAATTTTATTATACTATTCTCTTTACTTATTCGGTAGATACTCGCCTTTTATTTACAAAAGTTGCGTACGTGACCAAAACAGTGTCGAATATTTACTATTTGATTACATAATGATGCGTCGTTACGTATTTATTTTAAATATTTAACGCACAAGGTTGGATACAATTGCTAAAATTGATGTGTTTCAAGTTAGGTTAGGTTAGGGCCGATTCTCGATGAATGGCCGTGATTCGTAGTACAATAATAACTATGATTACCCTTTGTCATTGTTTTGTTTTTCTAATTTTTTATAACAATACTTTAGTCTTTTGCATTTGTTTTAATATGTAGATTTTCTATTAAAAAAAACGTGTTTAATATTTTAGTGTCAAAATACTGTAAGTATCTATCTATATTATAAGGAGAGAAATATATACCGTTATGTACCCTGCAGTGAGTTAATCCATACATTAAAAAAATATAGTTTAAAAAAACTAAAAAACACGCTTTTTATAGAAAACCGAACTAAAAAATAGAAAATAAATTTTAATGAATTTAAATTAAGAAAATAGTGTTAAAATTTTCAATGAATATAAATTAATAATAGTGTGAATAAAAAACAATATATTTTATTTTAAAAAAAGCGTGGGGTGCTTTTTAAAATATTATCGAAATGATAATCACTCTACTCATATCTGTCAATAAAATATTTATAACTATTGACACCATGCACCCCACGCTTTTTTTAAAATAAAATAATTTTTTTTTATTCACACTATTATTAATTTATATTCATTGAAATTTTTAACACTATTTTCTTAATTTAAATTCATTAAAATTTATTTTCTATTTTTTAGTTCGGTTTTCTATAAAAAGCGTGTTTTTTAGTTTTTTTAAATTATAATTTATTTTCTACTTTTTAGTTTAGATTATTTATAATAGCTTGTTTTTTTAATTTTAAACTATTGCACGACTCATGATGCGAAGCATCAGAGAGTGCTTTACGATCGAAAAAATTTTTTCGCCTTATTTTGGCAATAAATTAACAAAAATCATATTTTGCAAATTGAAAAATGGAATAATTTTATCAAATTTGTGCATTGTCATCGGTCCTCAATAAATCTACAAAGTTTGAACGAAATCTGGCCGTTTAAAGTGGGTCAAAATAGCGCCCAAAGAAGTCGGTTACAAACAAACATACAAACATACAGGTGAAGCTAATAAAAAGCGTGTAAAAATTAAGTTTATTTATGTATTTTCCAGTGGCGAGGGGTGAAATTTTCCGAAAGGGAAGACGATCCAAAAAAAAAAACGACGCCTACATAATTTTGGATGAGACTGATGACAAACTTTTTTCCGCGACTTCACTCAAGAAATATGTTTCTTGCTGATCTATGTTAATTTTAACATAAAAGTTACTGTTTATTATATTGACCATTTGCTATGTGAAAAGCCCATCAAAATTGGTTCAGCTGTATTGTTATTTGTTTGCTTACATAAAGATAAACACATAAATACACAAATTCTAACGGATTTATATACTTTTGAATCTAAAATAACAAACAAACACAGGAAACAAAACACTTTATGCTATATACCCCGTTATCATTTAAAAATAAAAAAGAGATTTAAAAAATTAAACCGGAGACAGATCTCATAAAATTATACAATTAGGTAATTTGTATACTTTCTGAAGTTGCTGCCTCCTTTATATAACTAAACTAACTATTAATAACTAATTTAACTAACTTCTACTTATGGGTGGCACTGGAGGTGCAAAAAATATGTTTCATTTATCTGTTTTAATTCTGCCTCTTTAGTTATTTTATTATTTAAATAAATTATATTTCACTACATTGAATTCATTCATATTTTTATGTGTGTAATAGTTATGATGTAATTTAAATTGAAACTAAAAAATATGTTTCAATCATCATAATTATGCATGCAATTTGGTATAAAAGTTCAGTCGCACAAGTTGAACCTATTTCAATAGACTAACTTCAATTTTAAAAAACTGTGCAGTTTTAAGAACAATACGAGTATACTTTCATACAGGTCGTTTGATAACCTTTAGTTGAAATCAATCTAAAAAGATTATATTATTACTTATCAAGAAATCACCCTACTTTCCCCCGTAGTAGTATTTTAAGTCCAATTTACTAAATAAATTATTCTCACCTAGCAGTTATCCAGTAAGCAACAGTTGCTCAGTATGCAATAAACTTTTATTTTGTTTTATTTTAACTTTCACACTTCACAACACGAAAACCAATAATATCGAATTTAGGTATTTAACTCACTAATTATATCAAATTTACAATTGAGGTATACGTAATAATAACTTTACAAATACTACGTAAAACAATAAGTCGCGTAAATAATATTATCATGGAAAATCGTAAAAATCAACAAAACAAAAACAAACTGTTACAACGCGCGAAAACTTAAATGGCATGACACTTGACATACGCGAATACGCTTTGCTAAACGTCAACAGCCGTGTTCTCTTTCTTTCTCTTTCTCTGGTCTGATCCTTGGCTGGCACAGAATAATTAATAGTATCTAGTAGCAAGACGGTGGCCGAGCGTCTTATTTTTGGGCGTGAATTTGTGCGAATATGTTTCAATGTGTGCGTGAATTTTGTATCGGAACGGTTCCGTATATGTAGTTGTGAATACGCTTTTGTATGGCGCTAGACCTGCAAGGGAAAACGTTTTATTTCCAAGCGATTTTGAACCGTAATTCATAGCATTTAATGAATATAATCATTTTGTTTCAGTATGAGGTAGTTAGATCGTTTCTTATACGATGTAGGTGTATTGTAACTTTGTATAGCGCTAGGTGCTTCCAAGCGATTTTGAACCGTAACTCATAGTATATAATGATTATTATGATTTTGTTTCAGTATGAGGTAGTAAGGTCGTTTCTTATGCGATGAATGTTGAATGAAGAAGAAAAAAGTGAAAAAATACGCTATGCATTCTTTTAGTGAATTATTATTTTAATTTGATTTATTAAAAACAGATATTTTTTTAATATGTGGTTATAAGTAAGTAGGTGTCGTTAATAAGTTGAAGTATGAGTGTTAGATAATTTTAGTAGTGTAAGTTGGTCTGTTTTCAAAAGGGAAGACGGTAGGAATCGTCTTGTATGGACCCCTCGCCACTGGTATTTTCTTCTGACGTTTCTACGCCATTATAAGTATGAGGCATTTTCTTGTAAATATTACAAAGAACGTTCCATGAGGTATATAATATTGTCATATTAGGCACTTATATTATACATATTAGACTGATGTGGTTAAGTATAAAACAAACAATTACATTTTGAACATACCCAAAAATGAAGTTAAAGTGCTATTGTGTTAGTCACTAATTAGAGATACAAAAGGATTTGCCTGTCCGACCGAATGTATCTCCGAGTGATCGTTTATTTAACCAAAGTCTTTAAATAACTTTTGCTTTAACTAAATATTACTAATTGACATGAACACAAAAAGGCTAACAAAATGATAAAAATGAGGCAAACAAATTAAGGAACTTTACGATTTATTAAAAAAACAAACATTAATACAGCCTCAAACCAGTTACAAAACTTTGGTTACTTCCGAATTTGTTTTATTTTGTGGGTAGTTGTCCATTGCCGTATATAGTGACTGCTTGTTAATCTGTGTGTACACTTCAAATATCGAGTGCAAGGTCAAGAATGAGAAGTACCATCCGAGTGGAGGTCAGACAACATGGCCGAGTATTTCCTTACATTTTGCCAAAACAAATCGCGGTTAGAATCTTTGACTAGGTTGGGTGGCGTATGGGCATTATCCTTGTATGCCAAGTACGACTGCTGTTCATTATTATGACGTGAATTTAAATCCTTATTAAGAACTGTTCCGCGTCATTACAGTTTTTTCTTCTATGAGTATTTCGGTATAAAAGTACCTACCCTATATGCTATTCCCAGCTACAGGAAAATCTGTAGATCATGTCGTCTAAATCGGCCTTGTAGATATTGGGTGATTGTAACATATAGACAGAGAAACGGAACTTCTAAGAACTTTTTGACTTCTAAAGGAAACTTATTTATTGGAAAATAGTTTTTAACTGAACATCAAACGAAGCTGACAGTATTATTTCTTCTGGATAATAAAATATGACAAATCATGCGTTAGATAACGGTGGTATGGACAGCCAAGGATTCATTGCACATGTGCAACGTAATGTTCACATAAATAAATCAATTTATGAATAACAATTCCTTTGTTACGACCGGCGAGTAGATTACTATAACTAGGATATTGGCTAACAACATAAATTATGGAGAATAATGCGGGCTTCTAGACAGGTACGGGCCACAATAAATGCCAAAATGTACTTACTCACAAGAATGTAAACTTATATACTATATGTTTTATTATTCCTAGCTCTACAATAATGATCATGAATATTCATAGATGTATTACGCGTAGTTGTACAACAATCATTCATTTACTTATATTAACTTTTATTATAAATAAATTAATTGGTTTGTCGTTTGTTGATGATCAAATTACTACTTTGCCTGCTGTACTAAAGGATTCGATATTAGTTCTAGACAAAAAAATGTAGCGGAGTTCTATCACGTAACTTGATAAAACTTTATCTTGCAGGGAATAGGAGATTTCTTAAAATCAAACGAATCGAAATGGACTCATTAAGGGAGTAAAAAAGCCAAGAGCTACAAAGCCTAATAATAAATTAATTAACATAAACATTAGGTAACAATATAATAAATCATAATTGTAAAACAAAAAATAATAAGCAACATTATTAAATAACGCCTACATACATTTTAAACCTGCAGACACATGATTAGCGTTTAAAAACATATTTAGTTTGTAAACACGTAGGTTGAACTGATTGTTACAACTATGGTCGTCAATGATAACTCAAAATGATTTTGGAGTCCAAAATAACTCATAAATATATAATAAAATATTATCTGGGGGCACGGCAGTGCCCCCCGCCAAGTCGAGCGCGAAGCAATCACTGCCGTACCATCCTTTACAGGAACCCTTTCGCCGCATTTTCAGGCCCCTATTTGAGAACCTCTGGATAAGACCAGAACGCTGAAATTTTCGTCATCCAGTAAGCTATACAATCACATAGTTAAAATAAAATTTCAAGTCTGTAGGTCATTTAGTTCCGAAGTTAAGCGAATGCAAAGTTTCGTATTTATGACAGACACTCACTCACTCACTCACTCACTCACTCACTCACTCATGATCATCAAAATAGAACTAGTACTTCCCATAAACCTAGAGAGCTGAAATTTGGTACAGAGTTAGGGTTTAATAGCCACATAAAGGGAAAACTATAAAAACTAGGATAATCGAACGGGAACGGGAATTATACAGGAACGGGAACGGGAATTGTAACTCAAGAACGGCTGAACTGATTTGGCTGGAAATTGGTGGGGAGGTAGCTTAGAACCAGGAAAAGGACAAACTATACCTTTAATCCCGAAATTCCTACGGGATTGGGAACGGGAATTTAAAAATCAAGAACGGCTGAATTGATTTGGCTGAAAATTGGTGGGGTGGTAGCTTAGAACCAGGAAAAGGACGTAGGATACCTTTAATCCCGAAATTCCCACAGGATTGGGAACGGGAATTTATAACTCAAGAACGGCTCAACTGATTTGGCTGAAAATTGGTGAGGTGATAGCTTAGAATCAGGAGAAGCACATAGGATACTTTTTATCCCGAAATTCCCACGGAAACGTGAACGGAAACTACGCGGGTGAAATTGCGGGGCGCTTAGTAATAAAATACTACTCCTAAAAAGAAAAAAATGTGTCAAATAAGAAAATCTAATAAAAAAAAAACAATATAAACACGTTTCAACAAAAATAAATGAAATCCCACCAAAAACATTCTGTAAAAAACTAGCCAAGTCTCGATGGAGCTGCTTGTTTATCTCTAAAAAGTAATGAAATCTAGACAATGTCGTGCCAAGTGTAAGGTTCCTTACTGCGATTTCTTTATTATTATAGTTAATGTTGTGTGACTTGGCCGTTGAACATTGTTTAAAACGTTAGTAGTGGGTACAAGTCAATTTTGTTTACACGTAATGTTGTAACATTATTAAAATACGCAGCTCTATCAAGCCTACAATTGACTGGATATTCAATCAACGTTTTTCAAGTGGCAATTTTCTATCGTCAATGGGTAGTGGTTCTGGCGACAGATTGGTGCAATAGTGTCATGGAGCACCTAGTTTTGTACCCTTGTGTACAGTGTATCCTTCAACGGCCAAATCACACAACATTAACTATAATAATAAAGAAATCGCAGTAAGGAACCTTACACTTGGCACGACATTGTCTAGATTTCATTACTTTTTAGAGATAAACAAGCAGCTCCATCGAGACTTGGCTAGTTTTTTACAGAATGTTTTTGGTGGGTTGAATTTAGATAACGTCTATCTCTAAATTTTTGTAGAAGTCACCTTTTTTGACTGTATGTTTTCCGATTATTTATTTTTATTCTTAATGTTGCTGTTATTTCAATAATTGCTTTCAAAAAATACTAAAATTACTAAGTAAAAGTATTTTTTAATTAAATA
Source organism: Timandra comae (assembly GCA_958496195.1). Lineage (NCBI taxonomy): Eukaryota > Metazoa > Arthropoda > Insecta > Lepidoptera > Geometridae > Timandra > Timandra comae. The sequence continues at coordinate 7,240,283 of OY292353.1, read as the reverse complement.
CATATTTATATATTTTAGCAATACATAACAATTTATCGATTTTAGAAGCGACGAACATTTTTTATGTGTTCTTTTATAACAAACAACTAATCTATGATTTCCTTGATTTTTTCTTACCACAAAATAGTGATCGAATTATATTTTGATAAAAGAACAATGGCCGCTGCTGATCCGTAAACAATAAATAATTCGATGCGTCTGCGCATGTACGTTCAAGCAGAACTGGTATTAAACAGTCAAGGCTCTACCGGTAGACGAAAAAGTACTTTCGTTTCCTCTTCGATGGTATTATTGTACTTACTAATTTATTCGTGGTTTGTGAATTCCATTGTTGTTTAAGTTTGAAGAAAAGGTTGAAATTGTATTAAATTAATTAATTATATGTATAACTGTCTCTTGATCCATTGTGATATTGAAATGGGGTGCTTTTTTCGAAGTAATTATAGGTGGGTTTTAGAATACATCATTTGACGATCTATAATTAACATATGTAATTTGAAAGTAAATTCTAATACGTATTATTATAAAGCTGAAGTGTAAGTTTATTTCATGGAACACGCTAATCACAGGATATATGGTGAAAATCTATACTTAGTACTATTTATCGAGGAAGGCTATACCATATGCTGTAAGTAACATAAAAATAAATCGCGGCACACCAAGTGATAAATATAATGCGATGTAATAACGTCGACAATGACTGCGGTACACAAAGCACAGAAAGAAGAAAAACAAAAACATTATCTAATAGGAAAACATTTGATAACAATATGTATGTTTTAAATTGAGCGTAATTAGGTACATTGTTTTAATTTAAGTATCGATACGTATAATTAAATGTTAAATTGTAAATTCGAAGTTTTACGATAAATTGTAATCGAGTGAGACCATTGACATTGTAATATTATTTGTAAGGTCTGATCAGCAACGCGTGACTGGTCTGTTTGTCATAACACAGCTCAATATTTGAGAAACGTGATTTACTTATTACGAGGAACAACAATATTTACGGATACCTTTAACTAAACTCAAGATAATGCGGATTATAGTGCAATTCATTCAATAGAGTTGATAGAAGAAAATTATTTTAAATTTTGCCTATGTACCTAATGTTTATAAGTGTAATAATGCAAACAAATATTGTCAAATCCGTAATCGGCTGGTTAACTTAACTACGACATGTTAACTTAGTTGGTTAACTACGGCATTAATTTAGTTAAAACATCCATTTTATAATACCAACTATGTTTTCCTTCTAGATGGTTCCACGGAGTGATGACTGCGAAGGAAGCAGAACACCTGATCATGGAGAAAGGCAAGAACGGTTCGTTCCTGGTGCGCGAGTCGCAGGCGCACCCGGGGGACTACGTGCTGTCCGTGCGCGTGCGAGGACGCGTCAGCCATGTCATGATACGGAAAATAGTAAGAAATATCATTATATCTAGATAGTGATAATAACGAGAAGAGAAATCATTGATGTATGTAACTACTCAACAAGGATCTTTTAGAGTTGTTGTTTGTTATTTTATTGTTTTGTAATTTGTCCAGGAAAAAGTTCAAAATTCGATTTTATTTTTGTTCAATTTTTATAAAATTCGATAAAATTCGATTGATTTTACGAGAGAAATAACTTGTAGTACTTATCCAGTTTACTTGTACCTAAGTCTACGAAAGCATAGCAAAGCAAAGTACATTCAATATATATAGGTATAAACCTAGGACTTCACACAAAGAAAAACTAATCATTTCATACCGACCAGAAGATAAAAGGAACAGTAATTATATATACTGTCACTGGCTTAGGATAGTTGAAAACTAATTGGACGTACGTAGGAGGAATACAAACTATTATTTTTTGACACCTGTCTAAGACAATGTAATGTTATTCCACATTTATTGACAAAGAAGGGGCGATACAATGAGAGTTCGTTAACACTCCGTGACTCAATCATCTGCTATCATGTCCCTGGTTTCTTTCCGACTATCGGACAACCTCGCCTTTGTCCGGGATTCCCAAAAGTTGAAATATTATTATCAAATTAGGCCTTATGTTCCGTTGGTTTTCTCGGAATCCGAAGTCACACTGCAATTTTGTAGTTCCGACTGTTTGGTTCAGTTAGCCTTATTTTGTACCGGAGATGGTTATTATAACGGGTTTTAAACATGAGATGGGATTCAATTATGAATGAATGTCTTTTCCAAGTAACTTTATGTTACTGGTTGAAATGTGTAAGGTATTTCGACTGGTCGCCAAGCTTTTTCAAATTCTTTGAGCTCATCTATTTATAGTAGTACAATAAATATTTTACTTAGTAGTTGTTTTGCTCGTTGTTCATGGGTTGATCTCTCTATGGGCAAGCGGTGATGCCGCACTGTGAGGGTTAATTTAGATTAGGTTAGAATAAGATGGAATAAGGTATTAATTTTCTGGTATTCATTTTTTGTATTGTGTACCCCACACACGCAAACATGTTATCATAGTGTGAGTATGTGAACATGACGTGTTTTTTAATAAAATAATGATTTAATTTGGGTATAATTACTTATTCTGCCGGACTGATTCATCGATACAGAGTTCAAATCAAACTACTTAACTGTGGCATGATGCGGGAAAATTTCCATGTATGTTGAGTTTTTTCTACTAGTTGGAACCAAGAACTTTGAAAGATTTAATTTGGGATTTTTACCATTAAGGTGATAAAAGTGGGTACATTTTATAAAAAAAAAATGATTGCTGAATAATACCTATAAGATCTTTTGATGTGATTCATAGTTTAAAATACCAAATCGAATAAGCGCGGGCGAAGCCACAAGCGGAAAGTTAGTAATTTAAATGACGCAATTAATCTACGGAGTAACTAATTTTAATGCAGTTTTCATCAATAGATTGATGGAGTGATTAAAGAGGAAGATATTATGTATAGATATAATAAAATTAAACGCAAACCACGAGGCATGGCTATTAAATAATAAAATAATTATTTTAGGAAATAATTTTAATAATACTCTTTAAATACTTCCTAAATGTGTTTTGTGAAATTACTAAATAATTGTCAAATTGATTTTGCGTCACAAATTAAAGGTAAACAATAGATTCGAGTATATTATATTCGAGTAAATTGAATTGCCTTTAAATGCTACTTTTAAGTAGGAGTTGAGGTCATCGACCGCTGCAGGTAACATTAGGAAGTCGCCGGTATAACCACACAATTACAAATCAATAAAACCTTGACCCTGAATACATATTTATACGATATTAGCACCGCCCTGCGGTTTTACCCGCGTATTTCTGAAAATGCAGAGTTAAGATTATACTAAAAACCTTCCTCTTGAATAATCCTATCTAATAAAGAAAATTGCATCAAATCCGATGCGTAGTTTCAAAGATCTAAGCATACATAGGGACAGACAGCGGGAAGCGACTTTTATTTGTACTAATATTGAATTTGTTTTATATCTCATAACCAAAGAACTTTTTAATTTCACAAAATTTAAAAACCATATAATATTTAAGTAAAACAAATATATGAACTAACTGTCGTATGTCATCGCTTTAAAGACCGATAAACTGTTGTCGGTTCAATTAGATCATTGAATTTAATTTACAATTAGATGCAGTCATGAATTGTGAAGACAAGGAACGACAAATGATGATGAAATAGGATGATGGTTTGTTTGATAATCATTTCAATACTTCATCTGTTTAAACTTTTTGCAAGCCCAATTAAAAAATCGTATAAATTAATGTATACCGAGGTCACTTACCTGTCTTCATAAACAGTTTCTTTTTCATATTTATTCAAATTATAATATTAGATAATGTTGTTAATAAAAAACATGATAATTAATTCTTAAATAATATAGTTTTGGATCACTTGTAATGAATACATTGTTTTTTCTTATAGATAATCAATTTCAATTAGTTTTTTCGATGAGATTATATCATCTGGTTGTGGTGGCGTGGGCGTCGATGACTCGCCTCGTTTCAAGTTCAAATTAGTACGACGCGACACGACGAGGCGCTAACATGAGTCAAAGAACATCCCTGGACATGGTCTTGGTCACTGAATGCGAATTATTTTGTTATTAGTAACTAATGACTCAATGTAGGTATATCTTTGTAAGGACTTAGCTATGTAATGGAATATTATTTTTTAATTAATCATAATCATATCTTCATATATTTACCTATAAGTAGTAACTGACCCCTAAATACAAATGATTCGGTTGTGATTCATGGTCATCACTATCTGTCTGTTTCTCCATTGCTGAATGGACTTTACTTAGGCTTTGGGATCAGGAATCAACATGATCCTCCTGCCTATATAGGTGTTTTTGGCAAAATTGTTGCACTCAGTTTTATTAGCTGAGGATGTTATATACAGTAGTCTCTTATCTAGAACTTATCTGAACCAAAAGGCCGGTCGTTTAATATGTGTGACTCGCCCACATTTCCCGCAAGTAATTTTAATACATAATATACAAGCGTAAGTGTGTCGGTTTGTAGATTATCTATTAAGAATGACAAGATTCTAATGATACCTTAAATGTTAGAAATAGTATTAAAGGAATACGAGGTCCTCAATTTACTTAAATTGCAGGGAAGAAAGACTACGTCTAACTAAGATTTTAGACGTAAAAAGTATAAAATATTGTTTTATTTCTCATCATAATCTACTAAGTATATAAAAATAAGTCGAGTTTTCCTTCCCTATAACTTGAAAACGGCTAGACCGATTTGGCTAATTTTTTCTTTTGTAGTTTTCTAATATTCTGTAGAAGGATTTTATGTAAAAAAATCTTGAAAATCAACGGGAAAATTGGACCCGTGCGAAGCCGAAGCGAGCCGCTAGTATCCTATAAATAACAAAATATAACGGTTTATACGACTAATTAATCTCAATATTACTACAAATCGTAATCTATTACATTTGTTCTTAGAAGTGCAGGGTCTTTGCCTGATTTGGTCAACGTCTGCTTGTTGAGGTATCGTATCGATACAAGTATGAGTAAGAGAAAGATGATATTAAACCGCAAATCAATTTAAATATATAATATTCAATGTTTTCCGTGAATCAGGAAAAACGGAAATACTAAAAAACGGGTAAACAATTTAATAAATCATTTGCGGTTAGGAAGTGCTGAATAGTTTTGTCATAAAGATAATTCCCATTTTATTTCTTTGACCATAAACGAGTCAATTTCTTTACGCGACCAATACACATAGAAATAAAATGACTATAAGGTATTTTATTTCTATGTGATTTTGTCTTTACATCTGTTGAAATTAAGAAACACTGTATTTTTATCTATTAAAATTAAAATATCCTTATATGGCATTATTGCAATAGAGAAAATAAATAGACGCAACTACCTGCTTGTCATACCATTTAATTTACGAGTTAAAACTTAAATCATGTTCAGTAAGAGTCTGAGGAGTCCAATGAGATTTTCTATAGTAAGTACCTACATGCGTTTTTCTATAAACAAATCGAAACCATAAAAATATAAAAAAGAAACAAAAAATAAAAACGCAAAACAAAAGCGACTAAAAAAATTCATTTAAAAAACTACTCCTCTATACATGAAGCCAAAATTATGTAAAAATCCAAATAGAATAAAATAGTTTCACAATATGTTAAGTAGATGCTAAGTGGGGAGTTGCATGCGGTGTGATAAGTAGCCGGTGCCAGGAGTACTAGGCGCGCAGCCCGCGGTAGGAGGTGGCGCAGACGGCTCACGCTAATATTAACATAGCACATACCTATTTCAGGCAATGCGATGCACCCCCCATTCAACTCCAGGTAGCGGGCAGGTAACCTAGATGCGCGCGTTTGTACTGTTAAGTAGAAAAATGTTTCAGATTTTATTCGAAATGGTTTTATTGTTTTACACTAACCAGAGAAAAGGATTTTACATTTGATTAAGTTTTTTTTTATAATACGTAATTTTCATTTGGTCCGAAAATAAAATATGATACGTCTATGCCTCAGTAAAATAACAGTTTTGATCTATAGTATTGTTACAGTTTTTTCTGAAAAGAAAGTAATTGATATATGTAATAACTTGTCTCCATGATCGATTTTTAATATTTTTAAAATAAATAGTTTTTGAAATATTTATAAATTGAGAAACATGGAAAACACTTTTCGTTTTTCAGGAAGTACCGTTGTGTGTGACTGTACTTGTATTTATGGGATGCAAACTATTGATTTCTTCTGTTTCACTCTATCACTGTACGAATGAATGCGACATAAATATTATCTATGTATTTGTTGTATAGTTAACACGCTGTTAGACGGTAGTGTGAGGAAAAGGGGGAAATGGGGGATAGAATGAACGAAACATCTATACTAATAATAAAATATGAATATTGCGGTCTGTCTGTAAATTATTTAAATTAATTTTGAAAGAAATAGATTGTAAAGATATTTGGTACAGTAGTTTATTGATGTAGCGAGAATAAATTGGGTTGAGTATTATCTTATTTATAAATTTAGCAAAAGTATTGCTCAAGTAAAGTCACGTGACGCAGCTAGTTAGGCCTGCATTTCAGGCGGTTAGGATGCGTTTTTGTACCAGGCTGTAATAAACATATGAGAGGTTGAAAGTAAGGGTGATTTCATCTTTGAGTAAATTTAGACAAAATGTGTCAACCATTTTATTTATACTTTTGTGTCGTATTTGAATTTGAATTTTAGAATTTGAATTTGTTTGTGATATCGTTTATGTGATGTGTATTATTTATTTTAACTACAACAATGTAACAATACTTTTCAATAATGTAATAACGATGTTCTTTTTTAAATCAATGCGGCCTTGAGCCTCGTTGGAGCACTTTTCGCTATTTCATTATTTATAGCTTTGAATCTAGTCTACCACGCCCACTTAACAAAAGCTTGTATATTTAAAAAAATGTTTTTTTAGAACTAAATGGCAATATCGATATTGTGTAATTATTTTAGAGATGTAAGAATTTAAAATAGCCGAGTTTCGAATCAGACTTCCTTGAAAACCAAAAACGAATTATGAATAACACCATAATTGCTAATTTAGTAAAAGTTCTTACTTAAAAATTAGTAGTTTTTTCAATGTACTCCAAATTGATTGATATTTTTTGTAATATGGCCTAATGGGTATTGTCTTGACTACAAACCCTTACAATGTGTAGTCATCCCTACATAGTATAAAACAAAGACGCTACCCGCTGTCTGTCCCTATGGATGTTTAGATCCTAAAAACTATGCAACAGATTTTGATGCGGTTTTTGTAATAAATATAATCAAAATAAAAAAAACATGTATTCAATTCAGGCCTCAATGAGGTACTTATGAAGGTCATGAATAATTCAAGAGAAAGGTTGTTAGTATAATTTTATACCCGCATTCTCACTAGAGCGGGTACTGCGCGGGTAATACTGAAAACTACGGGGCGCTGCTTGTGTATAATTCTTGTAAATACCACTATGAACAGCCCTTTGTACCCTGCATCCCGACTTCGCAGCACTGTACTGCTTACTGCGTTCCAGTTACCAGGACCACATAGAACTCGAGAGTATTAATGGCAGTGCAGCTTGCAGTTAGGGAATTTATTATGTTTTTATCAAATCAATTAGATTATTTTGTGTTTTATTTTCAACACATATTTACTATACTTATATTATTTTAAGATGTTATTTAAACTGTCAGAAACTATTTGATAGGATCCTTAATTAGATTCATACTCGTATAAGTACTAAAATGTTTTATAATGTCTGTTTTGATTTATCTAAACCTATATAAATAATGATGGTATATTGCCTATTATTGAATGAAAGGTTTCATTACCGAGGTAAATCAAAGATTTTTGCGAACTCAAAATGTTGATTATCTCGGCTTGGGTGTATCTACAGCTAGCTCAATATATTAATGTATCCACAAATCTAGATCTAAGGGTTAGACCCAAGTCTAGTGTTAGGTAAGGTTAGTGTTAGCATACCTAGTTTCTTCTAGAGTAGAGAAGGGATCAATAACCTAAGACCTATGATATTAATAATAATGATGTAAATTTTACCCCATTTTTCTGAAAAAGGCGTTTCTCACTCAGTATAAAAATATCAGCCATTATGTGACATACTACTTTTTTGTTAGCGACCGATTGAGATTTATGTTGAAAAATTCAAATTAATGTGCATACACAATTTCGTCCGTGAACTGAACAATCTGTTCAGTGTATTGCAATTTGATCAAACGCGCTTGCTTTCTGAATCAATACGAGCAAGCGATGCTTGTTCGGCTTGCAGTCTCGTTGCAATCGGTACCAGGACTTAATGAACGCAGAGAGGTCAACGGGCATGCGTAGAAGGCTAGACTTTGAGTGTGACCTAGAATGCATTTCTCGCCGATCAATAAGTGCACAAACACGAAATTTTGTACTAGGAGCTCAGAACTAAAGAGGAGTTCGTTCGGAAATCTGCAGCTGCGCAAAACGTTCGATCAATCGGTCATTTGGGAGCAGGAAGTGCACCTTTGTGTCGTTGAGATGAAAAATTAGTATATTTGTGATTTGAAAAGTATCTAAATGGCGTTCCATTGTCTGTGCGAGTTGATTTTGCCGCGTATTTTTGTATTCAAATGGAAGAAATATGATATCTACGAGATTGAACTAGTAAGTTGCATTGTTTTATTATATTATCTCTTTAAGGTACCCGCCCTTTTTATGTTTCTTATGATTATTAACAATTTTTCGAGATAACAAAAAAACATTTTTAAAAGTTTATTCTTGCTTTTTACTGAACAATTATTAAAAAAGTTGTTGTTTTGACTTTATCGAATAGATACATAGTTATCACTTTGAGACCTATTCCTATAGCATTCTATAAGTATACATAGTTTCCTATCACGTCATCCACTCCCATGAATAATGGGGTTAGTCCCATTTTACTCCACCAAAAAGTCCCAAGTTACTCCAAACAAAAATATCCTTTTTAAAAATTTCAAAATAAGTTTCATTTTACTCCAAACTGTCAAACACTTTTGTTTATCAATATTTGGAACTGCCATACATTCAGTTTCACTTTACTCCACGCGTAATGTCACTTATGGATGAGATACAGTCAGACGCAAAAATCAAAAAGAAAAGTAATACAAAGTTATAGATTTCCCATAGGCCATGTTATTATTAAATGTAAACACATATGTATCTAATATAGAAATATTAAATCAGAGGATATATTTTCTGTGTTTATTTTAAAATCAAGATGACTATTCAAGATGTCATTTCTTTCCTTTTGAGTGACACTGTAACTCAATAACATGCTATGTTCAAGTTAAATAACACCTTGCGGTAGAATCATTGTTCATAAAACAGTACTATGTGGACAAAAGTACCAGGCAAACATGGGTTATTAGGAGTTTTACCTACAAATAGTCCTACTGCTGGTGAGGGTGGTACAGCCAAACAAAAAAGAAACGAAATTGCTCTGTTCAAATAAACATTATGTACAAGAAATTTTATAATAACCAATTTTAATTACCAGGAGAACAGAAATGTAGAAGAGGTCTTTACAATAAACTTTATTAAATTGATTCACAAAAGTAAATATTGGAGAATTTATTATTAGAAGTACCAGGAGAGCATATTCGCGCAAATTCTTACGAAAACCAAACACTCCAAACAGGTAATATGTTTCATGGGCGGGACTGTACTTTAGAAGTAAGAAATTCTTATTAAATTATATCTGGGTGCCGAAATGGGAACTAATCGCACTTAAATTTCCCATTTCGACATCTTCCTGGAATTTGGAATAAACCGCATAAAATGTTTTGTTAACTTTTCTATCCGACTGTACTTCTCTTTTTGGAGTATCTTGGGACATAAAAATAAAAATCAATAATATTATTCAAGTATCGATTGGAGTAAAGTGGGATATGAAAAATAATATATTATATTTAATATTATTCTCTGGAGCAAACTGGGACTGCATGTATGCATTTTTTCATTTTCGATTTCAAAGGAATGGAGTAAAATGGGACTAACCCGAATAATGTATTCCACTCTTATTTGGTTCGATTTTCCTTTGTTTGACACATTTTACAGTTTCCAATTGTTTTTAAATACTGATTCAGTCTCAGCATTTTATTGGCCACTAGTTGCGTGCTTCGGCTTTAGTCGGGACATTCCTAATTTTATTGCGAAATAGTGAGAATCTTGGTTGGGGAATCTTGGGGTTTTGGTTGGCTGGAAACCTTTGAATAGATTCCATTTAAAATGTAAAAGGAGGACATTGAAATAGACTTGAACTTATCGACCACGCCCCATTACGAATTCATGAAGTTAGCTGTACTAAAACAACTCTTTACAAACATATATATCAAATTCAAACACATTTTAATATTTAATATGTTCATTGTTTATGTAGTAGATAGTAAAAATATGTTTGTAACAGGACGGAGTGCGCTGATGTCTGAAACACAAGCTATTAAAGCTTAGGTCAGACACAGAGGCTAATTGTAAATGTAAGATGTAAGATTATATAAATACTAGCAGCGCCCCGCGGCTTCACCCGCGTAGTTCCCGTTCCCGTGGGAATTTTGGGATAAAAAGTATCCTATGTGTTATTCTGATGTATAAGCAAGATTATTGTAAAGTTTCATTAAAATCCATTCAGTAGTTTTTGCGTGAAAGAGTAACAAACATCCATACATACAAACTTTCGCCTTTATAATATTAGTAGGATTGGCAGACTATCAATGAATCCGATCTAAATTTAATAATCGTTTATTGTCAGAGTAATTGCTTTAATAGATTCTTATCAGACAAACGGTTAGTACTACAAACTGTCTTGAAAAGTACAAGAATAATAATTAGATTAAAAAGAAATCATCTTACAATAACTGACAATAAGAAATCTAAGTACATGAACACAACTCCTGACGTATTGATTGTGTGGGAAAATGTAAATAACAGTTGATCTAGGTATTACCTATGTATAGCAAGTAATTGTTACTGCGTTCTTTGGTATTAAACTGTTGCGTGACTGATTAAGACAAAGGAACAAGTACTGATTCATATGGTATTATTGAGAGTAGAGAGAAAAATATATTAAACTTTGACCAAAAATACCACTTTGTAGCTTACCCAAGGGGGATTAAGGTGATAAATACGATGATTTATGGCGATTTATTGATAACTAGCGGCGCCCCGCGGTTTCAGTCGCGTAGTTCCCGTTCCCGTAGGAATATGGGGATACAATTATTACTCTATCTATTAAAATAAACCGCATCAAAATCCGTTGCGTAGTTTTAAAGATCTAAGCATACATAGGGACAGAGAAAGCGACTTTGTTTTATACTATGTAGTGATAGTAATTTTCAATATCCTTTCTTTTCGGATAACAAAAGACAACCAAAAACTTATTTACTGAAATAACGCATCTTGGCGGTCACAGCACAAACTTGCATCTAAGTATATAATAAAATACTGAAAATTTTGGGGAAATAATGAAATAATACACTTTTTGCCGAATCAGATTGGTTTATCGGATGGATAAAGAAAAACGATTTACGTAATATGTTAAACTAGTAACAAAATCGAAAATAAATTTTGATTATCAATTTCAAATTAAATTGTTAATGTCTAAAATACTTTATGTTAAGGGTCACTCCAGAATTTGTTAATTAGGGATCGAAAGTTGATTGTTGTTGTCAATTTTGACATTAAATTGTTAATGTTGAAAGTATTCGATATTCAAAAGTTTTACCCTTTCCCAGAAGAGGCCTTGATTGTTGTCGCCACAGAGGAGGGAATTTGTCCCCGGGATCGCGTCCCCCCTATACCCCCGAAGAGTTTGTGGCCCCGCCCAAATATTTTGAACCCTAATAACTTCATTAAACATTTCGTGGAAAATTATACACATTAAAATTTCTATTTTCGCTGTTTATGTTATTACATAGAATGATTTAACAATCAAGTATTGTTAGATAGGTACAATAATTTCTTCAAGTCAAAAAACCGAACTATTACCGGGAAACAAATGGACTCGAAGGAAATAAAATACGAAAGAAAAACGTAAAATATAAGTTATGTAATGTGTATTATGACTTTGTTCTATTTAATAACACCTTTAGCACAGATTATACATTTCAATGTCAGATACCCACTAAACAGACACATCAATTTATTTGTTTGCGCAGTGTATGTTTGCCACACTTCAATTCTTACCAAATTGCCTCATTATTATCTCAAGGATGTATTCAGTTTTTATTTTCAATAATTCTCGAAATTGTGTAAACAATAGAATAAAGGTATAACGTTGTATAAGGAAAATAATTATGATATTTACAAAACTTCTGATGAAAATAATGTGTTGGTATTTTAATTGGACTTTTTACTTAAGATACGTTCTTGTTCGTTGTCTCTGCAATGATGTGATATGAGGAAATAGGTAACAGTTACGAGATGGGAAGTTGCGCAGGAGTTTCTGATGTGCGCACGCGTCATTATCGGAAACCGGTGTCAGCGACTTATAGTTGTAGAGTAACTATTTAGTAATCTGTGGTTGTAGCACACAATCGATATGCTCAAATTGCATCACTTAATACGTCAACGTTTTTCATTTCAAATATGTATGTCTTTACTGATTAATTTTTAAAGGGAAAATGGAAAGAAAAAACTAAACACCTAATTTTGGGAGAAATTTGAAGTTGTTTTTTTTATATAGTTTTTCAAAGAGTATATTTTTTCATTTGCGTGGTTTTGGATATGTTTCATAAGACTTAGTTTAAATTTCGATATAATAAGTAGTCTAATGACACTTAATCTATTAGTCCTCTGATCATTATACAAAATCAATCCGCTACTTTGTAAAACAAAGACATTTTCATAATTACCTATACTTACTTAAATATGTTTTAGTCCACTATATGTATACTTATCTGCGATATATAATATGACTTCATAACAGGTAGTTATGTAAGAATACTTGTAATAAATAATACTAGTCGCAGACCAGTGACATGGTACAAATTGTTCTAATTTGACAAATTAACTTCTACCTACATATGTCCAGTTATTACTCAATAATAATACAAGTCATTATCTTTAATTTCCCGCATTATATTTAATGAGATGAAGTTATTTTAAATTTATTGTCCCCAACCATTCTCATATTCAGAGAAAAATTTGAAATTCTTCAATTACAGATTTTATTAAATTTTTTAACCTAGTTCCCATCCCAGCTGAGTTATTTTGAATGCATTTTCAACTAACTACATTCACAGCAAGACAAATACGACGTGGGTAGCGGCGAGCAGTTCGACGACCTGGTGGGTCTGATCGAGCACTTCAGGTCGTACCCCATGATCGAGACGTCGGGCGACGTGCTGCGCCTGCTGCAGCCCGTCAGCGGCACCCGCGTGCGCGCCCACGACATCGACAAGAAGGTCAACCAGTTACGGGTAAGGGAAATCTACCTTTTTGATTATTTTCACGCTGGGATAGACATTATATTATATTACCTCGAAGAAAAGATCCGGGTGGTTATGTGGACCAAGATTCACCTACCTACTGATGATAATATGATTAGTTTTGATAATGTAATATGATGGTAACACGATGTTCTCGAGATTCCATTGAGTATCCAGACAAAACATAACATAACATAATCATTGACTATAATTATCTTATTAAACTACCATGTTTGAAACTTGTATGTACCAATCAGAAACTACCCAGACTCACACACACTCCCGAATGACGCGAATCACATTGTCTTCAGTCAGGGTCTATTGAAATACAGGGCGCAGACACGACGCTTCTTAAACATTTTGCGAAAGAGATAATTGTACGTCCGAGCCCCGTTTGTGTCTTACGTGTTTTTGTGTGTCCAACGCCTAAGGGTACAACGAGTTGTTACCGTCAAGGTACTTTAAAGTGAAAAGTTCTGGAATAATTTTCCTACCTATATTGCGTATTTGAAATGAAGACAAACATACGTATATCACAGAGTACATAATCTCGATTAAGGTTTGATTGTAAATGTTATCGAGTCCATAGCGTTCATTAACCAACAGGTATTCGAGATCGCGATCCGTTCATTTGCTATGATAATGACTTGATCTGAAATCGTTATCAAATAGTAGCAGAATGGGTTTGTTTTGATTGTGTATTCGTGTACATTTAAGTGACTAAAATTTAGATCATTTAAACTTAAAAATTCAGACGTATTTTAACGCGACAATCTGAGGAACTATATTTGAATAGAAAACAATAATTAAATAAAAAAACTATCAATATCTTTATCGATAACGTCTGTATCATCTGTTTTGACTGTATACGCTACAAATAATAGTAAAATTATGATTCTTAATTGACTACCATTTCCTTAAATAATTCAAAATTTGACTGACTTAACGAAAAAAGTGCACTTACCTAACTAGTGTACTATGGTACAAATTATACTCGTACTAACGTTTAATAGAATATTTTTTCCTTGTAACTTCAACACGTGGTTCACAATGCGTATGGGTTTAGGTGTTTAACGTGATACTTTATAGTACGTAAACTGTCTGTAATATCCTTTAGTCATTGTATTTTTTTAATTAAAAACAAAAATCCGACGTATGTACTTAATATTTATCAATTTCTTTAGAATAGGTAGGTATAATACCTTCAATCACAAAATATTACATTTCAAAATCTTTGTGAAAGTATGGTTTAATGGAATTAGAATATGTACGTAAACTACGCTTCAAATGTTTATACCTTTATACGATTATTTCCTTCAATTCAGAATCTTACTCGTGCAAAATGAGGCGACAATCTAGTCATTTATATCACAACCCATACTCGTACAATGGAGATGTGTGCGCCTACCATTAATAAAAAAATGTCGGAAATATTTTATATCAATTAAAAGCGTAATCAATACAACCAAGTACTCAATTAATAGGAACATACCGTTTATTACGTAACCAAAAAAACAATTCTGATATTATATAACACAGTCTAAGTATTCACTTACCCCTTTTTTTTAAACAGAAAGAAGTTTTATTTTGTTAAAAAGTAAGTTCTTTATTTTGTTTAGAAAATGGAAGAACAAAAGATTGAGAACAAATTCAGTTTCGATGGCGAGTTCCAATCGTTGCTGCTGGACGATCGACACGTGTTCACCACCAACGAAGGGTTCAAGGTGGAGAATACCAACAAGAACAGATACCGGAACATACTGCCTTGTAAGTTATATGATATATTATTTTAAGGGAAGAAACATTCAGTTATTACAATTTTACAACTGTATACAGGGAAGAAACATTCAGTAGCTTCTTCTTGCTCTAAGTAGAAGAATGAGATTCTTACTTCAAGCTGTTTTTTTTTATTATAAAGTAATCAGAGTTCTTAAAATAAATAGAGTCAATATTTTCGGTTAACCTTACCTAACTAGATTTGGATCTTCTATGAAGTAACTTCTATCATATTTCCAAAACAGAGGGTTGACATGATTTTTTTATTGATTAACCACCTCTTTTTAAGAGCCCTATCTGTAATTTAATTATGACAATATCAGCGACATTTTATTCTAATAACTCGTCTTATACATATTATTATCTCGTTTTATAAATATAATCTTACTAATATTTTTGTATGATCTAGTTGACCAGACGCGAGTGATTCTTCGCAAGCGAAACCAGTCAGATCAAAAAGAGGATGGCGACTACATCAACGCGAACTACGTGCGAAACGCCCGTCTATGGGACTCTACCAACTCAGTGCAGTCGTCCAATGAGAGTCTTGACAGTGGACAGTGTAAGTACAATATAGAAATGGGACTGATCAATCATTTGTATCCCTTTATTTTAACTATATCTTTTTTCAACACACTTGCTCATAAAAGGGCTCTTATTTGTGCAAAAACAGTTGAATAATGACACGTTTTATTCACTAGTGAGTTATAGATTGTTTTTTTTAAATTGCTTTCATTTTAAAAAAGTTTCGATACCAAAAAAAATGTGTCCATACATTTTAAAAACAAACTTCAACTATGTTTCCTTACTTTGGGTAGGTCTATGGTCGATTCCGTTCATTCATTCATTCGATATTTTTTTTAATAAGTATGATCTTTTAGTCTTTGGCCGATCACCATTGTTGTGTTGGATGCGCGCGAAAAGAAAAATTGTTTATTTATTAGTGAAAAATGATAATTTCTTCGCAAATGTGTTGAAAAACGTTGTATGGTACACGCGAGTATTGATGATTACTATCCTCGGCTATCTTCAGACCCTCGCCTGACGGCTCGGGCCTCAATAGCGCCTCGGAAGTAATCACCAACTTACCTCGCTTGTACCATAAATAACTATTTCAACACACTTGCTCATAAAGGGGCTCTTATTTGTGCAAAAACAGTTGAATAATGACACGCTTGATTCACTAGTGAGTTATAGTTTCTTTTTTAAATTGCTTTGGTTTTAAAAAGTTTCGATACCAAAAAAAATTGTGTCCATACATTTTAAAAACAAACTTCAACTATGTTGCCTTACTTTTGGTAGGTCTATGGTCGATTCCATTCATTCATTCATTCGATTTTTTTTTAATAAGTATATTTTTTTAGTCTTTGGTTGAACACCATTGTTGTGTTGGATGCGCGCGAATAGAATAACTGTTTATTTATTAGCGAAAAATGATATTTTATTATTAATTTCTTCGCAAGTGTGTTGAAAAACGTTGTATGGTACGCGCGTGTATTGATGATTACTACCTCGGCTATCTTCTGACCCTCGCCTGACGGCTCGGCCCTCAATAGCGCCTCGTAAGTAATCACCAACTTACCTCGCTTGTACCATAAATAACTATTTTCATAGGGTAGTTGACCAAAAAAAATTTATTAGTCCGTCTTATTAAATAGATTTCCAAAAAATATTGGACACGTATTTTTTATTTTCCATGTAAACAAATAATGAAGACGTTACAGTGCATCGAAAAACGTCACAGGTTGCTGCAATTTTAAGCAACAGTTGACGTCACAAGCCCCTACTCCTAATCTTTAATGACTTATAAATAAGTCAGTTTTATAAATTTGTAAATTTGTTTTGTATCTAATATTTTTTCGAAATCTATCTGACGGACTAATTAGAATTTCATTTTGCTTACCCAGGAAACTACCCTATTATATATCCTATTATAATGTCCTTGGATATGATTTGATACATCAATTTTTCTTTTTCTTTTATGGATTAGAAGACGTTAATCTTTTTTAGAACTACTTAGGGATCCGTTTCTATAATAAGCTGGTAGAGTAATTGTTATGAATTTATATACCTAATGACTTTTATAAAGTAATATAATTCATGTATAGCTTTTATTTTAAAATGTTGCAAGTGACAAAATAATTGTCAATATAAATACGTTTAGAAATAGTTCTGCATAGAAATACATAATAATTATGTTTATTTCTATAGTAAATTTAACAATATGGTTCACCAACAAAATATGTTCGTATTTCAATACACCGGAGTGATGACTTCATCCTGTTATTGTATTTAGTTAATGATCCACTGTTTCATAAAAGTAATGATTAATTACGTGATAAAAGTATTTAGCACCTAGTTTATTCAAAACAACAGTACTGGAAGGTTTTGTTGGAATTTTATAGACTGAGTGCAGATTTGAAAATACTGTAATTGGTCATAACAAGTATACATAAATACGACGACAAACATAATATAAAAATGTAAAAAGTAGCTGTACGTTTTCATTTGTTATATTATTTGATTTATATGGGAAATAAACATATAATTAAATCTAATATTCTTTAACAATACCTCTAGACACACTACGAGTACAAGAGAGAAAGTGCATTTTTATGAAAAGATTTTAAAATTATTTAATAACAACATCAGTTTAAATTCATATAGCAAACATGGCAACGTGTTTTAAGCTAGGTTTAATTACAACTGGCCTTCACATAATAAAAGTAGTCGTATTAAAATATTCCCGACACTAGTCATGAATAAATTATTCCGACTTTAGTCCGGGAATACTAATCGATCGATTAACCATTTAGAACGCTCATTTTGTTCAAATTATTTATCTGTTGACATGTATCTGTTGTTCAAATAAGGTTCATTTTTGTTATTGTTTTTTTATAACGTCACTTGTTTTTATGCTACTGCGTAGTTATTGGAACTTTCTCGAAACGAACAGTAGGTAGGTATTGTAAGTAGGTAAAACTAATGTATATACGTATGTACGTACATGCATATTACTCAAAATACTATTTTATATCACAAAATATTCATAATCGAAATTTATCAAGGATACTTACTTATAAAGAAATATACTTCACGAATATCGATTATGAAAGTTTACTATTATTTGATTACACAATTTTTAATGCAGGGAATTGAATCCCCCTTGTATTAGTTAAATATAGTTTTAATTATTATCACAATTTTATTACGCCTGCGTTTTAAGTAATATAGTACATATAATCGGGTATTGCAGAAATAAATATCGGTTGCATGGATTAAAAAAAATACTTAATTCATTTGAATAATAAGTAAGGTCATATTTTATATTAAACATTGTTGAAAAAATAATTTGAGACGAACTCCAAACAACCTTCTAGAACTTAAAAGAAATAAGTAGATACCTAGTATTTTGGTGGCACAAGGAAAATTACCTTATTACGTCTTTAAGTACTATTGCAACATACAAATTAGCTATGTACGATGTCTCTGGCACGTAGTAGTTTCTATTAAAGGAACTTATGAATAATTTAAACGTTAAAAATTTAATTCAAGGGCACAAATGCACAGGAAAATATGTGATTTTTCTGTATTTTAATAAATTATGGTAAAAACTATAAAGATTTAAGTTACTTTTATGAAGGTACTTTTGAGTTACACTTTATAAGAATAAGAACAATATTTTATGCCGTTGATGTCTTTTATTCGATATTTTTAACGTACGATGATTCTAAATATGGATTGGTGTTTATTTTATTATTATTTTTTACTTTTTTGTATTAGAATGGCCGTTATATGTCTCAAAAAGAAAGGTTTACATTTGATACATATAAGGGTATTATATCGTAAGATATGTTACAGATAGTCCTGTTTTAAGCCTAAAAAAAATCTATCATTCTTAAGATTTTTTTAATTTTTTTTGGAATTTATGTTTTTTTTATTTTGTTTATTTTTAGTTCTAATCCCGTATGACACAAAGAAGCCAGTCCCCCTCGTGTCCAAGTCGCTCTCGGACGAAGCTCTTCGAGAAGTGACTAACTTCATCAAACTAGACAAACTCAATGGAAACTTATTACCAACTAGCGGTGAATATTAAATTATAATAAACTTAATAATTTTATATACTTACTAACAAAATCCACTTAAAAGTCACCCTGTATATCTGAAGCATTTAACAACTAATCTCACTTCATCACTTCTTGTCTTATTTATTGTTTTATTTCTTGTCTTTCCTAATTTTACTGTATCATAGCCACTAGTTAAAAAATATCCCTCTACATATTTATTTTTTCAAAAATATATTATTTACTAATACATAATATTACATTTCTCCCACTAAATGTGTTAAGTTAGGTTGGCATTTCTTATAACCTCAACTAATAATTTCTTATGATAGAGATAGAGCTGGTACCTGGTACAGGTTTCATAAAATGTTATTACTAAACAGAGCAATATTTATCATTTTCCAATATTAATAATGTATTTGTATCTAGTGAAAGACAAGACGTACATCGCGGCGCAGGGCTGCCTCTCTAACACCAAGGACGACTTCTGGCGGATGATCTGGCAGGAGGACGTGCGAGTGATCGCCATGGTCACCAACGAGGTCGAGAAGGGGAAGGTACTCATTCAATTAATTAGTTTATATAAAACTCTTCCGTTACTGAGTGATGTGTTCCGTTACTGACTGACTGACAAACAACTCACGGCCGAATTACTGGTCGTAGAGAGCTGAAATTTGGCACGTGTGTTTGTTGGGGGGAGTAGTCTATTATAAAGAGAGGATATTTGGAAATTCCCCACTAGGGGGAGAAAAGGGGGGTAAATTAAAAACTACGCTGGTGAAACCGCGGGGCGCTGCAGCTAGTTGGTTTATATCAGGGGATATACCACATTTTTAAAACGAACAGGATTTGTAGTATGAGGATTAAGAAGACGCATCATTATTCTCCATCACCCTAGATTGAGGGTTTAGCAACGACAATATAAATATTAAATAATAATTCACGATTTTATTTGATACTCGATATTTGAAAATTCATTGTAACTTTTTTCCCCATACTACATACAATAATAATGTTAAACTAAACTTAGTGATTCACTCTGATTTATATCTCCCTATAATTTCTCTTATTCAGTTACAGTATTTTATATTAACTCAAACAACGATTAGGCTGGTCTTTAATTAACAAAATTAAACATTATAAAGTTCAATGCAATTAAGCCTTCTTTCCCCTTTTTTTAAATAAAAATATATAAATAAAATTCTTGTGTAAAACAAAAACAAATAAAATAATTGAAAGAAATGAAAAAGCGTATGTTACTCCGAGCGGCGGTAGTTTTCTGCCGCCCCCGTTCCTTACAGCATTAAACAGGAATGGTCTGGGCCCAACAAATTAAAACAACTAAATAATTCTTCTATAGAAAAAGTGCGAGCGTTACTGGCCGCTGGCGGGCGAAGAGGAGCGATACGACGGGCTGGTGGTGAAGGCGATCAGCGAGACCTGCTACGAGGACTACAAGATGAGGGAGTTCGACGTCACCGACGAGAAGGGCTGCTGCCGGATTGTCTACCAGTACCAGTTTACGGTAAGGGCATACTTTTCATCAATGGCGTAGCTAGCATGGGTGGCACCTGCGGCGGATTTTGTAAAGGTGTCACCGCCTCACATCAAATTTGGGGAGGGGGTGCGCCGTAGATATCTCGCCCAAGATACACTACTAGGTACTAGGCAAGTAGGAATTTGTACATAATTGTTGCTAGATTATTTTATTAGTGGCGGTTGGTTTTTATATAAGTGGAACTATAACTGAAGTTTATAGTCAAGCCCGGGTGTCACCCCTAAATGGGTGACAACAAGGGCGGACCGCCCCCACCGGCCCCCGCTAGCTACGCTACTGCTTTTCATCCTTTTAACAGTAAGTGCACTACCTCAAAAGCCAACGCAACCGTATGACTCTTGAGATTCAAATGTATAAATCACCGGATAAAAGATATATAATAGATATATAGCAAGACTCGTAAGTTGATCAATTTCCTAAAAAAATCTAGGAATTGGATTAACTTTCGTAGGATTCTAAAATTGTATAATGTTACGATAGTTGGTTAGGTTAGGTTAGAAATGTGACCCCACATATAAATTGATGAATTTACGGAAATTTTGTGCTTGTTAAATAATGCATTTCGACATGTTTGTTACTAATCTATATTTATGTTGCTTTATTATCTAGGCGTGGCCAGACCACAGTACACCAGAAGAATCATTTGGTCTCCTGGCCTTCATTGATGATATCAACACCAGGCTGACACAGGTCTCGCAGTTGAAAAACGCCCCTGAACAGGTACTTATTACACTAACAATAAGGTTGAAAATTGCTTAATTTTATACCATCATCTCTTAAAAAATAAATCCTTATTTCCCTTTGGTCACAGCATCAGGCGTGAACTACTTTACCAATTGACTTGAAATTTGGTACAGGGGTAACTTATGGTCCAGGGAAGGACATAGGCTAGTTTTGTCCCGAAAGCTAGTTAAATAAATATACTTATTTATAAGCAAGTTTACTTATATTTATGGTTATTATTTTCAGAATATGCTGTGCGTGCATTGCTCAGCGGGGGTGGGTCGGACAGGCACTTTCATTGTCCTGGATATGCTCATCGATCAAATCAAAATGGCAGGTGAGCACACGGCGAACATTTGATTTTATTTTTCCCCCCATTATGCGAATTTCAGTTTATTTTTTGGCGAATTTTTATGGTTTTCCTTTGCGAATTGACTATGACATTATTGGGGTGATTGAAAAATAATATGCGCACATAATATACTGTTTTATTTTAAATTATATATGTGTGCCGGAGATATTTGAGACCAAGAAGGTATGTACGGATTGTTTCAGGGCTGAACTGCGACATCGATGTGTTCAGGACGGTGAAGCTAGTCCGAGCGCAGCGCACCGGGATGGTTCAGAACAAGTCACAATACCGCTTCATATACATCGCTTTGCAAGATTATATCGATCAAAAAAGCTTTAAAAAATGCAAGAAGGTAGTTAGAAGGTTTATTTATTTAGTATGATTTAATTTTTAAATCGGATCAGATCCTTGAATGGTACTTATTAAGGCTTTGAGAGGAGTATATCCTGGAAAGTAGTAGCTTGCTACTGCGTTTTCACGGCAAGTGAGATGGCTCTATTCCTTGCTCATTCTCCTAAGGGTATTAAAGATTTGTGTAATTTACCAGGAATTTAAAAGGAGTAATCCCTTACATGGGTAATGCCTTTTGAGTATTTATTTGTTCACCCTCTAGACTTATATCAAGAAAAACGATTTTAAGAAAACTGGGAAATAACACAGAATGTATTATATTTTTATAAGCCAAATAATTTAATAATAATTGAAAGAGTTTCAGTCGGTTTTGCCTTTATTCATAGTAGCTCATTCCACTGTTGCTATGCGCGTTAATATCTTTTCAGTCGCAAAAAGGACCAAATAATAGTCATACAAGTATGAAAGAGTATGCAACTCAATAGAAAAATAAATAAATTATAGAAAATATCCAGTATTTACTTAGTTTTTGAAGCTACCAGCAACATTCAAACACTATTTTATTTTATCAGTATATATATAAATAAATAGTAATATTTGCTCACTATTTCATAGTTTAACATCAGCTTATTTTCATTGCAGGTTCTAAAAGTCAATGCACTCGACGCTTAAGTATATCTCATCAAACCAAAGTATTTCAAGTGTTATTTATCTGTTTTTGAACTACCATGTTACAACGACTACTTAGTCCATGTTAATTTTTAATATTATGCATTCTCTTAGCGTAATCCATCGCTACTTTTTAATAATTAAGACGTTTTACTCAAGTCATTAATATAGTAGTAGTAGTTGTTAGTAAGTAGTATGTAGTAAATTTTAAAGTGTAATGTTTAATTTTAATTCAATTAAATAAATAAATAAAAAATAGTTTATTTTATTTAACTACGTCCAAGCGAATGTTGTGTTTTATACAAATTGTGGAAAAATGGTGGTACTTGTATTATGTATGTATACATATATGTAGTACCTATGTAAGTTTGTGATTTACTTAGAAACTACTATCTATATCGATTTGTATATTTAAATATCCGAACTGCTTACTGTTAAGAAGAAGAGGAAGGTGTTAAGTGTGTATGGTCTCTGAAAGATTTCGATGAAAGTGTCTATCTAAAAGAAAATTTCAAAATAATACTACATCATTACGTATCTTTGTGAAGAGCAAATCGCGGCAGATGACGTCATAGCGTGCTACAGCGCCCTCTAGTAGCGATTTTCACAGTGAAGTAAAACTTTCTACAAAAAATATCAACTTTCATGCGAACGTTTAAATACGTCTACAATCCATAAAAAAACTATATCTAATAAATGTTTGATACACAAAAATTGGTTCCTAAGAACAAATCTTTGTATCGCATATAGTTTTATACTTTCCCTCACTGACCGTTCTATTTGGGCCACCCTGTATATGAAACCATAGAACTCAAATAATAAACGAAAATAACCTTAAGCGATATGAAGTATAATGCCACAAACTTATCTGAACCGACGTAAAAAATGGAACTATAGTTTGTAAAATTTAGGATGATCTCTGTGACAGCTGTCAGTGAATTCCCGCCGATAAAGTTCTGAATTTCGATGTATCATCGTGACCACGGACTATAAATTATCGATATTTTAAATAAAACTCTATTTAAAATGAAAGTGTATTTAATTTTATCGTATATTTTAATATCATAAACATAATTTACATTTGATATAAAATAATACTAAGTAAATAAAATAAAATTTCTAACTTACTCATGTAATATTCCATCAGAAATTTATTCAGATATGGATTAGGTGTACCCCTTTAAGAGAATAATTGTTTTTTGTTATTAAAATATTCGTTTAATTTAGTACCTAGCGTTTAATTTCAATATTATTTAAAATTATCATCTTTATTATTCAGAAACATCGATAATTTGTATCGACATAGATTTAGATCCTGCCAACCCTATGAACGAAAGTTTGACATATGTCACAGAGATCATCCTAGATTTTACAAACTATAATACTGACATTACGTTTAAAATGCCATTTGGCAGAAAGGTCATTCTTTCAGTGTTAAATAAAATGTTTGGCTTCTGAAGTTGTCAACTCTGTCAATGTCAACTATTTCGCTAAACAAAACATGTTCCAGTGACCAAAATTGGAAGCTAATAATGTCATTTTGACATTAATGTCATTTTTAATTTTTTAATAAACTATTCTGACAGCCAAAAATGCGATGACAGCGACGCTGTCACCGGTACATGTTTGTGGTATTGTGTCACAATCTTTTCTGTGCCGGTGATAGCGTCGCCGTAATGCTACGGCCACACTATCGCAATAACGCGAACATTTGCGTTGTTGCGACACGTCTGGCCAAAGAATTCGTCCTAGCGCGAATCAGATCCGCGAACTCGAATGCCCTTAAACCATTGGCATAATGCCTTAAACTCGCTGTCAGTAAATTGGCGCACAATCAAAGAATTTTGTCGCGGCAGTTTAATCGCATCTTTTGGTTATCAGTCTATAAAATGTTGATTACTATAAAATGTATCCAAATGACAATAGAGTCAAAATGTCAAATAGCAGCTTCCAATTTTGGCCGCCGGCACAGTAAAGATTGTGACTCAGTATGATATGGTCTTCGTATAAAGCATTATTTCTCATTACCTATTTCAAAAATAATATCTTTCCTGAAATAAACAGCTGAGAACTAAAGGAAACCATAATACATTATTTCGCTATTATGCATGCGTAGCGTAATATTACTATATTTAACTCAACCTACGGGCATTAGAACTTTTCTATAATATTAAATAAAATTCCTAAATATGGTGGGATAATAAATAATACTTTTGATGACTTCACATCTGGGGGCACGGCAGTGCCCCCCGCCAAGTCGAGCGCGAAGCAAACACTGCCGTACCATCCTTTACAGGAACCATTTCGCCGCATTTTCAGGCCCCTATTTGACAACCTCTGGATAAGCCCAGAACGCTGAAATTTTCGTCATCCAGTAAGCTATACAATCACATACTTAAAATAAAATTTCAAGTCTGTAGGTCATTTAGTTCCGAAGTTAAGCGAAAGCTAAGTTTCGGATTTATGACAGACACTCACTCACTCACTCACTCACTCACTCACTCACTCACTCACTCACTCATGATCATCAAAATAGAACTAGTACTTCCCATAAACCTAGAGAGCTGAAATTTGGTACAGAGTTAGGGTTTAATGGCTACACAAAGGGAAAACTATAAAAACAAGGATAATCGAACGGGAACGGGAATTATACGGGAACGGGAATTGTAACTCAAGAACGGCTTAACTGATTTGGCTGAAAATTTGTGGGGAGGTAGCTTAGAACCAGGAAAAGGACATAGGATACCTTTAATTCCGAAATTCCCACGGGATTGGTAACGGGAATTTAAAAATCTAGAACGGCTGAATTGGTTCGGCTGAAAATTGGTGGGGAGGTAGCTTAGAACCAGGAGAAGAATATAGAATACTTTTGATCCCGAAATTCCCACGGGAATGGAAACGGGAATTTATAACTCAAGAACGGCTGAACTGATTTGGCTGAAAATTGGTGGGGAGGTAACTTAAAACCAGGAAAAGAATATAGAATACTTTTAATCCCGAAATTCCCACGGGATTGGGAACGGGAATTTATAAGTCAAGAACGGCTGAATTGATTTGGCTGAAAATTGGTGGGAAGGTAGCTTAGAACCAGGAGAAGCATATAGAATACTTTTTATCCCGATATTACCACGGGAATGGGAACAGGAATTATAATTCTAGAACATCTGAACTGATTTGGCTGACAATTTGTGGGAAGGAAGCTTAGAACCAGGAGAGCTTAATAATAAAATACTACTACTAAAAAGAAAAAATGTTTCAAATAAGAAAATCTAATACAATAAATCAATATAAACACGTTTCAACAAAAATAAATGAAATCCCACCAAAAACATTCTGTAAAAAACTAGCCAAGTCTCGATGGAGCTGCTTGTTTATCTCTAAAAAGTAATGAAATCTAGACAAAGTCGTACCAAGTGTAAGGTTCCTTACTGCGATTTCTTTATTATTATAGGTAATGTTATGTGACTTGGCCGTTGAACATTGTTTAAACCGTTAGTAGTGGGTACAAGTCAATTTTGTTAACAAGTAATGTTATGACATTATTAAAATACGCAGCTTTATCAAGCCTACAATTGACTAGATATTAAATCAACGTTTTTCAAGTGGCAATTTTCTATTGTCAATGGGTAGCGGTTCTGGCGACAGATTGGTGCAATAGTGTCATGGAGCACCTAGTTTTATACCCTTGTGTACCCATCAACGGCCAAATCACACAACATTAACTATAATAATAAAGAAATCGCAGTAAGGAACCTTACACTTGGTACGACTTTGTCTAGATTTCATTACTTTTTAGAGATAAACAAGCAGCTCCATCGAGACTTGGCTAGTTTTTTACAGAATGTTTTTGGTGGGATTAACTTGACTTTGACAAGTTTGTAGCAAAATTCCTTTGCAAAGGCCGTAAAGGTTAGAGTTGAATTCATTAAAAAGTAGTACTCAAAATAGTTACTCACTACACCGCTAGATGGAGCTACAAGTTATATTTAAAATGTTTTGCTTTATAAAACTCTTTCAGTATATGTAGTTACGTAAATTTTAATTTTCATACATTATTACACTTATTAAAATAGCTACCTTAATTATTTAAAACAAAAACACAACACTAAATAAAACAGTGTAGGTTAACACGTCAGGCTCGCAAGTCCATAGAACAACATAATGTTGAGATTGACAGTGTACTTGCATTCATAAACTATGGCTTTACCCTGGGCCTGAGACGAAGATTATTTGGAAACTTTCATACATGAAAAGTTATTAATAATTACTTTATTCTGAAAATATCGATCAAATGAAATCAAACTGTAAAAGTATATTAGATAAACTTTTACACTTTTTAAATCTACTTTACGGTACTAACTTTTGCCGCCAGAAATATCATTTTATCAATTACTTACACTTACAGTAATTAAAAAATATTTACCGCATCGTATACCAGTTTTTATAGCAATTAAGATCAGTATGAATTACAGAAACATTTAATCCCTACTAAGACGAAAGTAAATCTGTCAGTCGCGCTTTCCCGCTAAAACAATATTTTTTCCCAAATTTCCCACGGGATAAGTTTTGGCGTGGGTGAAAACAGAACGCCACTTGTGACCCGGTATTTTTGTAACATTGTCATATCAAAGAAAACAAAATATAATCCTAATCCTAACTAATATTATAAATGCGAAAGTAACTCTGTCTGTCTGTTACCTTTTCACGGCTAAACTACTGAACCGATTGACTTAAAATTTGGCACAGGGGTAGCTTATGGTCCGGGAAAGGACATAGGCTGATGTTTTATCCCGAAATTCCCACGGGATCGGAAACTACGCGGGTGAAACCAGCTAGTGTACAATAACTTAACGTAACTTGTTGTTACTTTGATTTTGTCTTCTGTTAAAGTGTTAACCTTGCAAAATAAGCTTAAATTAGCTCCATTTTCAAGCAATATTATACGTATACGTATTTAATAACGAGTTGTGTGATATTACTGTTAGATGGCGTAACGAGTCCCTGAGAGAATTTTTTTTCTCGTTTTTTTAAAAATTGAATTATTTTTATGATAATACTTAAAGCAAATAGTTATATTTAAACACATATTTGAGTATCGAGATTAACGATAATAATTACAAAAGTACAAAATTCTAAGTCGAGAATGGACGCCTGTGTTGAAATAGCTTCAGATTTTGTTGTCTGAGTTGAAGGCCAATGTCTTGCAGTCAAAAAGCATAACTGGTTAGTGTTTATTAATAAAGTAATTAGACTGTTTGTGTTCTTAACTGATATGGTGACACCACTAACAAGCAGTATAATTTGTGGTAATTACATCCCTTTGAGCTTTGTATTACGTATGTACGTATGTATAAACTGTTTCAACTTTTTATTTTTTCTATGCATTTTCACTGCGTTAAAAAAAAGGTGGCGCGCAACTGGCAAACTAAACGCTCCGTGATTATATCTCGTATCGCTCATGGCCCAGTGCCACCCGCGGATCACTTGTGATCTGTGCTGCTAAGCAACGTCTGGCACCGTTATGACTGTGATGGGTCATTACTAAAAATTACTTTTAATTTGATGAGCGTTTCCGTGCTTCGGAGGGCACGTAAAGCCGTCGGTCTCGGCTGTCGTACTAACATCATCGACAGTCGTCACGAGTAGTTAGAACCCTCAAAAGTCTAACATTTGGTTTAACCAAAAAATGTCGTATAACCCTCTGGGTTGTGAAGGTCTGATGGCAGTCGTTTCACGTAAAATTCGGACATTCCGCCAAATCTGTTTAAACTGAAAACCGACCCCAAATAGACATGGGATAAGGGTTCGGAAAAGAAGATTATATCTCCAATCTGCATTCATTCTGCACACCTTAGTTCCTAAATTATGTACTAATATATATAGAATACTAGCTGTACCCCGCGGTTTCACACGCGTAGTTCCCGTTCCCGTGGGAATTTTGGGATGAAAAATAGATGTTGGCCGATTCTCAGACCTACTGAATATGCTCACAAAATTTCATGAGAATCGGTCAAGCCGTTTCGGAGGAGTACGGGAACGAACATTGTGACACGAGAATTTTATCTTAAAGATTTATTTATTTATTGTGTCATGTTTACTATTTGTCAAGTTATCAATAACTCATTGACCGTTATTAATTGGTTCTACACGGTAATCGCATGATTCGATAAGAGTGCATCCAAACGTGAACAATTTAGTGAGATGTGAACTCGATAATTTTTGGTCGCGTAGTTTCAGATATTTGGTTAGCTGCGGGTTGGTGCATATTTATTAATGTTACGTAGTATTTAGTGTAATAAAAATAGTAGAACTTATGAAACAAAGGCTGGATTAGATGACAAACAAAGATCTTTTACGCAGGACTGGACTTTGGGGAGAGCAACTGGGGAGATGGCTCTACAAAAGAGTGGCTTCTATTATAGAGAATTTTTGATCGACTCAAAATAACTGTAGAAAAGAAAGCTCTAGAACTATCTTATTACCTTGAAATTGCAGTGACAATGTAGGTACTTGGTTTTGATGTCCAAAGGCATTAGAGAGCGTTCATTCAAAAAATTTTAGAACCCCCAACACAATTACTTTCAAACCCCCCATAACTTTTAAACGGGTCAAACGATTTTCATCTATAATGTTTAAGAACACTTGCACGAAAAAAAACTAAATTGAAATCGGTTCATCCTTTCGGGAGCTATGATGCCACAGACAGACAGATACACACATAATACACACACAGACACGTCAAACTTATAACACCCCTCTTTTTGCGACGGGGGTTAAAAATAAATGAAAATGACTTATAAGTAAAAACTTCAAACCACTATAGAACAAAAGGTCTATCAAAGCTTCTTCTTCCGATCATTTTATGTGCCATACTTGAGGAACTACATTTTAGCGAATCAACGATTTTTCGATGAAAAAAGCTCAAAAGGTTCCGGTCTAACGCTAAAATTGAATTTCAATTAATTTTTGTAACTGATTAGGTAAGTATATTAAATACTCGTATTATACTCGTTACGATTTACGAGTACACACATAATATTTTTTTATACTTAGTTAGAAATAAAGAACTTTAAAATTTTCAAAACTTCCGGGTTCGATTTCCGTAGTGAGTACTTACATAATAGATATTTTTAAATCTATGAATGCAATTTTTTTTTTACTTAAATCGTTGACATGGTTCGTACCTCTTATAGTTTTATACTTCCCTCCACTGACCGTTCTATATGTATATGCAACCCTGTATACTCGTATAACTAATATTTTCAGAATAGCCAATTATAAATTCAATGTAACCTTTAGATTATAATTAAAGATATTGATATCAAATTTAGGCTCTAACTAAGACTAATTCAGTGTAGGCTTGAGTTCGGTGGGGACACATGAGATGATGATATTAGAAAGGTATCATGGCTGATACAGGTAAGTGTTTTAGCTAGCCTGTCACTCTAATTACCTTGAGCTAATACTGTGTGGGAGTCGCAGCAATGAAAGTCACATACAATTTAATCAATTAAGTATTAATATACAGACTATGCGTAACATCATAAACATATTCATGAATAATAAATAGTAACATAAGTTCAATAAATAATATTAACATATAAATAAACCTGTTAAAATTGTATCAACTCATCATGTTATTTTGTTTAGTATAGTTAATTGTATTCTCTTTTTTATTGTATAATTCATATATAAACATATTATGTACCCAGCCAATTGTAGTTGGTAAATGCTGTACATGCCTGTTTTAGGCATACACACTAGAAAACTAGCGGCTCAGAAAATTATTCATTTTATTATGACGCCAGCCTAGTGATTCTGATCATTATCACGATACCAAGTTTTAGACAACAGAGAGCGAGTCTGTTCTTAAACTATGATTAAGTATTTTTTTTTTTAACCCACATCGTCCCACTTCTGGGCAAAGGTCTCCTTCAGACATCTCCAACTCTTCCGATCCTTCGCAGCCTCCCACCAGCTACTGTCGAAGGCGACGAGATCATTGATTAAGTAATAAGTATTTATATTTATGTAAAAGAAGTTTTCCTTGCAGACCTGCAATCCACACATAAGCAATAATAAGCGTTTCAATTTAAAATATACCAGGGTAAGTATAAAATAGTTATTTTTTACTTTTATGTGTTACTTACTACCAAGTCCCCGCGGTTTCACCCGCGTAGTTCCCGTTCCCGTGGGAATTTCGGGATAAAAAATAGATGTTGGCCGATTCTCAGACCTACTGAATATGCTCACAAAATTTCATGAGAATCGGTCAAACTGTTTCAAAGGAGTATGGCAACGAAAACTGTGACACGAGAATTTTATATATTAGAGATAGATATAACGCGATCGAAAACTAGCGGCTCACAAAATTACTTATTTTACATTGACGTCAGCCTAGTGGTTCTGATCATTATCACGATACCAAGCTATAGACAACAGAGAGCGAGTCTGTTCTTAAACTATGATTAAAAGTTGTATTTCAATAAAAATCGGTGCGTATTCCCACAGTAGCATCACATCACTAGTCGTAGCAGTAGCCACCGAAGCAGCGTTATAATACTACCAAATTTAAAACGATATTATCACGTTAAGGCCCTATTTCACCATCTTCAAGTAACGTTCCGAGTAAGTACTAACATGTGTTGTCTTTTTCACTGGACATAAAGTAAGAAACAGATAAATTTACTTTGTGAGTACCTTTACTTGAAGGTCGTGAAATAGACCCTAAGAATAACAGTAAACTTACTTCTTATTTATTTTTATTCCTTTAAATATTTTATATGTACTCTTACCTTGTTTATGTATAATTTGTATCGAGCGTCAACAATGAGATGTAATAAGAAAATTCTAAAAAAAAACCACACTAAATTCCTTTGAGTTCTGTTAACTGTATACATTTTGTTTTGATCATGTTCAGTTCAACGGACCGGAATTCATTGGTCATTATTATTATTTTGTGCAAATGTCTACTAGAAGATTATTCTTCCACTGAGATCAGAAACTATTGTGCCGGTCAGACTACCGTCGACAACTAATGCTATACTCGTAGACGGGTTGGACCATGCAATTTGGCGCGAACTATGGTGAGGACCACGATTGGTTCAGCAGTATGAGTTTTAAACCTAAGTGACAAACAGCACAAGGTCAATAAGGCATACAGTGGAGATGGAGAATATGTAAGAAAGTACCTGCTTACTTGGACGCGGTAATGTCAATATAAAAAAAAAATGATAGAGATCGACGGGACATGGTTGTTTTAAAAGAATGTAATGAAGATTTATCCAAAAACAAACTGAATAAGGTTGAGAAGATGTTACTTCGGTATGCCGATATATTCTCTTTAGGTAGGTAAATAATAAGTACTTAAGTAAGCAGTTAAAAATAAATGTGTCAATCTTCGAGAAATTAATATCAATTAATTTTCGGGGAACTCTCACCGGTGCTTTACGATCTGGGGACGTCTCCTATTTCCGTGGGAAGTCCTTTTAGGGAAGGACACCGCTTCTAGTGCGGGCCCGCGATGGAGTGCAATGGTAGAATTGAAACGTTGAGACCCTACGGCACCCCAATGTAACGCGGACGGAGTCACTAAGTTCTTAGTGGGTAGGCCTTGCCCTTCATAACTACTGGGATCTTCGAATAAAATGTCAGAGGGACGCTGAATAAGGAACTATATTTTAATAAACTATAGAATTGAATTTGCGAAAGTTGAAAAGGTTAATAGCAAACAGATGCTGGCGGTATTTTGCTAATTTATTTTTAACTAGCAGCGCCTGGGGTTTCATAGTTTCCGTCTCTGTGAGATTATAGCATGATTTCTTTATGTGAAATAATTATTTTTAAATAATGCCCAGTATTAATATTTTTAAGTTAAATCGCTACAAACAAAAAAAATACATTACAATTCTAGTGTAGATGTACATCCTAATCAATCATAGACATCTAACTAGCCAAGATTAAATAGGTATTATTTGTAAGTATCTTCAATATTCATAGGGAAATATCTACCACGAGGTTAGTACATAGGTACTTATAGAGTTAGGAACCTACGCACATATCCACCACCAAAATATTTAGTCCCTAATATAATAAATTTTAAACCGTATTTCACTAAAATCTGCTTGCTACAAATTCAGTTCACTAAAGTTTAAAGTGTTGAATATAATCCATCCATCCAGTTATAGTTTCTGTTTTAACACATTTAGAAGTTTTCTGCTACAATCGATTGAGTTGAGCTGAGAAGTATCTCTCCATACATTCTACTCGTAGGTTTTCGTAACATACCTACCTACTTACTTACTAGCTCTCCGTAGTTTTAGTAGCGTTGTTGTTAAACTTATTACTAAAGGCAAATTTAAGTATCTACCTGTACTAATAATCCTTATCCTAACCAATATTATAAATGCGAAAGTAACTCTGTTACCTTTTCACGGCTAAATTAATGTATCGATTGACTTGAAATTTAGTATAGGGTTAGCTTATTTTCTGGGGAAGGACATATGCTATGTTTTATCCCGAATATTTCCATGGGATCGGGAACTTTGGGGGTAAAACCGCATGGCGCAGTTAGTAATAAATAATACCCTTTCTCATATAACGAGATATCTCATTCTATTTATATCAAATCGGATTAGTAGGTAGTTCCTTAGTAAACAAACAGATGCTGCCTCTTTAATTAGGAATCTGTTTACATTACTTAGTATAATTATCGGTTCATATTATTAGCACTAATTACTGTAGTGTTTACTGCAGTAAGTACCTATAAAACCAGCGGTGCCCCGCGGTTTTAATGCGTAGCAATTTATCTTGGGAGATTTAGGATAAAATGTAACCTACATCTTTTCCCAAGTCCTAGGTAATGTCGGTACCAAATTTATTTAAAATCGGTTTAGTACTTAGTATTGGTGTGCAAACATTGCAATATTTCTATGGGGTACTAACTCTATAATAGGTATAACATAACCAGTCACTCCATCACCTTTTTGTAGCAACTGAACTCTGACTAGGTTTAATATTTGCATCTAGAACATCAGATACTACTCAGACACACATTTTATCATGTCTCTAATAAGTTCTAACTCGACCCCGACTCACATACACACGACCTGACCACGATAAACATTTTATCTATCCCACAAACATTTAGGCACTTACCTCGGGACGAACCACCACGCGAGTCGAAACCACATCTCACGTTTTGGCAGTCCCTAACTGGGATCTTAAGTCGTCATATTTAATGCCTACAAATCTATTTAACATAACATTTATCAATCACTCTATCATCTTCCATCTTCTAAAGCCTTCCCCCCCAACCCGTTGTTTCATTCACACACACATTCACTCACACACGTCATATTTAATAGCAACAAATCTATCACACCTACATTCAGGCATCTAGACACACACACTCACATTCATACACACGCTCTAACCGAGATAAATATTTGTCTGTCACTATCACACCGACATTTAGGCACTAGAATCTAACACGCAATCCTATAGGATTGCGTGATATCTCCTAAGTCTCCCCCTCCCAATCACCTTAGTTTAATACTTGTATCATTCGTACATCACACACACACACATATCTACGTACGCACAACATTCATACACACAATAATATTTATCCGCCCCTTATACTATTTTTTTTATTCAGGCACTAACCTCGCACTAGAATCTAACACGCAATCCTATATTTCCTAAGTCTGCCCCCTCCCAACTCCCTTAGTTTAATACCTCATGTACCTATAACAACTCACACACACGCTCTAACCGAGATAAACATATGTCTATCGCTATCATTCCAACCGATCCAACCCGCAATCCTTCTATCTCCTAATCTGACTTCCTTCCGACCGTATTAGTTTAATACCTGTATCATTCGTACATCACACACACACATACGTACGCACAACATTCATACACACGCTCTAACCGAGATAAACATGTGACTATCATTATCATTCCAACCGATCCAAACCACAATACTAATAATATCTATCTCTTCCATGTAATAATCTTACGACTTCCTCCCGACCGTATTAGTTTAATACCTGTATCATTTATACGACATCACACACACGCACATACGTACGCATCCATAGTTCATACACACACACCACTCATACACGATTGCACATTCATATACACGCCCTGACCAAGATAAACACATTTTTTTATCACACAACCATTTTGGGAAACTACCTCAGATTAACCCTAACACGGTACTAGGTAACAGGTATAATAAATAAGAGACACAGTTTATACATTGATTTTTATCTATGAATATTTCATATAGTTCGTACACTATTTAATTACAGAAATAACCAGAAATTAAACTAAACATTAACACTAACAAAGGTGATATATAGAATTACAATAGCAAATATAAAATATAAAGCCGCGTACACACTGCGCAATAACAAAAAATTAATAGCACCAAAATAATAATAATATAATTAACAAAATTTTCTAGCGGCCGCGGCCATAACACATTTATAACAATATTATATTTCTGAATAAAATAATACATTAGTTTAATATTTATTGTAAGAAAATTAACATTCATATTTTAGTTACTTTAATTATTTAATTGTTGTTATCAATGCAGTTTTAATATAGGATTTAAAACACAATAGTGATTTGAAAGTTTACAGCATCATTAAGAGAATGACATTGGTATTCAGGATAATTAGTGTAGCCACAATATTAGTATAATACAAACAGCAGTGTGTACAAAATGTTAAGAAGAATAAATTGTTAAAATTTAAAAAATAACAATATTCGAGCTAGCTACAACAACTTAACTAAGAACAAATATTTAATTTCACTAATACGCACCTAGTAAAATTCATTGAATTAGGCATATTATAAAATTATTCCAAATACATAATCTATATATAAAAATAATTACAAATTTATTTCATAAGTGCATTAAACATTATCCCTTACAAATAAACATTGGAAAATGTAAATTTGGCACTTTTAATAAAAGCAAATCATTTTTTTAATTCCAAGACATTTATTAGGAGAGAGTTAAGACAAAAAAGATTTATAACAATTCCTTTAATATTAATTAAAAAATCGGTATTAAAATATTTTTTTTTCTGTAGACTATACATAACACCTCGTCCTACGTTGAAGTTTACAATGCGATTGTAAATTATATTTATTATAATATAATATTATTCAAAACTATGTCTACTAAGATAGTACAGTAATTACTTTATGTATATAATGTAAAGATATCATAAGGGTCAAATCACATAATTTACTTGGAGTTTTTATGAAAGATTTACCTACGCGTTATCAGAGACGAAGGGAGAAACTTTGCAACGCACGATGCAACTAACTGAGTAAGAAGTTATTTGACCCATTAGCGAAAGTGAATAGCTAATATTTAAAAATGGATTTTCATAATGATAATTACAAAGAGAAATCAACCATATTTAGCACCCAATGTCTTTTGTGAATGGCATACATCGCATTATGTACATTTACACCGAAATGGTATCCAGTATTGTATGTTATGAACAATACATAATAATATCATGTTAATTAAAGGCTTGCACTGAAATGAAATGGTACAGTTCTTTTTTCAGGTGATACAATACAGATATTGTGCAATAATATAATTTTTGCGATAATGATGGTGTATTTATAATTTACCTAGAGATAACGACACCTAGAATCACCTCAATTTAATTTCGAAGTTTATGTCATGAAGACGCCCCATCGCGACTCAACTCAGCCCGCCCCAGCCCGCTTACAACCTATATTATACTATACAGTACTATACCTATCGCATTGATAACTATCATTAACGTGTGACGAGTTTTTATAAAGCGGATATTGATCACAAAGCTATTTTGATTTGGATAACAAATACAAATTTGTTCAGAATGGGACGCAGATACTAGCGAAATGCTGTTAGTATTAATTTTTATATTTATCGATTTATTTATAAGTAATATTTTAAAGACACAATTTACACACATTTTTATAAATGCAACGTAACTACTTATTATAAAATGTAAGTAAATACTTTATAGAACTTATTTTGCCTATACGAGAGGTTACGATTACGAACACCAATTTATCATTAACAACATTAATCTGTACGTACGTGTGCATTTATCGATTTGTGCCTCATGCAGTGAGTGAGTGCCTTAAGTAATGCGTCCTTTAAGAAGTGCTGAGTAATTTTGTATCTGCTACCCCCGAGAGTTGGTACTAACTATGTAAGTTTGTCTATTTAAGTAAATAGTTATCACATTGACCACACAATGTTTAAAAATCGTATCCAGTAAAACCATTAAATCTTATTCTGATAATGAAATCGGATCGCTTTTGTAGATGTGTTAATACAAGTATGTTTGAATGACGATTAATTCAAGTATATTTTAGCTTTATTTTATTAAAAAGAGCTTTAGGAAACAGAACCTTATAGCTTGTGATGTGTGGCCAATGCGTATTCATACAGTCGACGATACGGTTCATGCCTATAAATGTTACGCTAATAATATTTAATGAACTTCATAATGTATATTATTTATGCTAACAATAATAGTCATAAGTCATATTGTTTTTTTAATAATTATGTCCGAAAAGTTCTTAGTATCTAACTTCTACTGAAGTAGATTCGTTGATAATCATACAAATTGTTCTCTAAATATTAAGTTATAGTTATAATTAAACTATTACAGTTTCGTGCATAGTATACTACGTTAAAAACGAAACGTGTCGTTTCACATATTTTTTTTTTAGTTCACATAAAATGTTTTTGACCATATTCAACTACAACATTTAGTTCTTATAACACTCCAATAATACGAGTACAAATTAAACATTTACTTAACTAGAAAATGATTTTCCTACTAATCTAACGTTAAACTTTGTCCACAAATAAACATTTATTACACTTTAATAAGGTTACACGTCGATACACCTATTAGATTGACAGATTTTTTTTTCGTAGTAGAATAGAACAGGCAACTTTTTTGTTTATTTTATAGCTAGGTACTATTTTTTATTGTTTCACGACAAATCTACACAAATATAATAACTGTTTTAAGCAGAGAGCTGTCGTATATATATAATAAGCGAATATTTCACGAAACTAATGTTAACACTTTATATGATTTATTGGATTATTGTTTTAGCTTACAATACAGTTTGGTACGGAATACATGCGAGGATTCCTTGTGAGGATAAAGCGTTTCTGGAACCGTATCGCCTTATACACTGATAGGAGAACAGGTAGTCAACTACTACAATATTATATGATAGAGGTTCCTCGGTCAGACACATTTCAAACGCTATTTAACTACTCCGAACAAATTCAGACACAGTGAGAATCTTTGCAAAAATTTTACACTAAAATTTATAAATTGTCAAATATACAACATTGTGTTCGTTGTATTGAAGAATTGTTATATATTTTTACACAATATACATACACACTACAAGAGATTTGGCACGAGCTGCCAAATCAAAAGTTACGACAAAAAATCTTTCCAAATGATACAAATTACAAATGTTTAACAGTATGATGGTCGCCTATCGCCTGTCTAACTATCGGTCACTGGCCATCCTGGCAGCCATGTCGCACGCTGCTCGAACGCTGCACTGCTGGAGTACTCGGACGCACGTCGCCGTCGCAGCCCTCTCGCCTCCGTCACAATCATCAACAGATGTACCTACACTCGCGGTGACATCACTAAACACTGTTTTTTACGTGCACTTTCGATATATTTTTTAAAATATAAAGGTACACTTTAGTTATTTATTTATGACGAATTGTTTTCTATACTTGTATTTCCTCAAAGCTAAATAGTTAGGCAGGCGACTGGCAACTACAACTGTGTTATATCTAAGACTACATTAATAATAGGTATATGCGTTGTGAAACAGATATACTATATCATTATTACCTATAGAATATCTGTTTCATAGACTTTATTAGTCGTAGCAACATTTTCCTTAAGGTGCGAGTTCGACTTATCAATATTTTCAATTGTCTTTTTCTGGCAGTCTCCTGCCAAATGAGTCATGCTGCCAGTGATTGATGCCGGTGCTAAATTAAGATTCATTTTGGTAAGCAGATTTGATTCGCTTCCTGTTTTCTTCAAGTCCGACTGAGCGTTCGGTTGCAAGGTGGAACCGCTCCTTTGTATCATTTGGAGGCGAGCGTATTGTTCTTGGAGAGCTTTTTGTTTTTTTAGAAGTTCTTGATGGCGATGTTCGAGCATCGCCTGCCTGGCAGGGTCAGGCTTGTCATCGGTGTCGGAGGGCGATGTGGGTGAGGTGGGCGAGGCGAGCGGGGAGCGCGAGGTGGTGCGCGGCGGCGGCGGGGGCGGCGCGCGGCGCGCGGCCATCGCCAGCAGCTCCGGGTGCCGCTCGGGCACCGGGGGCTTGGGCAGGTGGTGGCCGCGCGCGCGCACCGGTGGCGACGCGTCCGTGTCGCTGCCGCTCGGGTACGAGTGCAGCCGGCGCAGGGGCGCCTCGCGCTCGCCCCACTCGCCGCGCTCGCCCGGCTTCGCGAACGTTTGCAGTTCGTCTAGTAACGCGTCGAGGGCATTCTCTGGCCGTAGCTCCGCTGGTCCTCGAGCCGCTCGCCGTTCACACCCGCCACCACCCTGTGCACCATTCCATCCACTCTAGCTCTGTACGTATCTCGCCTAAGAGCAAAAGCGCGATTGCAAAACCAATTCCGAATTGTTTAGACATATATATTCTAACTACACATTAATACTAATTAATAAACTCGGTGCCTTTAAAATGCATAATTTATTTTTTATTTTAAATTTTGCGATCGCACTTTCCGAGCACATTGTATTATTATTAATGATACACCAAACATTTAGAGGTACAATCAAAAGGTAAACATTTAGATTTCACGTTTTTAAAACACTCATACACATTATAAAGTAAACAAAAGGCAAATGCCTGTGTCGATGTCGTCAAATAACATTACGAGTTAGCCAATTAATGTATCAATAATCTTTGAGCATCTACATACGCTTGTATGTAGTTGTTTATTCATAATTTTATTTGACGAGCGGTAAATGAATGATTGAGCGCCCTATCGTGGTGTAAAACAAAAGTGTGGATAGTTAACTTCCGGATTTAAATACAGGTGAATAAAATAATGAAACAAACTTGATAGATATACGAGTAAGTATTTTAATAATTTTGTAAGTAAATGTGTTATGAAAGATATAGTAATAAAGAGTTAGTGATATTATAATAAAATGCAAAAAGATGTTTAAGAAGAATAATAATTTTACTCTTAACAATTGTGATGATTTTGCCATTAGTCAAAAAATTTTAACGTGATCTGTTTAAGATAAAATTTTCCCAATTTAAAATTCTACCTACAATTAATGAAACTAATATATCGGAATGACTTTAATCGTAATCTATCTATCTAAAAGCTATAATTAATATTACCTACTGCAATTGCTAGCTATGTTACTTTCTTTATATGTGCCAATAAATTGAAATATAATCGATGTGGACGATGTGTAAGCAAATATAAATTTGGAATAAATTACCTGTGCTCCGGTGATGACCACTAGTGTCTAAGGCCAATTGGTGGGGTCTTGTGGGGTGCTACGTACTGACGCTTTATATGTTTCATACATTACGGAGGTATATAATACTACAAATTGTGTTTGCACAACGTATTAACGGAATTAGAAACATAGGTGTCATATCTAATAGGTAACTATAGTTTTACTTAATATACTTACTTACCACTACGGCAATAACAAAATACATATATGTTATACCTAACTAAACTTATGTTAACACCAACATAGCTAAATTCCCATTAAATGTGTATTTACTTATACGAAAACGACACATCAATGTCATACAATAATATCTAAGTCCAATATCTTATATTTTATTTATTAAGAAAACACTCTTAAAGTAAATGTCTAAATAAGTTGACGATTTATTGAGACAACTTCACATGTCTTAACTCGTCGACAAGTATTTTTGTCATTTTGACATTATTTTTGTCGTTTCAATATATTTTAACCCGACTACGGTGAAGCAAAAGGAGTGGTATGATTTTACTTTGTAAATACACTGTATGCATCTAATTCCGGATGAATTAAGAGAAACTATAGTGAGAGTAGATGATTGTAATGGTCTCGGGTTAGGTGTAACAGGTGTGAGGTGTTTGGGGGCATTTCAGAAATGTCCGATGTGACAGGGCTGTGTGTCGCTCTTGATAACAATGTGCTGCAACAGAAACAGAAACAGCGAGATGCACAAACTATTATCTAAGCCACTGTAAAATAAACATGCTTGTTATTTTCCAACGATGTGTTTATCATAAATGTTCAAGTTCACTGAGTTTATGTTAATTCCGTTTTAATAACGAATTCTAAGTTCATTTATAACATATTGTAACACGTGTAGAAAACACATCGCTAGAAAAACAAACGTAACCTATCGGGCGCAAACTCTTATGATAATAGGTTTAAGTGGAAAATTTTACAGGAATATTTTAAACAGTCGAAACACATCAAAGTCTCTATAATTATGTTCATCATGAATTTTAGACTTTGAGAGGAATAATTCAAATGAACTAAGGGGTACAAGTTTTGCACCTAATTGGTTATAAACATGTTATAATTAGTAATGTTATTTTATTCATGTTCATGTCGTCCATGCGTCGTGCTTTCACTTGTGTTAAAACTCATCCACATAGCAGTTACTTGTTGTGGAGCAACCGCAATCAACACCTTACAATCGGGTGTCATTTTTCACCTCTCTGATGCAACTCACGGCCGTTCTTTACGCGTTGACAAATGTTTATTGTTGTTATTTTAGGAACAAAAACATCTTTCTACGCTATAAGTTGACTTTAAAGTCAATGATGAACTTTAAAGTTACAAGCTTTCTTAAATAGTTTAGTAATATATCACGTAAGATATTCCTTTAAAAACAAAAATTGAAAACGTTACCCTACAAAAAGTAACAACGGTCGATGACTTTTAGCCACTAAGTGAATTATGCATTAAACTATTATTAGGTACATAAGTGAGATAATAAAACTATAACCGCGGTAATGAATAAAGAACGATTTTAATTATGATTTACGTACAATAAAACTGAAAAAATATATAAAGTTTAATATAACGCTGAAATTTTTTAAGGGATAATGATATTATTAGCTATATATTTTCAGTTCAATTGTAATTTCTAAAACCTGGAAGCGATATTTAGTTAATATTTTAGTAGATAATTATAAGCATGCGTACCAATTCTTTCAATAGTGTCGAGACTGGAAAAAATTGAATTCTTTAATAAGAATTTTGTTTATCTAAGCGAAAGTTCAATCCAATTGTAATCAGTAAGTATTGTCAAAGCATCTTACAAAGTGCACCAACATGCCTACGTAAACAATCTATTGGCAAAGTTCGTATTAAATATTTACACAATGAAACTTCCAAACAAAATGTAAGTACTCCAAAATAAAAGAAATACGGACGTGTTATAGAAAAAATATAAAATTAAAATGTAAACGAATATAATGAATATAAAATATTAATGTATATACGAAGAGATTTACTCGGTTATTATAATAGCTTCTCTGAAGTTGTGACTCTGTCTCCAGGCGAACTGACCGGTACCATCACAA
Organism: Timandra comae; assembly: GCA_958496195.1. Classification (NCBI taxonomy): domain Eukaryota; kingdom Metazoa; phylum Arthropoda; class Insecta; order Lepidoptera; family Geometridae; genus Timandra; species Timandra comae. Next base: position 7,197,685 of record OY292353.1, on the reverse strand, counting down.
CAAATGAAATGAACAGTTAAACACATTTTCAAACAGGTAAATCACAAGTTTCAAATCATTGGTTCGACAACACAGTCATACTATAATTACAAATTCAATAAGTACACAAGTTTTCATCAATGATACATTACTCATTTAAATACTCTTTGATACAAATACTCAGTTCTATTTAGTATAATTTACGTTTCTATAAATATATTAGGATAGTAAGCGTTGCAAATACTAATTTATAAATATGAATATTACGAACAAGATTATTATAATATCCCCAGTTTGGCTGTTATATATTATTCATCGATGGTATGTTAATAAAATTGGCATTGTTTTCCTTAAGCTAGGGTGGTGCTCAGGTTGCAGGATTATGTGCAAAACAATTTGAAATTTCCATTGTAGTCACATGTAAATGTCACACTCTGTCCTCAAGTAACTGTACGATACATTATGTCCTTGATAGCAAGTTTAGAACAATACTCCATCTGAAAAAACTTTCATCAAATATTTTCCACCTTAGAAGTTTTATTACGTTTCGATTCCGACTAAAGTTCAATGTAAATGAAGATTGAACGAAATGAGAAAAATGTAAACATCATCTATTTTCTATATTGTATAAAACAAAATACGTGTCTGTACGCTTTCGTATTCTAGCTACGCAACAGATTTTGGTAATGAAAATTGCTATAAAAGTGGAAGATAAAGTTAAATAAAGTATATACTGGAGATTTCTTGCTATATACCTCCTACTTTTAGCAAAATAAAACTCGATGAAACTAGATTGGGTTGCTAATTGGGTCGAGAGCCATGACTGGCGATATTTAAAAATTAGGTAAAGCGCAACTGTCTTTACCCAATTGTAAAGTTTACAAGAAACTATATAATCCCAACAGCATTATTACGATTCAAAGTACTCATTTAACACGTATACATGACTCGATTCTCTCGATAGTCATGAATAAGTGTTTAATAACAAACTGTGATGAGTCGCAGTATGTTATCATTATACACTTTTTTATAAGACAGAGTGTGACTCAAATTTAAAGAGAATTTCGTATGCCGATTCCACTTGAATTGTTTTAGAAACATGCATTATTTTTTACAATTTTGAATCCAATTGAGGGTTTAGTAACACAATCACATTCATGGATAAAATAACTATGATATCGAGAAGTATATTGTAACTTAAAAAAGTATCAATAAGCTAGGTTTACAATGATAAGAAATCTAATGAAAATTAATGAAGGGATTCATAAAATAACTACAGTAATATGCATCATGCGGTAACTCGTGATAAGAATCAACATGCATTAATAAGGGAAGCGAACTCTATGCAATCCGTACAAAAGTTCGTCACTAACAAACAAGCGAGGGCTATGAAGGGAGCAAACAAAATATAAAACAACTCCGAATTCGGAGCGCTGGAAAAAAATGCAAATTTTATAACTTTTGGCAAACCTGCAATTGTTAAGCGCATCATAAATGCAATGAAATTACGACTTAAATTATTAATCCTAATTTTGTCTGCATAATAATTCTGTAAATGAACAATTGATATTAAAACGAATTTATAAATATATTTTTACTAGGTACAAAATAAAATTGTTAGTACATATATGATTTCATTAGTTAGTCGGGTTATATGTTTTGTCAAATAGTGAAGATAATACGAGTATTTTCATTAATTTTGAATATCATCTTAACAATAAGGTTTCATTATATTATTGGTTGTAGAAAAGTAACGTATGTACCTTGTTGTGGGTATGGTTTTGAGGGCATATAGGTTCCTCTGAGGTTTCTTCGGTCGGCCCCGAGATGCAAGTGAGGGAGCTCTGTGAAGATCCGGGGGACACACGACCGTCAACCGGTAAGCGTTGCTCTTGGACGCAAGCCAATCTAATTGGAAACAAAACATTCATCACCTTTGAGTTACAACTATTAAAATGTAACTAAATATTAAAATGAGATCACACGGCAGCTGCTAAAGCGCTGTACCTATCAGGGAAGATGATGAAGATGTATCAGTAAAATCACAGCAGTACCATCTTTTTCTTGGAGCATTTTGAAGTACTAAATACTTTTTCACATCTGTTACTTCTTCGTATTGATGTTTTGTGTTGTTCTAAGAGACTTTAATGTCAAAATGATGAAGAGAACATACTATGCGTTATTGGTTTATTGGAAAATTTTCTAAAAAAGTCGTCACAGTTAACAAATTTCATCGTCGGTCAAAGAATTCTGATGATTGTAAAAATTTTGAAGTTCTACTATCTTATCTTACATATTTCATTTTGAAATGAATTTAGCAATTAGTGGAAAAAATAAAAACTCCTATTTCACAAACATTATTCATTAATTTCCAATTGATCTTGGATCTGGAAACTTTCCCCGTCTAGTCCCCAGCGCGCGAAATGGAAAATAGTTCCACTTAAAAAGTTTTGAACAATCTTTTTAAAATAAAAACAATATAAAACTGATAATGATGTTATAAAACCGATCCAAATTTTTTTGTACCTATTTTTTTCTAAGATGAATAAATTGTGTGTTTTTTCGTCTTTGTGTCGTTCACGCAATGGAATAATCAACGATCATAATTGTTTACATAGAAATAAACTGATGTATCACTAGAAAGTTCCGAATACCTGTACGTGAGTCAATACAAATAACATGATGAATAAATAGGTAGGTATAACAGTAGGCTATAATTCAATACTCACCGCTTCAAAGTGACAAGAGTTCCAGTCAATTTCTTGCACCTGCGCAGAGCAAGCTCCAGACGCTCAGGTTCTTCTTCAAGCATCTTCTCCTTGCGAACCACCTAGACAATAAAAAAATTGTCATAAAATAAAATATATTGACTAGGGACTTCAAAATATGACTGTTATATAAACCTTTTCCATCTCAGCAGCAAGTTTGGCTTTCAAATTCTCCTGCAGACTTGGGAACTTCAACTTCCAGTCGGCTACGGTTTTGCTGCTCTTAGATAGTACCATAGCAATGCGCTCGATATCGGCCATGTTCACTCGTGTTTCCCTAGGATTATAATATGAATATCTTAAATCTTATTTAAATGCTTGATTGGTTAAGTAAATACTGTGCAATAATAATGGTGGAAAGGAAGACAGGCTAAGCTGACAAAATTATAGGGACAGGGAACGAGCAAGTTGTGTCTGATAAGCTACCACCTGCTTCATTATAATGAATGCTTCAATCACTGCCTTGTTCCACGCAACGCAACTGATGCATTAAGGTAGGGTATAAATCTCATTTGGAAAGTTAACAGCCAGGGATAAGTATTATTCTTGCATATGGATCTATAGAATAATTATTAAACAACAACGTGCAATGAATGTTAGTCAACAAATTAATTGCCTATCAGAAGTTAGAAATATTATTCAAGCAATTTTAACAAACCTTGTTTTAATAGAGTTACATACTAGAGGGAATAAAATGATGAAGGGTTTACATAATTCCCAGTATTCTAGAATATTTCACTCAGTAAACACACGACGAATGATACTTCTAACTAACGATAGGAAACTAGTTTAAATTAAGAAAATTAAGTTTTAACCCCTTATTTCCAAAAGCAAATATAATAAAATAAAAAGACTCGCGTTCCAGTTCATTGTGGTCTTAGATAACGCCTCGTCTGCATGAACGTACTTGTACCTATTCGCTGCTTGCCCACGGAGACGCTCAACTGTAGCCTCTAGCTCGTATAAATCATTTTCAAGGAGTAGCATGTCCTGACGGTAACCTTCTTCTTCACGGGACAGTTGCTAAGTAAAAATGAGAATATATTATATTGATAATGTTCCTATCCGTTCTGCACCGAAGAAACTGAAATCAATTCTTACCGATTCAGGGTCGTGATTGGAGAATGCCGCAGCCAAGGCACCAAGTTTCACAATTGACTCAGCCATCATCTGCCTCATCTGGATGGCATGGGCCAATGTGGAACGACGCAAGTTGCGGGTCTGCATGCCAAAATATATAGATTTACTGAAATGGTACCTCATATATACTAAAAACTTTCGCTTTAGCATAAAGTCGCGTCGCGAATACCAATCGCCTCATCAAGTTTAGTTAGAATTGAACATTTGTTTGGCACTGGAGTCCTACCTCAATTCTCAAATCACGGCTCTGCTTATGGAGAAAGCGAATTTGCGTGAAGAAATCCGGCGTAACGTTGATCGTATAGCTTCTCTGAGGAACTAACGACATCTGTTGGCCGGAGAGACCAGCTGGCTTTGGCGGTGGAGCGGGTTTCAAGCGATCCCGTTCTGCGAACGGAAAATAACCAACGTCAGCCACTGCACTGCATGAGTTTTTCACTCTATGAAAAAGCTGAAGAGAAAAATAAGCTGAACAGCTTTTGATCTGCCTTCAGTTAGAAAATAATTTTATAGCTGAGCTTAAACAAATCCTGAAGACTTAAAGATGTCCGCATTTGTCACACAAAATCACCTTTGGAATGACGTCAAGCTACGATGGTATTAACTTCAAGCCTGTAACTGTCGAGTATGGATATCAAATAGTTTACCTTGAGATGAGGTCCTCGGTAATGTTGACGATTTGATTGCCGGTTTGGTTGGTTTTGTATCAGCTTGTATGGGCAAAGAAGTAAGCGGAAAGAAATCAAATATAAGAATCATGGTAATGGTTATGATAATAACTACGAAAATGATAGACAGTATGGAACTAAGAATGTTGAAAGTAAAGCGCTGATTTTCCAGTAATTCGGGAACATCATCGCTTTTATAGAACACATCAATAATATCGAACTCTAAACTATCGTCAATGGAACGGTTAATATGATTCGGAATACAACTGATCAACTTCTCAACTGTTAAATTACAAGTAGGTACTCGTTTGACATCTCTATGTACCTGATAAGTAGTTCATCAGTTTATCCAAGAGTTTCGATTAAGTAATGAAACAAAATTAAAATAATCAATGTTTGATAAAAATGGGACAAGAAACCTTTTGAATACTTTTCCACGTTTGATACATTTCAGTTCCATGTTAAATTATACCAATATTTTTAATTTTAAAAATACTGGTATACAAGAGAAAAATCTAAGCATAAAAAGAGTAAGTATATCGATCGTACTGTACATATTCGTGATATAAAAAATTTAATGTCACGAACAGTACGCGAGCGCTGCTGACTAATATAAGGGTATATATGTAGATCCATCACCGGAATGTTAAGTTTCCTAATATACATTGTAAGTTAGGAGGGGTACACGTTCCAAGTAACTTAACTAATGAGTTGTATGCATACCTGAATGTTGAGGTGAGTGCTGTTTAGGTGAATTCATATCTGGAGGGTCATCACTAAATGATACTGATTTCTCAAATGATACTGATTTTTCTGAAATAATAAATTTGTTTCGTAAGTTGTTGTTGGCCAGCTATGATTTTTACTTTAGCTCTCTAGCTAGGCAAACAATCTACTGGTACCTCAGTCTGTGTAAAATTATAAAAAATAGACCAATCTCGAAAATAGTGGTGTGTAAATGTGCCTTGTAAAGACAAAACTTTATGTGCATTATGTGTTGGAATTTGAATATAATCTGCGTATTTTATTTTTGTGTTAGATAAAACTGCATTGAAATGTGTTACGAGCACTGATTGAAGTGTTATCATATCCAGTACAAAGAAGGAAATGAAACAATACTATCTCGAGCAGTTTCATATTGTTTGATATAATTTTGTGGAAATGACTGTTTTCTAATTCATTCATTACTTTTTATTTTAGCACAACACAAACATTCTAACAACTTAAGATTTGCGATCGCAATACCATGGATACACCTCATAAATAATTATAGCGATGATATCTACGGAAAAAGCTTTTTTTGATCACATTATGAATTATTATTCTACTTTATCCGAATCTAATATTTGAGAGAGAGTAACACAAATGAAAGGAATATTTAAAGGATTTTTTGGGAATTCACTTATTTTTACTTGATAGAATTTTTTAATTTAAATATTCTCTTCATTTAGTGCATATCATTAATAATGTAATGATAATGTTTGAGTCAACGACATGTCATGATCAATGAATGGTCATTCCCATGATTCACAAGCCTATTAAATATAAATCTTGTATAAGTTTGGAAGCTGAAAACAAGAAATATATCACTTGGAGTTAGCAAGCAAGCGATTTGCGTGATGTTGATCAAATACATATGGCCAATCCGTTACTAATGTCACAAACATTAAGTCTGCTGGTGGGAGGTGTGTATGTATGCCACATCACTATTGTTTGCTCGTCTGTACACTTTATTATCCATCGGTGAAAGTGACGCTTTCTCTGTACAACATAGCGGGCGGGATGTGCGGAAGCCACCTAACCACCTGGCTTTGCATTTGATGACTTGCTAATAGAATGCGGTGGAGTCTTAATTTGCGGTTTTGTTTTACCAGAAACTATTGCATTATAAATGACCGAATCGAAAAACGGGACGGAAAATAACATGAAAGCAGAAAGTTTGACTCAATGAGTGGACATTAGTAAAGGATCAGTTCAAAATTTTGGACCGCGTCTCAGTTACACTTACGAAATTTATCTCTCCCTAATTTGGGAGGTCTCTCGTTGGTGGCAAATCGCGCCGCATCTGAGTAAGCATGAAAAACTTGTGCTACATTAACGAGATAATAAGCCTTCGATTGTAAGGCCGACATTTTGCCAATTGTAATTATTTTTTAAAATGCATAATAAATTTTGATATCGTTAATGTGTTTACGGAAAGACATTAAGTTTAAGTTGAGTAGTAGAATGTTCCTGGATTAACATTTAGGTGTTCATCTGTTGGGAAGGAAGTGTTCCACATACCCTGACCGCTGCGTCCCTGGTAGGAGGGCGGGTCCTGGCGCGGGGCCACTGCGGGCGCCGTAGGGCCCGTCGTCGTGGGCCCTGCCAGGGCCTGCTTCACGAGACCAGTCAAGTTTGCCAGCTGTCGTTCCATTTTCTCGACACGCAAGCGTTGCATTTCCTCTATCTGAGGTGCGATCCTGTAAAATTAATTCGTGAGGAAAAAATCCCAAGTGATAAATTATGTTGGTATAATATGACGAAATATCACAATCATTAAATATTTACATAAATAAATAAACATTTCTTAATTCATATTAACTGTTGAAAGTCGCTCAACATTTCTTAATTCACTGTTGAAAATCATATTTATCGCGAGAGCATAATAATCAATACTCTTTATTAACGCACAGCTCATTCAAAACTATTACTAAACGATTACCAAAATAAACGACCATGCATACTCTAAAACGAATTTAAAAAGCAAATAAACATAAATATCGAAAAATATTCTTAATAGATAGCTTTGCAAAATTAAAATACTGTAAATATTGTTACCTAGCGTCAAAAGTGGTGCGGGGCATCGGGCGGGCGCCACCACTCATGGCACCATACATTTGGTACCCTTCGTCAATAATGACGGTGTCGCTAGAACAACAACAATATTTTGAGACTCGAAATAATGATAAACTTTTAGAATCAGTAATTAAATTGCATAATGAACTCAAACACTTTAATTTGTTATGTACCTGGATTCCTCATCGATAACAGGAGTAATGTTGGCCCTTGCAGCAGCTGGACCCAGAAACTGGGTGTAGTAGGGGTCTTCATAGGGAGCCCTGGCTGCGCCGCGCTCCGGGGAAGACATGTACCCTTCAGCATGCCCTGAAACCCGTCCTCAGTCCTTACAAGGTTCCCAACTACTGACCTCTTATGTCAACAACGCATTCAAGCAAAATCTTCACAACACTTAATTCTGCATATTGTATTCCAACAACAAGCTAACTGTAATAATATAACAAAGCATGCGAATATAAATGTTTAAAACATTAATTATTGTCACATTGTTATACCGTACTCAAGAAAAAGATTATAATATAATAAAACAATTAATGTACACATTTTATGTGATAGTTTAATTTTAATTAGTTGTAGTTGAAAAGGGTTTCGTGGGTTGTGAAGGAACGTAAGGAATAGTCGATTATTAAAACTTTGAAGTATAAACAGAAGGAAGATAATCGTGCGTATATGAGTGTAACGCAGAGGCGAAGCTGCAAAACAAGTTGTCGAAGCGAAATTACAAATCGGAGGTAAAGGCGTAATAGGCGATAATGGAGGGCAGGGTTACCGGGGATGGTATACAGTTGATCGCTTCGGGAGAAATCCGCCGCATAGGGGAAACACCGTTCGGACCCACTGCCCGGGATGTATGTGCGCATTGGCTTCGCCGGCGCAGTGGGACCTACACATATAACTCATTGTACCTGAATTATCATGAAAATGCAGATGTCGGTTATAGTAGTTTGACTTCTAAAAGTTTATTATCACGACTAGTACTTTTTCGAGTACGAGTAGAGACAATGCTTTAATATGAGCTAAACTTGGTGTAGAAGTCATGGAAACAGCACGTTGAAATCAAGTGTTCTAAGGAATAGTTTTATTCAGGAAATATATTTGTACATTACCTCCTGCGGGCAAATTTTTGACACGATCGGCAGGCACAGGTGCGGCAGCGGGCGAAAAAGCTCGAAGTATTGGGCCGCCTCGTGGCAAAGTACTTGGAGCTTGATTCCCGATGTAGTATGCTGGTGCCTTTACCTGCAAACACAAAATAATTTATCTAATCCGTTAATTACATATCAATGTTAGGTACTAATCCCATTGTGAGATTGTGCGTGAAAAGTTCCCAAAAGCATCGTCACTGACATTTATTTTGCTTTTTACAAGATTTAAATTAACGGGATCTGAGATGCAAATTCCCCGTTTTCGGAAGACTGGTTATGATATTACCACTATTAGTACAAAATTATTTTATGTATTATATGCAACTTTGGTTCTTTAACTAAATTTGACTCTAATCGAAACACGATAGCATAACATTTTCTCGATACATTTTCATTTTGAAAATTGTGCATTTAAAATTTATTTTAAGCTAGACCGTAAAAATAATAGCTGGAACCACAGCGACACAGTGAATTTTGGCATGCACCTTACTAATAAATTAATGTAGGGATACAGATCTCTAATTTGATATACAACTCATACTTATTGGAGTACATACGTACATATTTATTGTATACATTGTATGTGTACCTATACAATTGATATAAATACTGGGCGAGGTAGAATAAATCCGAAACTATAAAGAATATTAGAAAATGTTGAAAGGAGTGTCAGGCCCAATTTTTATACTTTTTAGCATCTAACCATCAACATTCAATACTTTCCCATAACACCATGGCCTCCTCGGTAATAGTAATTAGAATTAAGATATTTTATTTTCTGTACATAGATGAAAATTATTAGTATAAGAAAATATCTAAGAAAGAAAGAAATAAAACAATATATTAATAAATAAATATCGACAAAATGTGTTATCATCATTTTACCTGTCCCATCCCTAATCTTGTTTACATAATTCAAATTAAGAATATTTACGATGTATTGACAATAGTGCGACCAATCAAAATGCAGTTTCCCACCACTAGACTAGCTCTAGGCTAGACTAGATCTTCCATCCGCCACCTCGTCTGCCACCCAATCCCCCCTCAAAAAACGAAATTTGACAAATAGCCGCGCCTTAAATTAACATTTTGTTTAAGTTTCTGAAGTAAACAGTACTCATGTTGTTTACTTTATTTTAGTCATCAAATCCATCGCATTCAATTTATTAATGAGTTTTACGAAACACGTTCCTGTAAAATATTATACAAACCCTGACGGACGAAAACATGATCGGAAAAGGATTTCATATATTGATTTAGTACAGCCCCAGCCAAAAGCAATTACCGAAAGATAATTAATTTATATTTAGTATAGTCATAGTGTCTATTTATTTGCTACTATGCCTAAACAACACATTATTATCATCTTGTGTAAACGCCCGTTCATTAAGTGGACATGGTTAAGCCCTGGCCGCGAACCCATCGTCACGCACGCTACGCCCACGGTCCACGGCCACGCGGCTCAGCTACGTTGAGCTATAGCCGAGTCAGCCACGAATGTATTAATGACTTCATTTTCGTGTGTAGCGTGTGCGTGTACTTCGGTGGGTTTTACCTCATATATTTTCATAGAAAGCGAATCTGAGTACACGTACGTAGCGTGTGCGTGTACTTCGGTGGGTTTGAGCCTTTATGACTAGCAAAAATATTCAATGTTGTATCTGTGTTTGAAGTGATTTGTAAAATATTAAGAAAAATATTACACGCAGTTAAAATCTAAGCATCTAAATATAGTGACATATGGTTAAACATTGTTAGTAAAGATTGGGACACGAGAGTTAAAGTGATCACATACTAGATATCTCAATCATAGCCTTACGAGATGTCAATAACTTTTAAATAGTTAAAGAACAATACAACGGCCAATTTATGATCGAACTTCTAAGAACAGGTGGAAAAGTCTAAGATCACGTTATAAAGATTACACAAATAGTGAGGCTTTTCTTGAGGAAGACGAGCAGGATGACTTTAACAAAACGGCACCTAAACTCCATTCCTTTTTTTCTAGAGTTTATTAGACTTTCACCTTCTAGAACTAACCAGAATACCACACATAGCATATCCACTACATATTCAATTCGTAGTAATAAGGGTACATTTAACTTAGACAAAGAGGTTAAATAAAACCATGACATATTTTATCTAAGAACCATCTTCTATGAATTACTCCCGTTCTCAAATTGCATCCAAGCCGATTAAATAAATTGATGTCTCTGTATCAAAGTATAATGAGCGCACAGATAAACAACATCAAATCCAAATGCATTTATATACCTTCTCAGGTACAATCACGGCTAACTATGCACAGCAATTTGTCTGATTCATCCTTTTTCAATAGAAGGTAATTCAATGTATTCCTAGAACACGGCGATGCTTTCAAATCATTTCATAAAATTAGTTCATATAACCTTGGACCCGCTCAGAAGTAATACCTATCCATCCTATGAAATTAAAAATATTGAAAAGTATCAAGTAAGAGCATCGAGAGTTTTGTTATTGATTGGTACGTCCCAAAGCTGTGTTTCATATGATTGGTATCGCGATGTGTTTTTGTTAATACCTACCCAAACTTAATACAAACTAATATTCCAATAAACGTACATTAGTTAGCACAATGCAAAAATAATTACACGTATCAAATTGTGTACAAATCTGAGGTACGCTTTGATTACAAATTGTAAATGAATAGCACAACAATGTTTCAGAGAAAATATATAAATACATGTTATTAAAGATAGTTATTTATATTATACATTCACATAGAATGTAATTTAATAGCATTTCAATTTGTAAACAATAAAGAAAAACATCAACATCTTATTATACAAAAGAACGCATTCCCCAGTAGACACTTTGGCGTATCGTTGAACACACTGCTGCCGAGGTTGTTATATTATTTAGACGGGTTTATTACTATACATCGGCTAGTGTACATAGTTCTTTTGGATTTACTAATACTATGAATTAAATTTAAAGTAAACAACTACTGCTGTAACTATAAAGGAACCTTAACTTGTGAAATGTTGTGGTTTGTTTTATTGCCATTATTAAGTATCGCAACTTCAATATATGCCATTAATAGACCAGTTTACAAAATTGTCCTCACTCAAAAAGGATATGCTCAGGTAATTAAATATTATTATATTTGATTAGTATTATTCCATTGGATATAACCTTCATCGATCAATTAACACTTATGATTTAACCTTAAAGCTACAATAGTTTAATATTAGGCTCTGAAACAATAGTCATTAATCAAGACCTGGCGCTATAGAATAATGTCTATTCTTATGTAATACGAAATAACTATGACTAACTCCAATTAAGATGTTTTGATAAAATATTTTTGGTTACGTAACATAAGGTCAATTCTTACCAAGGCCTACTTTTGCAGTTCCTCCAATACGATGTCGAGACTCCACCACTTAAAGAATTCACATTTTGTACATGGATTCGCGTTTATGATTTCACAAACGACCAAAGTATTTTTACATACGTAGGTAAGTAATTATATTGTTATAATGAAATAAAATCTTGCATTTCAATGCACACCAGTGAACAGGTAGGTGTATATAGAAACTCTCAAAATCAAAATATTAAGCAAATGAGATTGCGTATAAATAAATTATCATTTATTTGACCGCTTTAATTTTGAACTTGCAGTTCCAGTCAATTTCAACATTTTTATTTTTGCCTTACTTTCAAAATACCCATAATGGAAATAAAGTAGTTTTGGATATAAACGTCACTGATGCAATATTATACCTTAAAGTACTATTTGCACTGTTTAAACTGTGTTGCCGCTTTTAAAGTCTGGATTACACTGAGATATTCCTCTGGGCTCAGCCTATCCCATTACACACATGACTGACCAATGTGGCTGCAAGCCGTTTGATGTGACCCCTTTACAAACGGGTCACTAGAGGGTGTCCTTTATTTTTAATACGAACTCATTTATAAGCACGAAATTTTAAAAAGATTTATTAATAAATAATTGGGTCGAAGTGTTCTAACTTATATGGCTCTGTACCAGAAAAAAGTTAAAAATAAAAAGTAGTTTATTCCTATATACCCTATATGGGCCCAGTAACGGTGTATTAATTATGTATTCGGTCTACATATACTTTGCTGATAGCAAGTTTTTTTATGTGAAACGATAATTAAACGGTTTTTTTGTTACAGCAAATAGAAACAACCGCATAATGAGATTATGGCTCGATACAGGTGGTCAATATTTGAAACTGTCAATTAAAAACAAAGTGACCACTAGTTTTCCGATAGAAATAGTAAAAGATGTCTGGCGTCATGTTTGTTTATCATATCAGTCTGACTTCGGAGCCTGGGCCCTGTATATAGATTCACGCCTCGCTGCCTGTAACTCTGCTCAAAGTGTAAGTGCACATTGACCTGTATATTCTAATACGTATCACATGTTTCCATTTAGTAAGATACATTTAATTGTAACACTGCACACAGATTTATTGTTGAGTAATTATCGTTTCAATTAATCAATTTCAAATTCCACAATGAAGTTCACTTTGTATATTGATAAATTGATATAGACAGACAGATTGTGAAACTAAACCTAATGACAAGGTTATTATTATAAGTTATCCATACATAGATTGTTTCTTGAAATCTCGATTACCGGAGGCTATTCTATACCTTGAAGAAATTATGTAACCTTATTTCTATAAATCCTTGTCCTCAAACTTTTGGCGAAACTGTTTTAACCATTTGATAATAATAAAATGTTAAAAAATGTGCATAATCTTAAGTAATTATGTTGTAATTTGATCCACAGCTTTACGGATACATGCTACCTGCCGGAGGTAGCGTCATCGTTGGATACGGGACCGCCAATGATGGTAAGTCATCACTACGAGTATAACAAAATATTGTACTTGGGTACTGTACTGGTCTTATTCTTAAAAATGTTTAATGCAATCATTATTTTATATCATAGGAAAATCAAATGGACTTGAAGGCGAAATATTCGGAGCAAACATGATTTTGATATCAACCATAGAAAGAAATTATACTTCAAAAAACAATCCAATCTACGAACAAAAATCATTTAGACAAAATAAACTGAAAAATTCAAGTAAGGATATAAGATATATAATTTTAGAAAACTTGCAAACAGAACATATTCATAATAATTTTGATTATACTCATAATACTACAACCCCACCTCAGGATAAAAAAACAATTGCAGACGATTCAAATGAAAGAGAAAATATAGAAAGTACTACAATTAGTAATAATATAGAAAGCACCAATTTTGATTTTTGGAAAGTTCTTAATGAAACAGATAGTACAAAACCACTATTTCCAATAAATGAATTTGCTTCAAGTACGCACGACTTGCCAATGATTTCTGAATATGAAACACCACCTCCACCAGTGCCTCGTAGCAGATATTTCGATAGTAATTTTGACACACAAGAAATGAAAACAACGTCTATTCACAAATTGAGCGACGAAGCCTCCGTGACAGGCAAAGTTATGTTTTTCAAAAAGAAAACAACTGTGCCATCCGAATTTGAGACGCCTCCACCAGTTGAAAAAAGTACTGATAAAGCAAAAGTTTATGGTCAATGGACTAGTTCTAAATTTGCAGGCTCAGTATTAAATTATTTAAAAAGCATAAATTTTCAAGGTAATAAGGATAAAAATTTCATAAAAACTCCACCGACACTTTCTCTTAATAAATTATCTGACGCATTTCCCTATGCTTCAGATATAATAACTAGCAGACTTCGACCACCTTCCCAATTTAGTAGAAGAAATTTAATAGAAAAACGTTACGACGTAGTTAAAAGAGATCCACAAATAAATGTTCAAATATTGGAAAATGATATAAGAAGCAATATATTAAAGATGCATTCTCAAACCCAACCTAAATTAGTTGATATAACAAATAGAGGTGAATCTAAAGCACGTAAGGAACATAGATTTTACAGAAACGTTAATTACGACGTATCAGATGATTCAGAAAGTCTCGAAGAAATGTATAGACCAAAAGCCACAGTATCCAATAATAATTCTGAGAATTCTTTCAAAAAGCATAAATCAGTATTACCATTTTTAAAATCTTTGGAATATACTGTAGATCAAGCTCACAAAGTTGATAACACAACAAATGATGATATGTACAGTAAAAGTTTGTCACGTGGAAATAAATGGCATAACGTTAAATCTTATAATAACGATTATACTCCAAGGAAATTAAATATAGACTCTGAAAACAATATGCCTTATCCTAGTATCAGATTGAATTATAAATATGATAACCACAAAGGGACAGAAGATAAGGATGACCCGACTATATTAAAAGGGAGAAAACTAGCAATGGAAGTATCGAACCATTCAGTGAGTAATAAGGATTCAGTTTCAATATTTAAATACAATCACGGCTACTTACCTCATCACGAGAGTAAAAAAGTTAAAGAACAGAGAACGAATCCAAAGCGCAATTTGAGTCATAACAGTTTTGATAAGCAGGTTAAACTAGGTAACGTTTTAAATGAGCGCCATCTGTTAGGAGACAATGAAAGTCAGAGAAAACAGAGTTTCGTTGGTGGACATAAACATATTCCTGACATTAACGTTTATAGATCGGATATAGATAAACAACAAAGTGACAAAGTACCACCGTCCCTAGTTCCAAGAGTGTGTAAAGATGTAGAATTATATGATCGAGTATTGTATGTACAAACAGACGAAAGTATAGACCTGAGTCACATTCTATCACCTCTGAGAACAAGAAATTTGGCCATCGACTTTATTATTCAAAATTACAAAAAATGCTCACTGAAGGATTCAAGTTTGGAAACAAATTCAAAACTATTCATTGATTGGATCAAGACTCCTGTTAGACTATTCGGAGGAGCTTTTCCAAGAAGAACGACTGACCTTTGCGGGTTCTTTAAGTAAAGTTCGTTATATTATTACTGTATTATGGTAAGAGTTATTAAAATTAAAATGTGTGAATTTGTAGTAAATATTCATTTACTTGGAAATACAGTTAATATTGATCGTAACTAATTTCAACAACTTATTTATCGGTGCAAATAGCAATTTGCACAGTACATATCATTATCTTTTCATGGGCACAGAAAACTATATAGAGTCTTCAAAAGTCTTCGTTCGGGTACCTTGTATTAGTTCGGGTCTGTTCATTAGTTAGTCAATAACGTGGAAATATTTTGAAGCAATATCTTCGGGAGGATAAATGATTTTTATAAAATCGAATATTTTTTACTAATTCCATCATTTAAATATTGTGCTAAAATTGTTCAACTATTTAGTACATATCGAACAACATGAAAAACAATGGACATTTTCAACAGAAAATGCTAATTTCATCAAAACTGTTTTTATTAAATGGAACAGCTCGTTGAGATTAACACTAGAAACATCGTTATTTAAAATGATGTACTACCGTGAGAAACGAAGTGATTTGACTAGAGAGACAGTGACACATTGATATCAATGATCACATCAGTACAGTCACAGGGAAATAGGCCCAACGGTTCTAGGTACGAGTACTTAGTTGATAAATACTAAGATAATATTTAGGTTAAGATGAATAGAGTAATATAAATAATTCGTCGTTTTCTATCACTATCAACATTTTCATTCTATTTGAACCTACTTCTTCAAAATTATACAATAATAAATAAGGCAGGTGTTATTTACGTTTACTCTGCCCCATTAAATAATTAAAGAATATTTAAACAACATGTTTACGGAACTTCTTTAACTGTTTTACAAATCAGGTGGACCAATTCTAATAACTGTAACACAAATCAACAAATAACGTAAATGAGATTTTAATGTTATTAAAATAAACTTAGGTAAGATGTTTTTGTTTTTAAATAATGCATAGTTAATATACATAATAAACTTAACATACGAAATCGCTACTTAAAACATAGCTACATTTAAATCAATTTGAATTCTCATAAATACCGGATTCCTACTTAAATTAATAATAAACAATGTTTTCTTTTATACCTTGTGAAAGTAATTCATGTAATATGTTTAGCATAAATCGGTAAAATGTTTACAGAAAGTGTGTCTGGACAACAAAATGGAAAAAGTAGAGGATATTTCCACGGGCAGTCACAAAGCAGTAGGGAATAGAGCTGCGGTTTGCGGGTGCATAATGAGCTGCCTGTGATCAGTTGACCGACCCACTACAAACATCAACAACATAAGTTACCTCATATATGAGCATATTGCAATGATCTTTATGGAAAAACTATTTGTTGATGAATTAGTTTATTAATAGAAATACGATTGTTGTATCAAATCGGAAAAAGGTATGAAGCCGACAGGCGAATCAACCCGATTAATCCATCGCTGATCAAGATAATGGAGCTCACTGTTATATTTATTTTTGGAAATAAACAAACAACATAATAAATGTGAAACAAGTATTCAGTTCCAAATTTAAGTATTATAGCTGTAACCTTTCTGTTTACTCACGCAAATCTGCATCCCATGGGGAAAAATATTCCACCTTCAGGCTAAATATATCTGTATGCCAAATGACATCGGAATTCACTGATCTATTGTGTGATTGAGCCATACAAGCTTTTGCACTTTTATTATGTATATTATTATAAGGACATTAAACGTGAAATGTAACTGCGCATTCTGCTGATTCATTAGATTACTACGGCAATGTAATATTGTAACTACTCGGTTGTATTACGAAACATATCAGTAGTGTTATTAACACGCTAGTAGTTTTCGCCTATCAATATTATAACATACTTGAATTAACGATACGGTTAGTCATCTAATCGCGAACTGGGTGGGCCCGTGTGCGTGAGCGAGTAATTACGAGGTGCATGATTACTTCAGTTTAAGATAACAACACTAACTATAAGTAGTTTATAAATAATGTGAAGGACTTTTGTGAAATGCAACTGGTGTTGTTTGGCAAGTTGTTAAATAAGTATTTATATTAAGATTTTAATAATAGCAATACATTTCAAAAAGGAAAATCCGTATGTTTAATGGCAAGCTGTTGAAAGGTTCCCAATAAGAGGACTGGTCAGGATAGCTTAAAAGATCTCCGGGAGTCTTTATAGAGATTTACAGATCAGATCCATGCATAGCAGTGGACTTTCATACGTTACATTTTTTTTACGATTAGTAGTTTACATAGCCATTTCACTTTTAACTTAGAATTAAAAGGATAAGAAGTATGTTTATGAATTGAATTAGTTCAAGGCCTCCTAACGGTTACCAGTCGCGGTTCAGCTCTTGAACCTTGTCCATGAATGACGTGGCCAAGTGGCCAAATCAAACCAGTGTAACAGGTTTATTACAAAACAGTATCAATATGAAATTGACGTAACTAGTCCAACTTTTATTTTTGACATAAATAACGGTAGCCATTTTTGAAGGTTTGCTGCTGTACTAACTTTATTAAAAAATAAAATTTGTCTTAAAACAAGTAAAATGGGCTATCTCAATTACAGGAAGATATTGCTTCCAAATCAAGATTTCCCGTCTCTGGCAATCGCTAAAAGGGATTAGAATGCGCGCAGTGGTGTGGCATACGCGTCTGGTGGGATGCCCTATTTACAGACCTCCTTGCTGCAGAATAATTTACTTGTTTTAATACTAATCTATACTAATATTATAAAGAGGAAAGATTTGTTTGTTTGTTTTTTGTTTGTTTGTAACGAATAGGCTCCGAAACTACTGAACCGATTTCAATAATTCTTTCACCATTAGAAAGCTACATTCACCCTGAGTAACATAGGCTACATTTTATCCCCGTATTCCCACGGGAACGGAAACTACGCGGGTAAAACCGCGGGGCGCTGCTAGTTATTTTATAAAAAAGTCATGCTTATTTATAAAATCAGAAGCTTGACCCTGTGGCCAAAAATATTTCTGCGGCCGGTTTTATTATTTCTCATTTTAAATTAATTGAACCCATACAAATACGTATTGCGAGCACATTTATTAAAAGTATCATTAACTTATAAGATGTCCCATTGTAGTATAATGTAATAAATTAATAGCCAATGAGAAAATCAAGACTTTATGAGCTTTCTGTTTGTGACAAATTTCTAACATGAAAGCAGATAATTAATTATAACTTATTTCTAGTCGCCAGTTTATTGAATTAGTTTGGAGGGCTAGAAACAATTCCATTATAACCTATTTCTTAGTCCGAGAACGCCTCAATGATTACTTGCCTATCCAAATAGTTGACCGAGCCGTCAACCGGTACACAGCTCTTTATTTAGGTCTTCATCGAATGAACTTAACCATGTAATACCAAGTAAATAGATAACATCGATAACTTATAAAGTCAAGATTGACCTTAGAGCTAACTTCTCAATGTGGGGTTTTAGTTTCAATAACAATATCTGGGAATAAGTCTATAGATATAACATTATAAAGTTCATAGCTGTTTTGATAGTGTGATCTGTTTATACAGTAACTCGTACAACGTGAAGAATGGGGGATCAAATACGGATGTAATAATCTGTAACTAACAAGTTATTCTACTATCCTACCTCCTCCTGCTAATATTGAAACAAGATCTGACATACCGAGCATAAAGTGTGAAAATGTTGACAGCTTGAATGGATTAAATTGCTATGATTGATATATAATTTTAATACACGTAGGTAACATATAGACGAAAACCAAAGCTGACTACCCAAGAGATCACAACCAGGTTACAGATTATTGTACGAAACATACTGTCAGTGTTCTACTTGAACGGTATCAGATGCCCATAACTCCATTACAGCATTGGAACTCGTCATGATGTAGACCACGGATATTATGGCCGTAACAACGATGAAACAAAGTTCTGTTCTGTGCTAATGCTAAATTTCGATTCAGTTTCAAGCCCGATACGAGTGAGAATGTGTAGTGGCTCAAAAAATTCAGAGTGTTAAGATGTGTCTTCCAAGCGGCTCGAAAGTAATAATTTGCGCTGGCACAACCATTGACCAAACAATATACGATTGTTCGGTCAATGGTTGTTCCAGCGCAGAAGAGTTCTGAAAGACCTTGATAGGATTTTAACGAAACGGCTCAAAGTCCACTGTGATCGATTGCGCCGCGAGGATATAATACACTTATTGATTTCATGCAGAATCTATGCAGGCAAGTATTAAACAGAGGAGAAAACATGGTATAATATATATATTTTATTAAACTGCCCAAAAGATGAGCTGTTATTTAAGCCTACTAACTAAATCAATATGTAGGTATAGGTAAGACGTATTTTATATGTTTGTACATAAGACGGAATTTATGAAACACAATGACAGGAAATATTATTTTAAGATCAAAACATTTCTATACCAAAATAAAAAACGAACATACACCTACATAACATGGACAGTGAATACAAACAAATTGTTAAGTAGGGTACAAAAGCTTCTTATCACAAAAGACTCGATAATACTCGTACATATTCTATTTTCAAGAATTTTCCATAACATCTACACAGGATTAGGAACTGGAAGATTAACATAGATTAAGCGTATCAACTAAATCGAAGATTAAATTGTAGCCTTATTTTCGCAAACCGGTTCAATAAATTATACAATTTTATAATTCATGGAACGTAATTTATTTGGAGAATTCAGATGATCAGTAATTTTACTTCGATTTCAAAATGTTAAGAAACATGATTATACATAAATTAGGTTTATTATCTATCTAAGTATCTATCCAAGGTAAAAAATGAAGTCGCTTTCCGTGTCTGTCTGAATCTACTAACTACGCAACGCATATTTTTTGCGATTTTTATGAACCATATATTAAATAATTTTCACGGAAAAATAAATTTTCATAGATGTTTTTCATTAAAACCAATAAAATTTGCGCTACTTGTGGCGCGTCCGGGTGCGCCAAAGTTCACCTAAAATTTCAACTCCGATAATTGGAAATCCGAAAATTTTCTTCCTAACATTTTTTATCCTAACAATCGCAACTCCTAAAATCTTTGTCACTAATGTTTTAATTCCGAAACATTTGTTTTCCTATATTTTCTCAACATAACCATCGTTCATACTATTATTCAAAGTCATATCTTTTTTGTTTAGATTTATTTTTATTTATTATAATCAATATTATATACATAAATTTTTCGTAACTTTGTTTTTACATAACATGTAGGTATAACATATAACGCACGAGCCGAGCGAGCAAAACCAGAGTCCTGCTCCAATCATTCAGTCAAGTTCCAGTAACGAATCGGTCCTATTCCTAATTATTGGTTTAGGTTATGTTAGAACTGTGACCCCAACGCACGAGCCGAGCGAGCGTAGCGAGCGTGCCGCGGCAGCGGCCGGCGAAGTGCCAGAACCGAATTGGTCCTTTAGTTATGGTTATGGTAAACTCCCAGGCCATAAGCATAACCGTAAACGAGTCGTATAATAATCATTAAAACTATAAATATCATCTTCTACCCGTATATATTTTTTATTACACTTGGTAAATGTTTCTTTCTGAGCATGAGTGAAAATATTATGGTAAGTATGTTTAGGGATAAAAGCGTTATGATAAAAAACAGTAGGAGTTTAAATATATTTACATTAAAGATGTTATGAATTAAAATTTTCGGAAAAATGAGTGTTATGAGCATCGTCGGTAGCACTACAAATAGTATGAATTAAAACTTTAGGATGAAAATTTTTAGGAAGAATGATCATTCGGACTACAAATAGTTAGGAAAAACATTTTCGGGTAAAGAACTTTAGGTGAGCCAATATGGACCCGGCGCGTCCTACTACTATAGTATTAATCATTTTCTAAACTTATATGAAGTAATCATGGACATTTCATGTAACCTATACTTTTTTGTATTTTACCAACTCTTTTACAAGTATTCAGTATTCAAATTCATGTCAAAAGTTAAAACAACCGAAAAAAAAATGGACGCATCGCAGTTGTTTACTGGCCAAAGGCTATGTTACTAGCAGAGGGAGGGAGACTACCGCTTTCCCCCCATAGGGACGGGGAAACAGTAAATTGCAATATGTGGCCTGCCGAATCGCTAGTTTTAAGTAAAACACTTTGCTTAATATTGCTTGCACGTAATAACTGACAATTAAAAGGGCTGCAATTAAATTCTTTTGTTATCGTTGCAGTGTTAATATATGATAGTTTTTATGTGAATGAGTATGCCAAGATTATGGATACGTATCCGGTTATTTTTATTTATTTACATAATATATGCATTAATGTATGGATTATGAGGAGCATTTAACTAAACTCGAGTTATAATGTTGATGTTTTGTAGAAAATGTTCAATTAACTACTTATTATCTTCAGTGGTTATTTAACGTGACAAAGTTATAAAAAGCAACGCAACCATTAGGTACTTTAATTGAATATACTTTAATAGTATATCATAGAAGTCTATGTAAGTACACACGAGTGTAAAATCAAATATGTGACCGCTGCTGCATGATTGAATGTCGGATACCTCCCGTTGATTCTCCGTTGTTTGTCGTTTTAAAAGCGGTTTCAGTCGATGTTAAATTTAAAACAAAAGCATTCAAAGCTGGTCAATATTGTCACGCAGTTCGATTTTCTTTGTGGTTTATTATTTGAAACCAACCTGCTCTGGACATGCTAGTAATAACATATTAAATTTCTACATTATTTTGTATGAATATTAATATTATATCATTAACAATAATTCTTATAATTTTGAATCTAATGTAGCAAATGGTGTCGACCTGGGATCTATTAAGTTTTCTCTTATTGACGTCCATAAATATCTCAAAGCCCTTGACACTAATAAATCCGCTGGCCCGGATGGCATTCCCGCTTCATTTCTTAAATCTCATAGTAGTCAATTAGCTAAACCTATATACTTGCTATTTGAGAAATCTATGCGATCTGGGGTTATGCCCAAAACTTGGAAATGTTCATTTGTTGTACCCGTTCATAAAACAGGTAGCAAACATGACATAAGAAATTATCGCCCTATCTCAAAACTAAACATAATTCCAAAACTGTTTGAGAAAATTATTTATGATAACCTATTTAGGAACATTCGTCCCTTGTTAATACCAGAACAACATGGTTTTGTGACCAAAAAGTCTACTGAAACTAATTTGTGTGAATTTGTCGATTACTTATATACCGCTATGGAGCAGGGACACCAGGTTGATGTCATATACACCGACTACGCAAAAGCATTCGACAAAATATCGCACCATATCCTTTTATTTAAACTCAGAGCTCTCGGTATCCACGGTGACTTACTTCGCTGGGTAGAGTCATATTTGACTTTTCGAAGTCAAGCAGTTACAGTTAAAGGCTTTTGTTCTGCGTTCCTTCCTGTGCCATCTGGGGTACCGCAAGGATCACACCTTGGTCCCCTTCTTTTTAATATTTTTATTAATGATGTCGTTACAAACTTTCATCACTCAAAATGTCTTCTTTACGCAGATGATAAAAAGATTTATAAAATAATATCTTCGTTGGAAGACTGTAAAGGCTTACAGGATGATCTCAATAGATTGACAAATTATTGCGATAAAAACGGTATCCACCTGAATATAAATAAATGTAACGTAATAACTTATACTCGTAAGACGCAACCCTTTGTCTTTGATTACCAGCTTAAGAATCAGTTAATTCATAGAGTCACTGAAATTAAAGATTTGGGTGTCTTTCTTGACTGTAAATTAATTTTTAATCACCATATTGACCATATAACCGATAAAGCATATTGTATGTTAGGTTTTGTTATGAGAGTGGGTAAAGAATTTAAATGTGTTGATACACTCATTTTACTTTTTAATTCTTTAATAAGGCCACTTCTTGAATATGGATCTTGCATTTGGAACCCTCAATACGAAATTTACATACACAAGATAGAAAGCATCCAGAATAAGTTTTTAAAATATCTCAGCTATAAATCTGCCCGGTCTCAGCAACCTATCCCTAATAATTTACTTTCACTCCGAAGACGTCGTACACTTAAAGATCAAATTATGTTATTTAAAATAATTAACAATATTGTTGACTCTTCTTATTTGTTATGTAAATTAAAGTATAGATGTCCCCGCCTCAATTCACGTTCTGCCAATAAATTATTTTATCTGCCATCATGTAGAACTAAATATGCCACAAACTCATTTATTTATAGATCCACAAAATTGTACAATGATAGTTTTTCGTCGTTAGATGTATTTCATATGAACCTTAATTCTTTTAAAAAATCTTTATATAATTTCCCCTTATGAACACTAATTTGTTAAATTGTAACCACTTTCTTCGTTTTTCTTTTTTTTTTTATTGTTTGATTTGTATGTTTATGTAATATGTGTGTGTGTGCCTGTACCTCTGCTAATGTTTTGTACTTATTATTTCATATTATTCTTAATTGTGGCATCTTAATTGGTTTATGTGTTATCTATATTGTATATTTTTATTTCTATTCGTTTGTGAACTGTTTGTGCCTTAATAAAATAAAATAGAATAATAAAGACTTGCGTTTATCCCGTAGTATGTATTCACAAAATAGAAATCACAGAAGTCAATTCGGGTACAATAGCATTTAAAAGGCAGAATTCTCTTTTTATTTTAGGCTGATCAAACATTTCGAGATTACCATGAAATGTTTTATAACCTATCAAAACTGCTTTGAACTATAATGCTTTTAATACGTAATAGTTTAACATTTTGTATATATTGCATTAGTTTGACTGATAATCTAAAGCAGTGTTTAAAACAAATTTTCACCGATATCAAAACTAGCTAAATTGATTTTGCAATCCCATAACCCCACACCACAGCATTAATCGATAGAATAGAACAGTTTTAGGAAGCGCCATTACAAACATATACTCTTCTAATATTAATAATTTAATATGATGTTGTATTTTCTATGTAACTATTTTGGAATGTCAAGTTAAATCTTAATATGTATATACTAGTAATGAGATGTCAATTGCAGGAAGGAAAGTACCTGTCCTGTTTCTTTGGGACATTATAATCTGTGTTTCTTGATATTCGAGTTTGATTCCACATGTACAGATTTCTCCGACTATCAGGCGCCTTATTCACTTAGAACAATTTAATGTTAGAAATATTAACTTATTATAGTTGAGAAGCATTTGTTTTTTAAATATAATTGTATCTTATAGCTTCTATTACGAGTATTCAAGCATAGATATAAATACTATGCAAGACTAATTGTATAGCTAGTTAAGGATAGTTAAACCCCTTAAAAAATATCGCAACAAATTTTAAAGTAGAGGGTAATCATTTTTTTTTTAAAACTGACCACTTTCGAATGCTCATTATAAAGAACTAATAAATATTAAAAAAAAATGAGCAAGAACTCGCGAATAAGGTCGTTAATATTAAGAAAAAAGGGATAATCTAGTCAATCAATAAACTCAGATGCTAAAAAGGTACATATTATAGACTCATAACTTCATAACTCTGGGCCATAATGCGTTGTTAGCAGCCGCGTTTAACATCGATCAATCTAATTAATACGAGGAAAGTTACTATTTATGTGAGGAAATAAAGTCTCAGATTATCTAACTCTTTATGCTGTTACTTTCTTTTACTAAAACCTCATTTTGTCTTTTGTACGTTATACTGACAAGTTATACGAGTTTTCCTGTCGCAAGTGAACGCAATTTTAAAATATCCTAAGTAAAAAATCCAACGATGCAGTTTTAGATTTCACCAAAATCGGGCATGACACTTCTTTCCATGCCTTTACTTATGTACGTTACTTATGTAAAGGCATGAAAGATGGCATGAGAGATCAGTGGATATTATTATCCACTAATTTCCCACTCATATTTAAGCCACCAAAATTTGCCGAAACAACATAGAGAGTTTTTAATAACCGGAAAAAGTTTCCTAAATATAGTAGTTGAAAGAAATATTATTGGAAAACAGGAGGTTCGGTGAAATCCGCCCCCTCCCTACCCCCCTTTTTGCTTTGCCTCTAGGTTCGATATCGAACATGTCCTTTCTTCTCTTCTTTTTTAACTGGGGGACAGCAAGTAAATATCTTATAATACTCAAAACTTGTCAAAAACTATTAAGGTTGAAGTTAAAAGCCGGCTGCAGACATCAGCAGCAGATCACACGTCACCACCTAACGTCATCATGACACTTTGTAGCTTCATATCACTTGCAGTCACGATTTCGAACCCGACTGCAGACGGTAACTGCAAATGACATATTCATTGGTTCAGAGTGCTCCGTGAAAGTAGTAGTGAGGTATGTCACACGTTCTTTGCTTAAATACAAAGAAGAGCAAGTAAGGCAACTTATTCAATACGTCGGCGACACTACTGATCTGCGGTCGGGCGACACTGCCGACTGCTACTCGGCGTCGCGAAGCTAGCTTCATGTCGCCCACTACGAATGTAATTTCATAGAAATACATAGAAACTAGCAGTGGCGCGGCGAACGTGTGATTTGCTGCTGCTGTCTGCAGTCGGCTACCAACTTTTACCTTTAAACAAACCTACACTACATTAAAAAATTACACTACTAAAATTATAAATTGCGCTTTATTATTTTAAAAATAGTTTTTGTAAAAAAAATGCGTTTTTGGAGTAATAACAGCTATGCAGTTGAATTTAAAATGTAAAACTGAATCGGAATGCAAAATTTCATCAAGATCGTTAGAGCCGTTTCTGAGAAAGCCGAAATATACATACATACATTTAAAATAATTGCTCGTTTAAAGTAATAGATTTATAATAATAATAACAAAATATAAAGTATTATGTGCCAGTGCTTGAGAATAGACAAGAAAATATTATTTTATACGCGGTTTTTAGACACTACGAAGCCCTCTTTTGTTTTAATTATAGCGCGTTTAGTTTTAGTTCACTCTGCCTCGGCTTGACTATTGTTTTGAGACAACCAAAATAGAAGTGTAATTAACAGAAACAAAATTGATAAAAGAGGAAGTTATAAATAACTGGTTCCAACAGTAATCCTCCGTCATTTAAAAGTATTTTGACGTCATTGCGAAACCATTCATCGATTTTGATTTGTTTTGTAGCCTAATCATAGCAAATATGCTGCATAAGTTAGATATTAATCATTAATTGGTCATTAGTATTGTAGGCTGTCAGATATTTTGGGCACAAAGCAGAGATTATCAGCGTATATTAATTCTGTTATTGTAAATTACCCATATACTTAGTTTTATTTATACTTTGCGTCAGGACAAGCTGAACACTACGGAAATGAAGGAAATATGCATGTAGTAAATAGGTCAGCAAAATAGACTACGTTTGAGAAACATCGATTTAAATTTTCCGTTTGTAAGGTATGGAAATTGTAAGGTACCGTTGCAGGGCAAAAGGCCACCCACTCGCTGATAATTATCAGTACACCGCTAATTATAACGTTCTTAATACGCATTACTTACAGATTCCTATTAGTTGTTAAGTTATTCGTAAGCACTAAATTGGAAGCTGGATGGAGGCTTAAGGAAGCTTAAGCAGTATTGAAATTTACAAATATAAATTTATTTTCAACTCACAGCGAATTATGCCAGACCACGAAATATTAATTCTATAAAATCAAAGTTCATTTATGGAATTTAATAAACAAATTAAGTCCGTGAGCTTGTACACACATATTTGACATTATGGCTTTGTCAAGTAATTAAAACCATCCCCGATACGGTGTGATAAATATTTAATATTGAACAATTACCTTATTAATTCCAAAATTTCGTGGAAAATTTATCAAAATAATGTTATTGAAAGCTTTCAAAATTCAATTTACAATACTAAACTTTTTGGGTTTAGAAATGTTCAGGAGTTATAATGTGTTGGGTATAAAACATTCTTGTGGTTTCCAAAATTAAATCGATGTTTGTTTACTATTTTGTCTCTGGTCTGTCATAATTCATTATAAATTATATGAACAATAAAATAAGGATTCAGACCTGGAAGAAAATATTCGACTTTTTCGAATTGAAAACTAACTAAATCAATCATCAATTGCGTTATTGGATCATCACTACAGCTCGGTTTCTCGGTATTATTAGTGGCGATGCCGCGATGCCAGCTAATACGAGCCTACGGAACCTCCTATGACTGAAAGACAAGAAACACCTTCACACAAGGTGCGCTAGGGGCATAAATACCACGGTTGCGAAACGTACACGCAACAGTACCGGTAGGTGTTACCGCGAAAAGAAATAGGATGGGATCTACATATGTTAGTACAGCCGGATGGGCACACGGCAACACATCAAAAACTCCATAATCAAACTAGTTGAAAAGGTCACCTTATCTGAAACCGGGCGAAAAGGGAGACTTTTTGCTAGGTCATACTGAAGGTAGATGGAATCCATTTGGAGCATTATTTATTCCACTTCAAGTTATTTCACCACTTCAATTGCAAGATGTTTTGCTCGTACCACTAAACACTCCAAACTGCTAACCTATTTATATAGTTTTAGCCACGATTGGTCACCCCCGGTCCTTAATATCTCGCCACCCTAGGCCTAGCTAAAGGTCAACTTCAAAACAGATATAATCTTAACCTGTTTTTAAGTCGGTTTAAGCGGATAGTCAGTGAGGGACTACCCTCTGCCCGTACAAATACTAATATTCATACATTAAAGCTTATTTAACTTCTAACCTTTAGATCGTAACGGATCATGGAAATTTCCAAAGAATTAACATTAGTAACCTAATCAACCCATTACTTGAAATAACAATTAGAAGACAGACGATACTTTTCTTAATGGAATTCAACAAAGTGATTTTGCTAAAATCTTGGATGAATTATTTTTCAGGAAATACGATTTTGTCATGTTACAGATCATAATATTGACGTAATTAGTTTTTTAGTTTGTAATCCGTAGTTGTGGTCAGTCGATGTGGCAAACTTGGACTTCTTGCATAAAGTGTTCACTGTGTACATGCGCTCGGTTTGCGGCTACAAGCAAATAATAAACTTTAATACGGACCGGAGCAACCTTCGAACTGAAGGATTAGAAATTATTAATATTGATATTATTGGAATAATTAGACTCGAACAATCGGGATTCATTGTTTTTACTGGTTTAAAATCAATTTTCGTTCCTTTTGATATTTTAGGAGGATAGTTTAAATACATTTAAGCTTTAACTCGATAATGGTTTTCTGGGCACCGCCACCGTACCTTTTGCACCTTTCACTTTGGCACATGTGTCTGTATAGTTGTGTATAAGGGCGACATGCTGTGTTTCTACATATCAAAGGTACTACTGGTTCGAGTTGAACAAAACTTTAAGAGTTGGATTCGATAGCTCATTTATCGAGGAAGGTTATGTAATATCACGCTACGATCAATACAAGGGGAGCAGTAGTTATTAATGAAACCTCGGGAGAAACTACTGGCATATTTAACGAGTAACTACGTGCATCGAAACTAATACTAATACACTCTATATCTTAACGTTAATCCATTGATGTAAATTCAAAACTAGAAAATTCAAATACTGTCGATATACATATGTGTGTCACAAGTGCTGTGTAATCTCTTTGTGTATTCTATTTAAGTCCTGTGTTAGGCAAAATCCGGTATGTATAACTTACTAAATCTTTCTATGTGTATTATTTTATTCATAATATTGAAGTAACATATGTCTAAACAATCTTTAAAGACATATTAATAATAACCTTGAACGAATAAAGTGAGTTCAGTTGACGAAGGTCCAAAATTGTATATCTTTGCTTATTTACCCATAATAAGTACTCATTCTTTATACAATATCATCGTAAATTCTGTGTAACTCTTCTCAAATGACAAGTTAATCATAATAGCTACATAAACAAATAATGTTATGTCAATTGCAGGAAGGAAAGTGCTTTCCTGTTCCGTTGAGATATTATAATTTATGTTTCTTGATACTCGTAATTGAGTTGATTCTGATTGATAATTTAAAAGTGACTTTTTATTAGAGCGAACGAGAAATTGGGTCATCGAATGTTACTGTCTGATGACCCGTTTGCTTCTTTCAATCATAACTCAGAGAAATTACAAGTGCGTAGGCAGTTTTTAGGGATAACAGGACTTTAGGAGAAGGCCGAGAGTGGGAGGGGCTTCGACTCCGATCCTCTCACTTATCTTGCGAAATGCAGTTTAACTATCACTTTGCATCTTGTGACTGTGTAGTACTTTACTGATCGATCCAGACCGCGTTCGTTGTGTAATAATCCCTTTACACATTCGATTACAATTACTTTGAAACATGTTCTATACCAGTAATATACATTGGTAGAAATATGTTCAAACTAGGTATATAATGCCAGTCCCAAACATGATCATTGGCTGAAACTTATGACCTAAAAAAATATTGACAAACTTTTGATTTATCAAATATTTGTCAAAGTATTCCTAGAAGTTAGTCGTAAGGACGGATATAACTCGATTGGCGATAAGATTCAAGTGGGGTTGAAGTGATACCCGGATTGTAGACGCACCGATACGAGTTAGATTCGTACCTAAGTAACCAATACCAGCAAAAGGTTACAATTGGAAGACCTATGTAAAGATTGCCGGAAGACTTTTGATATAAGTAAATTTATTTCAAAATATATCTGATACTTATCGATAAATATTGTAACAACTGATCGACTTATATGACCATAGATTAATACATAACGCAAAATCTATTTCAAAAATAAAACAAATGTGAGTTGTTACGGACGTGAAAGTCTAATTTTGTTAATAATAAAAACGTAACGGCTGTAGCCGGATCACCTACACGGGTAGTGACAGTTTATTAGGTTATGCTGTGATACAATAATTATATTACGGTATGTTCGATGTACGATGTTACGTGATTCATTTTAAATGTGTCTCAATATTTTTTCTATATTTACCCTGTAATTACTATGCCTCGTTATTTTACCCGTTAATTTCCCCGTTTCTGCTGACCACGGCAAAGCTGCAGGACGAAGTGTATAATATACTGTCTGCGTTCCTTTCATACTTTGTTCGGTTATATTAAAAATTTCAAACTTTCACTAGCAGAATTTTTAAAATGTATTTGGGTGGTAATGATAGTTCATTTTAAATATTACGAAACTGTAACTGTCGTGTCTGTACATACACTGAAAAATTTAAATTAAAAAGTCAGTTTTTAATAAGGTACTTACGCAACACAAATATTGATTTCATAAATGAAGCTTCGTGCGTTGTTGATTAGAAACAGATAAGTATGTGCGTTGTTGATTAGAAACAGATAAGTATGTGCGTTGTTGATTAGATCATAAACATTAAGCTTAGGTATATCAAAATGCCACTATTGTATCCACAATAGCCCGTAATATCGGCTTTACGGGCGCGATACCTGCTTATTTAAACTTTTAATTATCAAAAGTAAAAACTTTTAATTGTCAAATGTTACAGGCAAAGTCACTCACAAATCTATTTTTCTTCTAATTATGATAAATACACTTTTATTATTATTACATAAGCGACTGGATGCCTGTTAGAAATAAATTTTGTATTTAAAATTAACATGATCTAGATTATTACGTAAAATTTGGTATTATACTGAATAATGTTTATTTGTAACTAAGTTGGAAAGCTTCGGATTTGTTAGTAGCCAACTCTCACTTAAAGTTTAAAAGCGTAATAAGGATAACAAGGGCAGGAGTTTTGTACGCATACGAGTCATAAACATCTTAGGAACATTAACATATTTTAATAAAATGTTAAAATTTAACTACATGCAATATTGTAGCACATTATATGGATAAATGTACTAAAAACGAATGAAAATAGTACTTAAGTATCCTAAGTTTGTGTTTGTTTATACGTGATCAAATACTAGTTGAGACCCGCGGTTACACCTGCGATAAATATCATTGTACGCATAAACCTTCCTCTTGAAAAATCTATGAGAAAGTCCGTGGTGTTGTTTAAACAATCAGAAGTGAAAAAGATAGTCGTACAGACGGCGATTAGCAATTTTATTTTATATAATATGTAAAGAAGAGAAAGGCTGGTCAATTAATTAAAAATACATTTTAAGACTTAGTAACTGGAGTAGTGTTTTGTTATATAAATAAAAATGTTAAATAGCTAATTTAAATATCTATATCTATTTCCTTGACTGTGTCCTTGACAGCGGCATTAATGATAAGAATCTCAATCTATTAATATTTTGCAAAAACAACAAAAAATAGAAATTCATTCTTGTTGAAATGCGTCATATAGTCAGCAATGTTTATCACGCAATCTTCGCCAATTTTCAAGACAAATATAAATTCTTTATTGCAACCTTAAAGTTTACAAAGTTGTTTACACAATTATACAAAAATAGTACCTGCCAATTATAAACTAAGTTGGTTATTAAAAAAATTCTAATGACGTCAAAGTTGTGATTATTATGCAAATGCCAGGGGTGTTAGGAGGCCGATCTAAAACAGTTACAAATTGGATAACGGGGTGTCTTTTGACGGAGTTACGTAATGTTTTTGGTCGTCCTACTAATAAATGGATAGATAACAACTTTACACATCTCACACTTATAAAAAAACAAACTTATTGAGGCTTTGTGATATAGAAAATAATGTTATAATAATCAATTAACACGTGGGCAGTTTTCCACAATTAGACTTCACTAATAATAAACTAGTAATTAGGTTGATGACAGTTGATGGAATAGGAAAATGAAAATGTGCATTGTTTTTGCATTTGTTTCACTACCTCCATTAATCTATAATATAAAAATGAATCGCAAAATGTGTTGGTAAGCGCATAACTCAACAACGCCTGGATCAATTTGGCCAATTCTTTTTTTGTTGTGTTTGTTATTGACAGGAGAAGGTTCTTATGTAAAAAAAAATCTGGAAAATCAACGGGAAAATTGGACCCGTGCGAAGCCGGGGCGGACCGCTAGTAGGATATACATATGGAGATTGGTCTCAAGAGCACAAAGTGACTAATCGTCGAATGAGTTTTTACCACAAAATAATAAAAGTACACGCTATTACGTAAATTGACTTAATGTTATAAATAGTTCATAATACTGTGTCCATTACTTATTATTCGTAACAATATTTATTTATTATAAGCAGGGCTATTAGTAGCTTCTGTTGAAAACGTTTTTAGTAAACAAGTGTTTATATAATTACTTGTGTTTTGACGAAATAGCTAAATTGTAATACGAATTTGTCTTTTTAAGTTATGTCATAATAAATGTCATTATTTCCTAAGTTTGTTTAGTTGGTGTGATTTCTTTTATGTATGCTCTTGCATATAAGTTTATGTAATTAAATACTACTTTTATTCCTTTTCTTCTATAGATTGTCATAGAGCGTCGGTGGCGCAGGGGTTAAGGCAGTTGACTTCTGATCAGAAGGTGCCTGGTTCAAACCCCACCAGTCCCGCCACGTACCAATGTGTTTTCAATTTACGAATTCATAAGTACGTTGATTTCGACGCTCTTACGGTGAAGGAAAACATTGTGAGGAAACCTGCACACACCTGGGAAGAAATTCTAGGGTTGTGTTTGAAGTCGACCAACCCGCACTTGGCCAGCGTGGTTGACAAAGGCCTAATCACCCTAATTCAGGGTAGGCTCGAGACCCTCGGTGGGGACATTATATGAGCTGATGATGAATTAAAATACTTGAAATTACAATTGATTCAATTGATCTTACAAGATTCTGAAATTATGATTGATAAAATACTGGTTGGGACAAGAGTTAGTTAAAACTTAGATCCTAAACAAATACTGATGTTCAAATTATTATTAACCAAAACTAATTCATAGAATTTTGAAATTTAAATGTTACATTGCTGAGTGTATATTTTAGTACTTTAGCCTTTTGAAGGCATTGCAACATACATAGATGGCAGATTATTCTATACGTTAACTACAATTAAATAAAGTTTTAATTTAAATTTTTTTCTTCTTCGTCGTATTTAAATTATTTTCTTCGCTTTTTTTGTCAAATTTAACTGATAATACCTATATATTTAAAAGATGTTGAATATTTTAATAACATTATTTGTTTCATTCATAAGTTTCGCACACTGTTTACCACAAACAAGATTCCATAGAACACGTATGTAACAACGTTTAGTGTAACAAAACCAGTTTACGGAAACCAAAGTTTATTAACTGTAAGGTTTTTCTCGCATAGTAGTGTACTCAACTAATTAACCATGTAACAGCAAAAACAACATCAATATACTGCAATATTGCACAGCAATACTCAAAATTACAATCTATTTCTCATCTATAGTAGGTAACTAAGATTTAAAATAATGATTATATGTATTTAATCCTAATAATTGTACCACTTCGTAAAGTGTTCGCATTATTCTAAACCGGAATTCAATGTGTTTGCCTATTACAAAACTTAAAAGAGTATAAACTATTATGACGTAATGGTAACACTTTATAAGTAATTCCGATGTGTGTGTCGAATTTGGAAGAAAGTTATGGTGGGGTTGTGAGCAAGCGAAGTTAACACTCAGTGTTGGACAGTGTGTGAGTGGTTACTAGAGGTGCGCACGCGTTCACAGCACAACCGATACGTAAATACGTAAGTTATAATTCGGTTATTTAACGTTATGTTGTAAGATGCGTAGCGATTAATCAATTACGCTTAGCGAATAAACTGTGTTACGTGTTTCGTTGTTAGTTTTTTAACTGATAATTTTAATTTACTAATCAAAATAGTTTTTTCTAGAAAATAATGGTTAGTGTTTGTTTTATATTTTTTAACTTTTGCCATTTTTTTAATAATTTAGATTTTATTAGTTTTTTTTACTTAATATTCGACATAAATATTTTATTAGTATGCATATCATACCTTGATCATATCACACGAAAACGTTGCGACGAAAAATGTTCAGAGAAAAAAACAAGTCGAAATATAAAAAAGGCGAATATAAAAGCCTAATTTGTTTTTATTATTTGACAAGTAATATTTATGTAAAAGTCAGATTGATAAAGACATAATTAATATGAAACAATTTTCCACGACAATAAGGCCCTTACCTGGAAGGTAAACCAACCTTATACAGGGTTATTGGTTAAGTCGACCTATTCCCGTCAAGGGCGTGTAGTTTACATCGTTTCTGACTCATTTCACCATGAAACACCCTACCCTAAACCTAACCGTTTAAAAGATATTTCAATTTATTTGTTTTTCTAAAAATCACCGGATCTTCGGCTATAAGCTTGGATATTTTCAAATGCGTGTGTCTTATTCTTAATATTACTTGATTTTTACGTTTATAATAAGGTGCTTTGTGACCCCAATAACAATTATTGTACCTAAAATGAATAAATAAGTAGTTGTAGACGATTAAAACTTATAAAAAATAATATGCATCAGAAAGTTAATTTTTCGTTCAAGGATATCTAGAAAAAAATATATGGCACATGTTTGGCACTAACGCTTAAAAATATCTACATTTCATCAGCTATCCAACGAGGTATAACAACCTAGGGTTTTATCGAAATTTTGTACAAAACATTTAGTTTTATAGGCTACTGGGGAGGATAAATAAAACAATAGGTCAGCATACAGAGCAAGATACTAAACTTATTAAACTTTTAAGTTCTACACACACCATTTTTGAGTCTAAATTTCTTGTTCGACATGTCCAACCCTGCGTTGCACACGTCCTTGCATTCTTTTGCGAAGACCAGTTTTCACTACACCAGTAGTTAATTTTGTTCTTATTTAATTGACCGCATTAATAATTCTGTCTCTTAGTACTTCAATTGATGAAATTGGATTGGGCGCACTATATACGAGACTCTTCATGTACCCCCACTCATCAAAATCCATGGGGGTTAAGTCCGGACTTCCGACTGGCCAGGGTATAGGCCCACTTCGTCCAATCCATTTGTTTGGATGATTTGTGTTTATCCATTCTCTGGCACTTGTCCTGAAATGGGCAGGGCAGCCATCATGCTGAAACCACATGTCTTGAATAAGATTGAGTTGCAAATCATCTAATAGGTCATTTAGGTCTTCTCGCAGGAAATTTTCATAGTTTTCCCCATTTTAATTGTCGGGGAGAAAGTAAGGCCCAATCAAATGATTGGAGATAATGCCATCCACACATTCAGGCAAATGGATTGGACGAAGTGGGCCTATACCCTGGCCAGTCGGAAGTCCGGACTTAACCCCCATGGATTTTGATGAGTGGGGGTACATGAAGAGTCTCGTATATAGTGCGCCCAATCCAATTTCATCAATTGAAGTACTAAGAGACAGAATTATTAATGCGGTCAATTAAATAAGAACAAAATTAACTACTGGTGTAGTGAAAACTGGTCTTCGCAAAAGAATGCAAGGACGTGTGCAACGCAGGGTTGGACATGTCGAACAAGAAATTTAGACTCAAAAATGGTGTGTGTAGAACTTAAAAGTTTAATAAGTTTAGTATCTTGCTCTGTATGCTGACCTATTGTTTTATTTATCCTCCCCAGTAGCCTATAAAACTAAATGTTTTGTACAAAATTTCGATAAAACCCTAGGTTGTTATACCTCGTTGGATAGCTGATGAAATGTAGATATTTTTAAGCGTTAGTGCCAAACATGTGCCATATATTTTTTTCTAGATATCCTTGAACGAAAAATTAACTTTCTGATGCATATTATTTTTTATAAGTTTTAATCGTCTACAACTACTTATTTATTCATTTTAGGTACAATAATTGTTATTGGGGTCACAAAGCACCTTATTATAAACGTAAAAATCAAGTAATATTAAGAATAAGACACACGCATTTGAAAATATCCAAGCTTATAGCCGAAGATCCGGTGATTTTTAGAAAAACAAATAAATTGAAATATCTTTTAAACGGTTAGGTTTAGGGTAGGGTGTTTCATGGTGAAATGAGTCAGAAACGATGTAAACTACACGCCCTTGACGGGAATAGGTCGACTTAACCAATAACCCTGTATAATATATCCTTTGTTTAGTAGTCCTAAATGATATACCTACCAACAGAATATATTTTTTTAAAGTCTTTGATTTAATACTTTTAGAAATTAATGAAATAGCAATAAAGATTACACAAGAGTACAAAGAGTACCTAAAAAGTAAGAGTTAAATAATTATAGACTAAATTTTGTTGAGCTTTATTTAGACAAGATAAGTACCTAATATTTCATTTACCGGTACCTGTTCCAGACTGGGTAACACAATAATACCCTTACATGTGTTTACGTTGCTTGCCTTTAAACAATCAGCGAAATTGAGTTTCACGTAAATCCTTTCTTTACTAAAAACAGCTAATAAAAAATGACAAGTGAATTTACAACAAAAATTGTTTATCTTTTAAAAACAATTACGATCAAATATTTATATCAAAAGTGGAACGGTTATTAGTTGTGATGTTTTTCTTATATTGATTTATGTAATACTTCTAAATAAGGGAAGCGTGCTTAATCTCTGAGATACTAATTAATATTGGAAATCTTCGTAACGCCGCGATCGACGCTGCATGCATATTTATCGTCGTCGTCGGCACTAATCTTTTGTTGCGCGTAATAATTAAATCCTGCTATATTTTATAAGTTACTCGTCTAAATAAAATGGTAGAATAGTTTTATCAAAATTAACACTTTTTGTACATTTGAACGTGCTAATAATTAAGTGTCGCATAGCCCAATTATTGAGGAGGATTATAAGATA
Source organism: Timandra comae (assembly GCA_958496195.1). Classification (NCBI taxonomy): domain Eukaryota; kingdom Metazoa; phylum Arthropoda; class Insecta; order Lepidoptera; family Geometridae; genus Timandra; species Timandra comae. The sequence continues at coordinate 7,160,461 of OY292353.1, read as the reverse complement.
TAAAGTAGAACTAACGCATATTAAACCACGGGATATAGTTTGTACTACATGTGACCACAAAGCAAAAAAATATTGAAAGAGAAATTTGACAAAAAGTCGTCACCGGGCTAAATTGGCAATCAGGAATAAAAGTGTTTAAAAAAAATGTACTTATTTACCTTATAGCAAGTATTTTATACTTAAGTAACAGTACGGACTATCTTATAAAGACTAGAAATAGAAATCTCGAAGCAAGAAGATACTTCCTCCTACACAAAATACTTCAAAAATATTATTTTGGTATTGATTGATACATTATTCATCTAGAGATAATATAAGTACATTACTTTAATGTTAAGATAAAAAAAATTTCATATAAAAATGTCAACTTGGTAGACACTCACTCTCAAGCTCAAACATAGAATAAAAACCGGCCAAGTGCGAGTCGGACTCGCGCACCGAGGGTTCCGTACAAACCTGCAAGGTTTACAAAGTTCGTTCATTACGACAATCGAGTCATAACTATGGTATTTTATATATATTTTTATTTTGTAATGTAACTAAAAATTTAAGGTTTTCGGAATTTTTCCTTTATGTGTGCTATAAAACGTTGCTTCATGCCAAATTTCAAGATTCTAGGTCGACTGGAAGTACCCTTTAGGTTTTGATTCCCTTGCGAGTACTTGCGAGTTTCAAAATATGCAGCTTAAATTGCTGTTTCTTTTGATTGCGTTGACATAGAAGTTTGATTTTGTTACAGCTTAAAGGTATTATAGACCTGAGTATTTGGTATGAATTTCAATTTAATACCTCTACGCGTTTATGAGGAAATGGGTAGTAAGGTTAAAATTATTTTAAAAAAAAAAATATTATGTGATGTAACTAAAAATTTATGGTTTTCGTAATTTTTCCTTTATCTATGCTATAAGACGTTGCTTCGTACCAAATTTCAAGATTCTGAGTTCACGGGAAGCACCCTGTAGGTTTTGATTCCCTTGCAAGTGTCGAAAATGTGCGGCATAAACGGCTGTATCTTTTGATTGCGTTGGCTTAGAAGTTTGATTTTTTCACAGCTTCAAGGGACAGTAGACCTGAGTAATTGATATAAATTTCAGCTTCATACCTCCACGCGTTCCTGAGAAAAAGGGTCTTGACAGACGGACGGACGGACGGACAGACGGACAACATAGTGATCCTATAAGGGTTCCGTTTTTTCCTTTTGAGGTACGGAACCCTAAAAATGGTCGCCATATACTCATTTACAGTGATATAATTTAATAATCGCCGCACGAAAGTATCATTTACAAATAGCGACGAAAGAAATTACTAGAATCTACTAGAATGTTGATCTTCTGTGTAGAACGATGTGATTGAATAAGCGACTTTATGCAACACCGGCTTAGATTATTAATTTGAGTACATCGTATTCTAATGTATTCGTTAACTATCTTTCTACCTGGACTTAGCTTGGGTTATATAATTTGATTAATTCGTACTAATTCTTTTTATTGGAGTTTACACCTTATGCAAGTATTAGATGGGCAATAGATGCGGAGCGAAATCGAGTGTTAACAAAAAGTGAAGTCGTTGTATTGTCCCTCCACGTAACACATAGAATACGCGTTTTATACCGAATGCATGTACTTACAAGTACGTATAATTATGTAAATATGTACTCAACTAAAAAGTATAATCCGGTTGCGCATCGGAACTAGCAAGACACGTACCATTATTGTTCAATACAATTATCAATTCAGTTTCTAAGGTAATAACAAATTTTTGAGATGTACTCCAGCATTTTCTTTTTCCCGTTCTCTCTCAGATAAGTATTCGAAATTAACGAACCCGGAAAGTAAACCTAGCATTCAAGACCTTTGAAGTATTTATTGTCTTGGCAGCATTGATAACGTGATCGTAAACGCCAAATCCACCTTCGTGAAAAAAACATTTTCCTCTAATGAAATTGTATTGTTCCAGAAAATGCGGATACTACTTCTGTTTGCTTTAATTATCGGGACTGCACTCGGTGACGACGAATGGCAGCCCATACTCTCAGATTCCTCTTACACGTACACCAGCTACAAAGCGCCAGAGCGATCGCTCCATTCTAGGTAAAGGATTCTATTGTTGCCTGCATTTTATTTCTATTTAAATCTATTCTAAAAACGTGTAAAAGCAAATGCGTCAAAGCAAGAGGTGCGACTCGCTTTCCACCATTTTCTTTGTAATGAAAAAATTGAAGTCAACGTCTGGAAACATGTTCGAAGTCAACATTTAATTCAAACATAATCCTTGTTAAATATAATCTACCATCCTTCTCGTAACATGGACTAAATAAACTTCTCAAATAAATTGGTTTACTCCGAAAATATATTTGTTAAGTTGTTACCCTTACGAAGCCCCTACGATTAATATACGAACATTTTTTAAATATTCTACTTCAATATCACTATCACGTTTTCCGTTCCAAATTGACAGAATTGAAAACAAATTGAACTACAGAGTAAATTCAATTAATTAGAACAGTCACATGAAAATTACAAAAACAATACCGGGTATGAATCTCAATAAGGGCTCGTACACAAAACTGCGATGCGACGTCGCATCGCAGATATCTGCGAGCTCCCTATACGCATTGCAAGAGCGAATTGATTCGCATCGCGCGAGATAAAACGAAAGGACACATCTAATGGAAATAAAAGTCGCGATTCCACGTCAGGTTACCTTCAACAGGGAAATGCTTCATTATTTTTATATTCTACAAAGCAATTGGTAAATCCACACAATCTCATGATTTGATTTATTTATCTACGGTTATCTTCAGAAATAAATATCATGATAAAGTTTTCCACGTCAAATCACGACCGTCTGAACTTACAATGGAGTGTTTTTCAACAATATAAGATCTTATATTAAAATTAAATTCTTCCTCCTTTAGTTATGGCGCAATGACATAATAAGTTGTTCGTTTCCTTTCACTCGAACTGAAGTGAGTTGTAAAGTATGGTAATCAGAATCACGTCCACGGCTTGTAAGATCCCAGTGTTAAATTAAGGGTAAAGGCCTCTCTCTTGTGAATATCTTCAATTAATTAATTAATCGACACAAGTACGATATATCTTTCGTGTGATGAAATCTCAAAAATGATCACAAGGTAACAATCCTTTAAACTTTAAACTATTTCCAGGAAATGGAGTGCCGAATATTAATTAACACAACTGAAAATGTTCTTTGATTATGGTGTGTGGGAGGTACTATTAGAGGAAACAAAGGCAGGTTATGCGGTACCGGGATGGCCCACCTCCTATGGTTCAATTATTTAAACAATATAAACCAATTACTAGATGTCTATAACGTGTTATCTGCAGAATTCACGTTCAAGTGTAGTTTAATTTAATCTCATAATTATTTTGATATTGTTAACTAACAAGTTCTAACACAATATACGAACCCAGCTACAATTACATTTTTGCATATTCCAAGTACGAAAGTGTTGTTATAAAATTAATTCCCTAATTCCCTTTGAAATCGGTTTCAATACGCTGATAAACAAATCAAAGCTCTCGGAGGGCCCAAGGCACGTTTCTGCAGAATCTTCCGAGAGTTCGCTGTGTATTATTTACTTTGGATACATGAACTACAAACACTGAATTTGTTTTGTTAAAGCTTGCTTTATGTTTAATAATAGTTGAATGAGGTTCGATTAAATTCACGCTTTATTATTGATTTTAACAGCCTGTTCAAAAGTAATTTTCCATACAGAGTAAGTATTTTAATATGCTTAGAGGTGAAATAGGTATTTAAAATATTGCTCACTTCCCGTAGTAAGTGATTTAATAAACAAAACTTTCCTAACACGTATTAAATTCGTATTCGTGGTCAATCCAAGGAAATTTATATATTTGTGGCTGAATTGTTCGATACCATATCCCCTTTTCGGTACTTCTTTTGTCAAAATATTCCTGCCATAACATGATGTAAGTACCTACTTTTAAAACTATTCAAAACTTCTTAATAAAGTGGTTATACCGAATAAGGAATTCCATCTGTTACAGCCTCCCTAGCCAATCTGTCTACTTCGTCATTTTCTTTAAGATGGATATGCGACGTTATCCATTGTAACACAACTGACTTAGAATTACTTTGTAATATCAAAATTGATTTCAACATATCATATGCTATAGGAACTAGCTGGTAATAATTAATGCATTTGGCTAAATGTTGTATAGTGCTCCTTGAATCAGATTTTAACACAAAGTCATAATCAATAGATCTAATGTAGGACAGTGCTTCTGCAATATAATATTGATAGGTACATGTATGTTTTATGTTTGCAGTGGACAGCTGAAGATTGTAAATCGAAAACCGATCCACGCACCCAGCAAACTCGGCAGTATCCTTTCTCCGCAGAGTTCAGATTCCTGTAGCGTCTACAAAGTGTCTATGAACCAAGACCTCTATTATCAATATGTAGAATACGAAAAAGATATACCAGATCTGAAAGAATTTACACTGTGCTTGTGGACGAAGTTCCACAACCACTCCGACGACCATCCCCTGTTCTCTTATGCAGGTAAGATTTAATTTTAAGTACTATTATAATTGAATTGACAACAATAGAAACACATATTATGATACTTAAACCCTACCCTTTACAAATCAAGAATATTTTAAAATGAAAGGAATTGTCGTTACTGATAAGACGAGTTTTGTTTAGAACCGGTAAGTGGCAAAGAACGTCGAAAATTTAGGGGGACACGGGTTGAAATCATTATTGTAGATAGTCACGGCAAATGCATTAATACCAAGCAGCGCTCAAAAATCAAGAACCTATGACATTTTTCTTCAATGAGCTAAATATATTGGATTCCACATTAACGGTAATCGAGAGCGCATATTTTACACGAGTCAAATGGCATCGATTTTCCAGTATCATATTGTCATCAGCGATGAAAAGTGGATCTAATACGATGACTTAATGAGAAATATCATGGAGACCACCTGACAATGTATTTAATATTGGCAACCGAACCGAATGACAATCAAACTATCGTACTGTGTATCTGGTGGCATCAGTTAGGTATCGTGTATTAGTTACGAAACTATTAATGGAGCTCTCGACTGAACACAAATAATGAAGTTGAGCCGAGTGCTCAAGGATAAACCATTATTACACCAGACATGATATAATTATTCTCCTACTTGTTATTGCTCGTCCTTAGGTTACGGCACCGGTCAACACCTATTTGGAAACACTAAATTGGAAAGGCCTACTACCTCACCTACAGCATTTGCCACACATTGCCCTTTCAATTACTTCAGATGTTCTAAGATAATAGTTCCAGGTAACAGCACATGGTCTGGTCTGAACGCGGGCACCGCATAATGTCATAAATAAGGACATCAAATATAGTCGACGGGTGGAAAACTGAAACCAAAGAGCTCTTCCCACGAAGTATCTGAATGCTGTCAGAAAAAACAATGATGGACATGACATTAAAATAAATATAATAAGCATATTTTAACAATAAGTTTCAATCATTGGCAGACTGGATACATTTCGTTGCATACAGTAAAATTTTACAACAATGTTTTAATTTTATATCGCAGCGAGGGAGAGAATTTACGGATCAATAAATTAATATCTAGCAATATGAGAACAACTAGGAGCGTTGTCAATTAGTGTCTCAATCCTAATGATGTCACATCTTGTTTCCTTGATCAGTATCGCAACTAATTATTCTAGGAATAGAATGTAGCATTATTAAATTTTATTTTATTAGTAGTTTCAATGCTTCTGTAGTTTGACTTGTGTTACCTACGATATTTACTTGAGTTGATATGAATGTTATTGAGATAGGTTTAATGAGTTGGTGAACTGAGTAAGAAAGATTTTTTGTAACTTTTGTGCCCATCGATGACTTGCTTTTAATTTAAAAAAAAAATACACAAAGTGTCGAAGATTAAAGATATACTTTGCATCATCCACAGTAGGTTTGTTTCTCCCAGCAATGATGTAATAATAAACATGATTAGAAATGTACAAACCAATGAAATTATTGGTAACAATTTATTGATTTTTACCAAATATTTTTCAATGAAAGGAACATGAGATTATTTTTGTAAAGGACGGATATAAATAAAGAAATACGAAGAAAAAATACTTTAGTGTGAGAGCACACCGCTTTACACACGGCATGATCAGAAAGATCTAACTACCCACACCTCGCACTGGAAATCCTATTGAAGTAATAATTTGTTGACAAGATTTTATCTAAATATAACACTTCGAGTAATATTCAAGCCGTGGAAAATTTTCCTTATTTTTCGTGTCAAATATACATAATAAACGACACTCTTTTTATTAGTAAATGGCTTAAGTATATTTATAATTTATTTCTTAGTAGGAACTTTTTCTTAAATGTTTATTAAATTTAAGTTCAGTGGTGACGTAACTACTCAAGATCCAGTTTGTTTGTAGGACAGTAGATGACTTGTTGTTGATTATTTTATTGTGATATGGTATTACAAAATGATACACTTTCGGATACACGGTGCGTGGCCGAACAAGGACCAGTTTGCCTCGCTTGGTGCGTTCAGTAATCGATGCAATTACCTTTCCCTTTCTTTCACTGCAAGCTTATTTAGAGTTTGGCAACAGCTTTTTGAAAGAGATATACCTATATGTGCATTACATGAGTCAATGTACAGCATGTTAACTAAGCCGCGTGTTACTTGCGCAATTTCCGTATCTATTTGATCCCATAATCATTTCGGGTTTGAAAGTGTCCAATATCCTATATAGTGTATTTCATTTCTATATTGTATTTACTTGGAATTGACATATCCTTATCATATTATATGCCCATGAAAGATAAATGACCAATATTCGTATTAATATTTTAGAATCACATTCTCGGGAATGACCGGTTCGATGAAAGTTGCAAACTTTTCGCCCGGGCGAGAAATCGATCTAGCTGACATTGATACTTGTAATTTTTGGGAATTCGTATTTTCTATTTTCACATGAGCGGGTCTTGGCACTCATAGTCATAGAAAAATTTAGACCAATCAATTTCAAAAAAAGCAGAGCTCAATTACCGGTTGCCAGTTATGAACAGACACTATTTTAATCGATTTTATTTACGCAGTACCTATTCTAAAAGTCGGTGCAGATTTTTAATTACACGGTTGAAAAAGTTGGAAAGAGGGATGTACTTAATTAACAAATTTATAAGCTTTCACCGAAATATTTGTTATTATTTCGCTACACTTCACAACATATACATTCATGTAACGTAACTTTATTATACAAACAAAATAAATACTATGAGATAAACCAAGTAACAAAAGAAATGGTTTCGAATGCCATTGTTATTTCACTAGGATAGGTTTTCCCTACTAAAGGTCAAGGGGTACTAAATTCTACAGTTACAGTTCAGTGCCTTAAGGCGACTAAGTTCCACAACTTTAGGTATTTTAAGCTACCTCAGACCCCGCGCTAGCTGCGTGTAGCGTATTCATTTACGACACAGATAGCGCGCGCAAATACGTAACTCGCGCGGTCCGGTCGACGACCTCGCGACTCAGTAAAGCCACAGTAGAGCCGATCACGCAGTAGGACTACTAATTTTGAAAGATATCAATATGTATTAGAATCGACTTTTTCGTGACCTAAATAAAAAAACACTACTACCTTATTAAAACCTTTCGTGCACATTAGTATCTACCTACTTATATAGTAAAAACATAAAATATGTACAAATATATTATCTACCTGTATTATTAGTAGGTACTATATTTTATTTATTTATTTAATTTATTTTTCGCTACTTCTATTGACGACCTCGATGGCAGAATGGTCACCGTGCCGGACTGCCATCCGTAAGGTTGCGGGTTCGATTCCCGCGCGGGGTGAATATTTGTGTGAACGTGTGGGTGTGTGTGTGAATGAGTGTATGGGTAGTTTCTGATACCCTAGATACAAGTCACAAACTTAGTTAGGGGTCAGTTAATGTTATGAGATGATGTAGTGAATAATAATGTTGTTATTTATTACTCTGTTTATGTTCTATAGTGAAACTCCTACCTACTTTAGTTACTGCTAAGGCTGGGCCCATTCAGTCGGAAATTCAATATATTAAAATCTTATTCTTATAAGTAAATCTTTAAATCTAAATAATAAATATTATTACCTGCGCCTCACTCACGTAGTTCCCATTCCCATATACGATAATAACATACAACAATAACATTCTGAAAATATTTAATAAAGGAATAAAATAAAACCAATAATGCCAATTAGGTATTTATTTATTTTGCGATAATGTAATGTCCCTTAGAGGCATACCACGAATTTGCCTTGAATCCACAATTTCAGGCAAAATGTGGTTCAAATAAAAGTCTGTTTGATTTCTTAATAATAAAAAAAAAACATATATATAAATAAAATTGGAGTGTCAGTTTGTAATATTGAAATAACCGCTGCTTACTACATGCTTAGGAATATAGTATACTACATGCTTAGGAATATAGTATACGCCCCGTGGTTTTACCCACGTAGTACCGCTCCCGCGAGGATGCGTAGCTCGTAGTATCAATATCATACAATCTCGGCACAATTCACCATCGTGTGTTAAAAATTAAGTAACAGCGCCATCTATTGGTACGATTTGCGACTACAAAAAGTTACAATAAAACATACGATTACATATACACAATCCCATGAGAATTTTGGGATACAAAGTATCCCATGTGTTATTCCTAGTTGTAAGGAATATTTGTACCAAATTTAATCAAAATCGATACAGTAGTTTTTGCATGAAAGAGTAACAAACATCCAAACTCACAAACTTTCACATTTATAATATTATAGTAGGATACGGTAGACACACCAAAATATTTTTTGTCTGTCTGTCTGTTTGTTTGTTTCGGCTAATTTCTGAAATGGCGTGACTGATTTTTACGGGATTTTAAATGAAAAGTTAATGTCAAAGTTATTATTACTTACGCAGCTCAGCTCGATGTAGATTTGTCACCCTTACAATACGGTCTTCACTTGTGTTTATTTTAGCCTGTGGTTCCTCGACAGTTTGTACAGCTTCGCTGTAAAAAGAGATAGTTTTAGTTAGGTGATTGTCAATTGAATTAATTTTGTGTTTATTTGTACAGTTTCGTCTTTTTTTACATTCGTTGTGGCTTCCAGGTAGGTCCGTTATCTACGACATACAACTGCACTCAGCAACGGAGATTTGCACTATTTTACACAATTAAATTAAATAAATAATATTGGGGCACATCTGTTTGTCTTGAGCGGGAATCGAACCCGTAACCTTGGGCATAGCAGCCAGGGCCACTACCAACTACACCGCTCGATCAAATAAAAAAATATATACACAGATGATCTAACTGGTGCAACTTTTTTGTCAAAGAGGAAGGATTTTTTGATTGATGGTAATGAATAGGCTTCTAATAAAACGAAACTAATGGAACAATTTCGTTTTCCATTATAGACTTAACTTGACATAGGCTACATATTATCCCGGAATTCCTACGGGAACTATTTGTGTGAAACCACAAGGCACTGTTGTATAATAGAAATCACATACATACCTTCCATATGCGTATGTTTTCTTATAACGACCATTTTCAGATCTTGGTATTGAAGAACTATAAAAAAATATTTATTAGGTATCGTATCTTTGTATACCTTTCTAGCATAGTTAGTGATAATAAAAAATAAATATCAGGACATATTTAACCACCATTAGTTATCCCCTAAAAGCTTATGGGTACTAACACATACAGATATTGAAATATTGACATAATTATATATATATCAATATATATAGACATTGACATACATAACATATTTTATTTATATACTTACATGTTGTAATACAACGACTACAGCCAACCAATATGCTCATCTCACAAATGTTGACTGTACCGGGACTTGAACCCGGGACCCTCTCATGTGCAGTCCGGCATAGCGACCTTTACGCTACTGCATGATATTAGGTCGTTTTTTACCTACTACACTCATACCTCGCACACGTTATACTGTGGCTCTTTGTCAATTGTCATCTCGACCTAGTCCATTATATATATTATCTATATATATAAATTAAAATTGGAGTGTCAGTTTGTAATATTGAATTCATAATGAAAAATCATAATGGCGGGACCAACTTTATCTTACATTGTTGCTAATATAACAAGAAATAAATAAACTTACCTTATTATTTTTGTGTTACGTCGAATTTTTAATTTTGATTTCCTTTTCGCTCTATTTGTTTTATTTGCCATGTCCAATAATTATTTTACAACACAATCCACTAATTAAACAATAATATTTACACTGAAAGTACAAACCTAACTAATAAACACGAAACACGCGTATTTTTACGCAGCGAGCCGGCAAAAATCACACAGGTCCTACCTTCTTGACGCCAAACGGCGGACTGCGGAGGAACTCACTCGCCGCGTGGTTATATAAATTGAAATATTGTGTTATTGTTAGATTATATTATTAATTTTAGATATTTTTTCGGTTTTTTTATATTCTAAATGTCATTGTCTATAATTTGACGCAATTTTTACGAATATAAGTTTAATATTATCCAGATGAAATGGAAATTACGATCGCAAAATTTGAAAAATTGGACTATTTCAAAATATTTTATGATCGAGCGAAGTTGTTTAATTCGTGTTTCCAGCCGTTTTATCAAAAAGCTGGATTATTAAACTATAACATATATTTTTATTTATACAAAATTAATAATATTTGATTATTTACTATTGAATCTAAGCGAGGTCGATTCTGAATTTTGCGGAACTTCCTCGGCTATTTTCCCAGTTTTATATCTCGGGCGACCGCCCGGCATTGCTTGCGCACCCATCTTAGAATTATGGTACAACGTTACAGAATCTTCTCTGTGCTCGCAGTTTATAATTGGTTCAACAATTATTAGTTCTAATAATAGTTCTTAAATAACACTAAGTATAGTTAAGTGGTCAAGTTTCTGTAATTCTACTGCACTAATATGTAATCTGAACATCCTTGATCTAATATTTTATCTATTTTGTTTACCTATTATACTTACGGATTTGATCTCCCTTATTACAATTACATTTTGTTTAAACTATAGTAGGTTCATAATTAATCCATTAATATTTTGGTTTCACAGTTGGCGAGAAACAAAAAGAAATATCCTTATGGATATCAAACACCCAAGAAGCTAGCTACTTCAGTTTAGCTGTTCACGGGCAAACATTCTTCAGGCTAAATTATCCGTTGAAACTTAACACGTAAGTACCTATTTTTGTAATAAACACGACACGAACGATTAAGGCTTCTTAGACGGAAAGTTAGTCAAGTTGTTGAAGTTGGACACACTCATGCCGTTTGAAATTTGATTCGTAAACAAAATTATTCGACTGTAAACAACATTATAAATTAATAATGATGTTTAATTTTTAACCTTCGGTGTAGGGAGAGCGAGGGCGATACAAGGCGGGGTCTGTCCCTTCATCAAGTTCACTGTATCGTAATGTTAGCTCTACTCCGTTATTGCGTAGGTGAAACGGGAGTATAATAAAAATATCCCATTGCAAATTGCCGAGTTGCTCACTCGGTGCCCAGTTTAAAATAGTAACAAAAATCCAACAGCAAAGTCAAGCTTTAAATATCACTGTATAGGCCACCAATAAACTGAGAACAAAAAGATTTTCTCAGAGAATTGTAGTATCTCCACGAAACTTATACGCAGTATATTTGTTAATTTTCAAAGAAAGGTTCAGTTAAAGTAGTATGAATATTATCTCATTATAAAACAATTTTCAAGTTCCGTTAGTAGATACCTAAAATTGTATGCTAGGATATTGCTGAATCTAGTAGCGCCGGTGTCAAAAAGACAATATGCAATATATTTTACTCGCTTTACTCTGAATATTAAGTTCCCAGAATACTTTAGTTGGAAAAAAATTAAAAAATATCTATTTTGATATTAAAAATAATTATCTTTATCGCATCCGGGATTTACAGTTGGCAGCAACGTGACATCAATTAATACGTCCTGTAGGTACACCTGATTAATATGAAACTTATTTTCTAGATAAATATCATTTTTTCTTAGAAACTCAGAAGAGCTAAACAATTACAATATTGGAGTAAAGTAACGTACTTTATACGTATTTTCTGGATTAAGCTACATATATTTTTATTTCGAGAAATGTACGCTGATTTCACAAAATTAATTAGAATATACCTTTAAAACAAGCATTGCATCGTTTATTTATTATTAAAATAACTATAAAGTTAAAAAAAATAGTATGAACATTTGAATATTGTTTAAATTTTATTTTACACACTAAGCTCTTGACTCTTGTTTCTGACTCTAATTCCTAGATTTTTTCTTGTCTTTAACAGACAAGAAATTTTTCGTACGTAGACTCGCAAAATTGTTCTTATTTACATTAATGTTTTTATCTTATCTGAAACGGACAAGACAAATTTCTTATCGTGGACACGCGGCCTAATACATGTAATCAAGAGAAGGAATATGCAGATCGACTACTTGCATCATTTTTTATAATAATCAAGTTAACTAATCTCACATTCACGTGTTTTAAAAATTACATCCGAATGTGAAACAAAAAGCCGGACATTTCAACTTTAATCTGTGCAGGACGGATTTTGTTCTGGATAAAAGAGGAGCGAATGGGGAGCGAGGTCACCCTCTCAATCCAATCAACATCTTTCCTGCGCCAAGCTCCCATCGAATGTGATATATAAGGTTTAAAGTTTTTTCCAGCTCCGTAAATCCCATATTGCAAATAATTAACACGCAAACATTGACTAGATATGTATATAACCAGATTCATTCCTTTTACAAAAATAATATCACTGAGAGCTTTATAGAACTCAGATACCTAATGAATGTCAGTGGGTAGTTAAACCCCTCAAAAGTCTTACCAATAACAATTTCGCGGGACGCACAAAGGACCCAAATTAGAAAAGTCTAATTGTGGAAAACTGCCCACTTAAGTCTCAAAAGTCTTAACAAGTAAGTACATAAAGGCATAGTGACTGTGGTTATATTGTATTTTTACAAGCTCTATATGAATATTCATAGTAAAATTAGAGACTTCCCATTTCATTATGTTGTAACCTTATATGATTTATTAGAGGCATCAGTCAAATTTATGAGCGATAGGATCTGCGCAATAGTCTAACTAAAACCATGTTATTTCGTGCGGATAGTATCACCAACCAAATCTAATCAGGTCCCACGCATTTGTCAAATGTCAACTGTAAAGTCTGTGAGGATCACAGGGCAGGTATCTAGCCTTCGAAAGGGCTCCTGCTCCCCCGACGGTTAACGCCGTCCTAACATTCCGTGTTCACTGATAAAAAATTGTAAATAAATCACAACATTTTTCACTTTAAAGATAGACCTTCAGCTGGTATCTGCCGGCACCTTTTTAAAATAAAAATAGTATTAGCGAGGTATTTTCATCGCTATTTTTTCTAAGAAGTAGTTGTTTAAAGAAAATTATGTTTACTTTTTTTTTAATTCCGTAGATCTAACAAGAAATATTTTTAATCCGGATTTACCAACAGGCCGTCAGTAGGTTTGTACCTACTGTAGCTTTCTTGTGAAAGCTTTAATTTTTAATCGATTATAAGTACAGTATTAAGCATTCACAAAGTGTTTCAGTTCCGACACTTTTTACCCCACCGATTTTCCGGTACTTCTAAATATTTTAGTTTAACAAAACTATAAACGATATCTTTGATCGGTGTTATTTTTTTTGTACCAGCCACTAGAGTTTAGAGAAATATTAATAGAGAGAGTGAAATTGGATGGTGTTAGTTTTAACTAAAATTTGATGTTACAAAAATACTGATTGGATATTGTCGGTTTTTAAATCAATTATGATGGAAAGGTTTCAGTTATTTTAAGAAAAAGACTATTGAGGAGTACAGAATAACAAACAAAGGTTAAAATTATAATTTTAAGTCATCCATATTAATAAATGATGAAAATGGCATACCAAGGTTATATATTTCTTAGTTTGTTTAGATTAACCGGTGCAGTTGGATGCATATTTCTGATTTGCATATTGCTTAAATTTTACAACTCTCTTGAGAAATAAATTAACATGATACTTATTTATCACTTTATTGCACAATTATGTTGCCAATGACGGATAGATTATTTTGCAATTCAATCAGTAATCAAAAGTTTTATAGTTTCGCAAAAAAGAAATCCGTCTACGTACTTAAAATTCCGACAAAATTCTGTCTCAGAGTTGCGCGTTTGACGGAAGCTAAGTTCTTATTTACATCATAATAGTTACATTTTAGAAATCATTCTAACTTCGTATCATTTTTAAATAATAATTAATTGTGTACCAAATGATACCCAATTAGTATTTTTTTAAGTTAAACCACTGTTGATCGCACGAACGAAAAATATGGGTGTTTCACAAATTACTTAATGATGAAAAACATAATACAAATCTAGCAACGTATCTCTTAAGTTTTAGGTAAATGTAAAGTATCGATGAAATACTAAATGTATTATGGTAGCTCATTAAAATGGCAAGTTAATATAACAATGTAATGTAAAATTTTCCTGTCTTACTTTTCAAACTTTTTTGAGCTCGTCTACATTATTATATAACCCGTATACAAAACTTCTTCTGTTCATCTAGAACAAATACTAATTTAAATTAGGCTGTGTTAGAATTTAAGTCAGTCTTGGAGTTTTATATAATAACACGGCACACTTTTCTTGAACTAAAGGTTGAACATTATCGATTTGATACATTTTAATCTCTGCGACGATAACTTACCTTGTTATTAATGTTAACTTTGTAGAGTTTTCCAAAAGTCAAGTTTAGCTTTACTTGACAAATAGATGAAATAAAAAAGTTTTTTATAAGTAAATATTTCTCAAGTTTTTAGATCAAAAAAATTGTACTATATAAATTGCTATTTGTGATTACATTTTATTTGACAACATCATTTTACCAATCTAACAGAAAAAGTAATCGAATTGAGAAGTATCTGTTTGTATGTATGTAAATCTTTGGTATATTTCCATTAGATTTCCTATTACATCACTGTATGTATAGGGTTACAGGTTGACAGATCTCACCGGGTTAAACTCTGACGATAGTTGTTTGTATATCGATATACTTGTTGTGTCAACTAGAATTGTTTGCCAAGGAATAATCCGACATGTTTTCTAGGAAATGTTACCATCTTTTTAAAATATATCCTAAGACCTATATTCACTTAAACTATATTATAAAATGAGGCTCAAAGCCTTCGCTAACTAGCTCAGCCACTTTCTTAGTGAAAGTGTTTACTGATCGTTGGAATATTTGTCGATAGAATATTCTAGTCAACGTGTGATTTTTATTAAAAATACGGCTTGCTTGGCGAGTATTTTGAATTGTAGATTGAATACATAATAATGTTTGTTAGGACGCATTGTAAATTACAAAGTTGAACCGATCAAATAAACATAATGAGAATTACGTAACAAACGCTCTTCCTTTATTATGAAAATTAAATAATTGATATTGTTAAGTACCTAAATAGTAGTTTATTGAGAGAAAATACTTTCGTTGATTCGTTAATACGTATTTGCTTTTGTATAGGCTAAAGCATATTTGAAACAGGTAGGCATTAACTTTTAGGCCCCGTTTAGGGACATGCGGGGCGTCAGGCGGAGCAGTGCGCGGAGCATGCTAGAAACACAAACACACGGGGATGTATGTAGGCGTTTAAGGACAAGCGCTGTTGCACGCGTTTGTTTGAATTGTAGCGTTGTTTATACCTGAGCAAGTGACGAGAGACGATGCGGAGGACACAGCGGATGAAGTGGGTGGCGAGTGACGCAGTCGGGAACCCAGCGAGGGAGGAGACGTGCGGAAAGAGGTCCTTTGCTAAAATGCTTCGGGCAACAACGCGTGCTGCCTCTTCATAAAAGGACAAAATATTCGACGCGGTGCAAAGACATAACTGTAGTTGGGGGCTTAGGTAATGAAAGAGTATGGAAAAGCGGTTTCCGGCGACGCGTTCGCCGCGTCCAC
The DNA here is from genome assembly GCA_958496195.1 of Timandra comae. Taxonomy (NCBI): domain Eukaryota; kingdom Metazoa; phylum Arthropoda; class Insecta; order Lepidoptera; family Geometridae; genus Timandra; species Timandra comae. Next base: position 7,144,372 of record OY292353.1, on the reverse strand, counting down.
CGCAGCGGCACCCACGGCAGCTTGATTTGCCTCATGCCACACTTCAATTCGAACAAACATGTGCAAAGTCTTAAATTAAAGAAAATGCTAAGGCCTATCGCCCTAATTAAGGATAGACTCGGTGCGGGCATCCACATATACGAACTGATGATGAAAGAGCGAAATCAGCGTTACGTGAATCTTAAATTTAATCTATGTATCCATTAAAAATGTTAAATACCTAATGAAACAATTTTAAACTTATGAAAAACTTCCATTAAAAAGGGACCTAAGGTTAATTTCAAGTAATATAAACAGTTAAATTAAATAAAAAAACAATTAAAATAACATATCCTGTGGATCAACTGAACTTAATCAAGTCTAAGTATGGGAAAATAACCAAAACTTGTTTCATTCATATCATATACAATTATTATACATGGCTAATGATGACATGACACAATAGGTGTGCCATCAACCTCAATGGCTATTGACACGCGCCAGTCGTTAAATATTTGTTCACTACCACGTCCAGAATAAACGTCAAGCGAATCGGTTAAGCTCTTTAAAAAAATGTTAGAAAGAAATACGTTTCTTAAATAAATTGAATGACTGCTTCCGTTACGTAAAATCATAGTACATTTATCCACTGCGAAGGTGGGTGACTGTAATGTACGTTAAATAAAATTGACATATGTCAAGTTTGCTTATAGTACTTACTTACAGTGTAATAAACAAAACTCTTCACAGATTTTCACCTAGATTTCAACGTAAAAACTTTTACTTGGAAAAACGTTGTTCAGAGTAAATAGTTTTATCATGTGACAAACATCATGAAATAAAAACGGACATAACAGTACTCAGCTTAACGCCAGTTTCAATATGTTTATAAGTTATAACGTGTATAGGTGAATTTCCCAAAGGGCAATTGCATTAGTGTGAGTATTTTGACGGCGCCTGGCATAGACAAAATGGTGCCAGGTCTCGGAAAACGACCAATAAAGGGGGAAGTTCTCCGTTTTCCCGAGCATGTCATCGGCAAACGAATGACAGCTATGACGTTTCTAAATATGCAGCAGAACCAACTTTATTTACCTATAAAACAGATTTTTTCAAAGCGTTCGCGATGTTTTAGAAAATTATTAATTAATCGGAAGCTTTTTAATTAAGTTTTTGCACTGATGGAGAACTATTTTATTGGATGGGAATTAATATTGTTTTTATTGTGATTGCGACTCTAATGTGACACGTAATTAGGATATATTTAGTTTTTTATATTTAGTACTCTATTATTTTATTGTACATGAAAGTGTTTTTATTTTATGAAGCTAAGTTGAAACTGACCAAAGTAGTCCGTTTACTTACAATTATACTATCATAATTGTACCTTAGTACAATGACTGTCATTCTACAATATTTCGAAACGTAAATTATAAACGTTACATTTTGCAACGGTAAATAAGTAGAGTGCGTAACGTCACAGAATATAACTAGTTCGTAACGTCTTGTTGGAATAAGTTTTTGTACTGATTGTATAATACATGTAGAACATGCCGTTCAAAAATGAGAGCGATGTGATTACAAAGCATGAAATGCAAAATAACTTGTCGTAACACATAATTATTCGTTTATTTGTACTGATAACTTGATAACATTAACAATTGACTTTTTTATCGAATTTCATTTTTCGTTTATTCATTTAAGTTCATTTGTCTAGACTTTTCAATTAGCATTTTATGTAAGTGCTTCGATATGATTCAATTTCAAAAAATAAATACAAACTCCGCAACATAAGTGTACAACTTCAGATTTTTATTTTATTATAACATTCGGCATAAAAAAGATCCTCATCAAACATTTAATACCTTCCATGTGTAAGACTTTACATGTTCCAATGCCGACTTAATATTTTCAAACGAATAAAAAAACAACCTAATTCTATTCATACAAAATGAAACAACCTAATTCTATTCATACAAAAATTTATACAAAACATAAGTCGTGTCAATAACGATTACGTTTATGTACAGTCTCGGAATGAAAAGGTTCGTCACCTTAGAGTCAGTTTTCACTTGCACTAGTATTGCAAGAAACAATTATACCAACATACAAGTGTAACAAACAGTAATGCTAACATTTAAATAAATAGAATGACGTTTGTCATCGAATAAGGATTTGCTTCATTTTTCTATACTTTTTTTAAACAATTCCTTGTGCGCGCGGCATATAAAAACCTCTTTGATATTTTGCAATGATGACATCGACCGATTGACAATAGTTTTAACAGAAATAATAATGGCAGGTTGAACCAACAAGAAGGTTTTATACACTTTTTAAGAAGGTTTAAGAAGGTTTTAGTTTATCAAAAATCTTGTTGACAAGATATTTATCTTGTCAAACAACACTGATCTGAATAATTTTGAACTTTATTATCGAGCAGTAGAACATTATTTTCCCTAACCCGAGTCTATTCTGTACCATAGTTTCAAAAGGTAATATGTTTTCGCGACACATTATACGAATCAATTTGAAAATTGACGAACCTTTTCGTTCCGAGACTATACATATACATCAAAGTCGACTTATTAAAAAAATAACATAAATTATGAAAATATAAATTATTTTCCACGTTTCAGTTGGTATCACTCTTGTCACTCATGGAATGGTAAAACTGGTGAATGGCAAGTTTGGGTGAACGCCGAACGTGTTGGAAGAGGTTTCCATAACAGGGTAAATATATCTATAAGGTTTAAAGCAAATTCACATTTATTATAACCCCATAATTTAAACTACACATTCAAATCACCTTAATTTTAAAGATGTTAAAGAATCAACATTAATTACATTACTAGTGGTGGTGGATATCGTTATTGAAACGTTCAAATCTTAACCGTAAAGCTACTTCAACAACCATTAAATTAATTGGCAAAAATATAATTCATCCTCGGTATGATAAAATATTTCGACAAACACTACTTCTCTGTATAACCCATTTGAAGATTTACTCAAGCATCAAATTAGTCTTAGATTTTATATAAAGTTTTGTTTTTAATTATAATTTCAGCTTGTTGGTCACGTAATAAAAGGCGGCGGCATAGCTATTTCTGGCCAAGAGCAATCACAAATGTTTAGTAAATCCGCAATTGATGGAACAAAAAGTAAGTGTCTTATTTTTTTGTATGCGAAACACTAGATGTTACCTTTTAAATGGGAATAAAACCAAAATTTGAAATAATTTCAGAACCTGCTGGTTTGATGGGAGAAATAACCATGCTTCAACTGTACTACGTGGCTCTGACTGCTGGTAAAGCTCACAAGGACCACAAACATCACCATGTTCATCACTTTAAGCATGACGGCACTCCTCTGGAAGCTTCCACTGAGGCCGCTACCGAACCCCCGCCGCCACAAGCCACACCCCTAGGAAACGGCACCTTTCTAATTGGAGGACAGCTGCAAAGACCAGTTAATCTTAACATAGTTGGACAACAAATGGTTCAAGTACAACTACCAAATGGACTTCAGATTCAACAACAATACGCCAACGGACAACTTGGCAACAGAATCATATCAGAACAACTGCTAAACAGTGTCCAAAATGACCCTATCGCCACTTCCTATCATCACCGCCCACTATCCGCTACTTCCACAGGATCTTACCGACCTAACTCCTTGGGACCATCGAAGGAAACAGTAGTACTACTTTCAGGGTCACTGTTAAATCCGGCCAATGTGCAATATATCGATGATTCACACAGCTTATACAGAAGAGATTCTAAACGTAACAAAAGAGACAATCCTGAAAAAGAATTGAGTGATCTTAAAAGCACAGGTAAGTTGAATATTTAAGAAACCGAGTATTTTGTTGAATAAGGTCGAAAAGGAATTCATAATATAGCAACTGAAGTAAATCAGTAATGTCACTTGAAGTTCAAATGTTGTTTTCTCAGTATATTTTTATTTTTTTTAAGGTAAAAAAGACAAGAGAGGTTTAGTGCTTTTATCAGACGGCTCCATAATAGACGAGGCACTATTGACTCCAGATTTGGATGACAGTAAAGCAGATGACGCAGCATTCCAAGAGTCGTTGCTTACGGGACTCGCTGGTGTTGTGGAGAACATACCAATTCAAAACATTCAAAGGGGAACTGTAAGTTGTTCTTAATTTTTCTTATTAGTATGATCCCAATATTTATGGTATTGATTTTATACCTGGCAACAAATCACTTTACTATTCGTTAAGTGTTTTGTTTTGTAGTCAGGTCTTAAATTTGACTTCAGTATTGATATGTAATTTTATGATTATTCAGGCCGACGAAAGGGAACCAGCTGAAGCTGAAGTAAAGGCAGTTATGCAAGTGTGCAGCGGCTGCGCTACCGAACCTTTCAAGAGGGCTCTCGTATTATCCTGGAGATCAACCCCTAAGAAACTGTACAGCGGTGCCCATTATTATAAAGGTCTTCCAATTTGTCGGGCATTTTAGTAACTAACTTGTTGTTTGCAATGTACAAAATGTCTGATTATTTATAAATAAGTCAAGTTTGTGACCGAAAACCCACATGGCTAAGATTTTGTTCCCATGACGCCCTCATTTTGCCACCTTCAAATTCAAAAAAATATTATTCCACCTGACGAACATATTTCATATAATATAACTTCAAAACGTAACTAGCAAATAATATTTTAAGTATATTTTTTCTAGATACATAAAAGTTTAGACTTAAAATATACTAAACTTTATTTTCTTTTTATAATTCCTTTTTAAAATGATAAAGTAGCAAAAAAATATGAAATTTCTAAAAAATATCTTTGATCGAGTTTAAGTTGAATATACGAAGTAATAAATAAGCAGCTGGTACCTTCGACCCAACGGCGACCAATTAAAATCTTGGGATATTCAATTTATTTTTGCCTAACACTTTGGTACTAAGATCTTTCACTTGCAAAGGTGAAAATAGCCAAGAATAAGCTGGTTCAGTTCGTGACATTTATGACTTAAGTATATTAGTACTCACGTTAAACTCTAATAGGTTGGAGGTATTCTAGAGGTAATCAGTTTCTTTTATTATTGAACTTACCGTTATTGATCAAAGCCTTTTTAGTGCCCGAAAAACCACCCTCCAAAAATCTTAATGAATTCTTTTTATTATATTAAATAGAATTAGGCAATTGGTTAACACAAGCCATATATTCGTTGATGTTATTTATTATAGTCTTAAGTACATTTTAACGGCTATTTTATAGTACTTATAAGTTGAATCTAAATATTCTGTTACCATATTATAAAATAAAAGTATTTTAAATAATTGAGTGTTTTACTTTAGAGCATTTTCTGTCTAGACGTTAAAAGACGATCGACTAAATATCGGTAAGTAGAAGGTAAGTAGGCAATATAATATGTAATATGTTTAAAGTAGAAAAGTCGCTTAGATGTTTGCCCTGAAGCAAAGTTACGCGTATTAAACGCCTGTTATTATTAATATAATGTCAAAAGTATCAAAAAGTCGGTGCCACGTTTTGAATTATTCTACGTATCCGTAATTTACTTCAGATTAACTTTAAGGTTAAACTTTGAGTGTTAGATACTGAATATTAAAATTGCGTCGTTGGATATACATATGTTGCGTTGCTTGAATCCCTATGGTGGAAGCCGCGGATTAGATAAATTATCTATTCCGTGGTGGAACCCTCTATTCAGTGGGCACGAACAGATCAGTATAATGATTATACAAACTTACTAATTAACCGGGTTAAAACGATTATTACGATATATGTACTGTGTGAGATTGCATTAGGGATATTCCGAATTCTAATTTTCATAATCTGTATGAAATATTTATGATATGATATACATAATAATAAATTAAGAGAGAATAAATACATCTTTACATGACATACAAAGTAAACGATAAAACCGATAACCTTCCATGTTATCACCCGGGATCGAAGACGAGCGGGGCTGTGTTTCTATTTACGTACAGGTTTTAACATTGAGCGAAAAAACTCGTCGCTCATTTCTCTATATATGATTTTTCTGTCACTTATAAGTACTTTACTTTTCTCCGCAAAAATATTTTGTTGTTTGAAAGTGGCGAGGACATGAACCCAAATGCTACCTAAGCTGTTTACACGTGTTTTCTATACACGTACACGTACACGCTTGAAATTGAAGTGATAATTGTATTGACAACATATAAAATAATATAAAAATAAGTTGAGAGACGTTAGCTCTCAACATCACTTACCTTTGATTTGTGAACGTGTTGATGATGATGATAGTCTGAGTCGATTTCCGGCTCACTAAAGTAATTTTGGTCCTAGAACAAGAAGAAATACGGTTTAAAATATATATGTAAATGTAAACGCAAAACTTCGCTTTTCATCTAAGTTGTCAATATTGCTACAAGAACCACGCTAGTTATCTAACATATACAATCTGTTTTTAGTCATGTACATCATTTTGGTTCAAGGATGTAAACAAGCTCAAAACTCAATAATCATGATGTTATCTAAATTGACAAACTGTTAATGCTAATTATGCTAATTATGCTAATTATGTAAATGGGAGTATAAGGGTGTTACCAGACCAATCGATCGGCATCGATCGATGGTAGAATGGAATAGTCGACGTCGATCGATAGTTTCTACCAGACTAGTCGATTGATGTTGATCGATGCCTTCGATCGATGATCGATCGATTGGTTCGTCGAACATTAAAGTTACCAGACCAGTCGATCAACTTCGTAAGGTAAGGTTTTATTTATATAATTTTAAGGTCCAGTTTCACCATACAATGTTAATTAAAAACGGACTGCTAAAGTAATTGAGTGCCCCACTACGCAGAAATTAATGATTTCCCTTCACGCGGCGTCAAATTTGATAACCTTTTTAACCCCCGACGCAAAAAGAGGGGTGTTATAAGTTTGACGTGTCTGTGTCTGTGTGTGTGTGTATGTGTGTATGTGTGTGTGGGTGTGCGTGCGTGCGTGCGTGTGCGTGTGCGTGTGCGTGTGCGTGTGCGTGTGCGTGTGCGTGTGCGTGTGCGTGTGCGTGTGCGTGTGCGTGTGCGTGTGCGTGTGCGTGTGCGTGTGCGTGTGCGTGTGCGTGTGCGTGTGCGTGTGCGTGTGCGTGTGCGTGTGCGTGTGCGTGTGCGTGTGCGTGTGCGTGTGCGTGTGCGTGTGCGTGTGCGTGTGCGTGTGCGTGTGCGTGTGTATCTGTCTGTCTGTGGCATCATAGCTCCCGAACGGATGAACCGATTTCAATTTAGTTTTTTTTTTGTATTAAAGGAGACTTACGTGCGAGTGTTCTTAGACACGTTTGATGAAAATCGGTTGACCCGTTTAAAAGTTATAGGAGTTTGAAAGTAATTGTGTTGGAGGGTTTTTAACTTTTAATTTAATTGTTATTAAAGTTCCGTTATTGAAACAATAAAATATGTTCAGATCCAATAACAACAATTTAATTGTGAAACTGGACCCAAGTCTTAAATAAAAACTTCTAAATGATACTCAAATCTCAAATGATTTGAGTGCTAATAACCTAGATAACTATATTAAAAAATCTTAATAATAATTCATTACTAACCTGATCCCAACTAGATGGACCAGAACAGGCGACTGCAGGCATTGTGGGAGGCATGGCAAGTGACCCCACACCCACAGCGCCAGGAAATACCCCACCCCCTATATCTGTTGCTTCAAATAAGCGCAAAACCGAACGATCCCGAATGTCCCGCAAATGTGCCCTGTGGGAAAAGATAGCATTGAGTAAAACAATATTAGGGTAAACATATTTTGACTTAATATTAATATTACAATCTGTTATTTTTCGACGTAACTTTTGTCAAAATCAAACAATTTTAAAATTAATTTGTTTATTACTATTAATTAGAGGAAGAAAAATGAGTACACGGAAGTTCATATTATGTGTCCGAAAAAAGTGTATCGCTCAATTTACCACACACATGTTAATTTACTAATTACCAGCTATACCTACGTACCGATTTTCGTCGGATCCCTCGACTAGTTTTTGCCACAGATTGCCTACAGATAACCCCAATTCAATTTTCCTAACTTAAAAATAGTGGTGTATTTTGGAGTTTTAAACGAGTGTTTGTTCTCTAATGTTTCTACTGCTAAAATAATTGCAAAATTTTTGTTCCATTTCTATTTTTAGGTAGATTCAAATTTGTCGCCAGACGGATAAATAATTAAATACAGTCATAGGATTCCAAGTAGATGAATATTTAGGACGGTTTGGTTTAGTCTTGTAAGCTCCTTTAAAGTGGCATCTATTACGATTTGATGACAATTACGAGACTCAGAAATGGTAATACAGGAATTTAATTCATAAATATATTAATCTATTGATGATACAAATCTTCTAAAAAAACTTTAAAGCCAAGTTATACTAATATGAAGACATTAATAAGAAGGATATACTCGTAGCATTGCCACGTCCCTCTGTCCGTACGTCTGCGGCTTATATGTGTATGGCACATACACGTAAGTACTGACTCAAAAAGTGGGGGATTTTTTTTTCTCAAATTTTCCTTATTATGAAGAATCATTGGATGAGGAAAATGAAGACTGTTAATTAGGTAATCCATTTGGAAATCAATAACCCTTAAAATACTATTTTTTGTAAGTCTTATATCGCCGCCCCCGCCTTTTCCCTTGAAATTCTTTATTATATTGTATTCTTTCTTAAGAATTTTAAGTCAATAATTTAGGGATTAGCTCCCACTTCCACGGATTAACAAAATATTTTCAAATAAATCGAAAGAAAATCTTTTTATAAAAATTTTAGTATTAACGTAAGAAAGTCGAGGAAAAATAAACCATCCCTTTAAGAATTAAGTTATTAAAAATACCTTTTTTATAATATAATTCTACAACTTTGTTGGCGTGATTAATTTGATTGACTCATGTGTTTCAACTGTTAACACGCTAAGCCGCGGGCGATACGAACAAACTAAGAGAAACTATGAGATCGTCCACGCGGGTGGCCGCGGCGGGCGAAGTTCAGACGCCTGCCGCGGCCACCCGGCCAAAGAAGTTGTAAAGACGACGTTCGTTTGTGGAGAAAAGGAATAGACTGGGAGTGTTTGCCACTTGTCTAAGGGGGCTGTACATGTACATAATTTCTTCAACAGGCGTCCCGCACTTGAGCACTACTCATACTATTTCTTAAAACACGCACCCGCCCAAGGACTCGACTCGACTAAGGGTTCCTTGTTAGGACTACAACATGAAGAGTTTGTAAGTAATACTAATAATACTAGGATTATTTTATCGTTGAATACTAAGTACTTTTTTAAATTAAACAAAAACATCAGTATTTTTTCTCTACACTAGTCAGTTACAAAAATAATTTGATTCCACTATGATCCGTTTCCAATTAAACCTAACCGCGTGGATGAGACAAACACGAAGTTGTAAATAATATTGTATTCAATCACTAAACAAAGTATTTTGAAGATCAAAGTATTCCGTAGAATAGAATAACAATTTAGAAATACACTCCCGAAGACTTTGAAATATACTACGTACACAAAGGTTCATCGTGGAAAATTTGTAGAACTTTTCAACAGAATAATATGATACTTTAGACTATTTATGCGTAAATGTAAGTGATATGTTTATTTGTGTATAATTGTTGATTGTGAATGATAAAGTTTTAATCAAAATTTATACTAATATTATAAAGAAGTAAGTAAAGTTTGTGTGTTTGTTAAATTGTAAGGGGTAATCTCGGGATCTACTGGTCCAATTAAAAAAAAATACACTATTGGAAAGGTACATTATTCCTGGGTGTCAAAGGGTATATTATATTTAAAAAATATAGGAATCCTCACTAAACTTTTAATAATGTAACTCAAGGTGTAAAGAGAATACCAAAATATTCTTTATATCGCGTGCGCTGCAGAAATTATTGATGATAGAATAAAATAATGTACTACAACTATGTAGAACACATTATTATCAACATAAAATGTCGGGATGGCATTTTGAAATTAATTGTTTTGCTGCTGCTAGAAAAACGGTCTTTATTCGTGTCTTGGTATTAATCCTTATGAAAATAAATTGCGAGTAAAAGAAATTCGTGAAAATCTATGCCTACTTTAAAGATAGAGGGCCAGGTTTATCCTGATTCTGCTGTCGTATTCTATGTCTTAAGTCGTCACAGGTCGTCGCATAAATCGTCTTTGAAGTTTTCCCACAAACTGAGTTGGGTTCAGATGGGTAACAAAATAACAATATCACCACAAACAACTCCAACAGGGATAAATATTCGCAATTTTGGAAAAAAAAAAAATGAACAATTTTGGCGGTAATTTTTCAATTTTAGCAACTAGAAAATTTTTGGGCAAATTGTATCTCAAACAAGCCCGGCAACACGCCCACCACGTTTGATCAACCCTCTACCAAACACCTGGTATATATAGATAGATAGAATAGATAGATGAGCGCAGTAGCTCTCGGCGATTATCGATTGCGCGCTATTTGCAAATATCATCTCATACTACCTTCAATGTATTGCCTATAAAACGTATTTAATAAAAATTTTCATTAAAACCTATCATATAAAATAAACATCAACAACAGCTAATTATATTGGCGATGTTTATTTAAGGTATAAAAACATGTGAATTAATGAACATAAATTTTTAATCAAAACTTATAGTTTCCTAGAACAATGCGAGTAATGATTTCAAAAATTATTTTTGTTTTATAAACAAATATTCTTTAATTAAATAAAATTAAGTCTATTTTTGGTTCATAATTTACAATTTCGAATTCAACATAAATTAATTATTTTTACTTTTTCATAATGACTGTATAATAATTACTCATGGCTTACAATAAAAAACATTTAACAAATATGTTACTAAAATATGCACGAAAATAACAACTCTTTATTGACAGGTGCGTAAAAAACATGTTCTATAAATGTTTATGGATTTAGAATTTGAAATTTTTTCACTAACATATTTTGTTTGTACTTAGGTTGTATTCCTTATACAGATTAGGATCACAGGATCCTTACACAAAGCGGACCCGTTACTAAAGATTAAAGCCGATTGAAGTTCCATATTTCATTGTCCTTTTGTACACTATTATCACAAAGACGAATTCCAAGGAACCAGAGTAGGTGTTTTCAGAACTTAATATTATTCGATTTCGATATCGAGAAAATAATATTTCATTATTCATTTATGGAAAATTCAGTATCAACAATCTTTTAAATTCTGTCACGTAACATTATAAATTAACATGTATGCAACCGTCTTCAAAAAAAATTTAATGGGACCAAACGGGTAGTATATCTTCTTAAACAAAACATGTTCTTTTCAAATTGGTTCACAAATGTCGGAGTTTTTTAGAAAACAAACATAAAAAACCTAACATGTTAAGTTAAAACCTCTTGTTAAAAATATAACACGTTATTCAAAACATTTATCGAAATACAATACGCACCTAACTAAAATGTAGCTCGCCTATAAAAGCATATTGGATGTTTCTATCTGATACATACGAAGTATATATAAAATTAATTATAAAACTCTTCCGTTACTGAGTGATGTACTGACTGACAGACAACGCACAGCCGAAACTACTGATCAAAGGGGTTTGGGTAACTTTGTAAGGACTACTCGTAGTGGCGTCGTCAGCGGCCACTAATCATTTTGGTGTAATTTTATTGTGCTGTGATAAATACACACATATGTGCAATTATTTTTGTCCTTAGTGATATCGAAGATAAGATATTTGCATTTGAATATCATAAAAATTCATCAATATACGAGTACAAATACTTCAATTAGACAATGTCTGTCGTAAATAAATCTTAGGGTAGGTGTACATCTGACGGAAGATGCGTCGAGCGTATCATCGGTCGCGTCTATTCGGTCAAATAGGAAGTTTATATTTGACATAGGATGCGTCGGGTCGTCGGTCATTTTGACATATTATTGTACGTCTATTAAGTTTCAGCGTTTAGCATCTACCAGACGGGTTATTACGTGTCGGCCTACAATGTATTGATGGAAAAGGAACAGACGCTGTACGGTCGACGCACTAACGTTTCAAATGTTAAGTATCAAAGGTTTGATGTTTTCTCATATAATTGTCTGTTCTGGCGTTACTCAACCGATAATACGCGACGCATCTTTTGTCAGATGTGTGCCGACCCTTACTTTTTTTTTTTTTAACTATGCTATGACACGTGAATTGTGATTGGCTAATTGGTCTATGTGCAGGTCAATTAGCCAATCACATGGGCCCAGCTAGCAATATTATAATTATTACGAGACAACAAGCGCCTGTTGCAAATTGATCGGCAAACATACGTCATGCGAATAAATAAAATTAATGAGCAGTAAAAACTTTCTATGTTGATTTGACAGATATCGCGTGTGAATACTATTTTATTATTGGCAGTTTTATGAGGTACACTTGCTTGTACATTGCTTGAAGTACACTTTTTTTTCACATAGATACAGTTTAGATACACTTATTTTGTGCATCATTTGTGACTATTCAGACATGTCTCACGTCATCCTGACACACACTACCGCATTGTAAGATTTTTCTGCTGCCAAACAATATATTAATATTACTGTTCCAATTTGAAAGGCAATGTTGTCAGTAAAATTACTGGGCACACGAGTATGAAGGGTTCCGTAGCAGCAAGTAACACAATATAAAAGTTCAGTAGTACTTAGTTAACATAGTATATACATACATAAAATAATATAATTTTTTCAATTTAAGAAAAATTGTACTTAGCTATGAAACGTTATCCCTTTATTTACATAGTTGCAAGTTGCCGAAGAATTTCCGCAGTTGTATATGCTACAACACACCATCTTTACGTCTGCGCGTCCGAAACAATACTGGTGACTGAAACTATTGCTGCTCGAGCAATGGTGTCATATGGGACACCTTTGTGGCGACAATATCACGCGTCTGTCAGACTTCTTTACTTACCATAGAGTATTCCTAAGTCTGTGGGTGGGCCTTAACCTCCGGGCCACTACGACGCGTAATTACAACAAAAATACTAAAAACCGGCTAAGTGCGAGTTGAAATCGCGTACGAAGGGTTCCGTACTATTTTATATATGCAAATAAATCACGTTTGTTGTATGGGAGCCCCCTTAAATATTTATTTTATTCTGTATTACTAAGACTCCGCTATCCGTCCGTCCGTCTGTCTGTCAACAGGCTGTATCTCATGAACCATGATAGTCAGATAGCTAAAATTTTCACAGATGATGTATTTAAACGTTTGTTTACACATATAATCGATGTACCATGGAAAAGGCAGTAACTAAGTGAAAAGCCCAATTCTGTCGAAAGTCTAATGACTTTCGACAGAATTGGGCTTTTCACTTAGTCCGCGTGGAATAATTTCCACGCGGACAAAATCGCGGGCAAAAGCTTGTTTTCTATAAAATAATTTTAAAATAACTAAATTTAAAGCAAGTCACTAGAATTTCTATCATTACCATAAAACAGAGTCCTCATTAGATTCAAAGGATTAATTAAATAATTGGGGAACACTTACTTTGCATATGAAATGCTTTTTCTACTTTATACTGTAACCCTTTGAGGCACCGCAAAAGATTTGAACAAACATTCAATTCAATAACTTAATTTCCATTTTGCGGCCACTTAAATACTATGTTGTAAAAAATACCTTAAATAGCAAATACATTAGCATATTAACTAGCTTTGAAGGAAAATTCTCGAACTTTGTTACCAATCAGAATTAAGTACATAAATATTTTAAAGTCGAAAGTTTGTATGAATGTATGTGTGTGTGTGTGTGAATATTCGTTAATACCACGGAGCACAGCTAGTATACTATCAAAAATAAAGCTCCAAATGTCATCATCAACTTTTTATTATTTGATGAGGACATTGTGAGGTAGATTACAATAATATTTACCTACGTACAAACTGGATCATTACAAACCTGCCACAGTCCGAGGCATCCCATTGGAAGTATACTTCATCTAAAGTATACTTCCAATAGATACCCACTCATTTTTCTGCATTTGCCAAAGCTTGAAGCTCCCACAGTATCCGCCTGGTCCTCAGTTCCTGCCATGACCTATCGTACACCGCTTTCGATATCGAGAGACATGAGAGGCTTTCACCAGGCAGGGAATCGGGTTTTCTATGTCGATTGGCTGGCTTATACAAGGTCACAGGTTTTGTACTTGCTTCTTCATCCTCATTCCTTTATATAACACGATATTAATTAATATCAAGTCAATTTACAAAACAATGTTCATTTTTTGTTGCCGAGATGTAATTGTTTGCATCAAAATAAAAACTACTAACTTGTCTGTCACGGGTTCTTTTATTCTAATCCTGAAATTGGCTGGAACACTTCCCGGCTTTAAAGATTAGTGACTAAGGGAATCTCGACGAATGTCAACTTGGACCACAATCATTGTAATCAACCGTGTTTGGATCAATCGTAGCCCTTGCCCCCACTAGTGGGACCAATTGTGGTTGTACCGGGAAAATGTGTATTCTGTACGAGAACGTCAACTGTAGGCGCGGGAGGCGGGCGCGATTAGCCGTCATTAGTAAAGATATGTTTAATAAATCGCGCGCGATCAGAAGCGTGCTATCTTTAGGAGCCAAATCGCAAATGTCAGCTCTCGAAAGAAGTATCGTGTTTGTAATTTAACTTTTATATTCTAAGCTTTAGTTTGTTTATACAGGAACCTATACATATGTAAGTATAATGTGTTTCACCGAAATTTTTATTAAATTAGTAATGGTTAAAAGATGTTCCATTCCATTAAAAGATACTGGTAAGTCGACCCACATCAATCGAGACCAGATAGTGTTGGCAATATAATCGATTTTTGTATGGAATATTCCTTAAAAAGTGGGCGGTTTCCGAGATATTTGTAAATGTATTTTTTCTTACACATAATTGAAAAATAGGTAAGTATTGTATCCTATTGAACCAACGAATAAAAGATTACTTATTTTTCAAATTGTTTTTGGCCTGATTTTACGCAACTAGACAGCTAAGTAAGACAAATCAAAATATTAAAAAAAAAAATGCCCGGTCCCATAAGAAATATGGTGTCAATGCATACCTACTACTGATTTTGCATGAGAAAGAATTAGAAAGATAGTTAGCAAAAAGGTTTTGTTAGCGAGATTTTTTATCATAAACTATTAAACCATAAATCGCTACTTTAGATACAATAGATGTATGTATAGCCCAGTCAGTAAACCGTAGTTACGTGGTTAAATTTAGTATGAAGGCCTTTAA
Source organism: Timandra comae (assembly GCA_958496195.1). NCBI lineage: Eukaryota > Metazoa > Arthropoda > Insecta > Lepidoptera > Geometridae > Timandra > Timandra comae. Next base: position 7,129,084 of record OY292353.1, on the reverse strand, counting down.
TTGCTGCCAAAAGCGCACGAGCAAAACAAAACAGTTTGTGATTGACGGTAACTCACGCGCAGTGCTTTATTAAGTTTGTCTATGCAAACAATGGATCATTCTAGTCTAGTGCGATCGAATATTTGCGGTTAGAAATTTATTATCATGGCTAAATACAATGTTTTGGTAAACATAATAATTATAATTACTTAATGTAAATTTCTAAGCTGGCTGAAATTATTACGATGGAAGTTTGAATAAAATAGTCTATATTTTGAAAATGGATACTATTTTCTTGTAAAAGTATATTTTTTGTGTGTTTAGCAACAACGGAAGTGGATTGACTTATCAGTACATTTTATATGAAATAGTTTTTTTTGCCAAGAACAATTAATCTAGATCTTAGAAAAGTTAATAAAAATAAGTTTCTGGTTTTACTATGAAAATTATGAAGTAAATTATTAATTGAAATAGATACACTAAAAGCTAACCAGTAATAATTTTCTTTTTAGCCATTGACAATGTTTACTAAAACATCTTTAGAAAAGTAAACTAAAAACACATTATACAAATATTAATTTCGAAATTGGAAAAGAAATGCTTCGGTTTTCAACTGCAATTCAGACAGTATCTACTGAATGAGGGATCGCTCGTGATTGGCTAACGTGGCTTTTAGCTCCCCCCTCTCCATTCCTTCAAATAGACCCGACGAAAGCTCTCCGCGCCGATTCTCGATAACGTGACAAGAACAATTACAGTTAATCCAATACGATATAAGCTAGAGTAAACAATAATTAGATAACACCAAATATTGTTTGGTAACCTTCATAACACAGCTTATATTGGTAAATAACAACCGATTCTTGTCGAGATGTAAACAATAATGTAGACAAAACCGGGATGTAGCATGTGTATGGGTAGTAGGTACATCCCACAACTACGGACAGCTAGTAGTTTTTATTTTAAAATAAAAGTGTATTAAGGTTTGAGTGAAGGTCAATATAAGCCCGGTCGATATTGGTTTACCTTGATTCGCACGCGAACTAAACAAAATTTAACTCGTGATTCCTCGTTTATTGAAATGTAATACGAGTACTACAAAAAAATGTTTTTGTTTTGCGAAATGTTGGTTTTTTGAAATTTTAAAAATGAACTGAAGAGAATGAATGAATATCAATATACAAAATATATCAATAACATAAATCATCAGCGAGAGACTTTTGCCCTGCTGTGGAATTAAACAGGCCGATATTTTACTTTATGGGTATAAAAACAGCTGCGGAAAAGTAACTTAGTATCTTAAAATCGTGCAAAAGGAGTGTAGGTATTATTTTCCATATTCATATTCTGTATATTTTTCATACGAGATATATTTATCGTTAGATTGGGAGCACGCACGCGGAATAGGTGACACTAATAATATCACTGAGATATGCCTTTGCCTCGAAGTAGGATCTTACAGTGCTTGACGTATCTAATTAAACATTATATTTATCATACATTTGTTTATTTGATAAACTTTCGACTCTACCCCACGGTACTACGTCATAGTTTTACCAAGGACGATGGTGGCTTTTACCGTTTTTATATTTTTTGCAGACATATGGCATGATATCTACTTGCGAATGCTTTGTAGCCAAAAAAGAATAACTAATATCATAATATGATGAAAAAATACTTAGAAGTAATTTTTAAAAATAATTTTCGAACACTTCATCTAACTTTGAAAATTAGGATGTTTTCAATCCTAAATTAGTTGAAATGTTTTATAATATTTGGATACATAGTATGCGTTAAGAGTTACGTAATGTTGTCACCATGTCAATTGAAAATATAAAATGATAAACGCCACCTTCGTTCAAGGAAAACTAGGACATATTTTCACAAGATAGAGTCGAAAATGGCTTATCTTTCTCATCTGTCAATTTATCATATGTTAGTTTTTAGTTTGTTAACAAGTTCGTATGGATACATAAGTTAATGAGATACACAGGACAAACGTTTATAAAATAAAATGTTTAATTAGATATAATGGTCACACTGTAGGATACTACTATAAGGCAAAGGCCTCCCTCTCAATATGTACAAATATAACATACAAATACATAATAAATATACCTACATAAAGAATGCTGTTATATGTAAATGAAACTTAACTACGAATAATGTTAATGAATTTGTGACCCAAAATGATATTAAAAAGTGATTTGTAATTTAAAATGTCTTAAATAAATACCCGATATTCTCACTGACAACCTTAATACCCTTTTATTATTTTACTACAATAACATCTTACACGCAACAAGTTAGGCATCTCTGTAATTGCCGGAACATTTTTCTGTAAATATGTGTGTCCCTTTCAAATTATTTCCGAAGCGATAGAATTTAATAATCGGTTGAAACTTTTTCACACAAATGTTTTCATCAAATACATATTTTAATGAAATTTCAAAACAAATTCACTGTCCGTGGGCGTGGAGCCAATCGACGCGGGTATATTCGCCGCGGGACCGTTTCGTACTGAATCTGTTCTATCAAATCTATGTCTCAGAGCCTTACGAATTGTTACGAAACAATTATTTGAGCTATAAATGGCCTTTATATTGCGATTAGCATTGGTTTTCCATGGGGTAAAAAAACATTGTTGGATGTCCGGTATACAGGGTGTCCCAAATCGAACGGTCAGTGCGGGGAAGTCTAAAACTTTAAGAGATACATAGATCTGGTCATAAGAACCATTTCATCAATTTTAGTAAAAACAAAAACTGCATTTACAGATTAAGAAAAAGCTATTACTCTCTCTGGCAATCGAACCCGAAAGTTTTGAAAAATTTCATGTTCGTTATTTTTGTCGAGAAATCATTTGTGTACTTATATTTTAAGCAGCACATATTACACATGATATCTTCAATGAATCAAACGCTTTATTTTTCATATTGTTTAGTTTAATCTAGTGAGTTCGGATTCGGAATGATATCAATTTTTTTCAACACAATATTGAACTCGTTTAATTCTATAAAATTGTATTGCTTTCATTTTTAATTTCATTCCAAATGTTTCATACTACTATAGTATTATTTGTCTACTAGCTGTGTCCCACGGTTTCGCCCACGTTAATCCCGATCCCGTGGAAATTTCGGTATTAAAAGTAGAAACTCCTTATAAACTTAGCTATGTGCTAGTTAGAGCCCCTTCAATCGATCCAGTCGTTTCAGAGATTAGCTGGAACAAACAGTCAGACAGACAAAAACAGAACTAAAAGTGCCCACCAAATTTGAGATCAATCCGTCAACAGGAACTGAGTCAAATTTCAATAACAAGATTAGACCCATATAAAGAAATAAACAGGTCAAGCTAAATAAAACCGTTTAACAAAGCATTTATTAATTTTGACATATTTGCTGCTTAAAACATACACAATCGATTTCTCGAAAAAAATAACGATCTTGAAATTTTTCAAAACTTTCGGGTTCGATTCCCGGAGAGAGTAATAGCTTTTGTCTAAATCTGTGAATGCAGTTTTTGTTTTTACTAAAATCGATGACATGGTTTCTAAGTCCAGATCTTTGTATTTCTTATAGTTTTAGACTTTCCCCCACTGACCGTTTTATTACCCTGTATATCACGCATGCGTATACTATAACAGCACGGGGTGGTCAGCAGGAGGTAACGTGGGAGGAGGAGCACCTCGAAACTGTCAATAATATTACATTTTGATTCGTACTTTACATTAACATTATTTATGTCTATTAGTAACCGCCCCCCGGGTCCGGCCGCCATTAATACACATCCTATGGCATTACTTAGACAAAAAAAAAATGCGTACGCTCTGGAATGTTAGCTAAAAAAATTTACATGAAATACGATTTTAGAAAAAATATTAAGTATGAAATATGGACATTTTGATTTTATTTGATACCTGGGATATCAACATAAAATAAACTTATATAAGACAATGCGACAAGCATCGGCTGAGTTTCGTTTTTCAAGGACTCCATTGTTTTGTCGTATAATGTTACAACGGAACTTAAGGATCACTACAAAAAGGTGAATCGGTGCGTTGCGTATTTATGCGGCGGCCTAACAAACTTATTTCTTTGATGATAAAGGAGGAATACAGGAAGAACGCGGTGCTTACAATTATCAAGTTTTTGAGAGGGATCTTGAGCGGTATGATTTACTTTACGGTCTTCAGCTTCCCAAACTGCAACGATCCCTGCGCATATTTTACAGCTTGGCAATACTTATAGTCTATTTACTCGTACTGCGCTGCTGTAGACGTACGTCAATAGCTTCTTGACTTCACGTAATTCAAATGCCAATGGTAGATTTGTGCAATTGTATGTTTTAGTAAATCATCTAATTAACTGATATTTTTCGGAAATGATCTCCTGTGAAATAGAAACCTACAATGATATTTAAAAATAATAATTTTAATAAATGTAAATGAAATTTTATGACGATCCATAGAGATAGACTAGATTTTAGAAGACTCTACTACCTTTGTATCACTAAATTAAAAAGGTAATCCGCAACATAACAGTATTACGCACTGGTGAGGCTGCAGATGGTAAAGCCTGTCCTACAACAAAACGTGTACTTTCAGCATCAAAAGTGTATTATTCATAAAAAAGATTTAATATTTTAATGTACACTTCTGCGACACTGACAATAGGAGTAAGTATTGAAAGTAGAGAGTACCGGATTATTTTCAGTCACCGCAACACAGACTTTCTACTAACATCAATTAAACTAAAAGCAAAGGATATGTATTTGCTAATGTGGTCGGGTGTCACGTGAAACATGAAAGCCATCCTAACAAACTTTTAAATTATGAAACGAGCATTATTCAGATTCATAAAGCCCTTATTACGACTTTGATTAAGTTACGGAAATACATTTTCAGTTAGCGGCTACTTATCTCGATTGGTTCACTGGATAAACAAGAAAATCTCAAAGAAGTTATATTTTATACCTTATATTAGTGGCCTCAAAACATAATTAAGAACTGTACAAACGATATTACACAAGAATATTTTTATTAAAACAAAGAGTAACATAATTACATTCTGTGGTATTCACACCGGGCGAAGCATGTTTCGTGGAAACGGCGGTTACGGCGGAGATCAACAACAAAATAGGAGACGTAAATAAGTAACTACTTTAGTGTAAGTAGTACGCAAAAATAGAAAAGTACTTAAATAAGGACATCAATAATGCTTAGTGTGACTTGGAGGTGTCTACCATTACTTATTTAAAGTAGTGCTCTTACTTAACTCTTTATGTGTGAGTTCGTGAAGATTTTGTTGGTTATTTTAGCAATGGAAGATAACGACGTACATAGAGATATGAATTTCATAAAGTGTTCATTTACATTTAAACATTTGAATGTAAATACTGACTTTCTGTATTAAATTCATCTTTCATCATTTCGTGTTACACTAATAACAAATGTTTTGAACTAATCGTAGAATAGATACTTAATTTCATGTATTTGAACATAGGATTTCAATGGAATTCGTTAATAAATGAGTTCGTTTAAATCACTAATATCACACACACACTTTGTGGTGTGCATACCTGCATCAAAGCGACAGCCTCTCAATGTACAATAGAATTAAACATACTTTATTACAATTCAACTGTAACATTTCGTTTAAAACGTAGTACCTACTTATTTTTGGTTTTTGAAATAGCCCGTTACCTATTCACTTAAGTAATTTAGCCCCTCAGTAACTGAGCGACTATTAGAGAAATGAAACTAAAATTGTGTGTTTTGATACGTGATATATGTTACTAATTGAATTGGCTTTCGTTTTAGCGCATTGTATCGGCGGTAGGTTACAAATTGATATCGCTATAAATACGTAAGATACTACTGTTCATTGAAACCAATTCAATTTGCTGTGATATTGTGTGGTAAATGGACAATTGAGCGAATACACCTTATATGTTTTGTTTACAAGTTATCAAGATTTAGCAAATGGCTCCCTTTTCATCGTTTACCTAAAACCTATAATTACAAACCTTAATCTTCGATAGCGAAGTCACCACCTAAAGTAATTTTCCTTCCAATGTATCTGTATAAATACATTCAATATAATATAACTACACTTACCTGTCGTCTTCAAGCTCGTAGAACATATCTTTGGAAGAATCGTGAATGTAAATCTTGACAAGCGGACTATCCATGTACTGCATTGTAAGTTGTTTCGGAAAACTTCTTACAAACAATGCTTTAACAGTATCTATTGAAGTTATTTCATTAGGTAGAAGCGCTCTCTTGGTCTCGTTTCGGTATTGTAGGAAAACTAGACCTGAAACAAATAACAATCATTGGAGTTGCTAATTGAGCTCGCTTTTAATGTTTTGCAGCCGAAGTATTCGACGGAAAACTAAAATTTATAATGGGAGAAATATAACGACTATTGATACGGTTGTTTTCCATATTTATGGATTTCTCAACAAGTTTAAGTATAGCAGTGATCTCATACATCTTTTAAAATCATATTTTTTTCAAAATAAACGAAAAAGTAACAAGTTATTTATACTTAACTAGCAGCGCCCCGCGGTTTCACCCGCGTAGTTCCTGTTCCCGTGTGAATACAGATATAAAATATAGCCTATGTCACGCATTGATAAATTAGCTTTCCATGAGTAAAATAATTTTTGAAATCGGTTCAGTAATCCCGAAATTACCACTTACAATTTAACAAACACACAAACTTAATAGCCAAAAACCACGGGCCACGTGCCGTGTAAGGTTCTACAGTAACTTCAAAGAAAAAACTCCATTTAAGTTATTTTTACCGAACATTTCATAATTTGAATGTTTTCCAAGTAAGTCAATTTTAAGAGTTGGGTAATTATTACTCTTTAAGAAACAAAGCCAATTTAGGAGTCAGTTTTAAAATACGGTGTATCACGTTTTTTTTTTGTTTTAATACCGCATAATGTAGCTTTTAGATGGAGGCAAGCGTCTAACATTAACAAAATTAGTAAATAAGTAGCTAAGTATTTTTATCACTGAATGATTTTTTTTAAAAACATACCTCATTTTTGCGGGACAGAGTACCAAACATCCATCCGTCTATCGCACATAATTGGGAATACTCTATAGTAAGTACATACGAGAATTCCGAATTCTGTGGTCTACTTATCGATTTATCCATCCAAACTACGCGTTTGTAATATTAACAGGATAACAGTTTAAAAATTGTTAGTAAATTATATTACTGCCAAAGTTGATGAGTTCGAGTGCACTCTTCCACTATTTCCACGTATTTTAACCGCATATTCAACTCATTAACGAGTGAATATTGAATTGTGGATCAAACGATATAATTACTAAAATTTTGGATACTATATTAATCGAATATTTTAATATTTCATAGGAATTATTTCAAAAGATAATTTAGCAGATATATGTTTTTATCAAGTTATAATTATTGTATTTTATTTTCTGATAACTACTCACACACATGATTCAATGAGTTTCTCTTAAATAGTTTAACAAAGCCGGATTTCAGTTTTATTGCAATCGAAATATGTATTTTAAGTACAAAAGTTTTCCCAAAAAATCTTGAAATAAATGTCTGCGCATACTTTTTTAATATTGTATTAATAATTAAAACATAGTTGTATTTATTCATATCATATTAGAAATTTCTTCTCAGAGTTTACTTTGTGGCGAATGAACAATATAAAATATCAAAAATAAGTTGTTGCGACATGACTGTTTACAAAATTATATACTTATAATAATTTTTAACCAATACCTTATATTTGAGCGATTGGTTCTTTAGCTGTTGTAGGGAATGAAATAAGAATTAGTGTTATTTGTTTGTTTTCTTTGAAATAATAAATTGTAATCTGATTACGGCACTCCTCTTCCAAATAAATTATTGCGCTGTGAATACCTATGAGGTATTTTTACAGTTGCTCATCTTGATTGCGTACTCTAAATGGCTTAGGTGACATCCCGCCAGTAAATATCTCGCCTAGTGGCGAATTGACACTTTTACAAATCGATAGGAGCTATTTCGCCACAACATATTGGCGAGTAAATCCATCCATACTAATAAATAAGAAGTAATATTTTTGTCTGTTTGTAACCTTTCCAGGCTTAGAGATATTCTAATAAGAGCGTAAGATATTATTATGCCGAAATTCATCCCTTAAGGGGGTGAAAATGAGCGTGGAACAGAGAAGTATTTGTTCCTGAATTCACCCTGAGCCAGGGGGGTGAAATAGGGGTGGACGGTTGTACAATCTATTTCGATGTTTGTTAGGGGAGACAGTTTGGGACATGGGACATTTTTTAATCCCTATATCACCCTGAGATAAGAGGGTGAAAATAGTGGTGAAATCCTAGCACAACCGATCATCGGACCGGTTTCAAAAAATTGCTTCTGATAAAAAATGAGATTAAACAAATAGAGGATGTGTATTTATAGAGATAGTATTTATTTACCAGGTTGCTTTCATGTTGCAACGAAAACCCGAACGTGTAAAATGAAACCATTTTATTAATATAAATTACAATGAAAAAGATTTCATATTAATACCTAGTTGACTGACGGCCAGGTCCGATAAGCGTGGGTGATTTTTTATACCGCAAATCTGGTGTGAAGCAAGCTCTTAATACACCCTAACAAATACAAACTACTAATAGTATCTTACCAAGAGGTCTTTCCAGAGTCTTGCTAGGCGTCCGGACCACTGGAAGCGACGATCGCTGTTTCCCGCCTCTTCGGAAGCCAGTTGACGATGTTTCCACTTCCGACATGATTCCAGGGTCATCGTCGAAGAGCAGGGCGTTTGATGGTGGGGGGTAACCTCTCGGTAGAGGCGGCTATAACAATTTTTTTTTATATTAATTTACACAAAAAGAAACGTGTGGCACTCGGGGACTGCCGCGGTAAAACTATTGCATAGCAATTTTATCAACTAATTGTTTTTTTTATTTTTGTATTGCAATCCTAACCTTAGTTTGATGTCGTACTTGGGACTTCATACAATAAAAACTTTGTCTACATTACTATAAAAACTTTTTGGAAGATTTACAAAAAAAAAGTTTTCGATGAAAAAATAATAAAAACGTGAGGTTTTTTTCGTTACGGAATTTTTGGATTCGGTCCCCGCGCTCAAGGCCCTCGATAGAAGCTATGCAATAGCTTAATAACTTAGTTTTAACTATAACATGAAATTAAAAAATAATCGCAAGGTTATTTTTTTTTATTTGTTACTATCAATGAGGTCTTAGGAAATTTAATGTATATTTTTTTTTTTAACCCTCGTCGTCCTACTGCTGGACAAAGGTCTCCTCTAAACACGTGTAATGTTATCAAAAAAAGAAATAAAGACATATTATGGTATCTACATTCACTAACACGGTATTAAATCCATCCATGTTATGTGTAAATGTGAGGAAATATGACTTAACTAGAATCAATTCATAAATATCGTTTCAAATTAAATCCACCTGTGACAATTTTAATAAATCAAAGCATAAATCTGTTAATCGTTTACGAGATATGTACTCAAAATGTTTTTAAAATAATTGAACATTAAATATATAATCGAATACGTATAAATACAGTAACAATTATACTAGAATATTAATAATACCACTCTCTTATTTCATCAAATAAAACCCCATGTATTCCCAAACCATAGAATTTGTGCGACACATATTTATCTATGGCGGGTGACTCAGCGATATTTTCAAGATCGCCGCTCGAGCGATATTTTCAAGGCCGTTCGATCGAGCGGTATTTCGAAGGTTAATGTCACGCCTCCAATGTATCTAACTCTCTTCAACGCGCCTTGTCTCCCTCACCATCTGTTGCTATTGATTATTGACCGCATAGATACCCGAAATGTTACTGTGTAGTATTTTTGATACATCCAAATAATGTTGGAACACAAATTTTCCGACCGCGTGGAATTCAGCTGTAGGCGTACCATGTTTTGAAGTTTATAAGTTAAATTTAGTATGTAACATAATTAATGAATACCTTTTACGAAATATGTTTTTATAAATATAGTAGGTACTTATATTGTTATTTATAAATAGTCAATTACTAGCAATTTTGGTTTGTCAACAGTACGGCCCTTAATCATTGGGAATCTTAACACTAACCGAGTGTCGAGATTCGGCCAAATGAGTATTGTGGGTGGTGGGTTGTTTACGGTCTCAGTACTTTGTTTTGACGGGCGTCCCCCGACTGTACACCTGGTTTTCGTTCTTACACGGATTAATTCATTTCTAATTGTATCTTATAGAATATCACCTCGCTCTACTCGCCGATTTTTGCGATCACCTATTGTCACATACACTTCTAATAATTATATATTAATTGCTTTTCAAAATAGTTATGATATTATAACTTTCAATAACGATGAATATATATTAAAAAGGTACTTTGTAATATTGTAGGTGTGATCGTTATTTGATTTAAACGTTAACTAAACATTATTATTCTATTTGTTATTTTCCACTACAAAAGGTTTATAGAATTCAACGAATTGAAATAAGTGAGCACCAATGCGTACGTAGCGCATTGTTGCAGACACCCTTGTATGATATCTGCCATAAATATTATTATTTTCTATACTTTTATTCGTTCTAATAGGTATTAAATACATTTTCTGTCTGTCAGTTACCGTATCACTCGCAAACAACGTGACGGGTTTGATGTTTAGGATCGGAAAAATATCTTGGTTTTAGGAAAATCCCTCGATGTAAAGAAATATAGAGAATGTATTGCCGAAACATACAATATTCATATATAAATCTATAACATATCTTAACATACTCTTAAGGGAATATTTTTCCCAATTCCTAGTCACCTGTCTTGTTTAGGTACACACTCTTATTGAACTAAATATTATGATGAAATACTAATGATGTCGAGATGTAATATAATGTTTTTATAATGTTATGATGTAATATAATATTTTGTTTAGCGATTGGAAAAGTATTGCCCTGAAAAAATACGATCTCGAACTTGATTACTATTTCAAAATTCGTAACATCCACCAACTTTGCGTAAACCAGTCTTGCGGAGTAAAACGAATAACTTTTGGGAAGTTATAAAAATTAAAAGTTTTACTTCAATCATATTTCATATTTTGATATAAAAACTCTGTTTACCGCTTCGATTAGGATTAGTAAACAGGTGCGCGTACCACTAGACTTCAGAGTCGCTTACATTAATGAAGACGCAAAATGTAATACCAACTTTTTTCATTTAATACTCGTATTTAACTTTTATGCAACATTATGATCCGCCATAGTTAATTGTATGTTATCCTGAATTCTCTGAATCCTTTTACGAATAGTCAAAGGTGGCTACTAAAAAATAAAACATACATAAAAACTCGTTCTCGTACGTTCAAATAACGTTTCGAATATATAAAGGACTTTGAGTACAAATATCATGCACTTCAAATACTGTTACAACGTCAAATGGGCACTTGCTGTGACTGTGATCTATACACACAATACACCTATGTAGATATGGGTCGCAGTGCGCCAAAATAATGAAAAGTTGTCGATTCTGTGTGTGTGTGTGAACCGAGTCTCAGATTCAACTAGTGGTTCATTCACTTCTTGTGAATGAACCACACCGGTTGAATCTGAGTCCACAAGTTTACCCGCATACGACACAGCGCCATTCGAGGACAGACGATTTAATGTATTGCGGGCGATAAAACACACTCACTGCCGAATATAGTTGGATCTTTTTAAGTTGGTTTAGTTACGATTAGTTATTTCCACCACTATTATTAATACACTAGCAGCGCCCCGCTGTTTTACCCGCGTAGTTCTCTTTCCCGTGGGCATACCGGGATAAAATTTAGCCTATACCCAGGTCCCAGTGACGCCTTAGTACATTGCACAAGGTGCTGCTCTCGCTACTCGCTGAGTAGGGTGATATATTTTCATGTAAGTACTTACTTTTTAAACTCGTGATATCTTTCGAATGAAATGTCCGAATTGAATAATTCAAAAAGTTATATAAAGGTATTGTCAGTCTCAGCAGTCTTGAACATGAAGCATTATTAGACACACACAAATAAAGACTGTTCTGCTGTTCTCTGCATATTACATTATTTATTCTATCTGTTGACTTATCTGTTGAGGATCATCGTGTCACGTCTTTGTCATGTCCTTCTATTTACGTCACTGTCACTAATCGTTATTGTCACTAATATAGTACTAGGTGACATTGAGACAAACTGAATCTTAAGAATTGCGCAACATCATCATTTTATTGTAACATTAATTTTGGATTAAAACCCTAATTTAAACGCATTGAAAAGCTGTTGTTTTCTTGGGAATAACGCAACTACCTGCCTAATCGATCAAGCGGCCACACTATCATTAATAATTTTTGCAGCGCACGCGAAAGAATATGTGAGGTAATTATTAAGACCTTGGGTTACATTATTTCAGATTTAGTGAGGATCTCTATTTTTTTTAATATAATATAGCCTATAACACTCGCGGACAATGTAGCTTTCCAATAATGAAAGAATTTTTGAAATCGGTCCAGTAGTTTCGGAGCCTATTCGTTACAAACAAACAAACAATCAAATCTTTTCTCTTTATAATATTATATTATTATAGTTTAGGTAAAATAATGCACATTATAATGTAAGACGCCAAGGTATAAACAAAATGATTGCAGTAATATTTATTTGAAATTGCTTCTAGAAAAATAGAGGGATAAAGTTCTTATTAGGTATTATTTTATCATAGAAAATCAAAGCTATTTGTTAGCTTCATCTTCATCAGATTTTATCAAGAAAATCTTTTCATTTCTCATTCCTTTTTATTGAGCGGGAATCATTGTACTACTCGTATAATTGCATCGTTAGTGGAGATGCTTAACGTAGCCTTTCAAATCATACTACTCACGTGTAGGTGGATTTAATAGAATAAACATGATTCTGCACCTGAGTTGAAATTCAAGTGATTTATTACGTTATAACTAACTATTTTATGTCACTTCACAAAACGTATGGATGCATCGCGCTGATTTCATTATAAAGGCTAAGTATACTTAATTCAGTTTCAATCCAAATTGTATAAGGATAAGTGTCAAAATCTTAAAGAGACTTGTGAATAATAATATGTTCTAATTGTATACACATAAATAACATTTTCGCAATTACATTTTCGTACATATTCAACTATTTTATTTTCGCTAAGTAGTTGAGATGATGTAGAAAAATGTGAAATGTGTAAGTGAGAATTCAAGAGCAAAACGGGATGTTCAATGAAAGTGGCTCTCCCAGAATTAAACAATTTAGAACTGCGTAACTTACGTAACTGACCATGCGATTCGGAGAAACGTATTTATCTAGTTCAACAATGTATAATTCGTCAAAGGTAAAAAACATAATACAAGTCTTTAAAAATATTTAAAAACCTACTAACGAGTAAATAACAAAGACAAATTAAAAAATATAACAATAGTATTGCACCACCATTTAATAATCCACTTTGAAAACTGTTCAAATACGAGTGCGTCTCTCTTGAAACAAAGATTAATTGGAAAAAACTTAAGGCGAGGTTACTAGTCAAATTTCGGTTTTTGAGGGGGTGAAGCAGACGGGTGGCGGACGGAAGATCTAGTCTAACTTCCCTCTGCCTCGTGACTGCGATTGTGCAATTGTACAAACTGCTTTATCTCAAAATGATTATTGTCAGAATGTTTTGAATTATAAGGCCCGCCGCTAACTATGATGTTTTGTTGCCGTGACTTTTTATCACTATCACCTGCTGTCACTCACAATGCGCTATACTGAATCTTATCTAGGGTGTCAAATCGCGTTAATTTTTGTTATGGGGTTCAAAGAGGTAGTCGTGATTGATATACGTAGTCCTCTTGAAATACGTAGAAGAAAAATGAAACGAAAATAAAAACGCTACTGGGTGCATCCTATATAATGCAAATGATAATAATAAGGAAAATTGTACACGATATATTCGGCCGGCCGAATAACAATAAGTCACACCAGTGAGCATGTTTCATATCGCTGGAACTATTTGCCACATTACCATAATGAGCGCACTCTTTATAGCTTACATATAGTTTTCTTGCGCTCGACTTAGTGACAAAAAATCACAGTCAGCGGCGAGCCTAACATTTTGAATAGCTTAAAGCCTAAAAAATAGAGCAGATAACCGTACAGAGACAAAGCTTCATAAGAACGTGTAAAATTATTACCTGTTTTGGCAAGGTTGTCAAATAATAAAAGTGCTCTATGACAACAATCAAACCAATTTTAGTTTCAGAGATTGGCAAACAAAAATGTAAAATTAATGAACGATACTTAAAAATAAAACTAGGTAGTTAAAACGTGACTTTGTCTATGCTCTGTGGGGTCTCGCAAGGTTTTTAATCACTCCAAGACTGCCTTTAACCCGCGGCATGTAAAATATGGAAATTCAATACAAGATAATAGTTATTTATGGTACAAGCGAGGTAAGTTGGTGATTACTTCCGAGGCGCTATTGAGGCCCGAGCCGTCAGGCGAGGGTCTGAAGATAGCCGAGGATAGTAATCATCAATACACACGTTTACCATACAACGTTTTTCAACACATTTGCGAAGAAATTATCATTTTTCGCTAATAAATAAACAGTTTTTCTATTCGCGCGCATCCAACACAACAATGGTGATCGGCCATAGATTAAAAGATAATACTCATTAAAAAAAATCGAATGAATAAATGAATGGAATCGACCATAGACCTACCAAAAGTAAGGCAACATAGTTGAAGTTTGTTTTTAAAATGTATGGACACGATATTTTTTGGTATCGAAACTTTTTTGAAAACTAAACAATTAAAAAAAAATCTATGACTCACTAGTGAATCAAGCGTGTCATTATTCAACTGTTTTTGCGCAAATAAGAGCCCCTTTATGAGCAAGTGTGTTGAAATGAGTATTTAAACGATTATACAAAAACACAAATTTTAATAACTTTGGCAAATATCAAATCAGTAGGTATTCTAGTTTTTACGTAAAATGGACCACAAAACTGAATAGATTGTTCCGCCAGGCGGACTCCGCTTTGCTCGCCCTAATAAATATATGTTTTCAAAACACTTGCTCATAAAGTGGCTCTTATTTCTCTGCAATCAGGCACAGAATGACACCTATTCACTCACCAGTGAGTTATAGATTTTTTTAAGTTGCTTTGTACATATTTAAAAAAGTTTCGATACCAAATCATTCATTCGTTCATTTTTTTATAAGTATATTATTTTAGTCTATGGCCGATCTCATTGTTGTTTTAGATGCGCGCGAATAGGAAAAATGTTTATTTATTAGCGAAAATTGTATTTTATAATTATTGTGTTCGCAAGTGTGTTAAAAAACGTTGTATGATACACGTGTGTATTGGTGATTACTATCCTCGGCTATCCTCCTCAATAGCTCCTCGGTGGTAAGCACCAACTTTACAAACTTGTACTATAAATAACTAATATCTGTATACTCATAATGATAAATTTTAATAAAGAAGAAAATCAATAAAAAAAAAAACACTCTACGTGCCTGTTTAGCAGGGCAACCGATTCGTGAGGTTGTATGAAGCTTTGTCTCTGTACGGTTATCTAATCAATAATCATGTGTCAGAGTATAACTGAGTATTTATACTTGCCGTGCCCCTCGGTTTCACCCACGTGCATTCTGTTTTTTAATGCGATAAAATTTGAAAATTCAGGTTCAATTTACCAGGTATCCAAGAATTTAATACGCGAAAGACAATTAATCCTACTAATATTATAAAGGCGAAAGTTTGTATGTATGGATGTTTGTTACTCTTTCACGCAAAAACTACTGAATGGATTTTAATGAAACTTTACAATAATCTTGCTTATACATCAGAATAACACATAGGATACTTTTTATCCCAAAATTCCCACGGGAACGGGAACTTCGCGGGTGAAGCCGCGGGGCGCTGCTAGTGATATAATAAGAAACAAACATTCTCAATATTTTTCATCATCATATTATGTCCTCACCGAGGGGCTTGAGCCTACTCTATTAGGTCTTTTGTTAAAAGTCTATTAGGATATTACATTTATTTATTTATATGAATTTATTGAACTACTGATTTCAAGTACCTGATAGGCTATATACCTAATCCAAAAATAATACTGAAAGTAAAACTTTACATTACTGAAGTAAGTATTTTTAAATCAATCCAGTAACGAGTTGATTGGACTAAACTTTGAACAGTTTGGTCAAACCGTGTCATTTTTCATAGGTACTTTGTCAATTTTTGTACCCATCATAACTTCATAAAGTCTGATCCGAATAATAAAATTTACACGTACATAAAAATGGAAATGGATCATCAATTTTTTTTTGTCCTGTACTGGACAAACTACTTAGTTTTACTATATTTATATTATCATAGCTAGTGTCAAAAATCTTCTGGAAGTTTGTCAACGACTCGAAAAAAATATTATAGACGTGCCGTGTCAACATTCGCGACTCTCAAAAATAGCGTAAATTGTACATATGTATGAAAGAGACAAAGGCGCATGACGAAAGGGAAAGAAAATAAGTGCCACATCTATAGTTCATTCGTATTCGTTGACGATTGTGCAATCGGTGTTTATATTTTTATCTTTGTCTGAAATATTAAAATGTTATATAGAGTACCGCTTGTCTGATCATCACGAAATATTATAGTAATGTAGTTCAGGCAATTAAAATCTTAGTTTTATTCATATCCCGTTGTTTAGCAATGTAAAAAAAACAGCATTGAGCACGAGGAGAAGTGATACACGTCCGTCTAGCACCACCGCTCAGCGGTCACTGTCGCACTGCATTGAAAGGAAAGAGAAGCGCAATGACAACCTCGAAACGGCTCAAATAAGACTGGATAAAAACATGAAATTCAATAATTATTAGTGAAAAGCTTTAATGATTAAAAAATCTTTCGGGTGAGACTTATTTATTTATCTTTACTAAGCGTATTCGAAGTTTCGTGGTACCAGCTCTTATACTTTTTACGTAGACCGCAAAAACAAATTTTAAAAGCACAATTTTCAAAATGAAAATGTATCGAGAAAATGTAATGCTATCGTGTTTCGGTGCGGGTCAAGTTTAGTTAAAGAACCAAAGTTGCATATAATACATAAAATAGTTTTGTACTAATAGTAGAAATATTATAACCAGTCTTCCGAAAACGGGCATTTGGCATCTCAGAGCCCCTTAATAAAAAATGTATGTATATATAATCTTTAACAACTATTTAAAATCGTACCATAATCAGATTATATCTAGCAAAGCCATTAGTACTAAAAATTAAATAATTCATTTTAAAACTTAACAAACAGCCTTTTTGCCATTTCTTTTTGTCTCAGTTTGTCTCAGTGTTATTGTTTTTTTACGTATTTTTAATAGGTAAGTACTTTTAATGTTATCATATACTATTTCAATTTAATTTTGTATTTTTGTCGCACTCTCTTTGTTCACTAGTGTTTATATGTATAATGTAACAGTGGAAACTTCACTGGTTAAAGTGTTAGCTTAAGTACATTATTAATTGTTAAATATAGTACTGTTTGTTTCCCAAATAAAAAAAAAAAAAATGTAATTACTTATTGAATAATTTGTTTGTATTTCTTTAATTTTAGTTTTCATTTCGTTTTTTTGTGTAATACACCGTGTAAAATGACTGTATTTTTAGTCCTTACCTCCATGTCATGATCGTTGTGCGTTGCATGATGAGGGTGCACATATAGATGATTAGCACCAGCGAGGGTGTGACGGCGCGGATCATCTCGCCGCGACGACCTGCTTCTTGAAGGCCCTCGACTTCCTTCGCCATCTGACATTCCACCTGCACAAATAATATAATATACTTAGTTTTATGGACAGCGGACTTTATTTACTTTCTAGAATTGTCCTATCCCCTGCGTTGTATGTGCATAGCGTCGACAAAATGGGCTACGCAACACTAAGGGCCTATTTCACGACCTTCAAGTAAAGTTACTCACCAAGTAAAGTTAGTTTTGTCTCTTCCTTACTTTATATTAAGTGACAAGGACAAAACATGTGAGTCGCTGCTCAGAACGTTACTTGAAGATGGTGAAATAGGCCCTAAATCATATTTTTAATTCGTACCAGTAGTTCTTGAGATTTTTGTGTTTGAACTCAGTTCAACTTTATAAGATAGGTATAGATTGACAAATCAGCCCTGAATTAGAGCAAAAAATAAATAAGCTTGTGAAAACGTTTTGCTAGACTAACTAGATGTTATTATTTTTTCAACACTTTTATAATGTATGTATTTTATCAACAAAAAATATGCTTACAAGTTCAGTTCAATAGTAGGTAGGTTATATATAGGAAAGGTTCGGCCGGCCGCTACTGGAGGAGGAATTTCTAACGATTTTCATACAGATCAAGCGTGTGGGTGGTATCCACCAGGATTTTTATGGTAGTCGTAGAAAAAGTGAATGTTTAATGTTGTTATATTTTATAAGAAGGATGACATTCTAATCTAAGTACTTTTTCTAAAGATAATTGTATAATTAATGATATAGTTATTTATGGCACAAGCGAGTAAAGTTTTTGAATACTTCCGAGCCGCTATTGAGCCGTCAGGCGAGGGTCTGAAGGTGGCCGAGGATAGTAATCATCAATACACGCGTGTGCCATAACTACAACGTTTTTCAACACACTTGTGAAGAAATTAATAAAAAAATAACATTTTTCGCTAATAAATAAACAGTTTTTCTATTCGCGCGCATCCAACATAGCAATGATGGTGATCGGCCAAAGACTAAAAGAATATACTTATTAAAAAAAAACGAATGAATGAATAAATGGAATCGACCATAGACCTACCAAAAGTAAAGCAACATACTTGAAGTTTTTAAAATGTATGGACACAATTTTTTTGGTATCGTAACTTTTTTTAAAACAAAGCAATTATAAATAAGATCTATAACTCACTAGTTAATAAAACGTGTCATTATCCAACTGTTTTTGCACAAATAAGAGCCCCTTTAAGAGCAAGTGTGTTGAAAAAAAAAATATTTGCAAGGTGGCACCTGAGAGTTCTCTCAAGAATTTATCGTTCCTATCCACAGATCATGGAGTCAGTTAATCCGTCCTCTCCTATCATTAAAAATATTTTTTTAACATAGTTAAATACTTTCGTCTACATAATGCACTATGACGACTATAACTAT
Organism: Timandra comae; assembly: GCA_958496195.1. NCBI lineage: Eukaryota > Metazoa > Arthropoda > Insecta > Lepidoptera > Geometridae > Timandra > Timandra comae. The sequence goes on along the minus strand of OY292353.1, from coordinate 7,109,869 downwards.
GTTTTATTTATTACGTACTTTGAGAATTACAGTGATCATCAGCTATGGATCATAACCGCTAACCCAGAATATGAATAAATTAGGATACAAGAAGGTTTTACTTACATAAAACCTCTTTTTGTCACTATTGAGACTGTCTTGTCAGAATTCAGATGTTATGCCAAAAATAAATGGCCGGTCATAACGTCATGTAATTTGTGTAATTTATAGTATAATTACCATGTTATTCTTATTTATTTAACTTTACTTTACTATTTCACATGAATGTGTTACTTTATTATTGATGCAATTGTAATCCAACAGTTTGGATACCAAAATTACGAACTTTTGAATTTGAAGCTGTGTACAGCACAGAGAGGTACGTTTTGTTGTTTTTTGAACATTACCAACACATCAACACGGAGTGATTGTTTGCCCGTTGAAAACTTTAACTTTTTTAATTTAATGTTTCTGATAATAAGTATATAAAATATTCCTATTCATTGTTTGTTTTATAGTTTAAAAATGGGAAAGACCAACCCAGCTCCAAAAATCAACACTGGAGAGGTCGTCCTGACAGCCATGAAGAAATTGATGAAAAATACTGGATGGACAGCAAGAACAATCATTAAATTTATTAAAATGGAATACAATTTCAACGATCCTAAACTGAGTCGGAAAATTTCGAGGTAAATAAGTGAACCTTTGTGCACAGAACGCACAGAGACGGTCCGGGGGCGTTTCGGGCAATTTTTATGTAAAACTCCGTATAGAGCCCCGCAGAGTTCGCCTGCAAATCTATTCCTGGAACTTAGCACCTCTGTACGCATTTGTCATCATATTGCTATTTAGATTTTAAATATTTCTGTTCTATGTTAATTTTTAAATATTTATGGACTAGATTACCCATTTTTTACACGGGGCTATATCATATCAACACAGGTAGAACTGCAAGTCGTATTTTTTAACAGTACCTAATAAAGTATTGATATTTTTTTGATAATGGTAAGACGGGCGACCATGGCCAGACAACATATCGTAACTTCAATTACGATTTAAATTAGAAAAGGCCTAATTTCTTGGACGAGAAACTGTCTGCAAAATTTGCTATCACTTTGATTATCTGGTTTTCAGGGCATTGAAACGTGGAGTTAAACTTGGTTTACTAGTGTTGGAGAGTGGAAGATACAGATTAAACAATTTACAGTTACCATCAACCTATGGGAAAAGAAGAAGTCAGGGGATGAGGCGGCGGCACCTGAGCGAAAGGAGCGGACCGTTACGCATTCGAAGACGTTCACCATCATATGTTCACAACGCTCCATCTTCGCACACAGACTGCCATTACTATTTGTGAATACACTGTTTTTTATTTCATTTAGACTTATTTTATCCATTTTTTATTTAACCTATTTCTTCTAATGCCGCAAATGTATGCTCCTAGTCTTTCCAGTTGACCCTGTTTTTGACCTTATCCTACCAATCAAATCCAAAGAGAGCTTTTGAGATCGACTGCGAAAACGCCTTCAGTCTTTAGGTAGCAGTATGTTATTGCTAAACCAGGATGATAAGGAAAACCTTAAAGTAAATTTTAGCAACCCATTATTTTATATGGAACAACACAAATCTGCTATTTTAGCCTATTTAAAATAAGAAATTCAACGGAAGTAATTCGTGTAGTTTTGAAAATTGACACAGTTATAGTTTTCGGTATCCAGAAGAACATACAAAAAGTCCTCAGCTCCTAGGGCTGTGCTGAGGGTGTAAGGGTTGAAGGTGCCATTTTTCAGATTTTTACCGATAACTCGAAAACCTTTACAAACAGCGTTATGACTACTTCTGACAAAAGTTTCTACATACAATTTCCTGCATTTGGTCATATTTATTTTTGCTTAACGATCAGTACTTTAGGAGCTATATGATGTTTAAGTTAACAAGGAGTTAAAATATACGGTGGCCCAAATAGAACGGTCAGTGAGGGGAAGTATAAAACTATAAGAGAATCAAAGTTCATAGGAACCATGTCATCGATGTTAGTAAAAATAAAAACTGCATTCATAGATTTAGAAAAAATCGATTACTCACTCCGGAAATCGAACCCGGAAGTTTTGAAAAATGTAATGTTCATTATTTTAAACTAGAAATCTATTGTGTATCTCTAAAGCAGTAAATGTTACTAATAAACATGATATTTAAAATGAATAACGCTATTTGTACAGATATTCGAGATATGAGTAAAAATCAAAAAAAGGGACCTTCAACAACGCACTAACGTATAATCGGTTGAGTGTGAACGGTCAAGTGTTTTTCTATACATTTGTCTGTTCTGGCGTTACGCGACCGATAATACGCGACGCATGTTCCGTTAGATATGAACCTTTCCTAACACCCTAAGCATAGCCACCAGCGCTGAGGATTCTTAGTATGTTCATCTGGGTACCGAAAGGTATAAATGTGCCAATTTTCAAAACTACACGAAATATTTCCCCTGCGAAGCGGTGATCGAACTAATTCTCCCAGGCCATTTATCATGATGATACTACTATATGATCATATGGATAATTTTACTGTTAATAAGATGTCGACATAAAAATCGCCTAATAAAATAAATACTAGTTAAGCTGAAATAACGACGCATACTACAGTTCCAGAAGTCTTTTATAACATACTAGCAATGCCTCGCGGTTTCACCCGCGTTTTGCTTTCTCCTGGGTACACCGAGGTACAATATATCCTATGTTACTTATGGTGAATCTAGCTTTCTAATTGCGAAAGAATTTTTGAAATCGGTTCAGTAGTTTTTGAGTTTATTCATTACAAACATACACACAAAAATACAAATCTTTCCTCTTAATAATAATAGTGTAGATCTCCGAGTACGACAAGACAAGTACGTTTTGGAATTAAATTCTTATTTTTATGATTTGCATTTTAGAAATACGTAAAATATAACAGTTTTTTGTCACGGTCAGTGGCCGGTAAAGCTTTGTAGCGACTTTGTTTGCTCTTAATATTGGTTTTCCGCAACAGTCTGTATTTCAGAAAAAAGATTTTTGGTGATCTCAGTAAAAATGTTAACGTTAAAATATCGAAATAATATTCTTAATACAATTTTATTAACAGTTTAAATACAAACTTCAATATTATTTCCGGTAGATCGGACTGATACACTTATGTATGTATCTTCAACTGATTTCTTATAACTTCTAAATCACATATTATAATTAGCAAAATTGTAATTTATTGGAATAATAATGCTCATACGATAATATTGTAAGAGATTTCTTAGGTTTTTGTTTACAGTAAAAAAGTTGAATTGATTTATAGTAAAGACATAGTGTTATCCTTTTTGGTTTCAACTTTTTAAATTAAAATTTGTTTTCTTTAGTATACTTATCACATCTTTATGTTTTTGGATTACCTTACTTAGTTACCTGTTTACGTAGAATCGGACCTTGTTTATGCAGCTCGTCGACGTTGCTTCCTTGGTAACTTATATTTATACATAAAGCAAGTGACTGTATCTTTACTAAAATGCTCAAAAAGACCATGGTATGCACCTAGCCTACCAAGGACTTTACTATACTAAAAGTCCATGGTGACTACCCAACCCGAAACCCGTACCTCCCGTAATGTGTGACTTAAACAAGGGCAGTTTAATTCATTTAGCAATAAGGTTTTATTGCGGTAGTAGAGACCTGCTCTCTCACTATGTGTTCGATGAAGCAAACGATATCTGCGGCCTACTGCAACTAATTGACTAATTCATTAGCTGATTGAACTATCAACGTAACACCCACTGCTGATGTCGGTGTTACATTTATCATCCATTAATTTCATTCTGGAACATTTGGTCTGACTGACTTTTTCAATCTCATTGCTGAGCAAAGTTCTCCCCCAAACTCCCAACTCTCCTATCTCCTATCCTTCGCAGCCTCCCACCAGCTACTGCCGAAGGCGACGAGATCATCCATTAATTCGAGCGCTTACCCTGCGGCAGGTTTAACGCGAAATTTCGCAGAAATGTTTCATGGCGTGTTAAGAATAATTTAGATGTAAGTGTAATACTAAGTATCCTAGCAGAGCCCATGTCTGATTTAGCTTAAGGTTTATATAATTTAGCTAGATTATATTATATATTAATTTAGGTATTAGTTATGATGAAGCTGTCATGTCCAGTAGGATAAAAGCTTCTTAAAAAGTACAGAATAAAAAAGTACCGGGGCACGCACGAGCACGGTAACCTATTACAATTTACATCCCCACGTGAAGAGGGGTGTCGGGCTGGAGCTTTCCATACAAACGTAATCCCGTGTTTCCTTCCTGGATAATTTCTATAGAGCATTTTTTTTTCATAAAGTGTGGATCTGCTATGGCCATGCCCCTATTTTTTTCTTCAATATCTTTTAGACATTTTAAAATTAAAATAAGAGTAAATTACTTAGATAAATAGAAGAGAAAATATGTAAAAAGTAGATGTCTGTATGTACAATACATATTGAAAGGTTTATTAACATTGGAGTATAACAGACTTTATAAGAGCTACGTGAGCCAAAAAACAGTTTTCAGAACTTTGTTTGTCTGTATGTTTGTACAACCGAAAATCGACTGGGGATATGTAGACGAAATAGTACACATCAGGTTTTTTTTAGTCAAGAAATCACAAAATATATTCATATAACGTGCATATTCATATAACGTATATTCATATAACACCATTACCGCAGAATATTAATGCAAGTTGTATCTATGTCTACTAGAAAGTAATTCCATCCAACGATTTTTAAAGTAAATATGATCTTGACAACTAAGTTATAAAATTAATGCTTAATAGAACACTGTATAATTGAAATATTGCCATGTTGATAAGCCTGATCAGCCGATGAATATCGATTTTATTTCAAGGCAAATTTTCAAGGTTATTACTCTCTGCATATGACAAATTATTTCAAGAATCATCTAATATAATCAGTTTTTGTAGTACACCATACTTTTAATCATAGAATAAGGATCACGACCAGGATTCTCTCTGGTCTCTGACGATCCTAGCTTTTAATAGACATATTTTACTAGAACTTGTACCAAAATAAGAAATTGTTGTCATGTCAATCGTGAAAATATTATAATGAATATTAATTCATTCTGTATGATACGACCTAAAATTGATATTTTAGGGCTTCTGTCTGGTGGAAAATTAAAAACCTACGCAAATATAAAATTTACCCGTGTACTGATTAAAATTGTTTCTGTGACCAGTTTTAGTAACTAATTAAATTAAAGTTAAATCAACAAAAGTCTTTAGAAATACATCTGAAAGGTACTCTTATTTTATCTATTACGAAGTAGGCATCCGCGAAGAACAGAGTTTTGAAAATGCATCCCTATAAAGATAAATAGGGATAGCAAAATACGCATGAAAAGAAAAAATCATCAACCAATAAAAAATCACAATAACTTATGACACTAAATAAAGAAACTGATAGTCCTCCAAATTTTACTGTTAATACTATTTTCCGAAATGTATGAGTATACTTACATTTACCTATTGAAACTAAAACGTAAAATAACGTAAAAAGTTATTTACCAGATTAAAAAAATGTATTGCGCTCCAAGCATAGCATAAGCTTAAAAAACCTGAGTCCGCGGGGTAAAATTTTCACCACAAAATAATACACTAAAACAAAGCAAATAATTTTCTAACTAAAGAAACTGTTAGTACCACAGGCGACATCAGGTACCTATTCCCTAAAAAAAAATATTGAGATGACGAGACCAATAACATAATTGAAAGGAAATAAAAAGCGAATAATTAATAATATTTGAAAGAATTTATTAGATGTAATGATTTCGAAGATACTTTCAAATATTCCGAAATTGTAAATACTTTTTATTGAGTATTAATTCGTAATATGTTTCATGATTTATTTTGATTTATGGACGCTCATAACATCTTTGGTAATTAGTTACCACCAAAAACATTCTGTAAAAAACTAGCCAAGTCTCGATGGAGCTGCTTGTTTATCTCTAAAAAGTAATGAAATCTAGACAAAGTCGTGCCAAGTGTAAGGTTCCTTACTGCGATTTCTTTATTATTATAGTTAATGTTGTGTGACTTGGCCGTTGAAGGATACACTGTACACAAGTACACAACTGTACACAAGGGTACAAAACTAGGTGCTCCATGACACTATTGCACCAATCTGTCGCCAGAACCGCTACCCATTGACGATAGAAAATTGCCACTTGAAAAACGTTGATTCAATATCCAGTCAATTGTAGGCTTGATAAAGCTGCGTATTTTAATAATGTTACAACATTACGTGTAAACATAATTGACTTGTACCCACTTCTAACGTTTTAAACAATGTTCAACGGCCAAGTCTCACAACAATAACTATAGTAATAAAGAAATCGCGGTAAGGAACCTTACACTTGGCACGACTTTGTCTAGATTTCATTACTTTTTAGAGATAAACAAGCAGCTCCATCGAGACTTGGCTAGTTTTTTACAGAATGTTTTTGGTGGGATTTCATTTATTTTTGTTGAAACGTGTTTATATTGTTTTTTTTATTAGATTTTCTTATTTGACACATTTTTTTCTTTCTATGACTCGCGCACGAAGGGTTCCACCAAAAATGTCAAAAAAACACGTTTGTTGTATTGTGAAACCACGCTTAAATATTTATTTTATTTTATGTATTTTTTCCTATAGCGGCAATAGAATAGAAATACATCATCTGTGAAAATTTCAAGTGTAGCTTTAGCTTTCACCGTTCTTGACCTTGAATATGCATCATTCTCTCATATCATACGTCCAATGTCCATGGTTCTTGAGATAGTCTGGTGACAGACGGACGGTCGGACAGCGAAGTCTCAGTAATATGGTTCCGTTTTTACCCTTTGGGAACGGAACTCTAAAAACGATGTCACACGTAGAATAAACTATAATAAGTTTAACAAACACAGTTCTACAATATCTATAGCTCACTTAAACATCTCGATCCAGAGTAAGTTATTTTATTTTATTTAAGTTGCAATCCCAGCGGGCCTTAGCGAAAATCCCTACTAATATAATAAATGCGAAAGTAACTCTGTCTGTTTGTCTGTCTGTTACCTTTTCACGGCTAAACTACTGAAATAATTGACTTGAAATTTAGTACAGGGGTAGATTATGGTCCGGGAAAGAACATAGGCTACGTTTTATCCCAAAATTCCCACGGGATCGGGAACTACGCGGGTGAAACCGCGGGGCACAGCTAGTACAAAATTAATAAATCACAACAATTAATAGAGGTACATTACATAGTAACTTAGGACCTATTCGGATAATTGGCGATTCGGTTAATCGGCGTTCTACTACATTGGAAAGTGTTTTAGATTCTGCGAAAAATTCTGGAAAGATTCTGGATTGTAATTAAGCGAATCTATGTATCTATAATAAGTGGGTGATTTAATTATAAAAAAACCCTGCTCGACTTAACTAATTTCATATCAGCTAAAATCGATAAATCGCACATGAATAATAATTTTCGTATAGTAATATTTTAGATCAAAAATTTCTGAATATATGATAAGCAGAAATCAAATTATGAGTAAAATATCTAATTAGGGCGAGCCTTTGGGCGAGCAAAGCGAAGCCCTTGTAACGCAACAATTTGGTACATTTTATGAAAAAACTACTTCACCTACAGATTTGATATTTGAAATAAGTAGTTATTTAAATTAATGTCTAGATTTATAATGCGGGGTAAAGAATATTGATCAATATCTATTAATAAGTAAAAATACGGTATTTTTTTTATTTAAGTACTTATTGTTTTGATACGCTGCCTCATTTTCCGTCAATTTATTTTAGTCCGCCATTTTGTCATTCTGCTGTCAAATTACAAATTGAAACACATGTCAAAGGAGTATTGATATCAATTTCGGCGCAAATCAACCCCAAAATAATTTTTAATCCCTTTTTAATCATGTTAACTGACGATTTAAACAAAAAGGAGTATCACATATTTAATTAATCTTTTTGAAGAACATTTATGCCAAGTTTGAACTTAATCAGACCACGGAATCACGTTGTCCCATACAAACTTTGCAACCCCTTTTCACCCCTTTAGAGGTGTAATTTTCAAAAATCCCTTCTTATCGGACGCCTACGTAATACAAATAACACACCCTCCAAGTTTCAGATCTCTACGATCAGTGGTTTAGGCTGTGCGTTGATCCATCAGTCATTCAGGACAAAGCCTTTTATACGACGAAGTGGGCCTATACCCTGGCCAGCCAGAAGTCCGGACTTAACCCCCATGGATTTTTATGCGTGGGGGTACATAAATAGTCTCATGTACAGTGAGCCCAACCCAATTTTATCAATTGAAGTACTGAGAGACAGAATCATTAATGCGGCCAATGAAATAAGAACAAAATTAACTACTGGTGTAGTGAAAACTGGTCTTCGCAAAATAATGCGAAGATGTGTGCAAGGCAGGGGCCGACATGTCGAACATGAAATTTAGACTCAAAAATGGTGTGTGTAGTACTTAAAAGTTTAATAAGTTTAGTGTCTTGTTCTGTATGCTGACCTATTGTTTTATTTAACCTCCCCGGTAGCCTATAAAACTACATGTTTTGTCCAAAATTTCGATAAAACTCTTGGTTGTTATAGCTCGTTGGATAGCCGATGAAACGTAGATATTTTTAAGCACATCTGCCAAACAGGTGCCATATTTTTTTTTTCTAGATATCCTTGAAAGAAATATAAACTTTCTGATTGTTATTATTTTTTAAAAGTTTTAATCGTCTACAACTACTTATTTATTTATTTTAGGTACCATATTGGTTATTGGGGTCACAAAGCACCTTATTATAAACGTAAGAATCAAGTAATAGTAATAATAAGACATGCGCATTTGAAAATATCCAAGCTTATAGCCGAAGATCCGGTGATTTTTATAAAAACAAATAAATTGAAATATCTCTTAAACGGTTAGGTTTAGGGTAGGGTGTTTCATGGTGAAATCAGTCGGAAACGATGTAAACTACACGCCCTTGACGGGAATAGGTCGACTTAACCAATAACCCTGTATAATGATATAGATGATATAGATAAGAGAGAGAAAAAAAAAAGTATCTAAATTAGTAATTTACCAAAGTAGAAATAGTTGTAGACGAATTTACTAGTTCGTGTAATTTTTTTGATAAACGTGAGCACCTATTTTTAAGACTTTTTCAACACACTTGCTCATAAAGGGGCTCTTATTTGTGCAAAAACAGTTGAATAATGACACGCTTGATTCACTAGTGAGTTATAGATTGTTTTTTAAATTGCTTTGTTTTTAAAAAAGTTTCAATACCAAAAAAAGACTCAGTTATTTTTTTAAACTAAACGAAAACAGCAAATTTTGGAGTTGCATTGAAGAGCTTCATATATTTTTCCCTAAAAACGAGTACATCTACACTTCGTTATAATAAAGTAACTTCATAAAATATCAATCTAACTATCATCTTCATGTAGCAACTGCCCCTAACTAGGTGTATTACCTGTATCTAGGGTATCAGATATCTGAAACTACCTAAAACATTTAATAATTGAATATACAGGGTGGCCCAAATAGATCGGTCTACGGGGGAAGTTTGAAACTATAAGACATACAAAGACATTCTTAGAAATCATGACATCGATTTTAGTAAAATCTGCATTGTTAGATTAAGGATAAAACTATTACTCACTGCGGTAATCGACCCGGAAGTTTTGAAATAAAACTTACATTATTTTTATATAGAAATCGTATCTAAGTGATAACTTTAAAAAAAATGGATTGGTACAAAAAGCCCTATTGATTTTATTTCTTATATAGGGTTTACGGCAAGGACAAAGGGTACAAAACTAGCTACAAACATCATTGAAGACATAAAATAAGTCACAATGCCAATTTTAACCCAAATTCGCCACTTGAAAATACAAAACGCAATAGTTAAACGTTAACAATAGTTAGGTATCAATGTTGTATTGAAAAAAAAATGTTGTCAATTTGTACAGATTCTAAATGAAATTATATGCATTTTATTCATTTTAGGTAACATGTCTCTCAGTAACATTTTCTGCCTTAGATAGACACAATCGATTTCAAGATAGAAGTAACGTACGTTATATTTTTCAAAGGGTTCGATTCCCACTGTGAGAAATCGTTTTTTTTTAAATTCAAGAATGCAATTTTTGATTTTATAAAAATCAATGAGATGGTTCCTGAGAAAAAATATTTGAATGTGTTATAGTTTCATATTTCCCTCCAATGACCACCCTGTATATACCTACTCAGACTGACGTTGCACAGACTTCCTTGCATAGGATCCTAGGAACTTTATCAATTATAATAATTAATTTTCGAAAATAAAACCTTATAATAATATCAAATCTGGTTTTTTTTAATAATAATAAAATCATTCATCTCACTGACCCCTCTGTAACTTAAGTTAACTATTAAATTCAAATTGCTACTCATGTTTATCTATTTGTGTTTTTATTCATATTAACTTTTCCATGGAAATATTTTTTTATAGTAGCTATATAGGACTAGCTTTTGCCCACGACTTCGTCCGCGTGGAATAACGACAGCAGAATTTGGGTTTTTCCCCTTTTTTCCGCCTGGGGTGGGGGATTTCCAAAAAATCCTCTCTTAGTGGTAGCCTACTTCCTTCAACAAACACACGTGCCAAATTTCAGCTTTCTACGACCAGTACTCTACGTTGTCTGTCAGTCAGTACATCACTCAGTAACGGAAGAGTTTTATATATACCTATATAGATTGTATTTGTGTTGGATTTTTGTATTAAAACTAGAAGTATCTACGACTTTTAATTCGCGTCATTTTTGACGTTATATGTAACATTTCATTTAAATATACTTTTCTTTAGCTACTTTTATGAACATAACTGAATGGAATAAAAAATCTAGTATTAAAAAATAAACACACGGTAGTATTCATTCATTACGTTTATTAGAGATTTCAAATACTTAAACATTATTTAGAGGAGGATTTTTACATAAAGTCCTCAGAATATTTTAAATTCTATTGTATATACTAAGTTTTAAACAATTCTAGTGAAACTAAAAACATTTTACACACATTATTTTTTGAAAAAATATTTACTATCGGTATTTTTTTATTTTATTGTCCAATAGTTTTTCTAGAAAACAAAAATATGAATATATACAGGGTGGCCCAAATAGAACGGTCAGTGGGGGGGAAGTCTGAAACTATATGATATACAAAGATCTGTTCTTAGGAACTATGTCATCGGTTTTTAGTAAAAATAAAAACTGCATACAAAGATTTAGAAAAAAAACCTTACTCACTGCGGGAATCGAACCCAGAAATTTTGAAAAAATTAATATTCGTTATTTTTAACTAGAAATAAAAAACATGACATTATTGTTTTATAATTACCCACTACTGATCGTTCTATTTAGGCCACCCTGTATATCAAAACAGACCCGCTTTGTAAAATTATTTTACATAGCGTGTCAAAGGTTTTATACAAGTACAATTGCTTTTTTAAATTTGAATTGGCTCTAAAATAATATGTTCAACAGTGCCAGTGCATTAAAAAAACGTGCAGTCAAACTAAGATAAAATCGCTTTTTTTTGTATAATTTTATAATTTTATTAACACACAAGCTACATCTACATTCATCATAATATAATGATTACAGGATAACAATTCGCTTTAGGCGATTAGATTAGAAGATACGTACTATAAATGCACAAACACAGCAGAACGGATTTAGAACGGATTTTTCTATAAAAAGAAAAATTATGTTATGTGCATATTACACAATTTTTTTTAGTGCCACAAAAATATCTGTTTTGGTGACAGTCGCATGTTATCGCATTGATGATGACAATAAATGCAAATAAAATTATAGTAAAAATTACTGTATTAGTTTCCAATTTTGGTCATCGGAACATTAGTTTGTGGCACTGTTATTATATTAACATAAATTTGTTTATTTTCCATGTGGCGTTGTTTTTGTTTTCATATTTTTTTAATTAAATTAATCTCCATAATATTAATTAAACATAATTATTTTCGCCACATGTCACACGCGTATGAAAAATCATGTAAGGTATATTCAATTCGCAAGAGACATTCGTCTTATTTTATTAAAATTATACATATAAATATTGATAATACCTGCTTCGTATCATGATCACTTTTTCACGGTAAGAAGCAGGAGAAAAATCGATTTAAAACTTTGTGTTATCTGATTATGATCCGATTTACACATCGATAAAAATGCCTGGTCCTTCGAGGATTTCCCTTTCAAGTAATTTCTGTTCGTAATGACAGATGGCGCATAGAATTTTGGAGTCGATACGGCGGCGGTACCTCAGCTCCATGCCGGGAATTACGTCCGGAATGTCGATGGACTGGATTCGTGGTGCTCGGCGGCGGCGTAATGGGCGAGGGCGAGGGCGAACTCCGTACGTCACCACAGGTATAGGATGCATTTCAATCAATTCGTTGAGGAGTTCTGTAGGTATAACCGGGATCGAGCGCGGAATTTGCCCAGTTGGTTTAGGCGGCAGAGTAAGCCTACCTACGCAATCAAAACATGTGCAGCCATCAGGCTGGTCCTCCATTTTGCATTCCTCCAGAATGCGTTCACTGCAGGTTGTAAGGAGCCCCATTACGTAAGCAAATAAACGCATCTGTAAACAAAATATATGATGGAGGACATTTTTTTTTAAACTAATAACTTAACCTAATTTATGTAAGTAATTTAAATTGAAAGGGACCAACACTAATAAACAAAAAATATTTTAAATGACAAGAAAGCAACATTATTGGAGTGCCGTTATGTACAAAAACGGTAAGACCTTGACACCCAGGGCCTATTAATGTAACTTAAAAGAATATTTTGTAATATGTTTCAGGAAGTAGGTACATCGACAAAAGTTTAAATAATAAATTGTGTGTTCTCAATGTTTTAACCGATTTAAAAAAGGAGTAATTCAATTCGCCGTTTATACATATGTATGACATATTGTCAGAATACCAAAATTCTTATATAGTTATAGTTGATTTAGATAAAGTCAAACTTAATAAAAAAATAATGTAATTTCCCGTGAATCACTCTATTTACTTATTGCTCAATTGCGAAGTTTTAAAATGTATATAAAAAATGTCGTTTAAACTAGGGAGCGATTTCTTTCAAACTAAATACATAGAATCACCATATAAATATAATATGAGTACCTATTAAAATATATTTTTTGTTAAAGTACTTTACTTCATTCTCACTTAAGTCTTTATATCTCAAAAATTACTGAATCGAGTTTGAAGAAATCTGAATAAAAGCTAAATCTGCATAAGTTCGACTAAAAGAATTTTTTTTCAATGTTGACCATACAAATAAATCGAATGAATACCGATTTCAAATGTGAAAAATTAAGAGCGCACCTTTTTTATCTTTATGTATTTATTGTCAGAACACACACACATTACATAAGTTTTTTTAGTATTCATCGACGGGCGCTAGATTTCGAGGAAAAAGTTATAAACCTTACGGCACTCCAATATACATTGTAATTGTTTCTATTTTAAAGCTAAGACACATTGGAAATAATAAAAAAAAATAGCATGACGAGTTATTTAACAATAAGTTAGATATATACCCAATAAATGGCTGACAAAGTATTTTACTCCGAGACTAATGCTTGTAGAACATTATATTTACATGACTCACTAAATTTTATTCGTAAAGCCTTAAATATAAGGGTATATATTTTTAATTTTTGTTTAAGAGTATAAAAGAAATATTTTTATATGCTACGTCTATAAAAAAATATTTAGATACAACAACAATAAAGGAAATAAAAGGATATAATTTATTAAATGTATAAAAATAATATTTCTAAACTTCCGTTAACATAACTTGACTTGGATAAAAATATTTCTTTTATTTAATAAATAACAATTAATATAGTAATAAAAAATAACTTACTATGGCGTTTACTGCGCGTGTGAAACAATCCATCTTCACAAAATGTATGTATTTCCACAAGCAACAATTCAAATTAAAACAGTAACAGTTAACACTACCGAACTCGGCAACTTGTCGACTGCGACTGCTTGAATGTCCCGGCTATTCATAGTTCACAACAAATTTACAAGGGAGACTGCGTACAAGGGACTAACACAAAACAAACAAATATTGTAGATTTTTGTGAATTTGTTATTAAACTTTACTATATATGTGCTCTTGTGTATATATGCAAGGTCAATGTCAAATTAAATGGTGTTTATTGATGTACATTTGCCTAATAACCCCTCGAATTTTCCCACGTGCATCGGGCTTTATACGCATGCCCAGATTGCCCAGTAACTACAAACCGCCATGGCGTAGCGGGTATCCTGTTGATTAGCTACTTCTCCGGAAAAGTTACATTTACTTTTTGTTTAGAATAAATCTTATCAGTTTAACAATACCGTAACTTAATGACATAAAGATGGAATTTTATGTCATATCATTTTAGACCCTGTAATGATTTGATTTTATTTTATATGGGCAAAGCATCCTTACTACAAATACGTTTCGTTAGATAATAAAAAGGTATTTTTGATTGTCTTTTGTGAATTTAATACTAAACTACATTGGTAGCGATTTGAGTGCTTTAGAGACATCGACAACCTTGTATTAAACACTTAAGGATATTTAATTGCTGAGAGTAAACCGATATTGTAAATTAATTAAATGCACATTCTGTAATGGTTTTGATGTTTGCGTCAAAAGTGATACAATATGAAGTGTTGCGGATAACTCTTGAATGATATGATTCAATTAATTCGTTTATTATATTATAATAAACGAAGAGATAGTTCTGTCGTCCGTGATTATAATAAACTAATTCTATATGAGTACTTATATAAAACTCTTCCGTTACTGAGTGACCGCACTGACTGACAGACAACGCACAGCCTAAATCACTGGTCGTAGAGAGCTTTTTGGCAAGTGTGTTTGTTGGGGAGTAGGGTAGGCTACCATTTTCAAGATTTTTAGAAATCCCCCCTCCTAGTGGGAGCAAAGGGGAGAACCCCAAATTCTGCCGGAAGTCATTACTCCACGCGGACGAAGTCGCAGTCGCATCCTCCAGTACCATATCAGAGTCAAATCATGAACTTTGTTTACTACTTCATTATCATTGTCGGTGTAACGCGTGCAACTCTTTTCATCTGCTTCTATCGAGCTTTTTTTATTTTTTACACCCACAAACACATTTAAAATGTGCGTTATTTAATAAACTGAAATTGTTGAGACACTTGATAATGAAATTAATAAGTAACTTTAACAAATGGTTATAGACTTATATGTATGTTAAAGTATTGAATTAGTTTATATTTACTTATTTTGTTATATTTATAAGCTGACACAACTGTTTGCTTTTCTAGTAAATAAGAATAATGTTTTCAGGTCAAAATTTTAGATTCTATTATATTTTACATACTAATATTTTTAATTTCTTATAACATTTTAGTTATGTCTGTAATTTTTATAGTAGATCCCAATATTAGTCGATTCTATAATGTACTCTACAATCTTTAAAAAAAATACTCTGATATGACGACCATACTTACCAACTTGAATGGTTTAATATCACTCCATGAGTGTTTATAATTATTACATGGAGGTACCTATATAAAATGAAATAGTTATAAATGTACAAATGTTGGTCCGTGCGTCACTTAAGAAGTATCTACTTGACCGATTTCGTAGATTTTTTTGTTATGATTATGATATGAAAATAGAGTATCAGTGAACGTTACATGTACGGGGATCGGTCCCCTGTGACAATTTTTTTTTTACTGGGCTCCGAAACGTCATCATCGAGGATTTCCTCTCACCCCGGGTTGGGGCAAGGTAGGCACCTTCGGGCCGGCGGCCCCTGGGTGCGGTGTGAATCGCGACGCGTAACTACGCGTCCGTGATTGGGGTTGGCCTGGTGGCCGGTTGGTGGACAGAGGTTCCTCCGGATTGGTAGGCGTCCTCTGTCTCTGTGTCGTGTCCGGTAATGGTTAGCTCCCGTGGGAGAGCAAACCCTTTCACACTCCTGGGAATGTTGGGTGCGAGGCCTTGCAGGTGCGCTAGGCCTGAGGAGTCAGCACGTGCGAACATGTCCTTTGCCAGTCGCGCAATGAACTCGTCCAGTCTCTCTATATGGAGGTCGCGGGTGATGGTAGCGTTTCTCACGTAACGCGGAGCGGCGACGATGGTCCTCAACGCGAGCGACTGCTGCGCGTCGAGCCTTTGTCGCTGCGTCTTTGCGAGAAACGCGTACCAGGCTGGGGCGGCGTAGGTGAGGATGGGTCTGATGTACGCCTTGTACACCCCCACCTTGGTCTTCAGCGGCAATGACGATGAGAGGACTGGACGGAGGATGTTCCTGGCGGAGCGGGTTTGTGCTACGACGTTCTTGGCGTGGTAGGACATGTTCAAGCGGCGGTCGATGGTGACTCCCAGGTACTTGGCCGTCTTGCACCAGTCGATGGGTTGTCCCAGAAGTGTGAGGTTTGTCGGTTTTTTGATGATGTGGGAGATGATGAGCGCCTGCGTCTTCCCCACGTTGACCGCGAGGCGCCATCTACTCAACCACTCAGGCAGGGCGTCGAGTTCGAGCTGCATCTTCTTGGCGGCGTGATAAGCTTTGATCGAGCTGGTGATGTAGGCTGCGTCGTCGGCGTACAGTGCGAGGAGTGTCCCATCCCGCTTTGGTATGTCGTCCGTGTATACCGAGTAGCAGGACGGCGACAATACACTGCCTTGGGGCACTCCCGCAGCGATCGGACGCGACGTGGAGTAGGCGTCTTCAACTCGAACCTTGAAGTTCCGGTTGTGGAGGAAGGACGCAAGCAGCTTCACCAGCCGCTTCGGGAGATGGGTCTTGCTCAGCTTGTGAACTAGTCCGGCGTGCCAGACCCTGTCGAACGCTTTCTCCATGTCGAGAAATACTGCGACGAGGTGCTCCTTCCTGTTACGGGTGACGGCCATGTGGTGCAGTACTCTCGACAGTTGGAGCGTGGTGCTGTGACAGGATCGGAATCCGAACTGTTCAGGACGCGGTGTGATGTGCGGCTGCATGTGTTGCAGCACGAGCCTCTCGAACACCTTGGAGATGCAGGGCAGCAGAGTGATGGGGCGGTAAGACTCCGGCTTCAGGATGTTCTTGCCCTTCTTTGGGATCATTATCACCGTTCCCGTCTTCCAGTCTTCGGGGAAGGTGCTGGTACGAATGATCCCATTGAAGAGCCGGGTGATTGCTGCGATGGTCCGGTGAGGGAGGTGGCGGAGGGCGGCATTGGAGATGCCGTCTGGTCCTGGTGCTTTCCGAGGGTTGACCTGCTTCAGGGCCCTCTGTACCTGGCCCGGGGAGAGAACAATGGGGTCCTCATCACCCGGGATTTCGGCAGTGAGGGTCCGTTGCAGTAACTCCTCTAGGCTGGCGGTGTGGACTGGATCTCCTGGCGGGTTCGGGGTGAACTGACGTTCCAGTGCCTCGGCAAAGATCTCAGCTCGGTCTTCCGATCTGTACCGAGGGGTTCCGTCAGCGTGTAGGAGTGGGCGCACGGGGTCTGGAGCGCCTCTGATCTGTCTGCACAGTCTGTGCAGGGAACTCCAGTCATCAGAGGCCTCCTCGATGCGCTCGGTCCAGTGGTGGTCGTCCAAGGCGGCCAGTTCGGCTCTCACCTCTTCGGCTGCCTTATTGAGTCGGCTCTTGGTCGCGGGGTCCCGGTTGGTCTGCCATCGTTTCCTCAGGCGGCGCTTCTCCTCGATTTTCCTCCTGACCCGTGAGGGTAGGGAGGGGAGACGAATCGAGGGATTCTTCCGCTCTGACGAGGCTTCGATGGCTTCGCGGATGTCGGCCGTGATCCGGTTTTGTAGGCTGTTGACGTCTTCTGCGGTGTGGACGGGAAAGTTCGAGGTGTTCCCGTCGAGTCTCGCTGTGAAGGCGTCCCAGTCGACCCTGGGCTTGCGTGGCTGCCGAGTCACCCTGGTGGTTTGGAGTGTGACGGTCAGGAGCACCGGTTGGTGGTCCGATCCTGTCTCCTCGTGTAGAACCTCCTGGGTGATGGCGTGAGGCAGTTGGTGGTGCACGGCGAAATCAATCACCGATGGGAGATGTCCGTGCGCGTCTGGGTAGTGCGTCGGTAATTCGGGGCCTTCCACATGGTAACCTCGCCTCTCGGCGTCGTTAAAGAGACGGCGGCCGAACTGGCAGATGTTGGGCGAGTTCCATGCGGTGTGGTGGGCGTTCCAATCACCGGCGATGATGGTGGGTGTCGGGTCCGGTGAGTCCAGCTCCAGGACCTTGTGCAGCGCTGTGAGGTCGACTGGAGATCTGCTGGCTCTGTAGCTGGCGTAGATGTGGAGCGGGCTGCCGGCTGCGTGTACCTCTACGCCGAGGAGGTATGGAGAGGCCGCGACTACAGGGGGCAGCGGTTGGTGGACAATCCGCCGTCGTACCAAGACGGCCAGTCCACGGTACACCCTGTAGTTCTCCGGGGAGCGCTCATCCTGCCTGTAGACGTGATACCCGGGGATCTTGAAGCTATCCGACGCCGAGAGCATGGTCTCCGATATCAGGGCGATATCGACATCCTGATCTCGGAGAACATACCTCAGCATCGTTTTCTTTCGTCTGACGCTCCGGGCATTCCAGTGCAGGATTCGCAGTTGGGGTGTTTGGGCTTCGCTCACTGCGTTTGCAGGAGCCGAGCCATCCCGCCCAGTACGATGGGCAGCGGGTCCACGCCCTGGCGGAGGGCTGCCAGGACGTCCTGCAGCACGCCGATTGCCGCTTCCAGGACCTGGAGTCGGGCTGAGGCTGCGGCGTTCGGTAGCTGATGGTGGTGGGGTTGCGGGCGTGTCGGTGGTGGTGGTGGCGGTGGGAGTTCCGGGCGTTGGGTCCTCGGACCTGGTCTCGGCGCTCTGGGGGCAGCGGTCGCCACCGCCTCTGAGGCGGGCGGGGCCACTGCCGGCATCGCTGGCTGAGGGACCGGCTGGGGTCCACCAGTCTTCGTCTTCTTCTTCCTCCTTCTCTTCGACTTGGACTGGGTGGCGTCGCGGGCGGGTGCCATTAGGGAGGCAGGTGCGGTTCCCTCGTAGGCCTCCGCGGTTTGGGCCGTTGGTGCTGGTGCTGGCGTGGGGACGGTAGTGGTACCGGCGGCTGTGCTGGGGCGGTCTCGCGTCAGCGGGGTGCGGGCGCAGGTACCGGCCTTTTTGTTTCGGCGCTCCGCCTGGAAGACGGGGCACCGAACGTTGTTGGCGGTGTGCGCATCGCCACAATTTGCGCACTTGGGCGGCTCCTCGGGGGGCTTTCGGCACTCTGAGGTTGGGTGGCTGCCAGCGCAGCGGACACAAGCGATTGGCCGGTGGCAGTTGTGGCTACTGTGGCGGAAGGCTTGGCAGCGGTGGCATTGCGCGATGCCCGTCTTCTTTGCCCGCCACTCTTCGATCTTCACGCCGGGCATGCCCATCATCTCGGTGATCCCGTAGATGCCCGGCGTGGTGTTGGGGGTGCGCTTGAGTTGCGCGAAGAAGATACAGCCAGGTCTCCCCTGGCTGGCCGAGATCCTCCTCGCGAACTCGGGTTCGTATCCCAGCTCGGTCAGCTCCTCGACGATGTCACTGGGTTCCGTATTGAAGGCCAGCCCTCGTATGGCGACCTTCAGGCTGCGGTCTGCGGGGAGCGAGTACGCGAACCAATTGACCGGCTCCTCTCGCTCGAGGTCGGCGAGGTAGGCCTGGATGGTCCGGTACTCGTCCGGGGACTCCGGGACGAATCGTATGCCCTGCCCGAAGGGGCGGGCATTTGGTGGATGGCCCAGCTTCTCCTTCAGGGCGCGCAGGTGTTTGGGCCAGTGTGGGAGACTCTCCACCACAAGTGGTGGGTATCTCGCCTTTCGGGCTGGCGCGGCGGCGGCGGTGGCGTTGCTGGGCGCGGTGGGAGGGCTGGCCGCGGCTGGTACCGAGCTGGGAGCGAGCTGGGTCGGGCCGGTAGGCGCAGTGGGAGCAGCGGCGGTGGTGTTGGCAGCGGCGGCGGCGGCGGCGGCATAGGTGGGCACAGGCCATCCCGCACTGGTCGCGGGGGCCCGTCGACCCGGGCCGGGGCGCTGGGGCAGTGGTTCCTCGGTGGGCACAGGTCATCCCGCACTAGGTGCGGGGACCCGTCGTCCCTCGGGGACCGCGGCGGCGGTGCATGCGCCGGCGGCGATGGTGGTCGCGGCGGCAGCGCGAGCGCCGGTGGCGGCAGCGGTGGCAGCAGCGGCAGGGTGGGGGCCGGTGGCGGTGACGGTGCGGGTACCGGTGGCGGCGGCGGTGCGGGCACCGGCGGCGGCGGTGCGGGCACTGGCGGCGGCGGCGGTACGGGCACCGGCGACGGCAGCGGCGGGGCCAGGTGCCGCGGTGCGGGTGCCGGCGGCGGCGGTGGTCGCGGCGGGGGGGTGGCCAGCGGGGGGGGTGCTACGAGCACCGGCGGTGGCGGTGCGAGCACTCGTGGTGGCGGTGGAGTGGGGGCCGGCGGCGGCGGCGGTGCGAGCACCGGTGGCGGCCACGGCGGTGCGGGTACCTGCACTGGCAGCATCGGCGCCGGTGCGGCTGGCAGTAGTGGCGGTGGTGTTGGCGGCGTCTGCGGCGGGCGATGTGGGGCCGCCGCGCCGGACGGTCGGCGGCGGGTTCCCCTGCTCCGACATGGACTTAGTCCGCAGACGCTTGGGAGGTCGCGTGGCGGACTTGGCGGGAGCGGCCCGGGCGAGGGTTGGGGCGGGGGGGAGACTAATCATCCCCTTCGCCGCGAACTCGAGGGCCGCTTGGTCATCCGGCGTCAGGTTTTCCCCGGCCAGTTCGGCTTCTTGGAGCCGCGTATAAACGGCCATCCACCGCAGCATCCCCTCGTCGAAGAGCCCCGGACCGAAACTATAAAGTCGGCCGAGCGAAATTAAATTTCGCTCGTACAGGGCTCGTGGCGAGAGGTCAGGCGGGGCGGCGCTGGTCCGGGAGAAGCCCTCCGGGGCGGGCGGCGTGGTGTTGAGGTCGGGCGACGGGTCGCGGGTGGACGTCGAAGCCCGGGGGACGCGGTGCTGGTCCCTGTCGCGATCCATTTTCGCGGGGCAGAATCTGTGGTGCGCGGTACGCGACGCGGATGCGCAGGCGGGGCGACCGGGCGTGCTCGCTGGGCCGACTTCCGACCGCCGCTCGTCACACACCCGGGGCTTGCCGCTGGTGGCAGACCGGGGCGACGAACGGCTATCAGGAGCCGGACCCGGCTTCACTTAGTTAGTGGTCTGGACCGCCGCGAATTTTGCGGGCGCAATTCCTGCGCGATTATCGATATGATAATTGTAGGAATCGCAATTGTAAACAATAGCGCGAGTTACAGTGCCGACGCGTGTGCGCGGCGCGGATGCCACGGTCGAACTGGTGAAAACGAAACGTATCTTATACAACGTAATATATATATGTCGGTATTTGCTAACAACGTGTGCAACGGGCGTTACGTCGCCAGTCTCCCCTCCACAATGATATAAAAGGCAGAGCTCGCCAGTCGAGAGGGGCAGTCGACAGTCGATCGTCGCCGGATGCACACGCTGCACCAACGACCGTGTTTACGAGTAAAGTGATTTATAGTAAATTCAATTACATTAATCGATTAGAATAAAGTGATTTAGACAAGTGAACGTAATATTATTTTGGAACAATGTCCGTACCTGAGCCTATATCAGAAGTGTCGGATCCACATCCACTCTCCAGTGTTATGGAACAAATGGCAGCTTTTTCGTCAGGAATAGAAGCTATCTTCCAGAAAATTGCTGATAACTTGATCCATCAACCTGCTCAAACACCATTGCCAAAGCTAATCAATTTTGACCCCGACGAACCAGAAGCAGATATCGTCAATTGGTGCACATTAAGCGAACTTATAATCAAGGAAAAAAAAGTGGAAGGAGTTGACTTGATTTTGGCACTTACACACTCACTCAAGGGACGTGCCGCATCGTGTTTGTCTAAAATACCGATTGATAAGATATCATGGCTTGACATCAAGGAGATCCTCATTTCAAAATTCTCTACGCCAATGATGATGCAAGACCACTTCGACCAGATTATCAAGTTCCAAATCGATGGAAAGGAGAACCCAGCTGAAGCCGGTTTGAGATTGTGGGAACTGATGGAAAAGGTTCCTGAATCGAATATGCCAGAGAAAGTTATTACCGGATTTGCGATATCTGTGTTATCTCAGTGTGATGACAAAATTCGGCGTGAGTTAAATTCTGCGGTGATCAACAGCAAAACTCAACTGTTTCGCACGCTACGAAGCATCAACTTGAAACGTCGAAATGAAGAACCAGTTTCAACGGAGTCTGATGTGAAACGATTCCGAAAAACACCGTTTCGTGGGAACTGCCATTTGTGCGGAAGACCAGGGCATCGTGGTAGCGAATGTCGGGATAAAAACAAGTTAATCTCCAAGTTTACTCCAATTGCAGCCAAATTGGAGCAACCACGGTCGTCGGTACCAAATCGCCGACCTGTTCACAGCTGCTACGTGTGCGGCGATCCCGGCCACGTGGTCTCCAGCTGCCCTATGCGATACAAGAAAGAGAATGGCGCTTCAGATGTCGCCTCAACGAGCTCCAAGCAGGTCAACGTATGTAACAGGACTTCGCACGGAGTTTTACAGATAAGTGGTATTAAGTTACCTTTTATATTTGATTCGGGTTCCGAATGTAGTCTTATTAAACTAAGTCATAGCGAAACCTTAAAAGGCGATCGGTTTTATGATCAAGTGGCACTAAATGGGTTAGGTGGTAGTAGGGTGACATCTACAATGCAAATTAAGTGTCTCACAAAAATTCAAGCTCTCACTTTAGAAGTTATGTTTTATGTGGTACCCGATGATAGTCTCAACAATGACATACTATTAGGACGGGATATTTTAGATACCGGTGTGTCTGTGACTTTAGACGATGATGGATTAACCTTTACTAGGATCAAAATTACAAACTTCTGCACGGTTCTTAATACCTTCGACGACAAAACTATCGATACTGATCTCGAGGTAAAGGATAGGGAACGGTTATTTCTAATACTCGAAAAATATTCCAATAACTTTATTCAAAAATTACCTACAACGCAAATTAAAACAGGCAAACTAAAAATCGAATTAATTGACCCTACAAAAATTGTTCACCGGAGACCTTATAGGTTATCCCCGACTGAGTTAAAAATCGTAAACAAAAAAATTCAAGAGTTATTAGACGCAAATATTATTAGGGAAAGTACATCGCCGTTCGCGAGCCCCATTATTTTGGTAAAGAAAAAAGATGGTAGTGATCGGTTGTGCGTTGACTATAGAGAGCTCAACAGCAATACGCGCTCAGATAACTACCCTCTGCCCTTGATTAGTGACCAAATAGATAAGTTAAACGGAGCTAGATTCTTTTGTAGTATCGATATGGCTTCAGGGTTCCACCAACTTGGAGTCCATGAAAACTCTGTGGAAAAGACTGCCTTTGTTACGCCGACTGGACAATACGAGTACCTCACTATGCCATTTGGATTAAAAAATGCCCCACAAGTTTTTCAACGATCAATTAACTCCGCGTTAAAACCTCTTGATGATGATAGAATATTAGTCTATATGGATGACGTTCTGTCTGTTTCTGAAACTGTAGATGAAGGTCTTTCTCGTTTGGATAAACTATTAGAAACCTTATCTAATGCCGGTTTTTCATTCAACTTCAAAAAATGCAAGTTCATGAAGACGGAGATCGAGTATTTAGGCTATGTTATTTCGGCTGGTAAACTTAAACCAAATCCACGCAAAATACAAGCTCTACAAGATGCTCCAAAACCTAGCAGTGTTAAACAAGTCAGGCAGTTGATCGGGTTAGCAACATATTTCAGACAGTTCATCCCAAACTTTTCAAAATTGCTCAGACCACTTTACCCATTAACGTCAGGAAAAGGGCCTATCGTTTGGACTGCTGAACACGATAGCATTCGTGACGAAATTGTTAAGCATCTAGTGACAGAACCAGTACTAAAAATCTTCGACCCTTTTTTGCCTATAGAGTTGCATACCGACGCCAGCAGTGATGGCTACGGTGCCGTCTTAATCCAAAAGTACAACGGCCTGCCTCACGTAGTTGCTTACTTCAGCCGCAAAACAAGTCATGCAGAGAGCCGCTATCATTCCTATGAGTTGGAGACGTTAGCCGTGGTCAAATCAGTAGAGCATTTCCGTCACTACCTCTATGGCCGTAAATTTACAGTTTTCACGGACTGCAACGCTTTGAAGTCCTCACACTCAAAAAAAGACTTGACCCCTAGGGTACACCGATGGTGGGCCATATTACAGTCTTACGATTTCGATATTGTCTATAAAGAGGGTAAAAACATGGCCCACGCGGATTTTCTGTCTCGTAACTTTTCCCCTGAATCACAAGACCTTCAGTCAAAATCGAAGATTGTAAATCTTTCCGAGCTTGAAAAAGGATGGCTAACCGTAGAACAACAACGCGATAACGAAATCTCAAGCATAATTAGTAAAATACAGCGCGCTAAAACTACAAAGTGGTTGCCAATCCTACCACATTCACTGATATGGTCCCTCATAAGTCATGTGCACGCCGAATTAAAACATTTGGGTTACGAAAAAACTCTTGATAAGTTGTATGAACTTTATTGGTTCCAAAATATGTCCAGAAATGTAAAAAAATTCGTTGACTCCTGCGTGATCTGCAAATCATCGAAGGGTCCGTCAGGTGCTCAGCAGGTTAGATTCTTTACATCCTATTCCAAAAGCAGCGGTTCCCTGGCATACACTACATCTTGATCTTACGGGCAAGTTGAGTGGCAAAAGCGATCGTAAGGAATATTGCTCTGTCATTATTGATGCTTTCACAAAGTTTGTCTTGCTAAAACACACAACGACACTAAATTCCGCTAATGCTATTAAGGCAGTTAAAGAATCTGTACATTTATTTGGTGCCCCGAAAAGAATAATCGCTGATCGCGGACGTTCTTATGACAATTCTGATTTTAAACAATTCTGTGAAAGCAACAATATTGAGTTACATCTCATCGCCACTGGTTCTAGTAGAGCTAACGGTCAGGTAGAGCGCGTGATGCGGACGTTGAAGGGTTTACTTACAATAGCTGAGTGTAGCTCTGATCAGTCGTGGCAAGAGCAGTTGGGTGACATACAGCTTGCTCTAAATAGTACGCGATCTAGGGTGACAGGTTTTACTCCAATTGAATTGATGTTTGGCAGTCAAGGGAGTTCATTAGAAATAGCTAGACTATCATCAAATCCCGATGATCCAACTAGATTAGATCTCGAAGTAGCGCGTTCTAACGCTTCTGATAATATCAAAAGATCAGCTCAGTTTGATGCCCTACGTTTCAACCAGGGAAAAGCGAGGGTTAAACCTTTTTCCGTTGGGGACTTTGTCTTTGTTAAAAGTGAAGAACGCCACCAAACTAAATTAGATCGAAAGTACAAGGGTCCTTTTAAAATTTCAGCTGTTTTGGAAAATGATAGGTATGAGTTACGACACATTAATGGGTCGAATAGGACATTCAAATATTCACATGAAAATTTGCGAGAAGTACCTCGTGGTCCAATAGGATTGTTAGAAATTTCTGAGAGCTTTGACACTGAAGATGGCGTGACGGCGTGTGAAGACAACGATCTTGTTCATGATATCAATCGTCATAATGACAATGTAGCGATACCTAGTTTGAATAGCGACACTGTATCTGTCGATAGTAACGGTCATATTGTGAACTTAAGAAGGTCTCGTACAAACTCAGAAGACAGTTCATTATCAGACACTCAGTCTCATATCATTGTAACCAATGCTGAAGTACATCATACAGAATAGAAGAATTATTTTAGAGCTAAGATGAAAAAAAAAAGAAAAAAAAAAAAGGGGAATTATTGAAGGGTTTAGCGGGTCCAATAACTACGCTATAGAGTTGTTTATCCGGGCTGGCTACACAAGCCAAAGGGATGCAACTGGTCTAGCACTGAAAACTATAGAGAATTGATCTGGTCTAGCTTTGCTATAGAGATCAATATCTGGTCTAGTGCAAATCCGGGCCAGTAGAATACTGAAGGGATAATGTTGCTGAAGGGTCTGATCTATTGGCCGGTCCAGCACGACCTGAAGGGTTATGCGAACCGGATATAAGATGCTAAGTTAATAGAAAGTTGGGTAATTATTGATTGGTGTGCCTGAAACTTGTCAGGATGATCGAGCGACGTGTTTCCTTGTTCCCAGAAGACTAAAGAAGACGCATACGAGGACGTACGCTCGTCAGTATGGCCGTGACGGCGGCGCCGTCGGTATTTGCTAACAACGTGTGCAACCGGCGTTACGTCGCCAGTCTCCCCTCCACAATGATATAAAAGGCAGAGCTCGCCAGTCGAGAGGGGCAGTCGACAGTCGATCGTCGCCGGATGCACACGCTGCACCAACGACCGTGTTTACGAGTAAAGTGATTTATAGTAAATTCAATTACATTAATCGATTAGAATAAAGTGATTTAGACAAGTGAACGTAATGTTATTTTGGAACAATGTCCGTACCTGAGCCTATATATATATATGTATATTATAGATTAGACCTAAACTGCACTAAATTTTACGTCAAATAAAGAAAACCTTGTTCTTATAAAATTACGTTCATATAATATTGCTTTCGTACGTAAAAGTAAAATACTTACATAAAATAAAATGATTATCCTTTTCATATTCAAGTGATAGGTAATTATCTTGTAATTATCAATGTACGGGTTAAAACGTGAAAAAATGTGTTTTAGTAATATCACAGTAAATTCACTCAAAGACAAAAGTCAGTACCAACATGAGACGAAGTACTTTGTCACAGCAACAAATCAATGTTAAGCCTAATAGTTAGTAAATATGTACACTATTGATATTGTGCCTAATAAAGCGGTAAGCTTTTCAGAGGAATTAGCTTTTAGGGACCCGCGGTTACAACGCATTCTCTTTTATCTAATATATAAAATTCTCGTGTCACAGTTTTCGTTGCCATATTCCTCCGAAACGGCTTGACCGTTTCTCATGAAATTTTTCATCCCGAAATTCCCACGGGAACGGGAACTACGCGTGTGAAACCGCGGGGCGCAGCTAGTTTCTTATATAAATTGTATCGTCGCGTCAGTTTGTTTTCAAAAATAATTGATTTTATGGGGTTTATCTTTTCCAAAGACATGCCTTTAATACCTTAGAGTTTTTATTTTAATAGCAAGTTTTGTGATTTTCACTTTGTGCGTGCATGCAATTATTATTCGTTACCTACATTTTTGAGGGCTAATTACACGTATTTTTTTTGAGTTTAAGCTTTGTTTTGTACTGCTTGCTGAAGCTTAGTTTTGTTTGTAAGTTTCTTATTGATTCAATTTTTTACATTTTCTGATGCTTGACGATAAATATATAGTTTCTAGTTAAATAAATATCTAGTTGTTCTAATATAGTTATTGAATAGAATAAAATATTATGTGTACAAGAGATCTATTTTCACATTGATGCTCAGTACAATTACTGGTCTAAGATACGGAACCTTCTCTGCCTAAGATACTATTCACTCTTGGGTCGAAAACAATGATGGTGTCTTTTTTTGATAATTCCTACGATCGCGCTAATATCATTTAATTAGGATCTTATTTGCCACCATTAGCCGATTTATTGCCTATACTAGAACAAACATTGGGCCTCGACCAGTCAACAAGATTATTTTGATTGCATTATTTGTTTACATAGAATTGATGTTTCAAATAATATAATAATCATTTTTTCTCTACTTATCCCTTCGAGTAAATGAATTATAATCTTAATAATTAATTAATTGATTACTTTGATCTGTACTGTGCATCAATACACAGCATAATGAGGCTGTTGCATAATGTTTTAGTTATTTTTATGGTACTTGTAAATT
Source organism: Timandra comae (assembly GCA_958496195.1). Classification (NCBI taxonomy): domain Eukaryota; kingdom Metazoa; phylum Arthropoda; class Insecta; order Lepidoptera; family Geometridae; genus Timandra; species Timandra comae. Next base: position 7,081,866 of record OY292353.1, on the reverse strand, counting down.
TAAATAAATCTGATAGCACCTGACAGACTTAAATCTGCGCCTATTCATGGATATTCATTGTCAATTTATCATCATTCCCTCCTCCAATAGTGGCCGCTTAAACCTTTTGCTAGTTGAATTTTTTTTCTCTATGTATAAAAAATTTAAACTGACTCACCATCCATCCTAGATCCATCTCCATGCCAGTCCTCTTCTGAAACAAAAGAAACAATTTTTAACTTCAAAAGAATAAGCAGAGAAAACATCCTCTTTAATATAGTGAATTGAACTACGACTCCAAAACATGAAATGGGGTATAATTATAATATTAATTCTTTAAATTTTACTAATTTTTAGTGCGCTGAGTATTAAATTGCACAGAATAAGTAATTTGAAAGGTTTGAGGTCTTCCTGGTGGAAAATGAAATGGATTTCTTGGCAGCAATCTAGGGTGGAACGAAAACAAAGGCTAGAGCAGTTGCTGAAGAGAGAGGTCGGCAAATCTCGAGATTCAACCGATTATGTATCGGAGCAAGTAACATTGGTGTTAATTCGTCATGGAATGTTATGACCGTGATGTCATGGATCCTGTTTGCACTTTTCCAAGTCAATGCAAATATGGAAGGTTGGACCCTAACCTTGTTAACTGAAGACAGATTGTCTACATTTTAGACAAGAGTATAGACTCTAAACAGTAGACACCAATAGACATAGTGGAATAGCACCAAGAATGCTTTAAGTTGTGCTGCGAACGCTTTTGCAACTTCGAACGTTCTTTGAAACACACTTTGATGCGTATGTCCAAATGACCGTGTGAATTAATACAATTTCTTCCTTACAGAAGACGACTTTATTGAGTAACTGACGGATTTAAATATTAGATTATTTAATCTTCAATAAGAAGGTTATTAACCATGATTGCTAGTTTATTTTAACATATGTCTTACCATTATCCCGTCCTTTCCGTTTCTTTTTGCCGCTGGATTTAGAAGATTTCTCCGACTTATCTTTATTTTTCCATCGGCTAAGCATTTTCACTGCACTTCACATATCACTTATATCAAATATTCATATTTTTAATTAACTATTATTTAATTATTTTACTGTTGATATATTTATTTATACAAAAACACTCATAAGTAAAAACTGTCCACTTAATATATCCACTATTTAAAATCACGAGCATTACACAATGGCGCTTATAAGATATGTTTTTGATCATAAAGTTCAATTCCAAAATTATCAATATGACATGCTTTTAAAGAGAAACCTGTTGAAAATGAATTGTTATTTAAGACACTCAGTCATTTTGTAAAAAGACTAAATAATAAAACTGAAACGCCGAGTGCGCATATGTACCTAATAGATTATTGCATTAAGCCACAGCATAAACCAAACAATAAGGTAAATTAAACTAAGCGGATGCTATACGTTGTACAGATCTACTCGCATAATTATTTCACACTATGGATCTCGTGATATAGATGTGTGATAAAAGATTATAAATGATAATAATATCTAAAATCTACTTTAAAAAACTGACTACAAAACCAAAGAAGAGAGATATTTACGGTAGAAAACATAAAAATTTTGTTACTCCTATAAAACATGTAAAGCCTGATTTAATACAAACAAACTGAGTACAAACTCGAAGGTTGTACTAGTAAATATTGAATAGTACTAGTGCGGACGTCCAGGGTGCATCATTAGGCCCTCTTCACACCAAGTGAAATGTAATTTTACACTAAAACAAACCAAATGAGGCCAATGTCAAACTAATTTCGAATAAAAGTTCAACAGCACTTCGTGTTAATTTGTACGGTATTCATATTGGAAGTACTACAAACAATTAATACATACGATCATTATTGCAAAATCCGTGGAAATTCAAATAAACAGGAACAACATTATATTATGTAAAATGATATTGGTAAAATGAATATTTTACGGAAATAGCATATCAGTAGTTTGAATTATCTTTTACACTCTTTTCATAACATGATTCCAATAAGCAATACTTTGCCCGGATATTCATTTATTAACAAGAGACAATCTTTTATTATCGTTTTAATCATACAATACAATTTCAATATGAGTATTTCAATATATTTCATTCCAATATATGTTTGCGAAAGTAACTCTGTTTATCTTTTTACCTGTACAGGATAGTTTGAGATCTCCCAAACTAGATCAAGAATATGTTTTTTAGAACTAACATCACGGATTTTTCACCGAAATTAATTTTATTCGACAAGTAAGTCTATCTCCACGCGTTCATTACAAATTAACAAACAAGTATATCGAGCTATTGCAAAAATAAGCCCAGGATGACTGATTAGACTGACTGACTGCTCTTTAATTTTATTTCATCGTTAAATGAAATATCTTTTGTAAGGACGAAACAAGATATCAATAAAGCCATAGAGTTATATTTACTAACTATTCTTAAAAATGAGTTTAATAGCTAGAGGAATATCATATTGATGTAAAAAAATACAATTCACCAACATGAGCGGAGTCGTGATCAAAAGCTATTTTGTTATAAATTATAAAATCAATGTCCTCCGTCAGCGTCACTAAGTACACGAAGGGCTAGCTGACAAACAAGCGTTGTTTATAATATCGGCAAAATACAGAAATAGACCTCGGAGACGCGCTTGTTTGTTTGAACTTAGTTTTACAATACAGAATTTAAGTGATTGTTATTTAAATTTGAAGATTTACACCATCCTCGATCGTGTCGAATTGTACGGAAAATATCTTTGGACTAAAACTCCTAAAAATTAAATCAATATGCTCGAAAAGCAAACTTTGACTAAGTAACTGAGTCAACTGACAGGAATAATTTGCGTTTAACGCTGTTGCTGACTTAAATTACTGTGTAGGTAGATGAGGCTTTAATTATTGTTTATGAAGTATTTACCAATTCAGGCGATCTATTTATGAAGTGGTCACCAAAATCCATTCACATATCCCTCGAGAATTTGTGACCAAATTAAGTTTGTTATTTTCCGATAGGCTTATTGAACATATTTATGGTAAATGCGTGGTATTACTTTAAATAACCTGTTTACTAATATGTATGTGAGTGGGCAGTTATCCACAAGACGTTTCTAATTTGGGATCTTTGTGCGTGCTGCGATATTTTTTTGGATAAACATTTTAGGGCTCTAACTAGCCGTAAAGGGTGTCGATGATGTTAGTATCGCTATAGTATCAGTGATTTCCGTTGCTTTACCGAATCGTTTACAAACCAGGGCTAGCATTAGGCTATGCGCTGTTATTAATTAATAGATTAGTCACTCCGCCAAAATATTTGTTCTTTGTTGTACGGATACAACAAAAGCGAATACAAATAAAAAAATGTGACTTAACTGTCGACGGTTGTTTTAACTCAATATTCAATATAGTGTCATCCAATATCAATATTAGGTATGTGAAAACTATGATTTTCTATATGATTTACGGAATTCGATGATGAAAACAACAAATTCCAGCTTTGTGTCTGTTAAATAGTTTATTACCATGACTCGGTTGATTGGTGAGTAAATTTTTGTGCTTGCGTACGTATGTTAAAATTAAATTAATTATGCCAGAGCAGGAAGTCTCTGTGTACAGTGGTTCATACTTTTAATTTCAAAAGCGTATGATAATTTTATGAAGATATCTACCACATATTTTTTGAAATAATAGAAACCCAACTAAATGGTATGTAGAAGATTTATAACCAACATTCACCTAAGCATTTATGGAGCTTAATTAACCAACGAAATTAGGACATTGAAGTTTATTTTTTCTAAAACGGATTATTGAATCGAAAAATAGTCTTTGTATCGTCCTAATATCGTTTTTGATGACGACACCCCTATGGAACTCATTCGGCGTGATTAATTTATAGGGAAAGCGAAGTGGAGACGTTGAAAATTATAAGACTTGAACTGCAGCAAGATTTTCTTTGTTCTATCAGTTTATTGGTAAAAACTATTATATGTTTGCTAGCTGCGCCCCGCGGTTTCACACGCGTAGTTCCCGTTCCCGTAGGAATTTCGGGATGAAAAATAGATGTTGGCCGATTCTCAGACCTACTGAATATGGTCACAAAATTTCATGAGAATCGGTCAAGCCGTTTTGGAGGAGTATGGCAACGAAAACTGTGACACGAGAATTTTATACAGGGTGTCCCGTTAGTAGTGGACCAACGGGATGTGGGGGATAGGGGAGACCGTTACCTACCAGAATCACCAAAATTTATTGTCCTAGGCCTCATAGTTTTGAAGTTATAACGTTTTTTAGTAAGTAGGTGAAATTATCGTACTATGTGCACATTTTTCTTAATTCTACAAAATCTATTACTTATTTTGATGTTATTTTTATTCAAGGGCGTTAAGAATACATAGGTTTTTCTAATTTAAATCATTTTTTAGTGTAGTTATCATTAACATTAAAATTAATCAACAAAACAAGTGCAATTGTTAAATTTCAAAATACTCTAAGTGGTATTTGAGCTGAGCTGGTGTAAAAAAAATGTATTGTAGCCTTGTGGCACTTTATTTTAAAAACATCTACATATCATAAGGATTACAAAAACGTATAACACTGTGGTTTCAAATGAGTAGTTTTTTATTTTAACTAATATCAACGTAAAAAGGAACTTTTGAGAGAAAACAAAAATTCATTGCTAATTATGGAAATTCGTTTATTACTCAATTTATTTTTACATAAAGGTTTCAAAATGCTTTTCTTCAGCTCTTGTGCATTAAAACATCTTCGTATAAAGTCTTTTTGTTAACTTTTTTGGGCTCTTTGATGTTTTTTTATCAATAATAATAATAATAATAATAATCTTTATTTCATCAAATTTACAACTTATGGTTAAGGTGGGTACATCGAAATCTTATTTCTTAAATTTATAAGTTGTATACAGCTTTAAAATCATGTTGACGCACAGACCTCTGAACTGAGACTAGCTCGTATTTCAGTAGGCCAGTGGTTCCCCAAAGTTAGTTGCACAAGGTGTTTTATATGATCTGGATCGATTTCAGATGAAGTTAATGTACAAGTAATTTTAAGTTACATAATGAATTAATAAAGATAAGCATATTTTACTTAAAAATTAGCTCGCATAAATTATAGATATAATAATGTAGTTGATGTACTATTTAATATGTTGTTAGTATATATACATTTTACAGTTTGTAGTTCAGTTACTATATATGTACTTAAAAGTATTTGAAAATTTTAAATAATGATATTTTGTATTAGGTTTTCTGTTTCATCATAGGATAATATTTGTAACCAATTCCGTACTTCCTTTTTAACATTAAATAAGTTCAATTTGTAGATAGGTATTTTTTTATTTATTTTATTATACAGTCTAGAGCTAGAAGCTATGTATTGACGTTGAGCGAAAGATGTTTTGAACGGTCTTGATGGACAGACTGATGTGCTGTGCCGCTTAGATAAGACTGGTGTATCAATGGGGAGGTGTGAGTGGCGTCTTGCGACGGTACGAAGAACAAATAATTGTCTTACTGTTAATAGCTGGCTTTCTTTATACAGTGTATAGGTAGGTTCACCTTCGTACTGCAACCACATTCTCTCTCGCGCAGTTTCAGGCCTTATGCATAACCAACATCTTCGAATAAAGTTAAGAAGTACGCGAGAGTATGTGGTTCCGCGCAGTTTCAGGCCTTGTGCATAACCAACATCTTCGTTAAGTTAAGAAGCACGTATGAATGTTGCAGTACGAAGGTGAACCTGCCCACTATTCACAGTAAGTGACTGAATTTTTGAATGAGACGTTCCCAAATCTATGGTTTGGACGGTACTATTTCATGGCCAGCGATCGGCCATGAAATAAGCCACGATCTCCCGACTTGAATCCTTTGGATTATTTTCTATGGGGTTTCCTCAAAGAAGCAGTTAATGAGACAAATATTTCTGATAAAAAGAGAGTTATCACAAAATTTCAATCATGTTGCTGAATTGATAAAAAAACATCAAAGAGCACAAAAAAGTTTACAAAAAGACTTTATACGAAGATGTTTTAATGCACAAGAGCTAAAGAAAAGCATTTTGAAACCTTAATGTAAAAATAAATTGAGTAATAAACGAATTTCCATAATTAGCAATGAATTTTTGTTTTCTCTCAAAAGTTCCTTTTTACGTTGATATTAGTTAAAATAAAAAACTACTCATTTGAAACCACAGTGTTATATGTTTTTGTAATCCTTATGATATGTAGATGTTTTTAAAATAAAGTGCCACAAGGCTACAATACATTTTTTTTACACCAGCTCAGCTCAAATACCACTTAGAGTATTTTGAAATTTAACAATTGCACTTGTTTTGTTGATTAATTTTAATGTTAATGATAACTACACTAAAAAATGATTTAAATTAGAAAAACCTATGTATTCTTAACGCCCTTGAATAAAAATAACATCAAAATAAGTAATAGATTTTGTAGAATTAAGAAAAATGTGCACATAGTACGATAATTTCACCTACTTACTAAAAAACGTTATAACTTCAAAACTATGAGGCCTAGGACAATAAATTTTGGTGATTCTGGTAGGTAACGGTCTCCCCTATCCCCCACATCCCATTGGTCCACTACTTACGGGACACCCTGTATATTAGATTATTTGTATTATTTATTTCACAACTTAGTATACAAATTCTATGACTTTATATACGTAATATTTGTCGTTTAGATTGAAAGGGTTAAATATGTAACTTTACTTCCTTAAGAGATCCAATTACCATAAAATTATTTTTTCAAGACGCAGTAAGTAACATTGAGTTGATCTCTCTTAATACATATTTGAAACTATAAAAAATCTTTGTTAGATGTTTGAAAGCCTAAAGCGTCAAGCCATATTAATGTAATGAATTAGTAATATTTTGATAACAATGTCAATGTAATTACAAATTACAATAGATTTTCCAAATTACTTAGGTGCAGACTCCGTAAATCATTAAATCGCAAAATCACCTTGATATAGAAGCATTGTTTAGATAGGTGCTACGCGATTGGTAGCGTGGCAGTGGGGTGTTCGGTAGGCCTGACACCCGATTGCCGAGTAACAAACGGTTAGGCAATGTTTAAACAAGTTCACAGATGTGTCGCTGTACATCATCTGCTGATTTTTGCTACTAATATTGGAAAAAATCCTTTTGATATAGTTGGCTGCATAGTTCTTACTACGGAGCATATCGCTTTCACATTTCTTCCCCGTGCCTATCTGTTTTATTTGTAAAAAACTCAAAAATGACAGTAATTAAAAAGTATGTATTATCTGGTTATCAGATCAGTAAAGGTCAAATTTCTACGGCTCCTAGACCACAAGAAACAAGCCACCGTCGAACGACAACCTGACAAAATTAGGAACATCCAGAGGCGAGCGAGCTTTCGCACCTAGGTACCTAAAAACTTGAAGAAAACAAACCAATTTCTAAGATCTGTCAAGGGCCACGCATCCTTTCAAGATGCAGGTATTTATAAACTTGACTGTGGCTGTGGGCTCTCCTGTTTATGCAAACATAATAACAAAACATAATCATTCACTACCTATATCATCTCATTATAATAACTGTCCTTAACTAAGTTCGAAACTTATATCTAGTTCTAGGGTATCAGAATCACACACACACACACCCAGACCGAGATAAACATTTGTGGTTCACACAAATATTCACCCCGCATGGGAACCCGCAACCTTTCAGATGACAGTCTGGTCCAAACCAAAAGAATATAGGAACACGTATTTAAGGACACGTAGTTGATGTTAAGAATAGGACCGATAAACCCAACCATTACAAGCATATTATTAATCCCCAATCCTCGCTTAAAGCCCATATCTACTTAGGAAGATACCCGAGGCAATTGAAATACATCCTAACATCTGTAGAGAAGATGGTTAGAAGCTACTACCTGCTGGGCAGATTTTCAAAATAGACTACTTCTTCCATTCAGAACGTGGTTAAGAGTAAATAATTAAAAAAAACTGGTGGTCCACCCAACCATCATGAACAAAATAAGTCCCAAAGCACGTCCAATAAAAAATACCAAAGCAGCATGCACAAATGGCCCAAACTGGAAAGGTCTAGTTTCAAGTATGACCAAGTACAAGGATGACCAACAGATTTTAAGATACTATCAGCTCATGAATAGGAATGATTCAATTTAAAAACTAATGTTCAAAAATATTGAAGGTAAATCAATCTTCTGTGATCACCTCAGATAATGTAAAACATAAATTTAATCCGCAACATAATATCGGTATTAATTTTAATTTGTTGTATTCTCATAAACAAAAGAAACTATGCGAGTCAATGCCAATGCCAATTTCATAGCCGAGTATAAATGAATAAGCCATAATACGAGAAACTAAAAACTACTAAAATTACGAGAAAGTAACGCAAAAAATTCATAAAGTCTACAGTTCAAGAAAATTAGCAAAGTGTAATATGAAAAAAGGACGATATTCTTATTTTACTATTTATACCTTTTCGACAAATAGAAAACAAGATATTCAATAATCATATTAAAAAGCTCTATACCTGTATCATGAGAGTAATAAATTCAGAGTTTGACCTATTGGATTTACAATGACGTCATAACTAACGAAGTATTGTCATTCAAACCAAACGTGTGCAAAATTTCAGCTCAATCGGGTAAGAATAACTTAAAAACTGCTTCAAAATTTGACTCGAATTATACATTAAAAATGCAATATGACCTAATCTTGTATCTTAATAATTTTATACTTATTGCTACTATAGCAAACTTTTTTAAAAGCTCTTTTCTCATATTATAATCAGCGTTAATATTATTTGTTCTACGAGTATTATCTTTCAACAGAAAAACAAATGTATAAGAATCCAATTTTAAAAAAGTAGGCTGACAAATTAAATCTATGGACCAAGAGTCCGCGAGTGCCTGACCTTCGTTATTTTATAAAAGCTGAAAGTTTGTCTACGTGTGTCCCTAGTACAGGTAAGAATGATCCCCACCCATGAAGCTGAGGCAGCGGTGGCTTTGGCAGATAACAGGTAACAAAGGTGTATGAATTCCATCTCAATTTCGTCATAGTATAAAACTCTATTTTTTTATATTTGATGCATAATCATATCATAACTCACGTTGCTCATTGCCGGACAGCTAGTATGGTTCCAACCCTCTGCCGGACACCCTTAAACTATTGTAATTTATAATTATACTTACGTCATTTTATAAAACGTAGATTTTATATATAATCTTTAGGGGGCCTATTAATCTATGTTTACATAATTGCCGGACAGTTTCGACGGTTCCATCATTTTGCCAGACGCATTCAAAGTGAGCAGTAGTTCGGAGAGCAAGGAGCGTATACAATAACTAGAGCGAGTGAGAAAATTATAAATTAATAATAATAATATCAAAACTCACGTTGCTCATTGCCGGACAGCTAGAATGGTTCCAACCCTCTGCCGGACACCCTTAAACTATTATGGATGGTGCCAGAAAATGTTTGGACTCTGGTACCCCCTCCAATAACTATCTGTAATATATCGTTAGATAGCTGTAGTTGAGTGGATCAAAAGTTACTAAAGAGTCAAGGTCCAAATTTTAGTCCAATCAGAGTTATGCAGTACCAAACATATCAGTTTATCATAATATCATCCACGTAGATTGGTGTAATGGTATAAGATTATTTTAGGTTGTTTATTATTATGAAAATAATGAAGTGGGATGGTATTTGATTTACAGCCTACTTTGCTGGTGAAATGTTCTATCTCCATTACATACCAAAAAAAAATCAGGTATGATTAGTTTATTTGATGATTTTAAATCATTCTGCAGCAAGGGCGTCTGTAAATGAAATAGCATCACACTAAGCGCGTGTGCCACAACTCTGGATGTATTTTAATCCCTTTAAGCGATTGCCAGAGACGGGAAATCTTGATTTGGAAGCAATATCTTCCTGTAATTGAGATAGTCCATTTTACCTGTTTTAAGACTTATTATTTTCTGATAATGTCACTACAGCATCTCAGTATCTTCAAGACCTCAGATAAATCCAAATTGATTCATACTGTGACGTATTTAAGCCAAACTAGAAATTTGTTTTTAAAAATATCTTATTATTTTTTCTTCCGTTTCCACTTTGCACCTAAATTTTAAAAAGGTTCTTTGGCTTTTGTAAAACTTGTAGTATACCGTTGAAATAAGGGATAAACAGAGAAGTTTTTAAAATAGTTTTAAATTCTCGGGCTCAATTAGTTTTATTTTTAATTGAGTTGAAAGATCCCCTATAAGATTTCTATTTTTCATTTCGCTAGCGTTAAGTGGTCATAACAAATTATTTACACCCTGTAGGGGTCTGAAATTGCTGTGAGCAGACCAAGTGATATCTGAGACCATAATCGTACAAAAAAAATTACTGGAAACCAGCTCAAAAAAAAGTTATAGGGATAAATAGTCGCAATTTCGGAAAAATATAAAAAATAAAATTTTGGCGATATTTTATTTATTTTAACAACTAGGAAATTTTTATCCAAATTGTATCTCCTAAATAGGCCCAGGAACATGCCCATCACGTTTGGTCAACCCTCTACCAAACATCCGGTATACTTGGATGATATTATGATAAATTGATATGTTTGGTACTGCATAACTCTGTTAGGACTAAGATTTGGACCTTGACTCCTTAGTAACTTTTGTTCAGCTCAACAATGGCTATCCAACGACATATTACACATAGCTATTGGAGGGGGTACCAGAGTCCAAACATTTTCTGGCATCATCCATAATAGTTTAAGGGTGTCCGGCAGAGGGTTGGAACCATACTAGCTGTCCGGCAATGAGCAACGTGAGTTTTGATATGATTATGCATCAAATATAAAAAATAGAGTTTTATACTATGACGAAATTGAGATGGAATTTCATACACCTTTGTTACCTGTTATCTGCCAAAGCCACCGCTGCCTCAGCTTCATGGGTGGGGATCATTCTTACCTGTACTAGGGACACACGTAGACAAACTTTCAGCTGTTATAAAATAACGAAGGTCAGGCACTCGCGGGCTCTTACTCCACTAGATTTCAAATATGAACGTAGCATCGCGCACGCGTGTACGTATCAGTGTTTGTTAATTCCATTGGAGTACCGAGCGCGCTCTTTGTTCATGGAGTTCCTGAAATTCCCGGGTCCTGTGATATCTAGTGCAATAGTGTGCAACGGGGAGGACGGCTAGTTTATTCATAGTCGCCCCAAGGACAGGACGTCGTATCCGGTCACTCTTGCATATCGTAAAACGCGGCAAGTTTCAGTTCCGTACCGGCCGTCGAAATAACCACACAAAAATTCAGTGCACGGATTGGAAGTTAAATAGTTAATCAATATATTCTAATTAATAGTTTTCCTATCATAATATTGTTTAATATAAGTGGTAAATAAGTGTTTATATGATATTTTAATCAAAATTTATAGCATTTTACGTACATTTGATCAGTTTTGTAATTAATAAATTTGGAATTGTATGAGAAGTTACTGGAAGTATAAAAGTGAGTCTAGCTTAATAAATATTTGTTATTTTTTTATTTATTTTATATAATTTTGATATTTTAGCAATTTATTTTTTATTTGAGTTGATACAATTTAACATTTTAAGTTGTAAAATATTTTTGTCTTTACTTTTTAAGTAAGTAGTTACTTTTTGTATAAGTTAATAGTACTTAGTTAGGGGTCAGTTACTATAATGAGATGATGTAATGAATGATTATGTTATGTTATGTTATGTTTGTGTTTTATTTTAGTGTACCTATGTTACATTTAAGCATATTATTTTAATTAAAAGACATCATTTTATTTATTTAGCTTTATTATCCTAAATCTGGTCAATGATGTGAAGACTTCAAGTTTACCGCACTTTGTCGACATGCCGACAAGGAAGTGCTAACAAATAATAATCATTCACTACATCGTCTCATTATAGTAACCGACCCCTAACTAAGTTCGAAACTTGTATCTAGTGTATCAGAAACTACGCACACACTCATTCACACACACACCCAGACCGAGATAAACATTTGTGGTTCACACAAATATTCACCCCGCACGGGAATTGAACCCGCAACCTTACGGATGGCAGTCCGGCTTGGTGACCACTCTGCCATCGAGGTCGTCAATAAACTTCATAAATGTACCGAAATTAACTACTTCACCAAATAACAAACTTCCAAAAACATGATTACGATATCAAAACACGGACGAACCTATCAGAACATCAATAAAATATTTTTCATCAATCTTCTTATTCAAGTTTAGTTTAATTGGGGCTTAACATTATCAATATGCAAAAAAAAAAGAAATGAATAAAAAAGAATATTGTAACAAGATGAAATTGAAGTATACGAAGACGGGAATAGATTTAAAGTCTATTTAGTATTCTTTGTTATAATAATGATTATGTGAAACATATTGAAAGACAAGTACCAGCTTATTTTTTATAAAGATTTTAAAAACGTGCTGAAACGTTTTGCCTCGTCCCGGGCGGGCACTTAGGAACGAAACTTTGTGATATTATGTTTTATAAGTACCTACTCACTAGTATAAAGATAAGTAGATTATTATTTAGTCATCGGGTTTTGAATAGATGTATGTGCCGAATCATAGTTTTAAACAAAGTTTACATCCTTACTTCCTTACTAATATTATAAATGCGAAAGTAACTCTGTCTGTCTGTTACATTTTCACGGCTAAACTACTGGACCGATTGACTTGAAATTTGGTACATGGGTAGCTTATGGTCTGGGAACGGACATAGGCTATGTTTTATCCCGAAATTCCCACGGGATCGGGAACTACGCGGGTGAAACCACGGGGCGCTGCTAGTTCTTTATAAAAGTTTCCCTGCCCAGCGTCGCTCTGTCTGTACTTTAGCGTTGAACTTAAAAACTACCGAACGAATAGTATATTTCTGTTTTCATCAATGGACACGGTGATTCATAGGGAAAGCTTATAATTATGTAATTACAATAGATTGGCGTACTGTGTGAAGTGACTTTATGGCGATTATAATAAATGATGGTAAGTTTCGACGTGTAGTTTTATGAGTAAAAACAATATGATTTTTTGGAATAACTACTCATAACAGAACTATGTGCTTTGGACGGCTGTGAGTATCTCAGATAAATAATATAAGCAGGATCATTCCGGGCACTTTTAAATGACAGTGTGCTATAATAGTAAAGTAAAATTCTACAAACAGTAGATTTTCAGTTGACTGTTACGGTTAAATTTACTCGGTTAGCGGCTGCCCGTTCAAAAGAGCGAACTTTTATTAGACAGAGATCCTAGGAGTGCCAAACCTCACTTATTTTTGCTCAAACAAAACTTATGGGCCTAAATAGTGTTAGTATTTACTTTCAGCGTGAGCACACTTTCTGTCACGCGGGCCATTTATCAGAAACCAGGTGCTGAAGTCTGATTAAAATAAAAGTAACTTTTCTTAAATTGTCAAAACTTATGTTTATGTATTTAATAGAAAAATATCGTTAAAAATCAGTTATCAATATTGCCAGAAACTTTTATCAGACTCTTGGACTAAGGGAACTATTTCAAAGCTTATTGTGAACAGCAAGACCAATCGGAGGAGTCAATCAGCCTCCAGACACACATAAAGTGTTGATATGACGACCTCGATGGCAGAGTGGTCACCATGCCAGACAGCCATCCGTAAGGTTGCGGGTTCGATTCCCGCGCGGGGTTTATATTTGTGTGAACCACAAATGTTTGTCTCAGTCTGGGTGTGTGTGTGAATGAGTGTGTGCGTAGTTTCTGATACCCTGGATACAAGTTTCGAACTTAGTTAGGGGTCAGTTACTATAATGAGATGATGTAATTAATTATTATATTATGTTATGTTATACTAGCAGCGCCCCGCGCTTTCACCCGCGAAATTCCCGTTCCCGTGTGAATACAGGGATAAAATATAGCATATGTCACGCACTGATAAATAAGCTCTCCATGAATGAAAGAATTTTTGAAATCGGTTTAGTAGATCCCGAAATTACCCCTTACAATTTAACAAACACACAAACTTTACTTCTTTATAATATTAGTACAGATATAATACTTGAGAAGATGATGTGTCTGGGTGGTTATAAAAAGTTTTTAAATAGTTCCCTAAGTATCGTATATTAACACCAAGACTAAGAATATTAGTAAAGAAGGAAAATGTTATTTGAGTTTTCACGAGTCTGGTGAAAGTTCCGGTCAGAAAGTGTCTGGCAATATTAAGTTACTGATTTTTTTACCACATTACGAGTATATTATTACACATAAAATATGTAAAAATCAGCTCTGAAAAATTAAGAAAAGTTTCTTCTATTTTTACCAGACCTCAGCATTTGGTCTGGTACATGACAAACAGACCATGTTACAAGCAAGTAGGCATATGTTGAAAGTACATACTGACTCTACTTAATCCCATAGATTTCATTTTTGTGAAAGTAAGAGAAGTCTGGCATCCCTGGGATCTTGGTGCATAAGTAGATAAGTCGCTACGTTACCTGTCTATGGAAATAAAAGCGAAAACAGAAAGTCTTAAAGAAGATATAATGTTTGGTGGTTTTTTTTATTAATTTATTGTTCTTAAACGAACAGAGTTGTGCAGTGAGCAAACTTATTTAAGTGCAATTTCACATAAGTATATATAGAATAAAAAAATAATCAAAAATCACATTATGTTTCAGAAATGATCGAAAATGTGTATTTTTGCCATACAAACAATTTCTCGGAAAATACAGATTGTAAAAAGGATGTTTAAAAAACAAATTAAAACAAATTGGAACGAAATCCGGGGACAAAGTTCGAATTATTTCAAACCGGTGTTTGATGGAAATGCTATTCCTAGAAAAATCTGATGAAATTTCATTTGATTTATATTTATTTCATTGGAAATTCAAACAGTCTTGTATTACTATTACTGTAACTATAAATTACATAAAGCTTAGTTTTTTAACTATAAATATTAAGTTTTTGGGATAGGTATAGCATTATACAGGGTGTCCGGGCATCGATGTCGGATACTTTAAGGGGCAAAATATGGTATTTTTTATCGACAAATCACGATTGCAATTTTCTCTAGCTACCTCCATTACAAAATGGTAGCCATTTTGTTTTTTTCAACTCGACGCGCGGGTGCTTGTACTGATTTAGTCATTGCTATCCATGTAAACGTCTTAGGAAGATGAAAGATGTCTCATTTGAAAGTAAATAATGTAGGGTATTATTGAATGTAAGATTTTATTCCATATCTTAATTATAAAATAACAAAAAATCATTACAAAAATAAAAATCAATATTTTTTTACAGATTTTTTCTGCATTTTTTTAATTTTTGATAAAATTTGACCCATTAACCTTCGTTTTTCATCTTGTTTTTTGATAGTACAGAATATTTACTTAAAAAAGAATCATACATCTTATAGCCTTATGTATGATAGTTCTAAAGTTACGATGGTTTGAATATGATTCTTAGCCAAGAAAATCGTCTCGTATTGCGAGAAGTGCTCGACGTGCTCGCCCATGGGACTGCGTTGTTGGGATTATCTGACTTGGACTATTATTTAGTCCGTCTAAGTGAAGGTAATTGATCAAAAAATGCTACATTTTATTCTATATTTTTATCAAAAAATAACAAAAGAGGATGATAAAAACAAAAACCATTATGTGTTTTCGTATATTTTTTAGATTATTTGTCTTTTTCTTAAAAACTGACCCATTAGGCAAATTTTTTTTTGTTGTTTATTAATAGTACAGGATATTTACTCAAAAATAAGTCATGCATTTTATAGCCCTATGTATGATAGTTCAAAAGTTACGGAGGTTTGAATATGACCCTTAACTGTGAAAATCGCCTCGCATTCTCAGGATTACTCGTCCGTGGGACTGTATGGCTAAGGGTCATATTCAAACTGTCTAACCTTTTGAACTATCATAGATACCCTAAGTAAATATGCTGTACTATCAAAAACAAAGAAAAAATTAGCTTAATGGTCATTTTTTAAGAAAAAGACAAATAATCTAAAAAATATACGAAAACACATAATGGTTTTTGTTTTTATCATCCTCTTTTGTTATATTTTGATAAAAATATGGAATAAAATGTAGCATTTTTTGATCAATTACCTTCACTTAGACGGACTAAATAATAGTCCAAGTCAGATAATCCCAACAACGCAGTCCCATGGGCGAGCACGTCGAGCACTCCTCGCAATACGAGACGATTTTCTTGGCTAAGGATCATATTCAAACCATCGTAACTTTAGAACTATCATACAGAAGGCTATAAGATGTATGATTCTTTTTTAAGTAAATATTCTGTACTATCAAAAAACAAGATGAAAAACGTAGGTTAATGGGTCAAATTTTAACAAAAATAAAAAAAATGCAGAAAAAATCTGTAAAAAAATATTGATTTTTATTTTTGTAATGATTTTTTGTTATTTTATAATTAAGATATGGAATAAAATCTTACATTCAATAATACCCTACATTATTTACTTTCAAATGAGACATCTTTCATCTTCCTAAGACGTTTACATGGATAGCAATGACTAAATAAGTACAAGCACTCGCGCGTCGAGTTGAAAAAAACAAAATGGCTGCCATTTTATAATAGAGGTAGCTAGAGAAAATTGGAATCGTGATTTGTCGATAAAAAATACCATATTTTACCCCATTAAAGTATCCGACATCGATGCCCGGACACCCTGTATAATTTTCTCCCATAAAGTAGCACTTCCAGCAGTTTTGTTTATTAGAAAGTCGTTGCTCTGTTTAATTAAACTAAATTCGGACTAATAAGTGAAATCTGTAGTCTACAAAAAGGGTACGAAATCGGAGATTAATGAAATTCAAGTATTTCAACCAAGGTCTTCATTTAAGAGGGTATTTATTACCCGAATACCCAATCAACAATAACAAGTAAACAACAAAGCTACAATCAACATCAAAAGTGATTAAAACATTCAAATATTCTAACCTCTATTATGACTTTCCTGAAACAAACTATATTTTAAGATTAATCTATAGCTTTCGGTATCCAGAAGAACATATTAAAAGCCCTCAGTCCCCAGGGCTGTGCTGAGGGTGTCTTTTTCATATTTTTGCTCATTTCTCTAATACCTGTACGAACAGACTACTTCTGATATTCTACCTAAAATTTCCTACATTTGGTCATATTTATTTTTGCTTAAAGATCAGTACTTTAGGAGCTACAGGGTGTTCAAGTTAACGGAAGAAGGAAAAGAACGTAAAATATATAAAACTTAAAAAGTAAGAAAAAGCAAATCAGATTGGCTTTATTATGTTACTCATATATCTGCTACGAACGAAGATATTAATATCTTCATTTTCTCCGAATATGACATATACCGATACACCAAAATGAGAGATTTTGGAGTTTTTATGAAAAAAA
Organism: Timandra comae; assembly: GCA_958496195.1. NCBI lineage: Eukaryota > Metazoa > Arthropoda > Insecta > Lepidoptera > Geometridae > Timandra > Timandra comae. The sequence goes on along the minus strand of OY292353.1, from coordinate 7,064,417 downwards.
AAGCAATCAATCACAAATCATTCCGTAGTTGCTGTTATTGTGGAAAAAGTGGATCAAGTAATTATTCTATGTATCTATAACCACCAGAGAAGCAAATATTTCTTTGGGGAAGCACAATGTTCCCTTTATCGTGCTTCCTTGCTTCTTGGTCGTAGATATGGATATTCACGGTTTCTTGATCTCTCGATCCTTGTTACATTATCGCCGTTTTTGTTTAATATATTGAACAATATGCCATGGAGACTTTTATATTGGGTAGCCAGGGTAAAATGTAAGCAAGCTAAAGTACTGATCGTTCAGAAAAAAATAATAGGAGCAATAGTGTAGAAAATGTTATGTAGAAACTTCTATTAGAAGTAACCATAACGCTATTCGTCCAGGTATTCGAGATATGAGTAAAAATCTGAAAAAAGGGACCTTCACAGCACTTAGCCCAGCGCTAAGGACTATTAGTATGTTCATCTGGGTACCGAAAGGTATAACCGTGTCAATTTTCAAAACTACACGAATTAGATTTCCCCTGCCAAGGCTTAACAACGGTTCTCACAGGCCAAAAGACAAATGTTTGTAGGCAGTCTGTGATGCGTGCGTGTGCGAACAGATTGTGTATTTGAGATTTCCTAATTACAGTATAATTAAGTTAATGGACATAATTACGATCAACAAATTAACATCAATTAACATAAGTATCGATTATTTAGAGAGTCTAGAAAAGGCTTTTAATCGTGCTTTAGTGTTAACGGATCAAGTGTTATTTTATACAGTTTTTTAAGAGCAAGTCCTTCTCACGCGATCAATCATGAATTTTTTAATAGAGTTGACTTGTTACTTTTTTTAGCATAGCTCTGATAGAAAAGCATCCTTATTGTACTTATGTCAAAATTTATAATCAATTTGTATTATTCTAGGAAACGATCACGTCTAAGACAAAAGAAAAAACAAAAACAATTTTGGAAAGTGGAAACCCAGTAACATGGAAATTATTTTAATTTATATGATCATTATTTTATTGATAGTATTAGTAATACTGGAAAAAACTGACGAATTGTCAAAATCAAACGAAAAAGAACAACGAAATTTAAATTTACCCAGAAAAGGCAAAAAGGTCAAAATCTGCGTAAATGACAGCGTGGTATAAAAATCTACTACGTCACTGGTGATTTAAGGTAAGTAATTTAAAAGTAAGGAAATACTTATATGCTGTTTTACCGTTTAATATTTTACAATGACTTTAACAAATAATAAAACGCTACAGCCTAGACAGTCCTATGATAATTTTAGGATTTTTTATATACAATCTACTATAAAAAACTTAGCAGATATGAATCTAATCTATTTTAAGTCAGATTTTTTAAAGCAATTAGTATGATTTAATAAAAAAAGCACTTTATCTTTCGAACTAGTCAAAGAAAAGGCTTTGCGACTCTTAAAATAGTAAGTTGCATTGGACAATGTTAATTCTGTTTTTTTTTTTCAGAAGTTACCGAAGTTTGCTCCATTGAAGATTTGATTATTTCGATCCTATAATAACTCGGTATACAATTATAACCGACAATTATTATAATTTTTAATTGACTTACAAAAATCATACAAAATGATGGTGGAATTTGTATTGGGTACCGTTCTCAGTTTTTATTTTTTTGTAAAATGTTTGGATCAAGCACGATACGAGAAGGATGATGAGCAAGAGGTCTAAGATCGGTTGTGGTTTTTCTGCCATCGTGTACTAAAGGTAGGTAACATATAATAATCACTAACACTACAGAGTATAAAACAAAGTCACTTCCGCTGTCTGTCTGTCGCTATGTATGCCTATCTTTAAAACTACGCAACGGATTTTGATGCGGTTTTTTTAATAGATAGAGTGATTCAAGAGGAAGGTTTTTAGCATAATTTTATCCCCAAAACGAAAACGGGTACTACGCGGGTGAAACTCCGGGGAGCTGCTTATCCTGTAGTATATTATTTCTTTAGCAAGCAAGTGTCGTAGTTGTAATACATAGACTACTGGAAGGATATATGCGTGATCGATCACAGCAGTTCCAAATAAGCATAAAAGCTTTTAATATCTACGCTTTTAATTAAAAATCTTTACAGATATAAAATATTATTGATATTGCTTAGGTATGGTTTTCTTAATATGGTATTGGAATTTTAAAACACAAATCTAACATTTACTTAACCGAGTTTAAATAACTTGGCTTTTAAACTATTTAATAAAAATTTATATATGTATTACTAGCAGCGCCCCGCGGCTTCACCCGCGTAGTTCCCGTTCCCGTGGGAATTTTGGGATAAAAAGTATCCTATGTGTTATTCTGATGTATAAGCAAGATTATTGTAAAGTTTCATTAAAATCCATTCAGTAGTTTTTGCGTGAAAGAGTAACAAACATCCATACATACAAACTTTCGCCTTTATAATATTAGTAGGATTAAATTATTTTAGGAAAAAAAATGTTTTTTCACACAAACTATAACATATTATGCTATACGTTTTCAGGCTGCACTGCAATATGAGGAGAGAGAAAGGCCTTAGCGTCTGCAGTGCTGTATTCGTTGCCGATCAATCACCGACTGCAGCAAATTCCATAAGGTATGTTTTAAACCATTTATACTTATTTTGTTTGTTTTCAGTTCATATTTACATTATATAATTGTAAAATAGTATTTATGTTAAATTCACGGCTAAACTACTGAACCGATTGACTTGAAATTTGGTACAGGGGTAGCTTATGATCCGGGAAAGAACATAGGATACTTTTTATCCCGAAATTCCCACGGGAACGGGAACTACGCGGTTAAAACCACGGGGCGCTGCTAGTTGCTAATAAATAAACCTATTAAAACTGGCATCACGTTATTTTATCATCATAAAAAAGATCAGTAAATTGAGTCTAATCTTAAAAAAAATAGGGATTAAGTGTAAAACATTACAACGAGATTAACATAGCAACAAGCTTTGATGTCGATTTAAGAAATTAAAATAGATTTTTTTTATTATTTTAATATATTGATTCTAACAAGGTAAATTAATCTTTTACGGCTTATTGGAGAAAATATCTTTAGGGGATTATGTTTAATCTGTTTGATGGGTATTTTGCTATTTTTTTTTTGTTGTTTCAGTATGCGGGTGTTAGCGGGCGAGGGTGGTGGTGTGTCGGGTCCGAACCGTCTCTGCAGATGCCTCAGTTGCAGAGGCAGGATGTAATGGAAGTTACCGGAGAACCGAAGCAAGTAAGTGTTATAATACGTATTATTATTTTAACGTACATTAATATAATGTCTCTTATAATTTCTACTAAATTATAAATTGATAGAGTACTTAGGTAATATATAATACTAGATTATGCCCGCGGTTTCCGGCAGAATTTGGGTTTTTCCCCCTTGTCTGTAGTAAATTAATCAAAATCCTTCGATAGGGGATGTACTTATATGTCAAAACATCTACATAAATTTCAGCCCGATTGGTCCAGTGGTTTGGGCTGTGCGTTGATAGATCACTATGTCAATTAGTCAGTCAGTCACCTTTGAGTTATAGGTATTTATTTAGATTGCATTTTAAAAAACATATCTTTAAAAAACTCTTAAGTCCGGAGGATGACATAGGTTTAAGAATTTAATCAAAACTAAATTCAATTCACATATTTTCTAGTCTAGTCAACAAACTCAAAATAGTGAAAATTTTGATAAACTTTGGCTCATACTTTTAGTAATCATAATAATCATAATCATAATTTCTTTATTGCATAAATCAGGTAGGTACATTTATTGGTGTTACAAATTTATTTTCTTCGCTGTTTTAGGCCACTAAGGCATGCAATTAACTTTACAATTTAAATAAAAATCAAATGTAGCAACTTACACAAAAACAAAAATAAGAAAAATCATACAAAATTCAAATTCACAAAATAACAAATGATCCATTGAAATGTTACATTTTTTAGGCCTTACCTTGCGTTTCTTAGAGGACGCAATTTTATTTTTTTGACGTGTAGGGGGGGTAAGTGTAAAGCTAAAATCAAGTTTGTGGGGTCGCCACCCTTGTCCCACGGCCACCATCTTGAAAATAGGGGTTGAAACGGTTTTTACGATATATCTCTTAAACTATTTATCTGATAAAAAAAAAAATTAACGTTTTTTGTTGCAAATTAAATTCTCTATAACTTTGGTCCAGTAATTTTTTGTCGTAAAACTATAAATAAAAAAGTTATAAGTGAAAATGTACAGAAATTCGAGAAAAAAATTACCGAGAATGCTGTCCAGGTAGAAAATACCCAAGCGACCATTAGGGAACAAAAGAAAAGCTGCTATTATTATTATCATTATTTCTAACCTCTCTTACTGTACTATTCTTTTTTTGAAGTGAAAACTTCTTTAGCGGCGCTGAGCACTTTTTTTTGCATGGGTAAAAACTTTCAAACTCGCGTCAGGGTCACGTGATGCTGATCGAAAAAGCGTAAGATCAAGGGGAAGGGAGAGGAACTAGTATCTCCCACTCTTTCTACCGTGCCTGAGTGTGCTGCAGCGGTATCCTCGTAACAAATGTCATTGTGACATTGCGTACAATTAATCGTGACCCGCGGTTTTGCTCGCGATATTCTTGATACCATAAGAATTTCTGGATGAAAATTTTTGGCTGTATACTTTCGTACTTAATTCTGTTAACAATTTATGGATTTTAGATGTCAAAAGGTCCAGTTTTAAAATTAATCAAGACACAGAAATAAACCCGAACCTAAAACCCCCTGAGCTTCTAAAATTGATCTTTTGCAAATGCAAAGGAAACTGTGGAGCGATGTGTGGATGTCGAAAAGCAGGGCTAAAATGTTCCGCAGTGTGCTTCCATTGTTCTGGAGAGACTTGCAGCAACGTAATGGAACTCTCAGAATTAATAAATGAAAATGACTTTGATGATGAACCGCCGACATTGACACCCCTTCCTTCTACAGTTACGGATATTCCCACGGATATTTGATTCAGAAAACCGATCAGATGCTGAGCCGCAGCCTGGTCCATCGAAAAGACCGAGAACGGAGTAGTTAAATAAATAATAATAGTTAAGTTTAGCGCTGTAAAACCTTAGCTATTGACTTAATGAAAAAATGTTGCATATAAAAGTTGTCGAAAAAACGATCTGCAAAAATGGTCTGATATCGTTTTTTCGTAAAATGATAAAAAAAAAGTTATATCGAAAAATATATTTTTTTTCTCGAATTTCTGAACATTTTCACTTATAACTTTTTTATTTATAAATTACTGGACCAAAGTTATAGAGAATTTAATTTGCAACAAAAAACGTTAAAAATATTTTTTTATCAGATAAATAGTTTAAGAGATATATCGTAAAAACCGTTTCAACCCCTATTTTCAAGATGGCGGCCGTGGGACAAGGGTGGCGACCCCACAAACTTGATTTTAGCTTTACACTTACCCCCCCTACACATCAAAAAAATAAAATTGCGTCCTCTAAGAAACGCAACCCCAAATGTAACTTTTCAATGGATCAAAATAGTAAGTATGAGCGATGGCACATTCAATTCGGAATGACGTCTAGATAAATGTATCGGAAGTATGGATAAAAACCATGGCATTTAGTTTATCGTTCATAACTCAAAAACTATTAACAATCAAGGAATTTTGAAAAAAGGTACAGAGAGAGGGGGAAATTTCCGATAAAATAGTTGCGACGCTCGGAACTTTACGCTGTAAACAGGTCTGATCAACCGTAAAGACAAGTTCGCACTTCGTTGAAAAGAATGTATCACAAAACAATTTATATTTTCGTTACATATGTATATCCGAATTAACTATAGTATCATCCAAATAAATGAAAGAATAAATTAGCATTCATCATCATCGACTCAAGAGCTGTTGCTCTTGTCGGTGTAACAGGTGCAACTCCCTCCATCTGCCCCTATTTAAGGCGGTCTCCTTCACCTCCTTATACGACACGACAGCGACCTTCCATTAGCATTGGAAGAAATATATATTTTTTTTTCAATAAAAAAAAAGTTATAGTCTTTGTATCATCACTACATATTATAAAACAAAGTCGCTTTCTCTGTCCCTATGTCCTTATGTCCCTATTTATGCTTAGATCTGTAAAACTACGCAACGGATTTTGATGCGGTTTGTTTTAATAGATAGACTGATTCAGTGGGAAAGTTTTTAGCATAAATTTATCCCCATATTCCTACGGGAACAGGAACTACGCGCGTGAAACCGCGGGGCGCCGCTAGTTTTGCAATAATTATCTTGATATCTATGAGTACATGTTGCTACGGCTGCAGAAACATGTTTGCGACGGTTAAATAATATCAAGTACTAGCTATGCCCCGCGGTTTCATCCGCGTAGTACCCGTTCCCCTGTTCCCGGCAATTGTTGGAATTTTTCTCACCTCTTAAACCTTTCCTAGACTTCACGGACATTTCAAGACCAAGATAAGATAAATCCGTTCAGCCGTTCTCAAGTTTTAGCGAGACTAACGAACAACAATTGATTTTTATATATATAGATAATATAGATAAATAAAAGATATAGTTCAGATTTTATGGGAAATTTCCTCCCCTTAAAGGAACATTTTTTCAAAAATACATGACGGGCTACGCTTTACCTACATAATAGTCTTTTTAATATGTACTTTTTTAAAGTAAATTCTTACTAGGCTAGTACTCATTATTATATTGTGTTATAGGGAAGACGAGAATAGTTTTAAAATAACTAGTCTCACTTAGCTGAGACAGTTTTCCTTCTAAATATCATTTTTATTGTTTTTAACATATGTAAACGCCTAATAATTCCTAAACGGAAAAATTACTCAATAGATATGTAAGTTTTCAATAGATATGTTTTAAAATATTAAATGGATCTAAAATAAATTGCATATCTTTTTTATTGATAATGCAAGGACTAAACTTGATTCATTTCTAAACATTTTACGCGGGACTTATGGTGAAAGAAACATTTTAATACATCTACGCGCTACGTTTCTACCACAAAATGTTATCAACAGCAAAGTAAAGTTTGCAATATCAAACAGATGGCGCTGTTCCACAACGCGGGCCGGCAAGAAGATGGCGTTTTACTATTTGTAAAGCCAGCCACTAGATGGCGTTTGTCTCAGTGAATGAGGGAAAACAAAATAGATGGCGCTCTAATGTTTTACTAATTGTAAAGCCAGCCACTAGATGGCGTTTGTCGCAGTGAATGAGGGAAAACAAAATAGATGGCGCTCTAATGGTTGGTTAGAATCAACTGCTAGGTGATGCCATCTAGTGGTTGCTAAACCAACTTAACTTACAGGTTGACACTACGCTACGCTGCACTGCAGCGGAACGACGCGACACCTAGCGGCGAAATATTCTTTCTAAGAGATTGTATGAGGTATGCAGCGGCGCGACACTACGCTGAGAAGAGCAGCCAATAGATGGCGCTAAAAGGTACTATTTTAGAACCCGTAAATGGATGGTATAATTAAAGGTGAATTAAAAAAGAGGCCAGTAGATGGCGTTTAGTTTTGTATTAATTCTATTACAAGTCTAAACTGATGGTGTAATTGTGCTTAGCTTAACGCAAATACGCCATCTATTCACTTGTAACAGAATTAACTAGCAAAAGCACTTAACACCAGAGCGCAGTTTCTGGCCCTCTGGTGCAAGTTCAGAGAGTTTTAATTCCTACTGGACGCCAACAGATGGCACTAGTAAGTGTTAAACTAAAAGAAATAACTTTATTTCAACTATTTTTATACTACACTAACCTTTATTAGAATTAACATATGGAGCTTAAATATATTGAAATATTATATAAAAACAATGTTAACTTCGCAAAAAGTGCATGAAAGCTTTCATTCTACTCATAATCATTTTATATGGCCTAAAAAGCGCCCCTAGCGGACAGTGTCTGAACGTTATATGATCAATACGCGTTGGGACTCACCGTACTTAGCCCCCCCTATTTTGTTTATTATTAATTTTATTATTTTCATTGGTTTGGCACATATGGTTAACTCGGCGATTGTTCTTGATTGGTCTCATAAAATATTGGATTCCCTTTAAATTTTATGTTATTAAAAATTAAAAACATGGATCTAAGTTAACCACAATTCCTCCGACACTATTTTAATTTTTTTTTGTTATTGGCTGGTTTTTTAACATTTATTTTTGTTTGTTCTCTCATAAAACACGTTAGTTACAGTTCACTGAGCTAGTCGATTCCGGCACTTCGTCGGCCGCTACCGCGCATACTAACGCTTGCTCGGCTTGTGCACTGTGGGTGGGGTCACAGTTCTAACCTAACCAACCCATTTCAGTTCTGTACGAATATATACATACATAGCTACCATAATCAAGAAAAAAGAAAACAAACACTTTCACCTTTCTGTAGTAATTTCAATATATAACCTATGTTTTGGTAAATAAACAGTTAATATATATTTATGACGATCAAGAATATACGACCGACTAACGATATGGGCCAATATAGATTAGGAAAATAAATAAAAAAATACGGGACTTAAGTTAAATTTTTTTTTACCTACTGTACTTTCATCATATTATTACTATGAATTTAGATCTATTGAATGTTACGGTTATTGTTAAGTTTACGTATAAAATCTGAACTACAGCTTTTAATGGACCTCTACGTAAACTACAAAAAAGTTATGATTAAAACTATTTTACACAGTTTATTTTATATTGACTGAAGAAATAGTTCTAATACCTATTTTATATGGTAATCGAAACTAAGTAAGTTTTTATAAGTAATTTTCCGAGTAGGTGTAATAGTCGAAATCCGAAACTACATAATTATAGAAAAGAAAAAAAAAGAAAAAATGCAGAAATAATGCAGAAACGAACCGCGAGGTCGATTTCGATATAAATTAAAAGCTGCATTGGATTAAAAAAAACAGCGCTCTCTGTTTAAATTTAATTTTTTAATACTTATAATAGCCATTTTTTGTAACGTAAGTAAAATAATACAGTATTGTTGAATACAATACTCAGGGGCATTTTCCTTAAGTTTGCCACATGTCATTCTTTCCCAGAATTTGATCCTTATTAGCCTACACTATTAGATCGTTCGAGAATACGAGGTGTCATTTTAGTTTCAAAATCATCTGTTTTAATACAGGCGACGATAATTAATTTAACAAAAATCTAATTATAAAATTTTAGTGTTTACAAAATCAAAATCGGCTTCGATTTCAGTATTTACCGCTATTTCTTATAATTTTGAATTTCTTCTACCACGCCCCACTTGAAATATAAAACCCCTTACAGTATTTTTTTATTATTAACTCAAAAAAATGCTGGTTTTAAAATAATTTTAACAGTATCGACACCAAGAAAATTAAAACAAATATCATGTGCCTTTTTCGATAAACTTAAAAAGGACTTTTGTTTCGTAACATATCGTAACATTTATGTTAAAATCCAATATCTTACTACGATTAAATGCATTTTACGATTTAATGTATTAATAAAAAATCCACTGGCCGCTAAAGGCCCTAATTTTATGCATAGTTCATATACGTTTCACACTAAATGTGAATTATTAGTATTTTTTATAACTTAAATCGGGATAAAAATATAGTGAAAATAAAGATTTCATATAATAAAATAAGTACGGGGTCTAACTACTTAAGCAAAAATGTTGTAAAAATATTTATTAATAATGAGTAGTATTTATAATTAGTATTTTTTATATTACCTATACATATTTCTGCTACTTTTTATATAATAACTATATCTTTACATACTATTTACTTATCTATAAAACTCTTAAGGGTCGATTTCACAGATGCAATTGACCGCAAAGTTAACGTGCTATACGAGTATATGGTGCAGGTAGTTTTATATATATTATTGATTTGGACTGAGCGCGAGTTACACATATTGACATTTCGAAAATTACTTATTTCTGACGACTGCATTACGCAAGATTGATCAAATATTATTCTATGATAAGGTCACACAAACTTTGTAGTAAATAAAAATCGCGCTATGCGCACTGAGTCAAAGATACGATTTCGATTTCACTAACAAAAACTATCCGATAGCTGAATTTTTAACATTCTTAGGTAAATTTCATCCGGCGTGTTCTGGCCGACTAAAACCTCAGTAATTAAGTTAGGTAGTCCAACTTTCTGAGCGCAGTCAGTTTCTGCCCGGACACTTTGCCTAACTTTTGCTGTCGTAACTTATTGTTTATGAGTCAAAATTGAACACAACGGTTAAATAGCACAACAACCTAACTCAGAAAGCAGGCCTACGTCATTACTTCCTTTTAAAGCTTGACCAAACACATCGTTCTCGTGCTTCCCACCATATTGTTATTACCGATCTAAAGTTGAAATCAAAGCTTAGGGTGAGTTGCACCAAAACTGTACTCAACGTAACTGTGAAAGTTAACTTTAATAATGACGAACATCACTATCAGTTCCATTAACCAAAACTGGTTGCACCATGAAATAACGTGTCAACGTTATAGCGAACAGGGTCGCTATTTTGATAGCTATTTGACGTTAACATTAGCAGTAACCAGCGGAAATCGGGTGGTAAACGTAAAATTATGACGTCATTTTATCTATATTGTTACACGGTGCAACTCAATTTTACGAAAATTGTTGTTTTGACGAACAATTTTAAGATAACGTCGGATGATGCAACTCACCCTTAAACTTTCATAGCTCTAACAAAGCGTACCTAATTCTTTTACTCGTGGTAACGCCATTTTATCTCTCCGTCCGTCTGAGACGTAGCTTAGTAACTATTTGGTACAAAAAAATAAAGGTCGGCTGGAATATCATGGCAAAAGGGGAGGTATTTTATCCGTACAGTACTGGCAATTTGATTGAACGATCTTGATACTTTAGGTTTTTATTAATAATTAACGTAAATTATATTGAAAATGCATTAAAACTGGTGTTCTGCAATGTTATTAATTCGATTTAGGTGAGGAAACATGAGAAAATTACATGAAAAATTAATCAATAGGTAAAAAAAGGACAAATCGTAGGCAGAATATTACTTTATGTACTAATTATAAAATATATTAAGTAATTAGTTCATATAATTCTTACTAAAACACCTCAATAAGAATTTGAATACGATTCAAAGAACTCTACTTCCATTTCTTGTTCTTTGCCAAAGGATAAAGAGGTAATTATTATAAATGGTTCACTCTCTCTATCACCCACGATTCGCACTATACTTAGTAGTACTGGAAACTCTACTATAGAAGCAAAAATTAAGATAGAATATATAAAATAAAATAAACTTAAAGTATCAAAACAACTCAGTCAAACTATAGTCTAATTTGTTGGTAAAAAAAGGTTTAACACGTGCTTTTTCACATTGCCAAAATGAAAGAAACATTTTTTATGCCATGAGATTCTGGTCGAGTTTAAAAAGTTTATCAGTGTTGTCAAATGCTTGATATCGGGTGCAGGTCGTGATACCCAATATTTCGATCGAAAGTCGTCCAAACATAACCACAAATTATGAAAAATGCTTTTTGTCTTCAAATCGTCCATTGTTTGCTTACTTTCGTTTCGTAAAATAGTCTATTAGCAAACCAATTAATACTCCGCGAACTTTGCGCATTTCAATAAATTGCCAATTTTATATAAATCCTTACTGTGAGTACAATAGGTGTACACGTAAATTGAAGTAGGATTACCATTCTGTCAGTTTACATGAATTTAAAATTTTAATTTCTGTTTTAACAGCGCCTCTAGCAAACGTTGGAATTTATTTTATTATGTAAAATAAAAAATATACTGTCTACTTGGGGCGTTTTCAGTACTTAATGATTTTATATATTTTAACACCTTTTAGTATCAGACTACAGATTTATTTCCAAGGTTAACGATACATTGCTTAAAATAGCGCCTCTAGCAAACAGTGGACGATTTTTTATAATAAATACTTTTTCATTTGGAGAAAAAGCATTTATAATAAAAACTACTGTCTGCGAGAGGCGCAGATATGGTTCAACTTTAAACGAGCACAGTATCTTCTTGCTACACGACTACGGCGTAGCAACGGTTTTTGGCCTTTATCTTTATATATAACCAAAAAACAATTTAAATTTTACAAAAGATCAATTAATTCAGATAGAAAATTTAAAATAACGCTCTATAAAGCTATATAGGGATTGCCTTATAATAAAGATTGTAGTGTTTGCTGGCTTTTATAAGTAAAACACGCTTCTCTTTTATTGGTAGGTGAAGTATTCTATGCATATTGTACAAGCATTTGCATTCGCTAACAAACTTGCCACCAATGTTGAGCGCATTCACGCATGCGCATTGCGGATACACTACAGGGACCATGACTATGTTATTTGTCCATCAGCGGGTCAAGTCTGTTAACAATAATGCTGTCATAAAGCTAGTCAAACGTATTTTAATATCAACATCATGGTAATTTTTTTTAACTACATCACTGACTCAATGGCTCATAAAACTTAGATGGTTGTCATGGAAACAGTATCCTGACGTTTAATTGAATGTTTTTATTTGAATTTTGACAAGCAACAAATACCACTGAGACACCATAGCCATATTAATAAATAGCAGAATAACAAGTTCCTGACACTCGTCGTCTAAATATCAACACATAGTCGGATCAAATAATGTCAATTAGCGGACTTGACCCCCAGGTAGATTATTAAAAACTATACGACACGTTTTCAGTAGCGCAGTGCGTCAAGTTTAAGGCACAAAGGTAACGAAGCTAGCCCCCACTTCCCAATTTATTGGCGTTTTTAAAATGTCATATCTATTAATTTGATAAATAAAAAATGTATCTAATATTTTCGTAATACTTGAATCAGTAACGAACAAAATAGAATTCAATTTTCTTTACCAAGGCATCATCGTTATTACTTATGTCAGTTCTTTGAATTATGAATTATAATGAGGTTATATAACCACCACTTCATAATGTCACCTCATTAATACTCGTATAATGGTTTATTTCCACATTGTCAACCGGTGTGTTATTGATCTTTGCTGGCACATACCCTCAAAGAGCGTACCCTATCTAGCAGACTGTGGACGATTTTTTATACTAAATACTTTTTTATTTTGAGAAAAATAATTTATAATAAAATATTCTAGAACATTCTTGAAAACGTTATCTACTTGTTGCATTACTACGGCGTAGCAAAAGGAAAGTTTTGATTTCGATCAGTTCATCTGACGTTTTTATTTAAATTTTAATACAAAACGCTAACGTAGTTTTCTATGGTCTACTATGTAGCTTGAAATAACAGATACGTATCGAATATTGACTGACGGACAAAATATTATTTTATTTAATTTCGGTTTGGTAGATATTTGCTGGCACATAACCAAAAAAAGCACCTTTAGCAAACAGCGGACGATCGCTTAAATGCTTTTAGACAAATAACACTATAGAAGAGTATAGAACTGTTTTAATTAAAATAAGACCTAAAATTAAGAATTAAGATTTTTTTATATAAATTTTACAAATACATCGTATCATTTAAGAGTACAAGAAAGTATCTTTTTTCCATTCATAGAACGAAAGATACAAATATATTTTATGACCTTAATATATACTTTATTAAATGCTTTAAAGTCATAATTAATAAAAGCGCTTCTCGTTAATAAAGCTGCAGTATATTCAATTTAAGTCCAATTAAGTCTTAATAAATTCTGTCGTTTTAAATTTAGCTTCGGGGCTATTATATAATTTTATTAGAACAAACGGACGATTTATACGACGAATATTACTTAGATGTCATTTCGGGAGCCGAACTTTTCATTTGATGAGTTATATTAGCTGAAATATTAATAAAACTGTATTATAACGTGAATAAATGTCTAGAATTTTTTGACTTTATTTTGTGCCCAGATTTTTGTATCTTAACTCGGGCATGGCTATGCCTGCGACTCTATATTTGTAAAATATACACATACTCGTACTACAGCAATCACCTGCGGTTTTACTTGCATTATTTCCGTTTTGCCGTATATTCTTAAGCCAATTCAAATAATCTTAATACTATTAAATCTTGACGTATAAGAAAAACAAACAGACGCTCTCACATTCATAATGTTTAATATAGAAGTGCTTATTAGTTACTTCTATAGATCTCGAAATGTTATAAAAGATTGAATAACCAACAGATTGGACACGTATTTTATTCCTTTGTCGCGTCAACAGACGACAAAGTGCGTCGGTAAACTTTTGTGACGTCACAATCCGGTTCACTCTTTACCGGTTGACGTCATTTGCACCCACGCAGTACAACTTTAATTTAACCGACTTCAAAAAAAGGAGGTTCTCATGTCGGAATGTTTTAAGTAAGTAATTGTTATTAATATAATAAAATAAATAAACGTAAATATGTAGTATTTTCGTATTACCAGATTTACGGAAAAATATAATTTCATTTTGTTTACCTGCTTTATATCTCTATTACCTAAATATACTAACTGATTGATGATTGATGATTTCACAAACTGTAGGTATTCAAATACACTACATCCATTTATTAAAACAACTAAGGTACGTACGTATACGTACTTATATAAACATGATGTTAACTACGTGTTTTATAGCGTTTTATTTTACTTTACTTTCCAATTAAACTATTTTGCAAATGAAGTTCCAAGTAAAGTTTAGATTTCTCAACTCTATTTTTTATTTGATTTTGAAAATTGTTTCTACGGTTGATTGCCTGTTCCTACAAGAAGATACATAATTTAAATTCAAGTTACTGGGGATTTAACTCATAAATTAAAGATAAATTAAACTTTGCTTAAAGTCTGTGACACAAACTATATAGCAAAAATAAACTGTAGGTATATTCGTAAACCTTCTACTTTTTATCCCAACATAAAATTGTACTAGGTATACGGTTTCATGCAACTCCAATCCCACAGTAATTTCATGATAAAAACTGTCCCATGTATTAATTTGGTTGCAAAAGTTTAAAAAAGCTATGCTCTACTTTTAACCACTTTAAAAAATAAAGTATCAAATCCTTGCCCCGTCCGTGCCATAAATGGTTTAAATAAACGGTTCGCCCCGCGCACTGGCCGGTCTACTCGTAATATAAATCATACCTAAACCATGTAGAACATATATTATACAGGGTTATTGGTTAAGTCGACCTATTCCCGTTAAGGGCGTGTAGTTTACATCGTTTCTGACTGATTTCACCATGAAACACCCTACCCTAAACCTAACCGTTTAAGAGATATTTCAATTTATTTGTTTTTATAAAAATCACCGGATCTTCGGCTATAAGCTTGGATATTTTCAAATGCGTGTGTCTTATTATTAATATTACTTGATTTTTACGTTTATAATAAGGTGCTTTGTGACCCCAATAACAATTATTGTACCTAAAATGAATAAATAAGTAGTTGTAGACGATTAAAACTTATAAAAAATAATATGCATCAGAAAGTTTATTTTTCGTTCAAGGATATCTAGAAAAAAAAATATGGCACATGTTTGGCACTAATGCTTAAAAATATCTACATTTCATGAGCTATCCAACGAGGTATAACAACCTAGGGTTTTATCGAAATTTTGTACAAAACATTTAGTTTTATAGGCTACTGGGGAGGATAAATAAAACAATAGGTCAGCATACAGAGCAAGATACTAAACTTATTAAACTTTTAAGTTCTACACACACCATTTTTGAGTCTAAATTTCTTGTTCGACATGTCCGACCCTGCGTTGCACACATCCTTGCATTCTTTTGCGAAGACCAGTTTTCACTACACCAGTAGTTAATTTTGTTCTTATTTAATTGACCGCATTAATAATTCTGTCTCTCAGTACTTCAATTGATGAAATTGGATTGGGCTCACTATACAGGAGACTCTTCATGTACCCCCACACATCAAAATCCATGGGGGTTAAGTCCGGACTTCCGACTGGCCAGGGTATAGGCCCACTTCGTCCAATCCATTTGTTTGGATGATTTGTGTTTATCCATTCTCTGACACTTGTCCTGAAATGGGCAGGGCAGCCATCATGCTGAAACCACATGTCTTGAATAAGATTGAGTTGCAAATCATCTAATAGGTCATTTAGGTCTTCTCGCAGGAAATTTTCATAGTTTTCCCCATTTTAATTGTCGGGGATAAAGTAAGGCCCAATCAAATGATTGGAGATAATGCCATCCACACATTCAGGCAAATGGATTGGACGAAGTGGGCCTATACCCTGGCCAGTCGGACGTCCGGACTTAACCCCCATGGATTTTGATGTGTGGGGGTACATGAAGAGTCTCGTGTATAGTGAGCCCAATCCAATTTCATCAATTGAAGTACTGAGAGACAGAATTATTAATGCGGTCAATTAAATAAGAACAAAATTAACTACTGGTGTAGTGAAAACTGGTCTTCGCAAAAGAATGCAAGGATGTGTGCAACGCAGGGTCGGACATGTCGAACAAGAAATTTAGACTCAAAAATGGTGTGTGTAGAACTTAAAAGTTTAATAAGTTTAGTATCTTGCTCTGTATGCTGACCTATTGTTTTATTTATCCTCCCCAGTAGCCTATAAAACTAAATGTTTTGTACAAAATTTCGATAAAACCCTAGGTTGTTATACCTCGTTGGATAGCTCATGAAATGTAGATATTTTTAAGCATTAGTGCCAAACATGTGCCTTATATTTTTTTCTAGATATCCTTGAACGAAAAATAAACTTTCTGATGCATATTATTTTTTATAAGTTTTAATCGTCTACAACTACTTATTTATTCATTTTAGGTACAATAATTGTTATTGGGGTCACAAAGCACCTTATTATAAACGTAAAAATCAAGTAATATTAATAATAAGACACACGCATTTAAAAATATCCAAGCTTATAGCCGAAGATCCGGTGATTTTTATAAAAACAAATAAATTGAAATATCTCTTAAACGGTTAGGTTTAGGGTAGGGTGTTTCATGGTGAAATCAGTCAGAAACGATGTAAACTACACGCCCTTAACGGGAATAGGTCGACTTAACCAATAACCCTGTATATTCCTTTTTGAGGTATATACATTATTATTACCCTACATTTATACATACATCTATTATTTTTCAAAGAAATTTACGCAATTTTGGCTAGTCTAGTCAGTAAGTATATCTCTAGTTCCAAATGAGGCCTAGTATAGATAAACGTCAAGATGGCGGGATCACTCTCTCCGTCACAAAAAGACTTGTGTATGAAAGTGTTTGGGGAACCTTTGAAAGGATACGCAGAAATAAACCGTTTGCTACAATACTATTAGGTTTTTATGAAATTTATGCATGTATGTATGGTTCTCTTAAGTTGACAACTTTCCGCAATTCAATCTAATTTGGATCATTTATGCTTGCTATTATTTATACTCAAAAACTTAACAGTTTAAATTTGTTTTTATATGCATTTACAATAATTAATAATGAAAATAAAATATTTTAATAAAATGAGCGAAGCGCCTACACACAATCGTTTAGCAATTCTTAACTGCGTCCTCTTTGCTATTAAAACTGGGTAGGCGTTACGAGTATTTTTTTTTTAAATTGATTTTAATAAAAACTACACACAATTCCCGTTATCTTAGATGGTTTTTGGAGGTACCAAATCAGGTAGTAGAACCCTGAGTAATCAGTTTAATAAAATAAGTAGTAGTTTATATGAATTCCATGGCCAACTTTAACTTACATTGTTGCTCAACCTAAGCAGGTACAAAATCTAAGATTCTAGGTTCAAATGGTATCAAATTAATATTATATAACGATGGTGAAGTATGTTTAAAACAAAGAGTGATCCCGCCATCTTGACGTTTATTAGTATAGACCTTACCTTCTATTATTGTTTTGTGTTTTTGACAAAAGAATTGATAGGAAGTACCTAGACAAGTTTAAGCATTAAACGCGTGTTTAATTTTGGAAAAGATCTTCTGCACTAAACTTGTTCTTTATGTTATATCAATTTCTTCCATTAGATATGACCCGCATTTTAACTTAGTTTAAGTGCTTACGATCACAAACTCTAGATTCTAAAGTCTCTTACTGGAACCCAAAGTCCTATCAGGGCATATCTATGACAAACATTACATTACCTGTAGCTCCTGCGTCCGGTACGCTGGACATCTTCAATCCCTGATGATGAGCCTATTTAAATAACAAATACATGTAGAGTCTCTAACTCTAGCTAGGGTAGTCTCTTTAGATGTTTTACAGTCATTCACTTTCACAATCCACATTCAGTAACTAAGCAAGGTACATATTAAATTAGGTTTGCAAAGTTTATGAGATCTTTCTTTCTTTTGGGTTAAGTATATATTTTACTTACGGAAGTGAGAAAAATGACGATTATCATCTTACGTCTAAACATAAAACTAAATAGATTTCGGATAATATTGCCTTTTGGTGTTTAATGTTAATTTTTGACTTTGAAACCAGTTAAAAATTTCCAGCATATTGCATCTTTATTTTTGCATTTTTATTTTAAGTATTGCCACTTTTTGCACTCAATTGTATTGCTTCTTTGGAACAGACCTATCAAAATCAACCGACAACGTTCAAAATAACCTTTCCAATATTCTTTATGATACCAATAAACTTTTATTATTGTTAGTAGCTCTCGCATTCTTCTCTTTCGTTTCATACAATATTAAATTCTCTTAAGGTACTTCGGAGCGGGCAATTTTCCTCAATTAGAACTCCAGTTTGGGTTTTTTGTGTGTGTCTAATGTATATCTGAGGGGTATGGTTGTTTGTTGAAATAAAAAACTATATTAATATAAAAAACGACTTTATTCAATATTTAAACTCAATTGATCATCAAACAATTACCAAAAGATACATTATTTTATTTTAAATATGTATTAGCACCGTAAAAAACAATCCCGTCATAAAAACTTCCCGTCCCGGGATAAAAGTATCCTTTGTTATAATTATGGTTGTTTTGAGAGCGTATTTAATACAATAAAAAATAAATGTTTACTTTTTAAAATATTAGAATAGGTAGATAACATTTCATAATCCTTATAAATACTTTGTTTATTTAATTTTATCATAGGTAAACGACTCGTTCTAGTATAGTCGAAGAACTTATTACGTATTTTTGGTAGGTTTTAAGCAGGTTTTTAAAATTTTAATTTAAAAAAAGAGGTCTTGTAAAAGGTCCCCAATATTAAATAACTAATTAATCCTACTAATATTATAAATGCGAAAGTTTGTATGTATGGATGTATGGATGTTTGTTCCTCTTTCACGCAAAAACTACTGAATGGATTTTAATGAAATTTGGTACAGATGTTCCTCATACTTAGGAATAATACATAGGATACTTTTTATCCCAAAATACCCACGGGATAAGGTTTCACGCGGGTAAAACCGCGGGGCACAGCTAGTAATAAGGGGTCAAGGGGCGTCGGCGTCATTAAAACTCAAATCTCAGAGGCGTCACAGTGCAAATAAGTTTGGGAAGCCCTTTGCTTTATTATTTTATTTCTGTACATTTTCAAACAAAACATGATTGACAAGCATCAAAAACTGATGCATAAAAACTGCTAAAAACTTCGTTCCTTAGTCACAAATGTAAGAAAATATGGTCTGAGAACTATCCTACCAAAAATTCGTAATCAGCTCTTCAACAATTTAATGACACAACAAATACTCACAGCTCTAATAATTGTTTACGTTAATTTTACATAGATTATTACGTAACAATTTTATTACTCAACTGCAAACTAATATAATCGTAAAATTACAATGAAAACCCTACTCAAGCTTGATTTTTAAATTTATTCGGTCACAACAATGAAATAAAACTTCTTTACTTTAAAAAGAACTTTTCAAATTATGTTTAGATAAGTAGATATTAATGAGGTCTTTTCATAAGCAAAAAAATACATTAACATCACGATTAACTTATTTTTTAAGTTATCGAGAAAATACATGTTTCAGTAAAGATTTAATTGAAACTGCAAATGTTTAGTTTTTGTATAAAGTAGTTTTATTTCAATAACAATATTTTTATTAATACATACAACTTCAGGGCAAGGATACTCGACGCACGTGGTTCCTTAGCCTCCGTGGACTTCAACGCGACTGGTTCCGTGCCCTGTGGTTTCAAAAATGTTATTTACATCATCACAATAAAAAAATAAAAAATTTTTTAGTAACGCGTATTACTCGTCACAACCAAGATTTTACATTGACCAATGTTATATGAATTTTAAATGCTTTTACAATAAATTACCATTGAATTTAATAAAGATTGTCCCGCAAAAGTGTCATTAAAGACATCGGATATACAATTTCGAGAAACAATCAGTTAATCAGTTAGGGTCTCAAAAATCACTTATTTACAAAGGATTACTTCAAATTGACGATGGGCAAATTATTAATTTACAGCCTTTTGAGTCTACCAATGAAATTATTTCAACCGAAAATAATGGGCAAGAAGGTCTGGCATGAATATACTATTACTCTTTTCTAATAAAATGCAATAAGTAGATACAATGAGATACAAGTCATGGGTGAAAATGAGAAAGAACAATTAAACTACTACAACACATAAGAAAATAAGAAGAAGCAGGTACCTACGTACCAATAGATATATTGTTTTAGGCATCTTGTCATTATAGTTCGTAGCCTTAGTTTAAAAAATGATAATGGTAATGGTACTACATGTAAATAACAATAACAAAATAACACTAAACATACAACAACAAATGTGCAATACGTCCAATTCTAACATTTAATAAATATACGAATAATAAATATTATAATTTAATATAACATAGTCAATCTCTGTATCACCTTCTTGAAAAAACTGACTCCTAAGTATGATATATATCCAAGGTATCAGTAATAAAATTATGCACATACACACACCCAGACCGATAAATTGTAACATATATAATTGTGTTTATATATAATACCGGTATCATCACAGGGTGAATATACATATAAATACCAAATAAAGTAGATGTATTTGTAGTTATAGTAAAAAAATGAGTTGGTCATAATAATCCTTTAGAATCATAAATCAAATTAACAAAAATAATAACGTGGGGGTAACTAATTAATAAATAGACGTTTAAAAAACGGTTTTTTTTCTTATGTTTTTAGTATATTTTTTATTTTTAATCATTTTTTTGAATATCAAACATCACATTCATTTTTGAACAACAATGCGCAAGGATCGTGTCTTTTTATTTTTATTGTTTATTAAACATAACATATTATACATTCTTTAAAGTAACTTTTCCCTCCTCTAAATATATACTTATATAATTAAATATCACAATGATGTTATAATATTTGTTGTCATGTGTGTTTGTGTATGAATATGGATGTGTTGTGTATAAGTGTGTGTATGTTTGTTTCTACTTCACGCACAAAGTCTGAACGGATTTGAATGAAATTTGTTATATTAATGTGTTAACATAGGATACTTTTTCTTTCCAAATCCCCACGGGATCGGGATTTACGCAGAACAATGATAGTATCAAAAAACTATACCAACTAGGTACGTTTAATAATTTTTAATACACCAACAAAATCCTATCCTCTTATAAATATACGAGGAATAACAACGGAATAATTAATCCGCGTTCTCACTTTCATACATATGTAACTCTGTTCCTGATAACGAAACAGAGATAACGTGGATTAACTATTACACATTCATGCTTTTATAATATATTCTGGTATTGAGCCATTGTTTCACATCTCGTCTAATTGGGGTCGGTTTTTGTTTAACTAGGTTATCTTTAATTAAAACGTTATTATTTCTCGTTTAATAATAGGAGAATTTAAGAGTGGAACGTTATCGCTCGGAAGAAAACATGTCCATTCAGGCTGGCATCACAGTAAGTACTGCTGCAATGCTGAAACGAGAATAATTTATTATTAGAATCATGGCGTTGAACTCTTATTGAAAGTTTATACTTGTAGAATCCGAGGTCAATGTGCTCCGAGATGTTTACGCGTTATATTTTCAATAGTTTGTACGGCTATCTCGGTTTGATTTATTGGACTAGAGGCAATAAGATGATATTATGGAGGTCCTAACATGCAAAACAGTTTTAATTTCCTATCATTAGGCATAGATTTTTATGAAATTAAAAACAAAACAAAAAATATTTTTTTTAGCAAATGCTTGCGATTAATAAAATTGGCCGCGTCTTAAATCTGAACACATTGAACCTCCAAATTCCTTAAGTTTTTTAAAGTAATAATTTTATTATTTATTATTGAATCTATATAGATTATTGGATACTTACTTATTGTCATACAAAAATGTATTTCTTCTATAAGTTTAATCAGTCTTCTATATCGCAGTATCTCTGGTGCAAG
This sequence comes from Timandra comae, assembly GCA_958496195.1. NCBI lineage: Eukaryota > Metazoa > Arthropoda > Insecta > Lepidoptera > Geometridae > Timandra > Timandra comae. Next base: position 7,042,064 of record OY292353.1, on the reverse strand, counting down.
ACCACACCTATGGCATTCGATCGGTTGCCCTCTCGATGCCACGGCTGCCAAGCCAGTTAGCGCATGCGTCCGTCACCCATATCTTGCACTTGACCCGACAGGTGAATCCCAACAGAAATATTATCATCACAATAATGTGATAAAATAGCACTTTTTTAATTCTATTAAAATTTCGATCGTTATAAAAATTTTAAGATTTAAAAAACGGAAATTTTGCAGGTAAAACCGCGGTATGCAGCTAAAATAATCTTTTATGAATATTTGTTACTAATCTTTAGAACCTACACTTTAATTTTATATATTTTTTTCTCTTCTCAAAGAATGCACCCAATATAAGAATTTAATAAAGTAATATTTTATACTCAGGAAAATCTATGTAGATAATGATCTATGTACCTACTATTAAAATCTGTGCCAGAAGCATAAATATGTGCTTAATGTAAGTACATAACTTACTTTCTTTTAAATAACATTATCTTGATGATAAGTTAAAATTACGAAATACCTTTCTTATTATGTATCTGTTTCATTTTATTTAGAACTATAAAATATTGCATATTTAATTTTATGATTAAATTGTTAGTTAATTACAAAAATATGTATTTTAAACTATATATTATTTTGCTACTAAAAAACTTAAGCAATTATTTTAAATAAGAATCTTGTTTACTTTTCAGACATTGGGAGTTTAATTCAACTGAAGAGTCGAAATATTCTACGGGGATTACGAAATTATGTTCAGCAGAAGATAGAAGTGAACCGCCCAAGAAACTGTACTCAACGCTTCGCAGTAGTTTTAGATTTCCTATTTTGTAACCAACCCAAATTATTTTGTTTACTATTTGTTGAACGTTATTTAAATTCTTAAAAATATATTACCTCAACAGGTCTAAAAGACATTGTGTAGTCCATAAATGTTTTAAGTCCGGGTGTATGTATTTATTATGAGTAAAATCGATCTAACTAGTCTAATTATCTCTATTGTAACCCGAGTATTAAGTATATCTTCGGTCAACCAGGCCAGGGTGAAATAATCCTAGTACCTGTACCGAACTATACTTATAAAAATGTTAGGAAATGGACTGACACAATTATTGATTAAGTAAAATAAATATCTCTATATCGGCAATAGGTTTAAGGTGGCAGATGGAAGGGGTATCTGACACCTTAAACAGGACATCAAAGAGCACCATGCCATGTAAATAAAAGCAAGTTCCATACTGTGAAATGTAGCATCTAATAGTACATACTACATAACGATCTATACATTAACTACTATAAAATGAAGCCAAACCATTCAATACTATCTACCGTTCAAAATAATAATACATAACTACAAACATACATATAATTCAAATCGTATAAATTTGAATCCTTTTACTATTCATATATGCACGCGATTTAGTTTAACTTTATATCATACATAATACAACAAACGAAGTTTCTAGTCGTCCGTAAAACATGTGACATGTACATACTTGATATAATTTGTATGTATATATGATATATAGTTATCTTTACTTATGATACAACTTACAAACATTTGTTTCGGCGATTCATGTTTTCATTCTCCTAAACGACAAGAGCGTACAGTGAAATATGAATGTTGTTATGAATTCTCTAGTGAGCATGACAGCCATAAACATTGAATCTAACATTGTACCGCGCAGGTGCACTGAGGGGAGGTGGGGAGCTAATAATTGCAATGCGCAGACTCAATGGCTCCTGCGTTGAGGAAGGGCGTAGCGCACGCAGCTTGTAACCTCGTGGTTACAAACGTAAACAAACAAGTACCCGGTACCTTACGGACTTTGTTTTACCTATTAATACAAGTTACATATTTGGTGTTGCAGATATCACAGTTTAAGGTTATGCGCAAACTAAGGAACTGCGCGGAATGACGCGGGCGCCGTCTGCGCCATTTAACGCCCTCTTAAAAACTGGGTACATTTCAAGGCAATGTGGGCGGAGATTTAGATTTCCCCTTGTTGCGGGGACTGAGGCAGCACACGCGCTCTTTCTTATTGTATACAATCGATGTGTTGCCGCCGTCGAGGTTGGACCTCTGCCAAATAATTATTCACTAAAATTAGTAATTTCAAGTCAATACCGTCATAATATTCATATAAACTTACTGTATAACACCAGAAATAAGTTCCTGGAGACTATTTGTATGTCTGGTAATTAGTTCTAAAACATCACCTGAAACACCCACCAAGATTTATGTTATAAAACAAATGTATAAATAGTACCGTAACATCAACGTAGAAATTCCGAACTTTCACCGTAGCAAATTCCAGGAATTGCTTCGCTCGACATCGAAGTATTTTCCCCTCGTTTATTTATTTACTCGAGAGCGCTACGTTTTCACAGTGTATTTTTTGCAACTAGGAGTTGTATGGCATCAAATGTCGATGCACAAAATGTATTTGCACAATTCAGAGTTAAGGTACTCGATGTGAAAAAAAAAACGAAAAAGAAACTGACCAGAACAATCTTATGATATCATTGCATACGTTTGAAGAATTGTATACTAAAGTTAATATGCGCATAAGTGTCTCTGCATGATTTTAATGGGTGCGAGATTAATCTGCGCAAGATAGATCTGCGCCAAATTGATCTGCGCAAGAGTAGATTTGCGCCAGATTGATCAGCGCAAAAGTAGATCTGCGCCAGATTGATCTGCGCAAGAGTAGATCTGCGCCAGATTGACCTGCGCAAGAGTAGATCTACGCCGGATTGATTTGCGCAAGAGTAGATCTGCGCAAGAGTAGATCTGCGCAAGAGTAGATCTGCGCAAGAGTAGATCTGCGCAAGAGTAGATCTGCGCAAGAGTAGATCTGCGCAAGAGTAGATCTGCACAAGAGTAGATCTGCGCTAGATTGACCTGCGCAAGAGTAGATCTGCGCCAGATTGATTTGCGCAAGAGTAGATCTGCGCCAGATTAATCTGCGCAAGAGTGTCAGTGCGAGACTGATCTGCGCAAGAGTGTCAGTGTGAGACTGATCTGCGCAAGAGTGTCAGTGCGAGATTGTTCAGCGCAAGAGTGTCAGCGCGAGATTGGTCTGCGCAAGAGTGTCAGCGCGAGATTGGTCTGCGCAAGAGTGTCAGCGCGAGACTGATCTGCGCAAGAGTGTCAGTGAGAGATTGGTCTGCGCAAGAGTATGTGAAATGACGAGGCACAAAATGTATTTGCACTTTAAAGTTAAGGTACTAGATAAGAAAAAAAAACGAAAATAAATTAATAAAATCTGACCAAAATAACCTTATCTTATCTTTGAATACGTTTGAATCTTATGTTAACCTTAAATACGTTTGTAGAATTGTATGTAAAAGTAAGTATAATTGTGCCCAAGAGTATTTCTGCATGACGTTAATGTCTGCGAGATTAATCTGCGCAAGAGTGGATCTGCGCCAGATTGATTTGCGCAAGAGTGTCAGTGCGAGATTGATCTGCGCAAGAGTATGTCAAATGTCGAAGCACAAAACGTCTTTCCATAATGTATAGTTAAGATACTTGATGAGTAATAAATTCGAAAAAAAAAACTGAGTAAAATGCACTTGTACACTATCCTTGAATACGTTTGAAGAATTGTATTCTAAATTTATTATGCGCAAGAGTGTGTCGGCAAAATATTAATGGGTGCGAGATTAATCTGCGCAAAAGTGGATCTAAGCCAGATTGATCTGCGCAAGAGTGGATCTAAGCCAGATTGATCTGCGCAAGAGTGGATGTGCGCCAGATTGTTCTGCGCAAGAGTATCAGTGCGAGACTGATCTGCGCAAGAGTGTCAGTGCGAGATTGATCTAGCGCAAGAGTATGTCAAATTTCGATACACAAAATGTATTGTATGTGAATGTCAGCGAGATTAATCTGCGCAAGAGTGGATCTGCGCCTGATTGATTTGCGCAAGAGTTTCAGTGCGAGATTGATCTGCGCAAGAGTATGTCAAATATCGAAGCACAAAACGTCTTTCCATAATGTTCACGCATCTACTGCGTGATGACCTGTCGACCGGTTGGCGGACGGGAGGGGCGCGGACGGCCGCCCGACACACCTTCACTTCGGACCGAGGCATCGCCGGGAACGACTCACGCGTTTTACCTTTATCTTATATCCCCCGTAACGGCGTCTTGTTATATCCAAAAATACATTAATTATTATACAGTCCACTCTATTATTTAAAGTCCCAATTAGGACCCTTAACATTGGTCCTTCGAGCCGTCAAAAGGCACCACGTATCTTTCGAAGAAATCGTCGTTAACGGACTTTGAACACGCGGTCACCACGTGCGCCGCGCCGTGACATCGCCTGGCAAGCAGTTTGAAGTCGACTATTTCAGGGAGTCTTCAAGATTAAGCCCACGCAAACATCGACACAGGATTTGGGAAGTCTTCCATATGACCGCAGTGCAATTTCGACGAGAATAGTGTCGAAATACACCGAGTCCTCACTTCGCCATCTTGATGTTCACTAGTGGTTTGCGTTACAACATTTTGTGAGTTTGTTCCAATTTTATTACTTCATTTTCCTTTTCAAATATTGCATTTTGCATTTTCACATAAAATAATTACATACCTAAAATCGTTCTATTGCCTTCTATTGCCCTTATTTAGTGAGACATTCAGACATTTTACAAGCACGCTAAATACAATTCAATAAAATAAATACTTCATAATATAAACAAATCTCTTATCTCTAAATAGCACTGTTGCATTCAAGTTCAAGGTTGCCTATTGTGTTTAAACCAGTTCAACGCATTCTATGCACGGCTAATTACTCACAGCTGTTTTTACGTTATACCTTTTTCTTAATTACATAACATGGCAAACGAAGAAATTTTAATTCGAAAACGCAGTGCTATGAAAGCAAAGCTTACAAATTTTTCTAATTATATCAGCATACTGCTTAGCTGTGAATCCCTTTCCGACCTTCAGCGCTTAGAATTGGAAGGACGCTTAAGTAAATTTGATGCTTTATATGAGGATTTTGACGCGTTACAGCTGGAGATCGAGGTCCTCATGGACAAGCCAACAGAAGCATACGAAGAACGGGCCAAGTTTGAGGAGCGTTATCATTCGTTGGCTGCGCAAAGCCGCCGGCTGCTGCTTGTGGCTAGCAATGAGACCGCGTCCCGTCATCACAACGAGTCCGTAGCGGGTTCAATCGCTGGTTCGCGCAGACACTCAGGTGCATCGTTCCATCATAATTTTGTTCGCTTACCAAAAATTGATTTACCTAACTTTGATGGTGGTTATCAGTGCTGGCTCGAGTATAGGGACACATTTTTATCATTAATACACAATAGTGAGAGTATAGATAACATAAGTAAATTTCATTACCTTCGCGCTTCACTTAAAGGACGCGCGCAAGAAATAATTAAAAACTTAGATTTCAAAAGTGAAAATTACCAGTTAGCTTGGAATTTATTGTGTGAGCGTTACGATAATAGCCGACTTTTGATTTACAATCACGTACAGGCGTTGTTCGACGTCGAACACGTAACCAAAGAGTCGAGCACTTGTTTACGCCGTTTAATTGATGTCATCAATAAAAATATTCGTGCATTAAAAGCTTTAAATGAGCCCACGGAGCACTGGGACACTATAATAGTTTTTATGATGGCTAGTAAACTAGACCAACTAACTAGTAGGAATTGGGAGGAATATCGCAATACATTGCCCAAATCTCCATCTCTTTCTCAATTTTGTACATTTATAAGTAATAAAGCTGATTTATTGGAAACTTTAGAGCACAGCTATCATATAAACAAACAAACAAAATTGGAAACTAAACCTAAAAGTTTTATGGTCGCAACAAATAATCAAGATAATTTAAAATCTAATTTTAAACAAAACACAAAAATTAAATGTCCCTTATGTTCTAGTGATCACCTTTTATATACATGTGAGATGTTTCGTAGTTTACCTGTCGAAAAAAGGATTGAAAAATCCAAACAGTTTAAGGTCTGTTTCAATTGCTTACGGTTAGGTCATTCAACTAAGAACTGCAGACTTTCCCACTGTAAATACTGTAAAAGTAAACATAACACTCTTTTGCATGTAGATGATTCAAAGCCCTCTTACTTTCAAGATCCTATGCCAAGTACTTCAAATAGTGTAGCTCTGCCTTTAAATAACATCGAAAGTATAACATCCATTCCCACTCAAAATAATGTTGCCCTATCAAGTGACACTTCTTTGCATCATGTTACTTCTCCCCCAATTTTACTGTCCACAGCGCTGGTGAAAGTGGTGAGTAGCGACGGAAGGAAGTCCAACGCTCGATTGCTGCTCGACAACGGTAGCACCGCCAATTTTATTACTCAAGCGCTTTGTGACAAGCTTGGATTACTTCGACGCAACACGAGCTCCACGGTGACAGGTATTAATAAACAGACTTCACTTAGTACACAATCTTGCAATTTAACGATTGAATCGTATCACAGTTATTACAAGGCAAACATAGATTGTTTTATTTTGCCAGAAATCACAAAAATCTTACCGTCTTCTATAGTAAATATAGATCACATCCAAATACCTTTCAATATACATCTAGCCGATCCTAAATTTAATATTCCATCAGTAATAGATATTTTAGTTGGCGCTGATCTTTTCTGGAGCGTTCTAGGTTCCGCATCAATAAATCTGGGTAAACACCAGCCTAAATTACGTGACACTAAATTAGGATGGATAGTGTCAGGCCCTGTAGCTCTTCCATCACATCTGTCCTCTTCAAAACAGTCACATTTTTGCAATTTTTCATTGAGTGACCTCAACACAAATATTAGTCAGTTTTGGGAACTAGATTCGGTTTCTTCTACGCATTGTCAATCCCAAGAAGAGAGGTCGTGTGAAGAGAATTTTCACCACAATACATACCGCAATAAAAATGGTCAATTTGTTGTTACCATTCCTCTTAAAAGGGAACCTAGTGTTTTAGGTCAGTCGTTTGAGATGGCTAAACGCCGTTTCCTATCATTAGAGCGCCGCTTTCAACGTGATCCTGCCTTCAAAGACAGATACGTCGCCTTCATACAGGAGTACGAGAGTCTTGGCCACATGACTGAAAACACTCATTTAATTAAGCCTCATACAGGTAACGAAATTGAATATTTTATACCTCATCACGGAGTCATCAGAGAGTCGAGTTCAACCACAAAGCTCCGGGCCGTCTTCGATGCTTCAGCTGCATCTACGTCGGGACTGTCATTTAATGACATCCAGATGGTTGGGCCCACAGTCCAGGATGATCTTTATTCGATTCTTCTACGTTTTCGTCAACACAAATATGTGATTTCTAGTGACGTTGAGAAAATGTATAGAGCAATATTAGTCACACCTCATCAACGCCATTTACAGCAAATTATTTTTCGTTCAGATACTAGCTTGCCATTAAAAACATATAGTCTGAACACCATCACGTATGGAATGGCATCAGCTCCTTATTTAGCCACCAAGTGTCTTGTCAGTCTAGCCAATACTACATCTAACAAAATGGTAAGGTCAGCTATACAACGTGACTTCTATGTTGATGATTTTTTAAGTGGTTGTGACTCCATTGCAGATGCTGTAGAGTTATGTAAAGGTGTGCAGTCAATTCTGGCTTCTGCTCATTTTCATCTTCGCAAATGGCAGTCTAATAGCTCATTGATCTTAGCAAATATTACCGATTCTTCTAACAGCCCCATCAGTCTCAACTTATCTGACAACAAAACTATTTCTTCTAAGACATTAGGCCTTCATTGGTTGTGTGATTCAGACACACTGGCGTTCTCAATCAGCATTAACGCTAACACACCAACAAAGCGTCACATTTTGTCCATTATCAGTCAAATTTTTGACCCTCTTGGCCTCGTAGGCCCCTGCGTGATAGAGGCGAAAATTATAATGCAGAAATTGTGGTTAGCTAAATTAGATTGGGACTCGACAGTACCTAAAGACATATTTACACTTTGGAGCTCCTTTGTAACTAGTTTGCCCTTTTTAAATAAATTAAAAATACCACGTTGGGTTTTAAGTTCTACTCCTAATTCAAAATATGAACTTCACATTTTTTCAGACGCGTCAGAAAATGCTTATGGCGCCTGTGTTTATGTCAGGTCCATCGATAATCACGGGTCAGTAACCATTCATCTTTTGACATCAAAAAATCGTAAAGCACCAATTAAGCCGACTACGATTCCGCGACTAGAACTCTGCGGAGCCCTTTTAGGCCCTAGATTGTGTACCAAGGTGCTTAAGTCTCTTACCTTGTCTATTAGCGGAGTGGTTCATTGGTGCGATTCAACGATTGTGTTGAGTTGGTTGGCCGTCAATCCCAGTCAGCTCAAACCGTTTGTTCGCAATCGTATCAATGAGTTACAAGAAAGCACCGCTGAGCACTCGTGGAGTTACGTGCCGTCAAAGGAAAATCCGGCGGATCTTGTTTCTCGGGGCCTGAAAGCCGACCTTATCGGCGATTGTTCTTTGTGGTGGTCAGGTCCCCAGTTCCTACTTAAAAATGAAAAATTTTGGCCCCAAATGCCCAACAAAACTGTGAAACAAGATCTACCTGAAATTGCTTCATCTCATATTCAAAAATCATCATCCATGCAATCGAATCATCATAATCTTTCATTTCATACTAATACTAACAATTCACAAATTCATTCGCTTATTAAATCATTATTACATAAATTTTCTAACTTTGATAAATTACATAAGGTCGTGGCTTACCTACATCGATTCATAAACAATATAAGACCAAAAAATAAAAATAAAACTATTGGTCATCTTTCATGCGAAGAGCTTAAAATGTCATTTAATTTCATTATTAAACATGCACAAATTGACATGTTCTACGACGAATATAAATTATTTATTCAGGGAAAGCCATTACCTCGAAAAAATAGATTAATTTCTTTGACTCCTTTTTTAGATCATGATGGCATCATGCGCGTGGGCGGGAGGTTAGACAATTCCCCCTACGACTACAATATCAAGCACCCTATTCTGCTGTGTGGTAAACATCACATTACTAAATTATTATTTATTAAATATCATCTTAATTTTTTACACGCTGGCCCCCAGTTACTCTTAGCAAACATTCGTCAAATGTTTTGGCCAATAGGTGGTACAAATTTATCAAAAACCACAGTAAAACAATGTATAAAATGTTTCAAATACAAATGTCAAACTATTCAACCAATTATGGGTCAATTACCTACTTCACGAACACTATTAGAATTTCCCTTTTTACATTGTAGTGTAGACTATGCTGGGCCAGTATTTATATCTAACCAAAAGGGGCGAGGGTGTAAGCTAATAAAATCTTATTTGTGCATTTTTGTGTGTCTTGCAGTGAAGGCTGTTCACATTGAACTTGTTACGGACCTCACTAAAGAAGGGTACATGGCCGCCCTAAATCGCTTCATAGCTCGCCGTGGCAAGCCTCAAAGTATCTTATCAGATAACGGTACCAACTTCGTCGGTACTTGTAATGAATTACATCACTTTTTACAATCTGATGCATCAAAAGAGGTTGCTCATCAAGGCATCGAATTTGCTTTTGCTCCACCTTATTCTCCCCATTTCAACGGTATTGCAGAGGCTGCCGTTCGTTCTACAAAACATCATTTAAAGAGGCTCTTACAATTAACACACTTCACATATGAGGAAATGACTACTTGTCTTACTCAGATAGAGGCAGTATTAAATTCTCGTCCTTTAACACCTCTATCCTCTGATCCCACGGACTTTACCGCCCTTACTCCATCACACCTTCTAATTGGACGACCACTTATGTTTGTTCCGCATCCACAGGTGTCCGACATCAACATCAGCCGCTTAGAACGTTTTGAAAGAGTAGAGCACATCAAACAGCATTTTTGGCAAAGATTTCATCTTGAATATGTGTCTCTACTCCAGTAGAAGACAAAATGGCCAACCTCTACTGGACAGCTGACGGCCGGGACTCTGGTCCTTATCAAGGAAAGGGGACAGTCTCCTTTATTATGGATGCTGGGCCGCGTCATAAAGGCGTTTCCAGGGAGCGATGGGGCGACCCGAGTGGCTGAGCTGAAGACAAGGAAAGGTATTCTAGTTCGAGCCTTCAATAACATATGCCCTCTTCCTCTCAGTTGAACGTCGAAATCGCCTCAACGTTTCAACCCGGGGAGGATGTTCACGCATCTACTGCGTGATGACCTGTCGACCGGTTGGCGGACGGGAGGGGCGCGGACGGCCGCCCGACACACCTTCACTTCGGACCGAGGCATCGCCGGGAACGACTCACGCGTTTTACCTTTATCTTATATCCCCCGTAACGGCGTCTTGTTATATCCAAAAATACATTAATTATTATACAGTCCACTCTATTATTTAAAGTCCCAATTAGGACCCTTAACACATAATGTATAGCTAAGCTACTTGATGAGTAATAAATTCGAAAAAAACTGAGTAAAATACACTTGTACACTATCCTTGAATACGTTTGAAGAATTGTATTCTAAATTTATTATGCGCAAGAGTGTATCTGCAAAATATTAATGGGTGCGAGATAAATCTGCGCAAGAGTGGATCTAAGCCAGATTGATCTGCGCAAGAGTGGATCTAAGCCAGATTGATCTGCGCAAGAGTGAATCTTCGGCAGATTGTTCTGCGCAAGAGTGTCAGTGTGAGACTGATCTGCGCAAGAGTGTCAGTGCGAGATTGATCTAGCGAAAGATTTTGTCAAATTTCGATACACAAAATGTATTTGCACAAATTTAAAGTTAAGGTACTATGTGTAAAAGAATCTAAAAAATGTGACCAAAATATATCCTTAAATACGTTTGTAGAATCGAATAAGTAAGTAGGTATACATAATTGTGCCGAACAGTGTCTCTGCAAGATATTAATGTCTGCGAGATTAATCTGCGCAACAGTGGATCTGTGCGAGATTGATCTACGCAAGAGAGGATCAACGCAAGACTGCACTGCGAGTGGAACATAATATAAATTGTGAAAGAAGATATCATTACTTTTTTATATTTCTTTCCCTAAAGACTGACGAAAAATCTTCTTTTTTAAGAATTTTGTTTACTGATGAGTATGTGAAATATTAATGTGTGTAAAATATAATCGACTCGTGATAATTAAAAGTAAGAAAAAAATATTAGGTAGTAAAACTATCTATCAGGTATGATGAAACTTGCTATATTTTTAACTAATATTTTATGCTGAAATATTGTGCACTGAATGTGCAAAACTTTAATTCCTCGAGACAAGCCGTGAAAAGCAGATAGTATTTTCATAAAATACACGTGTCACTTGCACGTCATGCAAAGTGTTTCCACTTCAATGGCTTCCCATTAAATTATTCACCCCTCCTAAATATTCGAACGAAGTATTCGTCACGTCACTTTATATAACATCCGTTGTATAAAACAAACATTATTTAAATGGGTGTTCGTTGTAAGAGCGAAGTCTCCGTTATCAATATTAAACGAAGTTCGATCGCGCCTAAGAAGTTTCTCCAACAGATCACGCAATTTAGTCCCGAATATATTAATACTGCGTTTGTCCCGCGGTCTTGCTTTTATATGCTTACCCCGTTTTTTCGATTCTAATGAATTTTCGGGTAAATATCCCATAGCTTTATGAAATATCTGTCACATTTTTCTGTCGCATTTTCTTTTACCATTTTATGTTGTTTTTTAAAAAATCGTCACCAAACGTAATCAGTTATTCAACAATTTCATTTTTATCGTTTTTAATCATATTTTCATTGAATTATCAGGTTAAACCAAGCTCGCCCGTGCGACCGTAAAATCTATATTTTCGCTATTGTCATTTAGAATTAGCAATGATCCAAATAAAAGACAAAGTCACTGTCGTTGAAATAAATTAAAGATCCTACTTGGACGGACGCAGGTAAAGGAAGTTGCTTCGGTTACTCCCACAAAGGCACCGATCTTAAATTAGATCGATGGAGTCCCCCTTTCTTCGAAATCTTGAATTGTTTATAACTTGCAATTGTTTGTGAGGGTTTGAAATGTCTACTCATGGTTCTAGATGATTTATCTATAGGTACAAAGTATAGGTCAACTGCACAAGTTTCATCTTTCATTTTATGAATTACGTATTTGAAGTCGACTAATATTCAAACATGGAGAAGCTATTGCAAAATGGTGTATCTTTTAGAAAAGTATTGCATTAGGTATATCAATATTAATTTCTACGAGAGCGACGCCTTTAGGATTAAAATACAAAACTGTTAGCATTGTCGCATCGTAAAAATGCACTAAGCATATCGCAAGAAATAGACACGTCGCATGATAATTTAAATCTAAAATTTCAATATCAAAGTGAAACTTTCAAAACCAAAATTCTTGAGAGTTTTTACAGAGGTGGTAAAAGGCTAAATATGCAACGTAAATTCTTGCACACTTGGTCAAAAGATAAGAGAGAGTATTTTCTCTACCACGTCTGACTGAATATTTATAGACCTCGGAATACAGCTTGGTGTAATGTACTACGTAACAGAACGCAATGTGATGTTCACTTATAGTGACGATAGTGTTCCTTTGTGTCGCTGTACTTTGCAAATTGACATTGCGCCAACAAGCAGTTTTGTGTTTTGGTCCAAAATTGTTGAAGATAACTAGTTTCTGAACTTGATCGTTATATAAGATTGAGTTTGAAGATGCTGTAGCATTATTAACAAAGTTAGTAACTTTTGTTTGCAACAACAACCAGTTAATAAGTAACTACGAGTAGTAATATGATAGTATTATTTTATTCGAAACATATAATATATAGGTTACGTTTATTTAAGATTTTGTTAAACATTTTGAATTCAATTAAGTAACCCAGCGGAAAATATTTTTTTTTTTCGGAATCTTACATATTACATATTACAGTTACATATTACAGTCGGCGTTTACAATAATTAATATTATTGTACTTACACAACTTTACAATTTATTACTTTTCGTAATCTTATTATTATTAAATCATGTTTCGTGAATATTATATTTACTACGTAAACGTAGTACAAATTATGTTCCGTCGTAGCCGGTCGTAGTAGCCGCACGTAGCGACTTCGTGACTACATATCTCCCAAATGACCTCATTTATTTTATCCCACTGCGCTGCTACGTCGTAGCTACCAGTTTATATTCACATCATAAAACAATGTTTATCCGTACATAATGTGTAAGGTTTTTTTTATTTTATAATTAAATAAAATCTAAGATTTTTTTAAGTATACAATTATTTTTTTAACACTACTGTTAGTTTTACTTATTTTAGCTTTAAGAATCCTGGATTTGATAAAAAGGTTTATAACCACCTTGCACTAGTCAATCCGAGTCAACCGATATTTACAACTAACTTTTTAAAAAATCGTTTTGAAATATAATGCAGACATGAAACAATTTTCTTCCTTTTACAGGCCAAGTAAATGGCGGAAGAAGCGCAAATTCGACTGAACCTTCAACGAAGACAGCAAAATGGGATGAAGAAACACTAGCCAATCTATAATGTGCAAACATAGCTTATACAATCGTTATATCGATTGTATAACTATATCTAATCAAAATTTCTCACTGCCATGTGAAAACAGATATAACTGCCATTTAAAAAAAATCGTATATTCAATTATATTACTATCTAAAATAGAATTAAATTGAAGTAGAATGAAAAAAAACAGTATACTGCCAACTTATTAAAAAATAATTAGTAGTTTATTAAAGCTTACTTACTTCTAGTCACTAGTATATTTCGTATAATAAGATTTTCAATTTTTCTCATTCCGTAGGTAAGTAGTTAGAAAATTATAATACAATAAGATTACTATTTTTTTCTTTATCAGATTTTCTCATAATATACTTAGAAAATACATAATAATATTATATGAGTACTATTTCGGATTTATTAGATTTCTTCCTAATACTTACACGATCGTTATAACGAAAGTTTATCTAATGTCTCATTAATATTCCTCACGGCCCTTTGTTTTTGATAGCCAATTATATTACTATCTAAAGTAGAATTAAATTTAAGTAGAATGAAAAAAACAGTATACTGCCAATATACTAGTATTGAATCAGTAGTTTAATAAACCTCCGATAGCTGTTTTCGGTGTCATTTGTCCGAGTTTTAATAACCTATAGTTTATCAGATTTTTCTGAATATTTAAAAATTAAATTTTTCTCATTATATTCTTAGATATTATAATAAGGATTTCGGATTAGTTGAATATAATATTAAATTTTTTATCAATATATTCTTAGAAAATATAATAAGATAGGATTAGATACTATTATCTTATGGTCCGCACTATGAGCCTCTGACCGCGGGTACTTGAGAGCGTAATGTTGGCCCTGTTCCTGAACAGAGCTACACACACGCTTCCTACAATGGCCGAGCCCTCAGCAGACGCGGCAGCTGATGACGTCCAAGAGGTAACAGGGGACGAACTGAGGGTGGCGGTGATAACACCTCGGTCAAATGCATCGCTCCCGGCCCCGATGGCGTCATGGAGCCGCGCGTGGGTACTCTCATGGTCACCGACTTTTAGTCACGACTACAAGCCCTATTTTGTGGCCAGTTCCCTGCCCTCTGGTAAGACGGCAAACTGGTTTTAGTAAGTAAAGAAGGCCGACCCGCGGAATCCTCCATCTTCTGTTGAAAGATGTGGCGAAAAAACTTCTGTAGCGGATAATTGCCAACCGTCTCACCCAACACCCCGAGATGAAGGACGGCGGAGGACGGAGGACGGAGGATGGAGGATCAATCCGTACTTGTTATCAGAGTGGGCTCAATCCTTTCTGATAACGAGTACGGAATTATCCACTCCAGAAGTTTCGCCACATTGTTCAACACTTTCGACTACGGGGAGGCCTTCTCCTGGCGACAGCGGGAACCACACACGTGGTTTCGCAAATCGGTCGATTTCGCCTCGAGGTGGCCTTGAAGCTGCCGGAGCACACATTATTATCGGCAGGGAGCAAGGGGAGGTAGGGACGACCCTTAAGCATCTGAACATCGTCCTGGTTAGTAGGTGGACATTTCAATAGCATTTCTCCTCTCTAACCCCTTGTCTGATCGGTGCCGCGACAACTCTGAAGTCTCCTGCCTAACCTAGGTGGGCCTAATAATAACTGCAGAAAAATGTATGCGGGAGTAGTGCGCTCAATAGCAATTGTACGGAGTCCGCGTATGGACAAGACTCAAACCGAGGACGACAGCTCTCCTTCGAAGGTCCCAAAGGGTTAACTATGAGCATCACAAGAAGTTACAGAACTGTCTTCCTTCGAGGCTGCCTGCA
This sequence comes from Timandra comae, assembly GCA_958496195.1. Classification (NCBI taxonomy): domain Eukaryota; kingdom Metazoa; phylum Arthropoda; class Insecta; order Lepidoptera; family Geometridae; genus Timandra; species Timandra comae. The sequence continues at coordinate 7,026,769 of OY292353.1, read as the reverse complement.
TTTAAGAGGGCATGCCTACCTGGGACAGATGCGGGGGTATTAGCGGCAATCGTCCGCTGGCGACAGGTCCTCCACCTCCATGAACACCTTCCTCCAAAGAAAGAAAACGCAACCTGAGCAGCCTAAGGCTGGTCACGCGACTATCGAGGAAGTTAGGCCAGTTCTTACAGACTGGCTAACACGGGAAAAGGATTAGATATAGATACTCGGATATTTCGGATTCTTCAGATTTTTCTTAACAGTTAAGATTCAATATTTCTCCTCATATAGGTACTTAGAAAAATGTAATGCCATAAGATTACTATTTCGGTTTTATTAGAATTTTCTCAAGATTTAAATTTTTCTCATGATATAAGTAGTTAGAAAATGTAATACAGCAGCTTACACATATTTTTTCTTTAATTCTAAACATGAGGTTATTTAAAACCTGTGTAAAACCACATTATTGTGTGGCTCTCTACTCTAGTAATATTTTTCTTTTCTAAAAGTAGACCAAGTCAGTGCTAAGGATAAGACGCTTTCAGTTAAGATATGTCTAAGTAAAAAGGTACTTAAATGAAGTTTTTTGAACTTTTCGATTATAAGGTATACTGTGTTCAAAATTCAAGACTGTTGTTATAATGTGTTCTAAATATATTTTTTTTGTGGTGCAGTTCATCGCACCACATATTTTTTGGTAAATTATTATGTTATGCCCGCTCCACACTATTGTCCAACAGACCACGCTTACATGGCTTCTATCTTGTACCAACTTGCAATCGATCAAAACAGACTCTCCACACATCTATAATCCACTGCCGACCTCAGTCACTATGATCGGTTTACTCCCAAGATCCACTTCTTCTTTAATATTTTAGTGCCAAAGGCCACCAGTGGTGTCGATTTAATGGTGGCCGTTGGAAGTATACCCTATGATCGTGTAAGTTACCAATATCTTTCATCTGGTACGATTTACTGGCACCGGACCGATGATCGCGCGCCAACACGACCGGCGACCCAACGTTCGTCAAACGAAGGTTAGAAAAACAGTTGGATTGTTAGGCGATAGTGTAGAGCCGGTATTAGTATGTTTAATATAAATTTGGTAGATAATATTTTATCTGCTGATTATTTAAGTAAGTAATTTAAACAAAAATGATTGTTTATTTATTTTTAAGTCTGGTTGTGATTATTAAAAAGAAACGTTATTATATTTAATCTTAAGTAATTATCATAATGTTAGTAAATATGTCATTTAATTTGTGATATTATATTAATTCATATCATTTTGTTAAAAAATTGAAAGACTAATAATAAGTTTGACCAATTCGTGCTTTTGAATTGTAATGTTAAGTTAGAGATATATGTACTAGGATCGTGTGTAGTCGACCCGATATGTGGGTATCACGTGGGTAATAGGTAGATCCATATTAGTTGGCGCCAAATTGGAACATCTGTAACACTTTATGTGATATTCGAAAGATATGATAAATTGTAGTTTTAATTTAGCCAGAGTCTACAGATGAAGTATAGCGATTCTCAGACTTACACGTGTTTGTCAATACTGCATAAAACATCAGAATATTGAAAAGATTTCAGTTCTGTATGCGCATTTTAAGTAATAAAATCTTTAAATTAAATTAACATTAGCCGCTCCCCTAGCACTTACGTAAACCACTTACAGTATCTAATATTTTATTCATTCATTATATAAGTAATGATTTAAAGATAAGAGTAGCTGATTTTCTTGTAATTCCTCAATAAAGTATAAAATATACAATTTAGTTTGTTTTTCCAGAATATTCGTCGCATTTATTTTCAAAAGTAAGAAGTAACTCTGTTAGAGGTAATTTTCTTCACAGATACGACAGTTTAATATTATAATTTGATTTTTAGAGAACACGGTTCAAATACACAAGTACATAATTTTAACGAAGTGTCTAGTCGTCCAGTAATTCGGACGAAAAAAAATTATTTCAGTCGTCCGAATTCCTGGACGACTAGACAGTCTTTAATTGAAATGAAAAATATACGGACGACTAATATAATTTTATTCATCCGACTAGCGAACGAAGACATTATATTAAACATCCATCCTAGCGGACGGCTAGCAACAGCCTAATTTTAATATCTTAGATGTACTAAGACAAAATTAGCATAACTAAAAAAATGCTTTTTATGACATAAGAATTGTGGGTTTGTCACCGCAACATTTAATTTGGAAACGAAAATTAACCATAATTAATATCTGTCATTCTGACCAGAAACGAAAACAATTGCTCAATCGACTAAGTAATTAGATTCATCAGAAAAACCAGTAATCACTACAATAATGAAACATGAAGTGAAATGCGAGAGGTATCTGTGGGGAAATAAGTTGTAAAACGTACAACGTGAAAACTTCGCTTCAACGTATCAACGTAGCTACATACATCATCAATTTATATATAACGTGGGCGGGGCTTATATTTTCAAGGTAACCCACTTTCTCCCAACATCACAAGGTCAATGATAATATACAAATAGCTTTTACTACAACCTACAACTCGTAGTAAATAGCTTATACCTACCTATTGACTTATACTTTTATGTTCCTATCACATGGGTTATTTACTCGTGTTGCCTATACGTTTGGCATAATATTTGATTAATACCTAAATCTATTTGTGTATGTATGTACGCGTTAAACTAAATATATAAGTAATCATATGAAATTATGCACAATATTTTGCAAAGTATATACCCTGATCGTGAACATTTAATACGTAGCATTATTTTCCGCATAAAATTTTTTTTGTCGATAAAAAGTACCTACACGGAGCATTCAAATAGGTCAGCATCTTATTTATTTTACCAACTAGAATTTGATTAATTATGAAAATCCACTTTCGTAGACTGTCATATGTAAAGAATGTAAGAGGATCGGACTATCTGTGAGAGAAATATGCGGGTTACAGACCAAGATCTAAGCTGGCTACGCTAAGGAAATTTGCTTCAGCTATGCGAGCTTAGCTAAACTAACTTAGATAAGCCCGCGATCCGCAACCAGTTTATTGAGTCGAACTAGTAAACCAAGGAGTGATGCCTTAAGATAGAGGGCTCACTCGTTCCGAAGGCCAAGATATACTACGAAGTGCTACGCTAAGGCAGCGTGTCCACGGTAAGAAAGTCTTATCTGCCGGGCTAGCATGACTTCGAAAACGCGATAGATAATAGTTATTTATGGTACAAGCGAGGTAAGTTGGTGATTACTTCCGAGGCGTTATTGAGGCCCGAGCCGTCAGGCGAGGGTCTGAAGATAGCCGAGGATAGTAATCATCAATACTCGCGTGTACCATACAACGTTTTTCAACACATTTGCGAAGAAATTATAATTTTTCGCTAATAAATAAACAGTTTTTCTATTCGCGCGCATCCAACACAACAATGGTGATCGCCAAAGACTAAAAGAATATACTTATTAAAAAAAATATCGAATGAATGAATGAATGGAATCGACCATAGACCTACCAAAAGTAAGGCATCATAGTTGAAGTTTGTTTTTAAAATGTATGGACACCATATTTTTGGTGTCGATACTTTTTTAAAAACAATACAATTTAAAAAAACAATCTATAACTCACTAGTGAATAAAACGTGTCATTATTCAACTGTTTTTGCACAAATAAGAGCCCCTTTATGAGCAAGTGTGTTGAAAAGCAATTTATCAACACCCAACTGTCAAAATATGATGGAAATACCCGCCATATTTAATTTTACCACGTATTAAATTTTATGACATTTGGTCATGGTCGCGAAATCGATATAGTTATTTATCGATATCCAACTGTCAAAATAAAATAAACTAGCTGTGCCCGCGACTTCGTTCGCGTTCTGGCAACAATGATCCTATTAAGTGATACTTGGCCTTGAATTTTAAATGGAGGCATAAACGGGCCTTCGGGTATTTGTTGAGCCCCAAAAGAAGCCATTAGAAATGCACTGATAAAAGCGCGAATATTATCTAAAAATGATTAGAAAGTGTATATTCTCCTAATAGTAATGATTTGAAAGGTTCCGGTGGATCTTCAAATAGGGATAAGTTCACTTTTCCACCAGAACAACAAAATCCAGCAGACTCATTTCTCCATTTCAAGGCAAGGTGTTTCTATAATTCTTATTCGTAATTTAAGTCCTAAACTGTGCAATGGTTCTCGATTAAAGGTCATAAATCTACAACGTAACATAATTGAAGCAGAAATTTTAACCGGTTGTGGTGTCGAAGAAACCGTCTTGATACCAAGAATACCACTCATCCCTAACAATTTCCATTCCAATTCAAGCGCACCCAATTCCCAGTCGTGGCGTGCTTTGCTATGACGACAAATAAATCCCAGGGTCAGACACTAAAGGCCGTCAGTCGACGGTGTCGACCTAAGGTCTAATTGTTTTTAGCATGGCCAACTATATGTGGCCTGCTCACGGGTCAGTAATTTATTTATTTATAGCCCCGGAAGGCAAAACTAATAATGTAATTTATAGAGAAATTCTTTGAATATGAACTATCATATAACAAAGTTTTGTACATGATGCAATCACACAAAGACAGTGAACAATAATTTAAAAGCATTTATTTTTTGTCCTAAAGTATTTATAGATGGATATCACAATTTTTGCTTGATTTAACAAAAAGAAGGTTGAATGCACCTATATATTTAAAACTCAATACTGCCAACCCTTTTGTGTAAAGAATATCATAAATTTTAGGACCATTGCACACTGCCTATTTTTCACTCTCACGTAGATACCGTGACGGATTATACTCGATAAAAAAAATTAATGACCAATCTCCATCGTGTTGTTTTACGATTACCTACTTTGACATTAGCAGAATTGCGTAGTTATGGCAGCAAAAGCGAAAAACTATTTTGTTTATTGAATTGATACCTTGACGGTGCTGTAGATATTTTTTTGATGTCTGATGCACCATTTTGAGAACTTTAGTATATTACAATCTAATCTCCTCGGTAGCTCAATCGGATAGAGCAGTGCTACGGTTCAGCATGGTTCCGGGTTCAAGTTCTGGCTGAGGCGAAAATTTTGAATGCATTTTTCTAAAAGGCTAATAAGTTATTTTAATTAAACTTAAACTATTTGATAAAATATTTATGTTAATAATGTATCCATCAGCAGTTTTCTTATTGTTTTTTATTATGGGAAAGACACTCAGTTGATGTTTCTTTAACATAGTACGTACGTACACTGCACTTTAATATTACGTCTATACTATTTTTTTTACGCCTGAAAATCCGCTATGTGCACATGCCCTTTAAGCGTTCGATATTGAAGTATTCTATATTCTGTCAAATTTGATATCTATGAAATATTATTATACAAAATCCAAAATGTAGTACATATTTTTGTCAGCAATGTTTCCTCGTCAAAAGGAAGCGAAGTGTTGATAAATATATTTTTTATTGAAATCAGAGGACCGAAGAACAACAAAGACTACGATTCCTCCTAAATTTTAAAGAATATCTCAATAACTTAGAACTAACTAAGGTGGTAACTTGCGCGATATAAACGGATATTACCCAAGCGATGTCGTGGGCGGAGTATTGTTTATTAAATTCAAAACAACAAAATAGATTTTTATTGATAACTTTTCTTTTCGTTATCCAAATGAGATGAAACAAAGCCTATATAATGCGCCAAATTAAGCTTAATCCATATGTGGAAACGCCATGAAAATCCGTTCAGTACTTTCTGAGATTATCGCGAACAGACAGACAGACAGACAGACAGACAGGAAAGAAAGTCGAAAATTGTTTTTTTGTGTTCCTTTGACCTTCTTTTATCCCCCCCCCCTATCAGTTTTAGGTAAATTTATTTAATGTACAGACACGGTGGTTCTACTGTTTCATTATTAGTATAGATATAGCCGCCATATTTATTTTATTATATCGTACCACGCCATTTCGTGGTGTCTATATATTTTATCACGCACAATCATGCTAGGCAGACTGACTCAGATAAGATAAATCAAGTAAATATTTACTAGATGTTTTCTCGTCTGAACAAGAAATTTTTCTTACGTAGACTTGACAAAATTCTTCTCATTATGTTTTTTTTTTCTTATATGAACTGACAAGACAAACTTACCGTGGACACGCAGTTAATTCAAGAAGTACAACGTTTAGTTTAGTTTACGTTACAGTTAAAACCTTATTTCTTTGTATTTTTGCTTTGTTTTTCATTCATCATCACAAAAAAAATTATACCTTTGTGCAAAGAAAACACGATAAATAGATTTTATTATTAAACGAAATGTACGTCTTTGTTTTTTTTTTTTTTTCATTTTGTTGTATAGGTACGTGTAAATATATTAATAATAAACGATAAATAGAACCTTTGACTTTGATTGACTGCAGAACAAAATAATCTAAATACATATTATACAAAAGAAAGCCATATAGTTACACTTTGAGAACGGTTTCACCAATTTTTATGCCCGAGTATGTTCACCAATTTGTACTTTATACAATTGGCTTATACCTCATTATGCTTCGTATAATTTGTTGCAAAACGTAGCTTCCATTACCGGGGCAAATTGAACTGATAGACTTTATTTTAACCTCATTATAATTACTGTAAAATTCAAAAATAAGATCTTTTGGACACGTATCTGGAAAAAACATATTTAATTGTGCTATAAAAATCCATGGCGCAGATGAAAATTCTTCTCAAAAAGAAAAATAATTTCGCCTGAACGTTACGAAGGAGCAAAGCTCTTGCATGCATGTTTGCCATAGTGATAGGCGAGAGAAGATTTTAAAAAAATCTCAATAGCGTGAGTGTGACTATGGGGTAGCAAAAACAACACGCCATGGGTCAACGGTCGGAATCGGAAGGGATGAGGTCAAACAATACAGGTAAACAAAATAATTGAGTGAAACTTCTCTATGGGTATCATTTTAGGGCGGCCCCATCCGATGAATTTGTCAGGGGTGATCCTATAGTGCCTCTACATTTTGGTATACTTCATTATAAAGAGAATATTTAGGTCGATTGATAAATTTTTGATAAGTATTTACTTTTAAAAAAGTCATAAGTATATTACCGTACACGAAGAAAATGAAATTAAAATAGAAATAGCTTGAATTTCTATAAATTCTGCTATGCTATTATTGGTTCAAATAAATTAATAACAAACCCTTGCTAATAAGAGCGAGGTAATTCTACTAATTAAAGCTAATGATAGTGTCGGGTACAGCTAGACCTAGATCTGAATATTATCCCAGTATGATGTCTGCAACCTTATCAAAGTTGCAGACGTCGCGCTAAGTAGCTACTTAGTTTAAATTTCATAGGCTACAAGTCTGCACCCCAGATGATAAACAAGACAATACGAATTGATGTTATAATAGAGTGGCGGGTTAGTTCCAAAGTTATACTTGTCAGCGCAATCTGTTGGCACAATCTTATTGTCTGCGGTTAGTCAATACTCGAGAATTTGATTGAACACCCGGTTTGTTCGCCCTCGGGAATCTGCGTACATAATTGAAACACGGCAGCGATTTTATACTACCCAGTGGGTGTGTTTATTGTATGAATCGCACCTTGTGAAGGCGCTTTTGTGCTTCACGAATTATTAACCTGGTTCAAGCCCAGTATTTTTAAAATAAATATTTTATCTGACGCAGATCAGCGTCTAATACTCAGATCTAAGACTGTGGATACTAGACATACTTCTAGGGGTTTTGTAGAAGTACATAAATTAAAGACCAAAGACAGACGTATCCACGACTCAAATCTAATATCTCAAATCAAAATTGTCTAAGGCGGAAATCATGTTCTTCGGCCTCCAACTTTCCAACAATTTCTTTCAACAATATAAAGTTAAGAGAGTTTTTTGACTAGTAAATTCAATCTTCAATCCATATTAAATTAGTCTTGCCCGCGGCTTTATACTTTGTCCGTCGAAACCATGAAAGCCGTGGGAGGCGGGTGTGACACGAGGGAGGCCGACCCGATTTTCATACAAAACTTTTGGACGAATCGATAGACAAGTTTCAAGCGGGAAACGGGAGACGTTTTCGTGACACACGAATAAAGTACTTATACAGGAATTGCTAAAGTTATTTGTTATTTAAAGTTTTAAACCTAGATAAACAACTAGAACTATAAAAATAATTACTTAAGAATATTATAATTAACCAAGTAAACGAGTGCGACAAGAAAAATGGCAGTCAATTTATCTTTGTAAAACAATAGATTTAGATATCTCGTAGTCAGAAGAGAAATCTTTGTGTATATAAAAATAAAAACCAATTGGCGAATGTTTGTTTGCCCATAATTTCATGTTCTGTTCGTAATTGTTAGGACAAGGTTTGCGTGAAAGAAAATTCTGGAAAATCCACTGGGAAATTTGCCCGAGTCAGGTACCTGTGACATTATTTATTATCAGGTATACTTGCGTATTGTACGTATGAAAATGGTGTTTTTTATTTCATAAAAAACTTTTTAAGTATCTGTAAATAAATATTCATTTATCTGTCTATATTAAATTAAGTTGCTATCTGTGCCTATTATAAACTAGTAAAATCAATGTATCAATACACGTTTTTGACTGTAATAAGTCGGGGAATCACATAAAAGAGTAGTGGTAGTAAATACATATTAAAAATAAAATAAAACTTATCTGGGTTAAAAATATCCGAAAATAAATACCTACCTGCAAATTGTATGAAGCTTAATTTCCTAAAAAAAATCTAGAACATTGGTCAACAGGTCAACATTTTACTGTAGAAAATCTAATCAAAACTCAGCCTTCTAAATTAAATTGAAGTCAACTTGGAAATATTTGTTTCATCTCGATGTTGTTAAATGGAATTGAAAATAAATTTACCCATTCATATTTTATAACAATTATCTTTGTTCTCAAAGAATAAATGCTAATAATTTAAATATTTTGTATCTTATAATAATTGAGATCAGCTACGATTTCAACTTGAATGGAAATCGAATTAACGTTTGCGCTAAAACAACTTTTATAAAATAACTTTTTACAATTAACTTACCTTTCTGCGCGTTGCTCAGTAATATCCGCTGAATCTCCCCTGCTTCGGAACCGCTTTCCGACTCTGAATACCCCGAGTGGCCGCCGGCGCCCGCTGAACGAATAATTTCCTTATTGTTTACCACCTTCACACTTTTGTTGCTGACACTAGTGGTCCGCACCGGGGGGCGCGGTGGTAAGCTTAACGGTTCACCGACTTCAGTGTTTGTAGACGAGTCTTTACTATTATTTTCAGTTTTAAAACCATATGTCACTTTTGGCGAAACAGCACTTTTAGATTTTGGTATCTGCTCTTCAAAACTTACACGTTTAGGTAGGCTAGCAGAACCTTTTGATCTATTCAACGATCCGCGTTGAATCGATGGGATTTTTGGCATCGGTAGCGATTGAATGTTTGAAGGCTTTTTCACTGGGTTTCGATATATGACTTCTGGTTCGATAGGCTCTGTGCGTTTTTTAATAAAAGTATCGGTGCGTCTTTCTGGAGCATTTTTTATGAACCGAGGTGTGTACATAGGCTCGTATATTGGTTCTCGTATTTGATTTGTACCACGAGGCAAGCTACAACTCCTTGATTCTAGAGAGTTTCTAGTGCGATTGCCGTTTGGTTGATTGCTACCCACTGTACTTTGAAGAGCAGTTTGTCGCATATAGTAAGCGTCTTCTGATTCTTTCAAGTCTTTTAGTCTCTGCCAGTAGTAAGCTTCAATTTTTTTACGCGTTATTTCTCTCTCCAAAGTACTCTCTTTTGATGCTGGTAACGATATGGCACGGTTTGTATATGCCCGAGGCACAGGAGACGATGGTTGACCAAGATTAATTCTACTCATCGAATTATTTCGTTTCTCTTCAGTTTCAATCATATGTTTTCTAACATGTTCGTATGGAGATGCAGTTTTAGGCATATTTGGAATTTTATGGTTTATTGGAAGAGGTGATGTTGGTGCCGAATAGTTGTATGCTTTTTCAACATTTGTGTTACGCTTTATTTGTGGTCTCGAATATAACTTATTGCCTTCATTTTGATTAAATGACAAACTTCTTGCTCTGATAGGCTGAATAGTTCTAACCTCAGCTTCCTTTTTAGGAGATATTATAAATTTGGTGCTGACTCTTTTAATTTCAGCACCAACGGAAGCGGGATTGGCTTGAACCTGAGAGGCTTTGTATATTTCCATTTCGTCAATAGGTGATATTTTATCAGAAAGTTTTTCCAAAGAATGGTAGTATACATCTGGGTACTGAGAATGATTGTCGTAACCTTGATTCTTATGTTTTCCAGAATGCATGTCGTGTGGTCTTGGCGGAACTTGTGGTCTGGCTGTGTAAGTGTCTACTAGTTGATCACTAGTGCCATAATGTTGTGGTCTATTTTTAACACTCTCTGACACCAACGTGCTGCTAGACGAATTATTATCCGAAGTACTTATACTTTGAGTATCACCACTGCACTGTTGATTCTCGGACAAGTTTTCGTATATTTTGTCATTATCATCTGATTCGTATTTATCTGATCTTATCATTGACCGTGGATCATGATATTGATTACTTGTCGGTGCGTCATTAGTAACTTTCAAAACATTTTTATTTTTAGATTTGTTGAAAAACAAATTCGGGAAGAATTTTCTGAAGCTTCCACCTCGCTTTTTGCTATTTTCTGCCATATTGAAGATGGTCCTGAAAGATAAATAAACGTATAGTTCCAGAAGCATATTTTTTAAAACCCAAAACAGTGTTTTGAATTTCGTTAGTACTCGTATTATAATTCTGTGGTTGCATGTTAATGTCTACAATCTACATATATTACACTAATTATAAACATGCAGAGTTTGTTTGAACACACTAGTCTCGGAAACTATTGATCTGAAGAGAAAAATATTTTTGCTATAAATAAATTCTTTTCATCGGAAAACTATTTAGAAATCTAGTAGACATTAGGTAGTTATATTTTAAATGGAATAAATTATTAACTATCATGTTAGGGTGTTTCTAATATCTAATAAGTGTCCTAACATACCAATGCCAGCACAATATAATAAAAAGCATCAGAAACTCTGATGCGATGCCTGAAATTTCCCCAATACAAACACTCAATCGAGTCACAAACCAATTCATATCAGTTAATGTCTAGATACTACAGCGATAATAACAGCGAACGAACTGCATTACAACTGATTAAGATTAAATGCATTCCTACTGCGGATTAATGTTCATGACTTACATCACCTGACACTTACATAATGTAGTTCAAGCAGTGATGTTGGTAGCTGAGTGTAATCGTACACCAGCAAAGGCTAAGAGCAAGGCCTAAGTAAAAATATGTGTGTGTATATTCTATGAGCAGTCAAGGGCGCACTTAGTGTCGAGTAACTATAACATTGTATTAATAATTTATTGTGGGTTAAATTATATTTACTAACGGGTTTCAATCTCGTTGAAATTTAGTAGGTAGGTACATAGAAACTTTCCTCTTAAATCTATTAATAATTTCAAAGTATATGAAAACCGCATCAATATCCGTGCCGATACGAAGCTCCTTTATTTTATACTATCAACCTGTTTGCTTTTACCTGAACTACTGAGGGCAAAAAAACACACCAAAAATATTATGTATAGGTACAGTCGTATTTGTGTCAAAGACCGAACAACACACTACGGTCATAATTAGGGTATCGAGAACCGGTATAAATAACAGAACCGGGATTTTCGGTACCAGTACTAATCAGAACCGGGATTTCCCGGGATTTTCGGTACTTTCGGGATTTTTTCTTCTTTTTAGTTTTGGAGGTAAATATAGTCTAAAAATATTATTTATATTAAATAACACATATTGCGCATTCTGGCATGACAAAATAAGCATTGATTGCTTTAACACGTAAAAATAGCATCACGATTGAGCCTCTTAAAGCCTGAGGCAGGCCAGTGCTGCGGAAACTGCAAAAGCTGTTTTACGATGTCATCTCTCCGGGAGAACTCCAAAAGCATGGAAAAGAAGCGTGATGGTGCTCTACTTAAAAAAAGGGATGAAACCCTGCTGAAGAACTATAGACCCATCTCGCTTTTGAGCCATGTTTACAAGCTGTTCTCGAGGGTTGTCTCAATTCGCCAATCAAGAAGACTCGACGAATTTCAGCCCCTCGAACAGGCCGGGTTTCGAAGCGGTTTTGGCATCACAGACCACATCCACACATTGAGGCAAATTATACAGATGATCTAAGAGTATAATCAGTCTCTGTGTCTTGCATTTGTGGACTATGAAAAGGGCTGGGCTATTCTGGAATCTTTGCAGCGATGCTAGGTCGATACTCGTTATGTAGAGGTGTTGAGATGTCTGTATGATGCCGCAGAAATGACCGTTCAAGTTCAGTGCCGACAGTTAAAGTCTATCCAACTGTGCAGAGGTGTAAGACAGGGTGACGTTATATCCCCGAAACTCTTCACCAACGCGCTGGAAGACTGCCTTATGCTGGATGGGGCATAAACCTAAATGGCGAGTACATCTCACACCTCCGGTTTGCAGACGATATCGTACTAATGGTGAAAACGGCGCAAGAGCCACACTGGATGCTGAATGACCTAGCAGATGCCTCTCGTTGGGTCGGCCTCGGCGTGAACTTTGACAAGACCAAGGCCATGGTTAATAGCCTTGTTATGCTGGAGCCAATCAAGTTTCTCTGAAATATCGCATTCGCAATGAAGTGATCAGACAAGAGAACTAAAGTCACCGACATAGCTCAAGGAATTAGCTCTCTGAAGTGGCAGTGGGCTGGCCACATCTGTAGGAGAACCGATGGTTGTTGGAGCAGAAGAGTTCTCCAGTGGACACCGCGACTCAGCAAAAGTAGTTTTGATGTCGACGTAGTGGACGCAAACAGGCTGATGATTATTAAAATACAGTTATAAATTCACTTTTGATAAAGTTGTACACATAATACATCAACGTATATCGTAGGCCGATTCTCCTAAATAGTATCTCCATTTTGGTCCTTATAATTAAACTTTCTTGTTCTCTTGGTAATGTGTCTTCAAAAAGATCATTGCATCTAAAGTTGCATCAATTAATCGAGATCTAATTTTGTTACAAAAAAGGCCAGCTGAGGAGAAAATTCTTTCTGGCTCCACGCTAGTAGTTGGAATTGTGAGAAGGTGTTCGTAAGCCTTTTAAGTACCACATTTTGTCTTATGATGGAATAATGATCTACCACGTACCTACAGATACAACATTTTAATGAGAATATGGTTTTAGCTTGAATATTTTGTATAAAAAGAATAAATGCTGTTAATAGAAGATTAAAATCAAACAAATGATTATATAGTTAACATGATTCGTTATTTCCCGAAAATACCGAAAATCCCGGTTCTTATTCATTGAGAACCGGTTCTTTGACTACTGTTAAAGAACCGGGAAATCCCGGGATTTTCGGTTCCGGGATTTCCCGGTTCTGAACCCTAGTCATAATGTTATTATCACATACTTATCTAATTATTTACATGGAATTTTCACAGCGTGAAATTCGGGAATTCGGATTCAGCGTTCCGCAAGATGTAATCTAATTTCACGCGATCCTGTGGGAACTCCATAAAGCCTACGAGCGGGGGAGTTCTGTAATTCCATAAGTAATCCTACTTTACAAAAAAAGAGTAAGTACCTAGGTACAGGTAGTCCCTGAATATTACGTGGAAAGCATCGGTGCTTAAGTTCCGTATCAAATGTTTCCTGTTTCATTTTTAATACTGTGTGTGATTGCAAGAAAGTCAAAGATATTACCTAATATAGGAAAATAAAATGACAAGCGAGTGTTGAGATTAAATTGAAATTGTATTGATTAGGTATCTACTCATTTAACAAAAGCCGCGACGGATTGTTTTAGTAAGTACCTACCTATATGTAGGTAAGTAAAGATAAGTAAAGAAGTCCAGTATTTGTTACATGATGGTATTTTAACGTGAATTTATCTCACTAGTAACCAGAGGAACTTCACATTCATGTCTCTCATCTTTCGGAAGAAGAAAGAACTACCTACCTATCTCTCTCTTGTGTAAATTGTAACTTAAACATACACGCCTAATAAAATCTAATCGCTATAATGTACCAATAAGATTGAGAGGATTGACCAACATGAATCAAAAGCAATACCTAAGTACTTGCTTACTTACATTTTAAATTCACTATTTATTTACTTCCATAACGACGCTTTAATTAGATACATTTTATATAATAATGTTTTAAAATTTGAGGTAACACACATGCGAACGAATACTAATAGAATTTTTTCCCGCCTATTTGTGTAAATAATAATCAATTGACCATCTATTTTAACGATCCTGGCTAAATGACATTTTGAGCCAATTAAAATCAAAGACATTTATAAAAAACAGAAATGTATTATTTGGAAAAACGGTTAAGATTTGTAGATAAATATCTAACTCGTACAAGAGTGCATACTGTTAAAATATCCGCCAGTTTGCACAGATAAGATACGACTAGGTAGGGGATAAGTTGGTTATAATGCGTTTTATCTTCAACACGGGTGTGGGAGATAACAAATATACTTGTCCACCGAAATAAAATCGCCATTCACTAACAGTATAAGGTTTAAATTACAACGAACACTAACAAAGTCATTGCACTCTGTTCCACTTTCCGGGTCAATATAATGTAAATTAATGTCACTTAAAATTAGTACAAGTTAATGAACTAAATAAATGAAGTTTAGCTATCGTACACACTGATTTTTTATTCCTTGAGACAGCGACATATTGTTTTTTTTTTTAATTATAGTTTACATGAATTCACTTCTTCATTCCACTCTAATTATAATAATTAGAGTGGAATGAAGAAGTGAATAGGTATCTAGGTAGTAGAAGTTGGTTTTATTTTTACTTCTGTGAGTTTTCTAATGCCGCGTGAATACTAACAAAATACCTAGGTATTTAACTAGCCTAGTACAAAATCCATAAACTTAATTATCGTATCAACGCGTTAATCGGGCCTAAATCAAAACAGGTAAACAAACAAGTGAGTGCAAATTAAGAAAGTACCTACGCACACACTCATTTACACTATTTCTATCTCAAACTGCTGCTTTTTTCACGGTGACCGTTGACTCCAGAGCCTGACTCCCTCCTTCGTCACTTTCCCTTTTCGTCCTGATATCTTATTATTCCATAAAGGCCGAAAACGCGGCAGTAGGCTCTTCTCAGTTGTGCCCCTTGGGCCACTCAAGCCGCACCGTAATAACAAGAGGTAGTTCCAAAATTTGGCAGATCAGATGTCAAGGAATAGTATGATTGCATTCCATATCCAGGTGAGATGGCAGATTGTAATAGAGCTGTACAGCCAGTATAGACATCGTCATTGTTTAGGTCGACTAATTATTATTATCAGAAGGAATTATTTGAAAATTTGGATACTAAGACAAATACATAGGTACCTATAACAAGGACGGCCGGACGGTTGCATTGTAATTGTTGTAAAGTAGGTATTATAGTTCAAGGCTAAAGTTACGACGAAACATATGAATGCGTTAGGTAGTTAAGGATCTTAACATGGTCTTCTTAAGAATGTTCTGATATAAAGGAACTGGAACTCAAAATGCCGCAATTAGTGACTAAGCGAAATGGCGAAATGCAAACGTAATCCTAGGTACCTACCTACCTACCCCGGATTTACGCGATAGGTGGGACCAAGAGATAACCAATAAAGTGTTTTGCGTATGTAGGTACGTACTCTATACCGAATTTGCTCTGCATACATAATGTTTAACGGAATCGAAATTGATTTTCCATAAGTACCTAACACGTTCAATTTATCGTTAGTTATCAAAAAGAAAAACCGCGTAGGTACCTACCTATCTCCGAATTCGTGTAATTCGGGGTAATTTTAACGATGTTTATTTCGATCAAATGCCGAAGTTACCCATCCCTAACAATTAGGTAATTTACTAAATAAACTGTAATGATGGACACTTACATAGTAGTTTAGTAAAAATGCCTAGGTAGGTAGGTAGGTACCTACTCTGGTTATGAATGGCGCGCGATGCGATTGCTGATTTGATTACTATCGGCGACGTTGCATGTTATGCATGAATAATTTAACAATGTTTCTTCTTGATCCTTTGACTTTGACTGTTTTCTTCTTTGTAAATATTATAATAACAAAATTCATATTCATCAAGTTATGTGCGAAAGGAAGACAGCTACCTACGTACCTACTAGGAAACAATTTTCGTTCATTTACTTAGGTACCAATTGAGTAATAGGTATACGTAGTAGGTAGGTACCTTTGTATGTAAATCTATTTACAACCGCGATTTTAGCAAATTTAATCGAAGCAGAAATATTTTTCAAATTAATCACTAAGTACCTACTAGATTCTGAGATAACGCGTTCAAAAAAATAAACAAATCCTGCCTCTTGATAATGTTAGTAAGTACATTTCATATCAGACTTCGTTTGCAATAGTTAATTATGCTAAACTCAGGATATGAGTCATAATTTCTTGTTTTACTTAATAATACGTATGAATAAACTTCGCACTTACCTTAAACAAAAGTTGAATTTTGCCGCCTTAACTTAACTGAAGTAGCGAGCGATGATTGTGTCATCTACGTAAATAAAAAACTAAACATCACAACGAAACGTAAACATTATCCATTAAATTATCTCAACATTATTGCATAGCTCACTCGAACCAATGTTAGTCCTACATAAAGTTTAAGTTGAGAAACAAAGTTTGAAACAACATAAATTATTGACGTAAATAAACCACACTAACAACCGAACTTGCTAAACTTTGTCCAACTGCATTATTTTAACACAGGAAGGTAATCCAACAAAAGCGGGCATTTAAGTGATGATATTACGGATACTGACGGCCAAAGTGAATGAATTAAGTATACTGAATAACAATTTGAATTTGAAATAACCTTAAACGTTCATATACATATCTGTTCTTTTATTTCGAAGGCCATACGTTAATTTTATTGGAATTAACATCCTATGGGATTAGTTTATAAAGTCGATATTCAACTAATCGTAAACAGCATTGTTACTCATGGTAATTTTAAACCTTACATTCCCGTTCCTTTTTACAAAATTTACTTATTGATATCTTTTTATGTTTTTAATTGCATGAGATTTGTTTATAATTATGTAAACAAAGTAGAATCTAGAAATTAAGTATTTTGGAAAAGTTTACTTTCAAGTTTCTTTTTTTATTTCATTCCTATAATCCTTAGACAATTTAACCATAACATAATATGCTATAATCCTATTGACTCTTTAGTCTTGGTTAAATATTATCATTTTTTGCTGACTACACGGCGAAGTGAAATTTATGAGGATTGGGATTCACGTGGGTAAAACCGCGGGGCGCAGCTAGTATAGTATAAATAGGCACGTTATGTCATGTTCATGTATCTTCGAAAGACTACAGTGATAAATAGTTTCAAATTAAATGTGGTTTATGTATAAGAACTTAGACTAAAAACCATAACTAAAACTTTTTTTTCTTCAAGTATTAATGCATCATTCATGTCTTTGCATAATAGTCCAGAAAAGTAAGCATGATTTTATTTAATGATTGTCACAAATAACCTAGACAAGTGCAGCATATTGATAACATTTAAAGATGGTCACGTGTGTTCACAAGCGAAGTGGCTAACAGCACTGCAGGATTACATACAGTACTTTGTGACTGCAGGCCACCGCCCACCTCGGGAACAGAGAAAGGCAGATACACATTATCCCTGTCTCTGCTGCTGTAAAACAGCTGTCTGTCGTACGCCCGTCGGGCGCATGCGCGACAATTTCACAGCTGTTATGTGAGCAGGGACGCTGACGCGACGGTTGCTAGGCAACCAGTCACTAGGCTAGCGACCTGTTCACATGGTGGGTAGCAAAGGGTGTGGGTCTGTGTGATGGTGCTGGTCGGCTTCCACACGACTTTCTAACCCTGTAAATAGAGCACTTGCCACGTTGATGATGGCTAGTTTTTATGTTTTAAAAATGTATTGTTAAAATATATAAATAAATAATGGAACAAGCATGTATAAAATAAAGGTATCACTATTTGTATAGATTAGAACACAGAGTAAAGAACATACAGAGCCCAGAATGTCAGCCAAAGGGCCCGTGTGGATGGGGATGGTTGATGCCTTGCAGACTAAAAACCTCATCCACGGGGCAAAATCCCCCAATCTGAGGTTTTCATCTAAAGATTGAGTAATGATTGCTGATAAAAAAAAATGATAGTTTTATTTGTGCTTTTGATGAACTTATCTAATAATAAGAAACACCAAATAATTATGTCATTGAAATAAAAATAATGATTGTTTTTTTAATTGAATTAAAAAATAACGTTACCAATTTGATTTTGTGTAAAACGAAACGTAACATTAACGAGGTGACACAAGGGTGACACTTAACATCTGACAGATCTGACAGCTTTGCTAGTTGACAGACATTTTTACATTTTCACAAAACGAAAACGATTTTTGTGACGTGTTTCTCATACATTAGCTAACGTAAACTTTCGCTTTTTTGAAATAAAATAAATGAATTACGTGTCCAAATCTGCGATAAATGTGCTAGCCTTGCAGCTATAACACTCCTGAGTCTTAACATCGTATTTAATATTCTTCAATCTTCATTTCTTTTAGAAAATGACGAAATATCGCAGCGAACTCCGGTTTATATTTTATGCTGTAACAATATTTGTTTGTTACTTTATATTTGGAATTTTGCAAGAGAAAATAACTAGGGGAAAATATGGAGAAAATGACAAATTTACATGTGTTTTATCTTTAGTTTTGGTACAGTGTATTGTCAACTGTTTATTCGCCAAAGTTCTCTTGGTAAGTTAATATTTTAATTCATTTTAATATACTTACTTTCAATAGATTGTATCCCTTATCACTTTCACCGACAGTACATAGATACGTAGATTATTATAAATTTTTGACTATCTACTCATGTTTATGTTATTTTAATATTTTTCAGTTATCGTGGAAGCATGATGTAGATACTACAAGAAAGTCCTACTACTTCTTTTCGGCTCTCACTTACATGCTGGCAATGATTTGCTCTTATTTGGCTTTACAATGGATAAACTTTCCAACACAGGTGATAACATTGTACTAATATAATTATTAAGTGTGCTGCGCAGTTTCACCAGCATAAAATTTTATTTTACACAACCTTCCTCTAGCTCCTGAAGGAAGATTTAATAAATTAAATTAGATACATAGTATCAAAATTGCACTATCACATAGTAAGTCATGACTTATCGTAGGTAATAGTGCAATATCACAGTACATTTATTATAATGCCATTAATCATGACATTGCAAAGTTATTAATTTATGCACACTGATATAAAACAATGTACTTTAAATAATTAAATAACAGTATAAAATAATAATAGTCTTTGTCGCCATGAATTGAAACCTCACCAAAAAATAAAATATTTCTATTTATTATATATGGCATTTAATATTAAATATGTAATTTCCAGGTGGTTGGCAAAGCAGCAAAACCGATTCCAGTTATGATTTTGGGAGTTGTCATCGGCCGTAAATCATATCCGCTGAAGAAATACTTCTTTGTTCTACTGATTGTAGTCGGAGTGGTTCTCTTTATGTACAAAGATCAAGGGAAGAAAGTAACTAATGAATCCTCTGGATTTGGTATTGGAGAGCTCTTGTTGATATTGTCATTGACTATGGATGGATTAACTGGTGCTGTACAGGTAAAATATTAACGTAATCCCTCTATATTAATAATATCTATAAAATCGAACAGTATAGGAAAATATCTTTGATTTACACAAACACTACACATTGAAATAAAACAATTGAAGGTAGTAAACTTTTTACATTACTTTGTACAGACGTCTTCCATCTTAGTCTTCTGTGATCACGAGTTCTGTAAAGAATCCGAAACGTCAGAAAATGTAAAACAACATACAGCCACGACAAAAATCGGTATAAGTGTTTTATTTCAAGAATAAGAAAACATTGTGAGGAAACCTGCACACACCTGCAAAGAAATTCTAAAGTTGTGTGTAGTCAACCAACCCGCACTTGGTCAGCGTGGTTAACTAAGGCCTTTTCACCTTCATACAGCGTTTAATATTCAGCGCAGTTGATTGAACTAATTCTAAAAAATTGCATAACCAATTTAAACAATCCTTTTTTCTTTTTTATTTATTTCATTGTTATTTCTGAAATTTTCTTATAGATTGGTTTGATAAATTTTTAAATTTAATCAAAAAATTACATCTTTTGGTTATAACATTTACATTGAATAATTTGTTAAAATGTCTTTTCAGGAAAGAATCAAGGCTGAGTCGTCACCAAGTGCATACTCCATGATGTTGAACACCAACTGGTGGTATGTGTTATAATTTATTCACTTCTATCTGGTGCCCCGTGGTTTTGCCCGCGCGGCACTCGTAAGAACTTCGGGATAAAAAGTATCCTATGTGTTATTCCTCGTTATAAGGGCCATATAAATCGGTCCAGCCATTTAGAAATGAAGAAGTAACAAACATACAAACTTTTTGTTGCACTTAAATTGCATTTGCGATGTTTTTGTACTCTATGAAGTCTATACGTCAAAGTGAATTGATTTTGTATGAACATGCTTAATGCGGTTTTAATTAATCCCCTGTGTTACATACATTATGTTAAATATATGTAATTAATAATTATGTATATTTAAACTTTTGAAAATTCGAGATACAAGTACATTATCCTACTAATATTATAAATGCGAAAGTTTGTATGTTTGTGAGTTTGGATGCTTGTTCCACGTTCACGCAAAAAACTACTGTATCGATTTTGATTAAAGGACAATGGGCAGATTTGTATGGAGTGTGTCCCAAGTGCTGTAGCACTTAGTGTGGTACATCATTCGATAGGTATCGTTAAGAGGAACAAATGACTCTACGGGAGTGAAGCCGAATTCCCCGGCAGAAAAAAGTTACAGCCATTTAAAAAAAAAATATGCCTACTTTATGCAAGGAGTTCCAAGTGCTGTAGCACTTAGTGTGGTACATCATTCGATAGGTATCGTTAAGAGGAACAAATGATTCTACAGGAGTGAAGCCGAATTCCCCGGCAGAAAAAAGTTACAGCCATTTAAAAAAAAAAATGCCTACTTTATGCAAGGAGTTCCAAGTGCTGTAGCACTTAGTGTGGTACATCATTCGATAGGTATCGTTAAGAGGAACAAATGATTTTACGGGAGTGAAGCCGAATTCTCCGGCAGAAAAAAGTTACAGCCATTTAAAAAAAAATATATGCCTACTTTATGCAAGGAGTTCCAAGTACTGTAGCACTTAGTGTGGTACATCATTCGATAGGTATCGTTAAAAACAAAAAATGATTTTACGGGAGTGAAGCCGAATTCTCCGGCAGAAAAAAGTTACAGCCATTTAAAAAAAAAAATATGCCTACTTTATGCAAGGAACTATTTGGCTAAGCTACTAAACTTATTTAAACACGATATTTCGCTATTTTTTATATTTTAAATTATGATGAGGTAACGGTAATGGAATAATTTGTAAGATTTTGTGCGTCTTAATCACTATCATATCATTCTAAATCATTTTGAAGCTCCACTCTCCAATTTCCCAAGAACTTTGTCTGTTTTTTTAGTAAGGCTATGATTAATGAACTCCTTGAATCAGTTTAACGTAACACAACCGAGCATAGCTCATTTTTGTTCCCCCAAAGGCCATTTACACGGACTCCTTGAATCAGTTTTACATAACACAACCGAGCATAGCTCATTTTTGTTTTCCCCAAAGGCCATTTACATGGACTCCTTGAATTAGTTTAACGTAACACAACCAAGCATTTTTTTTAAATGGCTGTAACTTTTTTCTGCCGGAGAATTCGGCTTCACTCCCATAAAATCATTTGTTTCTCTTAACGATACCTATCGAATGATGTACCACACTAAGTGCTACAGTACTTGGAACTCCTTGCATAAAGTAGGCATATATATTTTTTTAAATGGCTGTAACTTTTTTCTGCCGGAGAATTCGGCTTCACTCCCATAGAATCATTTGTTTCTCTTAACGATACCTATCGAATGATGTACCACACTAAGTGCTACAGTACTTGGAACTCCTTGCATAAAGTAGGCATATATATTTTTTTAAATGGCTGTAACTTTTTTCTGCCGGGGAATTCGGCTTCACTCCCGTAGAATCATTTGTTTCTCTTAACGATACCTATCGAATGATGTACCACACTAAGTGCTACAGCACTTGGAACTCCTTGCATAAAGTAGGCATATTTTTTTTTTTATGGCTGTAACTTTTTTCTGCCGGGGAATTCGGCTTCACTCCCATAGAATCATTTGTTCCTCTTAACGATACCTATCGAATGATGTATCACACGAAGTGCTACAGCACTTGGGACGTTTTGCCCAATATCCTTTGGCACAGATGTTCGTTATAACTGGGAATAACACATAGGATTCTTTTTATCCCGAAATTCCCATGGGATTGTGTATAAGTAATCGTATGTTTTATTGTAACTTTTTGTAGTCACAAATCCTACCAATAGATGGCGCTGCTACTTAATTTTTTAACACACGATGGTGTATTGTGCCCAGATTGTATGATACTATGAGCTACGCATGCTCACGGGAGCGGGTACTACGCGGGTAAAACCGCGGGGCGCTGCTAGTTCTAGAAACTTTCTCAGGGTGCAAAAATTTAAAAAAAATATGTAAAGATTTTTTAAAAGAGTTTTTTTCTCATCATTAGATAATCCTACAATGTGTTGTTTCTATAATCTAGTACTAAAACAACCAACTATGTACATAGAACTATAATCCTATTGGTTACAGGGTGTTTTATAGCCTTCCTCAAAGGTCTATCAGACCATTTCGGAGTTTAGTGCGTTCATCAAAGTCTTCGGGCCCGAACCCACCGCCACGCACGCTGCACACGGCCACGCGGTGTTGCCATACAATTGAAATGTCATCTCTATGGCGGCGCCGCGTAGCCGTGTGCGGCAAGCGTAGCGTGCGTGGCCGTGGGTTCGCGCCCTTAAGCATAATATAAGTATTCATAGATTGTCTTCTTTAATTCCAGGTCTTCAATAATCCTGTCAGTCGGTGTGGTGTTAAGTGGGGAAATTTTCAAATTCATCAGCTTTATAACGCTGTATCCTGAAGTACTGATTTATATGATTGCGTTCGTGCTGACGGGAGCTTTGGGACAACTGTTTATATTTTTCATGGTAAGCAATTTTTTTCTTTCTTTCACGGGACTATTAAGGAGTCCCGGTCTTTTGGAAGGCTAGTATGGGGCCAAAGCCAACACACGGAAGCCCTTTGACATATTTAATCTTGTGTAAAGGATGCACAATCCGGCGACTATCCCTGTATAACACTATCAAATGCATCCAAGGACAGTCCCCGGTTCTGCTGGGACTATGTAAGCAATTTTATTATTACACTAGCTGACCCGAAAGACGCCATATCTAACTGACAAATGTGAGTTATGTCATACGCTAATAATGGATACATAAGAAAAGTTATTCCATAAAATCAAGAATTGAATTGAAAGAAAAGTTATTGGTTAAGTTTTCTTAAATTTTCTGAATTTCTGAAATAAAAAAATAATTAGCGAAATCGGTCCAGTCGTTCACGCGTGATGCCGTGACCAAAGAAAATAGGGATTTATGTTTATATAGAGATTATTGTTATTCTTCTTCCGAATCTTTATATCTCAATTCTAATTGGGGTTTAACGTTAGTTTAGATCTGGCGGAATAGGGTGTGATATGTAGTTTCGAAAGCCGTCATTGCGATGCACGCGGTTTCGAAAAACTATTCAAGTGGTACGCCCTCCCGAAAGGCCGTTGTATGGAAAACCGAATGACAAATTCTCGACCACTATAGTTTTATTAACTTTAAATAATATCCAGAAACGTATTGCACAGAGACATCTAGCTGCGAACTGAGAAAGCTTTGATAATGGTGTTGGATAATATAACTTTTATATTACTGTTTTATTTTTGAAATTCTAAGGTTGTGTGTGAAGTCGACCAACCCGCACTGCCAACCAGCGTGGTTGACTAAGGCCTAATCGCCCTAATTCAGGGTAGGCTCGTGCCCTCGGTGGGGACATTATATGAGCTGATGATGAAATTATGAAATTACTGTTTTATGTTATAAGTATGTGAATTCACAAGTACTTAGTGTAGATAGAAATTACGGCCAACACTCAAATAAGGTAAACATTTGAGTGTATCAGGTCTCTCAATATACAGATATTTTTCCGATCTTCAGCTGTTCTAGGCCAATGAATCTATACTTTTATCATAAAAATGAAAGACTTGATTTTTTTTGTTACCAATTATCTCAAAACTACTGGACCGATTATTAATATTCTTACACTAATGGTAAACTGCATTATTCGCGGCTACATAGGCTATATTTAATACCCTATTTTTACAGAAACGGGAACTACGCTGGTGAAACGACTGGGCACAGCTAGTAATCTACATATTAACTTATTTTGTTCTTGTGTGGGTGTGTGTCTATGAGTGTGTGCGTAGTTTCTGATACCCTAGATACAAGTTACGAACTTAGTTAGGGGTCAGTTACTATAATGAGATGTAGTGAATGATTATATTATGTTACTAGCAATGCGGTTTTACCCGCGTGAATTCCAATCCCGTGGGAATTTCGGGTTAAAAAGTATCCTATGTGTTATTATTCCTAGTTATATTAGTGTGATTTTATGTTATGTTGCAGGTATCGGAATTCGGCCCGTTACCTTGTTCAGTGGTGACCACTACAAGGAAGTTTTTCACTGTGCTGGCATCAGTTATCATATTCGGAAACGTTCTATTGTTCAAACAGTGGGTTGGTGCGGTTTTGGTATTCTCAGGTAATTATATAATTTTTATTTTAAACATTTGTAAATGTGTTAACTGCTTGAATATTATTGAAGAAAAATATGCAAAGCTGGGGCGAGCAGCTAGTTAACAATACAAATTTAGTTTTAAACTTACTTTAATTATTTGATGCTGTAAACTTTAGGCCGAAGCTTTGACTCTTTTTTATCGAAACCAAAGATATTACAGGGTGTGTTAGAAGCCTAAATGTGTCATCATCATAGGTCATATATGTTCCCACGGAGGGGCACGAGCCTACCCTGAGTTGGGGCTTTGAAATGTGTACTTACATAATATTATTGTGTAAGGTTTTTATGCTAAATGTAACTTTTCTTTGATTACAGGCCTCTTCCTGGACTCTTTCTACAGCAAATCGAAGAGCAAAAATCAAAATTCAAAAAAAGAAACTGAGAAACTTGTGAAGTAATATAAAATTCATATTTATTTCAACAACAACAATTTATACAAAAACATTACGTGAATGACAATTTGTAATAAACATAATGTATTTTAAGCATAATAATAATTATATATTTCAAATGTCAAAGAGCCTAATATAATTAAAACAAATTTTACATGACGTTAATGACAATTTATAATAAATATAATGTATTTTAATAGAAAAATCTTTTTATCCACATTATAGGAAAGGAAATGAGACGGGAGAAATAGTGTAAACTACTTAATTGATGTTATTACGTGACGCGCCGAGTTTGAACTATAATGAGATGAACTTATTGTTTTAATATCAGGAGTGATTTGATAGACAAAGAATATTTATTTGACTAACCACGAGTAGGTTACAAGTGTTACATAAAAATAAGTTGCAATATTGTTATACCATAAAATACAAATATAATTATGGTGTCGAAATCCATCATAAGAAAATCAGTGTCTTCAAGTTTTCTTTGCAAAGTTTTACTGTTTACAAAACTGCTGAATCGTTACCAATTTTCTATATACACTAAGATAATTTTATATATTTTAACGTGTGTAATTAGAAGCTCAATGCTTACCTTAAATCCTGTCTACTTAAGTAATTTATTTCATTCCAATATTTGAGATTAGTAAATAAGTTTCACTTGTATCTTTTGTCCTAATAAGGGCCTATTTCACGACCTTCAAGTAACATTACTCACCAAGTAAATTTAGTTTTATCTCTTGCTTTATATCAAGTGACAAAGACAAAACATGTGAGTACCTACTCCGAACGTTTATTGTGTTACTTGAAGATGGTGAAATAGGCCCTAAGTGTTAATTTGTGTATTCTTGTACGTAGGGTTGTACTGTGTCACATGTATATTACAATACGTAGAAAATTTATTTTAGTACTTTTAATATGTACTACTTTTAATACGAGACTTATATACGTTTCTACCAATGTGTTAAGTATATAAATAAATTGTATAAAAACTGGACGTATGTACATATCTACATCAAACTGTTTATGTTACTAAGCTTCCATAAAATTAATTTATTTAACTGTAGAAATGAATTTTTGCATATATTTGTTATGTACAAAGAATAAAACTTTTATAGAATTTGTTTTCTTGTTTCTTTTAAACCTCGACGCAATAGGGTTTCTAATTAGGTTTTCGAATCGAGAATTTTAAAAAGGTTTTCTAATTAGTCCGACAGATAGATTTCGAAAAAATATTAGACACGTATTTATTTTTGATCAAATTAATAAAACTGACTTGGTTATTATTATTATATTAGCCTATATTATCCCACTGCTGGGCAAAGGTCTCCCCCATTATTTTCCACTCCTGTCTATCTTCTGCCACAGTAGGCCAATCGCTTCTGTACGCGTCCAACTCGTCTAGCCATCTTTTTTTGGGACGGCCTCGGTACCGGCGTCCGTCTTCGACTTAGTTATAAAAACGCATTAAAGTTTTGGAGTGGGGGCTTGTGACGACAACTGTTGCTTAAAATTGCAGCAACCTGTGACGTTTCACGAGTTTTCGATGCACTGTATCGTCTTATATATTTGTTTACATGGAAAATAAAAAAATACGTGTCCAATATTTTGAAATCCAAAAGGCGGGCTAGTATGATTAATGATTATATGATTAATTTTAAGTTTTATACATAAGTCTTACTGTAAAAGAACATTATAGATAGTTTGTAAAATATAGCTTGATCATTGTGACATACAGGGTGGCCCAAATAGAACGCTCAGTAAGACGAAGTATAAAACTATAACAGATACAAAGATTTGTTCTTAGGAACAATGTCATCGATTTTAGTAGAAAAAAGTGCATTCATAGATTTAGAAAAAAAAACTATTACTCACTTCGGGAATCAAACCCGGAAATTTTGAAAAGTTTTATGTTCATTATTTTAAACTAAAAATGGTTTGTGTATATCTTAAGCAGTAAGTAAATGTTACTAACAAACATAATATCTAAAATCATTAAAATGCAGTGTTTTTATATGAAATAGTTTGGTACAAAACTCGCCAAGACATCATTGAAGTTCCAAAAATAGCCAAATATCCCATTTCAAGACAAATTCACCATTTCAAGATACAAAATGCAATAGTATGTATATACGGCCGTACGTTCTAGTTACAAAAAATTAAAAAAAAATTTTTTTTCAAAACTTCCGCGTTCTTCCCTTAGTATTTTTGAAAATCTTTGAATTTTATTTTATTATTATTTTATTTATTGCACAAAACAAAATACAACTCTTAAAATCTAGAATAAATTACAATCAGTTCTTAACCTAAGTTGTATCTCAAAAATATGTGCATCTGAAAAAACTAATTATTTAATGTCGCACATAACAGCAAGTGTTACAATTAACATAATTGAAACGTGTTACATCAGTACGTATAAAAGAAAGAGAAAGAGAAACATAAAAAATGAGGAACAATAATATTGCATTCATTTATGCTTGACAGTCAAAAAACTATTAATCATTCGACCTGGGAAGTTGAAATAGGATATCCTTCACTGTTTTCCTATAAGAGTAGAAGTTATTATCGAACAGATCTAAAACACTGTTCATTTTAGATAAATCGTTGTATTCGCGGGCCATTCTTACTAGGGGGTTATACAATGAATTTATGTTGTTTTTATATATATGGAGAGAAAATGCAATTTTTTTTTAATTCAAATCTATGACATGGTTCCTAAGAACAAATCTTTGTATCTCTTATAGTTTTATACTTCCCACCACTGACCGTTTTATTTGGGCCACCCTATATATCAAACTTTTATTCCTTATACTCTAGTTGCCGGGATATAAAAAATGTCGATAGAAATTATCGATGTTTCGTACTATAATCGATACTGATGTAACATTTAATTGGGTTTTATTTAATTACAAACGTTAGGCGTTCAATTAAACGAATATTTCAATATGAATACAGATATTCTCAAGAGCAAACCTCAAATCCATGGTTTCTTATGGTATACTACATGAGAATCTGAGAAATTGGACTTTATATACTTACTCACTATTATTTAAGATCAAATATGCACAAAATGTAAATAATGTTTATAAAATAAAAATAAACACCAAAATTAAAACGTACTTGAATAAATTTTTAATTAACGTTTTATTTAAAATATCGATAGTTTATAGTCTGTGGTCACGATGTTTCATTGTCCATCACTAAGTAGGTCGATTAATCCTTTTGTTATAGCGAGAAAATAATATGGCGACCGGCCGCAAGTAGGTATTTCAATGAGACTAAGAATGACAGGTGGCTATTATAGTAACTGTCAAAAATACTGTTGTCCTTTTTCACTCACGCAAAATTATGAAAGTTAAAAAGAGACGGCTATATTTTTATAGCTTTGGCGTCGATAAGCCTCATACTTCTATAACTATTTTTTCTATAGTCAAACATGCGATGTCCACGTTATATGTCAATGGTATAGGCACGTCATTAAATCAGAATGACATTAGTAGCTTCCAATTTTGGCCACCGGCAAAGAAAATATTGTGGCACTTGGTGGCACTATACAGGGTGTCCCGTAAGTAGTGGACCAACGGGATGTGGGGGATAGGGGAGACCGTTACCTACCAGAATCACCAAAATTTATTGTCCTAGGCCTCATAGTTTTGAAGTTATAACGTTTTTTAGTAAGTAGGTGAAATTATCGTACTATGTGTCCATTTTTCTTAATTCTACAAAATTTATTACTTATTTTGATGTTATTTTTATTCAAGGGCGTTAAGAATACATAGGTTTTTCTAATTTAAATCATTTTTTAGTGTAGTTATCATTAACATTAAAATTAATCAACAAAACAAGTGCAATTGTTAAATTTCAAAATACTCTAAGTGGTATTTGAGCTGAGCTGGTGTAAAAAAAATGTATTGTAGCCTTGTGGCACTTTATTTTATAAACATCTACATATCATAAGGATTACAAAAACGTATAACACTGTGGTTTCAAATGAGTAGTTTTTTATTTTAACTAATATCAACGTAAAAGGGAACTTTTGAGAGAAAACAAAAATTCATTGCTAATTATGGAAATTCGTTTATTACTCAATTTATTTTTACATTAAGGGTTCAAAATGCTTTTCTTTAGCTCTTGTGCATTAAAACATCTTCGTATAAAGTCTTTTTGTAAACTTTTTTGGGCTCTTTGATGTTTTTTTATCAATTCAGCAACATGATTGAAATTTTGTGATAACTCTCTTTTTATCAGAAATATTTGTCTCATTAACTGCTTCTTTGAGGAAACCCCATAGAAAATAATCCAAAGGATTCAAGTCGGGAGATCGTGGCCTATTTCATGGCCGATCGCTGGCCATGAAATACACACATCAAAAGTGTCTAGGGATCAAGCATTTTTATGCGGATTTCTTGAGATTGAGATGTGGCTTTGTAATAAATTTATGATTTTATAAATTTATATGGATCCTTTTTGGTGCATTTCATAATTTGAATCAGGAACTGTGAATCAAATTCGAGTAAAAGATGAAAATCAGCTGTCAATATTTTCCCTATAAAAACATACAACGCATTGAAGACATTATTAGTGCTACTGTTTCCCTACTACTGATTAAAACCAACGTTATTATGGAGCGGCGACGTCATTTAAGCAGGGAAGAAATGCTCAGAGCCGTGGGAATGATAGAAGCTGGTTCCCGGCAACGTACTGTGGCTTTAGCTCTGAATACAAGTCAGAGTGTTATCAGTCGACTTTGGACACGTTACCGAAGCACTGGTACCGTGGCTGAGCGCCATGGAGGACGGTATCGCTGCACCACACGGAGACAAGACCGATACATTCAAATCTTAACTCGAAGAGCTCCAACAATAACCGCCATGATGTTAGCCGTGCGGCTTCATCACTCTTCAGGGAACTTAATTAGCGACCAAACAGTCAGAAACCGCTTGCATGAAGTGAACCTTCATTCCCGAAGACCGCTACGGGTACCACCTATAGCAATGCACAATCGTAGGATTCGATATCAATGGGCTCTTGAACACAGAAATTGGGCAGAAGAACAATGGCGTTTCGTGTGCTTTTCTGATGAGTCTCGTTTTGGTATGAGACCGGATACAAGACGTATACGACACTGGAGAACCCCTGGACGCCAACAGCGATTAAAATCCTGCCAGGAAGTCCATCCTTATAGTGGTGGAACCATCATGGTATGGGCGGGTATTTGGATCGGCGGAAGAACTGAGTTGATTTGGATCAGAGGCAACCTCAACGCTCAAATTTATGCTGAGACGATTGTATCAGACGTCATCGTTCCTCTACAAGTGCAAATCGGTCCCTTATTTCAGTTAATGCATGATAATGCACGACCGCACACCGCAAGAGTTGTAAGACAGACTCTCGCCGCAGCTAACATCAATGTCCTGCCCTGGCCTGCTCAGTCGCCAGACTTGAACCCGATTGAGCATGCATGGGATATGCTACAGAGAAGAGCTCTGCCGAATATGGAGGGTATCCAGTCGCAAGAAGACCTTTTTTTGTTGTTGCAACGAACATGGGCGGCCATTCCACAGCGTGATTTGGATGAACTCATTTTGAGTATGCCAAACCGATGTTCTTGTGTTGTTAGTGTTCGCGGTAGAAACACGGATTATTAATTGTTTAAGTTACCCAATAAAATTTTAAAGAAAACTGTTATTTCAGTCTTTTTTTCGAACTTTAATGTTAGTGGTTCAAATGTCAAAAATCCCTTTATTAGGAAAATGGCAAATTTCTTTATTAATGCAAAGGTGACTTGGTTTATCGTTACTGTGACAAACGAAAACACTTTATTTGATGAATCCTTAAAGAAAATTTTAATTAATATCAATCAGGAGAAAAGTTATTGCAAAAATATATGTTGATCCCTAGACACTTTTGATGTGTGTAGTACCTTCGCGTCCAAACCATCGATTTGGGAACGTCTCATTCAAAAATTCAGTCACTTACCGTGAATAGTGGGCAGGTTCACCTTCGTACTGCAACATTCGTACGTGCTTCTTAACTTAACGAAGATGTTGGTTATGCACAAGGCCTGAAACTGCGCGGGAGAGAATGTGGTTCCAGTACGAAGGTGAACCTGCCCACTATTTACGGTAAGTGACTGAATTTTTGAATGAGACTTTCCCAAATCGATAGTTTGGACGCGAAGGTACTATTTCATGGCCAGCGATCAGCCATGAAATAGGCCACGATCTCCCGACTTGAATCCTTTGGATTATTTTCTATGGGGTTTCCTCAAAGAAGCAGTTAATGAGACAAATATTTCTGATAAAAAGAGAGTTATCACAAAATTTCAATCATGTTGCTGAATTGATAAAAAAACATCAAAGAGCCCAAAAAAGTTTACAAAAAGACTTTATACGAAGATGTTTTACTGCACAAGAGCTAAAGAAAAGCATTTTGAACCCTTAATGTAAAAATAAATTGAGTAATAAACGAATTTCCATAATTAGCAATGAATTTTTGTTTTCTCTCAAAAGTTCCCTTTTACGTTGATATTAGTTAAAATAAAAAACTACTCATTTGAAACCACAGTGTTATACGTTTTTGTAATCCTTATGATATGTAGATGTTTATAAAATAAAGTGCCACAAGGCTACAATACATTTTTTTTACACCAGCTCAGCTCAAATACCACTTAGAGTATTTTGAAATTTAACAATTGCACTTGTTTTGTTGATTAATTTTAATGTTAATGATAACTACACTAAAAAATGATTTAAATTAGAAAAACCTATGTATTCTTAACGCCCTTGAATAAAAATAACATCAAAATAAGTAATAAATTTTGTAGAATTAAGAAAAATGGACACATAGTACGATAATTTCACCTACTTACTAAAAAACGTTATAACTTCAAAACTATGAGGCCTAGGACAATAAATTTTGGTGATTCTGGTAGGTAACGGTCTCCCCTATCCCCCACATCCCGTTGGTCCACTACTTACGGGACACCCTGTATAAGTTTGAAGTGTCATCTGCCTTATTTGCGTTGCATTTTTATTATATTCTGGTTCAACAAAACCTGGTATGACACCTTGTCAGTCAAATCTGTCACTTTGACAGTATTCAAAATTGATTGTAAAACCTGGTTTAGTGCTAAATCAGACTAAAAATGCGACGCAAATAAGGCTATGTGTGTTTATCTGTGGCATCGTAGCTCACAAATGGATGAACCGATTTTGATTTTGTTATTATGTATAAGAAAGGTGAATTTATCGAAAGCGTTCTTAGCTGTTTTTGATGAAAAGCGGTCTAAGTATGAATTATAGAAAAAGCTGTGCCCCGCGGTTTCACCCGCGTATTTCCCGATCCCGTGGGAATTTCGGGATAAAACATAGCCTATGTCCTTTCCCGGACCATAAGCTACCCCTGTACCAAATTTCAAATCAATCGGTTCAGTAGTTTACCCGTGAAAAGGTAACAGACAGACAGAAAGTTACTTTCGCATTTATAATATTACTAGCTTCTGCCCCGCGACTTCGTACGCGAAGAATAGTTATTTTGGGCTAACGCTAAATATCGATGTAATAAAATAACTTAAATCAATATGGTCTGGCAGTCGAGATTAAAATTAAACAATAAACGCGCCTATATTATTCGTTAATATGTAGTATAAAACAAAGTCGTTCTCTGTCCCTATGTATGCTTAGATCTTTAAAACTATGTAACGGATCTTGATGCGGTTTGTTATATTAGATAGAGTGATTCAGTGGGAAGGTTTTTAGCATAATTTTATCCGCGTAGTTCCCGTTCCCGTAGGAATATGTCCAACGGGAACGGGAACTACGCGGGTGAAACCGCGGGGCGCCGCTAGTGACATATAAATTAGGTAAACTTTAATATTTTATGTGCCTACATAATTAAAATACCTATTAGATATGATTCAGGACAGGCCCTAGCCCCTCCTTAGGTAGCTGATGCTGACCCCCTAATATCACTTCCACGCCACTACCTCTTCTACCCCACTCCCCTTCCACACTAATACATCTTCCACACCGCTCCCACTTCCACATCACTCATCATTACTTATTTCTGGTCTTGTATCCTCGGTAGGGAGATCAATGAACTGGTAATGATGATTTAAAACACATTGGTACGTGGTGGGGTTCCAACCAGGCACCATCCGATCGAAAGTCAAAAACCTTAACCCCTACGCCACCGACGATCCACATCATACCGTCCTACATCCACACTAATCCCATCTCTACCACTTCAACGCCTATCCCGCATCCACACCACTCTCATTTCCACTCCACTTCCACGCCACTACCCCTTCCACCCCACTGCCACTTCCATCCTATTTTTTCATCTTTTCTTCGGAAGAGTCGGCGTTTCATACATAATATATATTCAGTAGAACGCCGATTGTCTGAATTAATTGGGACCGGGGTCGATTCGGATAATCGAAAATTCGGATTATCGCACACAGACCGTACCAAAAACGACAAAAAAACACGTTTGTTGTATTGAGAAGCCCCGCTTAAATATTAATTTTATGCATTTTTTCCTATAGCGGCGATAGAATAGAAATACATCTGTGAAAATTTCAAGTGTAGCTTTAGCTATCACCGTTCTTGACCTTGAATATGCATCATTCTCTCATATCATACGTCCAATGTCTATGGTTCTTGAGATAGTTCGGTGACAGACGGACGGTCGGACACCGAAGTCTCAGTAATATGGTTCCGTTTTTACCCTTTGGGAACGGAACTCTAAAAACGATGTCACACATAGAATAAACTATAATAAGTTTAACAAACACAGTTATACAATATCTGATAGCTCATTTAAACATCTCGATCAGAATAAGTTATTTTATTTTATTTATTTATATTTAAGTTGCAATCCCAGCGGCCCTTAACGAAAATACAAAATATAAAAAATCACAACAATTAATAGAGGTACATTACATAGTAACTTAGGACCGATTCGGATAATTGGCGATTCGGTTAATCGGCGTTCTAATATATTGGAGTGTTTTAGATTCTGCGTAAAACTAAACTGCCAAGTTAACACTGGTATTGTAATTTAGCGAATCTATGTATCTATAATAAGTGGGTGATTTAGTTATAAAAAAACCCTGCTCGACTTAAATAATTTCATATCATAAAGCTAAAATCGATAAATCGCACATGAATAATAATTTTCGTATTTTAGATCGAAAATGTCTGAAGATATGATAAGCAGAAATCAAATTATGAGAAAAAATATCTAATTAGGGCGAGCAAAGCGAAGCTCTTGTAACGCAACAATTTGGTGGTACATTTTATGAAAAAACTACTTCACCTACAGATTTGATATTTGAAATAGTTATTTAAATTAATGTCTAGATTTATAATGCGGGGTGAAGAATATTGATAAATATCTATTAATAAGTAAAAATACGGTATTTTTTTATTTACTTTTAGTTTTGATACGCTGCCTCAATTTCCGTCAATTTATTTTAGTCCGCTATTTTGACATTCAGCTGTCAAATTACAAATTGAAACACATGTCAAATGACAATTGCAGTAAGGAGTATTGATATCAATTTCGACGCAAATCAACCCCAAAATAACTTGTTACCCCTTTTTAATCATGTTAGGTGATGATTTTAAGAAAAATGAGTATCACATATTTAATTAATCTTTTTGAAGAACATTTATGCCAAGTTTGAACTTAATCAGACCACGGAATCACGTTGTCCCATACAAACTTTGCAACCCCTTTTCACCCCTTTAGAGGAGGAATTTTCAAAAATCCCTTCTTATCGGACGCCTACGTAATACAAATAACA
Source organism: Timandra comae (assembly GCA_958496195.1). Taxonomy (NCBI): domain Eukaryota; kingdom Metazoa; phylum Arthropoda; class Insecta; order Lepidoptera; family Geometridae; genus Timandra; species Timandra comae. Next base: position 6,991,576 of record OY292353.1, on the reverse strand, counting down.
CACCCTCCAAGTTTCAGATCTCTACGATCAGCGGTTTAGGCTGTGCGTTGATCCATCAGTCATTCAGGACAAAGCCTTTTATATAATGATATAGACTAGTTAGGATTATTCCATTCATAATGGTTAAAAAAAATAATCATCAAAACCTTGGCTCTATTTTCGGCTTTTTAAAGTAGATTTAATACTGGTAGATTTAAAACTAGACGAATTTAGGATAATAACATAAGTACATACTTATCTGAGTATTAGTTAGATTTGTGCCAAACACCTAAATCGGTTCAATATTTTTATCATTCCATCCTTGCGTCCATCTACACATTTTTGATGAGTTTATTAGGATAGTACACTCTAGAAATAAAACAAACAGTAGGTACATTTTTCACATTTTTTTAATAAAGCTACTCAACACCAATTTTAAAATGGATCTTCACGATCTCGTCTCAATTATATGAGAATGTAATTATGATTAACATTTATTCCTTAATAACTATAATTGTTTTAAAATTCAATGCTGCATCTATTGATTTTTATACTTGCATCAGAAAAAGCTATGGCGATATAATATTAGGAGTTACATGGAACGCCGACCATTCAGCGTTTTTGATTATTTCTAAGTTGAAGTTGGATGTTCTAAAGCATCTAATATGCATCTAAAATCAAGTTTTTACGGATGTGACATCGTGTTTTTTTTACACATACACAATTAAGCAATGGCATTTAAGCCGTAGATTAAGATCTAGAAAATATCTGAAAATGTTTATATTCTAAAATCGTATGTACGAGTGATAAAGCAGGGAATCCCTGCCCGGGGCGGTATCCCCGCCCTTTTGTTTCTATGCTAGATTCCGTGCCTTAGACTAGTACATAATAACTTACAATTACTAAGAAGCTTTCTTAAACATTATATCAGCTATTAAAGTAACCAGATAGATTGCTTTTGTCAATCAATCAATACGGATTTGTAGCTAATAACGTTACTATGTCGATTCACAACTGCGGAAATCAACAAAGAATTTCAAAGAAAAGTATTTTAATCTATATGTTTATAGATTTGGAAAGCATTATTGTAATAAATAACAATTGTTTGTTATTTCTAAATGTGACTTAAAAGAAACTTGATGAAATACTTAACTGGTTGACTAGCTCAAACATCACAAAAACATGTAAGTAAGTATATACTTACATTTAAACGTATGTCACAAAAGAGTCCAAAGTGTAAAACTGTTTCATAATCATATCATCTCGACATTAAATCCCATATTGCACTAGTGACAATACATATAAGTTTATTATACGATCTACGAAGAAAAATCTTAAAAATTACAAACTGTAACCGAATGTGCAGTACCAATAATATTAAAATATAATTTAAGTACATAAACTACATATTAAAAAATACTTATATACTTTATATAAAAACACACTATAAACTTCAAAATGTATATACATAAACAGTCCAAATGTTATAAATATATACTACATATTATTACATACATACATACTATAAATTAATATAAAATAATAAATGTTTGATATTATTTTATTACACATGTAAGGTACGCGTATAAATAATATATTTTTTTATATTGTTTAGCAGTCTATCATAAACTATCTATCATAAACTAATAATCCGGTGGGAAGTACTATAGATACATAACTAAACTACCCTCTTACCAAGAGGATTTAAAGATCAAAATAAACAAATAATGTCGCGTTATAAAAAACTAGCAGCGCCCCGCGGTTTCAATATAAAAAGTAGCTAACCCAGTACCGAACGTCAATTCAATCGGTTCAGTAGTTTAGCTGTGAATAGGTAACAAACAGTTAAAGTTACTTTCGCATATATAATATTAGTTAGGAAAACCAGTTCTATCGAGTCATTCTATTAGCTGTGGGCATTTTGTGCCGTCCACTCGAGGGAGAGAGAAACTCAGGGCAAAGGTTGAAAGATAAAGAAAATTGCGTCCTGTTTTGGTTTTGGTCCAGAATGCAAGCAAAGGATGCATGTTCGGTACTGCAGGTTAAATCTTGATAGAAAATTATGCATTGTACAAATATTTTGAATCGATTTACTCTAATTGAGCAATAATATACCTTAATCCTCTTATATGAATTTAAGTACTTATAAATAAATCTACATAATTATAAATGCTACATAAGTATTTGATTAATAAACTAATTCTGTCTGTTCGTATTTATGTCATAACTTGGCACATTATAACAAACAAAACATAAAAATATTTTTTATGATATTCTCTTTAAATTAGGCATAATTAAATTCATTTGTATTTTAAAACAACGCAATTATACCTACTCATTTTTAATAAGTAGATAGCTTAATAAAATTGGTATATAATTTAACTACATTTTTTTTAGTAAGGGTATATTTAACAGGTAAAATGTCTCTCAAATTTTTAATTACCGGGTGGTAAGAAGCTCGATTTTCATTTTTTTATTTTAACTAACAAATATAATATATATTTATCATAAATAAATTAAATAAAAGGAAAATATAGGTATATAAGATAGATATTATATAAGAAGAGAAAGTAAATATCAAAGATAAATATAAATAGTAAGCTACCTACACAGTACCAAATCCCGTAAGTGCACTAGCGCACAGATGACTCGGTGCGCGTTGACAAACAATTTCCACTAGGCACGCTATCTTTAGGGACTTTCCGCCACGCACTGAAGAGTTTATGCATGGTGGACAGTCCGTCCGTGGTCCGGTGACGTCTCCGTACGGTGAAGAATAATTGCCGCTGACTTTCGAGGCAATGGTTCCGGAGAGGAATCTGAAGATGAGGTTGTGCGACGCCCCACCTCAATATCTGAACCTGGACTATGTATCGGGCACCTATCAATACTAAGCCTATTCATAGATTTGCTGAAAATATCTGCAACTTCTTGATTGGCGCGAGCAGTCGCAGGGCTTACATTCTCGTCTTCAGATATCTTCTCGTCATCCACCATATCCGCATCGGAGTCACTTTCGCTGCAGTCCATGTAACGGATGTTCCGATAAGTCACGGTGTTATTTAGATTTAATGCTGGTAAACGTCTGTCGTGGGTCGTAGTTTCATCAACTATTTCTAAACTGTGCATCGTGTAGTGCACTTTGGGAATGGGCGAAGCGGCCGAAGCAGCTTCGGCATCATGTCAAAATGTACTGCTGAAATGATACCAAAAGAAATAAATGTTACTATGATACAAAATACTTTCTTAAAATTCGATAGGAGTTGATATCAGTTCTAGGGTATGAGAAACAAAGTGCTGGATAAATGAGGTAACTATTAACTACTGTATAAGTGAGACTCCTGTTAACTACTCATAATTTAATTTGTATGTATGAGACTCACGCCGAAGCCCCTTCCTCGGACTTGATGGACACCTCGGCGAACGACTGGGGCTGCTGTTTCTCAGCACGCATTTTTTTCCGGTATTCAAACTCATGGAGGCCGCTAATAACAAAAGAAATAATATTGTTTAGACAGTAGTAAAATATTAGTTATTTAAATTATAATTACTTATTGGTTGGAATTGTTTTGGGGAGACCTTTTTGCCCAGAGACAATATTGGTTAAAGAAAAAAAAGCTATAACATCGCAATTTAGAAATATCCAACGAGCTCGCATTGGCATATCAATATAATATTCGCATTCGTTGTTGTATTTACCTCGTTCCAGCACCCATGTTCACTTCGGCAGCACCGTTGTCATCGGTGGATTTCTTAGACCGCTTCATGGTTTGCATCGGCAGCCAAGTCGGCAGGTCTGACCTGAAAATATATGTATTAAGAGCCAAACATCGGGACAAAAGGCTAAGATGTTTTGTGGATGCAGCCAAAATGTTAGTGTTAAATCATTTCAGTGTCTATATAACAGTGTGTTTTTTCCTGTCACTAACAATATAAATATATTTAAAAATAAAGAAAAATAAATGGTTCATTCATAAAATTACAGGAACACAATCTTAAAAACAAAATATTTAACATAGGTTTACTAAAAAACGTGAGTCTGACTGGAAAATCCTATTTTTCAGGTAAGTACGGCTAAAATAATTAGTAATTAAAAATCTAAATGATATAACTTTAATTAGTTTTATATTAACTTAATTATTCATTACATCATCTCATTATAGTAACTGACCCCTAACTAAGCTCGAAGCTTGTATCTAGAGTATCAGAAACTACGCACACATTCATTCACACACACACCCAGGCCGAGACAAACATTTGTGGTTCACACAAATATTCACCCTGCACGGGAATCGAACCCGCAACCTTACGGATGGCAGTCCGGCATGGTGACCACTCTGCCATCGAGGTCGTCATCATTATTATATTATAATTATGTTGTAATACATACTTCCTCTTCTGGCCCTGCATGGTGGAAGCTCTCAGTTGTCGGTTGACTTGCTGAATTGCCCTGTGGTCCTCGTACTGTTTACGGAGAACTTGACGAACCTACATAATTAACACTAGGATTAAAACTAAATAATGTATTATATTCTTCAGTCATTATATAAAATATAGATATGTACATATAATATAATAATTAAGGTGATAAATGTGCAAATAAAATAAATACATATATGAAGGCGCTTTAGTAACATTAAATATAAATAAATTTAATAAAAAAAAAACACACTCTCACTCAAAAACATTATCATATAAGTACATACTTCACTAACACGTCACAAACATACATTATTTGATTCAGTCACTCTTTAAACGGCGAGTTTAATGTTATATAAAACTCCCTCCGTTTCAGCCAAAACCCTTTAATCCGATACAAAAAGAGGGGTCAACTCGCATTGTTGTAACATGAGGGTTACTTCTGGCGCAGTAGGCTAAAAATAGCCAGCGATCACGCACTTTCATTTTTGTTACAACTATCTGGCAAATACACGAATATAAATTTTAAATCACAAATTGAAATAGCCGAGAGATTCCGGCCAACTTATGGTCAGCTCCGAGTCAGTGCAAATGTATCCTTAAATCTCGTAGTAGGCTGACTCACGTAGCAAACTTGAGTGGCGTAGGTGGTCGTAGCAACATAATTATAACAGTTACACACGTAGCCGTGGTACTACGACATCGACACCCACAATGTTACGCTATTATAGCTTGATCAAGTAGCAATAATTATAAATTACCTAGTTGTTATTATAATAATAAAATGAATTCGTAATTCATCTTGACCTCGTTCTATTCCAAAATAGAAACATATGTACAAAAAACAACCATGTCTTTTAAAAGTCTAGCATACTCTTGTTCTAGCATACACATATTTAAAATTTATTAAAAATTAATATGACTATTTCTTTCAACATTAATGGTCATTACAAATAGGGCCTCTAACAATTTAACAAAAAACGTGGCACGCTCAATTAATCAAAGCAATAAACATCGTTTCAACAAATTGAAACGTCAGCAAGGTCAACCTCATTATCTGCAGGTCAAAACTCAATACGTGAGTACGATACCGGTCATTTGTAATCAAAGGGACAAACGTTCATACTCTATTATTAGCAACCAGGTAAAACGACAATCACAGCTCAGCAGGACATTTCAATTAACCGGCGAATACTCGTTTACACTCAAAATAATACAAAACACGTTCTGTTAATACTCTGAATCAAAAATAGAAACGATAATGACGCACTCACAATATATAAAGCTGCATTAGTTATATAATAACGGATATATGTAGGTTTAAAGATAATGTAATAGTTTGTGTTGTTTGTTCCGGTTTATGTCAAACCGATTAAATGTTTATTTGATGTCACCAATATGAATACAAACCAGTTTTGCATTATAACTCGCTCAATAACGAGCAAATACATATACTCTGAAATATGTATATCACTTAAATTTAATAAATGATTTATTGCAAAATTTTCCCATCATTTTGTTATAATCGTTTGATATATTTTATTTATAACTCCTGAAACATAAAACCTATAAAACATACTAATAAAACTGTCGTATCTGAAAGAAAATTTAAAACGAAATCTGTGCGTTGTTGCTACGCCATTGTATTCGGTCAATTTGGTGCTACGTGCTACATTGCACAATAAACAGTAATATTAACTATTCATACATTTTTTTATATTGAAAATGTTACACGACCTTTGATATGTAAGTAATATGATAAATAAATATTATTTTCAACACACTTGCTCATAAAGGGGCTCTTATTTGTGCAAAAACAGTTGAATAATGACACGTTTTATTCACTAGTGAGTTATAGATTGTTTTTTTAAATTGCTTTGTTTTTAAAAAAAGTTTCGACACCAAAAAAATGGTGTCCATACATTTTAAAAACAAACTTCAACTATGTTGCCTTACTTTTGGTAGGTCTATGGTCGATTCCATTCATTCATTCATTCGATTTTTTTTAATAAGTATATTCTTTTAGTCTTTGGCTATCACCATTGTAGTTTTGGATGCGCGCGAATAGAAAAACTGTTTATTTATTAGCGAAAAATGATAATTTCTTCGCAAATGTGTTGAAAAACGTTGTATGGTACACGCGAGTATTGATGATTACTATCCTCGGCTATCTTCAGACCCTCGCCTGACGGCTCGGGCCTCAATAGCGCCTCGGAAGTAATCACCAACTTACCTCGCTTGTACCATAAATAACTATTTAATGTTAATAGGTCAGTGTTCCAACAATATTTTATTGTAAAACGTAAATATAATATTTCAAAGAGCTCGTTATTCTGTCTATCTCGAGCGCTGACCATACCAAATATAATGGTGTAGACGGACAAAAGTACAGCGAATGTCAACAAAATGCATTAAAATAAGTAAATCCATATAGAAATATATATATATTTGTGGTAATATATTATTTTGTTTGGACATCTTGATGTTTAGGTTAGGTTAGGTAGGTTAGGTACATTCCGTTTCCAAACCTGCATTTCAGATTAAAAGTTGTGTTTTTAATTATTCACACTGTTAACGTGCACATTTTATTGGTAATATTTTGAATATTTAACATGACTGTAAAACAGTGAAAATATTTGTTTATTTTTGGTGGTTATTAGTTAATTAAATACGTAGAAGCATCTATTATTGGGTTAACGAAACTGACAAAAAATACTGGCATCTATATTATTGAGTTATATTATTTATTGAGTTGTTAGAAAAGACTTACCTATTGGTATATATTAAATTTGTTATTAAATATATATATATATATATATATATATATATATATATTTTTTCAATTGTATTTATTTAACATTTTATAGTTTACCTCGCCGTTCAAGAAGCAGTAAATGAGAGCGATGAAAAAGCCCTGGAATGATCTTAGGAAGAATGTGGTGTAACACCAGAGGGCGAACTTCCACTGTTTTCCATGTAGCGGTGGCTCTATCATATTCAAAATGTTTGTGATACCGAGCAGAGGTAGCAATACCAGGGCAGCCTTAACTGCTTTCCTGTTATAAAAAGTAAATTTAATATTAATTATTAATATCAGATTAATATAAGAAAGAATGATGATATTTACCTGACTTTTTTAATTTCAGAGCTATGAGTTCGCCTCAATTTCACAATCAACACTCTCATTATGTTTAGAAGAAAAATGAGGTTAATCTGAAAAAAAAAAAAAATATGTTTAGTGTATTGTTATTGTATATCTATATGGAAATTAATTTGTAAGGCGTTATAAAAATTAAGATTGAAAATATTGAAAACTATAATTTTTTTTATGCGATAAATGTAGCAGGGTACTTATTTGAGTTTTTCATAAAAATAAAGTTATTTAGGTATATGAGTAAGTTTATACTCGTTTTAATTAAGCAAATGATGGATACCAATTTTTTTTAGAAAGTTAATAAAATAAACTGTCTTATATTTGACGATAATGTTACTTACCACAATCACAGCAAGCCTTGGTGCTTGGATGATCCAATATTGTTTCAAAAAATTGTATCCGTACCAGCACCTAAAAAATAAAAATAGTTTTACTTTAAAATTATTTAACTAAGAATTTAATTTTAATTTTGACCAAATATAAATTCAATAAAAAAATTTACATTGATGACAAAATAGAGGTATTTCCAATAATTGAAATTCTAAAGGACAGAATGAATGTTCAATTCAATATTTTGCAGTGTGGCATTCCACAAATGTTTTAACACTAAAAAAAATTTTTTTTAAATCAGTGCAACATATCTAAGAATAAAATTCTAAGACTGAGAGAGATTTCCGATTTTCTAAACTTACTTCTTAACATTTTCCTTCTGGTAATGCAAAGCGGTTACCAGGGCCCAGATAGTAGTTACGACAATCGGTAGGCCACAACCGATGAAGTAGTACAAGTTGTGCGATACTTTGTCTCTCAGAGAGTTAGCCGTCACCACGTTATGAAGATAGAGACCCTCGATAAACATCCACATGAACATGCAGCTGTTCGCATACTCAAGTAACATGTATGAACCTTCACACAGGTATGGCTGCAAGAAAAATGTATATATTATTCAACACTTGTTTATTTTGATTACCAATTAAATAAAAAGTAGTTTTTCCATGTTTTTTCCTATACGTGTTGTGAAATCAAAAATAGGCATCAAAATTCGTTTTGATCTTTTGTGGTATAAATAAATGTAACTACGAGTAGTACGACATAAATGATATACTTAGACGTATTTTTTACCGATCATCAAACCAATTTAAAAAAACAAAATGGGAATGGATTGGATCCGACTTTCAAACACAAAATAAAAATACTACGTTGATATTGCAATTTGAAAATGCTTTGTCGAAAACTATTTAAATGAAATCAAAAACAGGATGTTTATTTGTTTTAGGAATCTAATAGACTCATTGCCAGTTTATAATTAAATTAAAAAGCTTTTACTATTACTACTTACGAGTATAACATTTATGTGAGTTTATTAATAAGAGAATAAAGTTAATTAAACTTGAAACAATTTGTCTATCGTAATTTCAAATGAAGGCTTAAGTTCTTAGATTTAGGGCCTATTTCACGATCTTTAAGTAAAGTTCCGGTTTCCTACTCACAAGTTTTGTCTTTGTCACTTGATATAAAGTAAGAAAGAGACGAGACTCAATCTACTTGGTGAGTAACATTACTTGAAGATCGTGAAATAGGTTCTTAAACAAACACTATTATTGTAATGAACTATCCTGACACAAATAGTATTGTTTTATTGATTGTTATCTTAAGGAAGTGAAGGAAGCTGTTTTAGATAGAAGCAGATGGAAGGAGTACCACCTGTTACAGATTAAGGACTCTCAAATTAAAGATATTAATATCTTAATTTGTGGTTTATTGCAGTCTCGATTGTTTAGTAATCTAGTAATTTAACATTAAACCATCACTTACCATGTTATCTATGCCTCTGACTGAATTAGCAGTTTGATCGCCAGACTTTACTCTAGTCAGCTCTTGGTCAATATATACGACAAGCCTCACAATAACTTGAACCGTCATAGCACAGAATAAATTCATATGGATTCTGGTACGGTTGTTACGCAGAGATCTGATTGGAAAATAATAATTATATTAAAGTTCTTACGGCAATATTAGCCTGTTATTTCATTTCAACAAAGAAATAGTATTTTTAAATAAAGAGATTTTTTGAAATATATAATAATAATAACTTAGATCATTACCGATACATGGTGAATATAAGCAGTGATGTAAGCAATGCCAAAAGCGACATACTGAAACCCACTATTTCAATATATCGTGTCGTTTGAGCAATTTCAAACTTTGACTGAAAAAGATTGAGTGTTAAAATACATGATATTTTTATAATTATGAGTAAAATATTAATGCAAGTATACATTGACTGTAATTAATAAATAATTAGTTATTAATTGAATGAAAGTACAAATAGCAATTTTTACTTGACATTGCGTTCGTAACTTACCTGCGCGTAATTTTCATCGTCGTATACCTTTTCGAAGAGATCGCGGACCTCTTGTGGGAAGCAGGGAGTATAGTTGGTCCAACCTATTGCACTACTCTCATTGGTCTTGCGTCCCATCCAGAGACCGTTAGGCCCACACTTTCGAAAGGCATGTCCTAGAAATATGGTCGCTGTAAACTCTTAATTCAGTGGTTGTGTTTAGGCCAATAATAATCTGGGTTTATTAAGTTTGATGCACTGACTTTCTGCACGCAGTTAGTTTAAATCTGAGTAGTTTTAGATTTTCTGAACGACTGAATGCAGTCAGTTTCGGCCGAGACACGTTCCTGAACTTTTACTGTCATAACCTATTGTATATACTTATAAATTATGACAGAACACTCAGCAAGTCAGACCATGTAACTTCGACTACTCAGATATTTTCGGCCAAAACATGCCCAATGGTTGTGTACATATATGACACTCAGTGAACTACAAGCTCGCTTCGCACATTAGCAATTGCAGTTTTGAAAACACAGCATCAATAGTAAATTAAATATTAAGTTGTTAGTAAAACGGAATGTGATATAGATTTATAACTAAACAATGAAATACTCTATATTTGATGTTAGTTAAAGTAAAGATGCAATATTAATGATAAAAGCTATGTACCTACAGAAATCTACTACGCACAGCCTTTTAACACTAAAAATCTACTTTATAATATCTGTAGATAATTCTTTAAACGTTACATAACATAACCCAAGTTAGAAGTTATTGTAGAAACATATAAAAAGTGATTCATATTCAAATAAGATATCTGTTTTCTAGATTTTAAGAAAGCCAACGAACAGAAAATTGGTATTTAAGTAAACAGTAGAGACATATTAATACCAATACAATTCCAGAACACTCCTTCAGAATACATATAATATTAATGAGTTTGGAACGTAACTTGCGTCAAACACATAAATTTATAAATTGAATCGCAAAGGAGGATTGCTACTACTTCATATTATGTTCTGTCCGTGACATAACCACCTACCTACGTGTGCGATAGAAATTTTCCACGTAACATTGCACTATGATCTTGTGTTATTGACAACAGTTTCCTTTAACTCGTATCAGATCAAAGGAAAATAGGTTACGTAAACATTATAATTATTGTGTGTAAGGAAATGTGTTAAAATAGGCAAATAATACAGCGGTTTTGTTTTACTAATTGATTAAGCAGCTGCTCCAAACTTTAAAGGCTGATAATGATAAACAATGTTCATTGATATTGAAATTGAGAAGTGTAATTTACTTTTATCTCAATTTCGTTATGAGTTTAAACATATTTTATTATACAAAGAGCGAAGTAAGCTTGCATTCGCATGAACTGTTTGGGATATATCATGAAATAATCCCCTGCCAATTTTACTTAACGGTTACTAAATCAATATAATATTTTATGGAGAATTTAAAAAATGTTTCATGAAACCTACGAGCATATTATATTTAAAAGTAAATGATTGGTATCACTTTTAATTTAAAACAAACAGTTCAATTTCGTTTGTTCAAATATATGAGTTTATAAATATTACTCGTAACAATATTTTATCCTGTACTGTACCACGAAACTGTTGGTATTGCAAACGTTTTACTGACAAATTTATTCGTAGAAATATTATTACGGGAAATTATTAAAAAAATATCTTACGAGATATATCGCTAAGTTTTGCAGGTGGACAGTGTTGTTTGGCGATATGTCCGGCAATAGTTGGGGGCCAGCAACTATATCCATCGAACGTCGCATTACAATATAATTTTCCTGTAACAAAAATAATGTGTAATACTAATTATCTTACCTTTTCAATGGCGTGAACTGAACGCTAAATTCACGAGAAGCTTATTCCAAAGCAGTCCAATTGTCACTCACATGTAAAGATTGATGTAACAACACCCGAAACCGAATATAACTCGTAATCCGTTATGTTTTAAGTAAAGGCTTTATTATTAACCCATTATTATATTTTGAACATACCTACTACTGGTGGATTCATATAAGAAGTGCCCTTAAAATTTTACGCGTTCTTAAGCGAAAATACTTGTACATATTTAGTAATGTAACATTGTACTTACCTTTTCTTTAATTTGCATTCATATTACAACACAATGAGATCTCTTGAATTATCTGTGTTGATCTTCTCATACAATTATTTCAATATATTTTCTTCCATAGCAACACTTATTGTCATGTACTCACAGGTTAAATGTTGTATTTGAAAAAGAGCAGATAATTTAGACGTCTTTTGATAATCAGGTACTCTACAATAATCTAGGACCTAGACTAAAGCAGAGTGCCTTTTCATTATTTAGAGTTTAGGCTGTTATTTTAGGAAGAAATCTAACGACGATTTATTTTATTATTGAGATAGACCATCACTGTATTTTTCTTGGAAACGACTTCGTAAAAACTTTTATGCAAATATTTTTAATAGCTTGTCAATTTCGGTAAGCTTGAATCTTCATTCAAGTGAATGACCCCAAAAATAATTGTAATGAACAACAGTTTAAGAGTATAAAATATTGTAAGATCATGTTGTTTAAATAATCATGTTGTCTTTATTTTTTATAGAGTAATAAAATTGTTGATAAAAAAAATAAATTTAAGTCTATCTTTTTGCTAAATTACTAACTACATAAGTACATGAAAGCAATAAAAATAATTTGAATTTGTACAAATCATTGGTTGTCCATACATTGTATGATACTATTCAATATGTTTGAGATGCGTCCCCCCGCTGTTGGTACTAATATCATCAGTGTGAGGGTCGCCTTTGCCCTACTGAGGGATTTTATCGGCTTATGGCTTTAAATGTCCGGTAGTATCAATACTACTGGACATTTTACTGTACACCTTTCAATACAATAAGAACTCAACGGATTTTGTTAAACTTGTAAGCATATTAAGAGTATAAAGAAAATGTTTAGGAAATATAGAAACATGCGGAACAGCCCTTTTCATTGAAACCTCTTTGAACTAAAGAGATCAATTGTTGTTTCGTTACTATGTGTTTACCTTTGTGGGAATAAAGAATAGCTACACACAATAGCGATTTAGTAGCTAGGCAACTGACTAAATATTGGATACTCGAGTTAGTTAGTAACCTGAATATTTACTACCAGTGTTAGTAACCGAAACGACCATACGAGACGGAAATATAAGATTAAAATTATTTCCCATTTTACTACTTGTAAGTAAGTACTAATTTTATATGTTTGTTTTATCAAAATAATTAATTAAGTATTGCAACGAACTTAATTTCATTTGTGGACGAATATGTAAGTAACTTTTGGAGATTTTAAACTTTTCTCATGTCTATTTTAGTAAGAGTATCTACTTTGATTGTATAAACGCATATTTTCATTTAAAATCTGTTTCTGTACATATGCGAATTATTTTAGATATAATTTTTCGCGCGGTGTAGATGAGAAATCTGCATGAAGTAGGTCCATGCAGTGTCAGCACTTTACGAAATTGAAGTACCTCTCTATCCTTTGCGGGTTATCCTCTTATTCAATAATTTTTCGGTGATTGCGTTAAATTTCACCATTAAATTTGGACCGTTTTAACTAAGTTTCAGTCTCGGAAACAAAACTACTAAACTTAAATGAATCCTAGAATATTTTCATTGCAACGCAACTAACTGCAATACATAAGGTACTCCTTCACCGGGAGCATTCGCGTGTAATGTAACGTTACAGATTTGAGCATTACATCAGTGAGGAGAACCGAGCATTACAATGCGCACCTTGTAATTTATTAATTGTTATTTGTTATTATTACACGCGAATGCTGGTTAGTCAGGGAGGTATTATTGAAATGCTCAAAGATGAGTCTGTAACGTTACATTACACGCGAATGCTCCGGTGAAGGAGCACCTTTTCTGTGACTTAACACCTAAATGTCAAATTCTAAATTGGTTCGGTTTGAATCTCAAAGACGCACTTATAAACAACATAGACATATCACAAAGACTAAATTAACTAAGTATTCAAAACATTGCGGTCAAATAATTACGATCTGCAAGCAAAGTGCTATATTTTCGTAAAATCATTATAAATCTACTGACGTTTGGATTGGTTGAGATGTTGTTATTCTATAAATATAGCTTTCAAATAAATCATAAATTGGACGCCCTTATAGTGTTTACCGCGGGTCACTTCCGATCTATTCAGTTAAGCAATTTCTGCCACCGTCACAATGGGGATGGGTGGCCATTGCCGAAGTGGCTTATTACATAAACGTTTCCGTGTTTAGGAGACACGTTGAGATAGCAATCCGGGTTCCATCATCAACATTCGTTACGGTCAGAGCACGCATATGAACTCAAATCAAACAGTCGAATAAAGTCTAGTGAGATTCCAAATCCGATAAAGTTTATCGCCAGATTTGGAAACCTATAAAATGCATATACAAAAAATTCTATCTAAATCAAATCCAAATACATATTTAATACTTGGTAAGAAAACGGTCATTATCCTCATTAACTCCAGTGAGCGAACACTGTTTGCTTTGTATTTAAGTTTATAAATGTTATTGCAAAATAACATCTTTCCAAGCCCCCTTAGAAGCTCACATAATTCGCATCTCATTATCTGTTTGATCGGTTCATAAATATTCAAACACCACAGAGCGGCGCCATAAAATCAAGGTCACGTGGTAAAACAAATCTCCGAACGCCTCCTCAGATAAAGATCTCATTTTAACTCGCTACGAACCTATTCATGTAGAAGAAGCAAGTTTCAACGAAATGCAGACTGACAAGTGACATGACTCATTTACACGTGACCGCTTCAGGACAACGTGAAATATTGAAGTCCAATAAAATAAACAAACTTATAATAAACATTTGAAAACGAGGAAAAATATAATTGTTACAGTGGACTCTTACAATAGTAACTTGATTGTTTAACCAGGTTTGTATACATTTAATTATTAAACTTTTCAATTGCGAAATGTAAAGAAGGGCTTCGTTGCGAAAACGTTGAAATTGAAATATAAAAAATTATGTAAAAATAATTTTATACAAATATTAACGACCTATATTTCAAACCCAACCTACGGTTCAGACTTATTCCAGACATGAATTGCTTTGAAGCCTTCTAGTAAATTAGTTAAAAACGAAAACTTGATTTGATTTGAATTTGATAACGAAATTGCTCTTTAGCCTTATTCACTCGCTCATACTTATGAGTAATTTAACATTTTATTAAATACCGTATCGGTCTGCGATGAGTTATGGTTTTTATGCATCATCAATAATCATAAATGAGTTCAATTTGTAGTAACCTTATTGTTACCATAGCGGCTGCGGATTAGACGCGCTGATTTGAAAATTTCTCCTACCGTTTATACTCTCTGTAATACTAATATTTATCTTTTCTTTAACTACTTATAGAACAAATTCATTACGTGTGTTTGGGAAAGGAATCTAACGATTTATAAGCCTTCTTTAAGTACGCCTTGTCTCTCAAGAGAAAACGTGACATCTCAAAAATAGCCCCATTACATATAAAGAGTAACTTGTATACTTAGATATATTTTATAAAACATCTCTTTCCTTCTAACCTCGGTTTCTTGGTATTGACACCTACGCACTAAAAGTATCTTGGTTCTATATTCTCATGTATCTTGTTAAAAGGAAAATACTGAAAAAAGAATAAAATAAGTTGACTTTTCTTTTCGATATTTTTTGTGAAACTTATTGTGAAACATCTAGGAACATAACTTTTAGTAGTGAGATAAAAATGACATTATATTTTAGTTAGTAGGGTAGTCAGTAGGGATATAACATAGGATACATAACATCCCAAAATTCCTAGAGGGACACAGTTGTTAAAAAAATAAAGTTTGGTATAGTTTGTAAATAAACAATTATTGTTGTAGTATGAATGAAGAGGAGCCAGCTACACTTGACGGGCAGTTCCACGAATTTGCCCGTCTTTTGGATAATAAAAGAGATGGATTAACTATTACATTATACCGGTCCGATTACTGGATGAGGCAGTCGAAGATTCTAGAAGACAGGAAACTAACTATGACGGACACCGGGATATTATGGTGGAAATTTTGGTAAGTATGTGTAATCAATACATAGTATAAAAGTCGCTTCTGCGTCTGTCAGTCGAAGATTCTAGAAGACAGGAAACTAACTATGACTGACACTGGGATATTATGGTGGAAATTTTGGTAAGTATGTGTGTAAAAGTAGCTTCTGCGTCTGTCTCTGTATAGTTTTTATTCAAAACTACGCAACGGATTTGGTTTTTTTTTTAATAGAAAGAGTGATTTAAGAATATGATTTTTAGCAATTTTATCCCAGTATTCCCACGGCGGGAACTACGCGGGTGAAACCATGGGGCGCTGTTAGTTTAGTATATTGTTACGGTTTACCAATTTAAATTACAGCGAGGGACTAAGTACATAGTGTGTAACTTTGCTATATGTTTAAGTATATCTTAAAGATAAGTCTAGTCTAGATTATGTAACTTGTCTTGACTTGTAAACCACACCTACATTATTTAAAATGTTAAATACTTAGTATGTTACATAATCTTGACGTACCTATAAACAATCACGTTCGTGAATAAATAGAAGCAAAGATTCGATTAATTTTTACTTATATACAAATATACTGTCGGAAATTCAGGAATGATATTTCGAAGTTTTCGAAGTTATCCATTACGAACAGATTGTTTTTATATATCCATCATGATGGAAGTCTTTCGAGAATTTAAAATGAGTTTAAATAATTTAATGTAAATATAGTTAGAGTTAGATAGGTCGGAAAATCTAAAGAAAATTATCGCTTCTATAAACATTAATTCCATAATTCCTGCGTTACAAAGTCCCCGTCCATTCTTTTAAAATTTATTTATATACAATACAGAAAAATGTTTAAACAAAAATATAAATTGACAAAAATGGAATAGTTTCCTAAACCCCACCGTTACTAACCGATCAAAACACTTCATAATATCACAAGCGATACTGAAACGAAGAGCAATGAACTTTATGCGTCGGGCGGGCTGTTATGTAGTTATGGGACTTTATTTAAATATTTATTGGATATTAATTAAAATATTTTTTTTTATTCTAACACATAGGGATAAATATCTTGACTTTTTTACTGTTTATATATCAAGATATGTCTTTGTTAATATTTGTTTAAAAGCTCTTAGTTTTAAGTTTTCTTTTGTAGTCTAAGAAGTGATAATATAAAGCTAAAGCAATTTTTATCTTATCATTTTCTCATCTCTTTTATCATAGAATCATTTTAATTTTATATTAATGTTTTGATGTTTTTCAGCAAAACTGAAATTGATTGGGATGAATGGTACGAGTTTCTAACAGATCTATGCAATTATAAAGGCTTCGATCAGGAATTTGTTGAGACCACGATGACCAACTGTGGTATTCCTGGCACTTCGCCAGTGTTTGTACCACAATACAGGGACTTCTTCGATACGTACAAACCGAAGGAAAAAATGTTGTTTTAATTTTCTTCTACCCCTACTTATTATGGTTTAATATTATTCTTTAATTAATAAAATTCATTCACTAGATGTTTTCGTTTTTATTTACGCGGATGAGTTGTCTTATGGATTGTTTAGTTAATTGTGTTATTTTTGTCAACATAGATAGCACATAACTAAATAATATTATTGATTTCATTTTGTTACTGACTTTGTTACATAATATTATTTCATTACTGATTTATGTCAGATTAATTTACGCGCACATTTATGTTCACAACGAGTCCGAGATTTACATTTAACCTCGTGTGAGTGCGTTCCACTTTATCTTGAAGACAGATTGTCATGCAGTGTCGAGGTGTCGAGACTTGTATATTTTAAATATTGTTTTTTACCTTAAGCATAATGCGTTGAATTGTTTATTTAAATAGAATCAACTGTGGGGAGAGAAACAAAGCGTTACGATAAAAGGAAATTAATATCTCTTATCAACTAGATACAGTTGATAGAAAATATAATGATAGAAAAAATCAATGAGAGACGACATTTTATAGATTGATAATGAGAATAGGTAGACACAATTACTGTCGGTCTTATACCGTGGCGTGGAAAAGGTTAATAGATAAAAAAGCGTATTAATTGAAACGCATTTTAAAACAAATGCATATAATGTAAAATTATAATAAATAACATTCACCATTTACCTGTTAGTACATGACAATAAGTAGTTACTATATTTACCTAAAAAGTCCTATGTACAGATGTGCTTTTGATTTCGTACGGCTTTTACTTGAAACTCGTGTTGTTCATACACTGTGTGCCCGTTTGAGGTATGTGAAGCCAACAAGTGAGAACAAAACAAGTGGCTTTCCCCTCTCGTCAAAGGGTGAAATGTGAAAAATGTGAACCTTGATACCTGATGCCTTTTCTACTGAAGTAATTTTCAATTCCATTAAACTAAGCGAAATTGAATGTTGTTTCATCTTGATGGTGAAGCGAAATTGTTCTCTGATTTCGGTAGTTTATTTCGAATAGCTTTTGAGTAGCGCTTACATATGTATTATCTTATTAAAACTAAACAAAATGGCGAATTGAATTTGTTTTAAGAAGACACTTCAAGCAAACTATCCCTATTTCTTTCTAAATATCTACGTAGAGTTAATTAACTTGTAACATTGGCTTGGAATATTTTTTGTTGGACACTTTCTGGCTTATTTACACAAGTACCTTATTTCGGATAGAACTATTCGGTGTTGTTACAACAATCTATTAATATAACAGAGGCTTATAACGGATTTTAAGTCAGCCATACAAAATGGGAGTACAATTATATTTATTTTTTCCTAGATCAATTGGCAAACGAGTACAAGCGTCATATTGTAGTATGTTGATTGTTGATCCTATGTTACAAATAGTCCTCTAAAGAAAAACAATGTTGAAAGAGAAGTTCTGGATCTCTCATTTAAAGCAGTTTGTGCTACTTCACGTCGATATTCTGAAAGATTTTGCTGTAGATCGAGCCTGTCCATTTCTAACCATTTCAACTATGAATATTACGGCGCTTCCATTATAAAACTAAAACTATAGTTATTGTTTATTACCGGGACTTTAAAAAAAGTAAAGTAACTTAAACTTTTTTTATCCCAATAATTAATTACCTTTATTGATGTTGGCAGCAGTAAAATCCATCTCTAAATGAAGCGTGCAATACATAACCCGGATCATGTGGATTTTATTATTTACCCTCATATTTTCTTTTACATATTGTGTTTATTTTGTTGATATTAGTGTTGAAAAAAATCTTTAACAGTTTGGAAGAAGTTCGTAACAAATGTTTTACCACATCAAATATTGTAGTATGTTTAAAATTTATAAAAGCACGCAATATCACAAAATGTTAACTCTACAAAATATAAGATAGCTGGTTTTAAGACATGTTTTTTTATTCTATTACTGGGCCAAAATCGTTACACGTTTCTGGAAGAGTTAGAATGGTTTTGATAGTGCCTTGTTAATATTAATATTACAACTTATACTCGTTTGCCATAAATTAAAAGCTATATTTTTTAAGAATTTGTTGCAAGGTTTAGTGACTGTGTTTTGGGTCTTGGTTATTTTGGCATGTGAGTGATACCTTCTATAGCAGGTATATCTATAGTGCTTCAGTAATCACACTGCAAGCAACTAGCCTCTGATACTCACCAGCCTCGTAAACAAATGAGCTAAACTCATCCAAACACGCTCTAAACATGGCCAGCACATTGTTAGTTTTGTTGGCTGAGCTACCCGTCTTGAAGCCGGACTAATACTGGAAAGGCAAGACGAGTGGCACCTGCGACAAAATATCACTATAAGTGCAAATTGGTTTTCTAACTGTTGTTAGAGTGCTTAAAATATTTTAATTTAATTTAATAAAAACTTAGTCGGAAAATTAATATTATAGAAAAAAGATTAAAATTAAAGTGGTTTGATTATAATGGATGAATGAATTCTAATGAATAACGAAAAGATTAAAAGAGATGCGCACGACTGTTTTGCACACTTACCTATAATGAAATATTAACTCCAATGAACAATGAAATAAGATATACTCCAAGAATCGGTAGTTATATTATTATATTAGATTATGTTTTAGTTATGGCGATATAATGTAACGTGTCAGTCAATTATCATAGGTTAATCTAGAAGAAAGAAATAATTTATTTTCTCAAGTAAGTCATCATCATCATCAGCTCATATAATGTCCCCACCGAGGCGCTCGAGCCTACCCTGAATGTGATTAGGCCTTAGTCAACCACGCTGGCCAAGTGCGGGTTGGTCGACTTCACAAGTAAGTAGTTGGTTGATATTTTACGTTACCAACATTATATTTTTAGAGAAAATAGGAAACTTTCTTCAAAGTTTTTGAGCAAAACGATGATTTTTTGTCACAGCTCATGCGTTTCTTTTTTAATAACTCTTTAATGATATTAACTCGTTAGTATTAATCAGAACAAATTCAGTAAATAAAGTATTTTTTTGTATTATATCATAATTAAATTACTTATGCTAATTTGTGCCATTATTATGTTAAAATGAGGGAAATTATTTTGTATTTTTTTCGAGTAAATCAAAGAAACCAGAAGTATTTATTTTACAAATTGAAATATAGTTTACCTGCTACATGAACTAAGACACCTTTACTCAAGAAAAATTGTAACCGCCAACAAACATTTTGATTCAAAGTTTATTTTCTTTTCAATGATATTTGAAGCACATCTGTTTGTAACGAGACATGTTTAGAAAAGCAAACGGAACGTTAGTTTTCCTGTGAAGTAACGAGCAAAGTAAACAAATAGTTAAATTAGT
The DNA here is from genome assembly GCA_958496195.1 of Timandra comae. Lineage (NCBI taxonomy): Eukaryota > Metazoa > Arthropoda > Insecta > Lepidoptera > Geometridae > Timandra > Timandra comae. The sequence continues at coordinate 6,970,808 of OY292353.1, read as the reverse complement.
ACTTTATAATGTATCACTGTGTCTCGGTACAAAAAAATATTCTCAAAGAGTAAAAATGATTTAGTAATATTACAAATTATGAATGTTCCTCAAATAAATACTTAAGTAAATGCTAAAATTATGATGCTGGAGAAGTTTTTTGTACGCGCATAAGTTCAAGAGTTCATTTGGTTGAATGCACATCATTTCAGAAACTACCTATACTACTAGTTCGAATTGAAAAAATCTTTATGTTTTGACACTTTTGTATTGAGTATACATACTTGTAAAAAAATGAAATAACAAAACACCCACACCAAGATATAGAAGACACATTCATTCCCACTATGTTTGCCTTTAACGGGAATTGAACCCGTAACATTTGGCTTAGCAAACATAATTACTACCAAATACTAGCAGCAAGCAAAACTACTGCCAAATACGCAGCACAAACGATGTAATTGGTACAGAAAAGGTGATCGTATATTTTGTATCCGAAAATACCTAGAGTGCTAATTAGGTAATTAATTCCTTGAAAAATGACATAGATAAAACTGCAGTGTACATAACTAGTACCTAAATAAATGAAATATTTTTTTGGAAATAGCTGGAACATGGTAAATCGCTGTCTGTCCCTATGTATGCTCACAACTTTAAAACTACGCAACGGATTGTGATGCGGTTTGTTTTAATAGATAGAGTGATTCAAGAGGAAGGTTTTTAATATAATTAATTTTATCCATGGGAGCGGCAACTACGCGGGTGAAACCGCGCGGCGCTGCTAGTAGTTTAATAAATAAGTAAAACCAATCTTCAAATAGCACAGAAACTGTGCTCACATTCATACCACTTAATACCCAGATTGATAAAACATTTGTTGATACAAATATTTCCTCAAACGGGAAACGAACTAACAACCTTTTGATAGCAGTCTGGTATTGTGACTACGGAATAATTAATTACATAGAAATTAATATTAAAAAATATTAAGTCTTATAAACCTAATTTAAGGGTTCGGAATTTGAGTAAACAAGGGTATAACAATGTCAGTCAGGTATTTTTCTTAAGCTACATTTTAAAATATGCTAGACATTCTTTACCTTCACTGACGATAGCAAAATAAACTGTATAAGAACGTAAAAAATAAGGTAAGTTTTATGATTCAGTGAAGTATATTTTTCACAATATTTTCAATTCAAACGCAACGAGGTGAAATAAGCAGGAGTTTGTAGGAAAAGTTACGTAAATATTTTGTTTTTGTTGGTTTCAAACTACTCGTGCTCGTAACTACTTAATACGAGAGAGATCATTCAATAGATAACAAGTTATAGCCAATCAGGGGCTATTCAACTTCTCAAGATAATATTTTCTTGATGTAATAATCGGATTTCAATAACACTGTCTTGTGGAAATGTATTTTCGTTTATTTCAGTTTACCTTGTTAAGGTATGCTTGAGATTTACTAGGAGATGAAATAAATAAATAGATAACATTATTATTTCATTCCTACTAATATTATAAATGCGAAAGTAACTCTGTCTGTCTGTCTGTCTGTATGTCTGTTACCTTTTCACGGCTAAACTACTGAACCGATTGACTTGAAATTTGGTACAGTGGTAGCTTATGGTCCGAGGAGGAACAAAGGTTTATCCCGAAATTTCCACGGGAGCGGGAACTACGCGGGTGAAACCGCGGGGCACAGCTAGTTATTTATATTTTTTTATAGAGTGGTTATTGACACTAAAATTTTCAAAGTTTACGGGAGATTACGAGGAGACAAAATAAGTAACTAAAATTAATAAAATTTTAATTAATTGTCATTATAAAAGTAGTTATTAGAACTAATTTGGGGTGTGCTAATTACCTATATTATTTATTTCGAGTATTCAATAATTCGACTCTGTTGCAAGTGACACGATCATGGATCATGGTAATATTACTATACTTTAAGTACACTCTCGGAATGAAAAGGTTCGTCAATTTTCAAATTGATTCGTATAATGTGTCGCGAAAACATTTACCTTTTGTAACTATGGTACAGAATAGACTCGGGTTAGAGAAAATAATGTTCTACTGCTCGATAATAAAGTTCAAAATTATTCAGATCAGTGTTGTTTGACAGGATAAATATTTTGTCAACAAGATTTTTGATAAACTAAAACCTTCTTGTTGGTTCAACCTGCCATTATTATTTCTGTTAAAACTATTGTCAATCGGTCAATGTCATCATTGCAAAATATCAAAGAGGTTTTTATATGCCGCGCGCACAAGGCAGTGCTTAAAAAAAGGATAGAAAAATCAAGCAAAACCTTATTCGATAGCAAACGTCATATTATTTATTTAAATGTTAGCATCACTGTTTCTTACACTTTTATGTTGGCATAATTGTTTCTTGCAATACTAGTGCAAGTGAAAACCGACTCTAAGGTGACGAACCTTTTCATTCCGTGACTGTACATTCATAGATTTTACTGTGTGACTGTCATTAATGAGCTCATGTATTGCGCAATTTCCAATAAAACAATTTCCAAAAAGTTTATCCTCTTTCGTGTCCGGTTCGCACAGTGCTACTACTACTGTTGTCAGTCGCATTTCAAACTCGATCACGACAATATTTTGCGCGGACTCACCCTCAGAACTTACGATACGAGTAAGTACCTACTTGATACATCATATGATACAGTTTTTAAACTAGTATGGGAGGTAAAGTGTCGATAATTGCGATAAACATCTGACAGAGAAGAGGAATTGAAATGGCGATAGAAATTATTCTTGTTTCGCGTCTCTTCTAGGTAAGTATGTACTCGTAGTAGCGTTCCGTCGTGAGTTATCCAAGAGTTGTTACTCAATCCAGTGATTTGCGCATTCGAAAAGGCATTCCGCAATAACCGAACATTTATTTATATATTTATTTATGTATTGAAATTGGAACACCAACTGTGTTATCTATATATATAAAAATGAACCCTGTTTTCCTTGGTCACGGCATCACGCGTGAATGGCTGGACCGATTTCACTAATTCTTTTTTTGTTGTATTTGTTATTATTAGGAGAAGGTTCATACGTAAAAAAAACTGGAAAATGAACGGGAAAATTGGACCCGTGTGAAGTCGGGGCGGGCCGCTAGTATATTAATAATTACAAAGACTTATAAATAATTAACATTGACTGTCTTTGTTTTCTTATAAGCTCTCTTAGTCTCGGTACGCTTGATTTAACTAATATAAGAACTCTCACAACTACTGTGAACTTATAATATAAACACCTAGATTTTGTAAAGGGAACTTGTCCTTTGAGGAACGTAGTGTTTGACACCTTCTTTAAAGGAGTACTCGCTTCTTTAATTGAACTGAACTAGGTAGTAATATTATAAAGCTAAAGAATTTGTTTGTTTGAGCGCACGACTCTTAAGAACAACTAGTTTGAAATGAAAATTCTCTTGGATTGCACATTTATTAAAGACAGCTCTAAGCTATTTAATATCACGGTACGAACAAACATGGGTTATTTAAACACGTTTATTGAAAAAGTAATTTTACATTAGATGGATTTCTTTAAGATTACATAAAAATCAGCACAAATCAAAAACAAGGGGTACAGTTACGGGTATTTCATAAAATTGATATAATACTAGGTATTTCAATTAGTTTCAGTTTTCTGTTTTCAGTTGTGATTCTGAAAACCTAGTTGAAAGTTAAGGTGTAACTCAGTTTAGAAACTAGTTAAGTGAAATGTCAATTCTACGAAAATTGAAAAGCTATTTAACAGTTTTACCTCTATTTCAAATTTCAATTTACCGGTACACGTGTTGAAAGAGTTTTCTGGATTTCATTTCTTTTTTCTAGTCCTATATAACCTATGTTTAAGATTATATTAAACTAATGGCTTATTTCACGATCTCCAAGTAAAGTTAGTTTTGTCTCTTTCTTACTTTATATCAAGTAACAAAGACAAAACCTGTGAGTACGTAGTAATCTATACTAATATTATAAAGAGGAAAGATTTGTTTTTTGTTTGTTTGTTTGTAATGAATAGGCTCCGAAACTACTGGACCGATTTCAAAAATTCTTTCACCTTTGGAAAGCTACATTATCCCCGAGTAACATAGGCTATATTATATTTAAAAAAAAATTAGGGATCCTTACTAAAACTCCAATTATGTAACATAAGGTGTAAAAAAAAGACCTGAAAAATTCCTTACGTCGCGTGCGCTGCGAAAACTATTGATTATAGAACAAAATCATTTACTACGACTTTGCAGAACTCATCATTATCTACAAAAAGTGTCGCGACAGCATATGTCTAAATATTATAGTTGTCACAGTAAGCAGTTTTTTATTCTAAAATATTAATTTATATATACCGCCTCTTGAAAAGGCTCTTCATTTGTACCTTGGTATTAATCCTTATCAAAATAAATTATCCCAGTGACGCTTACATGGAGCCTACATCGCATGCTGGCTAGCTGAGCGCGGTGAGCGACAACCACGCGACTTTTTTCTAATACTTGCATTTTTAAACTCGTGATATCTTCCGAATGAAATGTCCGAATTGAATAATTCAAAAAGTTATAAAAAGGTATTAAAGCCGTCTTGAATATAAAGTAATTTATTTTGATAAGGATTAATACCAAGGTACAAATGAAGAGCCTTTTCAAGAGGCGGCATATATAAATTAATATTTTAGAATAAAAAACTGCTTACTGTGACAATTTAAAAATAAAAAAATACAAAAAACATTAATAAAAAATATGAATAAAAAAATTCATAAAAAAAAATTCAAACTTCCTTTATAATTTTACTATTTTTTTGAAACCCGATGCAAAAAAAGGGTGTATGTGTGTGTGTATGTACCCGTGTGAAGCAGGGGCGGGCCACTAGTTTATTATACAACGGCATACATCGGATTCATAAAAACATATTAAATTTACAAACCGTACAAATTCCTTTGTTCAAATTAAATTAATAAGTATTATTCGTGAAAATTATTTTACCCTGGATGTTATTGTACGGCACAACTGTGGTATCCGAATTTATTTACAAAGTTTGTCAAAGGGATTCGTCGAAATACTGTTTAAGTCCATCACAAAAGAATAATACAAAAACATTTTCGCAGTGTTGTGTGACCTATTTACATTAAATGTTCGAGATTCAAAAGATTTAGTTCACTGTTGAACATGAAAAAGATGTTTTATCTCAAGTTCTATTTTTTCAAATTCCAAATTGCCCATATTTACATCATCTTTATTAATTAACAGGAATTCGAATGGAGCTAAATAAATATATTGATATTGAAGATTTTTGATTAATTTAACTGTTGATTAAACGGTGTTGACATTTTGCTTGTTGATATTAAGTATCCCACCCGAAAGAATCAACGAAGTCTGAGTTCTGAGGGAACGATATTTGAGACAATTGGTGAACCATTGTTTCTCCGTCGAATAGAAAGAAACTGACACAGTTTAAGGTGACGTAAGCACATGCAACAGGTCTTTCACGAATTGTATTTACCACACAGAAGGAATCTCCGCCCGCAAAGGCCTACGGGGCGGGCCTAAATCGAGGCTCGGTTTTATTAGACCTACGAGGTAATTGGACCGAGTTTCATTTTACCGAATTTTACCGAAGCTACAAGTGGTAGACGAGTTTTGAAACAAATTACGAAATTATCATAAATAATTTGATAAGGTTTTGACCTTATCAAATTATTTATGATAATTTCGTAATTTGTTTCAAACCTCGTCTACCACTTGTAGCTTCTACCTTGTACGTCTACCACTGGTAGCCATAACTCGAAAACGGTTTGCCGTTTTCGAGTTATGGCTACCCTAAATTGACTACTTTTACGAAAATAAAGCGTTTTTGTCCAAATAACTTAAACTAAAGCTTTTTCCAACAAAGGAAATTTTTCGAGTGGGCGTGGAAAGCCAAATAATATAAGCCAGTTATAATTTATCGTAAAAGAATAATATAGTTATTAAGAAACCTAAAATTGAAACATTAGATTTTTGAAATGTAATATCTTAATCAGAAAGCGTTATCGCTGATTATGAAAAATAAATTATCATTCTATTTCTATAATTTCTTATTCTTATTTATCTGATAGTATCTATGAGGTTTAATAAGGAGCTATTTCTAGTTGAAATAAATACATACGCCCACATGAAAAATAATATCGTAACATTTGATATTGAGAATTACTAGGTATTCTATAAATGTATTTTTAGCCCGACGAAGGGTGTGGAAATGCAGCGTAACAATGTTTACTTGATGTAGCAACTTACACGGAGTTATGCAAAGATTTCATTCTAAGAATGTTATATTATTTTTGTTAAGATGAAACCTAAAATTGCATAATTTTATTAAAATGACAATGTCTTAAAAGACGAACTAAAAAAAATCTCATCTATTTATTATGACCCATGAAAAATGTAAGATTATTGTAAACAGTTTCAATTTAGTAAACATATTTGTGGTTATTACGTAGTCCAAATAGTACAACTCTCGTTTTACTGATGAAAAAGTATATGTAAAACATGTGAAGCATCAAATTAAAAACGAAATATAAAATAAAATTTGACGTATTCGTTTAATATTTTTGCTTGCGATTTAACTCGGCGTTAGCTACGCGCCTACTTGTCGTGATGTAAAATATTCTGCCTACCTCATAAAATGGGTTATCTAAGTGAGAGATTTTCGAACTCGTGCCTGAGACTAGCGAATTCCTTTCAAAATTGCATACATTCTAATTTTTAATATTTAATACAGGTACAAGAACTGGTCGTAATTACGAAGCTAGTTTGAATCTTTAAGAGTATTGAATTAGTATGAACTGTTTTAAAAGATTGCAACTACGCTTAGTAGCTTCATATGTATAAAGGAGACTATAGACTATATTGAGTTAAATATTAGAATCTAATCGTCTGAGAAGGTTGTTGATTGGAGGCGATACACTTCTCTAAAGTAGTTTGTTCCGCTTGCATTAAACTCTTCACTCCAGATTATTTTACTTGATACTACAAAGTAATTTGATTTTATCTTTACAAGACATAGAACACTTTACAAAACAAGTAACTAAACAAACTTATGTATCTAATATTTTTTTAATAATCAAATTGTAGATTTATTTTTGTAATCTACTGCAATGGAGTGAATAATGTACAGTTGGTGGTGTCTATTTTTTATTGCAATTTCCAATTAATATTGTACACTGCACCGCGATAATAGCCGTACAAATGTGTGTGGAAAGATAATATGGTATGAAAGACCTGTTTACTATTTCCAAGGCATTTTACAGATTTCATTCGTACAGATTTCACGGAATGCCGGACATTTTACAACAGACAATACATTTATAGGTTTTCCGATTTTATGATTGCAAATTAATTAAATATTGGAAATTATTAAGCTTAATCCGTGAACAATGTAATAATTCGACATGACATGAAAAGGTGGCTTGTTTTACGAAACTATCTATATATGTTGGATTGGGTCAATATAATTTTGTGAACAAAGGCAACAAAAAGTTACTAGTGATCACACTGACTATCTCTTAAACCTTTAAAAAGAAACTCAGTTTCGTACTATATATTCCTAAACAATAATTCTAGTTTGTAAAAGTCTGAAAGCAGTCGCCTAACTTAATTAAAATACTGTCAATCTGTCAAATCTATCAAAGTACAGACCGACCTCAATAAGAAATGGGTTCAAAGTTCGAAAGAAGAACGTCGTAAACAACCATTAGATTTTAAAAGAAAAACAGTATTGTCTTAGAAATAATACGTCCCATTTAGTTTTAGTAATTCAACACCTTAAGGCACCTTCGGTTACAAAAGCTTGTCACTTTTGCGTCTATAAGACTATTTTTCTTTTATTAACAATAGATAGAAAGCACATTACAATAGAACAAAGAAAACTTGTTTATCACAGTGTTAAGATGGCTTGACGCCATAAGCTATCGGTCCCCGTTTTCTTTCTGACATAATCGTCATCGTCTAATTATAACCCCCTAATATAATTTGGTTTAACTAAACAGAACAATGTCATAATCACCTTGTGGTTTACGTGGGTCGTATAGGTCGCTAAATTTGGATGTGCTACCAAATTCCGTCCCTAATTAAATATTTGTCAAAGTTTCGGAAGAATTCACACGCGCATTATTTGTAAAGTATCGGTTCATAAATACCCGAACATTTAATGAAACAAGACCCTATGAAATTGTTTTAGTTCCAGAATTCCCGTAATACTAAATAACTTTCCATTTCAGTATAAAATAACGCAATTTCCAATATCAGTATGTTATGCAATGACAGTTAATAAAGCTTAGAGTCAGACTTTCCGCGTTGCTTGGGTCGATCTATGTGTCAGTTGTTTTTCACATGGTCAGTTTTACGTCGCTCTTTCTCAAGTAAACAGTTCAAGAAATCTTTATGTGTACACACTGGAAGGGACTACTTTCAATGTAGTTTATTTATCTGGAAATATTACGCTAGAGTAATTTAATCTTTAAGTATTAATTTACTTTCTGTAAAATCGTGTCACCGTCTAAAATAACTTAAGAATTAACAAGATTTTTTTAATTACTTTAATTACTAATGTTGATTTTATGATTATACTAACTGTGCCGCTTAAATCTCAATCCCGTGGGAATTATGGGAAAACAAAAAAAACCTATGTGTTCTTCCTGGTTACAAGTAACATTTGTACACAAATCGGATCAGTAGTTTTTGCGTGAAAGATTAACAAACATCCATCGATCGAAACTTACTAAATTTTACGTCCTGCTAATGTTTTTACTTTACGTTATACGCGCTTTGTAAAATGCTCATTGCATGTCATTTTATTTGTATGTGGTGTTGATGCAGTAAATCAATAGAGGGGTTGTACAATTTGTTGGGATATCCTTTTTTGTTTTTCGTATTGGAAGCTACATATCGATGGTAATTTTAATGGGATTATTGTGAAGACTGATATATTTATGATTATGATTATTTTAATTAGCATAAACTTATTAAACAGATATATGGTTTATCTCGTAATTTTGGAGGTAATTAAAATTGTTCTTTTTAAAGTTCTTTTTAATTAAGTTTTACTAAAAACATGATTCCTACTGTGTAATTACTTATTTAGTAATCTAGAATTTTCGTAGCACTTTCAAAATGCAACAAACGGTGAAGTCAGTCTGTCTGTTTGATGATTAATTAAAGTGTGAGGGAATAAACGTCATCACTACACTTGCTACGATGGTATTGAAGTTATCAAACCCAATTTTAAAATCGACCAAGAATCAAAGTAATTTATAAAAAGTAGAATATCATAAATTCTATACCAAAGTATTCAATAGAAAAACATTTATATTAAACACCTACGGTATCCAGTATCATTGAGGATTTACAATAAATACATCAGTTTGTGAGAAAATTGTATACAAACATAATTTGTGGGTATAATTTAAGTTTGTCTGCAATCCGATCGGTCTGAATGTGCTTTATATATATGTGATAGATGTGTCTAATGGTTTTACAAAAAATACTTAATTAAGTATTTATTATTACTCCTTTTAAGTAGGTGATTAATTACTCATAATAAAGTTATGTCTTCTTTTTTTTTTTTTCTTTTTCCGAACCTTTATCCCATGTCTATTTGGGGTCGGTTTTCAGTTTAACCAGATTTGGCGGAATGTCAGTATTTTACGTGAAGCGACTGCCATCAGACCTTCACAACCCAGAGGGCTATACGACATTCTTGGTTAAACTGAATGTTAGACTTTTGAGGGCTCTAACTACCCGTAACGACTGTCGAAGATGTTAGTACGACAACCGGGACCGACGGCTTTACGTGCCCTCCGAAGCACGGAAACGCTCATGAAATTAAAAGTCATTTTTAGTAATGACCCATCACAGTCATGACGGTGCCAGACGTTGCTTAACCGCACGGATCACAAGTGATCCGCGGGTAGCACTGGGCCATGAGCGCTTCAGTGATCCGCGGGTAGCACTGGGCCATGAGCGCTTCCGTCTAATAATAAAAATTATACAACTATCAGTCACTAGAATTCCACTGTAAGGCAAATGCACTTTCCCACTGTATCTCATAGAAGATATAATAACATAATAAGTCGAATCATCACGTGTCGCCAATTTGTGGTGATCTCCAACCCATGTTTGGAAAATATTAGACTATTGCTCGATCCAGAAATTGAACCAGGAACCTCAAGCATAGTACCTATAATAACCACTAGACCGTCGAGGCATTGAAAGTTTATAAAATACATTTTTTACATCGTAAAAGCGTTGAAACATTTGCACGTTTTATTTTGTTACCTGTTTGTAGGATTGTTTGTTAAGCCGATCGCTGGGAACATTTCAACCGTGTCATGTGTTTTGTTGGTAAGCTACACGTGTCGATGTAAGTATACTTTAAAGGGAAAAAATCTTTTGATATTTCTATGGGGTGTTATGAACCAAAGTACATAAAGACATTTCCTTATTCACAAACACATCATACCGAAATATAATCCGATATTTCTATGGAGCAATGTTTGATCGTGTACCTTTTATGTTCTTAAGCATACCTGTATCACGACCTGTGAAAAGCTCGTACCATCTGTGGTATGTTTGAGAAATGAATAGATTGAATTTAATTGAATAAAATACAAAATAATAAATGTTTTTAAATATATTCATAACCTATTATGATTATTCCGTAAGTTTTAGATAAAATCTCATTATAAAGAGAAAATTTGTAATTTCCCGTGCGTGGTGTATATTTGTGTGAACCACAAATGTTTGTCTCGATCTGGGTGTGTGTGTGAATGAGTGTGTGCGTAGTTTCTGATACCCTAGATACAAGTTTCAAATTTAGTTAGGGGTCAGTTACTATAATGAGATGATGTAGGTAATAATTATGTTATGTAACCAGCTGTAACCAGCCTACCTCATAATTGGGAACACTAAAATATTTTTCAAATCAAACCAGTAGTTCTAGATTAACATTCAACCAAATAAATCTTCAGCTTTATAATTCTAATATAGATAACTAATTTATAAACAACAATTTCTATTTCAGATTTCTCTTTATAACAGTATACAATCGAAACCACATTTTCTATAGATAGAATTGAACGTGGGCTTATCGGTATTATTTGCACCTATTTATATTCCTCGTAGGAATTAGCAATATGTATTAATATTTTATATGGATTCCAAATATAGATAAAATATGGTTAGAAAAGGTAACCATAAAAAGGTAATAATATAAATCGTACCTTGAATTATTTTCTATGTTCTATAAATGACGGTTTTATGCTAAACTAGCTGTGCCCCACGGTTTCTCTCGCGTAGTTCCCGTTCCCGTGGGAATTTCGGGATAAAAGTATTCTATATCCTTTTCCTGGTTCTTAGCTACCTTCCCACTAATTTTCAGCCAAATCAGTTCAGCCGTTCTTGAGTTATAAATAGTGTAACTAACACGACTTTCTTTTATATACGAGTATATAGATATTCTTTTATATATATGGATATGTCGTATATGAATAAGGCGCTAGATTCGATTCATTCAGGTGAAAAAGGAAATCGCAGAAATCGGCAAAGGAAAGATCAATATTTATTTTTACAAGTTTTTATTAACTTGCGAAGTTTGATTTTCGATATCAAAATTTGATACGTAATAAACAGTTTATCCTCAAAGACTGATATTGACTGATATTTACAAAGATTATTTTGTTGCTACGAATATATCGTAGTAATAGCGGAATAGATTATTTTAAGCCAATTTTAAATAAGGTTCTTTTTTTTTTACTGAAATTATGTAAGTATCAAATAAAAAAAAAAATAGTCGGCAATTTAGTCTAAATAACCACAAAAAAAAAATGTGTCATACTATCGAAACTCGAGTCTACATTGCTCGATGTGAGAAGCTAGACTTAAAACTTTATAAATAACTAGTAGCTCCCCGCGGTTTCACCCGCGTAGTTCCCGTTCCCGTGGGATTACGGGGATAAAATATAGCTTATATCACGCACTGATAAATTAGCTTTCCATTAGTGAAAGAATTTTTGAAATCGGTCCAGTAGTTTCGGAGCCTATTCATTACAAACAATCAAATCTTTCCTCTTTATAATATTAGTATAGATAAAGACATACGAACTACATACATAGCCAGCATATACCATAAATATATTCTAATATATAAGTAATACGGTGTATAAGTATATAAGTCAATTTATCGTAGATTATTTTTACTCTCGCCAAACTTCGAAAAAGGATTTGATTAAATTTTGTTTTGATCTTTCTAATACCTATCGAAAACATCAACAACAGAAAAAGAAAATACCGAAGATAACAATAAACTGTAAAGTTCTTAATTAAAATGTATAGTTCCTGATACAGAGATATTTGAACAAGAACGTGTCGAACTTTATCGATCTAAACAAGTCAAATAAAAGTCTCCTCCAACTGACTGCACTTTTATATTTCAAAACCTTCAAGTAAAGTTCTTTAGGAAGGCATAGTTTTATGTGGCATGTAAGTATAAAGTAAAATTACAGGAAAATGGAGACGGGCGAAGACCAGCGAATGTCAAGTATAGCGTCAAATTAATATTAATTTTAAAAACGTACATGTACTGATAGTACTTCAAACAATAATTTGTAGTACGAGTACTAGCAGTAGGTACATATACGTTTTTGTATAAGCATTGTAATCATCCACTACATCATCTCATTATAGTAACTGACCCTAACTATGTTCGGAACTAGTATCTAGGGTATCAGAAACTACGCACACACTCATTCACACACACACCCAGAACACACAAACATTTGTGGTTCACAATATAATTTAGTAATTTAGTGTAAAAGCGGTCTCACATAGAAATCCGGCTCGTAATTCACGTAAACACAAGTGCAAAGTTAAAATAAATAAATGTTAAAATAATAAATTCGTACGGAACACGCGATGGTACAAAAATAAACTATTTTCTGTACTTGTGTGTTTCAATAGTGATTCCGGATCAACATGTAATGCTGTCTACACAAGTGTTTGGTAATTTTCGTGATACGACTTGCTTTAGTTTGACTTGTAATATTTGTATACTAAGCTTTACCACGCGGTTTAAACCAAGTTTTCTCCGCTCTCATTTGTCATAATGTTTGTAGCCTATAGCCTTCCTTGATAAATAGATTATCAATCACTCATCGAATCAACTCGTTCATGAGAGATTAGCGCGTTTAACTAAACAAACAAATTCTTCAGATGTATAATAAGTAGGTATACAGATTTATTTTTATGTAAGATATTGCCAAAGACGGAAAAAATATAGATAAGAACTATAAAAACTTTTTTGAAGTGAAAACTTCTTTAGCGGCTCTGAGCACTTTTTTTGTATGGGTAAAAACTTTCAAACTCGCGTCAGGGTCACGTGATGCTGATCGAAAAAGCGTAAGATCAGCATCACGTGACGTTTATGATAACTGAAGTAAGAAACAAACATTGTATTCTACCTCATAAATGATAGTACTTTTATACTTATAATTAAACACAACGTTAATATTGAAGTTTTCACTTCTGCCGGCACTCCCGGAGTGCTACCTTTTTTTTTTAATATAACTATATCGCGAATCAGAATAAAATATTAACTTAATTACGTGTGCAATATTACATCTACCAAATATCCACCTCTCGAAAAGTTGAAAAGTGTCTGTCAGATTTTAGGTCAAAATAGGATTCGTCACTATTTATTTTTTCAACATTTGCATCGTTTTTCAATTTATAATTTTTGGAACAAAAAGTATTAATTGATTCAGTAGTATTTATTCATTTCATTATTTATTACGATGATTATTAAGCCAAATAAGTATAAGGCTGCGTGTCCACGATAAGAAATTTGTCTTGTCTGATTCAGATAAGATGAAAAAAAACCATGTAAATACTAGATGTTTTCTTGTCTGAAACGGACAAGTATTTTTTCTTACGTAGACTCGACAAAATTCTTCTAATTTACATGAAAATTTTGACTTATCTGAATCAGACAAGACATTTTTTTACCGTGGACACGCGGCCTAAAGATGTCGGTACACGTATCGAAGGTATTATTAATCAGTTTCTTGATATTTAAAAACAAAGTCTTACTTAATTTATTGGTGAATAGCTTCAAAGCGAAGCCGGGAAGAAAGTATTATTGTAATCTGTGATTGAACTTGTTCTAACAATTGGTTTGAGTATATTTTACTCTCAGTCTCGCCACGTGACGCGCGGATTCCAAATTGAATCGGTGGAACGTGATTTATATAAATATATTTTTTGAATCATTTAGCTGAATAAACGTGACATATAATTTGAAAAAATAATGTCTCTGTTTTACTAATCTATACTAATCTATATCTATATAATATTATAAAGAGGAAAAATTTGTTTGTTTGTTTGTAATGAATAGGCTCCGAAACTACTGAACCGATTTCAAAAATTCTTTCACTAATGGAAAGCTAATTTATCAGTGCATGACATAGGCTATATTTTATTCCCGTAATCCCACGGGAACGGGAACTACGCGGGTGAAACCGCGGGGAGCTACTAGTATAAAATAAAAATACTAGTTTCTAAACCGATGAACCCTATACATTATTATAGAAATTTATACATGAAATTGAATAGCATACAAACCTAGCTTTAAAGTTTTCAAATTCTTAAGCTCTTAGGGAATTTATTTTGATTATCAAAATGCTCTCGGTACTCCTGTTAAAGCTTACCTCACTACAAAAGTATCAAAGACGCTTTAGGTCTTTTCTTTAGTACTCCGCGTACGGTTTAAAACATGTTTCAAAGATTTTACAATACCTCGAAATGTACTAGATTTCATTCTCGATAAATCTTTTAGAGCTATTTTCTAGTAATTCGTATATTAAAAAAAATACAACTAATGTACCTAATGGGTATTTATTATATTTTTAAAATAAGATATCAAAACCATATAAAACCATACGACATATGTTATGTACAATTTTATTTAAGTAAATACATTTGTATATCTATAGGAGGTTTTTCAGGCACACAAAATACGTTAAATTACTGTGTATTCAACTCATTGATTATAATAAATAAAAAAACTGGTATGAATTTGATAGAATCAGTAATTGTAGTTCATACGCTACTTTACCGAGTCACGGTGAATTTGTTCAACTATTTAATTTTAGTTTAACATTTTTTATTATTTTAATAGCCAGATTAGATTTAGAATAATTCAATAACTTGACTATTTAGGTCGTAAGACATTTGTCTGGTCGGATTCAGATAAAATACAACTATCATGAAAATCAGAAGACTTTTTTCGAGACTACATAACAAAAAAAAAACTTGTCTATTCCAGACAAGAAAAATCTATCCATAAGAACATTTTTATCTTATCTGAACCCGACAAGATATGTTTCTTACCGTGGACACGCGGCGTTAAGGTTAAGGTAAATTAAAAAAAAAAAGTATTTTGATTGAAAGATCCGATCAAAAACAATTTTATTATGAAAACACGGTATTGATATCTATTTTATGGGAACAATACCATAGAGGTACAGTCGTACACAGACGGACAAAGCCTACATGAAAAAAAAAGGAATGTTAAAAGTATGCTTTGCATAGGGGTTCAAAATTAATATCTTTTCCTGCCATAGGCTGTTTCGTCATTTCACTAACAACCCCGACACCTACTCGTGTCTATAAATAAAAATCAATGTTTTCTTTGTTTGTCCTACAACGTGTCAATATCATCTATCCAATTAAGTTGAAATTTGATATGGGTTACCTTGAACTCTTACGGAGATGATAAAATACCTACATTATATGCCGACCTCTCGGCTGGATAGAAATAAATGGCATTGCTAGATGTATCGAATATTAATATGACATACAAGATTTAGGCCATATTTCACGACCTACAAGTAAAGTTACTCACCAAGTAAAGTTAGTTTTGTCTCTTTCTTACTTTATATCAAGTGACAAAGACAAAACATGTGAGTAAATACTCGGAAATTTACTTGAAGATCGTGAAATAGGCCATAAGAGAAATAAGGTAAGTAATAATTAAAAAATGAAATAAATATGTACAGTGAATTTCATAATATTACATTTTGCTGATAATATTAAGCCGTCATATTTTTGTTCCCTATATATGAGTCAAAAAAGGAAAATCGAAACACAAGGACTTTCTCGGAAAATTTTCTTTACTTTCACGAAGAGATTTTTTTTTCATTTTTAATAAAATTTCAGCTATTACTGCTTAGAATGAGTGATGTAGGAACAAGTCTAAATAAAAAAAGCATTGAGATATCAATGTAATCTGCATTGTTGTATAAATTAACGCCAGGCAAGTAGACAGACAAGTTAGTTGTATAGTTGTGGTGGAAGCAATAAAAAATAATAATTTGCCTATGTGGTGTGGGATTGGTAAAGACGTGCCACTTGGTATCAATTGTCTATTTAAGTATTGTTTGTAGCGGCCAGTAAGTTAACTGTGGCATATAGATGAATTTTAAACTCAGCAAAATGTAGATATCGCGATGTTTTCGATGTTTTCAACGATGGATCGATCACCAAACGCCGTGGGTGGATTTTCAGTATTTTAACGAGCCTTATCTTAAATTTAATGCCCGAGGCAACCCTTCAAGAAATAATGATAAAAACAACGGAAAGATACCTTCACTCCTTGTTACAAATAAAATACTTTACTCTTTAAACCAATTAGCCCATTAGTAGAAAAGTACTTAATCGGATTAAAAAATATAAAGGTATTTTGCTTTATAAAACATTTTCTTAACAAAATAAAGATTAAAAATATCTTTTATTTTGATGTAGAAAAGTCGATACCTAACTAAAAAGCTGAGTTCTGAAACGGACCTATTAGGCTAATTACTCGTATTAATTTGTTAAGGTTGTATATGCCAGGACAAAGTAAAAGAAATGTGAAACTGATTTACGGAAAATTTGTACCCGTATTGTACGAAGCTATACCGGCTAAGCTATAGCTAGCTAAACTCATCTTTGTAACAATAAATTGAAAAAAAAATGACGGAAACATGTAGCATGCACTAACGAAATTGATAAAAAATCCAATATTATTAATTGTTTATTAACGTTTTCAGTATTGCATGCCTGCCAATTGAATGAAATAGCAAGATATTTTATTCCACTGAAATCAGAGAGGTTTTTTTTAATCGTTTTAATAAAAATATGGTATTTCGCCCGTAGCGCTGTTCAAAACTGTCCATGTGAAATTCAGTATTTAAAAAATAATCTATGTACTTATATGTTTTACGTAAATGAAAGTTTCTTTGAGACCAATCCAGCTTTAGAAGACTAAGAAACTGTAGTCCGATTTTACAATACAAATGTAAATGTTAGTCAATTTAATTAGTTGCTATGCTAATATCTTTTCAAGTGACTTCGAATTCATATCAAATATTACTTGTTAAGTGAAATATGTTGCCCCGTGTATTCGGGACATTTGTATCTGAGCAAAAGTTTGCTTTTCGGACGTAAGTGATATATGTATAACAGTATAACTGAGAATATTACTTGTTTGAATGTCCCTTTACGGGACGGCATATGCAATACGCATGTAGTGTATATGCAAGTTATATTGGATTTATTAAAATACGATTATTATTACTTTAATTTGATTGCGGCATTTAAAATTGCAAATTGATATTTTTGCTATCATCCTGTATTCTTGTGAGGTTATGAAAAAGAACGGATACATCGCCGAGGATCGCATTGTCTTTTTCTAAATTTCAAATTAACTTCACATCGGACACAGTATTGAGTTTGAACCTCAAATAAAAAATAAGAATAATTTATTTATTTTTATTTTAAAAATTGTGATTTTACAATTACTTTACTATTATACCTTTATACGTATTATGAGTAGGTACTTAATATACTTAATACAAAATTTTGTTAAATTGTACTTCTTTTAGGATGAAACAATGCTTTGTGTACTTATTTCGGATAGAAATTTGAAATGAGAGGCTTACCAAAAATTTAAATAGGCAGTTCTAAAATGGGAATAATGTAGTCAAAATAACGTTGGCGCATTAAGTGATATTAAAGGTATTATGTTCATAAATGGACAATGGACATATTATTACGAACGGTAACTAATTAAAAATTAAAATGATACCATATAATAACGTCAATAATATTGTATTGACTGCCCTATTAATGTAATGTGATATGTGTATTGTTAATTCCAATTATTTTATATCCCTTGGTTATATCGTTGTTTTTGTATTGAAGAAAATAAAATGTAAGTATTCATTATTGTTTAATAGTGTACAAATTTCTTTGTATATTTGCAAGGCTTCTTCTACAGTTTTATCAAATAATTCATTTAAAAATCGTTGGGTTATTCTTAGACCCATTCGACGACATCATGGCGACTCTTGCCGTCAACCGTCAACCCACGCTCCTGTCGACTGTCACACAAATCAGGGAAAGAATAAGGCTTTTTGTCTCAAAATTATTGGTTTTAAATATAGTAAAAATGAGTTTAAATATCGTTAAAATGAATTTTAACTATGGTAAAAATGGTGTTATTAAAGGAATGCGTATAAATTTCAAAACTATTGTGGGGTTTGAAAGATAAAATCTTTTTGAGGGCATTCTAGACTAATTTTTTAGCCTTTTTATTTTGATGCTAACTACTTGTTAAAGAGACGGGAAGTAGCTTTTAATTTCATGAGCGTTTCCGTGCATTCAGAGTTATTGCGTCATCAATCCCGGTTGTCGTAACATTATTACGGTCACACAGGTTAGAGGTTAGAGGTTACAGCCCTAAAAAATGTTATAAGTACCAATTATTGATTCACATGTAAAATTTTCGTGATTTTCAGGAATTTACGAAATATTTAGGCTCAATATTATTTTTCTTGGTCTTAAATTTCAAGGATTTTGAACTGTTACGAGAATTGTCGACCCTTTTCTTAAGTTATTTTTTTAGGTCGTTCTCTAACATTTCAAGACGTTTACGTTATTTATAATTGCTGAAAAAATTGAGAGACTATTCATATTTGAAATTTTATTTTTAAGAATTTTAGGATTTCTAGATAGAAATGTTTAGAAAAAAACTTGTACAGACTGTTTGTCGTTATTTCGTCGTGTGTTTATTAATTTTTCCTAAGTTTTTTTTTAAAGTAAGTATAAGTAAAGTTGTCTAAGCGTAGGTATATGGATAAGTATTTTAGTAAGTGGATGATAGTAAGTGATGACCCCTTTTTTGAACATCATTAAATCAGATTAATTACTGATTTAATGGATCATTAGAGTTTTCAAGATAATACCTACAGATTCATGAATGTGAATGATGATTCATGAAATTGATGAAACTTAGATAAAAATGTGTGTACGAGTATGTAAGAGAGACGGAAGGCGAAAGTGGAAAAGCAACTTATATAAGTAACAGCGAGTATTCGATAAGTCGATAGTTTAATTTATGCTTAAGTAAAACAAGCATTAGCTAGGGTGATTTTATGGTGCCGTGTTTTAGCAGCGCCGTCGGAGCGCGTGCGTTTTGTGATGTATGGTGTTAGTAGAATGCGTTACTGTGTCGCGCGCGCTTGAGCAGCGCCACACGGTAGACTGAAAATCGACTTTCATAGAGATAAGGATTTCCATTTTCCTCTACGGTCACACTATCGCGAATTCACGAACATTTTTGCTGTCGCGACACGTCTGGCCAAAGAATTCGTCCTATCGCGAATCAGTTCCGCGAACTCGAATGCCCTTAAATCATTGACATAATTCCTTAAACACGCTGTCAGTAAATTGGCGCACAATCAAAGGATTTTGTCGCAACACTTTCGCACGACAGTGTGGCTGTAGAGACAGAGCTAAGGATTTCCATTTTCTAAAAAAGATGATTTTCAGCCCACCGTGCGCTGCCCAGCGTCGCGCCTAGCAGCGTGGCAATAGAATGGCTAATTATCGGCAGATATATACCCTCACTGATTAGTGTAGTGTCAAGGAAGAGCCATATTCAACGAATTTAGTATTAGTACTATTTAAATTTATATTAATTGTATCCAATTACATAACCAAATAAATGAATTGGTATAAGTAGCTGTTATTATTGAAATCAAGTATTTAAATTGAATTTAAAATTTAATAATTTATTTTGTATCAATTCAATAGATAATTCTAAATTCGGCAGTAATTTTATCTCTTTATATAGGTCCGTAATTGTCTTAATATAAATTAATATGTTTCAGAGTTCGTTGCGATACATCATTACCTTAAAGGCCCAAAGGGCCCCAGCCTCATTACCACCTGGAATAGCTAAAGAGAGCTGAAGACCGAGCTTGTTTTGTAGCAGTGGTGTTCATTGAGAGAAGCCTATGTCCAGTAGAGAAAGAATATGAGCGAAGAAGAATATAATTTTATATAAATGATAAAAAATAATAAATAAATCAATAGTTATATTAGTGGCCCCTCTGTCTATATCAAATGATTGTTAGATACTCATGTCATATAATTTATATTGACATCATCTTCATATATTCTATTAATTTGATGGGCCCTTACTAGAGTGCCCAGGGCCCCAATAGCCTAGAGGAGGCCCTAGTCGACCATCAAGCGGAAGCGAATTTTCCAATACTCGTACTCTTTTACTAGCTAGCTTGTTCTTGTTTTTTGCTTGCTTTAAAATGTACTTGTTACATTATATACAAATATAGTAAATAATACCATATAATAAATAGTCTTATTAAATTATTTAATCGACTCGCTACACACCACTCGCATTGGCGTCACTTTGCGATTCATTCTAAAAAACTTAAGTCTAAAAACGTAATAAAGTGGTACCTTCATATGTATATATATTTTATGCAAGCACATTACACCAGCCATAAAACCTTTTTATAATAACAAAATTTTTAAATTAATAAACATAATTATATATTTATATTAAGCATACATAGATATATGTATAGTATAAATATATATAGTGGCATTAATTTGAAGTTGTTAAGATAAACTGGAAGGTGATGTTTCATTTTAAAACTTTGAAAAATTATGCTGAAATATTTTAATTGACCCCCGCGTTTAATACCAAATTATGTTATCACACTAATATCATAAAGCTGAAAGTTTGTGAGAGTATTTGTGAGTGTGTATGTTTGTTACTCTTTCACGAAAAAACTACTGAACCGATTTAGATGAAATTTGGTACAGATGTCCCTTATGACAATAAATAACACATAGGATATTTTTATCCCTAAATTCCCACGGTATTAGGATTTACGCGGTTAAAACCGTGGGGCACAGCTAGCTATGTAAATAATAATAGAAAAAGTTATTAGTAAATAGTAGGTGAGTGTATAATGAATATATATATTTATAATGAAAAGAAAATCGATAATTACTGTAGATTCAGATATATTATGTGTGATATTGAAAATATGTTTTAAAAAAATAGCGCGTTTTAATAAATAATGTGATATGATACTATAATGTTAAATTAATTGAACTATGAAATCTACGAAATGAGGTTGCGAGGTTGAAACGAATTAAGTAGATAAATACGAAACAAACATCGGATAAAGTCGATCAAATTTAAAAACTTATTTAGTAATTTAGACAAGAAATGTTCAAAGCAAACATTAATACCATTAATACCTGGAATAACATAAGTTTGACAAACCTAAATCAAGCTAATATAATGTTTTGCCGATATTCTAACTTTCCGGTGTTTGTAAAGTATTTATACCGTGATAAAATGATATATATAAATAAAAATAATTAGATAAGTATTAGAAAGAAACAAAAGGTATAAAATGTAAAAAAAATATGTTAAAAAATATATAATTCTTAAAGCTAAACTTGCCTGAATGCCACTTGTTGTTGCGGTAGGTACAGCACGCGGGCGATGCGAGCCGGGCGGTGTGAAACAGCTACTCACAGAATCTAACTTTTCAAAGAAAATCAAAGTTATATCAAAGATGACCAACCAGTTCAAGTAGAGACCGACCGATATTTCAGATATTTCGATACGTGCGTTCGCGTTGGCTGGTAAACTCTGAATGATGGTACCGCCCAACACGATCTCGCAGGCAGTAGGAATCTCTCCTCCCGTTTTAGCGTTTCATCACGCAGGTATGTACTTACTAGATTGCGCAACCCGTATATACTACCCACACTGAAACTGAACCTACGTAATAAAATAATTTGCGGGTTTTCCAGGGGTGTATATTTTTAGCCTTTTCACAAGAAAATATTTTGCAATAATTTATATTTCAGTTGTTTTGCAATTTGTATTTTATTAAAATACATGGAAAGGTTTTTGTTCTTTGTCTCTCTCCCTCCTGTATAAAAGTATTGTGTATTTTAGATTTTTAAATTCAAATTAAGTACCTACTTTTTTAACTGTTGTTACTGAAAGTATTATTTTGTGTATGTTATTTTAGATTAAGTACTTCACTACGTAGTATAAAACAAAGTCGCTTTCTTTGTCCCTATGTCCTTAATTATGTCCCTATGTATGCTTAGATCTTTAAAACTACGCAACAGATTTTTATACGGTTTGTTTTAATAGATAGAGTGATTCAGTGGGAAGGTTTTTAGCATAATTTTATCCCCATATTCCCACGGGAATGGGAACTAAGCGGGTGAAACCGCGGGGTACCGCTAGTAATTTATATTTTTATTTTTTTTACTCCGTATGCTGCAGGTATTTTTCTTTTCAAACAGATTGTTTTTACCTTTTGCGACAACATTTGACTTTCAACGACGAAGTTACAATAAATTCTTACAAACTATTTTTTAATTGTTTTATTTAGAAATCTAGTATAGATTCACTCACTGAAACTTTAAAAAGATAATTTCTTAGAGGTTATGGCCAATAATTCGGGATCATAGAGCTCTATGGACGGGATTAAACGATTTTATAGGTTTACAATCATCATCAAACCGTCTCACAGTGGTTCCCTCCATAGGACATAAATGAAAAATTCGTACTCAAAATATAGATTTTTGACTACTGGTTCAATTAATACGATAAACAAGCTACCCAGAAACATATAAATACCACCCCCAATAAATATTTTTCACTTGCATTTTGACCTCCGAAGTTAGGGCATCGGCATTGTAAACCTTCAACCTTATTGCGCGATTATCGATTACTCATCTTTGAAATAACAATTCTCGCAATTCAGTGGTATTTTTGTGTGTTTATGCCATGGATATCTAAGATGAAGGTTCATTTTACAATATTTCATAATATGTGTGCTGCAAATTATTAAATTTATTTAAATATTTTTTGGTGCTACGAAGTATAGATGATTTCTGATGTTTTTTGCTTCAACACGAGATTGATTTAAGCTTACAAAAACGTAAATTGACACAAATTTTCACCACTTGACATTACGTTTAATAGATAGGTAGGGGTCATAGAATAAGGATCACGACCAGGATTCTCTTATCTAAGGTAGGGGTGTACTCTTACTTGTGGTATGGGAATGATGACAGTTCCAGACAGTCTCTGCCTAGGGTTTGACTACTGCTACATGATTTTCGTAGCACGCCTACGAATTTTCGAAGACCTTAATTAATCGCTTTTTCTTTCATTCTAGCAAACTTTAAGAAGTGTTCTTGTAATATATTGATATTTACTCTTTAGTAAAAGTGAATATTACAGAAAAACATCAATATATTCATTAAGAAAGCGATAAAGATCTTTTTGAATTTAATGGATTCGTTTCTTTGAGTATTTCCTTAATATTTCTTATAGGATAGATTTTAAAAAGAGGCAGGTTAAGTCAAACGATGATAAAAGAATGTTAGCTGATAAAAAAATGTATCTTCAGACTGAATTTAGGTCTCGATTAGGTTTAATTGCAGATAAACTATAAAAAATATTTTTGAATTCAGCTTTATCTACTGAAATCACAGGGTTTAGTAAGAATTAATTGACTGTTGTTCCTCAATATTGCAATCATTATCTTCGGGTTACAATATAAATGTAGTCTTTCAGTAATTTGAGATTAGAAACCGCGACTTTTGATACATGAATATCCGTGGTATAATTTACCCTCTTCCGTTCACAAAGTACTTATCTGTGGATCTGAAGTTGTATGCATTAATATCTATCGGGGAACTTTCTGAAGAAGCTGCAAAAGCTAACAATAAAAAATTAGACGAGATCATTCTCAAAAATGTCGCGAAAAGTCACTAACTTTGATTTAATGTATAGACTCATGTTACACTCAGATCCTTTCCCTACAAGCCGTCCCTCCGGAAGCTTTCCCGAAAGAAAAAGAGTGTTTACATAGTCAGGTATTAAGTTTGTTACAAGTTAAAAATAATATATTTATTGTTTTTATAAGATTTTGGGTTTTTTCCAAGTATAGTCATATCTTTGAAATTATGTCAATGTCAATATCGTTTTCCTATTAGCAATGTAAGTGTTTTGTTACTTTATTATTATCTAAGGATTGCTAGAAATTAATTTAAAGAAAAAATCTTGAGATACTTAGTCGTTAGTATTGATTTTCATAGGCATTGAAATGTAGTATTTTTAACATTAATTTTTTAAATTGCATTTTCGTCATCTTTGTAAAATAAAATGATATTTTGTAATTAAGAACAGTTTTTATAAAGGTATGATACCTTATACCCGATTTATCGACTTTTGACCGCACGCTCTAACAACGGGAACCATTGTGCGTATAGTAAATTTCGTTTATATACAGGGTGTCCCGTAAATAGTAGACCAACGGGATGTGCGGGGTAGGGGAAACCGTTATCTACCAGAATCACCAAAATTTATTGTCCTAGGCCTCATAGTTTTGAAGTTATAACGTTTTTAGTAACTAGGTGAAATTATCGTACTACGAGTATGTGCATATTTTTCTTAACTCTACAAAATCTATTACTTATTTTGATGTCATTTTTAATCAAGGGCGTTAAGAATACATAGGTTTTTCTAATTTTAATCATATTTTAGTGTAGTTATCATTGACATTAAAATTAATCAACAAAACAAGTGCAATTGTTAAATTACAAAATACTCTAAGTGGTATTTGAGCTGAGCTGGTGTAAAAAAATGTATGGTAGCCCTGTGGAACTTTATTTTAATAAAAACATCTACATATCATTTATTACAAAAACGTATAACACTGTGGTTTCAAATGAGTAGTTTTTTTATTTTAACTAATATCAAAGTAAAAGGAATTTTTTGAGAGAAAACAAAAATTCATTGCTAATTATGAAATGTAATTAGTTTATTACTCAATATTTTTACATTAAGGGTTCAAAATGCTTTTCTTTAGCTCCTGTACATAACAACATCTTCGTATAAAGTCTTTTTGTAAACTTTTTGGGCTCTTTAATGATTTTTTATTAATTCAGCAACATGATTGAGTTTTTGTGATAACTCTCTTTTTATTATCAGAAATATTTGTCTCATTAACTGCTTCTTTGAGGTAACCCCATAGAAAATAATCCGAAGGATTCAAGTTGGGAGATCATGCTGGCCATGAAATAGTACCTCGCGCCAATCCATCGATTTGGGAACGTCTCATTAAAAAATTCAGTCACTTACCGTGAATAGTGGGCAGGTGCACCTTCGTACTGCAACCGCAATAGCTTCTTTTGCCAGTTTATCAACCTCAATATTTCATTTGAATACCTTTTTTATAATTTGCTGGCTAGATTTTTAATTACGAAATATTATTATTATTAACACGTGTTCACAAAAATCTACCGCGCAAAATTCGGTCTCCTAGGTACTTTGTTTTTGGCGCGTTAAATAATATGATGGAATATGTTGCATATTATTTTTTGTTTGCTCTTGTTTCATTCTTTCTTCTTCCACACAAAGCAAAGATATAACTACAATATACAAGTCATTTTCGTCCACCTGACTCAAAGTAACGTTCAAATCAGTTTCTTCCATCTTCATAAGAGATTGCCGATCGACTGACAGATAAAATTCACTGCTAACTGTCGCGGCACTGCGGTTCAATTGCGGTATACCAAATAGTGTCGCTTTTTGTCGCGTCGCTTGGTTGCAGTGCAGCCAGTGCGGTCTGACCCTAAGGTTCAGCACGATCTGCAGACTGTGAGAAACTCTGACACGCTACTTTACATAATTTTGCTTTTTAGTCGAGGTTTCAAAAGGCCGCCATGGACTTGCGTTACATCAGAATCATCACATTAACAAATAGGATCTTCATTTGGTAGCGCGTATATACTCCCTAATAGTTATTCTGACGCGCTCGAGTCACTACGTTGAAGTGGCTGCATTTTAAAAAAATTTATAGCCCCCCGGTTAAAATTTCTGTCCTAAAGGCTCCTACACATAATGCCGGCTGCAGAGCCGCCAAGCAAGCCGCCGGCCTTGCCGCCGGCTTTGCCGCAGAAAGCCACAATCAGAATGATGCTTGGCGGCTTTGTGCGACTTATGCCGACGGCTTGTATTCTCGGCGGCATAGCCGCTCGGCATGAACCTGCCGGCATGAATGTAGTAGCCTTAAGAGTGTTTTACTCCTTATCACCTACTCTACAAAGTACAACAGGTCCCCACAACATTCGAGGTAATCAAAATTTAGCATCGTGGGCTCCCCTACCACTAAGGAAAGATTTATAACAAAATTGATATACTTACCAAATAATAAAGAATGTTACGTGTTTTTAGACCATGTCAGTCAATATTGGCTTTTATATCATTGTACGGAACAGGCAAGAAAATGGTATTATCTAAATGGGCCTTTAGTTTAACAGAACCGCTAACCGGTGCAATAATTAGCTTAACGCTTTAAGATTATGCTCTCCTGGTACTTCTAATAATAATTCTCCACAGAAAGACCAATTAGTTAATTAGTTGTTACTCAATTTAACTAAGTTTATTGCAAGAGTTCTTCTACATTTCTGTTCTCCTGGTATTTAAAATAAATTATTGTAAAATTTCTCAATACATAATGTACAGAGAAATTAAGTTTAATTTTAATGCGAACCAAACGCTCGGCCGTGGATGAAAATGTTTGCCCGAGAAGACTACACCAAAATATTAAAGTAGTAAACTCGGCCGCGGAGGAGATATTTTGTGTCCGAATTACCCCCTAAGCCCAATAATTATACATACGTATAAATTTTATTTTTAAAATATTATAAGTACTTTATTTTACATTCTCATTTTACAAGTCGGTGTAAGTACATAAAAATAAAATTAAAAGAAAAACACAACTACAACATCAAGTTTCTCTCTTGTATTGCGTTATTTACTCATTATTACTCTTCATTGGGCAAGTACATTCTTTTGAAGCTGTTGACCACGATTATGAAATACATGTTCACTGAAACAATAATACAGAATACTTTTATTGAATACTAAACTACTACTACTTTCTACCCCACTACTGTAGGTTAGAGGAAACGCAACATATTTGTTACTAGCTTTTCCCCGTGTCTGTGCCTGCTATAATTTAGTAGATTTTGTTTTAGTGGGGGTGTGGCGATGATATGTACAGTAGAATGTTTAGTATGTTTCAAAAGCTCGTTTTATTATACAGGGTCGCGTAAGAGAACGGGCATATTTAAAACATCGGTAAAAATATTCGCCATTGATATTTAAAATTAAAGATAGGAATTCTTAGATAACTGTAAGCAGTTTATTTATTTTAAACAACATCTTCTAAATGACGGTCCTCTCTACGATGACACTCTTCTAATGGCAAACTGGGATTTGTGAAAACTCTCAAAAGTGATGTTGTTGTGATTCCTGCTGTCTTTCACTATGGATGTTTTCCCTCAGCTGATTCAATTTTATCGGATTATGGATGTAGACTTTATGGTAGATGTATCCCTACAAGAAAAAGTCAAGAGGCGTTAAATCTGGGCCAGTTGTAGGCCATGGGATATCACTTATCTTGAAAATTAGTCTGGCTGGGAACATCTGTCTCACAACTGCCATGGAATCATTTGATGAGTGACTGGTAGATCCATCTTGGTGAAAACAAGTCCTAGAATTAACTATTGTTGAACTCATATATTCTGGAGTCAAAAATCTTTCAAATATCGCCACATAGAGGTCCTTGTCGACAACTGTAAAGCCGCCGCTCTCTATCGAGTAGACATTTATGGATTTTCTCGTGTTGACTAGATGTTATTGGACGACATTTAGCTTATGTTCTTAGTGTTAAGCAGGTTTCTTTGAATCACGCTATCCATAACTAAATTAAATTTGAAACGCGGAGCTTCAAAAATTCATTGAATCGCATATTCACTACAGCAGAGTGCCCTGAAGAGACGTATGAACAACCACTCTCGTAAAACGCGTGTACATAAAATTCTCGTCAATTTCCGTCAAATTGACTCAGGACTACTAAAACTGCATAAACACCTCTATCTAATCGTACTAGATTGTTTTCGTCCACGGGCTGTAAACCCCGCGAAAAAAGATGTTGCAATAGTGCCCGTTCTTTTGCGCCACCCTATATTTTATCGGTGGATTTCTGTCTGTTTGTTTTGCTTAAGAGTTGTTATTTCGAAGAAGCTGTCAATAAGGAACCCTGCGTGTGGTGGATGACATGCCTTTGACTGTTTTTGTAAACAAATTTAAACATAGTTTACTTACCGATTAAGAATACAACTAAAGAAACAAGAAAAAAATAGTATCTCGATGAACAATCATCTGGTTTGTTTGGATCGTCGTCATCACCTTTATTAGCAGCAACAGTCAAGGCACACAATACAGCCACAACCATTTGAGCGAGAGACCCTCCTATGTAAATATCTACCGCTATTGCTTTATCCTAAAAAAACATAATAACAAGAATTATGAAAATCATGTTAAAATATCTATAAAATTGTTCATAGATGGTTGCTAAAATGAACACTTACTCGTAATAATCCAACAAGTAAAATAATACATACGGCGAACAACCCTCCTTCAAACATTAAAAACATATAGAATACGGCTTTCACTATGAAAGCATGTTTGACGCATTCCAATAATGGCATATAAGAGTAGGCGCTCATAACTTGAAGCTGTAAAATAATAGTTAATTCTATGTTAACAACAATTGTAATCATTATATAAGGTACGAGTTGGTAGCCGACTGCATGCAGCAGCAGCAGACCACATGTCATAGCGTCACTACTGGTTTCTTCGTATTTCTATGAATTTCCCTCCGTAGTTAGCGACGTGAAGCTAGCAACACTCGTCGAGCGGCAGACGGCAGTGTCGTCCGACCGCAGATCAGTAGTGCCGCTACGTATTGAATAAGTTGCCTCACTTGCTCTGCATTTAAGCATAGGACGTGTGGAATTTCGTATTTTTCTGTATAATAAAAACAAGTCATCATCATCTTCTTCTAGTAAAAGATATAAAAAATGCCATCATTATTCTCGAACACGTCAGTCATCCTGTTTCCAATCTTGTACCAACTGAACTGAACAAAACAAACTTCAACTATGTTGCTTTACTTTTCGTAGGTCTATGCTCGATTCAATTCATTCATTCATTCGATTCTTTTAGTCTATGGCCGATCACCATTGTTGTGTTGGATGCGCGCGAATAGAAAAACTGTTTATTTATTAGCAAAAAATATATTTTATTATTATTCTCTTCGCAAGAGTGTTGAAAAATGTTGTATGGTACACGCGTATATTGATGATTACTAACCTCGGCTATCTTCAGACCCTCGCCTGGCGGCTCGGGCCTCAATAGCGCCTCGGAAGTATTCACCAACTTTACTCTCTTGAACCATAAATAACTATTACCGTTGTGTATTATGTTTGCCTCAAAATATTACACTAAAAAGTGAATTTATCATTAGAATATCTCTAGATATGAAAAAGTATGGAATTTTGTTGATGTTGCTCTTTTATGAAAGAATGCAATAAAACTTTTTTCAACATACTTGCTCATAAAGGGGCTTTTATTTGTGCAAAATCAGTTGAATTTATTCACTAGTGAGTTATAGATTGTTTTTTTAAATTGCTTTTTATTATCTATGCTTATTTTCGTCAACGGCCGCCATTTTGCACATTTTGCAGCGCCTCTTCGGGTAATTGATGTAACTATTTGACGATATGATCAAATGATCTTGGCTATATCATGAAGTAGCGGCGCGTTTAATTGACCATATCGAGAAACGATTGCTTATCATTGATCTGCCCTAACCACATCATAATGTGGCCAATAGACAGTGAGACATTTCATGAAATGCAACCACTACATGAAATTATCAACCATTTCATGAAAATTAACCTAGCGCTTGCAGCGCCTCTTCGGGTAATTGATGTAACTATTTGACGATATGATCAAATGATCTTGGCTATATCATGAAGTAGCGGCGCGTTTAATTGACCATATCGAGAAACGATTGCTTATCATTGATCTGCCCTAACCACATCATAATGTGGCCAATAGACAGTGAGACATTTCATGAAATGCAACCACTACATGAAATTATCAACCATTTCATGAAATGGTCAAATTTACGATATGGCCCTATGCATTACTGTAAATGTACAGTTTCGGAATGAAAAGGTTCGTCAATTTCTAAATTGATTCGTATAATGTGTCGCGAAAACATACCTTTTGAAAGTATGTTACAGAATAGACTCGGGTTAGGGAAAATAATGTTCTATTGCTCGATAATAAAGTTCAAAATTATTGAGATCAGTGTTGTTTGACAGGATAAATATCTTGTCAACAAGGTTTTTGATAAACTAAAACCTTCTTGTTGGTTTAACCTGCCATTATTATTTCTGTTAAACTTGTGGCGACATCTGCACGCCACATAGGAACTAAGTACTAACAGCGACATCTATCCGCTACTGTAGGAAATAACTGAAGAGTCCTGAATCGCGCAAGCGAAATTTACAGCGCAATTGACTATGTATGCGAGAGCCCGACTACATCCGTCGGGCAGCTGCCCACCAGACAACAACACCTGTCTGGTCGGAGGATCATCCCTTTTCAATGAGGATTCCCTCATCCCCATAATGGTGACCTCAAGCATGAACATCAGCGCAACCTTCAGAAATCTACGTCATCATGACGTCATCCTCATTCCGTCATTCATTCGCGTACGATCCGTCAACACGAGCAGTTATGTCGCAATGGCTGCCTCAATGTATTGACCGAATCATCGTTTTTGCACTTCTATTAAAATGGCGAGTGCAAAGCGAATTGAAACTCCTTCCACCGAGGACCAGGGCGGATTTGACATCAAGACCTTACTGCAAGACTTCTCTTTGCTGAAGGCTGAAGTCACCGTTTTGAAAACTAAGTTGGAGATATCAGAACGCGTAGTTGCCGAACTCAAGACCGAGCTCGCGGCATTGTGCAACAGTGGCAAGCCAGTGACGTCGATTTCACCGCGGTCAGCACATAACGTGTGTGTGCGGCGCGGTGCAAGGAATGCGAATACTTCACCAGTCAGCATTTTTACTAATGCATGCGCGACTGGCAACAGCGTTGCACAGGTTAATGAACGCCCGGCCCCGATGACCTCGATCGCCGCGGCGTGTGCACCGACACCCGTGCCAGCTGCGTCCTCTTCTGCAACACGTGTCCCAAAGCAGAAGAGCTACGCGCAAGTGTCTCGCCCACCACCCGGGGTTAAGTGCGTGGTGGCTCCGAAGAAACCCGTCAATGCAGCGAAGAGAGTCGACGTAGATGGCTTCACACTGGTGGAGAAGAAACGTCGACCGAAGCCGTCTCGCAACCGACGTGGTACCGCCGACGCCACAGCATCTGAGGTCACTCTCCGTGTTGTGGAGCCCACCGTTTCCTTGTATATATCCAGGTTGGACCCCAACACTACAGGTGAAGAGGTCCTGGGGTATGTTAAGCAGAGGGTCTGTTTTTGGACCAAAGAACCGATCCGGCTCAACCTGAGGCGCCTCGAGTCAACGAGGGGCACGTCCTTCAAATCCTACGTACTTCAAGTGCCAGCGAAATACAAGGACATGTTCCTCAATCCCGACTTTTGGCCCACAGGAGTAGTATACCGCCGCTATAGGGAGGCGATCCAGAAGAAAACTCCCTAAACTATGTATTTTATTTATATAATTTATATATATGTTAGTTTGTAAGGTATTTATGTAATTAGTTTGTATGATATTTTATATGTGCGCGTGGTTTGAGAGCCCTTACCTTGCCGTAACACAGTTTTTAACTAGCACGGGAGGTAAGGTCTTGATAATTGCGCCAAATATAATGTATTGTGTCAAATTTATATATAATAAATTGAATTGAATTGAATTGAATCCTTCATCCTCAATCCTCAAACTGGTGACGCAAGAACGTCAACGTCAGCGCAGTCTTCACAACGCTACGCATCGTGACGTCATCACTTCCTCAAGCTTTCGAGCAGCGAATCATACAGCCAGCCGCCATCATCCACTGGTACTACGGGTTCCCTGACCACAAGCATGCAGCGAACGCACATACCTGGTCAGCACCTACAGCCTTCTCAGCGACTATGGCACAGCATACTGCACTTCGGCCGGTCAGCAAGCATTGACGCACTTCTCTCCAAAACCTTATTCGATAGCAAACGTCATTCTATTTATTTAAATGTTAGCATCACTGTTTCTTACATTTGTATGTTGGCATAATTGTTTCTTGCAATACTAGTGCAAGTGAAAACCAACTCTAAGGTGACGAACCTTTTCATTCTGTGACTGTACCTTTCTAAAATAAATAAATAAAAAATCAAAATGCAGTTTGCCACCACACCCTACCTCAGATAGTTGTCAGAATTGTTTTTATACAAAATTTCCAACATTACCGGTCTATCCTGGGTAGGTAGGTAGTCTATGGAGTAGAGTGATTATAATTTGGATAATATCTTAAAAAGCACCCCACGCTTTTTTTAAACAAAAAAATAACATTCACACTATTATTAATTTATATTGATTTTAACACTATTCTTAATTAAATTTATTAAAATTTATTTTCTATTTTTTAGTTTTAATGGGACACCCATGATTGTTGTCCCGGACAATAACATAAGAGACACGAGTGGCAAGTAAAAAAGCAATAAAGCATTTCCTCAAGAACACATCCAAACAAACACCATCATTAAATTCAGGTACAGGAGGAAGATCTATAATAGCGCACCCTATTTTTGTTAATACTCTAAGTAACATAGATGCGTATGGGATTGCGAACCCTCAAATATATGCTCGCGGACCCCCAGAGGTTCGTGGACCACAGGTTAGGTTAAGACTGTGACATAAATAAAATCAAGTATATTTACCAAGCCCGAAAGTGAAATGAGGATGCTTCCCATGTATAGCTTACAGCAACCACTACAACATTTGTGAACAATAGGCAAAAACCCAAGGTATTTCCCAATAGGGCCGTGTGGCTCTTGTGGATCAGGGAACACTTCCTCTTCTTCTTCAGGAGGTGCCTCTGCAGCTGGCTCTGGGGGGGGGGCCTCCTTACCCATATTTTATTTACGTTACAAAGAGAATAAACTCACCACGTTGAATAAATGAATTTATAAAAAAAATACAGATGAAAATGTCATGGATTAAAAATTGTTTTCAAAGAGAATGTAATCAGCACCTTTCAATACATAGAATAAGGATCACGACCAGCATTATCTCTGGTCTCTGGTATTATATGTATAATTCCATAGAGATAAATGCTAAAGACATTTTATTCACCTTTTTGGTCAATTGATTTACTCCTCGACCGCTTTCAGCGTGAAACGGCAGAAATGGGAAACTCGGTGACAATGTCAAAATGGCAATTATTTATTGTCAAGTGTCTTTAGTGTCCAGTGTTCCGTGTTTTAAATCTTTATTTATTAAATTGAAAATATTATATAATCTAAAAGCATGTAAAAGTGGTGCCCCACATACTATTCTAAAGAGTGAATAATCCATTATTTCTATAATCCATTATAGAAAAAAGTAAGCAGCAGGCCACTTTATTTCCTTAAAATTAAATACATGGTAAGACTATAGATCTCCGGTACCTAAATTAAATGATGCTGTTTATTTGGGGGTGTTTAAGGGTGCTCATTATAACCTATATAAACTGTTTTTATAGTAAGAAATTTATATATACATTATAAATTAATTACGACAAAAATAAAATTGTATGGAAATACGTAAAAATCAAGCAATTTTGACAGATATTGCCATAGATCACAGATTATGTCGTCAAATCATAGAATCACAGAATATGGAGCTTTTCGATTTACACCGTTCAGTCACTCAATTCGTTCACATATACAATAATTTTCTTTAACTTTCTAAAATAACTCCGTAAATATATTTTTTTGCGCTTCGCCGCCCGCAGCCGCGGCACGCTCGCTTCGCTCGCTCGGCTCGCGCGTTGTGTGGTCGCAGTTCTAACCTAACCTAACCAAAATGTTGACCTATTTGAATAAAACTTTTGTCTATGTATGATTTGAAAATCTGTCAAAAAAGTTTGTACCGAAGATCTATTACGCACCCAATCGAAGTTCGTGAAATACCCAATAATAATTCTTAAGGGCGCGTAATAGATTTTCGGTACAAACTTTTTTTGACAGATATCCTCAATAGACTAAACAATTCAAAGATAAATTGAACGATAGATTGAGTTGTCAAATCATACATAGACAAAAAGTTTCTAAAAATTGATTAGGTTTTATTGAACATTTTGGTTAGGTTATGTTAGATCTACGTGAAAAATCAAGTAATTTTGACAGATATTGCCATAGATCACAGATTATGTTGTCAAGTCATAAAGACACCAGAATATAGAGCCTTTCGATTTACACCGTTCAGCCACTCAATTCGTTCACATATACATACAATAATTTTCTTTAAATTTCTTAAATAACTCCGTAAATATAATTTTTAGCGTTTCGCCGGCCGCTGCCGCGCACCCTCAAACTTTACATAAACATAACTTCTTTTTTTTTTTCAGATTATTTTTAATAAGCAGAGGCTTGGAAGCTGGGTATATGATTTTTGTTTGTGACATGAAAATATTTAAATGAAATACAAGTTAGACGGTTTAGTGAGACGGGTTAGCAAAAGGTGTACAGTCTGAACCGAAATAATGCTGCGTGTGCACTATCCAAATTTGTGACTTATTTATTTCACTACGAGCCCCGATGCAAAATAGTTCGTCTAGTCTGGAATTTTTATCTGTAAGAATTTTTATGATTTAATTATTTTTGTCCAATTAAATAAAACATTAAGCTGTTCTACTATCGTATGTCACGTTACTTTTTACCTCATTTAATTACGATCCAATAAACTACTTTAGCTTTTAAAATTTAAAGATATCCTGTTTTAAATTCGAAGAATTTATAAGCAAAATAGTTCGTCTATTTGTTAATCGATGCAAAAGAGTTCGTCTATCGTTGAGTTAAATAAAATTATTCCTTCTTTTTACAATTATGTTCCATAATTTAAGTTTATAAAAGTAATTATGTGTCATTTGTGATGTGAGACAGTATAAATTCTGGAAATTTCAGATTTTTTCACCAGTTTTCAAATAAATATGGGTCGTGGCAAACCCGTGTGTGAAGAGCTACGAAAGCAAATAGTTTGTGGGGTCGATGCTGGCAAATCAAGTTACCAAATATCTAAAGACTTGATCCCAGATCTACAGTCCAATCTATCATTGAGCACTATAAAAAGAACGGAACAACTTCTTGTTTAAAGAAAACTGGTCGACCACGCATCACGAGTGCAGCAGAAAATAGAGGCTTGAAGAAAATTATCAAAAATAATCGTCGTGCTCGAGCTGGAGAACTCACGGAGCAGTGGAAGGACATGATTCATAAAGACTTCTCAGTTGATACTTGCAAAAGAGTCCTAAAAACAATGGGTTACGGATTTTACACCGCTAAGGAAAAACTACTGTTGACTGCTCTACAAAAGAAAAAGAGGTTGAAGTTTGCTCGTGATCATTTAAATTGGACTTCCGATCAGTGGCGTAGTATCATTTGGAGTGACGAGTCTAAATTTGAAGTGATAGTCGGCGACGAAAGGAAAAAAGTGATTCGGAACAAAAATGAGGCATTTCATACTGATTGTCTCAAACGAAAAGTGAAGTTTCCGGCGTCTCGTATGGTATGGGGCTGCATGTCTGCACGAGGTGTTGGTGGTATGCAGTTTGTGGATGGTTCTATCAATGCTGCGAGGTATCAAAACCTTTTTAAAGAAAGTTTACTGCCCTCTATTCCGTCTCTTAAGCATCAAGATTCCTTTATTTTTCAACAAGATGGTGTTTCCTGCCATACTGCAAGGACAACAAAGACGTGGCTACTGGCGAAAAACATCCCTACAATCGAGTGGCCATATAACAGTCCAGACTTGTCACCGATCGAATCCCTATGGTGGAAAATGAAAAAAGTTCTCCGCAAAAATCTATCGAGATCGAAGAGCGACTTAAAGGCTAAACTCTTGGCTGTCTGGGAGTCAATTACGCCTGAGGAGTGTGCAGCGTTGGTTGCAACCATGCCTCTTCGCATTAAAGCTGTTATTGAGAGCAAAGGCGACACAACTAAGTGGTAGACGAACTATTTTGCGTGAGGGACATGGTTAGACGAATACTTTTGCGTTATGTTTTTCAGAATATGTTTAAATCTTTTTATGTTATGTAAAGTCATGAAAGAATTTCAGTTACTTATGTTAAAATAAACTTTAAAATGTTCCTCAAATTGTGGTTTACTTTATATTAAACATACTTAATTATTTTACCCATATTAACTGTCTATATTTTTCGCTTTGCACTACTTTCCATACTAGACGAACTATTTTGCATCGGGGCTCGTATATGTATTTAATAATCTATATCATTATATAAAAGGCTTTGTCCTGAATGACTGATGGATCAACGCACAGCCTAAACCGCTGTTCGTAGAGACCTGAAACTTGGAGGGTGTGTTATTTGTATTACGTAGGCGTCCGATAAGAAGGGATTTTTGAAAATTCCACCTCTAAAGGGGTGAAAAGGGGTTGCAAAGTTTGTATGGGACAACGTGATCCCTCGGTCTGATTAAGTTCAAACTTGGCATAAATGATCTTCAAAAAGATTAATTAAATATGTGATACTCATTTTTCTTAAAATCATCACCTAACATGATTAAAAAGGGGTAAAAAGTTATTTTGGGGTTGATTTGAGTCGAAATTGATATCAATACTCCTTTGACATGTGTTTCAATTTGTAATTTGACAGCTGAATGACAAAGTGGCGGACTAAAATAAATTGACGGAAAATGAGGCAGCGTATCAAAACTATAGGTACTTAAATAAAAAAATACCGTATTTTTACTTATTAATAGATATTTATGAATATTCTTCACCCCGCATTATAAATCTAGACATTAATTTAAATAACTATTTCAAATATCACATTTCAAATAGTAGGTGAAGTAGATTTTTCATAAAATGTACCACCAAATTGTTTCGTTACAAGGGCTTCGCTTTGCTCGCCCTAATTAGATATTTTACTCATAATTTGATTTCGGTTTATCATATCTTCAGACATTTTCGATCTAAAATATTACGATACGAAAATTATAATTCATGTGCGATTTATCGATTTTAGCTTTATGATATGAAATTAGTTAAGTCGAGCAGGGTTTTTTTATAACTAAATCACCCACTTATTATAGATACATAGATTCGCTTAATTACAATCCAGAATCTTTCCAGAATTTTTCGCAGAATCTAAAACACTTTCTAATATAGTAGAACGCCGATTAACAGAATCACCAATTATCCGAATCGGTCCTAAATTACTATATAATGTACCTCTGTTAATTGTTGTGATTTATTATATTTTGTATGTGCCCCGCGGTTTCACCCGCGTAGTTCGCGATCCCGTGGGAATTTTGAGATAAAACGTAGCCTATGTTCTTTCCCGGACCATAATCTACCCCTGTACCAAATTTCAAGTCAATTATTTCAGTAGTTTAGCCTTGAAAAGGTAACAGACAGACAAACAGACAGAGTTACTTTCGCATTTATTATATTAGTAGGGATTTTCGTTAAGGCCCGCTGGGATTGCAACTTAAATATAAATAAATAAAATAAAATAACTTACTCTGGATCGAGATGTTTAAGTGAGCTATAGATATTGTAGAACTGTGTTTGTTAAACTTAATATAGTTTATTCTACGTGTGACATCGTTTTTAGAGTTCCGTTCCCAAAGGGTAAAAACGGAACCATATTACTGAGACTTGTCGCTGTCCGACCGTCCGTCTGTCACCAGACTATCTCAAGAACCATGGACATTGGACGTATGATATGAGAGAATGATGCATTTTCAAGGTCAAGAACGGTGAAAGCTAAAGCTACACTTGAAATTTTCACAGATGATGTATTTCTATTCTGCCGCTATAGGAAAAAATACATAAAATAAAATAAATATTTAAGCGGGGCTTCACAATACAACAAACGTGTTTTTTTGTCATTTTTGGTGGAACCCTTCGTGCGCGAGTCCTGCTATGTGCAGTCTATGTGCGATAATCCGAATTTTCGATTATCAGAATGGACCCCGGTCCCAATTAATTCAGATAATCGGCGTTCTACTGAATATGTATTGTGTAATAAAACGCCGACTCTTCCGAAGAAAAGATGAAAAAATGGGATGGAAGTGGTAGTGGGGTAGAAGGGGTAGTGGCGTGGAGTGGTGTGGATGCGGGATAGGCGTTGAAGTGTAGCTATGTGGAAATGGGATTAGTGTGGATGTAGGACGGTGTAATGTAGAGCGTCGGTGGCGTAGGGGTTTAAGGCATTTGACTTTCGATCGGAAGGTGCCTGGTTGGAACCCCACCACGTACCAATTTGTTTTAAATCATCATAACCAGTTCATTGATTTCCCTACCGAGGGTACAAGACCAGAAATAAGTAATGATGAGTGATGTGGAAGTGGGAGCGGTGTGGAAGATGTATTAGTGTGGAAGGGGAGTGGAGTGGAAGAGGTAGTGGCGTGGAATTGATATTAGGGGGTCAGTATCAGCTACCTAAGGAGGGGCTAGGGCCTGTCCTGAATGATATCTAATAGGGGTATTTTAATTATGTAGTGCACATAAAATATGAAAGTTTACCTAATTTATATGTCACTAGCGGCGCCTCGCGGTTTCACCCGCGTAGTTCCCGTTCCCATAGGAATATGGGGATAAAATTATGCTAAAAACCTTCCTACTGAATCATTATATCTAGAAACCGCATCAAAATCAGTTGCGTAGATTTAAAGATCTAAGTATACATAGGGACAGAGAAAGCGACTTTGTTTTATACTACGTATGTAGTGATAACGAATAATATAGGCGTGTTTATTGTTTAATTTTAATCTCGACTGCCAGACCCACATACTGATTAAAGTTATTTTATTACATCGATATTTAGCGTTAGCCTAAAATAACTATTCTTCGCGTACGAAGTCGCGGGGCAGAAGCTAGTAAATTTATAAAATACCTTTTTTGTGTTTTTTTTTTTTACATAAGTATGGTACTGAGAGTACTATAGTATATCTTTAAATGTTTTGAAACAATATAATTAGGTTTCTAACGATATAATAAAATATTGAATATAATAGATTGTGTTAGTAAAATAAAACGATTATTTTTTGCCTATATTAAAGCAAGTTAAAATGTAATGGCAATACATGAGAAAGAGATGCCTATAGTCCATTCATTTGGCCGTGAGACAAAATGTAAACAAAGAAATACTGGTTGTCAAACTTTTAGCTCTTTTAGGCGAAAAATATATTGTTTTTTTAGAGTTATAAATATGAAAGTAAAATAAGACTAAGTAAGCATATTTGATAAGTCGTCTATAAGTAATTTAGTTTAGTGTAAAAATCAATAAAAAGGTAATAAACAGGATGAGTTGAGTACAAGTAAAAACAATTCATGTAAGCACCTGAATTGTTTTACTACAAAATAAATAAATAACTATTTATTGGTGATCCTCAGAAGAAAAAGAGCTCCAACATGGATTTTCCTTTTTTTCTTTTAGAAATCGGTAAACGGAGGCTCGTGAAGTCGTTATATACAATATAATTTTTGTAGGGATACGAATCTTTGGCCAAGTCTCTTCTACGTATTTAAATATATTAATAACACCTTGGTGTATGTTTGGATCTTCGGCGAAGTAAAAGTGCAAGCGCTGTTTGAACCAGGTTCACTTATTTTCATCAAAATCAACGTTCAGATAACAGAAATTTAACGATAACTGAATATAAAACATAATACTTTAAACAAAGAATTATCAAAAATTTACAATATACTTAGTAGGATATTATTGGGCATTCTACCCCACCTGCCGTTCCTACGTCTCACTCCGTTCGCCTTCGTCACTTTCGGTGTGGTAAAATGCCCAATAATATCGTATGGAGTAGGAGCCGTTCAATATTTCCGTTTTAAAACTTGATTTACTTACTTGTTGTACTCCGCTCGCCTTCTTCTTATAATATAAAACAACACATCACACAACACATATAACTTATCGCACATATTTCTTCTGCTAATGGAACTATACGAGCATAATAAACTAAAATTCAGGACAGATTGTCTCATGTCTCTTCACAGAGCAAGAAATAGCATGCACCTACAGACACATGCACATTCTATTTCTATGACGCCAGATTGCGCACCAAGGACATCCAAATTTTAATGTAATTAACTCATACAGTCGACACTAGCTTACATGTTAACAAATAAGGGTGCTTGCTGCTTGAACCGCTAACCTAAAATTCAGGACAGATTGTCTCATGTCTCTTCACAGAGCAAGAAATAGCATGCACCTACAGACACATGCACATTCTATTTCTATGACGCCAGATTGCGCACCAAGGACATCTGAACTTTAGGATACCGTAAACATTAAACTAACATTTGGGACAGATTGTCTCATGTCTCTTCACAGAGCAAGAAATAGGTACACCCAAAGGCACACACACATTCTCTTTCTATGGTCCCAGATTGGACACCAATGACATCCAAATATTAATTTAATTAATTCATTCAACTAACACTACCTTAGACGTGAACAAACAACTACCTACTGGTTGCTCTGCTGTTACTTACTTGTTGCGTTGTTTTATTAAGATACTTTCACACTCATACAATCGCCTTCGAAACGGTTCGTGCGCCGCCACCATCCCGTGCTCGCACGTGGCGCAGTATTTTATTTTATTAATCTTAGGTAAACTTACGGCTAGATTCATGTATATAAAAATGAAAAAGCGGTTACAAACAGAAATTTACAAGTTT
This sequence comes from Timandra comae, assembly GCA_958496195.1. Taxonomy (NCBI): domain Eukaryota; kingdom Metazoa; phylum Arthropoda; class Insecta; order Lepidoptera; family Geometridae; genus Timandra; species Timandra comae. The sequence continues at coordinate 6,929,596 of OY292353.1, read as the reverse complement.
CCACAAATAAAAACACATGTTTTGTTATCTAGCTACAACACATAAATTTAATTAAAAACATATCATTTAAGATTCGCTTGAGTTTAGTCAAAGAAGTATTAAACACATCTATATCAATAGATTTAACTACTTGCTCTAAATAAATATGATAAGAAAATTAAATAAGATATCAATATGTATAGTGTAAATGAATCTTTAGAGTCTCAAAGACTGCAAAATTGCATTATAGGTAAATTTGCGATATCCGAACTTTATTATACGACCACCTGTATGTATGAGATTTCGTTTTATTAAGATGCTTTCACACTTATACAATCTTAGGTAAACTTACGGCTAGATTCATGGAAGTATATAAAAATGAAAAAGCGGTTACAAACAGAAATTAACTAGTTTCCACAAATAAATATTAAATTATGAACAGTTGCAAATATGTTTCCCGTAGACAGTACTTACATATAAAAACACATGTTTTGTTATCTAGCTATAACACATAAATTTAATTAAAAACATATCATTTAAGATTCGCTTGAGTTTAGTCAAAGAATTATTAAACACATCTATATCAATAGATTTGACTACTTGCTCTAAATAAATATGATAAGAAAATTGAATAAAATATCAAGTGTGTCATTGAATAAAATATCAAGTGTAAATGATTCTTTAGAGTCTCAAAGACTGCAAAATTGCATTATAGGTAAATTTGCGATATCCGAACTTTATTATACGACCACCTGTATGTATGAGTTATTTCCATGTATTCAAGAATTACTCAGCATGTAAGATGATAATTGTGCATGTTACAGTCTCTGATTAAATTTGTTTTTTAGGGGAGTTCCTAATCAATGCAATTAATTTAAATAGAAGATGTTCCTAAACCAGTTTTGATAACTTTGCATATTATTTTATACTTAATGTTTCATAATAAATTGTTAGTTCTATCAATCTAGGAATTACTTGAAAGATGAATCATAATAACAGTACCTACTAAGCCTTTAGATGAAATGATTATGAAAGTTCGTTTAAGTCGTTAAGTAGATGATATCGGAACTGGAATCAGAATCGGATGCTGAAGAAGAGAATGTGTGACAAAGTAGGATTAAATTAATGAAATAAAATAATACCTACATTGCTAATCAGTCTTTTTAATTTCAAATACAAACAATAGAACGCCAACCGAGGCGTTATAAAATCAATCATTATTTTAATAAAATAATTATGTATTGTAATTGTAATTGCAATCTGTCAAATTTCTGCAAAAGATTTTCAACTTTACCACAAAGCTGGAAGGTTCACGTTCGATTGTCAAATTTGAGAGATTCCCTATGCGACAAGTATAAACAGGTTTATACGTGTTGATCGGAGGTTCAAATCAATCATAAATTCCGACTAATGACAAGTTTTACTGCAACATATGAACTAACTTTTTGACGCGAGTTCGTTTCATGGATTAGTCTGCACAAAAAATGTTTCCACGATTTTTTCTTTCAGTTCGTTTTTATTTGCATCTATGAAAAAATGTTTTTTTAATTCTTTATTTCACATGTGTGATGTCAGGTAAAGTTTTACATCAAGGTTTATTAAACAAACATACTTACTTTATTACAATTTTATAATGTAATCAAGAGTGTCATGTAGGTATCGTCTTCATCTTTGTCTTGTGTGTGAATTCAATCACTACGATTTAATTGAACGTAAGTAACATAAATTAGCCATACAACTGTAAGACCATACAATTAAGGTTTAATTTTCTTTTGGAATAAATATTGCTGAAATGGTATTTTTTATGAATAAAACCAATCAATTTTGATCACAATATAACATTCGCTCCAGTATCTTCCAGTGTTATACACCAGTTACTTCCGCAACCTCCAACTTATAAAATGTAAGTAAGTACTATTAAATTTATTGAATTTGCATTTAATCGCTACCCAGCTACGGACCTGGTTTTTGCCTGCCGGCTGGTGTATCGCTAGTATATCGCTACTCAGCTACGGACCTGGTTTCTGCCTGCCGGCTGGTGTATCGGTAGTATATCGCTACTCAGCTACGGACCTGGTTTCTGCCTGCCGGCTGGTGTATCGGTAGTATATCGCTACTCAGCTACGGACCTGGTTTCTGTCTGCCGGCTGGTGTATCGGTAGTCTTAATTAAGACATAGTTATTAGTTCCAAAGTTAATCATTATGTGTTCCATTGCAGGTCTGACTCCGATGTATATCAGTCCCGACCGACAGCTGTAGCCGAGGTGCAGCCTAAAAAGAAGGTGTCGAAGCGCAAAGCATCCGCGACAAGGTCATCGGAATCTAAATCAAGGTAATTTTGTATTACTGCTTGTACCTATAGGTCCTTGGTGTGTATGTTATGTCAATTAAAATGATATACACAGTTAAACGTTGGTTAGTAGATTTAAAACTGTAACGCAGAGAGCGTTGAAATCAATTTCCATTAAATATTATTTGTTATTATATAACATAACATCATGCTTTCTATCTTCGTAGGGTTTGACAGAGAAGTACTTATATAATACACCCTCAATTCGTTAATTAAAAACTAATGTTATGTAATGTGTTGTGTAAATGATTATAAAGAATATGTTAAATTGTTTACAGTAAAAGACACACTACGGGCTCGGACCTCTTTGGTTTCGAGGAAATAAATAAATTATCATCACCGACCTCAACCGACTTCGGTTCGAGCCTGACGAGCCGTGTTGCCAACGGCAAAGTGCGGCGAACGGCGGACATCCAAGGGGACTTTTATGTGGAGGTAAGGGTGTATAATAAGGCTGAGGTTGTCTCCACCCCTAAAGAGCATCGGTGGAAGAAAGCCTCGGTCGCTCTTAAGGTCCAGCTGGACCGAGACACGCCGCAGTGGGACGGGCTTCAAGTGTTCATGAGACGGACACATGAGATGTTCAATGATTCGGAGCCCGTCTTCTATAGCGATAACATACATTTTAACTAAATATTTAAGTTGATAGAATAGGCACCAGGTACCTTGTTATTGTATTTTGCGACCGTACATTATAATTGCAATAATAATAAATTATATTGCAACATCTAATAGTAAGTTTAAAACTAATTTAATTTAAAATGCCTTTCTGTACTGTTTGTAACACATCTGTTGAGCGCAGTCACTGGACAGGTCACCTACGTAGTAATAATCATAAAAACAAAACTATTTCGCATTTTTGCGAAGGTGTTGAAATAATACATTCTGCATTTCGTAATCGTATAGCTTCTTATAGAGTTATCGATCCGTCTGAGAATTGTTCTCTAGAAACATTTCTTAATAATAATTGGGACAAAATTAAAACTTTAATTGACATATCTCTTAAAGAACATGCTTGTCTAAAAGTTAATTTCGAATATTTTGCTTTGTTTTTAATGTTTAAAAATGATTCTCAGGATATGAAATCATTTGCCACAAAAAACGTTACTCTGCATCAGAATTATGAATTTGATTCATTAATGTCTCAGATAAAAAATACTTTAACAAAAAAGATAGAAGAATTTCAGGACCGAGACAGTGGATGGACGTTCTTGAGTAGTTCTCATTTGGAAGTCAATATTAACAAATATCAACCGTTGCGCGGTTCAGGCTTTATCGAATTACCTCCTGCAATAAAATCGAAAAAAGCATGTGTTAATATCCGCAATAATGATGAGTATTGTTTTTTATGGTCTGTTGTTGCTGCTTTATATCCAGCTAAGATTCATCCTGAAAGGGTATCTTCTTACCCTGATTTTCGTAACGTTTTAAAGGTAAAGGACATGTCATTTCCAGTGAATTTCTCAGATATTGCGCGGTTCGAAGTGAATAACCCTGAAATTTGCATTTACATTTATGGTTTAAAAAATAATACTGTCATAGGACCGCTTTACAAACCAAAAGCCTTAAACGGAAAGGTGATTCATTTACTTTATTTAGAAAGAGATGATTTATCACATTACTGTCTCATTAAAGACTTGCCGCGACTTGTTAAAAATCAAATAACAAAACACCACAGTAAACTGTACTTTTGTGACGCTTGTTTAATGTTTTTTAATTCATGCGATGACCTTAGTTCGCATAGTTGTGGAGGTGTCGCCACTGAACTACCTCCAAGGGGTTCTTTCATTCAGTTTAAAAATTATAATAGAAAGCAAATTGTACCATTTGTTGTATACGCCGATTTTGAAACAATGCTAGAACGCTATGAATCTTGTGACCCTGACCCCACTAAGGCGAGTACTGTAACGCGACAGCGACATGTGCCTGTAGCTTTCGCTTATCATATCACATGTACGCTAGACGATACCCACAATCGTTACGTTTCTTATCGCGGTGCGGATTGTGTGTCAAATTTTGTGAAGTCTATCTATAAAGATGCACAAAAAATTTACGATATTTTAAAAAATAATGCTCCTATGATTTACTCAAATGATAATGCTCGTGACTTTGAAAACGCGATGACATGTCATATTTGTGAACACTTCTTGTTGGGTGATAGGGTTCGCGATCATTGTCACTTGACTGGTAAATATCGTGGTGCAGCCCATAGTTACTGTAACATACAATACAAACTGCCAACATTTTTGCCAGTATTTTTTCATAATTTATCCGGATACGATTGCCACCTTTTCATAAAAGAATTAGGTGAAGCTCCTGGATCTATTAAAGTGATACCGAAAACAAAAGAAAACTATATTTCATTCACTAAGTTTATTCCCATTTCTACCGGGGAAAGCATCCAGGTTAGGTTTGTAGATTCTTTCAAGTTTTTAGGAACTAGCTTAGAAAAGTTAGTTAGTACAATACAAAAACAAGACTTTAAACATTTAAAATTTTATTTTCCCAATAAAAAACAATTAAACTTACTCACCCGTAAAGGAGTGTATCCATATGACTATATGTCTCAATGGGAACGTTATGAGGATACGTGTTTACCCTCTAAAAAACATTTTTTTAACTCTTTAACCAATGAAGCAATTACCGATGAAGACTATGAACACGCTCAGTCTGTTTGGTCAGTATTTAATATTCAAAACATGGGTATGTACACAGATTTATATCTTAAAACAGATGTTCTTTTGTTAACAGATGTATTTGAAAATTTTCGAAAAACTTGTAAACTACATTACAAGCTCGATCCCGCGTTTTATCTTACAGCACCAAGTCTATCTTTTGATGCAATGCTTTTACAAACAGGGGTTCAATTAGAATTGATTAGTGATGTTGAAATTTTTAGAATGATACAAAAAGGTATTCGGGGAGGTGTTTGTATGTGTTCCAAAAGACATGCCAAAGCCAATAATAAATATTTAGATACATACGATCCAAACCGTCCAGATTCATTTATCATTTACTTAGATTGTAATAATTTATACGGTTATAGCATGTGTCAATCCCTACCCTATTCTGGTTTTAGATTTATGAATAGACAAGAAATTGATTTTTTACAATTGAACTTAGCAGGCATCAGTGATACTGCGGAAAACGGTTACATTCTTGAAGTTGATTTAATATATCCGGAGAATTTGCACATGGAACACAATGACTTTCCTTTTTGTCCAGAAAAATGTTTACCACCTGGTGGTAAGAATAAAAAGCTAATACCTAATTTGTACGATAAATATCACTATGTTATTCATTACATACATTTAAAAAAGTGTTTACACCACGGTTTAATATTGAGAAGGGTCCATCGCGCTATTACATTTAAGCAAAGTTGTTTTTTAAAACAATATATTGATATTAACACCCAGTTACGTCAAAAAGCAGAGTCTATGTTTGAACAAGACTTTTTCAAATTATTGAACAATAGTATTTTTGGAAAAACCCTGGAAAATAATGAACATCGAATAGACGTTAAGTTAGTAAACAAGTGGTGTGACTCGAACAATAAAACAAAAAAGACTGCTTGTGCTGAAAAATTGATAGCCAGCCCATATTTTCATAGCGCCTCTGTATTTTCTGATGATCTAGTAGCAATTCAAATGAAACCTTCGCGCGTACTTCTTAATAAACCAATATACATAGGGTTTGCTGTGTTAGAATTATCTAAGAGTCACATGTATGATTTTCATTATTCCATCATAAAACCTTTTTATGGTAACCGGATTGAATTGTGTTATACTGACACAGATAGCCTAGTATATGATGTACAGACTAATGACGTTTATAGAGATTTCAAGCTCCATTTTCTAAAATATTTCGATACCAGCAATTATGACTGTAACAACGACTTTAACTTACCAATTATGAATAAAAAGGTTCCAGGACTGTTTAAGGATGAAATGGGTGGCAACATTATCAAAGAATTCGTGGGACTGCGCTCAAAGCTTTATTGTATTAAAACTTTAAATAAAACAATTAAAAAGGCAAAAGGTACAAAAAAATGTATTACCAAAAATTTAAATATGTTAGATTATAAAAATGTTTTATACAATTGCAATGTTATTCACAAAAAAAATGTATTGTTTAGGTCAATAAAACATGAAATATTCACTCAGGACGTAAATAAAATAGCACTTTCAAGCAATGATGATAAACGATTGCTATCGTTTGATAAAGTTTGTACTTTAGCCTGGGGTAACGCAACTATATTTATGTAATGCATTACCACGATTTAAACGTAATTACAGTAGTTACATTTTTAACATGTATTTTATTTTAAAAACCTTACTATTATGAATATGTAGTTTGTTACTCTTTTAATAATGTGAAATGTACTTATTGTCTAGTAATGTGACATGTTGACAGCACTGTTGACGTAGTGGTTAAGCAGTCAATCGATTGCTGCGCTGCGTGTCAAGATTCGATTCCCGTATGGAACGAATAGTTGTATGTTTTGAAGTTTCTTTTGAACCTAACTTTATTATGTAAACAATTCTACAATGTGTATTCTTGGTGTCCTTGTACTATTTAGAGCAGAGGTGTAACTATACGACCTCTGATATAGTTAGCTTTTAAGTGTACTTTGTACCTACTATAAATATATACTTAAATAAATAATATTTTATGTTCATAAATCTGTTTCATTTCCGTTCTTGATGACAAAGCGCATTGCGCTGACTGGTTTGTGTAAATTAACACCGATCAGGTGCTCCCAAGTGACGTACTGTGCCGTGCGCACATAAGAATCAAGTTCAAACTTGTTATAAAAACGTGCGCAATGCTTTCTGGAGTACTGTTACATTACGTAAACATAATAATATTAGTCCTCCGTCTCATTTCGCTGATATTGACCGTACTGGTTGGACTTCTCAGTTTCTCATCATTGAATCGAAAACAGTAAGTAGTTTATTTTAAATCATTTTATATTATACTTAGGTTGATATTAATTCCCATTACTTATATTAACTGTTATTTTGTTTGTTTCAGATCATCAAAAATGTGTGATTCCCCTGACCTTATCTTTTCGCAATACGGTCAAGGTTTCCCGACTCCAAGTTTGAGCTGGCATGTACCCGAGCAACGACAATTATCTGAACAACAAAGACTATCCAATAAGAAACCAAGATCGAAAAGGGATTGTCAAAAGCGGAAGCTGCCTCTTTGCCAGTCATACGTTATAAATAATGAGAAGAGAAAAGGTCTGCGACTGATCCAAATACAAGTTTTGGACATTAGTGAGCAACAAGAATCTACAACTGCAAGTGATAATGAAGACTCGGTAGTTATGAGTGCGCAATACATAGTGAGTGAACCTGTGGACTATGTTATGGAAGAGACACTAACATTAATAAATAAAATTTCCAAAAAACTTTGTGGGGACAATTGTTATTAGTAAGTAATGTAGTTTGAACTTTGTTTATATAATATAAAATTAATAATGTATTTTTTAAATGTGATTAATGATGAATGTACTGATTATAAATATTAAATAAAAATAAGTTTTGCTTTGTAAGTTAAGATGGTAAAATAAATAGAATATTAGCTCTAGTTAAATTGTAAATAAATATATGAAGTAATAAATGCTATATTTTAATGTAATTTTGTGTTTTATTTTAAATTAATAAATTTCAAATTAGCTGTAAAATAAGACTAGATTTGCAGGTTTGTTATTATTTACAGTATTCATGTACAATTATTGTACGTTAACTTCAAATTAATCATAGGTACAGCTAATTTAAAATTTATAATTAAATTAATTGGATCAAATAAAAAACCATAAATAGTTACTTAGATATTTTTATTAAATATAACTTAACAACAACAAAATAATTTGAATACAGACATATTATTATCAAAATACCATTTTTTAATACACACAGCATTATTAAGTGCACAATTCAATTTATGATTCACACAATTAAATTCAGTTTTATTTTTACAATATTTAGTTTTTAAGACTGAAAAATTAGGACATCCCTTCTCACCTATATCAATTACTTCACAGTTCGCACATAAGTCTTTAATCCACTTTATCTTTTCCAAACCCTTGGTAATAATTTTTTTATTTTCTAAATATGGCACTATTGCACGTTTAAACTCCTTGTAGTCTATGTAGCCCTCACTCCAGTAAATTCCCCTATTTTTTTCCAACCATCTCACTTGTTTTTTTTCTTCTTGTGTTAGGTAATGGAACGAATATGGTGGTTTAACCAGGAACGTTTGTGCATGCTCCTGACTTACGATAGCCACTTCTTTCACAATAAAATTATTTATAGAATCTTTAAATCCTTGGATTTCTACGATGATGGTATCCGGATTCATGATAGCTTCTTCACGATGCTGCTTAATGGTTTGTATTCTATTACACAATCGTTGAGAATCAGACAGTAGGCTGAAGTTTGATCTGGTATTTCCGAATTACTCTCTATTTCAACTCTCACATCCACAACTGGACCTGTCTTTAAGTTATCCGCTTGTCTAGAGCAATCAATAACAAACAGCGGTGCTAAGTCTCTAAACTGTTTCTCGCTTAATATGGGCTCTGGACGACGTCCGTAATATGACTGTTGAAATCTGGTGTACTGCTCGTATAATAAAGCAATTCTGTTGTCAGCAAAATTTACATTTAGGTTTTCATACGGGAAATACGTAGAATTGAGATACACTCTTACGTCACGAACATGACAGTGATCGAATTGAGACATGTCTGAACTTGCATTGTTCTTTCTATTTGTTTGTAACCCAAGTATGATGTATCTTGGTTTTTCTATTTGAGATGAAGTTTTGATAGACCAGGTATGTTTTGTAGTTTTAGGTAAAGCTGGATATTCGTACAGGTCCCAATTCCTGTATATCATTTGAAGTGGTCGATCTTTTTCTAATAGTTTTAACAATCCAATTTTTTCTTTATCTGATACTTTAACATGCGGTACGCGCCATATAATTTTGTTAATCTGAACATCATCCACCGTTTCACCAGTGCTCAGTTTTACAGCGTTCACATTGGTGTTACTTCGTAACAATATCAGTTCATGTCTACAGTTTATCACGACTTTTTTAAAATCTTCAGCAAATCCGAGAATATGACATAGTGGTATAGAAGCTGAAAATCTTCCTCCATTGATATTTTTTATACCATCAATATTCCAGCCCCAAGCATTAGATATTTTTGATTCACTTTCATTCATTGATATTAGTGATTTCATTGTAGTAGTTACACCTGCATTTTTTATTTTATCAATCTCCACTCCATTAAGCTCATATCTAATATCTTGGAATAAGTACATTAGCGCATTGTTCGTAAAATTAACACTAGTAGCTTTTTCTTTCGTGTCTTTTTTACTAACGATAACAGTTCCTTCCAAATATAGCGTGCTAGCTGATGGTAGTACGTACAAGTCTTGTTGGTTGATAGGTATGCGGATTTCATCGTTCCTGTTGAAACTTGTTACGTAGGGCTTGTAGGAATGAAATTCGATTCCTTCTATAGTGTTATCGTAAGTTGGAGCGGATAAAACGTCTAAGATATTCATTTTACCAATCCGATCGCTCTAAGGAACGCTTTATTGTCTTCAGTTAATTTAATTTTGTTCTTAGAGCGTGGTCTTATTTGACAGGTGGTCCGAGTAGAACTGATATTCTTAATTTGTTGAGACACATTTTTATTGTAGTCAATCATGTTTTTCTTCTAAGATGTAAATATAGCTGCACTTCTTCACCGCGTAGATTGATTAATCGATTGTTTTTATCTAATAGCCTGATATGTATACAGCTTATGTTGTTTTGATTAATTGGAAAGTATATTGAGTTCTTCGGGATTTCTATGATCCTGTATCCAGGTGGTACATTGAGTGCAAATTCGTGAATAATGTGACTTGGTTCACCGTTTATATATGATCCGCTTACAATATCACATTCAATCCTGACTACGGTTGTAGGTAAAATGTTGACTGGAGACTGTGACAGATGCCATTTATTTGCTTTCAAGACCTGCTTATTAAACCCTAACAGTGCTCTGAAAGAGTTTTCTTTCTCAAAATTAACGTCTTTTGAACAGTATATACTAGCTTTTAAAGTATTATTATTACACTGTAGTTTAATTGATGCATCTTTTATTTCAGATTTTAAATACTCACTTATATCCTGCAATTCATAAGTACCTTCCGGTATTTCAATAACATCGTTGGAGCCATAATAGAACTTGTTATTACCTTTGTCAATGTTTGGAATAGAGTTATATGTTGAAAAATGCAATAAAGCACACTCATACTCTCCATTTAATTGCAACGTATTAGGATAGTACGTAGATAAAGTTGATGAGTTCCCAGTTATCGACAAAGTGAGGGACATCTTGCAAATGATAGAAATAAAATAAAAGTGTATATTTTATATAGTTTTATTCCAAAATGTCCACAAATATTTTAAACATAAATGGCCACAATTTACTGTGTTAAAATTTTGATATCTAGTATAGTTGTAAAAAACTTTACAGTTCTTAAAATATTGCAACAGTTCCAATGGAGGTTTTAAATTTCCATAGCTATCAAAATATTCACAATAGTCATATATTTTAACATAGGCTACCCAATGCGTTCCTTCGTTCTTAGAATCATCTAAGTTAACAATAGCACATTCAATCTGTTTCGGCTTCCTAGGTAATCGATCCTTCATGTAGACCCCACGAAAATGAGGTATATTTCTTGAATATTTTAAGATGTCTACATTAGTTAGAGGGCGGCTGGGTAGCATATTTTTCAGTTTTTTGGAGATGTTACAAACAATCCTTTACCATTTTTATACGGTTTAATGTATAAACCCTTGCCCAATACTAAAGCTTCCATAGCTTTATTGTGTCGTTCTGTTTCTTGCAAATTTCGATTGCCTGCTTTGTAATCATTAACGGTTTTCGCAATGCCAGCTGCACCACCAGCTAGAGCTCCTAAAGCTGATAAACCAGCGAAAATTGGGATTAAAGGAAGAACTCCTCCAGTCTTTGGTACGGGTATTACTCGTGGTACCCGAATTCGATGATGGATGTTTGGCAATAACTTTTTTGCAACTAAGTAAGCTGCTTTTATTAAAGACTTATTATCTTTGTGTCTGAGTTTCTTAACTTTTGATTTTATTTTTGAAACTAAGCTTTTAAATGTTTTGACGCCGGATCCTGACTTAAGTTTAGCTTTCATGACTTTGCTCACTAGCCATGAGCTTAGTTTTTCACCTTTCCCTGCATCTTTTGATTTAAGTCTTTGTTTGGCCATGTTAAGTAGTTGTAAATCAGCTTTGTGACGATTTGATAAATCTGTGTAGTTTGCGTACGCAATGTCGTGTTGCATACAAGCTTCGTCTAGCTTATTTACACCTCGATCGCCTCGCGCTAACCGTTCGTGAAGTTTGGTTCCTGGTCCGCAATAATTGTATCCAGGCAAATGAACTTCAAATGGTAGATTATTAATAATGTTATTAACTAGTCCTCCACCTTGCATTACTTAAAGTATAATGAAAGAATTTAAAAAAATAATGATTATATAATATCTTAACACATAATTGCCGCTTTGTCAATCCAACTGTTTTCTGCACTACTTAAACCTAACCATTTGACAAATAATTTATTTCCTTTCTTTTTCAACACTTTTTCTATCAAATAAACGTCAGGATAGTTAGACTTTTGAAGTTCTTGCTCATAAAAAGCTCCTAATATGTTCTGCTTTCGTTGATCTTCTATGTAATATGTCACTGGTAAGGTTTTATTAATCTTTTTTACATTAAATAACTCAGTCGACCAATTAGGAGTGTAACCTTTCTCAAAATTATGTTTGTATTTACTTATACGAACACAATCACCAACTTTGAATTTAGGCTTCCACTGAAATAAATCATGTTTCTTTATTTTTTTTATATTTTCTTTTATTACTGGTTCATTCGATTTATTCACATCAATCGGTTTAAATTTGGTAGTGCGATGTTTACTGTTGTTATAACTCTTCATTATATCATCCAATGGTAGACCTAACCACTTATAGTTTCCACTGAGACTAAAATATTTATATAATTTATTTTTTACAGTTCTAATCAATCTCTCTACAATAGATGCTTTTTTAGTAGAGAACGATGAGTAATGATTAATGTTGTGCTTCTTCATTAGGGATTGAAAAGTGTTATTATAAAATTCTGTCCCCATATCAGTTTGTAAGTTAACAGGATTAGTACGGCTGCTAAGCAGTATATGTTGAAATGCACGAGCAACATCAATTTTATTTTTTGATTTTAATGGTTCAGCCCAGGCATATTTTGAAAAGCAGTCAATCACCGCTAAAATATAGTTATAACCCTTGTTGTACTTTCTCAGGTTTTGCATATCCATTAAATCTGCTTGCCATAAGTCGTGGATTCCTTTTAAAATAACATGACGTCGAAGGAAATTTTTACGAGCTGCTTTGTGTATTTCATTTACGATTTGCTGTTTTGCCATTACGGAGATGTTGTTTTTTGAAGTAACTTATCGACATCTGCTTTGGTATAAAACTTATCTTGCAAATGAGTTAAAACTTCAGGTACCTTTACATTTAAAGTTGATTGAACAGTAGTTCGAGCATCTGTTATGATTCGAGAACGCAATGATCCAATGAGTTTATTTAGTTCTTTTATCGTATTAGCATTCAAATGATCTACATAGTCCTTGTTCACAGCATCATCTGCTTCTATAGGAGTTCTAATTCCTCTCAATCTCAACGTTTTTAAGTCAAAATCGCCATTTTCTGATTTAATTAATGCATTTTCATTAAAATCAAACAGGTCTGATAATCGCATTCTTTTATGAACATAATGACCGAATTTATCTATATTCATATTGAAGGTGTACTGTATTGAAAGTCTGATGATAAAATGAAACCTTTAAATTTTAATTTTATTTATTTATAATTTTACTTTCACGCAATTCTTCAATAATAGATATAATTTCACTGTCCAATCCTGTGTTACCAGCATCTCTAGACGCAATTAATAATTTCAATCTTTCAACCAATTCATTAGGATCATCCCAGTACACAAAATCTACATCTTCTTTCCACTCTTTTCTTAACGGTAGACCCCTTCCCTGAACTGCATTCTTCAGTTTAAAAAGAGGCTTAATAACTTGCAAATATTTTTGTCCTTTGTTACTTTTTATTGGCTTATTTGAATCGTAGTCTCGACGATGTGCATTTGTATCAAGTAGCATAGACTTATAATGTTTCATATCGCTTTCTGTAACCAAGCTTATGTCTACGACTTTCTTAAGCAGCAATTGTTTCAAACCAGGGGTACTTCGGTATTTACTTCCAGCCACGGTAATGTATTGATCGTTGATCGATATACTAGCGGAACCTAACATCAGTTTCCCACGTTCTGCTCTAACACCGAATGGAATGTCTACTAACGCTTCTGAAGATACTGACCAGGATGATGTATCACAACCTTGTTTGCTGTCAACTATTGATTGAAAAGAGTCACTGCTGATATCGGATTCATCTTCATCGCTATTATTATTACAACTACCAGTTTTTTCTTCTTGTGAAGTTTCGTCCACAAACGGAACCTCAACAAAATCTTCACTAGCACGCAGGGGTGAAAATTGCTTCCTAGTGTTAGCAATTAGGTTGAGAGGTTCAGTTACAGGCTTGAAAACAGATTCCAGTGCTTGTTTGTTGTCAATCTCAGCATCTTTCATTTTTCGTACTTTTTTCTTTACAGCTTCTGCCGCCTCAACAATTTGTCTTTTCAATGATTTTTCCATATTGATAAATAGATCGTAATCGGTTTAGCGTCGTAAGAAGAATAATAATGTCTCGCATGCAATGGTCTTATATATGTACACGTCTTAGTCAAATACTACAAACGTATCAAATTTACTTCTATAACATCCTTTGTTTTTGGAACAATCTTTATTAATTACAACATAGTTGAAAGGTACACTCCATATTTTTGAACACATTTCACGAAATTCAGACCATGTCATATCAGTATTGACGTGTTCTTCATAAACATGTCTCATATTTCTTTCATCTTGTTTAAAAAGTATGATTAGATTCGCGTTGTCTCTTACTAACTGCTTAGGAATTTTACTATAAGTCTGATTTAAATAAAAACAATCGATGAACTTGTGTCTTCCCATTGCAAAATAATCACGCATGCTACTTTGATTTTCACAAGCAACATCATCAAATACAATCACAGAATTCGGTTTTGCGTCCTGAACACTCAGTACTTGCTCATTTTCATGATATTTCTGAAATGACATGCCTGGTACTCGATGCAAAACTTTTTCTAAAAAGACGTACTTGGGCTGTTGCAAGGTTTTTGAATAAACATATACATTTTGAAATATTAAACCATTCTGGTGAATAAGAAGACCAATCAATAAATTGGTTTTTCCGCAATTTGACGGTCCACATATAATGCATCGTACCGAATTAGGTAATAATTTTCCATGACGAAAACCAGTCTCCTGAGACTGAACACAGAGTTTGTTTACATGTAACGATTGTGGTTGTTTTACAAATTTCATGGCGACTGTGCATGTGTATGTTTAATAATGAGGTAATTTATCAATTACATCAGCATTTATAAAGTGAAGCATATCGTCAGCATGAGCCGCAGTTATTGTTGTTATTGTAATAAAAAAGTAAGTAAATCAATAAAACGGAAATGTTGAACGGCTCCTACTCCATACGATATTATTGGGCATTTTACCACACCGAAAGTGACGAAGGCGAACGGAGTGAGACGTAGGAACGGCAGGTGGGGTAGAATGCCCAATAATATCCTACTATACTTTACTATATAATCGGGAAGAAAACACGACTCACGTCAACAAGTTGATCAAGAGTAAAAATGACGGGTACAATCCGGCTAAATACGAAAACTATTAATTTTACTTTCATTACTTAAAATGACTGTTCACCTTCATTTAGTAGTATTAAAATGTATCCATAGTTTGAGATTCACAGCATTTTTAGGTTTTAGTAATGTCAATTATCATCGTTATTACTATTACTACCTTAGATGAAGAATTGGTTTCGCTGTGTTTGGTAGGTATCGCCGACGTAATCAAATGCGGCAACAAATACTACACGTACATACCCGGCGTATCCAAGCCAGTCACACTGCAAGCTGTCTGTGAGGCGTATGTTCCAAATGTTTTATTAAATTTTGAACATAATACGTAGTAAAATGTCAGTTTGCGAGGTGAAACTGTGTAAAAACAAAACTTCAAGAAACAAATTTCGTGTAATCATCAAAAACAGTATACAACAAAGTAGCTTTCTATGTCCCTATGTCCTGATGTCCCTATGTATGCTTAGATATTTATAACTATGCAACGGATTTTGATGCGGTTTATTTTAATAGATAGAGTGATTCAGTGGGAAGGTCTTTAGCATATTTTATCCCCATATTCTTACGGGAACGAGAACTACGCGGGTGAAACTGCAGGGCGCCGCTAGTCTATATATATAAAAATGCAACCCGTTTGCCGTTATCACGTCATAACTTGCGAACGGCTAGACTGATTTGGCTTTTTCTGTTGTAGTTTTCTAAGACTCTGTAGAATGTTCTTACGCAAAAAAATTAAGAAAATATCTCAGTTAGATTATAAAAAAATACATTTCATTTTGCATATTTTAAAAAACGCGCGTAACGTATGTCAATCATTTGATTCGGGCTGTTGTATATGCTTCGACAAAAAATCTCCGAGACGCATTATCGGTATTTCATTAAATTTCCAGGTATTTTATGGCCAAAGTGTCTTATTCCCTACCAATTGCTCAAAGGTAGTGATTTCGAGTTTCCAATATTTCTACGCTGTTGCAAGCGCCATGATCACGGATGAACTGAACTGTTCATCCGTGATCATAATAGTTACTCGCTGGCAGTGTGAACATGCGAGTAACTATTAATAATATATGTATCTCATCAGGTATCGCGGTATCAAACCAATCTTTCATCTATGGTTACTAAATAGTACTTATAAAATAAAGTCGCTGTCGCTGTCTGTCCGTCCCTATGTATGCTTAAATCTTTAAAACTACGCAACGGATTTTGAAGCGGTTTTTTTAATAGAATGATACCAGAGGAAAGTTTATATGTATAATACATGCATGATATTGTAGAGAAACACCGATAAATCTAGGGGTTTCTATTGTGATGTCGTAAAAAACACATTTTTTGCGCTTACATTGCAAAAGTATTTAATCTAAAAGACATTTGCCTTTTACATGATTTGATTTCAATAAGTATCTTAGAAGATATCTTAGTTTTAAAATAACATTACAGCAAAATTATGATCAAGGCCACAGATTACTAAATAGTTACTACGACAAGGCGACCCGGCTAGTGCACGGCGGCACAGAATAACTATTTTTTCACCTTCTACATAAATAAAGTCGCGTGTTAAAATAATTATTACACGCGAACGAAGTTGAGGGCTGTTATATATTCTATATTTCAAAGATTAATTAAAAATCAAGTAGTCAGTAGGGAGTAGTCTATGTATTATTGATAAAACATGACATACAAAATAACCTTTTTCATGGTTTGTTTACATTTTGTCTCACGGCCAAATGAATGGACTATAATTCTCTGTTTCATTGAAACGAACGGTGGCGGTCCCCGTTGTTTCATATATATACGACTGGCTATGAAAAGTTCCACTCATAGAATAAGGATCACGACCAAGATTCTCTCTGGTCTCTGGTTCCACTTATGCTTAAGGTGGCACTGTGGAAGCTTAGGCATAATTATATACCGGGTCTTTGGTAGAGGGTTGACCAAACGAGATGGGCGTGTTCCTGGACCAATTTGGGAGATACAATTTGACTAAAAATTTCCTAGTTGTTAAAATAAAAAAAATATCGACAAAATTGTATTTTTTATTTTTTTTCCGAAATTGCGACTATTTATCCCTATAACTTTTTTTTGAGCTGGTTTCCAGTCAAATTTTTTGATTGATTATGGTCTCGAATATCACTTCTGCTCACAGCATTTTCAGACCTCTACAAGGTCTAAATAATTTGTTATGACCACTTAACGCTAGGGAAATGAAAAATAGAAATTTTATAGGGGATCTTTCAACTCAAATAAAACGAAAACTAATTGTAACCGAGAATTTAAAACTCGTTTAAAAACTTCTCTGTTTATCCCTTATTTTAACGGTATACTACAAGATTTACAAAAGCCAAAAAACTTGTTAAAAATTTAGGTGCAAAGTGGAAAAGGAAGAAAAAATAATAAGATATTTTTAAAAACAAATTCCAAGTTTCGCTTAAATACGTCACAGTATGAATACATTTGGATTTATCTGAGGTCTTCTGAAGATACAGTGACTTTCTTAGAAAATAATTAGCCTTAAAACAAGTAAAATGGACTATCTCAATAACAGGAAGATATTGCTTCCAAATCAAGATTTCCCGTCTCTGGCAACCGATTAAAGGAATTAAAATACGTCCAGTGGTGTGGCACACGCGTCTGGTGGGATGCTATTCCACTTTTTTTATTTTAACAACTAGGAAATTTTTAGTCAAATTGTATCTCCCAAATTGGTCCAGGAACACGCTCATCCCGTTCGGTCACCCTCTACCAAACACCCGGTATATTTTTTCAACACACTTGCTCATAAAGGGGCTCTTATTTGTGCAAAAACAGTTGAATAATGACACGCTTGATTCACTAATGAGTTATAGATTTTTTTTTAACTGTTTAGTTTAAAAAAAGTTTCGATACCAAAAAAACGTGTCCATACATTTAAAAACAAACTTCAACTATGTTGCCTTACTTTTGGTAGGTCTATGGTCGATTCCATTCATTCATTCATTCGATTTTTTTTTAATAAGTATATTCTTTTAATCTATGGCCGATCACCATTGTTGTGTTGGATGCGCGCGAATAGAAAAACTGTTTATTTATTAGCGAAAAATGATAAATTTCTTCGCAAATGTGTTGAAAAACGTTGTATGGTACACGCGTGTATTGATGATTACTATCCTCGGCTATCTTCAGACCCTCGCCTGACGGCTCGTGCCTCAATAGCGCCTCGGAAGTAATCACCAACTTACCTCGCTTGTACCATAAATAACTATTAACATATTTTTTTTACGTTAAGTATGTTAAGATTTTTAAAACTGATATAAATAAAATCATTACATTTAAGTTTACAGCAACTACAACAACATTTGTGAACAATAGGCAAAAACCTATTGTTCACAACCAGGTATCTCCCAATAGGGCCGTGTGGCTCTTTTGGATCAGGGAACACTTCCTCTTCCGGTGTCTGTTCACATTCGGGGGCCGGGGTCGCCGGGGCCGCCTCAGCCATATTTTATTTAAGTTTAATTTAAGTAACAAAGAGAATAAATTCATCACTTTTAATAAATTATTTTTCAACACACTTGCTCATAAAGGGGCTCTTATTTGTGCAAAAACAGTTGAATAATGACACGCTTGATTCACTAGTGAGACATAGATTTTTTTTAATTGTTTAGTTTTAAAAAAGTTTCGATACCAAAAAAAAACGTGTCCATACATTTTAAATACAAACTTCAACTATGTTGCCTTACTTTTGGTAGGTCTATGATCGATTCCATTCATTCATTCATTCGATTTTTTTGAAATAAGTAAGTATATTCTTTTAGTCTTTGGCTGATCACCATTGTTGTGTTGGATGCGCGCGAATAGAAAAAATGTTTATTTATTAGCGAAAAATTATAATTTCTTCGCAAATGTGTTGAAAAACGTTGTATGGTACACGCGTGTATTGATGATTACTATCCTCGGCTATCTTCAGACCCTCGCCTGACGGCTCGTGCCTCAATAGCGCCTCGGAAGTAATCACCAACTTACCTCGCTTGTACCATAAATAACTATTATAAAAAAAGACAGATTAAAATGTCATGGATTAAAAATTGTTACAAAAGAGAATATATTCACTATTGGGCCTATTGGGCCACAATCTTTTCTGTGCCGACGGCTAACCTTGGAAGCTCCTATTGTCCTAAGGTAGGCTCAATAGACAAGTCTGAAAAACTTCTGGACACGATGTCTGGATAGATGTTCCAAAGTCTTCGCATCTATTGAGCGAAGTCATCTGACTAAGCTGGAAGACAGATGAAGCAGTGGAATAACGAGCAAGCATAAGGTATTCACCGAGATAGAGAGGTTCTATCGACACTTATGTACCCTCATTCACATGTATTTCCAAAAAGGCCCAAGGTAGGGGGCATTTTAGGCATCCACTAGCTCCCTTGAGGAGTTTTTCAAGGGTGCAGGTGGATGACATATATCGTACAGGGGCTCCACGCTTGCACTGATGTTCACAACGAGTAATATGACGGGGTAAACCATTATATAAACTTAGTTATTATTACTGTTATTAACTCTTCTTATTTTTTCTACCCTTATTATTATTTACTAGCTGTGCCCCCGGTTTTACCTGCATTGTTCCCGATCCTGTTGGAATTTCGTGAAAAAACATCTCATATTCCAATTTCAATTGGTTCAGCCGTTCACACATGATGAAATAGGGATTCATTTTTGTATAAGTATTGAGATTTATTGTTGTTTCTAACACTCACACTTGCACTGAACGTTTGAGGTAGCAATGTTTACAGGCAACCATTTGGCGCTCTTACTTTTACAGCAACCGACCTGGGTACATGGAGTCTCTTGAGACGGTTCCAGGTTGACCACTGCTGCTCCGACCCTGGTGGCAGATGATTAGCCGGGGACACAAAGTTTTGGTACTTTTCTTTCCACAGTTCATGCCTCGATTTTACTGCATTTTTGTATGAGGAGTTGATAGGTCTCAGTACAATTTTGTCACTTTTATGATGGTGAAAGACACTTTTTACAGTGGGCTCGGAAAGAGAGGATTCGGTCATGAGTTTAGATAGCGTGGATATCGGCAGTTTTCTACTGCGATGAACATCTCCTGGCAGGGAATGTTGAAATACCTGTCCGATTCGCGGTTGCGAAGGTGGAAGACACACGACTGGGTTTTCGAAGGATTTGGACGAAGGGTTAGCTTTGTAGTCGAGGTAGACTCGAGGTACTCGCGCGCATCCAACACACACAACAATGGTGATCGGCCAAAGACTAAAAGAATATACAAATTAAAAAAAATCGAATGAATGAATGAACGGAATCGACCATAGACCTACCAAAAGTAAGGAAACATAGTTGAAGTTTGTTTTTAAAATGTATGGACACGTTTTTTTTGGTATCGAAACTTTTTTTTAATGAAAGCAATTTAAAAAAACAATCTATAACTCACTAGTGAATAAAACGTGTCATTATTCAACTGTTTTTGCACAAATAAGAGCCCTTTTATGAGCAAGTGTGTTGAAATAGTTATTTATGGTACAAGCGAGGTAATCATCAATACACGCGTGTACCATACAACGTTTTTCAACACATTTGCGAAGAAATTATCATTTTTCACTAATAAATAAACAGTTTTTCTATTCGCGCGCATCCAACACATCAATGGTGATCGGACATAGATTAAAAGAATATACTCATTAAAAAAAAAACCGAATGAATGAATGAATGGAATCGACCATAGATCTACCAAAAGTAAAGCAACACAGTTGAAGTTTGTTTTTAAAATGTATGGACACGATTTTTTTTGGTATCGAAACTTTTTTAAAACTAAACAATTTAAAAAAAAATCTATAACTCACTAGTGAATCAAGTGTGTCATTATTTAACAGTTTTTGCACAAATATGAGCCCCTTTATGAGCAAGTGTGTTGAAAAATATTTTAATTATATTATCCACATTGAAATAAAACTACAAAATTTCGATTAACATTTCCGAATGTTTACAGATTTTTTAAAGATTTCCTAAATTGATCTACTTACCTATTCATTTCATTTACATACGAATACAAAGTTTTCCTCTTTATAATAATGTTTTATTCTTTAGAACTAAACTTTCGTATTTTGATGTTTAAAGGAATGGGAAGATAACATACACATACCTTGTATCACAAATTTAAAAACAGTGAAGTTTCAATTTCAAAGTTAATTTATTTTCTATTGACCATATACAATAAGTCTTTTATTGATAAATAATGTAGAATCAATCTTATTTCTATTTCAGTGCGTACAGGTAAACATAGAAGTTTAATTATGAATTTGATTGTACGTGTTATTGTTTATACTTCAATATTATATGTAAAATTTTTTTAGAGATTAGTGAAATTTAATACACAGGGTGTTTTTTTTTCAATTGAGCGTAGTACTTATATAACAATATCCGTAGCTATAAATATGGCGAAAAATGCTGAAATCTGATATAAACCGATTTTGATAAAAGATAAACAGCCTCATTAGATTTTTCAAAAAAAGGTACTCCTCAGCTCCTCACTACGAATCGGACCAGTTAAATTTTAAAAACAAAAAATAAACCCTTTTTTATCGCATCATCTAATAATGTACCTGATAAGGCCAAATTCCGTGAAGGAAGCAGCACTATTAAATGGTGTGGTGGTACAGGCCACTTCTTTTGTAAAATTTGATGGTTGTATTCGTGGCGAGGAGTATCGATTTTTCAAAAGTACAGTGATGCAATTTTAGATACTCTCTCGCTACATCGGGGTCTCAAAATCTCGAGATTCCTTTCAGCATTATCGTTCCTACTTTAAATTGCTCACTAAAAAAAAAACACCCTGTATACTGACTGGTGGACAATAAAATTAGACCTTAGGAAATTAGACCCTACCAACCAAATTAATACGGTTCAGTTATTAAAATACTTTATTGTGTGAAAATGCATTTCAAATGAATCACCATCGTCAAATCAAAAATAGCAGTGGCTTAAAGTTTTTGTCCATCACTATGTTTGGTTACTTACTTTATAAACCTACTTGAGTTGGTACGAATATAGGTAAAGCAGTCTTGAGTTCAATCTGTCATAAAAATGTTTTGTGTAATTAAATCTCGTAAAGTTAAATAATTTAATGAAAATTGCGACCAATTTTTTTTGATACTTATTAATATATATCCTGTAGTAAAAATAAGCATTAGGTACTTCTGTCTCCCTATGCTCGTGAAAAAATGGCTCCCTCTACTCGTAGTTTCTTTGAACTGGTTCGAAACATGTTGAAATGTATGTTTTTTTAATACTCCATGTTTAAATATCACCAATTATTTCTGCACAAGTTTGCCTTTAACATAAAGCATGTCAGCCAAAGCCAACAGGCGATTTGTATATTATACGAGACGAGACTAACATTTTCTACCCCAAATACCTAATCTTCCAACTCTTTAAGTACCATCTTAATAGTCGTAAAGGATAGTATTAATTCTACAACTGTAATGGTGCGAATTAACTACATATGATATTTATGTTTACCCTTTTTTTACAGTTCCAAGCTATATTAATAACTGTTATATTGGCAGCAGTTCAGTCATTACAACCGCTGAAACGACCTATCACTAATAGCCGAGGGGCCAACGTGAGAGAGGAAATCAATCAACTTCTAACTAGATTAAAGTTTACGGGTAGACGAGAGTATAATAATAACCACCGAAATGCGAAAAGAGGTATGTTTAAACATAAACGCATTAGATCCTTAAGAGATAATAATAAGCCTAATACTACGGACGAAAAAATAATAGAAGATCAAGCATATATTGCTGAAACGGAACTAAAAAGTGCTCTTACTAAGAAGAAATCTTCAGTCAACGAACGACCATTTGTTGAGAAGAAGGGAAGAAATGATTTTCTAGTTATGTCTTCAGATCTAGTAGATCCATTTGTGACTGTTGTACCTAATTCTATTTACTACAATATTGAAAAAAAATGTGTTAATTGGTTAGACGACTGTAGTTTGAAGGGCATTAGAGCAAGACTATTACAGGGAGTAGACGGGCCTTATATATAAGTTTAACATAACATAACATAATCATTCACTACATCATCTCATTATAGTAACTGACCCCTAACTAAGCTCGAAGCTTGTATCTAGGGTATCAGAAACTACGCACACGCTCACACACACATACACCCAGACCGAGACAAACATTTGTGGTTCACACAAATATTCACCCCGCACGGGAATCGAACCCGCAACCTTAAGGATCGCAGTCCGGCATGGTGACCACTCTGCCATCGAGGTCGTCATATAGTTTAAGGGAGATTTTATCGTCACGCGTTTCGGTAGCGCCATCGGAGCGCGCGCGTTTGGACATTTATGGTGGTAGTAGTTGTCAAAACGCGTGACAATAAAATTCCTACTAAATATATTATGTATATCTCTTATTTCTATATAAATACTCCATATTTCTTTAACAATGTTTTTTATTCCGGTTTTTACTTTTAATAGTATATTCAAACTGAGGGTTGATTCTACCACACTTGTATTGGCGTAAACTATACACATGTAAGAAGTTAGTAGCGTTAGTTGTAAGTTTCACACGGTGAGGATTGGATTGGAGCCCATGACTATTGACTCTTCTGAATTTCTGGGTCTATGACACAGGCAAAGAGATGTTTGCCTATGTCATTGAAATATAAGTAGGTACCCAAAATACTCGTACACAGGTGTCTTCTAGGCCTGTTCGATCGATCAGCACAAAAATATCTCTACTTGTAATCATTATTAAAAATGGAAAATAATTTTTAATTTTTTATTAATAGGTAAGTACCTAATTGTATATACTTAGGTATGAAAAAGTCGAAAGTTCTTACCACGTTTAACGATTTGTAACGGATTGTTGATATGTTTTGTTTATTTTCAGTTATGTTAAAAATTCAATTAAAATGTCCAAAAAGTTATCAGTTTTCAAAAGCACGCTAAAATTTTATGTTTTTTATTGTATAGGGGAGAATGAAGCAGATTGATTGACTGATGGTGCCGGAGGGCTCTCGGCTAGAAAAAAGTTATTTATTTTAGATAAGCCTTTACATAGCGTCTGGTAGGAGCTATTTCATTTACAGCCTCTGGGCTGCATAACATAACTTAACATAATCATTACTACTACTACATCATCATCTCATTATACTTGTAGTATGTATCTGACCCCTAAGTTCGAAACTTGTATCTATGTAGGGTATCAGAAACTACGCACATACTCATTCACACACACACCCAGACCGAGACAATTATTTGTTCACACAAATATTCACCCCGCACGGGAATCGAACCCGCAACCTTGCGGATGGCAGTCCGGCATGGTGACCACACTGCCATCGAGGTCGACCGATTTCTAACCGATTGTGTGTGTGTCTTAAGTAGTAAATGTTACTAAGAAACATGATATCTAAACTCCCAGGTTCGATTCCCGTAGTGAGTAATCGTTTTTTTCTAAATCCTTGAATGCTATTTTTATTTATACAAAAATCGATGACATGGTTCCTAAAAGATCTTTGTATCTCTTATAGTTTTAAACTTCCCCCCACTGACCGTTCTATTTGGGCCACCCTGTATAGGCATTAAGAAAAAAATGACACCTTAATTCTTATTTAGTGTAGAAAATAATATTATTAGTAACAAAAGTCTTGTAATTTTATTTTTAAAGGCTGAATTGCCAGATCACGTGATTATGCTAATGTCTATTCTGTGTACTAATATCACCAGTGAAAGAAGGCCTTTGCTCTGAAATGGGATCTCACACAGTAAAAAATCACTACATAGTAAAACAAAGTCGCTTTCTCTGTCCCTATGTATGCTTAGATCTTGAAAACTACGCAACGGATTTCGATGCGGTTTGTTTTAATAGAAAGAGTGATTCAGTGGAAAGGTTTTTAGCAATTTTATCCCCATATTCTTACGGGAACAGGAACTACGCGGGTGAACCGCGGGGCGCGCCGCTAATAAAATAGTCGGTCTGCAAGATCCGACTGTAAGACAAAGGCATTTCTCTCAAATGATGACATAACTATGGATTACGTGTCATCACCGCACTTGCACCAACATGTGTTGGTGATTTTAAACGTGGAACACTCGTGGACCACTCGCTTGGCAGATTCAATATTAAGAATCTATTAATATCTGAAGTGTGACTTTCAAGGTTTAGTTATAGCAATGCAATGCAGAGAGTTTTACAAATAGAAATAATATTAAGGTTTCGCCGCAAAGTGAATATTCCGGTCCAGGACCGGATGGTATGTTCAACCAGTTTAAGTTGTGCGGTTTCCCCCACTCAATCGTATATTTGATAGGTTTCATTCAATTTACTGAATTCACAATATCACAGTCACAGGTATTGCTGACCTTAATATCAATGTTGTACTCGTGGGACCTACTTAAGTAACACTTTATTGGGTTTTATAATTTATAGAATAGGACATTGATTTGTTTAGGTACTTATATTAATAAATAAATCAATTTCAATTAAGATTTTCTCATAGCAACAGGAAACTTTGATCGCAATTTACAATTTTCTTTTGCTGTCTCTACATAGCGAACTCCATCAATTAAATAAAACATGTTTGAAATAAAACAACTCAAAATATATTTATAATTATTTATTCTTATGTTAGTAGATTGGTTACTTAGCAATAGTTATACACGGATAGAATATACATAGTCGTACAATACAATAAGTCAGTACATATACAATTATTGTAGTAAATATACATACCTATAATATATTAATGAAATGTCACAATAGGCATCACCCAAGCTAATATTTAAATAATTATACAAAAACATTTTGAATTGAAAAACATTTATTTTCTAAATCCAATGAAACATTTATTGAGTTAAATGCCACCATATTTATAAGTAAATCATTCGATGTAAACAAGCTATTTCTAAATAAACAACTTTAATTTATAAAAGTAGGATAACGAAATTAAATGGCAGTGCGTTCTTAAAAGCTTTATTATACGTTTGGCACAGACACTCTTGTCACTGGGTTGTACTGTAGACGTAGAGAGAATTAAAAAATGCAACGTGAACAATACGAAAAGAATAAAAAAAATTGCAAATCATCAGTAAAAAAACAATTGTTTAATCGTACCTAACTAAGTTTATCATTATGGCACCATATTTTTAATATTATATCATCGAAATTGACTCTCGTCTCCACCAATATCATTTGTTCAATTTAGTAAAGTCCGTTCCGATGTTCACTTATCACCAAAGTTCGTTATAATCTCTACAGGAGAGTTGAGTTGATATTTATTTTGTTCATTGTACATACTTTAAAATATTACGATTATTTTAAATTGACAGAAAACAACTTAAGTTATATTTTAACACTTATGTAGAGATTTCGTATTCGTCTTCTTTAATCGCTTCTCTAGAATTAGCTGTGAAAATAAAATATACATTAGAATAGGTTCTTATGCAAATATTTTTACGTGACTTATACTGTAGTTATTTATAAAACGTTTCAATTGCCCAACAATATTTAAAAATATTATGTGATTGGATTTCATTTTGTAGTAAAGGAAAATTTCACAATGACCAATTCCTTATTTAAATAAAACTTTATCAAATCTCGGAACCAGATATAACCAAATAAGTAAGGAAAAGGGATCGCGATGAGATCTTAAATGCGTCAATGAAACAACATCAACCTCGATAGTCACTATGACGCATTTCCATTTCGAACGTAGGAGGGGTTGAAAGGCAAAAATTAATTGCATAAACGAAATAAACGGGGCTTCGTTTTGACATTATTTTCGTACACAATTAAAAAATAACATTTAATTAATCACTTATTTGAAAAATCTAAGAATACATTTTATATGACTCACCTGTACTGTTTAAGTTAGGTTTATGTAAATGAAATGAAATGTAAGGGAGAATGGTAGTATAACAACAAGTAATGTGAAGTCAGCCATAGGGTTAGAGTTGAAGTAGCCGGGCGGGGGGGATTCGAACACCTCGAGGTCTTCGAAATAGGGATAAACATCGGGGAACATAGGACTGGGTATCCATAGCAGCGTGCAAATAATAATATATTGTTAGTAATTATAAAAATATTAGTCAGAAATAATGTTTTATATTAGTTAGAGATGACAATAAATAACATAACATTATCATTCACACCATCATCTCATTATAGTAATTGACCCCAAAGTATGTTTGGCACTTGTATCTAAGTATCTAGGGTTTCATAAACTATGCACACACTCATTTACACATACTTACACCCAGACCGAGACAAACATCGATCAAACGATCTGTTGTTCAACATATTGCTGAACTTGGACCTATTTATAATAAGACGTAATTTGAAAACTTGTTTAATCATTAATAAATGAATTTTCTTTCTTACAAGAAATGTAAGTGTCGAATAATATAAGGGATCTCACTTTTTGCACCGCTGCGTGTTCCTGCCCGCGACCGCCGTGGCTCCCAGGTTCAATCCCCGGGGTGCGTTCATGAACTCAATCTGCTCGATACAACCGTTCAAACCCGGATACTTGTAGTAGTTCAGGCTGTCTGGCATACCACCTGAGGAACAAAATACGATGTTAAACGTATTTACTGTAAAACATTTTCTTACAAAAACCGTTTAAGCGGATTGATCTAAAATTTAGAGCAAACCACTTATACGGTTTATATTATTTAGAGTCTAAATAATGAAATAATGGTACGAAACGGCAACGTCGCGCTTCGCACCGTTTGCCCTTTGTCAATAAGTTTGACAACAGTGTAAAAATGGGGAAAATATGAGAGACAAGTTTATTTATTGAGCTTATGTTTTCTTTACTTTTATATGGTTACGCAGCTAACTAAAAACAACTAGTAAGATTCATTAAACTATAGACGATTGATCTGTCTATATATCGGCTAAAATCTATCGAACTATGCGATTCGCAATAAAGATATTTGAATTTAGAAATTGGTTTGAAGGCTGACGTGTGAAATGTAGACATGTTATACAACTTATATAAGTTTTATAACATGTTATACGAGATTATCTAGACTCACTTATAGCCTTTCGAATTCTAATTATTCGAATTCAAAATCAAAAGCGGCTACTACAGGACATTTCAAAGTCACTGAACGCTTGTTTTCCTTTGATTAAACTCTTGTGACCGTTCCTTGAACCCTGTTGTTATTCATTGTTCTTTATTTTACATTGATTATAGTATTTATAGTATCTATCAAGTATATTTTCCGAATACTTATTACACTTACCGATATAGATGTTGGAGTCAGCATTCATAGTGCTTGCTAAGCCACTTGAAGGTCCCAGAACAGTTAGGGAATCCACGGTCAATTCCATCATACCGTCCGCCAGCATCTTCACTATTATCTGTATTGAACAACATTTTTATGAATATTTTTATTAAAGTAAGTACTCAGCAAAGGCTAATCTAGCGCGACTTTGTGGGGGCTAGCAAGCTTTTAAACATTGCCTTGTGCGCGCGGCTTATAAAACCTCCTTTATTTCATTTGCAAAATAATGTTTTAACAATGATCTGCATATCTAGACATGAATTCGTCTTCTTCTTCGTATCGATGGACAATACTAAATTTACCAGTGAGAGGCCATGTCAATAGTGTTGGGCTGGCATGAAATAACGTATGTAAAATATCTATTCTGTAGGTGTTGTAGTTTTTCCGGAAAATGCAGGTAGCACAAAACTGTTAATTGTTGCGTTAGGAGAGGTACTTGACAACGGATAAACATACTTAATTATATATATTTTTTTGTAAATACATACATACTAATAATACATCCGGATATTTTATTTGGATCAAGACAAACAGACTTGCCCAGGCACACAAATATTGACACTGAACCACCTAGCTTTTATCAACTACACTGCCCGGGGTTATCCGTGATTCATAATAATCCAAAATAATTCTTGTAGCAATAAATATAAACTCATTCAATTACACTACTCAACAAGGTCGTGAAACCTCCTGAAAAACGTACTGGCAACTAATATTAATAGAGAAGAGGATTAGTTATTATGATCAAAATTTAAAAAATATAACTTAAAGAAATATTATAACGCCTTTGTGATAAACAATTACAAAGTGGTACTTTCTCCTAAGTACCCTTGTTCCCTAATGTTGTTTAGTACCCAGTTTATTAATAACTTAATTGCGATTTATCTAAAACGGAATAGGAATTATTCACCAACATTCCATTTAAAACGTAAGTACCTCATACTTAGTCCAACACAAAATCTTTAAGCTATTTATAAATAAAAATCAATGTACCTACTTATTATGGTCGCACATCAATTTAGAAAGATTTTACGATGGAATAAGTTTTGTTTTTGTCGGTTATAATCGGAATAATCGGAAAACTTATTTCGAATTGAAAAACCGAGGACACGTGTGGGTTTCTTTCGGAGAAATACATCTTTTTAGCACAATAGATAGGGGAATGGAGTAAACAACATCAGGGTGTGGGTTTCATATTATGTAGGCATCACATTTAGACATTATTTATTGATTTACCTACTAGTTTCATTACCAATTGGTTTCATTTAAGAATATTTTTAGTGAAAATTAAACAATTAATTTTCAAAGTACGCGGTCATGTTGAGCCAGTTGTTGGGCAATCGTACTTATCCGGTTTCATTGTGAAAATGTTAAAAAAAGTCCTTATTTTTTATTTCGCAACATTTCACAAGAATTACTATTTTAGGATTTGTTTGAGCTATTGTTCTTTAAAAATTAATTAAAAAGTGATTTCAATTTTTCATATTTTTTATGGTTTCCTTATGTGGCAAGAACAATTGCTTGGTTATTTTCCAGTAACTACGTAGGTGTAGGTAACTGCGTACATAAAATTTACTTCAAAGAATTGTTTTTCGTAACATTTGTTCGTTGGTTGTTTTAATTTGTAAGGATTCTAGTAAATTTCCATTATATTCCTGTTTGGAAAATGTTTTATTGCGTAATACTCAACGTGAATTTAATTTACGCAAACCTTTCCATTGTTTAAATAAACATCGTCTCCTGTTGTATCCAAGGGCTGTTTCCCATTAAGTACTTACACAGTAATGATTACGTCATATAAACTAAGTGCGTACGTAGTACTTACGCGTTTTCTTTATCTAAGCAGATAACAAAATTAACCACCCACACTATGTTTATCACAATACCGAGAAGATTGCAACATCGGTGAAAATATAAATGTTTAATGTTCATTGTGTGTTCATTATTATGATTATGCAAATAGATATCAAGTTCATTGGTCAAACCTGACATTTTGTCATCTTGCTTTATATCTATTCTTAGTAACATCTTAGTAAGTATGTATTTACAAAAAATAATGTTAGTAGGTATATCTATACCGGGTGTTTGGTAGAGGGTTGACCAAACGTGATGGGCGTGTTGCTGAGCCTATTTGGGAGATACAATTTGGCTAAAAATTTCCTAGTTGTTAAAATAAAAAAAATATCGACAAAATTGTATTTTTTTATTTTTTTCCGAAATTGCGACTATTTATCCCTATAACTTTTTTTTGAGCTGGTTTCCATTCAAATTTTTTGATTGATTATGGTCCCAGATATC
Source organism: Timandra comae (assembly GCA_958496195.1). Lineage (NCBI taxonomy): Eukaryota > Metazoa > Arthropoda > Insecta > Lepidoptera > Geometridae > Timandra > Timandra comae. The sequence continues at coordinate 6,898,744 of OY292353.1, read as the reverse complement.
ACCTGGTCTTCTCACAGCATTTTCAGGCCCCTACAAGGCCTAAATAATTTGTTATGACCACTTAACGCTAGGGAAATGAAAAATAGAAATCATGTAGGGGATCTTTTAACTCAAATAAAAAGAAAACTAATTGTAACCGAGAATTTAAAACTCTTTTAAAAACTTTCCTGTTTATCCCTTATTTCAACGGTATACTACAAGTTTTACTAAAGCCAAAAAACTTGTTAAAAATTTAGGTGCAAAGTGGAAATGGAAGAAAAAATAATAAGATATTTTTAAAAACAAATTCCAAGTTTGGCTTAAATACGTCACAGTATGAATAAATTTGGATTTGTCTGAGGTCTTCTGAAGACACTGTGATGCTGTAGTCACTTTCTTAGAAAATAATTAGTATTAAAACAAGTAAAATGGACTATCTCAATTACAGGAAGATCTTGCTTCCAAATCAATATTTCCCGTCTCTGGCATTCGATTAAAGGGATTAAAACACGCTCAGAGTTGTGGGACACGCGTCTGGTGGGATGCTATTCCATTTACAGCCTACTTTGTTGGCGAAATATTCTATCTCCAATTCTCCATTACATACTAAAAGAGATTCGTGAATGATATGTTTATTTGATGATTCTAAATCATTCTGCAGCAAGGGGGTCTGCAAATGGAATAGCATCCCACCAGACGCGTGTGCCACCACTGGACGTATTCTAATCCCTTTAATCGGTTGCCAGAGACGGGATATCTTGATTTGGAATCAATATCTTCCTGTAATTGAGATAGTCTATTTTACTTGTTTTAAGACTAATTATTTTCTAAGAAAGTAACTACAGCATCTCAGTATCTTTAGAAGACCTCAGATAAATCCAAATTTATTCATACTGTGACGTATTTAAGCCAAACTTGGAATTTGTTTTTAAAAATATCTTATTATTTTTTCTTCCATTTCCACTTTGCACCTAAATTTTTAACAAGTTTTTTGGCTTTTGTAAAACTTGTAGTATACCGTTAAAATAAGGGATAAACAGGGAAGTTTTTAAAAGAGTTTTAAATTCTCGGTTACAATTAGTTTTCTTTTCATTTGAGTTAAAAGATCCCCTACAAGATTTCTATTTTTCATTTTCCTAGCGTTAAGTGGTCATAACAAATTATTTAGACCTTGTAGTGGTCTGAAAATGCTGTGAGCAGACCAGGTGATATCTGGGACCATAATCAATCAAAAAATTTGAATAGAAAAGGGCTCAAAAAAAAATTATAGGGATAAATAGTCGCAATTTCTGAAAAAATTAAAAAAATACAATTTTGTCGATATTTTTTTTATTTTAACAACTAGGAAATTTTTAGCCAAATTGTATCTCCCAAATAGGCCCAGGAACACGTCCATCACGTTTGGTTAACCCTCTACCAAACACCCGGTATATTGTTTAGGTTTGTTTAGTTTGGGACAAGATGACAAAGTGTGATATGTGTTCGGATATTTATAACAACAGAAATATAATGTTGGAAACTACTCCCGATCTCGAAACAAAACTTCTCGGATTTTTGTGGTTATTATTTATTCAATGTGAAGTGTTCGTGTAAATCAAAGAAATCAATATTATACGAGTACATACCTGATGTCTTTCACCGTCGGTAACGAATCCATCTTTCTCGGTTATTGATAATCTATCCGTTCCGCTTCCCATGTCCCACTCTAGGACCACGTAGCCACGGTCAACTGTTAACAAAGAACATTATTATAATCCCATTTTAATACGTCTGTTTGATTAAATTGATGTAATCGGCGAATATAGGGATTTGGTTCTTTGTGAATATTTTTCTACATTCACAAACAGTTTGTAGGTACACCCAATATCAGTTTGTCTCAAGCCTATACAATAACAACTATTTATGCTTAACAATAGGTATAATTATTTATTAAACTAACGATGGGCAGTGACTGTCTTGAAGCAAAACTTTTAGTTTCATTGTGAGTGTCACGCACACAAATAAGTTAGAAAATCAATACATCGTGTACATAAACTTTGAGTTTGGTGTAAGTATATCAAGTCTTTATGACTACAGATTAAGCTTGTTTCTGATTAACATCATTATTAAATAATGTAAATTTAGTAATTTTGTACTTACATGTACAAAATAGGGAATAGGGAACATGCCCGTGTAATATTTAATGTTATTTTTTTCGCAAAAACCCTCATTACGTGTAAAATGACAAATAGCTAAACTACAAAATTATATTTACGTACTTCTAATCATGATAAAGTCTCCGCGGGTCGGTAGTGATACTCCTTGTCTTTGGTATAACAGCACTCCATTCTGCGTGGTGTGGATGGCGAGAGCTATCACCACCGGCTCCGAGTACCTATAGTTGATCAGCGAAGCTGGCAGCTCCAAGTAACCATTGCCGTTGAATCCAACACTTTGGTACAAGTCGAGATCTGTCAAATAAAGAGGTTTAAATAAAGATGACTTTTGTGTGAAGTCGACCAACCCGTACTTGGCCAGCGTGTGTGAAAACCCGCACTTGGTGATCGCCATTACTCAGTGTAGGCTCGAGGCAGGGAAGTATGTGAGCTGATAATGATGACATAACATAATCATTCACTATCACATCATATCAACTCATTATAGTAACTGACCCCTAACTAAGTTTTTGCCTTGTATCTAGTGTATCAGATATTACGCACACACTCATTCACACACACACACACCAAGACCGAGATAAACTTTTGTGGTCCACACAAATATTTACACCGCACGGGAATCGAACCCGCAACCTTATGGTGATGGATGGCAGTTCTGCATGGTGACCGCTCTGCCATCGAGTCAGAAAACTACGCGCACACCAATTTATACACATATCCAGACTGAGACAAACATTAATATATCTACGAGTATACTCATTATAACTTACTTATCTGACAAGAAGCCCCAGAGAATCCGAGTGGGCAATCACAAGAGTAGTTCATCATGTTTCCGTAATCAGTTTTGCAAGTTCCTCCGTTGCGGCAAGGGTTGACGGCGCATGGTTCCACCTGGGAGCGGCGCGAGGTCCTGAATGGCGAAAGTCTTGTCTCGCAGTAGTATCCAGTATAACCAGGCGGGCAAATGCAGGATCCATCAGATGCACAACTGCCTCCGTTGTTGCAAGAGCATGGACTTTCGATCTACAAAAAATAATATGCTCTTGTTTTAAGAAGGTATTTCTTTGCAGCACACAGAAAAATAATTTTGCCAAACTGGTCATACGTTTGGTAATAATAATTTTGTAAGATGATTCAGTTCATAATGAGTACTTACTTCTGGAATATCACCGCGGTCTACGCATTCTTTGACGTTAGCTGACGTAATCGACGAGTGCACAATATCCACTAGATCACCGTTGGGTGTTTTTAGCTACAAAATAATAGAAAAATATAAGAAAAATGTTTTTTTTAATATGTTTTTAGTATTTATGTTTGTAAAACTATCAAAACTTACGTGTTTCATGCATCCCATAAAACCGCTCGTAACTCCAGTACTGTTGTTCAGTATGATGCTCTCGTCGACACCACCGACAAACATTGGTGTTTCCAGTATCAAACTCTGTAGGACAAAAATGACAAATATATATTTTAGGGGTCCTTAAACGATCAAAATTACTTAGGTAAGTTTTACGCGACTTGTTACAAACGCAGACAAAATTCTCAGTAAAGAAAACCTAACTATGAGGAAAATGAAGGTAAAAGTCAATAACTTATTAACAAGAAAATAAGAAGCCTTAGTAAGTTATGATTAAAAAATCTTTCGTAACTACGTTTCTGTATTATTTCCTTTCATCTTCTAACATTAATATAAAATACTGTTCATTTAATCATATTGAATAGTAAGTAATGTTACAATATTCCAATGATTTTAACGTTTGAAGTGCTTCGTTTGATGTTGTAAGGCTGTTCGGTTTACCTTGGAGGAGGAATTCAATTGCTTTTCGTATTTTTGTTTCATGTTAATGTTGAGGGACACTGCTGGGCCGGATCGTGTCACTTGAACGTCAGTCCATTCGTTTGCAGGCAGTGTTGTGTTACTCACGAGAACTACAGGGGCACCTGGACAACAGAATATAAAGTTTTTGTATCGCCATCGATGCTTCTTCAATCTCTAATATTTTGAACCTTCCTGTATTTCGGCTGCTACATCAATTTTAAACAATCTGCTGTATACTTTAATATATTAATAAGTACCTACACTAAGCTTAGCAAAAAAAAATTGATTGAACAAAGAAACACGTAAATTTTACTTTTGTAACCTTCGTAAATACTTACATTTTTATCGAACCATTTACATATTTTTTTAGAGATCTAAATGGTTATCGAGGATCATAAGATACAAGTGACATCAAACTAAAGTAATTGAGTCTTACGTACCTTCACCAACATCGTAACGGAATTCCAATTTTCCATTCCTCACGGCAAGGGAGGTGAATCCACCCTGTCCTCGTGCAGACTCAGCGCAGTACATAATGATGCCATCAGTTACCGGAGCCGTGGGCTTAACCATTATCGAGAACTTGAGGAATCTATGGGTCTTTGGTGGTTTCAGTGCGACGAATGCGCTTCCAGTGAACGCTGGGTACTCGATGTTTTGGCGTATTTCGCAGCTGTGGACAGAATTGCAATTTATATTTGGTGCATAATTCATACAATCAATGCAGATGCATTTGATTTAAGTTGTATTTTGGTATCGTATTTTAACTAGAATTCTTCATATTCGTTACATAGCGTTTACCTATATAAACTACTACAAATATATAGTCGATTTTAATTACTAACCAGCAATGTTGTAGCAGTAGCTATTCCAGATATTATAAAATCAACAGTCGTGGTTACCATTCTGAGTAAATTAACTTTTGTTTGTTGCTGTGGAGAAGCAATGGTGATCATAAAGTATTACTTACTTCTTTCCGGTATGAGTTATGGGGCATAAACATTTGTATCCTTCTGACGTGTCAATACATTTGCCGGATCCGCAAGACCCAGGGCGGCAAGATTCACCGCGACGTTCGCAGTTCGGGCCGGCGAAACCGATCGGGCAAAGGCAGACGAAACCACGCTCGTTTAGTGCTTCCTAGTTATTTATAACAAAGAAATGGTTATGTAGCAGCATTTTTAATCGACTTAAACAAAAAACAGGAGGACGTTCTCTATTCGACTTCTATTTTTTTTATTAAAGGTATGGTGAACAGATGACAGATGTGATACTTATTGAAATTCTTATTGTGATATTTCTGAAGAAAAATAGTGGTAGATATAGATTTCATTTATTAGATAAGTGGTATTTTTAGCTTTCGGAAGGTAGAATGTTAAAAAGTAACTAATTTTGTTATCCTACTAATATTATAAAGGCGAAAGTTTGTATGTATGGATGTTTGTTATTCTTTCACGCAAAAACTACTGAATGGATTTTAATGAAACTTTACAATAATCTTGCTTATACATCAGAATAACACATAGGATACTTTTTATCCCAAAATTCCCACGGGAACGGGAACTACGCGGGTGAAGCCGCGGGGCGCTGCTAGTATTATGATAAATACAAGCCAGTTAAAGACAAAGTAATCCTTCTTTCCTTTACCATAATTTATTTTAGAATATACGTATATATGGGTCGACATTCTTTTGGTAACACTTTGCGATAACTCACCTGACATACAGCATTGTTGAGACAGTAGTTTGGTGAGCAGGTGTTACAGTCATATACTTGTTCAGAGTTGATCTTATCCCTCATGATGTTCTTTTCTTCTCTGCCTAATATCAGCATGCTTACGCAGCCGACAAACCTAGCAATAACAAGATCGATTAACAGGACATAAATAAACTAGTGAGAAGTGGCTGCCTGAGACCTCTTGTATCTGGCACTAATTTGAAAAAGAAAATGAGGAATTACGGGAAAAATGTCAAGTAAAGCTGGCAGTTCAGACCAATAATATAAAGCTGAAGAGATTGTTCGTTAACGATTATCTCACGAACAACTAGTCAGATTTAAATAAGTACCTACTTCTTCCAGTGATGGGTAGCCCACTTATCGAGGAGGGCTATAGATTATATATCATCACACAACGACCAATAGAAGATGAGCTAACGAGGGCAAAACAATAGGGCGCTGCTAGTAATAAACACATTTTAAATAACTAAACACTTACGCTGAAGTCCCAGCAAGTTGTTCTGGAAGCATGTCGTAGTTCGGAACACCACCGATGTACAGCGGCTCTTTGAGGTCCAGGATCCAGTTCTCTTTGGTCTCATTCACGAACGGACCGGTCATATCCACGTTCATTGTAACTGCGGATACAATGTGGGTTTTAATTACGTAGTTGATACTGTTAAATAGGATATAAAATCTTGATGGTGACTGAACAAAAAAATAAATTCTATAGTGAGATCACTATTATTGTTTTACCTTTAGGTCCAATCTTGCTCAGTCTAATAGTGTGCCATTCGTTGACTTGTAAAGGTCTGTCGCCCTTCACTGTCACTGGTCCACTGCCGGTTTCCATAACGAACTCAGGTATTCCTTCAACTAATTGAAGAGCTAAGAAATCGGTTTGCCTTTCAGGGTATTGACTGTTGTAAAGGATAAGGCCTTCGTTATCTGCAACAAAATAATAAATGACGTTAAATTGTTTATCATTATCATCATTGTTTCATATAAGTAAGTATGTCTCAACAAAGGGACTTAAGCCTGCCCTGAATTAGGGTAATCACTGATCAGGTCAGTCAACCACGCTGTCTAAGTTCGGGTGAGTTGACGAGGTGAGGATTGAACCAGACATCTTCTGAATGGAGGTCAAAGACCTCAACCACTACCTTAACTAGCTATCACTGGCATACAGTTTATTTATATATATTGCTATTGAACTATCAATCTGTATCTATAAATATTTTCTCACCTTGAGGTTTGAACGAGATCTCGATGTCGAACTGTCTGAAAGCATCGCTCAATGTTCGTAGAGCAACCCAACCGTTTCCATCGAATCGTGGTATGACTCCCACAACGCGAAGTACAGCTTTAGCTTCGACGAATCTGTTGCTATTATTAGTGACTCGGCAAACGTATGTGCCTGCATCACCCTCAGTAACACCGTTTAGACGTAGAATTGGCTGCCGAAATATATGAACCGTTAGTACACTGAAAAGTTCTTAGCAAAAATTGAGGAGCTTTATGTTTTTACTTAATTTTTATCTGTATGTCATTTATAGTATTTGTTTTTAATTCTTTTACGGCCGTTCCCAATATTTGGTCTAAGTATGATCTTATTTGTAAGACAAAAGTCGGTATATTTGACATTTTACCCAATAACCATATCAATGGTGAACATAATCATGAGACAAAATTACATAATTGATTATGGGTATTGGGTTGATCGTTATACCTACCTACATAGGTACAGAGTTTTGTAACAGTCAATAAGCAAGATCATAGATATGATTTAATATTGGGATCGGCCGTTAATACATGAAAAATGAGATGGATAGAAGTTATAAACATGGATAATTAGTATGGTGTTTTAAATAATGAATGATATCTATACAGGGTAAGTTTCTCAAGTGTGAGTAGATGGTAAAAAACAACTAAGTATATTAAATAAAATGTGTTTTAAGAGTCATGGTTAGGAAAACAGGCATTGTTCATTGCATAGTTACCAAATTATATTGCACTAGTGATTATATTAATAGTAAGATATTAAATACCTTCCAAAGAAGGATATATTGGCGGTTATCTCATGGGGTCACAATAGAATGTAAGGTTGTGAATGATAAGTAAGTGTTCTGGTAGTTTCTCTATGGTTAACTATTCCAAAGTTACGAGATGGGTCACAGACACTGGGATAAATCATATAAATGTAAGTAAGTATTTGATATTCCTGGGGTATAATTTTAGTCAATATTTTTTAAATATTTTATAAAGCACTTCTTGATTAAAACAATCCTGGAGCCATATTTTTATTTATTGTTATCGTAAATTTGACCATCTATCTTAACTAAAAAATCTCACCTTGTATAAGAAACAGTTCGGGATTATGAAAATTGCTTAAACTAGAAGTAAACAAATGTACTCCAACATTCCACACCAAAGTCAGGGGAAGTATGCACCATGCAGGAGGAAATTATATTTTGTAACACAAACAAAAAAACGTTGCAGGGACACGTTGAAACGGCACAGCTTAACATACAAGACGGCCATAGCAGACAGATGTTTCTTCCATAACTTAATAAGTACTTATATAAATAGTAACAGGTATTAAGACACAGAAAAAGCATAAATAAGTTAATTATGTTTTAGTTACCAATCTCACTAGTAGTCTGGGTAAATTCCTACGTAGCAATATCCATAGATTTACTTCCTACGATGAGTAAATACAGGATAAAAAATGAGTAAGTAACATTATTGTATCAAGATTGGGTCTATAATACTTTGAACCCCTCCAAGCAGTGTGTTAGTGTTAAACCGAATGGAAAGTAACTTCTGACGCCAATAACAGTGTCTTAAACATTAAAATGATGTGCAAAAAATTTTGATACATTCGGAATGATACAAGCTTGGTGGGAAGTACATTAAAATTGAATTACAAATAAAAATTATCCTAAAACATGTACATATTTACATTATCATTAATGTAGGTAATAATATAAAACCTTTAGTGATTAGTAAGCATATAAAAATAACAAAAATTAGTATTAATACTAGAAAAATAATCATTTCTCTAGCACGTGTTCTTCATCTAATCACAGCTACTTATTTTGTAAGTGGTATTATAAATCATAAATCATAAAATATCATGATTGTTAATAAGGATTAAAATCTAAATATCAAAATGAGTTACATAAGTAAGTATATGATTTTCAAATATGTATACCTGGTCAGTTCTTATATCGGAAGGTAAAGGTATGTATTCTCGTCGCCATTGTATGTTGACAGGTCCTTCTAGATTGTGATTACAAGGCATATCTATGTCTTGTGATAGACGAACTATGTAATTAGCTACTTCCACGTCTTCGTTATATGACGGGTATGATGGTTCACCTGTAAATACACAGTTGTTTAAGTCTCCCTTAAAATTACCAAGTACACGGGAATAGAAATGTCAATATAAACAGACCATCATTTTATTTTATCAAGATTTTATTTCCATTGTTTTAATTATTTAATTTTAATCTAAAGTGATATTTTATGTTATATTTTAATTCTTCGCATGTTGTGGCACCTAAAGAAAGTGCATTTAATTTTTAATTTAGTTATTTAAGTTTTTACTTCTAAGATTTAATGTAATTTTCACTGGTCGTCCTAAATAAATAATCTAATACTTATATTGTAAAGAACATCAAGTTTATTTGTATTGTATTTTCTTTTTGGACGTAGCCTTCGCATAATTATGATTGAACTTAACAAAAATGGTAAGTTTGTTTAATCATTAATAGTGCAGTCAGCGTCAGTACCTTTTATCTGACGCCGACCGGTACCTAAATGATAAATGAAGGTATACATACCAGGTTCAACTTCAAGATCAAAGTCTTCGTATGAGCTACGTCCGCGCGGGTTAACACCAGTACACCTGTATGTGCCGGCATCGGCCTCTGTCACTCCGGTAATAGTCAGCATTGCTCCGTCTCCGTAGGGCTATTCAATATTGAAATATTTATGTGATTGATTTATACAAAGTTTTGTTTAATTTTATAATAAAAACAAAGCTGCGTATATCATTTTGAAATAAATCATTCAACATACTTGTGAATCGACGTATTGCCTGGTTCCTTGTTCGTCCCACTTCTCCCATGTGGCAGAAGTCGTGCGACGCCCATCAGTCTTGCAAAGGATTTTCACATTCTCTCCAACCCTAAACCGTCTTTGAGGATTCTCAATCCTTACATAGGGAGCTGATTCCTCTGGAGGACCTAAAATGAACAGTTGATATTATAAAAAATATCTATCATCAACCAATGTACAATTAACCATATTAACTTATCCTTATTACCACGCCCGTTAGTTGTACCTATATATTTCTAAAAAAACAATGCTAAAAGTATTAGAACAATATACAAGAAGCTAAGCATGCTTTTCTAAATACTTACCCATTATTTTTACATTAACCTCTTTTTAAACCAGTATTATTTTGAATAAACCAACCAACTGAACTAAAACAATTCTACGAAAGGCATAGTTTAGCTACAGCACAAAATCAATAACAAATAGAAAACCGAAGGCATACAGATAGGAGAAAATTCTACAGCACTTTATACATAAATAAGAAGATAATATAAGTAGTATCAATCCCAAAACACAAAAATAATAAAACATACAACAATGTTGGCAAACAAACGACATACTTAACGGCACAGCAATATGCATCCCAAAAAACGTCTGAAATAAACTGTTCCGTTAATCACAAGTAGCACCCGCATCGACAGACCCTAGACAACACGCCCCCACCAGGTTTACCAGCCAGCGCGATGTATCGATCCACAGAGTAACGTTTGTCTCTCAACACGCAGTTGGTCTCTTCATCGCTTCTATCATTACAGTCGTCAAAGCCGTCGCATACAAAGTCCTCTTTTATACAACCGCTGTCATCGAGACAACGGAACTCCGTATCCAAGCATTCAATACCTTTACGGAAAAATATGTCTCAGCATTTCATTAAAGTACTACAATATAAAAAGTTAAGAAGAAAGAAAATCTAGTAATTGATCGGCTAAGCATGCCTGGGTTATAAACAACTCGGAGAACGGTCTGATACCACCGTACCGAGCGAAGCTCTCTACTGAATTTGCAATGGACAATTGGTGATAACGAGACTGACCCTCGATGTGGAGGTTGATGTAATTGCTAGAAACTCTGCCATGGTCATCGCGTAAGTGGCACATGTAGTGTCCGCTGTCGGATTTCTGAGCTAGTTTGATGTATAGCGAGCCGTCGGGCTTGACATGGACAGAGTTGGGCACCCTGCGGCCGTCCTTTGTCCAGCGGACGGTGAGACCGCGCTGCGTCACGTTGCAGCTCAGCATCACGGCGGCGCCCACGTGCACATGTTGCTCGTTCTCGTGCGACTCTGACGTTGCCATATTGCTCTCCTCTATGGACGGTTACTCATCATGCATTACCAAAGCGAGTGAAAATGAAAATTAAAAAAAAACAGTGTTAAGCGTTTAAACAGTTATGTGAAGAGTGGCACAGTGTTTATACAATTTCTGTAATAAAAAAACAACATTTATTGCATTTACATAGTGTAATACATCATTCTCGGTACATTCTCTGTGCGAGCTTTGTGCTTAGTGAGAATTTTTTGGTATTACTTTTATATTAATGAGTAAATATAATATCAAGGTGGCAAAAAATCCTCAGTGGCTTTCAACATTTAGTGAGCTAACTAATTACGAGTACGTGCCTGTTGTTTTTCACGATTATAATGAATGGTAAAGCTGCGATCATTCAACATAACAAAAGGTTTACATACTTGCGACTGCAACTTCTGCGATTGCGCTAGCATTGGCGTATTGAGTTCGTGCAACACACTCGTATTTACCGGCGTCTTCAACTTCAATTTGATGGAATTCTAAAGTTGAGTTACGGACTCTTACACGTCTGAAATTGAAGATCGTTAATAATTATTGTGACACCCTGTATTGTTAACCACGCTACATATAACATAATCAATCATTCTATAATATAACAACTGTCCTCCTAAAGAAAGGTCACGGAAAAACGCAAGTCGCGCGTTGCTGACCGCTGCTTTCAAACCTAAAGATCAATTTTCGTACTAACCTTGGAAGGTCTCTGTTATATGGTTTCCATGTTACTTCAATAACATTATCTCCTTCAACAATACATTCCACGGAAGGTGATTGTCCAGGCAGTACGGTCTGCGATGGTGGGTTAAGAGTAATCTTTGGGGCCCGCACGACTAATAGACGAGTGTGGACAGCCTTTTGAATTTCATAGTTGATTTGGTTATGAACGTTGCATACGTATTCACCGGAGTCCGCTGACGTTACCTAAATTAAAAAAAAAAAAACAACTTTACTTTCCAATATTCCATTAAATTGTATTATTAAATCTGCTTTTCTGGGTCATGAACTTTAGACTTTATGTAACAAAAATTGGATTTACTTTCTTAGCTATAAAATTTGATATTTTTGGAGATTAGTTTGATGAATTGTTTGAATAAGGCAACAATCTAAAAATCCGTTTGAATATTAAATGTCTCACATGAAATAGCAGAACTATTTCAAGAACAAACTTACTCCGTAGATAACAAGACGAGCGCCTTCTTGTCTTGCATTATTTTGCAGAGGTCTTCCATCAGCGCGGCTCCATACGGGTGTAAAGCCTTCTGGTACGTCACAACTGAGAAATACATTTCAATTAATATTTTTTTATTTTACTAAGTATTTGTTAATGAGACAGTTTTACGAGAACTCATCGTGGATAATAATGGAAGGTAGAGTCTCCGAATCTAAATTCCGAATATCCCAGGTAGCCACTCAGTGCCTTCAGCGTCTTTAATGGATAACATCATTATAATATGACCCTACCGAAGGGCTCGAATCTACCATGATCATTCAGGATGATCAAGCCTTAGAAATAAGAAATTAACAATGCTGGCCAAGTGCAGGTTGGTGGAATTCACACACAACCTTACATTTTTTCGCAGGTATGGGTGAGGTTTCCTCAGGATTTCAGATCTAAGAAGGTATGTTATTAACTAGATTATTTTCTACTACTTCTTTTCATACTTACTAGATAGGAGTTTCTCGTTGACCTTCAGTTGCTATCAAGTTGCTCGGTTGTTCTGGGTATTGGTCAGGATAGTTGTCGAAATTGTCAGGATTGTTGTCATTTCCTACGTCAATAGAAAATAAAAAATAAAATATAATGACGTTATTTATAATACATACTCTTATAAAAGGTAACCGTTATTGCGGAGCCGTCATATAGCGGTCATAAAATAACGAACTGAATAAGACAGCCGCTGCAGACATGAGGAAAGTTCCACGGCCGTATTTGTGACGTCTTTCCCCTGTACTATAGCGACCACTGAATTATGGACGCTATGTGATGGCTATTTGGAAACCAGAGCTTATGAAAGAAAATAAAACATAGAGCACAACTTGTTAAATATTATAAAGTTTAGTATTACCTGATACAATAACATCAACCAAGTCACTGGCATTTGCGTATTGGTTTCGTACTGTGCACTCGTACTTTCCAGCGTCTTCGGGTTCAATGCGATCGAACATCAGAACGGAGCCTCGGATTTGAACGCGACTGAAACATATAAAGCGACATAAGCATAGGCTTATAGCATATCATAGTTAAAAATGTATTAAAAGACAAGACAAAATTAATGTTACTGTAAAAGTATGAAATAAACTTAACGTTATTGTAAAAGTATCAAATAACCCGATAGGTTTAAAACTAACTTTGACAAGTTCTTCCTGTACGGTTTCCATATGTATTCTAGGTTGTCCCCTTGTCCAAAACATTCCACCGCCGGTGAATCCCCTGGACGCACGACCACAGTACGTGGTCTTATCATAATCCTCGGTGGTTCCACAACTCTGAGGACAGTCTGGGTAGCTTGGCGAGCGTCGTTGGTAGCGTCGTCGTATATGTTGCAGTCGTATACTCCAGCGTCATTTTCTGATACCTGTTCAAAGAACATGTTTGGATTGCAATTTAAGAGTAATTGTGTTTATCATTAAAAGTTCTTAAAGCGATGGACGTTGGTGGAATGCTAGTTTATATGTCTTTAATGTATTTTATCGGATTATTACTCGTCGTTCTCACTAAGGTTTAAATCAAACTTACATTATAGATGATAAGCTGGTCTCTATTTTGTCTAGCGTTGTCTTGCAGTGGTTGTCTGTTGGCGCGAGTCCAAACAGGTCTGAACCCTCTTGGTACTTGGCAACTGAAAAATAAAGATATATTAGTACTGTATTTACAATTTAATTGCAGTTGAGAAGTAGACGTATCTCAATGAATCCTACTATTAGGTATAAGGGTTTCTCCTTATTGTATGGATATTTGTTACTCTTTCACGTAAAATAACTGAACCGATTTAGATGAAATTGGTACCTACTACTACTCGTTTGTATGTAAAAGATTATTATGAAACTTTACAGTCATAATAAGTGGAATTTTAGATTATTATACTTCTTCTTCTTATATCATGTATGGCCACAAAATATGTAGAAAAGTAAAATAAACTATTATATATATTTAAAAGCCTTACTAGATGATAGCTTCCCTTTGTCCTACGACAGCAACTTCATCATTTCTGGCGGGGTAAGGGTTTTGGTTGTAGCCGTCGTCATCTACATCGTTGCCGGTATCTATATCAACAAATACAACAGAATATAAATGAGTATTATGTAGTTTGGAAAATAATTTGTTGCTCGGCGCAAGATCACCGATCTGTATTGTACCGCATGAGTAGATAAAGTTTATCTTATTTGCCTGTACTAATAGGTGCTACTCGTACATAAATTGCTATAAAATGTTTTCTGACCCGATGGCGGCGTGTCGCTGTAATCGCTTTTTTGACTGTCAGATAGTTGTTCTAATGACAAAGAGGTTTTATTTACCTTTTTGTTACAACAAATGAAAAGAAATTGTAAAGAAAATGACAGTTCCAGTTTGGCCGCCGGATAATCAGGTGCACGAATTAGAAAAAAAGAGAAAAAGATACTAGTTCTATTTTCCGTGGATAAGTGCGTCTAGCTATGTTTGTAACATGTTATAAAACTAGTGTTATATAACACATCATTTAAATGTATCTACTGCAAACAATAAAAAAACATTTTTCAACACACTTGCTCATAAAGGGGCTTTTATTTGTGCAAAAACAGTTGAATAATGACACGCTTGATTCACTAGTGAGTTATAGATTGATTTTTTAAATTGCTTTGTTTTTAAAAAAGTTTCGACACCAAAAAAATGGTGTCCATACATTTTAAAAACAAACTTCAACTATGTTGCCTTACTTTTGGTAAGTCTATGGTCGATTCCATTCATTCATTCATTCGAATTTTTTTTTATAAGTATATTCTTTTAGTCTTTGGCGATCACCATTGTTGTGTTGGATACGCGCGAATAGAAAAACTGTTTATTTATTAGCGAAAAATGATAATTTCTTCGCAAATGTGTTGAAAAACGTTGTATGGTACACGCGAGTATTGATGATTACTATCCTCGGCTATCTTCAGACCCTCGCCTGACGGCTCGGGCCTCAATAGCGCCTCGGGAGTAATCACCAACTTACCTCGCTTGTACCATAAATAACTATTAATTCATTGTTTATTAAAACACAGTCTTTGGCGTGTAAACACTTAAAATTGAAACATTTAAAATTATTCACCTCGACGTTTCGATCAAAACACTCGAGGTGAATGCTTTATACACGTGAAAGATCTGCGTTACGTAATAAACTAGAAATGACAACCGTTTTTGTTCATTAGAAACTAAAAAAAGAAGCTCACCAAAATCATTGTCACCGCCATCACCTCTATCTACTTTGATGACGAAGGCTTCTTTGGTTGAGCCAGCGGTTGAATTAGCAATACATTCATATTCTCCCTCGTCGCTTTCACTGGCAGCTACGATGCGAAGGTACGCGATACCAGACGTTGGTGATGCGATCTCCCGGTTGTTTGGACCTATTTTATTCAAAATCATGCCATGAAAAAGAGCAACAAAAAAGCAATGGATGGATTCCTTCATTGCTATTTTTGAATTTTCGAAATACAAAAATGAATCCCTTTTTGCTTTGGTAACGACATCACAAATATATATTTTTTTAGTTGTGTGTTCAAATTGGTACGACAGTGTTGAGAAAAGAATATTGAATACATCAACGAAAAAAAATCTCGTGCGAAACTCGTGTTGAACTTGACTGTCTGGAAAGCGATGATACAGTCTAATATGCAGTGCACTTGCTTAGAAGCTGGCACCAGTTCACTAGAGGCCCAGATTGTATGTTTCAGGGAAATAGGAAGCTGGCAGGGAGTTCCATACTTACCAGTTATAGAAACTTTGGGTTCAGGGTAACCATTGGCGCGGCATTCAATATTGACTGGTTCACCATATTTGGCACCAACGTCATTGGAAGGAGTAATTGTGATTTCTGGTAGAGACCTCACTTGAAGTAAAGCACTAGCAATATCCATTCCAGCCAAGTTGGACGCTGTACAAATGTATTCGCCTTCATCGTTAACGTCTACGGATTTGAATCTGTAACATTTATTCGATAAATAAGTATTAGCAACAATATTCTGAATATTTTTAGATTTTTCAATTTGTAGCTTAATAAGAAGCCTGTCTAAAGATAGTAATTGCTACTTACCTGAGAATGTTGTCTGGTAATAGGTCAGTTTCCTTGGAGAGAGTGCGACCTCCTCTTCTGCTCCACGTGATATCGGGTCTCGGTATTCCTGCGATGACTTGGCAGTGGAATTCATATGGTGTTCCAAGGTCTACGGGTTTTCCATTCTGAGGATAGATCTGTACGCGTGGCGGCTCGCGTTCTACAAAATATTATGTAGTTTTATAAGAAATTATAGAGATTAAAACAATTATTTTATTAGCATAACTATACTCACTTTCAATTTCCACCGCTACATAGATGATCTGCATCACCTTGTTGTCTACTATGCCCTCACAGACGTAGTAACCACGATCCGAATCTTGAGCGTTGTTGATGATCAGAGTGTTGCCTTGCTGGCTTGTTCCAGGACCGAATTCTCCTTGGCTCTGTTTGTTTTAAAAACGGACATCATTGCAATGTTTCCAATATAAAAATAATTTTCATAGAAACTATATTTTCTTTTATTGTTTACTTACCCTTGACCATCTAATTGTTGGCAACGGATAACCCTTGGGTATGCAGTCGATCGTGTTACTCTCTCCAGTAGGGATCACAATGTTATTGCCATTGACAGCTATCTGCGGTTGTTCCTCAGGTGAGGGTGTTCCTAAAGGCACGACGGTCAAAATGACCTGAACTGGATTCACATCCGCCGCGTGGGTTTGACAAATGTATATTCCACCGTTTTCGGGAATAGCGCTCTCAATGTACAGTACACCATTGTTGGAACGAACGTTAGGTCTAAAACGATCGCCGTCTTTTCTGTAAAAGTAATTAATATATTTATTAAAACGACGTTTTTTAAAGTTGAACCTTATAACAAAATATGTTTGTATTTAAATTGTTAAGCGAATTTATTTTGACTATCTTCCACAAGATTCTAGAGATCTAAAAACGTGGCAGTGAGTCCAGCCAATTTTAAAGAAAAGAGAACTGGCAACTGAGGCATGTTTAAAATAAATAAATAAATTCTTTGTTGCAGTAAATAGGTTACAATCTTACAATTAGCCTCTGTGTCTGAACTAAGCTTTAATAGCTTGTGTTTCAGACATCAGCAAAATTTTACATTGTAAGTTATTTTAGGAATTAAATTATGGCTTTATTACCTTATCCAGTCGATAGTTCCTGCAGGTACGTTAGTGGATCCGGTACAAACTAAAGTCTGATTTTGGCCTTCGTTGATAGTAGGTGATGTTGGTGAAACTTTTAGTTCATGGGTTGAAGGTCTGGAGGGTCTTGGCCTGACTGTAATTAGTGCGGTTCGATCAACAGAACCGTAGGTGTTCGATGCGATACATCTGTACTCTCCGGAATCTTCCTCTCTAACGTTCGATATAATCAAAGAATGATCTGTGATCTCAGATAACATTGGCAAGGGTTGTCTGGATGCTCTCTGCCAAGTGATTGTAGGTGTCGGATTTCCTGAGGTCACGCAGTCCAACGTAATGCTATCTCCTTCATAATATTCGTTTACAGCAGGCCTTATTTCCACAGCAGGAAGGGTCATGTCGTTAGCTATAATGAAAACAATGTACTTATATTAGATTTTATTACCAATGTCATGTATTTTAATTCTTCATAATTTGTCTACTTATACCTTTTGCGTAGAGCACTTTTAAAGGGACGGCTGTTCCGGTAAGCGTGTATAAATATATAGATTAGTAAAGTTTACACTTACAATACAATATTATTTCATTAGTTACAAATAAAGGTAAGTGTTGTAAAAATATGCGGGATATAAATGATTATCTTACTTGGTACTTTTAATGTAACCTTTGCCTGGCCACTGGAAATACCATCGACAGTTTGACAAATGTACTGGCCACTGTCAGAGATTTGAAGGTTGGTGATTTTAAGTAATCCATTGTCAATATACGTTCTGCCTTGAGGCAATTCCCCATCAACCTTAATCCAGGTGACAGGCAAGCGCTCACTGTAGGCGCTTGTAGCTTGGCAAGTGAAGTTCACACTGCTGCCTATCTCTTGGATCCTTATTGTTGGATTGTCAATTTTCACAGTCACTGTCGATTGAGGTATCGAAGGACGACTGGTCGTCACTTGAGAATCACCTAAAATATGAAAATAACATTGTAACACGAATTTACATTTATTTACTTAAGACATTTACAAGACAACAGCAGAAATATTCGACACAAAAATATTACAATGAACTGATTGGCGCATTCTACAAAATAAATAATATACACTTATAAACAGCAATAAACACAAAATTCTACTGACTCCAAACAGACACATTCTTTTGAACGACAACTAAACAGATGTAAACCTAAACAATATTGTTACAATGTGATGAACGACGATAAATATTAATATCCACATAGATTGGGGGGCAGCACATTGATTCACAGAGGACGACAAACGAGCTGGAGGTTACGGTTGAAGCAGGTATTAGATGGAAGACGCATGTCCGAGTGTCGACTACCTTCCACATTATTATCCGAATCAGGTAGCTGCACCGGGGTGTGCCGCATGTCTGCGGTAAGGACACCGAGGGTAGACCCTCTGTAGTTAATTGTGTAGCATTCATATATTAAGCCCGTATGCTCTGTGTTCCATGTCGTGTACAGCACATGTTCACCGTGCCATCCATCTCTTTTCAAAACGGACTCATTTGCGTATTTTATGGGCCCGTAATCTTCGCCCTCCACAACAAATTTAATGGATAAAGGTTCTGCTGCGTGATATTTGCAGGTCAACGTCACTGTCCTGTATAACGGGTCATTGGGGTCCTCACGGATTGTAGGATGGAGTTCCATTATTAGTCCTAATTGTTAAATAAGTTGGTTAACACGTTTCAAACAAGCAGGTAAAAGTTATCAATATAAATAAAGTAATAAAGTGACATGGATTGTATTAAAGTAAGGTCAGTCACTAAATACAACTCGAAGGGTTTTGAAAACAATTGGAAGTAAGGTCAGTTACTAATAAACTTTAAGAATACTGGAAAAATGAAATGTTGTTATTTTTAAAACCCCTAACTTAAAGCACCAAAAAATAACATAAAAGTTTACCTCTAGCTGAACAGTCAGAGCCTGTGAATGGAGGTTTGCAGTTGCAGATTACTTTATCGTACGCATCGAGTTGGCAGTCGTGACCATTACAAGGGCAAGGTGTGCAGTAATCCTGTCTATCCTTGTAATATCCAGCTACACAGTTCTCGCAACTCGTTCCTTGGTGCCCAGGGGGACATGTGCAGACCTATAACACATTGTAATTGTCAGTAACATTTATTACAACTCAGATATTCATAATTAACATGACGTATTGATGAATTTTATCTTACCTCGATTCCCCTGGCGGACGGGGCGTCAGGAATTACAGTTTCAGTTGCAGTTTCTAAAATTACATCTGCGATGGATGTTGATATTAGGTTATCTGCTACTGTGGCTCTGACAAGTACTCGTTTCAGGCTTTTAAGGACACGCATAAAGTCACTGCGTGACGCTGGTGTAGCAGTGTTCAAGATAAACCAATCCTTTTCTGTCAGTCGTACTTCGTAATTCTGAAGAATATAAAATTATAAATAAACCGAATATACCTATATAATAAAATTGTTGATAATAAATCATTTATGTATTAAAAATATTTATATTTCTCTTACGTGTGATTGATTAGAGTTGATGATTTGATTATTCATCCAGTGAACTGAGATTCCGTCTCCGACAAGCACGACGTCCATGCCTTCTCCTGAAGTCACCTCTGAGTTGCTTCTAAACTCTTGACGGAATGACAGTAAACCGTTGTAAGCCAAAACTCCGTTAATTATCCCAGTCCTATATCTACCAGGGAATACCGGAAGAGACCAGAAAAGATCCCGATCGGGTGCAAAGTTGAAGGTGTAGATAAGTTCGCTTTTGTCGGGAACCGGGACAATTGATTCTTTGTAGACGCGCTCCGCGTTCAAATCCATGATAGTGTACCCGCCGAAGTTTTCGCCCAAGATTGGAACAGGTACTGAGATTCTCGCGAAATCGTCTGCCTCTTGACAATCAGTAGTAACACCAGAACAGAAGCAAGTTAAGCATCCATCAGGGTTGTCTATGTCGAGTCCGAATGTTCCAGGTCGGCACATGTCGCATATTGCTCCTTGTACGTTACGTTTGCACGCACAATAGCCTTCCATTTTTTCAGTGCACGGCGTAAGCTCACCACGTGGGTCGCACCTTTATTTATAACATAAAATAATGTATTGAGTATCTTCTACATTTAAGTTATGATTAATAAGCTGCAGCCAATATTCGAGGAACGTAAATATTTGTAATATTAAAACTTTAAAGAACCGTATCAAAACTAATAATATCCATTTATTAAACACTTACAAGCATGTGGAGTCAGTATCCATTTCAACACAGTTTCCATAACTATCAAGTTCATATCCATACTTGCAGTTTTCGCATCTTGGTCCATCAGTGTTGTCCAAACAGTTCTGGGGATTGATAAGTATTTTGTTTTCTAATATAAATCATTACTTTTATTTATTTTGTCTAACTATAACTATATATGTTCGTGTGTATTCTGTTACTATATGTGAAAGCATGTAATTGGTTTATAGTTATTAATTTTTTCCTACTTATTTTTGTCAAGACAACTGTTTGCTTTCCTAGTAAATAAAAAATAAAATAAATAAAAATAATTTTATGGTAACTTACTTTGCACTCTCCTGTCTCACGGTGACATTCACGAGAATGTCCGTTACATTCACAAGGTCCACAGAGTTCCAAGTAAATACCGGTTCCTGACCTGAAAGTATTTATATACTCAATTTAATTATTATAATTTTATTAAGGATCACAGTATATCAGCGTAAACCATAATTCATCGTATTAAGGTTTCATTTCAGCGTATACTGCTAAGAATAAGCTACAATCGTGCTAAATAAAAAAAATATTACCTGGTGTATCCGGGAGCGCAATCTTCACAAGAGGTGCCAGAGTATCCTGGAGGGCAAACACATTGCTCCACGTGTAAAGCAGGGGGACCGTCACCTCCAGGCTCAGCGGTGTCAATACTTGCAGACTTTAATATGGCATGGCTGCCAGGAGAGTATGTAGCCTTGATTAAAATAGCTTGTACATCAGCAAGAGCCAAAAGGAAATGCTCTCTTATGATCCCGTTGCCATCAGATCTGAAAACAAGTGTAGCATGCGTAAGTGGGCAGTTTCCACAATTAATATATAATGTATCCATCTTTTTAAAGGAAATATTAAGTTACCTTTGCCATCCTTTTTCAAGGAACTGCACACTCACATTGAGGACACCTTCACGTGATGCTTCAAAATCACCGTGATATTGGAAGATAAGGTGATTGTCCTATTAAATAAACAAGAGGTAAAAGTTTAATATCCTTACCTTACACATACATTAAACAATCACACAAATAAAGACGGTTACTTACGCTGATAAGCTGAACATCAGCAGCACTGTTTTTCGGGGAGCCATAGTAACTAGGAACATTTTCTAGAGTATAGCGAAGATATCCACCATAGGTTGTTACTTTGTCTCCAGAAAATGATACAGGCATTGCCCAATAGTATACTACAGGTTTAGAATTGTCTGTTCCTTGTAGTCCAAGGCCAGACCTGGTCAGCACCGGTCTCAGATTAGTTTGCTTTGGTGTTTGGTATCTGTCTGATTCAGCACCAACTGGTTCGCTGGAGTACAGTTTTACTCGGTCTACCATGTAAGGAGTATTAAATTGGGTGTAAGTGGTCTGGCGACGGAAATTGCTGCTCATACATTGTTTGGATACACCAGTGCAGAAGCATGATGCGCAGCCATGACTGGAAAATACATCAATAGGTTTATTAGTAACACAATTGAGATACATTTTAATAATCATATTTAATTAAATATGCAATATGTTTTCTAAGAACATTTTTAAATTATAAGAAATATATTATACCTGAAGTCCGTAGATAAGTAGAAAGAACTGTTTGTGCACTGGTCACAAAACCGTCCTTGAACGTTTTCCTTGCAGATACATTCGTCAACAGGTCTTACTCGTCGGGTACCGGTTGGATTACATTTGTCGGTAGGTGCTATTTTGCATGTATCTCCTGCAATTAACGGGTTGCCCGTGTACCCAGGAGCACAGTATTCACAGTTCTTTCCTTGGTAACTGTAAAAAAGATAAAGGAATTCATCACCTAAGGTGTACCGTATACATGCCAAAAATGTTTTAAATAAATATAGAATGTTTTCAATACCCTGGGAAACAGTCACAGGTTACGGTGCCATCGTAGTCAATAGAGCAAGTTTGGGCGAACTGGTTGTTTCTGTTAGTTCCCGGACATGGGCATGGTTTGCAAGCGAGTCCACTTGCTGGGTCACCGTAAGTACCAGGTGGGCATGGCTTTCGTACACAGTTGCCTAGCCAAGGTCCAGACATCTCGCGAACGTAGCCAGCAGCGCATTTCTATTATAAAACATAGTAATGATGGGAACATTAATAGGATATCGATGAAAATATGTAAATACATAGAAGTTTTTATAAATTGTGACCCTTAGAATTAATTAAATTCAATTAATTATTTTTTCAACACATTTGCTCATAAAGGGGCTCTTATTTGTGCAAAAACAGTTGAATAATGACACGTTTTATTCACTAGTGAGTTATAGATTGTTTTTTTTTAATTGCTTTCATTTAAAAAAAGTTTCGATACCAACAAAATTGTGTCCATACATTTTAAAAAAAAACTTCAACTATTTTTCCTTACTTTTAGTAGGTCTATGGTCGATTACATTCATTCATTCATTCGATTTTTTTTTAATAAGTATATTCTTTTAGTCTTTGGCCGATCACCAGTGTTGTGTTGGATGCGCGCGAATAGAAAAACTGTTTAAACATATATTAGCGAAAAATGATAATTTCTTCGCAAATGTGTTAAAAAACGTTGTATGGTACACGCGTGTATTGATGATTACTATCCTCGGCTATCTTCAGACCCTCGCCTGACGGCTCGGGCCTCAATAGCGCCTCGGAAGTAATCACCAACTTACCTCGCTTGTACCATAAATAACTATTATTTGATAGGAATTTGTCTAGTAATTACCTGACAGGATAGTCCCTCATAACCTGGTGGGCAAGTACACTCCTCGACTAGGTTTGCGGCACCTAGACCCACGTTGATGTGCTGAGCCGATTCCATTGTGAATTCGGTGATATTTACACCGGCGTTGTTTAAATCTGCACGTAGAAGAATCGAATCGACTTGATCTAAACTGTAAAATTAGAAAAGATACGTTAGTTTCATGACCTTATTGAAAACTCAAGCTATGAAACAATTGTTTTACTGTGGTCTTAGTAAGCTGATGCATCACATTTATGAGGTCTTATGCAATAAAAACCATTTCTAGTAAAAAGTGTATTAAAATAATGACTTAATATAACTAATACAAAGTATATACATACGCCATCATAATATCCTCTCGTGACGCGGGAATAAATCCACGGGAGCTGTTCATTTGCCAGTATTCTGGTGTAAGACGAATCTCTACATGTGATTCCCGCGATGGGTCGATGCGAGTGTTGTGGAACAAAGTACGATAACGGCCCTGAAATTAGGTGACAATGACAACGTTTATTTAACAGCCAAAATCTAGTGCGATCCAGCCCATAAGCAATATCATTATTTTTTTGTGAAATTAGAGAATGTTAAGATACATGTTTTTTTATGCTTCATGGCACAAAGTTTCTGCTTACAAAATGAAAATACTTGGGTACTGTTTAGCAGATACTAACCTTAACTATAACAGTAGGCGCAGAATCATCACGCAATGGAACATGGCTGTGTGGAGAGAGATCGAATTTTATATATCCTCCGTATGATGTTAGCTGATTGCCATTGTAACTTTCTGGCAATGTAAGGTAAGGATGGAAATTTCCAAGCCGATTCTGTTCATAAGACACCAATTTAGTTACCTGAAAAGAAACGTAGGTTTAGCAAACATGGAAACGTTTCGCGTGACATGAAACAAAATAATACATTACACTCTGTGCATTGTGTGCAATAGTTAATAAAACTCTTTTTGAATGACGTACGAAGAGGGTGGAATGTAGAACCAATAAAAACACAGATAATACATAATTTTCAAGTACTCACAGCAGCGCCATTTCTAAGAGATTGGTAGTAGTAATGGTTGGTAATCGAAGAGTCTGTCCTCATTTCACCATCAGGTGTAAGAGCCACGCCCAAGAGCTTGGTGCCGCCTTCCCCGAGTGGGGTAGGCATGTTGAATGTGAACAGATCAGCACTGCGGCACTGAGTCGATTCTCCGAAGCAGAAGCAACGGATGCATTCGCTTCGGTCACGTGCCTCACTAAAATTATATTGAAACTTGTAGGTACAAATTTGAAATTACATAAATTGTTTTAACATTTTCTTTTTTACATTAAAGTTCGTAACTATCTATTAGTTCAATTGATGTAAATTACCTGTTGAAGTATGCGCTGGGGCATGGGTTTTCTTGAGTTGGAAGTCTGTTGACGAGAACAATAGAATCGGGAGAGGCGAACGCCGTGCCCTTAATGTTCAAACCTTCACAAGAATAAGCTCCACTGTCTTCAGGCTGTTAAAAAAACAAGATTGATGAAATTTGTAAAAATTTAAAATTTGTTATTCAAGACCATCTTGTAGTCAACAAAATTATATATTTAATAATAGTTTTTAAAATTAGTTTTACCTGCATGTTGGGACAGGACAGGGCTCCGACTCCATCTTTGCTGCTGGTGATACACTTCTTAGGAATGTGTCCCCAATTCAATCGCCAACTGATCACAGGTGTGGGTACTCCCACCGCTTCGCAGGACAAAATGAGGGTGTCGCCAGGGTTCAATTTCAGGTTGGCAGGCGTAGGCGTCTTCGTGATGTACACACCGACTGAAATTACATAGAATTAGTATGTATCTTCTTCGTTGCGTGATGGATGACTCAGGCTTATTTAGTTAAGGAAAATGAGGATCAATAGCTAAATTGAAATACGGAACAAAAAACAGTTTGACGACAACGACAGTTCAGCTAAATAAAATAATCTTTAAACTTTTTAAATTTAACTGAGATAACATAAGTTCCACACAAAAATAGCATGAGATACTAGGTACGTATGCTTGTAAAAATATGATAAGAGGTATAAACTTACTGCAACCGACTTCATCCGATTTATCGGAACAGTCCGAATGTCCATCGCACTGGAAACTCTTAGGGATACACCTTGGTGCGCTATCATTTTTGCAAGCAAACTGATAGGATGAGCATTCCGATCCTGGTTCAGGAGGAGCACAGTTTTGTTCGTCGGTGTTGTCTCCACAGTCATCTTCCCCATCGCATATCCAGTTTTTAGACACACATTTGTTGTTTGCACAAATTATCTGGTTAGGTTCACATTTGCCATTAGAATCTGTAACAAATTTGCTTGTAAGAGAAGCTTATCTGGCCATGGGGATTGTAAAAAAATATCCAATGGTATACGTAAATTAACTTACAACAAGTATCTTCGTCGGACCGATCGTTGCAGTCAATTTTACCATCGCACACTGCCGACTTAGGAATACATTGACCATTGCCGCATGTCGCTTCGTGGGGTTTGCAATAAACGTGAGGCAAGGGGATTTTGGTTTCTGGAATTACAAAATAATCCATTTTATATGCTCCATTCATATAGTGACAGACTACTCAGCCACTGTTAGACTTGATTGTGACTGAATAATATGAACTGCATATCTATGAAAGACAAAACAAATCACTCAATTACCTTGACGTGGTGGCTCAACTTTGAGAACGACTCTGACTTGAGAGTCTGGTCTGCCCAGGTGGGCGGGCGCTTGACAATAGTACACGCCTCCGTCGGCCAGCTAAAAATAAAACAATGAAGATTTATACAAGTTTTCATTTCTGGAAGAACGTACTTATTACATTACATTTACTAATTCAAACATAACAATCAGAAGCTATACAATATTTCCATAATATGAAACACAGACCCAGTTTATCTATGTATGCATGCTTAGGTCTTTTGAACTACGCAAAGGATTTTGATTCCGCTTTCATCAATATGTAGAGTGATTCAAGGCAAAGTGTCCAACAACGAGTGCATCCGACCCAAATAGTATGTTATAATACTTTCACTCACAGTAACTGCGTTAAGTTCCAGTCTTCCTTTCCTCTCAACGAATCCGGGTTTCATGGGCTTTCCTTCTTCCCTGACCCATCTTACGGGAGCTCTCGAGGGACCTTCGTCTCGACATTGCATAACCACGTCACCACCTAAATAGTCAAAATCGTTTACATGCCAAAACTAAATTAAAAATCAGGATGCAGCATTCAATGTATGAAAAATATTAATATTAAACCCAAATTAAGTCTGATAAAGATGATCTTAAGATGGTCATTACAATGATAGTATACGAGTATAATAGTGAATTTGGTGTTTGTCTGCTAAGACAGTATATGTCGGTTATAATTGAGTATTACGCATTCCATGGTGGATCACTAATCACCACCAATTTTTAAGTCTGCTTTGTTAGAGGCCGATATTTTTGGGAGTCGAAATAAAGAGAGATTATAATGGTTTTGAATAAATATAGACAAAATATTGGAAGTTTTAAAATAAAACACCGTAAGGAAGAGAAGTAATAAATGCGGTGTATGATGTTCCCGTAGCCAACTTAGCCACTTTAGCTACATTAGCCACTTTAGACTTATTTGCCGACTTAGCCAAATTAGCTACGTGGATTTACTCGCATGTATTTATGTTATACAATACACGCGAAATCATTGCACATGAAAAAATATGGGTGGACTTATAATGTTTCAATACACTTACAAATATTGCTCAAATATTTGTAAAAAATGGCTAATAAAAAGAACAATAGAAAGATATAGATAACCAAAGAAATTAGTTACAGAAGATAATGTCGTCTTACGATTTTGTTTAAATAATTAGCGTTTTAATATCAAACCAATTCCAAATCAATTAATTCATTAATAAATATGTAAAACCAATGATTGTTACTAAATAAGTTCGTTATTACCGTGTATCATAATAATATGTAAATAAAAATATAAAATAAATAAATAAGTTATCCGTTACGCATGCAGTGTATAAAAATAAACATTAATTAAATTAATCAACCACCCTAATATGTAAAATGAAATAAATATGTACCGATTAATGTTTAAAATACAAAAAATAAAATGATAACCAGTGATTATATAATACGTAAATATATTTGTGAATAGGTGTTGCCCATTAATGCGTCATTCCTGTTATAATTAAAAACCCGTTATTATTTTGCCCAATGACATTATTTAGGCAATCCAACTCACCAACAATGGCTGTACCACCACCATGTAAGAAATAACAAAAATATCATTATTATTTATTTATTTAACGAGTTCCTTAAAATAAATAGATACCTATGGTTAATAAGTCATTTTTAATTATTTTGAGAAATGAGTTTTTAATCAATCCGTCATTGAATAAAATGTTCAAAATATAAAATTCTAGCGTTTTTTCATGGTTTTTTCTAATAATCAATTTAATATTCTAAGAAAAATAAACACGTCGAAAAGTGAAATGTTTTGTTCTGAATGTTTACTTATCCAATGTCTTATATGGGGAATTAAAAAGTCTTTTATATATAAACCTATTAAATATGGCAACAATATTTTAGTGAAATACTTATTTAATTATAATAATCTTAAGACTCCATAGACCTAAATAAAACTGCCCGCTTACAGAAGTACCTATGTATGTAAAACTTATTTTTTGTTCTACTACAAAATCTCACCTTTGTATCCACATCTGTTTGTCCAAATTAATTTGACATAAAATATTATATTAAAGAATTTATATACAATAGAAGAACTAAGGCAGTCTAATTGTCTTCTCTTATATAAATACTAACAAAACTACCTCGTTCTATTTATTTTTATATGTTTAACTAATAGGTATTTTTAAATATATTTGTGTCTTATAATTTAACTAAGTATACTTAGGGTCTATTTCACCATCTTCAAGTAACTTTCCGAGTACTCACTCACATGTTTTGTTTGTCACTTGATATAAAGTAAGAAAGAGACGAAACTAACTTTACTTGGTGAGTAACTGGAAGGTCGTGAGACAGGCCCTTGAGAGCCTAGTAACATTAAAAAATAGGTAAATTTTCCTTACCGTATCTCACGGATTGACCCTCGGGGTACACAACCAGTTTCAAGGAAACGGGGCCTGAAAATAGAAAAATAAACTTTAAATAAGCTGAGTAGGTTGATAGATGGATGATTCTTCGAAGAGACAAGCTAAGTTTGATTAGATTAGCTTTCATAACCAACGCAGTTCGTATAGTAAACGCAGTTTAAATCAGCAAACTCACTCAGTAAAGTTGCTCCTTCACCGGGAGCATTCGCGTGTAATGTAACGTTACAGATTCGTCTTTGAGCATTACATTACAATAGTACCTCCCTGACTAACGAACATTCGCGTGTAATACGAGTAATTACAATTAATAAATTATAAGGTGCGCATTGTAATGCTCGGTTCTCCTTCACTGATGTAATGCTCAAATCTGTAACGTTACATTACACGCGAATGCTCCCGAACAGTAACAGACGTAGTAAAATGTGCGTACGCCGTACACTAATGTAAAACTGCATCATCTTCGCGATCCAAGCTAAACTAACATGTTTTTTAGTTATTCTCATCCTATTACTCTCAATCATTACAAAATATGACACTAAGTAGAAAATTTCTGGGATAATAACATTCAGCACAAAACTACACTGACACGCATAAAAAGACTAAGGAAATAAAAAACAGCAACAGAGTGAATTTGTGATATTTAATGAAGAAAATCTTACATCATTTACCGTTTTGTAGGTATCTTCTCAAAGCCTGTATATTCTAACATCTTTTTAAAGAGGATTTACTACACTATAACTTCATAAACTCTGTTTATCTCTGTGCAATAAGCATTGTGGTTGCGACAGTATCATCGATATTTGTAGGAAATGAATATGTCAACGGCTGGACAATTTGATAGGAAAGCACTGGATGCAATATATGATAGCCTTACAAAGAGACAAACATATATTTTGTAGTTTTAGGCCTATTTCATGATCTTCAAGTAAAATTCCGAGTACGTACTCGAAAGTTTTGTCTTTGTCACTTGATACAAAGAAAGACAAAACTAACTTTACTTGGTGAGTAACATTACTTGAAGATCGTGAAATAGGCCCTTATTCTAAGGTACGATCGTCATGTAAGGTGAAAAAACTAGCAGATGAATATGTTTCTAAAATTGATTTAGGTACTAATAAAAATCTAAATCTTGTTATCGTCCAGGGTTACTGCATTAAAGTCAATGTTAAAACCCATCTGTGGTCATTGATTGATATGAAAGAAGGAAAATAATTCAAAACCTTGGAGCATCTTCTATGTATCTATTCTAAAAGAAAATCCAGATGATATTCGCATTTGCTTTCCTTTACCTAATTTTTTAATTAAATAATTAGTATTCCTCTAAAAAGGCTTTTAATAAGAATTGAAATAAAGTTTTAATTGAAGTTATTTCAGAATTAGTTTCAAGTTTCAAAGTTGTATGCGTTTTAGTACTTATAAAAAAGTATATTATAATTGAGGAAGTATTTAGAAAGTTACGTTAATTTAATAAGTAAGTAGGTAATTAATAAATTGCCGACACCGAAAGTGAACCAACTCAACGGTTACATCAAAATTAAAATATGTTAAACTTATATATTTAGGTATTTTTTACTTATCTTTCTAGGTATTTTTTGTCAATTACGACAAAATTAAGCTTATTATTGCGGAAAAAGAAAAATAAAATCAATCATTACAGACTTCCTGTTTCTTCCTCAAGATATATCTTGGCAAGTTGACTTTGGAAAAGTTTTTTTATATCAAGGAACTCTCGTCACTAATAAATATAAATGTATGTTCTGCCCTGCACCGCTGTTGACCGTTTACTCTTGTTAACGTAGCAGGTCCAAAGAGTTTCTATTTTAGTATTACGTATATTTTTACGTATTTTTTGGTTAAAATTGAACTTTAACCTGATGTGTTTTCTTTTAAAGAGCATAGGTATTTGTTCTACCTTTGCTCTCTCTGTGATAAGCGAATTACAAACAAGTTTATTAGTTAGTTTTAAAGTATAAGTTTTAGCTTTCACAAGTTGTGTCAAAAGACATTATTTTTCACATTGATTAGTATCTGTACAATTATAATCATTATTTATTAATGTTAAGTAAGTAAATAGTTTAGTTTTTGGAGTTAAACACGAAAGTATTAAATGTTTTTGAAGAACAGGTAAATTATTTTTTGTTAATTTGTATTATTTGTTAGTTAAACAGAGGGTAGTATCTGTCTCTCCTTACTGCCAGCGGGACAGTCGAATTCATCACTGTAGTCGTATGGGCAATCGATGTGCCCATCACATCTTCGTCGGGCGTCTATACACGGACCGTTTTCACAACGCCATTCGTTTAGTCCGCACGGTTCTGATGCACCTAAGTTTTTTGTTTAATCATAGTAAATATATTCTTATACATATCACACAATCGTCATCTATCATCTAGTTATTAAAATACACGATTACAATCACTTTTCCTCTACTTTTCTATAAATAATGTTTTTTTTAATTTGAAACACTACGCCATTAGGCCGTCATATTGTTTCTAAAAGATTTTATAAAACATTTTGCTAAAAAATTGTAGCACTCCATATGACTTTTTACATATTTTTAGAAATGTATTAAAATACTTGTATATTTACCTCCGGCAGATCCTCCAATTGCAGGTCCTGGGAATATGAAAAAAAAAAGAATATTTATTCAGATTTCAAAAATTCACTACATCATCTCATTAAAGTAACTGCCCCCTCACTCGTAACTTTTTGTTTGGCAGTTCACATGGTGACCTCTCTGCCATTTAAATCGTCAATAACTTTATTTGTTTTTGTTTATTGGTAAACTAATATTAAACAGGTTTTTAATAAAACAATTTATTAGAAGGTTACTCTTATATCTTTCTGCCTTTTGTCAATAGTGAAGACAAGACAATGTCTAACCGACTATGACCATATAACTATGAACCGCACGGTGAATAATTGATTCTTACCGGATGACGGATAACCGGGTTGGCCTGGTGCACCACCAGATGGGTAATTAACACCACCGTATTGGTCTATAATAAAATAATAACGAAAATTATAAAAAGCAAAAAAAAGTAATAAAAAAAAAAATACATTTTCCCTAGATAATATTATTATACGAGTATATGCGTACCACCACAAGATGAAGGATTAATAAAATAAAAAC
Organism: Timandra comae; assembly: GCA_958496195.1. Lineage (NCBI taxonomy): Eukaryota > Metazoa > Arthropoda > Insecta > Lepidoptera > Geometridae > Timandra > Timandra comae. Next base: position 6,867,005 of record OY292353.1, on the reverse strand, counting down.
CAAAATTATAAAGAGCAAATTAATTAAATCAAAAAAATTTATGCAAATGAGATTTAACGTATGACAACGAGTAACAAAATGATAATAAAAAAAAAGTAATACAATAAACATAAATATATTTTGGACGCAATCGATACCTTCAGATCCAGGGTAACTTGGTCTACTTGTAGAAGGGTAATTGTTGCCGTAAGGGTCTAGAAAAAATAATAAAATAAAAATTAAAAAAAATAACAAAATTAAAAATAATGTGGGTCAAAATTTTAAGCAAACGTACCACCGGCAGATTCAGGATAACCAGGCCTGCTAGTAGACGGATAGTTATTGTTTCCGTAAGGGTCTACAAAAATAAATAAAAAGTAAAATAAAAATATGGAATAACTAAAAGTTAAGGTACTTAAATAAATAAAAAAAACATACCTTCACCAGGTCTTGGGTAACCAGGCCTGCTAGTAGACGGATAGTTATTGTTTCCGTAAGGGTCTATAAAAATAAATAAAAAGTAAAATAAAAATATGGAATTACTGAAAGTTAAGGTACTTAAATAAATAAAAAAAAACATACCTTCACCAGGTCTTGGGTAACCAGGCCTGCTAGTAGACGCATAGTTATTGTTTCCGTAAGGGTCTACAAAAATAAATACAAAGTAAAATAAAAATATGGAATAACTAAAAGTTAAGGTACTTAAATAAATAAAAAAAAAACATACCTTCACCAGGTCTTGGGTAACCAGGCCTGCTAGTAGACGGATAGTTATTGTTTCCGTAAGGGTCTACAAAATAAATAAAAAGTAAAATAAAAATATGGAATAACTGAAAGTTAAGGTACTTAAATAAATAAAAAAAAACATACCTTCACCAGGTCTTGGGTAACCAGGCCTGCTAGTAGACGGATAGTTATTGTTTCCGTAAGGGTCTACAAAAATAAAAAATAAAAAATAAAAAAAAAATATGAAAAAAAAAGTACATATTTAAATAAAAAACATACCTTCACCTGGTCCTGGGTAACCAGGCCTGCTAGTAGACGGATAGTTATTGTTTCCGTAAGGGTCTACAAAAATAAATAAAAAATAAAATAAATAAAAAATGTCGCGTCTTTAATAAATCATATTTATAATAATTAACATCTAGCTATAAACCGAAACGAAAGGAAGAATTGATAAAGTGAATAACAAAATAAAAATAAAATAAAACATGAAATAAAATAAAAATATATATTACTGCCTGAATTAGGGTATCCGTTTCCCGCGTTAGGTTCCGCTGTTTGATACGGATCATATCTAGAAGTGGTTCTGCCGTATGGATCGTAACGATCTAAAATAAAATAAGAAAAGAAAAATAAAAATATGCAAAAATAAAAAGAAAAAAAAAAATTTGAAAAGACATTATAAAATAAATAAAACGAAAATTAAAAAAGCCTTTTTTTGAACAGACCATAAATAATTTTGATATGTTTAAGCTGCTTGTGTATGTTTCAAGTGGTCTTTCGAAGTAAAAATTTGATTTTCATCCGATTATGGTGAAGCAAAATAAAGGATTATGATTTGGATAAATGAATTCCCAATTATCCTAGTGTAGTTTAAGTGACTTAATGTTTGGTATAAATATATAAAGCAAATTAGGATAACAAGCACTTTATCACCATAAACCTATCTATCGCTGGCTTCATTGTTTTTTATTTATATTGCCTGAATAATTTCTGAGATTCCACAATGAAAAGCAATGAAAAACGCATCATACTTCCGCCGATTAATTTAAAGCTGCATTCTTATTTGAAAACACTTAATTTTTAATGTGAAAGCACCGATGAATAATTTAATTAATAACATTAAGCTCAATTTACACAGAAGTTAAACATTTGCTTAACATTTTAAATGAATTTGCTTGACGTATAAAATGAGAAGGCGTATTCCCTTGGAAAGAACACGATCACAATGCGGACATTTTAATTATTTTATACGGGAAATGCGTACATATCGATTTTGGTCAAATCCCTTGACAAGTTTCGGTCACACACGGTGGCCTTCATCGAGAGGATGAGTGATATGCGCTCGCGTCAGCGACATAGACCACGTGTCCACGGCACAGTCCATGGTAAGAAAATTGTCTAGTCGGATTCAAATAAAATAATACTAGATTTTTTCTTACGTACTCGACAAAATTCTTCTCATTTAAGTACATGAAAATTTTGTCTCATCTGAATCCAAGAAGACAAAGTTACCGTGGACACGGCCTTACAGTTACAAGTATTCGACTAAAATCGATACGTACTCACGCATTTCTCGTATAAAATATTTAAAAAACACAATGCAGTTGAAGCACCAATAACACCCTATAAGAAAACTATCATACCGTCTGTAGGTTCTGTTGTAAACTCATTATCTTCATAATCTGCATCGTCTAAGAAATATTGAAAAAATCATGATTGTTTTGCTTTTCAACTACTCATAATAATGGATAAGGTAGTTAAGACAGACATTTAAATAATAGGGCCCGTTTATACGAGTATACTGGGTGTTTGGTAGTACGAGTATATTTTATATTTTCTTTTTACCGAACCTATTTTCCATATCTAACTTGGGTTGGCTTTGAGTTTTACCAGATTTGACGGCAAGAATATTACATGGAACGTCTGATTAGACCTCCATGACACAGAAGGCTATACGACTCTATATAAGTAATTATTGGTAGATAAAAAATAAATTACCTGGAGCTGATCCAGGTCTTCCGGTTTTCGGGTTGTTAGGGTACCCTAAAAAGAGCATTATTTTACATTTTGATCTAGGTGCAAAATTATATTTGGATATGTATAGTGCCCAGCAGTTATATCGTCCTCAATCCCAATCTTGATAAAAAGTATCCTCTATATATTACTGGTTCATATCATTAACAAATTTCAATACCGATGCAGTAGTTTTGTCGTGAAAGTGTAACAAACATACATCTTTAGAAAATATATTATTTTAAATGTAAAAGTTACTTAGGTTAGGACTTACTTGGTCTAGGGTTGATGGGGTCACGTCCAGGAACGTACACGTCTAAAAACATTAAAAAAAGATTAGAAAATTACTTACGAATACGACATAAATACGTTATTTTGTTTTATTTTCCTTTTTTCATTAATGTTGAAGTAATGTGCCTTTTAGTAATGTATTAAAAATGATTATTTATTTTTTCTATTTAAAGTTAACTATTATTTTTTTTAATAAGGGAATTTGTTAGTTATTTTAATGATTAATTTATTTTGTATGAGTAAATTGGCACCTTTATCGTCAACGGCCGGAGTAGTAGTTTGTGCAGGTGAAGGAGTGGGGACATTTTGATAGGGATATTCATATGGACAGTTTAGTTCGTCAGAGGCATCGTCGCAATCGACGCTCCTGTCACAACGGGACGAGGAGTGCACACACTGGCCAGAAGCACACTTGAATTCGTAATATTTGCATGCTAAAATAAAAAAAGCAATTACAAACAAAAAATCAAAACAAAATAACTAATGCATAAAATAAAAACTTAATAACTAAAACTAAACGTGCGGGATTGCTTGCTAACACTAAAAACACTCAACTACAATTATTCCTAGTTTATAAAAGTCAAATAAGGTTTCACTACGTGCATCACTAACACTATCTCTTACTATACGGACTTGAAAATGAGACATAACAAAGAAACATATCTATCTATCTATAAAAAATAATCATTTTCAAAGCATGTAACTAGGGGTGAGCGAAAATATACCGGAAGGGCAGTTCTGTTCATCAGAGAAGTCGGTGCAGTCATAGAAATTGTCGCATCGCCTTGACAATTGTACGCATCGGCCATCGTAACAGGTGAACTCGGTATCCGAGCAAGGCGCAGTTGACGGAGATCTCGATGCACGAGCCATGAACCACGCTGCGTATTGTCCACGTTAACTCAACTCTTACTGCCTTATTAGCGTTAAGGGTTTAAGCCTAGTTACCTAGTTTAACCTGCCTTATTAGCGTTAAGGGTGTAATCCTAGTTTAACTATCAGTTTTAAGACTAGTCTTGAATTAAGAAATTGATATAAGTGTTTAAACCTATATAGTTCCTAGTTTAACAAAGCCGAGTTTTAATCTAAATCGGATTTAAGGCTAGTATTAAATTTAGAAATTGATGTAAACGTTTCTTTACTAGAGTTAGATCAAGTTATTGCAAAACTTAATGACTATGGATTTGGTCATTCCTTGAACTTTTCAATCTGTGCTTAAAATAGGTTTTAACAGTTTGATTTAGTGAGACTTTCGACGCTAATAAGGCAGTTGCAGTTTAGAATAATGAATAGTCGTTACCGCAGTGGCCTTTAAAATATAATATTTGATGAGTGGTTCCGTATTTCAGATAGCACGTTATGCTGTCTGTCCCGATTGACGTTCTTAGATCATCGAATGTCGTTACGAGGAGTGCCCTCAAAAATCTAACAAAAATATCACAGCACACATAATGGTCGGATTGTAAATTACTGCCACTGCTCACTTACGAGTACATAGGTACTTATACATATTTACTTAGTATAATAAAACCTAAGGTAAACCCATTTTGTTTTGTACATCAGAAATACTAAACTGTGTATTTTATGGAAACTTGTAAGGGCTTTTCCGATTTAAGTATAATAAGTTTATTGGGAAAAATTAAACTATTTTTTTAATCTATACCGTTTACAAAACCTACCCTTAAGAATTTGAAAACGAAGTTTTGATAGATTTTTTTTAAGTTCTTTGTTATTGTGCGCTAATATAAGAAGCTATTTGAAATTGTGCATCGTTTATAGTTATTGTGCTCACATAACAAGCGTGTTTGTGCTCTTTGCGGTGTATTTATATCGAATTAGATAGTCATCAGTGTAACCTATAACATAGCTAATAACAGTGCCACAATAATCATGAAAGTTCAAATAAACGTGAACTTTATACAAAATATCAACGCACTTATATTCTTATTTAGCTAGAAACTAAGTGCTATATTTTGAGCGTGTTTTCCAAGACTTTGATACCTAATTAAGAAGTACCTAATTGTGAAAATAAAGAGTCAAAATGTCTAGAATACTTACAGCAATTTTCTTCGTCAGATCCATCATTGCAATCGGTTCTGTTGTCGCAAACGAAATCAATGTTTATACAAGTGTCGTCACTACATTGGAACTGACCGTCCAGACATCCCTCTGTAACATGGAATAGATGATTAGAATTTGGAAGTATTTCATCTATCATAAATAATGTTAAAATCCTAAGACCTTCCTGCACAAGTGAGGATCTTTTATGTTTAACAAAGCCACTGATGGTGCCATATCCTTAGTTATACTCAACGATCAAGAAAATCACAGTGGAATGATTCAAGTTGGGGCCTCATAGAAGCATTTATGAACATCAAAGAACTCACAAAATAACTAAAGAATCACAAAATAAAAAAGGTAGCACTCCGAGAGTGCCGGCAGAAGTGAAAACTTCAATATTAACGTTGTGTTTAATTATAAGTATAAAAGTACTATCATTTATGAGGTAGAATACAATGTTTGTTTCTTACTTCAGTTATCATAAACGTCACGTGATGCTGATCTTACGCTTTTTAGATCAGCATCACGTGACCCTGACGCGAGTTTGAAAGTTTTTACCCAGACAAAAAAAGTGCTCAGCGCCGCTAAAGAAGTTTTCACTTCAATTATGAGGTAAATACAGAAATAATAAACATTTCATTATTTCAATATTATGCAGTGATGTGCCTTCTTTTAGCACTTTGTGTATCTAACACCAATATACTCTAGTCACCTAGGCATATGTGGTTGTAGATTAGAACAAAGGGACTGGGAAGAAAATTCAGTTGTGGATCCGATTACATAACAAGGTACTACTGAGAATATTAGCAAAATAAATACAGTATAAAAACCTCTAGTTGGCCAAACAGTTGTGTTACAGTAACGTTCGTCACTTCCATCTGCGCACTCTTGTACGTTGTTGCATCGTTCCTGCACTCTCAAACATTCACCGTTGTCGCATCTAAAACAAAAGAGAATCCAAATAGAGACCCTCTATCGTGTGCTCTCTATATCGAAGCTAGCTTTCTGTCAACGAAGCTAAGAAACATCGTTGACGTCGGTTAAGGAAACTATTACGATTCCAATCTTCCAATTACTATATTGCTCCGATTCGACATGAATCAAAGCGAACAAACACACTTCCACATTTCAAATGTTATTAATGAGTTGATAAGGTTTCGTTTCGCAAAACGCATTATTTATTGTATTAATTTCGCACACGCATTCGCAATCGAACACACTACAAATATATTATGTCATATAAGAAACGTTAGGTTGTACCCAAAACAACACAAACATTTATCTAATTTCGCGCACTGAATTAAAAATTTAGTTAGAAATAAAGAACCACTAAAATATTATTAATATTCAATCGTAATCCATACAATTGAGATTGAAAATTGATTTCATTAATTTTATTTACCTTTATCTTGCCTATATATATAATAGCTAAACATAAAAAATATGAATGAAATCATTATCCAATCTAAATCGTATTTTACGATTAAATATTTTTTTTTAAAAGAACTTAATGTAATAATGATGTCATGTGATAAAAGTTACCTGAAGTCGTCAGGACCGTCACAATTGGGACAGTTCAGTTCATCCGAGGCGTTGGAACAGTCCGGTATACCGTTGCAAATCTGGTCCTCATTCAGGCACTTATCGTCGCACTCGTGAGGGCATTCTTCAAACAAACATCATTTACATATAGGCAATTATATACTAAACATATTCAATATAAATCGCATATGCAGTAATCAACATCAAGATAAAAAAAATCGCATCAATGCAACAACAAATTTTGATTTTATATTAGATATTAAAAGGCCTTTTAATTTAGCATATATTTGAGCGTGTTTTAATTTGTATTAATATTTTATAGGATAAGTATAAAATATATAGAAATTAAAACTTTTGATGCGCATTGTGGTATATGTGACAACTTTTATGGATAAAATTACCTTTGCAGTCTTCTTCGTCCTCCCCGTCATCGCATTCCTGGATCCCGTCACATTGGGTGGCACAACGGACGTTGGAGTATGCACTACAAGTAAACCTTTCCGGTGGACATTCTGAAATCATAATCATAATTAACAAAATTAGACTAACTCAGGGTTTAACCAACATAGGTACATGTTACGTTCAGTATAAAACCAACATATAACTCAGAAATGTCTACTGTACTACATACTTTAAAGCATTTAAAGATATATTTGTTTTTGAGGAATCTAATAAACCCATTAAAATAGATAGTAAAATATTAAAAGCAGATAAGAATAGTTATTCGGATTTGATTTATAAACACAAGAAAGGAAATCTTTTATCAACTGAATTAATTTATAAATACATTATAAACATATTATTTGTGGTTGGCTCAAAATAAATAAAAGATTTCTCGAGTTGTTAGTTTAAACTGTGTATCACGTACACATGAGTATACACTCGTGGTCCCGTCATTTTATCAGACAGGTCTTCAGACAAATCTCATTCCTTGTGGATAAGGATGCTTGGACTAAAAATCCCAACAAAAACCAATTACTACCTAATATCTTCAATGTTTAAGAAAAAATAACCTGATCACGTTTAAAAAATGAGATATTTGAGAAAAAATGCGAAGTTATAAGATGACCCAATAAATTATCAAGGAGACAAAAGAATAAAACTAAAATCTAAATCACAACAACATGACAGAATTACTTATCAATCAGGCAACATTCACTAAAATCGACTTAGAAAGTAATATTAATAATCATGCTAGATAAAACATGCACAATCATTCATAGACATACCAAAGTAATTGGTAAACTGTACAATTATGTATACTTCGTGAATTAGAACTGAAAATGTCCTACGTTAATCACACAAGTGGAGTGAAGACATCAATTTATATATTTGTATACTTACTACAATTCATCTCATCTTCTCCATTAGAACAATCTTTTTGTCCATTGCATCTAAGAGCTATATTAATACAAGAACCGTCTCGACAACCAAACTGCCCCCTCTTACAGGGGCACTTCGCCTCATCTGAACCATCGTTGCACTCCGTAGTTCCATTGCAAAAAGACTCGGCGTGTACACATTGGCCGCTCGTACATTTAAACTCATAAGCCATGCAAACTGTGCCTGCCGTAATAATGCACCATAACCATAAATATTATAAACAAACATTAGCAGGACATACATTAAGATTTTCATAAACGCATTTAAAAAACTTCCTGCTAATGTTTTAATTTAGTTAAAAAATAAAATGTAATTTTGATAATGTTAAGATTTTGCAGCGAATGCCTGTTTTAGTATTTGGTTTTTAATCGCTTCGTTCAGTAAAAATCTTAACATTTTGACTTTTGGTGATCAAAGTTATATACTTACACCTGGTCATCAAAAGTCATAAGTTAATTTCTGTATTATAAGTATAACAAGCTTCTTAAAATATATTGATTAATATGTACATATCTGTAACCTCATGCAATTGTGCAAGGGCATACATTTTGTGTAGGTACCTTCACCTACATACATAAATGTGAATAATAGACATTTCGACAAAATTTTGTGCTCAGTGACAAAATGGAATAAAAAAAAGTTAATTTGGAAAAAGTCAAACCATATGTGCAACGTAGTTCGTCAGAACCGTCCTGACAGTCATGCGTTCTGTCACAACGTTTACTTGCAGGTATGCAGTGTCCATTATTGCATTTGAAGTCTCCATTACCGCATGCTGTTCAAAATAAGTGCTAATTTATAAATTTGTATTCGTACAATAAAGTTTCAGAAATATAAAGGATTGGAACAGAAAGATCAAAACAAAGATACATATGTGATGAAGACAAGAAACAAAGAGATGAAAGTGTTTACCGCAACCGAGAAACAAAACCAGTCACCACATAATCAACTACGAATATAATTAAAAAAGAAATGAATTGGAAGTAGGAAGACGATAACGATAGGAACGCAAAAAACATGAAATAAAGGAAGTATGAAAATAGAGTTCAAACCACAAGAACAAGCGTTGTATATGAAACTTACGACAATTTTGTTCGTCAGAATAATCTCCGGACGGACAATCGTAATGGCGATTACATCTCTGACTTTCTGGTATTATTAGGCCAGAATTGCATCTAAAGTAGCCGTTACCTAGAAAAATTTGGTGTTTTAAAATTTTGAAAAAATAAATGAATATGGACACATTTCCAGACCTGATTATTCCATACAGTTTGAAATTTACGGATAAATGTAACGTAACAAGTTGAATGACGCTGATCTTACCAACGCAGTTCCGTTCATCAGACCTATCAGACGGGCAGTCCACACGGCCATCGCATCTCTTGCTTCTTTTGATACAGTTGCCTTGGTCACATTGCCAGTGATCAGAGCTGCATGCTTTTGAAATTTGTAATTGTTAGTATATAATTACGATGTTAGTATCCAAGCAACCCCTTAATTTTAGTTTTGATTCAATTTAAGCTAAGTCAATTATTTAAAACAGTAGGTAGTGTTTCACTAAAGAGATAATGAACGTTTAATGAACAATGATTTGCAAATCGAATCAAAGCTAAATTTATGCCATGCATCAGGTACTTACGGCAGTCAACTTCATCATTTCCGTCATGGCGGCAATCTCTAAATCCGTCGCATCGTAAACGAATCGATATACAAGTTCCATCTCCACATCTAAACCTACCCGATTCGTTACAAATGTGACGCCCGGTCCAGCCCAATATACGAGAGACTTACCGTTGGAATCCGAAAGAAGCAAGAACAAGTGGAATTTAACATTAGTCAACACAATTGGCAAAATACCTAATTGATGTTATTGGAGATCTTGATGGGCGATTCACGTTTTCCTATAAAATACTTTTTATTATAGAAATAACGAACTTACCACAATCCAGTTCATCTGAGCCATCTCTGCAGTTTCGAATGTTATCACATCGTTTTCTGCCTTCGATGCAAAGACCGTCACTCACGCACCTGAACTCGTTCTCCAGGCAGGCTATTAATAGAAAATCGTTTAAGTATGAATAAGATTTCTTATTTATTCCAAAATTCCTATTTTGGCCATACTTCATCACAGATTTTTATAGATAACGCTCTATACAAAAAAAAAAACAAATATACAAATATTCCAGGCCTTTTCTTTAATCTGAAAATAGAATAAGTTCTTACTGCAATCAAGTTCATCCTCCATGTCAGGGCAGTCAGCGACGTGGTTGCATCGCGCGCTTCTTTCGATACATTTGCCATTGTTGCATCGGAAGTCGTCAACGCCGCAAGATTCTGGGAACAAGAGACAAAACAAATTCAATATATACGAAAATCGATCAAATAAGTCTCGGAATTACGTAAGGTACCCAGCCCGTCTAAGTATTTGCTAAATTAGGGGGGTTCCAAAAATATTTATTTAGAGAAATTATTATTGTTTTATGAAGATATATCTTCAATTTTATATTCCTAATCAAAGCATTATCTACAAGCTTCTAGAATATAGTGAACGTTTATTCGTGTCATTGATATACTGTATGTGTATATACATATACTCGTACATACTCAAAGATTCGTGTTTATAATTACACAATATTCATCTACCTTTAAAATTTGAGACTACCAGCGCCACACATTGACCCTCCGTAGAACTAAATTCACAAAAGTATTTTCGTACCTATTTTCTCTATCTGTTGCTTTCACGTTTATGAGCATCACAAAGTTAAACATAGATGGCGCTACATGTAATATAAGCTCAATAAAATGTAAACAAAGTTCGTCTTATGTTTGAGTTTAAATTGACATGACGCGACTGAAAGTTTTGAAACTAGCTTCAGACAACTTAATAAGTATGTTTGAATACTGCAGAATATCTTTCATTAAACTGTTCTTGGTCCTTTTAGTTATAGTTATAATGTAGAGGCAACCAAGAGGCAGGGGAAATTAATGAACTAGGTATTCATAATACTATTATTATCATTTCATTTGGTATTAACATGCTTAAGAGAGAGCTTTTAAGCCAGTTTCGGACTCGGTTGTCGTACTAACATCATCGACAAACAGAATTTCCATGCAAATCCTTTCATTTGATACCCATCTCATGTTGGTGCGTATAAAAATGTTAGAACGCAGTCTTTTAAAGTTCGCCTTACTAGATTTACCTATAATAAAAAGCATTGTCATCCAAACGTATCGTGATTGTAAATATAAACGTTGAGATATAAATATCAAAAAATCTTCAAAGAAAAGTTAGATGTTGAGCTATTTATGGGCTTATAGCTATTTTTATTTAGATTAATTCCTTACAACATCAACTTAGTTAGAATTTCATTTTTACATATTTCTAAGTAAAAATCATACTTAGTACTGTGTTAAAGGACAAACGAACAAACATATTTTTGTCATTTTTTGAGTTGTTTACGTCGCTATATTGAGATCCATCAATAAAATCAAATTACTGAGAAACGTTGCCGAAACAAATTGTTACTAAGTAAAGGGTCTTGTTATACTTGTTTACGTAAAGTAAAACATTTATTGGTTATAAGAATGCATTACATATGAGGTAAGAACGAAATATACGTTATTTCATTCGAATTTGAAAAGGTATTAAGTCTAAATACTTCGCGAATCCTATAAAATTGTTTGATTTGTACATACAATAGAATGCGTCGTTATAGAGGCTTTGCGTGGCCTAAATATTTGTAACTTGACATCACTTAGGCGGTATAATATAATATTGAAACTTATAAACAACCTTGAAACCGAGTAAAGGTAGTTTTCAAAAGCAACGAGGTCTATGTAATAAACTTAGGTAAATTATAATACTTCGCGGTATCAATTTCTCATTGTTCATTTTTTAATTTGTGATTTGAAAAGATATATGTATGTAGATGTAGCCATTTTAGTTAAAACAACTATTGATATTTATAAGTTTTGTTACACTTTTAGTTTTGTTTGTTACATTTGTCGATTTCTATAAATATAACGACAACCTAGGCTCTACCCAATCTACGTCCTATTTAATCATAACCTACAATCTAATCTATGTAGGTACATAGTTACATAATTAATTATAATGTGTATATAAATCAACCGTTTAACCTTTTAAACTACAAAGTAAACTCAATTCACCTTAATATAATCCGTAAAATCCGTGTGCGATCTTCAAAGTTCTTTGCAAAAAAAGTGAGGGTGGATTTTTTTTAAATCTCCACGTACAGGCTATATACATGCGGAGGTAAGTTTGAACGGCGGGTTCAGTATGCACGAAGTCTGAAGTTACCATAACACCTATTTAGTATACAGTATGATAACTTTATCACGTATTCTTAGTAGGCCCGTCTGAAAGGCACTCGTGGAATTTTAACAGCATAACAACGCCACAAAATACATTTATTGTACGAAAACATTGGCGGATTTTTTGGTTTTATTAGTTTCGCTTTTCAGTTGAACTGGTTATTGGTGTGAAATGTGAATATTTAAAACTAAGATTGTGTTAATAAAGGATTATTATTTAAGTGCGAAGTAATCTCGAAGATGAAAACTATATTTTATAAAAAAAAATAGAAACAGTTTTTTATTTTCAATACATTCAATTTAATTTTATTTTACCAAACAAAAACTATAATTGATAAAGCAACTCCAAAAACAAAAAAAGAAGTATAGCCATTAATTATAGAACGACTGTTGCGCTAGTTCTTTATTGTGATTATAGTTGGTACCAGTAAACGGTTGGCAGTATTTGTCGTATCGCTATAATTCGAAGGTTCATGGTACTAAGTAATAGGAGTTAGACTAGGTTTATTCGGAAAATAAATTAAACTATGTATTAAGTCCCTGCACCAGGTACTGACAATCTCTTATTACTAAATTGCCCCCTGGGTGAATCGTGCCCCGACCACTTATTTCAACCCTGATATGATTATGAAATGCCACCAACAACGGTTTACCCCCGATTGATGATACGAAACTTTTTTTGAGCTTTACGTCGACAGAGCTTTTACGTAAATTTTCAGTTCATTGTTTGTAGACTTTGAAAAATGATGTATAGTGCTTTCGTGATAGTTTTCTAACAGTTTAACATAACAATTGTTTTAAAGTTTTATTGGAGTTTAAGTTTGACTAATTTCTTTCTTATTTGTTGTTAGATTACGATTATTTAGACGAATCCTCTATCCTATTTTTAACTCATCTAAAATCAATTTACGAAGTTACAGTTTGAATAAAACTTAAGAATAATTTTCAATATTTTTTTATCAAATCCTTGATACAGGTTGTAATAAATTGACTGTTAAACAATTTTGTATTCTTGCAGCGTATTGTCATGAATTGTATCGCGAGATGTTTTTGATCCTCTATGATTTACGTTACATTTCGTACGATATTGGTAAACTGTTGGAAACATTAGTATGTAACTTGCAATGTATCGCGATATCACGAATTGATGTATCCATTGACGGTGTAGGATGAAAAGAATCCGAATAAATCAAGATTTGTTTAGCTAAACACAGATTTACAATGGTCGAAATGTTTTCGCTAGACTATCAGCATTTTTTACTTAAGATTATTTGAGTCATTATTCATAATAACTTAAAACAATATACTTTAATTAGCCTTCAAGCGCTCTATGTAGGTGTACATTTTTAACTCCGAACTAAAGTATGTTAACGTATCTCAAAGAAAGGTCACTGACACGATGTAAGTACTATATTACAATGCACCTATTGTTGTGGTATTCAAATCACATACAATACTTTACTTCAAATAAATTTGACTCGGTCGCCAACTAATCTGAACGCGGCTTAAATAATTGAGTAGCTAAATCTTATATATCCTATTGAAGTAAAACTACTACTAAAATCTGTGATTTATTTTGTAAAATAAACATCATGAATCCTATTACATTGTATTAAGTCTAAAAAATATCGAATACTTTAACTAGTATTTAATTTATTGCTAAAATAATTTTCTGTATAAATAAACATAAAAGTTAGTAAGTTTGTTAAGTTTGATGAAGTATTGTTAAAGAAAGTAAACCAAACACGGTACGTCCTGGTACGTTTAGCTACTGAAGAAATCCACCTTAAATTGTTATATCATAAATATTATTTGTAGATTTCCATCGTAGAACAACACTAGAATCCTTTAATCAAATGTTGGGTGAACACACGAACAACTTATACATACTGTAATAACATAGGACATTCCGCTCACATCTATTTTATTTTGCCCGAACAAAAGCATCATTAATATTAAATCGGTATGTCAAAGTGAAATGTAATAAAAACATGGTGGTCACATATTTGTACGTCGTTAGAGGGGTTACAATAGCGATTGATAAAATATGCAGAGGCGCGTTTAATCCTACAAGACCCGTGTGGGATACTTGTCAAACCCACAGATTTCGTAACTTGACTTTGATTGTTATGTTATTAATATCACAAATATTCATTATTACATAAACGATTTGTTGTCTTCTTATGGGTATAAAAAATCAACTGACATCGACAATCATTATCAAATAGCAACTCATAGAATAAGCATCACGACCAAGATTCTCTCTATATTATCAAACTAGCAACTGACTCATAAACTACAGGGTTCTGTAGTCTATGAACTGACTAGGTTTTAGGGTTGACTATGGTTATTACCCGTATCTATCTAGGCTAGGGTATCAAAAACTACGCACACACACATTTATACACACACAGACCAAAATATTTTGTATCTTATCCCAACGCTTATTCAAACAAAATATAAAAGAAATAAACTTTATATAGGTATTTGTAAGGTTTAGGACCTTATGAAGTCAAACATCATTGAAAAATAAAAATAAACTGTTAATGTTGTCATTACATTTTTTAGTTTTCCTAATTTATCTTCATAAAAGTATGTTTAATCGTATTGATCTTTTTAAAGGTAAATTATGTCTAACATGATATCAATTTCATCAGTTTCTATAATAAAGTGCTAAAAACTTATAAGTAAGTATAACATGAGTCGTGTTTCCTTAGGAGTATATCTGCCAGCGCGGCAGCCTAGTGTAATGCTAATATTCAACGTGGTTAATCTTTCGTGAACCCGTCTGGGTCATTTAGTTAAAATTAGGATGAATAAAAATGCACTCTTATTACCATGACAATAAAGACATTAGCTCTACCATAACTTAGTATCTAGTCGTTCTTAGTTTCACATTTTAATAAAAATAATTGAATAACATGACACTGAAAATCACACTCGAAGCTTCTTCAAAGAAAAATGTTAAATAGTTTTACTCGATTTTACAAAGTGGAATTATGTGGAGGAAATTTAAAAGAATAATCTTTTTTAAGTTAAGAGGAGTTATTTCACTACTTGCTCTAGTTATTTTGAAGAATTTGTAGTGTCATAAATTGATAAAATAGTGAATATTTTAAAGACGTAGGATTGACAAAAATAAATAAACAATGTTAGTTTAATGACTTGATGAAAACAAAACATAGACGATCTTATCTCGAACAGTCTATATTCTTGGAACCAACACAATGATTGCAATTTCTAAGAACTTTAAAAATAATTAATTACATTTAATCTATTACGTAATCGATGTCTCCTTTGTGACCATCACTGGGTGTCAAAGATGCTTATGAATATTAAATAGGCATATTTTATGAGATCAATTGCTTTCTAGCCCGAGATTCCCTCTTGTGACAAAGCACTTGAAATCTTTCTAACAGTGACTTACTCCACGGAAGTTTCAGATAAGTCAGGAGGTCATTTCGTAACTTTGTTTTTTAAATATATTCCGGTCATTGACACATTCAATTTTGATGTTAGATTTTAAGAGGTGACATTAATTAATTACTAGCTGTGCACCGCGGTTTTACCCGCGTGGAACCTTATCCCGTAAGAATTTTGGGACAAAAAGTATCTTATGTGTTATTCCAAGGTATGAGGAACATTGTACCAAATTTCATTAAAATTCATTCAGTATTTTTTGTGTGAAAGGGGAACAAACATCCATACATCCACACTCACAAACATTCGGCTTTATAATATTAGTAGGATAAATATCCGGACATCACATATCACTCATCTCCATTTAGTCCTAAAGTAAACAAAGCTTGTACTTTGGATACTAGACAATAGATAAACATACTTATAATGTACTTATATACTTTTTGTTGACATGTATCTATGTTTATCTTGAGCAAAAATCCGCAATGGAAATGGCAGTCAAGTAACATCGATAAAATAAATTAAAATCGTAGTTTAACTTTAACATTGATCTTATTTTAGCGCTTTCGATTATGAATGAATTAAAACAGTGGTGGGTTGAAACGGAAGGAAGAAATGGATAAACTTATTCACATCAAGATTTTTTATTTTTTACTAACTATTCAATGCCGTATCATCAACAACATAAGCTCTACATTTTATCACTGTTAGGGCACAAACCCTCAGTCTAAGCAGATGTGAGAGTTAGTAAAGACATCAGAAAGAATTACTAGACATATGTAACATCCACTGGTACTCAAAGTTACTATTTTTAACATATACAAATACATAACATAATAATTTACTACATCATCTCATTACTGACCCCTAACTAAGTACGAAAGTTGTATCTAGGGTATCAGAAATTACGCACACACTCGTTTACACAATTCACTCATTCATTCCTTTTTATAATTCTATGCTATTCTTAGGGCCTATTTCACGTCCTTCAAGTAAAGTTACTCACCAAGTGAAGCTAGTTTTGTCTCTTTCTTACTTTATATCAAGTGACAAAGACAAAACATGTGAGTAGCTATTCGGAACGTTACTTGAATATGGTGAAATAGGCCCTTAATATATTTATATTTGTTCCTGTTACAGATAAACTATTAATAAATCTAAATGTCTGAACATAATGTTTAACAAGGTGCATACAAAATAACGGCAGCTAAATGAATCTATTTACGTTACAAACCAAACTGTCTATTCGTAGTTTCGTGACTTGAACGCAATTAGAATGTCTCTTAAGTTTCTCCTTAAATATTTTATTATGAACATGTTGTTAAATCAATTATCGGTATTAAAGATAAAAGCTGGTTGTACCGTGCTAAGAAAATTTCGATTTCAAGTTAAATTTTTTTTGGGGATGGTTTATATGTATTTGTACTCGTACATACGGAGCTAATTTATCTTATCTTGATATTATCGATTTCAAATTTTATTTTTAGTATAGACTAGTACAATGATTATAAGACAATAACTATCCTAATAAAGACATACGACATTGACTCTATCCCAGATAAGCGCTACCCGTAGCGAGACTTTTAAAGCAATATCTATAATAACAATCATTCACTACATCATCTCATTTTATAGTTACTGACCCCTAACTAGGTTCGAAACTTGTATCTAGGGTATCAGAAACTACGCACACACTTATATATATCTAAAGATTAATATTGAGTTACACCGACGGAAGACTTAATACAATCACCATATCCATTTTAAGCCTTTGACCTCTGACAAAGAGCTTTTACATGTCGGTGAGATACAGCATTCTTCAATGTGCATTGCGATTCAACTAATAAACAACACCTTGTTTCATCGTTAATAAGTTGATTGAACTTCGTTTTTAACTAGCAGTACTCAGCAGTTTTACTCGCGTAAATCCTAATCCCGTTTGAATTTTGTAATATAAAGTATGCTAGTTGTATACCAAAAGTCATCTAAATCGAGTAGTTTCTGCGTGAAAGAGTAACAAACATCCAACCATCCATCCAAACTTTCGAGTTTATATCAACTGCGGTCTTACCGATATTTTCATTTTCTTCTATGCCTATGTAATAATAGCAGTGGTTCCGTGTGTTGAGAGATCAGTAATTTTGCCATGGTTGAATTTTATATGCAGAAGAGTTTATTTACATGTAACTTTATTTTATAATGGAATTTCAATTAAAATAATATGTGTAACATCCAGAGCATCATATATACCAATTTTCCGAATATCAACGTTAAAATTACGATAATGTTACCCGTATCGTAATGCAATTACCATCTTATTTTGTACATCAGTTTAAAGTACTAAACTAACATTCTTCACACTTCACAAATGATGTTTAAGAGCCAACTTACACTGAGGAGACTACTCATGTTTAATTTAAACTTATCATAACTATCCATTTAAAAGTTCGATGAGTAAACTACTTTAACAAGAAGTGAGTTAAAGATTTCTCGAAGAAAATAAATCTGTGCATTTCTGTCAACTTGTTATTTCTATTGAAATGATAAGTATAAAAATGAATTAATTTAACGAGTTGAAAGTCTCGCCTAACGTTGGGACTGTAACGGGGTTTTTATGGGATAACGTTATTATGTTTTGCTGTATCCGAGATCGGCGGACTATGTCTGATTACAATCCACCCCGCTTACATTTTGTTGACACACCGACCTAATGCACCATTGAAGCGACAATTGATTGGAATATAACTATATAATACAACGGGATGTTTGTACGTACTTATTTAAGTCGATTCCCTCGATTATATAGTTATATGTAATGACGTACGTTTCGTTTAATAATAAAATTGATTGGAATTTTATCAAAACTCATATACTTAGTAAAACTCATTGTAATTTTGAATAGATGGAATTATTTTATTAATACTCATAATAATTTAAATGTATTATTGAATTGGCTAACGCTGCTTAAACCGATCATTAGATAATATATTATTTTACATTTCTGTTGGACACTTTAGATATTAGTTTTAGGTTTAAGATGACGCGTTAGTCAATGGCAGATTACGGCTCTCTGTATCAATTAATAACCATCAGTGAGAGAGAAGACTTTGTTACAGTGCAGTGGGATTATATTATACGATAGCTTCAACCTGGAGTCTATCAACAGTTTTGTAAGGAAAGGAAAAATCGAGAATAACGTGACTCTATGATATTTCAAGAAAGAACTGATGCGTATATGGATAGTCATCGCAACATAGTATAAATATAAAAAAGTCGCTATCGCTGTCTGTCTGTCCCTATATATGCTTAGAACTTTAAAGCTACGCAACAGTTTTTAGTGCGGTTTCTTTTAATAGATAGAGTAATTCAAGACGAAGATTTTTAGAACAATTTTATCCCTACATTTTCACGGGAGCGGGAACTACGCGGGTGAAACCACGGAGCGCCGCTAGTTAATCATACATAACAGAAGAAAATAAACTAAGACTAATTTACCTTTATAATAGTCTATTTTTTTCTTACGTCAATCACAACACGTTTCAATTCTGATTCAATGTGTGTCAGTATATATTTAGAGTGAACTGTTTGCACTGAACCTCATTTAAAAGGGTACAGCGTCGTAACTACGAAAATAAAGTTTTAATTTTACTTACACTATTTGTTTACGTAATGATTTTTAATATGTGTTTTTATTTGTTGTTATTATAAACAATGTTTAAAAATATATTTAATTATAACTGTTGTTAGTTGATGGAAACTGTCAAACCATGACGTGAACATTAACTCGACTATAAATTGATGACCGCAAGGTTTATTTTCAAATGATGACATTATTATTAAAGATAGTTAAATTCTTAACTCAAATTAACAGAAAAACACTCATTCACTCTCAGACTGCGAGGCTCATAGAAAACTAGGAAGTAACCTAGTAATACTCGTAGTATCAATTGAATTTATGATAAGATATACAAAACCCTTTGTGAGTAAAGTCGCACGCGGAAAGAAGTAATAACATATTAAACATAAAAATTGAAATACATAACTAAATACGTGATTTTAATAAAGAACAACTTTCACAACTCATGAAATTCAGAAAAGAATTTTCCAATATTGCTTCGATTAATTTTCACACCTTTATTGCTGTTGATTTCAAAATAAATATTTAGATGTGATATTATTATTTATCTAGTTTTAAGGAACATCGGTACTTTCTTTTCGTCTAATTACAGTAGATAGAAAAAAACACATCGATGTATATTAACAATTGAATATAAAGTCACAATATTTTCAATGCCGGCGGCCAAAATTGGAAGCTACTATTATTATCATTGTGACTCTAATGTCATTTAGATACATTTTCAAACTGACAACCAAAAGATGCTATTACAGCGACGCTGTCACCGGCACAGAAACGATTGTGGCTCAATACTTCATAATATGAAGGATTCTATAACAAAGTGTCGCATCCAGAAATACGTATATCAAGTAATTCTAAGAGTCGGGACAACTCTAAAATATGATTAAGCACGCCCACAATACTGGAATGTAAAAACAAAATCAGAACGCGAACATCCCCTCCCTGCTCCAAATGAAACAATTAACGCGTTTCCAATTACTTTGTCTAAACACAAACCATCATAAAAATGCAATGCTGCATTTGGTTGAGAATATTTTCTTCAAAGAATGTGATTATTTAAAAATAAATATTTATATTTAGAACGTGATGTTTCATTGATTTGATGAATAGTTACAAGGAAGATATTTACAATAGTTTCCGAGTCAAGGGTCTTATTATTGTGCTAGTACATAGGTACTCCTATAATAGATAAGTATTACAACTTGAATGTTTTTTTATTTGAATTTAAGTTAAGTAGGAAAAAGTTGGGGATTTTTTGTTGATTCGTTTAAAAAGAGAGGAATAAAAATTTTTAGTTTTAAATTTCTAAGGTATTATTTTACCTTTGACTACCAATATTTGCTTGTTTCCTTTGTTTAGGTCCAAAACACAAAACCACAAATTAGCACAACGCGAACGCAAAAAACTGCGACACAAATATTATCTGCGATCCTTTTACCTTTGGTTGTTACCTTTTGACGTACTCGTAACAGGCGCAGGAATGTACGATGTTAATTATTTATAAAATTCTAGCAAATTGATTCAATTGGAGCTATGCACTGTCGAACCACAGTTTTGTATTTTAACCAAAAACTCAATCTAGCAATTCTAAAAATTCTTTTGACCAACAATCAGTTCAATTTATGCCGTATTATAAAGTGGGGTAAATTGAAATAACTGACAATTATCAAGTTGAACAGCTACATTAATAGAATGTAGCAATAATGAGGCATTCTGACAATTTCAATTTGGACGCGTGCACTATACGAACACAACTGTTTAGTGATGTTAATTTCGGGTAAATTCATAACAATCAATGTTGGCAATTATCCTCGTAACTTTGTTGTTCCCAAATTTGGTATGACAGTATCTCATGTTTCGAATATCTGTTACGCTGACGGCATTTCGTCGACACAAATAAGTCCAATACCTAAGGTTAGATGCATGATTCCACATGAACATAATATAATCTACAACAAATACATTACAAACATTGTCTGACCACAAAATGCCTTTAAACAATGTTGCGAATTGATTGATAACAATGATACCAGTTTATTTGTTATAAAACTTTTAACATTATTTATGTGCCTATACTCATTGTTACAATAACATGTTCTTCATTATACTTCTTATTAAATAAAATACAATCTAATCAATAGAATAATTAAACACTGGCGATTAAAATCTAAGTTACAAAGATACTTACGTAGGACGAGTTGACCGTTGGCTTCGATCGCATATGTTATGGCTAGTAAAAAGGGCAACCATGCCCCTTTGAGATTTTTCATATTGATAGCAATCGGTTTGATTTCATTTATTCTGATGTCGGTGCAACTGCTCCGGATGTTTCGCTGTACAATGTTTATATTCCTGACAATATACTTCAGTCAGTGTTACTCCGAACCCAACACTCAAACAAAGCCTCTCTATTTGTGCGTGCTCGCAAATTGATGCTGTCTTTTGACACCCCGATATTTTTTTTACACCAGTTAGTCACACGACCCAAAACAAACTGACTCTACGTTTAACTTCGGGTAATCAAAGTGACTGAAATTTTAAAAATATTCATTCGTTTGGAACAAACTAAAATTGGAAACTTTGACGTATTTGTTATTAGTAGGAGTTTTTGATGGTTCCGTCACGATCGCGGAGTTTACAATTTGATGGTTAGTTTTACGTACATAGTAACTATCTATTTTTCGTAATAGGTATAGTACAAGACATGTATGTTAGTATATCAATAAAATATATTTAAGAATGTTTAAATTGAAATCTATGCCGATGCAGTCATCAAACAATGTTGCAACAGCGTCATACTACTCGTAAATACTATGTAATAATTTCTAAGGTCAACAACATCGATCGTATATCATCGTCGCATTTTGTCGATTAAACACGCTTTACTCCGGCGAGTGGGCACATCTGTCATGTTGACAGCTGTCATTAGTTTACAAAGTTTTGTTTTTATTGTACCCTCAGTTGTGGACAGGTAAGATTATGTTTGATTACTGTCAAATGCAGCTCTATAGTTTTATTTTATAGATTTACTAGCGCATATCCGGCATGTTACTACGCCAAGTGTCCTAAGGCATTGTTTTCGTGGCCTAAAACCATATTCTCATTATTGCGGGTTTGGAGACATCGGTAAGGTGATAACAAAGTCTTTATCGGGTATTTTATTTTTGTGTTTTATTATATTAAAAAAATACGTAACCTTAAAATCGTCTATCTGAGGTTGTGAGTTCAAATATGTCATCAAAACATGTTAGATAATGCGTCTTATAGTGAATATACATGATAAGTATGGGAAGGGAACCGTTACATTAATTTTCTAAAAATATGTTTGATATTGACACAATATGCCCACTGCAAAGCCCACAACCCCAACCTACAAGCGGGCATAACAGAAATCGTAAGACATGTCTTTTATTAGAATAATGAGTATAAGTCCATGAAAAAGTCGTTTCACTTTGTAACTTACATGATACCACTCAAAATTATTATTTGTGTATGTCAAAGTATTTGATCAACAATCGGAAGGTTTAAGATTTCTGATAAAGTTCAAATGGTTCACCGTTACGTCATTTATAAATAACAGTATTACATAATTATTTAAACACCTATATACAGAGGTAAAGTGATTTGTTCATTATTTGAGTTAGTTCTGCCCACGCGACGCCTCAAAACATTTATTGTATTTTTTATTACTGTGCGTTTACATGTCTAAAATACAAAGTCGGGATGTAGTTACACCGTTTGTAATATAAAGATGGACCGATGAACAGAAATCTGGTACAGATATACTTTGAATTTCTCTGTTTTTTTAAGAATGTCTATAGCATTAAAAAAGGTTAAATTGTTTGGAATTACGCGAATAAAAGCTCGGGGTAGTACAATGACGAATTGCAAAACATAGGAAACTTTTTAAATGAGTAAAATTAATAATACTTATGATAAAACGTCTATCATCGATAAATAATTTACAATACTTTAGTTCGACTCACAAGAAGAAAATAATAACTATCAATGTTTTGAACTAGCTTTTGAACTAATTAGAACTTTTGTTTGTAGATCAGTATGTCACAAATATTTTGCTTCGACTTGTGGGTAGATGCTCTATGAATCACTAAATTATAAACGTATCGCAAATTTTCTATTAATAAAAATGATATATCGTTCGTTACAATAATATTGATCGGCTAAACCAATTAAATGAATTATTTTATTTAAAAAAAAAACAACATTACGAAAAATTCTCTAAGACAAAAATTGTGAAAATATCAGAATATTTAACAAAAAAGAAAAGTACTTTTTTGAAATTATTGTTTAACGAAAATGGAAATGCAACCTCTCTAAAGCTCTTCAATGCTTTTTTAATTTCATTATAAAAATCATCTAAACTAATATTATAAAGAGGAAAGATTTGATTGTTTGTTTGTAACGAATAGGCTCCGAAACTACTGGTCCGATTTCAAAAATTCTTTCACTAATGGAAAGCTAATTTATCAGTGCGTGACATAGGCTATATTTTATACCCGTATTCCCACGGGAACGGGAACTACGCGGGTGAAACCGCGGAGCGCTACTAGTTTAGTTATATGTCTAAGAAGAGAACCAATTTTCATGTTTTATTTTGTACTTGTTAGTGGAAAGACTTTCCACCACTAGACCTCTCTATTTTTGGGTGCTAGTTGCCATATTGCTGTTGATGATGTCATTAGTAAAGGTGGTACTAAGTATTTATAATAGGTATATAATGTCTAAATACCTTTAAAATTCAGATACATTGTAAACTTTACGATAATACTAAAATCCTATTTAGATATACCTTTTATTGAATTGAATAATTTATAGTTATTTGTCAATTAATTTGAGACCTTGGTAAGATTTAACGTACATAAATACTTGATGTTCATACTATAATCCTACATACTGATGACATCATCATAGTGGTGGTTCTATGATATTAAATAAATAAAAACGATGACAAATTTTATTTTACAAAATTAACATTTGAATAGAATATAACACTTGGATTTAGGATCATTTACTTAATATATTTATATATATAAAATGAAACCCGTTTCCCGTTGTCACGCCATAACTTAAGAATGGCTAGACCGATGGCAAATTCTTTTTTTGCTGTTTGTTATTGTCAGGAGAAGGTTCTTATGTAAAAATCTGAAAAAACAAACGGGAAACTTGGACCCGTACGAAACCGGGGCGGGTCACTAGTAATTGATAATTTGAATTCAAATACACTGATTAAAGTCTGAAGCTAAATTATATTCTCGTGGTTATTTGGAAATCGATCGTATTAACTGTGCAACATGATTTTGACTTAGTAATTATAACCTGTAGACTTTACAGAAAATTGAATTTACCGTTAAATTGCAAATAGCATGTACCGTGGTCAACAGATAAATTTAGTCTTAGTAAATGGAAATGATTCGGTAAATGTGTTGACTAAGCGTAAATGGAAAAAAGCTCGACCAATCTGGTAAGTTTTATACTTAAAATTTACTTATAAAAAACCCTATTTTGGTTTAATAATACTAAGAATTTATGTTTGTTTGGTCATTTCTAAAGACTATTGAAAAAAAACAGGGCGTTTTATAGCAGGACTATGTTTTACTAAAATTTAGCGACGAGGGTAAAGTTGTAAAGCAAAAATAGTGTATTTACGACATAATTACAAGTTGTGTCGTCGCACAAAATAGTCAAGGTTGTAATATGATATCTCTTATCAGAGTGATAACGTTCC
Source organism: Timandra comae (assembly GCA_958496195.1). NCBI lineage: Eukaryota > Metazoa > Arthropoda > Insecta > Lepidoptera > Geometridae > Timandra > Timandra comae. The sequence goes on along the minus strand of OY292353.1, from coordinate 6,841,872 downwards.
ACTGTGATGATACAGTAATCTCAAATTTATCTCAAGACCTGTATGCATTAAAATGTTTAACAGATAATTTGGTGATGACTAATATGCGGTCATAAGTTTTGATCTACAGAGGCGCATTTGACATAGATTGTATTGTCATCTCAGTTGTTGCTACCCGATTAAAGCTTAGATACTTCCTATAGTTAAACTGTTCGACTACCCAATTCAAAATCAGAATCTTTTTGAAAGTTCAAATGTATACGTTTCTACGATACTCTACAAACGAAATATAAAACTACTGGCGGTTTTACCCGCGTAGTTCCCGTTCCCGTAAGAATATGGGGATAAAAATATGCCTAAAACCTTCCCACTGAATCACTCTATCTATTTAAACAAACTGCATCAAAATCCGATGGGTAGTTTTAAAGATCTAAGCATACATAGGGAGTTAAGGACAGAGAAAGCGACTTTGTGTTATACCATGTAGTGAAGTAGTTCTTCGTTGTCTATCTGCTAAAATCTTTAGAGCTATTCAACAGATTGAATGCAATTTTAATCAGTAAATAAGAGTGATTCAAAAGGAAGGTTTATATGTGTACGTTAGCAACTAGCTAGTAATAAATAATGGGAAAACCAACAAGTTTAACTGTAAGTTTTAAAATTATTGTAACTTTGTTGACGTTCACCACAATGAAATTACTTTGGTAAACATGAAAACTGCATTTCAACTGCGATTTTAATCAATTACAACTGAACACGATTCAAATAATTTATAATCGATTTCATGGTCTATACCAAATTCGGTGGTTATATGAAATAATTATTTTAAATTCTTTTCGAATATTATTCCTGGTATCGATATATTAATAAAGATGACTCCCTATTTCCCTTGGTTACGGCATCACGCGTGATTGGCTGGACCGCAATCTTTTTTTGTTGTTTGTCAATGAGATGGTTCTTACGTAACATTTTGGAAAATCGGCGGGAAATTTGGAACTTGCAAAGTCAAAGCCGCTAGTTATTTAATAAAGAAGATTAGTAAGTAACTAGTAAGGTGTAAGAAGAAAAGCTACATGGCCTATCTACTCATACTCAAATACTACAGCCAAAGCCATATAAAGAAGTAGAGAATTAGGGAACTACTACTTATGTCTAATAGAGGGACAAAATAAATTGATTTGAAAGGGGTTTTCAAACATAAAGTCCCGTTTACAAACGAATTATTGAACGTAATGAACAATACAAATGTTTGGTCGATATATTAAATTTTCATCACAACTCATACATTTAATTCAAAATATATGCTTTTGTGAATCAAAACTTATTTTAAATGAAATTTATTTTAATTTGACACTGCAATATTATCTGACTCTCTTGTTTATATTTAGTGAGTGTGCGATAATTTGTCGAATTTACTTTGTGGTAAACGAACAATTGATACCACATTGAAAAGTTGTTTTAAATTATGAATAACATACTAATGTTAAAATTATAAACTATTTAATAATATATCACTCGTTTTATTTGTTAAACGTGGATAAAACATGAGTGTATGGTATGACATAGTCACTGGTACTCAAGTAAAAAATGACCTGCCGTCTCGCGATAACATTTCGCGTAAGTAAATATGTAAATTGTACGAGACGTTATGTCGCATCAATGCAAATTTATTAAAGACCGATTTAGTACGTAATTAGTTTTTTATGTCTTACTTGACACGCAATGCTATAAGAATATGAAATATAATCGAAATTATGAAAGGTTTTCTAAGATCTCAATATAGGTGTGAGTATCATAGACCGTAATTTTAAAGGTTATAATCCTAAATTAAGTTTCATTAAAAATTTTCCATTCGACAAGACATAGGATAGGTCGCCGCTACGTACGGATGTGTTTTGGTATTTCTTATTCGTACATATTTGCATTTATTCGACGCTTTCACTATAAAAGAAAATATCAAGAAGAACCTGCACACATTTGCGATTAAATTCTAAGCTTGTGTGTTATGTCAACTAACCGCACTTGGGCAGTGTTGACTAAAACCTGTTCGTACTTTTCATTCAGGGTAGGGTCGAGTCCCTCTGTGCTAACTAATATGAGGTGATGATATAATTTGGCCACATTAAAACCAAAGGAAGCAACTAATGTTTATGTAATAAAAATGATAATTCTATTCGCAAATTCATCAGTAAAAATATTCAGTACATCAAACAAACATCTGTTACATTTATAACTATGTTCTTTTTTATTTTTAAACCAGGCGAGGCCCTCGAGATGGCAGCATCTGGTTTTCTCATTGGCATTGATCGTATAGTCAGGCACTAACGTCATCACAAACACGTATTCAATGGGAATCACAATGAGACAAACAGAAAAAATACAAGCAGTACAATGTAATTGTATCAAACATCGTACAGTCTATTATTAGTTTTCGATTGTATCTCCTTTGCAATTGAAAATTAAATTCATATTTCCTAGATGACCAAGTCGTGTAGTTGATAGCATTGACTCTGACTGCTATTACAAATGTTACGGATTCGATTTCCGCTCGAGTAAAACTTTGTGTGCCTGAATATCTATTTTTCTTGGTATGGACGTTTTCTATTTATTATAATGTATGTTTTTGTAAAAAAGTATTTAAGTAGGTACATTCTGCGTTGTCTAGAAACCATACAAGCTTTGCTTAGTTTGGGACTTGGTAGCGTAAGTAGTGTACGGATATATTGAAGAAAAAGTTCAAATTGTACCAAAAAAATCGGAATTACATAAAGCCTCTTTTATTTGACGCATAAATAGGCTAACCTACAAAAGTATATTTTTGAAATACTTGGCGCTTACAAGTACCTACAACACAATACAACGTTTTTGTTATTCGTAGTACTTTCGTAGTACGATTGTTACTCATCAATACCAGTAGCTAGTACGTATCCAATTGAGTGAACCATGACCAATTACGTGATAGTCAACCTTAGTGCGAATGCTTTTGAATGACGAAAAACGCGGCAGACACCCATTGCAGGTGGAAAAGTATGTCATTCCATTTCAGTGAAAACTTTGCCTCATCGCAGCTACTGCCTTAGTTTTCATTACCTAAAATGAACCTTGTACACTTCATTTTACGGATTAATTTGTAAGTGAAGTATTTTATTAAATAGCCTGTAATTATGTCGTTGACTAATTTTGACAAATCTTAATACGGTTTTTGTTAAAGAAATTGGATGGTTGTTTTTAAGATTGTCATTTCTTTGAAACTACGAGTATGTGTTTTGTGATGAATATTGTTTTCTTTCTTAATACTTATATACAATATGATTAAGATTCTATGTATGTATGCTTAATTACCTTTTAAATTAAAAATAAAATATTAAACTACAGTTAAGAACTAATCCGATGTAAAGTCCCTATATTTTTCCAAAAACTTCTAGAAAATTCACACAAATCTGTCGCTCCGATGTGTAGGAACGACAGACAGACAAATCACATTTCATTTATAATATCGGTAGGATACTAAATATGTCAAGGTCATCACAATTTAATTTTAACTTTTGTTATCCATTTTGTATGTGTTAGTGAACTGAGGTACGACATTCTTTTGTCAAAAAAACTGGAAATCATTTCCTTAAAAGGCTTTTTTATTACGTCAATAGAGTCGATAGTTTGAACAAACAATAAATTGTGACTACCTAAACGGGCAAATACGAACTTGAAGTAAAAATTATGATTTGGTTAATAAATAAATATGATTAAATGTGGATTAGAAACTATGTTTCTGGATTATCGTTATCTTATATCCTTTAATAACAAAGAACATTAAGATACCGTATTCAGAAAGCAACCTAACAATATAAAGGAGCCCCATCTATTTCAGTTCTACCTCATAATTTACGAAAGCCATCAAACAATAAATTGTCATAAAAGTAAACAAAGAAAATTATATAATTAGGTATAAATTTGTTCCACAAAATGCGTAAATAAAGCAACAACTATGTGAAAGAAAGTACAAAGTTGATGTTTAAGTCAAATTTATGAAGGATTCAAAAGTGTATCACGATAGTTCCGCATAGCGTTACATTTTGTTCCACAAAAAGGTAACCAACATTGCGGGCCACTTTATTTAGAAACTGATATTAATTTTGCCGAGGACGGTACCGGTTGCGTGCCCCTTTCCGTTACCCCCTATCAGGTGCAAGTTATAAGAGATATATTCAACAATTACCATAGTATTTTTATACTCAATTAAAATTAACCGTACTCTCATTAAAAAGTAAACGGTGAAATCAACCCTAATTTTAAGTCACAGGTTTTATGTGACGATCGAGTGGTATTGGTAGTGAGTGACCCTGCCTCCAATGCTAAAGGTAATCTGTTGTCAAGTATCCATAAATAAGATTTGCTTAATTTGGGAATTGGTGACGATGTGTACGGATTTAATCACATACACTTTTTTTGTTTTACATTTTACAAGTTGGGTCGGATTCTGTAAAAAAAAGTCCGTAGAGTAAAACAAATATCAAAACCGCTCCAAAAATCTGATAGTTTTATTTCAATGTGTGTTTGCATACATCAAAGAGTATTCATATTTTCAAAATTTTATCAGAATTTTAAAGTAAAAAAAATATTAGCAATCCAGGATATGTATAATATTTTAAAGGAATTCCCTCCGAAACTGCCATTCCGATATTACTAATTATTTATTTGTTTGATTGATTCCTTTATTCAATATACTACGAGTACGTACCTATTATCGCTTCAGCTTTCATTTTAGACGCGAGTACGTACAGCAATAGTTAAACGTTGTCTTTTATGCTAATCTGCGCAAAAGCACGACATCACGGTACAAGGGAGAGTCTTTTCAAATCTAATGTCTCCAATGAACTCCATCAATTTACAAATGTTTGTTCTAGTTTTCGATTGTTATTCAATATTTTCTTTTCTTAAATTACTTTAACTTTTTTCCTAAATAGGCTTGCACTTGACTGTAACTAGCCAGGGCCCTGATTCTCTAAACTATTAAGCTGTGATAATGCTACTCATATGTATTTTAATATCAACATTATGGCCGTTTTTTTTACATTTGTTGTCATTTTGGTATTCCCTTATTGAAAACTACTCCGCTGACTCAATGGCTCCATAAAACTTAGATGGTTGTCATGGAAACAGTATTCTGACGATTTTTATTTGAATTTTGATATGCAACAAAGACCACTGAAACACCATAGCCATATGAATAAATTTTAGGAGAATACCAAATTTCTGACACTCTCGTTATGGTGCCTCAATATCAACATTTTGTCTGATCAATAATGTCAAATTGCAGACTTAGGCCCCTGATAATATGCACTTGTTGGAACTAGCCTAAGACGGAGAGTGCTCGCCTAGAAGATATCGATGTGAACCTACGAACACACATTGAAATAAAAGAATTGAATTAAGGCATTTGAGACTTCAGATATCAATAAAAACGCTTTATTATATTTCGCGAAGAAACATTATGAATATCGATCAAAAATATAGCCACCAATTTTTCGTGTAGTTTTATTTCATTGCAAAATAGTTTAATATTATTGGTACTTACTTTAACATGTTGTGTGTTGTGTGCAATTTTGGCTGTAAGTGATATGATAGCAGTGTGTGCAATAATATTTTGTATTATTTTGTTAATTGATATCCCATACTTAGTTTTGGTTATATTTATCAAAAGTATTTAATAGTTCATTATTCTGATGAACTAGTTTGTATAATATGAAAAGGTAAAAAGTTTACTTGAAACGCACTGATCTCTGTAGTTATTGATCCAATTCTAGAAATTATTTTATTATTTTTTATTTATAGTTTTTATTTATAATTTAAATTCTTTGACATAGTAACGTCAATGTGGGTGGAACTAAAATAGAACCATATTGACAAGACAAGAACTTGTTCAGTGAATCGTGTAAAAGAAAAAACTAAGCAATTAAAAAATGAACCTCGTAAAATATTATACTCGTATTGCATCTGAGATAAGTAAAAGTTTAAGTCATTTTACTATTAAGTTATAAGTGCAACGTTGGATGAAATCGATCATAACCCAACTAAATTATTATAATTAACGGGATATTTACCATGTATATTGTTTCGAGTTTCCGATATTTCGACGCTGTTGCAAGCACAATTCTAATAATAATAATTTAAGTGCTAATAACCATGATAACTATAAAAACTATTTAACCCACCTATTTAATCAGCTACACACAAACTTAAGGACTTAAGCACAACGAACAAAACATAGTATCACGTCTTGTGTGAGTGAATGTTTAAGTTATTTTCAATATAAAACGTTAAGTCTTTAACCAAGAGTAGTAAGTACATGATCCCTCTTTTGTTCGCAAGTAGGCGTCATTTCAAATCCACGTTAGAGTGATTGGTAGTCCTTAGGAGGAGACCACGTTACACAAAGTTCACCTGAGCCGATTCTGAGTCGAGTGCTTTTGTTAAGTCATTTGAGACTAGAAAGCAGTGAAACTTTCTTGAGAACCGTCCCCACACCTTATTGTTTGAATAGCCCACTTTGTAATACACATTGAGAAGTATTCAACTTATAATAAACCCCGGGAATGCAACGCTGATGACAGAATAAATGTTTCATTACATAACTCGAGAATTATGACACTGGTTTGGCCGATTGTTTTTTAATGTTGGTTAATTTTGATATTATTCGTATGTATATTATTAGAATTCTGTATTTGCACTTCAGGCACCATAGACTTTACTCTCACTAATAACATAATTATAATAAGGAATAGAAGTAAAAAGATAAGTTTTTTTTTCTAAGAAGAATTTATTGACATCATAATTCAAAGACATTTTTGCAAAAACTGAAATTAGAAAAAACTCCACCGGACTAATGTTTATTTTTATGAAACTGAAACTACTTTGAGCTTGTAAAGGTATTCGAATAAACTTTTTAAAAACTTTCGTAAAGTTTCTTTTGATTTTACTAGTAAACAGACTAGCGGCCCGTCCCCGCTTCGCACAGTTCAATGTACCGAGAATTTTCCAAAATTTTATTTCACGTTAACAGACACAACTTAAAATAATATTCAATGAAACCTTTCAAAAGATCAAAGGAAACAAATATAACTTTTATAAAGATATTAATTTTAAATTTAGATATAAATATGAATTGAAAGAATATCTAAGAATATTAGTTCTTTGAGTAATTTCAATGGCCATCAAATTAAAAAATCCTACGCAACCTAGTATTTTCTCTTCAATTACCACCCACGGGGTATTTCCTTTGCCATCCGTCGCTGGCAAGGTCCGTCATTACAGCAACTGTTTATGGTTTTATTCTAAATTACTTACTGGTTTCATTTGAAACATCTACGATATTAAAAAAGTATTTATAGATGTCTGGACGCAAATTATTTCTAATATTAAAAATAGAGTATGTTGGATTGTAAGACAAGTTTATTTACGACTAAGGGCCTATTACACGACCTTCAAGTAACGTTACTCACCAAGTAAAGTTAGTTTTGTCTCATTCTTACTTTATATCAAGTGACAAAGACAAAACATGTGAGTAGCTAAACGGAATGTTACTTGAAGATGGTGAAACAGGCCTTAAGTGAAATTGAAACTTTTTTATGAAATAGTATGTATGGGGCAAAATTCGTCAAAATGGTGAAATCCCGTAATTGGCCCAATCGGTGTTAATCGACATATTATTATGCTACTTTTACTGGTTTATTTTTTATACGACTTTTTTTAAGGAAATAAGAATTACGTAGCTTATACTAACAAATAAGACAGCATTTGCAAATATAGGTAAAAAATTGTTTTGTATTAAAAGTAAATAAAGTATTAATATCATGAAACAATTGAAATGAATCTTTAAAATGGAGTTTAAATATGCTTACAATAACAATTTCTTTAAAAGTAAATAAATTTATTTACATGCAAAGATAAATAAGTAGTTTAATGTCATTTATTTTGTTGTTTAATTATTAATTTTAAACTGTTTCAAGGAAAAATAAAATGATGTTTAAATTAAGTAAAAATCTCGCTGTTTAAAGTGTTGTTGGCTATTGTCACTGATCCGAGTTTGTACCTTTGTATTATCATGTCCCTAAAAGAACTTTAATTTAGAAAACAGACAATGTTTGAGTCTCTCTGTGGTCTGTTTAACAACTTGATGTTTTGACGTTTTGTCACAACTTTTCTCATATTAGTTAACCAAGTAAAACTTCGCTGCATCGCGTATTGTTATACTGGTGATGATGCTTACGGTATAGAGGAAATATGGAATAAAATAAAAAGAGAATAAATGTTTAATGGAAAAGAAAAAAAATACGAAAAATATTGATTAGTTTTTAATATGTTCTGACTGAAAAAATATTCAGAACTGGTTAGATCTAGTTGAGAACCCTGTGATTAGGAACTCGCAAGTACAATAAAATACCAAATTTCAATAACTATTAGGTTCATTATTGCATTTCATAGCTAAGCAGTACGTAACCGTATGTTTATAGCTGCAAAAGATGCTTACCAAGAACACTTTGTAACCAAACCCCTGATGATGGACTATGGTGTATACACACTAGACATAACAATAAAAACAACTTGCTTACGAGTCAATTGACTTATCCGGTTTAAACCCGTCATAACTACATTCTTTATTATATTTTAGATTCATTATTTATTAGAATAATTAATAAATATAATGATCATAAGCTCACATACACACACAACCTTAGAATTTTTTCGCAGGTGTGAGTGGCTTCCGTCGAATAATGTTTTTACTTCACCGTAAGAGAGTCGAAAAAAGTATGTACATACGAATTCGAAAATATGTTGGTAGTGACGGGGATGGAACTAGAGACCTTTGCATGGAAGTCAAAGTCTTAATCACTATGCCATCAAACGCATCATTTGATGATAAAAATATATTTAAAAATTAAATTCATAGATTAATTTTACTATGAATCTATAATATTCATTAGCGCTCTAGTGGTTTAATTAATATGGAATTTCTACTAAGATTACAAAGGTTTCGTTATGATATTCATATCTGATGCAGAACTTTTTTTTCTCTTCATAAACATGTTCTCTTATTTACTACTAATTATTTCGATTTCCAGCATTATTTTTAACCGCATAAATATTTCTTTGAATAAGCCCTCGAGTAGGATATGGATTTTATAGAAATAGTATGGAATATCAGCCTTGATTTCAATTTTTAATTTTGTTTATTACTTTGACTATATCTAAATTTAATGTCTCAGAGTTTACCGTGTCAACGATAAAAATATTTAGATAAATAATGTATGAATAAACTGACCCGTTAACTTTATCTAAGTCCATTAGGCCGAGTTGTCAATTCATATCAAATTGTGTCACAATATCACAAATACATCGGAAAACAAGGGTTGTAATTGTGGTTAAAAATTATGAAATATTTACAAAGAATATAAATAGAATGCTCCTATTTTGGTGATTAATCAATCCCTTTTATAGGCTGACGTTGGCACTAAGACAGGCAGCAAAAAAATGACATAAAAACAGGAACACAATTGAACTGTACCGATATCTATAGAACACAACAGATGTCGCAGAAACGGTTTAAACAGCATCTTATAAGAAAAACATTTAATTCAGAGATCAAAGGTCGTATAAATGCTTCTTAATACAAAATAACATCACCTCAAGATGTGTGCGTGGTTTGAACAAATACTTCAATGTTTTGTTCTTATTGCGTATACCTCTTGACAAGTTATTACTCTGTTAGAAGTGGCATTTGGTAGATCACACGCTTGTTACTTAACACCCATTTGTATTCTGTTTTTATATAAATTGAAATGTATATAGTTAAATGTGTGAATTAATTTATCTGTGTAGTTTTGATACTAAGTCACTCGTACATGGAATGTACCTAGTTTGGCAAAATTGGTTTATGTAGATGCGGTTGATTATGTTTTAGATTTACTTTGAAGATTTGTCGCGCTTTTAACGACCTCGATGGCAGAGTGATCACCATACCGGACTGCCATCCGTAAGATAGCAGGTTCGATACCCGTGCGGGGTGAATATTTGTGTGAACCACAAATGTTTGTCTCGGTCTGAGTGTGTGTGTGAATGAGTGTGTGCGTAGTTTCTGGTATCCTAGATACAAAGCTCCAAGCTTAGTTAGGGGTCAGTTACTGATGATGTAGTGAATGAGTGAATGTAGTGAATGATTGTTTTTGACGTTTAAAGACGACTGAAATGTAAACTTATAACCGTGATAAAAACCCATTAAAGACATTTTATTTTAATATGTAGAGTTTTCATAAATCAATATTACTCATATTGTAATTACATTAAAATTGTATGCAAGCGCATTTTATAACGATACTACACTTCAATCCCAAGTAAATTACTGGTAAGCATAAGACATACTGATTAGTTATGAAGAATTAACTGTAATTGATGATTCCACATTTGAATAAATATCTAGTATGAAAGAATCCGGTAGAGTCTATTTGCTTGTCACTTCCTTATTACTGATGTTCCAGTAGGATTTGCAAAAGGAGTTAACATTTTTAAATAGTTAATCTTGTGAATATTACAAAGAAGCACTAAAATATAAATAACTTCAATAGTTTTTGCAACTACAATATAGATTCTAATTAAATAGGCTACGATGTATAACTAATATAAACAGACTAGCGACTATCAAACTACACACGCACATTTTTGAAAATATGTATATGATAACAAACATTGTATGTTTGATATTCAATTAGCTAATGTTCTACCCAAAATAGTACCTATAATGTCTTCTATCATTATACAAATACGCTCTCTGTTCTAACGTTCATTGGATTAATTGGAGTTTCACCTATCAAGCTTTAATAAATCCAGTCATTGATGAAAATCCAGCTGAGCGTGGGTGTCCCGATGATCCTTATCAACGTATCACCTACGCCCCGATTGTCAAACTGATTTACGATAAAACTAAATAAGAGCATGTTTTAATGTTGCTTTTACGACACCAATATCTCAATTATATTTGAAAGTATTGTAGGTGTTCAAACCGATATAAATAAATCAATTTTTAACAAGGTAATGTAACACCTTCATTATGTGTGCACGTGTTTACGTTAACATAGGAGTTATACGAAAATAGCCATAAGAATTATCGAGTTGAACTGAGTGCTCAGATTTCACGTTGGTAAGATTATATGGAGCCCCTTTAGGCATAGCGATCAAGAATCCTTCCTTAATGCACTCATCTGCGATTTATAAAGAACTAGTTTATAGCTCGCGGCATCACACGCGAAGTACTGCCTAGATCCTAGAATATGGGAAATTTTAGGTTGTATGGCAATCTTCACAAAACTCAATCATTTTAAGTCAATAGATAACCTAAGCTCTTTCTGACCTGTTTAGCGGTCATCTTGAGATTGCCACTTATTTGATTTTCGGATATTTTTTTTAACAAAAATGTATAGACTGAGTTTTTTAATTGGTCCTTAATTTATTTATTTATACTTATAGATAAAAGATATTTTTTAGAGACCACTCATTTCCTAGAGATATGAAATTAGTAAAATTCTGATTAAAAAAAACTAAATTCAAGTTTTCGCAGGAACTATAAAAAATATTTTTTAAACTGTGAACTATTTTTGTCGTTCGTTCATTGTTTTATATAAAAATACTCCAAAACTATTTATTTTTGTTCTCGGAAGCGGCTTCGCGAAATAACATTTTTAACAATAAACCTAGGGGTACGTTACAGAAAATTCTTTGAAACCTATAATTCCTATTTAATAAGCATTTAATAATATTGTTTTAAAAATATTTAAATTCAAAACTAGCAATAAAAAAATACCAGTATTGATTCAGATATTGATAAATTAGAGATATTGATTATAAAAATAACAACAAAAAAGTAAATAAAATGATTGCATTATTTCAATTCAATCAAATAAAAAGGTGAACTTACTCAGAAGGATAAAAATTACGGAAAATCTACGAGAAAATTACAGCAACACGAGATAAACCAGTATAAATAAGTATGTAAAATCATAAATATGTATGAAAAAGTAATAATCATATAATTACTCTTAATAACCAATTGAATGAATGATGTAATAAAGCAGCTTTGACATTAAACGCTCCCAGGTTATCCATTGCATATCGCTACACAGTATAAAACAAAGTCGCTGTCGCTGTCTGTCTGTCCCTATGTATGCTTAAATATTTAAAACTACACAACAGATTTTGATGCGGTTTTTATAATATACCGGGTGTTTGGTAGAGGGTTGGCCAAACCAAGGTATAGAGTGATTCAAGAGGAAAGTTTTAGCATAATTTTATCTTTGCATTCTTACGGGAGCGGGAACTACGCGGGTAAAACCGCGGGGCGCCGCTAGTCAAGAGATAAAATCTTGATTTAGCATCAAAGGTGAACCTAGGTGCGCCTGCGCGTGAGCCTAGTAAATAACGGTGTTACGGTCAACAACCCTATCGAAATGACTATTAGATGCAGATATGATTTACTCAATTATATGGCTTTTTAAAAACCCTTTTTCAAAGACCTTTGACTAAAAAAAAACTAAAAATGGACAAGACCAAACATTGGCTATAATGATCAGACTAAAATTCTCATAAATTTTCGTGGTTGATACAAATTAATAATAATAAATGTTCATCATTCTATTTTTGAAAAATGAGTCCAGTCACTTTAATTAGTTACTTATCAAAAAAACGCGAGTTTTTTCACCATCTAGCATCACTAATACGGATAAAATCCTAGCTAATATAAAATAAGTAATACGTAATTATGGCAAACTAATTTACCATATGAAATATCTTTTCAATTTTATTTACGAGGAATTAATAAAATATAACTTTACATATTAGGAATGAAAATTTTCGATAGCGTTTAAAAACTGATAATTCGAATGGGATAAAAGTTCGAAAGATGTTTATAATAATGTATTTAAAATTGTAAAAAGAAATAAGCAGATGTGTTTTCTCTTATTTATTTCAAACTAACAACTCTATAACAATGTGACCTAGTTACTAAAAATCTTCACAAGCCTTAAAAATACATACGTTTTAAAACCAAATCCTGTCGGAATTTTGGGCTGAAAAATATATTATTCCTGGTTTTAAAGAAAATTTTGTAACAAACACATAAATCGGGCCTGCATTTTCAGAACATATTCATTACAAAAATAACCTCTTTTTATTCTTAAGCACATTTTTTTCAAATGTAAATCGTTTATGAGATATGTGTTGTTTTAGTAGTAAAAAGTATTTTTTTTCTTGGCTAAATATTATAATTATCTTTATTCAATTCCAAAGTAAGTTAACGAAACATTAGGGGCGTAAGTTTATGCAGTACTTACTTAGATTTAGACTCGTACATAAATTCACTTATTACCAATATTTAATTAAAAAAATAAGCTTGATGATTTTAGATTTATTTAACTACAAAAAAGAAATGGAAATTTATTTAGTTAGTCTTTGTTTCAATTATTTTAGTCAAGTTTTAAAACTGGAGCAACTTTTTAATATTAAAAATAAAATGAAACCTGTTTTTGATTGTAATTTTTTTAAGGGATAAATACAGTTTTGAATTAATTCAAATTATTTAAAAAGTGGAATGATAAAATCACCATAAATAAGGAGACAAGTGTGTTTCATTTAGTTTCTTCTTAAAATTCAAAGTACTTGTGGAACAAATTAGCTTTTTTTTTTGAGAAATAAGCCTGAAATAGTTTTTACGTAAAATGATTAAGCGGAACTCGGTAAACATTACGCGAATAGTTTCATCTTACTTTTGTTTGCTCTGATACCGTGATAACGACTTAACTCAAGTCACCGGCAAAAAATGTGGACTACAATTTAAATGGTAAGTACATAAAAATAAAATCGTCAAAGTAACCTTAGCAAAACTTACGAAACTCCGACGAACGTAAACTTTACCGGCAATTTTAAGAACCCCTTAAATAGTTCCCGGGTAATTTTTCTCCTAGACTTCGCGATCGGAACCACTAATCAATGTTTCCAATTTTAAGTTTGAAACAACTAATCTAACTGTGAAATAAAGTTTTTGCGAGCACTGATTAGTGATATAGTTTAAGTAATATGTGTTGGAGTTTGAAGTATATTGTCTCGGAACTTACGGAAGGTGGGTACTGTGAACACGCGGCGGATACGTGCGTTAGCGCGCACGTTCGAGCACGGACTGGCACCGCCACCGGGAGATAGGACACCACACTGACTGCTGTGTCGAACACCGACTCGCTTGCGGGACTTTACATACACTCCTGTACCATCCTACAAGCGCATATCTCACACACTTCGCTTACTTAACCCTTAACAGGCTGCTTAGGCCCTATTTCAAGCTAACTTTTAGTATGTTTTAAAACAGACTAGAAAACTATTTTAGACAAAAATATTATGAACTAAATTTGTTTTATTTTTTTATTGATACTATATGTAACTTGGTCGTAAATATTATTCAATAAATATTTAAAACAAAGATTAAAATTAGTCTTAAAAACAAAGTGGTCACATATTAGATAGATACTAAAACCATTGCAAAATCCCGATGTTCTCGAAGTTCGAACGTAGTTTATCAGATAACTCAACAAAGAACTTTAAAACAGTGGTCAACTAAACTAATATACTTTAACGCCATTGATATTTGAAACGGAACTTGAATAATTTCATATGAATTTTGAAAAAATAGTAAAATACGTTTTATATTACAAATTATTTCATATTCAAAGGAAAACAGATTTTAAAGTTCCTCTTGAAACAGATACATGCAGTAAACAAATACTTTAGTGAAAACGATTCCTGTAATGCACAATTAACAGAGAGTACTCATTATACTGAATTAAAGCGAATCAAAGAATATTTCTGATATTAATTGTTTCGCAAGTTCTGTGAATAATTAACGGAGTATAAAATGTCAAGTATTAATATATGAATGATATATTTTATTTTAAAATAAATACCACAGGTATACTCTAAACTCTATACTTACTGATCTTTAATTTACGCGAACACTGCACATTGAAATAAAACTACTCTAACGGATGTTAGGTTTTAATTTTGTCTTACATTTCTGAAGTTTTGGATTCTTTACAGACTCTACTTCTGTGATCACAGTTTCTGTAAAGAGTCTGGTTGAAATCGCGACCAAAATCCGTAAAAGTAGTTTTACTCTAAACATTGCTAAAATAAATTGTCGTTTCTTGAAATACTTACACACAGCTGCTAAATGGATTAACCTTTAAACGCAGTTGAAACAATTATTATTACTGGCAGTGTAACGCCTGTTCATATTTATATATGGTTTCAACGTTAAAAAATAGAATTTCAAAGAGTTCGGTGTTCTATAGGAGTTATAAATCGTTTAATTTATTGGCTGTAAAACTGCAGATTACATCTATAAGTATAAAAATAATATGATTTATTGAATATACTGTCTAATGGATGTCTTCAGAACAGATTATGTTTTTGTTGTCTTTGTGATTGTCAGGAGAACGGAAATTTTGGGAAATTCACGGTGATTTTTCCCTGTGAATTTATAGGTCTTTATATCTAAGGCCGATCGCTAATTGCTTACAAATATATCAGAAGACAATGTGTAAAATATTTACAAATCATATATATTAATAGTAAATATCACTGTGACATTGATTGTTACATTTTGATTGTTACTACCTAAAGGATTTTCGTGGTTAAAACTTTGCATTTATTTGCAGTTCATCGTCACGCCACTAGGCGAATATTCCCGAATTTTTAAAGTTTCAGAGGAAGGATCGCAATATAATTAGATTCTATAAATATGTAAAACTAGTGTCTTATTGTAATATCTGTGTTCCGCGATTTAACCACGTTGATATTTCTCAATAAAGAAATTCATTTTATTTTTAATCCGATTAGTATTTCTTGAGATTATTATTAGCTCTTAGCTCAAAAAATTAATATCTTCCTTTTTAATTGTTCATAGTTTCTTCTTACAGATTGATAGCAAATTTAACTTGCATTAAATTCTTGAGGTCAGCGGGTTCAAAGGTAAATTAATTGAACTATGCTTTATAAAAATTAAAAATGTTGTACACTTCTGTAAAATGAAGATGAAATGTTATTTAATAAGTTTATTATTTTGTAATTTACCATGGAGATGTTGTTGTAGTGTCTTTATAAATCAAATATATAAAATTCTCGTGTCACAGTTTTCGTTGCCATACTCCTCCGAAACGGCTTGACCGATTCTCATGAAATTTTGTGAGCATATTCGGTAGGTCTGAGAATCGGCCAACATCTATTTTTCATCCCGAAATTCCCACGGGAACGGGAACGGGAACTACGCGTGTGAAACCGCGGGGCGCAGCTAGTATAGGTATAAATACTTACTGTTCTTAAAGATTGATCTAAATATGCCTCCACAATGTAAATTTATATTGATTTGAATATTTCTATAAGTATATCTCGTCTGAGATGTCGGTGACGTGAGTGGGATGCATCTATATCTACGTTCACAGTACCGTTAAGAGCAGTTATTAAAAGTGTGGGTGAAAGAGAAAATTCCTGATTAACAACGAACTTACTCATTATTGCATCAAACTACTTACCGATAACAACAGGTTTGGGCAGTAGGAATGGGATTATTTTTGACAATAAAGAGATTTTGAAAGTTTTCCCCTATTTAATTCCTTTCTTAGTTTATTAGTCTTAGTCTATTAGTAGTTTATTAGTCTTTTTTAATTTTCCCCAATAGCTACAGAAAAAGGCTTATAAGCGTTGGGAGAACGATCTCATGGTTTGATGGGGTATAGAGGGATACGTAAAAGACTGGGATAAGTGCATTTTGGTAAAATCTTTGCAGTCGGACAAAAATGGAACAAAACAGTTTAAAAAAAAGGATAACAACACCATTTCAGACCTTACTCTTGTTAATTTAAGATACAAAATAACTTAACAAAATGCAGAATACAAGCCTAAATAAGAGTGTTAAGTAAAAAAAGGAGTAATAAAAATAACCCTTTTAAAAATAATAAGTACGTTTGACCACTTGAAAATAAATATTTAGTCATGATTTAAGTTGAAACAGTAAGTTAAGTAGTAAAGTGTGTACTTCATCAGCGAAGACACCTCGGCGGTCGCGCCCTAAGTAACATTAATCGGACGTTTCCTTACAACTCCAAAACGACACAGATTTAGATAATAAAAGTAAACGATATTGAATTTTAATAGTAGAAAAATAAGACTTAAGTTCGTTTATCAAAGTTCTATTAAGAGTGAAAGTTGCATTGAGTGTTTTTTTTAACTATGAACTGTTTCGTTCATTCAAAAATGTATAACTGACGGTATTTGTACGTAACGCATTGTAAAACCTTGTAAAATCAATCTGATTTTAATTTTTCTCAAACATGGGAAATCATTGTTTGTTAATTGGTTTGTAACTTATATTTATTTTAGGGCTGATTTTTCCATCGCCAGATAACTTTTATTCGACGAATAAATTTGACGTTTGACAGATTTTGTATGGAATAACTGTCAAAATTTCAAAATTATTCCTCGAATAAAGTTATCTGGCGATTGAAAAATCGGCCCTTAATCATATAAAAAATAATATGTGCAAAATACCTGACCATACTTGATAACTATTTTTGTGATATAATGAATAGGAAATTATTGACAAACACACCTTTACATGCACCACATATATATAAATCTATTGATACCAAATAGTTTGTAAATTAATTATGAATATCTATCCTTTGAACAAAACTATTATTACGAATTAATTTAGATTTGTAGAATATTAATTTAAATGTATTATTGAACTAACGTTTGGTACAAACAACCGTTTATGACCGTATAATGAAGTGTCGAACGGCTCATTTCTAGTTCGGAAATGCATTTCGGACAATCCGTAATTATAGCCGGTTTGAAGTTGATTATCTGATGTCGATATTTTGTTATGGGTTTGTCAAACAAACAGACAAGCAATTAAGTGTATTGCTACTAAAATAACATTCAACACGTAGGTTTTATTAAAATAATATAAATAGCTACATTAATCTGTACATATTATCATACATAAAACAAAGCCACTTCCCGCCATCTGTCCCTCTGTAATGTATAGAGTTACGCTTATATCTTTAAAACTACGCAACGGATTTCAATGCGGTTTTCATTAATAGATAGAGTGATTCAAAAGGAAGGTTTATGTGTATAATAATACTGAGCGAATGAAACTGCGGGTCATATCTAGTTGACGTAATATTTTTCTACATTTAAAATATGAAGGAAGTATTTCAAATGAAAATTAAATCATGTTTTTCACTCTTTTTACAGGAAACGGTGAAATGGAAACGAAATCACTTATAGTGAAGCTTAAAGTCACAATGAAAAGAAATATGGACGTAATTGCTTTATTAAAATCTGATAAGGGGCCTAAGGGTGATGAATTGTACTGAACGGGACAGTACCGTATTTACATTAACGGCCGGCGGGGCCCACTTGGCCCTGAGATTCAGTGGGGCCCTGAAAAACTGATAATCTAGACTAGACAATATGTCATTTTGTAAAAACGGAGCCTAAAAGATTCAACAGCATGGTTCCGGTTTCAAGTCTTGACTGTGGCGAAAATTTTGAATGTATTTTTCAAAAAGGCCTCTATTTCACTGATAATATGATCATATTGTCATGTTTGAATGGTATATGCCCAGAGCGTGCTTTTGTTTTAGTTAAAAAAAAAAGACCGAATATTTGAACAAGCTAGAATTTTGCTTATAATAAAAATAAATACTCATTTAATAAAGTAGTTCTCTCTTTACAAATAATAATTAATTATTTTTAGGGGCCCCAAAGTGCCCAGGGCCGTAATAGTTTAAAGACGGCTCTGGGACAGGATTTTATAATAATGCAATATCGCGTCTCTTATTTGTCAGGTTATTGTTCGGAATACTATTTATTTTATTGAAAGGAATCACCAATACACTGTCAGATATACTTTTTAATTTAAATGTATAAGAACGGTATTAATTACTACAAAGTTAAAAGGATTAAAAAACGTCAATTTACAATATTATAATTATGTACTTGATCACGTATTGGTGCATCCCTACTAATATTATAAATGCGAAAGTAACTCTGTCTGTCTGTCTGTTACCTTTTCACGGCTAAACTGCTGAACCGATTGACTTGAAATTTTGTACAGGGTTAGCTTATGATCCGGGAAAGAACATAGGCTATGTTTTATCCCGAAATTCCCACGGGATCGGGAACTACGCGGGTGAAACCGCGGGGCCCAGCTAGTACAGAATAAAAATAATATGAGTAAATGAGTCATTACTACAAATTGTATTCAGTGTATTTTTTTTAATAAAGCTTTGTTGCTACCATCATAAATTTTATTTTATTTGGTTTTCCAATATCTGTGCAGTGTAAAGAATAAAAAATATTAAAAAAATAATATTATAAAGAAATAAATTATGAATCAATGAATTTGAATTCGATCCTTTTTGTACAGTTTGGCGGTGTTTAAGATTTTATCATGGTCTAAAAGAGTGATCACATATTGATTAAGTATATTGTACATAGTGTTGTCATCTATGATGATGAAGAAAGAGAGAATAAAATAAATCCTACTTATTTACGAATAAGTACTTGAAAATGCATGAAATTTTAATACCTGAAATTCGTTTCAGGTATTATTTCATGCATTTTCAACTAGTTTTATATATAAGGAGCCTCTATATTTAGTCAGACGCAAAGATCCGGCGTAAACAGAATCTCGGTGACCCGGCTTTGTTTTAAACGTGTTTCTGGAAGCAATAAACGAAATTTTATAGTTCAAGAGCCCATAAAAATATTACTAGTATTGCAACACCGTTCTGGTATAAACAGATTGAACATTTTAATTATTATTAAATGTGTTTAGAACTTACGAAAATTTATTTATGGATTTATAATAAACTAGCAGCGCCCGCGGTTTCACCCGCGTAGTTCCCGATCCCATGGGAATTTCGGGATAAAACACCTATGTTCTTTCCTGGATCATAAGCTACCCCTGTTCCAAATTTCAAGTCAATCGGTTCAATAGTTTAGCCGTGAAACAGACAGACAGAGTTACTTTCGCTTTCGCTTTTCGCTACACATTTATAATATTAGTTAGGATAAGGATTTATAATATTAGCTATGCCCAGGGAAATCAGTTTTTCAATACCGGAACAAAACGTATCCTATAGTTTTTCTATTGATTAATACAGCTGTTGGTTCACCAAACAAAAATAAATTATTTCTTATTTTTTATATACTTACAAAGATTATTCTTATCTAAATCGGTCTAGCAGTTCTCGAATTATAATTGTTGTAACAAACCCAAGCTTGTTCTAAATTTACATACCTAGATTTAATTTATTTATTCATATAAATAAAAAAAAGGTTACTTATTGTGATTTAAAGCGTAAATCCCATTTAAAACATAAATATTGTCCTGATGCGAGTCGCATGCGTCTAAAAATATGTATGAGTATCAAATTAATTGTATTTATTCAGATTGATTACGTATTTATTGACCGATGACTCATTATGTTAGTCAGATTCTTGTACTTACGATATCGAACTTAGTAACTCTCGTAGAATTGAATATAATTGAAACAATTCATTTGGTTAATATGTAACGTACATAGTAACCGTTTGTCATGAGTCTTTTGGCCCTCTGACTGGTTTAAAAGGCTCGCAGTAAAAAGAGCCAAACGGCACGATAGTGACAATATTTCACCTGTCTCATCACACGCCTGCACAAGGTGTGGACGCTGTTGCCGTTCCCGCATCGGTTTAACTAGTCACCGGAGAAGGTGTCGCTCAATATCACCACACACTGCTTAAATCATTTGTTGCAGATGTAGAGGCCTTTGATGATGATGATGATGATAGTAACCGTTTAATACGTGTTAGGTAAAGTTACTTGAATCGTAGATTTGAAGGACTTTGTGTTTATAAAAAAGTCAGAAAGAAAAATGAGTATTTATTGAAGTTTTTCATTCATGGGAAGGATTTTCTCAATAATTAATTTAAGGTTAGGCTAACTTTTTATCTAAAAAATCTTACGGGCTTGGAAAAATAGGGGAATTATGGCCAACACCATCGCCGAGGCATAGTTAATCCCTACTAATAGTAGTAACTTTATCTGTCTGTCTGTCTGTTACCTTTTCACGGCTAAACTACTGAACCGATCGACTTGAAATTTTGTACAGGGGTAGCTTATGATCCGGGAAAGAACATAGGCTACGTTTTATACCGAAATTCCCACGGGATCGGGAACTACGCGGGTGAAACCGCGTGGCACAGCTAGTTTTCTATATTTTCTACATTTATATAAAACAATACTCTTTCATCTTAGTGTAGCGACTGACCTCTAACTAGGTTTATTACATTTAGTATCAACTACTACATACACAATCATTAACTATCAAACTAAGAATTGAATAAAACCTACACCTAGATTGAGTTAACATTTTTTAACACAAAAAATATTAGCCGTGAAAGTTAAACCCGAAATCTTTAGTTACGAAGATAGAATTAGGATTATAGGAGAGACCTTTTCGTATTAATATTTCTTTTAATTAATAAAAAAATATGTACGTTTAATCACTTAATGTGTTACGATTGGTATTACATTATTTTAAAAATAAAATTGAACAACTATATTAAAATTGCATATGTACTAAAGTGTTCCTGGAAATCGAACCCAATAAACAGGGTTATTAAGCCACTTAATCACCTAATTAAAATGAAACATGTTATTAACCTTAAATACTTTAAAACTCGTAATCAGATTAACATCAATCACACACGAATCGTTACAATTGACTATACTCGTACTCGTGTGTTGATAGCGAACATTTTCCTACGAAAAAATAGGTTAATGAAACTGTTGTTAACAAAAACAATAAAAAAGCTTCGTATAACAAACTGTCAATTGTCATTTAAATGATGTCATAAGAAACAGTTTAGTTTTTCTTAGGCTGTCGGTGAAGTAAAAGACATAGTTTAAACAAAAAGTGAAATAGTAAGTCGGAACTTTGTCATAAAATGCGGTAAATGAGGGCATCGCACGCAACGGTTGCCCCAGGCTTAGGCCTCTGAAATGAACTCAGTGCGCACTAAAAATATCTAACACACTGACATAAAACTTTTGCAACTCCTTTGAATGTGTTTGCTCTACTGCAATTATAACCGTTCGATACGATTTTGATGAGCACTTTACTTTTTTACGGATTGTTTCCACGCTACGCCAAGTTACGGTACGCTAAATTTATGTCATCTTTAACTTTAATACTTTCCGCATAACAATAAAATATAGTTTCTGTATTATGTTGAAACGGTTCACAATTTGAATTTGTCACAGATATTTTCACAATTTGTAATAAAATACTATGAGGGCTTTGTAACTATGTCGTCACGAAACTTATAAGTAAGAAGTAGTACACCATTACAGTAGTACACCAGGGGAGTAAGGGGAGAGCGGAAACAACATCATGTCCGGCCCTATTGTCAACCTCACCTGCACGCGCCTCAAGGCGGCGGCGACCTTTTGGTTGCCGCGGTGCTCCCTGCTAGACAACGAACGAGGCACTGGCGACCGAGCAATGGCGGTATATCCATACACCTAGTTAGGCAACTAGCTGGAAGAGGTTTAGCAGCCTAGAGGGATAAATACCCTCTAAAAAAGCTATGACGGAAAGCAACGGGAAACTACCGTCATTATATTTCCCTTGTTAGTCAGTATGGAAGACACAAAAATAGAAATGGCCCCGAGTTCCCGGCGTCCTTTAAATGGGGCAGGGGTGCGAAGAATCCCCGAGAGTCAAAAACTAAAGATAGGAACGTGGAATGTTAGAGGTCTAAAAAGACCTGAGAAAATAACTAACTTGGCTATGGAAATGGATCGTCTGAGAATAGAGATTATGGGCTTGAGTGAAGTTAAGAAGAATGGCAATGGCAAACTAAAAGTCTCCCATGGTAAGACGCTGTATTTTTCTGGGAGTGATTCATCATCTGAAACTCACGGAGTTGCTGTAATGATAAATACTTGCATGGATGCCGCTGTCACCAACTTCATTCCACTATCAAATCGTGCTATGATGTTACAATTGGATACAAAACCTCGAAAGATAAACTTAATTCAAGTATATGCACCAACTGCGGATAAGCCTGTTTCTGAAGCAGAAGATTTTTATAAGGAAATAGAACAACTTTACCAACTTACGCGCAGAGAAGAAATCAACATAGTTTTAGGGGATCTCAATGCTAAAGTAGGACAAGGAGAGGTGCCGAATATCGTTGGCAAATGGGGACTTGGTTCGAGAAATGAAAGAGGAGATCTCTTGGTTCAATTCTGTCAGGAGAAAAACTTGGTCATTACAAACACATTTTTTGAGATGCCAAAGAGACGTCTATATACTTGGACATCTCCAGCTCACACTAACTCTAACATTGTTCGCAATCAAATTGACTATGTAATGATCAACTCTCGATACAGAAACTGTGTTTCCGATGCCAGAACATACCCAGGTGCAGATATAGGATCTGACCATAATCCGGTAGTTATCAGCTTTACATGCCGTCTTAAATATGCCAAGAAAACTTTAAAGCGTAAGAGTGTTGATATAAGTAAAATTAACCATCCAGATACTAAATCAAAAGTACACGATCAAATCAACGAGTGGGCAGTTGAGTTTCAGAACCTACCTCACAATGATGCTGAGAGTATTTGGTCAAGCCTTAAAAGCCGCATATCTGAAATTAATGAGACTCTGCTAGCCCCAAACAAGGAATCAAGTGTCAAAATTCAACCTTGGACTACTGATGACATTTTGAAACTGATCGAAGAACGCCGACTGCATAAATCAACAAATGTAGAGAAGTATAAAGAGCTAGACATTAAAATTCGCCGACTTTCCCGTAATGCCAGAAACCAGTGGTACGAAAGTCGTTGCGAGTATGTTGAGTCCCTTATGAAAAAACATGACTCATTTAACCTCTACAAAGAAATCAAAGTTATGGCAGGCTTACAAAGAAAACGTCAACACACCTTTTTAGTAGATAGCTTTGGTAAAATTATTCTGGATCCTCAAAAGAAAAAAGACCAATGGGTACACTACATACAAGAACTTTTCTTTGATAACACGCGTCACAAAGGCATAGAAAATCAGCAAATCCAGGATGGACCATCTATTTTAAAATCAGAAATGCTTAACGTACTGCAGAAAGCTAAGACTGGGAAAGCACCGGGACCAGATGGCATCAACATAGAGGTACTGAAACTGCTAAATTCCGAAAACATTACCATATTAGTAGATCTTTTCAATGCCATTTATGACACAGGAAACATTCCGGAGACTTGGTTAAAATCCACTTTCATCACTCTTCCAAAAAAGAAAAATGCCAAGATATGCAAAGACTTTCGCACTATAAGTCTTATGAGCCATGTTTTGAAACTATTTCTAGCTATAATACATAACCGCATTAGAAATAAATGTGAAGATCGGCTGGGAGATAGTCAGTTCGGCTTCCGTGCTGGCATGGGTACAAGAGAAGCACAATTCGCCCTAAGAGTCCTTATCCAAAAGTGCAAAGATATGCAGCAGAATGTGTTCCTATGCTTTATTGATTATGAAAAAGCTTTTGACCGTGTTAAACACGAGGTACTTATTAAATATCTTTTGGATACTGGTCTTGATAGCAAGGACATACGAATAATTAAAAACTTGTACTGGGGACAAACAAGTACAGTGAGAGTGGATGAAGGAGAGACGGACCCAATCGACATTCAACGAGGCGTACGACAGGGATGTATCTTATCTCCTCTGCTTTTCAATTTGTACTCGGAGGCAATAATGCAAGAAGCACTAGAAAACTTGGAAGCAGGGGTCACCGTTAACGGAGAAGTGATAAATAACCTACGGTATGCCGATGATACTATCCTGATAGCTTCAACTCCAGAAGGCCTCCAATCCTTGGTTGGCAGAGTTTATGAAAGCAGTAAGAAAGTGGGTCTAGATATTAATATTTCCAAAACTAAAGTTATGGTAGTTTCCTGTGGTTCGGAATCTCAGTCTGTACATATTCGACTTGGAGCAACCGTGTTAGAGAGAGTTGACAAATACAAGTATCTTGGATCGTGGTTGACAGACTCATGGGAAAGTGATACAGAAATTCGTGTACGTATCGAGGTCGCCCGAACGTCCTTCATGAACATGAAAAAAGTCCTGTGTTGTCGTCAACTTTCTCTCAAACTTCGCACAAGAATGTTGAAGTGCTACATCTGGCCCGTGGTTCTGTATGGTTGTGAAGCGTGGACAATAAAGGAAGACCTACGGAAAAGACTAGAGGCATTTGAAATGTGGACCTACAGACGTATGCTTCGCATAAGTTGGACAGACAAAGTGACGAACGTCGAAGTTCTCAGACGAATGGCCAAAAAAGCAGAATTAGTGCGTACCATCAAGCAGCGTAAAGTGGCGTACTTAGGTCATATTTTACGCAATAATAAATACAACCTGCTACACACCATAATGATGGGTAAAATTGCCGGGAAAAGAAAGGCTGGAAGGAGAAAAATGTCCTGGCTACGCAACATTAGAGAGTGGACTGGCATTAGGACCGTAGAACAACTGTTCAGACTGGCTCTGAACAAAGAAAGGTTCCAGAAACTGACTGCTGACCTTCAGTAATGGAGAGGCACTACAAGAAGAAGAAGTACACCATTATATTTTTCAAATTTATAATTAAACATCTACTACAAATCTCTTATTAATAACCCTTTCTCCATTTTGGATGAAATTTAGTACTCCTACAGTTAAATGCCTGGAAATTTCAAGAAAAATCATCCTTTGCTTTGAACGTAGTTTTATTTTCCCCCAAAATTTACGCATGATCAGGATTAACAGGGAAAACCACGAGGCAGACCTAGCCAAATATAATGATTGTGACAAACAAAGGAATCGAAATCGGCCTTCCATTTAAACACTGCAACAGTAACTGTTCATTATAAAGTCAATTAATATGCAATTCGTGTAACTTTTATAATAGTATAACATATAATTGCTAAAACAGAACTCTAATGAGTTAGTTATAGTACAATGATGTCACACAATGACATAAGCTTGATAAACTGTTACGGGAAAAATAATTTAGAACACGATAATGAATGCAAACAATATCACAATTTAAGTTTTAAATACATAGTCGATAATTAGTGATAAATTATAACTTGGTAGTTAGGGTCAAATCATACTGTACACAATGCTGACGTTAATGTGTGTTAATATCTCATACGTGCTCGCATTATTTCTCAGACGTTTAAACCGATACATTTTTTAAGACAAATACTACTTCGATTTTTCTATTCCTAATATTAATTTAATACAAAAACTACGATTATGAGTATTAAGTATTTTTGACTCAATATTTTAATCAATAAAACAAATAAGTAAAAACATTTCAAACGCAATTGCATTTGTGATTTGAAATTCGGTTCGAAACTATCCCCTTGTCCCTTCAGTTACATTTAGCCTGTACGAGTAACTTTATTAAGTCTACGAATTAAAGTAGATCGCAAAGCGTCTGAGAAATGACAGACACAAGTTTACGCACATGGTGTAAGATCATAAATTGAGTTTAGTGAATACTCTGACAGCTTACATGTGTGTTGTAAAGTATAGTATTAACGAATGTATAAACACAAAAAAAAACATAACCAGAAATAAACTTTTTGATATTTTTAGTACAAAAAGTTAAGAAACTATTACAGATAAAAGAAACTAGATAAATATTTAAATCTTTTTCACAAATAGCTTTCCATCAAAAAACAACTATGTGTAACAAATACCCATTAGCTTTAAATAACACTTATTAAACATGTAGTTAAAGCTGGAACGCGTATTCAAACATCAATGATTGGAGCAAACAATGAATTAAGAAATTCTATTCATAATTATGATTGATGTAAAGTTGCCACTCGTGTAATGGGCACTAAATTAAATCACACAGAAGTTTCTAGTTTCACTCCATTGATCCTATTAAATATAAGGAATGAATACTTAATATGCGAGTATTGTATAAATCGTTTTAAAACATGTCTAACAAAAATACTTGTAGATTATTATACGTTGTGAAATAATAGCGCATCTGGCCGCTTCTTTCACTCTTCTTAGTGTTTTTTTGGTCATTTTAAATCTTCTTTTTTATGTTTTTTGACTTTAATCAACACTTAAGTGGCAAAATTGAATACTTCAATGATTTTAATACCGAAATTTAAGTAAATGACGATCAATTTTGCCATAAATATTCCGCTTAGCAGCGGAAGTGTATTTAGTATGATTTAGCCCTTATAAGTGCAATTGTAGGGTTATTTTCAAGTTGATAAGCGTAAAGTCACGTCAGCGACGCCGTGGTTGGACGCACCGACGTCGCTTCCGACACCAACAGTCGGCCGACGTTATCATTCGCGTGTCGCTCGCACGCTGATTTATGTCGCGCGACTTTTCGCCGACAAAATACTTACTCACGATTGATGTGTTAAATATACCCAACAATTTACTAAAACACTACCCATAACTCTATAATAAACATGCCGGACTTCTAATCAACAACCATATTGTTTTTAATACACAGAATGATAACCACTACGACTAGGTATAATAAAGTTTAAAATCACGTGTTAACTACCGAAAATTAAGTGTAGTATCAGAATACACGCGACATAAAGATGCAATATTATCTGTTTCACAACCCGTCCTCAAACCAGGGTTATCGTGGAGGTCCAAGTTACTTATCGGCCTTACATACTTAGAAATACATTGCCAATTGTATATGTATATAAGCTAAGTATATCAACGGAGAGAGACATTGGTAGGATTGCTTGGAAAATAAATAATAACACGCGATCCATATATTCAATTTCATAGAGAAACTTATTTTTATGTCAGTGAGTTTGTACTCGCTCACGGAAACCAAAGAATTGATCACGACGTTATAAAGTGAGCTGTGATCACCTTGTTTATAGATACATTGTTCGTTAGAGCTTCGTTGAAGTAATTTGATCGTAGAAATGTGTTTATATACCTATCTATATACTTATCTAGTCTGTTACTAGTTACTATATGACATTATTAACGGTAGGTATATAGACAACCGAGTGGCGTAGTTGGTACTGAACCTACCTACTATGACAATGGTTCCTTCAATGCCTAGTTTTCTCATTTCTCACTGATATGATGATATCAATAAGTGGGAGACATAGACGTACTTAATCACCATGCTAGCGTGTTGGTGATAAGAATGATATGAATTCGAAGTCATGTTTTTAAACATACCTATAAACCATTTTTATTTGAAAATTCTTTTGTTAATAAAATTAAATCCTGAAGCAATAAGTAAATAGACAGCATTTATTGTTTATAGATAAATTTAACGCTCAAAATTACTAAATGAAATCGGATTGCGGTATTCATTCATAGCATTACAAAAGAAAAATACTCATATTACTGTTATGGAATGTGATTTATTCCATAATCAATTCGTAAATTGTAAATTGGGATAATTTGAGATAATTATATTATTTTAGCTTAAATATACTTAATAAAATATTTGATTTATCATAAATAGTATATTCTATGTGTGAGTTGAACATTGTATGATTGATAGTTAAACCGAAATATCAGTATAAGAGTTTTTGGAAATATTCTACTTTCAAATATAATTTATAAAATTATTTTAACAAGAACAATTTAGGTTATTTTACGATACGATATACCTCATTATAAAGTTAAGAATAAGAATCCATTTTGTATCACAAAAATATTAAATTGTTTATTTGGAACATTGATTTAAGGTCAAAATAAACATAACGTTAAAGTTAAATAAAAAATAAAATTTAACCGTTTATTTTTATAATCGTAACAAGCCCAGCAATAAGCCGTAATAAGTAACAAATCATTATTAAACATTTAAAGGTGGTCATTGACGCGTCAGTTGAACTGATCAGTCCAGACATAAAACTGAGGCGTCACACCAAAAGTTTAAGGCCAACTAGATTTCCTAGAATATGGAATCATTTTTGGATGGACGCCAGTTCAACTGATCAGTTAAACTGACTCGTCAATGGCCTCAATAACTGAACAAAAATAATGATAAATTTTTAAAGTTTATGTTCTATTGCAAACGAATCGCGATGTCACCAAAATGAGATCCAACTGATAAAGTCTACCATTTACGAAGTACGAAATGATTTTTAAGTACATTAAAAACATGCAACTGTAATGAATACAGGGTTGGTTTACAATCGATTTATTAAAAGCACGTCATCGTTTAGTGATGTGCGTTCCTGTATCGATAAAAATATTATATTAATAAAAAAATATTTTTATTTATTTTTATGAATTAACAGCGAAAAGGGTTTGATTTGGTAAAGCTTCTCAGTGATAAAGCTAAATAGAATACGATTTACATTTATGTTTACAAAAAAATCTCACAAAACTGCGACGAAAGTCGCCATCATTGCGATACCAATTAGCGTTAGGAACGCCGATTTGCGCCGATTCGCAGTTTTAGATCTTAGAATGAGATCAAGAATATGAATACATATTTTTCGTTGATACAATTAATTATAATAAACTTGTGATGTACAAAGTAAAACACGAGTAAAATGTATTACGTAAGTTTGAGATAATTACTAAAATAATCAAATCTTAGAACAAACAAAATAAGATGATAACTGTTGAACTGGATCAAAACATAATGATCAATGAATGAAAAAAACAAAGGTCATTGTGATAATGAGAGCGAAAACTGAGATATGAATTTTAATAAATACAGATTTAATGCTCTACTCGGTCACAGTATAATAATGAGTATTAGCGTAGCCCAGGAACATTTTGGGGATTAAAAAAATATCATTTTATGTGTTCATTCAGTTTATAACTATCAATAATTATGTAAAATTTTCACTGTTTTTGTGATTATGCAAAAAACTTTCAAAATGATACTCGTATTCTATTTTATTATAGTATTGTTCAATTATCAAAGGTTAGTTTCTAAGTATTTACTTAAAGTTCGAAATAGGAACAAAATATTTTCAGTTAAATATTGTTTTTCCTAATAACAAAACTATAAGATTAAAAAATATCAACTCTATCTGGTAACATTGACCGCACGGCATGAAGTTCGTTGTACTTTCTATTTGAACGTTCTTTTGTCAACTTTGGTGTATTGCCGAAATTTCGGGTAAATTTTTCATGTTTATTTAAGTAATTTTAAAAATACTTATATAATTAAAAGGGAAGTGTATTGTCAATGTTTGACTGCCAAAATTTAGGGAAAAAATTCTATTTTCAAGAACATATTAGCTAAGCTAGTCCCATGGTAGGGTAGATCTCGGTCACAGTATAAAAATGAGTACTAGCTCTCGGTTAAAAGTAATGATAGCTACATTAGTCCTATTGACAAATTGAAATCGACTGAAGATTATGGTAACAATAACCCAATTAAAGAAACACCTTTGACATTATAGGTATATATCTATAATTGAACACAAGACCCCTACGCAGATACTACCCTCGTGTTCCATGAGGAAAAATACAACCGGCCAAGTGCGGATCGAACTCGAACATGAAGGGTTCCGTGCCATAAATGGCAAAAAAAACGCGTTTTTTGTATGGGAGCCTCCCTTAAATTTTAATTTTAAATTGTAATTGTTGTTATAGCGGCAATAGAAATACATCATCCGTGAAAATTTCAACTAACTATCACCGTTCTTGAGACACAGCCTCCTGACAGACGGACGGACAGCGAAGTCTCTAATAGAGTCGCGTTTTTACCCTTTAGGTACAGAACCCTAAATACGAAATCATTATAAAATGTGACATCACAACACTCTCCTACACTCCCTACAAAAATAACTCAATCATCCGAATAACCATTTACATAATATGTCGAAATATTATATATAATTCGTCTAATCAGTTACAAGTTCTATTTCAATGTTATTTAAAGTTAATTTATCTATAAATTATTTACCGAGAAAAAAGATAAAGTGTTATTTACTTATACAAGTTGTTCAATGTACGAATTTAACCTTATTAACCTCAGATAGTGTAAAAAAGTTATCACGAAAATTAGCATTAGTAAAAGAAACTGTTATCAAATCTTTATATACCTAATTAAAATTATTTTAATGAGTTGTTAGGCCGAGTCGGTTGCGGTTCTCATACTTAAATCAACAGTCGTTAAGGCTAGGACCCTTCTAATCGAAAAGTCAGTCAAAAACAGTTGATTTTTTAAACATTTTAAGCTATTGCATAGCTTCTATCGCGGGCCTTGAGCGTGGAGACCGAATCCAGAAATTCCGTAACGAAAAAACCTAACACACGTTGATAGTCTAAATTCAAATACTTAATATTATTATTTTTGAACGAACTATGTTCCGCAGTTGTACCCGCGTAATTTTCGATTCTCTATGACTTTCCATATAAAAATGTTGTTGTTTTTTATTACATTGTATTTGTCTTCTATTCGCCCTCAGGGTTGTGAAGGTCTACGTAAAAACTGTGATTCCGCCAAATCTGGTTAAACTAAATACCGACCCCAGTTAGATATGGGACAAAGGTTTTGAAGAAGTTTTCTGGGTTGTGGAGGTCTGATGGCAGTCGGTCCAAGTAAAATACTGAGTTTGTTTTTTGACGACCTCGATGGCAGAGTCAGAGGTCACCATGCCGGACTGCCATCCGTAAGGTTGCCGGTTCGATTCCCGTGCGGGGTGAATATTTGCGTGAACCACAAATGTTTGTCTCGGTCTGGGTGTGTGTGTGAATGAGTGTGTGCGTAGTTTCTGATACCCTAGATACAAGATTCGAACTTAGTAAGGGGTCAGTTACTTTAAGGAGATGATGTAGTGAATGATTATGCTAAGTTATGTTATGTTTCTTTGACTAAACAACCGACTGAAATTAATTAATAAAAATAATTATTATAGTGAATTTATTTTTTAATACATAATAAATCACATATTTCAGATGTTGCAATATACATAATATATACTTCACAAATATTGATAATAGATTAAAACTTTAATCAGTACTTTGTATATCGTCTTATAATCAGTACTTCGTGTTCACAGATTTGGTAAAGAACTTAAAATTTCAGAAATGTAAAACAAATGTTGATTGCGCCTGTAAAGGTGTTGCACACCATACAAGACCTGATTTGTTATTTTATATTTTTAAGATTGTTTTGTGTAAACGCTGTTGGTGTAACATAAATAAATAAAAATTAAAGCCGTGACCAAAATCCGTTAAATCAGTTTAATTTCAATACATATTGTAAGTTGAAGTTTAATGAATTCTAATAAACTGGAAACTGCTCTCGTAAGGTGCGGCTACCTAACCTATAAAACCTAAAAGTAATTACTGAACATTTAACTGCACTTCTTCACTAATAAACATTTATTCACATGGTAGCTTCGTCTCCTGGCTTCACTTGATATAGTTTTTCGCGATACGAAAATATTTTTGAAGAGGTTAATAATTATAGAACTACAGAGTATACAATAAATTTAAGGAATTTGAAACCCTACTTTGATTTATTAAAGCATTTTCCTACTTTGATTTTTACAAAACCTTTTTAGCTACCAGTCATCGTGAATATTATACTTATACACTAGCTGCGCCCCGCGGTTTCAAACGCGTAGTTCCCGTTCCCGTACGAATTTCGGGATGAAAAATAGATGTTGGCCAATTCTCAGACCTACTGAATATGCTCACAAAATTTCATGAGAATCGGTCAAGCCGTTTCGGAGGAGTACGGGACCGAACATTGTGACACGAGAATTTTAGAATTTTAGATATCACTTATTAAATATTTTACAAGGAAAATACTTAATATGTATTTCTATTTATATATTTCTTAAATTAAAGCAATAATTCTGCAATTTCCTTCCCATCATTGTTTGAGAATAAATGATAAAATTAATTACTAAAAGTCAACAAGAAACAATTAAATATGTCAGCTTTATTTATAAAATTCAGTATTTACCCACACCCTATAAATACAATAATATTTATTTGTAATTTATTTTTTAGCCATATTTAGCTTGCTCTTTATGTATTTTCCTGTGTTTTTATTAAAGTTAGAAAAAAGGTTTCTTTAAACTAACAGTAACTTGAGTATTTATTTAGGTTGCATCTTTAAATCTATACTACTCGTAGCTATCAATATCCTACAAATATTATGACACAAAATGTAGTGTATGTAGCATAATGTTATAATAAGTAGGGTAGGTAACATAGGTAGTAAGAAAAAGTAATAAAACAGTTTATTCTGACAATCCGCTGTGTTCACTTATTGCTCCCGTTAACTTCCCGAAATAGACTATTTGGCGACGAGTAAAATCAGGAATTGTGCGTGCAATCAATTATTAAAAACGTTCTTCTAGTGAAACATACATTCCCTCGATAAAAAAATTAATACTAATAAAACACTACACTAAATAGTCTCCTAAATAATAGTGACATTAGTTACATACAAATGAAACATAGATCACGTTTCATTTATAATGTATGAAGTGCATTGCTCCGTCTTAAATCAGTATGTTTGAATCACATACTCAATCATGGGTAGCTCCCACATACAGAGATACAGAGACAAATTAATAGAATTTATGAAACAATTGTCTCAATAACAACACTTTAATGTATGGTAGCCTGTTGAACAATTAAAATGATGATCTAATATACAAAAACCTTGAAATTGTTAATTTATTTTCGTTACATTTTGATTGAAACCAATTTACTTTTATTGTTACACTAGTTTTGCTTCGCGATTTGACTCTTTTCTTCCTCTCGTTTTGGTCCACTCCTTTTAATCGTAGCGTAATATTTTACAGTCTATAAATTCCCTCGATAACTAATCTAATCCAACACTTAAAGAATTATTCAATTCAAACCAGTGGTTAAGATTAGTGCGTTCAACCGAACAAAGAAACAAACTCTTTAGCTTTATGTTAGTATAGATATTACGTAACGGAACATTACCGCCTTTTCTTCAAGTTGATTAAATACAATTGATTCAAGATGATCATTTCTTCAAGTTTCTTGTTTATTTATTTTTTACTAGTACTAATATGGTGTATTTAACTTTTTAAAAATTTACCATAATAAGTTTTGTTTTTTAATTCATACATTTGAAGTTGCTATGTAGCGATAAATATCGGTTAAACACAGCCTTTGATTGAAGCACTCTATTATAGTCACTATCGCTAGATCTGTTATGATGTCAGTATGTAGAGCGTATACCTATAAATTTTTATTTCCAATTGTCATCATCTTCAAAATGTTAGGTTTCGGACTTGTTAAAATTGATACTTAATAGGTAATAAATCTTAGTTATAAGTAATCTAGAGGATATTTAAGATGTCTGATAGAACGCGAAACGCGACGACTAATAGAAAAAGTGTTAATACTCGTATCGTAAGTAGTTAAAACTGGAAATAATATCTTGAATATTTATTTAAATTATTATCAATTAAAACAGCAAATATTTTATATACAAAGTAGGCAAGTCTTAGGTAGGAGACAAGATTGTCTGAACCAAACCTAAGTACATACTAATTAATAAATAATAGTCACTTTATGTAGTAGGTCATAATTATAAACATGCTGTCATTCGTTTTATTATGATGATCCTAGCATAGCCACCGGACATAAGTATGTTTTATTTATATCTTGGAATTGAAACTTATCTTTCAATGCCACTCTCAAGTTCTAGATGAATCATGTACTTATATCCAAGTTTGATACCTATTATTTAATTCATATAATGTATGTTTTATCGTATCTAAACGAATATATAGAATCACCATCTTTTCTGTGCCGGTGACGGCGTCGCTATAATCGTATCTTTTTGTTGTCAGTTTATTGAAAACTAGTAGCTCCCCGCGGTTTTACCCGCGTAGTTCCCGTTCCCGTGGGATTACGGGGATAAAATATAGCCTATGTCACGCACTGATAAATTAGCTTTCCATTAGTGAAAGAATTTTTGAAATCGGTCCAGTAGTTTCGGAGCCTATTCATTACAAACAAACAAATCTTTCCTCTTTATAATATTAGTATAGATGTATCCAAATGACATTAAACTCTAAATGACAATAGTAGCTTCCACTTTTGACCGCCGGCACAGAAAACTTGGTGACTCTATAGAAAAAGAAAAAAATTGACTTATGTGTCGGATTTGACAACTAGATCGATTGATTTTCCTCGCAACCAGGAACAAAACATATTTACATTAATCAGAAGATTCCTACAGCATTATAATTTACGCTGGTAAAATCGAGACCATATAATTATTACTATTTAATGTATCGCACCCTGAGGGAAAAAAGGGCGTAAGTCGATAACACCAACTTAACAGGAGAGCAAGAAATGAGCATATGTATCTCTGCTTGTACTATTCGAAACTGCAAAAAAACGACGTATTCGCACTTACGCCTTTATTACTCTGGACTCGACATAATGGACATCAAGAGAAGAAATCATCGCAAGAAGACCTGATGAAGGCAACTAGCGCTGGTATAGGTGTAGCTGGATTTTGGTCCGGGAATATTTAGTTATAGGTTTATCCTTTTTGTGGCCATTGACACGAAAGAAGAAGAAGATCGCTCATATAATCACACTTCTAGTCGCGGACTAAGCAAAGCTAGTTACTATGTGTACTAGACAACGGATAAACATAGATTTATCTATCAACTAATTGCACAACAACTTTCTCTTTTCATTAATTATTAATGTTATAATTATCGAGTACAAATGTGACGAAGTTTAATGACACAGATATTGATAAGCGATATGTGCGGGTGCGTCTGTTTATTGCTTTTACTATAATCATAGCACTTGTGTATCGTGCGCCTACGATGCTCTTCACATTCCTCAGAAGCTTTAATGCTAGTGTGACCATTTATTGGTAATGTTCTCTTCTATATCTATACTAATATTATAAAGCTGAACAGTTTGTTTGGTTGAACGTGCTAATCTCAGCGACTAATGGTCCGATTTGAAAAATTCTTTCAGTGTTCAATAGCCCATTTGTTGAGGAAGGCTACAGGCTATATCATCGCTACGACTAATAGAAGAGGAGATAATGCGGGTAAAACCACGGGGCGCCGCTAGTTTTTTTTTAATAAAAATATGTTAGGTGATATCAATAATTAAGTTTATTATGATAATTTTATTTATTCTTTAAAATCTCAAAAAGTTTTAACAGAAATAATCAGTTTCTTGCTATCTCAGTAGAAGACTTTGTATATTAATACTTCAATTTTAAAAGGAGTTATTTTACTCTGATATAGATTTTTTATCTGGAAATAGGAAACCGGACTTATAAAACAAGTAAAGGGTCGAGGGCTCAAATTCTGTACGAGAAAAATATTTGTATACTAGACTGCTTCTATACATATAATGAATCTACAAACTAACCGTGATTTTGTTAAGGTTTATACCTTAACAAAATAACAAAATCACAATAATAGTACGTCTCACTTTATTAAGTTATCTTAATAAAGTGAGACGTACTATTATTAATACGATATTAAACCCTTTCTATGGACAGATGTAGAAATAAATAAAATATTTTAAATATTTATTTTTTATATTAAAATACGCCTATTTCAAAACTCATGGTGACCACAAAAGTATGATTACGTCATTTCATTGCGTTCCCAGAGCCACAAAGATAAACACTGACTAATATTACATTTATTAAGAGTTGCTACGTTATGGACTAATAAGCTTTTAGATAATAATACATTAGTGGTTGTGTCTCTTGGTTTTATTAGCGGAACCGATTCTTTTTGCAGTCAATCGCGAGTGAATGGATGTATCTTTATAACACCTTTCAACCTTTGATTGTGCTTTACCTAAAATCACGAGATGTTTTTAATTGTTACCTATCTAAAATTTCAATCTAAGATTAGTTTTTTATTTATTTTTATGATAAATATTATTTTTGTTATACATAACTAGTTGTGCCCCGCGGTTTCACACGCGTAGTTCGCGTTCCCGTAGGAATTTCGGGATAAAATTAAATGTTGGCTGATTATTAGACCTACTGAATATGCTCAAAAAATTTCATGAGAATCGGTCAAGCCATTTCGGAGGAGTATGGGAACGAACATTGTGACACGAGAATTTTATATATAAGATTATCTTATTTAAATAAAAGTCAATTAAAACACACATCTAATTTTACGCCTGATGACGA
The DNA here is from genome assembly GCA_958496195.1 of Timandra comae. NCBI lineage: Eukaryota > Metazoa > Arthropoda > Insecta > Lepidoptera > Geometridae > Timandra > Timandra comae. The sequence goes on along the minus strand of OY292353.1, from coordinate 6,804,579 downwards.
GTTTTGCTCATTTTATTATTGCCGAGTTCATCTGACTTCTTCTTAGAAAATATTCCGTAAAACATTTAGGGCCTATTTCACGATCTTCAAGTAACGTTCCGGGGTGCGCCAAAGTTCACCTAAAATTTCAACTCCGATAATTGGAAATCCGAAAATTTTCTTCCTAACATTTTTTATCCTAACAATCGCAACTCCTAAAATCTTTGTCACTAACGTTTTAATTCCGAAACATTCAACTGCATAAAGTCAGTAGCAATAAACATCTTTTACACTTTTATTTGTTTTCCTATATTTTCTCAACATAACCATCGTTCATACTATTATTCAAAGTCATATCTTTTTTGTTTAGATTTATTTTTATTTATTATAATCAATATTATATACATAAATTTTTCGTAACTTTGTTTTTACATAACATGTAGGTATAACATATAACGCACGAGCCGAGCGAGCAAAACCAGAGTCCTGCTCCAATCATTCAGTCAAGTTCCTATTCCTATTCCTAATTATTGGTTTAGGTTATGTTAGAACTGTGACCCCAACGCACGAGCCGAGCGAGCGTAGCGAGCGTGCCGCGGCAGCGGCCGGCGAAGTGCCAGAACCGAATTGGTCCTTTAGTTATGGTTATGGTAAAATCCCAGGCCATAAGCATAACCGTAAACGAGTCGTATAATAATCATTAAAACTATAAATATCATCTTCTACCCACATATATTTTTTATTACACTTGGTAAATGTTTCTTTCTGAGCATGAGTGAAAATATTATGATAAGTATGTTTAGGGGATAAAAGCGTTATGATAAAAAACAGTAGGAGTTAAAATATGTTTACATTAACGATGTTAGTAATTAAACTTTTCGGACAAATCAGTGTTATGAGCATCGTCGGTAGCACTACAAATAGTATGAATTAAAACTTTAGGATGAAAATTTTTAGGAAGAATGATCATTCGGACTACAAATAGTTAGGAAAAACATTTTCGGGTAAAGAACTTTAGGTGAGCCAATATGGACCCAACGTTCCGAGTAGACTCACAAGATTTGTCTTTGTCACTTGATATAAAGTAAGAAAGAGACAACACTCACTTTGAGTAACTTTACTTGAAGATCGTGAAATAGGCCCTCAGTCTGTTTAAAATCATATATTTAAATTCATAATCACAACGTAACTAAAATAAACAAACTTACCAATATTAATTGAAAGATTAACATAATAAATAAATCAGTTTATTTGTAGAGTCAAGAGGCGTATAATTAGGTTATGACCGAATACTTATTAAGCAGTGGTACTTGAAGTCGAAAATCATTTCAACCATTCGATTATTTTGATATGTATTAAATTACTCATTGAATGGTTTATGAATTGGTTCTCAAACTGATTAGAGACTTAATTTACCATTTAAGTATTACTATTGTATTAGTACAACTTATACTATACTATGGCGCGGTTTCACCCGCTTAGTTCCCGTTCCCGTAGGAATATGGGGATAACATTATGCTAAAAACTTTCCCACTGAATTACTCTACCTATTAAAACAAACCGCATTAAAATCCGTTGCGTAGTTTTGAAGGTCTAAGCGTACATGGGGACAAAGAAACATAGGGACAGAGAAAGCGAATTTATACTATGTACTTAGTGAAGATATGTGTTTCTTTGCTTAACATTGCTTTTCTCTACAAACTACCTAATTTTTTCTACAATATAATAGTTAAGTTTAAAACAATGTCGATCACCGCAGTTTATACATCGAAATCAGAATTGTGTATAACTGATTTTGATGCGGCTTTCGTCAATAAATGATTTAAGGATAATTAACGCGAACAAAACCCCAATGCACTGAAAATAGGAAAATAATAAAATAAATATGAGATTTTTTGTATAGTAGGAATTAATAAGTACGTTTATTTAATAACCTACAATTTCAAAAACTTTTCATAGTTCCTGTAATTTTTGTTGATAAAAGTTAACCATTTTATACTAGAAATATAAATTAAAAAGACCACCACAGTTACGAATTCTTATCATATGCACCACAGATCAGGGAGTCACCTTAGGACTTCCGTCCTGTATGCACAGAGTGTTATGGTGATAGTATCAGTTCAAATCCGTATTTATTCTTGTTTCAACCATAGGAAAATGGGGTTATTTAGTTCGGCAATTTTCAACAGATGGCGTTGATAGTAGCAATTTATAGTTTTGTAGAATAAAATTGCTATTTCTGCTATATACTTTTTGAAAATAAATATGACGATTATAAACTACGATTATACTCCTGAACAGAAATAAACTTCTTATTTTTACCTTTTTACCACGTGTTTACCTATATTTTACATAAAACTTTATAACTAACAATGGAATAAAAACATAAAATATTCAAATTTTCGTATCTGAAACTTTTTGATGAAAATGTTATTATTTGGTTTTCTTGCAGCTTTTCTTGTCTAAATATGGAGTCTGGTGGATAGTGGAACTATACAAGCCTTGTTATGAAACCCTTGGAATGTATCCTTGTCTGTTATCTTAATAACTAGAATTTTGTGTTTTTTGTACCACATATGTAATTTGCATATTTAAAAAATATCCTGCCAAAGGTCACAAAGCATAAAAAATGCTATTTTGACAGAGCAGTCACGCAGATGCTTGATGACTAAACCAGGCCTTTGCTATGGCCCTATACATTTACCTACACACATGGTACGCACACCCAAGCCAGCATTTTTGCTCCTCGGATAATTTTATATAAATGTATTGAAGCAATTGTAACTGTTGCTAGAAGCAGTCCCGGATTAACCCTTAATCAAATCAAGCAATTGCCTAGGGCACCACGTCTGGGGGGGCACCAGAAAACATGAGAAGGGGCACCGGAACACATAAGGATAGACTTCGGGGCCCCAGGGCCGTAGCTTGATGCCCTACCTTGTTGAACATAGAGAGCTCAGTGTTAACTGACCTTTTTTTTTCTACAGCCCTGTGGGCCCGAAGGCTTGGGTTGCTTAGGGCATCATGAAGTCTTAATCCGTCACTGGCTATATATTGATGTTATTGTCATCAATATTATTACGTCTAAATAACCAAATGAAATCAAAGTCTTTCTTCTAGCGTGTTCCTGTACATTTATTTTATTATGTTTCCTAATAATAAATCTATAAACTTACCGGTATTGCAGCCCAATTCGTCGGTCTTGTCGGTGCAGTCGGCAATCGAGTCACAACGAGCTGAATTCGGGATACACCGTGTCTCGTCACAGGTGAACTCTCCAGGCAGACAAGCTGTGGGAAAATACACTTTATTACTAAGTATTAAGGTTAATTATTTAATTGTACTATTTGACTCTAGCCCCTCGGTGGGTGTAAGCTGGTGATGATGAAGGTTATAAACGTGGACATCGACTATCAAGTGGCGTAATTTAATAACGACCGAGTGGTGTAGTGGTAGAAACCCTGTCTGATGTAGTTGGGGGTTAAGGGTTCGATTCCCGAACGACGTTGGATTCATTTTAGGACATGGGCTCTATGTCTTGGTCTGGATGTTTTCTATCTATTCTAAGTATATACCCATTACCGAGAATTATATAAAAATAGTATACAAAAAATAATATTTATTTATGTTTATCCGTTGTCTAGTATCCATAGTACAAGCATCGCTATTTTGTGTTGTTGTTCTTCTCATCCTGTCCTAGGTATTTTAAATACTTATTAAGTCATTGAACACATCTTATCTCACCTTTTGCTTCTGGCTCGGACTCAGTTATAGTCTCTGTTGCGTATTCTTCTTCATTTCTTCCTATCCCTAGGTCTTGACAGAAACAAAATAATAATAAATAAAAACGAAAACAAAAACATATAATAAAATTAAAAAAATCATTGTTTGAAAATAATCTTTTGACTATTTAAAAAAAAACGAAAGTAAGTTTAAAATAAATGAAAAAAAAATAACTAATAAACTATAAACAAAATGCATCTTGCAAATGCACAATATAAATAAATAACTAAAAAATCCTCTTTTTGCATTTAACACTTCTCTTACGTATTTTACTTGTAATTTAATAGCATCTCAAGTGCCCAATACCTTCGCAATTCTTCTCGTCATCTCCGAGAGGACAGTCAGTGTGGTCGTCACACCTTTGGTCTGGACAATAAGTCACTACAGAGCTAGCACAAGGCAGCGGATTTTCACAGCGAGCCTCCAAAGGTCTCTCATTGTCTAATTCATTATCAAGTTCATTTTCTTGTTCGTTTTCCTGGTTTGTATCGTCTGTAGGTGTTTTAAAATAAAATAAAACAAAAATAAAAAAGAACAAATTAAAAAGTAGGAAAAAATTAGGAAGGTTAAATGAAAATTAGTATTTGATTTGGTAGCAACGACAATATGACAGATTTATTGAAACCGCTAGAAGTGCTAGTTCACAGGATTCTTTCAGACTTTCAGGAGTATAGACCATGATCAAATTAATGAAAGTAAACAGTTTCTGGAATTAGGTCTCTCTAATTTGGGTCCTTTGTCCGTGGTGTGATATTATGTGGACTTATCTGGGCTCTTACGACCCGAAACGATTGTCAATGGTGTTAGATTGTCGATGCCAGATGTTGTTTAAACCAAAGATATTCACGGTTATGAGCTTGCACTGGTCTATGAGGTTGCTTTATGAACTAGCACTTCCAGCGCATTAATTTAGTGTTGTATTGTTTACTGAGAATTGGCGGCAATCTCATACTGGTTGATAAAAAGCAGTAAATATTGATTTTTATTTTTTGGTATGTAAAAAAAGGGAATAAGATGGGGAAACGATGGAAAAGAATAAAAAAAAGAAAAGAAACAGAAAATAAAAAATACCCTCAAAACTGCATCCCATTTCGTCGACACCATCATCGCAGTCCCTGTACTTGTTGCACCGACCGCTACTGGGGATACATTTGCCATCCCCACATTGGATTTCGTCAATTTGACATATTACGTCAAAGGCAGATCCTGGACACAATAGTGTCATTAATTTTAGCAATTTTTTGTTAGTATAGAGCGGGGATTCGACAAGCAATCTGTTGTTAGTCACATTTGGAGTAGGGATTCTTGTGCCGAGGATGAGTTCTTAGCCCACGTGGGAGCACAAGATTCCGCATCCTGACAAATCCCGTACTGTATGGTTTGGTTACGTTGAATGTTAAGCCTCGGAGTATTAGCCCGCGCGGGAGCAGATGATCGCGTCCGACCTTATCCCTTATTCCCTATGTAGTTTGGTTATTTAAAATGTAGTAAGTTTCTAGAAGACTAGAAACCTAGTGGGGTTGTGTCATTACTTTTCTATAGCAAGACAAAATGTGTTAGTGTAAAGTAAAAACATTCAATAACTCTGACAAACCTGGTTTCACTACATTGGCGTTGAAGTCAGCGTCCTTGACACTGACGTGTCCCAGCTTGCCGTACTTCCTGATGTGCTCTCGGAGAACTTCGGTAATCCTAGTAGTGTCATCAAATCCTATCGTAACGATGTCTAGTGTTACTTTACAGGAGAATTCGTCAGCTAGTCTGGACCTGGAATTAGATAAAAGAGAAGCTTAAATAACAGAACCTAATTATCACCAGTTTATTACAGCAATCCATCTTCATAAAATAATCTGACACAAATATCAAAATGCCTGACCAAAATCTGGCTACACACACACCGCAGCGACATTTGCCTTCATCAAATTGATCTGATAAGATAAATATCAGAAACTACAAACGTACACATCCTTTCATCACATATCTAGACCGAGTTACGAGAAATCACTATACTTCCACCAAAACGATGAACAAAATAATTACATTAAATCGTTTTGTATTATTTTTCATAAATATTCCAATATTATTCTTAACACCCAATATATTACTAATTGTAATGTAAAATATGCTGATACATCTACCAAAAATAACATCTGTAACATGTTAACAACAAGTAGAAAATAGTTTAATAGTAGAAAATAAATATTATTAAACAACTCAATTGACTCTTAGCTAGGAAACCTCTAAACTACAACCCCAACTTTTATACCTTACTGAACAAGTTACTGAACACTTTCTCCGTCAACTCGGATCGTATCGCATTCATTTCTTTTTCTTGTTACTTGACCTTTTATAAAGGCGGAATGATTGCCAATATTTTCAAGTTTATTTATATGAAGTTTTGAAGCCTTAGCCAATTTCTTTTGAGGGTGTAAGTGAAACCATTTCAAGATTTGGTAGAGGCCTCGAACGCATTTTTCATTGATAGGATTTTTCCTCACATTTTGCAACGATCGTGTTTTGTCACATGTAGTTTGTTTGATCATTTATTTTCCTATGGGTAATTTGCTTGTGGACTCCAGACTATGCGATTTTTGGGTATTATTAAGGTCAGGGGCCCACTGACTCTTAGTCTATTACTAAAAAGAATAAGTGGACTTACTGTATCCTCACGAGAGAAGCCTTCTGGGTTCCAGGGAGTTTCTCAAAGAGCTGATTGACTGCGTCTGCGAGCGTCTTGGAGAAGTTTTGGAACAGCACCGAATCCCGGTTGGAGTATTCGTACCGATACGGCTCCATCACCACGAAGGTTACTCTCAGAGTTTCTGGAATAGTTTAAATGTTTATTTGAATGGAAAGTTTATGAGAGCCACGACCAGCCTACCAGTCGATTTACTAAGGTCGATTTAGGTAATGTTAGAAAATTATGCATAAGATTGTCCCATTAACCGGCTTTGGCAGTCAGTGCCAATTTATTTTAAAATGTGTTCTTCGGGATTTGTATACTTAATCCAAATATTTTTATCTAATTTTAGTTTGGTACTGTCAATGATTCATATTTAACTATAGAGGAGAATGGAGTATTTAAAAACAAAGCTTATGAATAAAAATTATACTCACTTTCGCCGATATCAGGATCGACTCTGTCCAACGTACCAGAACCTTCGATACGGTCATCGTCGTCTTTGTTGTCGCTGAAATGAACAATTTATTTATCAGATTCTAGAACATTAAACATAACTTTTTAAATTTCAATTTACAGAGACCAACAAAACTCAATCAACGTGTTGAAATATTCAGTCCTATTTACACCAGTACTAGTCGAGACAGTACAAAAAGGCGTTAAGTTTTTAGCGTTAATAAACATGTTTGATATTTTTTTATAAACGTGCGACAAACAAGCAAATGTTTATGCAAATATTGGTTTTAGGTGTTTGATATCATTGTTTTCTCACACCTAGTAAAATAACAAATTTTAATTCAGATATACCGGGTGTCCCGTAAGTAGTGGACCAACGGGATGTGGGGGATAGGGGTAACCGTTACCTACCAGAATCACCAAAATTTATTGTCCTAGGCCTCATAGTTTTGAAGTTATAACGTTTTTTAGTAAGTAGGTGAAATTATCGTACTATGTGCACATTTTTCTTAATTCTACAAAATCTATTACTTATTTTGGTGTTATTTTTATTCAAGGGCGTTAAGAATACATAGGTTTTTCTAATTTAAATCATATTTTAGTGTAATTATCATTAACATTAAAATTAATCAACAAAACAAGTGCAATTGTTAAATTTAAAAAAACTCTAAGTGGTATTTGAGCTGAGCTGGTGTAAAAAAAATGTATGGTAGCCTTATGGAACATTATTTTATAAACATCTACATATCATAAGGATTACAAAAAAGTATAACACTGTGGTTACAAATGAGTAGTTTTTTATTTTAACTAATATCAAAGTAAAAGGAAATTTTTGAGACAAAACAAAAATTCATTGCTAATTATGGATATTCGATTATTACTCAATTTATTTTTACATTAAAGGGTCTAAATGCTTTTCTTTAGCTCTTGTGCATAACAACATCTTCGTATAAAGTTTTTTGTAAACTTTTTTGGGCTCTTTGATGATTTTTTATCAATTCAGAAACATGGTTGAATTTTTGTCATAACTCTCGTTTATCATGAATATTTGTCTCATTAACTGCTTCTTTGAGGTAACCCCATAGAAAATAATCCAAAGGATTCAAGTCGGGAGATCGTGCTGGCCATGAAATAGTACCTTCGCGTCCAATCCATCGATTTGGAAACATCTCGTTCGCAAATTCAGTCACATACCGTGAGTAGTGGGCAGGTGCACCGTCGTACTGCAACCACATTCGTACGTACTTCTTAACTTTAACTTAACGAAAATGTTGGTTATGCATAAGGCCTGAAACTGCGCGGAACCATATTCTCTCGCGTACTTCTTAACTTTATTCGAAGATGTTCGTTATTCATAAGGCCTGAAACTGCGCGGGAGAGAATGTGGTTGCAGTACGACGGTGCACCTCCCCACTATTCACGGTAAGTGACTGAATTTTGGAATGAGAAGTTCCCAAATCAATGGATTGGACGCGAAGGTACTATTTCATGGCCAGCATGATCTCCCGACTTGAAACCTTTGGATTATTTTCTATGGGGCTACCTCAAAGAAGCAGTTAATGAGACAAATATTCATGACAAACGAGAGTTATGACAAAAATTCAACCATGTTTCTGAGTTGATAAAAAATCATCAGTGAGCCCAAAAAAGTCTACAAAAAAACTTTATACGAAGATGTTGTTATGCACAAGAGCTAAAGAAAAGCATTTTGAGCCCTTAATGTAAAAATAAATTGAGTAATAAACTAATTTCCATAATTAGCAATGAATTTTTGTTTTCTCTCAAAATTTTCCTTTTACTTTGATATTAGTTAAAATAAAAAACTACTCATTTGTAACCACAGTGTTATACTTTTTTGTGATCCTTATGATATGTAGATGTTTTTAAAATAAAGTTCCACAAGGCTACAATACATTTTTTTTACACCAGCTCAGCTCAAATACCACTTAGAGTTTTTTTTAATTTAACAATTGCACTTGTTTTGTTGATTAATTTTAATGTTAATGATAATTACACTAAAATATGATTTAAATTAGAAAAACCTATGTATTCATAACGCCCTTGAATAAAAATAACATCAAAATAAGTAATAGATTTTGTAGAATTAAGAAAAATGTGCACATAGTACGTTATTTTCACCTACTTACTAAAAAACGTTATAACGTCAAAACTATGAGGCCTAGGACAATAAATTTTGGTGATTCTGGTAGGTAACGGTTTCCCCTATCCCCCACATTCCGTTGGTCCACTACTTACGGGACACCCTGTATAACCAAAATTCTCATGGTAGCTGGGCCATTAATAAATAAATAATGAAATATGACAAAATATTTTGATTCAAATAATAAAATACACTTACAACAAAGTATCATCCTGATCTTCAGTGATAGCCTCATAATTCTCAGGACGAGAAGTAGTTGTCGTTGGTGAAGATAACAGTGAAAATGGATCTGAAAAATCAGAAATATGTTTTTAAATATTGTGTAATAATCTGTATTATCGATAGTTTCAACATCAACAATTTCATGTCGTAAGTATATCAATTAAATCAAGAGATAAATAATGGTGTTTGGAAGTGATCACCATGCTGTACTGCCAAGCAAAGAGTTGCGAGTTCGAATCCCGTCCGAGGTGAAAAATATTGGCGGCACAAATTAATTAATGTTTGTTTCTGTCTGTATGTGTGCGTAGTTTCTGATACCCTAGACTTGGTAATAAGCCTATTAGGGGTTAGTTGCTATGTAAAGAGAAAGAGTGAAATATTTAATTATTACACATTTGTATTGTTGTATGAATATGTATAAAAGACATTAAGTATCTATAATAAGATCTTCTAAATGTAACCTGGGTTATTGGAAACGCGAAACGTGTTGCCAATCGTGAAATCTGATTCACAATATTGAGAATGTTACTATATGAATTTGATACTTGAATGCAATTAAAACAATAACAATTTTAGTGTAGAATTTAATTTAATTTAACACTAGTCACTTATTTAGATTGATTGGTAACCATTTAAAATATCTTTGCATGACATTCTCTAAACTTTTGCAAATTAAATTCATAGATTTTTAAAACACAGACACAAAAATCCTTAGCATAATTAGAAACCCTGCAAAGATATACTTAAGTTACTAATATGAATAGCTTTTATCCCGTAATTAGCACGGGATTGACGGAAACGAGTTTATAGAATCACCAAGTTTTCTGTGCCGGCGGCCAAAAATGGAAGCTACTATTGCCATAATGATGTGTTGTCACATAATGTCATTTGGATACATTTTCAATAAACTGACAACCAAAAGATGCGATTACAGCGACGCTGTCACCAGCACAGAAAACTTGGTGACTCTATAATCTTAATTGAGTGATAAATGAAATAGTAAACTTACTGAAAAGGTTGAATTGCCGTTTCAATCGTTTCAGATGTCCTAACATAGCAGGTTCTTCTTTAACTTCGAGGAATTCATTGGAAGAGTCCTCTTCACCCTCCCAATATAAGTCTTCTGCATTTGATATCTGGAAGAGGAAAATAATTTCATAAATACTAATTCAATTTTAACATAATGTTATCTAAACATACGATTATGCTCTATATCAATTTACTTTTCAGAGTAAAATGGTAAAAAATCTAGGAATCGCTTGTCAAATACGCGTTACAGATATGTCCGTTGCATCATTCGATCGCCAAACGAAGACGGATCACTGTGATTAATAAGACTAAAAGCACATCAGAGTGGCACATCCGTCAATTAAATATGTATAGTCAGATTTCAAAATGATACACAATGTAGAGATCACACCTGACTATAAAAAAATATCTAGTTTTCCACGGAATAAAATTGAGTATCGAAATAGGTGTGAGAAAGACAATCCAGTATGAAAAGGCGTATTCGTGAGTACCTAAAGTTAAGAGATAAATCTTAAAGAATTATTTATTTACAGATACCCAAAGGCTCTGGGGTCGGGATTATGTTGGAATAGGTAAATAGGTGTTTTGTGATTGGCCACTGGTTCAAAGCCGTTGGGTTCGCCCCGCCCTCGTAACGATCTTTATTTCGTCGGCCTGGTGTCATTCACGCCCTAGATTTGGCAACTCGGTTACTTTCAGGAGAAACTCTTTGAAATCTCTCGCTTGTATCGATACCAATAATTGTATTGAATGAAACGATTCCCCTCAAAATGTGCTGCTTGGCACTCGTATTCTATGAAACCGACAAAAATGTTAAAGTCGACCGGACACGAAGGACGTTCGGTTCGTTTCGTCATTAACATGAAAGAAAAGTCATGATTCGCAAATAAATCGAGAACGTAGCCGCAATTAGGGGTAGGGGGCGGCCGGGCGCCTCGAGAGGGATTTCTTTGCAATTTTAGTTAGTCCTACATGATCCGCAGACAAGTGTGGCCGACAAGACTTGCAAGTTAATGGACTTGGACCGAACACGCCGCTCGAAATATTACAGCATCAGTTGCATTTTACAACCACTAAATATTATTGAGAAATATTGTACTCTTTCTTTTAATGTTTTAAAGATTTTTTCAAAGGTATAACTTAACTTTAAAACTAATTTGATCAAATGTTTTCAAAAAACTAAAGTAAATTATTAAAAGTTGTTACAAGAGTATTACTTTCACGTAACATTTTTGATCTTACAACTTTATTAATCTATGTCTAAAACAGCAGAGTGCAGAGTATGCATTAGCATATTACTCGTACTATGCAATGTAATCAATTTTTTGTCTAATAATCAGTTTTTAGAGTATCTGTCTGTGTAACGTACTTCAAAATGATTACATCATAAAGTTATTAAACTATCATTAATCTACAATGTTCATCTTGAACTTATAAGGCTAGTTTTATACTTCTTGTAATAATTAGGTAATCTCATCTTACAAATAGCTCTTGTTTGAGACAACTTTTAATAAAAACAACTAGAATTATCATTAATATAAATTGTATTGAATACTTCATCACTATCAGCTCACATATGTCCCCACCGAGGAGCTCGAGCCTACCCTAAATTAGGGTGATTACACCATCAAACTTGCTGATCAAGTGCGGATTGGTCGATTTCACACACCACCGCAGAATTTCTTCGCAGGTGTGTACAGGTTTCCTCACAATATTTTCCTTCACCGTAAGAATATTTAGCGCTGACTAAAATCTGAACTCATTCATTCAACTGCACTAAATATTCATATTTAGTAATATTCCAGCATACAAATGATTAAAACGTTTTCCAAATACGAATACAGATCGGAATAGCAAACATTTTGTAATGGGATATCGCGGAGATGGTCCGTAAGCTAAGCGATGACAATGGGGAGATTTATAGCCGGGACGGGCCGCAACTTTAAGCCCTACACGACACACTTATGTAGAACTAACGTCCCACTTTTAGTACCCATTAATGTTTTTAAATACAACTGCTTTTTATAAAGAGTACTTAAAAAAAACAAATCCATTGCTTGTTTATTGAAAGTACGTGGAACACAAATCGTATAAGTTGAAGCACTCAAAGTCTAATTAAAAATTATCACAACACGCTGGCCCCAATTAGACACGTTTATTTGCAGAAAACTGGCCGTAACGAGTGTGATGTGATTATGTGTCTGCTAACTTCATTATAACCTAATACCCTATTTTAAATATAGTCCCACGTCTATTATTGAGATGAGAGTTATATCTCAATTGGCCACATCAATTGTCAAACGCGTTGTGTTGTGCAATAAAGAATACTTAGTATAATAAGCGATTCGTGTTAAGTGTCCACCTAATAACTGTGAACACAAATGATTTACAATCTTGTTAACGCTGACCCATTTTACTGCTTTATGTGCTCGATTAAACAGTTACTCAATACTAAAATGTTTAATTTCTTGAATTTACTTAGATGTTCGCTGACTGTTGAACGCGATTTTAATGGTATCGTGTTTTACTGACGATTCATATGGCTTGATTGAGATGCTGGTTATTATCCTTGGAAATCGACGACCTCGATGGCAGAGTGGTCACCATGCCGGACTGCCATCCGTAAGGTTGCAGGTTCGATTCCCGTGCGGGGTGAATATTTGTGTGAACCACAAATGTTTGTCTCGGTCTGGGTGTGTGTGTGAATGAGTGTGTGCGGGGTCCATATTGGCTCACCTAAAGTTCTTTACCCGAAAATGTTTTTCCTAACTATTTGTAGTCCGAATGATCATTCTTCCTAAAAATTTTCATCCTAAAGTTTTAATTCATACTATTTGTAGTGCTACCGACGATGCTCATAACACTGATGTGTCCGAAAATTTTAATTACTAACATCATTAATGTAAACATATTTAAACTCCTACTGTTTTTTATCATAACGCTTTTATCCCTAAACATACTTACCATAATATTTTCACTCATGCTCAGAAAGAAACATTTACCAAGTGTAATAAAAAATATATGTGTGTAGAAGATGATATTTATAGTTTTAATGATTATTATACGACTCGTTTACGGTTATGCTTATGGCCTGGGAGTTTACCATAACCATAACTAAAGGACCAATTCGGTTCTGGCACTTCGCCGGCCGCTGCCGCGGCACGCTCGCTACGCTCGCTCGGCTCGTGCGTTGGGGTCACAGTTCTAACATAACCTAAACCAATAATTAGGAATAGGACCGATTCGTTACTGGAACTTGACTGAATGATTGGAGCAGGACTCTGGTTTTGCTCGCTCGGCTCGTGCGTTATATGTTATACCTACATGTTATGTAAAAACAAAGTTACGAAAAATTTATGTATATAATATTGATTATAATAAATAAAAATAAATCTAAACAAAAAGATATGACTTTGAATAATAGTATGAACGATGGTTATGTTGAGAAAATATAGGAAAACAAATAAAAGTGTAAAAGATGTTTATTGCTACTGACTTTATGCAGTTGAATGTTTCGGAATTAAAACATTAGTGACAAAGATTTTAGGAGTTGCGATTGTTAGGATAAAAAATGTTAGGAAGAAAATTTTCGGATTTCCAATTATCGGAGTTGAAATTTTAGGTGAACTTTGGCGCACCCGTGTGTGCGTAGTTTCTGATACCCTAGATACAAGCTTAGAGCTTAGTTAGGGATCAGTTACTATAATGAGATGATGTAGTGAATGTTATGTTATTTTATTATTAATCAGGGTGTCATTAATATGAGTTGTAATTAATTTTATGTTAGCTAGGCTCTAGGTTTCATGTTGTCGTTTTTACACAGCAATAAATGGATTAGAATGTTTTGAAGTCAGAGAGTTGGCCCAAAGCTAATGACCACGTCAACTCAAATTGTTGATCACTGCTACTCAGATAATTGATACACAGAATTTATAGATTTATTTCCCGTGCCAGGTAAAAGTTTATATGTGACCTATAATTTATCTCGGCATGGGCGTGTGTGCATAGTTTCTGATACCCTAGTTGCAGGTAATAAAATTAGTCAGGCATCATTTGCTATAACAAGATGATAGATTCATTGATTGTGTTATGTTATTCTTTGTTATGTTATAAAAGGGTTGTTTTAATGTTAAACGTGGGTATTTTACAAATAAATGAACTGATTTCTAAAAAATGACGAAATAATTAAATAAATATTACCTGATTGGAAGGTTTTTTATATCTGCTTTATTATTGGTATGTTGTTTGATGGATCAACGCATTGTTTTAAAGTGTCTTTACATATTTTTAAAGTATCTACGTATTAGGCTTGAGCCCCTCGCGGGGACATTATATGAGCTGAAGATGATGATATATTAGATACTTTAATTTAAGGGTTTTCATATCATTATTCAAATAGGCATTTTAAAGTAAGTGTATGAGTATTTTTTCTCCTAATATCAAATAACGATTGAGTACTAAACCAAGCTGTAACCTTGTCACATCAAATGCAAACAATACGTGCTATATAGAAGTTTGTCAAACAAGTTATATTAAGATTTTACTGCGTCCAAACAGATTGGTTCACGGACTTTATATTTGTCAATTTATAACTCAGCCATGGTTTAGGGTTCCTTGTGGGAAGTTATATTTGAAACAACATTCCAGTATTACGTCAGCACCCACTATTGTGTTCCCACTGTGGTACCTAAACTTCCTCTTAGCAGATGCCTGCGTCATAATAATTATCTGCGGGTCAAACAGCGCAATCCTGTCAGTAGTTTGACCCAAACGCTACTGACTTATCTACCAGCACGAGATCAGCCAGGAAGAATAACAGTTGGCTTTAATATTACAGATGTGTGTGAATGAGTGTGTGCGTAGTTTCTGATACCCTAGATACAAGCTCCGAGCTTAGTTAGGGGTCAGTTACCATAATGAGATGATGTAGTGAATCATCATGTTATGTTACTTGTAAACGGGTGGTTTCTGCAATTCTACCTCTCTAAGTTGGGTCCTTTATGAATGTTGCTATATTTTTTAGATCCTTGAGTGTTGTATCAACCTATTAACTAATAAGTTGATTTGACCCTTATATTTTAAAACGTATAACAGTCTAACTAAATGATTGATTGCAACATAATAAATGACGATCAAGGCAAGTCAATTGCCACGATGATATTTGACAGCTTGGCAGCAGCCATTTTGATTTTAGGAATAGCACTTTACGATTAAATGAATGAATTTCGTCAAGTTAAAAAATATGGTGTGGTATTCATAATAGTGTTTGTAAACTTTCAATCTCATCTGTAATAAAGTTGTTGTAATATTCCATGTTTTAGATTCAAACTTTCCCGGAGGCTCATATTTACAGTCCGGAGTTTAATCAATGTTCTAAGTAACATAGGGTGTCCCAAAAGTGTGCACTTTTTCATTTTTAAATACTTATAAACAAGTATTGTATGACAGAGTTGTGATATTTTTGTATTGTAAAGAAAACATGTTCTGATTAAATATGGAATAATATATTTTTATAAATGCAACATTTTTGTATGATTTTTTATTTTGGGTCTTAAATTGATATTTAAAACAATCCCAGTTTTTTATATATAACATTTGTCTGTGATTCTTTTAAAGATTTAATAACGTTTTTAAAACAACCACATAATTATTTCTTTTTGATTTCATTATTCCTAAATAGGCTTATCAGTCATATTATTAATTCCAGGAAAATTGAACATTTCTAATCCAGAGTTGGATATGGATTGGTATTATATTGGCAAATATTAAATTCCATCATCATTGTCTTCAGCCTTATGTCTATTGCTTTGTCCAATCCAAGCCCCTCCTAATTGTTTCCAGTGGGGAAGGTTTTAATGTAAATTTTATTCAAAAATAATTCCAAGCTTAGTTTATTATTTAGCAGACAGTATTAGTAGTATAGTAATATCGTGGTAATAGCCCCACAATTTGCAGCGCCAATTACCGCCTCGCCTCATTTGAGACGGTTAGATTTCTAGTTGAAGCTACGCATATTTGCTATTTTCCGAACTTGAATTGGGGTGAGATCACTAACACTCATTAGGCAAGCGTGGTGATTACGTCTATATTCCGCCCACAGAACTCAAACTATGGTAAGTATAGAAATGTTATCTACTCTCTGGTTATATCGGAACGCGTGTCGCCAGTTGGCAGTGACCAACACATTGACATAATATAACAAAAAATTGAACAATACTGGTGAATGGTGTCCTATGGGACACACTTTTGCGGCGACAATATCACGCGACTGTCAGACTTCTTTACTTACCATAGAGTATGAGTTCTGTGATTCCACCTCACTTTATTAATACAGTCGGTAAGGGTGAACTTTTATTCTGTACTGGGATGTTACAGACCGATACTAAGGGCCTATTTCACCATCTTCAAGTAGAGTTCCGAGTAACCACTCACAAGTTTTGTCTTTGTCACTTGATATAAAGTAAGAAAGAGACAAAATCAACTTTACTTGGAGATCTTGAAATAGGTCCTAAGACTGATATTGGGTAGCAAATAATAATCAGGAAAACATAAAACAAAACTACAAATGCCGGATACACAAAACACTTTAAAAACTACTCTTTTCAAAAAGAAATATTTATTTTTATACACAAGTTAAAACATACGAAATTCTTCCCGATTTATAAATTTCTCAGTTATTTTGTTAATATTAATATAAACAGTTAACAAGATCAAGTGCGCTTATAATGTGTGGATGGATGTTACACACGTGCAGACGAAACTATTTGCCGCGAATACAAAGTTAGGTTAATAAGTCAAGGGCTTGTAACCACTTGTGTGGTTAGATAAACAGTTTTTGAAGGATTTTTTTATAGAAAATGTTTTTGTTACCCAACTTTGCATTGTGAAAAGAGAGATTAAGATCAGATAAAAGATTATGATTTGAAAGTGTGTAAATCTTTAAAAAGACTAAGGGCCTATTTCACGATCTTCAAGTAAAGTTACTCACCAAGTAAAGTGAGTCTTGTCTCTTTCTTACTTTATATCAAGTAACTAAGACAAAACTTGTGAGTACGTACTCGGAACTTTACACGAATATCGTGAAATAGGCCCTAAGCGAAATTAAATAAAGGTGCTTACAAAGTTATACAAAATGAAAAAGCGTACAAAAGCACATTTATATAAGGTACAATAATAAATATTTTATTTAAAAATATCAGGTTTTATTGAAAATTGTATTCAGAAACCAATACTGAAGAGTTTCGTGAACAATTATACGAAGCTATTAAATCAGAATAGAATGTAGTACCAATTAATACTCGTACTTGTATTTCACGTTGGTAAAACAAACATAAATTGGCGATACAAGCGAACACTATTATATAGAAATAGCATGAAACCAGGAATACGATTAACAATAAAAAAGTTTATTAGATTTAATGAACATACTGTATATTTAATGCCATCTAAATCATCTTATGTAGATGGATAGGCTAATGATGATGATGATGGTTGTATTTTTATTTATTTAATTATTTCCTATATATATGTAACATTAAATTAAAAATTTGAAAACCCCCAACACAATTACTTTCAAACCCCCATAACTTTTAAACGGGTCAACCGATTTTTATCAAACATGTCTAAGAACACTCGCACGTAAGTCCCCTTTAATACAAAAAAAAAACTAAATTGACATCGGTTCATCCGTTCGGGAGCTATGATGACAGATACACACACAACACACACACACAACACACACACACACAACACACACACACAGACATACACACACACTCACAGACACACACACTCACACACACACACAAACACACACACACACACACACACACACACACACACACACACACACACACACACACACACACACACACACACAGACACACACACAGCCACGTCAAACTAAAAAACAAAAAGGTTTAAAGTGTTCATCTCTATAAAGTGAAACTAATAATGTAATAACTGGTTCAAAAATTGACTGAAAACAAAACATAGGTGACCAATGTGTGCCCCTATCCATGACTTAAAATAATCTGGATTTCAAAATTTCTGCTATAAAAATATCTTCTCTTACACATACATTATCTTCGATTTATTAAACATTCCAAGTAGTAACTGTTCAAAAACATTTACGCCTAAAATTGGGTCCATTAATCATATGAGGACTAATCGAACCAGTAACCCATAACCCAATTAAATGCGTGTGACGATCGCCGTTACCAAAATCAGCTTGAAATATCATCATCGTCATTATTACTGGAGATTACAGACTACATTATCAGCAAAGAATAAAGGCTTTATATTATTTAAAATATCAATTTCGAAACATGAAGAAGAGAAGATATCCGTCTTTAACTTAAAAAAAATATATAAATTGGGTTAAAACTCGGCTGAAATAATTAAGACTTATGTATCAATCATTTTTGTCTCACAACTATCTTTCTAAACTAGGATGATTGGGAATAAAAACATACTATTAATAAGACTTTCCTGTACATATTTTTAATAAAAAACAAATAAAATATAAAATAGACACTCCGTTTTACGAGGTTTTATTCAAAATCGGACGATACATTACGTAGAGGGCCCGGCATACCTGCTTCACTAATTGTTAAGACAATTAGACCCTTCATTAATGAACCTATAAATGACGAAACCCTATACTTTGCCCACATCTACGTTCCAAGTTTACTTTTTCCATCGTCCGCGACGCGATAAGTCAATATTACTCATGTTTGTTGTTAATTTTGAGTAATTATATCATTCACAGATAGTTTCTTTCACTATTTTTAAGTTTTTTATTACTCAGTTATATTTAAATATACGAGAAGAACGACAAGCTTGACTTGAGGTGGTCTGGTTATGTCTGCCGCTTACCCGATGACCTATATGTCAAAAGATCTGTTATATAATATTATATTCTAGACCAAAAAATAAAATTAAGGTATCAAACGGGACACTTCAGACTGCATCTGTATTTTTATAAAATGATTAATCTTATATGTACCAATAGATCTAAAACGATAGCATATAACTTTAACTTCATTAATTATTTATTTATAATTTATTAATAATATAATATAAGGTTAATATTGAGTTCATTTTTGATGAATTGACTTTTAACACCAAATTGATTTGACATGACTACAAAATTAACCACTGTTGGTTAATTAGCCGTTCAAAAGCCGGGTTTCTATTTTTGTTGTGAATGAGCATTTATAATAAATCAGCTATGTTTTCCAATGAAATTTGCTGATATTCAAAAAGGTTTGGTTCAAAACTCTACTTTCTGATTTGACAGGTAATAAATAAATTCTACTTATACTACTCATATTATTATTTAGCAATAAGTACTTTGTTGCTACTAGCGGGTGCAATTTTCCTAAACCTTTAAAAAAATAATATTGTATTGATAATTACGAATAAATCATGAGTCATTTAGGTGCAATTCTAAAGTTATGATCTATAAATAGATATTTGTCTCTCAAACGTTTGTTTCGGTCTGGGTGTGTATGTGAATAAGTGTGTGCGTAGTTTCTGATACCCTAGACGCAAGTTTCGAAGTCAGTTAGGGGTCAGTTACTATAATGAGATTATGTAGTGAATGATTATGTTATGTTATGACAGTAACAATAATTTCGAGATACACAGTTTTGTATCTCGAAATAGTCAAACAATCTAGAATTACCAGCTTAATCTCGGGGAATAGCCCATTTAGAAAAGAAATATACCCTTCATAACTAATCCTAATCGCTAATTATTATTTAACTAACAGCACCCGCGGTTTCACCCGCGTAAATATAATAAAGCCTATGATACTCCGGGATAATGTGGCTTTCAAATAGTGAAAGAATTTTTTAAATCGAACAAAACACTCAGTATTATGAGAATCAATAAAGTAATTACATTTGTACGCAGTCAATGCAATATTAGTTTTTGATGTTAGTCATTTGTATAATGTGAAATCAATATTATAATGATGTCGTAAAAATGATCACAATTATTTGTATATTACTGTTGTATTGTATTATTATTATCCCAAAACTTAAATAAACTAAAAAGCTTTTATTTGGTTGTAATCAGTAAATTTAAAAGTGATATACTTACTTATAAAATATTAATTAAAAACTATTTTTTAAATAATTATTCTCAAAATACCCTTCTAATTCACGCATCAGATTGGCTATTAAAAAAACTAAGCCGCCATCTTAGGTAACCTGCCATATTAGATTTAATATAACGTCACTAGCTAACTATCTATTGTCATCATAAAAATTCTAGAGCCTAGCAAATCTCCTACCGCACTTTGTGTGTCGCACTAAGTATTGGCAAAGAAAAGAAAACCACCATGTTCGCACTAAATACATTTTGAAATAAAACACTTAAACGGATTTGTGTCGTGGTTATATTTTGTTTTACATTTTCTGACGTTTCAGAATCTTTACAGAACCCGTGATCACAGAAGACTAAGATGGAAGACGTCTGTACAATGTAATGTAAATAGTTTACTACCTTCAATATTTTGAATATAATTTTAAATAGATGGTGAATTTACCACAGATCCTAATAAAAGAAATACATCAGTCGAGAAGAATCTGCAAGAAACTCGGTCTGGAATTATTTTTTATAACATTTTTTAAAATATAACAAATTACAATGCACTTTAAAATCATAAATACATTTGTTTGAAAACAAGTTACAACACATACATCACCTTAGAAAATATTTCTTACTTTCTTCATTTCTAAAGATAACTCATAACAAGATGGTATTATAGAAAATTAGATCAATAGAAAATAACAAGGTTGCAATTTATTTGCATTCATTCCATACATAAATAAGAAAGTCCGTGTTTGAATGTAAGAAATCCCCTTACGAGTGAACTAACAAAATATAAATAAATAAGTTTTGATTCAGAATGCAATCTTATAACGGACCTGATTTAATATTTCAATAATAAGAAGTTTCGATATCTGAATGATATAATCATAATTAATTTAGTTATTTAAGTATTTACTTCTAAGATCTAATGTAATTTTCACTGGTCGTCCTAAATAAATAAATAATGTACGAGTAATTTCCGAATCGGTGGCAAATTCAATTATAAATGTTTAGTGAGTGCTTCTTTAAAGCCCAAACTTTTTAAGTGGTTCTGAATTAGAATTCAAAATCTACTTATATGAAAATTCGTTGATATTCAAAATGAAATTGGTGTCTATTGTACTGTTTTCATAACATAGGTCACTCTTTGTAGTACGGAATCCGAACGCACGCACAATGCGTCTGTGGTTTTACCCGTAAACCATGGAACACGGTCTATTAGAAAATAGCAGCGCGGTTTCACCCGCGTAGTTCCCGTTCCCGTGGGAATACGGTGATAAAAAATAGCCTATGACACTCGCTGATAAATTAGCTTTCCAATAGTGAAAGAATTTTTTAAATTGGTTCAGTAGTTTCGGAGCCTATTCGGTACAAACAAAAAAACAAATATTTATTCTTTATAATATTAGTATAGATCATTAATTAACATCCAATGCAGTATTAATAAAGTTTATTTATATCAATTGAATGATGAAATATAGAATACAATTTCCAGAAACGAATTGTTATTATGCGATTGAATTAAGTATTCTTTAGACAGTTGTAAGCTCTCGCGGCGAAGTACTCAATCCTAATTAGCATGCCAGTTTCTGTTTATTCAAGTACCAATTAGGAAATAGGATATTACTTACTGTGTTATTTTGTTCATTTCGTTTATAATAATTTATCTTTATGATTTTTTATTTTATTCTACATTTCTACATATCTTGTTTGTGAAGGTGTGTCAAGTTGAATGGATGTTTTTTCATTGTCACGGTAAAACTATTGTAGTGTACTCGTCTGATACCGATTGTCCTCATAACTAAAAAAATAATTTAAATTTTCCCGGACCAAAATCCAGCTACGCCTACACCAGCGCTAGTTGCCTTCATCAGGTCTTCTCGTGTGCAGGTGGAAGGGCACAACGGGCATGACACTAGGTGGGTCATATCCTGCTTTGGAGCACCACAGTTACAATTAGATTCACTGGAATAACCCCATTTCACCAAGTTAGACTTGCCACGACCCACACCGGCGCGGATACGGTTAAGGGTCCGCCAGATAGGCCATTGCAGTTCGGAACGTGGTGTTTTAAGCTCCAAAGAAGTAACATTTAATAACAGTACGATTTAATAACAAAGAGGATAAAATTCACGGACGACAGAATTATGTCTACGAGTAGGACGGAAGTCCTAAGCTGACTCCCAGATATGTGATAAAATCGTTAAAGCAAAATAATTTTACACAATACATTTCAACGTCATCGTACTCTCAAATACACTTCCAAATACTTCCAATATTCCGTATCCAATACATTACGAATATTTTATAAAAAATCGCGTTAAAATATTACAAAGAATACTCGTACAATTTTCCGTTTGACATCGTCGTTGCATTCCGTCTGAAACAGTAATAAGATGTCTACACGTACAACAAAACGAGAACTTCGAATAATACTTCGATGTGAGGCACGAGATTTGTTAGAAAAAATAGTATAAGAAAACAATGGTTACCTTTACAGGCGGTTTAAAACATTAAAACTATGCATAAATATTGTCTTAGAAATTTTATTTTTACTAAAAAAACTATAATAGCATAGTAAAATAGTATAAGAAAACAATGGTTACCTTAACAGGCGGTTTAAAACATTAAAACTATGCATAAATATTAAATTGTCTTAGAAACGTAATTAAAAAAAAAAAAATTTGCCATTTCAATTAGACCTATGTATACATATTCTTAAGATTGAATGAATTCTGAACAGTGAGCTATTTATAGCATTTTCATTTCTTTTTAAATCCTATATAATATTATAAATGCAAAAGTAACTCTGTCTGTCTGTCTGTTACCTTTTCACGACTAAACTACTGAACCAATTGACATGAAATTTGGTATAGGGGTAGCTTATGGTCCGGGGAAGGACATAGGCTAGGACTGTTTTATCCCGAAATTCTCACGGGATAGGGAACTACGCGGGTGAAACCGCAAGGCACAGCTAGTATTAAATATAAAGGAAACCTTTGCCCTGCAATTAAATGCTATTTAAAATAGATAAAATAAAATAAAAATATGTAATTAACTACACAAAGTTTAACGATTTAAGTAAGCTCACATTTCAATAATACGTTTAGGAAACAATTATTTAGTTTGTGTTACAAATCATAGAGAGAAAATACGGAAAAATACACTCGGATAAACGATTTTAAATAAAAAGTTTGCAACCACTTAACTTGAAAAGAATTTAATGCATTCGTAGCGTTCTCCGATTCACCTGTTGAATTGAAAAGTAGAGATACTCGTATCCGTATTTTACAAAACGTTATTTCAACATTTTTATCGATATATTTTTAACACGTGTCCGATTTACATATTCTATTATACTACTAGTTAACTAGAATTATATGAATATGATCTGTGATGGATGATGGATGATACTTGGTTAACTTCATACGGTTAACGGTTCATTATATCTTCACTTCATATTATAAAACTATAAGTGCTAAATTATCACTGTGCATTCTGCTACTTCTTATTCTGAACCTAATCCATATCTGATTAGGGTTGGTTTTTAGTTTAACTGGCGGAATTTAAGTTATTAAGTGGACCAAGCTTTCTTACTTCAGTAATAAAACCATACGATATAGAATCAAAACTTAATTTACATTTTCAGGTCCCTTCAATTTAGAGTAAAAATCAGAGATAAGTATAAGTACCGATTATTTTATTGTATTGTACTCATAAGTGGACAGATTTACACAGTTACACCTTTTTCTTTTAGGTTCTTTATGTGCAGAGATATAAGAATTTTCGTTAGACTTTTGAGGGCTCTTAGCGATGATTTTAATACGACAATCGGGATCAGCTACACGTGCCTTCTTATTATAAACAAGACGATGTTATATATATAAAGAAGCCGATATTATAAATAAGCCGAAGTAACAATATTGACCTTGGATCAGATTACCCGATGTATCTGTGTACTGAGATAAGCTCTACCCAGAATCTATGCACTATCTCGATCTGAGTATGTTTACAATAACAACAGCAAAATCACAACCAATATTAATGTTGAGTGCACTTTGATCTAGAGGGATTATGATACGATTAATCATAATCATCCTACTAATATTATAAAGGCGAAAGTTTGTATGTATGGATGTTTGTTACTCTTTCACGCAAAAACTACTGAATGGATGTAAATGAAACTTTACAATAATCTTGCTTATACATCAGAATAACACATAGGATACTTTTTATCCCAAAATTCCCACGGGAACGGGAACTACGCGGGTGAAGCCGCGGGGCGCTGCTAGTAATAAATATTACTTTTATGATTATTTAATTTAATAGATTTAGATTTATGGCAGAACACACTGATACGAAAAGAATAATATATTAATGTAAATAAAAACTTAATTTTAAAATATTGCATTTAAATCATTATTGAATGTTCAAGCTTCCACTATATGAAATTATTCTTTAATTTACTCAGACATTGATTTAATTTGAGTTTATTTTATATGCCGTAAAGTCAGGTAAACATTGCAATCAAAGGATTTCCCCAATACGTGTTGGTGATATCAATCCCGCGTCATGTTTATAAAAAACTTCAACAAACATGCACCGATCGACTCAGGAACCGAATCCAGAACCTCCGGTTTCGATATAAATAAACCTATTTAAATTAAGAGCCGGCTCGGATGTAACAAGAATTTAACGCTTTCGATTCACATGTTATTTCTCAAATAATAATAGAACCGAACTGGAGGCGAAATTTGTGTTACCTAAAACAAAATAACTGAACTAACTTTCCACTAAACTCAGGTGCAATAAACTGAAATAGATTTAGATTTAATTTTATTAGTAGTTATATAATCGATAACGGACGGGCTATCTATTCATGAGTATGTGTTAATTATTTATAAGTTTAAAATAAAATTTGGAAAATAAATATTTGTTGGCGTGAACTTGTCTGGTTCTAGGTATATCTTAGTCTGGGTGGTTTCAATCTATCCTAAAAGTATAACTAGGAATATAAAATTAATCATGCCGACGAATCGACATGGAATAAAATTTGTTTAGGGGACGACTTTAAGGTGGCCATTGACGAGTCAGTTAAACTGATTAGTCCAGACATACTGTGCGTCACTACAAAAGCTTTCGCCCAACTAGATTTCCCCACTGGAATCTAGAAGCGCTCCGCTGATTGACGACAATTTTTAGATGGACTCCAGTTCAAATGATCAGTTAAACTGATTCGTCAACAGCCACCTTTAGAATAGTGTGTGGTATCGTTGGAAAATGGACAGTCTTTTAATTACATTCACGCACGATAGCAGCAACTTCAATTTTACAAAAAAGAAATCTCCCAATATCGAAAAAGCAGCAACTTGGAAGAAATAAAATAAGACAGACAACGACAATGAACTTTTGTCTGTTGTATATCATATGTACGACATGAACCCTAATTTACATTCTTTAATAACTCAGTTTTCAAGTGTTGCATTCAAACTTGTTTTGAAGTATGTAAGTCATTACTTATTGCCATGTACAAAAAAGCTTTAGAAATTACGTGGGGTGACGGGGAAAACACTAAGAATGACGTAGCGTCACTACAGAGTACCTTCGCACATTCTAAATACGTTCCTGTTTTTAACAAGACGAACCTTTCGTTTGTACTCGTTTTTTAACTTTGTTTTCTTGATTTATTCGAGATATATGACCTTAATTATGTACCTGGAAGATCTTAAGGACAATTCTTTGGAAATCCCTCTATGCCTTCAATGACAAAATTACCGCATACAGATTTCACAAATACATAAATTAATCAATCTACTATACATACGAGTAGTTTCTTTAATTGTTTAACGAACGCACTAATCTCGAGAACTTAAAATTCTATCAATGTATACTATTATTTATTCTGTGTCAATGTGAGACACTTTAGAAAAGCTTTAATAAAAACACGCTACGACCAATAGCTAACGCGTTTAAACCGCGGGGCACATTAATTGATAAAATTGTAATATTCAATGCTACTATTCAATTTTAAACTAAGTAAACGCTGTATTGAAAGAAAAAACCAGGTATCTCTTGGTTAAACATTTTTAAAACAAAGTGGATTTTTGATTTCTTTTTTATATATTTAACCATGTCAAAATGAAACTACCGTCGGAACAAAAGTAATCCAATAAAACAAAAAAATAGAGCCACATTTATCACAATAACTTACTTTCGTTTGTCAAAAGCTCGACTACGTTGACCGAATACATTTTTTTATTTCTACCGATTTCAGAGATATAGGCAGGGAGAGAGAGGAGAGTACCCTAAACTCTTGTTTTTTCAAAAAATATATCTTTAAAATTCTTAACTTCAAATATAGTATCTCTACATATTCATTATTTAAACAAACCTGTTTTACTCAAATCGTGATTTTGAATCAAACCTAAATGTATTTAAGTATAAAAAAATATAAAGATACAAACTTTTAAATGGATTTTCACATATTTTATGGAAGTATACATAAATAATTGTATGTCTACAGTGTTGTCGATTTCGCTACGCTATTTTTTCCCGCGTTCGCTTCACTTCGCTCTTAGTTCATGGCAATCGCAACCAATTTTGCAAACAGATCAGAGCTAAGTCATTACATTCTAACTACCTAATTTTACATGAGATATCACAACTTTTTAAAGATAGAAGAACTGTTTTTTGAATTTTTCCCTATTTCATTAGGTAAGGTACATATGATGAATAGTCTTCCGTATTGAAATCTAGAACTTGACCGATTCCTATACTGTATTCACTAAATTTACTTTACAGATGGATATAATTATTATCACTCAGTAATATTAGTGATTTACCTTAATTTTCTACGGCGTTGTTAATAACATATCTTTGGCTAGCAGTGACACTCAATAAATAATAATTCATTAATCATCAACCATTAGCGAAATGAAATTCGATCATCTAAGCGCTGATATTTTTGAGTAATTCGTCACCATTACTCAGCTCTTATCCAAACTTGTCGTCTATTATTATTTAAATTAATAGATTTACACACCGTATATGGTTATCTTAAGTTACACTGAGGATATGATTCCTAGGACACCTATACTATACCTATATTCAAAAGCAAATATACCTTCGTCACTTCCTCAAAATTATAGAAAAAGAACTGCTTTTTGAATGATAATGATGATGGTGAAAATATTGGTATAATAAGGATAAAAAAAAAGGTAGCACTCCGGGAGTGCCGGCAGAAGTGAAAACTTCAATATTAACGTTGTGTTTAATTATAAGTATAAAAGTACTATCATTTATGAGGTAGGACGCTGTACATAAACACACACGGTCATTCGCGCAAGCGCCCTGTGCCGCCTAAACAGAGCAGCACACTCAGGCACGGTAGAAAGAGTGGGAGATACTAGTTCCTCTCCCTTCCCCTCGATCTTACGCTTTTTCGATCAGCATCGCGTGACCCTGACGCGAGTTTGAAAGTTTTTACCCATACAAAAAAAGTGCTCAGCGCCGCTAAAGAAGTTTTCACTCCAAAAAAATCGTTACCCATAATATGTATCACTATCACAGCTCCCGTTCCCGTGGTTTTATATACTTTCTATCTGTAAAAGAATTTCCCAAAGCGATTCATTAACTCCAGAGATTAGCCCTACAATGTCACAAACTCACAAACTTTACCTCTTTATAATATTAGTATATAGAATAGAATAGAATAGAATAATTTTTATTTAGTATTTATACATACACTTATTATAATAAAATGAGACAATTAAAAAGACTTAAGCTTAAAACTAAAAGAAAAACAATAATAATAATACAAAAAATCTTAAGCTAATAATAATATAAACACTAAAATGGTATTCAGCTCAGCTCGAAGCCATAACTATTAAATAGTCACAGCGCTGATTTTCAGCTGAACCCAGCGGAAGATGTCGCTTGACTATTAAAACATAAAACCAAAGAAAATAAAATATATATATATATATATATATATATTATATATATATATATATATATATATATGAGATTTAAGCAAAAATAATACCATAGATAAATAAGTCAAATAGTTATATTAAATGTCAATTTCGTAATGTCAGTACATATATATATATATATATATATAAATAGGTATATGACAGGGTTGACGATAACAGGTGATCAAGTAAATGTGGATACTAATATTAAATATGAACGAAAGGGGTTTAAATGAGATGTTCTGTGCAGCCGTTTAATTGTTTTGATAAGGTAAAAAGTTTTAAATGATTACGAAACGTAGATAAAGAGGAAAGTTTACAAATGGGAGGTGGCAGATTGTTCCAAATTTTGGCTGCAGCATACTTAAAGCTACCCTTGAATGCATTAGTCCTGTGATTTTGCATAACTACCCGACAGAGCCTAGAGCGAGAGGACCAAACAATTTTTTCAAGTAGATAAGGAGGCTGGCGGCTTGATATTACTCCAAAAAGTAAGGTGGCAAGATGAAAGTAGCGCCGAGAAGACATATTTAAAAGTTTAGCCTGATTAATGTACGGAGAAACATGGGATCGGGGTGGAATATTGAAACAATATCTGGCACACGCGTTTTGCACACGTTGTATGAGTGATTTGGTTCTAGCTAAAAGGCGAGGACCATACACTGTGTCAGCATAGTTGAGTTTTGAGAGAACAAGTGATTCAGTCAGGTGAAGGCGTAACTCGACACTGAGATATTTGCGTACCCTGTAAAGGAGTTTTAAGCGATAAAAACAATTACGTGCTACTTCTGAAATATGAGACTCAAACCGTAATTGAGAGTCCATTAACAATCCTAAATTACGAGCTTCCGGAGTGTAGGCTATAGTTTCACCGTTTAAAAATATTTGTGGTTTTCTAGAAGTAACTTTTAATACTTGGTTCCTCGTTCCTATCACCATGAATTTGGACTTATTAGGGTTCAAATTCAAAGAATTTTGCAAAGACCAAAATGTAATTCTTTGTAAGTCGTCATTTAATTTACCTATGGTTGATTCCAAGTCACTTGGGCGGCATGATATGTATAACTGCAGATCATCTGCGTATAGATGAAATTTGCAGTGTTTTATGCTAGTTATAATATCAGCACTATACAAGATAAATAGTAACGGTCCTAGTATGGATCCTTGAGGTACGCCGCATGTAACATGAGCACGTGAGGAATCCGAGAAAGAACCATCACTTTTATTAATCCTAACAAACTGCGTGCGTCTGCTAAGGTAGCTGTCAAACCATCGGACTGTTAAATTGTCACAACCATAATATGATAACTTAGACAGAAGCAATGAAATATTTATCGTGTCAAAAGCGGAAGCAAAATCTAATAGGACAAGCACGGTCACCATGCCCATATCCTGCGCCTCCAGAATATTTGAAGTGACATCAAGCAAAGAAGTGGCAGTACTGTGTTTCCTCCTGAACCCAGACTGTGCGACAGGCAGGATACCATTTGACTCTAAATAGGAAGACAATTGAACGCTTACAACCTTCTCCAAGATCTTTGAAAAACAAGGAAGAATACTGATAGGTCGAAGATCTTTGAAATTTGAGGGATTATTTTTTTTAGGAAGCGGAAGTACTTGCGCTATTTTCCATAAATCGGGGAAAGTTGAAGTAGTTATTGAAGTATTTATTATACATGTTATATGGTCTAAAATGTAAGGAAGCGAGAGAGAAATCATTTCTAAGGAAATTTGGTCTACGCCCTTGGCGTTGGATTGCAAACTAGTAACTATAATTGAAATGGCATTCGAATTAACGGGTGACAGACTGAATGTTGATGCTGAGAATTTATTGTGTTCATAAAATGTTAGAGTAGAAATAGATACAAGACAGGATTTGGATAGAAAACTCTGATTAATATTTTCAGCTGATTGAAGATGAAAAGGAAGATCGTTAGCTCTCTTGGGTGGAAGAATATTTTGTTTTAAGTTTTTCCATAGCACGGTAGGATTTCTAAGATTATTGTTGATTTTATGCTTGAAATATGCTTTTGTTTCATTATCAATTGCTGTTATCGTTAAGTTTTTGAGTTCCTTATAGTAGTCGTGATGTTTATTTTGTTTAGTTTTAAGAAATTTGTTGTGAGCACAGTTTCTAAGTTTTATCATATGTTTGACAGTGTTGGTTATCCAAGGGTAGGAATGATTTTTAATAAATAACTTTTTTAAAGGTGCATGCAAGTCAAAAATTTGAATTAAAGAATCTGTTAAGAAATTTACTCTATCATTAACATTTTGGTAGAAGTACATAGATCGCCAAGGAATCACTTGTAAATCACATATAAATTGTTCAATATTAATGTCTTTTATAGGTCTATAAATAACGTGTGTAGATGGACATTTGGGTTTTTTGAAATTAAATTCACTTATAATAAGGGCATGATTACAGAGTTTACTACCAATCACATCAGTAGACACACTACAAACTCTTGCGTCTGTACATACTACGTCAATAAGAGTTTCACTGTATATAGATTACAGTTTAATAATTGAAACGTTTAATTTCGAGTGGCCTTGAACGCATTGTGTTTGAGAGATGCTTATACGCTCATTATAGTGATCAGTGAGCTGAGTGGCGACGTACAAATCCTTTGTGAGAATCCTTAATGCCCCTCACAGTATTTGACACCTTCCCCTCAAGATCTACGCTCAACCACCGATACAGGCGAAGTGTTTCGAATCATTTTTGTTTTTAAATTTTGTACTGAGTAAAAATTTCGAGGGTGAACATTTAAGACTAAAAAAAATATATAGTGTTTTTTTCTAGCTTTGAAAATGTATTCATCATCAATATATTTAGTTAATAGACGCGCTATTAATTTTTTTGGGAAGTATAATTTTTTATATGTTTAAAAAGGACTTGGTTACATTTCATCCAACCAACCTCTTGATAAAAAAGTGCTGACGGGCTCATTCTTATCATAAACAATTTAAAATTAAAGTGAAATAGACTAGTTAGCTTATTAGGGCTACTAGCTCTAATAAGCTCGATGGTGATTTGCTGAAGTACAAAAAGTATTACATCAAAGAGAAAAATAGGCATGTAGATTACATTACGTAATTGTATATAAAATGATAAAAATAAGTCTCGTGCGGCATGTTTTTAAATGAACGCGATGTTTGCTGCATGCAAGTCTCACTAATTTTAGTGGTTCTCAGTCAAATACAGCACTCATAGCTCCGACGCCGGTTCTTAGTAGAAACTTCGCAGCTTATATAGAGAGATGATAATACACTTTACAAATATTTTGTAGACAAAAACTGGTAAAACGGAAATAATAAATGACACAACTGGATGGAAATGGGATTAAAGGTTCAGAAAAAAACTTACGTATGTAACGTTATGATATTCTGCCATTATTTAAAGGCCTTAACTGAATAAATGATTTTTGACTTTGACTTTGACTTTGAAATGATTAATTGTATGATTCAAATTTTTTATTAATATTTAACCAAACATACTATAACAACAGAATCATACTAAGAAAATAAATAAATCAGGCTTTCACAACATTCATCAAATTGTTAGGTCAGCAAAAATGAATTGTGACGGTATTGTTTGGTTACACCAACTCTGTTTGAAATTTTATATGAAGTGTATCAACTCTATATAAATATCACAAAACGATTGTAAAGGCAAGGGATGGATTAAATAGCTCATGAAATGTATGTAACCAAGATGGGGACCCTTCGTGCTTTAGCAACACTGGAAAAATACAAATATACCTACAGTAGTACTGTACTCCTATTGTTAACGATCCTCGTGATTCCTTTTAAGTATTCAAAGTAGGAGACACCAGGAAATACGACATTTATGATAATACTTCGACTTATCCTTTACACTGTAAAACATTATATAAAAATGTATTTAAGTATTTTTTACGAATCATTCCACTTTGCCCCTCCAAGGCGCCCCACTAGTGGGGCAAAGTGGAATGTCAAAAAAAAATCCGTGTATTCTGCCCCACGAATTCTCTTCACTAGTTTTGGGGCAGATTACACTAGACAAAAATTTCGGTGGATTTTGTCCCACCAGTTACAACCCGTCTTTAAAAGTTTTATAACTTAGGTTAGAGAACAACCTAGATATTTTAATTAAAAAACCAAAATTTATTGTGTCGGCCAGCAAAATCCCGGTGCGTAATAAAATCCGCTCTCTCACTGATGATGTTAGTACAATGATAGGAATAAGGTCAATCAAAACTTTTGTTTAATGCACAACGACTACACATTGTATATTATGTTCCCAACAATCCAAAATGAGACAGGTCTAATGACATAATCCTTCCCAAGTCCATACATACCACGTCAAGCTAAATAAAAATTCGATTTTAACTCGTAGCTCAACATCGTCGCACAAGCAGGAAGCAAATGTATGTGTGCAAATGCAATCTTCCCGTAAACGCTGCGAATCTACTCCTGATTCGGAAATTGTTTCAATCCTCAAATTTTCTCGGGAACCTCGAAATCAAAAATGCTATCCAAACCTAATACTGCATCTGAACTTCATTTCACCGCAATTGGTCAAGTAGTTTTTACGTGAGTTTAACATCCATACTTCGATAAAAAACTTTTAAGTTTATAAAATTAGTTGAATCCAGACATCATGCCCATATCAGACGTGTCAGCTTACGTTGGTATTTTGTAGACAATCTACTAATACCCACTATAAGCTGAAACTTCACTGTTGTTTCTCTATTCGCCAGCGTTTCCAATATTAATCCTTTTCGTTACTGATTGAAAACATCTGCGTCTAACGCTGTTTAATAACATGTTTTTTATTCCTCACACAAACAGCCTTCCCATTCCTGAAGGATTCAAATTGATATTTAAATGTGAAATATGTTATAATTTTCTGTATAAATGTAGGTCTAAATGTATCTACTATTCCATTTACACTCTTTTGATTTCGTTATTAAAGTACGACATGCATGCTTGTTGAAAAATATAAATGAAACTTGTAACCGTGCGTAGATATATTGACTAGCTAATTTTTATATTTCTTTCTTTGACCTATTATTTTTCCTTAGATCATCGCACACTCAAACCATTAGCTATGCATAAATTGTTATGCATTGATTTTGATTTGAATTGTTATTGATCATTGGATCAAAGTATCTTCTTTAGAGCACAGTGTAAAACAAAGTCGTTCCCATTGTTTTTACGCTTAGAACTTTTAAATTACGCAACGGATTTTAATGCAGTTTTTAGCAATCGAGTGATTCAATAGAAAGGTTGAAACTAAACACAGCTAGAACGTATCTGTATATTCTGCAATACAAACAAGCCAAGAAAAACAATGTTAAAGTAAAAAAATCGTCCAGAACTTTTTTGTTACTAGTAAACACATTTTCATAACTTATTTAGATGCAAGTAAAAATTGTTGATGGTAATTCTATGTATTACAACTACCAAAATACGCGGCAATCAACTAACCCGGCGGGCACGTAACGTTTCCTGGACCCAATAATAAACAAAACTATTTCTGGTCAATAGTACTTGTATTAGGTTCCATATGTAATTGATATTAACTAATTAACGATAAATTGATCAATTCAATACAATATTTTTGTCGTATAATATTACTGGGACATTTGTCATATATATTTGTATTTACTTGTGGTAAAGGAAATTTCTATGACGCATTTAATACTAGGTATCGGTTACTATTATGAAGATTGAGTGATTGTGTTATGATACTAATGTAGAATTTAGTAATACTAATATGACATTTAGACTTGAGTAATACATTCAATAATTCAATTTCCAGCCTAACTCGTATTAATACTAACTACGTCATAATAAAACGAATCGACCTGTAATATCTCACGGCAGGTTATTATAGTTTTGTAGGGTCCATCCCCTCACTAATAAATAATATAAGTACAGATGAAGATACGTAATTATCACACTTGTAGTGCACGTTGGCAATCTCTAAATCGAGTTTAGAAAAAAAACATGAATCGGGAATTAACCGAGAATCTTTGGTTTGGCAGACCGGAGAACGTAACACTATGATGACACTACAGCGCAGAAGAAATAAGGTGCGTCTGCGCTAGACGAAGCAAGCACAACCATGAGTCGAGCTCGGACCGAGCACAAATTCATTCAAAAGCGCGTCCGTTCGATGCTTGTAAGTTCGTGCTCTGTTTGTGCTCCACTCGTGCTCGGCTCTCCTAGCGTAGACGCAGCTTTACAAATAAGTTACATTTTGATAATATTAAAAAACATATGAAGCATATTTATACTTGAAGATCTGTTTATAATATACTCGTACATTACGTCTTAGCAACTGCTATTAAATATTAGTTTCACAGTTTTATAATAAACATTTTGGCCACATGTGGTCGTTTGAAAAAGGTTATCTGTTAAGGGGCTCTGAGATGCCAAATGCCCGTTTTCGGAAGACTGGTTATGATATTTCCACTATTAGTACAAAACTATTTTATGTATTATATGCAACTTTGGTTCTTTAACTAAACTTGACCCGCACCGAAACACGATAGCATTACATTTTCTCGATACATTTTCATTTTGAAAATTGTGCTTTTAAAATTTGTTTTTGCGGTCTACGTAAAAAGTATAAGAGCTGGTACCACGAAACTTCGAATACGCTTAGTAAAGATAAATAAATAAGTCTCACCCGAAAGATTTTTTAATCATTAAAGCTTTTCACTAATAATTATTGAATTTCATGTTTTTATCCAGTCTTATTTGAGCCGTTTCGAGGTTGTCATTGCGCTTCTCTTTCCTTTCAATGCAGTGCGACAGTGACCGCTGAGCGGTGGTGCTAGACGGACGTGTATCACTTCTCTTCGTGCTCAATACTGTTTTTTTTACATTGCTAAACAACGGGATATGAATTAAACTAAGATTTAAATTGCCTGAACTACATTACTACAATATTTCGTGATCATCAGACAAGCGGTACTCTATATAACATTTTAATATTTCAGACAAAGATAAAAATATAAACACCGATTGCACAATCGTCAACGAATACGAATGAACTATAGATGTGGCACTTATTTACTTTCCCTTTCGTCAT
Organism: Timandra comae; assembly: GCA_958496195.1. NCBI lineage: Eukaryota > Metazoa > Arthropoda > Insecta > Lepidoptera > Geometridae > Timandra > Timandra comae. The sequence continues at coordinate 6,769,108 of OY292353.1, read as the reverse complement.
GCGCCTTTGTCTCTTTCATACATATGTACAATTTACGCTATTTTTGAGTCGCGAATGTTGACACGGCACGTCTATAATATTTTTTTCGAGTCGTTGACAAACTTCCAGAAGATTTTTGACACTAGCTATGATAATATAAATATAGTAAAACTAAGTAGTTTGTCCAGTACAGGACAAAAAAAAATTGATGATCCATTTCCATTTTTATGTACGTGTAAATTTTATTATTCGGATCAGACTTTATGAAGTTATGATGGGTACAAAAATTGACAAAGTACCTATGAAAAATGACACGGTTTGACCAAACTGTTCAAAGTTTAGTCCAATCAACTCGTTACTGGATTGATTTAAAAATACTTACTTCAGTAATGTAAAGTTTTAGTTTTAGTTTCAGTATTATTTTTGGATTAGGTATATAGCCTATCAGGTAATTGAAATCAGTTGTTCAATAAATTCATATAAATAAATAAATGTAATATCCTAATAGACTTTTAACAAAAGCCTAATAGAGTAGGCTCAAGCCCCTCGGTGAGGACATAATATGATGATGAAAAATATTGAGAATGTTTGTTTCTTATTATATCATTAATTGTCTTTCGCGTATTAAATTCTTGGATACCTGGTAAATTAAACCTGAATTTTCAAATTTTATCGCATTAAAAAACAGAATGCACGTGGGTGAAACCGAGGGGCACGGCAAGTATAAATACTCAGTTATACTCTGACACATTATTGATTAGATAACCGTACAGAGACAAAGCTTCATACAACCTCACGAATCGGTTGCCCTGCTAAACAGGCACGTAGAGTGGTTTTTTTTTATTGATTTTCTTCTTTATTAAAATTTATCATTATGAGTATACAGATATTAGTTATTTATAGTACAAGTTTGTAAAGTTGGTGCTTACCACCGAGGAGCTATTGAGGAGGATAGCCGAGGATAGTAATCACCAATACACACGTGTATCATACAACGTTTTTTAACACACTTGCGAACACAATAATTATAAAATACAATTTTCGCTAATAAATAAACATTTTTCCTATTCGCGCGCATCTAAAACAACAATGAGATCGGCCATAGACTAAAATAATATACTTATAAAAAAATGAACGAATGAATGATTTGGTATCGAAACTTTTTTAAATATGTACAAAGCAACTCAAAAAAATCTTTAACTCACTGGTGAGTAATAGGTGTCATTCTGTGCCTGATTGCAGAGAAATAAGAGCCACTTTATGAGCAACTGTTTTGAAAACATATATTTATTAGGGCGAGCAAAGCGGAGTCCGCCTGGCGGAACAATCTATTCAGTTTTGTGGTCCATTTTACGTAAAAACTACAATACCTACTGATTTGATATTTGCCATAGTTATTAAAATTTGTGTTTTTATACACCCTTATTTTGAAATTGCGATACCTTATCTCACAGCTAATGTAAACGACGGGTGACAATATAATAGTGAAGTTAGTTTTTTTCTTTTGGTTTTATTTAAAAAGTTATGATAAGTCAAAGATTTTCAAAATCCCGCCGAATTTTATTGTTATTCTACAACGAACGCTGCGATACACAGCTGAGCGCGGTCATTGACCCGAGCCGTCACAGAATACTTGATAGCTAGTGTGCCGTCTGGTAATACGACATTTATTTGGTATTTTTTTTAGATAAGTAATCAACTATAATTTTTGATATTTTTATTGGATATATGGATTCAGTTACTGCTACAGATATTCTGATTTTAATAAGTCCCATATTTTCAAAATAGGGGTGTATAATCGTTTAAATACTTATTTCAACACACTTTCTCATAAAGGGGCTCTTATTTGTGCAAAAACAGTTGAATAATGACACGCTTGATTCACTAGTGAGTCATAGATTTTTTTTTAATTGTTTAGTTTTAAAAAAAGTTTCGATAGCAAAAAAAATCGTGTCCATACATTTTAAAAACAAACTTCAACTATGTTGCCTTATTTTTGGTAGGTCTATGGTCGATTCCATTCATTAATTCATTCGACTTTTTTTAATGAGTATTATCTTTTAATCTATGGCCGATCACCATTGTTGTGTTGGATGCGCGCGAATAGAAAAACTGTTTATTTATTAGCGAAAAATGATAATTTCTTCGCAAATGTGTTGAAAAACGCTGTATGGTAAACGCGTGTATTGATGATTACTATCCTCGGCTATCTTCAGACCCTCGCCTGACGGCTCGGGCCTCAATAGCGCCTCGGAAGTAATCACCAACTTACCTCGCTTGTACCATAAATAACTATTATCTTGTATTGAATTTCCATATTTTACATGCCGCGGTTTAAAGGCAGTCTTGGAGTGATTAAAAACCTTGCGAGACCCCACAGAGCATAGACAAAGTCACGTTTTTAACTACCTAGTTTTATTTTTAAGTATCGTTCATTAATTTTACTTTTTTGTTTGCCAATCTCTGAAACTAAAATTGGTTTGATTGTTGTCATAGAGCACTTTTATTATTTGACAACCTTGCCAAAACAGGTAATAATTTTACACGTTCTTATGAAGCTTTGTCTCTGTACGGTTATCTGCTCTATTTTTTAGGCTTTAAGCTATTCGAAATGTTAGGCTCGCCGCTGACTGTGATTTTTTGTCACTAAGTCGAGCGCAAGTATAGAGGAGGTATTTCAAGAGGACTACGTATATCAATCACGACTACCTCTTTGAACCCCATAACAAAAATTAACGCGATTTGACACCCTAGATAAGATTCAGTATAGCGCATTGTGAGTGACAGCAGGTGATAGTGATAAAAAGTCACGGCAACAAAACATCATAGTTAGCGGCGGGCCTTATAATTCAAAACATTCTGACAATAATCATTTTGAGATAAAGCAGTTTGTACAATTGCACAATCGCAGTCACGAGGCAGGGGGAAGTTAGACTAGATCTTCCGTCCGCCACCCGTCTGCTTCACCCCCTCAAAAACCGAAATTTGACTAGTAACCTCGCCTTAACCATTGTTAGTAAAATTTTAAACTTTTGACCCTGGAGCACTTACAATAAACTAAAAACTCCATATCAAATAACTTATACAAAAAAATAATTATCAAAAATTAAAATATATTATGCAGAAAATTGTTGAGAGCCCACCGAGCCCATTAAAAACTATGCAATCAATAGAAAAGAATATCCTTTCAGATAAAATCTATCACTCAAAATAGGTAAATTAGTTATTTATTCATAAAATTAGCTCTAGACTAGACCAAAATAGATCTAAACCTCAACGGTTTGATTGATTAAAAATGCTTTCATAGTTCATTCTCCTTTCAGTTTCGGTAATGAGCAATTATTCCAAAAACTATTTTTAATATATTAGTTACATTTAATTTATGTAGAATCAATACAAACATGTAAAAAAAATCTGTTCGTCAGTCTCGCTAAAACTGGAAAACGGTCACGACGGATTTGAATTTTAAAATTTTTCGTTCAATTGCGGGGGAGATTTCAAATCCAAATCCGTCTTAGAGTGTTCAAAATGCAAGGGAAAACAATGGTTAGGAAAATCAGTAGAGTATTGGCTTGTATGGAGCAAATGTATCTCTAATTGATAATCACAATGCTTGCCTCAAGTTGGTGATCTCAAACCCATGTTTTGGAAAATATTAAACATAGTAGCTCCCCGCGGTTTCACCCGCGTAGTTCCCGTTCCCGTGGAGTTACGGGGATAAAATATAGCCTATGTCACGCACTGATAAATTAGCTTTCCATTAGTGAAAGAATTTTTGAAATCGGTCCAGTAGTTTCGGAGCCTATTCATTACAAACAAACAAATCTTTCCTCTTTATAATATGAGTATAGATTCATCGCTTAACCCAGGAATTGAACCCGCAACCTTACAACAGTCAGGCAGGTGCAGGTAGTAAGTGTGCCATTAGACCACTGGGGTGTTACGCGAAACATCATTAAAAAATAAATAGCTATTAAATCAAATGTGTGTTAGTTCATAACAAACCTCTTATGTAAATTCAGCGAGAAATGGAAATGATAACAATTTATTTTTAACATAACATGCACTTAACAATTCAGGTCGATTGTAATAGGATTACTTCAATGGTACGTAGAATTGTAACTCCTAAAGCTCTTGTTTAGAAAATACAATTATTGCGAGAATGGCAGGGTATTAATTTGTGCTTCATTCAATAATTTCTTGGTTTGATTGTAATTCATATTCGAGATATCATATCGGGGTTCGTAAGGGGCCATTTTTCACATTTTCTAAAAAATACAGTCTCTCTAACAAGCTTAAAAAAATATCCGCATCTTATGAAATTTAAGTTCATGAACACACGTCACGATTTCATGAATTGTTAATTTTATGTTAATTGGAGATAGGTAATTAATTATTAAAAAATACTAACCCTAAATTATGGAACCACATTCACATAATACTTTTTTTTGTTAAAAATAAAGTCGCAGACTTGTTAATTTAAATAAATGTATTTAACAACATATTTGCGTACATAGCATAGCTATTGAGAGTCAAACGTCTATTTAAAAACTATTGTTTCAAATACAGATATAACATTAAAGAAGGCGTTACAAAAACAAGATAATAATGTGAAGGAGGTCCGTGTCTTGTAGTGTACATACATATATTCATGCGGTAATGGGATGGTCGTGTCGTGTCGTCTGTGCTAGCCTTATCCACGGATTGTTCACTATTGTTATTCATAGACCGCGGTCGGGATCACCGAACAAACGAATTTCAACACACCAATACATAACTACCGTTTTTATTGCTATGAAAATAGGTTATAGGCGAACGGATCGACCCCTGAATAAATATTGAATTGATACGAATTAAAAATCAAATGGAGTGAAAGACTGTCCAGTTAGTAGTAGTGTAGTCCAGGTGGATTTGAAAATAAAGTGTTAGCAAAAATATATTTTAAATTTATAATGCGTACTACTAATAAAAATAAAGCCTTAACTCAAAATAAAATCTACAAAACTCATATCAAAATTATCAAACATTTTTGTAAACTCTAATATACTTCACATGCCTTCAAACAAACTAAAATGTATAAAAATCCAACGTCAAAGAAAACTTTTAAACTAACTCCCATCGAAAAGTACTTAAAACTTGCACATTGGTATACTTTAATCGGTGTCAGTAGCTTAAGTATTATATGAAAAAATATAGCGTTAATTTCGTATTCGAAGAATGACGACAGGGATTGGTGGTTAATTATTATAGGGGTTTGGAGAACCCGTTAGTTGGTCTTTAGTATTCAGTGGCGATACTGTGAAGGCTCCAACATCAATCTCAATATGAGCCGATGACGGAAAGCGGAAAGCCTTGGACAAGGAACCCCTCTTAGCGGAGGGCACACGACGCGAACAGTTTTGTTCGCGAGATGACCACAACACATACATGATCGATCCCCGCCTCTGATTCCATATTAACCTACTATTTTTAACACATTACTTGTCATATTAAACGATAAAAGAGGTTTTTAAAATTAGTTATATGAAAATCATTTTTGCAGCAACAGGAATCGTTTTTCAGGGACATCTTTTTGTAAGTCTTTTTTTTTCCAGAAAAAAACACCTATGCAAAACTTTATCTTTAAACAAATATTTAATCAAAATCGATAGAGCCAAGCCGTGTACATTTATAAAAACATATACTTACTTAATCGAATTGCTTGTCTAATTACTCAAGACATTTGTTATAAATAACCAATAAACGAAAACGCATATAAATATAAAACTGTAAGCTCACTATTATTATAAATAAATAAATAAAAAGTGCATGTTTACGTTTCCGACGCTGCACGCTGTAATATGTTTAAAGTGAGACCTAAGGCTACGTTTACCCTACTGAGTTTTATTTTTTGCTTCTGACTTCGGTGGGTGGTCCTGTAACTTTATGACCTAAATATACAGAATATTTTTAGTTACAACTTTAAAAATATAACTAAAACTGAATATCATATTCAGATATTATTTTTTTCATACATGGGAAAAGCTAACTACGAGCTGACGATGATGATGATTCATTTTATGGGCTAGTAAATCAAATTTTTATTTAAAAAAAGTCTTCTAAAATCTCAAAAAAAAATAAACTTATCAATGCTAAAAGTAACAAAGATGTATTGAAATAAAACACTTAAACGGATTTTTGTCGTGGTTATATTTTGTTTTACATTTTCTGACGTTTCGGATTCTTTACAGAACCCGTGATCACAGAAGACTTCTGTAAAACAAAATATAACCACGACAAAAATCCGTTTAAGTGTTTTATTTCAATGTGTAGTGTTCGTGTAAATCAAAGATATCAACAAAGATGTACCTCATAATTTCTAGTTAATATTTGCACAAACGACATTTGGCTGCATTTATTTGTATGACAAACACTACTATTATAAACGCAGTTTGGGCTACTGTTTATTCGGTTATTTATATATGAACGTAGTGGGTTTGCTCACTTTGTGAACGTACGCCAACTAAACTTCGTCAAACGCTACCGGGACACTTTCCATCAGAAGTTTCAAATCTTTCAATGTGTAGAGAACGCTTTTCATATAGTTTATGGTCACAAAGTAATGAAGTTGTTTACAAACTGTATTACAGGTTTTATTTTTAATGTACTTACTTCAAGAATGGTTGAAGAAATACTTTGATTTGTAATTTTATTTATTTAGGTTGCGTGGTTGGAAATCTTTTATCGTTATTTTGTACCTTGGTAGATTTTAAATTCGCTGTTTTAGACAAATTCTGATCCTGATCCTGCTAATAAACTGAACAGTTAAATAAGTGTTACTTTATACATATCTACTTATTACTTATTTGTTACCCATAAAATCACGCAAAACCTTCTGAACAGATTAAAATGAAACTTGGTACCCGGACACGTGCAATACTTTTGAACCCGATATTCCAACAGGCTTAAATTGAATGCGGGTAAAATAAAGAGCCCCGTAATTTGTTATTGCTTTTTTCTTATGAATTCTTATAATTTGGGCGTACATTTATAAAACACAATAATTAGCATAGCTTTTAAGAAAACAATAAACAGGTAGCACGTGTGACCCCTTATTTGTAGCCACTTAGCAAAATGTTACAAGTGCTGACACATCACGATTCAGTATATTTATATGTAAAACAAGCTATTAGTTGCTGGCCGCGTAATACATAGTAGGACATATTATCAAAAATTGATAGAAAGGATTTAAGAGTTATAAAATGTATGTTGGCATATAAAATAATCACTATTTATCACTGTATCTATGCTATTATATACTTACCGTCGTGTTACGTTAAGGGCCTATATCACCATCTTCAAGTAACGTTCCGAGTAGCTACTCACATATTTTGTCTTTGTCAGTTGATATAAAGTAAGAAAGAGACAAAACGTACTTGGTGAGTACCATTACTTGAAGGTCTTGAAATAGGCCCTAAGTTTATTACGCATATTTATAGTAGTGTATCGATTTATATGAAGAAGTAAAATTCATTTGAATTATTAAATGTGTTTATTTTTTGCATGTCGACGGTCGATACGTGTTAAAAAGAAAAACGCATTTATGAAATCGTTTAATTAGTTTCAGTTACAGATTTTATTTTAGAGATATAATAACAATATCAGAGAGAGAAAATATCAATCTTATGCCTTGCAATTTTTAATTGGGAAGTGCTACGTACTTTTTGTCTGTGACTCTCACTTTTCCGATATCCCGGAAACGTGATGTAAAAAATATCCCGTTTAATTTCTGTAGTTTTTACTTGGAAGGAAATATAAAATAATATCTATTGATTCTTACAAGAATTCGCAGTAAATCTATTTTTATATTATAGAGCTTTAGAATTTATTTGATTTAAAGCGTATGTACGTTTAAAGCGTATATGTTCAGGAACTACTAGTTCCAATAGGGATGACGACAAGAAAAATCTAATTAGTCCGTCAGATAGATTTCGCAAAAATATTGGACACGTATTTTTTCTTTTTTAACCCCCGACGCAAAAAGAGGGGTATTATAAGTTTGACGTGTCTGTGTGTGTGTGTGTGTGTATTTGTCTGTCTGTGGCATCATAGCTCCCGAACGGAAGAACCGATTTCAATTTAGTTTTTTTTGTATTAAAAGGGACTTACGTGCGAGTGTTCTTAGACATGTTTGATGAAAATCGGTTGACCCGTTTAAAAGTTATGGGGGTTTGAAAGTAATTGTGTTGGGGGTTTTTTAAATTTTAAATTTTTGATACTAACAAATAATTATAAACGATACAGTGCATAGAAAACTCGTGTGACGTCACAGCTACGTACATTTTTTACCTAGAATCATCGTCACAAGCCCCCACTCCTGAACTTTAATGCGTTTTAACTAAGTCAACTTTATTGATTTGATGAAACAAAAAAATACTTATCTAATATTTTTTTCGAAATCTATCTGACGGACTAATTAGAATTTCATTTTGTTTACCGACATCCCTATTGAAGATATTTTCGGTGTTCGGATGTTTAGGGGCCATAATATCATGCTACTTTATTAAAGAATAATAAAGACGATTAACACGAGTGGAACCGAGACTCACAGACAATAATAAAAGAATAACTGACATTGGCTTAGAATTAGCTTTGATATAGGTATTGATACACTTGAAAAGTCGAGTGTAAATATTCAAAACTAGCTGTGCCCTGCGGTTTCACCCGCGTAGTTCTCGATCCCGTGGGAATTTCGGGATGAAAGGTAGCCTATGTTCTTTCCCGGACCAAAAGCTACCCCTGTACCAAAATTTAAGTATATCGGTTCAGTAGTTTAGCCGTGAAAAGATAACAGACAGACAGATAGACAGAGTTACTTTCGCATTTATAATATTAGTAAGGATGTAACCCAGTAACATAAACATTAGTTTCCGTAATACCTCGACGAATGAGCTTCGGCAAGTTGTCGATCGAACTCCTGATGACACAAATAAGCCAGTAACAAAATTATCAGGCGCTGCAATGAACACACACTAAGAGCATTGAAGTGCAACCAATCAAACACTATTCATAAAATTGTACAACTTTATAACGAAACAATTTATTTATTTAGTTTATTCATTTTTTTAAACAAAAGTTTTTAACAGTTTCAAGCTAACACCGAATTTTTTCTCTCTTTTCAATGCTAAAATCTAGTTTGAAAAAATAACATAGGTAGTATAGTCCTCCTCATCGATTTCGACGACGGCGACCCCTTTAAGCTATATTGATTGATAGATAGAAAATTTTAAATCTTCTAATATATAAAATTCTCGTGTCACAGTTTTCGTTGCCATACTCCTCCGAAACGGCTTGACCGATTCTCATGAAATTTTGTGAGCATATTCAGTAGGTCTGAGAATCGGCCAACATCTATTTTTCATCCCGAAATTCCCACGGGAACTACGCGTGTGAAACCGCGGGGCGCAGCTAGTATAGTATATTATTGTTATAAATTATGATAAAATTCGGTTTCGCGAGCCATATAAGAGCTCATCAAAGAGACCAAAATAATTAATTAATAGGTAGTAAGTACAGTAGTAACTGTTACTTACATTAAACTAGAGTAAGCTAAGCATACGTCATTACTAACTCTGTTAAGGAAGTAATGTTACCCTTTGCAGTTTATCCATATTTCCTATCTCCAATTCATGTGCATAAGGAAAATCATATTCCTTTATTATTCCTCGTTTATTAATAATAGAGTTTTAAGTATCATCAAAGGCGTCTTTTAAATTCCTTAAAAGTCTTACCACCTTATTCATAAAAATATAATAAACCTATTTTAGTTAAAATATGTTTTGTCGCTTTCACACTTTTACAAATGATAGATAGTGTGACAGGCGCAAAACACTTTGTAACTAAAAAAGGTTTGTGAAATGTTTATGAATAAGGGGGTTACAGTTTAACGAAAAACATCGCTGCATCATAATACAAATTGGAGTCTTATAACTTACAACTACAATAAAAAATCTTTTAAAAAAAAATCAAATTGTGTAACAATATAATGCCTACTGCCTACATATTAAACTAATGACACACAACTGTTCAGCTTACGTAGGCATTCAGACTAATATGTAACATAAGTATGTTCGTTTGTGTACTCTCCTTGTTAGGAAGTAACGTAATACAAGTGACTGATGCACAAATATTTTTTGTATCTTCTTACCAATTTAGTTTCCATTCATACAATTTTAAAAGAATTTCTAAGGTCTTTTAATACTTTTGCAAACTGAACTCGTATTCATAGTTGATTTAAACTCATACGCCTATTAAAACGCTGTACTGAATACACACTCAACTTTGATAATAAGATTTTAATACTTGTATTAACAAATTTTGTATGTAAAATCTAAACTAATATTATAAAGAGGAAAGATTTGATTGTTTGTTTGTAACGAATAGGCCCGATTTAAAAAATTCTTTCACTATTGGAAAGTCACATTATCCTGGAGTGTCATAGGCTATATTATATTTATTCGGGTGAAACCGCGGGGCGCTGCTAGTATAATATAAAATTAGCAGGCCTTTATCGCGTTTTTAAACATAGAACATTTTCCTCGACTACTTTTTTATAGGTTACAGTGACTGTGGTCAAAAGGGGAAAATCCCATCTTAATTTTTTCGTAATTGTTCAAAATAATTCAAAAATACTCATTTTCATTAACATATCTTACATACCATACGTAGACGAACGACCTATTATCGAATATTTAAATTATTTTCTTTATTTAATTATTCAGTGTTTGTGCAGCTGCGTTGCAAATCAAAATTACATTAAGTACTTATGGAATATTCATATGAGAAATATGGATGTTAACATTTCTAGTAAAATGATTATTTATTTCTCTGTACTTTATGTTTCAAAACCTTTGACCACTCAAGAATGGTTTTGCCAGACTCCAAAAGAGTTGCGGGTTCGATTCCCGTACGAGGTAATATTTGCGTGATCTACATAAATGCCAGGCTGGATGTATGTAGACGTCATTTCTGATATTTCTTAGTAAGAGGACAGTTGCTATAATGAAAATAGAGTTATGAGTTTCACAGTTACCATATGAAAATGATAGCACGATTGATTGTTCGTCATGTTATTCTAGGTATCAAAAATATACTCGTACATAAACAAATAAAACAACATCCGACACCTAATTCGATTACTTTGTACAACTATGATATCAAACACTTCGTTCACACTTATTTTTACCACGACCAATCGTTGTCCAAAAATCAATTTGCAAATAAAGAATGATTCATTGATTGAAACAAAAATGAGCTCAATTGATTTATTAGCAATAAATATTGTCGCACGATAATTTTAAGAGTTCACTTGTAATAATTGTTATTGAAGAATCGTATGGCACTCAAATGTTTGGACTCGTAATCTAAGGACAATACGAAATTAATATTCATGTCCCATACAAACTGATGAATATGATTTTGTGAGGTCATCCAATGACATTTGTATCTTACATCATACTTTGACATTTGGTCATCTCAAGTTAATGTTTGAAGAAAATGTATAGGCCTCTGTATTAGTAAAATTAGCTTACAATATGTGGGTAGGTTTCCAAAGAAAAAATTGGCCGCCATCTTTAAAAGTCCGCCATGAGAGATTTGAAATAACGTCTCGTTATTCGCTACAGTTCAAATTAAGAATCACAGGTACATTACGCTTTACACTATATCCATTCGGTACTTAAAAGCACTTTTCACTCACTTTTAACTAAACAAATTGTTATAAATATTATTGTATAAGTACCTTAATGGAAAACATAGAGATTTTTTGTCTGTAACCCGCACTTTTTCCGAGAACCTGAGCTTTGTATGAATAAAATCGGAAAAAATACATTTATTGATATTGAAATCTTTTCCATATTTACTGTTCCTGTCTACATTTCTAGGAAAATTTGTACTATAAATAGACTGTACAGAGTAACATAGCTAATACTGCTAGTTCAATATAAGTAACACAATTTATTATAAAAACATATTTTAATCAGTGCATTTTCCTCCTTGATGTAACTGAAACGTACAAAGTAATTCGATTATAGACCGGTATCATGTTACCAAGCAACGTTTTTGATGTGACTACACGTTCTCAATATTACGAGTATGTGTATGTACTTATCTTTAAATTACTAGCTGTGTGATTTTTAAATGTTCTATTCCAAAGTTTGCTTCCTTTCGTCTTTCTTTCTACAAACCTAGATATTTTAAACTTAACTTATAGAATGAATTTTAATGCGTGATCCATCATCAATAGATGAGTGATCCAACAAGAAGGTTTTCAAGTAAACCGTGGAACGCAGCTAGTTTAATATGGTCAAATGATTATAAAGTCAGTAAATAAGCAGTTCCAAATAGGCATATTATTCGTTAAATAATAAAGTCAATTTGTTTACAAATAAGCCAATAAATTATAATTTTAGCGTCAAGAATAATATCACACCGAAGTGTCAGTTTAGTCAATAACAATAAGGCGACGCCTGCGCCGGCGCAGACAATGACGACATCGAGTCCTCGAACTTTGCTATCAAACTTCAGTAAATTTTGTGTAATGAGATCAACTCTTTACATATTTTAAGCGGATGACACAACACAGTACGTTTTAATTGGTTAATAGTCTTCCTGAATGTCAAACATAACACATCCATTTATCCATTAGAATTACGTGTTTTTAGTGTTTCACATACTTTAAATAAGTACCTTTTTTGAAAAAATAATTCTTAAATTTCCTGTCACTCCTAAGGCGAAAAAATTTTAAACGTATTTTTTAAATAACAAATCCATTAGAAGAATTTTGAAAATAGAATTGAAATTAATAATGGTCGACTTTCGCTGGGCGATCACTAGTATTTATTGACAGGCATCAGGGTTTTGAAACCAAATCTATAATTACAAGGTCAGCGTGAAAGAACTTTGGAAAATCTACCAGAACATCAAACCAAGGCAGATCACTTATATATCGCGGCAGATCGCGAACTATGTCTTGTGTAAAGCCGGGGCAGATCACTAGTATAAACCAACTATGTCTAGGACTGATATAACAATATGATACGATCCGATAAGAATAGAATACTTATATTGTTATTTATAAAAATAAATACCTCAGATAATCTAATCAGTTCAAACCTCACTACTGTGTCAAATATAGGACACTGACATTTCAATAGAAAGATATTTTAGAGATAATAAAATTACTAATAAAGATTGTTCAAGGTAAAAGTGTAAAGGCGGTCATAATATTTAAGGAAAGTGTTAATTTGTTACATCACAATTTTTGGTTAATCAGCCAGAGAAGCCGAAGAGTGGATTTTCATTTTGGTTAAACCGTTTCTAAGCTATGACAATCTGATGAAGCTCAAAGTATCTGGAATGAGGAAGACACAGGAACTTTGTATGGGAGCAACTAGAAGAGAGGTCTATATAAAATAGGAAAAAATCAAAATACTGATGTTGAGCAAGTTACACTACTTTTATCAATTTTACTACAAAATTTAATATTTCTGAAATCTGAAAAAGTTAGAAACGAAAGCAAAAATATCAAATGTTACAGTTGAAAAAGCTAAAGGTCGATCACCTTTAAGGTGATTTTCGCTTGCACGATCGACCCATCAGAGTATGAAAGCCCCATAGATAATAAAAGAGTACTGCATAGAATTATGTTACATACGCGATCGACCTGCATATGTACACAATGTGAGCATGAACAAGTCTGTTGTCTTGTTCTGCGTATTTTTTATCAATATTTTGTAGGTATTTATTTACAATAAAAAGTGTTTATGTATGTTTATCGGTTGTCTAGTATAAATATTGCAAGGTTTGCTTATAATGGAACTAGACAGTAAATAATTACCTCATCAATTTCAAATTATATTTTTTCAAACATCGTACGATTTATTTCGTTTAGCACCTCAGCGATCTAATAGTTTATGTACATACATACTAAGACAGAGGTTCCATTCCTGCACTGAAGAATATGTGCTGCCTATTTTTTAAACATGTCACATACCTACCATACAGCAGTTAAGTGTAATGTCGTCCTGACTATTTTAAAAACCTGCATGTAATCTTTTCAACTGCCAATCAACCAAAAATAAAAAAACCTATAAAAGAAAAGATTATAGTTGAGGAAAAATGTGTTATAAAGAATTTGCTGTTCCAATAATGGAGTAAAGGAAAAAACAATGGACTAACTAAAAGAAATTTGATTGCACTAAGCAGAATATGGTGATTCATTGTTAATGATATCGAGACCCGCATGGTTTTGAAGTCCATGAACTGTGACACGAATCACGGTGCATTCCCTTCAAATATATATAAATATTTGCCTTCCATTGCTTTCTCTCAAAGCATCCCAGATATACCTTTCGAAGAGAACGCGCATTAGATGTAAAACGGTACAAAAATATCGAACGTAGGTTCGAAACTGGTTTCGCCGGAATATGCAAGTTTTGTATTTGTTGCTTTTGTAACAGGATCGCGAATGACGGGTTATCCAGACCACGTACCTATACAGCCAGTCTTATAATAATGTTTAAGTAAACTAACTATTAAATCATCTATAACGTGTCTGATGCTTTAATGTTTGTGATAAAAGCCCTTAGAAAAAGCCTTTTAGATTTTATTCCATCCCTGTTTTCAACTTAACTTATATTTTTATTTTCATATAAAATACAAATCATGTTTGCCCCCAAAACTATCATGCTCTTAACATATTATGAAATACATAAGTACCACCCATGTCTTATAATGTTTGAATATCCATGCATACTAATGAGTGACTTTATAGATTTTACCAACTAATAGGGAAACTCTACCTTTGCTGGTACACCACAGTAACCTTTCATCTTTTCACAATTAAGATCGACCTACTCTCACTTTGAGGCTAAGTTTGTTAAGATCTACCATGATAATAAAATGTCGTAACTTAGTAGATTTTTTTAAACTAAATGCACTTCTACGTCCAAACTGATGTGATGACTTCACTCCAAGGTTGTGACAACAAAATGTACAAAATATAATTAAGTTCTTGCTATTCATAATAATAATTTATCAACAATACAGTCTGCTCCCGCGCATCTTTACTAAGAACACCAAAATTTTAATATTCATACCGTGACACGTAATTGTTTGCTTATTTTAGTCTCTGCCATAATACTCGTACAACGAGACAACAGTAAACATTTACGTTCATGGAAATACTAATTAATTCGCCATAATTGTTAAATATTTGTACAAAGTTTATGTAGATGCACAAAAAATTGTTACCTAATACGTTAATAGTTTCCAAAATTATATTTGGTGTTGCCTAGTATCTACAATGGCCTTGATATGACGTTAAGCTTCCAACAAATTAATTGAAAATCAAATCTCTGTATCGCTCAGAACTCGTCAAATATTAACGCGCACGTCATTTGTGGCCGGCTCTAAAATAATTGCCTACATTTATTGGTCTTCGTCGATTCTATGATGTCACATGTCGACAACTCAAACTTGAACTGCGGTCGTAAATTGTGAATTTACTTAAATCATTTGAACGTGCACGATCCACGTTTCTGACGACCCAAGGTCTTGATCAACTGTCTTGTTATTCGCACAATGAAGACTCTTTACGTTTGTACTGGGGGACCACGAAAAGTAGCTAAAGTAGAAGATGTTTTTGACTAAATACTGACAGATCTTTAGTTTGTATCAACATTGTGGTGTCAAATGATGATGATTAATGACAATAATTTATTTATAATGTAGAGTTTTTGTGTACAATGATTTTAAACCAATAATAAAATAGTTGAATTGGACTAAACATTACACAGAGCTTAATTTTCCTAGTATTCCTTTTTCTATTTTTTTTTTATATCAATCACAAAATATTTCTATAAAGCTTTAATTATGGTCAAACAAATTGTAAGCAAAAGTACGTTTATTGAGATTAAACTAATCGATAAAATTATCATGTCTTGAAGGACAGTTGAATTGAATTAGTTAAACATTTAGTAGAGCTGTGTGTGGCCCGTCTCTGAGGTTGAATTTTCCCGTCGATTTTCTGAGATTTTCTTTCACACAAATCTTGTCTTGATAATATCAAAGCATCATAACGTAACAAAATAAAAATCATGCATTTGTGTGAAGTCGTTATAAAATTTTGCGTGTGAACATTCATTTTGGTGACACATTTTAATTTATATGTAGATAAAAAATATAGTATTTTTTAATTTATGAGTGCATTGTATACTTCCGTTGATTCCAGGTTAAGCAACTTTGAATCGGGAATGTGGGTCGTATGAGTTTTATCGCATCCTTATCAGCCTTTCTTGTAAATATCTCTGTATAATGCAATGCATTTTCTTGTTACTTTCATTACGAGAAGAATTTTTAAAACGGTTGACCTGTGGTCCGTAGAACAATTGTTTATTTAAAGTTATAATAAACTCTCGAACTCAACAAGTTCGATCCAGACAGGCAATACTTATTATAGAGAAATGATCCTTCAATAATTTTATTTTATCAAATAAAAAATAGTTTATTACTCCCTCTTGTTACTCCTACCTCTTGTTTATTACTAACAAAAATTGAAACGGGTTTAATCCGTTTAATGATTAGAGAGTTGTGTAATTGGTAGTACCATTGGGTTCGATTCCCGTTCCAGACAAACATTTGTATGCGTTATGATGACTAACTTGGTCTGAGTGTTTTTTATAATTTCTAAGTATCCAATTACAATCCATAGTACAAGCTTTTGGGGCTAGATGACGATGTATATACTCGTACTCGTATATGTAGTTCTGACAGATATTTATTTAGTTCCAGTTTGTCAGCATTATATTTTATTTTAGTTATAATTTTGTACTAATTTTTAAAATCAAAAGTTTATTTTAAGCAAAAATGTGACCGTTATCAAGTAACTATATTGTGCAAGGCATTCTCGGGTCACTGTTTGATAAACTGAACAAGATAACCACAGCGATGTGTGAAAAAAAATCACAATGTATTAAAATTTAAGTACGTATTTTTCGTAGAATTATCTGTTGTGACCACAGAAATAAGAGTTAAGAATAAATTGTGTTTGATAACAGAACTGTGGATAACCTCAATAAGTAGATACTTAACATTTATGCAGTAACACATTACGCCAATATATTTCTTTTTATTTATCATCGAATTGTCATTTACTTATATAATTCCTCGGTAATCTAGTGCATATGACCTGCCTGCCAAGTTGGAGATACCGGGTTTAATTCTTGTGTAGAGCAATGTATGTATGTTGGCCATTTTCCTAAAAAAACTCACTTCTTAATTTCTGATCCATATACTTTGTATACAGAATTAAATTAATATGATAAATATATTGTAGCTATTATAACATTGCACTATTTTATAAAATGTATTTTTGTTCGGGGCTTTTTATGCTAACAAAGTATCACATTCTATAATAATAATGTACTCATAAATGCTTCACTTTAAATGAGCAATCCGCGATATTTGAACACCATATCTCTCTTGTCTCACTTCCTGTACTACATTAGATATGAAACATATAAATAAATAATATATTCGTCTCAGCTATAGTTTTTATAGCAAGCTTGTAACTAGTATAAGCTAGATACTCAAAATAGTGGGATATAAGCTTGTAATTATAGTATCACTAGCGGCGCCTTGCGGTTTCACCCACGTAGTTCCCGTTACCGTGAGAATATGGGGATAAAATTCTTCCTAAAACCTTCCCACTGAATCATTCTATCTATTAAAACAAACCGCATCCGAATCCGTTGCGTAGTTTTAAAGATCTAAGCATACATAGGGACAGAGAAAGCGACTTTGTTTTCTACTATGTAGTGATTATATCCTTCAAATTTAAATAGAGATAGATAGACAAATAAACATTCGACTTGCTCTCACAAGTGGGATAACTTTTATTTTCTATTTATTTTATGTAAATAATAAAATAATTAATGATTCAGCTACGCTTAATTGACAGAAACAGAAAGTTTTAATTGGCCTTCCATCACTACAGCAAATTATGGTATCTTAGTTTACAGTAGTGATGAAGTACTACTATAAACTAGCACTACTTTAATATATACTTAGCTAATTTCATTTATTGTTACTGTACTGTAGTGTTCATCATTACATAGTATAAAACAAAGTCGCTTTCTCTGTCCCATGTCCTTATGACCCTATGTATGCTTAAATCTTTAAAACTACGCAACGGATTTTGATGCGGTTCAGTAATAGATAGAGTAGTTCAAAAGGGTGGTTTTTAGCATAATTTTATCCTCACATTCCCACGAGATCGGGAACTATGCAGGTAAAACCGCGGGGCACAGCTAGTCCTATATATTTACTGATTAGTATAGAATTACAATACCTTTCGACCTTTCAAGTACACTGTCAGACATAACTATATTAAAGATTTTTTCTATGTATTGAGAAATCGCAACTCCCATACAAACCAACAATTGGTTTAAGGGAGCCAAGCGTTCATCATTTTTGTATTTTTGTTATGTGATAAATAAATAAATAACTAGCTGTGCCTCGCTGTTTTACCCGCATAGTTCCCGATTCCGTGGGCATTTCGGGATAAAACATAGCCTATGTCCTTTCTCGGACCATAAGCTACCCGTGTACCAAATTTCAAGTCAATCGGTTATGTAGTTTAGCTGTGATAAGGTAACAGACAGACAGAGTTATTTTCGTATTTACTTATAATATTAGTAAGGTTTAGGTGTGATAGACCGATAAACAATTCAGTTAATTTTACTTTAATGTCATAGTTTAATATATATTGGTTTATTCACATCAATTTATTGAAGACTGAAATTATAAAATGAAGCAACAATTTGCCTCAATAACTTTAAACAAAATTATATTTCATTAAAATGTACCTCGAAATATTATCTTTCATAATTGATTTTGTACACGTATTTTAAATATGATTTAACTTTATGACTGGCTGATATTTCAGACATGCAAAAGTAACAGGAAACTATGGAAAACAGGAAAAACTGTTTAGATTTAAAGCTACAAAATTAAATTTCAAAATGTGTTGCTAAGCCTAAAACTTCGTACTATTACAAACAACGCAATCCGTTTAGTGCTGTGAGCTGATTTGATCAGTCAGTCAGGTATGGTTGCCTTTCATATATCCTACTAATATTATAAATGCGAAAGTTTATATGTTTGTTACTCTTTCACGCAAAAACTACTGTATCGATTTAGATTAAATTTGGTACAGATGTTCCTTATAACTAGGAATAACGCATAGGACTTTTTATCCCGAAGTTCCCATGGGATTGGGATTCGCGCGGGTAAAACCGCTGGGCGCATCTAGCAGAAGATAAACCATCGAAACTAATCAATGTTTTAGCTCAATCAATTAACACTTGTAGGTGAAGTTACGACAGTAACATTACCTCTACCGGAATACCACAAAGTTTTAGAGCCTAAAATAAACATGCATACATTATATTTTCGCACATACTTTAAACAAGTATCAAGTTGCAAGTTACCGTATTGCCAATTTCGATAACACTTCCACTGATTTTAACTTTATTTAACCTAACTTACTCTGCCTTATTAGCGGTAAGGGTTTAAAGTTAGTCAACATAATTACCTAGGTTAATCTTGAATTAGATGTTGCGTTTCAGAGCCAGAGTTAGACCAACTTATCATACAAATTAGATAAGACGAATGAAGAGGAAAAACGTAGATTAACTATCTCATATATTCCTTACTTCTTAAGCTTAAAAGTTCAAGTCATCCAAGAAACATATAAAGACAAACGAACCTCAATAATGAGGAAGAACAACGCAGCCATGAAAACAATCCGTAATAATAAATGATAATGTTAATAAGTAATTAAAAAAATAATATTAAAATCTGGGTCATAACCAATACTGAGAATGTATATCAAAGGTTAAATAATGCATTCGGTATCATTTTATAGCAACAATAAAGTTGTTACCTACTTCGGCCGACGTCGATAACGGTTCTCTTTTTAGAATTTATCAAATACCAATAAATAATTGACAAAAAATTAAGTAAATAGCGTCACAAATAAAGGTTTTAAGAATCTTGAAAATGTTGTGAAAGGGTTCGGGAAATTCCTTGTAAAATGGCATGAAAAGTGATTAAAGAAAATATGGAACTTTTCCACGATTATACCTACATAATATAAATCTTATATATACAATTCTCGTGTCACAATGTTCGTTCCCGTACTCCTACGAAACGGCTTGACCGATTCTCATGAAATTTTGTGAGCATATTGGTCTGAGAATCGGCCAACATCTATTTTTCATCCCGAAATTCCCACAGGAACGGGAACTACGCGTGTGAAACCGCGGGGCGCCGCTAGTATTATTATATAAGTGATGGCTATTCATGTAAAAACTTATAAATTAGAAGTTTTTCATTTTAAAGCTTTCCATTTTGGGTCCTTCGAGCGAGCTACTGCCTTCTTTTCTTAGTAAGAGGATTATAAGCACCATTACGATTGTCGATAATCTTAGTAAATCGGACTTACTAAACTGCATCGCATCTTAACACGGGATTCAAACCAACAACCTTTTGGTTGCTAATCAGTAATAATACTGGATGACAGTATTGTAAGTAAAACCGAGGGTAGAACTAGTAAATTCATCCAAACCTTACAAATACGTACCAAAGCATATAAGTGTCATCTATATAATTTTAATTCGACATGCCTTGTATGTAAACGATTTTTTCTGCTAATAGGCTTCACATTGATATAAGAATTCTCAATTTTCCAAAGAAGCAACATCTTTCAATTGTTTAACATGACTTGGTTTGAAATCACCGACACGAATTTGGAAAGCGTGGTAGGTAATTACATCCTACTAATATTATAAATGCGAAAGTTTGTATGTATGGATGTATGGATGTTTGTTCCTCTTTCACGCAAAAACTACTGAATGGATTTTAATGAAATTTGGTACAGATGTTCCTCATACCTAGGAATAACACATAGGATACTTTTTATCCCAAAATTCCCACGGGATAAGGTTTCACGCGGGTAAAACCGCGGGGCACAGCTAGTAATAACATAACATAATCATTCACTACATCATCTCATTATAGTAACTGACCCCTAAATAAGTTCAAAACTTGTACCTAGGGAATCAGAAACTACGCACAAACTCATTCATACACACACCCAGACCGAGACAAACATTTTTAGTTGATACAAATATTCACCCCGCTCGGGAATCGAACCCGCAACCTTACGATGGCAGTCCGTCATGGTGACCACTCTGCCATCGAGGTCGTCATTTATTACGAATAAGTACTCTTATAATCACTATGATCTATACAATTTTGTTTGCATGATTTTATTTCTAAAAAATACCTATTGTTTACATTAATCAGGTTTATTAATTAAAGTGAATTTATCAAATATCCAGCCAGTCATAGGTATTGTTGTCAAATAAACCACAATAACGAATTTAATAACGTTATTTTAATCATAAAATACTAATTTAAACTTTGTACCTGTACTCGTATGGTCAATTTCCGCATTTAGACATATCTAATTTGGGGGCGTCGTGCGTACTGTGATATTTTTAGTTAGACTTTGAAGGCTCTAACTTCCCGTAACGACTGTCGATAATGTTAGTACGACAACTGAGACCGACAGCTTAACTTATCGTCTGTGGCTACGAAACTCTCATCAATACTTATATATAAAGCGGAAGAGTTTGTTTGTTTGGTTGAACGCGCTAACCTCAGGAACTACTGGTCCGATTTGAAATTATCTTTCAGTGTTCGATAGCCCATTTATCGAGGAAGGTTATAGGATATTTTATTCCCGTATTCCCACGGGAACGGGAACTACGGGGATAAAACCGCGGGGTAAATTTATATAAAATAAAATAAGGCTAACTTTTTCAAATATTATAATGATAGAATGCTACTCTAGACATAACAATTATATACAAAAATCTAAATTTAAAACATACATTTCAAGAATGTAGTAAATTAGTAAAATCGTTGAAGTACATTCATAAGTATCTGCTTATTCTTATCCTAGAGATGGTAGTACAAAAACACTTGACAAACGAAGCAGACACAATATAGAATAGAATAACAATAGGATTTATTGTTGGAATTCGTACTTATGATAGTTAGTTTCTATATTTATGCAAAGGTTCTTTGAATATTGAGCTATAAATACAAATTGTGTAATTTTATACGATTGGATTTATATTTTTGGACAGAAATTAGTAATTTCATTTACTTATTACTGTTTTTAAATATCTCTACTAATCCCTACTAATATTATAAATGCGAAAGTAACTCTGTCTGTCTGTTACCTTTTTACGGCTAAACTACTGAACTGATTGACTTGAAATTTTGTACAGGGATAGCTTATGATCCGGGAAAGAACATAGGCTATGTTTTATCCCGAAATTTCCAAGGGATCGGGAAATACGCGGGTGAAACCGCGGGGCACAGCTGATTGTCCATAAAATGAAATCTAAGTTTTAATATAGATTGTATCTCTAGTATTACAATTCAGTACTTTTAAATAACTATATAACTCTCCTTCTGCCTCTATGAAAGTAAGCTAAAATGTAGTCACAAATTCTTTTAACCCTTTCTCCTTCACCGTAATCATCTCAAAGTATTAGATATTATCAAATCAAATTCAGAAGTTACGATTATGAACTAAAATTGTTGAATATTAAATAAGATATAAAAACACTGAATAGCAAAAGCTTTTAGGCAGAAATCTGTTTTATATAAATTGAGTTCCATGAGAGCATCAAGCAAAGTAAGTAACGGCGAGGTACGTGGACGAGGATCGCATAGTGACACGACGCGACACAATTCTTTAACATAACATAACATAGTCATTCACTACATCATCTAATTATACTCGTAGTACCTGACCCCTAAGTTCGAAACTTGTATCTAGGGTATCAGAAACTACGCATACACTCATTCACACACACACACCCAGACCGAGATAAACATTTGTTTACACAAATATTCACCCCGCACGAGAATCGAACCCGCCACCTTACGGATGGCAGTCCGGCATGGTGACCAGTGACCACTCTGCCATCTAGGTCGTCTAGTAACAATTTGGACTTTGGCATAAATTTTTGAATCGTCAATAGTGGAAAATCGCCTTAGTCACCCCGTAGTAGAAAAGTAGTTGTTATGCACAATAATGTTTTTCCTATCACTAATTTAATTAACTATTGAACCGATCTTGCGCGAAGTCCTAAATTTATTGAAGTTTATACAATTTTCTAAAACGCAAACCAATTACAAAGAGCCCTGTATAATCCGAAAATCAATGTAAAGTATCTACTCTGCCTAGTTAGGAAGTTTCTAATGATCATTTCTAGCGCTAATTTCGTGAAGCTTATATGTCATTTATATTATAAAAGCTATATTTGCCAAGGTTCTAGACCGTGAAGTTTGGTTATATTCGCCAAAATCTACTACTAATATTTTGTTTCCAATTTCACGCCAATCAATTTAAATAAAGATCAAATATTCCAAAATTTAAAATCAAAGAATTTCAGCTGGTTGTTTGCAACATATCGTTTTTGTGTGCGTTTTTATATGAATTGACATCAGTATTGACGTGGATATGTATGACGCAAGGCACCGCACAGATATAAAACAAAAGGTAAAAAAAACCTAATCCTGGTGTAACCTAATAATACGAAAATCTGTTTGTTACATTTTCACGTCTATACTACTCATCTAACCATCATGAAATTTAGCAAATATAACATAACATAAGCATTCACTACATCATCTTATTATACTAGTAACTGACCCGTAACTAAGTTCGTAACTTGTATATAGGGTATCAGAAACCACGCACACACTCATATTGTCAAGAAAACAAAAAAAGATACGTTTTATCCCATTTTTATTAACAGAAACGAACTGCGACGATACTCGGTTCAGTATTAATCAAAGCGATAAAGGACAAACGTAATTCTAAAAACTTTTAAATTAAAATATTGTTCACTTAATATTTCGAGGAATGAGCACGCATTTATGTTTACAACAATAAAAAAATTAAGCAACTTCGTTAGATTCATTTAGTTTGTTCTCCTTTGATACAAACATGAACAAATAGAACTGTATGCAATTTCTTTCTTATACAAAAAATACGATATGTGAACAAATAAAAAGACTCTGTTTTATTGTAATGTAAACATTGCGAGTATCATATGTTTCAGTTTCTAAAATATATTTTTAGTTTGATCAATAAGTTTTGTGTTTTAGACTGTTACCTATCTTTGAAATTCATCGGTCAGTACAACAAATTATTGATAAGTGTTGATCATTTTTGTGTTTAGTATTTCATACCTCCAACATAAATTAAAATACTACTATTTATATCGGCAGTTTTTCGGTATTAAATCTCGTACAAATCCAACAAATGCTAACAAACTATGAGAAAAACTAAATAAATATTCTGAAAAACCCAAATACCGTGACACAGCCTTAACTATGTCATAAGTAATACATACTTAGTATCTCATAAGATGCTTGATTCACGAGATTTCTTTAGTCTGGCACAAATGTGGGGATGTATACGAGTAGTCATTCAAGTCAATGTACCTGAGAACAGTTGTGTCACACGACTAAAGACTGGGAACTGAATAAACACACGCCAGCATAGCCTATGTTGGGCTCCATTAACATGATAAAAGTGCCAGCGAAAAATTTTAAGAACACATTTTTAGATTATAAGAAAATTTTCCACATTTTACCTTTAAACTCTTTCGTTATACACGGGTTATTTTGTAAACTATGTGTCTTATTTTCTTTTACGTGAAGTACTTTAATTTACTGAATATTTAAATATTTTCGCTACTTTAAATATCAGGATAAATATAGTCATTTTACAAGCTTTAATATGATGATACATAGATATAGTGCAGTTTACTTAAACTTGATTTCAAATTACCGATTAAACACGCGTTAAATTAAATTAGTTTGGTAAAAATCAGTCTGTAAAACAAATAATACACAAATACAGTTTGACATCATAGTATGTCGATTATCCTCAATAGAAATAAATTAGTAACATTTATAGATTTGCAATGACATCCAGGAAAACGGCTTTAATGATTTCGTAGAAATGATATGGCTGTTTATTGGGGCGAAAAATAAATATATCATTAACAACGTCACGTTTCTGGGAACAATAGTTTTGTCTATTTTCACACGAGCATACATCCACCGGAACTACATGTTAATATTGTTATACAGTAAATTTAAAATAAGAAATATGTTATTATAAAATCCAATACACAACTGAGGTCGTTTATATGTAGTAACGCTGAAGAGTTTGGTGGAACGCTCTAATCTAGATACTAGGTCCGAACCAGGAGGTTTGAATTGCATAATTGGATAATCAATTGATTATGGAAACCTATACTATACCATAATAACCTGGACGTAGAAATCTGATCCACGCCGAATAAAGGCATATGTAAATGATTATGAGACTATCATAATACTCCTACACTATGGCGAAATGGAACCTCAGTGATCGTATGATCATCATCATCAGCTTATCTTAGTCCTCTGCTGGACATAGGTAAAATGCAAATGCAGGATATCTAGTAATAAAGTCAAAACTGAATTGAGTTAA
Organism: Timandra comae; assembly: GCA_958496195.1. Taxonomy (NCBI): domain Eukaryota; kingdom Metazoa; phylum Arthropoda; class Insecta; order Lepidoptera; family Geometridae; genus Timandra; species Timandra comae. Next base: position 6,743,457 of record OY292353.1, on the reverse strand, counting down.
AATAGGCACTGTGAAATGTAACAAATATAATACAGCTTTAGTATGTAATTTTAAGTGTCTTCTCCGATACCAAATTTCGATATAATTTAAATACTTAGTCCAAGGGTAGGTAATAGGTTAATTTTAACCAAATTTCCGCACACCAATATAAATTCAAAAGTGCTTCTGTATGTTAGTTACATTTCCGCGGCTAAACGAAACTATAGAAGGACAGACATACTCCAAATAAGTTTATAATCCAGAATAGAGTTAATTGCCGAATAAAGCCGTAAACATCGAGACTGGCTTTGAACAATCAAATATAATTAAATAATTAGTTGTTGGTATTTATTTCGATAAAAAAATGAGGGACAAAAATGCCGACTGAACGTTGAGAGTACCAGCCAAATATTTGATGCTTTGAATTTTCCAATTGTTTAAAAAATGTGTCTTTTCTTGTCTCCGACCCTAATAAAGAAGGGTTTATGTTCGATAATATTTATTTTTATTTGCATACTACGAGTAATCTATAATTCGATGAGATAGAGTTCTCTCTAGCTTATGAAATTAAAGTAATGAAAGAAACATTTTTATTACTTTAACACGTAATTATGAAGGTAGTAATCGAATTTGATCAAAATATGTTTTTCTATAAGATTACTTGTTTACAGAGGAAGGCTAAATATAGACTAATTACTTACGTTACGACCTAAGGGATCAATTTAACGTAAGTGTAACAGAAGTAGTTCAAAGGAAAACATTTGATGCTCGTAGTAAACATATTTTCATCCCTCCGTGAATGAAAATGTACCCTTTTTTGTTAGAATTTATCTAAAATTCTAAAAAACTCGAAATTTGAAAATAATAAATATGATAAAAAAAACTCTAAATTTTAAAATTCTTTCCTTGTTAAATATTTCTTAAGACTGTAGTCGTAAAAGAATTCTAATATTGTAATTCTTAAAGTGTTTGTTATTCAATGTGCTCGACAATTTACAAGCGATTTTAATAACAGATTAGGCGGATGCTCCTGTTTTTATGTTTTTTCCTATTTGTTCGTGTAAGTAAAAAACAGTTTGAATAATTTGATAAATTAAATAGTTTGCTTTAGTACACGGATGGTTTTAAAATGTGATTTTAAATTCAGGAAAATCTCCAGTGGAAATAGAATTATTGCGAACAGTACTTCACAACTTTTTTTTTATTTCTTTATACTATTTGTCTATTACTTTTTTGTCCATATCTTAATATTTTCTGATCTGAGAATAGTATTTTTAATTCGCATTTAAATTTACTAAGTTTATATTATAATTAGTTACGTCATAAAAAAAGACAATAATTCACATTTTGATGTATAAATAAATATTAGTTACTAACATATATTTTGTGTACGTATGTTTTATAAAACAATTTCTAGAACTCTACAGGAAATTCGCAAGTCAACAAAAACTTTTGAGTAGGTACTAGGTATCTAATGACATCAAACTCATCTGGAGACACTAATGTTTGCAATTATAACTATCTTAGTAGGCAAGTTACGGGGATTCACGGAACTTCATGTTAAACAATACATAAGTGTACCGCTGTATATAATTAATTTACATTACTAAAATAAATAGTCAAAGTCTACGATACTTCGAGCAGTTGTTCTAACATTAAAAACAAAAATATTCATAACAATGACAATTTCAGGAGACGCTATTTTCATTTGCAAAAACCGGCTTCGACACGGCCTGTTCGTCGCATCAAACAATAACTAAACAATAAGTTTTTTTACAAAGTTAACACTATAGAACACTTTTTAAAAGTATTATATTTATTTAGGTTACCTGATATTGTAGTGCGAGGAGCAGAAGAGCTGCACAGGCCAGGCCGGCCTTCATGGTGACCGGTTGGCGAGGATACGTATGTGAGTAAAGTTTATAGGAAGCGACATGCGCGCGACCGTCCGCGCCTTGCTACAGCCCGCGCGAGAGTGATGAGCCTCCGAGTGCCCGAGTGCCGACTCGATCCGCCGGTGCACGCTCCTTCACAATCTGCGCTGCCAAACCTTCCTCCTCCCTACACCACATACAAGTACATGCATCCCACCATCACGCCCACGCATCACGGGAATGCACTCACCTTCAATACACTTTACACAATACCAATATTCAAATTCAATTTAGCAAACTTTAAGCCAATTCTCATTGCGAGTCTCGAGCCCTGCAAAGTTCTATGACCCGCGCTTATCAGCCGCAACTTGGTATCAAAAAGTCATATAAGCGACTCTGTTAATAAAGTAAATGGCACCCAACCACTAACATTTTAAGTTACAACTTATTGGAATTATGATTCATTGAATCATATCGCTATTTTATTTACTCGTCGCGCCCAATTCCTTCCTTCAGTGTTCAAGTAGTGCACATAAAATAGGTTTATAAATTTTGTAACCTTTTTTATATTTCCTGCAAAATATCAAAGTACAGTTTACACAATGCCGTCTGCAGGATATCATTTTTAAAGAACATCGTTATTAAAAAATAAATCTTTAAAATATTATCATTGAATGTATACATTTAACTCGATAAACACTGACCCAAATATTAGATATAGTTACATAAGTATGTATATAGAACAGATGTAAGTCACCATTCATGTATACTTGTATATAAAATGTATTATAACCTATCGTTTTGAGTATCAAATATTTATAATTCGGATAACACGTAAAGACTAAATGTCAAGAGATAAACCGTCACCCTGGACACGTGAAAATATATGTTATCTCCTCCGGGAACACAATCAAATAAACCAAACACTAATTAAGTTAAGTAGGTATACTCTAATTTTAAAACATGTAATTTCTGATTTAATTACGTAACATCCTTTTGATAGAAATATATTTTTACAAAATATTTAACTTATCAGAATCTAAAGTAAATTCAACCCACCAAAAACATTCTGTAAAAAACTAGCCAAGTCTCGATGGAGCTGCTTGTTTAACTCTAAAAAGTAATGAAATCTAGACAGACTCGAGCCAAGTCTAAGGTTCCTTACTGCGATTTCTTTATTATTATAGTTAATGTTGTGTGACTTGGCCGTTGAACATTGTTTAAAAGGTTAGTAGTGGGTACATGTCAATTTTGTTTACACGTAATGTTATAACATTATTAAAATACGCAGCTTTATCAAGCCTACAATTGACTGGATATTGAATCAACATTTTTCAAGTGGCTATAATTAAGCAAATTTTCTATCGTCAATGGATAGGTTCTGGATTTTTTAAGATTGGTGCAATAGCGTCATGGAGCACCTAGTTTTGTACCCTTGTGTACATACATGTGTACCCTTCAACGGCCAAGTCACACAACATTAACTATAATAATAAAGAAATCGCAGTAAGGAACCTTAGACTTGGCTCGAGTCTGTCTAGATTTCATTACTTTTTAGAGTTAAACAAGCAGCTCCATCGAGACTTGGCTAGTTTTTTACAGAATGTTTTTGGTGGGATTTCATTTCTTTTTGTTAAAACTTGTTTATATTGATTTTATTAGATTTTCTTATTTGACACACTTATTTTTTAGGAGTAGTATTATATTATTAAGCGCCCCGCGGTTTCACCCGCGTAGTTCCCGTTCGCGTTTCCGTGGGAATTTCGGGATAAAAAGTATCTATACATAAATAGTTTTTAAGCTACCTCCCCACAAATTGTCAGCCAAATCAGTTCAGCTGTTCTAGAATTATAATTCCCGTTCCCATTCCCGTGGGAATTTCGGGATTAAAAGTTTTCTATGTGCTACTCCTGGTTCTAAGCTACCTCCCCACCAATTTTCAGCCAAATCAATTCAGCCGTTCTTGATTTTTAAATTCCCGTTCCCAATCCCGTGGGAATTTCGGGATTAAAAGTATCCTATGTCCTTTTCCTGGTTCTAAGCTACCTCCCCACCAATTTTCAGCCAAATCAATTCAGCCGTTCTTGATTTTTAAATTCCCGTTCCCAATCCCGTGGGAATTTCGGGATTAAAAGTATCCTATGTCCTTTTCCTGGTTTTAAGCTACCTCCCCACCAATTTTCAGCCAAATCAGTTCAGCCGTTCTTGATTTTTAAATTCCCGTTCCCAATCCCGTGGGAATTTCGGGATTAAAAGTATCGTATGTCCTTTTCCTGGTTCTAAGCTACCTCCCCACCAATTTTCAGCCAAATCAATTCAGCTGTTCTTGATTTTTAAATTCCCGTTCCCAATCCCGTGGGAATTTCGGGATTAAAAGTATCCTATGTCCTTTTCCTGGTTCTAAGCTACCTCCCCACCAATTTTCAGCCAAATCAATTCAGCCGTTCTTGATTTTTAAATTCCCGTTCCCAATCCCGTGGGAATTTCGGGATTAAAAGTATCCTATGTCCTTTTCCTGGTTTTAAGCTACCTCCCCACCAATTTTCAGCCAAATCAGTTCAGCCGTTCTTGATTTTTAAATTCCCGTTCCCAATCCCGTGGGAATTTCGGGATTAAAAGTATCCTATGTCCTTTTCCTGGTTCTAAGCTACCTCCCCACCAATTTTCAGACAAATCAATTCAGCCGTTCTTGATTTTTAAATTCCCGTTCCCAATCCCGTGGGAATTTCGGGATTAAAAGTATCCTATGTCCTTTTCCTGGTTCTAAGCTACCTCCCCACCAATTTTCAGCCAAATCAGTTCAGCCGTTCTTGAGTTACAATTCCCGTTCCCATTCCCGTATAATTCCCGTTCCCGTTCGATTATCCTAGTTTTTATAGTTTTCCCTTTATGTGGCCATTAAACCCTAACTCTGTACCAAATTTCAGCTCTCTAGGTTTATGGGAAGTACTAGTTCTATTTTGATGATCATGAGTGAGTGAGTGAGTGAGTGAGTGAGTGAGTGAGTGAGTGAGTGAGTGTCTAAAATGCGAAACTTTGCTTTCGCTTAACTTGGGAACTAAATGACCTACAGACTTGAAATTTTATTTTAAGTATGTGATTGTATAGCTTACTGGATGACGAAAATTTCAGCGTTCTAGTCTTATCCAGAGGTCCTCTAATAGGGGCCTGAAAATGCGGCGAAATGGTTCCTGTAAAGGATGGTACGGCAGTGTTTGCTTCGCGCTCGACTTGGCGGGGGGCACTGCCGTGCCCCCAGATACAATTACTACAGCAATTTTAAATTAATAAAATGTTCGCAATTATTTGTAGCTCAAAACGCTTGATTGGGCTTCTGATTAAAACAATAAATTAATAAATATTGAATCATTTAATTATTCATGCACAAGTTACGTTGTTTTTATTTTTATATCCATCTTATTTCATCATCGACCTGCAAACAAGGGCTATCAGAGAAGGGTATTGATCTCCATAACAATAATGTAGTAGCTAATGAAAATATAATATAGAATAGATAAGTCTTTATCCCACTTAAGTTTCTTTGTATACGGGTCTTCTTTAGGACTTCTTTTTGGGTAACTACGCAAATTCTTGCAAAGTCCATAATTTTTGTATCCATCCCCACACCTTGCCACTGCATTTGAGGAAAATTGTATATTCATGAGAATTTTTCGTTATTTTAGAAAAATATTTAAGGTCCCCTGTGTAACCACAAGCAGCTTGAATCCTGCCCTATGTTATCAGTTTTTTATTCATTTATTTAATAATAGTTATTTATGGCACAAACCAGAAAAGCCGAGCACGAGCCGTCAGGCGAGGGTCTGAAGATAGCCGAGGATAGTAATCATCAATACACGCGTGTACCATACAACGTTTTTCAACACACTTGCGAAGAAAATAATAATAAAATATAATTTTTCGCTAATAATTACACAGTTTTTCTGTTCGCGCGCATTCAACACAACAATGGTGATCGGCCATAGACTAAAATAATATACTTACAAAAAAAATCTGATGAATGGAATCGACCATAGACCTACCAAAAGTAAGGCAACATATTTGAAGTTTGTTTTTAAAATGTATGAACACATTTTTTTTTGGTATCGAAACTTTTTTAAAAACAAAGCGACTTATAAATGTCTATAACGCACTTGTGAATAAAACGTGTCATTATTCAACTGTTTTTGCACAAATAAGAGCCCCTTTATGAGCAAGTGTGTTGAAAAAACTTTTAAAATCAAATAGCTAAATTGGACGAACGATCGGATCCAATGTTCAGGCCGCAATTAAAATCTGATATTTGATCGAGGTGCAACAACTGAATTACCTTTGCCATATAATTAGAAGTGTTTGAGAGATCAATTTTTCCTGTGTTTTTCAGACTGTAGCAATTAACATTTATTTCACTGATGTATTTATTCATTGGGAACCCGGTTATTCAATCATTTTAAAGGTTATTTAATAGTGTACTATTCATTTCATAAATATGATACAACATTAATTGTGCTATATATTTACAATAATATTCAACCACTATTTTTGTAGTTGAATAATATAATTTTATGAAATACTAGCTATGCCCCGCAGTTTTACCCGCGTAGTTCCCGATCCCGTGGGAATGTGGGGATAAAATTATGCTAAAAACTTACCTCTTGAATTACTCTATCTATTACGGAAAACCGAATCAAATCCGTTTTAAGCACACATAGGGACAGAGAAAGCGACTATGTTTAATACTATGGAGTGACTTTTTTTTTTAACCTGTATTGTCCCACTTCTTGGCATTTGTATTATTTTACTAAAACTATTTATTATACAAAATCATTTCTTTACCCAAACTTTTAATTAAAATCCACATTACAAATACATACTAAGATCTAACTACTAATTAAGATCGAACTAATCCGCCATCTTAAACAGTCCACCATATTAGATTTAAAATGACGTCACTTAGCTAACAATGCGTTGTCATTCAAAATATAAGTGTATGCAAACTTATAGCTCAGTAACTTAGAGACGACGTCTTTAAAATCCAGTTGCAAGAAAAAACAGACATTGGAAGTTGAATAAAATATTGTAATACTTATTAAATGTAACATTGATGTTACAACGAGATAATTAGGTCAGGTGAGTTATCTGGCGAAGAGAAAGTCGTTTAATGCCATTTCCATTGCTCCTTCAGACACTTATAAATACATAAGTACGTATACAAATAAAGAATAATTGTTTACTGTGTTATTGAATACTCTATCTACTGGATTTTTTTTTTATTTTCGGCTACTATTTAGTTCTTGTTTTTTGGCCTTTCTATTGGTAGTCTAGATATAGGAAAAGTTTTATCTTTTAACATTGCTTTCATTTATGGAAACAACTAGCAGCGCCCGGCGGTTTCACCCGCGTAGTTCCCGTTTCCGTGGGAATTTCGGGATAAAAAGTATCCTATGTTCTTTCCCGGACCATAAACACCCCTGTCCCAAATTTCAAGTCAATTGGTTCAGTAGTTTAGCCGTGAAAAGGTAACAGACAAACAGACAGACGGACAAGAGTTACGTTCGCATTTATAATATTAGTTACGATTCGGAACGAAAAACGATTTAAAGATACGAAAATATATTCAAAATACTTTTGAATCTGGAACTCGATTCTCCATTGAAAATTTTGTTGTTTTTTGGAAAGTCAGAAAACAATATTGAGTAGGTGGTTTTCAATTTTGGTTTCCTTATAGATTTCATAAATCCGTGAGAGAAGGATCAGAATTATGTACTTAACTAAATGTCTTGCAATAAAAAAATGACTCATTAATAAAATAACAATTAAAACAACGGATTTTTCCCTTAAAATTTTAAATGTCAGAGTAAAGTCAAACAAAAATTTGTATGATTTCTTTGCTTGTGCCTTTAAAAAGAAAAAGTTGTAACAATAGGAGTAAAAATGGGGTTTACTCGTAACAGGTACCTGTACCTTTTATGAGTATATACGATGTACCTGTAGGTACCTATTATGAGTACACACCAATTTGTTGAAGTGTCTTATGATAGTATAAAACAAAGTCGCTTTCTCTGTCCCTATGTATGCTTAAATCTTTAAAACTACGCAACGGATTTTGATGCGTTTATTTTAATATATAGACTGATTCAGTGGGAGGGTTCTTAGCATATTTTTTCCCCCATATTTCTACGGGAACGGGAACTACGCGGGTGAAACCGCGGGGCGCCGCTATTAATAAATGACAACTTATAATTTTCCAAATATGGCTCAGGTTTGAGATCATCATTGACACTTTAGCAAATGTGGCGATTATGAATATTATCATTGTACAGCACAGATTAGAAAAAGGTTTGTGCTGTACCGTACAATGCAATGGTACAATACAAAACTTGATAACCAAATTCCACTACTAAACTAAACGGGGAATAACACCGGTATAGTTAATCCACACTTCTTCTTTCATACATGTGTATGAAATCGACTATATTAAAAAATCACGTCGATTCTCCCTTGAAAGATTTGTAAGTTTTTATAATCTAGAAAATAAGCTTTTAATTTGGAAAGTCAGAATATATCTAAGAATCCGTAGAAGGATCAGAATTGTGTAAAGATATCCGTTCGTCCGAAATATGATGTTGATGACTCATAACACTCAAAAAATGACTCATAATCATAAAATTAAAACAACGGAAAAATTCGTAAAAAAATTTTCTTCATATAATTATTAAAACAATGGGTTTTCAATTAAAATTTTGGCCAAAGTTAGAGCAAAGTCAAACAAAAATTTATAATATTTTGTATGATTTCTTTGGTTGCGACTTAACAATAAAAAGTCGTAACAATAGAAGCTATAGGTACCTATTACGAGTACACCCCTTTCAACTCTTGGGTGATATTTGTAATTTTCCAATATGGCGATTACGAATATAATTACTGTACAATAGTAAATAACTTGGTAACTAAATAACAATTAAATTAAAAATTAAAAAAAAACCCAACACAATTACTTTCAAACCCCATAATATTTAAACGGGTTAACCAATTTTCATCAAACATCTAAGAACACTGGCACGTAAGTCCTCTTTAATACAAAAAAAACTAAATTGAAATCGGTTCATCCGTTCGGAAGCTATGATGCCACACACAGACAGATACACACACACACACATACACACACACACGCAGACACATCAAACTTATAACACCCCTCTTTTTGCGTCGGGGGTTAAAAAAACAAAACTCAATTACTTAAAAAATGAGGTATAACAACGGTTTAGCTAATCCACGTTCCTTCTTTCGTACATGTGTATGAAATCGACTGAAAAATACGATATTTAAAAAGCGAGTCGATTCTCCGTTCAAATTTTTTTTAGTTTTCATAATCTAGATAATAAGTTTTTATTTTGGAAAGTCATAATATATTTTCTACGTGGTTTTAATTTTTAGTTTATAGAATCTAAGAATCAGTGAAAGCAGGATCAGAATTATGTAAAGAATCCATCCAAAATGTATCGAAAGAAAAATATGACTCATAAAACCAAATATAGAACAGTGGAAAAATTCGTCAACATTTTATTTCATATAATTATTAAAACAAGGGATTTTTTCCATTAAAAAATTGTTCAAAGTTAGAGCAAAGTCAAACAAACAAAAAATAATGAGAGTTTGTATGATTTCTTTGCTTACGACTTTACAATAAAAATCGTAACAATAGGAGCTGTAGGTACATATTACGAGTACCCTTTCTACTCCAGGTGCGTTATTTCCCAAATATGGCTCAGATGAGATCATTATTGACGTCATCATCATCATCAATTTAAGTTCCACTACTAGTGTATAAATAGAAAATACTAAAAGTATATAATATTTATCATTAGTAGCCTCGCACAGGTCCAACTTTTCGGGAATATTATAAAATAGTTTAAACAATCCTTGTCCTAACAGCACCGAACAGTAAAGAACACAAAAAATATCCAGTTTATATTTAATATAAATAGTTTTCTGCAGTCTTCATTTATTAACTGACGCCTAACTAGGTACATTACAAACCATACCATCCCAGAAACTACGCACATACTCATAGATACCCAAATATATATACTAGCTGTGCCCCGCGGTTTTACCCGTGTAGAACCTTATCCCGTGTAAATTTTGGGATAAAAAGTATCCTATGTATAGGAAGGGTACTACGAGTAACTAAGGGTACCTAGGTACGAAGAACATCTGTACCAAATTTCATTAAAATCCATTCAGTAGTTTCTGTGTGAACAAACATCCACACATCCACACTCACAAACATTTGGCTTTCTAATATTAGTAGGATTTATACTTACATATGTAAGTATGTACTTATAATGTACTATAACATAAAATAATAGTCTTAGTTATCATAATAAAATCATCAGTCGTCTTACTAAAAATATCGCAGCACACGTAAAGAACCCAAAGTATATTTCGGAAAACTTCCCACTTACATATACAACTAAATACAAAACATGAAGATGTATTCGTATGTGTAACAGTGTAGCATAAATACAGTTTATCAATGTTTTTTGTTAAGTCCTTACTTCTAATCCGCAAACATATTGTTTTGCACTTAAATCAATTATTTTGTTTACCAAACTTCGCGGATAGTTAGCAAGGGGAGAGTGGGATCAGGGTGGGTGCCACCCCGTAGCCGATTTACCAGACTGAACGCCGATGTGCAACAGGTATACATACACATACGTACTAAGGTCGAATCCAGACAATAACAGTATGTAACACTATAGCAAAGTCAGAAAATCTGAGCAAAGTCATTCTTAAAAAACAACACGAAAAAAATGTTATATTTGAAATAACACTAAGTGTAAACTAAAGCAAAGACGGAAAACCGTAAGGTTGAGCAATTGAGTAAAAGACTAGACTATTCGCGGAGATTTTTTGTGTAATGGCGACTCTACATCAGTCCGAAGCTCCACGTTTTCGCGGGGTTCACGTATGTAGAGCGGCCCTTACAGCGTGTTTTGAACAGCTGCCCTTCGTTCAACGCCCGAATCCCCATTGCTCACTGTGGAAGACTTCCACACGTGTATCCATGACGTCACCGGCCACATAGAGCATGTTTGGCTGCTGTGTATTTTCATAATATACAGAGAAGCTAAAATCAATGTGTGCAAAGGTAATGAGGCCAATGACAATAAACTATTGCTGTAAATACGTTATCTGCACTCTGAAATGGAACCATAGAAAAAAGTTAATTAAAAACTATGTTAAGTTCGTAAAAAATCGTGGCTATAATTGCGAATCATCAATAAGCATTCCTCTATCATTTTATTTTCTTACCCTTTCTTCACATACATGAGTAACTATTTAGCAGTTACGCTAGTTTTAAGAGCCACTAAAGTGGCGTCTTTATTACTCGTGTACGTCATTGAATGCGACCCTATGGGTCCGTGGTTTAAAGTTTTAAATATAACTAAAGATAAATAGTTATTCGATAACAGTTGCTTCTGATAACCTATGCCTTTTAAATACCTATAACGCGTACGCACAATACCGCAGAATATATTTTTTATCAATAATTTAATTGCGTATTGTAATCGAGCTATTTTAATACTTAATTATAATCTTCTTCTTTAATATGTACTTAACTATGATTTACAGGCAGTGATTCTTGATTTTACCGAACGACTTGACTATTTCTTTTTGTTGTACTCGAAATTACTAAGATAAGGTTGGTAATGGTTTGTATAAAAGAAAGTTCACGGATAAAATGCATTTGCTCGAAGCTAGGGCGGATGACTAGTACAAAATAATTGTCTTCAAGTAACGTTCCAAGTAGGTACTCACATGTTTTGTGTTTGTCACTTGATATAAAGTAAGAAAAAGACAACACTAACTTTACTTGGTGAGTACCATTACTTGAAGGTCGTGAAATAGGCCCTTATACAAATAAATTACAACTAACTATTTAAACTTATTTACTGCTACTATTTTTCACTAAACACTAATTAAATTACTCGTGCAGTATCAGGTTTGGTGCCTACACGAGGTAGTTTTTTTTTATAACTGACCCCGTTTCAAATGTAGCCGCAGGGTGTAAATATAATTTCTCTCTCCTGAAAATATTTACGAAATTCGATGAAACTAGCGCTAACCAATTTCGATACCAATTTTTATAACTCGATCTTTTAAACTGACCGATATTCGTATTAACTAATTTTCATACACTTTTTATTTTACTGCAGCTTACGAGTATAAGAAGCTAGTGTTAGGGCCTATTTCACGACCTTCAAGTAAAGGTACTCACCAAGTACAGATAGTTTTGTCTCGTTCTTACTTTATATCAAGTGACAAAGACAAGACATGTAAGTAGCTACTCGTAACGACTTGAAGATGGTAAAATAGGCCCTTAAAGTAACAATATCACCTATGATTCCAATACTAATAAAATATTTTTTTAAATCAAACCCGACTAGTTCTTCGGATTAGCGATTAAACTGTTGCGGAATTATCATCAAATAGTTTAATTGAGAGACTATCTAGAAACCCAAAAGTTTCACAAGATTTAGGGAAGGTTCATATCTGACGGAAAATGCGTCGCGTATTATAGGTCGCGTAACGCCAGAACAGACAAATGTATAGAAAAACACTTGACCGTTCACACTCAACGCACTAACGTATAATCGGTTGGGTGTTTTTCTATACATTTGTCTGTTCTGGCGTTACGTGACCGATAATACGCGACGCATGTTCCGTCAGATATGAACCTTCCCTTAAGAACTACACAAAAATAAAATACTTGCGTAAAAGAACAAAACACAATAATATTTATTAATAATTTTGACAACACATTTTAACAAATTTTGTTACACATCACACATATTTACCTAACAATATACCGAATTTGTACTCTATTCTATGGACATACACTTCACCAGGGTTTAAGACGGGACTAGGGAAGTTTTTCTGGAAAATAAGAAAAAAATTGTTAATTTAATTATTATTTCAAAGGTACTGTTATATAATCTTAACATAATATATCTAAATATTATAAAAAAAACTTATTAAAAATTAACAATAGTAATATGTAAATGTATTATTCTTACATGATTAACAGCGTCTGGATAGTTCTGCGGCATCATGCAGAAGAGTCCATGTTTCTTGTAATAAGTGCCTTGTTTTCCTAGCAGCGGAACGTAGCCGTAGCTCTTCTTACCCTGGAGTAAAATAATGTAATCTGTAATCAATCTGCGATTTATCTGGTACTAGCTGTGCCCCGCGGTTTTACCCGCGTGGAATCTTATCCCGTGGGAATTTTGGGATAAAAATCCTATGTGTTATTCCTAGGTATGTGGAACATCTGTACCAAATTTCATTAAATTCCATTCAGTAGTTTTTGCGTGAAAGAGGAACAAACATCCACACAGCCATACGTCTAAACATCCACACTCACAGACATTCGGCTTTATAATATTAGTAGGAAGTTAGGAAAATTTCGAGTTAACAATAAGTACCTAAGTATCCAATTTATCTCTGAAATTTGGTTAAGTAGTTAAGACGTGAAAGCGAAACTGACAAACTCTCAAATTAATAATATTTTTTACTAAGGAGTTAAAACATTTGAAGATTTTAGGAAAAACATCCCCCGTGATAATATCATACAAAGTTGGAAAGAAAGATTGAAAGTATAATTTGGTTTAGTCAGCGCCATCTTCCGGCTACGTTCTAAAATAAGTAAGATATGAACAACGTTACTTTGTACACCGTAACTGTACTCCGTAAACGTGAATGCATTTAGTTCAAACAGTTCCTACTAGATGGCGCTGTTATAAAAACTATAAAACCAGAAGTCATGGTCTTTCTTCCCTATCCCACTGTGTAGAACCTAACCTAAGAACTATATTATTTATTATTGTCCCCCGTAATACTCGTATCTATCTATACAAAATTATGATGAGGCAAAATTTCGAACATGCTATCTTAGGAATTAGCAACAAAAACATGCTTTCAGCCATCCATCCAATGAAGTTAGTATATATAATCTTTTCTATCCATTATTTCATCCTGCCATGCCCCGGTCCACACATTCACAGCCCATACATTCACATTTATAATATAAGAAGCATAAAGAAGTATTTGATTCACCTTAGTACTTTCCTCTTCCTCTTCCTCTTCACCACTCATTTCACTCTCTTCATTCTCCGATTCCTCGCTCTCACCTTCTTCATTTTCCTCCTCTTCTCCAGGGGGCCTCTCCTACAACGTTCATTCACAAAAATGATGACACGTTTTAATCCTAAACACTAAGTAATATTGTAAATTTTAGTTCAATACCTCATTTTTGGTAATTCTTGTTATAAATACGAATGTAACTCTTGTCTGTCGCGCTTTCACGCCAAAACTACTGAACCTATTTAAAATGAATTTGGTACCGAGATAAACTATAGGGCTTGGGAAAGAGCATAGGCTACATTTTATTCCAAATTCACACGGGGTACTTATCATTTAACGAGCAATTCTGATATACATTTTTCATCTAATGATTAGGATCAAATTTTGGTGTGGGGGCCACTAAGTATATCGATAAATCTTCGAAAATAAGCATAGATTTTGCGAATGTCATAAAAAAATAATTGTTTACCTCAACTATTTTGTCTGGATCAGGCAGATTGTTGCCAGTATAGAATTGCATTCCAGGTTGATTACTATACACTTCTAATACTCGGCCGCTCAATGGATGCAGAGCTCTGAAACAGAATATTATTGAAATCGTCATTGGGTATATCAACAATTTTGTGTAGGTACTAGGAAAATCTAGGACGTTCTAGGATCATCATCAAAGGCCTCTACATCTGTAACAGATGATTTAAGCAGTGTGTGGTGATATTGAGCGACACCTTCTCCGGTGACTAGTTAAACCGATGCGGGAACGGCAACAGCGTCCACACCTTGTGCAGGATATTGTATCCATAAAAACTGAATAACGTCCAAAAAAAGTGTACCTGCAATAGTTGCATATCAACACCGAAATTTAAAAAAATAGAATGCTTTTTTATATAGGAATAACAATTAAAGAGTCAACTAACCTGCCCTGGAAGGTAAGATCCTGTTCAGTTCCTTGCGTGATACAAAAGTTGACATCGTAACCACCCAATGGAATCTTAGGCAGCATTACTTTGAGTACTCTTGGCACTCTAAAGTCGTATGCAGTGCCACCAACTACTTTCTTCTCCCCTGGAAATAAGTAATGAAACAATTTAACAGAAGTCACTATAAATTAAAAATACTTAACGATGTAAAATAAAAAAATACGAAAGATAAGTAGGATCTGCTCTGCGGCTAGCATGAAAACGCGATAGATACAGCGATTTATTGACATCCATCTGCCAAAATTTGATAAAAATACCTGCCATATTGAATTTTACCACGTTATTAATTTTATGACATTTGGTCATGCTCGCGAAATCGATATAGCTATTTATTGACATCCAACTGTCAAAATATAATAAATATAGCCGCCATATTTAATTTTTCATATCGTACCGCACGCTATAATTCATTTGGTCATGCTCGCGAAATCGATATTATTTCGTGGTGTCTATATTTTATCACGCACAGTCATGCTAGGGGAACTGAGCTTAGAGATTCATCATGACCTCACAGTCAGCACGACACTAGCTGAAGAATCCAGCGTTCATACTTATAGTTGCTCTTGTAGGAGTACTTGTGCGGACACTTTTCCGCAACCAGATCAGTCCAAACCAAGGATATAAACAAGGTTTAACCTTACCAGTAACGATTCCGTCTTCATCAGTAGCCGTGTACTTGTCAGCGTTTATCATTATAATGTGATCTAACATTAAATCTCTACCCGCATGCTGAAATGTAAAAACAATTTTGTTAATGCAATGGCAAATTAAATTGTCATTGAAAAGGACTCGGAATATCTGTTTGATGAAACAAATATTAAAGAATTGAATTTGTATTTAAAATTTTTGGAACTTGTTCACTACCAAAATGAGTAAAATACGTTGCATTGGTTAAAATCCTCAGTTAAGGATCTCTACATCCACAGCTTTTCATAACTTATTTTCAACTTTAAAAGTATCGAGATACCCAGTACAGTATCATAATTCTTGGTTATAAGGAATATATATATTTGTGCACTAGTTTATGCCTGATAGTCATATCAGGTATTCACATATTTCTAAATTCAAATTTTTTATCGAAACTTACATGTCCACCAAGATTGAAGTAAGGCGAGTTGCTAAGGTTGATAACAGTAGGCTCAGTGGTGGTGCATTTCATCTCTATCTTGATTGTATTATTGCATGTCACTTCAAAAGTAACTTGGGCCATTACCGTTCCCGGGTATCCCTCGTTAAAGCGATCAGAAACATGACTCATTATTACTTTATTACCGTTTATGTATGATCGCCAATTTACCTGCACAAATATGTATAGATGGTTTAATAAATAAATAAATAAAATAAACTACGAATTTAAATATCACCTTGTTCGATCCCGCTTCAGGGATTTTTTGTCTCTTATTAAAATTTTAGTCTAATAATGTTCTGGTAAGCAAAATTCAGACCCATTTGTGGACTCTCATAGAAGAAAATGCTTCCGTTTTGGTCAGCCCCAGAGCGCCCTTACATATTGATTGACCTCACCTTATCAAAACCCATGTGTCCACCATTGTAATGATGGTGTCCCTTATTGGTGGATACCATATACATTCTTCCCGAAGGTCGTACCACAAAGGTTCCTTCTGTGATTATGTTCGCATAGCGACCGATTGTGGCACCAAAATATGGATTATTTGGGTTCAGGTATTCTGAAAATAAAAAAATAACTCAATTTTATGGGCTTGTCTCTTTAAAATAATTTTGTTTCATTTGAATATTATCATTAATATCCCTCTAATTTGTATATTTTTATATAGTTTTAATACCTTCAAGTGTATCAAATCCAGCGATTACGTCATCTGCAACACCTTTCTTGTCTGGAACTTGTATGCAAGTAAGGGCAGCGCCGTAAGATATTACCTGAACATATATATTTTTTTTATAATTGAAACTCTTTTAAAAATATAATATAAAGATTAAAGTGATTATATTTTCATTTCATTTCTATCATCTCATCTATAATCCAAATTTTGGGCCTGATCAGAATTGAGCGCAAGAGTAAACGTTTCTTTAGATACTTATTCAGGTACAGATCAAAAATTCCTTCTAATCTGACAAAAACAATCCTACATCATACACAACGACCCAATGTATTAGCTCTAAATTTATAATCTCTACTTTTACTGGTCCAGAACAAATACTATCCAAAGTATAATATTAGACTTACCTGGACTTTCATCCTATTCTTCGTTGTCCACGTATACCTTCTGACAATATCGATGTTCGTACTAGATGCGCAGGGACTTTGTTCTGAATCTGACTTTATTGAAGCAGTTTTTTTGGCTCTCTTATCTTGGGATTTTGACAGGAACCCGAATCCATCTACAGTGAGTTCCACGTCTGGTACTAGGATTTCGGGAGGAGGTGGCGCTGGTTCAGCCGGCTTTGGTGCGGGAACATCCCCACTTCCTACTTCTTCCTCGTCAGCCATTTCACTTACAATTTAGATTTCCGAAAGGTATTTTATAAATTTTTAATCAATTTTTTTATAAAAAATATTTTTTGTAAATTTACATGTTATAAATTTTTTTCATTTGATTGATGTGTGACTTTGCAAATCAAGTTTGCTATGGAAGTTATTTAAATATTGTATTCAAAAAGGAGGTTCTTTTGGTTTGAAAAAGTTTCTAAAACATAATATTGATCGTTTTATTAGTAAACAAGTTTTAAAATTATGCAATTATGATATTGATTTAATAAGTTTGGAAGTATGTTGCCACACAGTATTTGGAAGTGAACATTTGTGTTAAAGAAACCTCTTGCATACGTTTTAAATGTTCTTTTTCCATACCTTTATTTACAAAGACTATAATAATATCAATCACATCAATCATAAAGTGATACGCCTTTCCAGAACTATGCATTTATAAATATTTAACAAACCACACAACATAACATTGCGTAACATACATATAATCGATCACTCAATCATCTTATTATAATGGCAACTGACCGCTAACTAGGCTATTACCTGTATCTGGGGTATCAAAAACTACGCAAACGCACATTCGGATATACCTAGACCGAGATAAATAATGAATCAGGGTGCGCCAAAGTTCACCTAAAATTTCAACTCCGATAATTGGAAATCCGAAAATTTTCTTCCTAACATTTTTTATCCTAACAATCGCAGCTCCTAAAATCTTTGTCACTAATGTTTTAATTCCGAAACATTTGTTTTCCTATATTTTCTCAACATAACCATCGTTCATACTATTATTCAAAGTCATATCTATTTTGTTTAGATTTATTTTTATTTATTATAATCAATATTATACACATAAATTTTTCGTAACTTTGTTTTTACATAACATGTATTTATAACATATAACGCACGAGCCAAGCGAGCAAAACCAGAGTCCTGCTCCAATCATTCAGTCAAGTTCCAGTAACGAATCGGTCCTATTCCTAATTATTGGTTTAGGTTATGTTAGAACTGTGACCCCAACGCACGAGCCGAGCGAGCGTAGCGAGCGTGCCGCGGCAGCGGCCGGCGAAGTGCCAGAACCGAATTGGTCCTTTAGTTATGGTTATGGTAAACTCCCAGGCCATAAGCATAACCGTAAACGAGTCGTATAATAATCATTAAAACTATAAATATCATCTTCTACCCGTATATATTTTTTATTACACTTGGTAAACGTTTCTTTCTGAGCATGAGTGAAAATATTATGGTAAGTATGTTTAGGGATAAAAGCGTTATGATAAAAAACAGTAGGAGTTTAAATATATTTACATTAATGATGTTAGTAATTAAAATTTTCGGACACATCAGTGTTATGAGCATCGTCGGTAGCACTACAAATAGTATGAATTAAAACTTTAGGATGAAAAATTTTAGGAAGAATGATCATTCGGACTACTAATAGTTAGGAAAAACATTTTCGGGTAAAGAACTTTAGGTGAGCCAATATGGACCCAATGAATCACATTACTAAATATTTATCTCGCATGGGAATCGAATCCGCAATCCTTTGTTTAGCGTAAGTTATTCTCAAGCAAGCCAAATCAAAGAATGAACTGAAATAATATAAGTTTACAAGACGTTAACAAACACCGAAAAATAATTAGCCAATAGCAGTCCTTCTAAGATGATGCACAAACATGCATTCGGTTATAATAAATCACTAAGCTGGGATCTCTATAAGATAAATCAAATGACATAATTTTCTTGTGATCTTTTTTACGTTTGCTATAACTTTAACAGCCAAGAACCAAAGCAAAGGATGTTATCTAATCAAAACACTAATAAGGAAATACATAATAAATCCGGTTTATCACGATCTAAGCGGCGTTTACGATTAGAGTGCATATTTGTGACAGGTCAATCTGTATCTTCCGTTCTACTAAAATAATAATGTGTTACTAGAACCTAGTTACATAACGTAGTAGTTTGTAACTATGACAGTATGTAATGTGTGCTATCAGATGAATGTATCATACTAGCTGCTTTCTGGACTCGAGGTGTTCATTCGAGTTAATATTAGGTATACTTAATCTCATTGACTCATTATTGTCAGCTTTTATTATTATGCTTCTCACCCAAAGGTTAGAGAGCCTGTCCTGAATTAGGGTGATCAGGTTTTTAGTCTTAATTGGCAAAGTCACCATGCCAGACTGGCAAACAAAGCATTGATTCAATTCTCGTTCGCGGTAAATTGTACAATCTACAAGAATATAATTTGGTCTGGGTTTGTATAATTGAGGGTGTGCATAGTTTATATACTGATACTCTAGACACAAGCGCTAACGATTAGTTGATCGACCACATTTATTATTAAAAGAATAAACCTACTTTCTAACTTTGATATTGTCTCGCCGTCAACAAAACACTTTAATAATTTGCATAACAATGGTCTACTAAAGATTCAAGCACAAGGGCAATTAATCAAACAAGAAAAGACAAATTATTATGAAATTTTATTAAAATAAATTACAAAAACACGTTGGTAATCGCATTATTAGTACTCTTTAACATTACTAAGGCAACATAAATAGTTACACAATACAAGCATGACAACTTTTTGTGCAATAGGTACATATCTAGTTAGACTGTATACTAAAAACACTTTAATGTTAATAATATCGTATAAAATTATACCCAAAACACTTTAACCGCTTGTTTGTCAATATTCATTCCATCATTCTGCCATTTAGTATTATCGTCTATCAAATCTGTTATTTCATTCAAGTAAACCACGTCTTTACACGGAGATGGCGGAATGATACTTATTATCGGAATGCCTATTTCTTGAAAAGAACTCATCGAAGAAAATCCACTTTCATCTTCTATGAAATTAGACGTTAGATTGTAATCATTCCTTGCGTCAATCAATTTCTGGGGTCTTACTTTAATTTCTATCGGTTTAATTGAATCTTTGTCATCAATTTTTAAACTAGCATATTCATTTTCGATGCCAGCATCAGGTGAACTAGAAATTATGATGTTATGTACGGTTCTCGTCTTATCTTCCATGAAATTGTTTTTGTTACCGTTAAAAGTGTCCTCAGCGTCGCATATCGTGTTCAAAATAAACGCATTAGTGGTTTCATCGTCGGTGATATTCAGAGAACTTGTTGAATCATTGTTTTGGCTCTTATTTTCAATATCTGTATCAGTATTAGACTTAGTTTCTTGATTATCGTTAGCAGTGCAAGCTAGATCTGGCAATTGAGTGCAAAGGACAGTATTGGCAAGTGTAATAAGTCTCGACATTTCTTCGGTGATTTTTTGTTTTGATTCCAGCTCAGAGAGTAAAAATAGTTTAGACTTATTCCTAAAATGGAAAAAATAATATAAATTTAAAAATTTAATTGCAATTTAATTATTCCAGTTTAAAATACTCACCAAGCGGCATTACTCTCCTTGAATCCATTCACATTGCTGATCGATTTGCTGATCTTTTTGGAGACATTATTTTTTGGTGAAACTAAAGAATAGTCCACATTTTTGTTGACATGCACCACTGATCGGGATCGAGGCAAATCAGCTAAATTAAAAGAGCCTGGACTCAATCTTTCCGGCAAATCTTTCCTTGGCTCCTCCGGCTTCTTACATTCTATGTGTTCCTTAACTCTATTCAGAAAACTCACTACCTGCTTAAGTAAAGCAATATGCATCTGCCTGTTCGCTTCAGTCTGAAAATAAATCACACAAATGTTGGATATTCATAACAAAAATACACATGATGATGTTACACAAAAGACTAGAAATCATAAACAAATGACAGTTCGCAAATGAATTCGCTAAGCATTACGACATCATTTCGCAACGTGAAATCGAAGTGTTATTGGTGCACCAATGAGAGCGCGAGCTAAGAACCTAATTATCCATCTTTGTACCTGAGACAGCTGCCACCTCAAGGTTTCTACTTCCATGTTCAACGCGTTTACTTCCATACTCCGTATATCGGACTCCTTGCTCGGGAACTGCCTGTCTGGAGGTTTCACCGCTTCTCCATTCTGCTCGACGACACTTTTGGAAAGTTGAGTACACTGCTCAATTCTTTCTGAAGCCTGCAACAAAAAACGGACATTTTGTAATAAAAGAAACAGTGTGTCATTAGACTCGAATTGGAGTCGGAAGTCGGTGAATCACGCACCAATAGTAGTTTCACTATAACTGTCATGGGTCACAATAATCATGGGATACAAAATAGTAAAAATAAAAGTATAACAACATATTACACTAACTGCTCCACTCACTATTTGGGTTTACTACCACTATATTTAACTGACACAAAATATGAGTTCCAATTCAGATTCAATGTTTGTAAATAGTCTTAGCTAGATTGCGACTTGAATTGTGTTCATAATTATAACCTACGCATACGTCAAATAGCCAAGAATCCTCATTCTCATTGAGTACTGTTTATTTCCAATACTCATTTTCTAACAGTATCTGATACAATTGAATGACATAGAGATAGTAAAAACAAATGAACTACAATAACGGTCCTTCATTAGTGTCACTTTGTTCGAATGCAAAAAGTGTTAGTTCTCGTAGGCGTGGATTGGCAGTGCACTGTCAAAGTCCTCCCACGGTTTTGCCTCGATTCTGCTTGTTGACCTCCATGTGAACAATGTACTCCCGTGAACCAATATGTACCACATACTCGTAATAACTATAATCCTAATCAAGTATCAAACTAGTGTTAACTAAAGACTATGCAGTCGAAAATTTTATATTGAGAAGTGTATGGAGTTACAATTAATGTAGTAGATAATAATAACATTAATATTGTTTTTAATTAAAAATAGATAAAATACAGAGTTATGTAATAGTTTGAATCACATGAATATCCTCCCGTGATCGTATTGACGCCGATCGAGTGCGCGGTCCATTGTACACCGCATGACCCCGCTGTTCCCAACCATTTAATTTAGCACACATCAACAAAGACCATTGTCCGTATGTTAAAATAGAATCTGATCAGGAATTTTACAATCACCAACTTTAGTATTTCACGTGAAGCATACCTCTATACAAATAACTGTACTCAGTATAGAAAATGGTAGCATTATCTAGCAGAATTGTAGAACAGATTTTAATAGACGAAGCAGATAATGATCTAGTGTGGGAAATATCAAAATAGATCGTACGTTTTGTAATTAAATTGTACCACTGTACATCACAGTTAACTGTTCACTATTATTTTTACATGCAACTGTTATTATCTAGACAAAACTGTGACATTAGTATGTTAGAATCAGGACAGTAGAACAACGCACGGACTGTCCTTTATTTAGAAATTGTATATAATTTTATACAATACAATAACAAACCAAATATTTTTGAAAATTTCTCCTATAAGTACTAAGATAAATATGTAATTGCAGTACCCTATCCATAGTCCTAGGGACTTTGGGATACAATGAAACAAGCGGTCTCACTAAACACCCCAAAAGGCTTGAAGAGCCATTTGAAAGGCAAGAAAATACAGCATATAGGGCACTTTTTATTTTAAGATTTTTAAAGAGGGGTAAAGGCAATCTCTTTCTCTTAGCAAGGAACGGTATAGTCTGTTCGGGTGGTAGTTGGTGTTGAATTCATACAAAGCACATGATAAGTATTAAATATTATACGCGTTAACCAATAAAAAACCGTTTCAAATTTCAAATTCCAACAATGAAAAGGTCAATGTAAGTATCAAAATACATTCTGAATACCTTTAAAATATAATATGCAGATACTTTATGAACAATATTATTTTTTATTCGTTTTTTCGAGCATATAGATTGGTATGATCTTAAAAATCAGAACCTAAACTCCAAAACTTTGGAGTTGTTTCCGAAATACGCGTTTAGGTACAGACTTATCAGGTACTAGTAGCTCCCCGCGGTTTCACCCGCGTAGTTCCCGTTCCCGTGGGATTACGGGGATAAAATATAGCCTATGTCACGCACTGATAAATTAGCTTTCCATTAGTGAAAGAATTTTTGAAATCGGTCCAGTAGTTTCGGAGCCTATTCATTACAAACAAACAAACAAATATTTCCTCTTTATAATATTAGTATAGATAGACACAAATATACTCTGAATTTAATGGTTACCTTAAAACTGTAGTAACTTTAAAACTATTCATAAATAGACATTATAAAAGTACCTAATACGAGTATAAAATTATGGGTTTATGAAATTGTTCCGGTCAGATGATGAAGTGTCAAGTTACTTGGTGTTCTGATCCATCTCAGGTGTCTGGCCACTAGGTTGGAACAGAACACTCATAATCAAGGCCAATGGGCTACTATTCTCAATTTACAATTTTCCATCAGATAGACATACACTTAACTATCATGGGAAAATTAAAAGAAAAGAAAACCGTTACGTTTAGCGAGTTCAACAATGAAAAACGATATGCAATTACAATTTTCATTTTATACACAAATTAATTCTCTGCGAGTCAAGTTACGCCTTTTTTAAGTTCTCTCCAAGTCATGTCAAGGCTTATTTTTGATGATTTTGTTTTCTTTTAGGTAACCTGTTCAAGGTAAACCGTGAAGGTTTAAAATAAATTAGAAAATCGGTAAGAAAATGAGTAAACAAGTATTTGCGCACGGTAATAATTATGTTTTCAAAATATTGTATTGCAATAACAGTCAGATTCTCAGAAGTGGGTTAACAAAATAACTCGGCATGTTCATTTAGAAAATAAATAAAAAAGTATGTGGACCATTTCCACAAGTTTGTTACTTACATCAAAACAACCTGCAAAAAATGGCAGAGTTACCAATTTTATTTTTAATAGGTACGTTTTGAGAACGTCACAAAAAATTTAAAGCATTCTTGTTTGAATCTTACTTTCTATTCTCAGTAAGTATGTCTTCAGTACATGCAACATTTAATAGTATTATTATAATTAAAAAGTAGGTAATTTAACAAACATAATAATATGGTAGTTATTGCTTGTAGCCGTGCAAAAGGTTTGTTGTTCAACTTAGTTCGAATTTATAGATTTAAAAAACTATTGTAATGTATATTAAAAATGCCTAAGTATATTTGTATCGGTACACAAAGGAAGTATCTTTTAAGATCCCATTGCAGGGCAAAGACTATCACAGATTGTATTAGTAAAAAAAGTCGCACCTCTCAAATTAAAGTTACATTTGAAAAAAAGGAAACATGCATCGCTTGACCTGAGAATTGAATCCGGGACGTCAGGTGTGCTAGGCAGGTGAATATGCCACTATGCGATTGAGGCGGCTGCCTTTGAGGCAGTAAGAAACAGAGGTAAAACAAAAGAAAAAGTGAAGAATGAAGGAAAAGAAATGAGTGATAGGTGAAGGACATAACTCATTTGTTGCAAGAACTATGTTTTATAGCCTTTCCTAGTAATACTGCAGACCTTATAGTTTACCAACATTTTTACATATACGACACGGGAGCAGTCATATAGCAGTTCTACATGAAATGGACTCAAAATCTGGGTAATTCAACAATTGAATAAAACCGTAATAATAGAATTAAATAAGCAATTCCACCATCACAGAATGACCTTGCAAGTTGTGAATGAGGCTTAATTCTTTTGCAATGCATATATTATCTGCACCGAAAACAGTGTTGCTTGCAGTCGCCTGTTCTCCCCTCGTTGTAGCAAGCCGTCATGCTTCGCTAGTGACGCGTGACCCCCGCATCCGGCAGGAAGCCCTCCCATAGTCACGTATCTGTTGGTACCATTACCAGACAATTCCCCGGCCCTGGGGTGAACCTGTTCAAGGCCTCATCAACTAAAACGGAAACCTGTTCGTTATTAAGAATTATTTTAGTAATGATGTCATCTTTGAGGTTGCCAGAAACAGGTTCGTTGGTTTAGAATGTTACGTTATAATATGTATCTGGTACAGGACAATCGTGGTTGTATTTGCGTTAAAGTTTTTGGTACTTAAATAGATCCTTACAAAATCATATAATTTTAAAACTTACTTATTTGTATTTTCATAAATAGGTACGTACAAAAGGTTGTAGGTAATATTTCTTTTTTCTTCTACTGTTTTAACACCTCACATAAAAAGGGGAGTGTCCTGTGAACTTTAGTATGTGTGTATGTTTGTCTATAGTTCCTCTAACTAATGGAATTTTTCATTTAGTGTTTTTTTTGTTTAGTGTGAAAACTGTTGCAACGAAGAGTGTTCTTTGAAAGTTTTGTATTACATAGATCCTTTAATTTAATTTGAAGATGTTATTTCCTTTAGAATTGTATTCTTAATTTCAGTTACATTCTTGGAACACCTACATATAGGTATTTGGAGAGTAAACTATTACACAAAACTAATCGATGACATTACAATTAGTTTTTAAATACAATTTTTAAGAAGCTTTCTATATCTGAGTATCAATGAACTAAATAAATCAACTTTTTACTCAACTGTCGTGATTAAACTGGACAATATTGTTTAATATATAATCAGATGTTTTCATCGTAAGTAGGTAATAACGAGGAACAGTGTACCATCACGTTATGAGCTCATTACCAGCTATTGCATGCAGTGACGTGATTTAGTCACACGCATACAAATAACCAACTTCAGAAATATAGTTATTACGTGTTAATTAAAATTGTGTTTATGTGGTTCGCAGGCCGAGTAGATAGGAGTAGATAGTTGAAAGTAAGGCAGTGGTCCCATCGCGGGCGATGAGCGAGTCGCGAGTACTTGCCGGGCGAGTGAGCGAGTGAGCATGTACTCGCCAGGTGAGTGAGCGAGTACTCGCCAGGTGAGTGTGCGAGTACTCGCCAGGTGAGTGTGCGAGTACTCGCCAGGTGAGTGTGCAATTGAGCAAGTACTCGCCAACTCGCCGAGCAACAAAAATGAATTCGCCAACTCGCTGAGCGAGTAAAAACTAACCAGCCAACTCACTGAGCGAGTAAAAATCACTTAGCGGGTACTCGCTCAGCGAGTCGACGAGTAAATTTTTCTAGTTCAGCGACAAAACTAGTAAAGCGAGTTCTCGCCGGGCGATGTGAACAGGCAAGTGACTATAAATAATATATGCATCTCTTTTGTTTACACGAAATGTTCACTGTCCCTGTCTTGGGCGAGAAAATCGCCGATAGTTCATCGCCTTTTCATCGCTTACTCGCTCGCGGTGGGACCACTGCCTAAAGGTCAACTGCCTTATTTGCGTTGCATTTTTAATCTGGTTTAACTAAACCTGGTAAGCATTTGGCACCTTGTCAGTGAAATCTGTCACTTTGACAGTATTCAAAATTGATTGTCAAACCTGGTTTAATGCTAAACCAGACTAAAAATGCAACGTAAATAAGGCAGTAGGAGTCAGTTACGACCAAAATAAGTTATCGTTGTACTTACATAGACCATTTGAATCTATACTAGTAAATAAAATACTTATTGATTTTTTAAAAAGATGTATAGTGAGGAAATAATCCAGCTTTAGTTTGATGCAGATTTTATTTATTCATTAGTGCATTCACATATGTATGTATATTGTAATTGAACTATACTATCGTTATTCACTAATTCATTAGAATAGCTATCTCTCTGAGCAAGTAAGGAATTAAAATTAAGGGATGTCCAAGAACAACCATCAAGACTGGAATCAATATTTAAGAGCAGGTTTTTATTTCATCACATCGATTTAGTCAAATAGACATTTGTATGCTATACGCGGCCATAAAGGCAAGACGTCGGTACTAAGTCTGTTTATTAGATCCGGCACTGTATATTAGGTAACTACATAACGGATATAACAACCATAACATTTATTTCTTCACACAATGTTTATGAACAAGAACTTATTTGAAAACATCAACAGTATGGATGTTTGCACTAAAATAAACGTATTTAGAAACTAGCTGTGCTCCGCGGTTTTACCCGCATAGTTCCCGATCCTGTGGGAATTCCGGGATAAAACATAGCCTATGTTCTTCTCCGGATCATAAGCTACCCCTGCACCAAATTTCAAGTCAATCAGTTCAGTAGTTTAGCCGTGAAAAGGTAACAGACAGACAGATTTACTTTCGCATTTATAATATTAGTAAGGATTAGAATTTTAACTGTGATATTATCGACTTGGAATTTGTGTAACTTCCCGTTTCTTAGTCTAATTTTGGGATAAAAATAGTCACACTCCATTCAGAATCCGGATCAAACAAATCTCTATTAAAAATGTGTCTAGCAGTCGTTCCGTATTCACACGAAATAAATAACAAACGCACTTTCACATTAATTAACTTCAATACTAGCTTCTATAATTATACTAAACACGAACATTATAAAAATTTAAGAAAAAACATTAAGTATTATTAAATAGTAATGATTAACGGGATATTTACCATGTATATTATTTGTTTTGAGTTTCCGATATTTCGACGCTCTTACAAGTGCCATGATCACGGATGAACTCATTATAACATGAGTGCTAAACCATGATAACTATAGAACTATAATATTACTTAATAATTAAAAATAAGTTAATAAATTACTAAAAAACTGGTCTTCATGTACGGTGGTATTATGTATCACTACATAGTATAAAACAAAGTCGCTTTCTCTGTCCCTATGTCTCCATGTCCCTATGTATGCTTAGATCTTTAAAACTACGCAACGGATTTTGATGCGGTTTGTTTTAATATATAGATTCAGTGGGAATGTTTTTAGCAATTTTATCCCCATATTCCTTCGTGAACGGGAACTACGCGGGTGAAACCGCGGGGCGTCGCTAGTTTGTATTATAAAAGTAACATATATATCAAACATACATTAAATCATGAAATAGATCCACTTCATACTTCTCGTGCTATTTCAGGGTCTTCCTAAAACTTAGATAAATAACAATAGTAAACACAAATCGTAAAATAATGCATGAAAATAGTAAATAATAAAAGTGATATCACTTATTGTTTGCACCTCGTAGACATATAGCATCGCTTGTGACGAGTCACTTGTGAATGGTCATTTGTAGAACAACAATAACAAAAAATCTACGCATCACTATTATAGAATAATTCTCAGAGGTACATTAATATCCTAAACATAGACTAAGGATTACTTTAATACCCTTAACATAGACTTAGGATCACAAGCTTGATCTATGCCCTTTATATGATATGTTAATGATGGCTGATAGAGAAAAATAGAGAGAAAAAGATTATTGTGCCAACCCCACGTAGTGGGATAATGGTAGAAAAATAATGATGGATTATTTGTATTCTTCTTTTAAATCTTTATAGGTACTATATCTAATTGGGGTTGGTTGACAGAATGTCAGTCAGTATTTTAGAGGAGCGACTAGATTTTGACCTGTCTAATTCCAGCCGCTAAGGTTTCGGTCTAAGGGCCGATTTTTAGTTTAACCAGAATTGCGTTATATCAGTATATTACGTGGAGTGATTGCCATCAAACCTTCACAACCCAGAAGGTGATACGACATTTTGTAGAACTACAAGTTTGAATATATTATTTGGCTGCGACCTGGCTAAGACCTATATAATCTCTAAACACATCTGAAATTTAGAAATTCTCTAAAACTTAGTTCTCACGGGAATACCTACTTAATTACATATAAAATTAATGAAATACTGTTACACTACGAAACTATTCCGCGTACAGATTGAAGATAAGGTTTTCGACAGTAATACAATGTGTACTTATAGCACAACCAAAATACAGGCTCCGACAGTACGCTTTGTTATTAGATTTATATCTTTTAAATTATGCACGTAGTTTGCGTAGACGGTATCGGTAAAACGTTCCGTTCATTATTATTAAAAAAGTAGGATTTTATACTTTATGTTCGTCTCAAATTGTTTCCTCATACGGTGGTGGCCTTTTGTGAACGTGCCTGCAAAGCAGGAGGTTCCACATTTGATATCCGTACGATGCACGTTTTCTGGGTTTTGTAATTTGAATCTAATCTCATAATCCTAACAAACTTAGTCCGTGGCTTAGTTTACAGGAAGATAGAGAAGTCAGAAGTGTCAATTCGCCACGAGGCGAGATATTATGTGAGTTATCGTTCAATAGGTTATAATGAAATAGTTATGTAAGTTGCCTACATCTATTTTGAGAATCAGAAAGCAATATGTTCTTCTATCTTGGCGTTTGTAGTCTCACTTTGAATGCAAGATGTCACGGTTCGATCCTCACCCGAGCCAAACCGTGGGTAGTAGCTAATCTTTCACAAAAAACGAGTGCAAATAACTATAATAGTATGTAGTTTATCCTTAGAGCAAGCATGAAGTAACGCTTCGGTGGTGTTTTAAATAATTTACTGGCATGAAGTACAGAATAGTGTTTTTCTTTATACGTAAGGCAGGTGGCCTGAGTCAGCCCGGATCCCTGCAATTTGAACATGTATTTTAAATATGGGAACCAGCCGTGTGGAACGAACTGTGTATTGTGTACCTTGGCGCGGTTGAGGACGTAGATAACAACTAGGGTTTCAACAAAGTGATACTCAAAAACAACGTACCGACAAACTTTGGGAAACTTATTCTTCTTTTAAAAACGATAGTTCTTGTATAAAACATAAAAATTTAATGAAACATTGATGGTAAGATGATCGTTGTTGAACCACGATAAATGGTCGTGATTAAACCAAATCACTTTTTGAGTGAGGAATTATGATTGTGAATAAAGATTGCTGAATTCAATTTTATTCTTCATCTTTGATGAGGTGAATTTTCCTTTTTTTTTAAGATTAGTCTATACTGGATCAGATTTCTACGTCAGCCAGCTTGCGACAGCAGGTGTGAATTTGTGCACTTCCGCCATTTTGCCAGGGAACCAGTGAAGACTAATAAAGAGGAAATTCGGTCACATGAGATTCGGGGAAGCACGAACGTTATGGTCAATATAATTATAATAAAGAGATCGCCTTTATCCTAAGATAAACAAAATATTATCTAACAAATTGCGAGAGATTTACCCAAAGTTTCTTATTAAACTTTAGTGCAAAAGACTACATTTTTTGCAAGTGCTTACCAAAGACCAACACCCGTTGGTATTTCATAGTTATTTTTTGCGATCAGAGAGATTTGATCGCACCTAGCTGATGATTACAGGTCGTTAACCGTCAGATACGAACTGAACTAACCTCTTTAATTAACGGTTAAACGATTTTCTCGGTTACTCTACTAACAAAACGGTTAACTTGTTGTTTTGCTTGTAAACTTATTGTTTCTTCGACTTGATGTGATGTCATTGCGAAATCTATTTTTCTTTCAAATTAATCCTTAACAAGAGCATTGCATAATGAAATTCAAAAAAATTTTTTACTTTTTTTGTTATGTTCATTATTGTTGGTACAGAAGGTATGTAAAAGAATATTTTTGCAATTCCCCGGGAAAAGTAGACTCGTAAGAAGCCGGTACATATCATTGGTTTATACTACTATTTCTTTATTATTTCTCGTTATAATTAGCCACCATTTAACTCGTAATAAGCAACATTACGTGACCTAAATAATCCCAGACTGTTTTCTTGAAACTTCTTTACATAACTCTATGGCTTCTGCATTCACCATGACCTGAGCCACCCCAGCCATTTCATATTACACAATACTTTGATCTACCTACATTTATACATGAACAGGTTGAACAAGCTGTCTGCTGCCACTGATGCAATAACAATGCTGAACAAACAAATAAATCTTGTATAGACTGTTACGTTAAATCATCGATTATATTTACATATCATTACAGTTCGATTGTCCGGCATTTCTATGCATCTGCCGGGTTTGGCCTAGTTTGAAGGGCATTATCCGTATAGGCTATATTAAAAGACTATATAGCCGGGATATCACTACAATATTGCTTAATATATTGGACACTACAAACGTCTGGAAAAACTATTGCCAGAATATTGTAATGATTGCAGTTTTACCATTCTAAGTCCAAATCTCGAGTTGGGATGAAAGAGAACGCACAAAGTTCCCTAGTAGTTAATTACATAGGCGTAATTACGGAAAACTGCCTACTTACGAGTATCTACTTACTTTAGAAAAATGATAGCGGTATTCGAGAGAATTTTATTTGAAGAAAATCGAAAGTGATGTAGGTATTAGTTATATCATCTCGTATCGATTGATGAGTGATTTCTTATCAATCAAGAATGTTGAGAATTTGAAATTATCTCCAACTGTTACATAAATGTAGGTGCGGTTCAAAGAAATATAAGATACACACTTATGTTAGGCATAGATACTCAAGAGCAATAATCTGTACGGCCGGTATCTTGAATTTAGCGGGTAGCGGAGCGGGACCGGGAGCGGTGAGATATTTTCCGTGTATGTCAATGGACCGGTTTTTGAACATTTTTAGTATTTTGTCAGATCACATCTATCTATAGGTACTAATATTACAAATAAACAAAGTTTATTTGTTTGAACGTGCTTATATTAAGAACTACTAATCCAATTTGATCAAATATTCATTGATACCAAGCCTACCAGACATCAGCAACGCGAGTAAAACCACGGCTAGTAAATAATTTAAGGAAAACTGACTGACTTACTTAAGTACTTAGTCTAAACAATTGGATCTATGATCTGTCTAATTAATTCGGAACTTTTAAAATACTAAAGAAACAAAGCATATAAAAAGCGATTATATAAATGGTCATTTTTTGTTTCTGTATCTTTACTGAAGCTACTTTGAATATGATAAAACGTTGGAATCGTTTATCCCTGTCGTATTTATTCAATGGATTGGAAATTCAAATAAGATTTTGTACTTGTATCGAGCCAGGTGTGCGAGATGTTATTCAGCTGAAGATTTATTCAGATTATATTAAACTTCGCTACGACTCCAAGATAACCTCAGTGTAACTCGTGTTTAAATGGTTCCTAAGGGAATATCGATAAAAATATTGACTTACATCATCACTATTACAAAGTCACTTCCCGCTGTCTGGGCCATAGAATAAGGATCACGACCAAGATTATCTCAAGGTCTATGACTTTGATATGTTTTCTTTTAATAGATGGTGTAATTCAAGAGGAAGGTTTTTATGCCGTTATTCTCAAGGGAGCGGAATATACACGGGTGAAGCCGTGGGGCTGCTAGTTAAAAATAATCTCAAAGAATGGAATGAAAAGCTGAAAACCGACCCCAAATAGTCATGGGATAAAGGTTCAGAAAAGAAGAAGTTGAATGGAATGAGAAGCTATCATAGATTATATTATGCTATAGGAGCCTTTTATCCTTAAATTCCCACTAGATCGGTTCATACAAAATCATTATTTAAACATTCAAATTACTTTTCACACAGTTAATACATAGATAGTACGATAGTTATTCATTGAATATTGTTATGTATGCTTGTAACTTCTTGGTCGACAGAACACATTTAAAAAGATGAATGTATTTTCACATCCCAATAGGTGTAAGATAAAGGCGTATGCAGACAATAGCCGACTATCATCCTTTCATATCGCGAGAACGATTCTCATAGCGTCTGAAACTTCCGTCAGGAGAAATAGGTGTACTAAATACGAGTATAAGTTATGCCGTGAGTACACTTGGTACCGTTTTTCGCTAGGGAACTAAATATTAGTAATACCTTGTTAAGTAACATAATCATTCACTGCATCATCTCATTATAGTAACTGACCCCTAACTAAGCTTGGAGCTTGTATTTAAGGTACCAGAAACTACGCACACACTCATTCACATACACCCAGACCGACACAAACATTTGTAGTTCACACAAATATTCAGCCCGCACGGGAATCGAACCCGCAACCTTACGGATGGCAGTCCGGCATGGCGACCACTCTACCATCGAGGTCGTCAGGTATAACTAAGTTTTAAAAGTAAAATATTGTCACAGTAACTATTATAAGACCGTGATATTGTAGTGCCCAAATCGGGCCTCACGTTATTTCCGAAATACCATTTGAAATGTTACACATGGAATAAAGACATTTGACTTGTACTATGTTAAAGGCTATCCGAAATAGAGAACTTCTAACTGGCGGAAACAATTCCCTGATTTGTGTTCAACCGTTCGTAAAAAAGGGGTGTTTTTAAGTTTAGCGTGTCTGTCTGTGTCGTGGCAACGAAGCTCTTCAACAATGATGTTTTTTTTTGTTTGATAGTTAACATTTATCATGTGTGGCTTATAGCGGCAGGTGTGATCATATGGACCTCCGATATTCCGCCGTGGAAACACCGAAGCGGGCATTCGTTTACCACATGGGACAGGGTCTGGTCAAGTGATGGTTAAACCACCATAGAAATCTGATCCTCGCAGAAAGCCATACGCAATGATGACCATGAGTGGCGTTGGGAGTTTCATTTTTCAATCTTGAATTAAACATTGAAATAATGATCACTCCGCCATTTATCCACGATCACCTAAATACATACTTTAAGTTTAGATATCTCTTATAAAAAACGTGTTTATAAACATAATCGTTACATCAAAACATAAAATATATCTTTCCGATACAAAATTGTTAATCTGATACCGTCTTACATAATTAATTTATTGATTCCGTGTCCCTGTTTTCGATCGTGAAGAGGTCAATACCTCACAAATTGTATGCATAATTATTTACTGAGGAAACGAATATTATGTCACATAACATTATAATAAACTTCTCTTCCTTCCGAGATTTTTATAAAATCGAGTTTTTGAGGGAAAGTGTGCATTTATGATGTTCTTAAATTGTACAAGAATTTATCGAGATAATGAAAGAGTAACATTTATGAGTATGCTTGACTGCTAAAAAACGGTGAAGTAGATATTTGTGTGGTCAATATCAAAAGGTTTACATATATTTCGATCTGAAGAATAGGAATGATTGCATGCGTAATTTCTGATACCCTAGTTCAGGTAAAGAATCTCTTACAGATTAGTTGAAATAATAAGTCGACAGCGATTGTTTTGTTTATATTTAGTTTATATGTATATGTATTATGTAATATACTCGTATTGTTATGATTTTATATAACATGTACGTGTAGTGTATACTTCAAACAGTAACTAACTAATTATGTAAACATTAATTCAATAGTTTGATTATAAGTAATAAAATTATGTTATCTACACTATCTACACTAATATTATAAAGAGGAAAGATTTGATTATTTGTTTGTATGTTTGAAACTACTGAACCGATTTCAAAAACTCTTTCACTAATGGAAAGCTAATTTATCAGTGCGTGACATAGGCTATATTTTATCCCCGTATTCCCACGGGACCGGGAACTACGCGGGTGAAACCGCGGGGCGCTACTGGTCTTTAATATTTATGGGAAACACTTTGAAATTGTTTTTCTATTCTTAATGCTTGGGTTACTGTTAATAGTGTTTTATACCTTTTAATATCATTAAAACCAGTTTCATACAAAAACTAAAATCTAAAGAAATATAATTAGGTAAAACTTAAATTAAATATCCATTAACGAGTGATTAAGTAACTCGAAGCTTTGTCTCTTATGTTTCACCATCTAACGACAATTTCATACCGTCAAACGTAATCCATTATCTTATACATTGTATGATTATGAACGCCGATAGTTCTTCTTTTAAAGGAAACTAGAAGGAATTGGAGGGACATGGCTATAGCAGGCCCAGAATGTATGAAAAAAATGTGTTGTTCCACAGGCATTGTACAGAGAGTAAACAGGAGATTAAGTTTGTATGGAGTGGAGACTACTTCATAGTTATAGGTCAACAACTATAAGTAAAGACAAGTCTTGCAGTAGCAAGTGCGGGGAAAAAATTGAAAACTAAGAATATTAGTATGAATCTGAATTTCGATAAATGTTCGGAAAGGTCGGTGGATGAGTCTGATTCGCGCTTGTGCGATTATTTATTCCTATGAAATATCGTGCATCGGAGGGCACGTAAAGCCGTCGGTCCCGGCTGTCGTACTAACATCATCGACAATAGTTACGGGTAGTTAGAGCCCTCAAAAAAGTCTAACATTTGTTTTAACCAAAATATGTCGTATAGCCATCTGGGTTGTGAAGGTCTGATGGCAGTCGCTTCACGTAAAAATACTGACATTCCGCCAAATCTGGTTAAACTGAAATCCAAACCCAAATAGACATGGGACAAAGGTTCGGAAAGAGAGAAAAGGACCTCTTTCCATTTCTGATAAATATCAAGAAAAGTATTGTACTTATAAAAGAAGATTTTGGTAAATTGCTATCGTCTCGTATGATGACGGAAGGAGTAGCTACTAGAAACTAAACAATAAGCATAAAACTGTGAGTTTACTTATTATTTCACAGTCTACGCAGAAATTAGGTAGTCGCTGATGTTTAGTAGGTTTTTATGCAAGTCCACAATAGTAGTGTATTGTTAGCCGTAACAATAGTTACGCATACACCGATGCCACCTTTAGAATTACTGATTTTAATTATATAATTTTAATATCCATTTACACCAGTCCTATGTGTAAACACTATTGTTAATTGTCATTCTAAATAGTTCGTTCCATTATCGTCTTATTTGTTGGATCATTTTGTGGTAAAGAAATGTTTACTAATATTAGAAACCGTTTACACTTTTGAATCTATACTGATATTATAGATCTACCTATTCCGGTCTGTAAAGCTAATGAGTTTGTTTGTTTGGGTGAACGCGTTTATCTCAGGAAGTACTGGTTCTAATAGAAAAAATATTGAAGTGTTGGATAGCCTATTTATGAAGGAAGGCTATATAACATCACGCTAGAACAATAGGAGAGGCGTTTAGTTAAACTGCGCGGGGCACACTTCTTATTTCATAAGATGAATAAATAGTTAATTGAAATGTTACATGAGCTTTGCATTTTTAGAGGACGCAATTTTATTTTTGGGACATGTTTATGGGGTCAATAGAAGCTTAACCTCAAGTTTGTGGTGTCCCAACCCTTGTCCCCCGGCCGCCATCTTGGAAAAAGTGGTGGTCGCGATATCTCGAAAACATGCCACATCTTTTCTTTGTTCGTACATAAAAATTAACGAATTTATTAGATTTATAGATCTTATCTAAGGTTTTGGGTTTTTTAAGTCATGTTCTATATGATATATTTGCATATTGTCATCGCCACTCTGTACAAGAAATTCTTAATTTGACCAAAAAATACAACATAATTCTACAAGCCGCTAAACAACGTCTGGGCATCCAAGTTCGTAATTATTAATAATTCAACCACGAAATACAACTGGTTTAAATAGTTGTTGATGGAAATTAACGAATCTATAGCACCTGACCTGACTTCTAAACTATACAAATGTAAACCAAAGCTCAAAGTCGTGAGGATAAAGCGTGATACGTTACTTCGTGAGTTGTAAGTGATGACCATCTATCTATACGTATAAAGTTTTATAAAAATCAACATAGTAATTGTCAATATTTCCTGAAGGAAACATTAATATTTATAAAGCATTGTGCTAGTGATGTATTATCTGAATAAATAAACAGTTGCCGAGTTATACTTATAGACACTTTCACTTGCCTGCCCATCAAATACTCGTATTATACCGGCAATAGTTGTTTGTTAGTTTAGATTTCGGCGTGGGTGTATTAAGTTACCTAGTAAAAAATGTTTTAGTAGATGGGCCTGTAAGGCTAATAGGTCATCCTCATCATCAGCTGCAACTGCGAGCAGCGTCAGGGAATATCCCGTGATTTTAAAAACTTTATCAATTCTCGTGTCACAATGTTCGTTCCCGTACTCCTCCGAAACGGCTTGACCGATTCTCATGAAATTTTGTGAGCATATTCAGTAGGTCTGAGAATCGGCCAACATCTATTTTTCATCCTGAAATTCCCACGGGAACGGGAACTACGCGTGTGAAACCGCGGGGCACAGCTAGTTTTTATAAAAGAAAATCTAATACATATTAGGTAAACAATAAAAAATAACTGAACTGAACTTCAATGTAAACACATTATCTTAATGAACCGCGTCACCTAACTTAATACCCGCATATCACCAAAATTCAGGGTAGGCTCCTCGGTATATATATTCAACAGATGATGATTATGAGGAAGCCCTAGAAGCAAATGGATCTTATATTGCTTACATTAAATAAAGTCTTTGGTTCCCGCTATGTTTAATACTTATAAGACTTCTAACATATGTCTATAACGGCTACCAACTGCTTCATAAAAACATGACATAAGTACTCAAAATGTAACAAAAATCTAGTCTAATTATATCTAGATTATGCTCACGACTGCGTTATAATACTATAAGAAATATACCTAATATATTCACAAATGTAACAAAAATGTTTCATGCTCGCGATTATGCTCGTTTATGTCTATCTACAAATAATTAGAAATTGATCATCAATATTTACGCCATTCGGTTTTAAACATTTTAACTTAGTATTCCTGTCATTGTCAGCTGTTATCCCAGGATTTCCTAGAGTAAATCTATAAGGAACAGCTGCTGCAGCTGGTATAAACCCTCAAATAAGTTCGTTACCTGCAGCTGCACAGATTTAATTGACCATGCGCAGAATTGCAGCTGTTCTGTCAACATGCGCAAGAGTGATAATGTGTTCCAAATTTAAAAATTTGAATTGATATAAGTACACAAAAGAGATTAGGATATAGAAATATTTTTTGAAAAATGTAATGTAACTTGTTTAATAGATATACTTAGGGCCTATTTCACATTTCACGATCATCAAGTAAAGTTACTCACCAAGTAAAGTGAGTCTTGTCTCTTTCTTACTTTATATCAAGTGACAAAGACAAAACATGTGAGTACTTACTCGAAACGTTACTTGAAGATCGTGAAATAGGCCCTTAAAAGTAAATTATCAAAGGGCTTACAAAGCTCATCTATGCTATGTTAATATTAAGGATGTATAAAGTACTTACATTTTCGTCGGCTTCATTTGAATTCTTGACCAATTTCAGTGAATTGTCTTTTTTTGTTGATAATGGTGATCTCGAAATGTATCTATTGGATAACTTCCTGGCAAAGTTACTTTTGAAATCTTCACATCTCATTATAGACTCTACGGGTTTGATGAATTCATCGCCTAATTTATCAGAAACCATTTTTGTTTGCATAAACATCATTTGCTTTTAACACTGTGTACATTATTTATGTCAATAAAAGTTTAAATGTTTGGTTCAGCGAACAAAATTAAATGTAGTTGTATGGAACGCGCTCCCGGGGACGACCGTTAGCGACAAAGATTTGCTTTGTACTGGTGCAACTTACCGCTAAACACCTGCGTTTAAAAAATTCAAAATAAACGTACTATCTCATGTATTCAAGTTTTTATTTTTCATTTATGAATTAAAATCATTTATTAAATTAATAATATAGCATTACAAACATACATTTATTTCTGAAACTTAATAATTCAGTTGAAAATTAAGGAATAATATTTTATATTCTATATTGTTTAAAGCGCCATCTAGCCGTAAGGTAAGTAACTAAGATGTAAATGGAAAGGTGAACTTATAATCCGAATGTGCTGCCATCTACACTTTTCTTTTATTAAAGTAAACTAATATAATAGTGACGTAATCATTTCGGAGGTTGAGGTACACGTATTTTTATTTAAAAGCTTTTATATAAATACGATAGATGTCTCTATTTTAAAACAATATTTTCTCAATTAAAAAATTAAGAGTTTAAAAACATTTTCTTGGCAACAATGTAAATTGAAATATGCTTAAAATTAATAAGCCACTTTATCCCATTAAAGTCCAAAATCCAGCCCAGTCCAGCCTGGTAACTAAATAAATAAAAAACAACCACGGGTCATAAAATACTAACGATACTACCAAATTG
This sequence comes from Timandra comae, assembly GCA_958496195.1. Taxonomy (NCBI): domain Eukaryota; kingdom Metazoa; phylum Arthropoda; class Insecta; order Lepidoptera; family Geometridae; genus Timandra; species Timandra comae. The sequence goes on along the minus strand of OY292353.1, from coordinate 6,704,225 downwards.
CGAACCTCCTCCTTGTTTTAAGTCGGTCAAAAAGTTACAAAATTAGAAATAAAAAAATGTGGAGAGCACAGGGAAAGCCATTTAAAAAAGTACGCAAGTGTATGACAGTGAAACCTCTTTCATAAGAAAAACCAAAGAGCACACAAACTGCTGTTTCTTTTGACGCTACTTCTTTTTAAATTGTCAAGAGAATGAAGAAAAATAATTATTTTTATTTGTAAATATATTTCACTGAAGTAAAAATGTACGGTAACCAAACAGCTTAAAATTGTATGTATGTACATCTACGTAAAATTTCACGATTAACTATGTTAACATGACTAACATGAGAAATGAAGATGAAACAGGTTTGTAATATTTTTATTTTGTACTAGCTGTGCCTCGCGGTTTTACCCACATCGTTCCTGATCCCGTTGGAATTTCGGGATAAAACATAGCCTTTGTCCTTCCCTGAACCATAAGCTATCCCTGTACCAAATTTCAAATCAATCGGTTCTGTAGTTTAGGCGTGATGCCGTGACCAAGGGAAATAGTGATTCATTTTTATATACAGGGTGTCCGGGCATCGATGTCGGATACTTTAAGGGAGTAAAATATGGTATTTTTTATCGACAAATCACGATTCCAATTTTCTCTAGCTACCTCCATTACAAAATGGGAGCCATTTTGTTTTTTTCAACTCGACGCGCGGGTGCTTGTACTGATTTAGTCATTGCTATCCATGTAAACGTCTTAGGAAGATGAAAGACGTCTCATTTGAAAGTAAATAATGTAGGGTATTATTGAATGTAAGATTTTATTCCATATCTTAATTATAAAATAGCAATAAATCATTACAAAAATAAAAATCAATATTTTTTTTCCGATTTTTTTTGCATTTTATTAATTTTGGTTAAAATTTGACCCATTAACCTACGTTTTTCATCTTGTTTTTTGATAGTACAGAATATTTACTTAAAAAAGAATCATACATCTTATAGCCTTATGTATGATAGTTCTAAAGTTACGATGGTTTGAATATGATCCTTAGCCAAGAAAATCGTCTTGTATTGCGAGGAGTGCTCGACGTGCTCGCCCATGGGACTGCGTTGTTGGGATTATCTGACTTGGACTATTATTTAGCCCGTCTATGTGAAGGTAATGAATAAAAAAATGCTACATTTTATTCCATATCTTTATCAAAAAATAACAAAAGAGGATGATAAAAACAAAAACAATTATGTGTTTTCGTATTTTTTTTAGATTATTTGTCTTTTTCTTAAAAAATGACCATTAAGCTACTTTTTTCTTTGTTTTTGATAGTACAGCATTTTTACTTAGGGTATCTATGATAGTTCAATAGGTTAGACAGTTTGAATATGACCCTTAGCCATACAGTCCCACAGACGAGTAATCCTGAGAATGCGAGGCGATTTTCACGGTTAAGGGTCATATTCAAACCTCCGTAACTTTTGAACTATCATACATAGAGCTATAAAATGCATGGCTTATTTTTGAGTAAATATCCTGTACTGTAATAAACAACAAAAAAAAATTTAGCCTAATGGGTCAGTTTTTAAGAAAAAGACAAATAATCTAAAAAATATACAAAAACACATAATGGTTTTTGTAGTTATCATCCTTTTTTGTTATTTTTTGATAAAGATATGGAATAAAATGTAGTATTTTTTTATTAATTACCTTCACTTAGACGGACTAAATAATAGTCCAAGTCAGATAATCCCAACAACGCAGTCCCATGGGCGAGCACGTCGAGCACTCCTCGCAATACGAGACGATTTTCTTGGCTAAGGATCATATTCAAACCATCGTAACTTTAGAACTATCACACATAAGGCTATAAGATGTATGATTCTTTTTGAAGTAAATATTCTGTACTATCAAAAAACAAGATGAAAAACGTAGGTTAATGGGTCAAATTTTAACCAAAATTAATAAAATGCAGAAAAAATCGAATCGAAAAAATCGAAAAAATATTGATTTTTATTTTTGTAATGATTTATTGTTATTTTATAATTAAGATATGGAATAAAATCTTACATTCAATAATACCCTACATTATTTACTTTCAAATGAGACATCTTTCATCTTCCTAAGACGTTTACATGGATAGCAATGACTAAATCAGTATAAGCACCCGCGCGTCGAGTTGAAAAAAACAAAATGGCTGCCATTTTGTAATGGAGGTAGCTAGAGAAAATTGGAATCGTGATTTGTCGATAAAAAATACCATATTTTACTCCCTTAAAGTATCCGACATCGATGCCCGGACACCCTGTATAGAGATCATCATCATCATCAGCATAAATCAAATATGTTCCTACTATGCATGTCAAATTAGTCATTTAGTCGCGCTGAATTCAGCATAATCTTAGCATAATATAATGCTCACTTCAGTCAACCACGCTGGCCAACTGAGGGTTGGTCGATACACAACATGAATTACTTCGCAGGAGCATGAAGGTTTTCTGACGATGTTTCCTTCGCCGTAAAAGCGTCGAAACATTCGAACAATTCGAAAATCGAATGCATATTGGTACCAGGCCGTTTCCGGATGAAAGTCAGAGGCCTTAACCCCTATACCTATATCATTATGTTCTTAATGATCTTGATTTTGACATAAAATAAATCATTGTCATCAAATTCAGGCATACATTTCCAATCTTTCATCACCCATCAGGTTTTAGTAGTTTATTTTACTCTTTGCGGGATTCCAAATACCCTTATTCGAAAGTATGGGAAGCGCCAAGTGGAACAGCAATGGTAGTATTCAGAATCCACATTTTGTCTATTTCATGTTAAAGTATGACACATGTAAGAAATAGTGGAAATGTACAAGACACACCTAATGTCCATTTCTCACAAATGAAATAAGAATGTATATTGCTTATGTTAGATGTAATCAACAGCCTTACCCAATATGTGTTAAACATCTTATAAAATTAACGGAAAACTAATTTTGTTTCAGAAATATATGTATTGACAATACCCCCTCCGATTCTCTTGATGCATAAATTCTTCAAAGTAATAAGACGTTCTTTATTTTAATAAATAAGGTACACTTTCCTTTTTATATCTAGTTTGAGTGCTTGATCATATAGCTAGGTGTATTACAGATGTACAGATTTTGTAAATGGGTTTTGTCCACTGCTCCACTTACAGTGAGAATAAGTACTCAACGACACGACACCGGCACCGAGATTCTTCCTTTGACCGGCCCCGACACGACTACTTTTTTTTAAGTCCAAGTCCAAATTGGCACGCTGACAATGTTCCTTGCATGATATGTTAAACATCACATACGTAAAAATATGAGATAAGTTTTCCCAATGACTCGCACAATTTCATAGAATTATGCATCCACCGATGTCGGTCGCCTACGTAAGTATAATCGCCCTAAAATATGTTAATAATGTTTCAGTTTACCTATTTGAAGAATCAATGGCAGGATCAAAGTTCCCCCCAGATTCCCCATGCTGCAATACGTTTGATCTAATTGAGATTGTATTTCTCTGCCTGGTGTTCACACTTCTCCTCATTTTCCTAACGCAAGCCTGCAGAATATTTTCGTCAGGGTTTATCAACGTGACCCTTTAAAATGCCCTGTGAGTGCCCGTAAGTTTTATCAATATTTGTCTTTTTATGATAGAACGTAGGGACCTATACTAATGACGGTTTCCGGATAATCGTAATGTGTATGTAACGTAGAAATTATATGTAGATCTTGTTATCGTTATATCGATAATTTTACCTGATACAGATAAAACTTGTTTTAGTAATCTAGATACAATATTAAAATTTGATCTAAATGAGATAGTATTTGTCTGCCTGGTGTTCACGTTTCTTCTCATTTTTATTACGCAAGCCTGCAGAATAATTTCGACAGGGTTTATCAACGTGACCCTTTAAAATGCCCTGTGAGTGCCCGTAAGTTTTATCAATATTTGCCTTTTAGCGGTAGAACGTAGGGACATAGGTCCCTGTATGATTCTTATATAGACTAATGACGGTTTCCGGATTTGTTTCCCGCTTGTAATGTGTATGTAACGTAGAAATTATATGTAGCTCTTGTTATCGTTATATCGATAATTTTACCTGATAAAGATAAACCTTATTTTAGTAAGTTAGACAAACGCAGTACAAGTTTTTCTAGTCGGAATAGACTATTCCTAGAAGCACTACGGCCACGTTTACGGAGACGCGGGGCGTTGGGTGGCGCGGCCCGCTTTAAACTCAAATATATGGCATTGTATGAGAGTGTTTATGGAGAAGCGATTTTACACGCGTTTGTTTGAAATTGAGTGTTCGTTGTGGTTGCGGGACCCGCCGCGGCGCCCGCTGCATCGCACGCAGCGGTAATTCTCGAGGAAGCGATGCCTGCGCTAACCTAAAACTAGTCGGTTTGAATACCCCACGTGCACCGCGGCGTTGCTTGCCCGCCGCGGGCGCCACTCTACCGTCTCGCATCTCTATGAACAACCGCTGCACGCGCCGCCTCTCCGTAAACGTGGTCTTACACTACGTAGGTCTACGTTTGTAGACCTAGTTTACTAGTTTAACTATGACACGGAATATTGAGTTAATGACTTGAGTTTTTCTGTTACAGTCCTGACATCCAGATTCATCGGAATCATGGGTAAGTGTTACATTGTTGCTGTGTGATCTTTAACGCTGATCTCATAGGAATAAACAATAAATAATAAATTTCTCTTAAAAACAACATGAAACTTATCTACTTATGTCTTAACCGGTACGCAACATTTTCAAATTTTCGTTAAATAAGATCTTCACTCCGCGTCTGATCTGCAGCTTCACATAGTAAATCTATAGAGAATTCTTGGTCAAAATACAGTAAAAATGTCAATAGATCGCGGTTTCATGAGATTTAGGTGCTTTGGATGACACGTTTAACCTATTGACATTTAGTAAACATTTCGTTCCTGCCGCCGTACTAACATCATCGATGGTCGTTACTGGGTAGCTCCAGCCATCAAAGGTCTTAAATTCGGTCAAAATACCGCAGCACGTACAAAGAACCCAAATTAGAGATTTTGGATTGCGGAAAACTGCCGGCTTACTAATATACTTACAAAACAATTATCTCACAACTCAATGTGCGGTTTATCTTCAAGTTAAATTTAAGAGAGTTAGCCTTCATACATTTTGGGCCTTTTTCCAAAGTGCCGGCCTATGATGTATTTTCACTAAGTATGTATCGATGTTGAGCAACTTTTATTATGGCAGGTGAGCTGTGATGTCAATTCCGGACATCGAATTTAATGGTGAAAAATTCTTTGGAAAAAGGCCCAAAAACAGGCTAATTGATCTCTTGATGGGTAAGTACAAAATAGTTATGATCCTATTTTTTTAAACTGTAAAAATATGTAGTAGGTAGGTGTTAGGGGGTTTCTCCATCTACTTTTACTTACACTATACGCTCAAATTCAAAAATTCTACCTACGTAGGTACTAAAATTATTCCCCAGCTAGGTACTAACCTATGTAGGTATTAATACCTACGTAAGTTAGTATAGTTACCAATAGTCGAAATAGTCGACTTCTAGAAGCACTAGTACTATATAGGTCTAGCTTAATAAAACTAGTTATATCTTTAACGAGGTAAAATTATCGAATAATTATGTTTTATAATGCGTACAGTTGGTGACGCGAGATTTTTCTGTTACAGTTCCAACAGAAGAATGTCCGAACTGTCAGGAGTAAGTGTCTTAAAGTCCGAAATTTAAAATTATATGGAGATTATAATCACAGCACATAGGTACAAAAGTATGGAGTAAGTGTTTTAAAGTTCAAAATTAAAGCTTTGGAGATATTGTCACCGCATAAAGGTCCAAATTAGTTGAATATTCTTTATTTTTAATCGGTTAAAATATATTTATATAAGTAAAGTACTTATATTAAAATATGCTTTTCCCACCTAACATAGAACTCACTTGTAGGGCTCGACGTGTTCTAGAATACCTAAGAAGCTACTAGAAATATTCCTATACTTAGTACTAGTGATTCTAAACGAAATAGGCTAGTCCGAGAGGGATTAATACCTACGTAGTAGTATTAATAGTCTAAATAGTAGACTCCTAGAATTACGTAGGTCCAGGTTACTAGAACCAGTTAACTCCGTATCCCGGATAGGAATTATGTTTTATAATGTATAATGTGTGTAGCGAAATTTTTCTGTTACAGCGCTGAGGGCTCCCCAAGTATATATCCGCAATCTCAAGTATCGTAAGTAATACATTGTTGTTGTTATGCTTCCCAAAACTTGACCCTTATCAGCTACACTATTAGATTGTGTGAGATAACATTAAATTAAAAATTTTAAACCCCCCAACACAATTACTTTCAAACCCCCATAACTTTTAAACGGGTTTACCGATTTTCATCAAACATGTCTAAGAATACTCGCACATAAGTCCGCTTTAATACAAAATAAACTAAATTGAAATCGGTTCATCCGTTCGGGAGCTATGATGCCACAGACCGATACACACACACACACACACACACACACACACACACAGAGAGACACGTCAAACTTATAACACCACTCTTTTTGCGTCGGGGGTTAAAAAATAGGGCATCGTATTTTTTTCGATAACTGATTCGATTCCTGCCGTGAAGTCTAGATGCAGTTTATGTTTTATCATAATCGACCTCGAGACTCCTTTCAGCACTCTCCAATCACAAACTTATAGTTTAGGATTCTGTACCAAGTTTCTTAGGACTTTTCTTAGGATATATTCGAAATAGAATATCTACATGGATATTACAAGTAATTTTACCTGCGAAGCACTAATGCTTCTAAAAGTAGTCTATTTCAACTATTCGTAGTAGTCTAGGTTAATAATAATAAGAGTAAGGGCCTATTTCACAATCTTCAAGTAAAGTTCCGAGTAGCCACTCACAAGTATTGTCTATGTCACTTGATATGAAGTAATAAAGAGACAAAACTCCATTACTTGGTGAGTAAATTTACTAGCAGATCGTGAAATAGGCCCTTAGTGACGCGAGATGTTTCTGTTACAGTACTATTACCGCAAAGTCAATTAATTCTCAGAGGTATGATTTCTCTTACTTTTAAATAATTAATTACATGATTCACACAAGTAAACTATCACAGCATCCCCTTAAAACAAATCAAAATGTTTCAAATCCCGCTAATCACTACATAGTATAAAACAAAGTCGCTTTCTCTGTCCCTATGTATGCTTAGATCTTTAAAACTACGCAACGGATTTTGATGCGGTTTGTTTTAGTAGATAGAGTGATTCAGCGGGAAGGTTTTTAGCATCATTTTATCCCCATATTCCTACGAGAACGGGAACTACGCGGGTGAAACTGCAGTGCGCCGCTAGTTATTACATAAAATCGAGTCATTAAAACTTAGCTAGTTACAAATGTAAGTGAATGCCTTTGTATCGTATTACACATTTGGCAAAAAGTATGAATAATTACGCCACCCGCAAACCCTTCCATTATGGCATAGATATTATTATAGACGTTGTATCATAACAATTTCACGTTGGGAAATATTGAGATGAATGGCCGTTTGGTAACTAACTCAAGCAACGGTCCGATTTTTAACAGATTATAATATAGCTAAGTACTCCGAAGGTACCGGTACATTATAATAAAACTGTTATGTAATGAGAACGTGCTGTTGAGAAGTTTGTTTGCAACACAGTGACCCTAAGGCAATCTCGTTAAATACAATACAGTACAGTTTTATGTTCTATATTTTTCTTGTACTATACTATACAAGTAGTAAGTATTTTAACATAACATAATCATTCACTACATCATCTCATTATAGTAACTGACCCCTAACTAAGCTCGAAACTTGTATCTAGGATATCAGAAACTACGCACACACTCATTCACACACACCCAGACCGAGACAAACATTTGTGGTTCACACAAATAATCACCCCGCACGGGAATCGAACCCGCAACCTTACAGATCGCAGTCCGGCATAGTGACCACTCTGCCATTAAGGTCGTCGAAAGTACTTGTAATGATTATTTTAAAATTTAAGATGATCAGTAGTCCAGTGGATATTTGACCTCGCGAGCACAGGAACTATTAACTAATTTATAATAAGTATTTCTTTATGGAACTTGCCAATTTTCGTCAAGATACGTTAACAAATAGTAACCTCTAGAAGTGACGGTCTTTAGTTCTTATTAGTTGTCACATTATATGTCAAATGGAAGGGTTTGTTGAGAAGAATATAAAAATGGTTTTAATTTTTTTCTTATTCATTTGAATTTTGAAAGAATTTAAGTTTGTGAGCTGAATCACTACATAGTATAAAACAAAGTCGCTTTCTCTGTCCCTATGTCCCTATGTTTGCTTAGATCTTTAAAACTACGCAACGGATTTTGATGCGGTTTTTTTTAATAGATAGTGATTCAGTTATAGTTCCTACGGGTACGGGAATTACGTGGGTGAAACCGCGGGGCGCCGCTAGTATCGAATAAAACTGTACATAAACGTTTCTACTAACTATTTATATAAACTTAGTTTTAGTAGTGCTTGTAAGACAAAATATTTTTTTGTATTTTCAGCAGATTTACATTGAAATCACTATTTACTGGTAAAACGACGGTTAAACTTGTAATTGGCAAAACTGAAATCGACTTATTATCATGTCCGGCTTTGGTTGTAATAATCCTGACAGTATTTGGGTTGCCTATGGTTATACGAGCAATGAAGAGTCTATATCGCAAATATATAAGACGTCATAGAAGACCTCGAAGTAAATCGAAATATTTTTTAAATCTTATATATAAAATTCTCGTGTCACAGTTTTCGTTTCCATACTCCTCCGAAACGGCTTGACAGATTCTCATGAAATTTTGTGACCATATTCAGTAGGTCTGAGAATCGGCCAACATCTATTTTTCATCCCAAAATTCCCACGGGAACGGGAACTACGTGTGTGAAACCGCGGGGCGCAGCTAGTAATATCTAATATTAGGACTCTTTCAATGTACGCGTTTAGTGGCGGACCGCTGCAGTGCAGAAGCAGTGCGTTTGTCGTATTGCGAACGGACGATTCGTTTGTTTTCATACAAAGCGCGATGCAGCAACTGTACGTTAACCAGTGATCAACGGTGCCAACATCACCAAAACGCATACACGCATAAATTGAAAGAGCCCAGTCGAGGCACAGATTGTAATTCCAATATTTCAGTAGTATAAATGATGATGATGATGATGGTGATGAAAAATAGTAGTATAAATAATAGCAACATTAGGTGGCGAGATGCAGTTACTGACAATAATAAAAGCACTTGTAGAGAAAAATGCTAATGAAAGTTTTCTAATAGACAACACGAGTAATCTATAACTTCTGTACTAATATTATAAAGAAGTAAAGTTTGTGTGTGTGTAAATTATAAAGAAGTAAAGTTTGTGTGTTTGTTAAATTGTAAGGGGTAATCTCGGGATCTACTGAACCGATTTCAAAAATTCTTTCACTAAGTAATGGGAAGCTATATTGTCAGCGAGTGACATAGGCTATAGTTTATCCCTGTATTCCCACGGGCATGGGAACTACGCGAGTGAAACCGCAGGGCGCTGCTAGTAACTATTAATTTAGAATCAATCTAATTTGTTCTCGGTATAAAAAGTATTCGTACTTAAATTATAGTGATATGAATCCTCTTTTTAATATTGTAAACTAACATTTGTTTTTGTTTACAGGATGCTAAGAATGAATAATAAATTCGCCAATTTAAACAGCTTTCAAAACTTGGGGTTTGCAGCTCAACGCTTTCTCATAATTCTATTGATCATTACTTACATGTATATCTTGAACAAGTGGCATTTATAAAAAACATTAATTTAATAGTTTTTGAATAAAATATATTTTTAATTTACAATTTCAAGTTATTTCGCCAATTCTCTATTTTTTAATTTAAAAGCGGTGATCATTGTCATAAGTGTAACAGGTACAAGCAGCCTCTTTAACTTTACCTAATAATTTAGTGATTTTAAAGCGATATTTGCATAAGTATTTTACACGGATAGGGTAGAATTGTTTCATCTTTCTACTGACAAATCGCAATAAAGACTCATTTAGTGAATCCACCTTTTCTAGAAATCTTAAGTAGGTAGGTATACATGAACTATCAGCCTTATTCGTTCCACCTAATATTTTCCCTTCAAAACCGTCCCAAGTATGTAAAACGTACATCGGTAAAGCATCAAGAGCCGATGCTTGACCTAGTCCCGATGTCTACCGGCGATGATTGCCCTTTTGCGTGTGACCTTGGCCCGCCATAAAACTTACTTTCATCGTGAATGCTGTGTCGTTTACCAGAGATGTAGCAAGGACGGGGCGACGCGGGCGAGTTATGTCAGGGTTTATTAATAGTATACTGACAATCATCTGACTACCAAAAGAAAGATGCGATTACAGCGACGCTGTCACCGGAATAGATTGTGGCACAACATCAACTAACATCAAATCACTGCCTAGTGCCTTGTAATCTAACTTTTCACTGCCCTTTATACGAGTATTTAGTGAGAAACAAGGCATTTTGTATGTCCGTATCTATGTTATTTTAGCGATGAACATTACAAAATAATATTTTCACTATTGGACATGAGTTCTCTATTGGGTTTATGATGTTCGATAAAATACTGATATTTTATCAAATATGGATGGAGAGTTAGCATTTAGGTTTCCGCTCGACACCCCTGATCCACCTCATCATATTGCCCTTCCAGGTTTCAGACACGATATACCCCATTCAGGTCAGGTCACATCACTTCAAACATATAGATGGGTATTTTAAACATTATGTAACATTTTGCACATTTTACGTGCCTTAATACATCCCTGTACGTGTACATGTAGTTTGTGTGCGTAAGATGTCGTCATCAAACCAGAAGATATGATAAACAGAAATGCGCGAGTGCATCTGCTATAACTTTAATTTTATAAGATTTCAAAAATGCTAATTATTTACATAATATTTGCTCGTTAATTTGTTTTAATTATGAAATGAATGAAGGTATGTTCTTAACGTGGTACTTGTATTAAGAGAACATTCTACGATGCAGTCACTACATTTTTAATTACTTTACGTTAATTTTGTAATTTACAGTTTCTTTGATAAATACCTCGAACTGATCGAACTTTACTGAGCCTCTGACTTGAGGTCAAAGATGGAAAGGATAGGCTCAAAACAGGGATGGATCTTCATCCAAGGGGTTAGGGGGAATCTTATACTCAACCTCGGTTTACTGAAGATATTGTTGTTATTAGGCTTTCTCAATCCTAAATTCTCAATTATTCTTAATTCTATTCTTGTGATTGCCATTTGATCCTTCACATACCTTTAATATCTCATTTTTAATATCTGCAATTCCGTTTCTTCAATCAGACGTATTGTCAATGATACTTTAGTGTCATCAGCCCCCTTCTTAATTATATGAAACGTACCTTACTTAGTGATCGGGTAAATATAAACCTTATTTTATTGTAGAATCTAGTTAATACTAAAGTTTTGTTATTGGTGTATGAACCGCAATGTGGGTCACCATCTCAACGCACATTATGGCATGAGGCTATGCAATGCATTAAGCAACGACTAATTTAACCTAACATTCTATCTATCATGCTCTTATTCAATACAAACTAATATATTTATCTCACTCTACAAATTGTTATATTGATTTGATTTGACTGAATAACAAATGTATTTAATTTGGCAATACGGTTTTATATGATAACTAGTAGTTACTATCTCTTCTCCGTATTGTTCAAAACAATTGAACAAGCAATATCATTATTTCCTTTATTTTTTATCTTTTTGGAGTCGACACGCCAAGAAGAAGAAGATGTAGTTACTTTTTAATTTTAGTAACGAGTTCCTATGTTCTCGTCTAATATATTTAGTGCTATTATAATATTGTTGTTCGTGATTTTATCAGGATTCATTATGATTTTAGAGATATTTTGGGATAAATATCCATACCCAGATAAGTCTTTGAAATTGCGTGAACTAACTTGACAGCACATCTGTTTGTACTATTGGTACACGCATATTGCATCGAGTATTTGGTTAATGTGTACATTATTCATTTCATTTTTATTAGCTAATCCGTAGTCACTGCCTACAACACATTTGCGACAAGCTTGCGACTTAGTAGCTCAAAGACCACCCTCGCAACATCACCTACATTTTCACCTATTTTCCCCACAGATCAGGGATTACTTCCTTAGATTTTCCCGATTCACTCCAATCATATCTATTCCCAAGAGGAAACCTAGTTATAAGTTAAACAATGCTTTTTAGGACTTGCCAGGTCGATTGGCCACCGCACCGGGGGCCCTCCCAATATCGACTTACGGTGGTATGTAGTTCTATACATTTTCACCGCGTTAATAAAAAAAAGTCAATTGGCCAGCTTTAAGAGATTGAAATAACATGGTGTGTAATCACCCCACGATCACAGTATTAAGGCTACGGCTGTGCCAACATGATGCGTGTTAGTGATTTCAAAGCATGTTTAGAAAACCAAATATGCTCGATTCAGAAATTGAACTTGAGACAATTTACTAGATCACTTGAATAATATTAGACAATAGAAAAAAAAACATTATTCTAATGTCTTTCATTTACAATTCAAATAGACTTCAGTTATGTAAATTAGTAGCATTGTAAACATGAATGAATATACAATTAAATTATGAATGAATATTATTACTTACAGTAAAAATTAAATATCACGTTATCTACTTGCTATTACTTAATAAATAATAATGATATTACTTAAGAATGCTTTTTATTCCGAAACTCCCATTATGATTCGGGTTTAAGTGGGTAAAACCGCGGGACAGAGCTAGTCACTACATAGTATAAAACAAAGTCGCTATCGCTGTCTATCGATCCTTATGTATGCTTAGATCTTTAAAACTACGCAACGGATTTTGATGCGGTTTATTATATAGATTGATTCAAGAGGAAGGTTTTTAATATAATTTTCCTAGCATTCTCACGGGACCGGGAACTACGCGCGTAAAACCGCGATGAAGAACTTAAAGTAACGCATTCAATAAAACAGGACACGTCATATAAGTACACGTTCACGTAACAGTCGTTAACGTTTGCCAAACTGTAGTTACAGACCACGTGTAACAATTAAATTTCTTCGCATACTCATAAAAAAACGTAATATTTTTGCAACAATTGTTATCTTAACGTTCATCTACGTTGTACTTACTACGAGTACTCAGGATTTCATATTAATTACACTTAAACAACTTTGTGGAACGTTACAAGATGTAATATACTGATAAGTTCAGTGAATTACCTGCATTAATTACGACGGCTTAGAAACTATAGGTAGCATAGTAACAGTCAAGATAATAGTACTTAGTAATCTAGATTTAATTTAGTAAGTATATTGATCTATTCCGATCCAATACCAACAACTAATACCAAGGGTATTTGTTTTAAAACTTTATCATTTTCTATTCCGAACGGATACCACTCAAACCACTCAACAAATACCATTGGTATTAGATAATGGTATTGGATCGGAATAGATCAGTATATTAATTAAACCAGTATAAATACTCGTACTTACATAATCTTTGCTCGATATATGAAAAATATATTTCTACCTCAGATGGGCCTTGAACCTAGAACGACGCGACGAGCAGTAACGATACTAAGATGGTGAAATACAGCTGATAAAAATTTATACGTATTTACTTACGTTAGTTATTAAAATAAATAAATACTCAAGGGAGACTGGTAGAAAATGCTTGCTAGCCTTAAGTACTTCCTGGGCCCTGATTCTCTAAACTATTAAGCTGTGATAATGCTACTCAAATGTATTTTAATATCAACATTATGGCCGTTTTTTTGACATTTGTTGTCATTTTGGTATTCCCTTATTGAAAACTACTCTACTGACTCAATGGCTCCATAAAACTTAGATGGTTGTCATGGAAACAGTATTCTGACGTTTATTTGACAAAAAAATTTGAATTTTGTTATGCAACAAAGACCACTGAGAAACCATAGCCATATGAATAAATTTGAGCAGAATACCAAATTTCTGACACTCTCGTTATGGTGCCTCAATATCAACATATTGTCTGATCAATAATGTCAAATTGCAGACTTAGGCCCCTGTACGCTGATTTTGGTGCAACTATTAAACAAATAAGTAAAGATTATAACAACCAATTACATTCGTCTTTAGCTAAAGAAAATAAATGCAAATTAATTCGTTTTATATTGCCCTTGATAAGTAGGTAAGAGGAAAAAAATAAATCCATTCGATTCATGAACTTATTGTAATAAATACGAAAGTATCTTCGTACAGTTTCACGATGTAAATGGTTTAGAAGTAGAAAATAAGAAAAATATTGTTATAGTGGTTCTTAAATAAGGTTGAAAATATCCCATATTTTTTAAGAACACTCAAATAACAATATACCTTTAAAGTAATGAAATCTTGAAGATAAAGCTACAAAAAAGTAACGTAAGCGTCAATAGACCATCCATTTAAATAATATTAATAGTACGCCGCCCCATCCCTTATTTTAATGCTTTCCTTTATCGCTAGATGGTGCTAGTGTAGAGTTAGAACACGCAAACGTTTTGTTCCCGGTTCTGGTATATATAGTTCAGTCCGCAAATTTCTAATCATATTTCCCGAGTACCACAGGGTTCCTATAAGAACCCTTATTTTTGAGTAATCGCGAACTGTCAAAGGTTTTGCGGTTTCAAAATTATTTGTCGTATCGTAAGCTCAAATCTGACTGAGAAGGTATTGGGTTTAAAAGTTTTAAACCAGATCTTCTAAGTTAGATTTTGTTTTTTTCACATATTTTAATTTAAAATACATATTTCCTTGGTATGCCATGGACTGAGATTGATAGCAGCTAATGAAAGATCTAAATAACTAGCTGCGCCCCGCGGTTTCACACGCGTAGTTCCCGTTCCCGTTCCCGTAGGAATTTCGAAAACTGTGACACGAGACTTTTATATATTAGATTATCTTTATGTAAGTACTAATATTATAAAGAGGAAAGAATGGTTTGTTGTTTGTTTGTATTGCAAAAATAAACTAAACAGGTGAGATAAGTACAGATATTCTCCCAAAATTCCCAGATTAAAACTGGGAGGTGCTGCTATTACTAGAATGATGATATTCGTAGAATAAATACCCAAAAATAAGAATAAGAATACTTAAATGCATTTCCCTTTGTCCAGGTTACTTTATCTATGAAAAATAGCGTCATTTTCCTTTGCAAAGTTTTAAATTAAGTTTTAATATACTTATGGAAATATCCAATGTAGGTAAAGTACATACTTAATACATCTATTACTACATCACTAATTTCATAAGTTTGAGTGAGTAATAACTTGTATAACAGTGTCGTGTTTCTGTTTTTTTTTTTTTGTTATTTTTCAATTTTGACGAAAATTATTATGATTGTTGTTTTTTTTTATAAGTTGTCACGCGAGTTCCGCAAATGTTACATTTCATGTTGACCTTAATCATTCACAAAATGCAATTCAAACGCAGAATTACAGTTGTTATGTAAGTGCACGCTCAAAATGAGTTTGTCATTAGTAAATGAGTAAACAAAAACGGGGATGTTCACAACATTTTTTATTAGATCTATTTTCTTATCGTAATTCGTTTTGACACTTTAATTTAGGGTGTAGTTTATACAATGTGTTTATATGTTATACATAACTTTAACAATGAATACTAAATTGATCAAAAAGATAATTTTTAATACACAACTAAGTTGTTTAAAAAATCGAATAATTTGGCTTTTAGCATTTGTTAATGGTCTAATTTTGAATACATACAGTAAAGTTAAATCTTATAACATAATTCAAATTCACCCGAATTGTGAATAAGTGATTAAGTACTTATTTTTATTAGTCGGTCGATCTTTTTAAATGAACTATAAATCCATACTTATGTTAATTACATTGTAAGCGTGTAATAATTATAAGTAACATCTAATGTAATATCAACGATAGAAAAAAATAAAATCTACCCACTTTTATTGTAATAATTATCAATCGTTGTAATTATATTATGAAGAGTGGACACTCCTGACACAAGTTTTATACAAAACCTAAAAGGAGTTATCCCATATTGTATTAGTGTGATTGAGAAAATGAAATAATCATTTTTTTTATTGCGTGAAAAATGTTGTTAACGTCTGTTCCATTCACCTAAACCACAAAGGCTTTGCGTAGAGAGTAAAGCGGTGCGAAACGCAACTTTAATTAGGAGTAAGCAAAAAGAGTGGCTCACCTACAAGAGAGACCAGTGTTGAACAGCTCTTCAAACAGTGTGAACGTGCCAGGGTACAGGGAAACCGGTCCGCATCAGTTTGGATTTACGCGTATTTACAGCTTCTTAAATATGTAAGTTAATCTTTTGCTTTGTTTAATATGTAACGAAAATGAGAGTTAGAAATTTTAAAATTTATAAATAATATGTTTTGTATTAATCAATGTGATTGTTTTACTAATGAGTATATTTTTTAATAACATATTAAAAAATATACTTATGTATTGTTAAGTGTGTCTTTAAATTGTGTAGCTACTCTATCGCATTAGGTTTTTAACCTGTAATGGTAGATGTAAGCGGATGAAAATAAATAAATAATTATTTTTTGATAGGGGTTTGTGAGAAAATAGCTCTTATGAAGGAACATGAATGCTTATGCGATATTTAATATTATAATTAATGTGTGGAAAGAAGGTACATCGTAGATGTAAAGATTGTATTTTAATAAATACTTACATATATCAACATCAACTAATTTTAAGACTTCTTTTGTAATTATATATTGCTCAAGCGACAATAATCAAAGTAAGTTCATGTAGAGTTTTCTAATGGTATCCAATTGACAGAGTTATTTGAAAACACAACAATTAATTTTTGTATTAGATCATGAATATGACTAAATAAAAATTAAGAGCGTTGTAAAAATTATAGATTAAAATTGGACGAGAGTTCCCAGTGTCTTTTTCGCGGCTGAAAAAAAAACATGTTAACGCTCAGTGTTTATTTTGTTATAAAGTAATGCATATCTCTGCTATCTAATAATATGACCATTTTCTTAAAAAAAAATATCGAAGTAATTTTAAAATATTAACTCCATAAGTGTTCCTTTGAAGCCGGCACTAATAGCTTTAAATTTAAAACGTGGTAAAGCAATTTATAACACCTTCACTTTAACATAATAACGTAATATGTAATATGATTATTATTATAAATGCTAACAGTCCGTATGACATTCATTTTGTTAAATTTGTACGTGTATAACAATTTTTAATACGTAAGTAAGTAACTATATTTGCTACGGCCTATTTGTTATAACACTTTGTAATTTTTAATATATAATACTGATGGTGTTCCTATTTAAATAAATAAATACGTTTGTCATGACTAAATGATAATTCTATTGCATGGTCATAAATTAGATTCAGGGAAAATATATCTGCTTTAGAGGTTCGGTATTATCGATATATCATGTAAATAAAATAAGCCTTTATTGCTGTTAAATTTAAACTATCATATACAAATTACTAATATACAAGATACAATTATCGATATATCATGTAAATAAAATAAGCCTTTATTGCTGTTAGATTTAAACTATCATATACAAATTACTAATATACAAGATACAATTATCGATATATCATGTAAATAAAATAAGCCTTTATTGCTGTTAGATTTAAACTATCATATACAAATTACTAATATACAAGATACAATTATCGATATATCATGTAAATAAAATAAGCCTTTATTGCTGTTAGATTTAAACTATCATATACAAATTACTAATGTACAAGATACAATTATCGATATATCATGTAAATAAAATAAGCCTTTATTGCTGTTAGATTTAAACTATCATATACAAATTACTAATATACAAGATACAATTATCGATATATCATGTAAATAAAATAAGCCTTTATTGCTGTTAGATTTAAACTATCATATACAAATTACTAATATACAAGATACAATTATCGATATATCATGTAAATAAAATAAGCCTTTATTGCTGTTAGATTTAAACTATCATATACAAATTACTAATATACAAGATACAATTATCGATATATCATGTAAATAAAATAAGCCTTTATTGCTGTTAGATTTAAACTATCATATACAAATTACTAATATACAAGATACAATTATCGATATATCATGTAAATAAAATAAGCCTTTATTGCTGTTAGATTTAAACTATCATATACAAATTACTAATATACAAGATACAATTATCGATATATCATGTAAATAAAATAAGCCTTTATTGCTGTTAGATTTAAACTATCATATACAAATTACTAATATACAAGATACAATTATCGATATATCATGTAAATAAAATAAGCCTTTATTGCTGTTAGATTTAAACTATCATATACAAATTACTAATATACAAGATACAATTATCGATATATCATGTAAATAAAATAAGCCTTTATTGCTGTTAGATTTAAACTATCATATACAAATTACTAATATACAAGATACAATTATCGATATATCATGTAAATAAAATAAGCCTTTATTGCTGTTAGATTTAAACTATCATATACAAATTACTAATATACAAGATACAATTATCGATATATCATGTAAATAAAATAAGCCTTTATTGCTGTTAGATTTAAACTATCATATACAAATTACTAATATACAAGATACAATTATCGATATATCATGTAAATAAAATAAGCCTTTATTGCTGTTAGATTTAAACTATCATATACAAATTACTAATATACAAGATACAATTATCGATATATCATGTAAATAAAATAAGCCTTTATTGCTGTTAGATTTAAACTATCATATACAAATTACTAATATACAAGATACAATTATCGATATATCATGTAAATAAAATAAGCCTTTATTGCTGTTAGATTTAAACTTACAAAACATTACTTAAAAATTACAAAAATAGAAGTAAGAAAGCTTAAAAAAATATAAAACTTAAACTTAAACATATTCTCGGCAGTCTTCTTATCTCCCCTCTTAACAGCTTGCCTTTCGACAAAGGCCTCCTCTAAGGATATACCATATACAATATTAAAATTAAAATCGTAAGGGAGCGATTAAGTACGAATGTATCAGATGTACAGTCGTAGATTCAAAACAAATTCGAATAACAAAGTATTTTAATGGTAAAGTACTTTTGCGAAGACAGTAAAATCTAATACGTGAATTAATCCATATTGTTCTTAGAGTCGTTTCCCAAAGACATATCATTTCTAATTATGATTTTAACCGCAACAGAACACTCGAAACACATTAACTTTATAAAAACCATCGAAAAGAAAAACAAAATTATTGATTGCTACTAAATTCTAAAATATTCAAGAAACAAATATGTTAAAACGCAGAAGTCATTTTTGTAAACCTAATGTTTACAAAAATGACTTCTGCGTTTTTATTAATATTTATAAACGTCATTATCTCGTCATTAAATACTTATTAAAATGGCCACTTAATAAAAATCTTTTTTGAAATTACTTAAGTATAATTGCGGCCATCGCACCAGTTTATGAATATGTATCATAAAGATCAATAAAAAAAGAAAATTATTTTAATTAGATTAAGGTAATTGCGGTCCTCGAGTTAGGGTAGGTATCGTACGTAGGGACCAACAATATACAATATACATAATAAACATAATAATGAAACAAAGTCGCTCCCGTGCTTTGTACGCGTGTGTATCTTTTAAACCACGCAACAGATTCTAACGCAGTTTTCGCCAATAGATAATGAAAAAGTTTATAACTATTTACTTATAATGTAAATTAAAGCGGATAAATTCACAAAGCACAGCTAGGATTTAGTTACATAATCTATACTAATATTATTAAGTTTGTGTGTTTGTTAAATTGTAAGGGGTAATCTCGGGATCTACTGAACCGATTTCAAAAATTCTTTCACTAATGGGAAGCTATATTGGCTATGGCTATAGTTTATCCTTGTATTCACACGGGAACGGGAACTACGCGGGTGAAACCGCGGGGCGCTGCTAGTAAATAATAATAATAAAGGAATAAATTCTTTATTGTAGTAAATAGGTTACAATCTTACAATTAGCCTATGTGTCTGAACTAAGCCATAATAGCTACATAGATACATTCTTTTTTGTATATACACCTTACAAAAATAATAATTTAATAATCCCAACAATATTACAAAACATTATCCAACTGTATCATCAATCCACCACGTAATAATACGAAACAAGATCAATTTAGTTCGCCATAGCGTTGCCAAACACCATAAAATGGCTGGAACTCAATACTTACACCGTGTTTCGAAAGGCAACGATTATTTGAAATCTGCTCTCGGATAGGTAAGGTACTTGTTACATTTCATAACTGAATATGTAGGATTGTAGGTGATGGTGATGCCGAACGTAATAACGTACTACACAACTAATTGGTATTTTAATTTCTAATGTTAGAACGCTTTCGAAATTGGGTTTGTTTGTGACCTATTTTTATGTTAAGCTACGTTTTTTTTAACTTTAATTAGGTTTGCACTTGACTGTAACTCGTTTGTTGGAAAGCGATGATACATCCTACGATGCATCCTCGCCTGTATCGCGATGTCACGGCCTATGGTGGAGCTTGCTCTATAACTCTTTGTAATGAAAGATAGGTTGTGAAAGTTTCATATCAGCTATCTTTCAAAGTTTCGTAAAATCACTTACAAATAATACTAACTTTTCAACCATTTATAACCATTAATATGAGAATAGCACGGCAAGTTACATGTTTATTAGTATTGTAAACATTTCTTACCTGTAAATAATAACATGAAAATAACTTCAACTATCTTGGGAAAGTTCCACCAAAATTATAATCAGTAAGCTTTCAAAGTTGCTGCTAAATCAGTCCAGCCGTTTATATGTAAATACGAAAATCAAAACGTCGAAAATCAAAAAGTCGAGAAATCAAAATGACGAAATATCAAAATGTAATATATAAAGAAACTTGTGGAAAAATATAAGTTCAACATACAATATTGAAATGAAGAAAACAATAATTGGTTAATAAGTAATTCAATGTCATCATAACGATTAAATTATTTAAGGTATATTTAATAAACATTTCGAATAATTTATTTACTTATACAATATGTGTGTTAGAGCTTAACGAGCAAAGGTCAACACGCAATACGAAATAAGTATAACTTTAATTTGAACCATACAGCAATATACATAGAAGTACTAGAGCTAAGTATAAAAAAAAAGTTTAAATACTAAAACCCAACAGGAAATTGCTCTAAAATTATAAAACTAAAAAAAAATCTTATTGATTTTCTTCATGCAAGTACCTATGTGCAAATGATTGACCGTATTCCAGTGTTTAGAAATAAGTAAAGATATATATTACATTGTATGTCTGTCTGTATTTAATACACGTTATTCGATCTCAGAAATATGACACGTGTTATGTAATTATCTTCATAAGTTGGTCATGGATTGCCAAATATATACCATGAACAATGCAACTTGCACCTCGGGCTACGCCGGATTTGACTGTTCGAGTTATATTGCAACAGCGACTTTACTTGCATTGTTTTTTCTCGTGACTTTATAAGGGTAAAGTATAAGTGACCAGTTTGACTAAAATATCAACTGATTTCAAAATCAAGTGCACATACAGACCACATTGTTTTGGTTTGTGATCTTTTGTTCTAGTAATAAAGGTTGTAGTATCAATTTCCGTTCTAGTCAAATATTTGCACGTCGTCAACATGTCTGTTTGTTCTGGTCGTTTTTGGTTAACTTTTCGATTAACCTCAGATATACTGGCGGATGCTGTGAAGGATAGGGATAGTTGCAAATGTCTGGGGGAGACCTTTGCTCAACAATGGAACGAATAATAAGAAAGAATAAATATTTCGAAGCAACACTACTTTATGAGTAATGGTCGATAATAATTGTGGGTCAAACGTTGGTTACATAACTTGTTGTCACCTAGTTATTTTATATGTAATTTCATGTTGGCATTACAAATACGTACTTAGTTTAAAAGTCAAGTATCTGACTAGACTGGTTACTATTTAGTAATTTTACAGAACAGTAATAGTTAGACTAGTGTGTCTCAATACTGGGCAAAGAACTTTCGATCTCTTCATGATAATGTAAAAAAAGAACATGTGGAGACAATATATCACTCCAGAACGGCTGTCTACAATGTCTGCACATATTACTCGTCTAATTCATTATTAACCCCCGACGCAAAAAGAGGGGTGTTATAAGTTTGACGTGTCTGTGTGTGTGTATCTGTCTGTCTGTGGCATCATAGCTCCCAAACGGATGAACCGATTTTAGTTTAGTTTTTTTGTATTAAAGGGGACTTACATGCGAGTGTTCTTAAACATGTTTGATGAAAATCGGTTGACCCATTTAAAAGTTATGGGGGTTTGATAGTAATTATGTTGGGGGTTTTTTAAATTTTTAATTGTTATGTTCGTAGTAGCCAATATTAAGTTTGCATAAAAAAATCGAAAAGTTCACTAGACACACCCGCTAAGTAATAAAAACAAAATCAAATCTTGTTATCATATAATAGGTTTATACTTATAGAGAAAAGAGGGAAGTCCTCTCCCTGATCTGTGATTCTGATTACTATATCTAAAAATCAGAACGCCACTTGGTCACCTAGTCTAATCAAATTATAACTGGATGTGTACGAACTTGATCTACTTGTTAATTATTATGATATAATAAGTAATAAGCATATGAACCGTTATGCACGAACGCAATATTATTGATTAAACGAGAACCTCAGTTGCTACACAGTGTAAACTTAAACATTTTGCAAGTAATGTTGAGTAACACACAGTTTGACGTTTATCTCACTTATTATAAGTATTATTATACATCCGTCGTTCACAAGGCTTTGTTATTTCGTTGCCTAAGATTACGCCTGCGTAGGCGCGTGTGGAATGTTTTGTTGCGATAAAACTGCATAGGATTTTCAATTAAAGTATTAAATAAAATAGTCTATAGCTAGCTATAGTATAGTCTTATAGAAGTCGTTTTGTTAATGTTATCTTTTGTGTATGTTGTAGAACCTCAGAAAATACATTTTTTTATTATTTTAACTCATACTCGTAAGTATGGGTAGTCACCGTAATTAATCCTATCTAATTAGGGTTCTTTTTACGTAGTACATAATTTACATTTATTTTTATAAATACTTAATACATAAAAAAAAATTCACCGATGTGCATAATATTAATTCAAATATTAGCATATTTTTTATGCCTGGTAAAATTACGATAATACTTTTTATTTTTATACCAGCTGATTCATCAACCGTGCAATAAACAAAAAAAAAATAAAAAAAAAATTATTGGGGTAGGCCTTTGCGAAGTGGGACATCAGAAATGAATATAAAAGAACAGATTAAATTTATTTTTCTCCTTCCAGAACAAGATGACGTCACGCAGATTGACCAAGCGTTACCTCACCCCCGCTGATGACTATCAATGCCCGCTTTCCGCTGAAACCCTAAAGATCGCTGAAGATGAACTCAGGGAGACAGAAAACTCCAGAACTCAAGCGCTGTCAGCGCTCAGGAGCTGGATGGAGCAGAACCCTAAGTTTATGGCTGTGAGGCTGGGTAAGTTCTCTTCGTAAGTTCATAAAACATAATGACTGGTTTCAGCTTCATGAAATAATTACATTTCTTAGACCAGAAGCGTGAAAAAACATAATGACCCGCTTTATGATAATAAAGATTTTATTTCCTAGATCATAAGTGCATATAAATCATCTATGGTCTTACAAAAAGCATACTACACACAAAAAATCATCAAAGAACAAGTTTCGATTGCTAGAATACCTGCAATTAAATATTATTTTGATGTACAGCTTAATTAGATAGACATAGTTATTACATACAATTAACCTATTTTTTGTTTCCAGATTCAAACTACCTTCTTCGATTCCTCCGTACCAAGAAATTCAGCGTCCCAATGGCCCAGGAAGCGATAGAACGTTATATTTTGCTTCGCCAGTCATGGGGCATTGCTTTCAACCAGCTGGACTTCAAGCTGCCCAATATGATGGATCTGATTGATTTGGGGTAAGAAATCTTCGTTCTCAAAGACTTTTTATAGATATGTATGATCGCACTAATCTGCGATATCTTAGGGCGGCAGTGCAAGCAGTAGGGAAATTACATATTTTCGAAGATATTCGCTAAACTATACCGTAAAATAGGCTACTTTTTATTCCCAAATTTAAAGAGTTTGGCATCCTATGCTAGTGAAATCGCTAAACGAAGGTTAGAAGGCATTATAAAGAAATATTTCTTCACGCAATACCTCTTATTGCTAATTCTCCTTATAATTGTCAGGTAATTACTAAACTTACGAAGTGCTAAAAAGTATTTAAAAGCTCGTTCCGTTAACTCCGTGACCCAATGGCATTTTTAATATTCAAGGCTAAATTTAAAGCATACAAAGTCATGTTGCATAAGTAAACAATCATTCGGCAATACGTAGGGTCATTGACAAAGATGGGAGATACAATGCTTTATTACAAATCTTTCGTTTTCAAGTTTAAATGAAATTACTTTATGAGCGTACAGAATTGTATTTATTCATGCGACAATTGTAAAGTACTTATTGATAGTAAGTATTTGTATAAGTACTTAGATATTTTTTTATTAACTCTTAAATTCTCATTACTGTATATCTCAAAGTATAGTACCTTGTTATAGTATTACTAATATATATAAGTGAAGATATTAAATCACAGAAAAAATCGTTTAGAGAAATCCACCTAAATTCGTTTACTTGTATTGCGATGAGATCTTACATTCTCTACTCTATGAATTCCATTCAAAGCTGAAAGGTACAGTAGGATGTATGTAGTTATTAATAAAGTTAACGATTTTAGTAAGTATTTATAATTAAATTCATTTTCAGATTCGTATTTGTGAGTCCATTCAAGGACAAGGGAGGTCGTCGCGTTGTTATTTACAGGCCCGGTAGATATACCCTACAATTACTCGTATACATATCATCAGATATACAAGTAGTATACATTTTATATTTATATATTGCCCATAAAACATTCTATACAAAATAAGCAAATTAATAGCTTTTTATTTGCACCGCTTTTGCACAATATTATATCATGATTTTTGCACTTGCATGAGTTCATGTTCACCGAACCATTACGCTTTTATCTATTTCTTTGCTTACTAAAAAAATATAAAGCTAATGCATAAATTGACGATCAGAACTACTTATATGATCGTTGATTTATTAATAGATTCAGATCTATTAGAAAAAAAAGATGTAACTCTTATCTTCTTAAAAGAAAGTAACTTCTTGTTTTATCTGATATTAATGCAAAATCAAACCAATCTGCCAGGTGTATTCGACCCTTACAAGTACACAAACCAAGACATGTGCCGAGTGATGGCTATCTGCTATGAAACCCTGATGGAGGATGAAGAGACCCAGGTACGAGGGCTGGTCCACTACGCCGACGGAGCAGGAGTCAGTTTCCCTCATCTGACACTCTTCACACCTAAAGAGGCTGTCAGAATCGTCAAAAATGGAGAGGTACGTTTTGTCTTTTGTGAACTCGTTGTACACAATTTTGCAAGTTTACTATTGTACTCGCAGATAAATACTAGAACAGCGTAATGTCGTAATAACTATAATAATTGTAAGCAAATGAAAAGTCACGTAAAATAATAGGTAGGTACTATTATAATAATAGGGTATTTATAATAGCCACTATTAAGTACTTGGCGTGACTTTAAACTGGAACGACCTATATGGCACAGTGGCATCATGACTGCCAAGCCAATGCTGATACCATGCGAGATAAATATTTGTGTGATCAACATAATATTCTTCTTGGTCGTTAGTAATTTATGACCTTAGATACACATAACACAACCTGTTAAGCTTGCTGCAAAAAAGATTAAGAGAGTTTTTAAGTAAAACATGTAAGTACTACGTATAAGTATAATGTATATTATGAAACGACGAAATGAACTTGTTTGTTACAGAGAACTCTACCACTCCGTCACAAAGAAATTTACGGCATCAACGTGCACCCCACAGTTAAGTTCGCTTTGGACTTCGGCATGGCTCTCATATCTGAGAAGATTAGGAAGCGAGTGAAGCTTTACAGCTCCCCTGATGAAGTAGAGGTAGACAAGAACCTGTTGCCCAAAGAATACGGAGGCACCATGCCAATGAAGGACATGATTGGTAAGATTTTTATATTAGTAAGATTTACTACTCGGAGTAGGTAATCATCATCATCATCAGCTCATATAGAATTTTCACACTGAGGTGCTCGAGACAAGCCTGAATTGGTTTTTGAAATACATTTGTTTCTTTATTCTTCTCTCAGGATGGAACTGAGCGACGGATTGATATAATATTTTAGTAAGGATATAGTCGAAGAGCTACAGGACTAATTTGTGTCCAAAATTTATAGAACACTATTACGTAGAACACATATAAGTAGGTAACAAGCCGTAACATTGGTACCTTGACCAAAACAGCGTTATCTGTGACTGTGTAAAATCCGATTGTGTAAGGTAAATAAGTCACTAACCTTTGATTACAGAACAATGGAAAGTGGAACTGGGGGAGAGACGTGACACTCTTCTCATGAACGACAAAATAGCTGTCCGTCTTGAAATGTACAGTGAAGCGGCGAAAGAGGGCGCTGTGTCTGCATTAAGAGCTGGCATCAGCTGCGCAGGCCCCGACGCTGTAGGCGACGCGATGCGTGGTCTTACTGGCAACTTCAGGAAATTAGAAGTAGATTAAATAGGTTAAATTCTTACTGGTAACTACGGAAAATTAGGAGAAGACTTTTGTATAATAACTTACGTTAACTGGGTCTGATAATGTGATAAGTTTATGTAAGATTTTATTGTTGAGTAGATTTTTATATGTATTAGAATATAATTTTTAGGTAGAGCACGGAAATAGGCGAGATTTCGTGCTGTGACTTGACTTAGATTTATTGACCAACATTCCAGTATTTTCAGTTACCATTACCTACTTTTGTTGTAAAAATAAATAGGAACTTATAAAAATAATTTGAATGCATTTTGTTTCACTAAGATTTTTTTAAAGATTTTCGACGTTTAAGATTGTCTAAAGCTCGCGTGTTCATTTGTACGAACTAATTGGTTAGTTAAAAATATACTTACTTCGAAATATTGGGTGGGGCTGTTTAGTTTTAAGACGCTAGTATTATAGATAAGGTAGAGTAATCGTGGTGTCTTGTAACATATCTGAACTGACTTTAATAGACTTTTTTTGTACAAAAACTTTGTTTTATTTGCATGTCTTCTTTTCATTTTAATAATGACAAAAATTGAACAACGTACGTCGACGCTCTTTTGAGCATCTTTCATACCTATTCCTTTTGGTACTGTTAAGTAATCAGTAGACATAGAAGGCTAATTGCCGTGGGGTCTTCAAACTAGTAATTTAGGGCTAACGCTAAAACTGTCGCGGGCGCACGCTCCCGTCATATGTATGAGCAAATATGTATGGTAAATAGTATGAGCAGCGCAGGCGCGTGCAGCGGAGAGCGGGCGTGGGCGACGGATTGTCACACGAGCGGCAGGCGGGGGCACACGGCGCGGGCGCATCCGACGGCACCCGCGAACGGGTTTTTCAGGCTGTAGACGTTGTTTCCGTTGACGTCTTTTTAAAAAATAATAAATTACTAAATAATCCATGGTAATCTACTCGAAACAACTGTACACGCTCGAGATCAATATTATAATAGCAGCGCTAAATGAGACGGGCGCACGCAACGGGTGCCCCCTCGCGGATCATGCCGCGGGCGCCTGCCGCTGGCGCACGCGGCGGACGCCCGTGTTTTAGCGTTAATCCTTACAACTAGTAATTTGGAAATTTTAATTAAAACAAAAGCAAAATTAATTTAGCAATTTATTAAAAATCCATAACTACCTAAACGGTAGAAATTAAATACAGGGGTTTTTCACATTGTAACAACAAAACGTACAAAATGCTTCATTACAGGGCTTATTCAAGTACATTACTTAACTTGCAAGCTACGAGTATTTTCATTAGATACAATATTTTAAAACTTTTGATTGACTTTCGTAATTAAACATACAAAAATACCTCTAAGCTTTAGGAACTTTTGGACTTTTTAAACCATTTTGAAAACATTGATTGGATGGTTGTAAAATTACAACAAACTGTCTTTTAGAGGTTAGTCCGCCATTTTGTTAACTGATCAAAATAACACATTATCAGCGAAAAACGGATCAAAATTGAATTCACAGTGTATTCAGCAAGGTTTTTTTTATTTTGAGCCCTGTAGCTTGGAAGTTGAGCAAAGTATATAAAAAACCCTGTTAACTATAAACAAATAGTATCATAATATGGCACATAATTAGGATTTTGGCACAATTTCAAAACGGAGTTATAGTTATTTACTTGGTTAAACGTCGGTCCTAATATTTTATCTATACACATACATAGGGTTACCAAATACAGAAAGTATAGCAATTGTTATTGAATAACAACTGTTGCTAGATAATCAACCTTATCCCTATTTAGATAGGATACAAAATGGAGTAGATTGAATACTAAAACCGACTTTTAACTGCACATGCATTGATCATACAACGAAACATAATCATCTCGTCATCAATGAACACTTTCCAATAACATTTTTTTTTATTTTTCAAACTAGTAACTTTTTTAGTAGGACCTATTCAAACGACGCGGTTGCTACAAAATTATTGGTTGGTTTGTTTCGATGCAACGCACCGTGTAGACCCGGTTTTACGACTGAATCATATTTTATTTGTAAATCAACACATGTGTAATACATAATATTATTGTTGCAAGATTTATATAACAGCATCACTACATAGTATAAAACAAAGTCGCTTTCTCTGTCCCTATGTCCTTATGTTCCTATGTATGCTTAGATCTTTAAAACTACGCAACGGATTTTGGTGCGGTTTGTTTTAATAGATACAGTGATTCAGTGGGAAGGTTTTTAGAATAATTTTATCCCCATATTCTTACGGGAACGGGAACTACGCGGGTGAAACCGCGGGGCGCCAGTAAAGAATATATTGTTTAGGGACCAATGAATATCCAATATGAAGATTGAAAATCAAGTTAGTTTAGAACTGATAAAATTAATTTGCACCTACGTTGCAGTACTTACATTGTTTCAATTGCTTATTTTTGTTTTATGTTTTGATACAAAGAATAACATATTCAGTACATTCTAACTTAAACAATCTTGCAACAGTAATAATTACATTTGTGAACAAGTCTTATATGTAATGTAAATTTTGAAATTCAAAACTAGTCCGAGGTTATATCATACACCATAAGCATATGATATACTCAAAGTTAATTCATAAGATTATAGAGTTAGTTTAGTGATAATTAAGTAAAGGGTTAACTTATATTTATCGTTTAAAAATAGGACCAAATTACATAAAATAATGGGTAAATAGTAAGGTCCTTAACATAATTCCTTGAGTATGGGCAAAAATGTTAAGGATCTAAGTTTTTACTTACAAATATACCACTGACGACAAATTCCGAGGTAGCATACAATTGACGCGCTAAATATAAATTGTTCACTACAATAATCGTATAAAAGTTATCAGGAACATAACACATACGTAATGAAACTTTCAACTATATCAAAATGATCTTTTTATTGGTAGTTTTCATTTCCCAACAATTTAGAGATTTTATTTTATGAAAACAGCTATTTTTATATTACTTATCATAATATAGTATCTAAATAAACGGCTAACACTTCTATAAAATCTATTAATTCAACCTAATTATGAAACACCGACACGAATGCGTTACTCGTCATTGAGACACACGTTTAACTCATGCGCATTGTGACCGCACGAGTACGCATGCGCGTCGTTATTGATGTATTTATCAAACATTTAAAAATAAACTATGAAAACCTCGTTATATGTAACCTTAACATCACCATTCTAATAAACTAGGCACTTTAGTGCACACTGCAATCAAATGAAATCCTTATATCTGTACGTGCAGCGGACGAAAGTCGACCCTATTTATTGGTCGATAAAGTGCAATTCAACATTTTGGCAATTAAATTAACTTTACCCAAGTTGTATGATTGATATTTTGACACAAGGAGACTGATACAATGAAAACTAACGCTGCTCCGATCTAATTAAGTACTTATGTAGTATTCATTGGCACAAACTTATATCTATATTAAATATCGTTATAACATTAGTTAGAAATTATCATAATTAATCGTAACATTATCAAATTATTATCAACAAAATTATACTTAAAATTATATTTGGCAAACCATGTAATACTTTCAGTTAATTATTAAACATTTAATTTGTGCATAGCAGTTAGTATTTGCACTTAAAATTAAATTAATTAAAGTAAATAAATGTAAGTAATAAGTACTAATATAATATAAAAAATAGTAAATAAAATTAATGAGTACGTTAGCACGCAGTTTTACGAACGCACCCGCAATAGTATTTGAAATGTCCGCAGATTATCATATCTACTTGCATTGACAGATAGTCAATATCTTTACGTTGTCACACTATTATCTATAACAATCCCTCAAATTGTACTATATATAATACAATATTATAATACTTACAATTTAAAAATACAGTCAGTCCTGTTGTGTTTAAAAATTCATTATTGAGGTCTTCATCATTTTCATTTAACATAACATATCAAAGAAACCATATTTGTACAGTTTTTATTTTGCATTTGTTTTGCAAAATAATTCGGAATGTTGTACGATATTGAGAAAATAGGAAAGAGAATACGAAAACATGGAAATGTATAGAACACTCGTTGCTATATTTGAATATGAGTCTATGCAACTTTTTGATTTATTTATGTAAATAAAAAGTTTATTTTACACTGATTTAGCACCGAAAATATAGAGAAAATCGATTCCAACTGAAGTTTCGTCAATATAATCGATAAGTACATAAAAAGGAACGCAATGGAATAACAGAAAAGAAAAATATATTGAATTGCCTTTAAAAGAAAGATATTTTCTTTAAAAGAAATTAACTTCGTTTTGGTACACAGTGGATACAATTTGATGGGAATTTCTACAATAACCTTCGATAATGGGTACAATAATAAAATAACTGTGACAATACTGTCCTATTTACTTACTATATAAGCTCGATCATTATGGGTTAGAGGTAGGGAATTACAGGAATCCTTTAATTTGAATTACTAAATCTATGTAAGGGTGTTACCAGACCAATCGATTGATCATCGATCGCCGATCGAAGTAGACCGACTTGTATGGTAACTTTAATTGATCGACAGATACTATTTGACTAAGCAATCGAATGATTGCCTGATTGCCTGCCTGATTGGTCTGGTAGAAAATATCGATCGACGTCGACTATCCCATTCTACCATCGATCGATGATCGATCGATTGGTCTGGTAGAAACTATCGACCGACGTCGACTGTTCCATTCTAGCATCGATCGACGATCGATCGATTGGTCTGGTAGAAACTATCGACCGACGTCGACTGTTCCATTCTACCATCGATCGATGATCGATCGATTGGTCTGGTAGAAACTATCGACCGACGTCGACTGTTCCATTCTAGCATCGATCGATGATCGATCGATTGGTCTGGTAGAAACTATCGACCGACGTCGACTGTTCCATTCTAGCATCGATCGATGATCGATCGTTTGGTCTGATAACACCCTAAAATCCAAAAATATTAATGTGAAGATGCTTGAATACACTAACACAATATTATACCACATAGGTATATTTTAGGCAAACTTACTCTATCTAAGACTGTAACATCGCTTTCCACCAGGCGAGTTACAGTCAAGTGCCTATTCAAAGTCTAAAAAACCCAAGATCATTATAATATTACTATCTAATGAGAACAAAATATCGAATTAATAAGGGAATTTTAATAAGATTTAGACAAACTGAAAAGTTTGTGAAAAATACAGATTTCCAAAAACCCTACCTCAACTATTGGAGTTATGCCCTTTAAACTGAAGCTTAGCGTCTGACTAACTTTATTACAATGTTACATATTTTATTTATGAACCGAATAATAAAAGAAAATAAATGTTTCAACATACAATAAGACCATAAAAGTCTTATAACGGAAACTAATACAAAATATTCTCAATTAAATATTGATTTGATAAAAAAAACTATATCGGTATGTGTACTCATCATAAACAAATAATAAGCAAGGAGATTGATCACATATTACAAGTTTACGTTATCACCCCAATTGTACTTATTACGAAAGCCATTTTTTGAACATAGAACACTGATTAAATTAACGATGTAATTTTTAAGTAACATTCAGATAGTCAAAAACTACTTATAGTTTTTCTTTTTATCAGAGAAACCATAGTCTATATCACTATAGTTTTTTTTTAATAAACTATATGAACCAAATCATAGTTTACGTAATGTAAGAGTGTGTTTTATCAAACAGTTACTTCCCGAATGTCCATTGCAGGCGTCACTGTGTAATTGCTCAATAGGAAAGGTGTAGGAACTAATTGTACTCGCTGCCGTGGCCGGTGAAGGGTGAGGCTTCCATCTTGGGGATCACTCTTTGACACTGGAATATAAAAAATATATTGAAACTCTATCTAAATTATCTTAAGTAGATAGGACAAAGATGATGATGATGAATATTGAAGCTCGAACTGTATGTAAGACGTCAGCCATTTTGAAATATCATATGATTTTGAGGTAGATCACAATTTATTTATTGAAGTTTCAACACTTAATGGAAGACGTCGGCCATTTTGAAAGATCACATGATTTTGAGGGTACCCACAATTTTTATTTTTCTTTATTCGTATCTTATTATAGAAACTGACCCTTAGCTAGCTCTATTACCTATCTTTAAAGTATATTAAAATACGCAGTCACACATCCATAGTCACATTCAAACCAAGATCTAGTTTGGGAATGCCATAGCATTATGCCAAATTAGTCGAAACTTTAAAGTAACCATACATACATACACAAATATGGCAATTAAATAAAATTTATATATATAACTTACCCGGCTTCACTCTCGGCAGTGTGTAAGTATGCTGGGGTCAGACCCAGTATTGGTTTCGGCGCAACATCGGATTCGCGCCGCCCGACGGACGGATCGGGTAAGCGGACTCGCTCGCTTCGTAACTGCTCCAGTCTTCAGCCTGAAATGGAAAAATAAATACATGTTTTAAAAACATCAAAAGTAAGTATTTATACTCCAATGTGATATCTGCACATTAGCGTGAAAAGGATAAATAAAGTCATGTTATGAAAACAGCAAGAGCAACCATATTGTTACATGGTGATGTCTATGCTTTACAGATATCAAAGACAAACTAACATGGGGGTCATTATTAGAGGAGGAGAAGCCGCGATGTCAGTTTTTTTATTTTGTGTGTCAAAGTCAAAAAGTCAAAAAGTCAAAAATTCTTTATTCAGTTAAGACCTCAATGAGGCACTTATGAACGTCAGAATTGATTCTACCACCGATTCGGAATTACATCAGCCGAGAAGAATCGGCAAGAAACTCGGGCTGGTATTTTTTTTTTAATAAAATTAAATACAAATGTCACTTATAACTA
Source organism: Timandra comae (assembly GCA_958496195.1). NCBI lineage: Eukaryota > Metazoa > Arthropoda > Insecta > Lepidoptera > Geometridae > Timandra > Timandra comae. The sequence goes on along the minus strand of OY292353.1, from coordinate 6,670,462 downwards.
ATGTCAACAATAAAAAACATGTCAAAAGGTATATAAAAAAAAATCTATAAATATAGAAGTAAAATAATGATATAGGTCAAAAACTAAAAATAGCATACTGAGGTTGCGTGTGCAGAAATTTAATGCCAAACCTCCCGGTCATTAATGTAGTCAGTAACCTTATAGTATGCTTTGCTTATAAGAATGTTTTTAACGTGTGATCGGAACCTTCCATCAGTGAGCCCAGTCACTTCCCGGGGGATTTTATTATAAAATTGAATACATCTATAGATGAAGGACTTTTTAGTCCTAGCTAACCTACATCCTGAGATGGCGATTTTATGCCTATTCCTAGTATTAAAATTATGAAAATCGCCATTAACTTTAAAATTAATACGATGTTTCCGGGCATACAATATATTTTCAAAAATGTACAAAGAAGGAACAGTAAGAATCTGAAATGTTTTAAAACGTTCCCTTAATGACTCTTGCGACCCCAAATTATAAATAGCCCGAATTGCTCGTTTTTGTAATATAAATACTGAATCTAAATCCGCGGCACACCCCCATAGTAAAATGCCATAAGACAAAATACTGTGAAAGTAAGCAAAATAAACAATTCTTGCCGTTCCTACATCTGTTAGTTCCCTAATTTTACGAACAGCATACGCAGCAGAACTCAGCCTCCCTGAAAGACCGTCAATGTGGGATCCCCATTGTAACTTAGAATCTAACACTATTCCTAGAAACTTGGTACTACTTTCTATTTTAAGTTTCGTTCCTTCCAAAAAAACATTGGATTCAATGGCTCGGACATTGGGTAGCGAAAATTTAATACACTTAGTTTTAGACGCATTGAGTAGCAAATTATTGGCAGAAAACCAGTCCGAAACTAGAGCCAAACACCTATTTACTTCTACCATATCCTTATCCTTCCTATTCACTTTAAATAACAAAGAAGTATCATCTGCGAATAAAACCATATTACATAGGTCATCCATCATATAAGGGAGGTCGTTAATATACGACAAGAACAGGAATGGACCTAAAATTGAGCCCTGCGGCACGCCCATTTCTAGCAATGATCCCTTTGATAAAACATCGTTGATCTTAACCTTCTGTTGCCGACCTCCTAGATACGATTTGACAAGACCTAGAGCAGGACCCCGAATACCATGTGTATGTTTTGTATATGAATCACGAAAATACTACTAGACCGATTTAAGACTAAATTAGGTGCAGATTTTCATTTTAACCAAGAATAGCACAAAGGAAATCTTTTATTCTGTAACTAGCAGCGCCCCGCCGTTTCACCCGCGTAGTTCCCGATCCCATGGGAATTTCGGGATAAAACATAGCCTATGTCCGGTCCCAGACCATAAGTTACTCCTGTACCAAATTTCAAGTCAATCGGTTCAGTAGTTTAGCCCTGAAAAGGTAACAGACAGACAGACAGAGTTACTTTCGCATTTATAATATTATAGTAAGGATTTCTACGAGAAAAAATATTTTTTTTAAAAGGGATGGGTAAAACAAAGATTAAAAAGAATGAATACAAAATAGCATCCAAACTTACGTCTGTATGATCTTCAGTGCCGTAAGGGTACCTAGTATTAAGGTCAGGTACTCCAGCATCAGCCAAAGGTGTGACTTTACATGCCACACTGCCTCCTGAGGGGAGCGGCGTGCTCGCGCCTGTATGCACTGACTGCTCTGAAGATACGTAACTGGAGGAAAAACGTTTGTTATTATGTATAATAGAACTATGATAGTTAAGGTCGGTCGAGGGCCCCCACTGGCAAACTAGCAAGGGGGTCGCCCGACTGTGCGTGCCACGTTCCGGCGTGCGCGGCCCCTCCATTTTGCGACGGGGGCCTTGGAGGGGGGCTGGGGGAGATCAATCTCGCTAGCCCCGGTACCGTGGGCGGGGGTCTGGGAGGGCCCTCGCCCGCTAGCGGTACGGTCTGGGGGGCGTCCTCACTTCCGGGGATGCCCTTTACAGGGAGGGGGCGCCGCCTCTAGTGCGGGCCCGGCGTCGGGGTGCCTGTGGTCGAATAGGCTATTCTCCTATTTTTTCAAATATTTTTTAAAATGCTCATATATATCAGATAATCAAGGATTATTTTTATTTCTGCAAAATATACCTGCTAAATGTTAAAAAAAATATATCAAAAATTTGACTTAAAATATACGCGCCAAAACACCGACCGCCATGATGGTGGCGGCGACTGACGTCATATAAACTAAAATGAAGAAATGTCAAAATGCCAGTTTGTCTTGTACTCTTGTAGTGATTTAATATAATTTAATTTCAAGTAAAAATGAGTTTTTATAGCCCATATCGTTGGTGTGTAGCGTTGAATTGTAAAAATTCTACGTTGAAGACTCCAGAAAAGTTATTTATTAATGTGCCGACCGACGTTTCTATGAGAAATGTTTGGTTGGAACTCGCGGGACGAGATCCTGTAAAATATTCTAAGAAATCTCATTTATATCTTTGTGAGGATCACTTTGACGTAAGTACATAAGCTTTTTTTATTGATTTTTATTTAAATTACGATATTACTCTCTTTTTTACTATGTAAACGAGACTTTGAGGTTATTTTTACTACATAGCTCGGTATCATTGCTTTAGTGAAATTGACGTCACATCATGGCGGTCGGCGTTTTCAATCACGTGACATACAGATAATGAAACCTCAATTTTAATTTTGAAAAATAAAATTAACCTTAGGTTTTCATGGGAAAATAACTTTATATTTGCATTTTCCGTGATGAAAACTATCCAAGTAATATAATTTCATAATTTATTGTTGATATAAGAAAATGGCCTATTCCTCGGGATCCTACGGCACCCCTTCGAGACGCGGACGGAAGTCGGTGTGTTTTTAGTGGGTAGGCCCCGACCTTCCGACGGGGAGAGCCCCACATAACCACCGGGAGCTACCTCCCATTTTCAGCTCCTGGTGGAATGCGATTGAACGCATTTTCACACCGTTAAAAAAAAGGAGCTACTTCTTCTTCACGTGTCGACTTATTTTTTGAGAACCGATATTACAGCATTATAACTGACCTTGCCTTGTAAATATCTCCCCGTGTACACGCGCAACATGCTAAGTTAAGGTCAGTGATAATGATAATAATGCTATATCGATAGTTGAGATCTGATCCTCACAAAAATATGAGTAGAAAAGAAGAAGGGTCATTACAATGAAGCAATCTCTGAATAAGGTTTACAGTAGACTAAAAAAGATAGCTATGTAACATAAAAATGTAATATTAAGTCATATTAAAACATAATAGTAATATAAAAAAAAATAACTAGAATATAATAATTAAATCAACTTTACCGTTTTATAGGTGGTGTAGCCTGCGCAGGCGACGGCATCAAATGATCGGGTGGTCTAGGCAGTGGTATCGGCGCCACGCCCTGCGCTTGACCATGTATTTTGACCATCGCATTCTGATCATGCATCAAATACCGCCGACATCTTATAACACCAAATATAAACAAAATGGCGACCACCACGCCAGCGAGACCGATCACTATCATCATGTAGTATGACGCAGAATCACCGTTTGCCACCTTAAAAAAACAATTTGGTTACTATTATGTACTACATATTACAAAAGGCATTTCAAACTAAACAAAACGTGTCGCATTGCCTCCTAAGAGACAATAATATGTATATGACTGCCACATATAATGATCTGAATCTATCGATTACTTCATCAATTACCCTCAGGTTGTCAATAAAAATGTAAATATGAACTTACCGGAACACCCTCATGGCTTTCCGGATCATTGGGTCCTGGCAGATTCTTCTTCTGTCTATTCCCAATGTATATCTTAATGTCACCGGATGCAGGTTGGAAAATAGTAGCCGCCAACAAAAACCTAAAGCTATCTTCCAAACCGTTCAGTTCACTTATCTTTTTCTTCGTTACGTAATAAATCACTCCAGCTTTCACATCTTCATTTGTGAAATAGGCTATCTCCCTCTCTCTGGCGCTAGTTTTCTCACCAGAACTTCTTATAATCTTCTTCAGCACACCGTATTTAGGTTTCTTCAATAACGTGTAAATTGGATCGCTGGCCGTCAACTTAGCAAGACCAGTGGCATCCATATTGTTGAGAGTGATTCTCACTTTTTCAGTCTCTACTTTCAAGTCCCCTAGAGTCATTAATGGCTGTACAGTCACTTCAATTGAAAATGGACTAGTACCATTACTATGATGGACGTACGCAATCAAATCAAAGCTATCATTCGCAGTAGTCATATCATTTTGCATATAAATCACAACTTTTGCAATCAAATCTTTGTGAGAGAAGTGAGTAACAGGATTTCTGCCTACATAGATCATACCGTGAGTAGGTTGCTTGGTAACATTGTACCACACTTTGGATTTTTGCGCATTAGTTTCTACGTAAATTTGATCAGTAGTGATGGTCGCTACATTAGAGCCTTGCTGCAAATGTATTGGATGTGACGATGTAGCGTTTAATATAACTGGAACTACATCTATTGTGAATACAGTGTATGTAGGTTTGAATTGTCCGTCCCATACTCTAAAGTAAAACGTTGCTGTTTGTAGAACTCCCGAGTGTTCGTATATAATCCTCCCATTGTTGATATCATCCTGTGTGAACTTGTTTATCGACTGCGCTTCGTCCATGGTTTGATTCTTACCTAACATGACAATGCGACCTTGGGTAGGGCCACTGATTATGTCATAAAGGATACCTGAAGGGCCCGTATCGGCGTCTTCCGTCAACAAATCGCTCTTAGTTATAGTATAATTTTCACCCTGCACTACTTGTATCTGTGGCGTGTCAGTGAGTAATCTAAACGGTTGATCGTTGACCGGTATTATATGTATGTTGATGGTTACATTGCACAGTAACACATAGTCTGGTAAAAGAAACAATGCCATATCTATTTTATCTTTTACAGTGTCTGAATCGTCGTGTTCGTAATTAACCACTCCAGTTTCCAATTGTGATTGTGTCAGTGAGGTTATAAAGGGTTTTAATTGACCGTGAAGAGGCTGCGACCACTGCGCTTCAATCTGAGGCTGTCTGACACCGGCTTGGGTCTCTAAATACGCAATAACATTAGTCACGTTCACTAGTATGGGTACTTTATCTCCTTCCTTAACTTTTATCTGCGGTATGTTGACGTATTTAGCCAATCCACCGGACGACACAGATATATCGATGTTGAATACTTGTTCCGTCAATGGTTTAGCTAATGGGGCTTCGACAGTAAATATGAAGGAATCATTCGTTTGTAAATCTGAGAAGGGATGTGTGTGTTCATAAAACACTATAGAGTTGTTGACGTCTTGTTGGGTAAATTGTTTTATAGATCTATGGTGATTTTCACCGTTTGTCATAATCAGTCTGCCCAAAGTAGGTGCTCGTTCTATTTTGTATATTATATTTCTAGTAACGTCTGAGCATTTAGACATTAGAATGTTGTTCGTCAACGGTTCACGCATCAATGGGAAAACGCGTAGATTTTGTTTTCGGATTATTTTGAGAGAAACCGATTTGGTTGAAATGAGGAACGTTATTTTTGAAAGTTCGTGAAGTCCGTCGGTCACATTGAATATCATTTTGCCTTTGGTGCCGTCTGAAAACAAATTACATTTTTTTTTAATTTATCTTTTCTAATACAAATTAAAACATTTAATATTTCTTTTTGTTCATAAATAAAACATTGTTATAATACTAAGGGCCTATTTCACCATCTTCAAGTAACGTTCCCAGTACATACTCACATGTTTTGTCCTTGTCACTTGATATATAGTAAGAAAGAGATAAAACTAACTTTACTTGGTGAGTATCGTTACTTGAAGGTCGTGAAATAGGACATTATACTAGTTAAATAACAAACTTACTCGTATGCACAAATATAACTTGTCCATTTTCGATATCTGCTTGTGTAAATCTGTTTATTGGAGTATCTTGGTCGGGTTTCATCGCCATATACCCAGACACAATATCCACAACTATAATGGTAACATTCTCTAATGGTGTGTCTATATCATTTACATCTGTAAGAATATATGAAAATATCTTTTTTAATAAAGTATGCTCATGAATTTATATTATTAACTATTGCCAAACAACCAATAGAATTACTAATATGTAAATACATAGCATAGTATATATTGAATACGGTCTATGGGCTAAACAAAACCAGTATTTAATGTTCAGAGAAATAGATTTCATAATATTTTGAAAATTAAGACATTTTCAAAGATTCAAGCTTTCATCGATTCGAGTTTAATAATCAGTTGAACATGGAACAGGACTCCTCAAATTCTCCTCCCAAAAAAACACCTTTTAAAGGAATTAAGAACTTTTAAAAATGTTGTTTAAAAAAAATTACAAACCCTGAATACCATCTTTTCAAAGGATTCCACCACGACTCAACAGCAAATAACTTGCCGTGCGTGTCCCTACACCTGCACACGCGAGGACCTTTACAAGGCCACTGATAGTGCCATATCGGTGGCCGATTTCTGGTCCTCAAAAATATGAGCCGACACGCAAAGAAAGAAGAAAGGATTTCAGCACTGATTTTGAAGTATTTTTCAAAACATTAACAATTAACTTACATAATTCATTCCTGGTGAGTACAAAAGTGCCTCCTTCCCACACACAAAGCCCCGTGTTGGCTGCTACTATCGGCGTTTCATCGTTCACGGCCATAATATTAATAAACACATCAAATGGACTGCTCTGTTTGTTGTTCTCAGTTACAGCAACTAATTTAAACGAATCTGACAACTCTTCTGATCCATCGTTTACATACTGAAAGAACATACAGTTACTTAAGTTTAAGGTTAAAATAGAAATCATATTAGTATCTTGAAAGAGACATTTTCTGTATAATTACTCGCATCTCCCGGTTTCACCTGCGTAGTTCCCGTTTCCGTGGGAATACGGGGATAAATTATAGCCTATGTTACTAAGGGTGAAGCAATTTTCGAAATCGGCACAGTAGTTTTTAGTTTATTCATTACAAACATACACACACAAAAAATACAAATATTTCCTTTTCTTTATAATATTAGTGTAGATGTAGATAATTGTATGAAAGTAAATTGAAAAATAAAACCTATTACCTGTATGTCTCCAGAATTAAGTTTCAATACCGACAATGACGTCAACGCTTGTTCACCGAGAACAATTTTACCAAATTTCGGTTTCTCCAACACTTTATAGGACACCACTTTCCCTCTGTAATACTCTGTGTCTGTTCTAAACATGTCTGGCTTTAAACTTAAAGCTTCGCCTTCGACGACAGTCAGATTAGCAGCGGATACATAGAAATGTTCAGGAATAATGATGACAAATAATTCCACATCTCGGAGCCAAACTATTCCGTTTGTTACGTCCATGCGTATCTTGTCTCTTGTACGATTCACACCGGATTGTACGTAGACCAACCTGTTCGCGTTTATTATAGACTGATCGAACACTTTTGTGTGTATTGGTTCTTCGTAGTTTTCTAGTTCTAGAGTGCCGAGTGTTGTGGCTATTTCCAGCCAGCCGTAATAAGGACCGGCTGTCACTTTGTATACTATGTTTGATGGTTCTATTTGTGGGTGCATTACCTGTGGTAAAACATTGCATATTCATATTCAATCCTATAATCATTATTAATGTAAAACTGTAACATATGCAGTTTTTAATTAGTTTTAATCCTATGAGTGTATAAGAAATCCTTACCTCCAAAATATCCTTAGTTATATTGACACTGGTAGACTCTTCTACAACAAGCGGTTTGTTTACATTCACCATCAACGGTTCCCAGTAGCAAGATGGGAATATCTTTATTGGGTAAACACCTTCACCCCAAGTATCTAAGCACATTACTTTAAACCTGTAAAATAAAACTTAGATTGATTTGAAGTATAAGGCTATGTTAATAAAAATGTTATAGTTCAAAGATATGTATTTTCTAAATGGCAAATGAGGAGAGGCTTCGTTGTCGGATACTTTAAAGGGGTAAAATATAATGTTTTTTATCGACAAATCATTTCTCTAACCACCTCCATAAAAAATGGCTGCCATGCCTGCCATTTCCTCTAATCACCTCCATTATAAAATGGTTTCCATTTCATCCATTACAAAATGGCTGCCATTTTCTCTAATCACCTCCATTATAAAATGGTTGCCATATCCTCTAATCACCTCCATCATAAAACGGTTGCCATTTCATCCATTACAAAATGGCTGCCATTTCGTCCATTACAAAATGGCTATCATTTCCTCTAATCACCTCCATTATAAAATGGTTTCCATTTCATCCATTACAAAATGGCTGTCATTTTCTCTAACCACGTAAGTATTACTTCACGCCGTTTTTCTAACGTAATATCCGACAGCGAAACCCGGACACCCGGGCTTCGCTGTCAGTTACTTTAGGGAGGTAAAATATAATGTTTTTTATCGACAAATCATGATCCTAATTTTCTCTAACCATCGTTATTACAAAATGGCTGCCATTTCCTCTAATCACCTCCATTATAAAATGGTTGCCATTTCCTCTAATCACCTCCATTATAAAATGGGGTGTAGTGGGTTGTCTGCGTCTGGCTTTGTCGGCCGACCTGTTATCTAGGTGACATAGCGCAGTTAAAATCGTCGACAGTTCACATTCTCTCTCCAGTGGCTCCAAGTAGCTGTCCTGCATGCAGCGGCCACACCCTGGCACACCACGTCGGCTCGTGGGCTAAACCTGGTAGAGGGGCCCGGGGTCCATCATCCGAGCTACGGCCACCCCCCGTACTAGTGCTCGAAGTCTGCCTCGGCTTTAGAGCAGTCCACTTTCGGTGGCGGGGCAGCAGGGTATTTGTGTGAATGCCTTAAGGTTGCGATAGGGGTATCATTATCGTCAACCAGATCGCTGCATCCGCCCCCCTCCGATCGTAGCGGTTTACCGTTCCATCGGATCAAGGGGGAAGCGGACGAGAGGGTGCATCTGTGTATTGCGCGCACACTTATGCACCTTAATATATCCTGCGTATTTGACTAGGCTTCGTTTTTAGGACTTCCGATTGATAAAAGCCCTATGGCGATAGACAGAGGTAGAGAGGTTCGGCACTGATGCTCGTCGGGCTTTGTCTTATGTCTGCACATAGGCGGTAGAAGGAGAGTGGTCGCTCTTGCACTACACTGGGGCGATAGTGTGGTTCGGCAGCACTTTCTGCGACAAAGCAGCCCTATTTAGGGAGGCACTGCTTTCCTCGCATAGTCGGGGAGGGGGCTAGAAAAGGTGCCCCAAACAAACGCTCGCCCTACTCATTCCTGGGAGACGGTAACCACGGCTGTCTGTGCATCCCAACCTTCGTGGTCAGGACACTAATAGAAAGAAAAAAAGTTTAAAGAACCAGAATATGGCTTTCGGTACGTGGAACGTACGCACTTTATTGGACCGACCCAACAACCTTTGCCCGGAAAGGAAAACCGCCATCGTCGCACGTGAGCTTAACAGGTATAATATAGACATAGCCGCGCTGAGCGAGACTCATCTGGCTGACGAGGGAGAGATGATTGAACAAGGTGGCGGTTATACTTTCTACTGGAAAGGTACACCAGCTTCTGAACCCAGACGTTCAGGAGTAGGCTTTGCAATAAGAAACACAATAGCCTCTAAGTTGGTAGAACAACCTGTTGGCATATCAGATCGAATTATGTCCTTGCGTCTTCATCTTAATAATAATAGATATCTAAACGTCATGAGTATTTACTCACCAACTCTTGACAAAAGTGATGACGTCAAGGACCAATTCTATGAGGAGTTAACACAAACGTTGACTAAAGTTCGGCCTGGTGAGAAGTTGCTGGTTCTGGGTGACTTTAACGCCCGGGTCGGACGTGATTATGAGGCCTGGCCTCGGGTGCTAGGGCGACATGGTGTTGGTAATATGAACAGCAATGGGCAGCTATTACTGAGTCTCTGTTCGCAATTTCAACTAGCTATTACCAATACAATGTTTAGACTTCCCACTAAACATAAAACAACTTGGATGCACCCGAGGTCAAAGCACCGGCACTTGATTGACTATGTTATTGTTCGACAGCAGGACATCGCTGATGTCTTGATAACAAGGGTCATGCGAGGTGCAAACTGCTGGTCGGACCATCAACTTGTAATAACCAAATTGCGTTTGCGTCTTCGCCCTCGCTGCAGAGCAAGCAGAGCTAAACCTAGCTCTTTTAATCTTAAAAAGCTGGAGACACCAGAAAACTTAGCTCAATACAGGGACACTTTAAGAAATAATACATCTGACATCTCTTTCCAAGATGAAAGTGTATGTGACAGCTGGAGGATATTGTCTTTAAGTATAATTGACGCAGCCAATAAAAGTTTAGGAACTAAGCCAAGAAAATGCAATGACTGGTTTGACAATAATGACCACATCTTAGTGAAAGCACTTACAGAGCATCGTCATCTCCTTCATAAGGAGAAACATAATACTAATTCTGAAAAGATCCGGCAGAGTACAACTGAAGTCAGGAGGCTCACCCGTGTGACGAAGGACCAATGGTGGCAAAATAAAGTCTTTCGTATGCAATGGCTGGCAGACACCAACCAGCAGGGCGAGTTTTTTGGTGAGTTAAGGCAACTGGTGGGTGGTTCGCATAAGGTAAATGTGCCTCTACGGTCATCTGATGGCACTCTTCTTACCAGGAAAGAAGATGTTTTAAACCGCTGCACTGTGTTTCGTTTCTAACATGCTAGCTAGACAAAAGTCACTGTTGAATTTACCGGATTCTTATATCTGAGCCCCTAGCCAACAATCCCACTGTCCCATTTCCAAGAATTGTTTTGCACTAATGTCAATTACTGATAAGGTAATTAGGGCAGGTATAAAAAGAAAGGGTGAGTTAATTATTTATTACTTGCATTTTTGCGCTTCCCGAAGTAACATTATATGTCAGTGATATTACGTTTATTGAAAAATATTAGTGATGGATCTTCAAGTTAAAGGTATGTACTTTTAAATTATAATTAGTATTATGGATATACTTAACCTTAGATTTTTTAAATACTTCAAGTTTGAAGAATGTTGTATTTTTTCGACACTTTTCTGTATTCATCGATCCCGAAAGTACTTGTCCCCACTTGTCCCCAGGCTATAAATTATTTAAGTGATAGCCATATTCATTAGCTTTCAAATAATAGTCATATTAGCCTGCACACTCGTCTACAACTTTGTTTTTTTGTCTGTTTTTTTAGAATACGAATTTTCAATTTGAAAAACGGAGTTTTTTTATGAGTGTCTGAATCATCCCAAAGAGAATCGCAATAGTAGACTTTACGATTTCCTGTCGATGAAAACCGATTTTTCTGGTATTACGGAGGAATCTGCGAGGGAAATTAAAAAGAAAATTGCCAGATTAACAAGCAAGATAGCAGAAAAATGGGCAAATTCTGGATGGAACCGCGACCGCTTCCTGACTAAGCACTCTGAGTGGTTGGCCGGGTATTTTACGTTTCAAGTAATCGTCCACCACTCAGCGCCATCTAGCTACAAGCCACTCTTACAAACAAACTAGAAAATGGAGCATCAAGGCAGGACATCAGGTGTTTCCATCATTTTATAGTGTTAGGCAAGCCAAGCATGATTGTTATCCTTCGGAGGAACAGATTTTTGTTAATGAAACGCGTGCAGAAATTAAAGTTCAAGCCGTTTTAAACAAAACGGTCGAACGTATCATTACTACACAGCAAGAAGTTTTCAAATCTTTGCCTCCTGGCTCAGAATTCTCCCTTATAAGCAAATGGGGGTGCGATGGGAGTTCCGGTCATAGCACTTATAAACAAAAGTTCACAAACAGTGAAGATACAGACGAGTTTTTTTTTTTTTTTTTTTTACGGAGGAAATGAGCTGCACGCTAAAATCTGGCAGCTTTTCGTACAGATGTGGGAAACTGAGGAAGTCCCCTCTGACTTCAAAGTGTCTCTTATATGTTCCCTGTATAAGAACAAGGGTGAACGGTCAAACTGTAACTCTTACAGAGGAATATCCCTACTATCTACCGCGGGAAAATCTTTCGCGCGTGTTCTTTTAAACCGTCTGATGGAGTTATCAGAAATATTTTGCCTGAAACCCAGTTTGGATTTCGTCCGCTTCGCGGCACCTGTGAAGCCATATTTTCACTCAGGCAATTGCAGGAAAAGAGTAAAGAGCAATCTCAACCTCTTTACACTTGCTTTGTAGATCTTGAGAAAGCGTTCGACAGTGTGCCGCGCGAAGCTTTGTGGATCGTGTTGAACAAGCTGGGTTGCCCAGATAAGTTTATCCGCATGATAAGACTCCTTCACGATGCAATGACATGCTGTGTTACCGTCAACGGAGAGCAAACAGATCTCTTCCCTGTCACCTGTGGAGTGAAGCAAGGTTGTGTGCTTGCACCCACCCTTTTCGCATTGTACTTCTCTGTTGTTGTGAGGGAGTCTCTTACCTTGAGCAGTGGAGGTGTTCGCATTCGGTATCGTACAGATGGCAGTATCTTCAACCTGTCTAGGTTAAAAGCTCACACAAAGGTATCATACGATCTTATTACCGAGCTTGCGTACGCCGATGACCTCTGTTTTGTTGCCGAAACATCGGAGGAACTTCAGAACCTCATAACTAGGCTTGATACAGCATGTTCCAAATTTGGACTGAAAATTAATATCAGCAAAACCGAAGTGATGGCCTTGAATACAACAAATCAAGCGCCGCTTAACATATGTATTGGTTCACAGCCTTTAAAGCAGGTTAATTCTTTTAAATACCTCGGAAGTCACATATCGTGTAAAGGAGACCTTGATACCGAAATAAATAGCAGGCTCGGTACTGCAATGGCTGTTTTCGGTAAACTAAGACACAAGGTATTCCGCTCCCACGACATAAAACTGAGTACTAAGATTAAGGTCTACATGGCAATCGTCTTGCCCAACATCTTGTACTCAGCTGAGACATGGTGCCTGTATCGGAAACACATACGCATGCTAGACAGATTCCATCTGAAATGCCTCCGTGACATAATGAACATCAAGTGGTCGGACCGAGTCCGTAACACCACGGTACTGCGGCGAGCTAATGTCTGCGGTATGGAGGCATATCTGATGCGGCGTCAGCTGCGTTGGTGCGGGCACCTCTCTCGTATGTCGGATGAGAGGAAGGCGAAGCGCATCTTCTATTCTGAACTTGAACATGGTAAGCGGAAACGCGGTGGCCAGTTCCTGCGATTCAAAGACGTTCAGAATAGGCATATGAAGAGATGCAAAATTGACTCCTCTCGTTGGAAGTCCGTCGCCTCACAGCGCTCTGAATGGAGACGATGTGTGCAGACCCAAACACATATATTCGAAGAGGATAGGAGGCGAGATCTAGACAGTAAGCTAGATAATCTCAAAAATAAACCGCCTTCGAATATAAGATACAACTTTGTCAACGGTATTCTGACATGTCCTAACTGTGCACGTACCTTTACTGCAAAAATTGGGTACTGCAGCCATATGCGAGCGAAACACCCAAACTCGTAATGAAGCTAGGTCGCCGTAGCCGAAATCGGCTTGGAGAGTATATAAAATGGTTGCCATTTTCTCTAATCACCTCCATTATAAAACGGTTGCCATTTCCTCTAATCACCTCCATTATAAAATGATTGCCATTTCGTCCATTACAAAATGGCTGCCATATCCTCTAACCACCACCATTATAAAATGGTTGCCATTTCGTCCATTACAAAATGGCTGCCATTTCCTCTAACCACCACCATTATAAAATGGTTGCCATTTCCTCTAATCACCTCCATTATAAAATGGTTGCCACTTCCTCTAATCACCTCCATTATAAAACGGTTGCCATTTCCTCTAATCACCTCCATTATAAAATGATTGCAATTTCGTCCATTACAAAATGGCTGCCATTTCCTCTAACCACCACCATTATAAAATGGTTGCCATTTCGTCCATTACAAAATGGCTGCCATTTCCTCTAACCATCACCATTATAAAATGGTTGCCATTTCATCCATTACAAAATGGCTGCCATTTCCTCTAACCGTCACCATTATAAAATGGTTGCCATTTCGTTCATTACAAAACGGCTGCCATTTTGTCCGTTACAAACTGGCTGCCATTTTGTCGAAGGTGGTTAGAGAAAATTGGAATTGTGATTTGTCGATAAAAAACACTATATTGTAGAGAAGTACATGTATGACAATAGAATCTTACCATCTAACCTTAAATAGGTATCTTACCTGAACTGATCAGTAGGCGTTTTCGGCTCTCTATGTCTGTACGCTACTCTACCAGCGGCGACATCTAGTTGGGTAAACGTGTACGCTCCTTGTCCCTCTCCCACTTCTATAGCGCCGTGCTTCGGTTCCAAAGTCACTTCATAACGAATATCTTCTTCTAAGCAATTCATGTTGGTATCCACCTGGGTAACAGAGTTTTTGGTTATAATAATGACGCGATTATATCTCTTAAGTAAAAGTTATAAAAATTACGCAATTAGTTATCTAAAAGTCCCACTTTAGTTAGATTACTTGTTATACCTTGAAATGCCATACAGTAATGCCTTGAAATATCACATTATTAATTTAGTTGTATCAGAGATTCGAATATTGATATTACCTGCATATCTCTAGCAGTTATAACAACAGCTTTTCCATTTTCAACAATAGAACCATTACTCGGATACATTCTGATAAACGGAGGTGACGCCTGTATTTCCAAATTACCATTGACATCAAACAATCCATCAGATATCCAAAATGCCATTTTTCCGTACTCTTTTCCTTGATGCTTGAATAAAACTAGGTTCTTATTGATATCATCCTGTGAGAACTGAGCTATTTGTTCCGAAGGATTATCAGCTCTAAATATTCCACCATTAGGTGGCTCTTTCGTGTAGCGTTGTACTGTATATATTATATCTGAAGGCTTTGTATCCAAGTCGGCGTCCGTGTAACTCAAATCTCTAGAGGTAATCAACCTCGCCCCACCATGAACAATATGAAACACATTATCCTTAGCCCTCACTGGACTATTATCATTCTTCAATATAATATCTATGTGAAACACTCCAACGTATTGAAAATCTTCAGGTTCGGGACTCAAAGCCATAAAATGAAACGAATCGTGTCTACTTTCCGAATCATCGTGAGCGTAATACACTCTGTCAGAATTGAGTTCTTGTAACGTAAAATAAGTTGTATTATCTCTTACTATTTTCAGATTATCGTTTGTCACTTCAATTTTGCCGTGTTTTGGGAGATGCGTTATGTTAAATATTAAATTTGTGACTGAATCTGTACGAAGATTTAAATGGGTAGCGGGGATTATCATTCTGGAACCTTCCATCACCTGTAAGCGTTCTAAAGTGGTCTGAACACGGCTTGATGAGTGGTCAGAGGTGTAAGTGCCTGGGATGTGCTTTATGGTCATAACACCAGTTGTGTTTTCACATTCAGTAGCGCCAACAACATAAGTGAACTCATCCTGTATATGGGAGTACGCACGTCTATGCAAGCGGTACCACAACTGATCGCTATCAATGTTCTGCTGCGTGAAAATACTATGCATCTGCAAGTGATGTTTCCCAGACGACAAATGGAGTATTCCATATTTCGGTGGTCGTACAATAGTATACACTATCCTGTCTGTGGGTATCACTAAAGGTTTTGTCTTGAACTGCAAATTCTGTGATGATATAAACGCTTCGCGCGTGTTATTTAGTACCAATTCCTCGTTTACACATTGGTACAGTTCGAGTTTTATAAATGTTAATCTAAAGTCGTACAATGTGTTCGTTCGTATCGATCCTACTGAGGCTTTAAACTAAAAAGAAAATTATAATATTAGAAGTTAAATTTTATTAAATCTAATGATACTATAAGTACCTAAAAAATAGAAAAATGTACCTTAAATTCATCATGCGTAGGGTTTCCTAGTAAGTGCATGTATCTAACACGTCCAAAAGTGACCATTTCGCTTGTAAATGAGTCCACAGTCTGCCAGTTACCATCCAGAACGCGAAGTCTTTCTACTACACCGAACTGCGGAGGTTTTACTATATCGTATCTGAAATATAAACACTATATTAGCAAGAATTACTTACGGAAACGTGTAAAACTGTTTAGCTGGATAATTGCCTGTACACAAGGACAAGCTGGCTGTTTAACTAAACTTACTTGACTGGAACACTAGTTTCATCAGCGTTGGTAGAAAAGGTTAAGTTGTCAGCCGTTATGAGCGCGTACGAATTATGGACCAGTTGTAATCCTGTGTTGTTCACTAAACGTACTTGAAGAGGTACTATTGTGATACGCAATATGCCGGGTCCACTCGTTTCAATGCCATCGGATACCTGATCAAAGAATATTTATGTAAAATATGGAAGTTTCAACTTATGAAAGAGATATATTGAGATACTAGCGGCGTCTCGCGCCGCTAGTATCTCAATCTTCATCAGCGTCCCCGTGCGAATACGGGGATAAATAACCTATATTACTTAGGGTGAATGTAGATTTCTAATGATGAAAGAATTTTTGAAATCGGTTCAGTAGTGTCGGAGTCTCTTGGTTACAAACAAACAATCCTCTTTATAATATTAGTATAGATGTATAAAACTTCACCTGTAAAGCAAGCCTGAGTGATGTTTTATTCAGTTGCTTCTCGCCATTAGCTCCGTGAACGTACGATATGACGCCAGAATCGATGTCTTGTTGAGTGAACGAATCTACAGGCTGACCTGACATTTCAATGTGACCACTGAAATAGTAAAAACAGAAATAATTCGTCATTTTTATGGATATCAAATTATGTAGAATGATATTGCGCGTTTGTATGCGTGCGTATGTATGCGTGTTTGCATGCATGAGAGATTATGTGTTTTTAGATTATGTAAGTCTGAGTGCATATGTGCATTTATCTTGTAAAAATATCAACGGAAATAATAAAACATCCGTCTAAACCATACATATTTGTATTTGCAAACACTAGTAGCGCCCCGCGGTTTCACCCGCGTAGTTCCCGTTCCCGTAGGAATACGGGGATAAAATATAGCCTATATTATTAAATTAAGGCTGGTTTACACTTTGATTAGTGTGAGTGCAGGTGCTTAGCAACTGCGAGTGCGGAAACAAGTGCTTAGTGTTTAGTTGTGTCCAGTTTTATTTAGTTGCTGCGCTTAGTGATGTGAGCGTCGAACGAACAGCAAGAATGGACGGACAACTACAACCGCGCTTGCTGTTGCAAGAAATCCTTAAAGAAATAATAAACGTGACAGTAGGTCCACTTCGTCGTTCTTCCTAGTAGTATTTATTCCAAATATGAACAATGCTCAAAAGCACAGCAAGACGTCCGCGCAATAATACTAAGGGATAACACTAAAACTCGTGCGGGCGTACGCTCGCGTGTGTATAATGACAAAAAATTGTATGATCAGCGCAGGCGCGTGCGACGGTGCGCAGACGACGGACTGTCACACGCGCGGCGGGCATGTTTTGTACTAATCACTAAGCACCTGCATAAAACACCTGCACTAACACTAATCAAAGTGTAAACCAGCCTTTAGCTTTCCATTAGTGAAAGAATTAATAAAATCGGTTCAGTAGTTTCGGAGCCTATTCGTTACAAACAAACAAACAAATCTTTCCTATTTATAATATAGTGTAAAAAAATAAATCTTAACGTACCTATTAGCCTCATTTTTCCCATGTAGCACTGTGTACAACAGATCTTCGGGTGGCGTATCGGGATCTTCAGCTTTTAAAATATCAGAAGTTATCACTTTTCTTGTTCCCTATAATATAGTTAATAATATATTTTCAATTCCACCTTTTGACAATATGATTTTCGCTTCAAGTTATTTAGTTAATATGAGATACAAAATGATCAAAATATGTAAATACAATAAATAATAAATAGGGCGTGTCTATGTCTATATAAATAACGCGTGACGTAATTTTAAAATAGAAAATAAACTTTTAATAAAAAAATAATATATTTGCGAGTCAAAAGAGATGAAAATGGTGTAAGTTTTCCTATTTTCAGTATAGGGTTTCTCAATGTTAAGTAGGCGTTCCCAACGGGATTAGCCCGTTGTTTGTGGAAATACGCAAGTATATACGTAGTTGTTGAATAATACTGTTATTTTTTAAAACAATTGTGGTCTAGCAAGTTATTTTCAAAGAAATTTTAGTCAATTCGGTCTATACGTAATCTACAATACGTGAGATTATAACTTTGAGAAACCCATACACTAAAACAATTAGATAAAAATTAATTAACTAAAAGTCTATTGTTAAAATAAATACTCACACAAAAACTAATTATTAGGTTGTATTCAGTCCGGCCGCGTGTTTATAAGTGCATGCAATTACGTATAAGCAAACAATAAAACATACAATTGAAGCGTTGACCTCATTCTGGAAATAAAAACTAAAATAAATTAATATAAATAATCAAAATTTCTTCTAATCATGCCTTTGTTAAAATTAAATATGAAGCTGCGTATACGGAGCACAAATTCGTATAGTGTGGACGAACTAACAAGCATCGAACGGACGCGCTTTTGAATGAATTTATGTTCGGCTCGAGCTCGACTCGTGTTCGGCGTATGCGTTACGCCAGCGGAAAGTTATCGAATTTCTCGACTTTAACCACACACATAATAGGCTATTCTCCTATTTTTTCAAATATTTTTTAAAATGCTCATATATATCAGATAATCAAGGATTATTTTTATTTCTGCAAAATATACCTGCTAAATGTTAAAAAAAATATATCAAAAATTTGACTTAAAATATACGCGCCAAAACACCGACCGCCATGATGGTGGCGGCGACTGACGTCATATAAACTAAAATGAAGAAATGTCAAAATGCCAGTTTGTCTTGTACTCTTGTAGTGATTTAATATAATTTAATTTCAAGTAAAAATGAGTTTTTATAGCCCATATCGTTGGTGTGTAGCGTTGAATTGTAAAAATTCTACGTTGAAGACTCCAGAAAAGTTATTTATTAATGTGCCGACCGACGTTTCTATGAGAAATGTTTGGTTGGAACTCGCGGGACGAGATCCTGTAAAATATTCTAAGAAATCTCATTTATATCTTTGTGAGGATCACTTTGACGTAAGTACATAAGCTTTTTTTATTGATTTTTATTTAAATTACGATATTACTCTCTTTTTTACTATGTAAACGAGACTTTGAGGTTATTTTTACTACATAGCTCGGTATCATTGCTTTAGTGAAATTGACGTCACATCATGGCGGTCGGCGTTTTCAATCACGTGACATACAGATAATGAAACCTCAATTTTAATTTTGAAAAATAAAATTAACCTTAGGTTTTCATGGGAAAATAACTTTATATTTGCATTTTCCGTGATGAAAACTATCCAAGTAATATAATTTCATAATTTATTGTTGATATAAGAAAATGGCCTATTAGAGTGTCAGTTCGTGTAATTGTGACCGAAAATTTTAATTTGTGTATCTAAAAACACTTTCCGCTGGAGGAACGTTCCCCCAGTGGCACCTTTTTTCCAGAAGACTTTTCTGAAAATAAATAAGCCAGAGAATTAGAGTATAACGTGCTATAAATGTGTGTGTTTATCTTAGGTTTGTGTGCCTCAAGGTTTTAGTTATTCAAAATGCTGCTGGAGTAACGTTTCGTTTTTTTACACACGATCTTATGAAGTTGTGCGTAACTTGAGTAAAAACAGAATTTAAAAAAATGTACCTGTTAGAAGTTTCAAGCAAAAAAAAAAACCAGCCCTAGCACTATAAATAGGAGTCATAGAGATGAATTGTTGACAGTGGTACATACCTCTTAATTGTCTGCAACGTATAGTTAAGTCTCGTTAGCCTAAAATTAATTAGCGATGCATAATCAAGATGAATTTTGATCTTGGATTTAACGATTTTAGCATAGACTTTTAAGAATTCAGATAGGTATACCAATAAATTAAGAGTGTTCCTTCAGTTACCCATTTGCCAAATTGCAGCAAAATATACTTATTAAATAAAGATATAATAAGAAATAATTACGACGCGCAAAACCATGATAAACCGACCAAGTTTACACAACTTTCAAAAAGCGGCCGCGCAGCACATTGTGTTACCATTCTGTGGGTGTGTTAGTGCTTTACTGTTCTTGAGGTATAAAAAATACGTAAACGTTACTCCAGCAGCATTTTGAATAACTTCAAAACCTTGAGGCACACAAATCTAAGATAAACACACACATTTATAGCACGTTATACTCTAATTCTCTGGCTAATTTATTTTCAGTCTTCGGGAAAAAAAGGTGCCATTAGGGAAACGTTCCTCCAGCGGAAAGTGTTTTTAGCGGATATCTCCATAGCGGTTAGATACACAAATAAAAATTTTCAGTCACAATTACACGAACTGACACTCTAATTATGTGTGTGGTTAAAGTCGAGAAATTCGATAATTTTCCGCTGGCGTAACGCACACATGTTCGACTTGTGCTTGCTTCGTCTAGCGTAGACGCACCTTGAAATGCTAGTTGGCCGTCTCTGTTAAAAATCGTATGGTGCATTGGTTCAGCTTAGCCCAGCAATAGGTATAATCACTAGATTATGCCTATTCCTCCTCACTGTACTAATATCATCATTGAGTGAGATGCCTTTGCTCTGCACTAGGATCTAGAGAGAGATACTTTTACTTTAAAGTGCGCCTAGTGCGAGTTTTATTTTCGAAAAGTTAACTTTACGTTAACGCAGTTGTATGGGATCGAACACGCCGCCAGAAGATGGCGCTGCTTTGGTGGTCACACAGGTGCAATCTTTTTTTTAGTACTGTTATGTAGTAGTAGTATTTTGGCATGCTGAATGTGCAAATAATAGATTAGTTTTGTTTTTTATAGATCATTTTAGCGTTATGTGATATTTTTTTGTCAAATTTTAATTCTTAAGCACTTATCTATATAAAAATCTATAGCCTAATGTACGTTCGCGCATCACTTCAAAACGGATGCAACTACTTGAACATTCTTTGTTTTTATACTCGGAAACATTGAGACAAGATTTCCTATTTATATTGTGGTCATCATTACACATTTAACCAATTGTGATGATTTCACCTATTGTTGGTCATGTGTTAATATCATCAGCGATACAAACGTTTGATACTTTGTCTAAAATTACAAAATAAAAATCACTTACAGAAGCTTCTAACAAAAATCTACTCTAACTTCTTACCATTAAGGTCACAAATTACCTGTGTTAGTCTGAGTACTTTGCCGGGCAACAAGTTCAGTACAGGCGGATCGTTTACTGGTGTGATATTAACGTGTAGAACAAACGTGTTTCTCCCTTGAAGATAACTAGGGAGTGTGAATTTCGTCTCTTGTATTAACTCCATATCCAAAACAATCGCATCTTGGTGATTCTCCGAACCATCATGGACATAGCGGACCTAAAATAGAAAATATGATACTTTTAGTACTATGAGCGATATTTAAAATATATACATGTGCTGGGTGAATATTTGTGTGAACCACAAATGTTTGTCTCAGTCTGGGTGTGTGTGTGAATGAGTGTGTGAGTAGTTTCTGACACCCTAGTTACAAGTTTCGAACTTAGTAAGGGGTCAGTTACTATAATGAGATGATGTAGTGAATGATTATGTTATGTTATATTAAAAAAATACCAACCTTATCTCTAGATAAATCCAATAATGTGAAATATTGCTTGGTCTTGCCGTCTTCGATAAAGTTTCCATACTGCGCACTCCTCTGTAGCAATAAGTCTATCGCAATCCTCCCATGTTGGGGTGATTGGGACACGTAAAACACAACCCCAGAAGGCCTCACCCCATACTTATGATGGTCGAGTACTACATCAATGTTTTGTGTTGTTATAACTGATACACCACCCTCTTGGACCGTTAGAGGATATAGTCCTACCAGTTCTAATTCACTACTCGATTTTGAATATACCTGTAAGTATATTGATGGTGTTAAAATTTTGGATATCAAGGATTTTAGAAAAACAAACATTTTAGGCAGGGTAAACAATTTTTTAAGAATTTTAATTTAGTTAATTTCTGGTGAAATTTGCAAAACATTTACGAAACATTTTTTTTTTTGTTAAAACCGTCATTTAAACACATGAAAAAGGATCGATAGATAGATACTTGATCAGTTTATATGTGAGGGTATGAATAATTGGTCCCTCCGATTGGTCAGACTGTTTCAAAAAAATTGTGACGTACATAAAAATTGTCTCAAAAAGAATAGACTATCCCGTTTATCATATCATTGAAAAACAGCCCATTTAAAAGAAATAAAAAATAAGAACCTTATACTTTTCAGCATAATCCGGGTTGATACACAAATCTGAATCGCACTTGCAGTTGAAATGATCTACTCCGTGTTGTTCGCACACAGCTTGCGGTACACATGGCGGATTCCCCGGACTCGAATGGCACGGGTAAAACCACACACACTTAGGGTTGACCCCATACGTTACCAATGCGTTAGGTAAGCCGTATATCTTTTCGTCAACCTCTATAGGTTTAATGCATCCCTGAAAACAATTAATTACAATTTTCAACAGTTTTACTAGTCTAAGGGCCTATTTCACCATCTTCAAGATCTAAGCATACATAGGGACAGACAGCTGGAAGCCACTATGTTTTATACTATGCAGTGATACATTTATGATATACATTTAAAACTAACACAAAAACCCACCATAATACTAGAGTCGGCAGCTTTAACACCTTTAGAGAAAGCCCTCTGTCGCTTCTCAGTCTCAATGCCTCCCAAGTAGAACGAGTCTGACAAATCCAAATATCTTGTACCTCCACTCTCTATACGAGTACTCATTGCTATATTATCCACTGATAACTGTAACAATATACATACGATCTTGTACATCGATCAATATTCAAAGAAGTCGATCGATTATTTTTCAAGGAATTTGAGGATTAATGAGGTTTAAGACCTGTTCCAACAAAATAACAATATAACAAAAGCTGTGGCTTGTCATTAATAGATTAGGACTTAATGTCAAAGTAGTAAACTATTGCTTTCATATTAAATAAGAATATTCGCATATTATGAGATATGACACAAAATATTTTTGCGAAATATTTTCATTATCAACCTTTCAGTCCACTGCTGTGCCACACTTTCAGGACACAGGCTTTACCCAATATACATTATCGTGATATACATATAGTATATTGTTATTACAAAATGCAATAAAAAAAATCTTGCAAAATAGCAATCGATAAAAGTAAAAATAAATAATCACAACTGCAGGTAGCTACGCTATCGCCAAATCTAGCAAAACATAAAAAGAGATGTTTTCGCTTTCGGAAATTTTAGTATCATAGCCTAGAAACGCCCAACGGTTTCACCCGCGTAGTTTCTGTTGCCGTGATAATACGGGGATAACATTACACTAAAACGTTCCTCAAGAATCGAGAGTGAGAACACCATGAAAATCGGTGCAGTAGTTTTTGAGTTTATCACGAACAGGCAGACAGACGCGGTGGAGGACTTTGTTTTATAATTGCGTATGTAGTGATATTAATCAAGTCCAATAATAAAAAGCAAGCAATTCTTGTATTTATATCTCGATATAGGCTCGAATCTAGTGTTTTCGTTTTTAACTTTTAAGCAAAGCTTTTGCTTTTTAAGTGTATATTGAAAGGATAGGCCACGCTATAGATGATAGGGAGAGTTGGGAATATCAGGGGAGATCTATGCCCAGCAGTGTTGGTCATCACTCAATGTACTAATTTTGGTTTCAAAAAACAGCTTCTCATAAATATTACGCACAGCATTGTTATTTTTTAATGATCCTTAGAAAATTAGCTAGCTTTGCTAGTCTTGTGTTTTGTATCAGAAAAGCGCAATCAAATTCAAAGCGCTGTAAACTTACAGCATATCAAAATAATATTTCCGAATAATTTGTACTTTTATATTTGCTCTGCAATATCATTTCACTTAGTTCTCAACAAAGCTTCAACAAGTTGTAAAGTCGCTTAAGTTTTTATGAATAAGGTCATATGAAGAGGCGATTGAGCAAATGTTCGCGAACGCCAGTCTCCTCTTGCTTATACAATGTTTATTTGTACAGAAAATAAATCTTAACTACATACTTTTCAGCAATTATTCTTTGATGTTACCATAATATGTATAATTTAATAACGTACCTCAATTAAAGAAGGGTTGAAGAGCAGATGAATCTTATGCCATTGTCCATCGTTAATCCTAACCGTGTGACTGATCTGTCCTTTGGCCATTTTAACACGAACTGTGCCGTCTAATATCTCTACTGAAAGAAAATCTGAACGGCCTCCTCCAGCATTGTATAAAATTATAGCATTTTGAGCAATTGTTTTGAATTCTATTTGCCATCTGAAATTAATATGTTAGTTGACATACATATGGTTTTATAATTCTACCTACCGAAAATAACCAAATAATATAACAATCATTCACTACATCATCTCATTATAGTAACTGACCCCTAAGTTCGGAGCTTGTATAGACACACATTTGTGGATCACACAAATATTCACTACTCTGCCATCTAGGTTGTAAAAAAATTCATAAAAATTGGTCAAGCCATTTCGAAAGAGTTTGATTAGATATCATAGGGTATCTAACCAAAATTATACAATAATATATATCAGTCACCTTCCACCAGCTCTAGAATTGATTTTTGGGAGAATCAAATATGCTCCTTCATCTACAAAACTAATCTCCGAGTTGACGCTGGCATCAAATTCAGGTGCACAGTTCCAGGTGACTCCTTCAACCCTTACCGAACCACTTCTACTTCTAGCCTTTTCTATTATCTTTACTCCATTATAGAACACCTGAAAATTTATATTAATGAAATAAAAATGACATATCCCCATCAAGGCAAAAAAATATCTATGAATCTACCATTATGAAGAAGAAACTAAACATTTATCTATAAATAACTTCAAAAAAGAAAGTTCTATGTTCAGTTGTACAGTTTTTAATATGTATGTTCACCAATATTTCCATTCATTGCAAATCAATTTTGATCATTTTTTTTGTTTAAAAAGTAAGGATCGTAAGAGGAAATCCCATGAACATCTTGGGAATCCTTTCTCATGACTTATGTACAAAGTTGATTTAGATTGAATTATCTATGTAAAAAGTTAAAGTAAAATTGTATTTATTATTAGTCACTTACATCTTCCATGCACCCCCTAAAATTCTCCATATGGCCCAAAAACAGTTCAGAGAAATGTCCCTGACCTCCTAGGAATACGCCAAAATGTATGTTCAACTCAAAAAACCTGCCCGGCAAACGCTTCTTCACTGCACTGTCATCAATCTGTCAAATGGAAACATTTAAATAAGGAATTGCTCATGTACTTACATAATAAAACTATCTATACTAATATAATAAAGATGAAGAGTTTGTTTAGTTGAACGTGCTAATCTCAGGAACTACTGGTCTGATTTGAAAAAAATCTTTCGATGTTAGATAGCCCATTTATCGAGGAAGGCTATAGGCTATATTTTATCCCCATATTCCCACGGGAACGGGAACTACGGGGGTAACACCGCGGGGCGCTGCTAGTAGTAGTAATATTTTAGTAGTAACCACTATAAATCATACCTTTAATTATAAAATTAAAAAATCCTAAAGCAGATACATTTATATAAAGTAAAAAATAAATTAGTACCTAACATATCCTAAAGCCCCAGTGCTTTTTACATAAAAATATATTAAACATAAATCTAGTTCGGACAAACTATGTCAGATCAAATTTATAACGACTTTCAATGGTTTAAAGACTGAAAAGTCACAATACCTTCATGGTTAGATTAGCTTCTCTCCGAATGATGCTGACATGGTGCCACAGAGAATCATTTAGAGAACCCTTGGGTGAAGAGAGTTCACTCTCTCCTGCTCCAAGATTGATGTTAAGTTTTAGTTTGCCTTTTTCGAGACGTATCTAGAATTAAAAAAACAAGTGTTTAGTGTCAGAATTAAATAAAAACAAACATTTTATAAAAATAGTAATTTTATAAAATACTGCATTAACAAGCTGGTGCATGATTGAAATTATAGCAAATTTTACGTAATGCATTGTGAAATTAACACACTTTCAAAATTATCAACTCAGATGGGACTTATTTAATAATATTGTTTAGCTTGTTTTATAACATTGATACTTGATATTTACCATACAATAATCAGTTTTTCCCGCAGCCAGAAGCAGTAATGCGTCAGAAAGATGAGTTCGGAAACTGAAACTTATATCTGTAACACCTTTGGCCTCTTGTAGAGGATATGAAATGTAACTGGCTCCATAGAAAGAGGCTGAAAGCATAAATCATAAATAATTAGGTACCTACTACAATACTGTAGGATTTGATTCTTATGATTATAATGAATTCGAGTAAGTTTTAACCAAGTATAACCATTAATCACTTAAGAATAACTATTTACTCACCTTTGTCGAAAGCCAAACCATACGAAACAAAGGCCAAAATTAAAAATAGTAGTTCCATAATGGGATGCAAACAGAATCAAGTCTTATTGGAATCTAAACACTTTTTTAAAACATTTCACAGGGTTTGTTTTTAACCTAGATTCAAAAATAACAACACAAAACTGACTGAAGCATCACTGCACTGGCCAAAAAATCATTTTTTGGAAAATAAATTTATTACACAAAGCAGTCAACAGACAGTCATATCATGTCATTCATTTCATGCGTGCGTGCTTCTCTCTCTCTCACTCTGGCTCTGCTTGCTATGCTTGAATTGCAATTGATTGCTTGATTGCTTTGCTTGTTGCGGTAAGGTTGCGGTATGTGCGCGTGTGCGTGGATGTATCGGGTATCCATAGATACAGTAAATTATTGGCTTCATGGTGAGTAGAATTCATAGAATCCACAGATGATAAAAAAGTAAATCGTATAAATAAGTAATCGTATAACTTGATAACGATACGAAATATATACCGTTGTACCAATATTTTCAAAGTGTTATAATTTTAACGGTAACACAAGTAATAATTAAGTATAGCTAATGACCTGGCAGTGGCGCACATCAAAATACTCACACTAATGCAATGTTCTTATACAATAATATATTTCTAAATAAATTATTTGTTTATAACCAGTTTTGAGGTGGATTTAATGAAATTAAATCACGCTGTATTTTTATGTTTCAAAACCAAATATATTACACTGTCCCCTTCATACTGAAAAGCTTGACCGCACGCGATAGGGACAGACTGACTTGTCATGCATGATAACTTTGACGTCGACATCACTTTGAGTGATGTCGCAAGATTTTTAATGATTTTCTTGACATTCACAGACACTATATGTGTGTCAGCTTTGGAGAAATGACCATTGACCAATATCGAATGCATGGACATATTGAGAATTTTGGTCGTGATCCTTTTTCTATGAACGAATGTATAATATTAATAATTTTAAAAGTTACCGGTAAAAAAATTCAATACTTACTATTTTCATTACTTATGCGCTGTTGCCAAACTGTGCAGCTGACACCGGGCGCGCCGAGGGCGCCATGATTGGTTGGCCGGGCGGCGCGGCGAAGCCACGCGCTTCCCCCACGCTTTGTGGCTGGGCGGCAACATTTAAGTACTTAAACGTTATTAAAACGGTAAGAGTTTACCGGTAACTTTGGTTACCAGGTACCGGTAAATTACTTACCGTTACCTTTGCTATTCCCGGTATCTTCGTATGATGTAGGTAGCGATATCTATTTTTAATGGTATTCAAAGAACAGGTATACATTGGAAAAATAAGCATAATAATTAATTTCTCAGGATTTTATATGCTTTTATTAATACTAAGAGAGCATGGCCCTATGGGATAAAAATTTTTTATCCGCGGGAGGCCCGCGTGTAAATTGTAGAAATCTCTTTTTTACTTACAAAATAATAATATAAATTAGCATTTATTATACAAATATATATCTACTTCGATTGGTTAGACTACTTCGATTAAACTTGAAATAAATAAGTAAGTACTTAAATATCCAACCTATAGGTGTAAATTTTTAATGTAATATGTTAAGAGTAAATCAATTTGTGTGCATTTTCTGCATAACTAAACAAATAATAAGTTATACAGCAGTAATAAGTAAATTATATACAGTAAAAGTTAATGCTCTATATTTTTTTTTTTGTACTTACCACAATTTGTCTCTCTGAATTACAATTTTCATTTAATTTTCGCATAGGTGTAATATTTTTACCAAAAAACAAAATTGAGCTTGTCCATGTTATGATTACCAGGCGTGCAAGCAAATAAAGTAGTTAGTAATTTTTATCATGATCAACCTTAGAGATCAATTGCCGATGCCGCGCTGGTGCGCGAAAATACACGGCGGCGGTATGACGTCGACTTGGCCTGATCTCCCCCTACTGCCGCTTGTTTACCAAGGAATTAAATTTCTATCGGGTTTTAAATGATGAAAATTTACAAACAATTTGCTATTTAGGTTTGTAATTTTTATACTAAAACTAGCTGCGCCCCGCGGTTTCACACGCGTAGTTCCCGTTCCCGTTCCCGTGGGAATTTCGGGATGAAAAATAGATGTTGGCCGATTCTCAGACCTACTGAATATGCTCACAAAATTTCATCAAAATCGGTCAAGCCGTTTCGGAGGAGTATGGCAACGAAAACTGTGACACGAGAATTTTATATATAAGATTGTACTTAAGTAAGTATGTATAAAAAATAATGTGATTGAACACTAATGGTTTTTACTTATTAAAATACTTACTTATACATTATCTCTTCATTATTAGAGACAGCCGTTATTGAGAAAATGAAATAAGTACTAAATAAGTAGTAAGTACGTTTATTGTTAGTTTGATTTTAAATAAGATTTTATTCAAATTTAAATTTAAAAACCACCAAGTACCTATGCATAAGTAGCAGATATAAATTTTGGAACGAAGTTCCTTATGGGGCGTTGCGGAGGAGTAATACCCTAGCCGGCAAAAGAGTCAGTAATAATTCATTTACTTTTTTGTTCATATTCAAATAATCGAACTTCGCGTTTGTTATATAAATATCAAATAGGTATTAAGTACGGCTATAGCCTCATC
Source organism: Timandra comae (assembly GCA_958496195.1). Lineage (NCBI taxonomy): Eukaryota > Metazoa > Arthropoda > Insecta > Lepidoptera > Geometridae > Timandra > Timandra comae. The sequence goes on along the minus strand of OY292353.1, from coordinate 6,641,327 downwards.
CTAACAATTCGAAGAAGAGTCGAAGATTTTAATTGCCCGACCAAGTTAGACTTTTTGTAAGACCAACAATTGGGCAGACATTTTTCTAATTGATTTTAGGACTGACTTTTTGTACGATTGTAGTGTGTGAGTTACACTAATCTTTCTCGTACGAAAATGGGTCACCGTTTAATTAAATGGACGTGGCCATTTCTAGGCTTTGAGTGCGCAGTGCACCTCAGTTGACCCCAGTGCACCCAATGCTGCAGTGCACTACGTTCTAGGACACAGACTATACAATAAATTACCTCTTTGTGCATTGCACTGACTGACAAACAAAACCACAGAATACAGCGAGCTGACAGCATGCACGCACAGCACAGCACTAAGCACAGCAGACAGCACTCAATTCAGTCACGCAACTTAGAATTTAATACACAAACTGTGCCTTGATAATTTTAGTATTTGTTATAAATTAGCTCTTAATTATAAAAATATTGTTAGAAAATTAGGAATACTAATGTCGAAGATAAACAATTCAGCTGCAAAGGTTAGTTTTGTTTCAGAATAGGTCTACATTCTGTCATTCTATATTTAGATTACTACAAAAATATTGATTGATTTTAGGTAGGCGAAATATTTCGTGAAGCCGGCAATGCGTTCAATAAACTATCGGAAATGACATTGTTACTGCATCCAATGGGCGATTCCCAACCTGGGTAAGCTATTGTTTTGTTATTATTATGAATAAAATTAGTTGTGTGTGTTAGGTAATTTATACACTTGTTGCTACTGTGATTTGATTTTATTATTGGCGGGAATGAGATGTTACAATTTATACTTTACATTTATGACTAGCAACAGCCCGCGGCTATACCTGTGTATATGCCATCGGAATTTTGTGATATAAAGTATTTAATGTTTTTTATTTAGCTTTCAAGAATATGTGTACTAAAAATCAGCTAGGTTCAGTAGTTTCAGATTCTATGCAACAAAAATGAGTATAAATCTTACCTCTCTTTAAATTAGTGTAGACAAAACACATATTATTCAATAACACATTTATCTTTGTAGGAAATTATTAGATTTATTCACATAACATAATCTGCTTATGGTTAGAGGTTATTCTTTATTAGGAGGTTCACTACACCAAATAAAACCGTTATTTGTATTGTAAACCATTTAAGTCTATTTTATTTTTCTAACTAAATTTGAATTAATGAAAAAAGTATCAAATTAATCTGAACACTAAGTTATGATAATAATTGACCACAGTTCATTCACTTTTTTATTACTGTCAAAATGGACATTTGGTGGTTAATATTAAACAAAATTTTCATATGTCATATAAACTAATTGATTAGTTAGAATATTATTGTGTTAATGAATCTATATCAGAAGTCAAGGTTATGATTAAGTTATAGATAAGAGCTGTAATATATGTATAAACCTCGCAAAAGTTTTTAATTATCAAACTGAAGGTTATAATAGCGTAAAACTAGTTGGATGGGTAATTCCGAACACACATTATGATATATATCTGATAGTGGATATTGTATCACTCCTTCATTTAAAACAAAATGATTACCTGTATCCGTATATGTGAATAAGTCTGAATTCAAACCGAGCAAATCACACGATCCTAACCAATCAGAAGGACAGAGAAAAGTAATAGATATAAATTAGACTCAGAAGTGTTTCAATGTAATTTATTAACTTACTACACTTTACTGGTTTCTTTCATTTGCATTTCTAAGAAAATATCTGCAAGTCCAAGAGCATGTATAAAAGTTACTTGGTGTATTTTGATTTCGTTACTCGTTTGTATGTTTTCTTCACTCATAATAGATTGTGCTTATGTTCAATGTTAACTGAATTCCTGCCAATTTAAATGATTAGCTCTGGGATTTGTTTATAGAGAAAATTGCAATCTTTTTAATCGAAATTGTAAATTATGAATTAGTATATTTATAATTGTAATTCCAAATAATTTACTGTTCTTATTGGAATAGCTAGAGCAGACTCTTCCTTTAAGAACAGTGGATTTTATGATGTATTTCCTTAGCTCTGTGACATGATGTGATTAGGATTTCATTTTGAAATCAAGGTGCCTTACTGTTAGAGCTTTGCTTTGCTATGCATTTATTTATATGTATGTGTACCATACAGCCCCTCTTGAACCTGTGAAAATCCCCCGTATTCTCATTGAGATTGATTGAGAATTATTGACCAGTTGGACACTGAATACTCTTTGTTCTTCTCCAATATCTGTAAAGATACAAATAGCATAAAACCCATAGGAAACGAGATATTTGCGAAAAATGAGTTTTTTTTTACGTCCCCGCGTCAGAAATTCATACACGCAGACGATGGTGGGTTTTGAGACAAGTTTTAGGTAGTCATAATACTATTCTATATTAATACAGATTGTAAGCTCAATTTCCGCAGCAAAATCTTTAATGACTCCTCCCTCTAAGCAGCCTCCTTCCGCGAGAGATCTGACTCGCAGAAGTCGAGCACCTCCTCCCATTTGTCTTCCCACCTAGCGAACGCACTGGTCTTAGTGCCTCTGTAGTTCTGTGGCCAGCCTTCGGCGGGTTCAGTCTCTCCCTCCAAGCCCTAAAGCCGCGAACCCACCGCTACGCTATGTCCTGCGTCTGTGTCTACCGTTTCCACCGAAGTACAAAAACTTGCTATTTACAACAAAAAAATAAGAAATATCAGTGTCTCGAGGTCTATGGTCGAGGTATGTATAGAGTCACCAAGTTTTTTGTGCCGGCGGCCAAAATTTGAAGTGCCTATTGCCATGTTGACTATAATGTCCTGAGAGAATCCTGGTCGTGATCCTTATTCTATGATAATGTCATTTGGATACATTTTGATTACACTGACAATCAAATGATGCGATTACAACGATGCTGTCAGCGGCACAGAAAACTTGGTTACTCTCTAAATCGGTTTTTGTTCTAACCCCCCTCAATTATTATTTCGATTTTGTGTGTCACATATAATTTTAGAATGTGACATTTACGTTTTTGTAATGGCATACTAAGGACGTGGCTGAGGATTGTGGCATGCAATTTGTATTAAAAGTTTGTCTTTCAACCGTTTGTGTTCGATTGTAACGCGATGATGTGTTTATTAAACTTGTGATAGTACACAACGGATATTTATGAATTCATCCTGTGGTGCAACGTTCGTAAAAGCAGAAACAATTGTACTGTTAATGACATAAAGCAACTCTTTCCGAAAAAGTGTAAAGGTTCACTCTTAACAATATCTTAATAATTTATCTATTAAAGCCAAAATAGAGCTAATAATAAAATATCACCATTTAAACGTGATATAACATAACATAATCATTCATTACATTATCTCATTATACCTAGTAACTGACCCCTAAGTTCGAAACATAAACATGTTTGATGATTATTTACATAATAGGAGATATCAAATTGATTCTCGCCGCAATTTAATAATGCCGTGACAATGAAAAAAAATAACCGCTCGGACTCGCACACGAAGAGTTCCCTACTAAAAAACTTAAAAAAAAAACGCGTTTGTTGCTATAGAACCTATAGGACGATACAGGACGATGCAATCCTTGAGGATTAATTAAATCGGGTATACTTAATGTAAACAGTATAAATTGTGTCATAATTGTGAAACTTGCATTAGTTTTCATTAGACTACAAAAGGTGAACTATCAACAAATCCCATTTTCCCTGTTACACACAACACTAGGCGTGCGAGCGAAAGTTCCGATATTTCAGTAAGTGTGAGTGAGATAGCTAAAAAAGAAGATTTATGATTCGGTTCGCACGTTTGTGATGACTGATACAACGTACAACGCAAGTCAATAGCCACCCCACCCTAACTGGCGAAATGAATAAATCAATACAGCGGAGATCGGCAGAGGCATCACACCTCTCCCCGCTTTCTCTTAAAATTCGGAAAATAATAATTATCTAAGAGCGTTTTTTAAAAAACTTGTGTTCAATGTTTCCAATAGTGTATTATTAATGTACGGTTTAGACTTTCTCTTACTTGTGTTTGTCTGATTTCATGTGATCTTCTAAACCCCTCATGGAAATATATGTAAGTAATTTATCATTAGGTATTAAACATTAAAAAACAGTCATACATTTTTCATAAAGGTTTTCTTACATATTTTTATATTACTTTTTGTTTTATTGTAAGTCCTAAGTATGATTCTTTGTTCATGTTTTAATTTTTATTCATTATATTCGTTACGAGCAGGTTCGTGGTCTGTCTCATGTTATTAATATATACATAGGTGGGATATACAATGATACATATGCTTTAGATTGAGATATAATAAAAAAAAGGATTTTAAAATGTCATAAAACAATATTGTTAGATATATGGCATTTTAAAAACGTGATGATGAAATTTTCATCCGCCATCTTGTTTATCGAAAAGCTTGATGGACATGCGCAATCAAATATGAAGCGTTCTTTCGTTTTGTCCACCCCGTTTTTACATGGGGTACCTATATACTCGTACATAGGTGATTGATATTAGGTGTTGGAAAAAAAACAATGCAGCTGAGGTGCTTTTCTTGTATCTGTGTTATTGTAATCGAGTATAGTTTTTATACTTATGTCATTTCATGCCAGGTATTTGGAATTAGAACAGTAAAAAAAAGATAAATATATAATTCAAAGTATTAAATTGAGTCTTTCTAAATACATTGTGTGTTTGTTCTATTGTTGTCAACGTTGAAAGGAAAATATTTTTATCTAGAAAAGCTTGTAAAATCGGCAAATGCCAATGCGAGCGAGAGATGGCAATTATCATAAAATAGATTGTATACCATGATGATCGTCATCTCTCACTCATTATCATCAGAATAAGATTTTGATCGTTGATAGAAGTATCGGTCTTATTATGCCCGCTTCTTTATTTGTATACTACTGCAAATCAGCAGTTCTTGAAATAAGTTATGTTCAAAGTGCTTTTTGTTGTTAGTTCTTCTCAGTAGTGGGCGCGTAGTGAACTAATGATTGTGATTGTATCAATCCTTGATAATATAGATTTTTTGAATTTTGTTGCCTGCACAGAATAACGAACTATCTCTCTCTCTGTCTTGTTGTCTGTCTAATATTGTTTATTTGCTTAAATGATACGGCCATCTTGGTTTTCAAGACAAGTCGTAAAATGGCGGTGCCTGGAAAGATAAAGCGCATGCGTGGAAATTGTTTCATATTGGCATTCAAATATTAAGACTAGGCGTATGCTGAGACACAGGCGACGCAGACATGTGTGACAGAGGTATCAGCATACGCTTAGCCTAATGGCTTTAAATTTAAGAATATTTTTTACATAATGGCTTACAAGAGCGTTGTGATAATCGGATAAAAGTATTCGAAAATGTAAACCTGAATAAAGAATCATACCTTGAACAGCAATAATAAAACACTGCAGACTTAAAACTCGTATGTAAAATCTCTTATATTAATTTAATATTCGTAATCGTTGAATACCTAACGAGTACTGAAATTCTCATATTATCATGTAGAGCTCAGAAGAACCCACCCAATCAGATATATGGCATAAGGTCTGATTAAACGGTACATTGGTAATCTCGTACCTATATATAATTTGAAATGTGTACTTAGCACGTTTCGTTTCATAAAATAAAACATTGTTAAAAACCTTTAAACCAAAATTTTGACAAATTGGCTAATACAAGTGAATAGTGAACTATAGAATCTAGACAATTGAACTGTGTGACGTGGACTTAAATCGTCAAGATACATCATTTTTGCACACATCGAACTTTGAGTTGGTCGACGCTCAACAAGCACGTTTTTGAAGATGGATTGCCAGGTGAGTTGTTGTACTTATTTCCGAATCTATAGATCACTGAACCTCTCAAACCTCTAATCAGTCGATACCCTGGAACTACCGAATATCTTGCAAGATCTTACAGAAGATCGAAGTACTAGTTTATTACGTCTCACTACTTATATTGATACTTATTGTCTTTGAATTTGAGCACAAAAGGTGGTGTGAAATGTGTATCGAAATATTATTTTCACTTGTGTACTTTAATAAATATATGTCGGTCAATCCAGCTCAAAATGTTCTATCTCAAATTATTCAGTAACCTGACACTACTACCTCATTTTGGGTAAAATCAATTGTCATGTGCAATGAAATTAAGATAGCCAAGCTCAAACATATAACCTATCGATTTTAGGACCTGATTAGTCGAGCTGCGTAAGTTTTTGGGTCCAGTACACACAAAATCTACAACGAAAACTTCTAGTTCCTTTATTTTTTTTTAATTAAAATATGCTTTAGTTAACTTTTTTTTATTTACCAATTTTTATTTTCTAGATAAAGCCCGGCCGGTAACAAATAGGCTTTAGTTTTAGACAAAAAAAAAACCAATTGTGGTAGTTGTACCTTTTAGTTTTTTAATACCACTAAATCCCGATGAACTTTTCTCAGACATTGTATTCGAAGCGAAACGAACAGATGCCATGAAAGTAATTGTAGTAATCCTACTACAATTACTGTCATGGCCGATAACTATCATGGATATGTTAATAATATATGTAATATAAAAAAAAAGGTACACTCTTGGAAATCTATAGAAAATAATATGAAACGGTTACGGGAGCATACAAAGCGCGTGGTCCTTATTTTTTTCTTTAATCCCACAAAAAAAAGGACTGCGAGATTAAATCAGTAGTTCATACGAAAAAATACAAAGCTTCAACTTCTTGTACGTATTATATTTATTTCCTTTGGTTATTGATGGAAGCAGCTACAAAAAATATAGAATATAATACACTTGAGAGCAAAGAAATCGCACACCTGCTCAATTTTCGTTTCAAGGTTGTTTTTTGTAAAACATGCTTATATTTTTATTCCCGTTTATATACTGAATTAAAGTACACACTGTCAGCATTCAAATAACACCTTAAGCTAATCCATAACCCTTAAATTCATTACAGTAAAGCCAAAAGAACAATTGCATCGGAAATCACTCGTTTCAGGTTGTGCTAATTGAGCGATTAAGAACGGGTATAAAAGGTGAATGGTTGGATGAAACTGCATCATCTGCATATCAAATCGTAGCTTGGAAAGTCAGCTATAGAACACGTGCACATTAGAAACAAGAAAATGGATACCCCACCAGAAATATCAGGTCAAGGGGTTGCGCTAATTGAACCTGGCCACAACCAGATTCAAATAGCCAGACAGTTGAATTTATGCCAAAATGCTGTTCGGCGAGTATATCAGCGTTATCAAGAGAGTCGTAGCTTTAGTCGCCAATGAGGTTTTGGCCAAAAAAAGCACAGCATCGGAGCGTGATGACCATTTTTTTGTGACCTCATCATTAAGAAATCGCCAGTTGAATGCTGTTAAGCTCTGTCAGCAAGTCCAGGAAGTGAGAGAAGTTAAAATTATCCGGTAGACAGTTAGAAGAAGACTAGCCGAAGGAGGTCTGATAGCGCACAGATCAGCTATCACTCCAGAATTGACCACAGGTCACCGACAAGCACAACTACAGTTTGCTCGAGAACATTGATTTGAGCTAGGCGCTGTACGAGACGCTTTCTGAGAAGCAACACGGGTTGAATCGCTCATTTGGCCTTTGATAGCCTCTTTCACGTTCGTCGTTGCCATGGAGACATCCTGCACTCGTCAGAGAACAGTACCGCTGTCCATTGGTCCATCGTCCAATCCAAATGTTCTCGAGCAAACTGTAGTCGTGCTTGTCGGTGACCTGTGGTCAATTCTGGAAAGATAGCTGATCTGTGCGCTATCAGACCCCCTTCGGCTAGTCTTCTTCTAACTGTCTACCGGATAATTTTAACTTCTCTCACTTCCTGGACTTGCTGACAGAGCTTAACAGCATTCAACTGGCGATTTCTTAATGATGAGGTCACAAAAAAATGGTCATCACGCTCCGATGCTGTGCTTTTCTGGCCAGAACCACATTGGCGACTAAAGCTACGACTCTCTTGATAACGCTGATATACTCGCCGAACAGCGTTTTGGCATAAATTCAACTGTCTGGCTATTTGAATCTGGTTGTGGCCAGGTTCAATTAGCGCAACCCCTTGACCTGATATTTCTAGTGGGGTATCCATTTTCTTGTTTCTAATGTGCACGTGTTCTATAGCTGACTTTCCAAGCTACGATTTGATATGCAGATGATGCAGTTTCATCCAACCATTCACCTTTTATACCCGTTCTTAGTCGCTCAATTAGCACAACCTGAAACGAGTGATTTCCGATGCAATTGTTCTTTTGGCTTTACTGTAATGAATTTAAGGGTTATGGATTAGCTTAAGGTGTTATTTGAAAGCTGACAGTGTGTACTTTAATTCAGTATATAAATGGGAATAAAAATATAAGCATGTTTAAAAAAAAACAACCTTGAAACGAAAATTGAGCAGGTGTGCGATTTCTTTGCTCTCAAGTGTAGATTCATTTGTCAGAAAAAGTATTGTTATATACTTTTTTTATTTCTTGACCTCAATAGTTCGGCTTACCTTTATTTTTTCGCAAAGCGAGATTTTTAGCGTATTTTTTTTTTTAACATTTTGTTCCTTTATTTCAGAGTGTATATAACTTCATATTTTAATAAAATTATTCAAAAAATGCTAAAAATATTCGAAAAGTTTGTTATTAATGTACGGGATATTCATATCACTTACTTTTCTTTTTGTTTGATTTCGTGTAATTTTCTAAACCTCGCAAGGAAGTTTAAGTAAGTAATTTCATTACTCCATCAATTCCGTGCTTCGGAGAGCATCTGTGCTTTGGCTCCTGGTTGTCGTACTAACATCATCGACAATCGTCATGAGTTGTTAGAGCCTTCAAAAGTCTAACATTTGATTTAACCAAAAAAATACTGTGAGATTAAATCAGTAGTTCATACGAAAGTATCGCTTCTGGGTTGTGGAAGTCATGTACATGGGAAAAGGTTCGGAAGAAGATTACTTCATTAACCTAATTTTTTAATTGCACGCCACGTGACGCCACTGCGAGAGAATGGTCCATAATCTGTGTGGCCAAGCGCTTATATGGTGTGGCTTATCGCGAATCCCTTATAAAATGTTATTTAGAAATTTCTTAGAGAAGTAGGCTTAAATACATAAGTCTTAGATAGAAGAAGTGAAGATTATTTTTTTTTACTTTAAATAGGCTTGCTCTTGACTCTGAACTCGCGTTTCACTAATTCCTTGCTAATGCGAAATAAATCTATAATACTTTATTGAAAAAATAAATATTTGTACATATAAAGTTTATTTAAAGTGATTTTATACAAATATTAAAATTTAATTATCTTCCAATGCCATTGGTAGAAAAACGATGTTTTGAGTGGTAAGGCACATGTGTGCAAATCTAGTTTCGTCGCTCCGCGTCGGCCATTTTGGCTTATAAGATGATACGTAATAGTAGGGGAGCCGTAGAACATGGACCTTCACCGATCTGATAACCAGATGAGACATATTTTTTTTTATAAAATATTTTGTATAAACAAATGTGCCTTTAATTACTTGCCTAATGGGAGCTGTAGTCTTTATTAGCTTTCAAGAACAAATGAATACCGCCGCCGACCAATGCACTCTTTCTAACTTTTTGACTGTGTTGTAAAAGGAATAAAAACGGATGCGTTGACTGAATGTGTATGTGTAATCTTTATCTTACTGTGGGTTACATCGCAAACAAAGGATTTACGATGTGTATGTTTTTCAAAAGATCGTTGTCGTTGATAAGTGGACACAAAACATCCGATTTTATTATTCAATTTGTCGTTGAAAAAAAGAATTATCTTTTATTTGATCGACAGATGAGGGGTCCGTGACGCTTCAATGCAACCCCTCAAATTATGTCTGTATAGATCATGTTCCTGTAAAAATATTATTATTAAGTTTCAATAAATCCCTCCCAATACTCGCGTACTCGTACCTATGTATGTAGCGTAATACTTTAATTGTATACGAACTTTTAGCAGATATTGTTATTACTTTACGTTTGCATTTTATACATCCATTGATATCTTTATTAGTACAGTCTTTATCTTTACAGAAAGTTTTCTGGGAGTTGAAAGGTTTTTCTTGAGTTTTTCCGTAAAATGCGCCGGAAAGGAGTTATTATCAAAAACTGTTTTTAGGCGCCAGTTTTCCATAATGGCGGCGCGAGCAACAAAGGTACGAGGTGGCAAAGTTAGAATTCAGAAAGAGCACGTCAAAATCTATAAGATTGCCAATTTTAAAACATTCTAAGTAAATATACCAAATGAATATTGTCATCAGTTCAAACACTTTACACATTTACATACTACTCATGACACTAATAATAATATGCTTATCAATAATAATATTATTGATGCAAATACGAACTACTTCAGCCTACGTTTAGTTGGCGAAGCGGGCTGCATCACACTTATTTTGTACAAAATTTTTTAGTACGTTGTAGGGCAAATTTTTAAGATCTATAGCATCACATATATTTCGTTTGATAAACGGAAATAAAAGCTGAATATAAATTAGAAAACATCTTCCGGCATGAGCCCAACGATTCATCTCGCGTCTAATACTCAGATAAAGCTAGCACATTAGTGCGCAGGTCACCTCCATCCCCATACATTCTAGATAGGCTGGAGCGATAAATCAATTCGTACGGGGCGTCGGGCGCGTCGGTCTTCTAATTGCGCGTCTCCTAATCTTCTAATCTTAGCAAATAATTCATTTGTAGGGTTTAACAATAATTGAGTGCTGAGTGATTTGAAAAGTTTATTAACAATGTACGGGTTGTTCGAATCGCTTACTTGTCTTTGTTTGATTTCGTGTGTTCTTCTGAACCCCTCGTGGAAGTATAAGTAAGTAATTTCACCACGTACCATGTAAAATCTTAAATATGATTACTACAGTTTTGCCAAGTTCTATAAGACGATGTGCTAGTTCCATAACCCCACGTGAAAGGATAAACTAAGTAATTTCATCTCTTATCTTAGGTAAAATCGTAAATAAAATCAGTTTCAATTGATTTTCCTTTTTCGATGAGACGGCCATTTTAGTTGCTTAGGAGCTTAGCAAAATGGCGTCGCGTAAGCGTGTGGGACGCATGCATGCGTCAATCATGTATGTCTATTGATCCCATCCCAACACAAATACTATTTTTAGATTTTCAATTTATTCTTCTCACTGGTCGTGTTTATACAGCAAATATTGTATCGGACACGAACTTTGAAAATGTTTCGTTGTCGCTGCCGTTACTTTAGGACAGCGATTTTTTTTTCTTATTTTTTTTTACTACTGGGCTTTGGTTTTCGAAATTCCACGCGAGTCAAATTCTTAATACAAATAATACTTTTTATTTCACGTACCTAATGTATATCGAAAAGTGTTTGCTTTGTTCGGTAAGGTGGCCATTTTGTTTTCCAATCTGCACGAAAAATGGGTTGGGGTTGCTATGTGAGCATCACGCATGCGTATGATTCACGTCTCTAATAGCAAACAGTTTAAGTTGCGTCTCCAACAGTGTCGGATTTCGATTCTGCGTCCCGGATTAATGTTAACGTTGATAGTGTTGTGATTAGTGTTTTAAAAAACATTGTGATTTATGTACGTTTTGATACCCGGGTTTCTTGCCGATTCACATTCGACATTCATGTTGCTTATAAATTTGAGACTACGAGCACCAACGTAACCCACAAATATAAACATATGTAATATAAAAATATAAAGATCCCCGCGTCCAGGGATTCCGATAAAGCTACCACATGGCCTGGAGCGGTAAACCGTTACCGTGCGGGGCGTGTCGGTCGCGTCGATCCTCTTAATTGCGCGTCTCTTAAATATCAGAAATTAATTAATGTATCGGGTTTTACAATATTTGACTGCTAAGTGTTTTTGAAAAGTGTATTAACAATGTACGGGCTGTTTTGTATAATAAAATCATTTTGAGGAGAGGAAAGGAAACTTAAAATGGAACTTGGGGCGGCGGAGTGTCGGTCCTCTAATCTTAATTTGAGTCCTAAAAGTGTATTTGGAAAGGAATGTACCAGTATTCGGATCTCTAACTGGTCTTTGTTTGATTTCTTGTAATCCTCTGAACCCCACATGGAAGTGTAAGTGAGTAATTTTATTGTTCACTAATTAAGTTTTCAACAGTCATAATTTATAAATTTACTGTCGTACATTTTACTTATATTCGATGCAAACGAATAATTATTAAATTAATTACAGAAGGAATTTAGGAAGACTTTCTGTTTTAAACACCCATTGTCTATATCAAACGAGTCAATTATAATTTTATAACATAATTGTTCATAAGTTCGGTAGAGTGTTAACATTGCGTGGTAGTGGACCAAGAGCCCGCAAGTGCCTGACCTTCGTTATTTTATAAAAGCTGAAAGTTTGTCTACGTGTGTCCCTAGTACAGGTAAGAATGATCCCCACCCATCAAGCTGAGGCAGCGGTGGCTTTGGCAGATAAGAGGCAACAAAGGTGTATGAAATTCCATCTCAATTTCGTCATAGTATAAAACTCTATTTTTTGATATTTGATGCATAATGATATCAAAACTCACGTTGCTCAATGCCGGACAGCTAGTATGGTTCCAACCCTCTGCCGGACACCCTTAAACTATCATAATTTATAATTATACTTACGTCATTTTATAAAACCTAAATTTTATATATAATTTTTAGGGGGCCTATTAATCTATGTTTACATAATTGCCGGACAGTTTCGACGGTTCCATCATCTTGCCAGACGCATTCAAAGTGATGAGCAATAGCCCGTGAGTGCCTGACTTTCGTTATTTTATAAAAGCTGAAAGTTTGTCTACGTGTGTCCCTAGTACAGGTGAGAATGATCCCCACCCATGAAGCTGAGGCAGCGGTGGCTTTGGCAGATAAGAGGTAACAAAGGTGTATGAAATTCCATCTCAATTTCGTCATAGTATAAAACTCTATTTTTTTATATTTGATGCATAATAATATCAAAACTCACGTTGCTCAATGCCGGACAGCTAGTATGGTTCCAACCCTCTGCCGGACACCCTTAAACTATTATGGATGATGCCAGAAAATGTTTGGACTCTGGTACCCCCTCCAATAGCTATGTGTAATATGTCGTTGGATAGCCATAGTTGAGCTGAACAAAAGTTACTAAGGAGTCAATGTCCAAAACTTAGTCCTAACAGAGTTATGCAGTACCAAACATATCAATTTATCATAATATCATCCAAGTATACCGGGTGTTTGGTAGAGGGTTGACCAAACGTGATGAGCATGTTCCTGAGCCTATTTGGGAGATACAATTTGGATAAAAATTTCCTAGTTGTTAAAATAAATAAAATATCGCCAAAATTTTATTTTTTTATTTTTTTCCGAAATTGAGACTATTTATCCCTATAACTTTTTTTTGAGCTGGTTTTCAGTCAATTTTTTTGATCGATTATGGTCTCAGATATCACTTGGTCTGCTCACAGCAATTTCAGACCCCTACAAGGTCTAAATAATTTGTTATGACCACTTAACGCTAGGGAAATGAAAAATAGAAATCTTATAGGGGATCTTTCAACTCAATTAAAAATAAAACTAATTGAACCCGAGAATTTAAAACTCTTTTAAAAACTTTTCTGTTTATCCCTTATTTCAACGGTATACTACAAGTTTTACAAAAGCCAAAAAACTTGTTAAAAATTTAGGTGCAAAGTGGAAATGGAAGAAAATATAATAAGATATTTTAAAAACCAAATTCTAAGTTTGGCTTAAATACGTCACAGTGTGAATTAATTTGGATTTATCTGAAGATACTGAGATGCTGTAGTGACTTTATTAGAAAGTAATTAGTCTTAAAATAAGTAAAATGGACTATCTCAATTACAGGAAGATATTGCTTCCTAATCAAGATTTCCCGTCTCTGGCAACCGCTTTAAGGGATTAAAATACATCCAGAGTTGTGGCACACGCGCTTAGTGGGATGCTATTTCATTTACAGACCCCCTTGCTGCAGAATGATTTAAAATCATCAAATAAACAAATCATTCACGAATTTTTTTTAGTATGTAATGGAGATAGAACATTTCGCCAGCAAAGTAGGCTGTAAATCAAATGCCATCCCACTCCATTATTTTCATAATAATAAACAACCTATAATAACCTTATACCATTACACTGTTTTGTTTTAACAATCTACGTGGATGATATTATGATAAACTGATATATTTGGTACTGCATAACTCTGATAGGACTAAAATATGGACCTTGACTCCTTAGTAACTTTTGATCCGCTCAACTACAGCTATCTAACGATATATTACACATAGTTATTGGCTTTTATAAAATAACGAAAGTCAGGCACTCACGGGCTATTGCTCATCACTTTGAATGCGTCTGGCAAGATGATGGAACCGTCGAAACTGTCCGGCAATTATGTAAACATAGATTACTAGGCCCCCTAAAAATTATATATAAAATTTAGGTTTTATAAAATGACGTAAGTATAATTATAAATTATGACAGTTTAAGGGTGTCCGGCAGAGGGTTGGAACCATACTAGCTGTCCGGCATTCAGCAACGTGAGTTTTAATATCATTCTGCATCAAATATCAAAAAATAGAGTTTTATACTATGACGAAATTGAGATGGAATTTCATACACCTTTGTTACCTCTTATCTGCCAAAGCCACCGCTGCCTCAGCTTGATGGGTGGGGATCATTCTTACCTGTACTAGGGACACATGTAGACAAACTTTCAGCTTTTATAAAATAACGAAGGTCAGGCACTCGCGGGCTCTTACTCCATAGGTAAAGTTTCTCTGGTCGATGAGGCGGCCATTTTGGTTACCAAGGAGATTCAGTAAGGTGGCGTGGCATCGGGGGATGGCGTAGCGTCTGGGGATGGCGCATGCGTATACACAGTGTTTCCATTGTCGAATAACGTGCCCGGCCATATGTTATTTTTAGATTCTCAATCAATTTATATTATACATTTTAGATAGACAGGAGCCATAAATCAATACCGTAAGGCGTCGGCGTCGGTCGCATCAATCCTCTGATTGCGCGTCTTTTAAATGATAGAAATTAATTTCAGGTGTCGGTTTTTAAAATCTTAATTTGAGTGTTAAAAGTTAATTGTAAACAATGTACGGGTAGTTTGGTTCTTTTTGTTTGATTTCGTGTGATCACACGAAATCTATTATCACATACTATTATCTGAACTTGATCTGGTGTCGCATATAGTTTTTTCATACAAATTGGATCGACGATGTCGGCTTTGTCGCACAGACAACGAATTCATAGATATTAATATGAACAGGCGCCGTGTTAGCACGTTGTGCTTCATACACCCCTTATTAGTTGAAAGTCAAGGTGCTCCTTCATCGGGAGCATTCGCATGTAATGTAACGTTACAGTTTTGAGCATTACTTACATCAGTGAAGGAGAAGAACCGAGCATTAAAATGCGCACCTTGTAATTTATTAATCGTAATTTGTAATTATTACATGCGAATGCTCTTTAGTCAGGGAGTTATTATTGTAATGTAATGCTCAAAGACGAATCTGTAACGTTACATAAAACATATTAATAACTCGGTCATAAAACATATTTTTTAGCTATCTCGCTCACACTTATTGGAACATCGGTCCTCTTGCTAGTGTTGTGTGTAACATTGAAAATGGGAGTTGTCAATATAATATTATACCATCTTTGTATTATAGCGTTTTCTCCGGTTTATGGGAGGTCATTTTGGTTACCAAGTGTATCAATAAGATGGCGTAGCGTCGAGGCGATGAATGGCGCATGCGTGTACACCGTTCGTTTCTCTTGGGGATACTCGTGCGTAGCCTAGCCAAATGTTATTTTTAGATTTACAATAAATAAAGCTCTCAAATAACGAAATCTTCTCGGAATTAATAAATGGACATATCTTATTTTACAGTTTTGTCATGTAATAGGTAAAATGTATACCTAATATTAATGTTTTACTACTTACTCGTCTTTGTCTTAGTTATTAGAACATTATGAATTTGAATAGTATGATTGTAGTCGGAGGATTTGTATTGATACAAATAAGTTGTTGGGAAATGGATTCAAAAAGATGGCCGACGGGGGGTGAGTGAGTATGGGTGAGTGTGTATGAGTGGGTGAGTGTGTATGAGTGGGTGAGTGTGTATGTGTGGGTGAGTGTGTGTGTGTGTGAGGGTCCATATTGGCTCACCTAAAGTACTTTACCCGAAAATGTTTTTCCTAACTATTTGTAGTCCGAATGATCATTCTTCCTAAAAATTTTCATCCTAAAGTTTTAATTCATAATATTTGTAGTGCTACCGACGACGCTCATAACACTGATGTGTCCGAAAATTTTAATTACTAACATCGTTAATGTACAAACATATTTAAACTCCTACTGTTTTTTATCATAACGCTTTTATCCCTAATCATACTTACCATAATATTTTCACTCATGCTCAGAAAGAAACATATACCAAGTGTAATAAAAAATATATGTGGGTAGAAGATGATATTTATAGTTTTAATGATTATTATACGACTCGTTTACGGTTATGCTTATGGCCTGGGAGTTTACCATAACCATAACTAAAGGACCAATTCGGTTCTGGCACTTCGCCGGCCGCTGCCGCGGCACGCTCGCTCGGCTCGTGCGTTGGGGTCACAGTTCTAACATAACCTAAACCAATAATTAGGAATAGGACCGATTCGTTACTGGAACTTGACTGAATGATTGGAGCAGGACTCTGGTTTTGCTCGCTCGGCTCGTGCGTTATATGTTATACCTACATGTTATGTAAAAACAAAGTTACGAAAAATTTATGTATATAATATTGACAAAAAAGATATGACTTTGAATAAAGATATGACTTTGAATAATAGTATGAACGATGGGTTATGTTGAGAAAATATAGGAAAACAAATAAAAGTGTAAAAGATGTTTATTACTACTGACTTTATGCAGTTGAATGTTTCGGAATTAAAACATTAGTGACAAAGATTTTAGGAGTTGCGATTGTTAGGATAAAAAATGTTGGGAAGAAAATTTTCGGATTTCCAATTATCGGAATTGAAATTTTAGGTGAACTTTGGCGCACCCGTGTGGGTGAATGTGTATGTGTATGTGGGTGAGTGTTGTGTATGTGTGGGTGAGTGTGTATGTGTAGGTGAGGGTGTATGTGTGGGTGAGTGTGTATGTATAAACTTTAAGTATCGTTTTTTTTCTAATACTTTAAATTTTAAATGTTTGTTATTTAAAAAACAAAAAAAGTTCAAGATTATTATTAAGATTAAGAAAATCGGCTCTATACGATCTTGCCCCAGTATTAAACATGGAACCGTCACCAGTTGCCAACTGGTGACGGTTCCATGTTTTGCATTTACTACTTTAATTTTAAATTATAAATTAATATTTATTTTTAATTTATATATTCCTTTGCCCATTGAGGTGTATCTACACAGACCAAAATAGTCAGTTTGTATTATTTTTTTTATTAAATTTACCTTTTCTTCTTTTTTAGTGGGAAATGGACAGAAGAAGAAATAGAAATGCTTCGATCTTGCGTGCATCGGTTCGCCGTAGACTTGAACAAACTTAGTCAGCACATTAAGAATAGAACAGTGTAAGTTGAACTTTTATTTATTACACTTGAGTGACATGGTTACCTCAAATATACTTAACCTAACATGTCCAGTGAAAAATGACTGTAATACAGACACACACAGCGAAAATTTTACAATGTTATACACAATCTTCATTTTTATAAATTCAACATTTTATTGGGTTCAGACGTAAAATAGTTGTTTCCATTATTTCAGGTCCCAAATACGTACGACACTGAAAAAGAAAGCATTCGAAGATGCAGGTTTACCTGTTAGACAGGTAAGCAGTATGATGGTGAACAGTCACCAGTCGCAGATAAACCAGGTATCATCACCAATGACTATCGTCAACACATCGACAGTGCTAGGAAACAATGCGGAGGTTCAAACATTCACTGACTAAATTATTTTTATCTTTAGTTGTGCTGTTTTGTTAGTGATGTTTGAATATACTATTTTTTTTTTCAATACACCGCATGGGTTTATTTATGTTAGCCGATATTATGTTTGCTATATGTTCTGCTATTCATTATTTTCTTGCATTCAATTCTAATTTCTATATTTATGATTTAAATTTTAAACTTAATGAAATTATAAATAACAAATATTGCCCATAAGTAAACAAAGTTCAAGTTATAATTAAACGTAATTTAAGGTATAATGATATTAGTAAATTACGGGGAATCTTAAAGCATTCAATTTTTTTTATAGAAAACCAATAACACGGAGATTTAAGAAAAATAAATTATAAATAAACAAAAGATATGACAATATTCCTTAAAATCTGCTTTTCTATTTCACTTTTTTATAGATTGCACAGTTTTTTTATTAAGTATTTGTTTTTGTATCACATTGTGATTGTATTTTGTGTCAACATAGTTTTCAGACTACTTCTGATTCATGAATAGTGTTGCTTTATGTACAACTTTTGTAGTTACATACAATAAATTAGAAAGACAATGAAGTATGATATGTAGTTTTCTTATAGTTACAAAAAAATGATACCTATTTTTCTTATATTTTTTTGGCATAATTTAACATGACATCGTTTTACTTATCCTAATAATAGTTACGCATAATATTCATTATGGAGCCATAATTTTTAAGCATTGCTATTCATGTAGCATTGATATTCTAAATCATACATTTAAATAGGCATATTAATATCTATAATCTTGACCAAAAAATGATAGTGAAGGTGCATTAAATAGGTCAAATTGTTCGAAACATAACTATAAATAAAAAATTGAAGTTCCCCATCATTGTATTCATCCCCACGTTTAGATGTTTTTATTTCAGGTCAAAGGTCAAAAAATGACTTTCGCGATTTTCACCAAGGATGTCCCCGTACCGATATCGGATGCTTTATAGGGGTAAAATATAACAGCCGAAATTATGCCTAGCTCTTTATCCCAAACTAAATTATGCTAAAAAATAAAGAAAAATCGGGGATATGCGTATGGGTAGACATTATGTTTTGAAATACAATATTATATAGTACTTCATGTCTGAATTAGTGTTTTGTAATAAATAGGAATATTAATAAAGTTGATTTCTTTGTGGCATATTCTCAGAACAAAATCTTGAAGCGATTTTTTTTTAATCATTACAATTGGGTTTCCCCCTAATTTTTATTTATATTACCATCTTTACTTATATTAAGTATATTTTAAAACCATTTAACCAATGTTAAAAATAGATTTTAGCAATGAATATTTAGCATATTGTACATACTATTTATTGGCTAATGAAAAAAGCTCATATCTAGAAAAATGACAATTAGTTATTATTACATATTATTATAGAAATTATTTAACAAGATACCGTATTTGAAAGTAAAACATAATAGGGGATCGGACAATTTTTCAGAAAGTATTTAAAATTACTCATTAAGAATTTCATTTATAGCCATGAAGAATATTGTTTTAATCAAGGAAGGCCATTTAAACATATTACCATGTCCAAAAGTATTTTTTTTACATGCCTCGAAAACGCTACGCCCGTTATATGGCGACGCGAATTATTTAATGAGTAATAGTTTTATTTTACAATCATTTTTTCTTAGTTTTTGATATTTTTTAGATTATTGTCCGATTGCCTGTTTATGTATATATAAATATTTTAACATCACGTACACGAACAGTTTATTTTTTCGTTAGTATATTATTATAAGTCTTACACCTACATTATTATCTCACCACTATTATTATGGGAAACTTAACATAACTTATTTATATTTAAATCTTTCTAATAGCAAATATACTTAGATACTTATTCCATCTTTATAATTATAGTATTTTTATTAAAAAATATTTATTTCAATTTAAATATTATCTTCAAAAAATTCTGATAAATGATTACTTTTATTTATAAGGAATGTTTAAGTTTCATAGTAAAGGGTATGGTTTCTTTAATTCATAGAATACAATTTGGGATATGGTTATATATTTTAAGTAGCGTAAAAATTATATGTAAAAATCATCGGTCATCGCTTTAGATGACGCCATCTCCAATTCTGACTCTATGCTTCAGATATGTAACAGTTAAATACACAATTATTAAACGGTGTATTACTTATAGGAGTCTGTGTTTAGTTAGTTAAACACGAGATTTTAATAATAATGTAGTAATTTGGTTGCAGGTGACATTAAACATGTTGAACGCGACGGAGAATGAAGTGGACGTCGAAGGGCTGAGCGCTGACGTCGGTGTCAAGTTAGAATTTGAATCTAACAATGACGAAGTGGCCACTTGAAGGTTTTTATTGCTGATATCGCGGAACCCGTGATGTCAATAACTTCTGACGTATCTACATTCTGTAGAAACATCGTTGACATTTAAATTTAATTCAAACTTTTTAATTTAAGGTTTTTGCCAAATGCATCCAATTTATTACATCGCGTTCAATTTTAATATCTAGATAGGTTAAATAATTTAATAAAAAAATCTTTAAGTACTTAGTGTGTTGATCTTAAAAATAAAAAATACCGTTTAGTTCTTAATAATATATCATTATGGCGTCATCGTATCTTACAAAATATCTTTATTATTATTATTCAATTGTTATAGATGCTGTTGTAACTACCCACACCAGTTACTTCTGTTATAATATAGGGTCGATGCGTTTTATTTATGTATAGATTTAGGAATACAATTTGAATTAATTCTATAGACAATCGGCATACAAAGCCCAAGGGCCCAGCGCAATGAAACATCTTTTAAGTGAGATTCGTTTTGAATAACTGACGTTCCGAACTCGAGATTTCGATTTTGTAAAAAGTATTAAAATGCTATATTTCCGCGTTTCACAATTATTTAATGTAAAATATAACAATAGAACTAGCGTGAACTAGAACTACAAGTAAATATATGTATAATAAAATATCTCATTAACTACTAGGCTAGGCTAAATGATATTGATCATTAAAAGAAAAGTAAGCCACATAAATTGTAACTGTATTTTTATTTCTGGAAAATATATAACTATACCATCAAAGAAAATTGTAAGAAATGTGAGCACGATAACTGCGGGTTTATGATTGAAATTCGGAACCTTAAGGACATATTAGATAGAGGTTATATTAAATTTAATATTGACGCAAAGGACTGAAACCGTCAGTATACTTTAAAAATAAGAATAATAATGTTTTAATTTGTTGAATTCATTTAATTAACTTGTGCACTGTTCAATTTATAATTATAAATTTAATGTATGTTGTAGTCAGTTCCTTCTATTATGATTTAACATTTATTGTCTATCTTCATTTCTATTATTTTACTATCTAGGATGAATGGAACATTTTAATACGCATTAACAAAACGAATTGAGCTTGTTTTTATTTAAGGAGTGAATAAATTTCTGATGTCAGTTAATCTAATTCTTATTTATATTGGAAGGCTTTACTACAGTGATCATACAAGTGATAAACAAGAACCAGTAGATCACCACCACGGAAAAGTCTTCAAGAAATGCTTTTGTTTTTGTTTAATATAATGGTCTCAGTGTCGACGGGTCAACGTATGAAAACGATACGTGTTGACAATACATTCGATACTAAAGTAAAAAGTGAAAATTTCCAGCTTCTGATTGATTAGTTTTAATGTTACCATTCATTCTACAATTGGAATTAATGAATTTACTTTTAATCATTTTTTGCCGTATTGCCTATTTTTTTTTGTTCAATTAAATCTTTGTTTATTTCCATTACTTTAGTTTTATTTATTTATTAAATTACTTACTGTATTTATTAGTATACCAGATATGGCTCGCACCAGGGGCGAATAATTGAAAAAGATATTCCTTAGGCTTAGGGTATACCCAGTGCTCCTAATATTTCGTTAATAGCTAACCTAAAATGTAGTATGTAGTAATTTAATTTTTCCCCTCTTTATTATCATTTATAAAATACAATATACAATAATTATGTGATGTAAAGAGGATAGAGGATTTCTTGTAAATCTGTAATTTGTTTTATTTTATTTACTCGAATGATAGCAGACTGTTTATGACTCCGACAGTGAAGAGGTATTTATTAAAGAGTAGGCCAATGTCCCTGTTACTAGTCTTTGTTACTGCTTTGGGTCGCTTGCACTCTTATGTTTCCCATGTGTTTTTTTTGGCCAGAATCTCAGCTGCTCTTGAGCCGTTGTGACTTATGATCTATTGTAGAGCAATTCTTTTACTTTTGCTAATTGTCTTAATATATGAAAAGCTTTCTGTAAAATATTGAAGAAAATAAGTGGCGGAATGCGTTCAATAACAAAAGAGTAGGACTACTGGTAGTAGCCTTAATACTGTGGTAATAGGGTCCCGTTTTTACCCTTTGGTTACGGAACCTTAAAATGTACTTAAATATTTTCGTCGTTGACAATTGGCTTCCTCCAGTGAGATAAATGGAGCATTATGTTGAGAACCATTTTCCCCAGTTTTTTTTTGCTTAAGAGCAACCCGCTCACTCTATTCAAGTGTTTTAGTCTTTAAAATATAAATAACCTATAGATTGATTAAAATTTTTGCATCATAGAAAAGGTGTAGCCATATAACAGTAGTTTTAGTGCTGATTTGTTGTATTCTTGATAGTATCTTTAATGATATCTTCACAGTTATCCTGATTTATTTCGTAGACTTTCGCGGTGGTAGGTCTGATTAGTCTCTTATATGGACACCCAAGAAAATTTAACGCTGACGTCAAGGAACACACCAACAGAAAGCAATACGACGAAGCAATCGTCACGGTTTCTCTGGCTTTCCACAAGCGGGATCCCCCAGTTAAACTAGAAGAGTGACTTTATATCGCAGTTTGTCTGGAAGAAACGAGTTAGCTAACAACATGATATCCTTAGAAGCAGTTTCACATATACGGAAGATGTTTAAATTTTGGTTCTCGTTTCTTGAATTAGGAGTGATTTTAACACCTTTAGAGTTTGATAAACTATTGTAAAGAATAACTTGTCATATTGTTATAAGTGTAGCGTGCCATCCTTCATCGTGATGGGTTGTTCTTATTGCCTCCCGGTGGCAACACTATTTCTTGAGTTAAATTTGTTTACTTTGTCACATTTGGGCATTCTGCTTTTTATACAGGGTGTCCCGTAAGTAGTGGACCAACGGGATGTGGGGGATAGGGGAGACCGTTACCTACCAGAATCACCAAAATTTATTGTCATAGGCCTCATAGTTTTGAAGTTATAACGTTTTTTAGTAAGTAGGTGAAATTATCGTACTATGTGCACATTTTTCTTAATTCTACAAATTCTATACTTATTTTGATGTTATTTTTATTCAAGGGCGTTAAGAATACATAGGTTTTTCTAATTTCAATCATTTTTTAGTGTAGTTATCATTAACATTAAAATTAATCAACAAAACAAGTGCAATTGTTAAATTTCAAAATACTCTAAGTGGTATTTGAGCTGATCTGGTGTAAAAATAATGTATTGTAGCCTTGTGGCACTTTATTTTAAAAACATCTACATATCATAAGGATTACAAAAACGTATAACACTGTGGTTTCAAATGAGTAGTTTTTATTTTAACTAATATCAACGTAAAAGGGAACTTTTGAGAGAAAACAAAAATTCATTGCTAATTATGGAAATTCGTTTATTACTCAATTTATTTTTACATTAAGGGTTCAAAATGCTTTTCTTTAGCTCTTGTGCATTAAAACATCTTCGTATAAAGTCTTTTTGTAAACTTTATTGGGCTCTTTGATGTTTTTTTATCAATTCAGCAACATGATTGAAATTTTGTGATAACTCTCTTTTTATCAGAAATATTTGTCTCATAAACTGCTTCTTTGAGGAAACTCCATAGAAAATAATCCAAAGGATTCAAGTCGGGAGATCGTGGCCTATTTCATGGCCGATCGCTGTTCATGAAATAGTACCCTCGCGTCCAAACGATCGATTTGGGAACGTCTCATTCAAAAATTCAGTCACTTACCGTGAATAGTGGGCAGGTTCACCTTCGTACTGCAACATTCGTGCGTGCTTCTTAACTTAACGAAGATGTTGGTTATGCATAAGGCCTGAAACTGCGCGGGAGAGAATGTGGTTGCAGTACAAAGGTGAACCTGCCCACTATTCACGGTAAGTGACTGAATTTTTGAATGAGACGTTCCCAAATCGATCGTTTGGACGCGAGGGTACTATTTCATGAACAGCGATCGGCCATGAAATAGGCCACGATCTCCCGACTTGAATCCTTTGGATTATTTTATATGGGGTTTCCTCAAAGAAGCAGTTTATGAGACAAATATTTCTGATAAAAAGAGAGTTATCACAAAATTTCAATCATGTTGCTGAATTGATAAAAAAACATCAAAGAGCCCAATAAAGTTTACAAAAAGACTTTATACGAAGATGTTTTAATGCACAAGAGCTAAAGAAAAGCATTTTGAACCCTTAATGTAAAAATAAATTGAGTAATAAACGAATTTCCATAATTAGCAATGAATTTTTGTTTTCTCTCAAAAGTTCCCTTTTACGTTGATATTAGTTAAAATAAAAAAACTACTCATTTGAAACCACAGTGTTATACGTTTTTGTAATCCTTATGATATGTAGATGTTTTTAAAATAAAGTGCCACAAGGCTACAATACATTATTTTTACACCAGATCAGCTCAAATACCACTTAGAG
The DNA here is from genome assembly GCA_958496195.1 of Timandra comae. Lineage (NCBI taxonomy): Eukaryota > Metazoa > Arthropoda > Insecta > Lepidoptera > Geometridae > Timandra > Timandra comae. The sequence continues at coordinate 6,616,585 of OY292353.1, read as the reverse complement.
TATTTTGAAATTTAACAATTGCACTTGTTTTGTTGATTAATTTTAATGTTAATGATAACTACACTAAAAAATGATTGAAATTAGAAAAACCTGTGTATTCTTAACGCCCTTGAATAAAAATAACATCAAAATAAGTAATAGAATTTGTAGAATTAAGAAAAATGTGCACATAGTACGATAATTTCACCTATTTACTAAAAAACGTTATAACTTCAAAACTATGAGGCCTAGGACAATAAATTTTGGTGATTCTGGTAGGTAACGGTCTCCCCTATCCCCCACATCCCGTTGGTCCACTACTAACGGGACACCCTGTATACTTAAGTATTTGTAGCCAGACAGAATATGTTTTCAAGGTAATCGAGCCAAGCAATCGTATCTTGCGACATGTTGTCTTTGAACTCATAGTCTTTATTCCTAATATCTTGGCCTTCTTTAATAGGCTTTCAAAAGTGTTATAACATGCTTTTATAGTTGTTTTAGAAAAATAATTAAATTGCGTTCATAGCAGACTTGGTAAGACAAGGTTGATTGTTGGTTTTGCAATTGCATTGGTATTTGCCATAAAAACTCAAAAATCTCATTTTGGCGTATCTTTAGATGCCATGTGTGGAGGGAACGAACATATTAATGTTGCAAATACATGAGTCATAACAAAGACAGTTGCTTTTTCTTCTTAATTTTTAAGTTGTATATATTTTACAAGTAGACTTTTCCACGTTTGTCGTTGCCCAAAGAAAACCATATCATGGGAAATATTAATAATTTATGGTTTTTTAAGTCCAGTTCAGATCAGGAGACAAATAGTGCATCATGTAGAAAAATATATTCTCCTTCGGTGTATTTTTGCCTAAGAGCAACCCGTCTTCTCTATAAAAAATAATTAAAATCAGAAAGTTTATTTTTCTTTCAAAGATATCCAGAAAAAAAATATGGTACTTTTTGGCAGATATGCCTTAAAATATCTACGTTTCATCAGCTATCCAACGAAGTATAACAACCTAGGGTTTTATCGAAATTTTGTGCAAAACATTTAGTTTTATAGGCTACTAGCAGCGCCCCGCGGCTTCACCCGCGTAGTTCCCGTTCCCGTGGGAATTTTGGGATAAAAAGTATCCTATGTGTTATTCTGATGTATAAGCAAGATTATTGTAAAGTTTCATTAAAATCCACTCAGTAGTTTTTGCGTGAAAGAGTAACAAACATCCATACATACAAACTTTCGCCTTTATAATATTAGTAGGACAAGGGAGGTTAAATAAAACAATAGGTCGGCATACAGAACAAGATACTAAACTTATTAAAACTACACACACCATTTTTGAGTCTAAATTTAATGTTCGACATGTCCGCCCCTGCGTTGCACACATCTTCGCATTCTTTTGCGAAGACCAGTTTTAACTACACCAGTGGTTAATTTTTTTCTTATTTCATTGGCCGCATTAATAATTCTGTCTCTCAGTACTTCAATTGATGAAATTGGGTTGGGCTCACTGTATACGAGACTTCATGTACCCCCACACATAAAAATCCATGGGGGTTAAGTCCGGACCTTTGGCTGGCCAGGGTTATAGGCCCACTTCTTCCATATATTTATCTCCATATACGTCCGAATATATTTGCAACGTTTTCTAATTGTTTATTTCCGGAACGAAAATTTGCAAATTCAATTTATTTAAGTGTGACACAAGATATGCCAAGTTCAGCTGACATGCCGGATTAGTTAACAGTTCTAACGGATTATTATTTTTTTGTCAACCAGAAAAATCTCAACCTCTGCTCTTAGTTCATTCATAATTATAATCTTCCTAACATATTACCTTTCGATAGCAATAGAACCTATGCGTGAAAGAGAAGTCTTGCACACGTTGGATTATAGGCAGATCGCATATCGTCCTCGCCGGCGCAGCACGAGTGGCGGTACGAGAAGTACCGCCCATTCCACCCGCGCTCTTCAAATTGAGAAAAATATTTTTGTCAAGCTGTTTTTTGAAATACAAGTGTGCATGTTGAAGTGTTTTCTCACTATCTGTATCTTTTGGACAAAATGACCTCCTGGTTATCCCTCAAATTGCGAAAAAAAAATTTGGACAAAAGTCGTTTGTTTTTAACAAAAAACATTTATTCAACTAAGGCCTCAATCAGGCACTTATAAATGTCAATGAATCTAACCACCGATTCGGAATTACATGAATTACATCAGCCGAGAAGAATAGGCAAGAAACTTGGAAGTATTTCATTTTTATTCATTGTTGTCTAATAAATTGCTGAATTTTGAATGGACATTTTCAGCGTGATCATTAGAGTCTTGATGAATATCACAGTCATTTATATCTTTGACTAAATTGCAGGTTGCACAATAAAATGCTTTATCAATTTGTCTAAAAATACTAGAGTCAAACTGATTTAAAGCCATAGTTCTGTCCAGTCTTCTTATGAGTTAAATATTATATACATATATATAAGATCTTCGCACGTGTCCTCACAAAAATGTGGTGTGTTTTCTCACTATCTGTGAGGTTGCGTGTGCAGAAATTTAATGCCAAAAATCGCGGTCATTAATATAGTCCCCATTTATTACCCCATTTATAAAAAAAATACTTTCGTATAAATTTCGAGGTTCAAGAGTACACGTTGAAGTGTTTTCGTACTTGTAACTTTTGGACAAAATGACTTTCATGTAATCTTTCAAATGGAAAAAAATATTTGTTGTCTTTGGAAGTACAATTGTACACGTTTAAGTGGTTTCTCACTATCTGGAACTTTTGGACAAAATGACCTTCATGTTATCATTCAAATTGCGAAAAATATTTTTGGCACGCTGTTTTTAAAGTACCAGTTTAAACGATGAAGTGTTTTCTTACCATCTCTATCTTTTGGACAAAATGACCTCCATGTTATCTCTCAAATTGTGAAAAATATTCTTGGACAAAAGTCGTTTGTTTTTAACAAAAAACATTTATTCAATTAAGGCCTCAATCAGGCACTTATAAATGTCAATGAATCTACCACCGATTCGGAATTACATGAATTACATCAGCCGAGAAGAATAGGCAAGAAACTTGGAAGTATTTCATTTTTATTCATTGTTGTCTAATAAATTGCTGAATTTTGAATGGACATTTTCAGCGTGATCATTAGAGTCTTGATGAATATCACAGTCATTTATATCTTTGACTATATTGCAGGTTGCACAATAAAATGCTTTATCAATTTGTCTAAAAATACTCGAGTCAAACTGATTTAAAGCCATAGTTCTGTCCAGTCTTCTTATGAGTTAAATATTATATACATATATATAAGATCTTCGCACGTGTCCTCACAAAAATGTGGTGTGTTTTCTCACTATCTGTGAGGTTGCGTGTGCAGAAATTTAATGCCAAAAATCCCGGTCATTAATATAGTCCCCATTTATTACCCCATTTATAAAAAAAATACTTTCGTATAAATTTCGAGGTTCAAGAGTACACGTTGAAGTGTTTTCGTACTTGTAACTTTTGGACAAAATGACTTTCATGTAATCTTTCAAATGGCAAAAAATATTTGTTGTCTGTGGAAGTACAATTGTACACGTTTAAGTGGTTTCTCACTATCTGGAACTTTTGGACAACATGACCTCCATGTTATCTCTCAAATTGTGAAAAATATTCTTGGACAAAAGTCGTTTGTTTTTAACAAAAAAGATTTATTCAATTAATGCCTCAATCAGGCACTTATAAATGTCAATGAATCTACTACCGATTCGGAATTACATGCATTACGAAATCGTCAGGAGACTTGGATGTATTTCATTTGTTTTGATGTTTGTCTATTAAATGTGCTGAATTTTGAATGGACATTTTCAGCGTGATCATTAGAGTCTTGATGAATATCACAGTCATTTATATCTTTGACTATATTGCAGGTTGCACAATAAAATGCTTTATCAATTTGTCTAAAAATACTCGAGTCAAACTGATTTAAAGCCATAGTTCGGTCCAGTCTTCTTATGAGTTAAATATTATATACATATATATAAGATCTTCGCACGTGTCCTCACAAAAATGTGGTGTGTTTTCTCACTATCTGTGAGGTTGCGTGTGCAGAAAGTTAATGCCAAAAATCCCGGTCATTAATATAGTCCCCATTTATTACCCCATTTATAAAAAAAATACTTTCGTATAAATTTCGAGGTTCAAGAGTACACGTTGAAGTGTTTTCGTACTTGTAACTTTTGGACAAAATGATTTTCATGTAATCTTTCAAATGGCAAAAAATATTTGTTGCCTGTGGAAGTACAATTGTACACGTTTAAGTGGTTTCTCACTATCTGGAACTTTTGGACAAAATGACCTTCATGTAATCTTTCAAATGGCAAAAAATATTTGTTGTCTGTGGAAGTACAATTGTACACGTTTAAGTGGTTTCTCACTATCTGGAACTTTTGGACAACATGACCTCCATGTTATCTCTCAAATTGTGAAAAATATTCTTGGACAAAAGTCGTTTGTTTTTAACAAAAAAGATTTATTCAATTAAAGCCTCAATCAGGTACTTATAAATGTCAATGAATCTACTACCGATTCGGAATTACATGCATTACGAAATCGTCAGGAGACTTGGATGTATTTCATTTGTTTTGATGTTTGTCTATTAAATATGCTGATTTTTGAATGGACATTTTCAGCGTGATCATTAGAGTCTTGATGAATATCACAGTCATTTATATCTTTGACTATATTGCAGGTTGCACAATAAAATGCTTTATCAATTTGTCTAAAAATACTCGAGTCAAACTGATTTAAAGCCATAGTTCTGTCCAGTCTTCTTATGAGTTAAATATTATATACATCAGATCTTCGCACGTGTCCTCACAAAAATGTGGTGTGTTTTCTCACTATCTGTGAGGTTGCGTGTGCAGAAATTCAATGCCAAAAATCCCGGTCATTAATATAGTCCCCATTTATTACTTCGGCCGGGAGACTCACAATTTGAATGAAAATACGTCGACTTTACACATATTTAATATCATTATAATTTTACCAACACCATCTTAACAAACAGATTGACCTAAAATGAATAAACTAAAAAATCTGCTTATTTATTGCCTTTAAGGCGGAACAAAGTTCGCCGGGTCAGCTAGTTTATAAAAAAAATACTTTCGTATAAATTTCGAGGTTCAAGAGTACACGTTGAAGTGTTTTCGTACTTGTAACTTTTGGACAAAATGACTTTCATGTAATCTTTCAAATGGCAAAAAATATTTGTTGTCTGTCGAAGTACAATTGTACACGTTTAAGTGGTTTCTCACTATCTGGAACTTTTGGACAAAATGACCTTCATGTTATCATTCAAATTGCGAAAAATATTTTTGGCACGCTGTTTTTAAAGTACCAGATTAAACGTTGAAGTGTTTTCGTACCATCTCTATCTTTTGGACAAAATGACCTCCATGTTATCTCTCAAATTGTGAAAAATATTCTTGGACAAAAGTCGTTTGTTTTTAACAAAAAACATTTATTCAATTAAGGCCTCAAGCAGGCACTTATAAATGTCAATGAATCTACCACCGATTCGGAATTACATGAATTACATCAACCGAGAAGAATAGGCAAGAAACTTGGAAGTATTTCATTTTTATTCATTGTTGTCTAATAAATTGCTGAATTTTGAATCTGTGAGGTTGCGTGTGCAGAAATTTAATGCCAAAAATCCCGGTCATTAATATAGTCCCCATTTATTACCCCATTTATAAAAAAAATACTTTCGTATAAATTTCGAGGTTCAAGAGTACACGTTGAAGTGTTTTCGTACTTGTAACTTTTGGACAAAATGACTTTCATGTAATCTTTCAAATGGCAAATAATATTTGTTGTCTGTGGAAGTACAATTGTACACGTTTAAGTGGTTTCTCACTATCTGGAACTTTTGGACAAAATGACCTTCATGTTATCATTCCAATTGCGAAAAATATTTTTGGCACGCTGTTTTTAAAGTACCAGATTAAACGTTGAAGTGTTTTCGTACCATCTCTATCTTTTGGACAAAATGACCTCCATGTTATCTCTCAAATTGTGAAAAATATTCTTGGACAAAAGTCGTTTGTTTTTAACAAAAAACATTTATTCAATTAAGGCCTCAATCAGGCACTTATAAATGTCAATGAATCTACTACCGATTCGGAATTACATGAGTTAGGAAATCGTCAGGAGTCTTGGATGTATTTCATTTGTTTTGATGTTTGTCTATTAAATATGCTGAATTTTGAATGGACATTTTCAGCGTGATCATTAGAGTCTTGATGAATATCACAGTCATTTATATCTTTGACTATATTGCAGGTTGCACAATAAAATGCTTTATCAATTTGTCTAAAAATACTCGAGTCAAACTGATTTAAAGCCATAGTTCTGTCCAGTCTTCTTATGAGTTAAATATTATATACATCAGATCTTCGCACGTGTCCTCACAAAAATGTGGTGTGTTTTCTCACTATCTGTGAGGTTGCGTGTGCAGAAATTCAATGCCAAAAATCCCGGTCATTAATATAGTCCCCATTTATTACTTCGGCCGGGAGACTCACAATTTGAATGAAAATACGTCGACTTTACACATATTTAATATCATTATAATTTTACCAACACCATCTTAACAAACAGATTGACCTAAAATGAATAAACTAAAAAATCTGCTTATTTATTGCCTTTAAGGCGGAACAAAGTTCGCCGGGTCAGCTAGTTTATAAAAAAAATACTTTCGTATAAATTTCGAGGTTCAAGAGTACACGTTGAAGTGTTTTCGTACTTGTAACTTTTGGACAAAATGACTTTCATGTAATCTTTCAAATGGCAAAAAATATTTGTTGTCTGTCGAAGTACAATTGTACACGTTTAAGTGGTTTCTCACTATCTGGAACTTTTGGACAAAATGACCTTCATGTTATCATTCAAATTGCGAAAAATATTTTTGGCACGCTGTTTTTAAAGTACCAGATTAAACGTTGAAGTGTTTTCGTACCATCTCTATCTTTTGGACAAAATGACCTCCATGTTATCTCTCAAATTGTGAAAAATATTCTTGGACAAAAGTCGTTTGTTTTTAACAAAAAACATTTATTCAATTAAGGCCTCAAGCAGGCACTTATAAATGTCAATGAATCTACCACCGATTCGGAATTACATGAATTACATCAACCGAGAAGAATAGGCAAGAAACTTGGAAGTATTTCATTTTTATTCATTGTTGTCTAATAAATTGCTGAATTTTGAATCTGTGAGGTTGCGTGTGCAGAAATTTAATGCCAAAAATCCCGGTCATTAATATAGTCCCCATTTATTACCCCATTTATAAAAAAAATACTTTCGTATAAATTTCGAGGTTCAAGAGTACACGTTGAAGTGTTTTCGTACTTGTAACTTTTGGACAAAATGACTTTCATGTAATCTTTCAAATGGCAAATAATATTTGTTGTCTGTGGAAGTACAATTGTACACGTTTAAGTGGTTTCTCACTATCTGGAACTTTTGGACAACATGACCTCCATGTTATCTCTCAAATTGTGAAAAATATTCTTGGACAAAAGTCGTTTGTTTTTAACAAAAAAGATTTATTCAATTAATGCCTCAATCAGGCACTTATAAATGTCAATGAATCTACTACCGATTCGGAATTACATGCATTACGAAATCGTCAGGAGACTTGGATGTATTTCATTTGTTTTGATGTTTGTCTATTAAATGTGCTGAATTTTGAATGGACATTTTCAGCGTGATCATTAGAGTCTTGATGAATATCACAGTCATTTATATCTTTGACTATATTGCAGGTTGCACAATAAAATGCTTTATCAATTTGTCTAAAAATACTCGAGTCAAACTGATTTAAAGCCATAGTTCGGTCCAGTCTTCTTATGAGTTAAATATTATATACATATATATAAGATCTTCGCACGTGTCCTCACAAAAATGTGGTGTGTTTTCTCACTATCTGTGAGGTTGCGTGTGCAGAAAGTTAATGCCAAAAATCCCGGTCATTAATATAGTCCCCATTTATTACCCCATTTATAAAAAAAATACTTTCGTATAAATTTCGAGGTTCAAGAGTACACGTTGAAGTGTTTTCGTACTTGTAACTTTTGGACAAAATGATTTTCATGTAATCTTTCAAATGGCAAAAAATATTTGTTGCCTGTGGAAGTACAATTGTACACGTTTAAGTGGTTTCTCACTATCTGGAACTTTTGGACAAAATGACCTTCATGTAATCTTTCAAATGGCAAAAAATATTTGTTGTCTGTGGAAGTACAATTGTACACGTTTAAGTGGTTTCTCACTATCTGGAACTTTTGGACAACATGACCTCCATGTTATCTCTCAAATTGTGAAAAATATTCTTGGACAAAAGTCGTTTGTTTTTAACAAAAAAGATTTATTCAATTAAAGCCTCAATCAGGTACTTATAAATGTCAATGAATCTACTACCGATTCGGAATTACATGCATTACGAAATCGTCAGGAGACTTGGATGTATTTCATTTGTTTTGATGTTTGTCTATTAAATATGCTGATTTTTGAATGGACATTTTCAGCGTGATCATTAGAGTCTTGATGAATATCACAGTCATTTATATCTTTGACTATATTGCAGGTTGCACAATAAAATGCTTTATCAATTTGTCTAAAAATACTCGAGTCAAACTGATTTAAAGCCATAGTTCTGTCCAGTCTTCTTATGAGTTAAATATTATATACATCAGATCTTCGCACGTGTCCTCACAAAAATGTGGTGTGTTTTCTCACTATCTGTGAGGTTGCGTGTGCAGAAATTCAATGCCAAAAATCCCGGTCATTAATATAGTCCCCATTTATTACTTCGGCCGGGAGACTCACAATTTGAATGAAAATACGTCGACTTTACACATATTTAATATCATTATAATTTTACCAACACCATCTTAACAAACAGATTGACCTAAAATGAATAAACTAAAAAATCTGCTTATTTATTGCCTTTAAGGCGGAACAAAGTTCGCCGGGTCAGCTAGTTTATAAAAAAAATACTTTCGTATAAATTTCGAGGTTCAAGAGTACACGTTGAAGTGTTTTCGTACTTGTAACTTTTGGACAAAATGACTTTCATGTAATCTTTCAAATGGCAAAAAATATTTGTTGTCTGTCGAAGTACAATTGTACACGTTTAAGTGGTTTCTCACTATCTGGAACTTTTGGACAAAATGACCTTCATGTTATCATTCAAATTGCGAAAAATATTTTTGGCACGCTGTTTTTAAAGTACCAGATTAAACGTTGAAGTGTTTTCGTACCATCTCTATCTTTTGGACAAAATGACCTCCATGTTATCTCTCAAATTGTGAAAAATATTCTTGGACAAAAGTCGTTTGTTTTTAACAAAAAACATTTATTCAATTAAGGCCTCAAGCAGGCACTTATAAATGTCAATGAATCTACCACCGATTCGGAATTACATGAATTACATCAACCGAGAAGAATAGGCAAGAAACTTGGAAGTATTTCATTTTTATTCATTGTTGTCTAATAAATTGCTGAATTTTGAATCTGTGAGGTTGCGTGTGCAGAAATTTAATGCCAAAAATCCCGGTCATTAATATAGTCCCCATTTATTACCCCATTTATAAAAAAAATACTTTCGTATAAATTTCGAGGTTCAAGAGTACACGTTGAAGTGTTTTCGTACTTGTAACTTTTGGACAAAATGACTTTCATGTAATCTTTCAAATGGCAAATAATATTTGTTGTCTGTGGAAGTACAATTGTACACGTTTAAGTGGTTTCTCACTATCTGGAACTTTTGGACAAAATGACCTTCATGTTATCATTCCAATTGCGAAAAATATTTTTGGCACGCTGTTTTTAAAGTACCAGATTAAACGTTGAAGTGTTTTCGTACCATCTCTATCTTTTGGACAAAATGACCTCCATGTTATCTCTCAAATTGTGAAAAATATTCTTGGACAAAAGTCGTTTGTTTTTAACAAAAAACATTTATTCAATTAAGGCCTCAATCAGGCACTTATAAATGTCAATGAATCTACTACCGATTCGGAATTACATGAGTTAGGAAATCGTCAGGAGTCTTGGATGTATTTCATTTGTTTTGATGTTTGTCTATTAAATATGCTGAATTTTGAATGGACATTTTCAGCGTGATCATTAGAGTCTTGATGAATATCACAGTCATTTATATCTTTGACTATATTGCAGGTTGCACAATAAAATGCTTTATCAATTTGTCTAAAAATACTCGAGTCAAACTGATTTAAAGCCATAGTTCTGTCCAGTCTTCTTATGAGTTAAATATTATATACATCAGATCTTCGCACGTGTCCTCACAAAAATGTGGTGTGTTTTCTCACTATCTGTGAGGTTGCGTGTGCAGAAATTCAATGCCAAAAATCCCGGTCATTAATATAGTCCCCATTTATTACTTCGGCCGGGAGACTCACAATTTGAATGAAAATACGTCGACTTTACACATATTTAATATCATTATAATTTTACCAACACCATCTTAACAAACAGATTGACCTAAAATGAATAAACTAAAAAATCTGCTTATTTATTGCCTTTAAGGCGGAACAAAGTTCGCCGGGTCAGCTAGTTTATAAAAAAAATACTTTCGTATAAATTTCGAGGTTCAAGAGTACACGTTGAAGTGTTTTCGTACTTGTAACTTTTGGACAAAATGACTTTCATGTAATCTTTCAAATGGCAAAAAATATTTGTTGTCTGTCGAAGTACAATTGTACACGTTTAAGTGGTTTCTCACTATCTGGAACTTTTGGACAAAATGACCTTCATGTTATCATTCAAATTGCGAAAAATATTTTTGGCACGCTGTTTTTAAAGTACCAGATTAAACGTTGAAGTGTTTTCGTACCATCTCTATCTTTTGGACAAAATGACCTCCATGTTATCTCTCAAATTGTGAAAAATATTCTTGGACAAAAGTCGTTTGTTTTTAACAAAAAACATTTATTCAATTAAGGCCTCAATCAGGCACTTATAAATGTCAATGAATCTACCACCGATTCGGAATTACATGAATTACATCAGCCGAGAAGAATAGGCAAGAAACTTGGAAGTATTTCATTTTTATTCATTGTTGTCTAATAAATTGCTGAATTTTGAATCTGTGAGGTTGCGTGTGCAGAAATTTAATGCCAAAAATCCCGGTCATTAATATAGTCCCCATTTATTACCCCATTTATAAAAAAAATACTTTCGTATAAATTTCGAGGTTCAAGAGTACACGTTGAAGTGTTTTCGTACTTGTAACTTTTGGACAAAATGACTTTCATGTAATCTTTCAAATGGCAAATAATATTTGTTGTCTGTGGAAGTACAATTGTACACGTTTAAGTGGTTTCTCACTATCTGGAACTTTTGGACAAAATGACCTTCATGTTATCATTCAAATTGCGAAAAATATTTTTGGCACGCTGTTTTTAAAGTACCAGATTAAACGTTGAAGTGTTTTCGTACCATCTCTATCTTTTGGACAAAATGACCTCCATGTTATCTCTCAAATTGTGAAAAATATTCTTGGACAAAGTCGTTTGTTTTTAACAAAAAACATTTATTCAATTAAGGCCTCAATCAGGCACTTATAAATGTCAATGAATCTACTACCGATTCGGAATTACATGCATTACGAAATCGTCAGGAGACTTGGATGTATTTCATTTGTTTTGATGTTTGTCTATTAAATATGCTGAATTTTGAATGGACATTTTTAGCGTGATCATTAGAGTCTTGATGAATATCACAGTCATTTATATCTTTGACTATATTGCAGGTTGCACAATAAAATGCTTTATCAATTTGTCTAAAAATACTCGAGTCAAACTGATTTAAAGTCATAGTTCTGTCCAGTCTTCTTATGAGTTAAATATTATATACATATACAGGGTGTGTCGTAAATAGTGGTCCACCGTTTAGGATTCGATAAACCAGATAATTTACTATAACAAATTCCATTTTAGAACCATTTTTAGCCGAGGGTTCCGTAAATATTAATTTTTAGTTATTTATTTACGAAATTTCTACCTCTTGTAACAAATTTGGTTGTAGTTTTATTAAAAACCATTATATTTTCATTTTGATTACTGTTAATTACTGCCGAATACAAGAGCTATCGCTTATTAACATGTTATTTAATGTAGATTTAGATCTTCTGCAAAAAAAAATGATTGTACTCTAATTTTAACGTATTTTTTTAACATATCATGCTAATTCAAAAGCGATTTATGTAAAAAAAATGTACTACACTGTCAGTGCCCATTAATTTAATAATATGCCTATTTAATACCAATTTCAAAAAGGTATCATAATACCAGATCCCTATAAAAAACAGAAAGATATCTAATTTTAATTGAAGAAAGTAAGATTTTCATTAAAATGCATTTTAAAATTTAGTTGCTATAAAACTTACGATTTTTGTAAAAAAAAAATCTTTACTATCAGTGCCTACTTATTTAATAATATTCCTACTTAATACCGATTCTAAAAGGTTTTACTATCCCATCAATAAAACAGGTAATGAAATTTTAGTTAAAAACGACTATAAAAGACAACTTTTTACTATTTTTGCAAAGTGATCTAGACCTAACTTGTAAATTACAACAAGGCATTGAAAAAAAACAAGTCATACATCATCATACATCATTTATTGTTATTCTTTAACATTTACATTACACCAAGTGCTCGAAATGTCCCCCATTTGCAGCTATGCATGCTCTGCAACGTCGAATAAACGACCGTTTAAGTCGCCGAGCAAACCCACTCTCGTTTATTTTTCTAGCTGCTGTGTGTATGCTAGTCCTCAAGTGATCAATGGACGTTATTTCTTCTTTGTACACATGTTCTTTCAGGCAACCCCAGTAAAAAAAATCCAGGGGATTTAAGTCTGGCGAGCGCGGTGGCCATAGTATTGGACCTAAGCGTCCTATCCACCTATTTGGATACGCTGTGTGTAGGTGCTCTCGTACTCTAACAGCATAGTGAGCGGGACAGCCATCGTTCTGGAGCCACATATCTTCTTGGACTTCAGGAGCGACGTTTTGAAGAAGCATTGGCAAGTCAGTCCGCAAAAAACTTAAATATCTGTCTGCATTTAAAGTTTCTGGCAGCTCGTGTGGACCGATTATCTGTCCGTTAATAATTCCGGTCCAAAGGTTTATTTTAACTTGATACTGTGATCTATCTTGTCTTATGAGATGTGGGTTTTCTCGCTGCCAGCTATGCAGATTATGGAGATTTAAATATCCATCTTTTTTGCATGATGATTCGTCGCTCCATAATATTTTATTAAAAAAATGCGGGTCTTCTCTTATTCTGCGTAATATTTCTCTACAAAATCGTACTCTGAATGCGTAATCTCTAGGTAGTAATGACTGTACCCTTTGATAGTGGTATGGGTACATATCATTTCTTTTAAGTACGCGATGTACCGATTTAAAAGGTATGCCAGTTCTGCGACTTAAGACACGCACCGATGTTGAAGGATCTTCAGCAACTAAATTCATTACCGCTTCATCGTTGTGTGCTCGCGGTCTTCCTTCACTTGCACCGCCTACTCCTGTGCCAGGTATCCTCCCCTCGGTGTACGCGTTATGCACTCTCCCAAAGACGCGATGATCAGGATGTCTTCGATTGGGATATCTCTCCCGGTAAAGACGAGCTGCTTCTCTAGCGACACCTCTGCATTCCCCGTAAATAAAATGCATGTCGGCATATTCACGCGGTGTGTACCGAGACATTTTTATCACTGTACAGGTAGTCCAAAACGTTGAGCAAGCCACAAGTTACTATTACACGTAGCCAAAGATCACCAAAACAACAAATCCAATCATTAGGCAAATTAAACAGAGTCCGGGGTCAGGCATACAAAAACAACGAAAGTAAACACACAAAACGCATACGACGCACGGGTGACGAGATCGTACTAAGCTAAATCGTTTCAATATTTATTTCAACGTTACGAGCGAAAGGAATAGCTTACATTAACCATGTCCTTTCCTTATCACTCGTATTGTGCGATTGTCGATTGGCGAGAGCTCCAACCCGTGGCTCCAACAGATCTATTGTTAACAACATGTCACAGGTAAAAAAAGGGTCGGGCCTTTTTTTACCTGAATTTATTTGTTAGTGCGCTCTTAAAACCAGTTTTGTCACACTCAAATAATATTTCAAAGTTTTATTACCATATTATCAGTTTTGTTGTAAAATTAATGCAACAAAATGTTTAAATTAATTTTAATGAAAATCTTACTTTCTTCAATAAAAATTCGATATCTTTCTGTTTTTTATAGGGATCTGGTATTATGATACCATTTTGAAATTGGTATTAAATAGGCATATTATTAAATTAATGGGCACTGACAGTGTAGTACATTTTTTTTACATAAATCGCTTTTGAATTAGCATGATATGTTAAAAAAATCCGTTAAAATTAGAGTACAATCATTTTTTTTTGCAGAAGATCTAAATCTACATTAAATAACATGTTAATAAGCGATAGCTCTTGTATTCGGCAGTAATTAACAGTAATCAAAATAAAAATATAATGGTTTTTGATAAAACTACAACCAAATTTGTTACAAGAGGTAGAAATTTCGTAAATAAATAACTAAAAATTAATATTTACGGAACCCTCGGCTAAAAATGGTTCTAAAATGGAATTTGTTATAGTAAATTATCTGGTTTATCGAATCCTAAACGGTGGACCACTATTTACGACACACCCTGTATATAAGATCTTCGCACGTGTCCTCACAAAAATGTGGTGTGTTTTCTCACTATCTGTGAGGTTGCGTGTGCAGAAATTTAATGCCAAAAATCCCGGTCATTAATATAGTCCCCATTTATTACCCCATTTATAAAAAAAATACTTTCGTATAAATTTCGAGGTTCAAGAGTACACGTTGAAGTGTTTTCGTACTTGTAACTTTTGGACAAAATGACTTTCATGTAATCTTTCAAATGGCAAAAAATATTTGTTGTCTGTGGAAGTACAATTGTACACGTTTAAGTGGTTTCTCACTATCTGGAACTTTTGGACAACATCACCTCCATGTTATCTCTCAAATTGTGAAAAATATTCTTGGACAAAAGTCGTTTGTTTTTAACAAAAAAGATTTATTCAATTAAAGCCTCAATCAGGTACTTATAAATGTCAATGAATCTACTACCGATTCGGAATTACATGCATTACGAAATCGTCAGGAGACTTGGATGTATTTCATTTGTTTTGATGTTTGTCTATTAAATATGCTGAATTTTGAATGGACATTTTCAGCGTGATCATTAGAGTCTTGATGAATATCACAGTCATTTATATCTTTGACTATATTGCAGGTTGCACAATAAAATGCTTTATCAATTTGTCTAAAAATACTCGAGTCAAACTGATTTAAAGCCATAGTTCTGTCCAGTCTTCTTATGAGTTAAATATTATATACATCAGATCTTCGCACGTGTCCTCACAAAAATGTGGTGTGTTTTCTCACTATCTGTGAGGTTGCGTGTGCAGAAATTCAATGCCAAAAATCCCGGTCATTAATATAGTCCCCATTTATTACTTCGGCCGGGAGACTCACAATTTGAATGAAAATACGTCGACTTTACACATATTTAATATCATTATAATTTTACCAACACCATCTTAACAAACAGATTGACCTAAAATGAATAAACTAAAAAATCTGCTTATTTATTGCCTTTAAGGCGGAACAAAGTTCGCCGGGTCAGCTAGTTTATAAAAAAAATACTTTCATATAAATTTCGAGGTTCAAGAGTACACGTTGAAGTGTTTTCGTACTTGTAACTTTTGGACAAAATGACTTTCATGTAATCTTTCAAATGGCAAAAAATATTTTTGGCACGCTGTTTTTAAAGTACCAGATTAAACGTTGAAGTGTTTTCGTACCATCTCTATCTTTTGGACAAAATGACCTCCATGTTATCTCTCAAATTGTGAAAAATATTCTTGGACAAAAGTCGTTTGTTTTTAACAAAAAACATTTATTCAATTAAGGCCTCAATCAGGCACTTATAAATGTCAATGAATCTACTACCGATTCGGAATTACATGCATTACGAAATCGTCAGGAGACTTGGATGTATTTCATTTGTTTTGATGTTTGTCTATTAAATATGCTGAATTTTGAATGGACATTTTTAGCGTGATCATTAGAGTCTTGATGAATATCACAGTCATTTATATCTTTGACTATATTGCAGGTTGCACAATAAAATGCTTTATCAATTTGTCTAAAAATACTCGAGTCAAACGGATTTAAAGTCATAGTTCTGTCCAGTCTTCTTATGAGTTAAATATTATATACATATATATAAGATCTTCGCACGTGTCCTCACAAAAATGTGGTGTGTTTTCTCACTATCTGTGAGGTTGCGTGTGCAGAAATTTAATGCCAAAAATCCCGGTCATTAATATAGTCCCCATTTATTACCCCATTTATAAAAAAAATACTTTCGTATAAATTTCGAGGTTCAAGAGTACACGTTGAAGTGTTTTCGTACTTGTAACTTTTGGACAAAATGACTTTCATGTAATCTTTCAAATGGCAAAAAATATTTGTTGTCTGTGGAAGTACAATTGTACACGTTTAAGTGGTTTCTCACTATCTGGAACTTTTGGACAACATCACCTCCATGTTATCTCTCAAATTGTGAAAAATATTCTTGGACAAAAGTCGTTTGTTTTTAACAAAAAAGATTTATTCAATTAAAGCCTCAATCAGGTACTTATAAATGTCAATGAATCTACTACCGATTCGGAATTACATGCATTACGAAATCGTCAGGAGACTTGGATGTATTTCATTTGTTTTGATGTTTGTCTATTAAATATGCTGAATTTTGAATGGACATTTTCAGCGTGATCATTAGAGTCTTGATGAATATCACAGTCATTTATATCTTTGACTATATTGCAGGTTGCACAATAAAATGCTTTATCAATTTGTCTAAAAATACTCGTGTCAAACTGATTTAAAGCCATAGTTCTGTCCAGTCTTCTTATGAGTTAAATATTATATACATCAGATCTTCGCACGTGTCCTCACAAAAATGTGGTGTGTTTTCTCACTATCTGTGAGGTTGCGTGTGCAGAAATTCAATGCCAAAAATCCCGGTCATTAATATAGTCCCCATTTATTACTTCGGCCGGGAGACTCACAATTTGAATGAAAATACGTCGACTTTACACATATTTAATATCATTATAATTTTACCAACACCATCTTAACAAACAGATTGACCTAAAATGAATAAACTAAAAAATCTGCTTATTTATTGCCTTTAAGGCGGAACAAAGTTCGCCGGGTCAGCTAGTTTATAAAAAAAATACTTTCATATAAATTTCGAGGTTCAAGAGTACACGTTGAAGTGTTTTCGTACTTGTAACTTTTGGACAAAATGACTTTCATGTAATCTTTCAAATGGCAAAAAATATTTGTTGTCTGTCGAAGTACAATTGTACACGTTTAAGTGGTTTCTCACTATCTGGAACTTTTGGACAAAATGACCTTCATGTTATCATTCAAATTGCGAAAAATATTTTTGGCACGCTGTTTTTAAAGTACCAGATTAAACGTTGAAGTGTTTTCGTACCATCTCTATCTTTTGGACAAAATGACCTCCATGTTATCTCTCAAATTGTGAAAAATATTCTTGCACAAAAGTCGTTTGTTTTTAACAAAAAACATTTATTCAATTAAGGCCTCAATCAGGCACTTATAAATGTCAATGAATCTACCACCGATTCGGAATTACATCAGCCGAGAAGAATAGGCAAGAAACTTGGAAGTATTTCATTTTTATTCATTGTTGTCTAATAAATTGCTGAATTTTGAATCTGTGAGGTTGCGTGTGCAGAAATTTAATGCCAAAAATCCCGGTCATTAATATAGTCCCCATTTATTACCCCATTTATAAAAAAAATACTTTCGTATAAATTTCGAGGTTCAAGAGTACACGTTGAAGTGTTTTCGTACTTGTAACTTTTGGACAAAATGACTTTCATGTAATCTTTCAAATGGCAAATAATATTTGTTGTCTGTGGAAGTACAATTGTACACGTTTAAGTGGTTTCTCACTATCTGGAACTTTTGGACAAAATGACCTTCATGTTATCATTCAAATTGCGAAAAATATTTTTGGCACGCTGTTTTTAAAGTACCAGATTAAACGTTGAAGTGTTTTCGTACCATCTCTATCTTTTGGACAAAATGACCTCCATGTTATCTCTCAAATTGTGAAAAATATTCTTGCACAAAAGTCGTTTGTTTTTAACAAAAAACATTTATTCAATTAAGGCCTCAATCAGGCACTTATAAATGTCAATGAATCTACTACCGATTCGGAATTACATGAGTTAGGAAATCGTCAGGAGTCTTGGATGTATTTCATTTGTTTTGATGTTTGTCTATTAAATATGCTGAATTTTGAATGGACATTTTCAGCGTGATCATTAGAGTCTTGATGAATATCACAGTCATTTATATCTTTGACTATATTGCAGGTTGCACAATAAAATGCTTTATCAATTTGTCTAAAAATACTCGAGTCAAACTGATTTAAAGCCATAGTTCTGTCCAGTCTTCTTATGAGTTAAATATTATATACATCAGATCTTCGCACGTGTCCTCACAAAAATGTGGTGTGTTTTCTCACTATCTGTGAGGTTGCGTGTGCAGAAATTCAATGCCAAAAATCCCGGTCATTAATATAGTCCCCATTTATTACTTCGGCCGGGAGACTCACAATTTGAATGAAAATACGTCGACTTTACACATATTTAATATCATTATAATTTTACCAACACCATCTTAACAAACAGATTGACCTAAAATGAATAAACTAAAAAATCTGCTTATTTATTGCCTTTAAGGCGGAACAAAGTTCGCCGGGTCAGCTAGTTTATAAAAAAAATACTTTCGTATAAATTTCGAGGTTCAAGAGTACACGTTGAAGTGTTTTCGTACTTGTAACTTTTGGACAAAATGACTTTCATGTAATCTTTCAAATGGCAAAAAATATTTGTTGTCTGTCGAAGTACAATTGTACACGTTTAAGTGGTTTCTCACTATCTGGAACTTTTGGACAAAATGACCTTCATGTTATCATTCAAATTGCGAAAAATATTTTTGGCACGCTGTTTTTAAAGTACCAGATTAAACGTTGAAGTGTTTTCGTACCATCTCTATCTTTTGGACAAAATGACCTCCATGTTATCTCTCAAATTGTGAAAAATATTCTTGGACAAAAGTCGTTTGTTTTTAACAAAAAACATTTATTCAATTAAGGCCTCAATCAGGCACTTATAAATGTCAATGAATCTACTACCGATTCGGAATTACATGCATTACGAAATCGTCAGGAGACTTGGATGTATTTCATTTGTTTTGATGTTTGTCTATTAAATATGCTGAATTTTGAATGGACATTTTTAGCGTGATCATTAGAGTCTTGATGAATATCACAGTCATTTATATCTTTGACTATATTGCAGGTTGCACAATAAAATGCTTTATCAATTTGTCTAAAAATACTCGAGTCAAACTGATTTAAAGTCATAGTTCTGTCCAGTCTTCTTATGAGTTAAATATTATATACATATATATAAGATCTTCGCACGTGTCCTCACAAAAATGTGGTGTGTTTTCTCACTATCTGTGAGGTTGCGTGTGCAGAAATTTAATGCCAAAAATCCCGGTCATTAATATAGTCCCCATTTATTACCCCATTTATAAAAAAAATACTTTCGTATAAATTTCGAGGTTCAAGAGTACACGTTGAAGTGTTTTCGTACTTGTAACTTTTGGACAAAATGACTTTCATGTAATCTTTCAAATGGCAAAAAATATTTGTTGTCTGTCGAAGTACAATTGTACACGTTTAAGTGGTTTCTCACTATCTGGAACTTTTGGACAAAATGACCTTCATGTTATCATTCAAATTGCGAAAAATATTTTTGGCACGCTGTTTTTAAAGTACCAGATTAAACGTTGAAGTGTTTTCGTACCATCTCTATCTTTTGGACAAAATGACCTCCATGTTATCTCTCAAATTGTGAAAAATATTCTTGGACAAAAGTCGTTTGTTTTTAACAAAAAACATTTATTCAATTAAGGCCTCAATCAGGCACTTATAAATGTCAATGAATCTACCACCGATTCGGAATTACATGAATTACATCAACCGAGAAGAATAGGCAAGAAACTTGGAAGTATTTCATTTTTATTCATTGTTGTCTAATAAATTGCTGAATTTTGAATCTGTGAGGTTGCGTGTGCAGAAATTTAATGCCAAAAATCCCGGTCATTAATATAGTCCCCATTTATTACCCCATTTATAAAAAAAATACTTTCGTATAAATTTCGAGGTTCAAGAGTACACGTTGAAGTGTTTTCGTACTTGTAACTTTTGGACAAAATGACTTTCATGTAATCTTTCAAATGGCAAATAATATTTGTTGTCTGTGGAAGTACAATTGTACACGTTTAAGTGGTTTCTCACTATCTGGAACTTTTGGACAAAATGACCTTCATGTTATCATTCCAATTGCGAAAAATATTTTTGGCACGCTGTTTTTAAAGTACCAGATTAAACGTTGAAGTGTTTTCGTACCATCTCTATCTTTTGGACAAAATGACCTCCATGTTATCTCTCAAATTGTGAAAAATATTCTTGGACAAAAGTCGTTTGTTTTTAACAAAAAAGATTTATTCAATTAAAGCCTCAATCAGGTACTTATAAATGTCAATGAATCTACTACCGATTCGGAATTACATGCATTACGAAATCGTCAGGAGACTTGGATGTATTTCATTTGTTTTGATGTTTGTCTATTAAATATGCTGAATTTTGAATGGACATTTTCAGCGTGATCATTAGAGTCTTGATGAATATCACAGTCATTTATATCTTTGACTATATTGCAGGTTGCACAATAAAATGCTTTATCAATTTGTCTAAAAATACTCGAGTCAAACTGATTTAAAGCCATAGTTCTGTCCAGTCTTCTTATGAGTTAAATATTATATACATCAGATCTTCGCACGTGTCCTCACAAAAATGTGGTGTGTTTTCTCACTATCTGTGAGGTTGCGTGTGCAGAAATTCAATGCCAAAAATCCCGGTCATTAATATAGTCCCCATTTATTACTTCGGCCGGGAGACTCACAATTTGAATGAAAATACGTCGACTTTACACATATTTAATATCATTATAATTTTACCAACACCATCTTAACAAACAGATTGACCTAAAATGAATAAACTAAAAAATCTGCTTATTTATTGCCTTTAAGGCGGAACAAAGTTCGCCGGGTCAGCTAGTTTATAAAAAAAATACTTTCATATAAATTTCGAGGTTCAAGAGTACACGTTGAAGTGTTTTCGTACTTGTAACTTTTGGACAAAATGACTTTCATGTAATCTTTCAAATGGCAAAAAATATTTGTTGTCTGTCGAAGTACAATTGTACACGTTTAAGTGGTTTCTCACTATCTGGAACTTTTGGACAAAATGACCTTCATGTTATCATTCAAATTGCGAAAAATATTTTTGGCACGCTGTTTTTAAAGTACCAGATTAAACGTTGAAGTGTTTTCGTACCATCTCTATCTTTTGGACAAAATGACCTCCATGTTATCTCTCAAATTGTGAAAAATATTCTTGGACAAAAGTCGTTTGTTTTTAACAAAAAACATTTATTCAATTAAGGCCTCAATCAGGCACTTATAAATGTCAATGAATCTACCACCGATTCGGAATTACATGAATTACATCAGCCGAGAAGAATAGGCAAGAAACTTGGAAGTATTTCATTTTTATTCATTGTTGTCTAATAAATTGCTGAATTTTGAATCTGTGAGGTTGCGTGTGCAGAAATTTAATGCCAAAAATCCCGGTCATTAATATAGTCCCCATTTATTACCCCATTTATAAAAAAAATACTTTCGTATAAATTTCGAGGTTCAAGAGTACACGTTGAAGTGTTTTCGTACTTGTAACTTTTGGACAAAATGACTTTCATGTAATCTTTCAAATGGCAAATAATATTTGTTGTCTGTGGAAGTACAATTGTACACGTTTAAGTGGTTTCTCACTATCTGGAACTTTTGGACAAAATGACCTTCATGTTATCATTCAAATTGCGAAAAATATTTTTGGCACGCTGTTTTTAAAGTACCAGATTAAACGTTGAAGTGTTTTCGTACCATCTCTATCTTTTGGACAAAATGACCTCCATGTTATCTCTCAAATTGTGAAAAATATTCTTGGACAAAAGTCGTTTGTTTTTAACAAAAAACATTTATTCAATTAAGGCCTCAAGCAGGCACTTATAAATGTCAATGAATCTACCACCGATTCGGAATTACATCAGCCGAGAAGAATAGGCAAGAAACTTGGAAGTATTTCATTTTTATTCATTGTTGTCTAATAAATTGCTGAATTTTGAATCTGTGAGGTTGCGTGTGCAGAAATTTAATGCCAAAAATCCCGGTCATTAATATAGTCCCCATTTATTACCCCATTTATAAAAAAAATACTTTCGTATAAATTTCGAGGTTCAAGAGTACACGTTGAAGTGTTTTCGTACTTGTAACTTTTGGACAAAATGACTTTCATGTAATCTTTCAAATGGCAAATAATATTTGTTGTCTGTGGAAGTACAATTGTACACGTTTAAGTGGTTTCTCACTATCTGGAACTTTTGGACAAAATGACCTTCATGTTATCATTCAAATTGCGAAAAATATTTTTGGCACGCTGTTTTTAAAGTACCAGATTAAACGTTGAAGTGTTTTCGTACCATCTCTATCTTTTGGACAAAATGACCTCCATGTTATCTCTCAAATTGTGAAAAGTATTCTTGGACAAAAGTCGTTTGTTTTTAACAAAAAACATTTATTCAATTAAGGCCTCAATCAGGCACTTATAAATGTCAATGAATCTACCACCGATTCGGAATTACATGAATTACATCAGCCGAGAAGAATAGGCAAGAAACTTGGAAGTATTTCATTTTTATTCATTGTTGTCTAATAAATTGCTGAATTTTGAATGGACATTTTCAGCGTGATCATTAGAGTCTTGATGAATATCACAGTCATTTATATCTTTGACTATATTGCAGGTTGCACAATAAAATGCTTTATCAATTTGTCTAAAAATAATCGAGTCAAACTGATTTAAAGCCATAGTTCTGTCCAGTCTTCTTATGAGTTAAATATTATATACATATATATAAGATCTTCGCACGTGTCCTCACAAAAATGTGGTGTGTTTTCTCACTATCTGTGAGGTTGCGTGTGCAGAAATTTAATGCCAAAAATCCCGGTCATTAATATAGTCCCCATTTATTACCCCATTTATAAAAAAAATACTTTCGTATAAATTTCGAGGTTCAAGAGTACACGTTGAAGTGTTTTCGTACTTGTAACTTTTGGACAAAATGACTTTCATGTAATCTTTCAAATGGCAAATAATATTTGTTGTCTGTGGAAGTACAATTGTACACGTTTAAGTGGTTTCTCACTATCTGGAATTTTTGGACAAAATGACCTTCATGTCATCATTCAAATTGCGAAAAATATTTTTGGCACGCTGTTTTTAAAGTACCAGATTAAACGTTGAAGTGTTTTCGTACCATCTCTATCTTTTGGACAAAATGACCACCATGTTATCTCTCAAATTGTGAAAAATATTCTTGGACAAAAGTCGTTTGTTTTTAACAAAAAATATTTATTCAATTAAGGCCTCAATCAGGCACTTATAAATGTCAATGAATCTACTACCGATTCGGAATTACATGAGTTAGGAAATCGTCAGGAGTCTTGGATGTATTTCATTTGTTTTGATGTTTGTCTATTAAATATGCTGAATTTTGAATGGACATTTTCAGCGTGATCATTAGAGTCTTGATGAATATCACAGTCATTTATATCTTTGACTATATTGAAGGTTGCACAATAAAATGCTTTATCAATTTGTCTAAAAATACTCGAGTCAAACTGATTTAAAGCCATAGTTCTGTCCAGTCTTCTTATGAGTTAAATATTATATACATCAGATCTTCGCACGTGTCCTCACAAAAATGTGGTGTGTTTTCTCACTATCTGTGAGGTTGCGTGTGCAGAAATTCAATGCCAAAAATCCCGGTCATTAATATAGTCCCCATTTATTACTTCGGCCGGGAGACTCACAATTTGAATGAAAATACGTCGACTTTACACATATTTAATATCATTATAATTTTACCAACACCATCTTAACAAACAGATTGACCTAAAATGAATAAACTAAAAAATCTGCTTATTTATTGCCTTTAAGGCGGAACAAAGTTCGCCGGGTCAGCTAGTTTATAAAAAAAATACTTTCGTATAAATTTCGAGGTTCAAGAGTACACGTTGAAGTGTTTTCGTACTTGTAACTTTCGGACAAAATGACTTTCATGTAATCTTTCAAATGGCAAAAAATATTTGTTGTCTGTCGAAGTACAATTGTACACGTTTAAGTGGTTTCTCACTATCTGGAACTTTTGGACAAAATGACCTTCATGTTATCATTCAAATTGCGAAAAATATTTTTGGCACGCTGTTTTTAAAGTACCAGATTAAACGTTGAAGTGTTTTCGTACCATCTCTATCTTTTGGACAAAATGACCTCCATGTTATCTCTCAAATTGTGAAAAGTATTCTTGGACAAAAGTCGTTTGTTTTTAACACAAAACATTTATTCAATTAAGGCCTCAATCAGGCACTTATAAATGTCAATGAATCTACCACCGATTCGGAATTACATGAATTACATCAGCCGAGAAGAATAGGCAAGAAACTTGGAAGTATTTCATTTTTATTCATTGTTGTCTAATAAATTGCTGAATTTTGAATGGACATTTTCAGCGTGATCATTAGAGTCTTGATGAATATCACAGTCATTTATATCTTTGACTATATTGCAGGTTGCACAATAAAATGCTTTATCAATTTGTCTAAAAATACTCGAGTCAAACTGATTTAAAGCCATAGTTCTGTCCAGTCTTCTTATGAGTTAAATATTATATACATATGTATAAGATCTTCGCACGTGTCCTCACAAAAATGTGGTGTGTTTTCTCACTATCTGTGAGGTTGCGTGTGCAGAAATTTAATGCCAAAAATCCCGGTCATTAATATAGTCCCCATTTATTACCCCATTTATAAAAAAAATACTTTCGTATAAATTTCGAGGTTCAAGTGTACACGTTGAAGTGTTTTCGTACTTGTAACTTTTGGACAAAATGACTTTCATGTAATCTTTCAAATGGCAAATAATATTTGTTGTCTGTGGAAGTACAATTGTACACGTTTAAGTGGTTTCTCACTATCTGGAACTTTTGGACAAAATGACCTTCATGTTATCATTCAAATTGCGAAAAATATTTTTGGCACGCTGTTTTTAAAGTACCAGATTAAACGTTGAAGTGTTTTCGTACCATCTCTATCTTTTGGACAAAATGACCTCCATGTTATCTCTCAAATTGTGTAAAATATTCTTGGACAAAAGTCGTTTGTTTTTAACAAAAAACATTTATTCAATTAATTTGCTGAATTTTCAATGGACATTTTCAGCGTGATCATTAGAGTCTTGATGAATATCACAGTCATTTATATCTTTGACTATATTGCAGGTTGCACAATAAAATGCTTTATCAATTTGTCTAAAAATACTCGAGTCAAACTGATTTAAAGCCATAGTTCTGTCCAGTATTCTTATGAGTTAAATATTATATACATATATATAAGATCTTCGCACGTGTCCTCACAAAAATGTGGTGTGTTTTCTCACTGTCTGTATCTTTTGGACAGAATGACCTCCAGGCTATCTCTCAAATTGCAAAAAAAATTTTTGGACAAAAGTCGTTCAAAATGCAAATATTCAAAATATCTCTGTTATCAATGATTGATACAATCACTAATAATCGTCAAAACTTAAACTCAATTTATTTGATTGTTAGTTCACTACGCGCCCACTACTGAGAAGAACCAACAAGAAACTCAGTGGAGTTATCTTTTTTTGTTGTGATTGTATTCACAAAATAAAAATATGTGTACATAATGAAAATATATTTTTCATATGTTTTTTTGGAAGTACCACTGAACACGTTGAAGTGTTTTCTAACTTGTAACTTTTGGACAAAATGACTTTCATGTAATCTTTCAAATGGC
This sequence comes from Timandra comae, assembly GCA_958496195.1. Taxonomy (NCBI): domain Eukaryota; kingdom Metazoa; phylum Arthropoda; class Insecta; order Lepidoptera; family Geometridae; genus Timandra; species Timandra comae. The sequence goes on along the minus strand of OY292353.1, from coordinate 6,590,328 downwards.
AAACAATATTTGTTGTCTTTGGAAGTACAAGTGTGGACGTTTAAGTGGTTTCTGGCACTTATGAATGTCAATGAATCTACCACCGATTCGGAATTACATCAGCCGAGAAGAATAGGCAAGAAACTTGGATTTATTTCATTTTGCTTTCATTGTTGTCTATTATATCTGCTGAATTTTCAATGGACATAAATACATTTTCAGCGTGATCATTAGAGTCTTGATGAATATCACAGTAATTTATATCTTTGACTATATTGCAGGTTGCACAATAAAATGCTTTATCAATTTGTCTAAAAATACTCGAGTCAAACTGATTTAAAGCCATAGTTCTGTCCAGTATTCTTATGAGTTAAATATTATATACATATATATAAGATCTTCGCACGTGTCCTCACAAAAATGTGGTGTGTTTTCTCACTGTCTGTATCTTTTGGACAGAATGACCTCCAGGCTATCTCTCAAATTGCAAAAAAAATTTTTGGACAAAAGTCGTTCAAAATGCAAATATTCAAAATATCTCTGTTATCAATGATTGATACAATCACTAATAATCGTCAAAACTTAAACTCAATTTATTTGATTGTTAGTTCACTACGCGCCCACTACTGAGAAGAACCAACAAGAAACTCAGTGGAGTTATCTTTTTTTGTTGTGATTGTATTCACAAAATAAAAATATGTGTACATAATGAAAATATATTTTTCATATGTTTTTTTGGAAGTACCTCTGAACACGTTGAAGTGTTTTCTAACTTGTAACTTTTGGACAAAATGACTTTCATGTAATCTTTCAAATGGCAAACAATATTTGTTGTCTTTGGAAGTACAAGTGTGGACGTTTAAGTGGTTTCTGGCACTTATGAATGTCAATGAATCTACCACCGATTCGGAATTACATCAGCCGAGAAGAATAGGCAAGAAACTTGGATTTATTTCATTTTGCTTTCATTGTTGTCTATTATATCTGCTGAATTTTCAATGGACATAAATACATTTTCAGCGTGATCATTAGAGTCTTGATGAATATCACAGTAATTTATATCTTTGACTATATTGCAGGTTGCACAATAAAATGCTTTATCAATTTGTCTAAAAATACTCGAGTCAAACTGATTTAAAGCCATAGTTCTGTCCAGTCTTCTTATGAGTTAAATATTATATACATATATATAAGATCTTCGCACGTGTCCTCACAAAAATGTGGTGTGTTTTCTCACTGTCTGTATCTTTTGGACAGAATGACCTTTGCAAAAAAAATTTTTGGACAAAAGTCGTTCAAAATGCATATATTCAAAATATCTCTATTATCAATGATTGATACAATCACTTATAATCGTCAAAACTTAAACTCAATTTATTTGATTGTTAGATCACTACGCGCCCACTACTGAGAAGAACCAACAAGAAACTCATTGGAGTTATCTTTTTTTGTTGTGATTGTATTCACAAAATAAAAATATGTGTACATAATGTAAATATATTTTCATATGTTTTTTTGGAAGTACCACTGTACACGTTGAAGTGTTTTCTAACTTGTAACTTTTGGACAAAATGACTTTCATGTAATCTTTCAAATGGCAAACAATATTTGTTGTCTTTGGAAGTACAAGTGTGGACGTTTAAGTGGTTTCTGGCACTTATGAATGTCAATGAATCTACCACCGATTCGGAATTACATCAGCCGAGAAGAATAGGCAAGAAACTTGGATTTATTTCATTTTGCTTTCATTGTTGTCTATTATATCTGCTGAATTTTCAATGGACATAAATACATTTTCAGCGTGATCATTAGAGTCTTGATGAATATCACAGTCATTTATATCTTTGACTATATTGCAGGTTGCACAATAAAATGCTTTATCAATTTGTCTAAAAATACTCGAGTCAAACTGATTTAAAGCCATAGTTCTGTCCAGTCTTCTTATGAGTTAAATATTATGTACATATATATAAGATCTTCGCACGTGTCCTCACAAAAATGTGGTGTGTTTTCTCACTGTCTGTATCTTTTGGACAGAATGACCTTTGCAAAAAAAATTTTTGGACAAAAGTCGTTCAAAATGCAAATATTCAAAATATCTCTGTTATCAATGATTGATACAATCACTTATAATCGTCAAAACTTAAACTCAATTTATTTGATTGTTAGTTCACTACGCGCCCACTACTGAGAAGAACCAACAAGAAACTCAGTGGAGTTATCTTTTTTTGTTGTGATTGTATTCACAAAATAAAAATATGTGTACATAATGAAAATATATTTTTCATATGTTTTTTGGAAGTACCACTGTACACGTTGAAGTGTTTTCTAACTTGTAACTTTTGGACAAAATGACTTTCATGTAATCTTTCAAATGGCAAACAATATTTGTTGTCTTTGGAAGTACAAGTGTGGACGTTTAAGTGGTTTCTGGCACTTATGAATGTCAATGAATCTACCACCGATTCGGAATTACATCAGCCGAGAAGAATAGGCAAGAAACTTGGATTTATTTCATTTTGCTTTCATTGTTGTCTATTATATCTGCTGAATTTTCAATGGACATAAATACATTTTCAGCGTGATCATTAGAGTCTTGATGAATATCACAGTCATTTATATCTTTGACTATATTGCAGGTTGCACAATAAAATGCTTTATCAATTTGTCTAAAAATACTCGAGTCAAACTGATTTAAAGCCATAGTTCTGTCCAGTCTTCTTATGAGTTAAATATTATATACATCAGATCTTCGCACGTGTCCTCACAAAAATGTGGTGTGTTTTCTCACTATCTGTATCTTTTGGACAGAATGACCTCCAGGCTATCTCTCAAATTGCGAAAAAAATTTTTTGGACAAAAGTCGTTCAAAATGCAAATATTCAAAATATCTCTGTTATCAATGATTGATACAATCACTTATAATCGTCAAAACTTAAACTCAATTTATTTGATTGTTAGTTCACTACGCGCCCACTACTGAGAAGAACCAACAAGAAACTCAGTGGAGTTATCTTTTTTTGTTGTGATTGTATTCACATAATAAAAATATGTGTACATAATGAAAATATATTTTTCATATGTTTTTTTGGAAGTACCACTGTACACGTTGAAGTGTTTTCTAACTTGTAACTTTTGGACAAAATGACTTTCATGTAATCTTTCAAATGGCAAACAATATTTGTTGTCTTTGGAAGTACAAGTGTGGACGTTTAAGTGGTTTCTGGCACTTATGAATGTCAATGAATCTACCACCGATTCGGAATTACATGAGTTAGGAAATCGTCAGGAGTCTTGGATGTATTTCATTTGTTTTGATGTTTGTCTATTAAATATGCTGAATTTTGAATGGACATTTTCAGCGTGATCATTAGAGTCTTGATGAATATCACAGTAATTTATATCTTTGACTATATTGCAGGTTGCACAATAAAATGCTTTATCAATTTGTCTAAAAATACTCGAGTCAAACTGATTTAAAGCCATAGTTCTGTCCAGTCTTCTTATGAGTTAAATATTATATACATATATATAAGATCTTCGCACGTGTCCTCACAAAAATGTGGTGTGTTTTCTCACTGTCTGTATCTTTTGGACAGAATGACATTTGCAAAAAAAATTTTTGGACAAAAGTCGTTCAAAATGCATATATTCAAAATATCTCTATTATCAATGATTGATACAATCACTTATAATCGTCAAAACTTAAACTCAATTTATTTGATTGTTAGATCACTACGCGCCCACTACTGAGAAGAACCAACAAGAAACTCATTGGAGTTATCTTTTTTTGTTGTGATTGTATTCACAAAATAAAAATATGTGTACATAATGTAAATATATTTTCATATGTTTTTTTGGAAGTACCACTGTACACGTTGAAGTGTTTTCTAACTTGTAACTTTTGGACAAAATGACTTTCATGTAATCTTTCAAATGGCAAACAATATTTGTTGTCTTTGGAAGTACAAGTGTGGACGTTTAAGTGGTTTCTGGCACTTATGAATGTCAATGAATCTACCACCGATTCGGAATTACATCAGCCGAGAAGAATAGGCAAGAAACTTGGATTTATTTCATTTTGCTTTCATTGTTGTCTATTATATCTGCTGAATTTTCAATGGACATAAATACATTTTCAGCGTGATCATTAGAGTCTTGATGAATATCACAGTCATTTATATCTTTGACTATATTGCAGGTTGCACAATAAAATGCTTTATCAATTTGTCTAAAAATACTCGAGTCAAACTGATTTAAAGCCATAGTTCTGTCCAGTCTTCTTATGAGTTAAATATTATATACATATATATAAGATCTTCGCACGTGTCCTCACAAAAATGTGGTGTGTTTTCTCACTGTCTGTATCTTTTGGACAGAATGACCTCCAGGCTATCTCTCAAATTGCAAAAAAAATTTTTGGACAAAAGTCGTTCAAAATGCAAATATTCAAAATATCTCTGTTATCAATGATTGATACAATCACTTATAATCGTCAAAACTTAAACTCAATTTATTTGATTGTTAGTTCACTACGCGCCCACTACTGAGAAGAACCAACAAGAAACTCAGTGGAGTTATCTTTTTTTGTTGTGATTGTATTCACAAAATAAAAATATGTGTACATAATGTAAATATATTTTTCATATGTTTTTTTGGAAGTACCACTGTACACGTTGAAGTGTTTTCTAACTTGTAACTTTTGGACAAAATGACTTTCATGTAATCTTTCAAATGGCAAACAATATTTGTTGTCTTTGGAAGTACAAGTGTGGACGTTTAAGTGGTTTCTGGCACTTATGAATGTCAATGAATCTACCACCGCTTTGGAATTACATCAGCCGAGAAGAATAGGCAAGAAACTTGGATTTATTTCATTTTGCTTTCTTTGTTGTCTATTATATCTGCTGAATTTTCAATGGACATAAATACATTTTCAGCGTGATCATTAGAGTCTTGATGAATATCACAGTCATTTATATCTTTGACTATATTGCAGGTTGCACAATAAAATGCTTTATCAATTTGTCTAAAAATACTCGAGTCAAACTGATTTAAAGCCATAGTTCTGTCCAGTCTTCTTACGAGTTAAATATTATATACATATATATAAGATCTTCGCACGTGTCCTCACAAAAATGTGGTGTGTTTTCTCACTATCTGTGAGGTTGCGTGTGCAGAAATTTAATGCCAAAAATCCCGGTCATTAATATAGTCCGTAACCTTATAGTATGCTTTGCTTATCAAAATGTTTTTAATGTGTCATTTGATACTATGCATTACCCCATTTATAAAAAAAATACTTTCGTATAAATTTCGAGGTTCAAGAGTACACGTTGAAGTGTTTTCTAACTTGTAACTTTTGGACAAAATGACTTGCATGTAATCTTTCAAATGGCAAAAAATATTTTTGGCACGCTATTTTTGAAGTACCAGTTTAAACGTTGAAGTGTTTTCTTACCATCTCTATCTTTTGGACAAAATGACCTCCATGTTATCTCTCAAATTGTGAAAAATATTCTTGGACAAAAGTCGTTTGTTTTTAACAAAAAAACATTTATTCAATTAATTTGCTGAATTTTGAATGGACATTTTCAGCGTGATCATTAGAGTCTTGATGAATATCACAGTCATTTATATGTTTGAATATATTGCAGGTTGCACAATAAAATGCTTTATCAATTTGTCTAAAAATACTCGAGTCAAACTGATCTAAAGCCATAGTTCTGTCCAGTCTTCTTATGAGTTAAATATTATATACATATATATAAGATCTTCGCACGTGTCCTCACAAAAATGTGGTGTGTTTTCTCACTGTCTGTATCTTTTGGACAAAAGTCGTTCAAAATGCAAAAATTCAAAATATCTCTGTTATCAATGATTGATACAATCACTAATAATCGTCAAAACTTAAACTCAATGTATTTGATTGTTAGTTCACTACGCACCCACTACTGAGAAGAACCAACAAGAATCTCAGTGGAGTTATCTTTTTTTGTTGTGATTGTATTCACAAAATAAAAATATGTGTACATAATGAAAATAATATAAAATAATAATACATAATATTTTTCATATGTTTTTTTGGAAGTACCACTGTACACGTTGAAGTGTTTTCTAACTTGTAACTTTTGGACAAAATGACTTTCATGTAATCTTTCAAATGGCAAACAATATTTGTTGTCTTTGGAAGTACAAGTGTGGACAAAATGACCTCCATGTTATCTCTCAAATTGCGAAAAATATTTTTGGCAAGCTGTTTTTTGAAGTACCAGTGTGCACGTTGAAGTGTTTTCTTACCATCTGTAACTTCTGGACAAATGTCGTTAGTTTCCATACATTACGCTATTTATACAAAAAATTCTTTCGTATAAATATCGAAGTTTTATGTACACGTTGAAGTGTTTTCTTACTATTTGTATCTTTTGGACAAAATGACTTGCAGTCTCAAATTATCTTAAAAAGGCAAATTTCGATGTTTCTGATTACAGTCGCCGCTAGAAAGCTAATTTATTATAATTAAATTGTGGTTTTTAAGTTCAGTTTAAACTAGGAGACAAATGGAGCATCATGTTGAGAAACACTTTCTCCGTCGATGTATTTTTGCGCAAGAGCAACCCGCTTTCTCTACATTGAAATTAATGGAACAAAAAATTTAACGGATTTTTATTGTGGTTATATTTTGTTTGACATTTTCTTACGTTTTGGATTCTTTACAAAATCCGTGATCACAGTAGACTTAGGTGGAAGACCTCTATACAAAGTAATGTAAAAAGTTTACCACCTTCAATATTTTGAATATAATTATAAATACATTGTGAATTTACCAAAGATTCTGAAATATATCAGCCAAGAAGAATTTGCAAGAAACTCGGTTTGGAATGGTTAATATTTTTCGATGAGTCGTTTTAATTGTAATGAATTACAATGCACTTTAAAATCAATACAAAAATGGAAACGTTCCTGGTTATATTTTGTTTAACATTTTCTGACGTTTCGGAAAGAAATACGTAAAACAAAAAAGTAAGGGTTGGTTCACATCTGACAAAAGATGCTGTCACACTTCTTAAAACTTACTTGATAATAATTATTAAAAACTAATACCCGCATCATCAGGCAAACTATTACCCTCCAAAAAATCCGGATCTGTGAGCCCGAACCCGGACCTGCGAGCCGCAACACGGACGTCGTCTCTGCTCACAGGACAGTGATAGTTTCTTTTACTACAACTCTCTAACGCGTTCGGTTGGTGAAACTGTAGTACCCACGACCCTTCTTTGTTTTTGAATTTCATGTACCAATTAAATTGTTATCAATCTTACTTTGACTTTTCTTTTTCTGTTGGCCTTCCGCTAAAGGAGCGCGACAATGCGTCGAGCGTATCATCGGTCGCGTCTATTCGATAAAATAAAATGTTAATATTTGACAGAAGATGCGTCGGGTGTAATGCCGGCGCCCCACATGGGCTTATGACTTGGTTCCAACGTTGGCTACGAATAGAATGGCCAATAATTGCAACCAAGGTTGCGGCCTCATATGGGCTCCAATATAATTGGGCAAACACTCATGCCAAGAGCATTGGAAGGCTGGACGTTCGAGCAGATATCATTTTATTCATCAAATTTATTGCTAGCAAGTCATGTCGGACGGGACACTTTTCGCTCTGGCTACTTACGCCCACGCATTGAGCACATATTATTATTATTTAGTTAGTCAAAGGAAAAAGAAGCCAAGGAAACGGCGATTCTGGATGATAAAAATGCACGCTAATCGAATAAAGTAAGTTTGATCCTATATTGATTTTTAAGATATGTCGTGTCACACTACCTTTGTTTATATATCATCCTCATTGTACACAATCATTTCTTATGCAAATAAATTATCTTTATTTTTATAAATACCTATATTTTATTTGTTATATTTATGAATATTTTAAGAATCAGCTAGGGGAAGCAGGGGTAATGGTGCTCGCCGGGTAATACCGCAAAAAAATCAAATGTAGTGCTAGCTATACGACAGTTAGCGCATACACAATAACACATGACAGCACGTGCTAGAAGCTGGTATGCTAGTGTGCAAGCTACGGGCATGTGTATCCTCAGCTTGTTAAATACGTTGCCTTGAAACACAGCGAGCAAATTAATTTTGTACTTTGTTGATTTCAGAAACGACGAAGGAAATAATTTACTAGCAGACTTGAAACATGAACCTTCAGGACAGTTTGAGAATTTTTGTCGGATGTCGTCGAGTGATTTTGAATATCTACTTAGAAAAGTTGGTCCAGTAATAGCAAAGAAAGATACACGTTGGAGAAAGGCTCTTCCAATTAAAGTTCGCTTGGCAGTAACGTTAAGGTTTCTGGCCACTGGCGATACATATAGATCTCTTCATTTTCTATTTAGAATATCGAGCCAAATAATATCAAAAATTATACCCGAAGTTTGCAATGCGATTATCAATGCTCTCCACAACGAAGTGAAGGTGAGATTTTATTATCTATATCTATACTAATCTATACTAATATAATAAAGAGGAAAGATTTGTATTTTTGGATTTTTGTATTTTTGTATTTTTGTTTGTAGGGGATAACCGTAAAAACTACTGGACCGATTTCGAAAATTCTTTTGCCGTTGGATAGCTACATTATCCCCGTGTAACATAGGCTATATTTTTAAGTCGAAAATATTAGAGATCCCTAGAAATCCCTAAAAACCCAACTCAAGGTGTACCAAATTAGCCATAAAGTGGCTTTCATTTTCGCATGTACTGCGGAAAATAGAGATTTGAGATTTGGGATTTTGGCCTTGGGACTTCTTGGGACCTCATGAGACTTTTGGGACTTTATGGGACTTCATAGGACTTCATGGGGCTTCATGGGACTTTATGTGACTTCTTGGAACTTCAGGGAACTTTTGGGACTTCATGGGACTTCATTGGACTTTACGGGACTTCAAGGACTTCTTGGGACTTTACGGGACTTCATGGGACTTTTGGGACTTTACGGGACTTTTGGGACTTCATGGGACTTCATGAGACCTCATGGGACTTCATGGAACTTTATGGGACTTCATGAGACCACATGGGACTTTTTGGGACTTCATGGGACTTTAAGAACTTCATGGGACTTTTGGGGACTTTATGGGACTTTTGAGACTTTTTGGGACTTCATGGGACTTTAAGGACTTCTTGGGAATTCACGGGACTTCATGGGACTTTTGGGACTTCATCGGACTTTTTGAGACTTTAAGGGACATCTTGGAACTTCTTGGGACTTGAGATAACTTCGAGATTAGATTAAGAGATTAGATTAGAGATTAGATTAGAGATTAGATTAGATATTAGAGATTAGATTAGAGATTAGATTAGAGATTAGATTAGAGATTAGATTAGAGATTAGATTAGAGATTAGATTAGAGATTAGATTAGAGATTAGATTAGTTTAGAGATTAGATTAGATTCGATTCGATTCGATTAGATTAGATTAGATTAGATTAAACGCAGCCCTATTAAATAAACCGTGCGAAGCCGGTACGGGCTGCTAGTCTACAAATATAAAAACAATTTAATTATTATTCATTTATTTACCAAAATTGCGCAAATTCAATCTACCTTGTTCGGATCATTGATAAAAGAGTCATAAATTAAGATGGCCGGTTTATTTTAATTTTCTTTTTGTTCAAGAATGTCCTGGGTCCTGTCCTGGGTGGGTGTAGTTTCTGCTGATTCATATGCTTGTTGTATAATATCTTGCGACAGTAGTGTGATGTGCTTATTCTTAGGACGAATGCTAGACTGATTGTTAAGCGGGGACATAGAAGTCTGGGAGGTGGATGTAAAAGCTCCATAATCATATACCTCTACATATTGGTTGAGGGATGGTTCAAGATAGCCATTTGTATCAATTTGATGATAAGGCGAAGGCGTTTGAACTTGATCATTGTATGTAGTATTAGAACTGGTGCTACTAAGTGCAGTCGAAGGTCGAGACGAATAGGTAGTCTGGTATGTCAGAGCATGAATATCATACATTAGTTTGTCTCGGTCGTTCTCGTTCATTTTTTTCAATTTCTTTGCTAACATATGACAGAAATAATCGGTTTCATCAAATTCTTGGCGTTTTGCGGCCACTGTCATTACTTCGTAAGCATTATCCATGCGTTTTTTAATTTGTTGAAGTTCAAGATTCGGTACAGCAAAGTTTTTGCTATGAATCTTTCGTCGTGTTTGTTGTTCTTGCTGCCCAGTTGTTTCTTGTCGTTGTTGTTTTGGCTGAGGTTGTTGTGGTTCTGATTCAGTGGGTACATTAGTTGAGGTCTCATTTGACTCCTGTCTGTTCTGAAAAGTGTATAATAATAGTATTAATTAATATTGTAATTTTTTTTTCAGTGGCCTTCTACAACAGAAGAGTGGCTTCAGAAAGCATCCAAGTTTCAAGAACGTGGGCATTTCCCACATTGTCTAGGAGCCATAGATGGAAAACACGTTCGTTTACAGTCTCCTATTCATAGTGGATCTGAATACTACAATTACAAACACTATTTTAGCATTGTTTTGCTAGCAGTTGTAGACAGTGATTACTCGTTTATGTTTGCTGATGTGGGGTGCCAAGGAAGAATTAGTGATGGAGGGGTCTTCAATAACAGCACATTAAAGGAAAAAATACACGCAGGTGAAAATTTCCCTAGCGACAGATGTTTGCCTGGTCGTACGACTATGTGCCCTTTTGTATTTCTCGCTGATAACGCATTTTCTCTAAGTAATAGGATAATGAAACCATTTCCTGGTAATCCGCCGAATGGTAGCAAAACCAGTGTATTTAATAAGAAATTATCAGGTAGCCGAGTTGTAGTTGAAAATGCCTTTGGCATTATGTCATCAGTTTTCAGAGTTTTTCGAGTCCCAATGCTCTTACAGCCAGAACAAGCATCAGTAGTCACTTTGACTTGTATCTATTTACACAACTTTTTATTAAGGAGTAAAACTTCTAGTTCTATGTATTCTCCAGATGTAGAACACAGTGACTTGCGTCAGGATACTTTGATACAACAAGAACAACAAGCTAATGCATTCAGCCCAATTTCGAGAGTTCCTGTTAGACCACCGCAAGCGGCTATAAATGTTAGAAACGAATTTGCTGATTTTTTCTACCAACAATAACAAATACCAGAGTTACTACATTGTACACTCAACTATTAAATAAGGCTAGCGTATTAATGTGCCCCTTTTATCAATGTACACCACCACCCCTTATTAGCTATCAATGTACCTCATCCCCCCCTATTACCTATAAAATATGTTAATATTAATACCTAACGAAGTTACATTATAATAAAAATATTGTGAAATTATATCAATGTACCCCACCTCCCCCTATTACCTATAAAATATGTTAATACCTACTTAACGAAGTTAATTGTAATAAAAATATTGTGAAATTAAAATGCGTGTATTATTAAACTTACCTCCGTTTCTATTGTTCGTTTGCAATCGTAATTCTGCCCCAAAAAGGAATTCAAACTTTGGTAAGCAAACCAATTGGTTTGGTATATTTCATCTGCACCAGCGCCTGACTTTAAAGAATTTTTCCATTTTTTGAGATGATATCTAAAAGTTGTCATCAAAGATTCTTTTTTCTTTTTTAAATCGGCAACAGTCATATCTTCAACGCACATCTTTTTTAGAATCCTTTCCCACGAATCTGCTAGTACATTTTTATTTTTGTGGTATTTATTAGCTGGATTCCACAGCGCTTCTTCTGCTCGATATAATTCAATGAACTCCAATACTTGTTCATTCGTCCACTCGGCGTTCGGAGAAAACATTTCGCAGCACGTCCAACACTCACATCGGCAGAGCGCGTACTGATGCAACCAATGTGTGGATCGAGAAGCGACGTTGGACCCAAGTTGCCCCCCCGCCTACACACTTCACTCCCCTCGCCTTTGAACTTGTACAAAAAACCGACACAAGTCGGGTTGACATTGGCTGTTGGACGCAATGTTCTGTTTTTATCCAATAACGTTCCAAGATCGATCCTCACATTGGTGTGTTGGATCCAACAGTATAACTTGGAGCCAACATAGCCCATGTGAGGCCCCCGCATAAGATACAACACCGAAACATATTGACTTAGGTGACGGCTCATCCGCAAAATATCTTATCCTCGGATGAAACGTCTCTCTTTCAAATAGTTAGGTGACGGCTCATCCGCAAAATAGGTACTTATCCTCGGAACGTTTAAAATCCAATTTTTTGGTGAGAATGTAAGAAGTATTTATTTTTAATATTGTAAAAATTTTGTTTTCCATAAATATCAATTTTAAGATTTCCATTTAAATTAATAGAGTATTTTTATAATTGGTTAATAAGATAGTTTTAAGAAAACTACGCCTATGTTGCAAACTTCTCTCAACATCCCCTACCCCAGCCAATTTTGGGTTAGTCCCGCTATGGTATGGTCCCGGTATGGCACCCTCTTAAAATACCTATCAAAAAGTCCCGCTATGGTACCCATCTTTTAGATCTACGTTAGACAATAGAAGGTACAACTGAAAAGAAAAGTGTATCTATAAATAAATACTTTTAGGAGTGTATCAATAAAACGTCTGTTTGCGATATTAAATCAGTCTTTTATTATTTCAAAATATTTATAAAAAAATATCAAACAGTAAAACGAAATATTAATTGCAATGTAATTTTTAAAATAATCAACAATATTAATTACCAATAATCAACAATAAAAAAAATATAAAAAATCCACATCTCAGAAAAGTATTACTGTAAATATTATAAACTACAAATAAAAACAACATCCAGACATAAATATTAGTTACAAATAATCAACATTGAGAAAAGGCAGTAATTGTAAATTTATATAAACTACAAAAATAATCAACAACCAACTAGACAAATATATTAATTACAAATAATCAACATGGAGAAAAAGGCGCAAATTGTAAACATAAACTACAAAAAATAATCAACATCGAGAAAAAGTATTAAACATTTTAATAGGCTAAAAACAAAATTAAAATAAACTATTTTTTTAAATGTTCTGATCGAAATATTGACTTTGATATGTTAATCAGAAAATCACCAATGGAGATAGCTTTATTTTCGTAACTTTTTGTTAGCTTTTGAATCTGGCGGTCGATTTCTATACTTGTTCTTTTTCTTGAATTTATAGGTGATCTTTTTAGTCGAAAGCTATAACAAAAATCATCAGTTATTTAAGTTAAGCTATATTTTTTTCAGTAACCGTCTGTAATAGAAGGCGACAACCAATAATATCTACCAAAATAAATAAAATCAAATCCATTTTCAAATTCTTCTATGTACTCGTATTATGTAAAAAAAAATATATCTGCTTTTAAAAATATTATATCTGCTTAAAAATATTGTCTAAAAAATACAACTTACTTGGCTTGTTTTATATCAAAGTGACATATTGTGTCGTTGCCAATTGTTTGCAGAAACAATAATAAACTGGGATTTTTTCCAATAATTTTGTTGAATCTGCCATTCCATGATTCCGCCAAGTTAGTTGTTCTATGGCGTTCATTATGGCAACACCAAATGAGGTCTGGATATTCAAGCCACTGAGTGACAAAATAGTCATTGAATTTGGTCATAGCTTCATCGTCGAAACTGAAAAAAATACTTATTAAACGTTCGTACTTGTAAAGCAATGAAATTAACAGGTCCTTACTGATATTGTTGTTCTTTACTTTTTTGCCATATAATTAGAGTTAAGTACTCAAACATCATTTTGGAAAGTAACCAAGCTATTATACCTATTTTCCATTATATGCAGCCAGCCGTCTTCAATATCTTGTTTTGGCAAAAACGCCAAGCCTATGCATTGCTTAACATGGTTCGAGGACTCTTCGTGTTCCATGAGATTTAAAGATTTCGCTTTTTTGATAACGTTCTTTTGAAAATGTACGTTACATCCATTTATTTTGATATCAGGAAAAATCTTCGCTGCTGCATTTATTACTCCTATTTCATAATCGAAGGTAAATTTCGATGGACGCCATTCAGGCAAAGTTTGTTTAATCAATTCGAAAACTTTTTCATAAGTTTTCCCTTCTTTGTTTTTTAACAGAATATAAAATAATGGTGCTACATTCGTGGATAACTCAGTGCTTCCCATGTCTCCATGAATGACATAAACTTGTTCGAATGGGTTTGGGCAGCCGTCGAAAGTGCCATCACCAAAGTAATGCGTTACACATTTTATATGTTCCTTTACTTCTGTCGAGGAAAATATAATTATTCGATTACAGTCTTCATTACAATAATCAGCCAATACATACTTATTAAATTCTTCTGGTATTATAATTTCTTCCACATTCTTAAATTGTGTTTTTGGTACGTTCAACGACTTATTTCGGTGTCTGTATAATACTGTTTTTAATTTTTTATAGTCAGGAACATTTCCTGTAAGGTGTAACCCTTTGTCTTTTAAGTTACCCATGTGTTTTTCGAAAATTTTCTGTACTGATCCGTAATTTGAATTTACTTCTTTTTTGCACTCACTTATAGCCATTTGAACTTCATTGTCTTCAAAATGTGAAAAACCCGGAATAATACTGTCTCTCTCTATTTTCATAAAAACAAAAGGGAAGAGCTAGATACGAATTCGAGGAAGGGCTCGTCTCTATTGTTTTACGAAAAAACCGGTTGGTCAGGTAACTACCTGAAGTGAAACGACAATTACCGAGCGTGATTTGTTTAAAAAATAGTATTAATAAATATTATCTTGCTTAACTATAATAGTTAAGAAAAGATATTTTTTATTAATACTATTTTTTTCTTAACGCATTGTATAACTTTTCTTTACAACAGTACCAAAAACTGAAGGGTACCATAGCGGGACTTTTTGATAGGTATTTTAAGAGGGTGCCATACCGGGACCATACCATAGCGGGACTAACCGCCAATTTTGACAGTTCTTTTTGGACCATTAAAATGTAACTGTATTGTTTTATTTTTTCGTTAATTGTTATGTTTACATATCTAGTGGTAGAGCCTAACTGTGTACATATCACAGTTCGAAGACGGGCTGGCTCGACCGGGGAAGTACCACACTCTCACTGGATATCGGCGTGAAGTGGTGCCTCAGGGTACTGCGTTTCGTACGGTGAGTGAGAGGGCCGGAGCCCAATTTATCCCAACCCCCTCCCCTTTTCAATACAAAACTATTTTAGTATATTTTATAATGATTTTTTAATGTTGGTTGGGTTTTCAAGTGTCTATGTTATTATCTTTGTATAACTTACTTAGTGGTGAGGAGTAACCCGAGTTAGCCACACATATATCGAAATTAAATATAATCTTTAATCATAAGTTAGTTTATACGGAAGCACGTCACTCACTGCCTATTATTTATACTCTGAGGACTTATTAGTTACGAGACAAAATGCGCAACACCATCATCTGAGAGCGCACGAAGGTAATAGACGTAGAGTACCGCGTCGCAAAGTTTAAACAGGCATTGGCTGGACATGTGTGCCGGAGAGGAGACGGTCGATGAACCAAGGATGTTCTCGAATAGAGACCAACACCCGGAAGGAATGTGGGCAGACCACCAGCCAGATGGTCCGACGACATACGAGTGCATGCCGGGGCAACATGGTCCAGAAACACCAGTGACGCGTATGTATATAAGTTGGAGAGGCGTATGAGAGGCCCTGCAGTGGGCTAACACATGCTGTTGTAGAAGAAGAACACTTCTTAGTTATTAATATAAATACGTATTGTTTTGGTTAACAAAGTTGACACTAAGATCTATGAGTCTCTTGTTTCGCTCTTTTAATCCGTTTATCGTTTGCCTTTCATTATACAGGGTGGGCTAACCAAGTTTTTTTTCAAAATTTCCGGGTTTGACACCCGTAGTGAGAAATAGTTTTTTTCTAAATCCTATGAGTTCTAAATATAATGAGTTTTTATTTTTACTAAAATCGATGACATTGTTTCTAAGAACTGATCCTTGTATGTTTTATAGTTTCAGACTTCCCCCCACTGACCGTTCTATTTGGGCCACCCTGTATACCGATTATTTTCTACCGAATCTTCAAATACTATAATATTGTAACAATATTTATTCAAAGATACGTACGAGTATATTTAAAACATTAAAGTAGGCCTTTATTTAACGGCACAAGTTCAAGGTAGATGAATACGGGTATAAGTAGGCGAAATAATTGGCACAGATCACTACGTGCAACCAAATATTAGTAAACTCTACTAACTTACTAAATTAGCTTAAGATTTTATTGTTAAACTAGCAGCGCCCCGCGGTTTCACCCGCGTAGTACCCGTTCCCGTGGGAATTTCGGGATAAAAAGTATCCTATGTTCTTTCCCGGACCATAAGCTACCCCTGTACCAAATTTCAAGTCAATCGGTCCAGTAGTTTAGCCGTGAAAAGGTAACAGACAGACAGACAGACAGACAGACAGAGTTACTTTCGCATTTATAATATTAGTTAGGATAAGAGACGTATAAGTAGTTGCTTTTTTAACATTTCAATAGTACCTATATGTTGTAAGGATAAAGAAACTCTATGTTTCATAATGGCTACAATATTGAACGCATATTTGTAGGTTAACGTAAGGCGATTATTAGATCGTCATAGCTATATTTATTTATTTAAGTGTACAAAGTCGGATAGTGACTGACATTGTATAGCATTCAGTCTTAATTTATCGTACTTAATTCTTTTTATGTGTTTTGTGTTCCGAATTCGTTTCAGAATACTTACCTTCTTCAAAATACTGAGACGTTTATTACAGAATGCCACTAATAGTTACTCATATCATAGAAACATCCTAATTGATTTAAGGATGATTATTTTAAACAATGACTAGTACTTTTTATACTCTTAAGAGACATTTTTATTTTTATGGAATGTCGTGTTTCTTATTCAAAATTTATTATATATTTATCTCTTAGTGGTAGAGCCTAACTGTGTACATATCACAGTTCGAAAACGGACTGGCTCAACCGGTTAAGTACCACACTCTCACAGGATACCGGCGTGAAGTAGTAGCTTGATCTACTTATCAAGCTACTGCGTTACTGCGCTCGGTGAGTGAGAGGGTCGGAGCCCAACCCCTTCCCTCGTCTTCTATCCTGTTAAAGGGCCGGCAAAACATCAGCACTAATGAGACGTTCGTCTATGGGTGACGATCACAGACCACCAGGTACACCATTTGCTTGTTTTGCCGCCATAATTTATATGTATCTTACCATCTACACCTTAATTTCTCTTATCTTTGTTTGTATTTTCCAATCTACTATGTACTAGGTCATTTTTTTCCAATTCACCCAATATTTAAGAACTTATACGATTATGTCTACTTAATTAAAATGTTTTATGCCATTATTTTTGGAATTTATAGGAAAGAGTGAATAGTTGGGTTTTCAATGGTTATTAATTTATTATTAATGATTTGATAATGTTGGCATTGGTAGAATAAGATATATTATTAAAGGAACATAGGTTATATCGTGTGCAGTGACAAATTGTAATACGTGTATTCTTCAACGTTTACTTCCACGTTATTAATATATAAACAAAAATATACTCAGACACTTGTAGTTATTCAATATAATACTTAGATGTTTTTAAAATCTCGATGTTATTAGATTTAAGAATTTTAAATGTGTGTACCTACTTACTTTCTTACTGTTATTCTTCAACGTACTTTTGGGGGCAAAATGTACGCGTATTGTGTAATTTATTTCTAGTAACTGTTTAGCTACCTAAACATAATTACTTATATAGATGTCGTAATATCCTTCATCTAGAAAAACATATATTATGGAGTTCTTCTTACTATTTGTTATTTAGGAATTCCACGTGTAATATTTATGTACTTATATTGGTGTCTTCAGCTACCCATAGTCTTTCATTTGTTTAGATGCAGGGGCACACGTTTTTAACGTTAGGTGCCGACGGCGTTGTCTTGTAAGTGGCGTAAGAGGCGCCGTATTAACGAATTAAGTATTAGAATATAAGTATAACATAATGTGAATATAATATATGCACAACTGTATTCGTAGACTAATATTTAATAAGCTTAATTCATTGTGGTTTTAGGTGTTGTCGTACTATTTGCTAACCCTATTTATTTGTTATGAATATTTCTATATTTAACAGATTTATTACATATGTTTCTGATTTATTAGTCCAAAATTAATAATCGTTATATTTTTAATGTCTTTGGTTGTTAATCATCCAAGTTTTTATTACAAAATATTTTTTATGGTTTTTATACGTGGACATTGATGCATGTCTCTGTTGGGTACGAACTTATTGCGTAAAAAGCGTTGATATACATACATAGATCCTCAAAATGAGTATGTACGTCAGTTATTGGTGTATTTGTTTTAATGGAACTACGGGTACTAACTACGGGTACATATGCGTATATTATATTTAGATAAACCTATAATAGAATGTTTAAAAGTTTGATGTCTTAAATGTATTTTTGAATATTATTATTAGATGAACTACAATATTATGGAGATGTCTCTTATTCAAAAATTTAAACGAAGTAGTTTTTGATGTTGTGTATATGTAGGTTATTGCACTAACTAAATGTCTACTTGATATAAAACTTAAGCTTTTAATGTTATCGATACCATGTCTTTTCCAGAAGAAGTTCGATATTGTCACTTTTTCGATAATAAATGTTTTGAATGTGTATTTCTTTGTTTTATTACGTATCCATAGTGAGGTGTTCCTAAAATCGCACCTAAATTTTACGTATCCAGAAGTTATTCCAAATTCGCAGTTTTTCACCCATAGGTGCGCAATTGCGTAGAAAATAATTGTCTAAGAGCCAGTGGACCTTTTATATAATGACGAATGTCTGGCATTCGTCATTTTATAAAAGCTGAAAGTTTGTCAGCGCATGGTCCCGATTTCTTCGCTGAATGCCGACTTTTGCACTATTTTGTGTTAAAGAATTGTTTACATATTTATTGTGTGTTCTCAGGCTGCCGACATTTTTTTATTCCAAATCGATTTCCAAACAACTTAGTCTATTCCAAAACAAAAAAAATCTTATTCTTCTTCTGTGGATTCTCCTCCCTCACCATCTGACATAACCGAATCTTCTTCCGATTCATCTGCGTCGGATTCGACAACCTCTGCAGTATCTGAAAGTATAATTTATTCATTAAGTTAATCAAAAACAATTGGATGCAGCAGTTAATAAACAAAAACTATTTATACTCGCCTGTAGTGAAATTTCCAATATTTTCATGAACAGCATCTAATATGAATTGGGGCACACAGTCTCCGTCAAACCAGTGAAAATCCAGCGTATTGTCAATAAGTGACCATCCGTTCCTGTTCGGTGTTAAAGGGGTATCGCAAATATGCGTTTCTCCAAATACTTGTTATATATTGGGTTCTTAAAAGATGTTGAAGAAGTAATTCAGCTTTGCTTGGAGGTAAAGCAGAGGGATCACAATTTTTTTATGTTTTTTTAAAAGGTTCGTCTTCAGTACTTGCTCTGTAAGTCGCATAAAACTTTTGAAATCGTGCTTCATTTATATTTGATATATCTTTAAATCCATAAATTTCGCAAACCAATGCTTCCAAAATTGGCAAAATTTGATGACGCGAACCGGTAATATGCGCAACTCCCAGGTCTGTTAATACTTTTTGATAATCTTTATTTTTTAATAATATTTTGAACGGTTTTATTTTGCCTTTTTGAAAAAAAAGATGGATTATAATCGCACCCTGTTAATGCATAAAAACCGGGTAAACTTGTACATAAGGATGGTCCTAATTCCATGTGTAATTTTGTTACATCGATATACCTTTTTTGCGTTCCCAGTTCCATACTCCATAAAAATGTTTAGTTCATCGCTTTAAAGATGGTCCATGTTTCCAAGCATAATTATTAATACGTCGGTATCTGAAGTTTTAAGAAGAACGTTTGTCTTTACATATACATCGAGCTTACATACATAGTGGTCAATTTTTGTATCGGCTTCTTCGTGATTATTACAGGTCATATTTTCATCAATAGTCATTTCTACAACTTTATCTTTTACGGTATATGAATAACACGAATCATAGTTTAAATTTATTAATGTCTTGCCAATAAATGGTACCATTTCATCTGAAGCCCAATTTTCAATTAAAAACATAACAAAACCCTGCTTAAATTTTATGTTTCTAATTCTTTCATGAAATCTTTCGGCCTAGTTTGGTTTGGACCAATAATATTGAAATCAATAGTTCTTTGTTCATTTCTTCGCGTACGTACATAATCTTTTATAGACGGAAAGAAATATTGATCAAAAACAATATCAACCCGTGCAGCTTTAAATGCTGTCAAGATACTCATTTTTTTTTCTAAATACTGCCAAATGTTGCAGATATATCGTGCATTGTATGCAGCAAAAAAAAAACCGTCAACGATAACCACATCAAAGGTTTTTGGTGCATTGGTGCATTTATGTTCTTTTTCAAGGCATTTAACAATTGCAGATTTATCAGTTTGATATAAACTTCCATCCAAACAACACATTGACATCGACAGAGGCGTTATTGGATAACATAATTTTTTTGGATTGTCAAACTTTGCAAGTCGATGTAAACGTAACTTATAGAAAATGTTATGATAGTTTTACAAAAATGTGGGCGAGTTATAACAATACAAGTTTTTAGTAGATATGTGTTTTTCACATTACAAATTATTATATAACACCAATATTTAATTATGTAAATTAAATACAGTAAATTAAATTAAAAAAAACAAACAGCAAAATGTTAATTTAAAGTTTCTTTAGGTCTGCGTCGAATTTTACGGTAATTACAGGAGACGAGGGGTTTTGCGAATAAATATCTTGCAACTCTTGACCCATGTAAATGCAAAATTTCGTTCCTTAGCTAAGGACTTCGCTTTGTTTAGTAGCATTTTATTTTCTATTGTTAGATGGTCGTTGACGAAAACCCGTGCGTTACCTTGCAGAGATAGATCCGCCGATGTTATGGTACGTTTCTTGGAAGCTGCGACGATGTTATCTTTTAGATATTGATTATGTACAGACACTATAATCGATTTATTCTTCTTGTCATTCCTCATTGGCACTCGAACGACATAGTTGATTTGATCCTTGGGTATAGGGCAGTCGATAAGCTCGCCGATTTTAGATACCAGTGAGAACAAGTTTTCAGTATTAGAGACAGGGACTCCTTTTATCTCTATGTTGTTTAACCGGGCTCTTTTCTCCTGATCCAGTATAGTCGCGCGAAGCTGGTGCACTTCTTGCTGAATAAGATGAACATCATCTTTCGTTTTTAAAAGCCCTTGCACCTCGCGGTCTATGGTGGTGATCTTGTCTGACAATGTTTCCACAGACTGGTGCATGAAATCTAATGATTCATTTATATCAGCGATGTCAGGTTTCATCAGTTTTAGGTCTTCCAGATCTGATTTAAATGTTTTGAGGTCTTTGATGTCAGCCTGAATGCATTTAATTGTATGCATAAGTGCCGGCAATTTAAAAACTTGAGCGGTTAATCGCTTCAAATTTAAGGCAATGCTTTCCATGTCACTGGTTGTCGGGGGTACAGCACCAGTGGTTTTACCAGAGGGAATACTTAACGGACTCAGTATAGCACCTTTGCAGTCAGAACACTTTCAAGTTTTCTGTCGGTCTCCAAGTTGCCGATATCCAATCTCCTGTTATTCCGGCGTAGAATGTCTACGATAGAACTGATATTATCTATATATAAAAAGAAGAGTTACTTCGCTTATAACTATATAATACATACATACAGATAAATAACATTGATGTGTCTGTTCGTAACAGCTGTTCACTAAAGCGACACACCGATTATGACGGAATTTTCACTAGCAGATAATAGCTAATTTAATAAGGAGTAACTTGGGCTACTTTTTATCTAACGGGGCCAGGATCAAAGCGAGCCTTGCCGAGTTGCTGATACGTAATAAGTACTTGAATTTAGAAATATTTAATTTATCTTATTATTCCCATAAACTATTGCAAATATTTTTACTTTGATCACGTTATTAAAAACATAAAGTTTAGCTAAATTAATTGACTTTGGCGGTACGAAGTTCGCCAGATGGGCTAAAAAAGTTAAAATAAAGCGAACAATTATCATTTTTACCTGATTGTCTTGATGGACCAATTATTATGGTCTTAATGCAATCTTTACTGGTACTCGGCATTACTTCAACTGGCAAAATACTTCTTGCACAAGAAATATTTTGTGTTGTTAATTCTTGGGTAACAGGTAAATCTGAAGTCACGCCTGAAAATTAAAAATAAGTTATGGTTTTCGATGTATACAAAATAATAAGGTGATGAATCATTATATTAGTATAAATAAAAATATGTTAACATACCTGGCAAGTGAAGCATTGGTATAGCTGTTTTAATAAGTCGATTTTTCGATCCATAATAAATGTGTTCAAAATGTTTATGGCAAATCCTCTTGTTTCTGAACACATAATTGTGATCAATGGTAGCCACTTCTCCACCAACATTTGCAATCCAAGCTTCAAACCGTTCTCGATCAGTCTGAGGATTTGGAAAACTATGAAGAATTCCACCTAAAAAATAATATAGCTGTTTTAATAAGTCGATCCATAATAAATGTGTTCAAAATGTTTATGGCAAATCCTCTTGTTTCTGAACACATAATTGTGATCAATGGTAGCCACTTCTCCACCAACTTTTGCAATCCAAGCTTCGAACCGTTCTCGATCAGTCTGTCAGTCGCCGATATTAAAATCCTTTGAATTTTTTTTTTATTTCCAATTCTTTGTGTCGCTCTTCTGATAACTCTTGAGATTGATGGATATCAGGCTGATGCTCATCAACGTTTCGAGCATCAATCTCCCCAGTTTTCTTTTCAAAGCATGTTAAAAGGTTATCATCACCTTCTTTATGGTCAGAATCAGATAAATGAGACACAATCAAATCTTCAGTCGATGAAGCAAGGCTCATATCAGAATCGCTACAATATGTGGAAGTGCTTTCGAGTCTAATCAATTTCTTTCCCTTCGGACGACCTGGTTTCTTCCGTTTCTTTTTTTGTAATTCGCTTGATGGACCTGCTTCTAAAATATCAGCAGACATGATTGATTTACCAGCTGGCACGTTCAATTTCTTCTTTTTACCCATTTTAGTTGAGACTGGGCTGTCTCCAGCTCTAGCGTTTTCCAGTTTTTTAAGAAAGGAGTTATGAATTAGGTCATAGTGTACAATCCTATCTTGTTTTGGCAATCTCTCCAGAGGTTCATATTTGTTCAGTGGTACAATTCCTGTTTTTCTAAATCCAGCTATTAGATTTTCTTTAGTGTCAGTTAGGTTATCTAGGGCATTTTTTAACAGTCCAGGGAATAATTCCTTTGGCACTGTATTTAGCCTTCTCCCGATCTGAGTCTTTTTCCAAGCCATTAATACCTGGCGCCATTTCATTTTTAATGGACGGAAGTATGCGACGTCCAATGGCTGTAAAATGTGTGTCGCATTTGGTGGCAAACAGTTGTTCTTCTCGCACTCTTTTAAGACCTTTGGGCTTATATGAGATGCCAAATGATCACCTATGATGATTTTACGTCCCGCCTTTTTTATTAGGATTGGTAGTAAATGATGTATAAACCAGTCTTCGAAGGTGGCGCTATCTATCCAGCCTGATTTTGTTCTATTGTAACGGGATCTAGTGGGCCCATTCTCTGTCCACGTTGACCATAAATGCTCTGCTTTATAAATAATATAAGGTGGAATAGTCTCGCCCGCTGCATTGCCACAAAATACCACTGAATAACTGATTTTTGTTGCGTTAATTACCCTCTCGGGATATTTAGTGCCACGTCTGCATATAATCTTCTTCTTTCCAGGATCGTCGCATAAGTTGGTCTCGTCATAATTATAGATATTTCCGGGTGGAACTCCCTGTAATTCTGTAGTCAACTCATCTGTGTAATTTGAAATTATTTCTTCTGAAACTTGGGCGCGAACCTTTTTAATGTTGTTGGCGAATCTTCTTGTTAATTCACTATGTCGCCTCAAAAAATTTCGCATCCATTCTTTACCCGGAACGTTGCTCTTAAACTGTGGCACTTGCCTTCCTTGAGATTGTAAATAATCTCTTACAATTATCATAAGGTCAAACTCACAAAGAGGGAATCCGTACTCCGAAAGCGCGGTGAGATGAGCAACGAAAGACTCCTCTTCTTCGTTTGTAAATACAGTCGGACGCCCCGGTGGGTTCATCTTCAAATTTTTCAATTTATTTTTTATGGTGCTCCGTGATATATTGTATAACTTTGCTGCTTCTCGTTGTGTGAGCTGCTTAGATTTGATGGCATCGAGACACTCCTGTAGTTTTCGGAGTAATCTTTATAGCGCCTAGATCCTGGCTTACGCCGGTAAACCGTCGGCATTGTTAAACTGTAAAAAAAAACTGATAAGTAATAAAAATCATGAAGAAACTGTAATAAGTATTAATATATTGAAGAAACTAACACGAAGGTTACTTTGGCCCTTGGAACAATTTTACCCGTTTTTTGGGTTAATGTAAACTTGACTAAAAGATTTCAAGTTTTAACATCAATTAATAACAATATTCACTTAACTTTACTATCACACCTTATCGATTACTTGCTCGTTACTATTAAATAACAAATATAACTTTAACTTACCAAAAACTTGAGTTTCCAACGAAAGTTTGCACTACTTGTTAGCAAAAAAAATTTACCACCAACTTGTCGAAACTTGTAACGAACTGTCGTCGCGCCAACCAATCAAAATTGAATTCATGGGAAGCACAAAAACCCCATCTATCGATTCATGGTGATACTACGTGTTAATTTTACGTTCACGATGCAAGGCGGGAAGTTTAAACATTTTCCGATTTGGGCCAAAGTTACCCCTTAGGGCTTAAGTAACCCGGTTTTACGGTATCTGTTTTAATAAGTCAATTTTTCGATCCATAATAAATGTGTTCAAAATGTTTATGGCAAATCCTCTTGTTTCTGAACACATAATTGTGATCAATGGTAGCCACTTCTCCACCAACTTTTGCAATCCAAGCTTCAAACCGTTCTCGATCAGTCTGAGGATTTGGAAAACTGTGAAAAATTCCACCTAAAAAATAGAATTGAATGTACATGTTCCAGATATCGGAAGGTTCCGATCACACGTTAAAAACATTCTTATAGCGCATTCTTACAGCGATGCCCCTTATATACGCAGCGGGCGGCTCTGGGGCGTGAGATACTGTGCAGTGGTGTGCGTCCGCGCAGCTAGGCGCAGTAGTTGGCGTTACAGGCTCCCCCTCTGGACCCGAAGACGACCCGACGAGGTGACAGACTGGACAGGCAGAATTGTTAAAGATTACGACGTAACCTTACGCGGGCGTCCATGTCTTCTTTTTGCACCGGCGTTGACAGGAAGGCATTTCGGTGGACGTCCTCTTTTCTTAAGCGTTATAATACATATTTACCTGATTATCTTGATGAACCAATTGTTGTGGGCTTAATACAATCTTTTCTGGTACTCGGCATTGTTTCAACTGGCAAAATACTTCTTGCACAAGAAATATTTTGTGTTGTTAATTCTTGGGTAACAGGTAAATCTGAAGTCACGCCTGACAATTGAAAATAAAACAAGTTATGGTTTTTGATGTATACAAAATAATAAGGTGATGAATCATCATATTAGTATAAATAAAAATATGTTAACATACCTGGCAAGTGAAGCATTGGTATAGCTGTTTTAATAAGTCGATTTTTCGATCCATAATAAATGTGTTCAAAATGTTTATGGCAAATCCTCTTGTTTCTGAACACATAATTGTGATCAATGGTAGCCACTTCTCCACCAACTTTTGCAATCCAAGCTTCAAACCGTTCTCGATCAGTCTGAGGATTTGGAAAACTATGAAGAATTCCACCTAAAAAATAGAATAGAATGTACATGTTCCAGATATCGGAAGGTTCCGATCACACGTTAACACGTTCGCGTGAGCAACCTCGAAGGTAATTCGTGCTGCTGAGGCGCATCATTATCCCATACAAAATTTTGCGACGTCTTATGACGTCCTTAAAGTTCCGTTGCTGTGTGTCTTCAAATCTAATATTTTTTCAGACAAGGTCACTGAATTATAATAATTGTCCATATACAACTCATGGCCTTTCAGTAGATAAGGTCTCATAAGATGAAGGACAATTTTTTCTGTTATTTTTCCTCTAACAACTGGTTCGTTATTTTTTCCAGAATACATCATAATATTAAGAACATAACCATCTGCTGTCGCTAATTCGTAAAATTTTATACCATACTTAGCTTTCTTCCCTTTTATGTACTGTCTAAACTTCAACATTCCTCTAAATAATAAAATGGTGGAGAATTTGAAAAGAATGTCCCATCAACAAGGAACAGACTCATGGACGGC
Organism: Timandra comae; assembly: GCA_958496195.1. Lineage (NCBI taxonomy): Eukaryota > Metazoa > Arthropoda > Insecta > Lepidoptera > Geometridae > Timandra > Timandra comae. The sequence continues at coordinate 6,563,883 of OY292353.1, read as the reverse complement.
AATGCATTTTTGCAATCACTTAACATAAAAATCAAAATCTTCTTTTGCCCTCCACTGTCTACAACCAGAAAATCTTTTCCGATCACTGGTGAAATTTTGACATCCTCCAAATTCTTGTACGTAGTCTTTCTAACAATTAAAAACTTATTTCGCGAACGATATAGTGCATTTTTCACACTTTGGAAGCTTCGAACGTGCTCAACGTAATCATTGTCCTTTAACTTCGCCATGGACATTACATACATAGTGGGTATGGGTTTCAAGTCGGTCCGTACATTATTTTTACATTGATTAAATTTTATTTCGAATTCTTCGTTTTTGTAATCTGACAAACATATATGATCCTTTCCGCCAGTCCTCAGGATGTTTGCTTCAAATTCATCTAAAGTTAAGGAAGCTTTACAATTTTTTCTTGTGCAGTACCAAATTGAGGAGCCACATTTATTTTTTCTATTAATACGGTACCGATAACCATTTTTAAGTAAAATCTTACTACCTTTTTTGCATTCGACGAAGAATAAATTATTTTCGGAATTTCTCCATGAACTGCACCCAAGTTCTTGATTCTCTTGGTGGTAGCCTTGACGCCATTCTTCTATGTTAGAATTACCCCATGAACTGCACTCGGGTTGTTGATTCTCTTGGTTACCACCAAGGCTACCGCCTTGACCACTTTCTTCTATGTTAGAATTACCCCATGAACTGCACCCGGGTCGTTGATAATCTTTACCATCTTTACTTTGAGGTCTTGATGGGCTACATTCGGGTTTTTTGTTATATCTACATTGTTGTTTTGAACACTGATAATATGTTGTAGATCGAGGTTTAATAATTTGTAAGAGTCGCTGGAATCATCATTTTTGAAATTTTGGTGTTGGATAGGTTCCGATGGTGGTACAGGAATACTCCTATCGCCTACTTCAACATTAATGTCATCTGTTTCGTTGCCTTCCAAAATATTTACTATGGTAATTAAATCCATTTTAGATATTGTGAGTATACTTCGTACATCTCATCAGAAAAGTCAAATAAGACGCAAAATTGACAAATCATATTATTGACAAGCCAAGCCTGTCGTGAAACAACGGGGACCGCCACCGTTCGTTTCCATGAAACAGAGAACTAGGCATCTCTTTCTCATGTATTGCCATTACATTTTAACTTGCTTTAATATAGGCAAAATTTAATTTGAATAACACAATCTATGAAATAATATTCAATGTTTTATTATATCGTTAGAAACCTAATTATATTGTTTCAAAACATTACACACAAACAAAGATAGACTATAGTGCACTCAGCACGTATGTAAATAAATAAAAACACAAAAATGGTATTTTATAAATTTATTATTAAATACAGATAGTGAAATAAATAAGTCATAGATTTGGATAGTGCACACGCAGTATTATTTCGGTCCAGATTGTACTACAGACTTGCTAACCCGTCTCACTACACCGTCTATCTTGTATTTCATTTAAGTCTGCTGGCTCCTCCGCCAAATAAAAAATAATCTGAAAAAAATAGAAGTTATTTTTATATAAAGTTTGACAAGCTGTAGGTTTTTTCCCCCAATAATCCTTTCTCTCTCTCTCAGTGCCTCTCCAACTAGTGAAGGTTGGCAGTCAGCTCCGCATATTTCTCGCGATCTCTCGCCAGACTGAACAGTTCTGTGGCACTCCGTATTCCTGTCCATTCCCGGATATTACGTAGCCAAGACTTTTTCCTACGTCCAACTGCTCGTTTGCCTGCCACTTTTCCCATAATTATAAGTTGCAAAAGTCCATATCTATCATGCCTAAGCACATGTCTTAGATAAGCAACCTTTCTCTTCTTGATGGTTTGCAAAAGTTGGCGTGTTTTCCCAGCTCTTTGCAGCACTTCAACGTTGGTGACTCGGTCTGTCCAACTAATGGCCAACATGCGTCTATAGGCCCACATCTCAAATGCTTCGACACGTTTACTGAGATCTTCTTTTAGTGTCCAAGACTCACACCCGTACATAAGTATGGGCCATATATAGCACTGTAGTAGACGGGTACGCAGTGACATTTTAAGGCTGCGACAACAAAGAACCTTTTTCATGTGGTTGAAGGCATTGCGAGCGATTTCAATGCGGGTTTTTATTTCTACGCTACTGTCCCAGTTTTCATTCAACCACGTGCCCAAGTATTTATATTTTCGCACCTGTTCTAGTTGTTTGCCATCAACGTATATAACAGGGTGTATGGTATGTCTTTTTGTTACTACCATGATCTTAGTTTTGGAGACGTTCATACGAAGGCCCGCTCTTTCACTGCATACGTTGACTCGGTCAATTATACGTTGTAGCTCAGATTCTGTCGATGCTATAAGGACTGTGTCGTCAGCGTATCTGATATTGTTGATGACACGCCCATTAATCTTTACGCCACAGTCCATCTCTTCCAGTGCTTCTGAGATAATTGACTCCGAGTACAGGTTAAAGAGCGTTGGCGAGAGTACGCATCCTTGCCTTACTCCTCTTCTTATTTCCACTTCTTCCGTCTCTTCCCCGTCTACTTTGACAGACGCTTTCTGGTTCCAGTACAAATTAATAATTATTATGTATTTATATTTACTCTAAGTATTTAAGTAAGTATATAATATTCTTTAAGTTCTAAAGTTGTAAAACATAATTTATTTCATTGAAGTTTCGTTTTCTTATGGCTTTTGCTGGCGTCAAATCCCTAATATAATACAATGTATAATACCTCTATGGTCAAATCACACCATCCTTTTATTACAACGCCATCTTTTGGCTCTTGATAATAATAAATTCTAATAATATGATGTCTAACCTTTGATTATATATTTGTCTAGAGAGTAATGCCAACAAACGACGCGTTATAATTGTCCTCAAATTGCGGAATATGTGTGAGTACGGCTCGTTTATTATTGTATTAGGTATTATGTCAATGTCAATATACCTAATTAAATAAAGTAAAATACAAATTTGTAATAGAAAATAAATAAACTTCAATTGAACTAATTTAACATAATTTAACAGCGCAAACCGGCATAAATAATTATTTTTCGTGAGCGTTATCCATAAGTCATTCAAAGAACACTGATGTAAGCAAGAAGTGAGTCTACCAAATATAGTATACTTTATTTGACCCGTTTTAGTACGGCCAATTTTGCATCTAGACAAGTATATAATCAAAGTATCTAACAATAAAACCGTTAGACAAGACCACTGACTTTTACCTTTAAACGAATAGACTATGCGTTCATTATGTTTTTGTACACTTGGCTACCAATTGACAACCTATTGCGCCACGGGGTGAGGATTTGGCATATATTTGGAGCGTTCGCCAGTTCGCCACAAAACACATTACACAAAGTATCTCTGTGCCATGGAATAATAAACATTTTGTTCATAATTTATTTAACTTTAAAATTTATTTTTATTCTGTCAAATAATTATTCAAGTATTTATTAGCATTATAATCTATTAAAAAACTAATTTTTTTGTACATTTTATAAACTTTGTGCAATTCAAATTATGAACTTTGGTTTTACTTGTTTAATATTATCTGTGGTTTTACTATGAACTACAATTTAATCTTTAATATTAATATCAATAGTAATAAAACGGAAAATAAATATTAATAATTATTTTTTTTGAAATTAATATTGACACAAACGTGAACAATTTGAATTAAACAAATCATTCATTCACCATTTTGAATGAAAAATGTACTACTGTGGCATTTCCTTGAAGTTTCCTTGCGACGAAATCCGACGAATAGATAAATGACCACTTGTCTTCCAACTTCACGTTTCGTAACGCGGCAAAATTACAAATCGTAAGCATATATCAATTTCATTCATAAAAAGGAACTTTCTGTTCTATACGTCTAACGTAATTGCCATTTGTCTAGGGGGGCTGATTGTTCCGTCAGCTGACGCAACGAGTGACCGGTTCGCGGAAGGGGCGGGAGGCGCGGGGGGATGCCCCTCGGTCGCCCCCACTACACTCTCTCTTCGTTCGCCATCGCATCAAGGCAATTCACGCGCTCGCGCATGCTTTGTTTATATTTTTATTTTATATAATTCCGTGTGCAACTCAAATTGTATACTTCATCACTGGAATAAACTATTTAAACTACAGTCCACTTCTTCATTCCAACACCTGAATCTCGACACCTACTTCCCGCCCAACATCTCAGGGAAGAGGGGTAGCTGAAAATCAACGCTGGTCGTGACTACGGTCCCGATCAGCACCAGCTGAGCTACTACCTTTTGTTTCATCTCATAGCGTGTTTTAGAATAAGTGCATTTTTGTTATTTTTTACTTGTGAAACAATAAATGTCTTTTTATTTTAGTTTTATTTTATTTTTATATATTCCAAGGAGAGTAAAACCTTTATCGAGACGAACTTTAAGGCAGTTAGCATCTTCACATGAAGGTTCATCTACCGAAGGATTCCAACAGTTTTTAATGTAGATGGTAACACCGCCACTTTTTAACCGACTTCCAAAAAAACAATAGGAGGTTCTCTATTCGACCTACTATTGTGACCCGTGGTTTTGCTCGCGATATTCTTGATACACTAAGAATTTCTGGATGAAAATTTTTTGGCTGTATTCTTTCGTATTTAAATCAAATGCTGTTAACAATTCATGGGTTTTAGATATAAAAATGTCCTGTTTTTTAATTCGTTAACACACACTGAAATAAACCCGAACCTACAACATTTTTTTAAAAATGTTTTTTTTATACTATTATAGGTACCTATTACACAAATATCTTCAGATCGTTTTCATAAAACTTTTTGTAAAAATATATATATTTAGATATTACAAACAAACACTGCACCAGATTAGATTGTATATTCTTAAGATAGGTGGATTTTTAAATAGAAACTAGTCTTGACACAAACTAACACCCATTTATTACATAACAAGATGAATTAACAAAACAAATGAGTTAAGTACTAATGAACCAACAACGATCTCATTAATATTAAAGTGACCGATACAACGATATCAAATACGAATCAACGTTCCAATCACACGTCCATTATATTCCGATGCCTGAACCGAACTGTCATGGCGTCTCTCCAGTATGTCCCTCTCCGCCGGGTGCGCCGGATCACGTGATGCGCGTAGGCCACGCCCACTCTTTCTTTCTCTTCTAACACGGCCTCTCCTGACAGGAGACCGTCCTCGGACTCCATTTGTCCTTCAACTAGGAAGGCTTGGCAATGTACGTTCAGGAATAATGCTTCTCAGAGTTCCAGACGTACTGGTTCACTGGCGTCACCAGGAACCCCATTTCCAGAACGGAAGTGTTAGGACAGGTACGCTGCATAATCTCATTGTTTGCATCTGCAACGGTAAAACACAGCACAGAAAGGTTTTCTATGGCAAAAGGGCATAAAACAACACAGTCAAGACAATGTTTGCCATACAAACATGTCCCATACTACGACTCATCAGAGGCCAACCCGTGACATAACTCCGCGTGTATCACAGCTTCAGGACTACAAGTATGAGCTTCTCCAAAGTGGTGTCGAACCACCCAGGGTATGTTCCATATACTAGAATCGCATATCTGACCTTGCAGTGAGTCACAGACTACTTTGTTTAGTTACACGCGCTCGGCCACTCCTGCCATAATTGAACACACAACTATTGAAATTCGATCAAAATGCAAAATAAGTCAAACTGAACATTAAATTTCGCGTTTCAACGCTAATTATGTGGGTATCTCGTAAAAATAAGCTCTATACGGTGACCGTTACTCAGAACAAAATAGGTTCAGTAATGGAGCTGGTGTTTGATTGTTCACGTTTGTTGTTACAACCATTCAACATTAGTTTCTTGTAACTCGAGTAATGATCATTTAGTGCGAGAACAGTAATAAAAACGATACAGCTCACCATTTCACATAAGACCCGTTGTTTCTTTGTTTGTACCGTGCTCACGCAGCACGTCACGCCGCCGCACCATTGTGCGCCGCTGCGCTGCGTCAGGCCGCCTCGCCACCTCCGCCGCTGGCAGCTCTCGATGCGGATCATGTTCAGCACCGACCTGCACTATCGCTCAACAACCGAGCCTCGGCTCCCCGAGACCTGTGAGCACGAACGCCTTACTACTCGGTTCTCCAGTTGATGTACACACCTTTCCGTGTTTAAGCTGCCAGATGTTAACTTCTAAGGTGGGTATGTCTTTGGCACTATCCGACCTTGCGATCGAACAATAAACTTACTAAGAGACAAATTACGAATTACGTGTCGTACGTGAACGACGCCTACTGACGTTCATAACATGTTCAGTATCATCTGATAAACGTCGTGATGATAACATGTAAGTAAAATACTCAGATTCGTGTTAAAGCCTGAGTTACGTGTCGTACATGAACGACGCCTACTGTATGTCGTTCACAACATGTTCAGTATGATCTGGTACACGTCATAATGATAACATGTAAGTAAATTTCTCAGTTTCATGTTATAACCCAAGGCATACATCTAAAATTATAAAAGAAAATACTTAGCTCAATTAGTAGCAAGCGTGCCGCAGATCCCTGCACTCGGGATGACTCTCAGTTCGATGGCGCCCACGAAGGCAGCACAGGTCTGAGGACACCACCCTCTCTTGCCAGGCTCGCCACAACATCACACGTTCCTCTGCAGTCCTGGTCTTCCTCAGGAACCAGCCAGCAACACCATCTCACACAAACAGCAATCAAGCAAAAAGAAACAGAAAAAAACGATGGTATCTCCCATAGCAAGGCTATGCTAGCCAATTATAGGCTGCCAGCACACGTCATAGATAGCCGCCATAAAGCAAGCACATGAGGCTATCAAGACACACAGCACACATCATAGGTAGCTGCCATAGGACAAGCACATGAGGCTGTCAGAACACACAGCACACGCCATAGGTAGCTGCCATAGAGCAAGCACATGAGGCTATCAGATCACACAGCACACGTCATAAGTAGCTGTGAGGCAAGCATACATAAGCCACAATGTCAAGGCATGCGTAAGTCACAATCTCAGGGCAAGAGTAAGTCACAATGTCGGGTTGTAAATAACAAGCTGCCGCAATGTCGGGGCAAATGTAAGGCACAACGTCGGGTTGTAAATAATGAGCTGCCGCAATGTCGGGGCAAATGTAAGGCACAACGTCGGGTTGTAAATAATGAGCTGCCGCAATGTCGGGGCAAATGTAAGGCACAACGTCGGGTTGTAAAATGATGAGCTGCCGTAATGTCGGGGCAAGTGTAGATCACAATGTCGGGTTTTAAATAATGAGCTGCCGCAATGTCGAGGCAAGTGTAAGTCACAACGTCGGGTTGTAAATAATGGGCTGCCACAATGTCGGGGCAAGTGTAGGTCGCAATGTCGGGTTGTAAATAACGAGCTGCCGCAATGTCGGGGCAAGTGTAAGTCACAATGTCGGGTTGTAAATAATGAGCTGCCACAATGTCGGGGCAAGTGTAAGTCACAACGTCGGGTTGTGAATAATGAGCTGCCACAATGTCGGGGCAAGTGTAAGTCACAACGTCGGTTTATAAATAAAGAGCTGCCGCGATGTCGGGGTAAGCGTAAGCCACAATGTCGGGGCTATGTAGATAACCAGCTGCCACAATGTCGGGGCAAGCACAAGCCACAATGTCGAGGCTATGTAGATAACCAGCTGCCACAATGTCGGGGCAAGCACAAGCCACAATGTCGGGGCTATGTAGATAACCAGCTGCCACAATGTCGGGGCAAGCACAAGCCACAATGTCGGGGCTATGTAGATAACCAGCTGCCACAATGTCGGGGCAAGCACAAGCCACAATGTCGGGGCTATGTAGATAACCAGCTGCCACAATGTCGGGGCAAGCACAAGCCACAATGTCGGGGCTATGTAGATAACCGGCTGCCACAATGTCGGGGCAAGCACAAGCCACAATGTCGGGGCTATATCGTCGTACGGGGCAGCAGCAATGCGCTGCGACTGCCACCGCCACAGGCGACCGCGCCGCGCCGCCGTTACACGCGACCGCGCCGCGCCGCCGTTACACGCGACCGCGCCGCGCCGCCGTTACACGCGACCGCGCCGCGCCGCCGTTACACGCGACCGCGCCGCGCCGCCGTTACACGCGACCGCGCCGCGCCGCCGTTACACGCGTCCGCGCCGCGCCGCCGTTACACGCGACCGCGCCGCCATCAAGGCGACCGCGCCGCCGTTACACGCGACCGCGCCGCCATCAAGGCGACCGCGCCGCCGTTACACGCGACCGCGCCTCCATCAAGACGACCGCGCCGCCGTTACACGCGACCGCGCCGCCATCAAGGCGACCGCGCCGCCGTTACACGCGACCGCGCCGCCATCAAGGCGACCGCGCCGCCGTTACACGCGACCGCGCCGCCGTTACACGCGACCGCGCCGCCATCAAGGCGACCGCGCCGCCCTTACACGCGACCGCGCCGCCATCAAGGCGACTGCGCCGCCGTCACACGAGACCGCGCCGCCATCAAGGCGACTGCGCCGCCGTCACACGAGACCGCGCCGCCATCAAGGCGACTGCGCCGCCGTCACACGCGACCGCGCCGCCATCACAGGCGACCGCGCCGCCGTCGCGGGCGACACTCGAGCACATCCGCCAGTAGCTGCTGGGGTTCCGTGCCCCACGTTGCATGTACCGTGTCGGGTCGAAACGAATCAGCGTCGACCCCCGAGCGGTGGTACCTCGGAACATAACAAATCAAACACAACAAATTAGCAAACCTCTTTTACATTGGTGGGTCTCGAGGACATTACCATCACTTCAGTTTTACTAAAGCTCGGCCTAACCTGACCATATCCAATAACATGACCTAAGTAAAGCACAACTCGGTATCTTAAAAGGTTCATTTCTCAACTTTACTTAAATATCCAATCAATTAATTCTAAAACAAACAATTAATGCTAATAAAGCCTCAATTTTATCAACAACAACAAAAATTGATTTTTATATTTGTGACCTCTACTATGGCTCTACCGTAGACACACTATTCTCATGAATTCTTATCACACGTTGGAAGTTAAATTTCCAAATATAGTTAACACCGATACAATTAAAACATTTGTTCTGCATGTATTACCTAATGCAGTCAGGGAACACAACATAGGTAAAGATCAACCTCCACTGAGTGTTCGGGAAACTCTAATCACAATATCAGGTCCCGATGGCTCTCAACTCAAGGAACCTCATCAAAATAAAAATATTTCAGATACAAAATAAGACAAATGTCACAGCCAAATTTGATTAAAACATGTACATTTTATACAAATGAGAACATCACTATTACTTTAATAGGGTACCTAGGGTACCTAAGACTGTTCCGAACAGATCTAAGCTCAATAGATTTAGCTCAATATGTGTTTTAGTGCTTAAAACAGGCTTCAATGTAAGTATTAAACAACATGTCCGTTAGACATTTACCGTCTTACCATAAATCGATGTTTAAACACTCTCTAGACCACTCTTCAGTCAAACACGATTTTGGCATGTTAGACCGTGTTTGAATTTTTCTTACCACAAATCGTTGTCTTGCTCTTGTCTTGAGAAAAATGGTTTTACTCATAGAATAAGGATCACGATACTGTTTCTCTCTGGTTTTAATAAAATACGCATGGCAATACATAAACGCGTTACGTTATATGCAGGACAAGTTGAGTACAACATAAACAAATGTATCTCAAAAGTTGATAATAATTATTGAATTAAGTTATTAATTGATATAATTTATTTTTAAAAGTATTATTGTCTATAAATATAATTGTTGATTGAAGAAACAGTAAACTAATTACTTGATGTTTTCATCCTCAAAGATCGTTTAATCCGTAAACGAAACGTTTTTTGAATTGACTTTTGATCGACGTTGTCTGACTGACTCATGTCATGTGTGACTATTATTTATTCGATCGACGTTGTGTTTAATTTTATATTTTCATACAATTTTAAATAGTTAAAACACGGATACGTAGAAGAGTTGCAATTAATGGATTTGTACCGTTGCGTTGCGTTTGTACCGAAAACACAAGCAGTAGTGTCGTGCCGCAACAACTGCCTCAATGTTCGGCAGAATAATCGTTTTGTCTATCTACTATCAACAAAGGCGAGTTACGAAGTTAGCTGCACCGAAGAAACAGCGAGCAGCAGTCAGTGCAGCGGAGAAAGGCGACGTGGATGGCTTCATCCTGGTGGAGAGGAAACGTCGACCGTATCCGTCCCGTAACCGACGTGGTATCGCCCCTGCTACAGCAACAGAGGTCACCTTACGTGTTGTGGAGCCTACCTGCACCGTATCGTTTACTTCAAGTAGCTACGAAGTACACGGACATGTTCCTCATATATTTGAATGATTTTATATGTGCGCGTGGTTTGAGAGGCCTTACCTTACCGTAACACAGTTTATAACTAGCACGGGAGGTAGGGTCTCGAGAGGGGTCTCTCTTAGAATATAATGTACTTATTGTCTAATTAAATAAATTGAATTCAATGACACAATGCAGTTCTTTTATTAGAATATAATTACATTAATACGTTTCGAATAGTTTTTTTACGTCTTTTCATATTCTCGCCGTTTTGGAGTTTGTGCACTAGCGCCATCAAGCGGCACCTTGTAGTAACAATATAGCAAAGAGGTTGAATAACAAACTAAAGAGGTTATAATATCATAATCGATATAAAATCACGTTGACGTTTCAAATCAGCTGATACAAATTCAGGCGGCCATTTTAGAAATAGCTTTAAACAAGGGCATCAGAGTTTTTAGGTAGACTGTCATTTCAAACACTGCCTAAACCAATTTTAGAGGTAGACATCGATTTGTGGTACAATTTTTTGTAAAAATCATATTAAACTATGTTTCAAATTTAGACTTCGTTTTGTGGTAAGACCGTTTGATTTTGTACAAACAAGATCATCACTATTACTTTAATAGGGTACCTAGGGTACCCAAGACTGTTCGCTTAACAGATCTAAGCTCAATACGTGTTTTAGTACTTAAAACAGGCCTCAACGTAAACATTATACAACATGTTCAGTAGACATTTACTACAAATCACACAATAGGTATTTTTCTTAAATGTTTTTGCAAAAAAAAAACGTTTGATTTGAAACATAGAAATGCTTAGATCTTACTTGAACACAGCTTGAACTATCGAAGAAAGTACATCCACAATCCTGTACACAGCGTCAGCGACTTCTTATGAACTGTTACCTCAGTCGCGCCATAACTTTCAGTACCAGGAACAGACACAGACACCTCGACCGGCACCGGAGCTGGTGCAGGTACCTTCCACTACACGGGCACAACAGTGAAGACGTAGAAGTATGAACTATGTTCAACTTAACTTTTTCCTGCGTAGTATTTCAAACGTTCAATCATTTCACGTAGTTGGTCGCGGTCTGGGCTATCCAGACGGTCCCGTCCGCGAGAATAAGCGTGAATCAACCATTGACATATAACATGGACGGGGCATACCTACGAAAAAAACGTGTATACCTATACTTCACTGAGAGCGAAAAATGGCGGCTAATAGTGCAGTCCCTATCGATATGTCTGAAAAATAACATCGATAATAGATTGTAAGTATGTTTTCTTACTTTGATTAATTTTAAGTTTTATAAATAGGTCTTACTGTAAAAGAACATTATAGATAGTTTGTAAAATATAGCTTGATCATTGTGACATACAGAGTGGCCCAAATAGAACGCTCAGTAAGGGGAAGTATAAAACTATAAGATATACAAAGATTTGTTTTTAGGATCCATGTCCTCGATTTTAGTAAAAAAAAAGTGCATTCATAGATTTAGAAAAAAAAACTATTACTCTCTTTGAGAATCGAACCCGGAAATTTTTAAAAATTTAATGTTCATTATTTTAAACTAGAAATGGATTGTGTACATCTTTAGCAGTAAGTAAATGTTACTAAGAAACATCATATCTAAATTCATTAAAATGCATTGTTTTTAAATGAAATAGTTTGGTACAAAACTCGCCAAGACATCATTAAAGTTCCTTCCCAGTTAATATCCCATTTCAACACAAATTCACCATTTCAAGATACAAAATGCAATAGTTTGTATATACGGCCGTTCGTTCTAGTTACAAATAATTAAAAATATTTTTTTCAAAACTTCCGGGTTCGATTCCTTTAGTGAGTTATAGTATTTTTCTAAATCTTTGAATGCAATTTTCATTTTAACTAAAATGGATGACATGGTTCCTAAGAACAAATCTTTGTATCTCTTATAGTTTTATACTTCCCCCCACTGACTGTTTTATTTGGGCCACCCTATATATCAAACTTTTATTCATTATACTCTAGTTGCCGGGATATAAAAATGACGATAGAAATTATCGACGTTACGTACTATAATCGATACTGATGTAACATTTAATTGGGTTTTATTTAATTACAAACGTTAGGCATTCAATTAAACGAATATTTCAATATGAATACAGATATTCTCAAGAGCAAACCTCAAATCCATGGTTTCTTATGGTATACTACATGAGAATCTGAAAATTGGACTTTATATACTTACTCACTATTATTTAAGATCATATATGCACAAAATGTAAATAAAGTTTATGAAATAAAAATAAACACCAAAATTAAAACGTACTTGAATAAGTGTTTAAATAACGTTTTATTTAAAATATCGATAGTTTATAGTCTGTGGTCACGATGTTTCATTGCCCATCACTAAGTAAGTTGTAAATCCTTTTGTTATAGCTAGAAAATAATATGGCGAATATGGCCACGAGTAGGTATTTCAATGAGACTAAGAATGACAGATGGCTATTATAGTAACTGTCAGAAATACTGTTGTCCTTTTTCCCTTACGCAAAATTATGAACGTTAAAAAGAGACGGCTATATTTTTATAACTTTGGCGTCGATAAGCCTCATACTTCTATAACTATTTTTTCTATAGTCAAACATGCGATGTCCATGTTATATGTCAATGGAATCAACGATATCAACGTAGTCTTTCACGATATGTCTACCAGGAGAGCTACACGTAACTAACAACGACTTGATTCCGACTTGTTTTGTTTTCAATAACAAATTCTTAACAAATTGTTCCCGCCGTTGTGTGTGGCGAGGAACCGGGATACTTATATGATTCCTTGTCAGCCTAGCCTTTAGGGCACTTGATTTAAACAAAAACCAAACAAATTGTTAAATTATTAGCAAAAACCGTATTGCTCTCGCTCGCCACATCCGGTTCAGAATCGGTCGGTTGCATCTCTCGTCTCGCTCTCGCTCGTCTCGAACAACGCGACGCGCGCGCCATTCATTCGTTCGGGGACGCACAACAACAAGAAATTACTTTTGCGACCATTTGTAAAACACGTAAACACTTAGTAGTTACTTAAAAGCGCGGCAAAATAAAGACAAAATGATATTTAGGGCACGTATATTAAACAACACATCACAAAACTGTCTATAACGTGATTCCTTTCATTTACACGAACACCACACATGATTTATTTTCAAATTTACTTCACGACAACACGGTACAATATGGCGACTGTAAATTCAAAACTCACAAACAAAAATAGTTACGGAACTAATTTTAATAAAAATAAAGGATAGCGAACGGTCAAGACACGTGAATTTTAAACGAATCCCACTTCTGATCTTAAGATAGGTGGATTTTTAAATAGAAACTAGTCTTGACACAAACTAACACCCATTTATTACATAACAAGATGAATTAACAAAACAAATGAGTTAAGTACTAATGAACCAACAACGATCTCATTAAGAGCCGTGATCTACCGCGCGACAACTCAAATTTCACTCACACAGACGCGCACGCGTGTCCGCATGCACACTGTCTATGTGGTGACGGCGCGCTCGCTCTGAATACTCCGGCCGAACGGTTTTGATCCATTGGAAATTATAAATTGTGTTAAAGTTATTGACAAAAGTATAAATACGAGTATATTTTTTTTTACGATTCGTAGAAGGTAGTATATGATTAGATATAATTTACGTAATACCTTTCGATTCGATATTCCATTATTCACAACAAGGAATAATGAATAAAACAAATACTTAGTTTTTTGTTTTTAAAATAAGACATGATTTTTTTTTGGTAAGTAACGAAACTTTTTAAAAACAAAGCAACATACGAGTAAAAAAAAATCTATAACTTACTTGTGAATAATATATTTTTTGCCATAATGGGGTATTGATTTTTCATATACTAATTGCAGTTTTAGTTTTTATTAAAATCGCTAGCAATTTTCGATATTCCTTTCCTTATAGTTTTGAATATCGTCATCCACGCCTACTTGAAAAATGCCTCGTCTGTATATGTACAACATATATTATCGGGACAACCTTTTAGCGCTAAAAGCAGGACTTTCTAAATTATTTCGTTTCCTTTTTTGTTAAAAAAAACCGACTTCAAAAACTAAAAAGTATAAAATAACAAATATGTAATGTAATACCTCTTATGCGATGTAGCACATAAATAAAATAAAAATGCGACCAATCCAAGCGGGCAAACGTTCGTTAACGGTCATCTCGAATTATAATTTTGTAGTTTATTTTTCTAATAGTTTTATTTCTTTGAGGCTTGGCACCGACTTCACACTTATCAATAGGTAACATACACACAAAAGTATAAATTAGCATCGCATAAAAGGTGTATTAAATTAAATATTTGTTATTTTATACTTTTCAGCTTTTAAAGTCTTTTTTTTTATTACTTTTGAGTGTCACAACCTATCTGGTTGTAAAGGTCTCATCGATACAAATTAATCAAGCCCAAACACGAGGTAACTGCTGTTAGTCGTTGAAGAGTTCCCTCGACTATCTTCCAGGTCCATCATCAGATCGACTCCAAACCTTCATTTAATTATAATGCTTTAAGATAATTAACGAAAAACTTAACAAATGCACTAATCACCCTACGATTTTCTAAAGATCCTCTCAATTTCTCTAGAATGCCATCATTAGATCCTGGTTTCCTTGACATGGGACCAAACGGCAAGTCCATTCTTTTGAATAAAAAAAGAATTTTAGTAATCGGTACAGAATTGACGGAGATATCGTTGAACATATTCATAAAAAAAAACATACCGGCCGAATTACCTCCTCCTTTTTGGAAGTCGGTTTAAAATAATGTTGTTTTATTGCTCATTATTTCTAAAACATTATTTGTTATCATAAATGTTAATATTTTTTTTTAATAAATAATTCAAATTATAAAACAAAAATTATTATCGAGTATCAAAACATGTTGATGAGTTATCGCATAAAATTCGTACGCGCTGCAAAGGTCAAACGCTCGGTAGGAGCGATACGTCCTCTCTCTAAAAAGCCTCGCGGCAGACTGATTTGAATTGTTTCGTGCGTCCGATTTTATAGTAGTTTTATGATGATTTTAAAATATTTGTAGAAAAAAAGACAATTTGTTTTAGAGATTTTTTTTTAGTATAATTGTTGTAGAAAATATTCTTTTATTATTTGAGGTAATTTTAATAACGTTTTGAGCATCATTTATCAACGTAAATTACGATTTTCTTGAGTGTGATTTTTACAAATTCTAACTTTATATTTTTTTCGATTTCAATAATAATTATAATAACAATTAAATTTTCCTATGAGTATTTCCTTAATAAGGATCTGGACTTTAAGTTTGTTTAATTTTTAGTGCTAAATTGGTCGAATTACTAGAATCCGAAGGCATGGAAGTTAATGCTAAAAGTGAAATTCAGAAAACATATGTTCAGTTTTCTTGATATATTTTATAAGTTTTCTGTATAATATTGTTTTTCTCAGAGTATTTTTTAGATGACAATATTTCCTTTAATTATTACCTAAAAGCATGTTTATAAAATACGCTTTTCATATAATATGACTAGATCAAAAAGTACAAAAACCGTCAATTATCGAGTTTCGGGTCTTAATATTAAAGTGACCGATACAACGATATCAAATACGAATCAACGTTCCAATCACACGTCCATTATATTCCGATGCCTGAACCGAACTGTCATGGCGTCTCTCCAGTATGTCCCTCTCCGCCGGGTGCGCCGGATCACGTGATGCGCGTAGGCCACGCCCACTCTTTCTTTCTCTTCTAACAATATATTATTTTAATTAATACTGACAAGCCAAGCCTGTCGTGAAACAACGGGGACTGCCACCATTCGTTTCCATGAAACAGAGAACTATACATCTCTTTCTCATGTATTGCCATTACATTTTAACTTGCTTTAAAATAGGCAAAAAATAATCGTTTAATTTGACTAACACAATCTATGAAATAATATTCAATGTTTTATTATATCGTTAGAAACCTAATTATATTGTTTCAAATCATTAAACACAAACAAAGATAGACTATAGTGCTCTCAGTACCATACTTATGTAAATAAATAAAAACAAGAAATTTATAAATTTATTATTAAATACATATAGTAAAATAAATAAGTCTTCTATTCCCGCCCAAGATAAACATTTACTTATATTTGATTAACATAAAAGGATTATTGGGGGGGAAAAAACCTACAGCTTGTCAAACTTTACTTAAGTAAGTAAACATAACTTCTTTTTTTTTTCAGATTATTTCTAATTGACAGAGGAGCAAGCAGATTTAAATGAAATACAAGTTAGACGGTGTAGTGAGACGGGTTAGCAAAGGGTGTACAGTCTGGACCGAAATAATACTGCGTGTGCACTATCCAAATCTATGACTTATTTATTTCACTATATGTATTTAATAATAAATTTATAAAATACCATTTTTGTGTTTTTATTTATTTACATAAGTATGGTACTGAGAGCACTATAGTCTATCATTGTTTGTGTGTAATGTTTTGAAACAATATAATTAGGTTTCTAACGATATAATAAAACATTGAATATTATTTCATAGATTGTGTTAGTCAAATTAAACGATTATTTTTTGCCTATTTTAAAGCAAAATAAAATGTAATGGCAATACATGAGAAAGAGATGCCTAGTTCTTTGTTTCATGGAAACGAATGGTGGCGGTCCCCGTTGTTTCACGACAGGCTTGGCTTGTCTATAGTAAAAGGATGATCTCTGTGACAGCTGTCAGTGATATCCCGCCTATATAGTTCTGAATTTCTTAGTAGTAGTACTATAGTTTGTAAAATTTAGGATGATCTCTGTGACAGCTGTCAGTGAAATCTCGCCTATAAAGTTCTGAATTTCTTAGTAATAAAGTCAGTACATGTTAATGTCATACTTTATGGGCATGTCGACCTGTTTAGTGATGGGCGATGTATCACCGTGACCACGGACTATAAATTATCGATATTTTAAATAAAACTCTGTTTAAAATGAAAGTGTATTTTAATTTTATCATATATTTTAATATCATAAACATAATAGACCAAAAGATGGCAAGAATTTTAACAATGTGTTTGACGCAAGCTGTAACTTTGTCCGGGATTTCTTGTAGCACCTTTGAGTTGAGGTATAATAGGAGAGTTATTGGACAAAGTTACAGCTTGCCTCAAACACATTGTTAAAATTCTTGCTATCTCTCGGTTTATAATTTACATTTGATATAAAATAATATTAAGTAAATAAAATCCAATTTCTAACTTACTCATGTAATATTCCATCAGAAACTGATTCATATATGGATTGGGTGAACCTCTTTAAGAGAATAATTGTTTTATATAATTAAAATATTCATAACATCTCGTTCATCTCATCATTCTTTACAAACTATGAGAGAATATACCATGATCCCATGTCTGTTAGCATAATGTAATGCACAATAACACTTTTCAAACAGAAAATAGTGTCCATTTCTTCTCTACATTTAAACTCTTAATAATAGAAAGCAAATCACCATTTTCTGTTTCTACTTTCTGTGATAACTTCTGAACTGATTTTGATATGAGCTTTTAACGCGGAAGTTTATGCATATATGTAGGTTAAAATATCTTGACTGTTCCTGCTATGCTATATTTGCGGGTTAGATTCCCGCGCGTGATTTAACTTTTGGTTCTGACAAAATAACAACATGTTTGAGATGCAAGAGAGGTAAAGGGGTGCATACCTACTCGTATTTTAGAAAGTAGGCATGATCTATACTATGCTGTATTATAAGTACTTACTTCAAAGAGCATGAAACGTACGATCGTAGTCGTCGTACGTCGGGCTTATCGGGCTGAACTGAAACCTCCTTGCAGGATGGATTCCCTACTACTCTTCGGTATCAACTTTTCACTTAGTTCCATCGTTTGGAGCTAGATGGCGCTACCAGATATGTCTTCGAACATTTAAAAAAAGAACGTATTGCCACAATCGTGTTCCTGGGCCTATTTGGGAGATACAATTTTTAGCCAAATTGTATCTCCCAAATAGGCCCAGGAACATGTCCATCCCGTTTGGTCAACCCTCTACCAAGCACCCGGTATAATATTTTAAGTAGGTATTTAACACTAAGGATGTCCCTCAATCTCTACCGATGTCATTAATAAATTATTTTGATAACGTTATTTTACATGTATAGTACCTATGTATAAGTAAAATTAAGTGTTTTAATTTGTTGTATACCTATTAATAAGTTGCTAACAGCAAATCTTGAGAAAAGCTGAACCGATTTCGCTATTATTTCTAATTATAGTTCTTAAGCAGTTTTTTTAATTGCTCGAAAAATATTAGGCGGTACGAAGTTCGCCAGATCAGCTATAATAATAGAATAAATAAAAATGCAATTTAATTGTGAATTCGAGAAGAGTTCCGTCGTAACTGACTGTCAGCCACCGAATCTGCGCGAGCGTTATTGAGTCACAATATTTTCTGTGCCGGCGGCCAAATTTGGAAGCTACTATTGTCATTTTAGTCATTTGGATACATTTTCAATACACTAACAACCAAAAGATGTGATTATAACGACGCTGTCACCAGCACAGAAAAGATTGAAACTCAATATGCTGTTCACTTTATTCACTTTTTATTTACTGAAATCACAGATCAGGGAGTCCAATGAGGGCTTAGCTTCTCTTTTCTCTATGACTGAAATACATATTCTAATTGCAAAAGGAGGATCATTGCACCTGCTTCGTTACAAGAATTGCTTCAAGTCTACGAATAGGTATATCTACTCACTCATATTACATCTAAGTAAGTACATCCTACTAATATTATAAATACGAACGTTTGTATGTTTGTGAGTTTGGATGTTTGTTCCAACTTCACGCAAAAACGCTGAACCGATTCAATTGAAATTTGGTACACAGATACTTTATCACTTGGATTAAAACATTGGCTACCTTTTATCCCGAAAATCTATAAGATCCTCTAGGAATATTAAAAAAATAATTTCATTCTACAAAATAATTCTTTATCCAGTTACTAGATGGCGCCAGTGTACCAAGAGTTTTTTAAATAAATAAAAAGGTTTCACACGATCAAAGACTATATGAAAAATTTGTTGTATTTTTGTAATTTATTTGTATTTGTTATGTAAAAATATTGTAAGTAAGTGAAATTTTGGTTTCCTAAATAATAATCATTTTCACGATGGTTGTTGCCCTATTCCTACTAGATGGCGTTAGCTGTCTCATTGTGGAATTGTCATATTTTTTACTAACTTTGATCCGTGGTTTTTCCCACGTATTTCTAGATACCTGAAGAATTTCTTGTTGAAAATTTTTGCGGTGCACTATCACATTTAAATCGGATTCTATTCAAAATCAGTCAGCCGCGGGTAAAAGCCATAGGCCATATTTTATCTCAGTATGCCCACGGGAAAGGGAACTTCGCGGGTGAAACCGCGGGGCGCTGCTAGTAATTATATGAGCGTGTGATGTGATGATCCTCAGTTATCAGTTAACTTACCCAGTCGCGATATAACAATAACCAATCGGAAAATGAAATTAATAATTCTCAATATATTGATTTATTTATAAAATTACATAATATACATTGTAAGACCTAAGATAATATGACTAACTAGATTCATTTTTCACATTATATTTGACTAGAAACGTTGTTTTGGTATCTACTTACATAGAACAAAATTCGTAACAAAATTTATTTTAATCGAAGACTTACATAATAGTTCTACAGGAAAGAAATATACATCAACTGTGCCTCGTATTTTTATTAGCTTTGAATTATTAACTTGTTAGAATATTAAATTAATGGGTATCTTATTGCATACAATAAGAAACCTATTAATTTAATATTCTGAAACTCACTAATCATAATTAGTGAGTTTCAGATTAAATAAATGATTTTAGCTCATGAACACCTCGATCGCGATCTTCCGATCTCTATTTTTAAATAATGCGTTTAGTGCCACAAACCTATCTGACTATTTGGACAAAAAGTATAACTATTGCAGTTCATATAATGTTACCTATATGATTTTTTAATTGGCTGACACTCCAGTAAATGCGATTACAGCGACGCTATCACTAAGGCAAATAAGTTTGTGGCACAATACACATTTAATGTTGTTGACCGTTAGCGACTGGCATTAACTGTCTTTGGGTGCCTTTCCGCCAGAGCTATGCTATGCTACTTTTCTATGGATGTTTTTGTTATCCACCAATAAAATTAATTGGTTAGTGCTATGCTATAGCATCAACCAATATTAAGAATTTTATTGGTTGATATCAAATACATTCGTAGTATAGTAGCTTAGCATAGCCCTGGTGGAAAGGTAGCCTTAGGCCGGTTGTCCACCGACGCCGTCACCGGGATGTCATCGAGTACGAGATACATAAGCTACATTTACTCGGTCATGTGTCCACCGCACGTCCGTCACCCGAGCACCGTCATCTCCGAGAGATAGATAGTTCGTGGTCGTTCCGGCCGCCGAACAAACACGGCCGGAAAAAAATCTCGTTCTTGGTGACGGTCCGGGACGGCTGCGGTGGACAAACGGCCTTAGTTGCCTTGCGATGCAAAACACAGATAATTATAAAAAATAGTCATAATAATCATAAAATATAAAGTACCTTTACCTATAATTAAATGTGTTCTATACAGTTTACTATTTCTGTATATGTTTGAATTATTGAGAACAATAATTAGAACTATTAAATTACAAAAAAATTGAATGTACGCGTATACCTACTATTCATAACGAAATTTATCTAAAATGACTAGATTACATTTATTTTTTATTAATTCTACCCGTTTTTGTAGTATATATGTATGTTGGTAATTCAAGTAGGATAAGTATAATAAAATAACACTAAGGATAAATTACACAATTAGCAACTATTTACATTTTAGGATTGCTTTACATTTACAGGGGTGTAACAGATTGTATTTAGAAACGTATGTCACTAACTATGGAATTTAATTATTGTAAGTACATACTCGTATATTTTTTTTTTAGTCTATTGGAGACAACATTTTAATAACAGTAGGAGATAACACTTAAAATTGTATGACATATTAAGAATAGTATATTATCTACTATACAGTAAGTATGTAATGAATCTTAAAACATCAATGAAATCATAGGCATACAAATACAACAAATACATAAGTTCAAATCTGACTACTCTTTAACAATATTACGTTATTTAATCATATTTGTTACGGTTTAATCAATGGTTTCAAATACTTATTCAATACTACTGTACAGTTAAATATTTTACAGACTTAGTGAAACTATAAAACATTTACATCGATTTCTATAAAAGATACCTAATACATTGTCTATGGTGAAACAAGTTGTCCTACTGAACGAGAAATTAATCTAAGGGAAATGTTGGTAGAAAATGTTGTAGGATGGTGGTGGTGGTGGTGGTGGGATAGAGATGGGTGCGGGTGTGGGTGTGGCGAAGGTGTCCATGTGGGATGTAATCGTGGATGTGGGTTTGGCGCACAGGTCGAGCGCGTGAGACGCGTGCCGACGAGATCGCGACCGCTTACGGCTCCCTCCACGCCTCCCGGTAAATCAATGATCCGTACTAAAATACGAATTCTGCATGAGGTACAACTTGTCAATAGGATTGATCACCGCCCCCGTGCCTAAGTTGAGAGGCTCGTGGGCGGAATGGTTGCCGTGCTGATGTGAGTGATGTTGAACCTCCAGATTCTGCAGGCTCATAGTGTCAGAGGCGCCCTCATCCAACTGGTCGAAGTTGCTGCCATCCAAAGATATGTCTGAACTGCAGAAACTGTCGCCCGAATGCGCAGGGTAATCTGAAATCATACACAAATATACGTAAGTAATGGATAAGTTTAAGATGAAACGCAAGTCTTATATACCTATACATATATTATATGTTTAGGTTAGAAGACTAAGTTATTCTCAAAAAAGACAGAGTTGTCACTTACATGAGAACATTTAAAAAAGTATTTATGTATATCATATAAGAATTTAAACCTAAATATTAAGAATAAATTAAAATGATTGGATATATCTTACCATCCGGAGAATATGGTAAATTAGGATTCAGCGGCTGGCTAGATGTGGAGTAAGATCCGTCCAGTCCAAGGTAATTCCCGTGTTCGCTCGATGGAGACTCTTGTTTTATATTCTTTTCGTCCTTATCTTTCTCTTTCTCGGAGTTCTTATCACCTTCTTGTTTTGCCTTACGCTGAATCTTTTTCATTTTAGCTCTCTGGTTTTGGAACCAGACCTGCACTACTCGTACACTGAGACCAGTGTCTTTGGCGAGAGCTTCGCGAACTTTTCGACAAGGCTTTGGACTCACTTCAAATGAGGCTTTGAACTGTCTTCGTTGAGCCGAGGTTAGTATTGTCCGTGGTCGTTTCGGCCCTCTCCTTCCGTCTCGGGGTCTTTCGGAATCGTCAATTATCATGTCATCCTCTGCGTGTTGCATCAAATACATTTCTTTTTCAAAGTCTTGTCGACAAAATATTTGTCCAGCGCGGATCACATACTGTTCTCCTTTCTGCAGCGGCTGGCAGCACATGACGCACACGAAGCACTGGATGTGGAAGACATACTGCTGCGCCCGCATCACCATTTCCTGAGGCAGAAGTCTGTCCCCGCATCGCGTGCACTTGACTCCAAACAATCTGTGAACAACAACTGAGTATTGACACTAGACACTTTCGTGAACTACGCTCCGCAATTCGCAGGGCAATTCGCAGGAAATTGAAATTCGCATTCGCAGTTAACATTTGCCCGTGTAAACATTGAATTTCCGCCGCGGATCTGTTCAATAGAAAAACCAACATGTGGAAACAGAGTGAAACATTCAACTTTTTTGAATAATTGAATGCTTTACTTTGAAGTTGTTCGGTGGGTGGATTGTTTATGTGCTTAGGTTCATGTTATTACCTATCATAGTCGGGCTTGCAGTAGAGTTTAGCGTTTCTGGTATAGCAGGTGTGCGCGAGGGGGCAGCCGCAGACACAGCAGCTGAGGCAGTGCTCGTGCCAGGAGAGCTCCCCGACCCGCATCAGGTACCGGTCCTGAATCTTCTGGCCGCATCCTTCGCAAATCTCCACAATCTTCTCCCGTTTGATGCTCGCGTTTAGTTCTGGAGAAAATATGCTATATTTAGTAGCATGTGGAAGGTTTTAATAATGAAACAATGAATATAATAAGTAAGTAGATACGTTCAAATACTTCGATATTATGTTAGTATGTATAACTGTGAATAAATACATTTCGCGATTGCTTTTCAAAGTTTAATTATACGAGTAAAAGTAAGTAAGTAAGTATTTATGTTATTTTAAGATCAAATAAAATATTTAAAATAAATTTATGAAAACATAATAAACTTATTTGAAATAATAGGTACCTGTTATATTTATTACAAAAACCATGTTACTATGATTAAAAAGGGGAGTTGTTTGCATAGTTCTAATTTTTATAGGCAAGTAGGAAGGCATAATTTTTAATCAAGACGATTTTTTAATCTTTATACGAGTATTAGGGTTTCTGACGTATAGAGTCACCAAGTTTTTGTGCCGGCGCGGCGGCCAAAATTGGAAGCTCCCATTGTCATGTTGTCTATAATCTCATTTCGATACATTTTGATTACACTGACAATCATCTGAAAACCAAAAGATGCGATTACAACGACGCTGGCACCAGCACAGTAATCTTGGTGACTCTTTAAACGATCTGTAGTCACGGAACTACGGAAGAGATATCAAGATTTAGTTTTTGAGTAAATCAGTTTAACCATTATTTTACTTGAAATCTCTTCATTTTAAAATTACAAATACATAGATTTTCAGTTTAACTTTATGCAAGTATAAAACATTTAGGAAAGGTTTTATACCGAAGAACAATGAGTGATGAGTGTTATCTCTGTCTGGGTGTATAGTAACTACTTATGCTATGCATTACACTCATTAGTTATACCATTTTTTCACGCTGTAAATATGGGTAAGTAGTTTGATTGATAGTTTCATTCCTATTCATCCTAACAGATTAGAAGATAGAGACAAAGATACATTATTTTTGCATCAGTTTTCCCGAAAACTCTATCCTAATTCTGCGGTTTCACAATAATTTGCAATTTAGAAATAACTTTAACCAATAAGTATAATTTGCACAAATCTCTGAAACTATCGATTAGGACAATGAACCCAGCGGTACCTTGTACGTACAGACGTACACCCTTCACTACAAATAGATGAGTAAGTACCTATATATAGATAACTGTTGAAATAGCTCGCAAGTAAAATATAGGGCTCAGTGGCGTCTCACCGAGCTTCTTAGGGTGAGAGACACGCCCCGGGGGTGGGGCGAAACCGGGGTCAAACGGGTCACGATCAAACCCGGGCAAAATTCCGACATAAAACAACCATTCTGACGGATAATCGATGGCGTACTTACTATTCTTGGTGCGAATAGCCGCGTTGCTCATTCTATACCTACGAAACGAGTATGTGTTCAGCGCGCTATTCCACCTACGTTCACGTACTTATATGTTTTAATATCAGTACTTAGGTATATGCATACTGAAATGGCGCATTCGGCATCCGGCGCGCCGCCTCTACGGAATAAAAACACTATATTTGTGTATTATATTACTTATGTTGCTGAGTTTTATGTAAGTATTTATATTGGGAAATTGACCAAATTTCTATATTTTGAAGATGTATATCACCTACAAAAAGTTATTCCAAACGTTACTCCATTTTATAATTTAAAGCCTTTGTAACTCAATGTTTAACCTTTTGCCAATGTGATTTAATTGGTATACTTAATTAAATTGACATTCACTTTTTAGGCACTACTTACATAAACCGAAATTATAAACATATTGTTTTACTTAATGTCATAAAAAAATGTTAAATCTATATGTACATAACGCTTAAATTTTTAGCCCTACAAACTTACATTGAATAGACCGAAATTTAAAATGATCGGCATATGACTCTACTTACATATCATGAACCTACCTAATGCCAGCATAATCATATTTTGGAAGTGCTTCAATCATTTCCCATTACATAAAACAATAGATAATGTTTGATGTATTGTTCCTTCCCCCATTCCATGACAATCAACTGTGAAATACCAAACTGAATATCGTAGTAAAACGACAAATAATTGAACAAATAATAAAATCTGTCTACGCAGTTTAAACAAACACGAAATAACTGCTTTTGTTTTCCATTATCGAATAAAGCGCCGAAAAACATGACATTCATACTCATCGCCGTACAAAAGTATTGTTTTTAAATAAAAATGAAAATTCATATAAAACTTTCTATTGAATATTCTGTATTCGGAACTTTTCGTTGGTATAACATGAATAGTTGTTTTTCGGAAAATCTCTCTGTATGTTCGTACAAAGCGAAACGTAGGTAACTTTAGTTTTTCTCCCGTTAAAAATGTTAATAAAAATACCGGCCTTGTGCTGAGATGCTTGTTTGTATAGTAAGTTTGCGTACGGATATTAGTATCGTTCTAACTTATATACTTACCTAAAACATGCATTGCTCGCGTGTTCTGTTCATCTTATGAGAAAACTAGCTGTGCCCGACGATTTAACCTGCGTATGCTCCACTCCTGTTAGTCTATCTGTATACATATTTATAGCCTATAATTTAATCTATAATCCTACTAATATTATAAAGGCGAAAGTTTGTATGTATGGATGTTTGTTACTCTTTCACGCAAAAACTACTGAATGGATTTTAATGAAACTTTACAATAATCTTGCTTATACATCAGAATAACACATAGGATACTTTTTATCCCAAAATTCCCACGGGAACGGGAACTTCGCGGGTGAAGCCGCGGGGCGCTGCTAGTTTCATCTATAAATGCGCTATCCAACAATAAAATAAATATACACTAAATAAAAGTAAAGAGACTCGACGTAAAGGGAATATATAAAAATACGCGTTCAAACAAACTCCGTTTAAAATATTAGTACAGATAGATAAGAATATTCCAGAACATTCTAGATCAAGATGTGTATCCTATCCTTAGCAATTTTCATTGCAATCTGAAGCACAATCTAGGGCGGCCATAACTTATACCCTGCTGTAAGTAGGAGAGATAATATTGCGATTCAATATCGTGAGACAATAAAAATTGATAGAAACCGATACTCTCGAATATAGACTGAAGTGATTGTAATATTGAAACAGTATTCTGTATTAGATGTTATGATATTTTGACGTAGCTATTTTTAAAACAACTACAATATTGAAAACATAGAGTATACTTACTTATTGGAGATGGTTGACTGATAGCTAAGACTGATAGTAAGTAAATCATTTAAAAAACAGCTCAATCTTTGAATAAAAATACTTCAACGGATTTTTGTAGTTGTTTTGTTTTTTGTTTTGTGTGTGGATGAGTGTGTGCGTAGTTTCTGATACCCTAGATACAAGCTTCGAGCTTAGTTAGTGGTCAGTTACTATAATGACATGATGTAGTGAATGATTATGTTATGTTATATTTTCTGTAAAGAATGCGAAACGTTGAAACGAAACGTCAGAATGTAAATGTACTTATTATATTTCAATGTTTATTGTTAGTGTAAATCAACGAAATCAGCTCAATTTTTGCTTGCAATATTAAATAACTCATGCCACACACCCTTTATGTTATAATCAGCAGTGAAAACAAAGAGACATCCTAAGAATTATCTTAGGATATTTTATTCGAATTTTCAAATAAGAAAGAAGCACATAATCTTTGCAAGATTATGTATCTTTCTTATTTGAAAATATGTAATATGATAATCTTATAGGTAACTAATATAAAATTCTCGTGTCACAATGTTCGTTCCCGTACTCCTCCGAATCGGCTTGACCGATTCTCATGAAACTTTGTAAGCATATTCAGTAGGTCTTAGAATCGGCCAACATCTATTTTTCATCCTGAAATTCCCACGGGAACGGGAACTACGCGTGTGAAACCGCGGGGCACAGTTAGTATCTTATAATATTTAATGTATTTTAGTACGAGTATGTATTTTGAATAATTCATATTATAAACTCGATAAGGGTTAGCGGTATCACTTCAAACTTCAAGTTTAGTTAATGAATTTTAGATTAACAAACCAACAATGTTACATATGTAAAAGGCAATCGGCGTTTAAATTGAAAATAAATTGTTCTGATTTAGTAAATATTTTTATCAAAACTTTCAAATTATCAATATTTTCACATTCAAACTATGTCTAAATTATTATGTAAAAATATAAGTACTAACTCACAAATATTTTCAGCAACGAATCGTGTTTCACTTTGTGAATACTTTATGTAAATTAAATACCTAATCAAATATATGTATTAAGTTATTATCAAAGAATATTTACTAACGTAATGTGTAAGTACTACATATATTATACCTACTTACGTATATCTTTGTTTCTGAAGGTTACCACAAAGGCTGATGGCCCGTAGAATTGATCAGTCAGTACATATAACATGTACTTGCCTATGTATACCAACATAATACAAACACAGGTGTGAAACACCGTCAAGCATTGATAATAAGTAAGTATAAGACAACACAAGTAAATAACATAATTTTATATAATAATTGAATGCTACTTATGTAACATTTACGATCAAAAACGGTATCAATTAAGTTATAAGAAGTTCACGTCATGACCATATTTGTAATTTAAAAAAAAAAATATTTTTGTTGATGACCTAGATGGCAGAGTGGTCACCATACCGGACTGCCATCCGAAAGGTTGCGGGTTCAATTCCCGTGCGGGGTGAATATTTGTGTGAACCACAAATGTTTGTCTCGGTCTGGGTGTGTGTGTGAATGAGTGTGTGCGTAGTTTCTGATACCCTAGATACAAGCTTCGAGCTTAGTTAGGGGTTAATTACTATAATGAGATGATGTGGTGAATGATTATGTTATGTTATGTTATGTTTGGAGTAACTTGGGACTTTTTGGTGGAGTAAAATGGGACTAACCCATCAAATTGAACACTTCAAAACATTTGGTTCATATCTATATCAGCAAAAATTTAATGGAGGACACGGGTGAAACCACGAGCGATGCCTTTGATACTAATATTATAAATGCGAAAGTAACTCTGTCTGTTACCTTTTCACGGCTAAACTACTGAACCGATTGACTTGAAATTTGGTACAGGGGTGATAGATAGGCTATATGCTTGTGTGTGTGTCACAAACGAAAATGTTTTATCCCAAAATTCCCACGGGATCGGGGACTATGCGGTTATAATCGCTAGGCATAGCTAGTTCTATACACGGGAACCATATTGAAAACTATTTACATAGAAATACTTTAAGATTTCTTTAGACTACTCACCTACGTAAGTTTTTGTAATAGTATGTTACTTATGTATAAACTTCGAACTAGCACTTTCAGCGGATTAAATTATTGTTTTCATTACCCTGTTTACTAATAGATAAATGTATTTTTATTCTTTACTAGTAGCTCCCCGCGGTTTCACCCGCGTAGTTCCCGTTCCCGTGGGATTACGGGGATAAAATATAGCCTATGTCACGCACTGATAAATTAGTTTTCCATAGTGAAAGAATTTTTGAAATCGGTCCAGTAGTTTCGGAGCCTATTCATTACAAACAAACAAACAAATCTTTCCTCTTTATAATATTAGTATAGATATATATCGATAATATAAGTATATTACAAAATAAAAAGTAAATAGTATGTGTAAAGTTAAAAAAAATATGTTATAAATTCGTAACGTAAGTTTATATACATCTGTGTAAATTAAATGTTCATTATTTATATCTTTAGTAAAAATATCACAGTCTATACTTTTTACGAGGTTTGAAGTGTAAAGTAAAAATATAAGTACTTAAGTAATTACATGCGTCTTCTATTAGTTATATTTTGAGAAAATTCTAGAAGCAATTCTTCTTTCTTCTTAAAAGCGTATTACCATGTTTCCTTCCTGCATAATTCCTAATTTAATTCCTCTAGCAAAAATCCATTTACTAAGGCCTAATCACCATATTTCAGGGTAGGTTTGAGCCCCTCGGTGATTTATGAGCTGATAATGATGAAAAATCCAGGGAGGAACTACGGGAATACATTTGTATAGGGAATTGCTTCGAGCGTTTCCTCTTAAGGCATATTATATGCCCACTTTACCGTGTCATATCATGACCATGCTAAACTAAAAACTTACTTGTAACAAAAACAACAATATAACATAACATAACCTCATCTCATTGTAGTAACTAAACTAAGTTCGAATACTTGTATCTAAGGTGTCAGAAACTACGCACACACTCATACACTCAAATATCTATGTTCTATTAGGCCTAACTAGGGCGTATCAAACTCGCGCACGAAGGGTTCCGTACCAAAATGAGTACTAGGAACAGTGAAGACGAACTTGTTCACAGTAAAATTTTGATGAATTCCCTAAGAAACTAAAATCCTTTTGGGCGAATCCTGTACGTAACTTAGATTTTATATTTTAACCTATTATTTGTTATGTATTAATATTATTTTTACATTGCAGTTCAAAGATTGTTATGTAAGTAATTTAAAAATTAAAGTACAGTAGTTTAAATATTAAGCATTACAGTTACTTGGTTTAACGTTAAAATTACAAGATAATCTGTATCAATAAAGGCTATTTAATTTGATTTAATGATTCAGGTGCAATTAAATTTATGTTTACACGTTACGGATACTTCAACTACTTATAGGCCAAAATTCGGATTTATTGAGGCACAAACTATAAATTACACATTTCTGGAAGCCTGGAAGAAAATGCTACTTTACATTAGGTCCTAATTGTATCATTTTTGTGAAAATCCTTACTAATATTACGAGTATAAACGCGAAAGTAACTCAGTCTGTCTGTTACCTTTTCACGGCTAAACTACTGCACCGAACCGATTGATTTGATACAGGAGTAGCCTATGGTCCAGGGAAGCTATGTTTTATCCCGGAATTCCCACGGAATCGGGAACTATGCGGGTAAAATCGGGCATAGCTAGTACGAGTATTGTATAAACAAATAGGCCTGCATGATCGCACTGAAGTGCAAGTGGCTCTCCCTACAGTGAGTGGAAATAGGCGTAATCGCTACACTTAAATCTCAAAGGAATCGTAAACTTGTACATATATTAGAAACTTCTTATTTTACCTTTTTATATAGTTTCTATGGGTACAATCGCTATTGAATGTAAAAAAACTTATTTTCTAAAACAGTTTACATTAACTACTTAGCTGGGAAATTAGGCGCTAATTAGGCAGTAGTAGTTTTTAGATGTTTAGCGAACTAGCTCAAACAGTTTAGAACACATGTTAACACTTCAATGACACTATTGTGTCCACTGTCAACAATTCGTTAGTTTACGTAACCAAGCCCACAACGATCCAATTGATTTTAAAGGTATACGGACAGCAAACTAACGAAATTACACGGTTGTATATCTGTAATATACAGCGTAGTGTAACATCGAAACTGCAAAGGATTATAATCCGCATTCATAATGAAAATACCAACAGGAACTGAATGTTGGATTAAACATGCAAATATTTGTGAAGTTATGAAAATCATTCGAGATAAAACGCTTTCCAAATATTCACTTTAACCGACGGCCATGCCTGAACTTGTTGTACACCACAATTTGATCCGCATTCATATTACCACATACGAAATATTGTATTTGGTTCAAGCCTCAAAATGTAGAGCTCAGAATTTATTATTTCAGAATTTAGTATACGATTTAGTTTCTATGTAATAAAAATCAATTATCGAATGTATGCATAGTGCATATCGCTCAAAATAGCAGCAGCTAATTCTTTATTTGTTACCCAACTACGCGACGCAAAAAAGAGTAAGTACCTATAACGTAACCTATATGTGTTCATTAGTATATTTGTATTCCTAGTTAAGTAAAAAAGTATACAAAGATTATATTCAAATTATTATGATTAACGGGATATTTACCACGTATATTATTTATTTCGAGTGTCCGATATTTCGACGCAAGCGCCATGATCACGGACGAACTATCCCGTTAATCATAATAATTTGAGTGGTAATAACCATGATAACTATAAAGATTTTATTTTAAAAACTGTTGTGTACGAACAATATTTAAAGCGTATCGTTAAATGTAAGTTTCTAACTATTTTATCCAAACCCAAAATGTTACCTTTAGCTCGACGAAGGAATGTCTCTCTCAAAGCAATATTCAATTATTCAACCTTAAGGTTTCACTTACGTTAATTAATACTGCATTACTCTTGACCATAGCGTGATATTATATAACACTAGCTGTGCCCCGCGGTTTCTCTCGCGTAGTTCCCGTTCCCGTGGGAATTTCGGGATAAAAGTATCCTATGTCCTTCTCCTGGTTCTAAGCTACCTCCCGACAAATTTTCAGCTAAATCAGTTCAATTGTTCTTGAGTTATAAAAAGTGTAACTAACACGACTTTCTTTTATATATATAGATACTAGATGCGCCCCGCGGTTTCACACGCGTAGTTCCCGTTCCCGTGGGAATTTCGGAATGAAAAATAGATGTTGGCCGATTCTCAGACCTACTGAATATGCTCACAAAATTTCATCG
This sequence comes from Timandra comae, assembly GCA_958496195.1. Classification (NCBI taxonomy): domain Eukaryota; kingdom Metazoa; phylum Arthropoda; class Insecta; order Lepidoptera; family Geometridae; genus Timandra; species Timandra comae. Next base: position 6,531,888 of record OY292353.1, on the reverse strand, counting down.
AGAGAATCGGTCAAGCCGTTTCGGAGGAGTATGGCAACGAAAACTGTGACACGAGAATTTTATATATAAGATAGCCTTTATCTATAAATAAGATGGGATATCACAGACTGAAATAAGTTTCCAAGTATGTGAATGAGTGTGTGCGTAGTCTCTCATAACCTAGATACAAGTTTCGAACTAAGTTAGGGGTCAGTTACTATAATGAGATGATATAGTAAATGATTGAACACATATAATTAAACCAAACTAACATAACAAACCATTCAGCTTTATAATATTAAGTACTTAAAGATTCTTCTGAAACTTTTTGCTATATTTATAAATGGATCGGCTAGTTTAAACCGAGTTGGGAAAATGTTTGAATTTTATGTGAAGTGTCTGCTATCAGATCTACACAACACAGGCCGATATCGGATATAACCTGGTAGGTTGTAATAGGTACGGAATACCAATCTATACTTATATACATTTTTGTATCATAATGAGTTTAAACATAACATAACATTCACCTCACTACATCTTCTCATTATTGTAACTAATCCCTAAGTTCGAAACTTGTATCTAGGGTATCAGAAACTACTGTATACCACTATAGTTTGTATGTATGTTTTCCCGTTCCTAATCAGGAATTATTGGTTCAAAATAACATAACATAATCATTCACTACATCATTTCATTATTGTAACTAACCACTAAGTTCGAAACTTGTATCTTTGGTATCAGAAACTACGCACACACTCAAAAAATGGATTTATTTTTACTTCATTTATAAAAGAAGGCTAATAACTATTATTCTTATTACCTAATTAATCAAATACAGCTGGTAAACACGCGGGTATATTTATTTAAAGTTAGCTGTGACTACCTATAAATAAATATACTCGTATATAGTAACGAAACGGTTATGTAAATGTAGGGAAACGGCTAAACCACATATTTTGACTAAGGTGTAGTTCGTAAAGTTAGGAGGCATTGTAGAGTTAGGGCGTGTAGAGTCAAAACTTGGATCCACATGTGATCTAATAACTTTTTGACAGTTCAAGTCATATGGTTTGGAAACATTTTACATGGTTATTTATTTCGTGGGATTGTAGTTATTATAATCTATATATATTTTTATATAGATAGTTAATCTCAGGTAATATTTATCCAACTCAAAAGGGTCGCTAGTAAAACTATATAAGTATGTACTTATATAAAAGAAAGTCGTGTTAGTTACTCTATTTATAGCTCAAGAACGGCTGAACTGATTTGGCTGAAAATAAAAAAAATATCCCGAAATTCCCACGGGAACGGGAACCACGCGAGAGAAACCGCGGGGCACAGCTAGTAATAAATAACCATCACCAATCAAATAAATCCCGTATTTACACGGCTCAGTAGTCAAAAACAATGGAATTTAATAATAGATATAATATAAACTTAGCATGTAAGTACTTAGTTAATAAATACCAAACTAGCTATTTCATTTAAATTGTGTATGCGGAATCTGGTCAAATATTTAATACAAATTCTGTACGTGAAATGAAAACCGTACAACAAAATTCTATTTGTTTGTCTTTGTCCATACAACAATGAAGCACATGATTGTGATTGCTTTCATGTAGTCCACTGGCCTATATATTAATTTGATACTTTATTGACCGCACAGGGATATAATTACGTAATTTAATTGATTTTTGCCAATACGTGCAAAACGGCAACATGAAATTATAGTCCATGTCATAAGCGCTAAGCGTATGCATAAGATTATGCTCTAGTACTTGGCTAAACATGAATTTATCTATTTCATAATTTATTTTCCAAATGCACCACTTAATTGATGGAATAAGTACAAGAAAAAACAAGGGGTTAAGTGAGAAACTTTTTATAAATTTCTTTATTTAATTACTAATATATTAACTTAATATTTCTTTTCCATTCGGGACTATTAAGGAGTCCCGGTCTTTTGGAAGGCTAGTATGGGGCCAAAGCCAACAAACGGAAGCCCTTTGACATATTTAATCTTGTGTAAAGGATGCACAATCCGGCGACTATCACTGTATAACACTATAAAATGCATCCAAGGACAGTCCCCGGTTCTGCTGGGACTATTGCATCTTTATTATTATTGTATTATTGCTTATGTTTATGTTTTGTGATATGGGTAAATCAGAATCTGTAATAAATGACTATTTATTTATTTTATTTTATATTTATTTTCGTTGCTAATATTTTTGAAATAAATGTAGTTATCAGTACATTAACTCAATAACTAAAGGCGAAAACAATGTTCGGTACACACTAAACACGTTTGCTTTCGACCACTTTCGAGAATATTGAATATCAAGTTTCAATTTCTCTCAAAACTGAGTAATTTTCACACTTGAAGCAACGCTTTATCTTTATTATTAAGTATGTTTAAAATACAGAAATAATAAATTTCGGTTGTTAATCTTCTATTCGTCACCCGGTCAGGCTAAGACTTGGGCCATACCGCCTCATTTTCAGTGTAGAGCACACAAAGAGACAAAATGGAAAATTCATATTAAAATTAGTGTTTCAGTCGAACGTAAGTATTTGGATGCTCAAACTTTTGTTGTTTAAATTTACACTACACGAAAGCCGTAGTTTAATATAAAAAATCCAATAGGTACCTATAATATGCACTTGTGTATTTTCGCGTTTAACAAAATAGACTTATACCTATGTATCAATTTTTTATCGATGATACTTAACTAGAAAAAGTCTAGATTGCTAAATATCTAGGAATGTCGCTCCAAAATAATGGATCTGACATTTTAAAACATAAGGAAAAGACAAGTTACGCATTTAAAAAAACGAATGTCGTAGTACTACCAACATCTAAACAATATTTTTAATTAAAATTAAATTTGTTGTTTTTTTCAGAGTATAAAATATTTTTAACAATTAATAGGAACTAACGAACGGAACAATTTTTAACTAAAATATTTGACATAATTTTAATACGAAATGTTTTAATCACAATTTTTTTTTCATGATTTTTGTAAAAATATAGGTAGGCCTTTTTGTTCAAAACTAAGTAAACAAAATCAAAGTAATTAACAATTCGCAATGTCTACCTAACTCAGCCGCGCCCACAAAAAACTATTGAAACTTTATATCAAAGTTTATTACAATTTTGTGCTTGGATTAATTAATGTAGAACAATCGACTGACCTGTTCTTCCTGCGCAGGTGAGCTGTGGGGGCTGCATCGTCTCCTGCATCAATCCTGGGTTAATATTTGTGTAGAATTCTAACATTTTTTTCATACAACTGTCACGTCACTCGCGGAGACACTTACGGCGTGGCAGCCGACTGTACAATAACGTTGGAAACCATGGCATGGCACCTTGGTCCTGCTCTCCCCCGCTCAGCCATCCACCAATGGAATCCCCCTCGATGCCACTAGCTCCGCCCTGCTCACTGCTGACCCAACCTACCTATTATACACTCTGCTGCTATAATATTTTGGCGCGCGACTGAAACAACGGCAAATTGTATTTTTTTCTTTGGAAACCATTTAACAGAAACTGTGCTATAAAATTCTGAAGTCTTTATAACTATACTATTACTAAAATCACCTTAATAAGACGTGTTTAATTACTCATGAAGAAATTATTTTTGTAGTTATCGGACTTGTGTTAATACTCACATGTTCTTGGTAATGAAACGTTATGTTGTCTTGATACTTGAATTTAATTGTTTGATTTTTTTAATTAGGTCACTCCTACAGCCTTGCTTTATTAAGTAAAAATAGTAAACAGATTTGTACTTAATGAAATTAATTTGAGTTCATATTAATGGTAAATAGAAGTTTTTATGTAAATGTTTTTTCTTATGTACCTAAATCTTTCATTATTTTACATTTCAATTTCCAAGCACTTAATTACTTACTGCATTAGTTCTTGTTATACTAACTGCAAAATAATTTATCATATTAATTTATTTTATTTTTCATTTGGAAAAAAGACGTTAAAAGCTCGTCTCTACCAAACGGTAACGGGTTTGTTCCCGTTTGAATCAAACTTTTATATTTACTTAGTACTAAGTTTCATCATCGTCATCTAGGTACAAGAAGTTGTGGTAAAGTCATGTTACTGAACAATTAGAGATTAATTATGTACCTACTTATTTGTATCTTAGTTTAGTAGTTTATACATAGAGTAATAACTTAGTTAGAGGTCACACTAAGATAAAAGAGAATTGTTTTAAGTATATGTAGACTTACTTATGCCTCGCACAAAATATCTGTAATATAAATTATAAAGTGTTTAAAATAAAACAAATTATATAATAAATAATAAAATTAATAAAACAGATCATTACTATGTACGTACACTTGTTTTCCGACCGTTTATGATGAATGTGTATTTTGCGGACAAACTCACTCATTACGAGAATGTCCTTTGGGAATGAAAACACGTTGTTAATTTTATTTGTTTTAACTTACCGACGTGTTAATTGTAATGAAACAACTTTATTGCAATATAAAACTTTCACTATTGGACGAAATGTAGGTACAGTTTGTGAACAAATTTCCCTTCGCGTGGAATGTTTAAAAGTTACGCCGTTCAAAATGGTTTAGCGGTAGATTGGGCGCCATGACACTTTGCACGCCATATTGGCTAATCGAAAGATTGTGGGTTCGATTCCTGTGCGACATAAATTATATGGAAGGGTTAACAATTGGAGTTAAAAAGAGAGGAAGATTATATTAGGTAATATGAATGTTGCTGGACTAAATTGAATCTAGGTACATACTTTAATTAATCAGTTACAATTTTCGTAAGTTTATATTATGTAAGTACTAAGTACTCGTAGATTACGGGTTTCGTTTGCAAACCCTAATCATACACCCCCGTAAATATTTCTTAGTATCTACCTACATAAGTATGCGCTATTCCTAGTTATAAGAGAGAACTATACTAAATAAATTTTACCAAAATCGGTCCAGCCGTTCTCCAGTTTTAATTGTATACTTATATAACTCTACTTTAAGCATCTAAAAACCTGACTTTGTTTTACTTATTCTCTTAAATATTAAATATTACTACTTTATACTCGTATCCAACTAATATTATAAAGCCGAATGTTTGTGAGTGTGGATGTATGGATGTTTGTTCCTCTTTCACGCAAAACTACTGAATGGATTTTAATGAAACTTTACAATAATTTAGCTTATACATCAGAATAACACATATGATAGTTTTTATCCCGAAATTCCCACGGGAACGGGAACTACGCGGATGAAACCGCGGGGATAGATAGATATAAAGGCACCTATGTATTTTCCTACACCCCAAGTACCTTCAACCGCAGAGTTTCGAGGGATAGAATACAATTTAACAGGAATGTAGCACGTACCTATATGATACGGTACGTAGGTGAGCACTAAGAGACATTATTCAAATACTCATTCCACATTTTGAATCGTGACAAAGGATGAAAGATTTATTTGTTAAAAAAAATATATTAAGTTTCATTTAAACAAAGCCTCAGTCTTCATCTAATGGGATTTAAAAAATACTCAAATCTTTAAATATGGGTAACCAAAGAGCTTACCGAGATAGGACATACCTAATAATAATTATATCTTTACTTCTTTACTAATCCTTACTTAATATTATAAATACGAAATTAACTCTGTCTGTCTGTCTGTTACCTTTTCATGGCTTAACTACAGAACCGATTGACTTGAAATTTGGTACAAGGGTAGCTTATGGTCTGGGGAAGAACATAGGCTATGTTTTATCCCGAAATTCCCACGGGACCGGGAACTACGCGGGTGAAACCGCGGGGCACAGCTAGTAATTGATAATTTTCCTTTTGTGTCCCAATTTTAACAAAATATAGGGAAATAAGAAACAAAACTTTATATTATGTATAAATTAACACAACGCTTTCCATCAGGCGAGTTACAGACAGGGCTAAATTCAGTGTTAAAAATACAAAGTTTTATTTACTTACGTTTATACAATAACTTCTTGCATGAAGTTGAACATAATCATTCACTACATCATCTCATTATAGTAACTGACCCCTAACTAAGTTAGTTAAAAATGCAATAAAAATGACCTAAAATACCAAATGATTTTGTTTTGTTTTTCTATTGTTTGCCCGTCCCTCGAAAGGGTTAAATAGGGGTGAAAGTCAAATGTTGCCAGTGGAAAATTATTTCGGGTAAACACGGTTGTCCAGATTTGCATATCATGTATGTATTGTACTTATATAATAACTAGCTGTGCCCCGCGGTTTTACTGTAGTTCGCGTTCCCGTAAGTATGCGGGGATAAAATTATACTAAAAATCTTCCTCTTGAATCACTCTATCTATTAAAGGGAACCGCATCAAAATCTGTTGCGTAGTTTTAAAGATCTAAGCATACTTACATAGGGACAGAGAAAGCGACTTTGTTTTATACTATGTAGTGATATTATACCTACGTAGTTATGACGTAGTAGGTGGGTACTATAATAATGTGTTATTAGTTATGCATTTTGTTTGACTGAACTCAAACTGTATCTGTTCTTACTTGAAAAATAGTTAAACTATCAGTCAGAAGTTTTCCAAATATTGAATCCATAATATAAAAACGAACCTGTACAAAAGAGGGGAGGTGAAGAGGAGGAGGGTAGGACATTATTTCTGTCTGATCGCCCACGCTTTAATTTATATTTATTAAATTTTAATTTCCAAAACTTTAGAATATTTTAAAATACTTAATTGAAATCAAACTATTTAATCAATAAAACGAAAAATGCGTTTATAAAAACAGTCGAAAATAATTGTTTCAATAAAAGTTTTTTTGACCAAAAATAAATGTTTTCGTATAAATTAAAAATAGTTTCGTTACTACCAAAAAGTTATTGGAGCTTATATTTTATAGCTGTGTCCCGCGGTTTTACCTGCGCGGAACCTTATCCCGTAGGAATTTTGGGATAAAAAGTTGGGACATCGGTACCAAATATCATTTAAATCGGTTCAGTAGCTTTTGCGTGAAGGAGTAACAAACACACACACTCAGTCACTCACAAACTTAAGAAGTATCTAACAAACATAGTCACACACAAACTGGGTTAGTCCCATCATACTCCAATCCTTTGTTATCGAAAATGAAAAAATGCATACATACAGTCCAGAGAGTTATTCTAAAAATAATATTTTCCCGTTTTACTCCAATCGGTACTTGAATAATTTTATTGATTTTTATTTTTAAGTCCCAAGATACTCTTTCGCTTTTATAATACTCGTACTAGTAGGATTTGAGTTATTTTTTATTAGTGAATGTAAAAGGTATAAAACATGGCATCAGCTAGAGATGGGTCAGGACAGGCACCATGGAACGTTATTGTGATTCGAGTGGGCCAATTCCCCCATTCAAACGGCACTTGGTCCATCCGCCATGTAAACATTGGGGTGATGCGAAATCAAGTCTGCTTTTTGATGTGGCATTTTTTATAACGTTGCGTACTTATATTGTAAGTTTCGAAAAGTTTTTAACTTCTTCAAAATAAGTCCCATTTTTATAAAATACTAGCTGTGTCCCGCGGTTTTATCCGCATAGTAACCGGGGGAATTTCGGGATAAAACATATTCATATGTCCTTCTCTGGACCGTAAGCTACCCGTGTACTAAATTTCAAGTCAATCGGTCAGTCATTGATGTCGTGACCAAGGGAAGTAGGAATTATTTTTTATATAAATATAGATATTTTTATAAAAGTATTTAATTTGTTTTTAAATACTTAATTATAAAGGTAAAGGTAATTTCAGGATATAATATATCCTAGGTATATCCAATTATTAATAATACTCGTAGGTATATTTTGTCAAACATGTCTCTAACAGCAATATCGTGATCTTCAATTACGTTAACCTTTGAATCTTGTTAATTAAATTAAATTTTAATAAAATGTCACTTAAACGTCTGTTAAGGGCACATATCAAATTTCAAACGGAAACTTTATAAGCTTTTCTTCGTTATTAACATTATTAGGTAAAAGTTATATATTATACTATAAAATTTGTTGGTATTTACGTATTTTGGTACTTCTGGACACTCAATAACTGAACAGAATTAGATGAAAATAGCACAATTAGGATAACACAACAGATACTTTCTCTAGTAAAGAAATGAATAATCAAATCAAATCTATTTTCTGCATATAGATTTTAGATTTAGATTCAATGAAATAATTAAATCATGTCTTAAAATTGTATCACGTTGCAATAAGCATATCAATAAATTCGCAACTCTCGATGTTCAATAGTGAATTCTTATCGTGTTTTCATTGGTAAGTCCCAATGAATGGCTCCGCGTGAGTTTTTACCCATTGTTCAGCCTCTGGCCACTTGAAATTGAACGGTGTGGTGATTACAAATGCCATTTTAAATCTTAATTCTTCCATGACGGGTTAAACTCACACGCTGTTGAGCAAGCAATAGGAAATATGCTGCAATAAGTACTACTGGTAATACAATTGTACCTTTGTAATTGAAGATAAATTATATCGAAATGTTTTGGTGAAATTTCACGGTCGTGGTTAGGATGAATCAATGTTTTTTATTGGTTATTTAATTTTTTACGGTTTTTTACTTTATAAAATAGACCTTAAAAATCTTATAGGTACCTACTACGTATGTATTTGAAAATCGATTGATGGTCTCACTAAAACTTGAAATCTGTTCAACCGATTTATAAGTATTTCCATTTTTTGTCCAGAAAATGTTTACAATCCAAAAGTACCCGAAAGAAGAATCAGCTAAGTTTAGTAAAATTTTATAATAAAACGAAATATACGAGTACATCAGTCTGTCTGCAGCGGTTCCGGCAAACAAGTTTCACAAACGCCGAAACTAAAATGAAATTCAGGTGGAGTTATTTTGTTCAACATTTGGCAGTTAGGTTGATAAAATAAATTGATTATTTAAAACTGCTTACCGTTTTAACACCGCAAAAAAAATACTTAGTCTGCAATTTTAGTATGTAATTTGTGTTTTTAGCTAAGAATTTCAGGATAAAAAGTATGCTGTTTTATTCCAGGATTATAGAAACATCCGTTCCAAATATCTAAGTTCGGTTCAGTTTCCATAACTATTCTGACTAATTATATAAAGTGTAACTTAAAACAGACTGAACTGTATACGGCTGTATTCGTCGAAGAGAGCAGCGACGTTATACTTAGTGACAGTACGTTTTTGCATACCAATAAAGAAGGGTATTTAGATCAGGTGGATGACTCCCACCACCCTTGGGGAGGGGCGAGATCAACTTCAATAAAGGCTCTGCACCACATGTGACGTCTACTCGGAAAATTCCTGCCGTTTCAAAGTAAACGTACAATTATGAAACGTAAAATCAATACCCAAGGTTGATATTAAGTTGGGCCTACGGAATCTTATGCGAAAAGGGACCAGCTTTCCCCCATCGTAAACACTGGCTTGTATTCCGCTATTGAATAAGGATTTTCATGTAGATGTGACATTGGTATATTAGATTTTTTTACCTTAACACATTGTTTTAGGCTTATTATTAAATCTAGGTTATATCAAATAAAAAGTTTTAGGCCATTGTATATTTTAGACCTTGTTTTTCTGGACTTAAGGTCCACTGCTGAACGTTGGCCTTTCCTACGACTGCCATAGTGACCAGTCAACCGCGATCTGCAATTAATTAAAAATAACATAACATATACACCCCTATTTTGAAATTACGATACTTATTATTAAAATCAGAATATCTGTAGCAGTAACTGAATCCATTTATCCAATAAAAATATCAAAAATGATAGTCGATTACTTATCTTTAAAAAATAATAAATAAACGTCGTATTACCAGACGGCCCACTAGCTATCAAGTATTCTGTGATGGCTCGGGTCGATGACCGCGCTCAGCTGTGTATCGCAGCGTTCGCCCGTTGTTCGGTGTAGAATAACAATAAAATTCGGCGGGATTTTGAAAAACTTTGACTTATCATAACTTTTTAAATAAAAGCAAAAGAAAAAAACTACCTTCACTATTATATTGACCCCCGTCGTTTATATTAGCTGTGTGATTAAGTATCTCAAATTCAAAATAGCGGTGTATAATGTTATGTTATAATACAAAAATTGTTAAATCTTAAGTCCGTATCAGTTTCTAAACCATAAACGAGTAAAATATATGATCTTTCATCCAACAAACATACACACATTCCGTACAAACTTTCATATTAATAAAAAATAAGTGTGGTTGAAAATGGAATGTAGGTAAAAATATGTGTTTGACAATGCGTTCAACAAACCTTCTGCATTATACTTACTCTATACCAAGTTCTTGTGCAAAAAGGTCTCGAATGTCGCGGGGCGGTGCGTACTGAATTTTGAGAGTAATTTAAAAAAATAATGTTAATGGTTTCCCGGACACGTTATACCATATTAACTTTGTATTAAAATAAAAGAAACAAAAGATTTTTTTAATAAAATTATAGGTTATACAGTAAATTTTACTATATATTTGGATAAAATACGAGCTTTACTTTTATTACTACATTACGTAACTTTATTTTTCAATTAAAAATAAATCCAAAAATCTTTGAACGACTTCACTAAAATAGTTTCTTTTTTGTTTCCTTCGTTACCATTGACTTAAGTTCTGTGTGAAATAAAATTAAAAAAAACGCGTGAAACTCGAAAAATCCCGAAGCTTTTCGTAAACTGATAAATAATTTGTCTATATATTCCCTACATTAAAGTTATCTTCAAAAATAAAAACTATTTTATTCCAAACATTTTTCAAAGAAGTTAAATTACCACATTGGGAAAATAAATTCATATAACATTTCCTTTATCGTAAGCAAAGAATGTGAACTGTTTAATTACCTTATACTTATTTTCTCTGAAAGCCCATATCTGCATAGCACTAGTTTCCAATATAGCAATACTAGGAATCCTCGTGTACAGAAAAGCGTATGTCAAAGAATTCCTTTGCAAGTGGCCCTCACATTCTCCTATGCCATGGAAAAGTAAGGAAAATAACCTGACAAAGCACTTTTATATTAAACTTTCAATTTTAACTGTAACGTTTACATTTTTTGGTACTTTTAGTTCAATAACTTACCAAATTACTCTCTATAAAGTTGAAAGTAAAAGGAAGTTAGCTAAATGACATTTACAGACGATTGCAAACGAATAGGATATTTTAAAATGTACAATATTCACACCCTTTTTAACATTAAAAGGTAGGAAATTCAAAATTGAAAATGAAAGAAAAAAGCACCATTGAACTGAATAAAGAACAATAAAAAACCACTACGATTCCGCACAGTTATTACGCTCGCCCGCCAAAAAGTATACTCATAACCATTCCGGATAAACAAAGCCTTCAAAACAAACATAAAAAATATAACGCGAGAGAGTAGGTATCTGAAAACAGGTAACAAGCTATAACAATTGACTCTGACTTTATTTTGCATTATTTAAAACTTTACATCACTCGTTTCGTTATAGAGATAACTCAAATGATTGAGCAACTACTTAATTCTTACGCAATACACATAAAAATTAGGATATAATAACAGATTATAATCGGTTGATGATAATTATCACTTAAAATACGAGTATAAACTTAATTTTTATAAATCATGAAACGTGTACATTTTCATACGTAAATAAATAATGTTTCTTCTAATTATAGGTATTCAGAAAATCAATTGCTGAAAGCACTACTTATCTATTATTATATTAACTGCCGAAATGAGAATTCAATTTGAGAACTACTCGACTCTATTTGGCAAATACTTTTTCATTTTGTTCGTAATTGTCAACACAAAGTCTATGAAAGAAATTCTAAATATTCACCATGAATGTCGGATATTTGCGTCTGTGCGGAGCCCGCTAGTTTTATAAAAATTGTTCCTCATGTCAAAGAGCAATACCTATATGTGGCTTTACGTACATGACTGCTTACATAAAGAGTCACAGTCAAAGCCAGTCATGTCGCAAAATCAAAGAGACGAATCTGTCCGTCATTCGTTGCAATGTCTATTTTTTCCTGTTAGGGTACCGTAGAAAAATCTTTATTGGAAATTCTCTTAACTTCGTTGTATGTACTGCTACGAGTATATGGTTCTTCTTATCGATTTCGATGACGTCGACCCATTTAATGCTATTTTATAATAACTAAGTATTAACCAGGTATATCGCAGTAACTTTCCGTCCCTCAGTCCCTTGTAATGAAGAATGCCATCGCATCATTATGGTATTCTGCATATCCCTTTTTCAATCTCACCTTTTTCAACCCTCGCTCTGTAAGATTCCAAAATAAATTCTTTACTCTCCAAAATATTGAACGTGTAATTAAAGGGCACTGAGTTAGGAAAATCTTTACATACATATGTACCGGTGTATATGTAAAACACAGTCCTTTCCCGCCCCGTCTGACCCTCTATGTACGTTTAGATCTTTGAAGGGACGCAACGGTTTTCGTCAATAGATAGACTGTTTTACAAGAAAGGTTAAACTTACCTTACTCGAACATAATCGAAACCTTAACCGGGCAACATAGTGACATCCTACTAATATTATAAAGCCGAATGTTTGTGAGTGTGGATGTGTGGATGTTTGTTCCGCTTTCACGCAAAAACTACTGAATGGATTTTAATGAAATTTTGTACAGATGTTCCTCATACTTAGGAATAACACATAGGATACTTTTTATCCCAAAATTCCCACGGAATAAGGTTCCAAGCGGAGTAAAACCGTGGGGCACAGCTAGTATAATATATTTTTAAAATCTTTTTAAGTTTTTTGTATGAGAAACTATTTCAACATAAATGTCTATACGGAACCCCCGTTTCGTAGTACTACATCTAACTCTGACTAGCCCGTATTTTTACTTTTTTATATCAAAGGGAAAATCGATACAACATCATCATCATCATCCTATATCACAGTCTAAAACCTACAAGGCTTACAATTGTTCCGATGAATTCATCGGAACAGGACGAAATGTATGAATAAAAGCGAAAAAATATAAATAAAAAATAATTAGTTACAGTGTGGTATTTACTCCGCCTACAACCCTACGTGCGTAATTAATAAGGTGTCAACTAATCTCTTTCATAAAGGAGAAATAAAGGAAAAATAAGACAGACTTTTATCAACAATTCGTAATATATTTCGTATTTATTACCTCATCAACTTGACCTCTCGTTTAATCACCATCAAACCTCAATTATCTAATTAAAATAGTTAAACACTTTCCATACGCAAAATAAGTAATTTAATTTATATATATTTTACTCAATTTTCATTCCATGTTTATGTAAATTAATAATGGAAAATTACGGGTTCATATTTTGCCTGAGCTAACCGCGATATACAAATGAAGTCCGTCTCTTAAAAATATTAATATGGACATATTTTCGGCTCTTTCCATGACATTCACTCACGGTCCATTGTTGTCGCAAAAGTTTCCATTCATAAATTCTCACGGCTTTGAATCATGAATATTATTATATTAAAACTATGTCAGAGCACTAAACTCTGGTTTAATTAGGTACATAACGGATGTTAACACGGAAATGAAGTTCTTCAAAGCTTCAAATATTACAAAGTAACTATTTGTTTTACGTTTGAATCACAGTCAACGTAAAAATCGGCCAGTTAACCCAGTTTAGTAGTTTTTGGCACAGAATTTAGTATTCTTGTTTAATCTAGGTTCACAAAAACAATGAGTAATACCTTAAGGTTAGTGTTTATTTATTTTTTACTTTTATTATTTAAGCCACAGTGACCGATTACACGATCATAATTAGATAGAATAAAATAATTGAAAATTACGTTTTAAATCATTATATTTATGAATTATGCATTAATTCACAGAAGTAAATATTGAATGAATGAGATATGATATTAAATTCATGAGTTTATCAATAAGCCAGGGCGCACAGACTTATTATTTATGGTTCGGCTTATTATTTGTTAGAAGGTGGTACTTTTATGTCCAATTTGGGACCCGACACGCGCTTGACACGTGACATGGTTTAACCAAATCTATCCAGTTTATATTTCTATTAAGAAATAAACGTTTATACGCCAAACCTAACCGTTACATGGTATAAGTCGCGCTTTAGTGGGATTAGTATGTTAATATTGATTATTCGGTCATTGTAAATCCAAGATGGCGGCTGCCACAAAATGGCGGTTTACATATTTTTTCACAATTTCTTCATTTTTATTTGGTATAATAAGTACTTTTTTTAAAATTAAATTGCATTTTTTTTCTAATTAGAACTTGGAGATAAATCTATGCTGAATATGCACCTTGCCGAATATGTATAGATCTGTAAGATTCTCTCTGTAAGGGGTCTCTTTGACCGATGATATTGGTGCCTAGAGCAAGGTAGAATATGCGTGATCATAACGCTTGAATAACACGTTTGATATCAATAGCTGAATACGCATTTGGACTCAAACGTTAGCCATGTTTGGTTCGCGGAATAGCAATATGCACAAACTCAATACAATACACGTAGGAAACGTTTATGTAATACAAATTTAATATATGATTATAGTATGTATTTTATACCCATATAGAAACCATACATAAAATTCACTTCAATGTCTCATTATAGTAACCAAGTCCGTACATATACTTACAACATAATTATATACCTTATCTACGAAACAACACACGTAATTAATATAAAAGGAATATATGCAAAGCACAATTATGAATACCTAAATATATGAGAAGAGACATGCAGTCAAATAATGATAAAACTGAAGTCTAAACTAAAAACAACGCTTGACTTCACTTAACCTAACATTTATTAGTTTGCTTTCAAAACAGAACTATCCTGCAACTGCGTACACAATCAAAGTTCAATACAAATAATAACGGAGACTTTATAACATCTAATCATGACAGATAAAGTGGCAGGGGTTCGCCTGTAAAGTAATAAAGTCAGTCGCTAAAAAGTCTTTGTTTCAGCACCCGCTGCGATTCCCTTAATCCTGCTGCATCGAAAGAGGGTTATGTACGTCACGCTGTCTCCCCTAGTAGATTAAAAAATGGCCACGCTCCCATGTTTAGCGCCCCAGCACACCGCCTGTAACTGATATCACACGATGATTAAATGTTTCCGATTGAAATCATTTTTATTTGTATTCAATTGCTTTTACTTTGTTACTAACTCGTCTTTAATTATTGATTTTATGACAAATTGATATTAGAATGAAAACTAGAACGTAAAGATTTTAATTAATATTTTATTGAGTCATTTGGAAAAGAATTAAATCGGTAGTACCTAGTATAGTACTAGGTGAGTGCCAACGTTTTACTTGCGTGGCCGTAGGAAAAACGAGTTAAATATTTTTGTAAAACCATTCAGTGGTTAATGATTATATTGATTACAAACCAAAATATAACATTATTTATAAACATCTTTTATTTTCATAACATTAATATAGATTAAAAGTAAAAATGAAATTGCTAGTCTTTCATACATCGAAACAGAAAAATTGCTAAATATCTAGATATGGATAATTCTATCCTTATTCGAAGGGCTGTAAGTCACATAAACTTCTTTTTATCTCTCACGCGTGCGGAAAAATGGGGACACACGAGAAAAACCGCAGAGCCCAGCTTGTATTGACATAATAACCTGTAGTAGAGTTCGTGTCACATACAGAGAGCCACATCAAATCACTCGCACCCTTCTGGACACACAAATATTGACATTTAAAACACAAGCATTAGTGCCGAGTTTAAAAAATGTTTATTTTTCAGACCGAGGAACTTTGTATGATACTTTGGCCGGTCAATAAAAGGTATCTGGATTTGTCTTTAAAATAAAACAATGATCTTTTGAATGTTTCCTCAGTTTTTAAAACTTTCTTTGGCGTCTAAAGATATTGTAAAGTGATCCAAATCGGTGCAGTCGTTTCGAGTTTTTGGGACACTAACAAATGACATTTTTTTATAGATATGTAAAATAATATAAGTAAATGAAAAAGTTTTTTTTTAGGTTTTGGGCGAATTTTCTCTTTTTTTGCTTTGAAGAGAAATCAAATTGTGTATTGTTTAATTTGTATAAATCAACCACTCACAAGATCTTCACTATTACCTATCAAATCGCCTAGAGTACTCGGCTGTTGCCATCGCAGAAGACGTTTACACATAACTTTGACTTGTCTCGAGTTTGAGATCACCAACATGCTGCACGGTACAAACATTTCTGTGATTTAGCAAACTAGCTAGTCTTGACGACCACGATGGCAGAGTGGTCACCATGCCGGACTGCCATCCATAAGGTTGCGGGTTCGATTCCCGTGCGGGGTGAATATTTGTGTGAACTACATACACAAGTCTCGGTCTGGGTGTGTGTGTGAATGAGTGTGTGCGTAGTTCCTATAATACGATGATGTAGTCATGTAGTGAATGATTAATGATTACGTTCTGGACGAGAGAGTCATTCCGAAATAGACTTATTATTACTTACATAACATCGTTTGCAGTATCTATCTATAGGTAAGCATTTCATTGATAATAAGATGAAAATGAATATTAAATAGATACTAAAAGGTTTTTACTTTTTATCTCTTAATATTAATTTTAGAGAGAGTTTGATGACACAGTCCATTGAATTTTCGTTTTTCGATTGTTATCCGAAAATTTGCTTTTAGGCGAGTTTTTAGTTAGTTTTTTACGGGACTATTAAAGAGTCCCGGTCTTTTGGAAGGCTAGTATGGGGCCAAAGCCAACACACGGAAGCCCTTTGACATATTTTATCTTGTGTAAAGGATGCACAATCCGGCGACTATCCATCGTATAACACTATAAAATGCATCCAAGGACAGCAATATAATATTATATTGATATCTTTGATTTACACGAACACTACACTTTGAAATAAAACACTTAAACGGATTTTTGTCTGTAAAACAAAATACAACCACGACAAAAATCCGTTTAAGTGTTTTAATATAATATTATTTTTACTTTATGCAATATCATATCTACAAACTAGTTTCACTCGTTTGCCTCTTAATAATCAAGATGTTTTTAAATCGTATTAGTAGTTTCTGAGATCCAGTCCAAAAACTCTACTTCTTAATAATATTAAGTACTTACTTTAGATTAATAAATTGGTTTGCAACCTTTTATTTAACATGCAATGTACATTTGTTCCGGTCAAATCTTGCAACCGAGTTTTACACAGTAATTGAGCTGAAATTTCGCATTCACGTTTAGTTTGAAACAATGCATGGTTAGCTCAGTGACGTCATATTAAATCCAGTATGGCGGAATATGAAATAAAATGGTGGATTCTCAAAGATAGCGAACTATAGTTATTTATATGAACTTCTATGATATTGGTATCACGTATTTTTTATATGACATGAGTTTTATTGCAGGTAATTTCGACAAATGTTGGTCTTAAAACACGACTCTTTTGTATTCATAAACTTAAAGTAATTCAAAGCCCCCTATAAATGTCCGTTTATAATGTCACTAGTTGCGCCCGGTTTTACCCGCGTGAATCCGGGAAAAAAATATCCTATGTGTTATACCTAAACCTAGTTACATACAAACTTTTGCATATATAATATTAGTAGGATTAACTGCCAGTATACACCATTGTAGATTTTATTGTATTGTTAGGTGCACTTTTTAAGATAAAATGTAGCAAATTTAATTGCGTGCACCCCATGCTTTTCCACCTTACATGAAAGACGCTCTTCATATTTTTCAAAAAATGTTTTCTACTTCGAGTAAGGTTTGCTTCATAAATGTGTTTTTCCAATACTTTTTAACTTGTAAGTGTTCAATTTTTCGCAATTAGACCTCTTCAGTTTGCGTCTCTTGTGCGTGTTTTTTTTTTCCTTTTGTGTCGTGTTTAATTATTATTGCTTTCTACTTCTTTTTTGTCTTATATTGTCTTGTCTTATACAGCGTGCAGCGTCAGCAATAATTGGTAATATACAAGAGATAGTAATTGACTCAATTTTTATTCGAAATATTGATTCCAGTCATGGACAAATAACTTTTTTAAGTTTAAGTTCGAATGCACAAGTAATTTGTTACTAGTAGTTCCTTTTACCTAATAGACCCAAGTAATCTACTCATATAAAGGAACAACAAAATAAAATATTCATAATAAATTATTTTCAAACAAGGTCTTTAATGGCATCATTTTAATAATGTTTTAATAAATCAAAGACGAGCTTATTAACGTTTGTCGTCGTCGACAGTTCGCCACGAAGCGCCATCGCGTTATTTAATTTCAATAAAATTAACTCCGACCATAGTTACCATTAATAAAATGCTAATAAGGCAGCACTCGGTGAATGCCTCCGTGGATACGACCGGCAGTTATATGACAGGATTATACTAGGGCGATATGTTCATAATTATTTATATTTTTTAAACTTATTTCTTAGTTTAAAGTAGAGCTTATTGAGAAGTCTGCAGAAAACAGTAGCACTTGAGCTTTTTGGCGGCGGTTTCTCTTGCGGTCATGGCTAGATTTGTGTGTTAAATCATAATCGTTCTATGAGTAATCAGCGCAAAACAGACAGAATAAAATGTTGCTGACTATTTATAGCTTAATATAAAAGTCATGAATGTATCAACTTTGAATAATAATAGTATGCGACTTATCGTATGTTAAGTTTTAACCCGTGTCGTGCCGCGAGTGAGGCCGGCGGGGGTTGGCGCACGCGGCCCTAAGCCCGCACGCGCGACTCGCCACTAAACGTCAAACGGCGATTGATAAGTCGGCACTGAACAGTCGCCGAATGTTTGCCAAACAGCATGTCATAAGTCTGGACGTGTGCACACTGCCCTATATTTGCCGAGCGTACATTTATTGCTCGCGGGATGTAGCCCATTGTAACCAGCTCAATAAATAAAGAGTGTCACCTTGATCTATGGGAAAAACAATATTTGTTCGATTCCGTGATTTTGATGGTTTGCCAATATTTTTGTAAGGCGTTTGATTGTTATTGAATTGTTATTCATGTTCTTGATTTATTGGTTGCATGGAATTAGATTTCCTACTGTACCCTAAGTAAGTACATCAATCAACTATCAGAAAATATTTTTCTTTAGAATTTGTTCTTTAGTTGCATAACAAAGATAAAATATTAAACTATCCGATATGAAAATGCTGAATTCCAATACTAGGACTGAAAAAAGACTGAAAAAGAAAATTGAAATTGGAACAACCAAAAAAATTCTCTTGTAGCAAAACAAAATGTTAAAATCTTGAACCGTCCCATGTATTGTGCGAGTAAACAAGTAGATGGGTTGTTATAGCTAGTTGTATATCGGGCGCGTTTCGGTCCAGCCGACCCGGCCCATATTTAATGTTTATGGGCGATCACCCCGCGTTTACCTTCGATTTTGTTTACAGTTAAATGAATGTTGTTCGGATGATTGCCTTTATTGCATGTAACAACTTGATTTATCTCTCATTGCTTATAATTTTAGTAAATATTGATTTTACAGCGAACACCCTAGCTAGGGTATGTAGGTTTTAATTGTATGCGTTTTAGCATTTTATTTGTACATTGCACACAAGTTAAATATTTAAAACAGTCTGTTATTTTAAAGTTACTTTTAAGATTGTTGAAATTCTGAGCATAGTCTGTTCCAGCGAACACACTGATTAACTTTTCCGGCGAAGGTCAAATTATGTCGAAGACATACATATATTAGTCCAACAAGTCCTTGGAAAAAAAAAGGAACTTATGCACGTCATCGCTGGCTACGCTAACCAGTGAAATCGTAGAATGTAGCTTGTTTTACATCTGTGACCTGTCCCTATATTCGCTTATAAACTTTTAAACTAACGCAACGGTATGTGACCGAACAGTGTTATAACCTATAGTAATCGAGAGAAATGATTTTATAGGTACAGTTTACCATTTTTTTTAATTTAATTTTTTGGTATCAACTACGTTTAAAAATAAATACTTTTGTCCCACACCACTTAAGTACAAAGAGATAGATAACATTCAAAATATCTGATGTTGTGATAAATATTTGAATCGAAATAGTCCCCCCGATGTTCGCTGGTGTGTAATTACCCCTGTGTGAGGCGACAAGTGGCAATATTGATCGTATCAGCGCCGGCGCAGGTTCCCACGCGTGCGCGCCGCGTGAACGGCGCGTGCCGCGATTTACCTGTATAGATTAATTGAATACTTTATAGATGAGATAGTTTGACGTGTTTTGACATTTGAATTTTGTATAAGTATAAAATATTTTAAGTTCCAGTACTTGTTTAAGTTACAGTATAATTACCAAAATAAGTTATGTAGGATCATCCTAACTAATCCTAACTAATATTATAAATGCGAAAGTAACTCTGTCTGTCTGTCTGTTACCTTTTCACGGCTAAACTACTGAACCGATTGACTTGAAATTTGGTACAGGGGTAGCTTATGGTCCGGGAAAGAACATAGGATACTTTTTATCCCGAAATACCCACGGAAACGGGAACTACGTGGGTGAAACCGCGGGGCGCTGCTAGTTTGAAATAAATCTGGGATTAGGATTTACGCAGGCAAAACCGCAGAGTGCCCGTAAGAATTTTGTTGTAACGTTTACCTATCTACACTATAATATGGTAAAGAGGAAAGATTTGTTTGTTTTTTTTGTAACAAATAGGCTACGAAACTACTGAACCGATTTCAAAAATTCTTTCTCTATTAGCTATCTAAAGCTACATACATTCACCCTGACATAGGCTAACATAGGCTATATTTTATCTCCGTATTCCCACGGGAACGGGAACTACGCGGGTGAAACCGCGAGGTAGTGTCCTATATTTAATTAAATATGTTAACAATCTAAACAATCCTTGGAATCAAAACAAACTTTTGTCGCACTGATTAAAATTAATTACAGAAAAGACATGATAGGAAACTTTTTAACGAGTTACTATGACAGGTTTCGAGAATTCCTTATTTTATTTTGATTTGAAAGGTGTTATTAAAATTACAGCTAAGTGTAATACTTAGAAATTATTTTAACTTAAAATTTCAATTCTAATACGAGTAATATCTAAGTATACAAATATTACAATAGAATATATGACAGATATTCAGTTTGCACGTTACTATAAGTGGGCAGATTCCTTCAGTCTTCTTTATCATCAACAAATTTTAACGTACATACTGACAAATACCACAATCGCTTATACTTTTTGACTTTTCTACTTCACATTACAAAATACAATTGACAAAGAGGCCTTTTTGGAAGGCCTTTATTAATAATTCAACACTCTGAAAGCACACGCTCATATTTGTCTTGTATTGATAAAAGATAGTTATATATTACTGATAGTTATATTTATTATATTGCAAAATACTATATCGGGCAGGTAAACCGTATTATCAGGCAATAAATGACCGAAATAAAATGGCAGTTCGTAGCTTCGATGTTGCTACGAATTCACTTGTGATTTTTGCGATGATTTTTTTTAAAAATATTTTATGTAAAATACCAATTGAGAATGAGCGAAATATTTTCACATTATCGCAGAGTTTTCCTAATAATTTCTAAAATAAGTCATTCTTTGTCGTATGAATGGCTTATTGCCAGTTGGTACACTTATGGTTATGTAAATTTTATTTGACGTAGAAATGGACTGTCGAGGACAAAAGTGAAATACCAAAATTCCGATACACGTTTGGCTAGGTTAGAATAAGTTTTCTTTTATGAAAAACGGATGTTTCTTTAACATTGATTTCCTAGGTGATCAACAAAAACTCCTTTCAACGAAATCAGCTAAGAAATAGTGCTATCAGAAGTGGATGAAGGCTTATTAAAAAAAATCATTTGAAGAAAGACAAAACAGAATGTTCCAATCTCATGACCTACTAAACTGTATTAAATAACTATTCAAAACTATGCTAACGTTAGCTATGCAATAATATTGATCAATTCAAATATGAAACGGCAGTTCTGTTTAATTTGTTTGGCATGTCGATATTGAATTTGAACTGCGGACGGTTCACGCACAAAGCCAATTAAATTATACGAGAAATCAATTTGTACATTGTAAACGTAACTAATGTATCAGAAGATAGTACACGAAATATCTCTCTAATGAGTCTCATTAGTAACAAATAGACTGCTAGTCTATTTTATCCTACTAATCCTACTAATATTATAAATGCGTATGTTTGGATGTTTGTGAGTTTGGATGTTTGTTCCACTTTCACGCAAAAACTAAGTACTGTATCGATTTAGATTAAATTTGGTACAGATGTTCCTTATAACTAGGAATAACACACAGCACTTTGTATCCCGAGATTCCCATGGGATTGCGTATAAGTAATCGTATGTTTCATTGTCACTTTTTGTAGTCACAAATCCTACCAATAGATGGCGCTGTTACTTAATTTTTTAACACACGATGGTGAATAGTGCCGAGATTGTATGATACTACGAGCTACGCGGGTAAAACCGCGGAGCCCTGCTAGTAAATAATAAAGCCTTAAACATAGCATGACTTAATAAATGAAAAAAAGCTAATATTGGAAATCCCATTCTAAATTTTTTATATTTTAACCCCATTGTCTGATTGTCTGATGAGACTCAGATAACACACTTGTAAAGACTTTATATTATAAAACAATTAACATTTTCTTTTCTTTTATAATTCGTACAGCAGCGAATCTGGGGGCACGGCAGTGCCCCCCGCCAAGTCGAGCGCGAAGCACACACTGCCGTACCATCCTTTACAGGAACCCTTTCGCCGCATTTTCAGGCCCCTATTTGAGAACCTTTGGATAAGCCCAGAACGCTGAAATTTTCGTCATCCAGTAAGCTATACAATCACATACTTAAAATAAAATTTCAAGTCTGTAGGTCATTTAGTTCCGAAGTTAAGCGAAAGCAAAGTTTCGTATTTTAGACAGACACTCACTCACTCACTCACTCACTCACTCACTCACTCATGATCATCAAAATAGAACTAGTACTTCCCATAAACCTAGAGAGCTGAAATTTGGTACAGAGTTAGGGTTCAATGGCCACATAAAGGGAAAACTATAAAAACTAGGATAATCGAACGGGAACGGGAATTATACGGGATCGGGAACGGGAATTGTAACTCAATAACGGCTGAACTGATTTGGTTGAAAATTGGTGGAGAGGTAACTTAGAATCAGGAGAAAGACATGGAATACTTTTAATCCCGAAATTCCCACGGGATTGGGAACGGGAATTTATAACTCAAGAACGGCTGGATTGATTTGGCTGAAAATTGGTGGGAAGGTAGCTTAAAACCAGGAGAATGACATAGAATACTTTTAATTCCGAAATTCCCACGGGATTGGGAACGGGAATTTATAACTCAAGAACGGCTGGATTGATTTGGCTGAAAATTGGTGGAAAGGTAGTTTAAAACCAGAAGAATGACATAGGATACTTTTAATCCCGAAATTCCCACGGGATTGGGAACGGGATTTTATAATTCAAGAACGGCTGAATTGATTTGGCTGAAAATTTGTGGGAAGGTAGCTTAAAACCAGGAGAATGACATAGGATACTTTTAATCCCGAAATTCTCACGGGATTGGAAACGGGATTTTATAACTCAAGAACGGCTGAATTGATTTGGCTGAAAATTTGTGGGGAGGTAGCTTAAAACCAGGAAAAGGACTTAGGATACTTTTGATCTCGAAATTCCCACGGGAATGGGAACGGGAATTTATAACTCAAGAACGGCGAAATTGATTTGGCTAAAAATTGGTGGGGAGGTAGCTTAGAACCAGGAGAACATAGAATACTTTTAATCCCGAAATTCCCACGGAACTCTAGAATGGCTGAAACGATTTGGCTGACAATTTGTGGGGAGGTAGCTTAAAACCAGGAGACGCACATAGGATACCTTTTAACCCGAAATCCCCACGGAAACGCGAACGGGAACTACGCGTGTGAAACCGCAGGTCGCTTAATAATAAAATACTACTCCTATAGAAAAAAATGTGTCAAATCAGAAAATCTAATAAAATAAATCAATATAAACACGTTTCAACAAAAAGAAATGAAATCCCATCAAAAACATTCTGTAAAAAACTAGCCAAGTCTCGATGGAGCTGCTTGTTTATCTCTAAAAAGTAATGAAATCTAGACAAAGTCGTGCCAAGTGTAAGGTTCTTTACTGCGATTTCTTTATTATTATAGTTAATGTTGTGTGACTTGGCCGTTGAACATTCTTTATAACGTTAGTGGGTACTAGTCAATTTTGATTACATATTGTTATATCTGTTGTAATTACTTATGTCTGTGTAAGCGAGATAATAGCCCATACTGGGTAATGGGCCGCTAGTGTCTCATTTTAGGCAGGTGTTGATTGTGCAACACTTGCATTCAGCATTGAATCAACGTTTTCCAAGTGGCAATTTTCCATAGTCAATAGTGTCATGGTGTCATGGAGCACCTGGTTTTGCACCCTTGTGTACCCTTCAACGGCCAAGTCACACAACATTAACTATAATAATAAAGAAATCGCAGTAAAGAACCTTACACTTGGCACGACTTTGTCTAGATTTCATTACTTTTTAGAGATAAACAAGCAGCTCCATCGAGACTTGGCTAGTTTTTTACAGAATGTTTTTGATGGGATAGAATTTTCTTCTTGCATCAGTATCGTCGACAGCATTATAATGCTTGCATCTTTAAATTTCGAGTAAATTACAACGTCTGGGCAAGGTCACTCCATCGTAGACTACTTCGTTTTATTTAGAACGTAGTCAAGAAAAGTCATTTGTAGTAAAAAATATTAATATGTATATACATACATACACAGATTAGTTACTTATATACCTACTAGAATACAAGTTTTATACACTATTTTTATCCTATGTAACTACGAATTAAATATTAAGATTAGGTAAGTAAGCAATATTCTATAACTATGATATTAAGTATCTTATGTTTATTTTTCCAGGCATCGTGGTACTGAAGTTTAGGTAATATTGCGTTCGGGCCACGAAACTAGCGGTAACGCTGCGTTTCTGTAGAGGCGGAGAAGTGGAAAGGAATACTCAAAAGTGGTGGTTTTTCTATTGGTGTGGAAGGGGAGTGGAAGTTTGTTGTGTCGAAAGTTCGTTTTGTTTTTATCCGCGTACACCAAGTTCCTATGTTCAAAGACTATTCTAACTGGCCATAACAAACTTTTGGCTTGATCTGGAAATGTGTAGAGTTTATCCTAAATTATGCGGTTTTCATCAATAGCTAGAACGACTAAAGAGGAAATTTAGTGGGTGTGAAAACGCAGGGAAAATCTAGATAAGTTATAAAAGAACATATAGTCGCGGAGCTAATGGCCCGTTTGATATTGATACTTAGAGGCGGCCCCCTGCTGCTCAATCACCTCGGTTGGCATGGCAACCGGCTCAGTCGCGACTTGCACGCCTCTAAACACGAGATGAGGGTGACTTATAAACGAAACGACCGCTATTTCTCAAATTTATAAGTGCTACCACACTATGTACTACGTTTTATTACGATTTGATATAAGAAAAATGTACATAAAACTGGTTCTCATTTGATTAACTTTCAATCGTTACTCTATTTTATTAAATTTCTGTTTCTTATTACAAAACAACTTTATTAAAATCCAATATTACTTGTTAAAAATACAAGTATTTTTCCGAAGGATACTACTTAGCTACTCGGACTAAATTACTTTCGTGTAACGAGAGAGATTTTAAAGTAACAATACCTAATTGAATTACGATATTGCTTATTTGTGTATTTTTCTAATAACGATTTTTGAGAACTCTAACTACTAGAAAGCTTCAAAGCCAGGATATAGTCAAGAAAAGTATTGATCTACTTAACTTTAAATTGAAAGATAGTAACCCTAACTAGGTACATCCTGTGGTTTATTCCCATTTGCCCACTAGTGTCTCAAGTGTCTGTCCCCAAATGGGGACTAATGTCAATTTTCGTATAAACTTATATTGAACAGCCCCAGTTATAATTTTGGTACGGACGGAATTAAAAGTTTTATCTGGTCTGAAACATTTTATACTGTCAGTGGTTTGTCCCTAAATGTAGGCCGATGATATAGGTTTCCTGGACTCTACATTCGTACATTAATTTGCTTATGGTCTCCTGGCTGTCAAATAAATGTGCTTTCCTCATTTCAAACTAGGATATTACTGCCAAATATTAGTTTGTATCATGCTTTTAATTACTTTCCTTTTTGTCCAGTTTCAAATGTACTGAAATAGTTGAACGTTGCGCGATTGCACAAAGGAATGTGTCTCTCAAACGGTCATTACACCTTGTTCCATAGATATTGTGTCCCCTTTAATGAAATATGTGAAAATATAATAATATACATTTAGAGACACTTCGGTAATAACAGGTACTTTAATATTGATAGAACAAAACGGTGTTTCCGAAAAGTGAACACAACAGAACGTGATATTTATTAACTTCACCTTAGCTCATACATATGTCCCCCCCGAGAGGGGCTCGAGCCTACCCTGAAGTTGCGATTACATGCGATGTTTGTTCCACGTTCACGCAAAAGCTACTGAATGGATTTAAATGAAATTTGATACAGATGTTCCTCATACCTAGGAATAACACGATTAACTAGCACAGCTAGTAATTTATAAACGGAACAAATAACACCCTGTCTATAAAGTGAAGGATCTATAATGATCATACAAGTGCCTACTTCAATCGTCATTTCCTCGTGATATCTCGGCCTATAGAAGGGTCCAGCTGACCAAGGCGTCCCAAATATTTGATTGGACTCACACTGGGACGCTCCAATTGACCAGTTGTGTTGGAGATCAAAGTGGAGCAAACAGACAACTTATTCATCTGTTCATATACTTATTAGTTTTGAAATACATTATCGGGGCGTATTTATATGAAAGTTTGGAAAATCTTGTCAGTAAATTGTACTCAGACGAAGTCCTAGATCCTGTATAAGGTAGTGAGAATGGACTTGGTTTTATATTATGTAAAGATTGTAGTCGTCAGTCAGTACACTCACTCAGTTTACAAAATAAACAATTACATTGCAGCATGTATGTAAGATTTCTTATATATTTACTTATCTTTCGACCTTTTAAACTTTTCTCCTAAATATTTGAGTCTGTTATTTATTATGAGGACATAATTAAATTTAAGTCTATATACACACATCAAAAGTGTCTAGGGATCAAGCATTTTTATGCGGATTTCTTGAGATTGAGATGTGGCTTTGTAATAAATTTATGATTTTATAAATTTATATGGATCCTTTTTGGTGCATTTCATAATTTGAATCAGGAACTGTGAATCAAATTCGAGTAAAAGATGAAAATCAGCTATCAATATTTTCCCTATAAAAACATACAACGCATTGAAGACATTATTAGTGCTACTGTTTCCCTACTACTGATTAAAACCAACGTTATTATGGAGCGGCGACGTCATTTAAGCAGGGAAGAAATGCTCAGAGCCGTGGGAATGATAGAAGCTGGTTCCCGGCAACGTACTGTGGCTTTAGCTCTGAATACAAGTCAGAGTGTTATCAGTCGACTTTGGACACGTTACCGAAGCACTGGTACCGTGGCTGAGCGCCATGGAGGACGGTATCGCTGCACCACACGGAGACAAGACCGATACATTCAAATCTTAACTCAAAGAGCTCCAACAATAACCGCCATGATGTTAGCCGTGCGGCTTCATCACTCTTCAGGGAACTTAATTAGCGACCAAACAGTCAGAAACCGCTTGCATGAAGTGAACCTTCATTCCCGAAGACCGCTACGGGTACCACCTATAGCAATGCACAATCGTAGGATTCGATATCAATGGGCTCTTGAACACAGAAATTGGGCAGAAGAACAATGGCGTTTCGTGTGCTTTTCTGATGAGTCTCGTTTTGGTATGAGACCGGATACAAGACGTATACGACACTGGAGAACCCCTGGACGCCAACAGCGATTAAAATCCTGCCAGGAAGTCCATCCTTATAGTGGTGGAACCATCATGGTATGGGCGGGTATTTGGATCGGCGGAAGAACTGAGTTGATTTGGATCAGAGGCAACCTCAACGCTCAAATTTATGCTGAGACGATTGTATCAGACGTCATCGTTCCTCTACAAGTGCAAATCGGTCCCTTATTTCAGTTAATGCATGATAATGCACGACCGCACACCGCAAGAGTTGTAAGACAGACTCTCGCCGCAGCTAACATCAATGTCCTGCCCTGGCCTGCTCAGTCGCCAGACTTGAACCCGATTGAGCATGCATGGGATATGCTACAGAGAAGAGCTCTGCCGAATATGGAGGGTATCCAGTCGCAAGAAGACCTTTTTTTGTTGTTGCAACGAACATGGGCGGCCATTCCACAGCGTGATTTGGATGAACTCATTTTGAGTATGCCAAACCGATGTTCTTGTGTTGTTAGTGTTCGCGGTAGAAACACGGATTATTAATTGTTTAAGTTACCCAATAAAATTTTAAAGAAAACTGTTATTTCAGTCTTTTTTTCGAACTTTAATGTTAGTGGTTCAAATGTCAAAAATCCCTTTATTAGGAAAATGGCAAATTTCTTTATTAATGCAAAGGTGACTTGGTTTATCGTTACTGTGACAAACGAAAACACTTTATTTGATGAATCCTTAAAGAAAATTTTAATTAATATCAATCAGGAGAAAAGTTATTGCAAAAATATATGTTGATCCCTAGACACTTTTGATGTGTGTATATAAAAATGAAACCCGTTTTCCTTGGTCACGGCATTGCGTTAATGGCTGGACCGATTTCACTAATTCTTTTGTTGTTGTATTTGTTATTATTAGAAGAAGGTTCTTATGTAAAAAAAACACGGAAAATCAACGGGAAAATTGGACCCGTGCGAAGCCGGGGCGGGCTGCTAGTTAAAGATATTTTTGAAAAATCTAGTAAGTATTAATATTAATCTTCAAACTCAAGGCGTTGAATTGAAATGGATCGAATATTTAAATAAAGTCGGATTTCATTGTGAGCGTTTTTATAGAAAAAATAAACTGCGCAAGGGTAAAGCGCTGTCGGGTTCAGCTACTACGTATTGGATTTTTTGTTTTGTCGATTTCTCTTTGTTTTTTTATATTTGTATGCACGTCTATTGAATAAACTGGTATTGCGTTTAGCGGTTCTACTTTACAATCTTTACTATAATATTATAAAATGAAAATTTGTAGTTTTTATTATGAAATGAAAGTAATATTATAATTTTTTTTTGGTTGTTACGATTAAATTAAAAAGAAATTGATTGATTTTAAAAATAGTTACTTTCGATATTTATTTTTACCTCGTAGCGTAAGGTTATTTATGTACCCCCGTACTCTCCTCTCCCGAGAGCGGGAAATGTGCTGTGTGCCCAGCCCTGCCAGTAAGCTATAAGATGCTATCATCATCATCATTAATAGCCTATGCTAGTCCACTGATTTTTTTATACTTAGTGTAAATAAAAAAAATAGTGTATTCACACGGCTGAGCAAAAAAATTAATGCATTTTTACAAAATACGTCTTTTCCAATGATTTCCTGCGGGGACTAACGAGATGCTATACTTAATAAGTTAGTAGTAAAAACGCAAATAACTCAGTAAACATTAAAACATTAGTCAGAATAACCCACATTAAAACAGCCACCAAATTCAGTCACAGGGCGGTACCAGATTGTCAAACTAATGGATGTGTTGCTCATCATTGTTCTGTATTCGTGCTCACGCGCCGCACACTTGTACCCTTTGACACCGGCGCGGGCGCAAGGGGTGAACCGATACGATTAATTATACGATATAATTACGTCATGTTTATAGCTTCATTTACAAGTATATTTGTGCGTAAAGAAATAAAAATCTAAAGCTCGCTTTCTATCAGGCGATTTACAGTCAAGTGCAGGTAAAATAGCTTTCTTAAAAAATATATTAAGTACTAAGTATTTTGGGTGTACATTATCGTCTATTGGAGTATAAAAAAACTAGTAAACTAGTTATTGGCCTGTAAGATCTCGCTGGCAAACAAAGACCTGTCTCTCACTCACTGATGATAAGTGTAAGGGCCTATTTCACGACCTTCAAGTAAAACTCACCAAGTAAAGTTAGTTTTGTCTCTTTCTTATTTTATATCAAGTGACAAAGACAAAACTTGTGAGTAGCTGGGAACTTTACTTGAATATGGTGAAATAGGCCCTAAGTATGAGAAACGTTGCTCGGCAAAATGAAAGCGAGGTTACCGATGTGACTTGATGTGTGTTGTATCACAACACATCACCATAATATCATCATCACAATCACAATCCACACTTGCCTAATAAAATAAGTACGTAGTCTTTGATTTACACGAACACTACACGTTGAAATAAAACACTTAAACGGATTTTTTTGTCGAAATGTCAGAAAATGTAAACCAAAATACAACCACGACAAAAATCCGTTTAAGTGTTTTATTTCAAAAATAAGTACGTGTTAGTGAAACCCGAATATTAAAAATAAATAAAATTAAATTTTAACTCATAATAAATTCTACCTCATGAAGGTATTTTTATAATATGTATGTGTTAATTAATAAACCTTTGACGCGCTCTATACATTAATGAGGTTGAACGAAAATTTAATAAAGGACTCAAAACAACCTCACACATAATAAAGCATCAAATTATATCGTTATTAATGAACACATCTAATACTAGTCAAACGCAAATAATCTCTTTTATTTATTTAAATTCTTTATTTACGTAAGCTTTGAAATCTATAATCTGATTATTCGTGAACAATTTTGACTCTTAATACTTTCAATTAAATTGTAATTTTGTACAATGATTTATGTTTTTTTGGTCAAAGGGTGGTATAAGAACAGGTGGCGTAATGTTAACAAATCGGTTTAAGTTTTGAGGGACATACTGTTTAATTTTCAATCCCTAGTGGAGCGTGCGAATGATAGTGTTTGGAGGATGATCACGTTTATCTTATAATTATAAGTATACTAGTAAATAAGATTGCAGTTGAAATAAATATGTTTAAAAATAAGTGCCAACTGTTTTTGGATAGTTAATACCGGTAAATAAGATTAAAATTATTTTAAAATCTGTTTAAAAAGAAGTGCCAAAATGGTTATATGAAATTGTTTTTTGATGGTTTCACACTGGTATCATAGATGGGTCATCTAATGGTTATGGTTAATATCGCCAATGGATACTACAATTCGAGTCACAATTGCCTTGAGATCACAGGATATTAGGATGAGGTACAATGTGTAAAAAGATGACAATAAAATGTCTTGAAAAGATTTTAAGAATGTTTAGAATCACTTAAACATTACAAGTCATCACATGCATATTAATGAACACAACTTATAGCTATTTCTGTGAACTACTGGGTGTCGAGACGAAGTTTGTCTAGCGATATTTGAACTATGTCAGTGCGAACAGAATCGCGGGAACTACTATAGTACAATGTCAATATCACAAGTCTTCAATATGAGTTATGTTGGCGCCGTTCTAATAGCTTGTCAGATAGTTCTATTTAAACTGAAGCTGAAGAGCTGTTTGTTTGTTGGTTGAACTTGTTAATCTCAAAAACCACTAGTTATAATTGAAAACATTTTATGTCGAGTAAATATCACGGTGGAACAATTTTCTATCTCTATTATTATATTTAAAGCGGAAGAATTTGACGAACGCGCTAAATATCAGAAACTTGATTTGATTTTAAAATTTATTTTTAATATTATAAAGCGGAAGAATTTGAAGAACGCGCTAAATATCAGAAATTATTGATTCGATTTGAACATTTTATTTTAGTGTTGGATGGCCCATTTATTGAATAGGGCTTTCATCATGCTCTTACTCAAGGACGAAGTTAAAACGGGTGAAACTGCGTGGCATTTCTACTTGTCTATTTGGCTAATATCTCGTTTTAGAGTACTTCATTGCTCAAGATAATGTAATATTGTCAGGATAGGAAGTAACTTAATATAAATTAGTCCTAATTACAGCATAATACGTTGATATTGGTTGTGTAATACACCTTACAGTAATTTACCCCCAGACTGATGGGTAATCAATTTGTCTTAATTTACGGTAAGTAGACTGCGATGACGCAGTTCATAAATTAAACTATACATAAGCGAAGTAGTTGATTTTACACAATAGGATTGTTATTAAGACCATATTTAAACAATTATTTATACTTATACTTTTATTTAATTTTCCATGATGTCTTTTACTTATTTACAATATTTATTTAAGTAAATCTCTTTTGATAATCACTTTTGGGTGCCCCACATCATTTTGTATGGCAAAATATCTTTGGCTTGATCTGTTGATGTATGGTGTCAGTCGCTCTATCACCTACACTACCACATTATATATGAACCATAGAGAAAAGAGATAGGACGGAAGACCTAAGGTGACTCCCTGATCTGTTATATGAACTGACCCCTAACTAGGTTCATTAGCTGAAGCTAGGGTAGCAGAAATATACAATTACTAGCTGTGCCCCGCGGTTTTACCCGCGTAGAACCTTATCCCGTGGGAATTTTGGGATAAAAAGTATCCTATGTGTTATTCCTACGTATGAAGAACATCTGTACCAAATTTCATTAAAATCCATTCAGTACTTTTAGCGTGAAAGAGGAACAAACATCCATATATCCACACATACAAACATTCGGCTTTATAATATTAGTAGGATATTACTTTTACTTAGTAGTTCGACATGGTGACTACCGAATTTTAGTTATCCTGTATTAGAAAACTATATTAAAGAAGCCTTCCATCAGTGTGTAGTAATTTCTGTGTGCGTCTGTGTGTGTGAACGTGGAAGTGGAATGCGTCTGTGTTACAGTATCTTTGGTAACTGCACGTGACGCCCGGTGTCGTCGCTACGATATTAAACTAGCTACAGACGGCTCTCAAAGTTTGGGCGCACTGAAAGTTTGTACTCGTGACTTTGTTGCGACACATTGTTTATGATAACTGAGGAACTATATTGTCGTGCTATTATTTAAGTCAATTGTAATTTAAGTAATTAATAGGTTTTGATGTGAGTAAGAGAGAAGATTTGGGTTGCACTTGTTTTAGATAACTTTTTCATTCATGTTTTGCAATATTTATTTTTAGATAGAACTCACAGGAATTGAATACTTATTAAGGTTTTCGTTCTTCTACTTTTAATAAAAAGAATATTTGACGAGTAGTAAACTTGTTGTGTTTTTTAGTTTTATATACGAGTATAATGTTTTTACCATAGCGCAATCAAAAGTTTGAGCACCGCATGTTCCCACCCCAGTGCGCGGCCGAGCGGCGTGGATCCGCGTACACATTCGGTGAGATCGCGCCAGAAAAATTTAATTGTGAAATACGAACCACCCCTTCTTTATACCGCACCCCCACACCGTCCGGAACCAGCCGAAGTTTGCCGAAAACAGGTACGAATACGTACGAATTTCGGTACCTAATTATAATTTCCGTCTAAAAATATCTCAAAAATTCAGTGTATTTGCTTATTTGATTTTTCGTCTAATCCTTTGAATCTTGCCATGTTTGTTTTGTACTATCTGGGGGCACGGCAGTGCCCCCCGCCAAGTCGAGCGCGAAGCACACACTGCCGTACCATCCTTTACAGGAACCATTTCGCCGCATTTTCAGGCCCCTATTTGACAACCTCTGGATAAGCCCAGAACGCTGAAATTTTCGTCATCCAGTAAGCTATACAATCCCATACTTAAAATAAAATTTCAAGTCTGTAGGTCATTTAGTTCCGAAGTTAAGCGAAAGCAAAGTTTCGTATTTATGACAGACACTCACTCACTCACTCACTCACTCACTCACTCACTCACTCACTCATGATCATCAAAATAGAACTAGTACTTCCCATAAACCTAGAGAGCTGAAATTTGGTACAGAGTTAGGGTTTAATGGCCACATAAAGGGAAAACTATAAAAACAAGGATAATCGAACGGGAACGGGAATTATACGGGAACGGGAATTGTAATTCAAGAACGCCTGAACTGATTTGGCTGAAAATTTGTGGGGAGGTAGCTTAGAACCAGTAAAAGGACATAGGATACCTTTAATCCCGAAATTCCCACGGGATTGGGAACGGGAATTTAAAAATCTAGAACGGCTGAATTGATTCGGCTGAAAATTGGTGGGGAGATAGCTTAGAACCAGGAGAAGAACATAGAATACCTTTAATCCCGAAATTCCCACGGGAATGGGAACGGGAATTTATAACTCAAGAACGGCTGAACTGATTTGGCTGAAAATTGGTGGGGAGGTTACTTAAAACCAGGAGAAAAATATAGAATACTTTTAATCCCGAAATTCCCACGGGATTGGGAACGGGAATTTATAACTCAAGAACGACTGAATTGATTTGGCTGAAAATTGGTGGGAAGGTAGCTTAGAACCAGGAGAAGCATATAGAATACTTTTAATCCCGAAATTCCCACAGGAATGGGAACAGGAATTATAATTCTAGAACAGCTGAACTGATTTGGCTGACAATTTGTGGGGAGGTAGCTTAGAACCAGGAGAAGCACATAGGATACTTTTTATCCCGAAATTCCCACGGAAACGCGAACGGGAACTACGCGGGTGAAACCGCGGGGCGCTTAATAATAAAATACTGATCCCAAAAAGAAAAAATGTGTCAAATAAGAAAATCTAATAAAATAAATCAATATAAACACGTTTCAACAAAAATAAATGAAATCCCACCAAAAACATTCTGTAAAAAACTAGCCAAGTCTCGATGGAGCTGCTTGTTTATCTCTAAAAAGTAATGAAATCTAGACAAAGTCGTACCAAGTCTAAGGTTCCTTACTGCGATTTCTTTATTATTATAGTTAATGTTGTGTGACTTGGCCGTTGAACATTGTTTAAAACGTTAGTAGTGGGCACAAGTCAATTTTGTTTACACGTAATGTTATAACTTTATTAAAATACGCAGCTTTATCAAGCCTACAATTGACTAGATATTAAATCAACGTTTTTCAAGTGGCAATTTTCTATCGTCAATGGGTAGCGGTTCTGGCGACAGATTGGTGCAATAGTGTCAAGGAGCACCTAGTTTTGTACCCTTGTGTACATGTGTACCCTTCAACGGCCAAGTCACACAACATTAACTATAATAATAAAGAAATCGCAGTAAGGAACCTTAGACTTGGTACGACTTTGTCTAGATTTCATTACTTTTTAGAGATAAACAAGCAGCTCCATCGAGACTTGGCTAGTTTTTTACAGAATGTTTTTGGTGGGATCATATTATACTCGTAGCAGTTGAGACTTTATTATTTGTAACTACGATGTCAGAACTCACACTATACACATGACAAAATATACTTCGTAAGGGAATCGGACCCGCTACCCTATGTTTGGCAGATACTTAGGCATGGTGACCTAACTTTTTGACTCATGAATCTGACTCGTGTATTCTGTTTTAGTTCTTCAGAACCCCAGATTTGGCGGAATGTCGTTTAACGTGGAGCGGCTGCGGTCTAACCGTCACGACCCAGGCATCGATTTTGTTTAAAACAGAATTAAACATCGTTTTGCTTTTATTATCAGTAAATTAAAAAACCACCATAATAAATAAAATAAAAATCATGTCTAACCCTTTGTAATTAATCAAAATTACAATTACGCACACATTTTGAGCATCGCCGCCGTCAAAATTCACCCTTGGTTAAGTGAAAAATATCCACCACGTGTGCCCAGGAATGTGTTCGGTCCAGGGGTGTAATGTAATAGGGGTGCATAACAATAAAGACGCCACCATATTGCGATCACCCAAATAATAATTCTGTTTGGAGACAAGCATAATTAATTTAAATCGACGTCACGTTTGTAGTCAGGTGCTGCTGTTTGCTTTTATAAGAGACTAGCGGCGCCCCGCTGTTTCACCCACGTAGTTCCCGTTCCCGTAGGAATATGGGGATAAAATTATGCTAAAACCTTTTCACTGAAACACTGTATCTATTAAAACAAACCGCATCCAAATCCGTTGCGTAGTTTTAAAGTCTAAGCATAGATAGGGACAGAGAAAGCGACTTTGTTTTATACTATGTAGTGAAGTATCAGCCTGTAAGTTCCAACTGCTAGGCATTGGATAACACATACTAATCACCGCATATAGCCATTACGTATTGGTGATCTCAAACCTGAGAGAAAATCTAAAATAACCATAGATTGTGCAATGTTTAACAATTGAGAAGTACTGTTTGCCAACAGCCCCTAAATAAATTTAGAGAAACTTTGACATTGACACATTTGACAGATCCAAGTTGTAACAAGCGAATCTAAAACTTTATTGTAGGTAAATGTTTTGTCATACTTACTTATCTGTATTATTTAGTTACATTGCTGTGTTGCAAGGGCAATCGGACACGCGGGGCTGCCGGGGTAACAAGGCGTGAAGTATAATGTGATGTCATGGTTTGACACCCGATTAGAGACGCGCATGCGTGCACCCCCACGCCGATGAGCCAATTTTCATGCATGTGATTGTATACGTAAATTGGTGACATAACTGAAGCAAACTTCAAAAGTTACTAGAATATTGCGTTTAAAGAAATGGTAATAGAACTTTTACTAGACTGGGCATCAAATATTTATTTTGGGGATGGTCATGGCCCATGAAATAGATACTAAAATACATATCTTTTTTACAGAACTTACTCGTTTCAATACATAAAATGTTTCACAATTAAAATGCATGATAATAATTATTATTAATATAATTACATATTGTGATCGTCCTAAAAAGCCACGAGTTTTTGAGCAGTTTAAGGTGTCTTCCATGTCTCTACATAGTAGGTTAGGTACGTCTATACTATACACTGTATGTTAGGGAAGGTTCATATCTGACTGAACATGCGTCGCGTATTATCAGTCGCGTAATGCCAGAACAGACAAATGTATAGAAAAACCTTCCCTTAACGTACTCGTTCTTTTGAACTACGCAACGGCTTTATAAAGTAATTCAAGATGAATGTTGTTTGTACGAGTGTTTCCACGAACAAATAAATGTTAAATGCCGCTTTTATGAAAAACTGTCAACCAAACAACGAACTTGATTGTTTCTTTGAAGTGTCATTCCTAATTGTCAAAAGGTTTGTGAGAAAGAAAATTACTGTCAAATTTTCTGGGAATCGTCAAGAATTTCCACCCTTACGATGTCACTAGTCTAAACTAATATTGTAAAGAGAAAATATGTTGTTTGTTTGTAAATAGGCTCCGAAACTACTGGTCCGATTTCAAAAATTCTTTCACTATTGGAAAGCCACTTTATCCCGGAGTGTCATAGGCTATATTATATTTACGCGGGTGAAACCGCGGGGCGCTGCTAGTATACAATATAAGTCAATAAAAGTTACTCCTTTAAGTTTTACTACTATACTCTACTAAGCTACTCTCTTTTACTTGATATGGTATAGAATAGAAGAACACATTTGTTTTACGCGGTTTGAGCATAGTAATACAAAATAGTAGGTTTAATACAAATCACCACACGCCCTAGCGTTCAAAATATGGCGACAGGTGGACTAAATATTGATACCATGATTTATAAATTACTGAGACTTTTTATCTTTTATTTTATTAATTTGTCTGGGACAAATTATCTTGGCCTGAAAGCCTCCTCCGATTTCCTCTATTTATATGTGATCGGACGACAAGGAATGACTGTACAACAGTATGTGTTTTGATTTCGCGAGACTTCAGCTAAGACAACTTTTTGCTATTTTAAGTTTTTAAGAGTCTCACGTATTCTGTTATGAAGTAGAGCAATAAACATGATGTTTATAATATATTTTAAAATGTAATTTTCCAAGTATCCTGTGTTTTCATTACAGCGTGGTGACACTAGCACGCACGTGCGGCACCCTACAGACGCATAAATTCCGACTATCAAGTGACGTCACATGTCCCGACGCGCAACATATTGCTGCCCAATATTAGGGCGCATTATCTCAGTATCGTACTAATACATTATATGTATGTGTAGGCCTGACAGACTGTTAGGCACGAAATCAATTCCTCACATCCTAGTTACGTATAAATGTAGGTACTCGTAGACAGTTTTCTGCAATCAGATCTCTTCAATTTAAGTCATTTGTGCGTGCTATGAAATGTTCTAACTACCCGTAAACTACTGGCATCTAGTTCGACACGGAGACTAACGATTTGACGTGTCCTTTAAAGCACGGAAACGCACATAACATAACATAATCATTTCACTACATCATCTCATTATAGTAACTGACCCCTAACTTAGTTCGAAACATGTATCTAGGGCAGCGATTCTCACAGGTTCCGCGATGCTCCTGTAAGGGTTCCGCAAGAATTTAGAAAAAAAACAAAACAGCCCTCTCTGGTCGACGGTACTGACAAGGCGCGGGTAGCAACAGCGTCTTTAGTTCCTAGCGTATGACATTTTACCATTCCGGTTATACATAACTACCTACTTATTACCCGTAATTGTAACGTACTAAGATTACAATATGTATAACAAATTAAATAAACTACACGCACCGGCAAAATTAGAGGAACGTTAGCTCATTTGTGGCAATTTCAGATATTTTGTTTTAATGTTGTTTTATTGTTATGATTATTTAAATATTTTATAAATGAAATTTTTTTTTGACCTCTGGCTCTTACCTTAGTTTGACCTCTGGCTCTGACCTTAGACTGACTTCTGGCTCTGACCTTAGGCTGACCTCTGGCTCTGACCTTAGTCTGACCTCTGGCTCTGGCCTTAAACTGACCTCTGGCTCTGACCTTAGACTGACCTCTGGCTCTGACCTTAGTCTGACCTCTGGCTCTGACCTTAGTCCGACCTCTGGCTCTGACCTTAGTCTGACCTCTGGCTCTGACCTTTGTCTGACCTCTGGCTCTGACATTAGTTTGACCTCTGGCTCTTACCTTAGACTGACCTCTGGCTCTGACCTGAGTCTGACCTCTGGCTCTGACCTTAGACTGACCTCTGGCTCTGACCTTTGACCTCTGGCTCTGACCTTAGACTGACCTCTAGCACTGATCTTAGGCTGACCTCTGGCTCTGACCTTAGACTGACCTCTGGCTCTGACCTTAGTCTGACCTCTGACTCTGACCTTAGACTGACCTCTGGCTCTGACCTTAGGCTGACCTCTGGCTCTGACCTTGACCTAAGACTGACCTCTGGCTCTGACCTTGACCTAAGACTGATCTCTGGCTCTGACCTTAGTCTGACCTCTGGCTCTGACCTTAGACTGACCTCTTGCTCTGACCTTAGTCTGACCTGACTGACCTGACTGACCCGACTGACCCGACTGACCCGACTGACCCGACTGACCCGACTGACCCGACTGACCCGACTGACCCGACTGACCCGACTGACCCGACTGACCCGACTGACCCGACTGACCCGACTGACCCGACTGACCCGACTGACCCGACTGACCCGACTGACCCGACTGACCCGACTGACCCGACTGACCCGACTGACCCGACTGACCCGACTGACCCGACTGACCCGACTGACCCGACTGACCCGACTGACCCGACTGACCCGACTGACCCGACTGACCCGACTGACCCGACTGACCCGACTGACCCGACTGACCCGACTGACCCGACTGACCCGACTGACCCGACTGACCCGACTGACCCGACTGACCCGACTGACCCGACTGACCCGACTGACCCGACTGACCCGACTGACCCGACTGACCCGACTGACCCGACTGACCCGACTGACCCGACTGACCCGACTGACCCGACTGACCCGACTGACCCGACTGACCCGACTGACCCGACTGACCCGACTGACCCGACTGACCCGACTGACCCGACTGACCCGACTGACCCGACTGACCCGACTGACCCGACTGACCCGACTGACCCGACTGACCCGACTGACCCGACTGACCCGACTGACCCGACTGACCCGACTGACCCGACTGACCCGACTGACCCGACTGACCCGACTGACCCGACTGACCCGACTGACCCGACTGACCCGACTGACCCGACTGACCCGACTGACCCGACTGACCCGACTGACCCGACTGACCCGACTGACCCGACTGACCCGACTGACCCGACTGACCTGACTTGACTGAGCACATTCCCCAACCGACCATCTTCGCCTACTGAACAACTTTCCTGTCTGACTAACTTCTACGTCTGGCCAACTGACCAGCGTCCCCAACTGACCGATTTGCCCAACTGACCAACTTACCCATCTAACCAACTTCCCCTTTTGACCAACTTCCCCGTCTGACCAACTTCCCGAACTGACCAACTTTCCCGTCTGATCGACTTCCCCGTCTGACCAACTTTCCCATCTGACCAACTTCCCCAACTGACCAACTTCCCCAACAGACCAACTTTCCCATCTGACCATTTTCCCGTCTGACCGACTTCCTTATCTGACCACCGACTTTGTGTCTTTGACCGATTCATTCAAAGGCCAACCTCAAGACTTGCAGTTCATGTGCTGTTTTGTGTCAATTTGTCAGGCGTTTGCTTGCGACGACGACACGCCGTAAAATATCAATCCTATTTTTTTCCATTAAACAGTTTATTATCAAAAAATTTCATACATAGAATATTCAAATACTCAATCATAGAAATAAAACAACATTATAACAAAAATCCGAATATTTCACAAATTAACTAACACTCCTCTATTATTTCCGGTGTGTACTTCAAATAGGGTTCCATCAAGTATATCGCTTTCCAAAAGGGTTCTGTTACCAAAAAAGATTGAGAACCACTGATCTAGGGTATCAGAAACTACGCACACACTCATTCACACACACCATAAGTAGTCAGTAGTCACATGTATAAACACTGAACAGGCTTTTTTTGGGCTATACCTAGCCCCTAGCTCAATACAAAGTATAAACAATACTTATCCAGAAAAGTAAGAAAAAGTACAAATATAGAATTATGAAATTTATCTCTCAAATTTAAAAGTCAGTGATATTCTATCAGTGCATAAAATAAAAATAAAAACTTTTAAAAAGCAAAGGAATAAAGGGACAATACAACCATGAAACCAAAACACTTTTAAATAAACTTCTGAACAAAAACATTGACAAAGAACAGTAAAAGTGAATAAACACGTAGCTTTTAAACAGATATAATATTAGACATCTCTCGATATCGGCTCGTTATCGTCGAGTTTTATCGCAAACACTCGAAAAGTGATCGCGATAAAATCGCTTCAATTGATATCCCCGACAGTATCGGGGTTGGTGTTATGTTTTATTGTTTCAAATCGATAGAATTACAGCCAAGGGAACCATTCGTTATCATATCGGTAAATTTTTATCAATTTGAGGATAGATATTAATGTTTATACACACAAAAGATTTTCCATGTGGTTTTTCTCATGGCGATATGAGTTGGTAGTCAAATATTGCGCACCAGTTTTGAGTGTTGTGTATATAAATACTGGTCAAGTGCAAAAGTAATTGTAGACAGTATTGAATAGGGTTCCGTATTTGATATGCTATCCTTGTGCCAATCATTTTCATGCCAGTAAACTTAGTAAACTTACCGTAAAAGTTTGGTAAACTACGCTTTTAAGAAAATAATTTTACCAAACCAAACAACTACTTGACCGGTCACCATTCATAAAATCTATTATAATATTTTTACAAGTACAGCACGTTAAACCATTCAACTACAAAAATTGCTTACATTATTATAAAGGCGAAAGTTTATTTGGTCATATTTGTGACTACTTCACGCTCAAACGGCTGAACGAATCCGAATTAAATTTGGTACATAATAATATTATTTGGTAAACATATTTTTATCCCAAATTCACGGGATTTGCACATGAAAAAGCGGAGAAGTTTCACAGCTAAAGGTATATAAAATTGAATAGTCTCATAATCCTTAGGGACGAATGAAGTATACAGCCTTCGGTTACCCTAGAGTCTCATTTTGTCCATCTTGCCTCGCCCTCCGTCACGTCCCCTCAGCGGTGAGACCAAAGCATGTATACCCCGAGACAACATGACGACAAATTAAATACCTACGGGATAAGGATCTCAGATACAATCCGACTCGATAATCTCGGCTTATAACGATACCTAGTACTTTAATATTGAGTTTGATTTACCTTGAGAATATTAAGTTTGTTTAAAGATTATTTTCGATGTTTCAATGAGGGTTTTAATATTTTGTTCTTTATTTACTTTCTATTTTATATCATGTCTAAGTAAGTACTTATATATAAATATCAGCTTTTTTTATTTGTATGTGGTTTTAGAATTTCATTAAGTAAGGTGTAAATGGGGATGAAACTAAAAGTTCACCTATTAGATATAAAAAAAAACATAGGTAAGTAATTTCTGGATACTCGATACAAATATTATACAAACAATTTCACGACAAACATTTTTATATTTATAACTAACTAGCTGTGCCCCGCGGTTTCACCCGCGTGGTTCCCGTTCCCGTGGGAATACGGGGATAAAATATAGCCTATGTTATTCAGGGTGAATGTAGCTTTCTAATGGTAAAAGAATTATTGAAATCGGTTCAGTAGTTTCGGAGCCTATTCGTTACAAACAAACAAAAAAACAAACAAACAAATCTTTCCTCTTTATAATATTAGTATAGATAAGAACTACATAGTAAGTTAAGTATCGTGAAGGTTTGTATAACCTTTGCATCCTAGAAAGCTCGTACAAAGTTCGTATCAAAGTTAGTTTAAGGTAACTTAATATAAAGTTAATTAAATTTTTATTTAGCTGTAAGATTATACTTTAAGCTGATTACAGAAACAGTTACTGTAGACTGTGTTCGTTGAAAACAGAAAACGTTTTGTTTTTCTATTTAAGTTCTGCCAAACAAAGGGTGCCGGGTTTAATTCTCGGGCGATGTAAACTGTAAATGTGTGACTTATAAATGTATGTCTGAGTGCCTACGAATGAATGTGTGTGTCTAGTTTCCAATATTTAAGATGCAGATAGAGTAACATAAGTAAGTATTTCCTGTGACAACCTGATCTTATATTATAACAGACTCTACCTAGCATGACTTAATGATAGACGCTGAGCTATGGCCTTTTTGTGCTGCTACAGCATACATACTTACATATTTGCACAGTGATTATGGATTTTTATTTTTATTTCTATTTTAATCTTAATTGTATGAATTTTGTATTTTTGTACCTACTTTAGTATTTGTGTAAGTATGTGTGATTGTAGAACCAAATAAACTATCTATCTATCTAATGTTCAAGCTCTTTAAAAAAACTACAAACAACAAGAATAAATTTAAAAAGGACCTTTTTAATTACAAGTTTTTTTTAGGCTTTTATTGCATTGTCATGGGACTTACATAAGTATGCCAGAGCTCAATCGGATAACCAGAACTGGTCCAAAAATGACTTTTATTTAATTACAGACATAGGTACAGGTGAAACTAAATAAAAGCTTGTAAAAACGATCTACTTATAAAAGATTTATTAAATACTACTATTTGACTGTTCATTTGATACCAGGTATTGCATTAAAAGGTTGTAATGTGTAATCCTTACTATACAATAATACTAGCTGTGCCCCGCGGTTTCACCCACGTAGTTCCCGATCCCGTGGGAATTTCGGGATAAAACATAGCCTATGTTCTTTCCCGGATCATAAGCTACCCCTGTACTAAATTTCAAGTCAATCAGTTCAGTAGTTTATCTGTGAAAAAGTAACAGACAGACAGACAGACAGAGTCACTTTCGCATTATAATATTAGTAGGGATTAGTAGGGATAGTAGGGATTATAAAAGCGAAAGTAACTCTCGTCTGTCTGTCTGTTACCTTTTCACGGCCAAACTAATGAACTGATTGAATAGAAATTTGGTACAGGGGTAGCTTATGGTCCGGGGAAGGACATAGGCTACGTTTTATCCCGAAATTCCCACGGGATCGGGAACTACGCGGGTAATACCGCTGGGCACAGCTAGTAAGGAATAAGGATTATCTGCCGGCAAAGTATCGTTGGGCTATCATATATCTGTCAACAAAGTCATCATTATGTTAGCGTTAGTTGAATTTATCAACAGTTTCGAGATATATTGCCATATCACCCTGGGGTAAAAGTGGTGTCATTTAGTTGATTTTATTGGAAACTATTAGTTAATTTAGCCAGATGCGTAGTACTTCTGATTTATTTAGTCAAATTGTTATTTTTGTGTGTAAAGGGT
Source organism: Timandra comae (assembly GCA_958496195.1). NCBI lineage: Eukaryota > Metazoa > Arthropoda > Insecta > Lepidoptera > Geometridae > Timandra > Timandra comae. The sequence continues at coordinate 6,487,678 of OY292353.1, read as the reverse complement.
TATCTAATTGCTGATCTTACGAAGCTTATTTTCGGTAATATCTACAAATTAACTAGCTGCGCCCCGCGGTTTCACACGCGTAGTTCCCGTTCCCGTTCCCGTGGGAATTTCGGGATGAAAAATAGATGTTGGCTCAGACCTACTGAATATGCTCACAAAATTTCATGAGAATCGGTTTTGGAGGAGTAAGTATGGCAACGAAAACTGTGACACGAGAATTTTATAATTAGATGTATCGAGCAGCAAAATCAAGTTTTTATATCTATAGAAATACCGACTACGTATTTATAGATCGGAAAGTAGACTATCTTTTCCGATAATTGAGAACCTCCTTTTTTTTTTAAATCAAACTACGTAAAATGAAAACAAAAGTCGTAGCTCCCAAACATTGATAAGTTTATCCTTTGGAAGCCAGTATGCTTCAGAGAGGTAAACTAATGCACAGAATATAACATGGAACAACCATTTTTTAACGTCGACTGTGGCATTTTCTTTCCTATTATTTTTGCTCTTTTAGCACATAACATCATTCACTACATCATCTCATTATACTAACTGACCCCTAACTAAGCTCGAAGCTTGTATCTAGGGTATCAGAAACTACGCACACTCATTCACACACACACCCAGACCGAGACAAACATTTGTGGTTCACACAAATATTCACCCCGCACGGGAATCGAACCCTTACGGCTGGCAGTCCGGCATGGTGACCACTCTGCCATCAAGGTCGTCAAAGTTTAATAAATAAAACGTTCATAAATAAGGCTAATAATGATAAATAAAAAAGTAGTTTTACGTCTAGTCTTGTCTGACTTCAGATAGGATAAAAATATTCTTGTTAATTTAAAGATCTATGTAAATAAACTCGACAAAATTCTTCTCATTATCTGAATCCGACAAGAAACTCAAAATCAATTTATGATACACAGGTTATAAAGATGTTACATTTTTTACCCTGGACAGGCGACCTTAAAAGTTAATAAGATTTTTATTTATTTACTAGCGGTCCGCCCCGGCTTCGCACGGGTCCAATTTTCCCGTTGATTTTCCAGATTTTTTTTACATAAGAACCTTCTCCTGACAATAACAAACACAACAAAAAAAGAATTGGCCAAATTGATCCAGGCGTTGTTGAGTTATGCGCTTACCAACACATTTTGCGATTCATTTTTATATTATCTATATCTATATCATTATATAAAAGGCTTTGTCCTGAATGACTGATGGATCAACGCACAGCCTAAACCGCTGATCGTAGAGAGCGGAAACTTGGAGGGTGTGTTATTTGTATTACGTAGGCGTCCGATAAGAAGGGATTTTTGAAAATTCCTCCTCTAAAGGGGTGAAAAGGGGTAGCAAAGTTTGTATGGGACAACGTGATTCCTCGGTCTGATTAAGTTCAAACTTGGCATAAATGTTCTTCAAAAAGTTTAATTAAATATGTGATACTCATTTTTCTTAAAATCATCACCTAACATGATTAAAAAGGGGTAAAAAGTTATTTAGGGGTTGATTTGCGTCTAAATTGATATCAATACTCCTTTGATATGTGTTTCAATTTGTAATTTGACAGCTGAATGTCAAAATGGCGGACTAAAAGAAAATGACGGAAAATGAGGCAGCGTATCAAAACATTATGTACTTATATAAAAAAATACTGTATTTTTACTTATTAATTATCAATATTCTTCACCCCGCATTATAAATCTACACATTAATTTAAATAACTATTTCAAATATCAAATCTGTAGGTGAAGTAGTTAGTTTTTTCATAAAATGTACCACCAAATTGTTGCGTTACAAGGGCTTCGCCTGGCTTCGCTTTGCTCGCCCTAATTAGATATTTTACTCATAATTTGATTTCTGCTTATCATATCTTCAGACATTTTTCTATCTAAAATATTACTATACGAAAATTATTATTCATGTGCGATTTATCGATTTTAGCTTTATGGTATGAAATTAGTTAAGTCGAGCAGGGTTTTTTATAACTAAATCACCCACTTATTATAGATACGAAAATTATTATTCATGTGCGATTTATCGATTTTAGCTTTATGGTATGAAATTAGTTAAGTCGAGCAGGGTTTTTTATAACTAAATCACCCACTTATTATAGATTCGCTTAATTACAATTCAGAATCTTTCCAGAATTTTTCGCAGAATCTAAATCACTTTCTAATATAGTAGAACGCCGATTAACCGAATCGCCAATTATCCGAATCCGTCCTAAGTTACTATGCAATGTACCTCTATTAATTGTTGTGATTTATTATATTTTGTATTTTCGTCAAGGCCCGCTGAGATTGCAACTTAAATATAAATAAATAAAATAATATAACTTACTCTGATCGAGATGTTTAAGTGAGTTATAGATAATGTAGAACTGTGTTTGTTAAACTTATAGTTTATTCAATGTGTGTCATCGGTTTTAGAGTTCCGTTCCCAAAGGGTAAAAACGGAAACATATTACTTCGCTGTCCGACCGTCCGTCTGTCACCAGACTATCTCAAGAACCATGGACATTGGACGTATGGTATGAGATAATGATGCATATTCAAGGTCAAGAACGGTGATAGCTAAAGCTACACTTGAAATTTTCACAGATGATGTATTTCTATTCTATTGCCGCTTTAGGAAAAAATACATAAAATAAAATAAATATTTAAGCGGGGCTTCTCAATACAACAAACGTGTTTTTTTGTCGTTTTTGGTACGGAAAAATTCGTGCGCGAGTCCAGCTATGTGCAGTCTATGTGCGATAATCCGAATGGACCCCGGTCCCAATTAATTCAGATAATCAGCGTTCTACTGAATATGTATTGTGTAATGAAACGCCGACTCTTCCGAAGAAAATATGACAAAATGGGATGGAAGTGGTAGTGGGGTAGAAGGGGTAGTGGCGTGGAAGTGGAGTGGAGTGGTGTGGATGCAGGATAGGCGTTGAAGTGGTAGAGATGTAGAAATGGAATTAGTGTGGATGTAGGACGGTGAGATGTAGAGCGTCGGTGGCGTAGGGGTTAAGGCCTTTGACTTTCGATCGGAAGGTGCCTGGTTGGAAACCCACCACGTACCAATGTGTTTTAAATCATCATTACCAGTTCATTGATCTCCCTACCGAGGGTACAAGACCAGAAATAAGTAATGATGAGTGATGTGGAAGTGGGAGCGGTGTGGAAGATGTATTAGTGTGGAAGGGGAGTGGGGTGGAAGAGGTAGTGGCGTGGAAGTGATATTAGGGGGTCAGCATCAGCTACCTAAGGAGGGGCTAGGGCCTGTCCTGAATCATATCTAGCGGCGCCTCGCGGTTTCACCCGCGTAGTTCCCGTTCCCGTAGGAATATGGGGATAACGTTAAACCTTCCCACTGAATCACTCTATCTATCAAAACAAACCGCATCAAAATCCGTTGCGTAGATTTAAAGATCTAAGCATACATAGGGACAGAGAAAGCGACTTTGTTTTATACTACATATGTAGTGATAACGAATAATATAGGCGTGTTTATTGTTTAATTTTAATCTCGACTGCCAGACCCACATATTGATTAAAGTTATTTTATTACATCGATATTTAGCGTTAGCCCAAAATAACTATTCTTCGCGTACGAAGTCGCGGGGCAGAAGCTAGTAGATTTATATAAGATAGTTTCCTTGCTTTGCTGGTGCGCTAAGCAATCGGATTCGGTAGTTGTAACAATAATCATAGGACCACGTCAGCGGCCTCAGGGTGACACTAACAGGGGAAAAAATAAGGAAGTCCTGTTATTACTTGGAACCGTTGCGAATTGAATAGGGATTTCGACAAAAAAATCTAATTAGTCCGTCAGATAGATTTCGCAAAAATATTGGTACGTATTTTCTCTTTTTTGATACAAACAAATAATTAAGACGAGTGCATAGAAAACTCGTATGACGTCACAGCTACATACATTTTTTTACCAATAATTATCGTCACAAGCCCCCACACTGAACTTTAATGCGTTATAACTAAGTCCGTTATTAATTTGATAAAACAAAAAATACGTGTCTAATATTTTCTCGAAATGTATCTGACGGACTAATTAGAATTTCATTTTGTTTACTCAGTCGACATCCCTATTCATTTCGGTGTTGGAAAGTCCATGTCTAAGGAATAAATCCACGAGTATTCGACAATATAATAAGTATAAGTACTTAACTTATTCTCTTGAATACTCGTAATTGGACACGAAACATTAGAAAGTCGTAATAAACATATGGATATTTGAAACTGACTTTGAAACGAATACGATTCAGTTTATTTTTAGAAATTTATCGATATCTAGACTGCCTATTTGAACCTAAATCGTTCAAATATTTTACAGTTTACTTTACAGAAGTTGCTAGAATAATTGGAAATCATGATAGGTTTGAACATTTTCTCATTGGACGTTCTCAGAAAGCAATAAACTCGCACCCCGAGGCTATAGGCAAACAAGGATTCGTTTGTACCACAGTTTGTAGACTGAAGTAAATCGTTCATCTCTGGTGAGAGTGAGCCACGTGGCTGGCGCGCGACCGGCATACACCAGCGCACGACCGCCCCTACGTACGTTACACGCCTCAATACATTAATAAAGACACGTATTCATATATTACAGTATCGCTTTTACACTTCGTGCACTCACTTATTAGGCATGCGTTGCCTAATTCCTAAATCTTACTACGAGTTTGTTTGTTTGGTTCAACGCCCTCCACGTAAAATATATGTACTATCATTCCGCCAAAGCTAGTAAACTAAAAAAAACCGACACAATTAGATATGTGATAAAAGCGAAAGGTTGTACACATGTATATGGGACGAAGATTAATTCTCGTAGCTACCTATTGCAGTACCTATTTACGTTGTTGCCATAAAATCCAAACTAATAACTTGAAGGAGCTTTCCTCTATATTATTTTTCAGTGAAGACGCTTACGTTGTGTTGGCAACATTTTAATCTACTTACTACGGTAGTGTGTCGAGTACTACACTTACTATCAGTTCTCTGAAACTTGTTAAACTTTCCTACGTGAACTTATTTAATAGTTTAATAAAACAGGCATGTTCGCTGGGTGGGGTGCAAAGAGGTGCACTTGTACCCCCCTAGAATCGCAGTATGAAGCGAGTTTCCTAGCCCAAATCAGTGGAATGAATACAAAATGTTTGAACACCGATCGATAATGTAGGTAAGTATACAGGGTGTCCGGGCATCGATGTCGGATACTTTAAGGGGGTAAAATATGGTATTTTTTATCGACAAATCACGATTCCAATTTTCTCTAGCTACCTCCATTACAAAATGGCAGCCATTTTGTTTTTTTTAACTCGACGCGCGGGTGCTTGTACTGATTTAGTCGTTGCTATTCATATAAACGTCCTAGGAAGATAAAAGATGTCTCATTTGAAAGTAAATAATGTAGGGTATTATTGAATGTAAGATTTTATTCCATATCTTAATTATAAAATAACAAAAAACCATTACAAAAATAAAAATAAATAATTTTTTTCAGATTTTTTCTGCATTTTTTTATTTTTTATTAAAATTTGACCTATTAACCTACGTTTTTTACCTTGTTTTTTGATAGTGCAGAATATTTACTTAAAAATAATCATCATATAACCTTATGTATGATAGTTCTACAGTTACGATCGATTGAATATGATCCTTAGCCATGAAAATCGTCTCGTATTGCGAGGAGTGAGAGTATCGACGTGCTCGCCCATGGGACTGCGTTGTTGGTATTATCTGACTTGGACTATCATTTAGTCCGTCTAAGTGAGGGTAATTTATCAAAAAATGATACATTTTATTCCATATCTTTATCAAAAAATAACAAAAGAGGATGATAAAAACAAAAACCATTATGTGTCTTCGTATATTTTTTAGATTATTTGTCTTTTTCTTAAAAAATGACCATTAAGCTACTTTTTTCTTTGTTTTTGATATTACAGCATATTTACTTAGGGTATCTATGATAGTTCAAAAGGTTAGGCAGTTTGAATATGACCCTTAGCCATACAGTCCCACGGACGAGTAATCCTGAGAATGCGAGGCGATTTTCACAGTTAAGGGTCATATTCAAACCTCCGTAACTTTTGAACTACCATACATAGGGTTATAAAATGCATGGCTTATTTTTGAGTAAATATCCTGTACTATTAATAAACAACAAAAAAAATGTATCTTAATGGGTCAGTTTTTAAGAAAAAGACAAATAATCTAAAAAATACACGAAAACACATAATGGTTTTTGTTTTTATCATCCTCTTCTAACATTTTATGATAAAGATATGGAATAAAATTAAGCATTTTTTGATCATTTACCTTCACTTAGACGGACTAAATAATAGTCCAAGTCAGATAATCCCAACAACGCAGTCCCATGGGCGAGCATGTCGAGCACTCCTCGCAATACCAGACGATTTTATTGGCTAACGATCATATTCAGACCGTCGTAACTTTAGAACTATCATACATAAGGCTATAAGATGCATGATTCTTTTTTAAGTAAATATTCTGTTCTATCAAAAAACAAGATAAAAAACGTAGGTTAATGGGTCAAATTTTAACAAAAATTTAAAAAACGCAGAAAAAATCAGTAAAAAAATATTGATTTTTATTTTTGTAATGATTTTTTGTTATTTTATAATTAAGATATGGAATAAAATCTTACATTCAATAATACCCTACATTATTTACTTTCAAATGAGACATCTTTCATCTTCCTAAGACGTTTACATGGATAGCAATGACTAAATCAGTACAAGCACCCGCGCGTCGAGTTGAAAAAAACAAAATGGCTGCCATTTTGTAATGGAGGTAGCTAGAGAAAATTGGAATCATGATTTGTCGATAAAAAATACCATATTTTACCCCCTTAAAGTATCCGACATCGATGCCCGGACACCCTGTATACCTCAATAATGTAGGTACATAAGTATATTTAAATGCACGTTTCTAAATCCTACTAATATTATAAAGGCGAAAGTTTGTATGTATGGATGTTTGTTACTCTTTCACGCAAAAACTACTGAATGGATTTTAATGAAACTTTACAATAATCTTGCTTATACATCAGAATAACACATAGGATACTTTTTATCCCAAAATTCCCACGGGAACGGGAACTACGCGGGTGAAGCCGCGGGGCGCTGCTAGTCTAATATATAAAATTCTCGTGTCACAGTTTTCGTTGCCATACTCCTCCGAAACGGCTTGACCGATTCTCATGAAATTTTGTGACCATATTCAGTAGGTCTGAGAATCGGCCAACATCTATTTTTCATCCCGAAATTCCCACGGGAACTACGCGTGTGAAACCGCGGGGTACAGCTAGTAATTATATATTATTATTATTTCATATATGCATTTATTTTCTTATTTATTAAGTTTTTACAATATAAATACATATATAAAAAATATAGACAAAATACTTACACTTACAATAAAAACTTAAAAAATAGAAGGCCGCCAGTAGCGGGGCAGGGCCCAAACTACCGGTGGTTAGGGCTGCAGAGACAGGAACCTCCTCACCTAACCTCCTATATATTATTATTCTACTGGGGCGGTGAAAACAGATTTTAATAATACATAGTCGGAACACTGATATAATTTTAACTAAGTATTTTGGAATTATAAAACACCAAGTCATCTGAAAGTTTAGTCAATATCTAAGGGTGTCCTACTTCTTGTGAATTTTCAAAAAGCATTTTGTTATAGTGCCTGGCATTACTAGACCAGGATAGAAGCCTTTCAAAATAATAAAAAGTGAATAAAAAATTGTTGGATGGAACCCATTGGAAAAGGAGGAAATTATTATAAAAATGAATGGAAAAACAATATACGGGCGATCTGAGGTCGGGAAGGGGAAGGGGGAGAGGGAGTGAAAGGTTTTCCGGCAAAACTACCACTAATAACTAACTAAAGGCCTGTGGAAAATAACATTAAATTAAAAATTTCAGCCACACCTCCATGTTCAGCCGGTTGGCGTGAACCATGCGTGAACAGATATTCTAGTCTAGACAAATGAGGTACGATATCGTATAATTACGTATACAAACTCCTTGCAAAAAAATGAAAAATCAAATGAAATAAAAACAAAAAAAATCAATCAATCATTTTCATTTTTAATACCAGCTTGTGAAAAATTACAAACAAAATGAAATTATAAATTGCAGAGTAATTAATACCTTTTTTAATAAATAACAATAAGTACAAAAAAATGAATGATAACAATTTAGTGTACCTAATAACTTTGAGTGCTGAATAACTGCGGTCAAATATGGCAAGGTGAGATGCGTTTTGTGTAGATATAAAATTCAGTTTTATAATTGCCTAATTACGACCTCGATGGCAGAGTGGTCACCATGCCGGACTGCCATCCGTAAGGTTCGATTCCCGTGCGAGGTGAATTGTGTAAACCACAAATGTTTGTCTCGGTCTGGGTGGGTGTGTGTGTGTGTGTGTGACTGAGTGTGTGCGTAGTTTCTGATACCCTAGATACAAGTTTCGAACTTAGTTAGGGGTCAGTTACTATATCGAGATCATGTAGTGAATGATTATTTATGTTATGTTATTCTTTATTTGTGCTCGAAACCTTAAAATGTAGTTACCAAACCAAACAGACAGTGTTCTGCACTGTTCGAAGTAGTTAGTCGTACTTTTGCACGTTTATGTAGACTACATTATATAGGTAAGATACTTTGTTTATTTCTGGTATATTCATCTTTGGAATGGCGAACGGTCTCAGCACTGTTTGGTTACTTAGCAAATGTCGGAGTCTATAAGTACGCTAGTACTCATGATTATACTTTGCTATAAGAGTGGCCTTTTCCCTGCAGTAGGTATACATTGGACTATAACTATTGAATATTCGTTACAGTTGTTGCACTTGTGCTGGGCCAGGCGGCGGTAATGCGGCCAATTCAACTTTGCCTCTGATATGCCTTGTACCCCGAGACAATGCTCGGCTGCCGGACCAATCTTCAGGAGCCAAGCCACGGCCGGCCTCCACAAGCACTCTCGGCCAAGGCAACTTCAAACTCCTCGATGAAGACTACATTAAGAAACATTTTAAGCTACCTCAACGTCAGCTCTACCTGGATCCATTCAGGTAATTTATCATAATAAGTAACAATGACCCAAGGCAGTCGAATTTATTTGAGGAGATAAAAATCAAAATACTATATACTTATATAGGTACTTACTACACATAGTTACAAGTACAATCTAAATTTTAAATGGTGAAATTATTTCGTTAGTGCCCAACGGTTATAATATTTTTTCTAGGTCCTCTATTGCGGAATTTATTTCTTTATCAATTTCTTGATAATGCCGGGGCTTGATACTTTTGATGCGTACTCGGATCTTCGTTTCTTTAGCTAAAAAATGTAACACTTGAGCTTGAGGATGGATTAATTAAAAATAAACCTTATACTTATTCATACTATAAGTACTACCACATCACCAACTATCTCAGTTTTGGAACTTTTTTACGATTTTTAAGACAAACTGGGAAAGTTGGCAAAAAACACGCAGATCGCTATAAGTATGTATTATAAGGGCAGGCGTTTATTAAGGTTAGGAACTCGATTACGAAAGTGAAAAAATATTTTCCTAATTAATAACCGGTTATGAACTGAGAAAAAAAAACATTTTTGTAGCTGATTATGAACCATGGTTACGAAAACGACAAATAAATTCCGTTTTCGTAACTGGTTATCGAACCAGAAAAATAAATCCTTGTTCGTATCTGGTTATCAAAGATCAGTTACGAACGTGGAGTAAAGGGTCTGATCACTGAATCTTGGTTGGATGCAGTGAACAGAAAAGTAACCTATGTTTAGCAGTGAACGCTTAGTAGGTATTTGGCTATAAGTAGTTATAACATTTTCTTACCTACTTAGTTAGAAGTATCAAGTTTAATAATGATATGTTTAATATTACAGGCGACCGCTAATAACGTTCCCTATGGGCCAAGAGAGCTCGAGAAACTTCAATCTGTACAGAAAAACGAAGATAAATCAACAAATATTGGATGGTTTTCTAGACGCCAGTGAAGCTATATCTGCACCAAGTGTCTTTGTAAGATATTTTGATCACATTTTTACTACAAGTGATAGCGAATGAACAAATAAGAATAGTGTTGAACTAAAACTATAATTCAAACATTTAAAAATTGAGGCGGTTTCAACAAAAATTACCTACCGGCTGCGATTTTTTTCTGTTTAAAAGTTCATAGTCGTTTATTCATCCGTAACGTCGCACAATATAGCATTGGGTAATATGCCTCCCCTAAGGATTTTTTTTTATATTTTGGGACTCGTCTTTTACATGATTACCCAACCCCATTTATGACGAGCACAACGCCATCTGTTAGTAATTGTAAAAACTATCGTAGATGGCGTTAGTTGTCGTATAAAATAAGAATAGGAGGCCTATCACCTCACTGATGATTAAGATTACAAGAAAGTGCAGAGAGAAGAAATAGTAATTAAGTAATTGTATGTTCAAAAATACTAAATTTTATTAAATTGAAATTTCAGCCTTACGCGAAATCTGACGCCGAGAAAAAGAAAGAAGCAGAAGATGATGAAGAGATCATTTATATTCTCCAATTACCTGACTATGAATTTAAATGCCCGGTTCACAACCAAACTATTAGGACGCCAAGGTAAAAATAATTTCAACTTAAATTCTACTAGAGACATCTATCGTAAATTGTAAGAACCTGTCTAACGTTTGATGAAAGATGATGCATCCTATGACCCCTTAACCCGTGTAACCCTTAATTAAGTTCTCAAGGAATATACTAGATGGCGCTGACAAACTGACGATAATAATCAGTGGCCGAACTGGCAGATGGTCATCATGCGGGTTCGATTCCCGTGAGTTGTAATTATTTATGTGCCCTACAAAAGTTTATCTCGTTTATGTATAAACTAGCTGTGCCCCGCGGTTTCTCTCGCGTGGTTCCCGTTCCCGTTCCCGTGGGAATTTCGGGATAAAAAGTATCCTATGTCCTTTTCCTGGTTCATAACTACCTCTCCACCAATTTTCAGCCAAATCGGTCCAGCCGTTCTTGAGTTATAAGTGGCGTAACTAACACGACTTTCTTTTATATATATAGATGTATTTGTGCTTATATTTTTTTGATGCCCTAATTAAATATAAATGTATACTTACTTACTGAAAGGTATAAGTCTAGTTGGTCGTCAGTTACTAAATGAAGATGTGGGTTAGGTATGTATTTCCTATGACTTATGGGGCAGACAATACATACGGACATACAAAAAAAATCCCATTCCTCCCTTCTGACTGCGCAGTCGGATAGTAAATAAAACCAAATAAAATTAATAATAGAAACTTATGTAAGTACTTTAATGTTTAGATTCATATGGCATTCCTGCAAGAAATCGAAGAAAGAAAAGGGCGGTGAACCGAAGCAAGGCGGTGGACCGCTGAACAAACCCAAGCCTTGGCTACTCAGCAGACATACAGACTTCGACTTACTGTCACAGTGGTGATACAATCACTAATGACGTCCCCATTTCACATCAGTGTTATTTATACTAGTGCAAATATATCAATTTCATAATATATTCTTGTGTTTTTGTTGAGCTGCGTTCAGACCCATAGGTAGGTACATAGAAATTCTAAATGCATTATTTATTCCAAACAGGGATCTCGGTCCCGCCGACGGGTTCCCTGCCCGGCTAACGTTTTGCGCTCTACGAAATCAAAGATCTTAACACGAAAGGATCACGACTCAGTTTCTCTCTGGTCTCTGGAGTCAACTCTCTCGAAGATTAATCACTCAATAGCAGGGAACTGTGCTAGAGGGCTGTATTGGGAATATAATAATGGAGTAAATAGAGCATACCAAATACTACCTGTATTTGGTATTCTACTCGCACAGAGGTGTCCGTCAGAATAAACGGTCACTAGGCATATATGTAATTAACATTGAGTTAATGCCCAATAAACGCTTCCCTATTGCACGGGACGTCCGGCATCGTCAGTGGACGTGCATGAACATAATAGAGATAATCTCGTGATCCACATTCAAGGATCCTTATCCTGATTGACAGAGCGGGGGGATACACATCAGTCATCCATCACTCATCACACACAGAGCGGTAATCTCGTGCCACGGCGTGTTCCTCACCCGCGCACGACTAGCCACCGAGAGTCCTCCCGACCTAGGCTCACGGTGGTATGCAATTCTATGCATTTTCACAGCTTTAAAAAAGGTAGCTGCAGACTTGGGTATAAATGCCTCTCAATGTGAGCTTATGATATACTAGCAGCGCCCCGCGGTATCACCCGCGTAGTTCCCGTTCCCGTGGGAATTTCGGAATAAAACGTAGCCTATGTTATTTTCCGGACTATAAGCTACCCCTGTACCAAATTTCAAGTCAAACGGTTCAGTAGTTTAGCCGTGAAAAGGTAACAGACAGACAGAGTTACTTTCGCATTTATAATATTACTAGCGGCGACCCGCGGTATCACCCGCGTAGTTCCCGTTCCCGTGGGAATTTCGGGATAAAACGTAGCCTATGTTCATTCCCGGACCATAAGCTATCCCTGCGTAAATTTCAAGTCAAACGGTTCAGAAGTTTAGCCGTGAAAAGGTAACAGACAGAGAGACAGACAGACAGAGTTACTAGGATTAGGATAAAATAAGTAAGGATTAGTAAGGGAGATAAGATCAGAATACATAGGAAGATGTATCTCGATTCTCTCAGATCTATAGGGTGTCCCGTCCAAACGAAAGAGGGTGATAGGGGGAAGACTGACTGTCCTGGTAAAAAATAGAAAAAAATCTAAAGCTGTGTTTTATCCTGGAATTCGAGAAATATACGGGTAAAACCGCGGGGCTAAGCTAGTTACAAATAAAACCTTACACTAGATATTTTCTCAAAAAATATCTACATACTCTTTGGTTTGCATACTTCAAAATACATAAAAATTATTAGGTTACATCAGAAAAATTATAAAAATTAAAAAGTGTATTTAATTAAAATATATTCAATCATACGCTCTAAATAATACTACTAAGGCTTAAATTAATTTATTATCTTAATCATTTACTTATGAAAACCACAATGGATAAAGAACTTATTGCCAAATTAGTCGACATGTGAGTATTACCTACAATGGCTGATAACTTACTTCGTACTAATTTTAATAACAAATATACTTAGGTACTTTTCATCTTTATAATATTAGTACCTTAGACGACCCCGGTGGCAGAGTGGTCACCATGCCGGATTGCCATCTGTAAGGTTGTGTGTGAATGAGTGTGTGCGTAGTTGCTGATGGGTTTATGACACGAGATCGAAAGCCATTTGAGCGAACGCCATTTGATCGACGCCAAATGATCGAAGTGCCATTTGGCCGAAGGGCCATTTGATCGAAAGGCCATTTGATCGAAAGGCCAAATGTGCGAAAGCCATAAGATCGAATGGCCATTTGTGCGAATGCCGTATGATCGAAAGTAAAATATCTTCTAGTTGGGAAATTTTGAGTTGATGACGATGATTCTTTAGGAAAATTATTATAGAAATAAAATAATATATTTTATTCGATTTCGTAGCAATAAAAAAAGTAATTTAATCAACATTTTTTATTTAATTACTTAAAAACATGTAAATCCTTAATACCCGCGATACTTTCCGTGTAAAATAAAAAGTATCTTGCCTATGAGGTAATAATTAAATAATTATAATCATCATGAACTCAAAAACAACATAAACCCGTTTGTATGGCAGCGCCAAATGAATTTACTGTCGCAAAATTAATTGTCGAACAATAAAACTTTCCGTCATCAAACCACATGTACCCGCATTATTCACAGAAACCCGGACGTAATATATATTAATGATATTAAATGAAGGCTCAGCCGGGCTAGCATGACTTCGAAAACGCGATAGATAAAGCGATTTATTGACATCCAACTGTCAAATATGATAAAAATACCCGCCATATTTAATTTTACCACGTGATTAATTTTATGACATTTGGATATGCTAGCGAAATCGATATAGATATTTATCGACATCCAACTGTCAAAATATAATAAATATTGCTGTTATATTTAATTTTATCATATCGTAGTACGCTTGAATACATTTGGTCATGCTCGCTAAATCGATACTATTTCGTGGTGTCGATATTTTTTATCACGCACAGTCATGCTACGGGGGCAGAGCAGTGTAGTTCTAAACTTTTTTCTTTTTATATTTATGTTCGTTTCTTGAGCCGCGTGTCCACCACCACGCACGCTACGCACACGGTCCACGACCACGCCGCGTTTCTGATACCCTAGATACAAGTTTCGAACTTATTCTCTTAATTATGGGTCAGTTACCATGATGAGATAATCTACTTGTTCTTAGGGTTTCGACTTTAAATAAATAAAAAGAAAGGAAAAATGATATTGCTTGTTCAATTGTTTTGAACAATACGAAGAAGAGATAGATAGCCTCTCGAACTATCCACAACTCGTAAAGAGATGAGATGATGTAGTGAATGAATATGTTATGTTATGTTAAGTATAATTTAGGCAATTATATTATTTTATTATTTGAAGAAGCGATATTTTTGTTAAATAAGTAATTAAATAAAAAATGTTGATTAAATTACTTTTTTTATTGCTACGAAATCGAATAAAATATATTATTTTATTTCTATAATAATTTTCCTAAAGAATCATCGTCATCAACTCAAAATTTCCCAACTAGAAGATATTTTACTTTCGATCATACGGCATTCGCACAAATGGCCATTCGATCTTATGGCTTTCGCACATTTGGCCTTTCGATCAAATGGCCTTTCGATCAAATGGCCCTTCGGCCAAATGGCACTTCGATCATTTGGCGTCGATCAAATGGCGTTCGCTCAAATGGCTTTCGATCTCGTGTCATAAACCCGTTGCTGATACCTTAGATACAAGATACAAGTTTCGAACATGAGATGAAGTAGTGAAGTGAAAGATTAGAATTAGATTATGATGTAGTAAAGATGTTATAGATTTATTTAGGGAGCTTGAGGTCGTCATTGTTATTGTTTATTTGGGTGCGTAATAGATCTTCGGTACAAACATTTTTTTGACAGATTGTCAAATCATACATAGACAAAAGTTTCTAAAAATTGATTAAGTTTTGTTCAAATAGGTCAACATTTTTGTTAGGTTATGTTAGAACTGTGACCAAACAACGCGCGAGCCGAGCGAGCGAAGCGAGCGTGCCGCGGCAGCGGCCGGCGAAGCGCTAAAAATTATATTTACGGAGTTATTTTAGAAATTTAAAGAAAATTATTGTATATGTGAACGAATTGAGTGACTGAACGGTGTAAATCGAAAGGCTCTATATTCTGTGGTCTCTATAATTTGACGACATAATCTGTGATCTATGTCAATATCTGTCGAAATTGCTTGATTTTCACGTACTTCCATACGATTTTATTTTTGTCGTAATTAATTTATAATGCGTTTCTTACTATAAAAACAGTTTATATGGGTTATAATGAGCCCCTAAAACACCCCCAAATAAACAGCATCATTAAATTCAGGTACCGGAGATCTATAGTCTTACCGTTTATTTTTAACCGACTTCCAAAAAAACAGGAGGAGGTTCTCTATTCGACGTGTATATTTTTTTTTTTTTTTTGTGTGTTTGTTACGCGATTTCTTTGTAATCATGAATGGAGCATTTTAAAATTCTTGTTCCATTAGAAAGCGTATATTCGCGAAGTGGTCCCATGTCAAGGAAATCAGGATCTGATGATGGGATCCAGGATAAATCGAGGAAAAACCCGCAACAATGTAGGCTGGGGTGTCGATTGACATTATTAAAAGTAAAACTACCTATGACCCGTGGTTTTGCTCGCAATATTCTTGATACCATAATGATACCATTGGCTGTATTCTTTCGTATTTAAATCAAATGCTGTTCACAATTCATGGGTTTTAGATATAAAAATGTCCTGTTTTTTAATTCGTTAACACACACTGAAATAAACCCGAACCTACAACATTTTTTTAAAATGTTTTTTTATACTATTATAGGTACCTATTACACATATATCTTCAGAGCGTTTTCATAAAACTTTTCGTAAAAAAATATATTTAGATATTACAAACAAACACTGCACCAGATTAGATTGTATATATTATTTTAATTAATAAATAGACAGTATAAACGTCATCCTCTATTTTCGTTTTTATTTTGACTTTGGTTAATTTTCTAAAAAGTTCTTATACCTTTGTGGTTATAAAGAAGTTTTGTAATAAAATGATGGTTTAATTGGGATGATGAAGTTAAAAAGAAGTAATAAAATGCAGGGTTGTGTTAGATTATGAATCATGAGTAACATCAGCTCATGGGACAGGATTCAAGCGGTACCCGTTGAGGTTGAACTGCTCGACACTTATAGAGCAGCGAAAAAATCCCTGCAAGAGGCTATTGCCCTCGCAACTCTCGCGGCAATCGTGGGAAACGACCTCTCCTTGCCAAATGTAGTCTCTGCTATGGTGAGCGAGGAGAGGTCCACCTTTTGTGAGGTCGTACTCTCGCAAAAAAAAGCTGCGGAGAGAGAGCGCGAAGCCCTCTCCACTAATACTATCCGCAGCAGAAGGTTGGGCAGACGGAAGCGGGACTACCACTTTGTCCTGCAACTGCCATACGCCCGACCTGCGGCAGTGATCCCCGGGGGGAGATCCACTGCCGCCATATAGGCCTCGAGGTGGCGCCCGGTACTTTTGGAAGGGGGTAACTCAACATCTGTCGCCTAGAGCTACATTCTAGCTCAGAGGAGAAACCCTTAACAGGGTAGAGGCGCTGTCCGGGATCGTAGTAGCGTGCAGCCGCGTTTCTTCCGGTTTCGGCCATAAGCGCAGAGGTGGCACACAGAGGGGTTTGAGTCGGTAAGCGCGTCGCCGCTCGATCTTTGCGGTGCTGAGTCCGACATACCCTGTCGTTCCCCTGGACAGAGGAAAGACGTAAAGTCTTCCTCCCACAAAAAAAGTATTCAAGTGATCCACGAGTCAAAAGCTCTTCTGGAGGAAAATTTAGGCGTCTTTTGAAGAGGGAGATTTGCTTCCCACTAAAAAATTTAAAATAAAGTTAATTTAAAAAAATAAGAAACCGACTTCACTACTAAAAAGTAAGAAAATAATTTAAAATAAACGATATTATTAATACATATTTACAATTTATAATTAGTTACTTTTGAAGTCGGTGACAGCCAAAACCTTCATTAATATTATAGGCACGTCTCGTGCTATCTTATAAGGAAAAAAAACTATCCTGGGCTGGCACTGACTCCAAAAGTAACTAATTATAAATTGTAAATATGTATTAATAATATCGTTTATTTTAAATTATTTTCTTACTTTTTAGTAGTGAAGTCGGTTTCTTATTTTTTTAAATTAACTTTATTTCATCGAATAGACCTATAGCACGACCTGGGTTTGATGCCCTCACTATGTCAACACCAGTGCTCGTCCAAATGAACCCACAGGGGAAATGGGAAAACAGTAAACCTGATGGGTTAGAAGAGGATCGTTTAAAAGCAGTCGTTCAACATTTAGTAAATTCCAAAGCGTTGTCTGCAGCACAAAGTTATTGCTGTCAATGCGCCGCAGAGAGTCAGGTACTTCATTGTTTATTTAAGGTAGTTTCCAAATGAATTGAGTACTTACATGTATTTCTTATGCGAATCATCCTGCTACCATAAATTGCTGTGGGCAAAACCAATAACGCTTTTATTTGAAGCTTGTAAAGAACTATTATCAAAGTAGATACCTAAAGGTTAGGGTAAGTACTGACTGATAACGGTGAGGGGATTAGCCGACCCGGAATACATACCAGTGCTTGCTGTGCCAAAGAGCACCGCGTGAAGACTGCTTTAAAATATAAACTTACATTACAGAAGGACAGTGGGGGATCGCCAAACAATTACGTGCCAGTCATAATGATGCCCATATACCCGGCCGACCAGTGCCCTTTTGACATGGACTGTGAAATACAAAAGATGAAGCAATCTGAAACTAAAAGTAAACCAACCAAAAAAGGAGCAAAAGAAGTTGAAACGGCAGTCGATTCAGAAAAAGATAAGGATAAAAAGAAGTCAAAAAAACGCGGTTTCGTTATGCAGAGGTTAACAGATTTCGATTTGTTGTCGCAATGGTGAAAGTAGAATGTAGTAAAAGTGGAAGTACAAATTGTTTAATTTACTTAATAAAAATGTTTGAAAAGTGTTTGTAAGGAATATGACTTTTATTCAAGTACTTTTATTATCTTTTCTATTATCGGTACTTAACCTACCTTTTTTTGCGCTGTGAATATGCATAAAGCTGCCGAGAGCCGAGAACGGAAGGACTGACGGTGTTAATGTGGGGCTCTCCACAATATAAAAATAAATAGAATTTTGGTACCATGCATCTTAAAAAAATTAAAATAACAAAATCAACCTTAAACGTAACTGTTAAAAAACTGGCTGCGTCTCCATTGACTCGGAGCTGTGGGGAGATGAGCGGAGAATAGCGGTGAAAAGTGGTGAGTGTTTCCACTGAAGCAGAAAGGACAGGAGCGGAGCAGAGCTAACTTTTGAATTACGCATTTTGATACGTGTTGCACCTATGACGACGTTGATAACTACTACGACGCACTGCACGCGAGTCGTGGCGTCATACACCCTTCCCTGCACCTCGGTCCGCACCACGCCGGCCGCTTCGCTCTCCTAGCTACCCTCCGCAACGCACCGCCCCGCTGTCCTCCGCTCCGCTCCGCATCACCTCGTATTTTATTATGAATATCCGTTCAGCTCTGCCCCGCTCCGCTCGTGCTGTTTCCACTGAAGCGGAGCAGAGATTTCGAGCATAGTGATTGGTCAATTCATGCACCACTAAGCACCGCTCCGCCCAACTCCGCGTCAATGGAGACGCAGCCTTAGTATCGGTTTATTAATCTTTGTCAAAAGATATTCATACCTATTAAAGTATGGATATCGTTCTCAATTATGTACAGTCTCGGAACGAAAAGGTTCGTCAATTTTCAAATTTATTCGATTAATGTGTCGCGATGACATATTACCTTTTGAAACTATGTTACAAAATAGACTCGAATTAGGGAAAATAATGTTCTACTGTTCGTTGATCAAGTTCAAAATTATTCCGATCAGTGTTGTTTGACTATTTATCTTGTCAACAAGATGTTTATGTTTTATAAACTAAAACCTTCTTGTTGGTTCAACCTGTCATTATCATCTCTGTTAAAACTATTGTCAATCGGTCAATGTCATCATTGCAAAATATCAAAGACGTTTTTATATGCCGCGTGCACAAGGCAGTGTTTAAAAAAGGATAGAAAGATCAAGCAAATCCTTATTCGATAGCAAACGTCATATTATTTATTTAAATGTTAGCATCACTGTTTCTTACGCTGGTATATTAATTGTTTCTTGCTTTACTTAGTGCAAATGAAAACCGACTCTAAGGTGACGAACCTTTTCATTCCGAGACTGTACAAACTAGCATAATTATGTAACCCTAGGTACGAATTAAGACAAAGCGTTGAGTACGATTTATGTGTAATTCAATTATCATTAAAAACTTGCCGCAAAAAAATTGACAGCTACTAGGCGACAGCAAAAGTTATATTCACAAATACACACATCAAAAGTGTCTAGGGATCAAGCATTTTTATGCGGATTTCTTGAGATTGAGATGTGGCTTTGTAATAAATTTATGATTTTATAAATTTATATGGATCCTTTTTGGTGCATTTCATAATTTGAATCAGGAACTGTGAATCAAATTCGAGTAAAAGATGAAAATCAGCTGTCAATATTTTCCCTATAAAAACATACAACGCATTGAAGACATTATTAGTGCTACTGTTTCCCTACTACTGATTAAAACCAACGTTATTATGGAGCGGCGACGTCATTTAAGCAGGGAAGAAATGCTCAGAGCCGTGGGAATGATAGAAGCTGGTTCCCGGCAACGTACTGTGGCTTTAGCTCTGAATACAAGTCAGAGTGTTATCAGTCGACTTTGGACACGTTACCGAAGCACTGGTACCGTGGCTGAGCGCCATGGAGGACGGTATCGCTGCACCACACGGAGACAAGACCGATACATTCAAATCTTAACTCGAAGAGCTCCAACAATAACCGCCATGATGTTAGCCGTGCGGCTTCATCACTCTTCAGGGAACTTAATTAGCGACCAAACAGTCAGAAACCGCTTGCATGAAGTGAACCTTCATTCCCGAAGACCGCTACGGGTGCCACCTATAGCAATGCACAATCGTAGGATTCGATATCAATGGGCTCTTGAACACAGAAATTGGGCAGAAGAACAATGGCGTTTCGTGTGCTTTTCTGATGAGTCTCGTTTTGGTATGAGACCGGATACAAGACGTATACGACACTGGAGAACCCCTGGACGCCAACAGCGATTAAAATCCTGCCAGGAAGTCCATCCTTATAGTGGTGGAACCATCATGGTATGGGCGGGTATTTGGATCGGCGGAAGAACTGAGTTGATTTGGATCAGAGGCAACCTCAACGCTCAAATTTATGCTGAGACGATTGTATCAGACGTCATCGTTCCTCTACAAGTGCAAATCGGTCCCTTATTTCAGTTAATGCATGATAATGCACGACCGCACACCGCAAGAGTTGTAAGACAGACTCTCGCCGCAGCTAACATCAATGTCCTGCCCTGGCCTGCTCAGTCGCCAGACTTGAACCCGATTGAGCATGCATGGGATATGCTACAGAGAAGAGCTCTGCCGAATATGGAGGGTATCCAGTCGCAAGAAGACCTTTTTTTGTTGTTGCAACGAACATGGGCGGCCATTCCACAGCGTGATTTGGATGAACTCATTTTGAGTATGCCAAACCGATGTTCTTGTGTTGTTAGTGTTCGCGGTAGAAACACGGATTATTAATTGTTTAAGTTACCCAATAAAATTTTAAAGAAAACTGTTATTTCAGTCTTTTTTTCGAACTTTAATGTTAGTGGTTCAAATGTCAAAAATCCCTTTATTAGGAAAATGGCAAATTTCTTTATTAATGCAAAGGTGACTTGGTTTATCGTTACTGTGACAAACGAAAACACTTTATTTGATGAATCCTTAAAGAAAATTTTAATTAATATCAATCAGGAGAAAAGTTATTGCAAAAATATATGTTGATCCCTAGACACTTTTGATGTGTGTATGTGAACTTTATCACCATAGAATAAGAATCACGACCAGGAATCTCTCTGGTCTCTGAAGAAGCCGCCTTAGAGCTGGGTATCTCGAATTCCGAGATTCTTACGTAATTTAAGCTTAAATGACTGGTCTAACTCCCACATTTTTTCTACATATATACATTTATACTCAAAAATGTAATAGTTTAAATATGTTTTTATATGCAATTACGATAAATAAATAATGAAAATAAAGTATTTTAATAAAATGAGCGAAGCGCCTACACACAATCTTTTAGCAATTCTCAACTGCGTCCTCTTTGCTATTAAAAATGGGCAGGCATTACGAGTATTTAAAAAAAAATTGAATCTAATAAAAACTACACACAATTCCCGTTATCTTAGATGGTTTTTGGAGGTACCAAATCCGGTAGTAGAACCCTGAGTAATCATCAACTTTAACTTGCATTCTTGCTTAACCTAAGCAGGTACAAAATCTAAGATTCTAGGTATCAAATGGTGCGGTCGGGGTCGCGGCGCAATGCGGTAGCTAAATCCCATGGCCCCGGCCAAACGCGCACTGGCGTCTTAAACTTGGCGAGTCCGACATACCCCGCTGCCTGCGGCGGGGACCCGTAAATGGGTTTCCCAAGTATAAAAAAGGTATCAAATGGTATCAAATGAGTACTATATAGCGATGATAAAGTATGTTTAAAACAAAGAGTGATACAGCCATCTTGACGTTTATCATTTGTCCCACGTACGCAACGTATGCAACGCATTATGAAATCTGGCCTGTGATATTTGTATGGTTAGAAACATACTTGTCATACGCAATGCTATCCCACGCGTCCCATGCAACGTTCGATCTGTCGCGCCAGATCGGCGTGGGAAGGTGGAGGGGATGATCACACGCTTTCCCACGCGTACGACAAGTGTGTTTCTACATCTTACGTTCTTAGCGCGTCAGACATAAAACAAACACCGGTCGCGCTGCCAAAATGGGAGACGAACATCTCATTGAATTGGTTAGGCGATATAAAGCCATTATTATAATATTAAGTGCAAGGATATTTAAATAAAATAAAGGAATATTTTAATCTTTCATTGTTTATTTCATGAACCCAATATCTTCCTATATTATTTTTTTTCTTTGTGACGCGGTGGAGGTATTCATTGAAAAATATAAGAAAGCCAAATCATCTTCAAATTCACTCGCAGGATCGGAAAACATTGTAAATTAGTGCACCTGGAGAACTAACAACAGCGTCTGATGTCTACACACGTCATATACGTGGGACAAGTGTGCACACAATCTCTCCCACGTTGCGTTGCATACGTTGCGTACGTGGGACAAGTACACTGCCGGCCAAAAGTTTGAGACCACCATGAAAAATATACAAAATGAAATAAAACTACATAAATAAGTATTGTAAAACTTATAACTTTTTTTATTTAAATAATCAACTTACAATTACATATAAAATTAACAAAATTACTCACTAATTACAATTATTAATTATAAAAAAAAAATAAACAGTTTAAACTGACTTTTCATCAAAAAAGCCTCCCCTACATCTGATCACGTTTTTAACTAATCTAGGCATCCGGGCTATTAATTTATTCATTGTTTCTTGTGAAACATTGTTCCAACTTTCTTGTAAGATTCTCCAGAGGTCTTCCTTCGAAGTTGGACAATGGTTTCGGACGTTTCTGTCGAGCTCCTCCCACAAAAGTTCTATAGGATTGAGATCTGGACTCTGAGGGGGCCACACCATGTTTTTCAACACCTGTTCTCTTTCTTTATATTGTAAATAACCCCTGCATAGGTTTGAACTGTGTTTAGAATCATTATCTTGTTGGAAAATTAATCCATCTCCAATCAAACGCAACCCGGATGGAACTGCATTTCGCTCCAATATTTCTTTGTACTGCTCCTTATTCATAATTCCTTCGATAGGGACTAAATCTCCGGTTCCAAAGCCAGAAAAACATCCCCAGACCATAATAAAGCCTCCACCATGTTTGACTGAAGGCACTACACAGTCTGGCATCATCTTTTCTTCGGCACTACGCCGTACAAAAACTTTTCTTTTCGAACCAAATATTTCAAACTTCGATTCATCAGTCCAAAGAACTTTTTGAAGTCTTCTTCAGTCCAATTGCGATGGGTAAGGGCCCACTGCATCCGTTTCTTTTTGTTTTGAGGCCGTAACAGTGGTTTTCGAACAGCAACGCGACCAAACAAATTGGCATCTCTCAGTCTTCTCTTTACTGTTGTCAATGATACAGGTTTTGATCGACTTTTATTGACTTCAGAGCGGATTTCTGGTGCTGTTAAGCGTCTATTACGCTTGCTTGTTACAACGATGAAATGATTTTCGCTAAAAGTGGTCGCTCTTGGCCTTCCCGAGCGCGGACGGTCTTGATGACTGCCGGTTGTCCTGTAGCGAGTTACTGCGTTATGAACACAAGTCTTCGATAACTTCATCTTAGCAGCAATTTCACGTTCAGATTTGCCTTCGTTGTGTAAAACAACAATGGCGGAACGTGTTTCACTTGAGATTTCACGCACTTTTCCCATTTTTGAAGATCTTCACTTAACAGAACAGTAGTACAGACTGAATAGACTCTAGCAGGAATAACTCCTTAAATAATCATGTTATGAATAGGTTTTATGACCTAAAAATAATCCTAAATATTCAACAACCTAAGGTCAACGCTAAACAATAACCCAACAAGTACAAAGGAGCCGCCATAAAATATTACAATAATTGTGACACCTGGTTCGAATGCGGCACTCATCTATGGTAATTAAACAATGCTCATTTGTGGTATGATCTGTATGAAATAGATTAGAGAAATGGTGTATAGACATTCGTTATTATTCATAGATAACGCAGGTATGTATATTGTTTCGTTATCATACACAATTTCAAAATATTTTTCATTTTATAAGTTGTGTACCAAGTGGTCTCAAACTTTTGGCCGGCAGTGTATGTCCCTAGCCTAACCCTTTACACTATGCCGCTGCCCACTTCCCTGCTCATTGCAGCATAGTGTAAATAAGCGTACTGCCGCGGAAGTAATTGGGCTTCGACAATCTATGAATGAGATGTAATCTACGCTATCAACCGCGTGTCCATTTTATGTAAATTGTCAGTGTCTACAACTGCTACTAGGGAAGTGCTTAGTAGTATAGAGCATATCGATAAAAACTTGCTCATAAGTATATAAATGAGAACTTTTTAATAATAAATAAAAGATGTTTCTGACTATTAAAGATGATAATGTTCAATTATATTGACATAAAACGTTAAGTACTAATATAAACGAATATTTTAATTACAAAAAACAATTATTTTCTTAAAGTGGTACACCCAATCCATATCTGAATCAGTTTCTGATAGAATATTACATAAGTTAGAAATTGGATTTTATTTACTCACTATTATTTTATATATTATTATCAAAGGTCAATTGGGTTTATGATATTAAAATATACGATAAAATTAAAATACAATTTCATTTTAAATAGAGTTTTATTAAAAATATCGATAATTTATAGTCCGTGGTCACGATGATACATCGCCTATCACTAAACAGGTCGACATGCCCATAAAGTATGACATTAACATGAACAGACTTTATTACAAAAAAATTAAAACTTCATAGACGGGATTTCACTGACAACTGTCACAGAGATCATCCTAAATTATACAAACTATAACGGCACATCTACAGCTCACCGAGCACCTATTATTGATACCACTGACATCACCATAGGAGACACTTTCCTGCTGGGGAGACATGGTGGTTAAATATTCACCCCGAGCGGAAGTCGAACCCGTAACCGTACGGAAGACAGTCCAGCATGGTGACCACTCTGCCATCGAGGTCGCCATAGATACGTGTTTATTAGCAGGGAAGTAAACTAAAGAAAAAGATGTTGAAACACAATTTAGGAATCCTTTATTTATGCATCCAAGTTAATCAATTTAAATTAAAAACACCCAAAATAAATATATTAAAACCTTAAAATAAATCTTACAATTTAAGATGTAAATATCTTAATGATATCTCAAATGATTTTCAATATGAGTTGATAGAAAATAAACACTATAATAATTGGTATATTTAGATTGAAAACTCTTAACCTTACGATAAAAATGACTACACTTCATCTAGAACTTCATTCACATGTTTCAATAAATTCATGGATAGAAGTTTTACACCAATAAAATATTTTAAAGTTTTGGTTAAACAGGTACATAAATGACAAGATTATGTCAATAGAACTAGTACTACACATAGAGATGGTATAAGTTTAACATACTAAGTGTTAAATAAACTTCGATATTTCTTAAATGTAAACACTTACTTAATTCTATTTGATTTCTGCATTGGCACATTTACCATTCTCCTGTCAGTAATTAATCAATAATTACTACTGGTTAAATGGAATATAAATATTAAGTAGGTACTGTTTGCATATAAGTATACAAATAAAAAACCGGTTTCACACACATCACTAAACACCTACTGAGTATATGCATTTTGTGAAAAATAAACATTAAAACAAAGATTACACTTAAAATTATTGATAATGATCTAGTGAACTTATATCAAATAAAAGTTCAGACCATAGAGTAGAGAAACGAGTCAACTACTAATAAATGCTTATAAACATTTTGTTTTCTTAAAATTATTCTTAAAATCTGTTTTTTATTTATTTCATGATTTGTATTCAACTTTTCTATTGACCGAACTTATTAAAACTATTTTAATTATTAAGTAACATTTTTAAAATTATTAAAACAGTCCTTGGCACCCCAAACAACAAAAAAAACAGTAGTGTAAAAAAAGCGCCGCAAGAAGCTTTCATGCGAAAAATTACTAAGTGTCGGCTCATTTCTCTACTTTTGCTGTGAATGCACAGCAAATGTAAGTAAAGTAAGTAAAGTAATAATTAATCTCGTGGAAAATCAAAGTACATATTACAATGATTTTACTTTCATTTAGACAATGATACGACGTTAGGAACTTCATGCTCATGGCCAGCTCTCTTCACTTCAATGGTGAAAGCATATCCCTTGTATATTTCAGATAATCCACTATCCCACGCTTCTTCTTCTGTAGCCGTGCAATAAATGGCCCTTGCTGGGGTTTGACAGAACTTCGTAGTGTTAATTGCCTTCAGTCTACCATAACCCACAGTTATCTCATTACCAAAGTCTATTAACCTTACGTTAAAAGAATTGGGTCCATTTATACGTGTTATTACAGCCCGTTCATATGGCAATTTCAAATGCTCCAAAACACCAACTGGTCTTCCGACTTTCAGACTTTGATTTCGCATCTGTGGTTGAACTTGGCAGTATGAATCGAAATCATATCTCTGGAGCTCATAATCCTTGTGACCATCTTCAGTGCTTACGAAAAAGCCTTGGAAAGATGATCCATGTAGTACTCGAATTTTCATTTTGTCTCCAACACTTAATTTCCGGTATTTCCAATCGTAATTTGGTATCTCTTGGGTGTCGGATTGTGAATACGCCAATAAGGTGAAATTTGTACATGCCAATAATGTTGCGATATCTTTAGGATTGGAGTTATACACAGTAACTTTTAGTTTATTGTTGTTTTTGCCAATTACATGGACAAGACATACTTCATTAGGGAGCATGAAATATTTGAATGCTTCAATTGCTTCGTTGTCAAATTCCTCCCCTGTTATAGCTTTGCACATATATAGCTCGCAGTTAAAAACAAGTGGTGGCATCAGCATTGCCTCGTCATTAATTGGGTGAAATATGGAGTTGATCTCCACATCTTCTTCATAGAAACCCCTGTCCAAAGCATATACTTGATACTTCCCTTCATCAGCTTTAAATTGTTCTATGGTTCCTCGAATGAACGTATTTTCGCGAGCTGATTCATATATTACAGTTGAACCTATTTCAGGCAATTCGCTACTCTCAAATGGAGTGCCTGGTTGTTGAATATCGTTCTTAATCTTCTCATATTTAATGGGTAAAACATAAAAATTCATTGGGTCAATAAGATGTGTAGATCTTGCTTTAAAACATTTTCCAACACTTATATCAACGGGATCAGGCATCTCCATTAATGCATAAGCCATGATGAGTTTTATTGTATCTAAAACAAAATTGGGTATATGTTAACATAATACAGACAAAATGTATAATCTACTGTTAGTATAACTATTAAACAAATTAAAAAATAACTTCACTCCTGGCCTTTAATAATTAAAGTAACTACCGACAATGTTATTATTAATATCAGAGTTCCATAGAACTTACATAATTTATCTTGTCTAAGTCTTAACCTCAAAAGTTTTATATCCCTGCTATCCCAGTTAGCTACCAAAATCGGGAATTGTTGAGAAAGAAATGTTGGGCGCTTTTCAAAATAAAGCTAGGTACCTACTCACTGGAAATTAGCTTAATTGGAAAAAAATTTCAACGGAACCTGGACTATAAAACATTTGTACGAAAATTTGTCATGCCTATATAGACGCCATTAAAACAATACTTAATATAATCTATATATGTATTTTGTTATATTCTTCTCTCAGAAAACATTTAAGATACAGAATCTTCGATTAATATATTTTATTTAATAAAAATGAAACTCTACTCCGAGACAAGCATGGACCAGTGGAGTCACTTACTTTGGGTATGAGAGAATATTGCTACAACTAAAGATCATTTCAAGGTTAAATCATTTTTAATTCAACAATAAGTAAATAAAGATTAAATATTTTTTGTTTATTATAGAACTAAACTAAGTCCGGACTAGAGACTAAGTCTAAACATGTCCGGACTAACCCGGAATAATGGTAACCTAAGATGCAACACATCTTCTTTGTTTGAAAAAATTAGTTGAGCAAGATGTGATTCATGTTAAAGTTCTAATGCATTTGTTAATATCGTTTTGTTAGTGATATCCCATATAGATTTTGAAATAAATTAAGATTATTTAAAAATCAATACCTCAATGTGTATGTGAAAGTCAGATGACCACACCCTGTTTTTTCCAGAGGCTGTTTCTTTTTCTAATGTTTAACAAATTAATTTTCATTTACTTTCTTCACTGTTAAGAGTGATATGATAAGTTATAAGTATATACTTATTTAGATATTTTATATTAACAATAGACTCTTTGATGCGCCTCCATTTTGTTTTAGGTACACACACGAGACATTACCGAAAAAAAAACTACATATCACAAAAACATTGCAATAAGTTCATTTAAACAATGTAAGCTAAGTAACTTGTATTTGTAAAAAGACTATTTCTCTAACATAGATACTATATTGCAAAGAGAGAAAGGCCCCACCCCTTAGGTACCCACCCTCTGCATATTACATCTTTCACACAAAATTGAATTGTAACATAAAACAATTTTTTGAAATTGTTAAAACATTGTTTTAAGACAAAATGTACATATTTCACAAATCCACCCTAAAAGTTCAAGTAGACTCGACTCCGAGACAAGCACGGACCAGTGGAGTCACTTACTTTGGGTATGGGAGAATATTTGCTACAACTAAAGATCATTTCAAGGTTAAATCATTTTTAATTCAACAATAAGTAAATAAAGATTAAATATTTTTTGTTTATTATAGAACTAAACTAAGTCCGGACTAGAGACTAAGTCTAAACATGTCCGGACTAACCCGGAATAATAGTAACCTAAGATGCAACACATCTTCTTTGTTTGAAAAAATTAGTTGAGCAAGATTTGATGCATGTTAAAGTTCTAATGCATTTGTTAATATCGTTTTTTTAGTGATATCCCATTTTGAAATAAATTAAGATAATTTAAAAATCAATACCTCAATGTGCATGTGAAAGTCAGATGACCACACCCTGTTTTTTCCAGAGGCTGTTTCTTTTTGTTTTTCTAATGTTTAACAGATTATTTTTCATTTACTTTCTTCACTGTTAAGAGTGATATGATAAGTTATAAGTAGGTATATACTTATTTGGATATTTTATATTAACAATAGATTCTTTGATGCGCCTCCATTTTGTTGATACACGAGACACACGAGATGACAAGACATTAGCGAAAAAAATCTACATATCACAAAAACATTGCGATAAGTTCATAAACAATGTTGCTAAATAACTTAATTTGTTTTTTTTTTTATTAGATACAATATTGCAAAAGGTAAGAGAGGCCCCACCCCTTAGGTACCCTCTGCGTATTCTATATTCACACAAAATTAGCAAATTTTGCAATAATATAATAAAATAATATTATTTAAATAAGTACGCCTAATAATTTCTAACCCAATAAAACAGAAGCCTTCAAAACACGACGCTTTTTTCCTTCCGGTTTATGAATGAAGATGACCAAGAGCAGCCGCCGACCTCGCCTCGCCCAATTAAAATGTGATTTATGGATCGATTCGATTCGAACCAAGCAACCCTCTAAACCAACCCCTCCACAGCCAGGACGCGTCCTATGCTATAGTCAAGGAAGAAAGGGAATTGATACGAAACTCATAGCGAATGCGAATCAGCGAATCACAACACAACACAAATAACAATCAAATCAATCATTCATTACATATCAATCAAAGCACAGATTCAAAAAGCAAAAGCCTTCATTCAACAACTCCTATTTTTTTTAATGGGTATTTTACATTTATTTTAAATTTATTCACTTGCAAGATGCTTGAAAGTTACCGAGAAATATAAATCAGTATTTTAATTTATTGTTAAAGCATGTAAAATTGTATTGGTTTAATTCGGAAGTTTATTGTTAAAAAGTTAAAGAAAAAAGTACTCCCACCAAAAACATTCTGTAAAAAACTAGCCAAGTCTCGATGGAGCTGCTTGTTTATCTCTAAAAAGTAATGAAATCTAGACAAAGTCGTGCCAAGTGTAAGGTTCCTTACTGCGATTTCTTTATTATTATAGTTAATGTTGTGTGATTTGGCCGTTGAACATTGTTCATTGATGAACAATGATTGAAAAAACATGATTTCATTACTTTTTAGAGATAAACAAGCAGCTCCATCGAGACTTGGCTAGTTTTTTACAGAATGTTTTTGGTGGGATTTCATTTATTTTTGTTGAAACGTGTTTATATTGTTTTTTTTATTAGATTTTCTTATTTGACACATTTTTTTCTTTTTAGGAGTAGTATTTTATTACTAAGCGCCCCGCAATTTCACCCGCGTAGTTCCTGTTCACGTTTCCGTGGGAATTTCGGGATAAAAAGTATCCTATGTGCTTCTCCTGATTCTAAGCTACCTCCCCACCAATTTTCAGCCAAATCAATTCAGCCGTTCTTGAGCTATAAATTCCCGTTCCCAATCCCGTGGGAATTTCGGGATTAAAAGTATTCTATGTTCTTCTCAAGGTTTTAAGCTACCTCCCCACCAATTTTCAGCCAAATCAGTTGAGCCGTTCTTGAGTTATAAATTCCTGTTCCCAATCCCGTGGGAATTTCGAGATTAAAGGTATCCTACGTCCTTTTCCTGGTTCTAAGCTACCACCTCACCAATTTTCAGCCAAATCAGTTGAGCCGTTCTTGAGTTATAAATTCCCGTTCCAAATCCCGTGGGAATTTCGGGATTAAAGGTATCCTACGTCCTTTTCCTGGTTCTAAGCTACCACCCCACCAATTTTCAGCCAAATCAATTCAGCCGTTCTTGATTTTTAAATTCCCGTTCCCAATCCCGTGGGAATTTCGGGATTAAAGTTATTCTTTGTCCTTTTCCTGGTTCTAAGCTACCTCCCCACCAATTTCCAGCCAAATCAGTTCAGCCGTTCTTGAGTTACAATTCCCGTTCCCGTTCCTGTATAATTCCCGTTCCCGTTCGATTATCCTAGTTTTTATAGTTTTCCCTTTATGTGGCCATCAAACCCTAACTCTGTAACAAATTTCAGCTCTCTAGGTTTATGGGAAGTACTAGTTCTATTTTGATGATCATGAGTGAGTGAGTGAGTGTCTTAAATACGAAACTTTGCATTCGCTTAACTTCGGAACTAAATGACCTACAGACTTGAAATTTTATTTTAAGTATGTGATTGTATAGCTCACTGGATGACGAAAATTTCAGTGCTCTGGGTTTATCCAGAGGTTCTCAAATAGGGACCTGAAAATGCGGCGAAAGGGTTCCTGTAAAGGATGGTACGGCAGTGTTTTCTTCGCGCTCGACTTGGCGGGGGGCACTGCCGTGCCCCCAGATGAGTTCTGATCTAAGGTTCTGATCATGGACGTATAGTTATAACTTCCATGGGTTTGAATTTACAGCAGT
Source organism: Timandra comae (assembly GCA_958496195.1). Classification (NCBI taxonomy): domain Eukaryota; kingdom Metazoa; phylum Arthropoda; class Insecta; order Lepidoptera; family Geometridae; genus Timandra; species Timandra comae. The sequence goes on along the minus strand of OY292353.1, from coordinate 6,456,168 downwards.
TTAATTAATTTAATGTTGTCAAAAGCTGAATGTTTTATACAATGTTTTTATTAGTTAAATAAAACAACTTTCCGCCGCTTGGTAGATGAAATGTAATTCACCGCAATTAGCCACATAATAACACCTGTTACCAAACTCTGCCTTTTTTTGCTATTATTTACAAGTGAGTTAAAGAGTTTACACAATCGATTTCTAGTTAGATACAGGCCTACAGCCTAATGTGGGAGTCACCGCCATAAAGTTGATCCTTAGAGTTGATCTGTAACCTTTTTGGAAATAATAGTTATTTATGGTACAAGCGAGGTAAGTTGGTGATTACTTCCGAGGCGCTATTGAGGCCCGAGCCGTCAGGCGAGGGTCTGAAGATAGCCGAGGATAATAATCATCAATACACGCGTGTACCATACAACGTTTTTCAACACATTTGCGAAGAAATTATCATTTTTCGCTAATAAATAAACTGTTTTTCTATTCGCGCGCATCCAACACAACAATGGTGATCAGCCAAAGACTAAAAGAATATACTATTAAAAAAAATCGAATGAATGAATGAATGGAATCGACCATAGACCTACCAAAAGTAAGGAAACATAGTTGAAGTTTGTTTTTAAAATGTATGGACACAATTTTTTTTTGGTATTGAAACTTTTTTAAAAACAAAGCAATTTAAAAAAAAAGTCAATCTATAACTCACTAGTGAATAAAACGTGTCATTATTCAACTGTTTTTGCGCAAATAAGAGCCCCTTTATGAGCAAGTGTGTTGAAATAGTTATTTATGGTACAAGCGAGTAAAGTTGATGAATACTTCCGAGGCGCTACTGAGGCCCGAGCCGTGAGGCGAGGGTCTGAAGATAGCCGAGGATAGTTACAACGTTTTTCAACACACTAACGAAGAAATTAATAAAATAATATAATTTTTCGCTAATAAATAAACAGTTTTTCCTATTCTCGCGCATCCAACACAACAATGGTGATTGGCCGAAGACTAAAATAATATACTTTCAACACACTTGCTCATAAAGGGGCTCCTATTTGTGCAAAAACAGTTTAATAATGACACGTTTTATTTACTAGTGAGTTATAGATTGTTTTTTGAAATTGCTTTCATTTTAAAAAAGTTTTGATACCAAAAAAATAAAAACATACTTCAACTATGATTCCTTACTTTTGGTAGGTCTATGGTCGATTCCATTCATTCATTCATTCGATTTTTTTTAAATAAGTATATTCTTTTCGTCTTTGGCAGATCACCATTGTTGTGTTGGATGCGCGCGAATAGAAAAAATGTTTATTTAGTAGTGAAAAATGATAATTTCTTCGCAAATGTGTTGAAAAACGTTGTATGGTACACGCGTGTATTGACGATTACTATCCTCGGCTATCTTCTGACCCTCGCCTGACGGCTCGGGCCTCAATAGCGCCTCGAAAGTAATCACCAACTTACCTCGCTTGTACCATAAATAACTATATTAAAAAAACGAATGAATGGAATCGACCATAGACCTACCAAAAGTAAGGCAACATAGGTGAAGTTTGTTTTTTTTTTGGTATCGAAACTTTTTTAAAACAAAGCAATTTAAAAAAACAATCTTTAACTGACTAGTGAATAAAACGTGTCATTATTCAACTGTTTTTGCACAAATAAGAGTTCAATCCCGAAGTAAGTACTTCATAGTTTTTACTAAATCTATTTTAATTATTTTTTTTTACTAAAATCGATGACATGTTTCTTAAAAGAACATAGTGTTGTGGCAAATAGCGTACAGAAGCCATTACAGTAAGTTGAAGTTGACAGAAGATCAAATTATGCAGACAGCCAGCCCAGCAAGCCGAAGTTGCTGACTGCTGAGGTAGTCTATGGTCGATGGCCGACCACGGTGTGTGAAGTCAGACTTTCATTGGTGCACATTGCTTTTAATTTTTAAACCAAAACTCAAACCCATATTTTAATTATGTTTCTGTATTAAACCTAAAGCAAAACCAATGAAAGCAAAAGTATCTTAATGTTATAAAACAGGTAAGTGAAATTTTCTGACACGACGTGGGGCACGTAATTAGTCCCTCATCCCACTTTTTTTTTGTTTTCACGCCTTTCAAAACCCCAGACAGAGCTATACAGCTCAGATGCGTTTCTGCGCATCTTGCTGGCCCTTGCACATGTAGGTCATAGGCGCTGCTAGGGCTAGCTTGCCTGTCCGGGCTTAGAATTACGCAAAGGTCAGATAAATTTCGCCCTAAATCGTGTAAAAATCGTTTTTTTTTGGGACGGATGCATGTGAATCCAATCCTTTGTGAAAAAAAGGTTCTCACGCAGTGGTATCCGTAGGGTTTTTGTCATTCTCTGGCACATGTGATAACTTCCTGCATTGAATAAAACACATTCTGTGTGTAATGGTAGTGGTAAAGAAATGCGCGAGACTCGGAATTAGGTACGTGTGACATTGAATCAATGTAAAATTGTATTAAATAAAAGTCGTTGTTTGTTTTATTCCTGGGTCTGATTTCTAGTTGTCTTCAGTGTTTTGGTGTTAGAAAGTATTTATTATGATAAAAGTGTCAACATCTGATTGGGGTGGCCTTGATTGTGACATTGGTCTCCACTTTAATACTGTTGCTAGTGAAACTATTTGTTCTTTACAGTGGCCTTGTGTTGTCTTCTACATGTAACATATTAAAAAATATCACAAAATCATCCTGTTTATAATTGGCTGCATAACAATACATTTAAATGTTCAAGAAATAATAGGTATTTGACATATTATTGTACTGTTACTAATGTCGTGCTCAAATCTGTATAGGTTAGTTTGTGAACATTACATATTTACTCAATTTTCTTCACTGTATGTAGCTTGGATTGTATTAAAATTATTGCCTATACATTAATAATTATATTATTTATTCATATGGATTTTTATTTTATTTTGAAAAGAAATTATTTTTCATGTTGTTATCATGAGAAAATTAAGGCTATAATAAATTATTAAGGTTGATAATAAATCAATATCAAGATTTTTTATTAACATTTGTAGTATCAAAACAGTCAGTAACATTTGAATAAAAATAGCTATAATGTCCTAACATTGTTTATTAAGATTATTTAAATTATTTGTTGGAATTTGAGTTATAATGTACCAATAATATTGGTATTCTATTGAAATATAATAAATGCAAGTCCTTAAAATTCATGATAAGCCCATAGGTATGTCCAAAATCATTAATCTGTCCCATTTGTATCCACAAAAACTTTGCAACACAGCCAAAGTGTGTATGTAATCTATGATCTCTTATTTTTAGTCAATTGTTAGAAGTCAAAGGCAAGGTTATGTTCATTGTGTTTAAATTCATGCTAATTTGCAATCAGAGATATGGAAATTTACATTTCTTAAAAATATTCATTATGTGGTCTAGTAGTAGACTAGGTGAGTTGGGGTATTTGTCTGATGGTAAGTTTCATGCTTGTCTAGAATATAAGGGCCTTTGTTGTAGCTTTGTAACCTCACATACATTTCACTTCAATCATCAGCACATCAACAGAGACTCGGTTTCATAAAACTCATTGCTAATTGAATATTAAAGAAACATTACCATTCATTCATATGTTGTCATATTATTTTATTGTACATTTCAAAAAATTATATGTTATTTGCTTTACCATATAATTTATTTAGTGTTATGATAAACAAGTATTTTTCCTTAATTGTATTATTTCATTTCATATTGTATGTGTGTCAAATTGCTCAACATGGTATAAATGTTACAACATTTTATTATAAATATTGTTACTTATAATTTTTATTTACCTTTAACAGGACACCCTCCCATGCACCCGTAACTTCAAGACTTCAAACCACGTAAGCATTATTATTTAAAGTTTTAATATTGAAATTGCACACAATAAGTAACATGTTATCTGAATTAGACATCTAAAATGAAGGTGGCATTGTTGTACTTCTTCTTCTTTGTGTCGATTGACAAGACTTTTTTAACAATCAAGTTATATATTAGAATACCAATGAGTGGCCACCTCGATTGTTGTACTTATATTATTGGTCATGTTGCAGAAAACAAGTTTCACAATGGACCCATCATGCTCACGTTCAACATGTGATATGTATGAAGAGACTAGCCGAGTCTCTTTCAACACCAATGCAGAGAATAAGACTGATAGAGGGCAGGGGTCGGTGGACAAACCATCTGAAGCAAGTAGCCCTCGACCCATAGATGATATTGAAAGAGCAGATTTTGAAGAAGAAAACAGAATATTGAAACATTGTCCAGGAATAATAGTCGATGGAAAATTAAGTTACGCTCACAATTTATCCAATGAAAACTCAACTCTGACGCCCAGTTCCGAAACGACTTCAGATTATAACATTAAAAATAACTATAATAATTTACCCGGGTGCAGTAAACAAAACTGCGGCGATAGCAACACTACCATTAAGAATATGATAAACAACCATCGTAAATCATACCCAATTGAAGAAAAGGAGGATTTTATGGTCAAATTATTGAATAGCAATATTGAAGAGAAGAAGAACTTTCCTAAAGGCAAGTTATACAAAGCTGAAGAGATGGAAAGAGATTGTGATAACGATTTGTCGGAGGCGTGTGATTTGGATGGAGTAGGCGGGCCTTCAGGTAGAACCAGTTCTAACGCATCTAGTATCGGCAGTTCCAGTTCAGACAGTACTAAAGAATTCAGTGTACCCTCCACCTCCAACGCGGAAAGACTTCTAGGGCTGGATAATGATAGGAAACAAAACGAACCCAGTAGTTCTAAGCCAGTGGTGAGTACTTTTATTCATGCCCCATTATAGGTATATCCCATCATAAATGAGTGGATGAATGTATGCATGGTTTGTGATTTTATCTAGATACAGCTATCCAATATACCAGTTGGATAAACAATATATAACAGTAGGATAAAGATTTATCAATACTAAATGTAATAGTTTTTTTTTCGAAAATGAAATCTTTAAGGTTCTGCATGCTTTTCCTGAAGCCAGCTCCCATATAAAATTCTTTCATATCTGGCATCTTCTTTCTATCTAACGAACCTTACGCGCAATTGTTGAAGGAGTTTTTTTTAATTTACTGTTATAGAGTGAATGAGTAACCTAATAACCTGCCTTTTTAAATGTTTTATATAAAATGTAACATTTCTGTGATTGTGTCAGTTACCCTGAAGCGTCCAGAAGCCTCAACGTGAACATGAACAATCCACCACACTCTGACAGAGCTGGTTGGTGGATGTAACCTTAATAATAATAATTTCCATCCTCAAATATTTCTGTGTTCTACTCATGTGTTTACAAAAACATTGTTTTGTAACATTTGTACAATCGAATTCTTATTTTTAAAGAACAAGTTTTATTGATTCTTTTGATGTCAAACTTTCTAGTAATTACGTTTTTTAATATCAATTGAAATTAATACGAGGACGAATATTATTATACTGAATGTTGCTTGAAAGTTTTATTTGGTCATTATGTTCAGTTCGTTTGTATGGGTGTCTGATTTTTGTAAGTAGATAAGTATTTTAATTGATTCAATATTACAGAACTTTATGCAACAATATTGTAATGAGGAGGACGAGGAGGAATCGGAGGAAGAGGTCATCGAAGAAACATGGTGCACTTGTCTGTCTTCCCATGAGGTTGTATCAACGCCATTTTTAATTAAATTCTTACATGTTTACCCGGGGCATTGCTAAGGGGCGTTGACAGTATAAATAGATTTTATTTATACAGTTGAAGCCAACAGTTTTAATTTGTTTCTAAACGAATAGGTTTATTTTATTTCTATAAAAGTAATCGGCAATAGCTCTATGTCTTGCATGTCGACCTGACGATCTGATCGTGAGTTCGATCCCCATCCGTTGTACTTTGACGTGACCACTCCAAACACACGTACTACCTCAGGAAAGGTTAACAATACTACTAGTAGCAACGCACATTGTTAGTAGGAAGATTTAAATTAATTGACCCAGAGTTTCTATACCGAAACTTCTCTGTCTATATTTGAATATTCGTGGTATAGACACAAAGTGTTTACGTTTATACATAAATCACTTCTGTGAAGCTTACCCATTGTAATTTAGGTAGATAGTTTTGTGGGCGTCTTTTTGAAGAATTATTTCTATTTAATACATATTCTCCTCACTGTTTTAATCATAAGTGAGAGAGGCCTTTTCCCTTCATTGGGACCTTAGGCGATTACGATATTTATAAGTTTTTTGATTATTTTTCATCTAAGTTATTTAATTTGATATTATTAGGTACTAATTTTTTAGATTTGTTTCATTATGTTTATATTTTTTTGTTACAATATTAATTATCGATTCCATATTAATATTCCGCTAAACTTTAGGACGATGATGAGGATGATGAACCGGAACCGGAACCCGACAGATATTGGGTAAGAAATCCCTAATTATAATAGTAACCAAATAATATAGGTTTTTTACCCGCGTAAATCCCAATCCCGTGGGAATTTTGGAATAGACAATACTGTGTTATTCCTAGTTATAAGGGACATCTCATTAAAGCTTGACCAAGGAAATATTATGCTATCCCGAACTTTCACGCTATAATTTTCAGCGCGGGTAAAACCGATAAGCGCTGCTAGTTTGTTAATTTATCTACTTTTACTTGTAATCGAGTAGCCTTACGTATAATAAGGTTTCATTGCATACCATATCAAGTTTCTAAGCTTTAGCAACATAAATGTAGAATTATTAACGAATGATAAAGTCGGTTAAAACGTGTTTAAATAGTATCCACAGTGAGTTATCTTAGGAACATCAGTTTCAGCGACGATTTATGTTTTTCATACTACTTATATTTGTCCCTATTCATGTTTTTGTTTCATTGTAATAGCTATATTTTATCTCGATCATCCAACTATATTACGATCGAAAAACATCGGAGTTCAATCCTAACTAATATTATAAATGCGAAAGTAACTCTGTCTGTCTGTCTGTCTGTCTGTCTGTTACCTTTTCACGGCTAAACTACTGAACCGATTGACTTGAAATTTGGTACAGGGGTAGCTTATGGTCCGGGAAAGAACATAGGATACTTTTTATCCCGAAATTCCCACGGGAACAGGAACTACGCGGGTGAAACCGCGGGGCGCTGCTAGTGAAATATAAAACAGTTATACGAGATCTAAAACAATGAGATACGTACGTCATTTATCGATGAATATTACAAATATATCATGTTTTATTCAAAAAAATCTAGAAGAACGGTTTCTGTGTGTATCTTATGAATTTATTGATCGAATATTTAAATGTATCCGCAACACATATCAATCACTTTGAAATTTACAATTGTAATAGGTGTTGGCCGTCTGAAATTTACCGTTTCAAGTTTCAGATCTACATATAAGAGTTTAGTGACACCAAGGATGCTATATTCATGAGTAATGTTGTAATGTCTGTTTATTCTTATCACAAAATTTATACAAAAATTCACGATTTTTTGCTGCAAAATTCATGTACACTTGTCGCCTATCTCGTATTGAATATATTGTATTGTAAGTTATCCACAATTAGAGACTTTAATTTGAGTTCTTTGTGCCTGCGATATTCTATAGAATAACTACTTTTAGACTTTTGAGGTCTCTAACTGCCTTAACGAGTACTGTATAGGATGAAAGAAGAGACAGACATAAGAGCATATATTGTTTGGCTCCCAAAATATTCAATAAATTACCACAGAACATTAAAGAACAAAATTTAAGAAATATGTTACAAAGTTATTAGAAAAAATATACTATAATATAGATGAGTACCTAAATGATAAAACTTTAGTTCTAGCTTAAGTATTTAATTTTTGTATAAATGTTTAACTAACATAACTCAATATGTTTGTACGCCACCCTGGCATAACATGTTGAACCTATTTTTATGTACTTAATTAACACTTTATAATTGTACACATGTTATAACAAATAAATTTATCCTTTATCTTTATCTTTAAAGAAAGAAATCATTATCTCTTGTGAGTTAAATACTTTCATGATACATCAATTGGGTTGGGTCCGTTGTGTTTACTGCGCTATTTTTCCGCTATTAACTGACTATCCGTAACGATCGTAAACCGACTGTTAGGCTCTCACTATCTTTCTGTTTAGAAATAAACCGTTTTCGTAAATTTTCACGCATCACTACATAGTATAAAACAAAGTCGCTTTCGCTGTCCCTATGTATGCTTAGATCTTTAAAACTACGCAATGGGTTTTGATGCGGTTTGTTTTAATAGATAGAGTGATTCAGTCGGAAGGTTTTAGCATAATTTTATCCTCATATTCTTACGGGAACGGGATCTACGCGGGTGAAACCTCGGGGCTTCGCTAGTTTATTAATAAATATTTTAGTAAACTATTTATTTATTTAAGTTAATGTGTAAATGAGTGTGTGCGTAGTTTATGATACCCTAGATACAAGTTACGAACTTAGTTAGGGATCAGTTACTATAATGAGATGATGTAGAGGGTGATTATATTATGTTATGTCGTAAATTATCAATCATTTACAAATGTAACTAAGTATCTAATTATGTTGTACACAGAGAAAGCGTCGTTTCGAGCCTCCCCCTCCCCCTCAATCCGCTAAGAAGTTCTGCCCCGATGGGTCATATTACACCATTCCTGGGCCTGACGTGTGGCCCCCTCTGCCTGGTGGTTCCATGCCTACATCCATACAAGGACCGCCCGAGATCAAACAATGGCTTAACAAGTAAGTAGACACAAATCGTAAGGTGGACAAAGGGCTACGAGTTCCATTCTCATACAAGTTATGTGTGTGATCCCCAAATGTTCACTCTGGTCTAGATTTGCGACTAGCTAGATACTGGATATGAACCTAGTTCACCAGTTGCTTTATGAATATGAAATAGTACTTGAATAATTTACTAGAATTTCCCAAATAGTATGCTTTAAAAGGCTTATTCCAATCTGTCCGACAAGTAGTTCGATCATCTAACTACTTGGACCAAAATATTCCAGTCCGACAATGAATTTTACGGTACACTCAAGTGGGGAAAAGATCCGCCCAATATTCACGTCATGATACTTCACATTCATATTAATACCTAATTACCTTATTATTATATTATTATCAATCCTCTTTTAAGAACCACTTAAATAAAAGATAGAAATGAAGTAATTATTTAAGTTTTTCAATGAAAGTACCAGGGAAGCATCAAGGTGAAGGAGATATACTTAGAATTATATTATATCTTATATGAATAATAAACATGAATACGTTTTTATTTAAAAAACTAGCGGTCCGCCCCGGCTTCGCACGGGTCCAATTTTCCCGTTGATTTTCCAGATTTTTTTTACATAAGAACCTTCTCCTGACAATAACAAACACAACAAAAAAAGAATTGGCCAAATTGATCCAGGCGTTGTTGAGTTATGCGCTTACCAACACATTTTGCGATTCATTTTTATATTATAGATAACGCTTTAAGGTTATGCTCTCCTGGTACTTCTAATAATAATTCTCCACAGAAAGGCCAATAACTTGATTTAATTTTGTGAAAGACCTCCTCTACATTTCTGTTTTACTGGTATTTTAAAATAGATTATTGTTTTATTTCTTAGTACATATTTTTTTTGAACAGAGCAATTTCGTTATTTCTTTTTTATTTGACTGTACTTCACTAGCTGTCGGACTATTTGGAATATTTTTTTTCAAGTAGTTATATGATCGAACTAATTGTCGGACAGATTGGAATAAGCCCTTTAAAATCGTCCCACAACAATATTCGCAACCCATATTTTTTAAAGGCCTCTCAAGTTCAAACATTTGTAGAACTATATTCAAATTGTATCTGGAATTATCGATCCCGAGATCTATAACCGAAGGCGTTAGTGACAAAGACTGTCTAGACTAGTTCATTATATTTTCTAACACTAGAATACATTATCGTACAAATGGTATTCCATGTTGTATGAATAAGCGATACATATCATTGGACTGAATTTCATCATCTTCCTTGATTGCCGATAACATTCAGCGAATACAAATGCTTAAAAACCTTATTGAAATGCTTAAATGTATTGTTGTAGTTTAGTCTTAAAATATCTATGACATATAATATACGTGCTTACCAAATACGGCACTAAATTGTTTTAAATAATAACTAGGACAAATTCTGTCGTTTGATATCATTAGTCCTAAATAGGCTTGTGTAACATTAAACTGTACTGTACCAGATATTGTGTTTCATAGCCGTTTGTGATTAAAAAATCGAGAACGGGAAAGAATTATCGTAAGAGTATTTTTATTTATTTTATTTTAGTTGTGTTTTAATCGGTTCATAAATTAAGTGTTATGACGTATTTTTTACTTCGTAACTTTAAGGGATTATTGCACCATCTTCAAGTAACTCACATGTTTTGTCTCTGTCACTTGATATAAAATAAGAAAGAGAGACAAAACTAACTTTACTTGAAAGTCGTTGAAGGCCCTAATACTTACATTTTATAAGTAGCTTTTTTTTTCAAAATTGAAAAAATCGGATATTTTGTTTAAATTTTTAAATTATTCGTTAACATATACATATCTGATCGGATTGAAGACTTAAAGTGCTCACTTAAAACAAGTACATACCTATCATAGGGGATTCGTGTCTTATCTCTTTTACTTATTAATTTTGATAGCATTGCATAATTTGTGGGAATATTTCTAGTATACTTAACGTTAACTTTTCTCATAAGTTGAATTCTAATTATAAAAATATGGGACTTTTTATAGGTCTAAATGATTTTAATTTGTTTCTGTTCAAATCAAAACTAAATAATTTAAATTATGACTTAACATTACATGTGATCAATGAGAAAATATGTTTTTTTTTGCTATGAATCACTAATTTATTTACATAATAAGTAATATTTATTAGGAAGTGAGCATAATGAACAGTCGACAAATAATTTCTCTGGCTACTTTGTTTTTGCTATTGCATATTTTTATTTGCGTTTGGTACTGATATCAAAGGCAAAGGTTATAAAAATATTATTCAGTAGAAGTTCATAAAACTACGTGTTTTCGGTGTTTTGTAACGTTACTATACTTTTATCTAGTTTTTTGTTTATTTTTAATGAGTATTTAAACAAACTAGAACAGTTTTTCAACTCAGTATTGACGTCGCGGAGGTATACATTATACACTAAAGAATCTAAAAAAACATGCCGTGCGTATTTATTCCAGTTTATATTTTGTATTTCCATAATCGATTAATAAAGTAATATCAGTGACAACCCAACCAATATTATTTCAAGGAGAACAGTAAATTTTACGACTACAATTCCCTTTATACTGAGTCTAATACTAGATCACAATAACCTTACGCGATATGGCTTACTTTGTTCACAAGTATCACCTTGGCGGAAGATTAATGGATAATGTGCCCTCGGACTTACCCGTATTGTCCCCTACGGTTTTACCTGAACCTATGTTTTTTTCCGTGGGAAAAATAAAGATACAATAATGACTGTTTCACTCTCCCGGCCATAAACTATCTCTGAACAAAAAATCACGTCGATCCTTTGTTAAATTCGTTGTTGCGTGAAAGGACGAATCAAACATTTTTCGATTTATAACGTTAATAAAGACAGGTATAATAATAATGCCAGTATAATTAAAGAAGTAAATGTAAGAACATTTCCGTTGTGTATAAATATGATTTTTATACAATTTTACTTTATGATAAGGTTTGCCTATTGGTACACATTTGGTTCAGCAGCAAATAATAATTAATGATTACCATATTTTCGGTCGATTTTTTATACAATTTAGTCAGTTTAATTTTGATTTCGATATCAATTAAAATAGTCGTAAGTATAACTAACTTATACGTAAAAACGACTTACATGGTGGTACAATTCAGTGAATCGATCTTGCTGATGTTGACGAATCAGCATTTTATTGTCTGTCGTGTGGTTATCCAGGCCAAGTGTTAATCGGCGACTTGTCGATTGTCATCTTACGTAAGCATAATATCGCTAAACCCCGCGTCAAGCATTTATTTAACACATACCGACTTACCGACAAGCGACACAATCAATTCGGTATCACTTGTGATCTATCTGAGCTTCAGATTACACGGAGGGGACGAAGGGATACTATATTTTTGATAATGTGTTTTAAATCTCTAACTTCTAGGTTCCAGTCTTGGACAAACAATGAGAAGATCCAAGCTATTGATGCGTTGATAAGCCGTTGTGCCGCGGGTCAGGTCCGACATATGATGAAGGCGATAGAACCGCTCTTTCAGAGGGATTTCATCTCGTTATTGCCTAAGGAGTTGGCCCTCACTGTACTTGGATACCTTCAGCCTAAAGACTTGCTCAGAGCCGCACAGACTTGCCGTTATTGGAGGTTAGTATTTAGACAATATTATAGATTGATTTTTTAACCAGATTTGTACAGCTTAGGATTCTTTCAAATTTTTAATATAACTAGTTCTTATTGACTTTCATTACTTAACTATTTAAAAGATAATAACTAATTTGTTATGTCTTCATAATTAAAGTAAATATCTTGGTAATATTTTAAGTAATAAAAGGCATAAGAAAGAAGATCTATAACTTAGTTAGTTGTAAATATTTCATTCCAATATCAAAGCATACTTCATGGCAAACAATTGTCTTTTAACATCAAAATTTAGTGCAAGAAAGGTTGTTTAAAATAAAACACTGATTCAATTATGCGAACATCATATGTAAACGAAACCTTTGGCACATATGTATCTCTGTAACAGTAGTTATATACTTCGAATATTTCCCCTAAGAAAGCCATATCATTAAACATTTAGTTAGGGCAACCGTTAGTGTAGGCAAATTGTAATTTTATTGATAATAAATTCAACTGACTAGGTAGTAGGTCACAACGTTCTTTGCGGATTGAACCACCACATCCATAGATGAAGTCATGATAGTGAGTGAGTGTATGTAAGTTCTATCATTATTGTAAATGCTTAGTCAACAGAAGACTTATTGGTTTTTTATGTCCTGCATATGCATATACAGGTCAATTTTTCGTAGACGCAGTAGATCATATCGTTAATTATGAGGAACAGCGGAAAATTATCAAGGGGTCCCCTTTTTGATAAACCAAAACTGCATTAATTTCCATGAAATGTTTATAGGCATGTATAGCATGAACCTTCATACTTCATATGTAAAGTCTGTATACACCATTCGCGTATAGTGTGAATATAGAAATAATAAGAACAAATCCTGAGAAACAATGATTTACGGTAATATTAGGGAAAATGCTTAAACATCATTTTTACTATTTTTCGCTTTTCCTTGTAGTTTCGGATTTGATTTACGACGTTCACTTGAAAAATTCACCTTGTATACTGAAACAAAAACAAAAAAAAGCGCCCGCTTTTTATCCGTGCTATACATTTTTCTTTGCTGTTTCGTGCAAAATTTTGGGTTTAAAAAGTATCCTGCGTCCTTTGACAATGTGTGTAACATGTATGTGAATATGAAACGTGTGTATGAAACATTTCATTACAAGAGTAGTTAACACGGAGGCGAGGGGATGAATTGAGGGATAGATAATCAAAGATACTACAATTTACTTGGAATCGAAAAGATATAAGAATCAGGTAAAGCAACATAATTCAAGTTGTAAATAGTTTTTCTAAATACTTCGATTTAAGTTAATAAATCGATTGTTTCGAGAATTACGCGGTATTGTCAGAAATTAGTAACACAATTTATTCGAATATTATTAAAAACTATTTACTATATTCAAAGTATAAATTATTGTCATGAATGTTTGCTTATCTCGATGAGGAATTAGTATAATTCATAGCTAGATTACTGTGCACCGGACATTATGGTATCCTGTTAAATTTGATTAAAATCAGTGTAATTCGAGAAAAGCAAGCTACGAATATGAAATTATATTAATAGCTGTGCAATGCGAATTTCCCGGTTTCTATTGAGAAAACGTCTGATTGTATTAATAAAATCTGACATTAGCGCGTTCAAACAAACAAACAAACTAAACTTTATGATATTAGTACAGATGAGTAAGGAATCAAATCAAGAGAAACGTTATAAACGGTTATTTTTTCTATCAAGTGTTTGTATCAATTTGATATACATAAGCTGTGTAATAAAGCTGTTTTTGCGTTGTATTGTTTGAACGATGCTGAAGAGTTTACATCCTGAGTACCGAGTAAAGTGGGCGATCATGGTCAAGCCATGATAGCCCACTTCAATCATTGACCGCGGGTGAATGTCGCATTCACAATATCATCGCACTTTGTACTATGTGTATTACACTACACATGGATATGTTTAGTTAATGAACACATACAGTATTGTCCTAGTCAAATCAATTAATAGAATGATCGTTTGTGAATGCATGCATTCATATTTTGTAAAAGATATCACAAAAATAAGTAGTTAAGTTCAATGTTTAACACTGGCAATATTACGCTTGAAACATATAATAACATAGTTTCCACATTGTAGATTCCTTGCCGATGATAATTTATTATGGAAAGAGCAATGTCGACGAATTGGTATTATTACTTTAAAAAAGATGCCCCGATCTCTTCCCCGTTGCGTCAGCCCATGGAAAGCGGCGTATATGCGCCAATACCTCATCGAAAACAATTGGCTACACAAGCCTGTGACCAATCCTATTGTGATGAGAGGTCATGATGACCATGTGATAACGTGCCTACAATTTTATGGGAACCGCATCCTTAGCGGCAGTGATGATACTACGCTTAAAGTGTGGTCAGCTATTTCCGGAAAGGTAATTTTTGTTTTACTTACTTATTTCTTCTTCGGCTTTTTCCATCCAACCCCTACACGTCGTGATCACATGCTAAAGCGCATGTTTTTGTCATTGTACGCTATTTATTCAGTTAGTATCAAATCATCTGTTATTTATTGAACCTTTACAACTTATAACATCGCATACATGTCACTTCATTTTCTATGAAACCAGTTATAAACTCATGCATTTCTAATTCCAGTGTCTTCGAACGTTAGTGGGTCATTCAGGGGGTGTTTGGTCGTCCCAAATGATGGGACATCTCGTCATAAGCGGCTCTACTGATCGCACGTTACGTGTCTGGGACGCGAAGTCTGGCGAGTGTCTTAAAGTACTTGCCGGACACACTTCTACTGTCCGCTGCATGCACTTACATCAGAACAGGTAAATAACTTTAACAACCACCTGATACGAAGTTTAGGTAGCTCAGTTTCAACCATTTTCCAACCAATTAGGGCCTTGGTAGCTTCAGCATGGTTCGAATCCAGCTGAGGTGAAAATGTTGAACGTATTTTTTGCAAAATACTTAAAAAATATTCAGAATTTAGACAGATAAATACTATATACAACATGTTTTTCACATGACAATTGTACGGGGACTTGTTGATAAACATTATTAATAGACATATAATTTTAGAATGTTACATAATATTTGTTCATGTTGTTTTCTTATGAGATTGCTTTTTAACTCAAAATCAACGTGTAGTGGTTGTATTTTTATAAAAATAACTAGCATTGCGATGCTTGTTATAGTAGTAATAATAACAAAAGCTTATAAAAATTTCCATCAGAAATGTAAACGAATGTGAATGTCCAAGAATCTTAAGCTGGATACGCAATACAAATAATTCTTGAACGCATTAGCGAAATAGCCTAGCTTTGTCATTTTTATTTATAACTTTGCGTTTATTAGATAGTTCAGTCATATGCCAAGCGATTGTGACCTCTGTTGACGAACAAAACTATGAAATGTTAGTCAAAGGCGTGTTTGTTCTGGCAGGGTTGTGTCTGGTTCTCGGGACGCGACGCTCCGTGTCTGGTCTATTCCTGACGGGCGTTGTCTCCGAGTGCTAATCGGACACATGGCAGCGGTTCGTTGCGTGCAGTACGACGGTAAAGTGGTTGTGTCTGGTGCGTACGACTTCTTCGTAAAAGTATGGAATCCTGACACTGGAGAGTGTTTGCATACACTTGCTGGACACACCAATAGGGTTTATAGTTTACAGGTACGGTTGTTGTACTTATTTGTTTATTGTAGCTAATAAATTCGAAACAAAATAAAGTTAATTTTCCTTCAGCAATCAAATCTAAATGATAAAGGGTTATTTATCGTTTAGATTTTGATTTTTAACCGACTTCAAAAAAGGAGGAGGTTCTCAATTCGACGCGATATTTCTTTTTAATTTCATTTATTTTTGTCTGGTTAATCACTATTCCAGACATAGACATTGATATTAACCTGTAACTTTAATTTGGTGGTGGTCGTGTAACCGCATTTTTAGTTGCCATATATGTGTTAGTCTACCAGTTTTAATTTTATAAGTTACCTTAACACTAAAGTCTTAAGGCATTGACTGTAATTATGTTTGGATCAGTGCTAATCTAATATTAGATCTTCGTTGCCTTATTAGTGTTGAAGGTCTTTCGGGCTTAACCGTAAACCAGACTAAAAGCCTATTTTAAACACAGATATAATGAATAAACCCTAAATACCTAATCTTAAACTATTATTGTAACATTAATATCGATAACCTCTTATATTAAAGATAAAATAAATAAATTTCTTGATTAGCTTTAAACCCAATTTGTTAAACGAGGATTAAATAATTAACGTTAATAAGGCAGTCGATGGTAATAATTGGTTATTTTACATAATAGATAACTATATTAATATTATTTTATTATGTGATTACAGTTCGATGGTGTTCACGTGGTGAGCGGTTCATTAGACACGTCCATCCGAGTTTGGGACGTAGAGTCTGGCCAGTTGAAGCACACACTCACAGGCCATCAGTCACTGACTTCAGGAATGGAGTTGCAATCCAACATACTCGTATCTGGCAACGCTGACTCTACTGTCAAAGTGTGGGACATCACTACAGGGCATTGTCTTCACACACTCTCAGGTAATACACATATAGTGTCAGATTTTGTACAGCTTTTATTATTATTATGAAGTAATATACTGTCACTATGTATGATTGACGGGTTCCCTACTTGAGATCTAAAACCTTTTGCTCTAACATTAAATGCAAACTATAAAGCTCACGTTTCATAGGTGTCCTGAATAGTCAAGTATACGTTTTCGAGCATTTAATGTTAAAGCAAACGGTTTTAGATCTCAAGTAGGGAAGCCATGTTTGACATATCTCTATGTTTTATTTCAGGTCCAAATCGTCATAAGAGCGCGGTAACGTGTCTGCAGTCTAGTAATCGTTTTGTAATCACGTCATCCGATGATGGAACGGTGAAGCTGTGGGATGTCCGCACTGGCGAGTTCATCCGCAACTTGGTAGAACTTAGTTCGGGTGGTACAGGAGGCGTAGTCTGGAGGATCCGTGCTTCAGCCACAAAGCTCATCTGTGCTGTAGGGTCTCGCAACGGCGCCGAGGAAACAAAACTACTCGTCCTCGATTTCGACATACCAGGCACCTGCCGTAAGTGCGATGAATAGCATAGGATTAACCGGCGCCTTTTGCGTCGTTACGCCAACCTGTACGCGCCCTGGCATTGCTGAACCACTCGCGACAGTGTTGACATGAACTGCACACCAATCTAACCCACCGGACTGTGTTAAACCTATACGGGGGAATTACTATAGTTGCGTAACTCAGTATCCGTATATAACTCGCACTCTTAAATAATACATTCAATATACCATAACCATAGTGATAGATATTAAACTGACATGTAATCAGTAGATAAAATAGGGGCTACGACGAGTATTGCCAAATTTCTGTAATGAATTTTTATTACTCCATTTTTTATTCCAAAGAGTTTAAGAAAAAAATTGGATCTTAGTTATTAAGTTTAAATTGTTATGTTTAAGGTTATTTTTTGGACGACTAATAATAATATGTATTTCTGTTTTTCATTATCATAAGGGGTGTATTGGGTGGTGAGCTACTAAGAGATTTCTTTTACCAAGTTCCTCTCAACAGATAATTGATAAAATGCATCAGAGTATTGTACCAATTATCATTTCAGAGGTAATAATTGGCTAAATTTTTACCTGGCTCATGGTCCATGTTAGTTTGATATTAATTTCTCTTTTCATTAAAAGAACAATTCTTATTTTACGATTTGACATTTCCTAATTTTAATTTAATTTAATTATTCAATTGAACATTTATTTATTTATTTTTCTTACAATTTATGAATGTAATTTTTTTTGTTACTACCGTATGGTAAATGAAAATTTATTGTGTGATTTCATATAATTTCATTTATATTGTTTAATGTTATATGTATTTGCTTCTGCCATATGTCGAATATCTAAATATCTTTTACAATTTCATTATAATGACGACGTCTTTAGACTGAATATAATATAATTACTTAAGCATAAGCCATTTTTAGCTGATGCGTGAATTAAAGCAATAAATATTGATTAAAAAGCGTTTGTGATGATGCTAGATTTAAAATATTGTATTGCACAGTTATCTAAACTGCGTAGATAGTGCTTTTTAAACAAATCACAATAAATTTTTAATAAATTAATAATATAGTAATAATTATGTATGAGATATATAAAGTACTTTCTCTGTTATTTATTCTCTTGTAAGTATTACAATTTATGTAATAAATGTGTTCAATTTTTCCGAAATTACTTGGAATATCATCCATTTCATAGGTTTACTGTATTTTTTAATGAAGTGATTTTTATTCATTAAATATATAATTGAGAGTGGGCGGATAGTCATCTCAATTTAGCTTAGTAATATTAATAGTTTTACATTATAATGTTAGGCTTGGTGCTGTTTAAGAGACGTGCCTTTTTAAATATGGTGTTCTTTAGTGCTTTATGTGTGCTAAAATTTTTGTCCGTTTCTTAAACACCATCGGCTTTAATACTTCCACAGTTGGTTGTATCGATGTCTCCAATGACTGGACATCTTGGTGAACATCATAAGGTTACTTTGAAGCACATATGCATCAGAACATCATTTACATTACATTATAAGGTACTGGTAAGACTACTACTGATGATAATAATTTGGTACTTAAAAGTGTTGAGTACTTCATAATAATCGCTAGTGAGGTGAAGCGCGCAATAATTTGTTTCTGTGCAGCAGTTTTGTAATTTATATTTATTGAAACTTAAGTACACGGTAAGTTTAACGAGACAAATGTATAACCGGTAGTGCGCGTTGAACCTAAGTATTTAACCTTCGAAATGTTGTCGCTATTGTTTGCAAACGTTTGTACCAAGGTGTGCCAGCATAGTAACAGTACATAATAAAATAGTTACTTTAATTAGTACGTGTGTTCAATCCAAATATTTCATGATTAATGGCCAGCAAGTTTTTCTATAATATACCCATAGTCATATAAGATTTGTACTTGTAATAGTTACTACATATTATATTACGTCAGACTTGTAATAATACCGAATTATAAGTTTTTTGTATCAAGCGTGCGGTTGGCACTGATTATAAGTAATAACAAGAATGCTATAGTTGGGTGGCTATATACACCAACTAGATTGTAATCGAATGTTCGTTGTATATATTTATGATATACACAATATATATATTATGGTCGTTGAAGGGCGTCAAACGGACGGTAATCTTCGATGATGGCTGTAATCTATAAATAATGAAACAAAGACTGAATGTATATATAGATTAATATTAAAAGTATTAACGTAATTACTGTACTACTGACCATCACAGCTAGACGTCTTTGTTGACGGGCGACCCCTATCTATTGTCTACATTTGAAACATTCTATTTTACTTTATTTGAACACAGACGGCTTGTGTAAGAATACGCTGTTCGTAATCATAATTTTTATTGTAATTAATTAGTTACATTTGTAATAATAGTTAATTTAGATTGTAATGTATGTATAACTGCATTAAGTTGTATTTTGTTTGTATCGTGAGGTTAGATTTGTTTTAGCACCATATTGTTTGTATTAGGATGTAGTTTTGTTTATGTTGGCCGAGGCAAAAGACATTTGTTGCGTGCGTGACTGACTGACTGATTGATGTTGCACTCGTGGTGATAAGTCGATAAGGCCAGTCGCCTCGGCACACCCTGTCTCTGAGTCTGAGTCTGTGTCTGTCTGTGTGACGGTGAAAGAGGACGCTGAAAGATCTGATGAATGTAAATCAATAACATAATCAATATTGTATCAAATCGTTTAGTCTTCTCTTATATCTCGATTAACTTTCATTACTTATATTGTTTAGTTTTGTTGTCTTTAATTTATTTTGGATATGTAACTATAACTATTGATTGTCGCTAATGTGATAAAAGTTCTTATAATTAGTATGTAATCCGTCATCCGTTATACATATATATTTTTTGAAATTGTAACCACCATGTAACCAATTTAGTGTATATAATATCGAAACTTAATAATCATACTTTAAATAATTGTAATTCCTTTGCCTTTTATAATACATATTATAATAATAGGAAAGTTTTTTAATAATGATTTTCTACATAAAAACAAATTTAAAATTCAAAAAATTAAATTTTTACTTTTGCATATGTTTGTGAAATCAACGAAAGTAGATATTATTTTCAGTGGTTAGCTCGCGAGATTTTGGAAATAATAATTAATAATTGCCCTTATGATGTTTATTATTATTAAGAAATTAATACGGTACCTATGTGATTATTTATTATCAGTCCTAGTGTTATTCACTAATGTGATTATAATTGTAAGTTGTAAATTTAATAGGTCTCAAGGGCTGCCACGCTGACCCTCTAACCTCACGGCTGTAGCATTTGCCTTCATATCAATTGTATTCGGATTTTAACACCAAGATAATGGAAATAAGTATGTATGTAGAATGATGGATGACCATGTATGTGTATTATTATAACTAGTTTAGTCGAGGTACGGCTGAAATTAAACGGGATTGTTGCGATCATGAATTTTAATTTTATATTTTCATTTGTTTTAATAAGTAGTACGAACAAACTCATTAATCTTCACATTTTTTTTTCGTTTCTATAATTGCAAAGTGATGTTTCGGTTGTTATTTATTATTATTTTTAAATCTGTATTTCCTTAATTTTCGCTTATATTGAATGTATTGTATGTTTAATTAATGGATTAATAAATTCAATTGTTTTCAATTTTATTTTTGTTTTTTTTTACGTTGTTATTATTGCATTTACATTTACTTTCTTTACATCATTACATACATAACAATATCACACTTTTTTACAGCGTTTATTTGCAGGTTGAGCCTACAACATTATTGTGTAACCCAGATGCGGCATCCTTATAGACCACGGTTTAGTATAGACTATTATTTTTGGCTATTTGCATGTCTAATTACAAGTTTTATAAACTTGGAAACAACCAGAAATACTAGTCTTATATAAATAGAAATCGGAATACTCTTTACTCTATATAGTTACGTTAGTATTTTATGATCCGTGATATAGTATACCATAGCATAGAGTATTCCGATTTCTATGGCTGGTCTATACGGATACACAATCTGAGGGTACACAAAATTCAATTAAAATTCAAATAACTGTGATTAAAAAGTAATAAAAAATAAAAAAACGCAAGTGTCTTTTTACTGTTCAAAAGAACCAGGAATCCAAAACGTACCCACTAGCCTGCTCGCCCACATCCGATAATCTATGACCGACATTTTTGAACCGATAGTCGGGCTGCCTTTTATACGTTCTATTTTTCTTCTAAAAAGTTCTGACGTGGGCAAAAACAAGTACCAGGATTTCATAGTGTTACAGAAAGTCGATTTAGGTTGACATTAATTAAATGAATGTTTTATTTTGTATTTCTAATTTTAGATCAAACTTTGTATATTCGTCAAACCGTTTAAAACACCTCCTATTGAGCTATGATATCCTAGTAACTTGAAGGTCAAAAACGTTGATTTATTCAATCTTTTTGCTACTTTTTTTAGATCAAATTAATCCATTTTTAACCGTTAAATATATTTTTGAGTAGTACCAGGAGTCCATAATTGGTTAGGAGATCGATTTAAGTCCATTTCAATTGAATTTTTAATGATTTAATAATTTTATACAGACAGTCTATACGCCAAACGATTTAAAAACACCTCTTACCAAGCTATGAGATCCTGGTACTCCAATGTCAAAAACTTAGTCCAATCTTTTTGTTTACTTCTCGAATACTTTTTCATCGATGAAAGTTAATTGTCATTAATGTGTCTGAACATCATGAAATCCTACTTTGTAAATACGACTAATGATTTAAAAACACCTCTTATCGAGCTATGAGATCCTGGTACTTGAATGTCAAAAACTTCCAATCTTTTACTACTACTTACTACTCGAATAATTTTGCATGTTTTGGTTATTTCCATTCATTTGTTTTCTATTTATAGGCAATCAAAAATTGTATGAGAAACGATATTAAACGAATATAAAACACCTCCCCCGAGTTTCTTGCCGATTCTTCTCGGCTGATGTGATTCCGAATTGGTAGATTGTGAGACGTGTGAGTGACTTTCATAAGTGCCTCATTGAGGCCACAACTGAATAAAATTAGTTTTGATTGACTTGACTTTGACCTCTTATTGAGCTATGAGATCCTGGTAACTCCAATGTCAAAACTTATAAGTACTTATCAAGTTTTCATCTTAACTTTTTGCTCATTACTCGAATTCTTTTGGACCGATCTAGATGAGGATATATATGTTTTCTGCAATAGATTTAAACACATTTTATCCCAAAATTCCTACAGGAACAAGGTATCCTAATTATTCGACTAACTTTAGCGCCATCTACGATATTTTCATACATTTCCAATAGATGGCGTTGTAATTAAAATTTAAAATAGGGGAAAAACAAGTGTTGCGAGTTATCTTTAATTCCAAGTTTCACGACTAATTTCTTTGGAGTTAGCGATATAATTGAATTCCTTGGAACACGGGATTTCCTGTATACTAAAATAAACTACATAACTATAATATTTATTGATGGGTCTTATCGTACTACGCTGCACTGCGCTACAGCGGAGCGATGCGACACCTAGCGACGAAATATTCATTCCAAGAAATTGTTCGAGGTATACCGCACTACACTACGCTGCAGCGGCGCGACACTGCGCTTCTTAGCAAGAATATTTCGTCGCTAGGTGTCGCGTCGCGCCGCTGCAGCCAGTGCGGTCAGACCCTACTGCAACTAACGCCCCCTATAATATTTTTATACTGTTCTAATAGATGGCGCCATAGGTGTTTCAAGTATATCTACTATTATAATTATCCTTTTTTTAATATAGTTATTCGATGGAAACCACTAAACAAGAATACTCGAAATCCTTTGTTATACGGCAAACATCAGGGATTGAAGGGTGACTTAAAATTACAAATAAAACCACAATTTGCTCTATTTTCATATATTTAATCGACAACGTTACATTGTGACAATTATAACAAACTTAAATATAAATATAGGTATTTAATGAGACACATAGTCACTACACATTTACCAGATTAACTCATCTAAGTAATTAAATGATTAATTTCAGATTCCTTGGATATTGTCAACTAGTTGACTGGGAATAACAATAACGGTTAAACAAACAAACAGGGGATAAGTTAAATGATTCCACATTGTACTTGATAAAAAGTCTCAACCATTTGGATAAACAATGGATAAAATAAAGGAACAAATTATCACTGGGTTGCCAAATTATTCCAATTTTATAAATGTGAAATAATTTGTTGCGTAAAAAGTTCCATAACATCAAATTATAAATTATTTTTTGATCAATCAACTTAATTTGCGACTAACAATTTTATTTAAAAAATACGTAAGTAAATAAAAATAATTTTCTTTTAAAAATATCGAATAGTTAAAATAGAAATATAAATTACTTACTCCATATCATGTTTATCCAAACAGTTACTACTTTCAACAAAAAATTAATAAAAATAAATTATTTTTTTAAATTTAAATAGGTAATTTTAGGAATTTAAGTTATATTGAATCGATAATATTCACAACTACTACATTCATCTAACATATAAACTGTAGTTACATCAATAATAATTACCAATTGATGAGATAATTAAAATTAAAATCGTGATATTTTAATAAATGTCATAGTTAGAACAGTTTGTCCCATACATAAGCACATTAATTTATTTCGTATACAGTATTACTTAGTATGCACTAGGTATGTATCAAGATAATTGTCGAAACCAGAAAATTATCATTTTACTGGGAATATTACAACACATAGTACATATTATGTAGATCTAATTATATTATTATGAAACGATACAATATTTCAAAATGACCGGTTATTTCCAGAACATTACGGTTTACATTTAAGGGATATTATTTAATTTTTAAATTTAATGTTTATCATTACTTTACAACATCCATTATTACTAACATTAAACATTAATTATCCGTTTTTGACAATTACCTTACAATGAAACACAATTAATTATTACATATTACAGGATGATAAGCAAAGTGTGTGTAAGTATTATTTGATGCAGTTAGGCGCCATGATGGTTTTTACACTGCTGTATGCACCTTGATGAATGAGGGTAGTTTTATTTTTAATACGAGTACTTGCACTTACAAACACTTTGAATTATCACAGCGGCACTAACAGAATGTGAATAATTACAATTTTATATAATCATGAATAAATTTATTAAAATAATAACTAATATTTGGAATCATGTCTTAAGCGTGAAAGAAACATGGCATATTTTCGAATTTGATATGTACCGAAGAACAAGCCATAAAAACAATTTTATTGAGATATCCAAAGGTATTTGGAACAGAAATGTAATTGTCACAATAGGAAAACAAGTTATTTTTTTAACCAGAGTGGACATGCTCATTGTATGTGTCCGTTTAGCCCAGCGGTTGACCTATCACAGTGCGTACCACTGACAGTACATTGTGGGGTTACCAGTAGAGCCGCCAGGCTACCACAGACAAAATATTAAAATTATATCACAAACAAAAAAATAGTTTATTTGTCATGCTGTTTATAAGTTTGTGCACATTGCCAGTGTAATAAATATTTAATGTAAATTAAATGTATAGTTAATAAGATAACAAACCAAAGCCGCCTCTCTGTAGTTGATTGAATATAATACTTACAACAAGATTTTTTTTCACTTAACTATCACGAAAATAATCATATAGGTACACATACTTATTAATTAAATCAGAAATTTATAAACGTTCATTAATAATAAATTAATGTTTAATTTAATTACATCTACAAACATCCACATTGTGATAAAAAAAATATTGAACCGTAAATTAGTCAGTTCGAACATAATGGCACGTTGCAATGTATGCATTGTTTACTCATTGGGTTTTTAACATTTTAATAAAAATAATAATTAAAATAGATTAATCAATTTTGAAGTTCAATAATCAGCAATCGCATGCCTCTCAGGGTATTACCACTTCCGCCAAATATATATAATTTTTATGTATATTTTTTCTATATAATAGTCATATGTATTTTATTATATAATAATTTTGAATTTTTATATTCTAACGTGTTACTTAAGCACGTGTCAGTGCGGCGACAGGCAGCCGTCGAGCCGTGGGGCGGGCTGCGTCCCACGCGCTCCCACGCGGGCCATGCGGGCCACGCGGGCCAGGGGGCCAGTGCGCCCGGCACCCACGGCTGCTGCCTGCCGCCGCGACCCTACATCATCATCGCCGCACCCACCCCAACACTTACTGTGGTCAAAAATTTGGAAGGCACTTTCTACTTTTTTCAAAATTTTAAATTTTAATTTATTTTTGAACACATTAGCCTAGACTTACACAATAGAAAATATGCGTAGTAACATTTACCAAAATTACGCAATTCATCCGAAACGTATAGGCCATTATATAATTTCATTAATTTTAATTTTTTCACCTAATTTTAAAACTTTATTTCCAAAAGGACAGCCAAATAGTTTCAACACTAGATCAGGAATCGCAGTTAATTTTTCATTTAATAATTTGGTCTTTTTTATTTATACTCTAAATTCCAAACTTTAACCGAACCTGATAATTCCAAATAGGTACCAAATAATATTTGAAGTATCAAGGCCACTTTGAGACTTATAATACAACATGCGGTAACGTATTCCTGCGACGAGACCTTGCCTGGCCGGGGGCAGGACTCTCCGTCCCCCGGCCACACTCCTACTCATACATATAATAAGGACGCCAACGATTATCGCCAACAATATCTAAATCATGGTATACCCTTGCGGCAAGAACAATAACATTTTCTCACCAAAACTATTAAATTAAAATAATTATGTTTCAGGGAAGTCATTGGATAAATCAAATTTGTACATACAGACCTTAATAAGATGTAGACGGGAGGAGCTTGGGGCTCCTCGTTCGTCCCTACAAGTAATCGTATATATAGCTAATATAAGTTTAATTATATTGAATCGTTACTTACCTATGCATAGATAGAATAGCAAACGCTCGAATGACGAACATTCATTGGCGATTCTCGTGCTTCTAAATCTAATGTAGATCGTCCCCCGCCCGGTTCCCATAAGAAGAAAACTCCAAGGTAATTAAAGCGAAACAGAAACGCATTCTACTTTTTACAAAATAATAACTGCACAACTTGCCGACTACACGTCGAACACAAGTCCTATTTGTATCCATGGCTCACACCGCACCACGCCTAAATAAATCCCTACTGTGACAAAGGTTGTAAAAGATACCGGAAATGCCAAAATAGGACTAGATAACAATTAAAACAAAGATACGTAATCTAAGGAGGAGAGAATGCGGCGGGCGTGGGACGATCCGCGGACATTACATTAGTCTAACATTTGGAACAATCACTACTGGCTAATGATACATCTATACATTTGGCGATCACTAAATCTACTCGTACGTGATTCGCTGCAGTGTGAACATAGACAGGGTGTGCGGGCGCAAAGCTCTCAACGCACTATATATATTACTAAACATAGAGATATACTGACATCGAGCGGACCAAACGAGGGACCTACTAATTTAGGGTTACATCTAAAGCTAATACAATAATTTGATTCTTAAACACGAAATGTTGTCTGATTACAATGATTTAGGTATACGGAACAGTCTTTTGAATCGGGCCAAATATTTGTAAATTTTGATATCCCTACAGTTACAGATGGATATAAATTGTAATGTTTAGAAAGCTTACACATAACGTTGACATTCTACTTATGAGTACATGATAATAATAAATGTATGGAGGTCAAGTCGCTTCGGATAGCTTGAGACTCGAACTTCCTACTGTTAAAACATATTCACAGTAACACAGTCAAGCATACAAAGTTTACAAAAAAAAAAACGTTCATAAAGTACAAAATTCTTAACTAAATAACAAGCATCGTATTGCACAGCAAGTTCAGAATAATTTAATAAATAATGCCGATCGCTAAAAAAGGTAATCATTACCAAATTATATTCCAACATAAAATTGTCATAATAAAAATAATAGATCGATGATTCATATAACATAAAAATAAAATAATAGTTGCCTCGATTGCTACGTCCCCTGTGCCGTTATCCGAGTAGCGACTACAACCGAACTACCTACAGAGAACATTGTTCGCAAACTAACTCTCATGATATCTTTAAATAGAACATAATAGGCGTACATCAACCAAGTTACACCTACTAAACGCTTAATTGAAAAACATCCACGGCTTTAACATTTAGCACATCTACTTATTAATATATGTATTTTAGACAGAAGCACATACACAATGTAATACATAATATTATATTTTATATTCTATGTCTTTATGGACATCACTTGTTTTTCAGAGATTACGGTAAACAGAAGAATGGAAACTTAAATGTTGTTTTTTGAGAGTTTGAATTTACGTTACAACAAGTGATGTCTTTAAGAGTTCAAAGTCATTTTTTGACTTGAATTCCTGTATTGAGTAGCTACTCACTACTCAGCGCATTCATGAGTTCTACTTCTTGTAAATAAAAAAATGAGTTATTGAATTGGCAAGTGAATATTAACCTGTTAGGCTACAATAGTCTCTCCGCCTGTATTGCACAGTCTTGTACAATATTTATTGTACATTTTATCAAGTGTTCAATGAAATATGATAAAGTTTTTCTTTAAATTGCATTACAAATACTTTAAATTGTATTAAGAAATCAAAAAATGTATATTAAATAGTTACAGTTCATATTTAAGGTAAGAAATGCAAGCTGTTTTACTTGGTAAAATAGTGGTATACTCTACCTTTTACTGATTTTTGTGTAAGTATGTTTTGCCGAAAATCTTTATAAGCATAATTATATATAATTATAAACGATCTTCCTTTAGTATAACAGACGAAATACCTACTTACATTATATTATGTAGGTAATCATAATGGTTGGCAAACATAATAGAAAAACAATTGTATATCAGTTGAGTACAGGTAGCGAAGAAGTTTAAACAAAGTATCTATAAATCAGGATAACTGGTACAATTTTGAGAGGGTATTCCGAAAAGTTAAGAATAACAGAAATGTATAAAGAGCTCGTCTCCTTTACAAAAATTCGGCTGAGTCGCTACTTGGGAGATAGAAGTACGGAGCGCGCAGCGGGCGCAGTGGCGGCGACGGGATTGAAGGCACCGCACCCGCTGGTGAGCTTCAGATGTCGAGACGCGACCGGTCGTTGATCGGGGGGTTCTCAGCCTCCACGGGCGAAGCGCCCTGTCCGTTACGGTTTATCGGTGTCCTGGGCGGGCGCATTTCGCCCGAGCTCGTTTCAAAGTGCGGCGGTGAGGCAAACGGGCGGAACGGTGTCGACGCCGCTATCGCCAGCCCGGGCGGCGGCGGGGAGGTCAGCGGTGACTCGAGTCCGGTGGATATCGGCGAGGGCAGTCGCGGCGAGTGCAATGGCAACGGCGGCAATGCCACCTGAGCGCCCTGTTCGGTGGGCCGCTGCGCAGCCACCACCATGTTGCACATTTGCTGGCGCAGTCCGTGGGCGACAGCAGCGACAGCGGCCGCTGCAGCCGCGTTTGGTGACAGCCGGCCCTCGCGCCCGCCACACCCGTTCCCGCCCACCGAGTTTTGTGTCGCTGGATTTTCCTGAAACACGCCGACCGCTTCGCTTATTAAACAGCCTTACATTATTCCTTATTTATTTCCAGACCATGATAAAGATTACAAGATGTCGCATGAGCGTGTTCGCCATGGCAGGGTTAAAGTAAGTCCGTGTTTGACGAGTGATACTGACCGTGATCGCCGGGTAAATGGGCATATCTATCTCTCGCAGGTGATGAGGCGTGTGTTGCGCGTGATTCTCGCGGAACACCACCGCGCGGATCACTCCGCGGATGTGGTCATCGGGCCACACACCCAGCAGAATTCTTTGGGGCCGGCCTCGTCCTTTTGGCCTCAGGTCTGTAATATCGCATAATAGTTTAACGTGAACAGGTAAAGTAGTTCAAAATAACACAAGACGACATTCAAATCACAAACATTTTACTCTTTCCTCATTCCAAGAAACGTCTAATAACCTTAGGAGTTAAGTAGACGTTACGTCGAAGTTAGGTTTTGTTAAGTTATTATAATCTTCCTGTCAATATTTAATGAAAAATATTTTTGCATATCAAAAAAGAATAAGTTTAATCATTATATTTCGATCGCAAAGCATACCGCCGGGCGTTATTAAAAGTTCGCCAGAAGGTTATTAAGAATACATAGTTCTATATGATCTTAATTATTACGTGACATATAGGTAAGAAAACTCTTTAAAATTTTCTGAATTTATTCATAAATTAGTATTAAATACCAGCCATAACTGAATTTCTAAAATTAAGATCATATATTGTTAAAACAAACTTTTATACTATCAAAATTCTTAATATCTAGATAACCACAGATTTTACAACAAGATTATAGTAAATAATTACTTACTCAAAGTACTTTAAATCTAGTTGTAAACTCTGCATACAACATAAAATAACTTGGTAATTACCAATTAAATTAAAATTGAACGTCAAGAAAAATTTTGTTGCGCAGAAAATGATCAGACTGGACTTGAAAATTATTTAATAAAAATAGCTATTTAGACAGATTATTAAATACGTTTATTATTAATAAATACCGGTATTAAATATTAATAATAACGTATTAATAATTTGTTTTATGTACAGTCATAATTGTAAACCAAGCCGAAACCGAAGTATCAAAAAGTTTCAGGCAAGGAATGTTTCAAGCAAGAACTTCTGCCTTTGATTTACACCAAAATTACACATTGAAATAAAACTACTTTTACGGTTTTGTGTCTAGGTATAATTTCAAAATAAGTTTGTAAGACAAATAATGTTTGTGCAACAAAATTATAACTACGACAGGCATCCGTTAGTTTTACTTCAAGAACTAATGCAGTTGAAAAAGTGTCTTGTGTGTGCGTATGATATAAATTGTTGTGCAATTGTTGCTTGACACATTTGTTGCCTGAAACATTCTGTAACTTCAGTACGTGGACTAGTTAAATTTAAAACTTATATTGAAACATTATATTGCTTCAGTGTGTGGCTTTAACTTCAAAAATTTAACTTGTCAAGTCTGACCACCTCTGATTTGAAAATTAAAATTGTTCGTACCTGCTCCGCCGTCGGCGCTGGGACCAAGCATGTTATGCACTCGATTGGCGTACAACACGAAAGTTGGATATGGGATGTCGAATTTCCGTGCTGCTTGAGATAGCGACAGTCCCTCCTTCAAGACGGAGAATATGGCTTCGGCCATTGTCTCAGGCCTCCAGGATTTCAACGGGCCTCGCTCTCGCAGACGCAGGTTCTGCACCATATTCTGGTTGGTGTTCCAGCACTGCTGCCACAGATGCTGCATGCGATATTGGTACGTGTCTGCTGAAAAAATACAATATTTGTTTATTTGTGTACGTCTTTGGATCGTTATGTTGTTAGGGAATATGCTTTGTGAGCATTTGTGAATGGGCCTTGGACTTAGCAAATGGGAATTGGTGATAATTGTTGTCAGAAAAGATAATATAGACTATTATAGATTTTTATTGGTTACCCCTAAAAATAAATATTTATTTGGGTTTGGCTAGGGCTAGTTCAATTTAATTCTAATTTGTGCTCTCGTCGCTCTGTGTAAGTGCAACTCCTTCCAACTTATCCTGAACTTACTTATCCAAAGCAGCCTTAAATTAGCAGTTCGGAAATAAACTATAGACATATTTGTATTTTGTGGAGAACATTTCCCAAGTGAATCTCTATGTTTATTTCAACACATTCCAAAATTTGTTTAAAGTTGCACAAGAAATAGTTGTTGCATATTTTTTAGACAAAATAAAATCCTAACTTGATGGAACTGTTACATATAACCTCTTATTAAAACCGAGGAATAACAGCGGCATAGACAAATCCAAGTTTCTTCGCAATTGTAGGATTAAGTATGTGGAAAGAGCACGATTCTACTTAACAAAATGCAATAATCTTAAGAATTA
Source organism: Timandra comae (assembly GCA_958496195.1). Classification (NCBI taxonomy): domain Eukaryota; kingdom Metazoa; phylum Arthropoda; class Insecta; order Lepidoptera; family Geometridae; genus Timandra; species Timandra comae. The sequence continues at coordinate 6,424,669 of OY292353.1, read as the reverse complement.
ATTCTCATTCATAAACGTATTTGAAGAAAGATGTTGAGAATGAAAGATAGAAAACGTGGATAAACTATAATGTTGTTATTCCCCGTTAATTAATAAAAATAAGGCAGCTATTTACTAAAAACTAGATATAATTTAAAAGATAATTCACAAACAAATAAAAACAAACAATCATGCAAATATCAAGCATATTACTACAAACATACCTCTGAAGGGATCTGTAAAAAAAGAAAGAAACATTACTTGGGCCAGGGAAAATAAAAGCCATTTTTTTTTATGTATTTACTCGACGTCATCTTGAAGTTCCTTAAATTAACAAATACTCATCTTGTTTTTCGAGATAAATCGTCAATTTAGAGAAATAACAGAATAGGTTACTTAATTTTTATAAATACAATGAAAAATTTTGAACTGCTGAGATATCTTACAGGTCAATACATTTGTGTTCAAATCTTTATGATTATGACAATATATCTCTCTCTGTGTAGTTGTTCGCACTTACACAACCCATAATTTAAATAAAAAACTACAGTTAAACATAGATTTATACTTTTTTTTCTTATAAATATATAATTTAGAAAAGAAAACACCACAGAAAGTGGTAAATAATCGTTTGCCTGGAGCGGCAATCGAACTCGTTAACATTTACATTGAAGGCAGGATCACTACCAGCTATGCCATTTGGTTGTCATTTGATTAATATTCGGGTTTTATAAAAACATATTTTTAGATATATTGTCATTATTCATACATATAACAATAAATGTAGATCTTAAACACTAATAGTTAATTATTACATAACAATTTAGTGAATTGTGTACATTAACGGAAAAATATACAGTAATATTACGCATCCATTGATATTTGAAACGCAGGTGGTCATTGTTCGAAACAATATATATAAAAACATACAAAACGAGACGCACATATATACTCACATATAATTTATATCAACGATAGCATATAATTAAGCCTCATTTATACTATTGCTACGCAAAAAAACATCGCTTTGTTTCCTCAAGAAATTTATAATTATCAATATTAATTTATCATACGTCCACGTTTCCTTAATTATTTTAATTATAAAACGGTAGCAAAAATAAACATTATTTGAACAAATAAATTTCTCAAGCGTATAGAATTATTACTGAGTTTTGAATTTCGGAGGAAAACTGCAATCTGGAACATGATTCTCAATATTGAGAGAGCTTGTTCGTAGTAGTTTTGGTCTAGATCGAAAATATTTAAAAACTGGTCAGATACTGTTTCTTTAATGATAGTAATACGAGCTTCCTTGGTATGAAACAACAGAGAAATTGGGGTGCTTTGTATTTATAAGCGATTTAAAATTAGAGAGGTTTAATTGCTGCCCTTAAAACTTACAAGTTATAAAATTCACATTTTTTTTCCCAAATATGGCCTCGAATTTGAGATCAATAATTAGGATACGATTAAGTCTATTCCTCACGATATTTTACTTTACATAACTAAGAGTTAATTTTACTTAGCGCTTGTTTCACAACTTCAAGTAACGTTACTCACCAAGTAAAGTTAGTTTTGTCTCTTTCTTACTTTATATTAAGTGACAAAGACAAAACATGTATACTCGGAATGTTACTTGAAGATATCGAAATAGGCCCTTACGTTAGGTTTTATACTTTTAAGTTGTTTTAATGTTATTTAATAATGTACTGAACAAAAAGTGTCCAAGGATATAATTGTCGCAACTGTACCTACTTATGCATAAATAACAATGTTTCTCATCATCGTGTACTTATAGTTAAGTGTTTCCTTTATATTCAATGTTAATAAGTGGGTACAAACGTTGGCAAATACTTTTTGTTTCCCTATTTTATTATAAGGTAATTATCTTTCTAAATACTATATTGAATTACTAAGACGGTGGTCAGGTAATTAGAAGTAAATTATAGTACTATACTACTTATACTATTTGAATATATGTGCTTTCTGATAGGTTAAATAGTTTTTTTAAATTGGAATCTGTTTTTAGTATAAAATTTTAAATTATTTTTGTGGCTACTCACTTAGAGTTAGAAGAATATTTTTTGTTTCTTTTTGTTATCTCTAGCAACCCGATGTTTACAAGGTATAGGTAAATTTTGTAGGAAAAATTAAACAGTGTCCTTTCCTAGGTTAACCGATTAGTCCACATACTTATATGATTCTCCTAGATGTAAGCTACCTCTTTACTACATTTTATTAAAATTAGTAGTAGTTTTACAAGACAGTAACAAATAATGTGAGATATTGCATTTATAATATTAGAATGGATTCTGTTTCATTGCCTCATGTAAAGTAAGTACTGACGTTCTGCCAAATCTGACTCAAAATAATCATTTGAAAAAGGTTCAGAAGAAGAATTTTATTATGGAATATACTTTAATATAAACTATCAGTCTTTTTTATGAGATAAAACAATGTTTGATCGAAACTTTTTATATCGACAGATGCGTTGGACAACTTCTCAATGTAATAACTTAAGTTAGACTACATGCCATCAATTTTGAACCTGTCAAGGCAAGTCAAAAGTCTTGGGAAGTGTAAAAAACTGACACCCTTAGAGCCACGTACGACATTGTAAGAGAAAACACCTTTTAGTGTTTTTACAGTTTATTTAATGCCTGTTAACGTATGTGTGGGACAAATCTTGTAACTGTTATTCTCAGCCTACAGTTAAAATTTTGCAAACATGTACGTTTATAAGTAAACTTAGTGATAGGAGACCTTACAGCTTACAGGCCAATACAACAACCAGTAAATTGAAGATTTTGATCTAAGAATCATTGTTGAAGTTACAGTTCTTTCTCATTCGTCAATCTTGGCTGTGAGTGCACAGTTTCGGTCAAACTTGTCAAGGTCATCCTGCCATTTCATTTTTGGATTGCCGTGACTACTAAGTAACCAGCTCTGTACTAAGACCTCGGTCTCAGTACAGCTAAAGCTGAAGACGGCTCCCATTGCTACATGTTTTTCTTTTCCTAGTTTTAAGTTGTTTTTATTATGTTTTCTTATTAATGTAGCAATGTAGCAAAAATGATTTTTTATTTTATTTTATTTAAATAAGTTGTGCAAGGTACAAACAAGCCACGTAGTTCATCATTTGGCCCAATTTATTCCCGTACGTACCATGTAAATACGTTTTTGCTACTAATTGTAGATCAAAAGTCTCTCTGGCTTAGTTATACTAGTATTATTGTCTCTTCATATTGCAACAATCAGTACTGATTGCTCATTGTGATACCCAAATACGTCACTATGATAAACCTAACTAAACTACATTGCTTTACATACTGTTTCCTGATATTCTATAAATTCAAGAGTAACTTAACAACTAAGTAACATTTTAATATGAAAATTACGTCTAAAAAGGCACATTTCTTGAGCAAACTTATTTCTTATATCTAATCTAATAATATACCTATGTACTTACTTATATTCTAATCATATACAAATGCAATTATGCATAATTTTATATAAAAAGTGGTATAGAACTAACTTGAGTACAAATTTATCATAGGAAAAATAACTGTAAAGTTATGTAGCAAACAGCTATTTGTATAAGTACTTAATTAGTCTTTATATACAAACTATTAATAAAAAATATGCATATTTATCAATAAACTATACGATGTATTTTGTAATCGGTACAGTAGAGTAGATACAAAGATACTCATCATCATCAGCTTATATAATGTCCCCACCGAGGGGCTCGAGCCTACCCTGAATTAGGGTGATTAGACCTTAGTCAACCACGCTGGCCAAGTGCGGGTTGGTCGACTTCACACACTACTATAAATAATACAACACAAAGATACTATAAATAAAAAAACAAATATACACTTCTACAACAAAAAGAAGACTTCATTAAATTCGTGGTTAGTTTTTGTGTAAATTTTGTCACAGTATACGTTCAAATAAATGCGTTTGGTTTGCAAAAAATAGAGAATAATTCTATGTTTGTCCGTAACGAATATCTCAATATCTGATTTTCAATATTCTTTTATCAATGTCAAGCCAAATTATAATCGAGTAACATAGACTATTTATAACTATTTTAATACCGAATCTTTATATTTTTGATAGCGTGTAACTCTTAAATTCATATTAGTTTTGATAAGTGAACCTGATTAAAAATAACTGTTTTTTTTATAAAGTTATCTATAGACCTATATAATATAATGCATATAGATAAAGACAAGTTGTCTGGGCGCCAGGTGGTTAGCATATATAACATTTAGCATAGTGACTAAGTAATATGGTAATACCTGCATTTTATCGCGAAGTAAAAATATGGTTGTTGGATCAATTTGCATATATTAAAATATTATGTTCATAAAAGTACTGTTATTTATAAATATTTTAAGATAAATATTAATTATGTGTTTCTAGTTACTGGTATCTGTACATTGTTGTTTAAATATCGTATGTAGAGGTATTTACAATATTACAAAGACTCTTGTGTTAACTCGCTTAGGATTTTCAGACTCATTGAGAATGTTCAACTTTTAAGTAAACGACAATCAAAAATATGAATGTCCTACTATTGTTACGAAAACTATAGATAGGATTTGTAATTTAAACTGTATTTTGAGTTAATATAAAGAATATCAAAATTTCGGAGGCATTTATAATTCTAAGGGTGCGATATTATTTAAGTAACCAATCGACCTCCATTATATCCTAACTTTCTAATAATTCAATTGGTAATCATTATATGACATATCTTGTTTTATATAAGTACAAACATGCTTTTAATAGAAATTACAAAAAGGTATTGCATTTACATTACGAAGAGTCTAGTAGTTCGGTAATAGGATGTGTTTTTAATTCGTTCGCTAAGACGGACGACTAGACAGTCTTAAGTACTTTTAAGTACTTTGAAAATATAAAAACAATTGTTCTTAAAACTGAGTAATTGATATCAATCTCGTTACCTTTACATTTGTAACCCTAAGGGCCTATTTCACCATCTTCAAGTAACTTTCCGAGTAGTGACTCACAGGTTTTATCTTTGTCACTTGATATAAAGTAAGAAAGAAACAAAACTAAATTTACTTGGTGAGTACCTTTACTTGAAGGTCATAAAATAGGCCCTAAGTTATGTACCTATATATCTTACTTTAAGTACTTTTTGTGTAATATTTATGATATATCTACAATAGACGCTTCATCGTCCGTACTCATTTCTGTTTTGACTTTCTTTCGTTCATTTTTCGACTTAACAGTGCGTTCGTAAAATAATGACACAATTGAATGTTTCTTACAGAACGCCCACCACCATCTAAACCCAGTAAGACCAACGAAACCAAAACTAGGTTCTCTTACTTTCCTTAATTTTTCCACGTAAACCAATACTTGTTTTAATGATTTTCTCGTTCTCCGATTATATGGAGATACGCTAGTATCGCAACAGAAGTCTAAGATAGATCGTTCTTCGGCGTTCGTTAGTCCTACTTCGTCTAGTACGGCCATGCGCTTAGATTTCCCTAGTATATTGTCGTACAATGTGCCTTTTGGTATGGCGTAGTGTGTGGCGGCTTGAGTGAATCTCATCCTTTGAGTGACGACTGCTTGAATAGCTTCCTGCAGCTGTCCATCGGTCCATCGCGGTGTTCTCATTTTGAGTGTATGAGCGAACTCTGCTAGATCAATTATCAAAATTTATCTAAAAGCTATATTACTGCTGTATTTACTAGAATACAGCAGTAACATAATTCTTAATATTAATAAAACAGTGCCACAAACATAGTGCTTGTTACAATTATGTAACATTTACTCCTTTCCCACGTTCGGTTCGTATGACAATATCAATTACTAACTACATTATAATCTGTGACATAGTTAACGGGGCATAAACTGTTACGGTAACTGCACTATTAGACTATACACACATGCATTAACTAATCATATAATATAGTTTATAAAAAGACACACATTGAACAAAAATTCTATGTAATATGATCATAAAAGTGGCTTTAGACTCATACATATAAATATATTATATAAAGCAGTGATACAAATAATGATAAATCAAAAATCTCATCACATAAAGCGGACAAAATGCTGTTTGTTATCCAATAAAGACAATTTGGCAAGCATTGTGAAGACTGGCGTAATAAATTATTAAAAGTTTAAATTCTTAATGTAATTTTGATGTCTTCCGCATTTTAAAATTTAAATTCATATTTTGTGACGTTTAATTAATTTGCGAAGATTAAAGGAAACTAAAAATTTAAATTGTTTTGTTTGGAATTCGAGATCAGAAGAAGTGATTAACGCATTATTTTTATTTATTGTGTTATACGGATTATTAATTGTGTTATAGAAAAGAAAATTGAAAAAAGAATTAGAAGTTTGACGGACAGCGAAAATCGATTTAGAATTTGTTTTAATATAAAATGTTTCTTTAGCAAACACTTGATTTTTTAGGATAAAACATGTGTTAATTTAATAAAAACATATATTAAGAATTTATTACACAAGTCTTAGAAGAAAACCTTTGATGCATGGTGAGATGAGTAAGATTAAGAAGAAATAAGTACCTTAGTAACTTAATATCAAAGTTACAACAGCAAAAGTTCTCTTCTATTACAATAGCTTTATAAAATGAATAAATATATAAAATAATTGATTATATTGTGTTTAAAAAGCATACATTTAAAATTTTCCTTTAACCAGGGATTTGAACTTCGGACCCCGTTTCTGTGGCGTTACTTAAACTAATCTTAATTGAGAAACCAAGGTAAAAAACGAATATGAGTAATATATTAATTTAACTTTAAAAAAATACTGAACTTTGCTTCGAGCTTTTACCACAGTATAATGAGTACTAGTTTTACTAAGTACTTATTTTCAACTACCTTCTTTTAGATTCTCAATTTGTTACAAAGAAAATTGGCTCTCAATTCAGATGTAGGTGTATACCCGAAGTCCACATCCCAGTTATAGAATATATAATTAAAATAAAACCACTTTAAAGCATTTTCGTCACGGTTTAAATCAGACATTTCACATTTCAGTCTCCCGTCAGAAAAACGGCTTTCCGTCAAAAATTAATACCGCGACAAAAATCCCAAATCACTCTAACTGCAGATAGTATTATTTCAATGTATGTCCGCGTAAATAAAATAAATCAATAGGTAATTAAAAATAGTATAGTGAAGTTAGTTATTGAAAATGTAACTGACCCAACTGACCTGTCAGCCCGGCGGATGTCGACGGTTGGACGAGCCACGGCTGGCGATTCTCCATCATACGGGCCTAGAACAAAGTAATAACACTATTAGTACTTATAAATAGTAATACAATAATAAATAGTATTTTTTTTCAGGAGTAACTGGGCGATCCCTTCCTTGAGGGTCTCAGGGCGGACGCTCAGTATTCCAAATCTATATATATAAAAATGAATCCCGTTTTCCTTGGTCACGGCATCACGCGTGAATGGCTGGACCGATTTCACTAATTCTTTTTTTGTTGTATTTGTTATTATTAGGAGAAGGTTCTTATGTAAAAAAATCTGGAAAATCAACGGGAATTGGACCCGTGCGAAGCCGGGGCGGGCGTTAGTTATTTATAAATAGTTATCAAACAGCATTGTCAAGATATAAGAACAGATTTTTAACTGTTTGACTATTCGTACGAATTTCACTCGCACTAATCGGGCGAATCGTCATATATATATTTTTTTCTTGTATCACAGAGCATGAGCTGTTTGTGGTTAGGTTAGGTTTTACACATCTTGCTACGGATCGAGGGCCAATAATTGATTGACAGATACATGTATATTAACGCGAGCTTAACCGAGGGCAAAAGATAGTTTATTATGGAATTCATATTTTCTGAAAAATATGTCCTTAGTAATTCTTGACAATTTTTTTGTCGTAAGTTAGACCAATATGACAACATAACATTCTAAAAGTGACTAATCTATCCGTCTCCGTCCTAGATATAGTTGAGATGAGAACTGGGTCGGCCCTACACAACCACAGCCGACCTTTAGCAGTCAGATGAAAAAAAGCGATTCCTCAGTTAATTTACAATTTCCCCATTTCAAACAGGAAGTTTACGATTGCACATTTTATCGATCGCTACTGTAATTCACTCTCAGTTCATAAGGCGCGTGTGCGCAAGTTTATTTACGTACACTCGGTAATTGACCGAGCAAAGAGCGGCATTCGGAGGCACAAAGGCTTCTCCTACAACTAAACATTATCATAGTTTTAATTGTGAACGCAGACAAAGGGCATTTGACGCGGCGCGACCCGAAACTGTTTCACAAATAAAATGTTTTATTATGTGCGCCGAACGCGTCCGGGTGCGGCCATTAGTGTTTACGGAGCACGCACGTGCCCTAAGTACCGGTTGAAACGCTTCGATGTTTGTTTACCCGAATAAAACACTAAAATCCAATTCAATAACAAAGAATTAAAGATCCCGAAATAAAATTTATTGCTGAAGTACGATAAAATAGATTTATGTAGGCGCGGGAGGAGGGCGGGCGGGCTTCGCCTCCGAACACCGACTTGCCGATAATATTATTAGGTACACTCGGTCAACTAAATTACAATCTGTTCCAGTTTTATAGGCAGTTATTGCATTTAATTAATGGTTGTGTTATATTGTTACAAAAAATTAGAATTCTGTGGCGTTATAAAACATGTATTAAAGTTATATTTAACTCATAAAATAACGGAGTTTAATGCGAAACAATGCAATTGATGTTTACAATTACTGTCTTATTTATATGTATTAATAAAACAACAATTTCCTTAACATTGTTTCCTAAGACTGGTAAGAAATCGTAGTTTCAATTTAGCATTTTTGAAAATTACATTTATAGACACATACTTATAAATAATTTTAAGGAATAGAGATTTCTATTTAATTTTTTGTCCCCAAACACAAAATAGAGTAGCTTAAAAGCAGGTCGATTTGAACTAGATTCTAAGTAAAATACTCCCAACGATGATGATGTTGCTTTCTTAACCGATTTCGGCCTCAGCGACTGTTTGTTGGTTTTTTTCGATATTCATTATATTATCAACTCGAGCTTTGCTGTACAGCTATATAATATAATATAGCTATATAACACTCCCAATAACATGACATCAAACAAAACCTTACAATACAAAAGTAAATAACGAATAATTGTTGAACAACAATCACGATTCTAAGAAAAAGAAAAGGCAAAAGGCAAGTACAATATAAAAATAAATCAAAAACAAAATTATAACGTGTATTGCATATCACAGAAAGAATCAACTTTGTTGGCAAATGATTTAAAAATGTACTAACAATCGTCGACGAGCTCTCATACATATTAAATATTAATATGAATTGAATAGGGTTGCGTTGCTTTGATTATTATGGAGATGTTTAGTTATTTAACTGTTTACAATTTATGGTATGAATACGAAACAGCAACGGTATCTTTAAAGTAAGTAAAAGTATTAATTTCTAAATGTTAATTCGGAAACCTATATTTTTAGATACATTTAATTTAGATATGATTAAAAATCAGATATAATTAACAGTTATAATATGTTTAAGGAAATTGGAAAGCAATTTACTTTATATTTTTTGGAAATTATTTTGGAATACTATATATTTTAATGAAGCCAGATCGCTATAATTCAGGATAGGCTCAAGCCTCTTAGTGGGGACATATATGAGCTGATGATGATGAAGAATCAATCTGTCGTTTTTCAACAATTGTTCATACCACTTTTCCATCAAATCGACATGACCGGTGTGGTCATTTGAATCGACATTAATTAACATAATAACATAAGTATTCACTTCATTATCTCATTATAGTAACTGACCCCTAACTAAGTTCGAAACTTGTATCTAGGGTATCAGAAACTACGCACACACTCATTCACACACTCACCCAGACCGACACAAACATTTGTGGTTCACACAAATATACACCCCGCGCGGGAATCGAACCCGCAACCTTACGGAATATAAAATTAGTATTAATTAAATAATAATGAGATATTTATTAACCGCCCTAGCTTCGCACGGGTGTAATTTTCCTATAGATTATCCAATTTTCCTCCATACAGTTTTCAATTATAAATGCAATACAAAATAATTATCTAAATAGGTGAAGCCATTTTGAAGTGATGCCAGGATTGCAAAATATATAAATTTTTTTTCAATATTTTTTTTTAATAAATTAGTTTTAATATAATATATGAAATAAATAAATAACTATTCGCGCGTCAACCCTCAAACGCCACTCGACATTTTAATAAACTGTTTTTATTATAAATTTGTATAATGGTAATTTTTTTTCTGTTAGTTCACGTCGAGTTGTAGTCGAACAAATGAATCGATGAAATGAAAATTACTGTTTTTACCGATTTGCACTGTTATACAATAATTTTCTATTCTATACTAAGTATGGAATATATTACGCTATTGTCTATTCCAACTTCAAATTTGTATCATATGGATAAGTTACTGTTTGGTTAATAACATATATTTAAGACATTGTTAAATATTATATCCCAAACTGTCCCACAGGATTGATACAGTTAAAGCCACGGGAGACAATTAGACATTCAATAAAATACAAATAAAAATCTGAAGAACTGAATTATTGAAAGATACATCCATAATTAAATTATGAAAAACAATGGAAATATATAAATCTGAATAAGTACGTCAACGGACTTATTCATACACTTACACGTAAAAAGAACAAGCTGTATGAAAATGAATAAAAAATATATTTAAATCATATTATTATGTGCATATTCAATGTCAAAGAAAGGACACCAGTTCAATAGTTTATTGTTTGCAGTAACTTTGTATAAAACCAATATTGTTTTTTTAAACAAACACTGGTTCCAATCTAAAAGGGAAATTAGTTTGTTTAATATCGTCAGGTCAAATCAAATTTGTAGGTTACAAAAAATAATTCACGCAGCGAAAGGGGTAATGGTAGTGTCCGAGCGACTTCGGCCACTGTCGGTCAAAAACACCACTTTCGACGAACGGAGGGTTAGCAGAAGCAGTTGTACACGTGCCGAAATCGAACAAACGATAAGAATATGGAGAGACTATTATAGAATTACTAGCTGTGCCCCGCGGTTTCACACGCGTAGTTCCCGTTCCCGTTCCCGTGGGAATTTCGGGATGAAAAATAGATGTTGGCCGATTCTCAGACCTACTGAATATGCTCACAAAATTTCATGAGAATCGGTCAAGCCGTTTCGAAGGAGTATGGCAACGAAAACTGTGACACGAGAATTTTATATATTAGACATATACTCGTTCATATTAGGGATATACAGGCATGACACGAGATATATCATTAGCGAGAGAGAGGCTTTTGCGCTGCACTGGGATCTTTCAGGAAATTTTCCAGGTCTTTTTCATACTTTAGACATTGGCCGAAGGAATCTGATTTGACGAGTCCGAATTTAGACCGAGAAGAGAAAAGTTTTCTGAAATGTAGATATAAAGTGATAAATATAGACTTTGAGACCACTCAAAGAATTATTAAGCATATTAATAGAATTAGCTACAGAATAAGTAAATATGGACATACAATAATCATAGGTATAATACAACAACAAAGTGGGTGGTTTGTTAAGGGCTATCATTTGGCCGTTATGTTATTAATGGGGGTGGGAAGGAAGGGGTTTGGGGGGCGGGAAATGGCGTCATTCTTATGCAAACTATATAAAAAATTCATATTTGTAAATAATTGATGAGAGCCAAGCTTTCCGGGCGCTATCAATACTTTGTAAATGCCGGTTCGTGTAGTAACTTATTTCAAACCGTATATTAGTATTTATATTTAAGTGTTATATTTATCACCTAAATTATGTATTGCCAGTATTATGCATCGGTTGTTTGATTGACAGAGAAAGGATAATCAATGTATAATAACTAAAGCTTGCTTTCCATAAAGAAAAATGTAAAAAAAAATATAATATTAATCTAATAAAATATATATAATATAGATCTATATTTCAATAAAACTTTCAATCATTTACATAAGTAAGGTTGCTGCTGTACAGCGTATCCTTATTAGATGAGAGCTGCATTAACAGCAGATATAATCGAGTTAATATTTATTTTTGACATATCGATATATAACTCAAACATAGAGAATATTCGAGAATATTTAAACAGAGCCCCGAATATCCAATCTGTGCATAACTTCCTAGAGCAAATGAGCGCAATTCACAGCGTTAGTTCTACCATTATTTATCTTATTCCGCCGGGGAAGGCGGCACAAGGGCGCCCTCTAATCGAAACTCAACTTCGTATGAACGCATAATAGGTTTCCGCGTTTCAGCGCAATTACTTGGAAAATATGCACGTTAATGCAAAACTTCTGACCGCATCGTTCAAATATATGTATGTGGTAATTATTTGCTAATAATCAAATCATGCGCACAGCGAATGTGGAGTCGAGAATCAAATTACTATTATGGTTCATCTAAGACACTGCGCATTAAGATTTGTGTTTTGAAAATATGTGTTTCAGTTGCATTTCTTTATTATTTACTAAAAGCCAGCCCCGGTTTTGCACTGAAACAAACTTTCCGTGCTTTTCCAAAAAAAAAAAACTTAAATTTTCCGAAACTTTATCTCAAGAATAAAAAAAAACATAATTATCAGTTCTTGAATGGTGGCGGGTTTAAAGAAAATTGGGATTCAATTTCATATAAAAAAGATTTTGGAAATTTCTTAATATACAAGTATATTAGGTATGTAACCATGTATTTGTAAACGATAATAAAAGATATTAGATTCCTAATTACAATTAATTAAATACATATTAGCTCAACGATCACAATGCACTGAAAGAACAGGTTGCTCATTTGTTTCAGCGAAGAATTGAGGGAACGACCCTAAAGGGTGGGCATAGGGGATGAAGGATAAAACTAATAACATCCTACGGATATAAGGGTTGGCCGAGACTATGATATATGATACAATACATTTCATATTAATAATAAAACAATTTTTCTTCACAATAACTAATGGGCAGGTTACATGCTTACATGTAACTAGTTAATGGCAGCAATCGTGATGCATTCAATCCCATATTACCGCGGAACACATAATGTCATAGTTTTGTAATTATTCTTGATGAAGGCAATGGAATAACACAAATTAAAGTCAAGTGAATGGTGGTATTATTGTTGTGATATCGGCACTAATTAACGATGTAACCGTTGAGTGGAGAGTACCTGGCGGAGGCAGTAGGGTAATGTAATGAGGGGGACTCTCGCGGGCGCCGGGCATCGGGACTCGCCGCCAGTAGGAACACTAGCGCACGCCGCGGCATTATCCATTTCCACATTATACTCTCTTTTTGTTCCCCGTTGATTGTTTAAACGTGCGTCGATGCGGTATCCACTGGTTATTATTTCCACCGCGCTCTCTCACTCAAAATGGCCTCAGTCAATTGTGGAAAAATGCTCCTCTTATTGTTATAGAAGAACAATAACAGCCTTCATTTTATATGTTTACAGCGTCTGAAGGCTTGATAGGCACTTTGCCTCTCTATTACACATATTCAAACCATTGTTTCTTGTGTTCCCGTTTTTTATTATTAGAACGGTATTTACATATCGGCTCGTATCCGTTTCGTACGATTTGCCTGACGATTATGTGTGATTGTTCTTCGCAGGAAATAAATTGTGTGAAAAGTGTTATGTGAAATTGTTTTCACAATTTCATGGAAATTTGATGGTCGACAGTTTTTTAAACATGTTTATCAATTTTTAAATCGAATGGTAAATCTCCTTTGAATAACTTAATATTAATAAAATCATTCGAAAGTTAGGCCATCGGTAATGACGTATTAAAATTATCGGTATCGTAGCAAGCACAAATGTTAGGTCCTAGAGAAGACTGGTTGTGGAAAACTGCCCACTTGTAAGTCCAATTACATAAGATGTTTATTTAAGGCTAATTGTATCAAACAGTGTGTCAACACATCAAATGGTTCCGTGACATATTTATATTTAACCAAGCAGGCATTAAGTCTATTAAAAATGTGTCATCCATTCACCCCTTGTATTCGTAGAACACAAGAGGCGCCCACCCAAAACATTAATACAATATCGCTTTGTTTACGTACGAGATACATAATTTTCCGGCTTCAATATTCTATTAGGTTCTACTAAAACTATGTTATTATACAATTTCGACATAAAACGAAACATATATTATACATAGGCACTTATAACATACATTTTGTAAGTACGTCCGTAAATACATATTCTATTTGGTAAAACTAAGACTATTATTATACAATCGGGGAATCGAGATAGTGTGTGTTTATACAAATTATACAGAAAATTATAGAGGAAAAATATTTGTTGTATTTATCAATTTTTTTAAAACGACAATTTGATAATTGTATGGGTATTTGGATATTACGACGTTGTTTGTTAATAAAGTAAGGAAATAATAAATAAGGGTTTTCTTTTTAATGTGTGTCGTGACCGTTAGTTGACGTGGACAGACCTGAAGTTTCCCATAAGTGGGACAACCATTTATTTAGGTATAACCTTTCTTGTACAGAAAATAGTTTAAGTTGAGATAGAACTCGGAAAATGGAAATCATGTGCTGTAAATAATATTTTTCGAAAGGTTTTTTAAACAATTGATTAATTATTTGGTTTGAGATTAACACATATATTAACTTTCCAACTAACATATTTACTGTGATAATTAAATATTTAATAAAAAAGAACATATGAATACGTCTCAATTTTTAAACGTACATCCACTGAAACACGAACATAACTCTAAACTAAGTAGGTTCGAAACAAACAATATATCACAAGTAAATAACCAAAACATTAAGTAAGGAAGCATTTAAACAAAAAGTTTTAATTCTTAGCATTAATTACAAGGAGCAAACGACATGTCGGTACCGAGTTAAAAGTTAAATATTGGTACGCGGGCGCTTTAAGTGGCTTACGTGCGCTGGGTAAAGTAGCTGAAAGCGCTAAGACAATGCTACTGGTTTATATTGCAAGGCAGCCTCACTAACTATGTATTAAGTCATGTAAGTTATGGGTGTTACTTATATTTAATTATGTTGTTTTAGGCTGGAAGCCTAGTTGTGACTTTTGAGTTGCAAGAGTGCTTGAGGGCGATATACCCGTCTGCTTGCTTGAACTCTACGGTTTTTTACTCATAATTTAATGATCAGTTAGACTTCAAAACGCTAAGCTTACATATTTTCAAAAGCAAACGAAAAGAATCCATTAATTCCTAGATTAAAGATTAAATAGCCATATTTCCTATCTTAGATCTCCTTATTCCATAAGTTGCTCCAGATCTACATACATACATATATCTGATGTTAGATACTTATAATCTAAGACAACATTCAAATCGTAATTAAATATGAAAATAGCAGAACTCTCGAAGCTTAACACATTGACGCTCTAATTTAAACACAAGTGAGCAGATTCTTATGTAAAACTCCGACGAATTTATTAGACTTTCCCTTAGTTTCGGTGTTGGTACGACGTGAACAAGACAAACATGTTAATTTCCACCCCTAGCCGCCCCTCTCCCTACAAATTACGCTCTGTGGAGGAGTAAATGGTGAATTATTTACAGTTAAAGTTTCAAAGTTTATGTTTTAGCGGTCATACTTACGAATGGGACCGGCCGGCGGCCACCCGTCGCGCTCCGCTATCATTATAATCGTGCGACTAATACATTTAATTACTAATACCTAAGTAACGACTTAAAACAGTTTTTCAATGTTATAAGTTAAAAGTGCGTAAAATTGATTAATTGTGCGATTTATTGTTTGATGACTCAGATATTACGGTTTGCAATTTCTTAAACTTTGACAAAGAAAAAGGAAATTTCTGAAAATTCGCACAAAATCTGGACTCATGCGTAGCGGGGGCGGGATTCAAGTAATTTATAATTTGACAAGTAATGCTTTAATTTCAAATTCCCACGAGATTTACATTAATAAAATCACGAAACGGAATTCGTATGTTTCATAATTCGTTAAATAAATTAGACACCAGACTAAAGCCCGACCGTATTTATGAGTATGTAGAAGAAAAGTCATAAAATAAGATATTAATGTTTGAATTATTAAGTAATGCCTTACCCAGTCAAGGATTCTTAAATAACAAAGCAGATTTCTCATATTGTATGTAATAATAATTCATGACTTTTGTAACGTTTATGTACCTAAGGGAGGTATCACACTACTTAATATTAATAATATTTTTTGTTTGAGCACATGTCCAGCACAATGGATATGGATGAAATTTTGGGCACTCGTAAGAGCTTAGATTAACACACTCAGTTCTTATACAATTTATTCTTAAATGTTGAAAGAAACTTCTTTATCATTGAGATCACAGATCAGGGAGTCACCTTAGGACTTCCGAGTTCTCTTTTTTCTTCGATTGAGATCATATCACTAACTTATTTAATTAAGAGTACAGCATAGAATTTCAAAAAGTGTAAAAGTATCTACTACAAAACTGAAGTCAAAGTGGAGTGGTATATTCGTTAAACAATTGAGCGGGTTGTTCGCTTTCACGCGGCTTCACGATCGCATGTCAAACCGTCCACGATATTTCGAATGTTGCCAAAGTTATAATACGTTGCATTGGAACAGTCTGAAAAGAGAACAGTACACCACGTTTGAACATACGAACCTCCTTAACCCTAATTAGCCGGTCGAAAGCGAAAACGCGCGAAAAAAGACGAGTTTTATAATTCGGAGAGCCAGTTTTCCCGTGCGCTGAAGTGAACACTTTTTCGTTTTGTTTTTTAATTAGTTGCTGCTTAAACTTTTGCGCGTTTGCGTTGTTCAATTTAAAAAAAAACTATTTTTTTTAAATAACCGTACGTTCTCTATCGTATTGCACTCTGAAGGACAGTTTTCATTAAATAACGTCACTCGAAAGTAATTTTTAAGTTTCCGCGAAAACAATTAACCGTTATAATGTTTGTAGTTTTATAGACGACGCGGGTGGTTATTAAACAACGTTTACTTTTGATATATAGGGTTTTCACACATAAACATGTGGCTTTTATTACTTGTTACGAAAGAAATTGATATTTTCCTTCGTATTTCCGAGTACGCCAATATTGTTTTAATTACATCGTTGCTATAAAACAATTCAGTTAAATTATATGGTAATTTGTGCGTGTATACGTCGTTTTAATAACGAATTATCTAAGAAAATAGGGTAGTTATAATTTGAATTGTCGAATCGTTGTATTGAAACATAACAGCAGACAACAATTACTCTGATGTACTAATATTCAAAATTAATTATAAACAACAAGAGGAAATCAGACATCTTTATGTGCAATTAATAACTGTTATTGTTTCATTTGAACATTTACTTGCGCTGGGGGCGACGTCGTTTGTTTGCGCGTGTTCATGTACGCGTTACATTTTAATAACAATATTTAAATTATCAGTTTTTTAAATTATGTGGACATCTATAAATCGATGTGTATATCAGAACTTTCTGTAACATATCCTCTGTAATTGTCAATGTTTAATATATATGTTGTTGATGTTGCTAAAATAAATAAATAAATCAGTTTATAGAAAAAGTGCCATAAAAAATACCCGATATTTGTATATACCTATTCCTAAATGGTCTGTATCCCGCAATGATACCTCTAATTTCGGTCCTCTTGTGTGCTACGAACTTTTTGGTTAGAACATAGAAAATAGTAAAAATTTATTATTACTCATCCAAAATGGCGGAACGTTGCTAGTATATGATAGTTTATGAAAAGGTTGTTCTTAACTACTAACAAATGGTTTATTAGTATTTTATTATGCAAACAGGTAAATTGACTTTAATTACTTACCTATAGGTAGGTTCGTAACATACACCACTAATAAAATATGTAAGATAATAACAGGTATTTAGGTAACGAAAGACAGGACTGCAAAAGTAGCTAAATGAGGGTATAACTGCAATGGGACTGAATAATCGTACTTTAGGTAATTGTCCTGCTTTTTCGTCCCACACAAGTTATCTACAGGAGTTTTCTTATAACTTGAAATGCCAAAATCTTATCTTAATACGATACTTAAAACTTGAGTGCTCTTATTTATATCTTTGATTTACACGAACACTACACATTGAAATAAAAACGTCTTCCATCTTAGTCTTCTGTGATCACGGGTTCTGTAAAGAATCCGAAACGTCAGAAAATGTAAAACATAATATAACCACGACAAAAATCTGTTTAAGTGTTTTATTTGAGTGCTCTTTCTCTTTTCCATATAAAA
Organism: Timandra comae; assembly: GCA_958496195.1. NCBI lineage: Eukaryota > Metazoa > Arthropoda > Insecta > Lepidoptera > Geometridae > Timandra > Timandra comae. The sequence goes on along the minus strand of OY292353.1, from coordinate 6,406,362 downwards.
ATAGGCATAGATTCCACTATCAATAAGTATATGAATAATTAATAAGATTGTCACATGTCCAGTACATAACACATAGGTATTAAATTCTGTTTGTTTATCTCCGTTGAACACTCCTTTGAACTAGCACGTAGGCCCGAGGAAACGTAAAATAAACAAAACTTTCTAGTAATGTTTAATTAAATTAATCAAATGATTAGTCGATGTTGGCTAGGTGTAAACAATGGATCGCTTCCTTTGATCTGAGGAACTTGCATACAAACATATAGATGTGTAATGTTTGTCTGTCCGTGTGTAGTGAATGCGTAGGCGCCACTGTCTCGTCTTCAATATCAATTCTAAAGTGGTTTTTTTGTTTGGGATATTATTTTTAATTGTTTTTATAATGTTTTTGAATTGTTATCTATAGACGCGGACCACTTGCAGTTATTTCAAAATATCTTAAATTTCACTCTACTTTTCCAAATTTTCTTTCCGTAAGTAAATCATATTTTTTTTGTATGAGCAATTACTTAGAGAATTACTCATTCGCTCCAACATATTATGTGTCCCCTCATATCAATGCCATTTCATTTATATTTAAATTCATAAAACGCAACGTGTTGAAATAATGAAATTGTTATTGTATATTAAACAAGTACAATTAAAATCCAATTATATCTGTTAAAAACCAACATTTAATCAGAGTCGCATGTGATATAACACGCACTGTTTATTTAATGCAATATAGTTTAGAATTCATCAGAGACAGTACATCTTAGCGTGAATCATTCAGAAACTACAATAGCTTTCATTTATCATACAAGATCGTCGGCTTAAAGTTAAACAAAATGTATTAATAGAGTAGATTAAAGTCCCGGCGCCAGCACCGATGTGCTTGCGACGTAATTTCAATCGTATACGTATAAAAACAAAGTCTGTTTTTATTGTTATTCAAAGTAAATATTTAGTTTTATTTCTCTCGGAACATTTATTATGAATGTTTGTTAATTATTTGGAACTGGTACCGGGTTTTGTGTGAAAATATTTTAATGCGTTTTTATGTTACCTTATTCTTTTATTAGATAAACGCTTGCTCTATATTTTGTTATTGAATTGAATTAGCGCGACTACTTTTTCGTATTCGTAAATTTTAATCGAGTTTACAGACAGGCACGAAAGTGTTTTGTTAAAGTGCAAATTAGATAGAAAAGTGTTAACAAAAATTGTTGTCGACTGTACTTAAAACTAATAATAATACAGACGGCTCCCCAGCAGTGTACCGATTGTTAAAGCAAACAATTTATTTTATGTTATAATGTTTTATTTACAAGAACAAAATATGAACATTGAATCAATCAAGTACAGGAGCACTGCGAAAATATTAATCGCTCAGAACCTTAATAAGGCAAAAAGTTTCGTTCAGTTTTAGATTATGACCGGCTAGCCACGTTAAATTCCATGCGGTACGAACGACGTATTGTTCAGTCGATTATTATGCCTTATTTATAACTCGATATACTGCCCCCCCTTGCTTCACCCCCCCTCAACCTCCCCCTTTCTTGTCTTAGAGTTCATTGTGCCAGACTAATTTTGTAATCTCCGCAATTTCAATCAAACGATTAAATCTCAAATCAGTTTCTTGGACGAACTTTTTAAGTCATAAACGGGTGGACACGCGTCCAATCAAAATGTTTGAAGAGCTGTTTGTAACGTTTCTTCGTAGGATGTGGCATTGAAAATACAGAAAGAGGCTTTATTTTAATAATTTAGTAGCTTTTTAAACTTTTTGAGTAACATTTAATAAGATTACAATAGGTCAATCATTATAGCAACTGACTTTTAATAAAGTACATTGTACACATACATATTTTCTACTTAAATCTTTGTATCTCTAATAGACATAACATCTATTATCCATAAGTACATAAAGAACAAAAAAGAAACAGTTTTTCTTTGACCTTTTCGCGTGTCACAATATACAAAAATATTGACATTTATCATAAGCAACTATCGATAATTAAAATTATGACTTTCTCTTAAATCAATCCCTATTAATAAGGCAAACAGAACAAACTGTTTATTTAGAAGAAACGTATTAACTCAAGGCTTGCAAATATGCGAGTATCAGGAAAACAAAAGTCCCTGATCCACAATGAAAGTCAGATATAAATAATGTCCAAATAAATTAAGTGAAATACAATAAAAAACTATTTTGAAGTACACACGTTGTGGTTTCATCTGCTAAAAAATCTTGGAAGAATTTCGGGATGTAAAATGAAAAAGTAAGAAAACAATAATGCAAATATACAATTATTCAGAATCAATTAACTTTTTATCTAATTTCACCATTCTATTCATAGAATTGAAAAATAGTCAGAAAGAAAAGTGAAAAGGATCGAAAATCCCTTGACCATAATAATATAACATAACCACACATTGTCAAAAGTATTGTCAAATACTATGGTACTCTTGACAACGTGTAGTCATCATTTTGTAATAAACAGTTGCTAAGACGTAAAAGTATAACAAACAAACTCATTTTCCCATTTACAATATTAAGTAAGGATACATAAAGCATATTATACACTTTGATTCATGTTAGGCCCGGTTTCCTTAGATCGCTGACGGCACTAAGTGAATGCAACCGTTTGGAAAATTATCGGGAAACTAAAATTGTAAAAACAACCAACTGAGTATGGGGGCAGATGTTTGCATATTATTATTACAATGGAATTTTACTTAGATTGCGAAAGTACAGCCAGCATGGAAAGTAGATTAACGCATTCGAATATTCATACCTTTTTACGGTAAACTATTTTTCTGATATTATTTATGATTGCTAAACGCATTGAATTGCGTACTATCGGCGTTTGAACTTTCGGTTATATCCAAATAGCTGTGATACACTCGTAATTAAAGAAGAAATCGCTTAAAAAAAGATTAATCTGACTTATGTTAATCCACTTTTGATACTGACTGTACGAATTATTAGATTGGTGTTGGATATAGTATGATTTCTGTTCATCGACCCGACCAGAAACTCAAAGTATTTGTGCGCGTTGTTAGTTGAATACCTTCGTTCCATTATTGCACTCAGTAATATGTTACATATCATTAGCGTTTTGCCCCCAAAATATGTGTATCAAACATCAATGAAGGTATTTGTAATTTCTGATACAAATTATCCGGATAACAAACCTAGTTATTGGTCAGTAACTGGGAGATTATTGCATGATTGTTATTTCTGTTTTAGGTTTTGAACCAATGTTTATTGTTAATTTATGTTGTCTAGTGGGTATTATAGGGTATTATTATCTTAAATGCGTATTTCACCTTTGTTACAATTTCAATAAAAATCAGCGTGGAAAACTAGTTATATAATTTTGTAGATGTTAAATCTTATAACAAACTTTTCATTTTGCAAGTAAATAAAGAAACATACTTAATTAAATATGTTAAATTAAAACTCGAGACCTTTGCCCAGTAGTGGGACGATGTGGGTTGAAAAAAAAAACTCGTGAGTTCAATTGGATCAGTGGACTGAAGAGACGTCGCAAACCCATTCTTTTTTATACAAAGCACTTTCAACAGTATTGTTACTATAAAAAGTAGAAAAAATATATTTTACATGCAAAAATATAGTTTTCAAATTAGTGTAATTATTTCGACGTAAGTTCCAATTAAGTACTTTATAATATTTTAATACAGTCCTATAGTATAGCAACATACGTCATCGTTGCATATCAAATCTATATCGAAGTCGCTAATTGAAAAACTCCATTAGACCAATTATATCAACTATTAGCAACCGATGTCTACTTTCACATTCAAATTGCACATGAATTACTTTATCTATATTTCATGGTGTCAGTACAATTCCTATATTTAATTTTGTATCATCGTTACTGCGTTGTTCGAGGTCCTAGGAGCAATTTCTGAATATGTGTAAGAGTATGTACATTTGCTATTTAAAATATCAAACTTTACAAATCAAGAAAGACTTTTGATTTACTTCATATTTAGAAGAAAAGCCTTTTCCCAAATTTGAGATCACCAACAAGCATTTATTTGATATTTATTGCATCCACATAATATTATATTTCACAATATACATATATGGACCCTGTGAATAGGGCGCAGCATGGTGATACGCTTAATTCCCACTGTACTATGATCGTCAGTACGAGAGAAGCTTAAGTCTTGCTACTCAATTTCTTCAACCGATACTGTATATTTCAAGTGAATATTTTATTCTATCATTCCATGCAGTGAGAGCTGTGACTGACACCACAAACCGATGGAGTCTGAGATTTCAAAGTATAAAATATATCCTGAGTGCCTACGTGGTTCCTCCCCACGTGGCGAGGACTTTTAAGGTATTCCCACGGGACTGGGAAATACGAGATCAAAGATATAAAATAGAAGACTATGTCTAGCTTTTACCAGTGAGATTATTTAGAGATATTTTAAAAATATATGACATTGGCATTTAGAAGTTGAATTTTGTTTAGATTTTTAAGTTGTGACGGATTTCGAGTGGAGCTATATTTATGATTGCCCTTTTCATCTATTTAAAATGATATAGAGGTGGCGACAGGTCACTGAAAAGTTTTGGTAAACTAAAACCTTGATTCTATTATTATAAAGCGGCTGAGTTTGTTTGTTTGAACGCGCTTATCTCAGGAATTAATGATTCAATCTGATAGAATATTTTTCCATTAGAAGAAAACTACCTATGTGTTTCGACGCAGGGCTTTCTCCTTTTTTAAACTTGATAAAAGTACTGGAAGAGGAACACGCGTAATCATCGCTAGCACATCGCGTTTTGGTGACTTCACTCTTATTTGCAAACATGCGTTATTCGGCCAATATTATAAACAGGAATTCTTAATTTAGTACCGTAACAAACCACACACAAATACTTCATTTAGCAATCAATTATGTGTCAAATATCACGATTGACAACGATACGAAGCCACGACCCGGCACGTATGTCTTGTTACCATAACATTTACGTGAGCGAAATCTATAGTAGCCCACCGCACGGACGATGTAAACAATTTTAGTCCAATGAATAATGCTTCTGAACAATGAATGGTTCGATCACGAAAAAATCATCTTACAAGGCGATCGTGAGCCTTGTTCACGGTAGTCGTGTATATTCGAGGGGACTATCGGAAACCGAGTTATTTCGTCTCCATTGATCGTGTTGCAAGTTTACGAGTCTATCGGAGCGGGCGCCAACGATAAAATGGTATCAAATGTAATTTTTGTTGCTACCTCTTTTTTCTGTCGTGGAAACGGTGCGTTGATTCCGAATGGACTTTGACTTTGTTTTTAAAGGCGGGTTTTCATCTACATACTTCGTTATAAAATAGTTGTTTTATGTTATGATTTAAGAGGGTAGTTCTCCGCAATTTGATCTCGCTAATTTAGGTCCTTTAAGCGTACATATAACCTCAACCTTATAGCGTGTGTATCTTCAAATTTTTGACAAACCTAATTTATCGTAAGGTCTAATACTAGTAAATTACTGCTTAAATCATCTATTACAGATGTAGAGGCCTTTGATGATGATGATGAATACGAGTAAAGCCGCGCAACACAACAGTAGAAAAAGTTAGTTCAACAATATTAATATCATATTTTTCTTTAGTTCTTTCATTAAATTTTTATTAGAAAATCTCTCAGCAAATGAAAAATGCAGACACAACTTTGAAACTTTTCCCTTTTCATATTAAGCGCCATTATTACTAGATAACAACGGCTTCCGTAAAATGTCTGCCTCTAGACAGCCAAAGAGAATTCATAGTTCGTAGACAAACTAGTTTCATCATCTCAGCTCTTCAAAGAACAATATCATCTATTTATATATGTCATTAAAGGCACGCACCGGCATAATTCATCCAGATTAGCATACAAACAAATTATATGGATGTATTTTTGCTTATACAAAACACTGCCCTGTATTTTATAAAATATACAACAGTTTAAATGATAATTTATACTCCATTGTTATTCATTGATGTTATAATATGTATATTTTGCCATTGTTTCAAATAAGAGCATATTTCATGCGTTTAATGTTTAATTCCTTGTCGTACTGTTTGATATGCGCTGCTATATGATTGCTAATTTGTTGGTATTAGATGAATAGTAATAGAATTTGGTGTGGGGAATGTAATTAATGTTATCAATAAAGTGTTTATCTGTCTGTCCTATCTTTTACATGGAACTGATCCAAAAATATTTATAATAAAAAATAAATATTGGATTTCCTATACTATTATAATAGTGAAAGTTTGTGAGGATATAAGGATGTTTGTTACTCAGTCGTGTAAAAACTAGTTGACAGATTGGGATAAAATATGGTAAGGCTTTCCTTATAGCCTTGTTTCTAATAAGAAAAAGATTTTATAACATCGGATTTATTTATAATTCCTGGTCTTACCGCGTTCAAATGTATGTTTATTAAGCGTATAATATAAATAAGGTATATGAAATATATAAAGACGTTCAGTAATACATGAATATTCAATTCAAATACAATCTATTCCAACCTCTAACTAAGATTGAATGTCAAGAAAACCTAACAATAAAACCTAAATATATCGTACAATTTGAGACATCCTGTCGCGTTGATAAGTCTTTCTGTACCAATCTCGTATAATGTACATAGTAATGTTTGTATCCGAATCGTTTGCAATAAATTTATTAAAATATTGAAATAAGATTTAAATGTGAAATTATAATGGATCGTATGCAACGGATGCAATGACGCCCATCCAACAATTTAACATTTTAAATATATTACTGCGACAACATTGGTGTTGCAGATCTCAAATATAAATAAACATAGTCACCAAATGGCAAAGATACAAGATTGACAACCCGCGGTGACGTCAACAAATGAATATTGCATTGAAAAACACTTTGTAAAACGGAAATATTGGAAGGAAAACTTCATTTGAATATAAACGACAACTTGAGATATTGTAAGTCATATTAGCGCGTTTAAGATGCACATAAAACATATATTCGGATCAATATACGCGAATAATTGAATATGATCGTTTATTTTTGCATGTTTCAATAAATCAATCATTTGTTCTCTGCCATGAAAAATGTTAACACATTACCGTCACACCCAGTACATTTAAATATAACGAGATTCATTTGTTTTTTTCTGACAAAATAGTGTTATTATATTAAACTAACTGTGCCTCGCAGCTACACACGTATTCAATTGTATCACACATGTATTAATTATTTCTTAAGATTTGATTACAAAGGTAACGACGACGCGACGCGGCATTTTATACTGTTGTTTTCAACCCTAATGATTTAATAAGCCCCTTGTATACTATCCAAAGATCAATAAAAGAACTACACATCATAACTTTTCATACATTCTAAAAACGAAGGACTTAGTATTAAACCAAAAATTTCTAAAAACCTTCAATTTAACGTCTAAAATCTACAGTATTAGAATACGAGTATATCTCGCTGCAGTGTGTTCCGTACCCAAAGCCATTCGTATTGTTTTGCCTAAGTATAAACACATGCAAATCTTTCTCACACAAACAAAAAGGTTCGCTCGTTAGAAAGGCGGGGGTGCGTGTCGCCCGAATTCACAAACATTCCTGTTCGATATTCAATTTGACGTACCATTTGAATTCTTTAATAAAAGAATTGACAACTAGTGACACAACGGCAAATACTTGAAAAAAGAATTCGGGTGCTTCCACCACGGGGGCTTCACACACCGGGGGCATAACACATGGACCCAAAAATATAGTGTGTGGTCCAAAAGATGCAAGGATGAAGGCCTCTCTGGTAATATAAGTAGAGTAAGAAGGAGGTGTAATCGATACGCTTATACGAAGCGTGATGCTGACTTCCAATGATCGTTATTATTTGAAATCTATTTAATTTGATAATTTGAGGTAGATATAGAAAAATTGGAAGTAGAGTAAAGGGTAGAGCATAAAAAATGAGGAAAGTAGAGCAGACAGAGCAAAAACATTACTCTACACCTACTCTACCAACTTTACCATATTTGTAAATCAAACCGACCCACGGTAAACATAAAACATTTAGTTACAAAACTACTTATTACAGACAATAAATAAAAAAATAAAGAAATTACCAAGTATCGACAGCTCAATTATACTCCAAAAATGTACCGCACTACCTAATTAATACGCCAGGTGTTTTTTGTATCAGTAATTAAGTATTTTTATTCTATTTTGTGACGTTTATTATTAAATATAAACGAATTACGGTATTAATTTATATGTACGTATAATTGTATACTATGCAATGTCATTTTCTTTAAGTGATACCAAATTAGTAAATGTCAGACATCTCTATACTTATAAGCTTTCTTTATCATGCAATTGTCTACATGTAATTAGTTAATAATGATATTCCTATATTCTATAGTAACCGTGCGCATAGTAAAGTTAGTCAATTTATAATTATGTATATCTAAATCAGATCTTATAACAATTCTTTTGCAGTATGTCACGCGTTTAAAGAGTTACTTAGATCGTCAACTGTTTTATTGCAATGATTCTGGTTCGTCCTGCAGTAATTTTGCAAAGTCTTACTCTCTACTGACAAACTATATTTACTAGTGATGTACGAGTATAATGGCTATATATCAATATCCCTGAACGCTCGACCGCCGAATGAAACGTAACACATAAAAATGTATTAGCATTATTAATACATTTAGACGGCAAATGTTCGCAATAAACCATCAATCCATCTACTTATACGGCAATGCAATAAATATACAGCCGACACTTCCACACCGATATTTTTAAACCGCGCAGGAAACGGCGAGCAATAAAAAAAACAATACGAAAAAAAGAAAAAATAAAACACGTTATAAATTAATACTTTAGCAAGTAACCAGAGTATGCGTATTAGCTCTCGCTAAAACGAAAAGAAACGTATTGGATTACAGCTAACGATAAATAAACTCTCGAAAATAATGTTTATATGTAAATATGGGGTATTGTTACAGTAACGAGTCTTGCTAAATCACAATATGAAGTTGATTTATATCTCTACGGTTCGCTTGCCTTCATGGGAGGCCTACAAAAACCCTATCCGAAATGCAGCACACATCTACACTCGGCGATATTGCGCTCCCACCCCACTTTGTACGTTTAATTGGTCACTTTATGAGTCCACAAAGCAACACTTTATACTTGAAATCCAACCGCGAAACGACTGCACTCACAAAATATATTACGAAGAACGATTGAGAGTTTCATATTGAAAATATTACTGCGAATATAAGTAAGGCGCGCGTTCCCTCGGTGAGCGCTCGCGTAGCTTCGATACTGTAATTATAACGGACGCGCACTATGACTTACAATACATCATTTCGCTAATAAGACACCATCAACCGGACAATAATAAATTAATTAGTCACATGCGTAATGAGCAACCGGTCGTTGCAACAAAGAGCGCATACAATAACACCGATGTCCACGTCTATCTTAAAATACCGGCTAATTATTCGAGTTGTTAGGTCGAATAACGAGCGATGGCCGGGCGCGGCGGTCGGGTACGCTGGTGGCCGGGTTACAGAAGACAATGGTCACCTGGCTGTTAGAAGAGCGAGGTAATCGCATTAACGAACTGATCACGCGCCGGGCCTGCGAGGAAATTCATTAATATCCTGCAGCCAGCTAAGCGAAAACAGATGAAAAAGTACAAGTTGGCCGAGAGTGGGGTGCAGGGTGCGCCGCCCCCCCAGCCTATGCACTATACAGTTTTGCTTTATTTTTTATTATTTTATATTCCTAAACGTTACGGGATATAAACATTTTTGACGGTATTTCCATAGCTCAGATAACTTACGCTGTGTGCTTACGAATGTTGCCAAATTTTGGTTAAAAAAACCCTGTAACGTTATAGGTACAACTATATTTTATACATAGATAGGTACATTGTTTATATGTAACGAAGCTCAGACACGTATTACAGTTAACTTTCGCGTCTGGAACTAATTATTGTTATGTACTTATTATGTATGTAATAAATGTCAGCAACTTGTTCAATTAATAATTATTTATTAGGCTTCTTTATATAAAGACTTAGTTTCTCGCGTTACAACGATTCTGAGAACTAGTTGTTATATATCTTATTAAAATAGAACAGAATATCTTGTTTTTGCAATTTGTAGGTGCAATAGATTGAGTTAATAAAGTATATGTTTTAATTTCAATGAAGTTACTGTTACTGCTCATATTTTTACGTATTATATACGTGTTTATTAACTACACAATAAGAAGAGGTCTTTGACGGAGACATTTTTGCAAGTGGAGCTAAAAAATCTGGTATTTTTATATCTAAAACGTTTACTCAACATATCACAAGACAAGATATAAACATAACAACAATCATTTAACATTTCACTTAACATAAGATAAGTTAACAACAACCCATTAGAGAATACGAACAATTCATCTACATAATAATAATCAGCGGCAGTTTTTATTAATAAATCTTGTCTTTATTTATCATTCAATTCTCATAATAAAATCTGCACAACCGCATTGTGTTCAAGTAAATTCAATGGCACAAAATAATATAAAAAATAATCCACTTTCTCATAAGAACTGGCAATAAAATTACTTGGAACTAATTATTTACATTTCTAGTGTGTTCGCTTTTTTAAAGTACGTAACATCAGTTGTATCGATATATGGGAATCGAGTTGATACCCTGCGAGTCGGAAAATCTATCGGGAAATAATTGAGATAGGAGTATCGAATCGGTTCGGAAATTGCACCATTTGCTGTCATTTTAAAGGTGTTACCGTTTTTGGATCACTTTATTCGTAATTTTTGTGATTGATTATTTGATTCTATTGTAATTGTAACGTTTTTTGGGCATTTTAGCGTAGTCGCAATTGAAGCCAAGCGAAGAACTGCAGGTTCGGTTTCCGTGCGAGGTACAAATACCTCGCACGGTACATTTATACATTTATACTCGTAATACAAATATAACGAGTATAAATGTATAAATTAGTGTGTATTTGTACTATTGATTGATAATTAGTTTCCTGTGATTATTATATATTATTTTATCTTAAAGTAAAGCCCTAAATATTGCATAGAACTGCCCTTAAATATTAAGCAATTGAAACAACAGACACTAGAATGTACAAAACAAAACGTTTCGATTTCTGCCATTCACCTAAACTTGGATGCACTAGACTTGGTAAACTCAAAAGGCTTGAGATAGACAAGTTCTATCCTTCGCATCACCCTCGATGCTTCCAAACAATAAAGTGGACTTGACAATACTGAATGAAAACAAGAGATTATTAAAATGAACCTTATTCCCTCTTCACTAGGTTCGAAGTCGATGATTGACGCAATGTATACGAGTATCATAACATGTGTAATTCCTCAAATGCAGACTCAATTGATAGATATCTGATTTGACGGCTATTTACCTCCATTGTAATACATGCTTACGAGTGGTCTATGTTAGAGTGCTTTTATTGTGTATTGTTCGAATTGTACTCCGTTCTTTTAGTTTGAGTTTACCTGTGTCATTGAATGTGGGGAAGAGATAGAAATGAGTTTCAACATTTTTATATAGCTACCTATGTATCGTTATGGGGTTTTGAAAATAACATACAAGTTTATTGAAAAAGAGAGTTTTTTGGCCTTTACCCTTATAAAAATTAAGGAAAATGAGCCTGTAGTCAAAGATAATTTAGCGGTTGGTTGAAGAACTTGACAGTTGACACAGTTTGGCTTGATTCGGGTATGATTTGTCAATATAACTATCCGCTTGTCATTTATTTTCTTTTGATATTGCAATTGTATGATCCAATTTTGAATCAAAAACTTCTATTTTTAGACAAAAACTAAACCCTTCGCTTGTTCTCCCTCGAGGCATGCGATACAGTACAAAGTAGGCACAACGTATACAAACTCGACGTCAATTAACATTCACAAATTAATGTCTGTTATCAACATAGTAAGTTGCGTGGTTCACATCCCATCCGAAGTCACAAACTTGTGTGTAGGGATGTTTGTTTGTACCAATGTAACATTCATGAAATAGTTTGTTTCACCCGCAAACTACACACCTCGGCGTGTCGACGCTAGTGAAGGGACACACGCCGAACAAAAATTGTAATTATACGAGTACTCCCGCAACCATATCGACGGTAATTCAGCCACAATGAACGATGAGCTCATTATGTTCACAAACAGCAAATTTCCGAGTATTCTATTACCGACTTTTATAAATTATATAACGTTGTTAACATACAAATGTGTTTCTATTATATTTACGCTACAATGATTTCATTGTTAGTAAGTGATTTAATATTAAATGCGAACTTTTATTTGAACAGCGCAATTTATTTCTTAGTACTTATTTTTTATCAATTTTAGTTGCTGAATAGAAAATTAGAGCAGAATTTAGTATCGATAACAATTTTGTTGTTAGTTTGTATCGTAAGTCGTGTCGTAGAGTGTGAGGCAGTGGCACATCCCTAACCATCGACCGCGGTAAACTGTAATTTCAATAGTAACTGCACAAAACATTACCTTGCTCGTTTGTTCGGCGCGAGGGGGCGCAGCGAGGGCGGGCGGCAGGGGGTTGAGGGAAGACCCGGCTATCGTACACTAGATGGTATCATAATGATTATTAACATGTGAACCCGTGCCAGCCAGAGACCTCCTCCACGCCCCAGATATGTTTGACACAAGCCAGTTATTTTAATATAGGCAATTAGAGGTTCCCGATGGATGGCGAACTTTCAACCAAGTTTTCGATTAGCAGTCTGCGGTTGTGTATAAGTGGATTTTAAATTGCCTTGCCGAATCGATCGCGCCTGAATTTATTTACGGCAACCTGTACTTTGATAGTTTGAGAACTATAAGTTTCGACCACTTTCCTTTATGAATATATTTTACGATCGCAAATCCGATTTGTGCCTGAGTACCTTTTTACGTTATATTAAAGTGAAGCTGTAAACCTACAGTCTGGAGACCAACGGAACATGTTCAATTAATAATGTACGATAACCACTGCACTTAATTTAAGGCAAAAAGACCAAAGTATTAGTTCCGGTTATTAATAAAAATATCAATTATTAATAAAACAATTTTTATCCAGACTACACAAAAAAAAAAGACAAATACGGTACAAATAATATCACATGTCATTGTAATTGTAACAGACCACCACTGTATCAAACTAAACCAATAAACTTATTCAAATTTATTGAAATAGAAGCACGTGTGAAAAATGTAACATATGTGTTATTATAACATTTTATGTAAACAACGATACTGTGACGATTGAAAAGTGACGTTACACAATAATTTGTGTTCGAGTCTGAATATTGGGATAGTAAAATTAATGAACAATTTAGTTCTGCATCGGTCTGGAATACTTTGAATAGTTTTGATGCTTTGTCACCCGTGGTTTCGCTTGCATTGCGAATATACCTTTGGTAAAGGGGCTATATAGCTAAAACAATTATGTAATTCAAATCAATCATTCTTTTCTGCTTATTACATTCAAATTTATTTACCAAATTTGCGGTACGTACTTTCAAATTACGAAAAAGTAGTCTGCCGTAGTGGACATAGATAGATAACTCTTTATTGTACACACCTGACGGTCATAATTGGATATACCCTGTTCAAGTACACAAAAAGACCGTATTCCCAGCAAGGACTAACGAAAATACGTCGCTGAGGTATGACAAAAAAACATAGAATGCATAATCCAGAGGCCTCACTCATCAGAACCAAATACATTTGCTTTAAAAATTCATGACACCGTACCTCTGGTATTCATGAGGAGGCACTGTGCTCCAACCTAATACTACATTCCTAATTTAATTGCAGAGACTAATATGAAAATCTGAGGATATGAGCCGAAATTAATTTATTAACTAATTACGGATTCACTAACGGCGCGCTTGTGTGTGTTGTTTGATTAATTTATTGAGATATATTCGGTTACTTTAATAATATTAGTTGTACTCCGAAGTTTCATTTGCTTTAGATTTGATTGATTATTTGTATTTTTCGTTTGAGTCGCAATAAAAAGCGTTGCGTATTTTTGAAGATATGTATATTGTATAGGTAAGCGTCAAGACGCGGAAAATGAACTTGTTTTATACTATTTAAACATATTATGGTTGGTTGCAAGAAGCAATAAGTAATGAGTACAAAATTTAAACAATTAATCTAGAGGTTATATGACTCAAAGATTTTAGACCTCTGACCGCAGTAACCTAAATGAGTAATACATAGAAATATGATACATCTAGACAAAAATCCCAACCGTAGTAGATTCAATTTATCAAATTATTAGAAGTAACATCATAAATTGACCGTCCCGTCTCTTAATAAGAGTTTAATAAATACTAATTTAAACATTTCGGTCAGAGACTGGTGTTGTATTTAAACTAAATACGGACATTACAATGAACTGAGAAGCTTTTGTTTACAATACTTGACGTATGAAGAGTTTTATTTATAAAATTACTTTGAAAATAATTAAATTTGGATTAATTAGTAGCATAATGAGGTGACTCAGTATAATTCTGGCTTTTTATAATAGTTTACTATAAATTAATAATGGAAAATAAAATGTAGAAACAAGCCAATGATACCCAAAATATAAATTGATGACAGACATAAATATCTTGGAACGATTATGTAAAGAGGATTAAATGGACTTCGTACACTGTGTCGTACAAGACGTGTGCTAGTTAACTGTTGGTTAGTTGTGACATCAGTAACCGAACTGCACCGACAGTTTGACATTTATAATATTAGTTAGATTAAGAGTGCGAATGCGTTAGGGGTAAGGGTAGCACGAGGGCTGTCGGCGGGGGTGCAGGCGGCGCGGGGAGGGGGGAGGTGATCGCCGACACCCTCCGGACGGCATCCACTCAAACACGCTCAGCTTGCCTTTAATGAACTTTGTGTCACTATTTCAATACAAGTACACTTTTCTTTGCCACTATCGTGTGTTAGTTCGAACAAAGCCGTGTGAAGTCGCATGGAAGGGGTAAACGGGACCCGCCACTTTCCTTTCTTCTTATTGTTTCGTTTCGGTGCGAATATTTTGCAAAGTCAAATGGGTCGATAGAAAATGTTGGGCGAGACAAGCGGCCGAAAACGGTTGGGAAACTAAAACGTGTCGAAAAGAGTTTTGTGCTGGTATGGTTTGGACGGCATGGCCGACTAGTTTCAAGTCACTTTTAAGTGTTAAATATTATTAACATTGGTATTGTAGGCTCGAGCCTTTCCGGTGAGGACATATGATGATGATATTGTTGCATTTGAAAAATGTGACTAACTTAGCCAAAACGATGGATTTTTATAAACGATTTTCACATGTGATAGTTCAATATATTATTTTAGTAATGCAAGTAATATACAAAGTGGCGTTTCGTAGTCTTCCTACAAATACTTTAATTATTTTGCCTATTTGTATTGCGTTAAGTTATTCTATAAACTAGCGCATCCAGCGGTTTCATTTAGTGTTTAATAATGTAGTCGGCATACTGTATAAACTGTAAAATGAGTTACATATCAAAGTTACATTTGAATTTCTCTTGAAAAACCTCTTTGAAGCCCGCAATATTAAAAAATACGTACATGTCACAAACATGAAAATAGTCATCCAATATCAGCGTACGAAAAGTAAAGAAATACGAGTCCTATGTTGGGTTATTTCCTGATCTTGCTAACGTCCATACATACGTTAATCCAATTACCCCCGGCCGAGAGGGGGTCAGTCCTTTCAATCTAGTTATTTCGTGGAACACTGCCTGGATGCCATTTATTTACGTTTCAGTTTAAATAATTTAATATTTACGTATTTTTAAAGGGTAACATTAAGTGAAAAGGGAACGGTACAATGTGCTAAGTTTATAACGGTGATGCGGACTTGCGATGATTATTATTAACTTAAAACATTGTTTTTGGACCATTACGAGTATATTACGTTCTTTATTAATGTAACTCGCTATAATTTATAAGTCTAAGTACGACATTATTAGGTAAAATGTATCGTGATAGCAATCTATGTGGACATTAAACGCACCAAAGAAGTCAATATTTGAACGGACTTTTAACAGTCGATGTAGGTTGCATAAGCTTAAACATGAAAGACAACAGTCAGGGGGGAAATAATAGAGCCCTAAGTAACTTAACGAACAGACAAAAAGCCTCAACATAAAAGCAGAACCAAAAAATATTTAGAATGCATTACAAAACAACTCCCGTTCGCTAATATAATTCTTGGACACAGGATGTGTACGTAATATAATTGCTATCAACTTCACCGGCCGTCAATTTCGTCTAACGAAAAATCAAATAAAATTGCATCCATTGGCCCTGCGTAGTCAAAGAGCCTTTAACATTATTTCATACGTTGACCAAGGAGTCCGGAAATTGCCTGTTAATTATATTATGTATGTTTGTGACTACTTTACAAATAACAAACTTTTATCAAGATTCAGTTACGTAAAAAACTTTATTATTGACTTGATTTTCCTAATTATTATCGTCTGCATACGTTGCCTTGTTTTCAAGTTGTATATTGCAAAGTATCAATTCATTAGGAGCCATTGTACTAAGGGAACGGCAAAGACCATAATTAACTAAACCGTACAAGTGCAGCGGCCGCCGTGCGTCCGCTATCTGTTCGAATATCGACGTAAGCGCGTGTATGTGCGTATCTAATGAATGGCAAACTCTGCACTGAAATGATTTATTATTTAATCAATTGTCATTTAGGCGATAACGAACGTCAAATCAATGACGATGACTCGAGATACGTCTAGTATGTGTATAGTTCGTTGGCATTGGCATGTGAGGGTGGGTGGGGTTCCCAACGGGTGGTGACCACCGTTAGATCGATTCCTACCGTGGATATTATTCTGAGGTAATTAGAATTCGCGCTTCGAGTTACCAGTTTAGGCTTCGCATTACTAAACAACCGTTAAACATAGATCATACTTCTAATTTCAGAGATATTTCGCGTCAAACGGTTGGTATTTGTTTGTGTGTTGGAGAGGTTGACATGTAATTAAACCCGATCGTACTGTGGAAGTCAAAAGTGCATCAAATAGATACCTAATATTAGTGTTGGTACATTTGCTAATGTTTAATTCGATATGTGTTTTAGTTACAGAATTTTGGTGTACAAAAAGAACATCGTGTTTAAACCCAGTCGACATCTTTGCTCGCACTGATCCCTTGGGATAAGTTTAGTTCACACGAGCGGTCTACAAGCCCCTACCACCGACACCTTTTTGACCACACTAAAGAAATATTACTACACGACTTAATTTCCTATAGTAAATAAGTGAAACAATCGTAGCATTCATTTTAAAATATCACTTTAATCACTCTAATAACCAAATCAAAGCAAAGCATTGGATACAAACAGAAATATATATCGGATAATGCAATTATAGTTAGGCAGTGTACGGCTTAATCAGATATTTTGCGTATAGTTTAAGGCAGCCCAGTGGTCGGTAGCTAATATCCGAATAGATTGGTATTAAATTTTGCAACCGCCGTATCTTTGACTAGGTTTGCGTTCATTGCCGTGCTCACAGCAGACTCGGCACGCATTTCTATTTCAATGATGTTGCTAATATATTGATTAGAAAGCAATTACGGTGCGATAACTTTAATTAATTCACGATAAAAAGTTATTATTGTACTTTGGCTTCAAAACATAATGACGTTTGATAAATTTTGTAGTTTTCCTTTACTTTTAATTACTTTTTCATTATAATACTTAACTAGTTTCATTTGGTGGTTTTAATTGGTATGGAGTGTACGAATTTGTATAGGAATGTTATCAATCAAACTGGGTGGAATAAATACTCTTATACGCCTTTAAAAATATAGAGTACAAACTATGTACATACACACATACGAGTATACATACGTTACTTTTGTTTTTTTTAGAACTTACTTAGTCGGCAATGTTTTGCTCGAGCTTTACCATTTATCTTCTAAGAACTACAAAAGTAAATAAAACATCGATACATATAACTTACTAGTAGCGCTCCGCGGTTTCACCCGCGTAGTTCCCGTTCCCGTGGGAATACGGGGATAAAATAAATTAGCTTTCCATTACTGAAAGATTTTTTTAAATCGGACCAGTAGTTTCGGATCCTATTCGTTACAAACAAACACACAAACAAACAATCAAATCTTTCCTCTTTATAATATTAGTTTAGACATAATTGACAAAATCGTATATTTTAAAAGAAACCGTATAATAAAACAACATTTCGATTATCAATTTATAAGGAATTTCTATTCAAAGACATTTGGTAAGTAATAATATTAATATTGTCGGTTTAAGAATGTATCATTTGACGTGAACGTTGAGAGCTGACTTACATGCAATAAGACAATTTACCCAAATACACAACGATGAAGGTACCTAATGCTCTGCACTGTACTATAGTTACTTGTTATATATTTATATGGGGGCTGCCTTTAGTTTTTTATAGATTTGAATTGATTGTAATTCAAATTAGTATTTAATATTGAGGAAGGCTATGTGAATGACGAAAGTTTGTGTGTATGTATGTGGGTATGTTTGTTACTTTTTGTAGCTTATAGAACACAACTTTGGTATAAATAGGGGATACTATATAAAAAGCTGCGTTGTTTTGCTTTAATAGAACTTGATTATGAACTTTTCTCTTGAATCAGAGTAATCTATAGTGATGGAAACTGCACTAAAATTGGTTCCGCAGTTTCGTACTAAGAACTATTTAACTGATGTCGGGATGCGACTTTGTTAAACTTAACACAATGTAAAGAGAAAGAACAATAAAATAATATAAGATCATAATATAAATTATTAAAAACAAACCTGTCCCGTTCCACGGTCCTTAATCAAAGATTCACATTAAAAAAAGTTATAAACGAAATTTAAGTGGGAGGACATCATGAATATTTAATGAATGTGAATTTTCCAAGGGCAGATAGTACTAAAGCTCGACGCACACCTGCGTGATTGCCGCGCGGAAACCGCACTACCTCCCCTACTGGACCGTTTATTAAACATTATTCATATCCAAGGTACAGCACTATTTTTTGTTGTTCACTCTCATTGTAATTACTTTATGGAATTCTTTTAAGTTTGATTAAAAACTTTTTATACTCAAAGTAAGTAATAATTTCCTATGCAGCTTGCTATTCCAAACCATTACGAGAAACAGTATTTCCTTCAGACTACCGCACCTTAAACTCTTTTTAATTGTATTAATTGCAGTCCATTGCAATCGGAAGTCTAAGTTAAGATTTATGGGTTTTCTTTTCAATTGTTATTCATTTGATATATTTTAAGACATGCTATATTTGTACGTTTTCACTGTTTTATTAATACTTTAATGAATTAATCTTTGTACATTTATTACTGCTTATTTATTGATACTCATACAGGAACATATCATTCTTGTATCCAAACAATCTTGTAAATCTGCAGCAAGATAAAACCTTATTTAGGGAATCCGTTTAGATCGCAAAGGTTGCGCGCACACGAGACAAACTTTTGTGGTTGACGCGTCGTCACCACAAAGCGTCCGATGACGTACCAAATCTGAACAAGACATTTTCATCCTCGGTCTTTGTGTACGCAATCAGCACTAGCTTTGCCCGGCAATTATTCAAAATACATCGGGGCGATATTAGATAGGTGCGCTTCCTACACGTTTTGCATTTCGAATCAGACTGACTTTGTGAGCCGTGCTCTAGGGAGTGCGGTGTTTATGCGTGGACGTCACCGCCAGGTGGTGAATTCTGCCTTTTGCTGAATTGTCTGCCCAGTGCCCGACAAGGGACGCCCTAGTCTATAGTTTAACATGCGGAACTACCCAATATCAGGTACTAACAGCTCGTTCAACTAATGAGGACGTATTCATTAGTATTACATATTAAGTACTAATTACTTAAGTGTTTTGATGTATTGATTTAATATATTATTTACATAGTTTCGTCTTGTTATACACATTTCAAATGAGTTAGAGAAAGGCGGTCATTGTCTTACTTTTTCCCTGTATCTTATAGACCGAAACTATAACTACTACGAACATTTATCAACTACTAAATAAACTATCATAAAATACACTCCATTAAGACATCATTTATATCTACAAATCAGCAGACACGTAGCCTGTGTTACAATAGTTAACACTAGACGTATTGCACAATATCTAAAGTAGTATGAGTCAGACAACGTTACTAATCACAGCGTAGTGTTCGATGTGCTTTCCGCACGCGTTTCTACAGCAGACAAGACGCATCAATTGGCATAGTCCGTCAATACCGCGCCCGCTCCCGTCTAGCACAGCCAGCCAGTCTGCGATGCACTCTTTGACTATGTGTAATTAAACGGGTACGTTAACCTGTCTAAATTATAAATTTTTGTATACATATTCGTACATTCATATTAATTTATTATGGTATGCATTTTCATTAACTGTTACTAATGAGGTAGTGTTTGGACTCGTTTGTCTCCGGAACTATTTATGCGATTTGAAAAATTCGCGAGGTGCAATGGCTATCTTATGTAAGTGGTAATGGAAAGAATTACAAGATTGAATTGGAAAATGCGTTTATTACATTATAGCGTAAGTTGTAAATTATATTAAAGACTCTTATGTAAACGGGAAGAGTGCCATTAGGTTGTAGTTGTGCATAAAACAGAAACTAATGGTAATTCTTGATAGTGGCGGCGGTGGCTCGGTGCGGTTTCAATATGTATGGTAACACTTCTAAACAGCTGGCCGAAGCATTACCATCTAAATTACCCAATTTATGCAGAGCTAGTGACCCGCCCGCGGGTTCCGACTGTACGCGCGTACACTTACCCTCCCTTAGGAATCACCCGAATTCTAAACACCGTTATTAAAGCGCATTAACTTGCATTTTCCAACTTACGTAATTTTACAAATGATTGCGTTCTACCTTTTTTAAACGCGTAATTAATTACTTACGATTCCCAACTGAACAGTAAGCACTAATCGGGAACCGATCGCGTAATGCCGATAAAATTTTCACATCCCTTAACCAGAGATGCATTTACTTAAGTACTAGCTGAAATGAGTTCATGCATTTTAATTACCGTTGAAAAGCTCTAACTTGGTCGATTCTCGAGTAAAATTCGTCGGTCGTATAATATGAATGATGATTGGGGGATGTTTGATTGTGCCCGCTGCGTCCGACTACCAAATTCCCTTTGCGCAGTTTGTTGCGGCGCCGCACATTATTTGTATACACTAAGCATGAAATGTTGCCAAGCAAACGTGTAGGTAGTGTTTGCGTGTAGGTTTAGGAAAGGAGGCGCGCGTGGGGTGTGCTCAGCCGCCTCCACGACCCACGAGCGGCGCGGCCCCAGGCCCCGGGCCCCGGCCGGCCCCGGCCCGACACCACTGCGTGCTGCCATCACTCGCGCCGCATCACCCATTCACCTTTCAATATTCCATACCGAATTGCATTCAAATGCAACATTTTTTGGACAAACAGAAAAGTTCCTACAAAACAATCTTAAGCGTTTCGATCAGCGGCGTACCTTTTAACCTTTTTACGTGAAGTGGACTTCAATTTCATTTTCGATGTTCCAATAAAATTTTGTTGAATTTTGGTAAAGTCAAATGTTAGTACGAATTCAAATGCATTTACGATTTAACGATGGCTTGGCTTTGAAAGTACAAATATCTGGTTATGAAGTATGTCGGTTTGGTCTCGATTCAATCTTTTCATGTTTTTGATTGCTGCCTTTGACATTTTAAAAGTGCATTGCACTGCATTTTAAACATTTAACAATTTATTAAAGGCTATCCGATTTTTTTTAATGCAATATAATAAATTACAGATTGGGGACCTTAGGAGACTTAAATATCATAATTTAATGAAAATATAATTTCTAAGTTGTAAAAGAGAAATCACACATTTTCTCCCAAACCCGCACAAAACCAGAAAAAGGAACAAGATTCCACATACGCAATTAAATCCGTATCAAACTAATTAATTAACACGTACGCGTACACAAGGTGCGTATAATATCCAGTGCCAAGGTCGGCGATCGAAGGAGTCAATACCATTAATAGGATTCGGTAGACGTAGACATAGCTGGGGATTACTGTGGTATGTACCGCTCAGACGGTACCATGAATGGCAAGTTTGTCACCCGAACACAATGCCAAGATAGCGCTAACAGAAATTCAATTGACATCTAAATTATTTTAACCTCGTTTGACTTTATAAAATGTATAGTTGACTGAGAATTGTTGATTGTTGTGTTGTTATTGTATAGTAGTTGTGAGTGGGCAGTTTTTTCTATAATATAGATATGAAAGACAACCACAAGACAACAAACAAGCATCAAAAAGAAGTACTTGAAACGATTAAAAAAGGAATGCTTGTTTCCTTTTTTACAGGGATCAAATCTAACAAGCTTTATGAACACAAACACACAAAGTCAATTTCAAAATGGCTTGCTACGGCCTCTGTCAATCGGTACGGTATTTACAAATATTGTAAAAAGTACAAGAAACAAAATACCAGAAACAAATACCGTTCCAAAAATGCAATTAACATACACATCGGCGGAACCCGCGATCTTTTGTAATATGCAGAACATCGAACAATTTTTTGAATTTTTTTATTCAATTTTCTATACTCCCCCTCGGACGGAAAGTATAGTCTGATTAAAGAGGGGACGGCTATGATAAGCTTAGATTTAAATTTAGGCACTGCGAAATGCCTAAATCGATCTCACATACGAAACACAATACATTCTCTTTGGTACTCTTTTGCATTTTTAACTGCATTTAATGCATTGATTAGGTATTAGTGGCGAGGGTCCATATGAAGCGACACGAACTTCGCTTTATAAATATATTAGCTGTGGTCTCCTGTTTTACCGACACTGCTATTGTGAAATATAAATAAAATAGTCTGGTCTAATGAATTTTCTAACAGGAAAATAATTGCAAGCAAAACGCTTTTTAGCTTTTAAAACAATCACGAATACTGTATCGTACAACAATGTAGAGTCTACTAAGTCATAGAACAATAGACATTCTAATAAAAGTATAATGTACGTTTAAAATTCAGATAAAATTTTAATAATATCTTCATAAATATAGCCTCGTACGTAAGCGTATTAACACTGAATATTTCACAGTCGGAACGTTATGAGAGAGTATGCATCAAATACTGTATTATTTAAGGTCTTATTTAAATAACAACAAGGCACATTTCTCCTGAAAACCCATCCATTAAGTATGAAACGTCTGTTAAACGATTCATGAGATTAAAACGAACAGATTACCTATAGCGAAATGAGTGAAAATTTAACGAATTATACTGATATACAAGTTATGAGTTCAAAGATAACGAATGAATTTAATAATATTAAGTTAATTTCATTTGTTAAATAACGTTGGTTGGCGCATTGTTACGAACTTATAGCTTTTTATTATACTAGCTGTATGCGGCGGTTTTACCCGCGTTCTTGTATAAAATCAGAGTAAATCAAAGCTTGAGTTTGCCAAAGATAATGTAACTTTGCTAGCATTTTTGTATTGAGTTCATTCATTAGGGAAATGAGGTTTTCACAAAAAGATGAGATCTTAGTGAGGAACGTAACTAAGTATTTTGTTTAAACTACGTTTATTTTGTTTCCGTAACGCAATAGGAGGCGTAAGTAACTAGTGTTTGTGTACTTTATAAATCTAAACCTGATACCGTATAACAATTTGATGATGTATTAAACCTCTCGGCGCGATTTATGAATATATTACATTATCTGACATTTCGAAAATTAATGTTGTTTACATAAAATCGGTAAACAAAATATGATAGTCTTTTTTTGGCGAAGTATTTTTAATAAAGTACAGATAGCAAGGAAAGCGTTTTTAAATATAATCAACTCGAAAATGAAATTAACATGAGGAATTGTTACAACAATACAAGAGCATACAAGGACGTTCTAATATTCATAACAAAACAAAAGGAACAAGCATACAATAGCAATCGGTGGACGGTTGGTAAAAAAATAACATGGTCTACTTGTACTTCGCTTTTCGTTTCATTTGCGAGGTTTGATTAGGATTACATATTAGTAATTTAACAAAATTAAGTAAGTAATTAATTTAAAATAATTGGACAGTAATATTTTATTAGTTTATTTAATTTTGAACGAGCCTTTATTGATACATATAAAAGACTTACTTTATCCGTAATTTAAGCTAACATTTTTATAACTAAAACTATGTTTTTCCGGATAAATAGAATTGTTTATTAGAACTAATAACCATTGTAAATATTTCCGTTGCAAACGGTACCCCGCTTAGGTTTGATTGAACGCATAAGAATGTGGGGACTTGCGAATATTATAATACGGAGAAGAGAGAAGCAGATACTGTGCGAGAGAGAGGGACGCATCGCAATTACCTCGTGAGATTGTTGAATAAATTTACATTCAGTTGATTGAAATAATAATGAAATTGGCCCGCCACTCTCTACGTAGGCACTGTATATTTAAATTAATAATAATATCATATAATACTCAAATCGCGCGTCTGTTGTGAACCGCGAAGCCATTTCTATTGTAATTAGAGTTTATTTTTTGTTTGAATAATACAAATGTTTTCAATGTGTATTCTGGCACACATCGTGTGCGCCGCTAACTGTATTTATATGTTAGATTTTTACATTGTTCGTTGTCATTATGCAATGTTTTGTTGGAAACTTCGCTGGCGTGCGTATGGTAATGTTTTTTATTGCAATTTAGTTTACTTGTTTCGTTCACTTGGTGTTTACAAAATTTGAAACTTTTGTTTGTAAACTTCAATTAATACTTGTATTTCTTTATTTTTGCTATCCGTACGTTGTGCTTTTAAATTTTAAAGACTTTATTTGTGGAAAATACGTATTGTTCCTCATTGTGTTAATCAATTACATTATCAGTCCATTAGCGAGAGAGATTTAACTTGAAGTTTAATCTTACAGACCAATATTTAACAAATTATTTGGTCAAAATTGCGATGCATTAAATAACTACTTACTTAATCGTAATTTCATTAAAGGCCATCATTTAAAAGCATTTTGAGCGATTCATTTGTTTTTCCAGCCGTATTTGTTAATACATCACAAATACGGCTGGAAAACAAATGAATCGCTCAAAAATATTGTAACAAAAAAAATATTTTTTTGTCACAATCTTTTTTAATACATCATTCCTAGAAAATAAAAAATAACAACATTATTGAATACTACTTTTCAAGTAAGATGTAGCTTCCTCTGTCTCGCTTAGATGTTTTACACAACTCAGCTGATATTAATGCAGTTTTCAGCAAAATATAGGTACCTATATTGATTGATCCATGAGTTCCCATGGAGTTATATTTTATGCGATATTGTAGTAATTAAAAAGAACTGCGATATTGTAGCAATTACAACGAACTGTCGAGCGAGAAGTGTGTCGAGTTATAAAGGAATTTTGAATTAGAAATACCTAAGTACCTGACATTGTCGCTAACTCTTTGTAAGAAAACTATCAAATATTTATAACACTATGTAGAAATACTCGAAGTACACCAGACCGTATTGTTTATCGTCTTTGATGTTGGATTAAATAATACGTTTCAAGTTATTCCTTTCAACATTATTAATGCACTTTTTAAAAGGAAAAAAGAAAGAGCGACACTGTCTTTGATACCGAATTTGAACTGTAACGTTATGAATAATAAAGACGATTATTAATTGACTTCGGAATTCATTAAATATTACATGGAATAATTTCTTTGTACTGTACATTATAAATTGAATACTGAAGAAAGTTCATTGTGAATGCAATTATTAGTTTCAATTTATAATATTGTACTGCAAAGGTGGTAAGTGCAACACTTCACCGCAAGATGGCGTTATGAGATATCTTAAGGCGTTCATTCATAGTATTTGGTTTGCCGCCTCATGGCTAACTTAATAGAGATTATCTCTTGTACGTGGTTTTTTTATCTGAACAGGAGAGGCTAGTCAGTTGTTTTGCTGTTTTTTAATTAAAGTCTTATCAACGCAGAGTTTTCTTTTTGACTCGCAGGGGGTTTTTTAGAGCGAAAAATCTCAATATTGTAACAGGTTCGATAAACAAGATGATTATGAGATGTTTAATCAAATCTGTAAATCAAGATCATCATTTCCGGAGACAAAGTTTGTGAGAATTTTCTGATCCCTTCACGACTAAAAGATTGAACGAAAATTGGTTTACATATACAATTCAGTACTTTGATTAACGCTTAGAATTTTATCTCCAAAATTCCCACGGGACCGATATTTATACGGGTAAATTCGTGGGACATGCATTATTACTTTTTACGAGTAAACCGCGAGGAACAACCAGTCTTTCTATACGTGATTAAATATGTATGTGAAAGTAATGCTTTCCTTCATTTTATATAAATATTATACATAATGTACATACTACGTAACGCATGTGCAATCGACCGTAAAACAATAGTCCAAACAGTTGTATAATAATAGAAATATACAGTTAAAGTAAAAAGGAAAAGAATCAATTTATATCACGTTCAATTTGATTTTCCAATAAAATGTATCATGTTCAATAAGATTTAACAAATCAACAACAATATAAAAAATAAAGTGCCTAACAAGGAAAATTCTGAACACACCGTATTTAATAAACTCCTAAAAGCGTTGAGAAAACTTACGTTCATGAAACTTAGTTGATAAAGTTAGTAGGTCGAGTTGCACGTAAACACGTAAATCCACACATCCTTGACCTAGAGAGGTCAACAGCCCAGCATGA
The DNA here is from genome assembly GCA_958496195.1 of Timandra comae. NCBI lineage: Eukaryota > Metazoa > Arthropoda > Insecta > Lepidoptera > Geometridae > Timandra > Timandra comae. Next base: position 6,379,500 of record OY292353.1, on the reverse strand, counting down.
CCCATCTGATATCAGAAACTATTCGAACGGAAAAATCAGGCGGGTCGTCGCGGTAAGCCGATACTTGCCACTGTAACTTGGTCCTCGGTTTGGTACGCGTGAGGTAGCTAGGAGGGGTCAGGGTACATTGGGTGAGATGTCGTCGCGACCGTGACCTAGCTCAAGTGCTGGGCGGGTCACGTGGCGGGCGGGCGGTAAAGTAACTCCGGTCGTTCACCTTGAGACAACCAGAGAGGGAGGCACGAGTTTACAAGAATTTTCCGCTATTTTAAACATCAATGGATTTACTTTTGCGATTATGAGAGTATTAGATAACTTTTGTCTTTTTGTTTATTTTTAGATATTGATTGGTATTTTTGTTTACAATTTATTATTTTTTTATGACTTTTTATTCTCAATCAGAGACAGGTCTTTGCCTTGCCGTGGAAAATGTCGGAGACTTTGTCCAGCAGTGGGACGCAGAAGCTTATATAATATTCTCAAATAAAAAAACTACTTATCTATACTTAATTTAATATTCTATAATTTTAATTAATGTAATTTAGAAAGTAAATAAGTTTCTTATTTCATGAACAAAGTGCTTTTACGGTTCATCCCTATGGAGGGTGTAACATAATCAATACTGGCCGGGAATAAACAGACGGAGTAATAAACATAGAAATAAGTTTAATTAATTACAGCAATTACAACAAAGCAATTTATTTGCCAGCAAACTTTTATTTACTACAACCTTAATTATAATTAACGCAAGGCAACACTTTTTTGTATTTTTATTGTATTCGTGTTATTAAATTACTTTGTAAATTAATTTTATTTTATAAATTAGTTTTACAATTTATATTAAAGGTTGGCTAGTATTTGAACGTTGTACAACAACGTTCTTATATTAGTTTGGAATCTATCTAATATTTGTTACTTAAAACCAACAGGAAAACAAAAAATACTTTTTACCAAAATTGCCACGGAAACAGAATTATTGTTATAGAAGAGTAGTTTTTCCCATTAAAAACATCATAGAGCGCGACAAAATCACGGGTTATCCGATTAAGTCTACCCTCAACTATAGCTTAGTGCGACACCGTGAAGACAGGATTCCAATCGTCTCTAATTTCGAGTGCCGCTTAGTATACACCAAATGCTTTTACATCTATTTACAAGGCCGAGACTAGGGGGTTTGAGTCCGCAATTTGACATTATTTGATCACCATAACGAGAGTGTCAGTTTGGTATTCTTTGCTATTTATTAATATGGCTATGGTGTCTCAGCTGTCTTTGTTGCTTGTCAAAATTCTAATAAAAACTTTGTCAAATAAACGTCAGAATACCGTTTCCATGACAACCATCTAAGTTTTATGGAGCCATTGAGTCAGCGGAGCGGAGTAGGTAGTTGTCACTACCCTCTGGCCACACTATCGCGATAACGCGAACATTTGCGTTGTCGCGACACGTCTGGCCAAAATTGGCGCACAATCAAAGGATTTTGTCGCGACAGTTTCGCACGACAGTGTGGCCGTAGAGTAAGAGAATACCAAAATGACAACAAATGTCAAAAAACGGCCATAATGTTGTTTTTAAAAACATTTGAGTGGTATTATCACAGTATAATAGTTTAGAGAATTGAGCCCCAGGTCATTCCAACGTTTACACACTAAAACCGTCCCAGATCAATGTGAAAGAGATTAGTGTTCCGTCGGTATTTATTTTGTTAGACGACGTATTTAGATTAGATTTAGTTCCAACTTACTTAACTTAGAGGTGGAATTTTCAATTACGTTTGTTTATTTACTATTCGATTTGACTTGCTCTGGTACAGCTTTTTTTAGACAATGTTGTTGATTACAGGTTGTAACAGTTAAAATTACAAATAAGTATATCCGTTGAGTGGTTTTCGAGATAATCTCGATCAGACTAATGGAGTGGACTTATTTTAATGGTAAGTTTTAATCAATTATGGAATGAAATAGGTTCCTTAATATTTTATTATTAAGCCGTCTGTACATTTAACTTTTCAGGACTCTTACTCCCAGTAACGTTATCGATGATATATGATTAGTACTTACTACGCTCACTGGAACAGATAGTCTTTGACTCAGTCATCATTAGCCCATATACGTCTCTACCGAGAGGCTCGAGCCTAAGTATACCCTGAATATACCTAAAACTACAAACTATACACTTAGAGCACACCCTGAATTTGTCTAAAGAACTAGCTATATAAATAGAAATACAGTTCACTTTTTAAAGTTCAGTCTTCTCGTGACCACGATCGGTGTAACCCGGTCGAAACGTCGAGGTAAATAATAATTATGTAATACGCGATTAAGACCTGTAAATTATGCAACAGAAATACAGTTTATCCTTATGTAGGACTCATTGAAAGTATATCGGAAATATGTCGCGTTCACAGCGGAAGGACAAATATCCGATCCCCGCCTTAGCCACTAGTTCAGTTACGGATATTCCGCCACACGCGGATACCGATAAATCTAAAAAGCTAATTGTATATTGTCCGGGTTTCGAAACTAACTTCGACTTTGCTTTTAGACGGAACATGTAAGTATTACTTTGTGTATAATATCTAAGTAGGTAGGAATGTACTACTAGAATGCATGTTAGAATGAACAGGGCCCCGTTTCTCTAAACTATTAAGCTGTGATAATGCGACTCAAATGTATTTCAATATTGATATATGTTGACATTATGGCAATTCTTTTGTCATTTGTTGTCATTTTGGTATTCTCTTAGTAAAAACTACTCCGCTGACTCAATGGCTCCTCAAACTTAGATAGTTGTCATGGAAACAGTATTCCGACGTTTACTTATTTGACAAAAAATATTTGAATTTTGACATGCAACAATGACCACTGAGACACCATAGCCATATGAATAAATTTTAGTATAATAACAAATTTCTGACACTCGTTATGGTGCCCCAATATCAACATATTGTCTGATGAATAATGTCAAATTGCAGACTTAGGCTCCAGCCCTATTGAGAAAAGTTTGGTTTAATCTAGATGATGTGTGTTGGTGATCTTAAACTCGAATCATGTTTAGTAAAATATCAAACAGGTTCGCTCTTGAAATTGATCTTGAGACCTATGACTTGGCAGTCACTTTCGTAATTAATGTACTAATTAAGTAGGTATATAAAAAATACCCAATTTTACTAGGTCTCAGAAATATGGGATCATAGTATAATTAATATCAGTATGTAAATTTATAATGAAGTCACAGGCGTCTGCAGGTATGCAGTGTAATTAGACATGTTTATTAGTTAAAGCTAATTAATATACTATTGGCTATTTGATCCATTGAAAAGTTACATTTGGGGTTGCGTTTCTTAGAGGACGCAATTTTATTTTTTTGATGTGTAGGGGGGGTAAGTGTAAAGCTAAAATCAAGTTTGTGGGGTCGCCACCCTTGTCCCACGGCCGCCATCTTGAAAATAGGGGTTGAAACGGTTTTTACGATATAGCTCTTAAACTATTTATCTGATAAAAAAATTTTTTTAACGATTTTTGTTGCAAATTAAATTCTCTATAACTTTGGTCCAGTAATTTATAAATAAAAAAGTTATAAGTGAAAATGTTCAGAAATTCGAGAAAAAAAATATATTTTTCGATATAACTTTTTTTATCATTTTACGAAAAAACGATATCAGACCATTTTTGCAGATCGTTTTTTCGACAACTTTTATATGCAACATTTTTTCATTAAGTCAATAGCTAAGGTTTTACAGCGCTCCGAAGTGAGTACTATTTTTCAGTACTCTTAACTATACATATTTTATACGTGGGTACTAATAATGTGTCATCAGTTATTTTTTTATTTTTTTTATTTTGTTATTATAATTCTTTTAATTAGTAATTTTGCAATGTTATTAATAATTAATTATTGACTCTTTTCCTCACCACCCACGAGGTAGAGTCTGGAGGCAATGTCACAATGACATTTGTTACGAGGATACCGCTGCAGCACACTCAGGCACGGTAGAAAGAGTGGGAGATACTAGTTCCTCTCCCTTCCCCTCGATCTTACGCTTTTTCGATCAGCATCACGTGACCCTGACGCGAGTTTGAAAGTTTTTACCCATACAAAAAAAAGTGCTCAGCGCCGCTAAAGAAGTTTTCACTTCAAAAAAAGAATAGTACAGTAAGAGAGGTTAGAAATAATGATAATAATAATAGCAGCTTTTCTTTTGTTCCCTAATGGTCGCTTGGGTATTTTCTACCTGGACAGCATTCTCGGTAATTTTATTCTCGAATTTCTGTACATTTTCACTTATAACTTTTTTATTTATAGTTTTACGACAAAAAATTACTGGACCAAAGTTATAGAGAATTTAATTTGCAACAAAAAACGTAAAAAAAATTTTTATCAGATAAATAGTTTAAGAGATATATCGTAAAAACCGTTTCAACCCCTATTTTCAAGATGGCGGCCGTGGGACAAGGGTGGCGACCCCACAAACTTGATTTTAGCTTTACACTTACCCCCCCTACACGTCAAAAAAATAAAATTGCGTCCTCTAAGAAACGCAAGGTAAGGCCTAAAAAATGTAACATTTCAATGGATCAATTATACCACTCCATTTAGTTAGTGTACTCTTGCATGCTATCTGTAAATAATTAATTATATGTATGTATACATTTGCATCTTACACTGACACGTCTCTCGTTGTCATAGAAAACAAAATCGTGATATTTTTACAACCTTTTATTCACTTTCCATATTCGTATGTATGTTTGTTCGGATCAATCTTGCAACTGAATTTTAAAACAGTTACCCCGAAACTGTCGAACTGGAATTTTGCACGCACATTCAGTTTAGATGACAATGCATTGTTACGTCATTGTAAATGCAATATGGTGGACTGCCAAAGATGGCGGGTTTGTAAATGAAAATATTGTTTGACTTTACATTTCTTTTGGGGTTAAAAAAGCGTATAAAAATAATTGTCGATTATGTAACACCAGATAATTTTATTTGTGTTTGTAAAAGTCAAAATTAGATTTGTGTGAATAATCATTTTGGTAATCTATCCATGCAAAGTCAAGGCGGCTCGTTATCGTTAGTAAATAAATAAATATTTACGCAAAAATTGCTCACTTTTACATAAGTATGTATTTTACTAAAGAATACATATATAAGATAAATAAACAATAACATTCACACAGTAGATACTGCGATTAGTAAAAACACAAACATTTCGCAATTTATTACTCCTTGAAATAATTTATTATTGGCAATAACATTAATGCATATAGTGTTGTTAATGCGTGCTTGGTACCTAATTAAAGACGATTGATGGCAGAATCTATTATTTTTATGTATTAGCACAAAATGTTACTATTTTAATGTTGTTTGGTCGTAAAATGTATTGTAAATACTATTTATTTATGTAATTAAATTTGCAATTGAAATAGCAGCACTAGCTTGAGGTATTTTTAAAACATCGTTTTCCTATAAAAGTAATTAAGAAACATTTGTCATATATTTAGTATCTATCTTCTTAATACAATATATTTCCAATAATAAAAAGGTTCCTTATTTTATAAAAGTGTAAGAAAAGATAAAAGTTAAAAGCGTCTATAACCCGTCTTGCTACAACGCATTTGCTGAGACGTCAAGTAAAACGCATCGCGGCAATTGACGCTCATACATTTGTTGTCTAGTGAAGCTAACTTTGAGAGCTAATTTTGAGATACGCGGCGACTGCGTTCCATCAGCAAGCGTTCCAAAAAGCACTTCGGAGCGCGTTAACCACTCGAGAGGGGGTGGCCCCCACCTAGTCACCGCCGAGTTCGAAAAAAGGCGATGCACTTTGAATTGTACTTTTTATGTCGACCATCGATCGTTTCGGCAAAGGAGTGAGTTTTTATCTGTCCAGTATCCGGTCTTACTTCACACGTGGTAGGGTACTAATTGGGGTAGGTACGCTTGCAACCGCTCAATCAGAAAATAGAACAAATTGCGAGATTTTTGCGGGGGCGCAGCCGGCTGTCGTGTGCAAGGCCGGGGTCATTTTTTCAATTTTATCAACTGTCATTTGTGTGTGATTTGCAATTATAGCGTAACAAAGCTTTCGTTGAATTTGGAGAAAGTTTAAATTGCAGCAGTCAAATGCATTGCGTTAGAAATTGCAATAGAAAAAAATAGAATTGCTTGTTAGATTTTTACGAGTTATATGTTGTGGTGCTACCAGTTTTTCTTGACCCCTTTCAGTTCTTTGATCTTTCCGCTACTATTGTAAAAAGCGCCCTTCGTTGTCTCTCATTTTACGTCCTGTAAAACTATTTATCTACATACTTACGAATCTTCATATAACAATCAGCTTCGCAACATAAACTTACCTGTAACAAAAAACATTTACAATTAATATTAACCAAAAGCCGATACATAAATAACATAATAAATCACTATCAACGCTACAAAAATATAAACGTTATTCATATCAATAACAAAAACATTAATCTTTGTAAATTACACACACATTTAAAAAGAAAAATCGTGGATTACTTATACGATATAAGAATAATTTAGTTTGGTTAGGAAAAACCGGGTTTAACAAATAATCCTACTAATATTATAAAGGCGAAAGTTTGTATGTATGGATGTTTGTTACTCTTTCACGCAAAAACTACTGAATGGATTTTAATGAAACTTTACAATAATCTTGCTTATACATCAGAATAACACATAGGATACTTTTTATCCCAAAATTCCCACGGGAACGGGAACTACGCGGGTGAAGCCGCGGGGCGCTGCTAGTATCAAGTAAAGTAGGGAACTATCACGCGATGTTCGGGTTTCCCTTGGTATAAGTATGTATGTATTTGGATCGCGTTAATTCTATAACAAACTACAATATAGTTAACACTAATACATTGTATGAGGCAGTGAAGCGAATAAAATTTACACTATTCAATGCTACGTGAGTTTTCTTCGCTCATGTTTAAATATTATTTCGAGTTATCAGAGAACAATAAATAGTTTCTTTTTACATTCTACATATATGAAGAAATCTCTATTTATATTACTGAATCACTTTTATAAAATAGCATGAGAAACAATAGTTATTAGAACGTATAATGAACTTTATTATGAATTTGTTTTTGGTATCACATTTTTCTTTACAAAACCTCTGCCTGGCCACCAAAGCCGAAGACCGAGCTGTCTGGAAGGAAGGAAGGGAGGCCTTTGCCCAACAGTGGGACATTACAGGCTGATAATAATAATAAATAATATTTTATCCCCCACATAGCTTACTACGAACGTATAATACAAAAGTGTTGAATAGTTATGTTAATATGAATTTCTCAAGTAAAAATTTAATTACCATTTTTACAATTAAATTGATGAGTGAGCTTGTTTACTTTCATCGCCGACAGGTTGATATAAACAGCGGAACGTATGAGCAAAATCTATAATGCATTTATGAAGACACGGCTCAATGGTCAACCGCAAATTAAGTGTAAATTGAACGCGTTTGTATAGATTTTCTGTGTGCAACTATCTTAATTATGTTTAGATACCGATATTGATTTAATTTAATAATTCTAAATAGATTTATGTGGTAGTTAGAGACGTCATAGTTGTATCAAACAGTTTGATTGAACAAAAATGCACACGTATCTTTTGTGTCTATAAATATCTGTAACAAATAAATCTATTTTATAAAAATTCTAATTTATTGCATTTACAAAAAAAAGTGATATATGTATATCTGCCGTCTAGTACGCATAGAACAAGCTTTGTTTGGTTTTGAACTCGATAGAGATGAGGTCCAAAAATATTGCAGCACGCACAAAGGAACTAAACAAGAGAGGTCTCACTTTGAAAAACGGAATTCCAAATACAATACATAGGTTTTTACCAGTATTAATACGCTAGAAAGGTATGACATGGCTATATAGGTATGACATAAAGACTAACAAAGCCTAGTCTATCTATATAAACAACCGCAGTACACAAAGCTAAAAAAATCCTCTCCCTTTCGATGAAATTCCTGACAGCATACCTTCACTTGTTTTCGAAATTGACAGACAAATAAACATTTAAAAAAGTACATATTTTGAATTTAAGTTTTGTTAACACGCATATTTGAGCTTTTGAGTTCCAAACGGCAGTTATTTCGAAAATTCAGACAGATATTTTGGACGATTGAAACAGTTTTATTAAATAGTCATGTGTTCAAATATTGGGGAGTTAAAATCTGTGTTTTTAATCGAAGAATTTTGATGTAAGAAAGAATCTTGTCACATAAGTACTACGATTAGTAGAATCACAGATATCAAATAAAAAAATCTTTACTATACAACTTAAAAAACAAAATACTAAGTCCAGCCCACACTACGCTGCAATATAAATCTAAAACTAATCTAGTCCGTACAAACTCTAGCTAGTCGACCGCGACATTAAACAAATTGATTCGATTACGTGTTTAAGCATTCAGTCGTCACAAATTGACAGAGACTACGACCGGCCACTCTTACGCTTTTGTCTACTTAAGACTAATGGACGTGAACAGATGACTTCGAACGTTATGAAGTTGTGAACCTGCTTTAGCTTTAGTCTTTAAACCCTAGAAATATTTATTAAGCTTTCGAGTTTATTATCTTTTCGCAATTAGACCACTAAATGTTCTAGTTTTGATTCGACTTTTGGGAGGATACTCAGGGTTTCTCTACATTTTATATAACACACGAAATGTTATGTTATAACTTTTAAAGCTTTCCAAAAGGTTACTTACAGGTGTTCATATTAGCCTTTGTTTTGAATATATGTTTGAGTTTTGATGAAAATAAATTCAAGATAAGGTAAACTCTCATTTCTCTGTGGCCAGCATTATTATTTCAACAATTTATTTAAGAATTATACTTACCCAATAACAAACAAGAAGATCGAAATTGACTACATTAAAAGTTGATTGCCTGTTATAAATAAACGTAATTTAAAGTTAACAATTTGTTAAAAATTTCACGTTTATCCACAATAATGTTGATCGTGAAACTATAAATTTATTTACTCATCAAAATATGTCAAGTTATGGCTTGTTTGTAAAAAATAAAATGAAATATAATAATATAGTTACGCTTACGTATAAGGCCGTGTACACAGTGTGCGTTAAAATTTCATAACTTTGTTTAAATTTCACACCCATATACTAATATTTTAAATCTTGCTTGAGTGCTTGCAAGAATTATTGATTTGTATAAAAATATATTTTTGTATTGCATAGCTCATCGTAGAAGAAAAAGAAGCTCATCATACCGTGGAATAAGCCGCGGAGAACAAATAGTTTTAAAAAAGGTTGTTTAAAATGATTGTCGATTAAGATTTATTTAGTTCTGCAAATGATAGCTTTAAAATATTGTTAAATTTTAATTACTTACTTACTTTGTAGTCTTGATAAAGAATCCTTTGAAAAAAGACGCGCGTTTAAAACGCACTGTTTTAAACGACCTGTGTGTATCGGGCAGATTAATGATATTGAAAGATACTATCGCATCTTGTGCAATAAATATTTTTAAAAAACAACGTCACCGACCATACTTACTGTCAAGTTTTTTAACCGTTTCAACTTTTTATTATTGGTAACTACAGTAAAACAATATATTGTTATGAAAACAATGAGGAATTATAAATAAAGTGATACAAATACAAGTAAGTACGTATAGAAAGCAACATTGTTGTTCATAATTAGATACAATCGACTTTTTAATCAGTTTCTGTAATTATAATTGATGTTAATTGCAATGATTAATATAGAAAAAAGTTACCGCTAACTGTTGAAGTTAACTTCCTCTGGTTATGTTTAATTTGATTCAAATTATTTTATTACAATTATATTTTATACAGCCAGGAGAAATAGGCACTAGAACTACGCTTGCTTAATGCGTGTCGGTGATCTCAAATACAACGTTCGTTTTAATCCTCAATCTGTCGGATTTGAGAATTAATTAGGTAGTTTCTGATACTCTAGATACAAGTTTCGAACTTAGTAAGGGGTCAGTTACTATAATGAGAAGATGGAGTAAATGATTATGTTATGTATTTATCAGTGAACGAAAATCCTTGTAAACGTTTTCTTTTATATTCTAATTTCAAAAGTTATGTTTTCTTTTTATAGGATATGACTTAAGGTAAGTAATTGCGTAAGAATATTCAAGTATTTTTTGTAAGAAAAATATTTGCGTTAGTCCCATCATACTCCAATCCTTTGTTATCGAAAATGAAAAAATGCATACATGCAGTTCCAGTTTTCTCCAGAGAATTATTTTAAAAATAAGATATTAATTTTCATATACTACGTCTACGTTGATTAGAATTTATAATTAAAAATCATTTTATAGCTAACAGATATACTCCATTATTATTTTTCATCTTTGATTAACTAATGTAACAATTCAATACGAAACTAACGAATAAATAATTGATTATTACCATAACATTGGAGTGGCGACTTTAATTAATTAAAATAAACTTTATAGTTATTTAATTAAGTAAATGTTCTGTATACTACATAGCGTGGTGATTATGCCCATTCCCTCTACGTTACGAATATTTTTGAGAAAGAAGACTTTGGTGCTATGTGATCTTATACTACTTAAATTTTACTTTCCTTCTCTACTGGTTCCTAAGGTGTTCGTATTTGATACTTTCCCAACATATTAAATATACACTTGTTAAACTTTCGCAATCGGAATTCATTGTTGCATAATTTATAGGTCTTAATCGCGTATAACATAATTATTATTTACCTCGACGTTTCGACCGGGTTACACCGATCGGGGTCACGAGAAGACATATTAAATATACACTTTACAGGATCGCCCAAATAGGTCTGTCAGTGGTGGTCTGAAGTATGAAGCTTCATGGTCCCTAAGAATAGCTATTTGTATATCTTATAGTTTCAGACTTACCCCCACAGACCGATATATTTGTGCCACCTTGTGTACTAAGGCCTGATCATCCTAGTTGAGGCTAGCCTCAAGTCCCTCGTTTAGTTGGTGACTTTTAAGAGCTGATGATAACTATACTATACATACTTATACACTGTATATAAAAATATTTTGTTCAAAGCAATAATCGTTCATAAAGCTCGCTAAAGTTCAGGCCCGCTTACGACCTTTGCGACAAGGCCTTTAAAATTGGTATTGTTGATAAATGGTTTAATTGTTTTGGCAATTACCGTAGGGAGGGGTTCGTTGGAGGGGGGAAGGCAGACCGATACTAGGGTGTAATTTGGATTTTTCGGATGACAATTGAATTTATATCTAGACTTAATAACAACTATGTTGTCTAATGAGCAATATCGAGGTTTGGAAGGTTATCTTATTTGGTAAATAAAATAAGACAGTATCAAGTAATCAAAATCATAAAGTACGCAATTTTACATTATATTTTCATTAAAAAATAATTATTTGTTACAACCACTCTGTCTTATAAACACGCTTTAACAAATTAACTAGTTTCATTCATTTTTATACATACAAAAACAATAGTTCGGTTAGCCAAAACAATATTCAATGTAGGTTATAAATATTATGATTATAATATTATGTGGCTAATATATATGAATGTAGTATTATCTGACACATCATTGTGTATTTGGCAGTGTATGAATAACCCATGTATATGGTAATTTGGTGCTATTTCTTCAATAGGAAAACGGGGAGTATTGCCCTGCGTCTCACACATTTATATTTAAGTATTCAGTACATTGAAATATATACAATATAATATGTAATACGACTAGGTAAATAAAGAGAAAAATGTGTTTTTTATTGTAATTTATTTAACAGATTATGTATATCCGCTTAGATTTTCTAGATAAACAACTCGTTGTCCGTTTTATGTAATGATTTTCCGCTGAAACCGATTTTATTATCATAAATTTGAATCAGATATTTTTTCCTTATATTTTTTAAACAAAATTTATTATATAAGTAAAGAAAATAAAATGTATAGCACAACACAAACAGCTAAGCACGGAAATATACTTTTGTAAATTTTGTAATTTAAATAAAAAATGTTTAGATACAACGAGGCACACTAAAATCCTCTACGACGAAATACTCACAAAATTCTAAAGAATTCGATCCATATATCAACATCAAGGAAAAACTATCCTCCTTTTTAATCAAAAAAACAAAAAGAAGTTCACACAAATTAAATTGTAGCACAAGAACGAAATGAAATTAAAAAAAGAAGTACTTACATATAAATTAAAATTCTAGCACTACAACATCGGTAATATTAAAACTGTTTTACACGCGTTTAATTAATGAATATTCCGAATAAAGGCACGGGATGCGAGAAAAATAACACACACATGATGTTTGTTTAATCAATAATCTATGAATCCATTCAGATGAAATTTGATATTATGCAACGTTGAATGCACACGGAGACATATCCCGAGGGATGTGCAGGATGTTAAACTAGTGAATGTTACATGTATACATTCAATAATACAAAATTAAAGTTTGTATGTGAAAACGTGATGTGTTTTCATGGGACGTTTATTTTAGTCAGGATTTTTGAAAGTCGAGTTGGCTTTAGTTATTTTGGAAGGTTGCAAACACGAAGGTATGTATGAAAAAAAGGTGATTCTTACATGTCTTGGGGCAGGAATTTATTCTCAAGTCTTGAATATAAGGAGGCATAAACATAACCACCAGCCAGATATGCTAAATAGTAATGTATACTACTTAATAAAACCAAAACAATATAATGTTTTAACCTTGTGACAACTCATGAAGAAGATCGATAAAGTACATAATTAAAAGTATATAATACTAAAGTTAGAATACTGAATTTCCACGTGAATAAATCCGCTGACATCCAATATGTAATTAAATAACTACATAAACGATAGAATTCACTTCATAATGCAGAGTAATAATCACTTGTGCCGATAGCGTTTGCATAAAACAGTTGGGTCTTCAAAATAGTATCAATTTTACTTCAATTTTTCCTATTACCCTATTGTATATTTACATAATTCTATATCTAGCCGCTGTCAACTTATTGTTAGTGGTCAGTGAGCGAGGCTTCCACGATGTTTATGCAAAAATTACATGTGATTATGACTACGATAAATATTTTTTTGCTCGAATTGCGTAACCTGATTTAATTGTGGTTGGACTGAAGAATATTTATTGCTTGCTTATGTTTTATTCCGGGAAGATAATGTAGAAAACAAATTAAATATACGATTATTTAAACTACTTAGGTGTGTCCAAGGTCTTTTATCGAGACAAACACCAATTGGATGTTACATAACTCTAAAGAAAATTAAACACTCTACAATAATATAAAGAAAATAATGCCTTTTATAATTTGTAATAATATAAGTACACCTAAACAAAAAAAAATAAAAACGAACTTTTCCGATGCCACTGTAAAACGATTTAAACGTTTTTCATTTTAATAACTGAACAGGCGATTCGCAAAGCAAACAGAGTACAGTTTTTAGTGGCTAACCCCCAAAAAAGGCATTGGGCTATCGTAAACTAACAACAGTGATACACCACGGTAATAATTGGTCGGAGCAATTAACGGGACGCACTCACCGTCCGGACGCTTCGTCCGACAATGGTTTAATTTTGAACGAAGTTTTAAACCGCGATCGGCACACATCCCATGGACCGCACGATTGACAATCACAGTTTGCGGTGTATGTGAAATAAAATTAAAAAAATATATTTAGCCCTGTCAGTTGGTGGTGATTGGCCAAAAAGTAGACTGGAACTAACATTTTAGTACGAGTCACGTGTTATTTTTACACGGATTTTAATTGTTGAAATGTTCGTGTAATTTGGAGATATTATTATATTTTTATTAATATCTACGAATTAAACCAACATAAATAAATCGGGCTAAAACTAAAAACCGGCCCCAATTAGAAATGGGTTCATGATGGAATAAAAAATCGTAGGAAGAAAAATAAGAATTATTTTAAGTTACAATTACTTACACTATACAACTATTTATAAATAAGTTCGTACTGTAAAAGTTTCAAACTAGGTATAAATACGTATAAACCAAACCCTGACAAGTACTACGTATAATGCAAACATTCAATTATAATAATAAATCCGTATTATCGCTAGTTGTGCGACAAAATTATTTTCAGCTTCTCTCGTTTTAATTCATTAACACGCTGGATATTTTATAACGCTTTAAAGTTCAACAGTTAACATTCGTGTGATTTTAAATATATTAACTGATTTATATGGTGATATTTGGTTTGTAATGGAATGTAATATTATAAAGGTAACAGTTTGTTTGTATGTGTCGATATGTTAGTTGATGTTTTACACACAGATTTGTATAAAATTGTACAGGACAGGTAATATAGTTTATTGCCCGGATTAACCCATAGAATTTTTGTCGAGCTTTTTGACATATTTTATTATCGAATACCAAAAGTAAATACAAGGTAATGTGAACCAAAAAATGGTAGAAAATCAATATATCAGAAGGAAATATGTCGTCGAAATTGTAACCGAATTTTTCATTTTAACGAACCCAATGTTTGATTTTCAAATTACAATTCTAAGAAGAATCTAACACGGTTTCATTGAATTTTTGATGACACTGACCTCGCCGTGATCAATGTTGATATTAAAATCTTGGAATACCTATACTCGCTTCTATTTTAGATTCGTACTTATCTAATGTTGATGCGATTTCCAAATCCGTGGTAGACTCACAAAATGTTTACAAAAGAAGGCGTAACAAATAAACTACAAATAAACTTTGTTAATTTTTATATTGATTTATTTTTTTTATGAATTGGAAGATTTGACTTTCATAAGTACTTTTTGAAGACGAAAAAATGACTTACTTAACTACAAATAGATATAGATTAATTAATCTAATAAGGGGTGAATTCTTACACGAAAATTACAGAAAGATTGATTACATAAACAAAGACAACAATTTAAAGTGGTCATTGACAAGTCAGTTTGACGTTAACTGATCAGTTGAACTGACGTCCATCCAAAAATGGTCGTCAATCACCGGAGCGATTCCAGAATCCAGTGAGGAAATCTAGTTGGCATAAAACTTTGGAGACGCCTCAGTTTTATGTCTGTACTTGTCAGTTCAACTGACTCGTCAATAACCACTTTTAAAGGCATACGATTCAAAAGATTAAACCAACTGTCGGACGATAAATAATGTAACACTATGAAAAATATACAAAATTAAAGTGACAATTGTAAAGTAGATGGTGACAGAATGAAATCTATTCGATAGTTAAAACGCGCGAATCATCACGCTGTTGATTACAGCTATAATTCACAGTTAAAAGCCACTGAGTGTTCACGGGGCAAGTGAAATTGGTAATAATTGTGCAACAATAAAACTTTGGCTATGAAACGCACTATCAGCGGGATGGGCAATGTTTTACTGATTATAAAAACCGTTTTTTGTAATAAAAAAATGTTGTTTCTAACTTTCATCATAACTTAAAATGCTGCAGCTTGAAAACATTAATACATTTTTTTATATTTTTCATGAAAATTTTAATAAAATACTCAATTTTAATAAATACAAGCTTTGTCTCGTATTTCTACCGAAATTTAAAAGGTCTCATACATATATTTTTGGGTACAAATTCCTAAAATTTAACATACGAACATTCGTTAACATCTAAAGCTTGTTTTACTAATGTTTCCACTTTAATAACAACATTTATAAAGTTAAAATAACTCTTTATACAATTAGAATTAAATGTGAAAGGTCACAGTTAACGTAGAAGTTAGTTAAAAATTCAACCATTTAAAATATTAGTAGAATATAAGTAAGTACAAAATTTATGAATAAAATATGGACTGTTAGTTTCGCTGGTGCAGAGTACGAAATTACTTTTATTTAGCTAGCTGTCTCCCATTATACTTTTATTCAAAATTTTGATGAATTTGGGAATAAAAAATATATAAAATATTTCAATTTTGGCTGTATGCTAAGCAAGTAGACCTTTAGGCCTGTGGTTACTACTGAAAGGCAAAAGCCTCTTTTTGATGGATATTTGTACACTGAGATAGAATGGGTGTAATCACTATCTTGCCTAGTGCATATTGGTTATCTCAAAGCTGAACCGAGTTTAATAAAAAACAAATATGCATAGCTTGAAAAGTTATGACGTGAAAACGTACCAACCGAACAAACTCCCGTTTTTATATTAGTTAGGATTAATAATTAAGTCCCGGTTATAATAAATTTCAGTTAATACTTTAACTCGTGTTTTATTTGACGCCAATCCAAATTAAATACGTTTGATATTCATTCATTTTTAAATATAATATAATTACGTGATGGCTGGAGGCACTCAAGCGTTCAGTAACTTTATTAACACGAAAATTTATACAGTAATAAAATCAAATTTAAATAACGGTCGGTAGTTGGAAGTGGCCGCGGCTTCCACCGTCCACGTATCAAATATTGACCGCTGATCAACACGTTACAATTGCACGCCGAAAAACATTTTCGTAAACAAAATAATTACCACTCCATACGATTAACGACCAAAAACCAACAGACGTAGTTCACAAATTAGTTTGGCGTGCGATGAAAAATTTAATTGAACTCGCCCGTACAGATGGCGTGTCCCGGTTGATGTATTAACATTTATTGGTTTACAAATTAAAGATAACCCACATCTCGTCTGTACAATATTGTTGGCCGGAATTTTTCCCGCGCCGTTTGAACGATCGCCCCGAAACGAACGATCAATATTGGGGAATTGAAACGCAAAGTTTTAATATAACAAATTAATATCGCGAATTTATTGCTTTGACGCCCTTTGCAGTTTGCTTTTTTTGTTCAGTATTTTTTACGTTCCGAATTTTAATGTTAAAATGTTTTACGCAACGCGGCTTTTTCTGATTGACGGGTCTCATAAGGGTCGTGTCCGGTGCGTAAAACGAAACGATACCGGCTTCTTCTAATAATAATTATGAATTAATGTTAACAAGTAAAAGTGAAAACGCACGTCACATCCTATTATCATTATACCACTATTATGCATAAAATCTATGTTAAACAACATCAATCACAATAACAAAGAAATCAATTAAGTTTACAATAGAATTGCGTAAACAAAAGATTTGCTCTTTCAATTTGGAAATGCAAACATATCACTACAATTCACGGTACTAAATGTCGGTTAGTTTGGAAAACAGTTTGTGACATATTAATTACACTTCTGTGCTCGCGAACGTCTTAACACTTTACTACAAAATGATAACAAACGTCAAATATTTTTAATGGTAAAACATGATTAGAATAACTATGTGTAACCTCTATTAATATCCCCAGAAATATTAATAACTCCATCAACCACATAGTGCTTATCAGTCGTTAAGAATTAAGAGGTAATCGAGAGCATAAAGAATGTAAAAATGTTGTGTGCGGTGAACGTTAAAGTGTTCTTTAATACACAATAGGTGGGTTAGCATTTAATAATGGACGAGTATTAGGGTTAACAGAAGCATTGGAGACCGGGCGCGCCTCGCACCGGCCGATATTACAAAAGCTATAAAACATTGTCGACGCCGACGCGCCCGCGCCCAATGACGAGTGTCAACTCAAAAAAGCAATATACAGAGCCCAATATAGTTGCGATTGTCCACCACGGAAAAAATCTCGTGCGGCCAAAGTGAAAAAAACACTTGCAATAACGACTTTGAAATCCAATAAAGCCAAGCCCACATGGAATTCTTTCGGTGGTGCTAACATTTCTGATGAAATACGCAGTGTGTCTTAATAAAGACTGCATGGAAATGAACTAGGTTTTTTTGTTACTTGATTAAAAACGTATTTTTGTATATGTACAACTATCTGTTATAAGTACTACATAAAACATCTGAGAAGTTGCAGTTGAGTTATCTCTGAGAGCAGTTTAGAGCCAGCAAAACCGCA
The DNA here is from genome assembly GCA_958496195.1 of Timandra comae. Classification (NCBI taxonomy): domain Eukaryota; kingdom Metazoa; phylum Arthropoda; class Insecta; order Lepidoptera; family Geometridae; genus Timandra; species Timandra comae. The sequence goes on along the minus strand of OY292353.1, from coordinate 6,361,560 downwards.
CTAAGATACCACCATGCCTTTTTTAGTCTGGAATTTACTTTTGTTTGTGGTTATACTGTACATTAAAATTAAATAACAAACCATCAATATCCTGATAAATCCGAACTAACCCGTGATTCCTTACTCCTCTGGCTGGTACATCCAAACCAAATATCGATTTTCAGGGTCAAAATAAGTCAATTTCCAATCAAGTCTATTTAGTGAGTCGAAGTGAGTCCTCTGCGTTAACTGTCCATTGCAAAGCAAAATAACACTTCCCGTCACAATGAAGTTAAAAGGTTCAACATACATCAGTAGAGGAGATAGAACTGTTATTGCACGGTATGGTTGTCACCTCACGGAATGGGAAACGCTTCGAACATCAAGTGATGAAGGCAACGCGCTGTAGGAGTATCTGGGTTTTAGGCCGAAAAAAATTAGTTTAGGTAAAATGTATTTATATTACACAGAGGCAAAAACTTGAATAGTCGTAAATAAAAAATAAGTAAGCCTACGTTTGCAACAAAAATATATTTTAAAAAGTAAACATGAATAAAATATTTGCCCTACATTTTATAACGTCTAAGAAATGGAACTATTAAAATACACGTAAGTTGTAACATTGAATTATTTTCTCGGAACTGAACATGCATTCCATTTCCGTTATATAAACATCATATTTCCTCAAGTATTTTCAATATTTTCTTATTTTGCGTAAGAGTGTAGGTAAGAATATCGTGCAGTGACAACCCTAGTTGAGCCGGCACAATCGGATATGTCTCTCGCGGAACGAATAGAAACGAACAAGATCAATTAAAATAGGCCCGATTTTAGACTGTATGAACCTAAACATCTAACAACTGAACGTTAACCTAAACATGTTCGTCATTAAGACCGATAACTCATTTACTTTGTACGCTAATCTTCCACTGTTATTAATTTGGATATTCAGGCATTTAGAAGCTGGATTCAAAGGTAAAAAGAACCTTATACGGAGGCCATAAAATTTATATTTGCTTGTCATTCTAAGCTATAAATTTCAGAAGTCATTACGCGCCAGTGCTACCGTTGCGTAACCCCACAGAACACCTAATAACTTCGTTTTTCACGTGAAATAGTCGAGGGTGTACTACACTTAGTGCGCTTTACATTAAAATTGTAAAGAACATCAAGTGTCATAAATGTTGGGAACTTTTTCTGGCGACTGTACACAGCGGGCGTAGAATTAATAGCTAAACTTCGTTACCCAACGGTTTTGTCGTTTAAATTGGAAGAAACTTGTTACGATGTACCTATCATTTCAATTTGAAAAGCGGATCCTGCGACTTGATTGGTTGTCGGAATAGCGAACTAGGAATGACGGTAACCTACCTGATTTCTCCCTACACTCCCGGAACACCTAACGAGTTAAACAAACTGAAATTGAATCAAAGCAACATTTTCAATTGTCCAACATACTGCTTAAATATGTTCTGTGACAATGAGTTGTTAGGGACTTCAACAAACTAAAACATATACCTATGTATGTAAGTACAATTTAACTCGCAGAATATGTACCAATTCATCTATTACAGTTAATATTTTGGTAAAAGCTGTAAGCTACATTAAAACGTCAAAATAACGGCACACAACATAATAATAACGACAGGCTATTCAAGTCATAAAATAAAGATGGCTGCCAAAAAATGTAGGTCTCTTGTTCTCACGGCACAAGTAATATAATGAGTTTACCTTTCCTCAAGTTGTATGTATAGTTGGGTAAATTTACTGAAACAACAAAACATTTGTAATGCTATTTAATTAAAAATGCATTCTCTATACATACGCGGACAAAGTTAAATAGTAGGCGGTCGTTTGTCCCGGCCATTAACATTTATCCAACACTACTCAAATTGGTGGAAAACAACGCAAAGTTTGTTGGATAACACGCTAGTAACCGAGTAACTTTATTAAATAAAATATTATATAGCGTAGTACTTAGCTCTGCCGCCCACCCAAGGCGCTCAACTTACACAAAACTATTGCATATTTTAGTGAAACGCGCCGTGCCTAATGATTTATTCACTTACAAATTCCCAAGTCTCAGGAACGCTGTATTGACTGTACATAATGCATGTAAAACATAGTTATGTACTTTAGACAACAGTGCCAGCTCCAAAAATGTACGCTTATACAATATGTATGTTCATTTAAATTCATTTGCTTTAACGTTACATACCCAGTTTATGTTAAATTTTAATAATTAATTATATCATAAACAACGTACGCAAGATTACGAGAGATTTTCACAAGAAAATTCTTTCGCGAGAAGAAAATTGCTAAGTTGCAAAAGAATTACTTATACAGATTTATTAATATTATTGTAACACGGGTGTACTTTATATATTTGCATCCGAATAATCGCAATTTCATTGGGATATGTAAATGGGTTAGACAACAGAAATTGGCGTATCACGAGAACGGAAATCACGGAACGATGATTTGATGAGGCGCGATTCTGGGGGCTACGTGCGATGACCACCAATATAGGGCCGATAGGGGGTCGCTGGGGGCCAGGGAAGGGGGTCTGCCGCCAACAGCATTATCTTGAGAGGGATGAGGGGTGCGTTAGTCGCTTACTTCCTACATTTTGCATGAGCCGAGTCGTGTGCGCTGCTATCGAAGCGAGAGGACCGTCTGAGCGAGACACACTATGGATCTACATTTAAAGCGCATTGTAAGCAAACCTATTATTAATTTATAAGTTTTAGTTGTATGAAAGCAATGGCGTGCTAGGCAAGAACCGCTCGCTTATTCATGTAACATGCATATGGCCCGTTCATATTTGATTCCTTTTAATTCGGGACGTCTTTCGGTCGTTCGTATTACTGATTTTGGTTTTGGCTTGACATTCCGTTTGAGAGATGCTCTGTGTATTGGTAATTTGTCTGTTAAATAAACATTTGTGCTATGAATCTACAGAAATAATAATTTACTGTTTTCTTATGATGATGATGATAGATTTACTTGTAGATAACGACGTTTGAAAATATAATTTGTATATAATTTGTCTTACATACTGATATTTTTACTCTTCAAAATTTTTTTTTATCTACTTGTCACAGAAATCTTACCCGTTACCCTCACACTATCCTTCGCAACCCGGGGCGTGAAGGTCACCTTTTTCTCTAGACTCTTACTTAGATATTTCATGCTAATATCTATATTTATTAATATATTAGACAAAAAATATACTGGCATCACAAAAACAGTCCATTACAAATTCACCCAATTTTTCTCATTGATTGACCCTACTCGTATAATCTTGAAGGAATATCGAAATATCTTAATTGTTAGTACAGTTGTTTACATAATAGATAGAAGCTTGACGGGCGGCGAGACGTTCACGTGGCGCATGCGCTATGGTGACTATATTAAACATTAATACGACGACTGATGCACTATGCACCAACTCTCGGATTACTTAAATTTGACACCATATTTTTAATATTATGTTTATTTAATAACTTGTACCATATTTGTTGTGTTTTGCACAATAAAAGGATATTTTTGAGTAATAAATAAAGATAATATAGCATATTCTTACAAACACAAGTTTATTTTATATTTCATCATCATCAGCTCATATAATGTCCCCACCGAAGCTCGAGCCTACCCTGGATTAGGGTACATAACATTTGGATATGATTAAAATAAGTAATTTTTACAAAAACAGATAGGAAATATCAGGTATCATTGGTGTAATCAGAGGGTAGAGCGAAAATTCACTACAGAGAAGATTAAAACGTGTAATTAATCACCATCCTAAATGCATGTTGGTGATCTCAACTCTAACCGTAATTGAAAAATAGCAAACATGCATCTCTTTTCTCAGCAATCAAACGAAGATGCAGATGTCATTGCATGTGTGTTACTCAACGCTAATATACATGTTAGCAATTAATGAAAGATTTTTGTAAATCAATACAACAGTTTAGAATTTATTCATTACAAACAAATATTCCAAGCTATTCTGTTAGTTAATATTAAAATCCATTTAAATATGCCGAAAATAATTCAATATACATAATTTTGTACAAAAACCTTTTCAAACACTCTACTTAGTTCTTTTGAAATCTTATTGCGAGGAAAACAAAATTTAAAAATTTAAAAGATACCGACAAAATTGTTACTCTCTTCAAATTTAAATAAAACCTAGTTTTCCGATAACACTCAATACCTTCTTAGGAATATCCGCTAGACCACTTTACGTATCATAACTCAATTATTCTTCATCGCTGTCCAGCTTCAAGTAGGTAAATATATTTATGGGACAACCCTGATACTTAATTCTTTTACAGCCTTATATTAAATGGAAGACGGACGTAAATTCACTTAACGTATTACTAGTAGTATATTTTAGCTTTTTAACGTTGTAACATAAATTATAATTACGTTTTTTCATAATGTATTTAAGAGGTTATTGAACTTAAAGTAATTTATGTTGACGTGAATATGAAATTTTGGTGAGTAGTAAGTAGTCTTTGTGAAAACCTTTTAGTGACTTCGTATTATCTAAACATGGTTCAGGTCTGTGGTCACCAACATGCATTAGGCAAGTGGGTTGAATCCCAATTCGATTGAACACTATAATATTTTATCTTTAATTAATAGGTTCTGAGATTATCACTTCGAAAACAAACAACTTCTTTACAGTAATAATGTTTTGAAGTAAAGAAGATCAAAAGAAGTAAAAGAGTATATTAGTCAGTCAACAAGATTCTAATTCATCTACAAAACTGCGAAGCTAAAAAACGCGTACTAGCTGTTTATATGAGTACAATAAAACATAATACAGTCACGTACAACAGTCCTACTGTACAGAGGGGCGCAAAAGTGAAAACGGTATGAAACAAAACCTACGCGACTCAAGGCGGCAAAAACAAAGAGTCACACTCAACAATTTTCTGGAAAAATCCGTCACCACACCGCAATTGAAATAGCTCGACCTACACGTACATAAGTTATTAAAAAAAGTATGCCTTCGTCGTAGGTTTTAATAAAAATAGTCGTGTACGGTGACTCTTTGTGCGAACATCAGAGGAACTCGCGCTATACCTCTATTAGTGCAAGAGCTGCTAAGACAACCAGGGGTGTATTAGGTTGGCTTCTTGGGCTGCGTATTTTTGTACTTAATTCAATGTACGTTGTCAAATATTCGTATTACGAAAGAAGGTCTTTTACATCAAGTAGGTATGCATGTTTGCGAATCATGGCTGGGGATTGAAATCACCAACGCGCATTTTGCAAAATAATATTTAACTTTAACGTACAGGCCGACTCTTTACATTTTTACAAGAATCCTCTTTCGAATATGTTTATTTCGTATCAATGTAAAAAAGTTATTCATCGATCAAACAAATATTCATTGACAAGTTGTAAGTAAAAACGTACACTTAATATCGAAGCGAGATTTAAAGTGCAAACAAATTCAAAGGGGGAAATTCGTTTTGAAAAACGTCATAATAAAAATTTGCACGTTGATCCTTATGTACGTGTTCTCCATTTATATAGATAGATGGATGGACGAACGATTGAAAACTAAACAAAAACAAAATACGACTCTGAGATAAAATCGCACGCGATATTTCCCAGTCGTCGCGCACTACATGAATAAATGTGAACACCCTGTATGAGGTCCTTTTTCATCAAAGGCCTTCTTTGAGCCCTAGCGACTGAAGAATACTAAATACTATACAGAAAAATAGTGCATTTCAAATAGTGTATGAACTGAAAATGGATTGCCCCGAGTTATAAGGCAAGTGATGTTTTTCGCAAAGTTTCTAAATGGTTTTGTCGGTGAATGACCGCCGTTTACCTAGAAAACAGTTTTGCATGAGGAAGTAATAGAGACGCTATTTAAATATGAAAATAATACTTAGTTATGCAATATTCGGCATACATAAAACATTATTCTGAGACGGTATGCAATTTGATAGGAGCGGTTCGCAAAACAACACCTATGACGCTACGAGTACTTATATTAAATCATATTTATACGGCACATTTGCCGACACGTCAATTGAGAATTCATTTCCTGTATCAATTGGTTCCAAATGTGATTCGCGAAACGAGCCGTGTATAATGTCCCCCAGCCACAACAACACTAAGTACACTCGACTACAATAAACAAATTGCAGTTGAAGACGAGTGCGCGACACGGATCACTCCTCAAATTTGCATACGGAAAAATCGTCCGCCCGATGTGCCGGTAATGATAATGTTTTTTCATGGGGGTCATACAATTTGCAGCATTTTTCATCCGACATAATCTTAACGCGTGCTCTGTATAAACGGAGACAGAGCGGATCGACGGCCGCGGTAACAATTCCTAATACGTAAGGCATAAAGTCTACAGTCCCCTAAAGCGCTTCTCCACATATCACTTAAGATATTAATGAGTGCATCCGTAATAGGCGAAACATACATATGAAATTCAAATTTGTAGCGGGCCGGGAGCGAGCTCTTCTACATATTTTAGTAGGCAGCAGAGTGTGAATTTGAATCTTTTGTTAGCGTTTAGTACGTCAGTTTATACAGGAAAACAATGTGTTATCACAAACGTATACACGAGTTAAACGTTTGGCGGCGGCGAGCGGCGACCGACCGACCGAGGCGCGGCGCGGGCCGACCGACCCCGGCGCGGAGCCGGCGCGGGCGGAGGCGCGCGGCGCGGCGGCGGCGGCGGGCGAAGCGCACCCACACCGACACTATGATTTATAGTTTATACGGTAAAAGTAATTAGTGAAAACGAAAGAAACGGGGCTTCGGGAAAAGTCATCGGACATAATTCATAACAAACAGAAATAACGGAAAGTCGGTTCGACGGGGGTAGGCAATGAATAATTCTCTAACTGCGAGCACCCTCCACCCCCACGGGCGAGCACCGCGAAAAAAGCACACGACCCGGCCCCAGTTTTATAGTCACGAAAAAATAGGAGGTGGCTAAAATATCTATATACGACGAATGCAGAAAAATAGAAAAAAAACTACAATGCCGCTCGCATGAATAAGTGAGTGGGCCTTCATATAGAAAAAAGAAAGGCAACAAAAATAAGAGTGTGTGTTTGCGTGGGGACGGCGGCCGCGGCCTAGGGTGCAGCGCTTGGTGCGCCGGCGCCTTGCGTCCACCCAGGGCCAGGGCCGAGTGCAACGCGATAACAAACTTTTGGAACCGGAATCGGCGAATTCTTGTTACATGCATATTATATTTGCATACATTGAAATCTTGGTTACCAACGGGCACTAGGACATTACCGCATACTTCTGTTGACTGTTTTATTTTATACACTAACACTACATTGACGATAAGCGAGGTTAACATATTTGAACGGTAAAAGATTCCAGCGTCTACGAAAGATAATGTTCATGTTGATAGTTAAGCTACGACTAGGCGAACGTAGCGCATCAAAACGCGTAGCGTAGTATTGTCGCGTTACGTAGCGCAGCTTCGTGCACGAGTGTCAATGACCATGTAACCAAAAACGTATCGAGACCAAGTTTTCGAAATTAACTCCTGTCGCGTATTGGCGTTACGCCATGGAATATGGTATTTAATCACTTTATTAAACCCATAAACTCGACGTCTCAGGAACAATGGAAACCGTTTGATCGATTCAAAAATGTATCGATTTTTAATCGAACTTCACTTGGCTATTTAACCTGCGTCTACTTGAGAATGCCTTGATTTTACTTAATGCGTCTTAAATGCAATCTCGCTACAAAAGTTCTCATTCATTCCACACGTCCATAAACGTTGATTACAATCCTGTCACTATGGGCAATTTGCGTTTTAAGCAAATCCATAACTCAAATGGATTATTAAGGAGTGATCCAATTTGGTAATGGAATATGAAAAATAAAATTCAATGCTGTATCAATTTACAAAAAGGCTGTGTAGAATACATTTGCCAAAGAATATGTATGTTTGAATGAAACCATTTTATTATTTAGATTGTATTTGTTCAGATTTACGTTTTGTACACGTAACGAATACCATACATATATTCATTTATTTGTACCATTCGTTTCGATAGATGAAACAATGTCAGAACTAAAGCGTTGTTATAAATTAACTATTTTTAATTAAGAAAGCAAAAAAATTAAGTATCAAATATCATGCCCTAGGCTGTTTATACTTTGAATACTAGAATGGTGTTAAAACAATGCTTAATTAAAAAGTCTCTTTGGTTTAATGATTTAAACGTAAGCGTGAAAGGGAAGTTGACACGTGCATTGAACGGTACTCACCGCCTCTACTCCGACCGAATGGATTCTAATGAACTTCTTTACTCAATCATTATGAGAAATACAACTGTATGTCACACTATTATGGTTTGTAACCTGGTATGAATAAGTCTTAATATTGCATATCTTATAACACTAATATAAATCAGTGGTTGAATTAAATTTGTACTGACCCCATTATAAAAAGGAAGAAGAGTTTTAAGTAACACATAGATAAGGTTATTTTTCATTTATTAATATAGCTGATGCAAAATTCAATTTAAGAATACTTAGGTACGGATTAAAAAATAAAGGTGTTCCACAAACGTGCACTAATACAAATAATGTAATCAAATATCAGATAAAATTGTTTAATAGTTTCAAAGATATCTATCTCAGTAATTAAACCTAAAAAGATTAGATTATTTACTTAACACTTAGAGCCAGTTAAAGGATTATGTTAATCTCATCTGTTATTATAAAGAGGAAAGTGGTTTATTAGTTCATAATAACGTATTAAGGTTAAGATATTAGCTGAAGATAATCTTTATTCGGATTAAAACGTGACCTTTTAGAACAGATAAAACAATAGTGAAATTTAATTTATACCTCTTTATTAAACGAGGGATTAAACATTGGAACATTCTATGAACAATTTCCAATATCGCCGTGACACTTCCGAATCCCGAAATTCTTTGTAAACAAACATTTTGGGACGGCAACTCAAAAGTATTTTGATTCGAGATAACTCAAAACAGACCCGTGTCAAATACTTGATAAAGAATTTCATATTGAAAACATTCTATAATACTAATATGGTCCGAAGGTAACCTGTGCCAATTAAACAAAGTTTGAATACTTTAGATATCTTCCCGAAATACGGAGTCAAATTATTTCGAAGTTAATTATCAATATGACTTATTTGTAAGAGAAACTTTAATATCAAACCAAATCCTTCTGAAAACTTGTTATTACACCAAAACTTAGCATCGAATTAAGACCTAACATCAAACGCCGTAAGTCATAAAAATGAATCAAGCCAAGCCAGCACACATTACTGCAAATCTAACAATTTACAAGTTGTTGTAACATTCAGAATATGTCGTCAAAATGTTATCAAAACTGTTTGAGGTTAAAAAAGCACATAGCCCACCGTTGTACACCGTGTTTCACCGTGGTACGATCACGCAATACAAGTATTAAGGGGGAACAATGAAATTGCAAGTATTTTGTTTCTCTTAGCGTTTGGTTTTCGTGAGCGCGACACGTGTACAGAATTAAATATCAGATGAATTGTATGAATATTGTAATTGTATTGGAATTGTTTTATTTGATTATTGGCGTACGATGTTTTGTTTAAGGCTGGTATGTTTTCTTTATTTAATAATACATATATTGATATAGTGGTAAAGTTTGTTTGGTTGAATGCGTTTATCTTAAGCAAAGACTTAGTTACTAGTCAGTAGAGTAGTTCGAATAGAAAAATGTATAGCTAAGAAATCTCTCTATATAACAATGAATCCCTATTTCCCTTGTTCACGGCATCCTGCGTGAACGACTGGGCCGATTGACTTTAAATTTGGTACAAGGGTAGCTTATGGTGAGAGGAAGGACATAGGTTTTATCCAGAAATTCCCACGGGAACTATGCGGGTAAAACCGCGGGGCACAGCTAGTATATTAATATTCTTAGAATATAAATAATATCGAAAGACAGTAACAATAAATAATGTAAACAACTTGTTACTCGTTTAAATATTAACTTGTGAATAACAATAAGTAGTGCTTAACTAAAATACAAAGAAAAATACTTGATAGTAACAAATTACTTACATAAAATATTTATTTAAGTAGAACGAGTAAACGGTGTAATTATAAGCTATAAAAATAAATTATAAAATACAGACGAGTAGGTAAAAAGACTATCTCAACGTGTGTGAGTATCATTAAGATTATTGGACCGTATCTTGAAACTTAAATAAAAACTATTAACTATATGTAATAAGACGTATTATCATATTTCTTACTGGCTTTTCTGCGGTTTTATCCAGATTCAGATTCCGGATAAAAAGCATTTATATCCAGGTTATACGCAATATATGTATGTACGGTCAGTCTCAGATAAGAAGTTGGTTGTCAATACCAAAGTAAGCATTATCAAAATCAAAACAAAAAAACATTTATTCAATTAAGGCCTCAATGAGGCACTTATGAAGGTCACTGAATCTACCATTACCATGGGGAAATACATTTTAACTGATGCTGACTGTACATTAGCAACTAGCATTGATTCGCAGTTTCATCCGCGTAGTTCCCGTTTCCGTCTGTATACGGCGATAAAATATAGCGTATACTGACTGTGCGCCGCGGTTTCACATGCGTCGTTCCCGTTCCCGTTTTTTTCCCGTTCCCGTTTTTTTTAGGAATTGCGGGATGAAAAATAGATGTTGGCCGATTCTCAGACCTACTGAATATGCTCACAAAATTTCATGAGAATCGGTCAAGCCGTTTCGGAGGAGTATGGCAACGAAAACTGTGACACGAGAATTTTATATAAGTATAAGATGTTATTTGCAGATGTGGATATCTTAGTTAAAGGTGTTTTGAAATCGGTTCAGTAGCTTTTTTGTTAAAAAGTCACTTTTTTCTTTTTCTTAATATTAGTCTTCCACTAACTTTTAACCAGCAGGGGGACAACATGGGTAGGAAAAATTTAAAAAAGAAATTAAATAAGGAATGTCCTAATGCATTTAGGGTTCTAAAACCATCTACGCATTATTGGCATTTCAAAACCTTTTTCAAAGTCTTTAATGGACATAGGTAATCCGATTTTGAAAATGCTTATTAAGGAAGGCCACATGTACTTATGTATTGTATCTATGTGCATAAATGATTATGGAGGTAAGCCTTACGGCTTAATTATAGATCATGGTTATAAAATAAAAAAGTAAATAATCACGATTAAATATAAGGAATAAGTATATACAAAAATACAAATCCATAATAAAAGTTTGATCAAACAATCAGTGCACAAACGTAATAACCCGTACAATTCAATATTTTAATTAAAATGAAATTATAAAAATCGGGCTGCAATTTTTCAAGTGGCGTGTTACGTAATATCAAATTAAACCGGCTAGGGTTGTCAACAGTAATAAACACGAGCAAAGTAATTATTGTTAAAAAATACAACACAATAGCATACACAATGAAAGAAAATGTCGCATATTGGATGGTATCTACACGAATGAGCGGTAATTTACCGTCCAAGGAACACACAACCCTATTAAATGTCGTTAAATTGCATTCATCAAGCTTTTTCCTTTCATTTCTTACGCTCCTTTGTAAAGGTTAATTCTTGGATACGTTTTTATTATTCACCGCTATAGGGTGTTAATTAGAGTGAGTATTTTTTGTTTGATTGTCTGTCAGCGTTTAGATCGAAAATGGTATCGTTGTGGTCAAATGCACTTTGTATTACCACTAATAACGTGGTTTTGTTCCGTTTTTAATTGATATGCGAACGTTTTGCTTTCCCTTATGACTTTCTTTTGTGGAAATGATGTACTTATACTTATATATTTATAGTCAATAGTTTGCTTACTTACGTACTTGGAAAATAATTTATGGTAACTAATGATGATAATTTTTGCACCCTCTCTGTCAAACAATTAGTCATAATAATAATGGTAGTTATTTACAGCGATGAGGTCTATTTCTTTACAAAGTTACTATAATTCAATCAATATCAAAATCCTTTCAGTATTGACATTATTGATTGATAAAACAGTGGTTTTATAATTTAATTTTCATGAGCGTTTTCTTACTTCGAAGGGTACGTTAAGTTGATTGTCGTAGAGACATGAGCGACAGTCGTGACGGGTAGTTGGAGCCCTCAAATGTCTAACAGTCGGTTTAACCACAAAATATCGGGGCCCACACTAAGGACACAAATTAGAAAAGTCTAATTGCGGAAAAATGACCACTTACAAGTACAATAAAACACATATGATAAATAATTACGATTGCAACAAAGTCACAACCTCTTACTCACCATTCAAACTATGAGGCATAACTCGAAAAAACATGTATCTATGCAAATCCTTGATTTCGGTCCGGATTCGGTCCGGATAGAACCCATAGTCATCTTACATATAAAATTCTGTTGTTTTGCGCCTATAATGTCGATTTTTATTGGTGAAAGAATTTCCAAAATCGGTTCAGTAGATCCAGAGATTACCGCTACCAACTCACAAATTTTACATCCTTAGAATATTAGTATAGATATAAAATACTTCATAGAATAAAAGGTTGAAATAATTAGAGATCGCGTGCTTTCGAAGCAAACATAAATCTCTTTAATCCATCTATTATATGTCGGACTGTTTTAATCACAATATTGACAACGCTGACTCGCGCTAATACGGGGTTTACGGTGCAGGTTTGTACTCGTTATGACCAACTTTATGAAGCTACCACTGTTTGTTTCAAACGCATATTTTCACACGTGCGGTGATTTTCAATAAAAACTTTGTACGGCGAGTTGCAGTTATTTTTTATAAAAAAGTGCCTTCTTTTTGTACGCTGTGTTTCACTATTACGACTTGAATTCGCGAATCATAAATTAAAGAAATACTTTTACAATGTATACACATTTCTACAAAGTATTAATAAAAAACAACAATCAAGAAAAAAATCCTTAACAACCAACTTTTACTTTAACAAAAAAGATACCGATTTTTAATTAAAACACGAAAAAAATGTATCACGCCGAAAACCGCAGCACTATGGCGAAACACGACGCGAGACCATTGTCACAAAAGTGGGACATTCTCGAAGGTATGAAGATCGAAAAGCATCTCCCCAACGTAGCCACGTCATTAAACTCAGCGACAGACAGACACCTCTGAAGAATGCAGTGTTAATAAGTCATCAGCTAAGTAGCGCGCCCCGCGAACCCCTGGTGGTATGAGAGAGGGGGCGCCGGCGACGGGGTGACGCCAACGCGCCGGCGTTCGCACAAAAATGACACAAAGTATAAAATCTGCATACAGTAATGGAAGTAACCTCTCAGAGGTTCGCTGTGTACAAAGATCAAAGGTACAGTGGCTTTTCTGTGAACTCTTTACATTTACACTATAATACTTAAATGTATTCAGATTTGAGGCAACTGTCAAGGCATGCGTTCGCACTACACTTCATTATAAGTATGACATACGTTTGTTAGAGTACTCTTTATCGATATTTGTACGGCTATTTTCAATATTGATATTCTTACTACAAGTTTGAACATCAGAAAAAGTCATCATAAAAATAAAATAATTGTAAAATTGTTCGGCATGATGACTGCCTTATTAGTTATCGAACACATCCAAATCATTTTTTATTAATGTAGAAATACACATAAAATAAGTAAACAAAAACTGTATTCATTACAAAATCCTTCATAACAGAAGACTGATTTTCAAATAAAAATAAGCGAAATAATGCAAAAAACATTTTGATATCCCCATCTACCTGATTGGGTATTAATTTCAGGAACAACAATTGTTCACAGAAATTGCGAACAAAATGACTATCGGACAAATGCAACAAAACATTATGAAACACTTAAACCGGATTAACTCGATCTGCAGAGACTGAAGGTTTTACTTCTATTGCAACTCAATATGAACACTTTTCCATAAAAATATCTCGTAATAAGCGTGATATTTTCCCGTGACTTTGTGTCTTTTTATTTAAATTGTTTGTTTTATATGATTCGCACACTTGGGGTAATAAGAATTAAAAATAACGTTTGATTTGTAGAAGTTAATTAAAGGCAGGTTACTTATACACCCCTATTTTGAAATTATGGGACTTATTAAAATCAGAATATCTGTAGCAGTAACTGAATCCATATATCCAATAAAAATATCAAAAATGATAGTCGATTACTTATCTTTAAAAAATACTAAATAAATGCCGTATTACCAGACGGCACACTAGCTATCAAGTATTCTGTGACGGCTCGGGTCGATGACCGCGCTCAGCTGTGTATCGCAGCGTTCGCCTGTTGTTCGGTGTAGAATAACAATAAAATTCGGCGGGATTTTGAAAAACTTTGACTTATCATAACTTTTTAAATAAAAGCAAAAGATAAAAACTATCTTCACTTTTATATTGTCACCCGTCGTTTGCATTAGCTGTGTGATTAGGTATCTCGAATTCAAAATAGGGGTGTATATTAAGACTTAGATCATATTTAAAATCGTAAAAATAGAAGATTTGTGATTGTGATTGGGAAGATTTATCTTATTTGGGTGTCATGCGTACTGCGATATTTTATGGGTTTAATCAACTATTACATTTTTGAAGGTGTTAAGATGTTATTAACTGTTTATGAGGCTGGTGCGACAACCGGCATCTATCACCCTACGAAGCACAAAACCGCTCATAATATTAGACGTCACTTCATTGACAGCAACCCATTACTATAGTAGGTCACCCTTTTATCCCATAATAAAATTGGAACACAACGAAACAAAGACAGGTCTCTATTCTATGGTACGTTCTATTAGTAAGTAAAGAAATCTTGAGAAAAGCTGTTACTCCCACAGTTGTTGTTCTCTATAAATATCGTATTACTAATAAATAAACGAATAACACTCACTCCCACACAAGAAACCTATCTGTGTCGTAGGTGACGGTAATACAATACATTGCACAAACATAAATATCCAAGATACGTAAACAGAGTAAATCCTTAAAGAAGGGCTAGAAGTAGAACTTGAACCAAAGGTAAAGTAGATATCGCTGAAATACAGAATTTGTCAACATTTTTTATTTATCTGATACCCTAGATACAAGTGACAACTTAACAAGAAGTCAGGGGTCAGTAACTATAATGAGATGATGTACTGAATAATTAAAAAATATAATAAAAAAAAAGGTAGCACTCCGGGAGTGCCGGCAGAAGTGAAAACTTCAATATTAACGTTGTGTTTAATTATAAGTATAAAAGTACTATCATTTATGAGGTAGAATACAATATGAATTGTATTTAAGTACGAAAGTATACAGCCAAAAATTTTCATCCAGAAATTCTTATGGTATCAAAAATATCGCGAGCAAAACCGCGGGTCACGATTAGTTTTACGCAATGTCACAATGACATTTGTTACGAGGATATCGCTGCAGCACACTCAGGCACGGTAGAAAGAGTGGGAGATACTAGTTCCTCTCCCTTCCCCTCGATCTTACGCTTTTTCGATCAGCATCACGTGACCCTGACGCGAGTTTGAAAGTTTTTACCCATACAAAAAAAAGTGCTCAGCGCCGCTAAAGAAGTTTTCACTTCAAAATATTTTTATTGTTCTTTTACTACATACATAAGTCTTATGCATAACTTAATTAACTAGTATAATAAAAAAAAAAGGTAGCACTCCGGGAGTGCCGGCAGAAGTGAAAACTTCAATATTAACGTTGTGTTTAATTATAAGTATAAAAGTACTATCATTTATGAGGTAGAATACAATGTTTGTTTCTTACTTCAGTTATCATAAACGTCACGTGATGCTGATCTTACGCTTTTTCGATCAGCATCACGTGACCCTGACGCGAGTTTGAAAGTTTTTACCCATACAAAAAAAGTGCTCAGCGCCGCTAAAGAAGTTTTCACTTCAAAAATAAAGATGGACAAAAAATGTATGTTATGTTATTTCCCTTATTCTCGCAAAGATGATAATGCACCTTAATTACCTCCCAAATACTCATCAAAAAATCAAAATACAACAATAATTTTAACAGAAATACGTTCATTAGTGTTAAAATATTTGCCATAATACAGTACTTAACTCGTCCCGTGAATATTCCAATACGCACTTGACTACACTTTAGTTAATCCTTCGTAATAACAGTAACAAGGTATTTCCAAATAACTGTTAAAGAGGATTATAAATACTTAATTATAAAAGTAATATTACATTTTAATTCCGCCCTGACACCAAAAATGTGTTAAATTGAAAATTAACTTTAAAATTTGACTTCGTATTTCGGGAAGATATCTAAAGTATTCAAACTTTGTTTAATTGGCACAGGTTACTTTCGGACCATATTAGTATTATAGAATGTTTTCAATATGAAATTCTTTATCAAGTATTTGACACGGGTCTGTTTTGAGTTATCTCGAATCAAAATACTTTTGAGTTGCCGCGTCCCAAAATGTTTGTTTACAAAAGAATTTCGGGATTCGGAAGTGTCACGGCGATATTGGAAATTGTTCATAGAATGTTCCAATGTTTAATCCCCGGTTTAAATGTGAGGTGAACGTCACATAACACGTACGCCAGTTGTGATAACGCATTGTTCTCTTAGTGGGAATCACTACCTTGCACTACTTATGTACCAACAGCACACCCCTCACTTGAAAAACAAAATGGATGAATAGAATCCTGTTCAACGACAGTACTAGTTTTGTGACACTCAGACAGTCTTAAAATGCAATACTTTTTAAATGAAAAATGTATCAGAAACGTGATCAAGCCTTTTTTTCTTCTTTAAAGATATTTTGTGATTTTTAGGAAAATCGGAATGCATTAAAACTGTTCTCGACTAGTGGTTGTTTGCTATGAGTGTAGATTTTATAACCCTTACATTAATTTAAAGGATTACTATTAATAAGACATAAATTGTAAGGTCCTGATAATAAAAGTGACCTACGATGCAATAGTTCTCAAATTAATTATTAACAACTATGAATAAAACTAATAATTGTCAGCAATAATTATGAGAGAAACAGTTAAACACCCGCCGTTATCTGATACTCACACGGGCGCCTCCTTGTTCTTCAGCTTAATACTTATAATAGCTTATAATATTTTAATGAGAAAACTTTGTCGGTAACTGAAGTGTTCCGAAGCCTCCACGTTGCAAACTAATTGGGACTAGACGGGATTCGATCAATAAATGATTGGTACCTACTTCCTAAGTGAAAATAAAGGTGCAAAGAAATTCTTTTGATACAGATATGATTACCAATTCAAAACCGAGGATCAAGGGGTGTGCTTTAATTAGAAGAATCTTGATCAGGATGGGGTTTCGAGATGAAAAAAACATATTTAATTAGTGTTGGAAACATCGTTTGTCAATATAGCCTGTTTGTGAACGTTGAGGGTTAGATGCGGTTCACTTATCAAATCAAATACCTCTTCAAAGAGTTATTTGATTTTATTTTTTTATTGAGCATTGAAGGTAAAAAGATTTTTATTTTTATTTTGCGCCGCGAATATGTGACTTATGTTACATAAAGTTGAATTCAGATTGCTTTAAATAGGTACGTAATACAAATGTAAAATTTAATTTTAAACTTGTATTGGAATAACTATGTTCAATAAACTATTAATGAAGTTGAATGAGGAGTAAGAGCGTACTTACAGGAGGTAATGAAATTAATAAAATTCGAAATGTTTTGGAAAATTTTCACTGGTGTTACATACAAAATATTATGTTTTATTTGTTTGTTTATAGTAAAGGCAATGAGGATGTAACCCTAGGCCAAATGTTCTTAATTGTATCTATAGGTTTAGAAATCATCCTGTACTAAAAATAACTTTGAGAAAGAGGGTTGTCGTTTTTGTGTTCGCAAAATATGATATTGTGTTTATCAATCAAATTACTAATGAAACATATATTATAATTTTCAACATTTGGTTCAAATAGAAACAAATTCCAAAAATACACATTAAAGTAATATTCTGAAACTAAAATAGTTACTTCCTAAAAGCAAGATAATATAATTAGAAGATGAAAAAGTTTATAGAAATTTTCTATCATTCCATTTTTTGCTTCATATTATTTCACCTAGCGAAAAAACTCTCGAATTGAAACAATTAAAATTTCATTATAGTAAATTAGGTTAAATTTTCTGCCGTTACCAGTTTAGATTAGTATAGGTGAGTTGGTTTAGTAAAAGTTTATCGTTATACTCTATGATCAATGAAAAAGTGACTTTGCATGACTATAATAAGCAGATCACTTTCGTAGGTGCGTTTCAAACCGTACAACTCCAACGGACGCTACATAAAATCATCTCGCGTAGATGTAAATGGCCCTTGATGATAAGCAGATCATTGATCATTATACACCCTTATTTTGAAATTGCGATACCTTATCTCACAGCTAATGTAAACGACGGGTGACAATATAATAGTGAAGTTAGTTTTTTTCTTTTGCTTTTATTTAAAAAGTTATGATAAGTCAAAGATTTTCAAAATCCCGCCGAATTTTATTGTTATTCTATACCGAACGCTGCGATACACAGCTGAGCGCGGTCATCGACCCGAGCCGTCACAGAATACTTGATAGCTAGTGTGCCGTCTGGTAATACGACATTTATTTGGTATTTTTTAAAGATAAGTAATCGACTATCATTTTTGATATTTTTATTGGTTATATGGATTCAGTTACTGCTACAGATATTCTGATTTTAATAAGTCCCATATTTTCAAAATAGGGGTGTATATATTGTACACATAACATACCTACGCGGTGTCAAGGGTACAGAAAATAATACTTTTCTTCTAAAGTTTCTCTTATTTACTTTCCTTATTCATAGTTTTTTTGTGGTTTTTATATAATACTAGTTGTGCCCCGCGGTTTCACACGCGTAGTTCCCGTTCCCGTTCCCGTAGGAATTTCGGGATGAAAAATAGATGTTGGCCGATTCTCAGACCTACTGAATATGCTCACAAAATTTCATGAGAATCGGTCAAGCCGTTTCGGAGGAGTATGGCAACGAAAACTGTGACACGAGAATTTTATATATTAGAGAATACACATGACTTACCTACGCGGTGTCAAGGGTACAGAAAATAATACTTTTCTTCTAAAGTTTCTCTTCTTTACTTTTCTTATTCTAATTTATTTTGTTATTTAATTTTACGATTGTGTGTTTAATCATACCAATACTGAATCATAGTTCTATTCTATAAGTGCTGGTTCAAAAGCTAGTAAGTAGACACTAAATAAACTGTTGCTTTTGTTAAAATATTTACAGTAAAGAGGAACCAAGTTAATGCAGTAGTAAGTGAACCGTAATGCACACGATCCTTACGGCCACGGGCAGCTTATGTTGCCCAAATTGTTTTCACCTTTTGACGTTTCATTTATGAAGTATCCCCGAGCTTCGCTTGGAGATATTTTTTAACAAAGTCCGTCTTACTTGCGTTGCGTTTTTAGTCTGGTTTAACACTAAACCAGGTTTAAAATCTGATCTAAGTACAATTTTGAATACTGTCAACGTACTATTGACAGATTTGACAGACAAAGTGTCAAATGATTAAGCCAAGTTTTGTTAAACTAGGTTTAAAATGTAACGCAAATAAGGCAGATTGGTTTTTTTTTGGAAAGTTTTAAAGATACTACAACGAAATTTTATTTACAGTTGTATTTTTCATCTTAATATTTTATACTTATGATAACTATTTATATTATTAAATGCTAAGCAGCCCTCGTTATAACATCTCTAAGGATAGGGAACTCTAGTGCAAAACTTACTTTTAGACATGGTCACCTTCAAATATTATTACTAACGTAATGTATTTATAAATAACTAGGGACTCCCACCCCAACGAAATCAATAATTTACTTTTTTCTTCAAACATATAAATATAGTCGGCGTGTCGTTATCATCGTCCATTAATAATTAACTACAAGTATAATTATCGTATAGTTTGATTAGAGCTTAATAATTTATTACAGTTATTAAGGGGGCAATAAAGAAAATTTGATGCTAACATGAGAATATTACCGATAATTTGACACGAAATAAGTTTTTTTAATTAAATATTTTATTTGGTACAGTTTTACGGTGAGTTTTGTTACTTATTATTTATTGATGAGTATTATTTTGTTATTATAATAGATACTTAGGTAGGAAGTACTTTACGTAGGAAGACAGATCAATAATTTTGTAGGTTAGGTTGTAAGTATATTTAATCATTTTCATTTCTTATTTCAAAGATATAAATAATATGTTCCACCTATAACCACTGAGTAAAAAAATTCGTTTTATACCCATATTTCCAATTTAGTGAGAAGAAATATGTATCACTTTGGTCAATCGTTTTGTTTCGTAAAATTGACGTAAGGTTCGATACACATTAGAAAACCTTTTTGTTAATCCTCATTTACTATCAATACATGAAGATCGTTTAGTAACAAAATCCATCTAAATTCATTATAAAATTCTATTTGTTTTCATAAAAGATTCAGTGAACAATCTATTATTTATAAATCTTTAATCGTGGTGTCAGTAAAGAGCTTGGAAGAACCACGCGCGCCGCGATTCTATGAAATTCTATTATCTAGGTTAAAGTAGGAAAATATTAACCTTTTTTTTAGTGTTTTCGTAAATAGAAATACTTTCATACTAACAGGCTATGATTTCGATACATATAAATATTTTAAATACTATTAAAATGTTCTATTTTTCATCTATTTTTATTTTTTATTAGGGATCCAAATGTATTATGCAGTTAGCTTTGCTAGTTATTTACAGCTTGGGAAAAAGTGCAAAATAAACCTAATACAGTCCGAACATTCGGCTCCAAAGCGATCGCCTCTCCCTTTCGCTTTTACTTTTGTCCTTTTCTTTTTAATTCTGCGTATTTTTATTTGCTATGATAAATTGTAACTCTGAGGGAGAATGGGGTGGGATAGACCCACCCACGCCGTTCGCTTTTGTTTCGGTAATTTTTTATGTCTGGTGTTGCGCTTAATTGCGTAGCGCTTGGCGGAAACTTATTGTGGCAATATGGGTCGGCGGTGGTCCAGGAGACCCCGTGACCCGCTTACCTTGCGACACTTTTTCACAAAACTATATCGTTATTATGTTCGTAATAACTATCTCATTATAACCATCTTTAACAAAGACGTTGCATTCCAATTATGAACGATTCAAAAATAGGTATATTCTAAAACTCCACGAGACTTGAATAACATGTAAACAGATACTAATTACTTAAAACAACGTTCTACAATACAACGATCACATTCACGTCAATGGCAACAGTTTCATTATAATACAGTTTCCACTAAAAAGTAAACACAATATAATACATCACCGGATATTTATGGTCAAGTATCAAAACTATTAGTGGTGAATGATCCACGCGACAGTTACTTGAAACTTGCGGATATCAGTGTACAATTTACACAATGTGACTTTTACTTCATTGTGTCAATGAAATTATGTTTACTAGAATCTTCATGCTAAATTTTCCTATCAAATACAAAATTACGAAATGGAAATAACAAACCCGAGTTTCAGTAACTCCATGTTTATTTTAAAATGTAAAGAAACACGAGTGGAAAAATAAAATATAATGCAATTAATTATTTCTGAGCACCATCCAGTTCACAAGAGTAAATTCGGAGAATAACCAACTTTTGAGGTTCTAAAATTTGGAATTATAAATGTATAAAGGTGAGGCTATGCACCTGTAAGGTATTTAATCCTTAGAGCCGCAAATTCGTAAAAGACCTGGCCAGTAGCAGAAAATAGTAAAGACAAAGTAAGAGAGATGTTTTAATTAAGGGCGAATAGTTTTTAATGAAGATGACATCGGACTAATGACAGAGTGGACAGACGAACGGACGGCCTTTGTCGTTGTAGGAGTCGGATTTCTGACGGTGACGAAGTGAAGCTCCCAGTAAACGAACCTGCGACAAATGTTCGGCGAGTGACGACAACCCGATACTGTTTGCGATTCCGTGTCTAGACGCAACTTAATAACTGACACTTTTTTAATACTTATTGACACATAGGTTTAGTTAGCGACCAAATTGTAGGTTTTGAATTGTTGCTGCTTGTAATTTCGAGATTGAGTTTGTTTGCTAATCAAGTTATTGCAATGCAATTTTGCATACGTGTTGTCAAGGGTATATTAACGCCATATTTTGAATTTTACGACATATTTGGAAATGGGAATAATGTAGGTGGAAGAGGTCACCGATTTATAAACCAAGGTCATTATTTAATTACAGTCCTCCCAAACAGAAATACATTAAAATGCCTGGAATAGTTTGTATATTTAAAATGATTATCGCTGATTTTTGGCCGCGTCCGAGAGCGGCTATAGAACGCGGGCGAGGTAGTCTCACAGTAACCCCATTAAAACTGCTTCGGCCCCATTCGCGGCCCTCTTCATGAAATATTAAAAATTCAATTGCGCTTCTCTTTATTTTAACCCCCACCCTACGCCTCCCCGCGTTCTCGTACAATATAAAATGAAATATGTATTCGAAAAAATAACGTTCACCTATAATTTATAATTTGTGTTACACGTCCCCTACACCCCAGTCTCCCCCGACCAAGCACAAAATGTTGCTTTTACAAATCAAGTTTAGGGAATTACTTATTTTTCCTACGCATTGTTTTTACTGTTTACTTATTTAATTTGATATAATGTATGGAGCATTCGGTATACGTTGGAATAATGATGATATATTATAATACTGTATGATATAAAATGTAGGTAATACATATAAAAGTTCCGCTTCATGTTATTGCCTCACAAACATATAGGTAGCGTGATAAACAACATTCGAACACTTGAAAAACTTTTATGGCCTCCGTATACTAACTTATGTTTCCTACAACGTTTTATTTTTAAATATTACATACATGATAATTTTATTTGCTTTCTTGAATTACATTTACCACAAAACATTTTGGTTTTAATTACAACCGTTTATTTTATCTAATATGTATGTTAGAGCGAGTAATTTTTGTATTTTACATTTTTATATCGTATTTTGTGTCTCAGAAATGGTTTAAACAATTTTTCTGTAGTTTTACTTTTAAGTTTTACTATTTTTGTGTAATCTTAAAAAACGTGACTATGAAAAAATATTCCTGAGAGCAACTCGGTCGTCCACTATAAAATATTACAAGAGCCAAAACTATGAAACACTATAGTATATGTTACTTTATGACCAAACATCTCACATCTCCGTAGACTTAGTTAAATCGAAATCAGAACGCAATTAACGCCTTGACGGTTTAGTGACCATATGTAACCTACCTTGTTGAAGGTGCCGGATTTGATTGGTAGTTGGAGTGACGTATGAATACCATTTGTCAAACATGGCTCGCATTTGTGATCACTGACACGCAAGGCAAACGAGACTACGGCTATTTGTCCTCACTGTTCTAGTGTTATCTATCTGTGAGAGGGATACGTTTTGCCGGTAGTAGAATCTTACAGGTCGTTAGTGATTGTGACGTTATATCCTCATGTGTTATAGCATCGCTTCTCTAAAGCGTGTGTAACACAACCCTTACAATAACAGTTCGCAACATTAACGTGTTAACTTTTAAACTGTATCCAACTGAAAACAAAATTAAAAAATACTCTACAGAAAACAGACATCAACATTTATAATTTCCGTGCCTACGTTTATTTTCAACTTTTTTATCGTATTATGAAATGAAGGTATTTGTAAAAGTACAAGTTGAACGGCAAATAATGTGGAATGTATTCGTTCAATATGTACCTCACCCTAAATCATACGGTGTGTGTTTTTTTACTTTTTTGTTCCTGATAATTTTGTGTTTATAAATTGTTTGATGTTGAACAAAAATTGGGAATTTTTGGAAATCTTTAAACGAATTCCGTATTCTTTGATGCTGATTAAACTATTTTATAGGTTTTTTATTAAAATCCATGAAAATTATGAATGTGACATTTTCAGCCAAAAATATTTTTTGTTATAAATTGATGATTTTTTCTTTCTCCCTGATTTTATCCAGATACATTATTTAGATAGGCTAATATCCTTGTAAATGAGATTGCAGTTAAGAAAAAAAACAGTAAAAATTAACACAAGTTTACGAAACAAAAAACGTCCATGTAACAAACTCGGAACAATATATCCTTAAAACCGCGTAACAATTAATTAAGCGAAACTTTTAACAGCATTTATTTTAAAGTTAGTTTTAAAAAAAATTAATTGTTAATTAAAAATGTGTGTCTCGTGGTGTGGTGGCACTCGGGGCGCGACAAAGGCGCTGCATGCTCTATCTCCACTCTTGCCGACACTTACGGCACTTTACTCGTACCCACAGGTTTGTCAAACATGAATTGCACTATATTGTAAAGGTTCACAACCACCCGATGTTTTGAATACTTCCGAAGTTTCCCTCAATGTATAATCCTATATCTATCCACGCGCCAAGTAGTTTAGAACCCGTATTAATTAAGCCGAGTTTACGAGCTTGTCAAAGGACTTCTAGTTAGATAGGTATTACATCAATTTGTTATGACACTCGTGATTCTAGAGTTTCGCTTTGTGGTTACATAGTCGGATACTTCGTTACCACAAATATTTTCGAAATGTACTGTTAGTTTAGAAATTCCAATTTATTTTGCGTACTGTAAATTTGAATCATGTTTCAGCGTCTAACTAAAACCGGCTTTGTACCGATATTCAAAATTCAGAGAAAAGCAAACATCTCGCACAAACTACAACCGAATGTTATACGGCGTGTTCTAAAAGCACAAAGTATTCACGTGAACTTTTTAAAGGCAACGTTTTCCCAAAACTGGCAACACCGATCACCGTAGCCGGCCAACTTTCCTGCTGAACTTCACCCTACCTATTCGAGCTTTTAACTTTTTTTTAAACAGCAAAACTCTGTTTTGTTTTGCTCGTTTGTCTTTGTCGTTTGTGTGACTAATGTGTTAATAGGTACCCACACTTAGTTGCCTGAAGTTCGAGTATTCGAACGCGCCGCCGTTCGTTAATGATAAAATCAAAATTGTCTACTTTCATAGTGTTGGCTTTTGTAATTGGTATAAAGATAGAATTGTATTCTAAATCGATGAATCATATCCAATTTAACTGTCAAAGAACTTCCAACACGTCTCAATGTAGACAGATTATTATTTCCGTAGTACACATAATTATTAATTCTGGGTATTTGTAGTGAGTATTGAAAACATGTATTGTTATGCTACATACTTACCTATTATTCGATACTTCATTGTAATAATGCTTCAAAATATCGTTTGGAATTCCAAACAAGTTGAATTTTATTGTGACCAACTTACCTGAAAAGAGTAGAAAAAATATGTTATTAAGTTCATTATTAAGAAAAAGGTAGAAAGAAAACAATCGGTTATTGTGACGCTGTGTTTATAAATAGGTTTGTATTCGATCACCATTATAACGTATTGTTGCAGCGCTCGTTCTGGGTTATGCTACAATTTTATATACTTGGTAATAATAAGTATGAATCAGGTCGTTATTTATACAGACTCTATTATCTAATAACTTAGAGAAAACAGATAGTTACTCATAGTTAGTTAACATAATAAAGTAATAGGTATGTTTACTATGAGTATTCCGGAAAAGATTATATAGGAGGTTCTTGTGAGAATCTATAAAAATAAGAAAATGAAGGTGTCCCTGTCATCCAGGTTATTATTATTAGACACAAGAAAACAACTTAAGTTTTTGGTCCTATAAGTTGTCTGGTCAACCTATCTATGTATTTATATTTGTATTTGTAAGTTTGTTAGCGGGCAAAACCTCTCTAATTGGAATCCTACGCGTGTTGCGATATTTCTAGATTTTTGCCGAGATCTATTATTTCCGCGCACACTAGTTAGATCAGACTAGGCATCCCTTCATCGCGTGAATAAGAATGCTATCAAGTAAACTAACATTATATACATTTTAGGATTTAAAACTTATAAATTAAAAAAGTTTGAGTTAACTTTAAGCTATTGATGATTGTTCTCGACCTATGAATTATCGTATTGGTGATAGATTTACCAAGTGTTAACGGAAAGCACAACGTTGCTGTGAAGTATACTCTCTTACTATCTTAATTTCTTTCGATCTAAGTTATCAATTACTTTAAAGCCTTCATAAGTAAACTCTTTGATGAAATGTGCTATATATGTGTGTACTTTAAAGCCAAATCTGAACAAATGTTTTTAGAATATCAACATTGCCACATGCCAGTTAATCTGTGACCGTTATAGTATTAACGAAATTAGACGATTATAACATATAACCGCAAATTAATCCATACAAATTAGTATTTCAATTTAACTAAGTAATAAATGTCCGATATGGAATTCTATCGGAATACTGTATAAGTATGAAGAATCAAAAACGTACGGTATCGGTATTTCGCTGGTAACAGCCGAGAGTCTATGGCTATCATTGAATGCCATACATATTCTGTACCTCGTGCGATTTGTGGCGAGATTTTCCAGATTTTCAACTCTGCCCGGGGCCTTGTTAAGAATTTGACGATCGAAATTTAGGCGGTTACTCTTGATCGGTAGGAATTCCACTCGGTACAGATAATGTCTAGATTGCTTCGAGCACGCGTTGTTTTCGATTTGTACAGGCCGATATAAAGTGCGATTTTGTTGCTATCCGTACCGGTTTCGTCTGCAGTAGTTATGTAGTAACGATTGTCGATCTGATCCTTTTGTTGTGATGGATATCAGAGTTTGATACCTATAGGTGCTGTTGTTCTCACGAACCTTTGTTTTACAGTTGTTAATTACCTAATATTAACAAATACCTCGTGCCTGGTTGTTGCATCCTCAACTACGTTTATTGCACAGATTCAGAGTAACAAACGTTTAAGCTAAGTGCCAAAAGATAATTACTATAATGAGCGATTAAAATTTAAATCATTTATTTTAATAATAAAATAAAAACTCATCAAAATTACATTTAGTGTGCCCGTTACAGGTAATTGCGTAAAATTAATTTTAACGAAAGCCACAATAATTATTTATAATCGTAACAAGCAGACCGGCAAAAATAATTAGTAGCGTGATCGTTTAGTTGTTTTTATACGAATATTTTAATATACGTATATGTTGCCATTACATACACATAATAACAGTTCTCTCTGTTTTATAATCATTCATTGCTGTTTCCTAGTACTAATGTATTTGTAATTAAAATAATAAATTTCTATATAATTTCGTTACTCTAATATTATCTCAACCTACATACAACATATGTGCTAATTTTAAAAATCCATTCACCTATTTATGAACACAATATAAACTTGCATAAAACATTAACATAAAGAAGATGTTATAAAAAAAAAAGAATCTCCACAACTTAAGAAAGAGAGAAAACAATACACCAAGTAGTTAATGCGGCAATCCAGTAAACTGAAAAAATGTATCTCCGTAAAACAAAGAAGAAAAGCTAGCTTTTATATTTGGACAAAAGCCTCTTGATATCCTTACTGAATAACTAACTGACGTTAGGCTGTTGCCACATCGGCCGACGGAAATGACGCGTCCGTCACTATCTTGACGCAGAGAAAACGCAGTCAACACGCAACCGAATTGACGGACGAATGGTGTATGGGGACGGCGGTGGTGATTTTAATCGCCTTTATTCTCTATTACAATAGGGATGTCACAAATATTTTGTTACTGCCAATGTGAATATCGATATGGTATGGTACGAGTACAGGTATGGTGGTGCAAATTGTGCTTTTTTATCGATTTTTCTTTAGAATTTCTTGGTTTGGTTGTCTTTGTGATTGATGCTTTATTAGCAAGGTTAATTAGTCATTGAGGTGACATTTTTTTTAGGTTTGAACATAACAATTGTATTTTTAATTATTTTTTGAGAACCAAATGTACGAGGAACCTTTATAGAATATTTCAATAAGGTAATTTAACTAATTATAAAAAATATGTCAATTAAAAATTTCAATATTTGTATTTTTCAATTAAAAATATAACCACGCATGAATAAGATAAAAAATTCAAGATATACTTTATAAAATGGGGCCGAATACGTACACAAAAGGTGCACCACACTACTCCACATCTCATCTGTATTGCAAGAAATGTTTACACAAAACTACACAAGTACCGCACAAAATGAGTTTCTGCATTTTAAAAGGGCAACTAACAAAAAGTGTGCGTTCGCGAAGGAGTACCACATCATAAACAACCTATGGCCGTGACAGGCTATGCATACGATATCACCTCTATGCATTATTTCACGACACGTTATACTAAAATTGTCTAAGCTAAACACACCCCCCAAAGCTGAGTTCACACAGATGCGGGCACGCACACATCCGCACCGTGCACCCCTGCCCAGGCCCACCTCTATACAGCGTGCTACTTTTATTTTACATTTTAATTCCATCAAACTTGCACACACTTTTGATCAAGGCCTTTATTGGCGGCGCGGGCTTCCTTGCATATTCGTTTTGTGCTGTCGGTAGATTTTGACGTTCATAAATGATATCGTATCTAGATGCAGTATAAGTTTTTATAGAACATTTTTTATTGTGCACAATATAAACGGGGAGGATATTCAGTATAGAGGCGCTTCGATTGACGTTGCTTTTGAACTTAAAACAAAACCTTTGCATACTTGCTTTTTACTTTTGGATTTAAAAGAAGAACTTTTAGATTGTGGTATATTGTATTTAAAACTGTTTAGTTTTATTTATTGGTTGACATTATTAATTGAAATTAGTATAGAATATAACATAATGAAATGAACACAAGAGTGGAGCAATGAACCAAATTTGGGGGGTATTGGTTTAGTGAGTGAGGCACCCTGTATAGCGGGCGGCGCGAGGGCGTCTATTTGTTTTGCCATAGCTTTGTCGAGCTTGGGACATGCAGGTCATTAATTGTTGTGAACGCTGCCTCCTAATCGATAGTGCGCGTTCGATTCTACTTTATATTAATGTTATTTGTGCTTGCATGCCAGTCCTAGTAATGTGCCCCCCTAAATATCTAATGGGGCTTAACCACGTTCCATTCTAATTCGGCTGCTTAACCATTTTGCAAGAATGATTAATTGGGATTAGTATTGTTCTAGAAACGTCTATGGTACTTGATGTCGACTGAATAATGAAGTATGAGCCTGATAAGTAGCTGGAAATTTAAACTAAGATTGTAATCTTAAGAATCTAAGACATATCTTTTAAATATCTTGTAGCACACAACATAAGTTATAAAAAGTTGTGACGTCAAAACAACACAACTATAAAATAATTGCAAAAAGACTGTTGTAATAATTGAATATTGGACGTAACTAAGCGTACAACGCGACTCCACTTGTGAAACGTAAACGATACAAATGGTTAAGCAATAGATATTGAATAACGAATGCAATAGCCATCTTCTCGAGTGCACCAATTACACCCGCGCGCGTAGGGTTGTCTCTGACGAGTTGATTTTTATTCGCTAACTACATTCTACAGATTATTGGTCCCCGTAACTGTATAATTGGAGTTGGAATAGACCTAATCAAATTTACTTGTTTTAAGAATGTTTTTGCTGATAAAGATTGTATGGTTGGTTTTGATTTGTATTATTTGTTAGGGTTTTTAGAATAATATAATTTAAAATATAACATAATATGCTTTTAAATTGTGATTATTAATGGGCTATTTATCGTAGTCTTTTCGGATAAAGCTATTTATACTGATCAAAAAATATCAATATATTTTGAAAATACAAGTTGGATTTGAAATCTTTTGTTTAAGTTCGTTTTTGGAGGAAGGCTTAACCCTCAATGATACCTCATATTAACCTAACAATTAAGTACAATTAACTATTGTTATAAAAACGTAAGTATCAACCCTAAATCTCAATTATAACTTTTGCATTCATTCAATATTTTCCTACAATATTACATTTAATACAAATTAAATATTGAAACTTCATATTTTTATAAGGTCTTCAGTCCTTAGTCGGAATGAAATGGCATTGAATTTTCTTTGTATAGTCCAATTAGCTGGAAGCTTCACTATTCACAGCGTATTAATTTGAACTTAGAATGTTAATAATTGGCTTCCTCAACAAATAGAGACAGGGCTCGTAGTACTTGAATTCAATAAGGTATTTTAAACTCAGTTGTTTGCATTTGATTTCAAAAGCTTTTATTGAACCACGAGTATTTTTCCAGTATATTCACAATTATATTTTGTAATACTAGTTTTAATGATCAATTTTGATCAGAGATTTTAGTTTTTTTGTTGAACTTTGACTCGCAGAGGCTTATGACGTAGGCATATTTTAAGATTTTTTTTTATTTACGCAGAAGAGTATGATAGTGACGTAACTGCGGGGACACAATTAGTTTTTGTTATAAAAACTTTAACTATAACCCAACCAATTTCCAGATGTAAGCGCCTCATCTAATTGCATCAATGTACTAGTATATTTTAACTTGTTTACATAATAAACGTAACGATAATGGAAAGCGGATAAAATGTAAATTTCCACAAAGCAATTATTAACAGTATATTGTCAACAGAATTCTTACCATTGCGCATTGTTTGAGTTTTATTTAGAAAACTATATTACTTCATTGTAACTCGTATTGTTATGAATGTGTTTGTTTAAAACATTTCAATACTGAATTTAGACGATTTGAGTAAACTGTCATTGTTAGTGGGAGATTGCATCGCATTTGTTTAGATAACATGTCGTTATTGTTTCATAAAACACTGAAATTATACTAATTTTGTTACAATAACTACAATCAACTTTCTCACATTTGATCTTAATTGTACTTACTTAGTTGTAACTCAAAATATTTACGAAATGTTTATAAATAGTTTGAACAATGTTGTTTTGGTTGCAATTTAATTGGTTTTTATTCGTTAATTTAGTAAAATAGCTATTCCTTATAGTAATTTGTCAAATATTGCAATTCGCAACAAAAGAGAGAGAAAATTAATTTCGGAAAACTGCCCATTTACTTTTTGCAGATGATTCATTAAACTTCATTTAGCTGATTCATTTTTACTAAACATACTTACTTAATTCGTTCGTAATGATAATTTATTAGTAAATAAATTGTATTTTTGTACAAAAACCTACAAACAACAGTATTACCCTATAATCCTTCTCTATCAAACTCCTAACCCTATACGTAAACGGTGTTCAAACAGTTAAAATCACTATTTGTGTACGTGTGTCACTCGAACTAGTATGTGTAGGAGAACGTGAGTATGGTTTAATAATAAAATTGTGCGAACGACGTGCTACATGTGGGCCTGTAGTTGTATGGATCCTCAACAATTTCCGTCCGATGTATTCCCCATCAAAATTGAATCGCTCTACGCCCACCGCAAGGCATGAGGGTTTGCGACAGAAATAGCGAATAAACCGGCCTAAAGATCAGTCTAGAATATTTAGTGAAGCCTGCAGAATATGTGTCAAAACATGTAATTTAACATGCACTGAAATCATGTTTAATAATCTAGCTAGACAAAAGGTTCTAATCGGGTTCCATAATCTAGATATTCTGGACTCACCTTTAACGTAGATTTACGGATACAAAATCTAAATAATGATCTGTGGCTTCTGTTCTAAACTTGCATGCACTTTTATTTGAGTATTTTTAAGAAAATCCTCGTAAGTTTCCGAAACTTATTGAAAAGTGTGTTATTCTTTTACACCGCCTTTCATTATTGAAAATCAGTTTTCTAAACTAATATGTAGTAATCATACAAAATAAAGTCTTACTCTGTTTATCGTTTACCATCGTTAGGTTTCCCTTTATTACTACTCATCTCATTTTGATGAAATTTCGCGTACACATATCAGCCATGCAAAAATAGTTCTAAATAATTATCTCGTCATTTCTATGGGCTCAATAGTATTACGTGGTAAATTGCAACTCACAACTGGTTTAATTTACGTCACAGAAACGTCATTAATGAAATAACGATGAAAACCTTTTGAATCTATTACCGGTTCCTATTATTAATAATATCAATTCGTTTTACTGAAGCAATATTGCATTTCAATGAGATTTTCTTCCTACGACGCCTTTGCAAGACATTTTACATTCATATAAAATATTATTTCTGATTAGATCGCCGTCTCGTTACTGTAGGTGGCGTCCCGTAAGCTTCTTATTAAAAAAATTCAATGCGCATTCGAGTTTCCATTGAATAATTTCATTCTCAATAATAACTTTAAAGGAAAGTTCGCGTAGGTTGTAAGGTATGACCGACTAGTTCGATTCTTGAAAAATGAGTATTAATGATTCGTTTTCTTGAAAATTGTGTTCAATTTATATTAATTAAATTGAATGAACTAAACGAATACACTACAAATATAAATAGGCACTTACCTCATGTATTGGATAAATATAGCTACTCAAAGGGGTAGCCCTTTGGGCATCTTCCTTCAAGTTACAGACCTTAGGACAATATTTTAAGTTAGTTTCTTTCTTTTCACATAAAACACTATAAACTAAACATGCAAATATGCACAGCTTACACTATGATCCATAATACTAATATTAAAGTATCTATCAATATATTCTTCAAGCAAATATGGACTGTAAGTATATGGGATTATAGTTTATAACGTAATTAAAATGAGGGGAGTTATACTAAAAGGTTGACCTGGACAAGCGACCTGCGAGATCCGATTATGCTTCTAATCACCAATCAGTAAGTTAACTTTGAGCTAATACCGGGTATCGAACTGGCGGACGCACCATTCGCCCTATACATGTATTTGTATAGGTAGATTGCCCTTGTAATAACATTACGTCAAATTACGCTAAAATTGTCAACTAACAGTTTTAGTAACTGTTTAGTTCAACTGGTAAATTAACGTTTATTTATATGCCTAGTGTAGCAAAGTATAAGATTAAAATGGACATTTCTTTTAAAAAAATGCAGAAAATTTATAAAGAAAATGGACACATTTCTTTTAAAAACTGCAGTCTTTTAGTACTTAATATAATCAGTATGTTTTATCTAAGTATTTACTATTTAAATTAACTTCATACGATTGTTTCTGTATGTAATATAAACTGCTCTAATTAGACAACAGCGCAACTCAATTGACTAATGGTTCCTAATAAAAACATCTTTACGTTTTGGGTCTATTATCGGACCCATTACCATTGTTTTCTATAAATAAATAAATAATAAAGATTCTTAAAAAGGTTTTGTTTAATGTCGTCAAATGTAAACGTTTTTCATTTATGTTTTTGGGCTACGTTATTGATTTTATAGAAAGGAAGGATTAAGGAAGGAAGGATCGAACTTTTTTCCTAATATACTCCTAATACAATATTTTTTATAAAGTCTCGGCATACTCAAAAACTATCGATGACATTTTTTTTTTTTTGAGATATTGTAAAGTGTATTTAAAGAAGTTCTTTTTATATGATTTTTTAAGTAAGTTCGCAACTCTATATAGCAATCTAATAAAATGATATTGAAGGTAAAAATGTTCAGTTGTTATATTATAAATGTAGCGTGTTACGATATTTTAATTGCATTTAGTTGTATTTTTATAAAAATGAACAATAATTGAATGTTTATATTCATAATTATGATAATTACAGATAATGATACAATTATAGATATCTATTATTGTGTCTTCATAGAAATATTATCAATAATTATCTGTTGACCTTGTTTTTGCATAATTAAATATTTTTATTAGTATTATACAGTTTTAAGTATTAATAAAACTACATTAGTAGACATCCGGTATAAATCAAATCCTATAATATTTTTTGTTTGCTTCATTGTAACTCAATCAAACAGATTCAGATGAAAGGTATCCCAGTTTGCTTACACACCAAGGTTTGACCCGCGTGGACAAATAGTCTAGAACCTTCCATGATAGAAAGTCCAAGGCAAATACGTTTTTCGAAATTGGAATAGGATTATACTCTGGAAGTCATCAAGCCATGATAATCGAGAGTTCGCGCTCTAATAGTTCTTAATCTATATTTAACTTAACTGATAATTCCTTTACCTATGTCCAAAGGTTTGAAAACAAACATAATGTTAAATTTTACTAATAAACCAAATCATTAAATTCGAATCTATAAATTAATTACCGACTGTCAATCAGTTTTGTCACAGCCAGACTGCGATACGATCTAGGGCTGTTACTTATAATATACTTTTAAGATTGAAAATACGCGGGTAGTTTTAATCTTCCGCTATTAGGACTTTTCGGTTCCGGTTCAAAGAGAGTACTGCGATTTTTTGTTCTTCAAATTTTACACAGACAAATTTTATGCACCGGTAATATAAATTGTACTGAACGAGAGCTAGAAAAAATCGAAAATACGTATGGAAAAAACGAGCTTTTGACTTCCTATAAACTGCTCACTTATGAGTACATACACAATGTACAATTACACCTTCTTTTACACTAAAGTAGTACAATACAAGTGCTATTAAAGGAGGTTTAGGGTCCTTATTATTTATTAGCGCCATGGCAGCCCTAGAACACCGTCGTCGGATCTAAATTCATGAGTATGAGCATGATTAGAACATTGGTTACGCTTGCACGCATTTTCGCTAGATAAAACGCACCTATTGCCAGATTAATTGTTAGCCCATGTTGCACACACACAACCTGAATTATGCTCTAATATATTAACAATAGCGATCATTTCACGTTATTTACGGGCGCTTTGTCGAGCCTCCAAGTTGTTTGGAATATACATTGATATAATAACGTGACTTTAATTTATTGGTAAATAAATGGAATGAATCATTTTATTGTTTGTGGTCAGTTTCGGTTATTTGTTAATATATTTGTTCTGTGATTTAAAGTTTGTTTGTTGGATTTAGTGTTAGAAGTTACCCGTTATATAGAAAAATATGCGTTTTTCTTAAGCTCCCTTAGGTTATAAAGTATATTCTTAAGTTTTTTATGTTCCAGTAAATATGTGGCTGGAAAGACAGTGTCAAACAAATTTATATGGTGTTTGGATGTTTATTATTTTTATATAACGGCTGTATAATTTGGCACGTATTTGAATTAAAACATGCCTCTTTATTCCAGACTTTTCCAGAATTAGTCCGCGAGGCAAAAGTATTTATAAGTTAGTTTAAAATACTACTTTCCGTGCTTCGGAGGGCACGTAAAGCCTCATCGACAATCGTTACGGGTAGTTAGAGCCCTCAAAAGTCTAACATTTGGTTTAACCAAAAAATGACGTATAGCCCTCTGGGTTGTGAAGGTCTGATGGCAGTCGCTTCACGTAAAATACTGACATTCCGCCAAATCTGGTAAAACTGAAAACCGACCCCAAATAGACATGGGTTCGGAAAAGAGAAAAGAGAGAAGTTGAAATACTGCTTATATATTTATAATGGTATTGATGCAATATGGAATATTATATGTTATATTGCGGAACAGAATGACAATAATTATGAATAAATTATTAGTAATACCCTTCTCACTTTAATTTTCCCTTTCCCGGTTAGGGTAAGGTTAGTTATAATAATGTATTAATGAAAATATATTATGTATATAGAATCTATTATAGATACATTATATAGGGTGTGGTAACGACAATATAGTAATTAATGAAACCACTAGCATTGTCATTTTATAGACATAATTATCTTGTATTTTATATGTTTTGTAATTCACATGTCTCGAGTTTTTACCGATAGTTGGCTGATGTAATTTCCGATTCGGTATTAGATTCACATTCGATGTTCATAAATACTTTTTAGAGGCCACACCTGAATTAACGATTTTTGAATTGGATTTTGTTTTAAAATCCATAGTCTGTTCACGAAATGAAGGCATCAGAAAACCCTTATACATTTATGTTCAATATTTCTACATAATCGACCATAACCATTAAAATTAATCAAACCATAACCGAACCTCTTTAAACCAATTAAATTCCAATGGAAAAGTTTACTATAAAAACTATTTTTCCATAAGAAAATTGTCTTACTAACGTTTTTCGCAATTGGTATGCAATTTGTCAATTAATACAATTGGTTTGGCCCGTGCCGCGGATGTGGTACAATTAGACTAACATAACCGATACGCCTTCAATGGCAGAAGTGCAGGCAAATGTTCATATTGATAATTACTCGTCTATTGGGAAATTGCGACATTTATTTTAAATAGAGGTTGATTATATTAGTGATCTTTGTGGTTTAAATAGGTTTTTTAGTAAGTCTTTTGGAATTTGAATTTTGAAATCTTTGATCTACGTCAAAAAAAATGACATAACCATAAGTGTAACAACTGGCAATAAGCCATATTTAGGACTATGGCTCTACTTAGAAACTTTTGATATTAATAAATAAATAAATATATAGGTAACAATTAGTAGTACAACAGTATTTTTTCTTTGGATTTCAAGATTCGGTATAATATGGTTGAGTAAAAAAGATCTTTTTAAAAGTACTTTCTCATTTATTTTTAATTTAAAATAATTATATGGATTGGACAAACACAAAAACATAAATCAACATGTATTTCTAACAACGCTCCAATGATTGCTACGAGCTACGATGCTACGACGCCGCGTTCGTAGTATGACTATATGACTACGTGCTACGATGTTGGCGAATTTTTTTATACATTTTCAAAATAGAGGTGTCATTTTATTAACTAAAAGCACCCGCGGGTCTGTCTGGGTCACGCAACAAACAAACCTTTGACGTGTTATAAATGGAACGCATACACAGTTATTGAAATAACTGACGCAAAATGTCCTGGTATAGTTTTGTCTGTAACACCATATCCATATGGTATCCTATAATTTTTTTTAAGTATTGTATTCTTACAAAAGGTAAAATGAGAGATGGAATACTTTCAAGGAATGATTATAGGTATAATTTAATACTTCTTAATAATACAAAATTACCCAAAACCTAGCGGTTCTACCAGCCTATAATATTTCGATCCCGTAGGAATCTCATGATAAAAAAAAATATGCATTAATCCAATCAATAAACTAAAAAAGTATGTAAACGAAACCACCCCATCCCCATTTGGGTGTTAAAGATTTACACGCTTAAATAAGTACAAGCACATCCACAAAATCTCTTGTACTTATAATATTAGTTAAGTAACCAGTAGTTACAGTAACATCGTACGCACTAAGCTAGTAAGAGACCAGAACGTAGTTAATTCCTAAGCAATCGGTTGAATTCACATAACTCATATACATGGCTAATACTAAGTAAAATTTATTGGTTCAGAATTAACTGAGGCAGCTAATTCTTCGGTATGGAGTTTGCAACGTGTTTCGATAACGATCTTCTCGTTAATACTGTACACATTATTTAATAGTTACTTGTAGTATATATTAAGGTAAGTTATAGATTTTGTTACTAGAATATCCAATTATAAGGTAGGTTTCATTGAAAATAGAATAGAATATAGAATAGAATAGAATATATTTATTTAAGAGTCAATGTGTTGTTTTATTTTAACGAGAAAGAAACGACTGAATAGGTATATTTTCACATTTTATTATGATAATAGTTCAATGAACTTTGTATGTAATCTAAAAATAATATTTTTATTTCATAAAAACTTAATCCCAGTTTGTGCCCCGGATTAACAATACGACGCATACAACCGTGATACATACAATGTTAAAAACACATTGTTAAAACAACAGCACAAACAAACTAAACCTTTATTTAAACTGAAACATTTACTTTTCAAACAATCGAATGATGTTTCCGAATCTCGATCATCGCAAAAAATATTCGATTAAACGTGACACGGGGTAAGTGTCAATCTAAACAAGAAGTATTTGTTTTTCGGTTTGTTCGGTGGCGTGACAATTTTTCGTTAACATTTCGAGATTTTCGCTTTCAAGGGTTTTCCTATGGTATGATATCGGGAGTCCCGCATATTGGCTCTCTTTGTTCGTGTGGCCAATGACTGAAAGTGAATTAGGCGGTAGTCAGGTGTGCTGGGCGCACCTGCTGCGGGATAAAACCCAAGCCACCACAAGCACACCCTAACTGAATCACCTATATCTATAACACCTTATATCGATTCATTATTGCGGGACAAAGTTATTGTACTCATATTACAATAACATACATTAGACGCTTCATATACGTTTACGTCATTAAATGACAAGCACAGAATGTTTTATGAAGTGGGTTTTTGTTATATTTCAATTTTATTATGGTGGACAATACTTTATGCTTAGAGTTTGATAATGAAAAAAAAACATTTTTTTTTAAACTAACGTGGTTTTTAACTTATCTATAAACAAAAATGAAAAACTGCATCAACATCCATACGGCGCGGCGGATTGATAGAAACCTTAAAAGTCTTACCAAAATAATATCACAGCACAAACAAATAACCCTAATTAGAAAAGTCTTATTACTTCGAAACGCTAAAGAATCATTTACATCTTACGTACACATCCTCAGCTAGGACAATGTACAATCAAATATTGATATCAGTGCTGTTGTGTGCGTTTATTACCTATTAACTAACAGGATATCTGGGAAAGCCTGATCAATCACGATATCCGGAGTCGCGGCGCTGGTCAGAGCACGACGTGCGCGACATCAAGTACAAAGCGAGCCTAATCAGGTGCATTTGTTCGACAAACTCAACCCCCTCCACCCCGTTTCCAACCCCCCTCCCCCATAGGGTCGGCCCACTCCCGCTGATGCAGATAATTAACAGGACCTATCTGTTGTCGTATTGTCGTACTGATCGACGGCTATAGTTATGATTGTATATTTTATTGTATTGTCTAGTTTGTTGTAATTGTTTTATTCATTTTTGTATGACTTTTGACGAGTTTGAAGGCGGTTTGTTTAAGATACTAATATTATTATCATTTACATGCTAAGTATGTATATTCTATGTACTCATAAGTGGGCAAATGTCCGCATTAAGATCTTTAATTAAGGTCTTTCGTGGTGGTAATTTTTATAGTTCGAAAATAGTTTAACAATAAAAATGCTACCAGATTTTTTGCATAAAAGTGTATCAAACTTTGACATCAATACTTTTTAAGCGGATTTCGTAATCCTATTCGATTTATCGGTAAGTGGGTGAAGGGTTTCCTCAAATACTCGGGCCAACGTCCCTTGAGGACTGTGGGCTCACAACCTTTTACTTTCCTCTCTTGGGAGTCCCGTGTTGCGTAAGGTTAGTAACAATACAATGTATTATTAACTTTTCAATGACAATAAAATACTTTTTTGTGATAAAACTTTTTAGTTTATTTCCAGTTTTAGTTTTTGTTTAATACTTTTGAAAATAAATATAATTAGGTTTAATTTATGTTTAATCTTTTAAATATATGATACGAAAACATAGTATATATAACCAACATATCAAACAAATATTAGTATAAAGTAATAAAAATATTAGAAGAATTAATAAACATAACACGTTATTTCCAAAGTGATATAACTTTAAAATGTTCACGGAAAGAAGGCACTACATGCTTTTAAGTTTTTTATAAACAATATATATTTTAAAGTATTATATAAGCTTAAGTGCCTTTTTAAAGAGAGAAGTATCTTGTAAGCTTAAAAGCCGTTTTAGACAATGACTATAAATAAATTTACGTACGTTTCATAAATTCTGGTTAAACTCGGCCCTAATTATCCACTAGTTTTGAAGAAGAAGTAACTGTTATGATTAGTACAAATGTTCTCTAGATCCAAGAACAAAACAGAATACTTTTTTCAAAAAAATCGCACGAGATTGCGAGTAAAACCGCGAGACACTGCCAGTATTTAATACAGCCCAAAGAGAAAATATTTGTATATGAAAAGGTATACATATGAGGAACGTTAATGACATAGTGCTCACGAAATTAAAATGGTACTCTTTTATTTTTCGTATCGAAACAAAAGCATGCATTACTTTTTAATAATTGCGATTTTCAGCGAAGCCGAACGTATTTCGATTCATTATATTTTATTGTTTATTTTTTAACTGAGCTGAATTGTTTTCGGTGCTATTAAAAACTTTTTTCGTATTTTTTTAAGAAGTTTAATCTTGTTTAAATTTTACTTTAAGTGTTCGAATTTACCCGCGATCATAAAACCTTCCTTGATACCTAAGTATATCACCAGTAGTTTTTTAAATTTTGTGAGCATTTTCAGTAGGTCTGAGAATCGGCCAACATCTATTTTTCATCCCGAAATTCCCACGGGAACGGAAACTACGCATGTGAAACCGCGGGGCGCAGCTAGTAGGTTATAAAATAATTAAAAGTTTTTAAAATTAGTAGTCGATATTTGAGATTATCAAACAAACAAATTCTGTCATAAGTTATCATTAAGGATATTTGATAGTCAACGAACGATATCACAATCACAAAAACTACTATGAGTAAACTGGTAAGTATGACAAGATATAAAACCCATTATTTATTCATTCAAGATCTACCAATAAATTGTTGCACCAAAACTTCTTTAAAAATAAACATTTTATCCTAAAAACTACGAATAAGATACATTTAATCAAAACTTTCAACTTAAACGCAAGTAAAACTGCGGTATTCTACTAGTAAAATATAGATAGTCCGGGGCGTTACGGGCAAGACGGGACATAAAATACTAATAAATAATTCACGAACGCCATTATTCCAAACTGGCTCCAGAAAAACTACGCTCCTAAATATTTAAACAGCCATGTTGTATGTATTGCAATTTTCATTAATGATTTACGAAAATTTCTAGAGAGGGGCACACTGAGAAACAAACAATTCTCGCAGTGACAAAGAAATATTTGCAATGATTGCGCATAAAATGAAATGGGGTTTTTGGATAAGACAGTCTTGTAGGAGTATGATTAACTATGTGATAGATAAGTTAGGTGTAGGTGTATGTAACACATAGTATTTTAGAAGTGCATGCACTGTTAGGTATAGCTTTAGATTTAGTTAGTAACTAAGCAGATGGTCTTTAAATATAAGAAATCAAATGATAGAGCTGATGGCTCATTTCCTGTAAGATAAAAACATAAAACTACCTATACGATTATGTGTCTGTATGTAATTCCTGAGGATATTCTTTTATATCCGTATAAAAGAATATCCTCAGGAATTACAAATTGGAAGTTTCCGAACTTCCATATTAAAAAATAGGAACCAAGCGTCAGCTTCGCCTCAAAAATGGAGAAAAACATTAGGAAAACATCCAAAAGTAACGAGATGCTGGTAAAACTGCAAGGCATATCTAGTTTTATAGTTTTACAATATTTACTGTAACCAAGCAGAGAATGTTTAAAAAACCTACATCACAAATTTGGATAAATGTCTGCCAAAGACGCCTCAAAACCTTGGCTTGTAACCAACCAGTAAACACGTACTGTATCAATAATAAAGCAATTTCGGAAACATTTTAACTTTAAAGCACTAACCGTATATTAATACGAAAATTACCACTTCTTCCCCTTATCCCGAGGGAATTTAGTTATAAAAGTACTTAGTTTTCCACTACATAATATAACAGCGCAAATACAGCGCTAAATAAATTAATTTATGTATGTAATTATGTATTTACGTCACCAAGGATTGCTAAGATGAGTTCACACTTTAGGAATACGCTGCGGCACAATATGTGTGTGTATTAATATCTAAGAAATCCCAGCGTTATCCATAATCCTTTGGGAAAATATCGGTAGAAACAGTATGTTTCCTAACATACTGGAGCAGAGATTTTTCTATACGCGAACACTATACATTGAAATAAAACTACATCAACGAATTTTTAATTACGCTACGAAATACGCTAACAAAAAACTGTTGGGGTTTCCTTTTCATACAACCTATTTTAGTAAAAATACCATGAAGAATATTGGAGAAAATACGAATTCGAACTATTTTGTTATTATGAAATCTAAAACAAATGAATTTACTGCACACGTAAAAAGTTTCAAAACAATCACGCTCTCGCTGTACCTATATAATATTGTAAGTATAATCTTTATCTTCATATTAATCACACTAATTTCTTATCTTATTCAATTACTTTAAACTTTTAGTTGAGTTAATTTATCGGAGACACAAAGTGAGCCGTGTTGGGTGTGCACTAAGCTTTACCTCCGAACAGGGAGCGGCAATACTGTAGACCATCTATTTTGTATGAAAGCGCTGCCGACAGCGTATAGTTATATTTATTGCATTATAATAAAGCGCTGCGGAGCGCTGTCTCTAGAATTTAGCGTCGCTCGTTCGCTGATAACTAATTAAAGTATTCATTGGGTTTTGAAACATTTCCTTATTAGGTATACATTATTAATATATAAGATATACATGTAAAATTGGGAAATACTTACATAGAATTAAATCTGTGAGTAAAATGATAAGTAGTTTATCAAGGCGTAGGTTTTGGTTTTGATCTATTGATGTCTTGTGTCTATTTTTATTGAAATATAATGAAATACACACGTCTTTTTCGCCCCCACACAATTAATGAAAGGTTGTCCTGAGGCTACTTAATTGAAACGATAAAATGGCTTAGGTAGTATATGTTAAAAAAAGATTATGTTTCTAGAAAATAAATGTCCTCGTTAACGTAAGTATCGTGTTTCAACACCGTTATAAATTCGGTTTATTAAAAGATCGCCTCCGATGTGTTATAATATACGAGAAAATTTCTAAAGTCATTAATTTGTTACGGTAGAAGAGAATTTAATACTTATTGTTTACAATTTACCGATTCACTTAAAATAGAAGCTTGCTTCAACTAGTCAACTATGAACTTCGACATTTGAAAAAAGAACAAGTTGGAAAATAGAAGAACAATGTTGGTTGATGTGTCATTTCAATCTGTTGTGTCGAGTCTACAGTGAAACAATATAGGTAGTAGGTCGGTTGTGTGTAACTAGAATAATGAACGTCGACTGGACAAACTAAGAACGGCCTAATCATTTGATGTGTTGAACATTAGTCGGTACAATTCATCGGACGTCACAGAGGTCCTTTCAACAAACACGCTTGTCAACGCTATCAGTTTGTCGATGGCTCAAACTTTACATAGTACAATGCAAACTTCGCATAAACGACAACAATGAGCCTGCACTGATGTCCACTCAATGATGGTTCTATTGTGAAAATTCTACTCGCGTTTCGCCGAGTTTAAAGGTTTTAACGATACCGAAATGTCCAAGACGTCGCGTCGCATTGTGGAGCGGACACGACAGCTTCGGACAAGAATGGTCGATTACGTCAACGGGAACTACGATTTGAACAGTTTTTAGCCATAAATAACGAACAAATAGGTACGGATAATGCAGGTCGTATTGACGATCAACGGAATGTATGCAGTACGGAGATGAATCCGCTTTTGATTAGAAACGTCGGTATCGCGTCTACTACTAGTAAACATTCCGTATTCACTATTTGCAATCGATCTATCGATGTTCGTATTGTTTGCCGCGCTTGTTATGTTTTATGTATTGTATCTAATTGCATTATTTATCTCAAGGACAATTTATATATCCATACTATCTATAGAGTATGGGTGCCGCGGTTTTACTGGCATTGAAAGAACAAGTAAAGTCATAGCTTATTTTTCTCAATGATGA
The DNA here is from genome assembly GCA_958496195.1 of Timandra comae. NCBI lineage: Eukaryota > Metazoa > Arthropoda > Insecta > Lepidoptera > Geometridae > Timandra > Timandra comae. The sequence goes on along the minus strand of OY292353.1, from coordinate 6,317,966 downwards.
TGCAATTTTTCAGTAGTGAAAGACTTTCGCGAATCTATCTAGAACTTTTGTGATTATTCATTACAAACAAAGGCACTATTTCTTTTTATAACCAAAAATGTTTGGTTTTATAAAGCCATCGATTTTTTTGTAAGCTAAGAAGTAAGGTTTCATAAAGTATCCCTTAAGTAAGTATAGCTTTAGTATTAGTACTTTCCTTATTGATCACTAATCAATGAGTAACGTAATCAGTATTAGTAGTAGTTAGATAGTTTGTGTTAGGTCTAATTTTGAAGGATCAACACAGGCGCAGAGTGGCCGCTCTCCCGGACTCACACGTACGTACGACCAAAATCTAAATTGCAAAATGTTCTCGTCTATTCGTTGCATGTTTGGGTGTGTATAGACAAGGCTCGCGTCCCTGTGTTTGTTTATGATTTGTGCGTGAATAGTAAAGTTAGTGCGGTCGTACGTTCGATATTAATGCGGTTTCGGTCTCTCTTCTCGACGCGGTAACTAGTTATAGCATTTGTCTGTACTGCAATTACGTGTTTTTGTTTAGTTTGGTAAAGAAATTTGAAAAATTATATGATTAAGTATTTAGTAGTTAATCTCGTGTTTATGAGGAACTCAAGATGAGCATACTCTTAAACTTCGAAACGCTTGATATCACGCTAAAAAGTGTTATGTGCTATTCCTAGATTAAAGAAAAATATGTGCCAAATTTCATTGAAATCGGTTTAGTAGTTTTTACGTGAAAGAGAAACAAAAATCATTCTCAAACTATCGCATTAATATACCTTAAGATCTAAGAACAATACTTTTACAGAAATAATCAGCATTCAGCATTAAACAAATACATAAATCAATTGATTATTAATACGTGTATAAATTACTTAATACGAACTAAGTACGTAACAACACCAACCAAATATCTCGTAATTTGTTGCACCAAGGAAATAGCCGTGTTTCGAGTCAAAGGGTGACCTTGACCTTTCTCCCTTTCCTCCCCCTCATTTAAGCCGTTTCCCAGTCTTAATGGTGTCGTGAAAGCGACAACGATCATCCGACGAATGGAAACGATAACCAAAAGGGATGTTTTCAAGTTGTTCTCACTCATTTCGGGAATTGAATTTCTTATTTCAGTTTAGGAAAGTAAGTGGTACTTTTATTTGTAGTTTTTATATTTGGTGTCTTAGATTATGTTAGTTTTTTTGTATAATTAAAGATTTCTTTAAGAAAAACAGGCTGCTTAAATATTAAATATTCTTTATGTCTATTTTAATTTACCTGTAGATACTTTTGTTTAACTATTCTTCAACAGTTTGTACGTATATATAACGTTTTACTTTTTAAGTTTATCTATGCAGGTGACTTTCCCGGAAAAACTCGATAATATACTAAAAATGTGAGTCAAGCTCGACCGTCCGAAGGAAAAACAAAATTAACCATTTTAAAGTAACGTAATAAGTAAAAGCCAAATTATATTATATATACTTTATATATTACTGGCGCATTTCTCTAGCTGTGTAAGTATTAGCATTGAATTTAATTATTGCGAGAAAAAACTTATATTTACTGCATTTTCCGGGGGATTACGGGTAATAAAAATCGGTTTGGAAGTAAAAATAGGCAGTTTAATATATTTAAAATAGACTCTTAGTTCTTACTTCTTTAAAACTATTGCTTAAACCATTTATATCTACACCACAATACATAAAAGAAAAATACAAAAAACAAATTACACTTTTACTCTTAGCAAACAAAAATTCCAAAAAACTTAAATAATTAACTATGTGTAATCAAAACCCAAATTAATAAGCCAAATAAGTATTTCCAATCAATAAACGGAACCCCTCAAATAGGCATTAATTCACGAGCTCCGTAAATGGTTAGTACTAAATATCAAGGGGATTTGGACTGGTGCCTGATCTCCAATTGACATGGAACGATCCCTTAAGGTATGTCTGCCACTTCACCGGCCCTAATAGACGATTAGACTAAAGTACTCTGTCGGCTAGGACTAGCTCGGATACACTATGTATTCAATATAACCAAATTGATACATTGAATATTTGGGGTTGATGGTAATTAATTGAATTAAGTACCAATATAGAGTATTTGTTTTGAACTAATTATGAGTAAAGAGAATGGAAAAGAATTGGTAGCGCAAGAAAATAAGTGACTTGCATTTTTATAAATTCAAAATAAAATATTACTGCAGTTAAATTTTAAAATCATTTTTAAAAAGTTGGAAAGTAAAGTTTGAAAATATATTAAAAATGTTTCATTAACTTCGTGTTAAACAAAATTAATTAAGAAAATTGCATCTTCAGTTGTGTTTACCGATATTGTGTTACGCGAGAAGGTAGGGCGGGAAATTTTCTTATAATAATAATGAAAGTTCGTTCATACTTATATTGAATATTACCATTAATTTTGATGTAATATTAAAAGTTTCTGCCGCTTTCTAGAAATTACAAAGCGAGCGTATTACCGCTTTAAACAATCTTAATTTTTATTAAAGTGAGGAAAACTGATATTCTTTAAAAAAAGTTAAACAGGAAACTTTTATTAACAAACGTTTTTCGAAACACGAGATCTTAGAAAGGCCAGCGTTGCTTAGCAAAAAAACTTAAGAAAATATAATGAAACAAAATAACCTATTGTTAGACCTTATTGTGTTACCTATCACACAATTTCGCAGAACATTGAGATACGCTCTGACCGAGAGTGACCTCTAAAATTTGCCTCTAATTCATAGCCAGTGCATGTGCATGCTTGCGTTAACAAATCAAGTTTGGTGCACCGTATCCCTTGATAATTTGTTCTAATTGAAATTCAAGTCATTGACATGACCAACGCGTATAATCGAATTCTCTCAACCCACCACCGGCCTCTGTTTGGTCTACGGCAGGCTCACTAAAACTAAGTGCGATATTCGATTCTGAAACTTAATGATTTTTGTTTTGTTATTGATTTTATGTTTTATTGCAAACACATTAAGCTTTATAATTGAATGATTAATTATGTGTATTTAGTATTGTTATTGTAAGCAATATTTTGCGGGTTTAGTTAGAACCATAGACTAGGTTGTCTATGGTTAGAACCTAGTTTCGCCAAATAATGATTTTGAAATACATATATAATTATACTGAGATACTTTGGCGACTTTTTTCAGCTTTATACCCAGACTGCCCTCCTTCAGCAACTTATTACCACATAATAGGTCCCTGAAAGGGGGTGTTGTTGCAGTCTATAATTGATACAAAGTTTTCGAGACGAACCTGTCACCTTCAATAGCAGAAGAGGCTACGATATAGATAGTTCGAGATGTTTGGGAAAGATCTATACGCGACGGAGGGAATCGTTTGACGAGAAAATCACTAGAAAATGTGTTTTTAATTATGTTTTTTCTTAATTTTAACGTATTGTTTATGCATTAAACAAACGATAATGTCTCTTATTAACTAGCTACCGTTATTCATGTTTTCCTCTGTACTTAAATCCTATAAATAATACAATGAAAACAAGCCCCCGGTTGTGGTGAGTCGTTCGTGAGTAACGACCACGAACCTGACCTCCTTGAATCAAGCATGTCTTTATCGGTCTAAGCTAAATGAGATTCACCGGATTGTTAACTCAGGTTACCATAACAAATTGGGCATGATACTGCCCCTAGTTAAGTGTTTATAATAATGCAGAGGACATTTAAATATGTTTTTATTATGTTGACAACTGCCTGTATCTAGTAAGATTATGGAAGTGTGAGGTTTTTTGCAATTAGACATCTTTAATTTGGATCCTCTGTGCGGACTACGAAACTTTTTGGTAAGACTTTTTAGGGTTTAAATACTCATAGACATGTTATAATAATGATAATGTTAGTGCGACAACCGCGATCAGTGGCTTAATGTGTCTTACGAAGCACGGAAAAGCTCTTTGGTAACCACCACCCATCACTATTGAGACGGCGCAAGACAAGTAATGATTATTAAAACTATATTAGATATGAAATTTTAATATTTAATGAACTAATACTCACACCGATCCATGTTTGACAAAGTACGAATGAGCAAAACAATCGTGGCAATAACAAAAACGTCACTTCACAAAACTCATTCACAAAACATCAATCGAAAATGTACTGGCATTGAGCAACTATCGAACTAATTACATAACGATTGAAAAGTCAGCCTCGATGGTAATACCCCATCAATCGAGCCGGTGCGTGACACTAAAAATACTCACTTAGTTTTAACAATTCAGTGCGCGTGGGGCGAACAAAGTTTGTTGGTAAAAGTTGTGGTCTGTGGACGCGTCCGGTGGGTTTGTGTGGTGTCCTGTCATTGAGCGACTAACAGGTTGCCAGATTTGCCACTATTTTTACGATGGGCCGCGAGTAGTGATGCGACATATCACACCTGTTGGACCGTATTATCATTCCAGCTTTTATCCGGAGTTGTTAGTTTGAACATGATTATGTGAGGATATTTGTAATTAGAGCTTAATTGGTAAATTTGAGATTAAACAATTTGTTTCTATGACCGTTGTGCAGGATAATTAAAGGTGTTCATCCACATTAAAAAGTAACAAGAAAAAGATAAAATTTTTGTAACTGTCTTAAAATTGTACCAACAAACTTTAAGGCTAAGTTTACTGAGTGAGACTTCGTTTTCATAAAGAAAAATAAAACAACAAAAAGAAAATCAAACAAATACATACACAATGTATAGAAGACTCGCTCCGTCATACGTCTCAAGAAATGTTTAACCAAGTCCACGGTACACATTTGCTCTACTTTGCTACACTTTGTGTAACAGATGATGTATCGACACTGAATATCGACAGTATCCTTCACTATCTGCGGCGGTTGTATGATTGCGAATGATCCGCATCGCGCGTACATACACCGAAGCCAATTAAACGGTTTTTACACCCTCGCATTTGTGCCGAATTATGTTGGTCGGTTCACGTGATCGGATGTGTACATTGCCCGGCTTTTATGGTGGGAAACAAACTGTTGATTTTTGTGTGCATAATAGTTTTTGCAACTAAGTGTTATCTCTGCTATTTGGCAAATGTGTACGAGATTTCTGTTACGTGAAAATGTATTTATTTCGAGTATTTGCGTTATCCGCCGTCCCGCATAAACTGGGAAATGTGTTTGCTTTCTTTTAGTTATCATCGAGTGTAGATACAATACTGTTCTGATATTGTTTCAATAAGAGTAACCACTCAGAGATACTTGAATTCAAATCGAACTAGTACTCGAATATAATTCGATTATTAAGTAATTTCATCGATTGTAGTCTAAACTAGAATGGCACTTATTCAATTTATGTCCAACATTACTCTTGTTGGCCACAAATATTTAATAATACCTAAAGCTATTGTGCGTAACTAAAATTAAAGTTGGCTTACATTGAGCATCTTTGAAGACCTACTAGATCTTATAGATATGATGGTAGAATAAGATCTAAATATTGTAAAAAAATTAAGTCTGAAACAGTTCAGAATCTGAACTAGGGTCAGAGAAGACCATTAGACATACTATATTATTAACGAAGGCTTCCGATAGTAGACACTAAGATGGTTTAAAGTATGGTCGACGGTAACATTTACTCATAATATTTGATTTTTGAAAATTGTATAGAATTGAAAACATATTGTAGTTATAGTTTATTTGAAGTCTGAATTATTATAATAGTAAGCTGCCTTAAAGAATGGAGGATATAAATAGTAAATATCTGTTTGAAAGAATGGTGGTGCACAACATACACACATCAAAAGTGTCTAGGGATCAACATATATTTTTGCAATAACTTTTCTCCTGATTGATATTAATTAAAATTTTCTTTAAGGATTCATCAAATAAAGTGTTTTCGTTTGTCACAGTAACGATAAACCAAGTCACCTTTGCATTAATAAAGAAATTTGCCATTTTCCTAATAAAGGGATTTTTGACATTTGAACCACTAACATTAAAGTTCGAAAAAAAGAGTGAAATAACAGTTTTCTTTAAAATTTTATTGGGTAACTTAAACAATTAATAATCCGTGTTTCTACCGCGAACACTAACAACACAAGAACATCGGTTTGGCATACTCAAAATGAGTTCATCCAAATCACGCTGTGGAATGGCCGCCCATGTTCGTTGCAACAACAAAAAAAGGTCTTCTTGCGACTGGATACCCTCCATATTCGGCAGAGCTCTTCTCTGTAGCATATCCCATGCATGCTCAATCGGGTTCAAGTCTGGAGACTGAGCAGGCCAGGGCAGGACATTGATGTTAGCTGCGGCGAGAGTCTGTCTTACAACTCTTGCGGTGTGCGGTCGTGCATTATCATGCATTAACTGAAATAAGGGACCGATTTGCACTTGTAGAGGAACGATGACGTCTGATACAATCGTCTCAGCATAAATTTGAGCGTTGAGGTTGCCTCTGATCCAAATCAACTCAGTTCTTCCGCCGATCCAAATACCCGCCCATACCATGATGGTTCCACCACTATAAGGATGGACTTCCTGGCAGGATTTTAATCGCTGTTGGCGTCCAGGGGTTCTCCAGTGTCGTATACGTCTTGTATCCGGTCTCATACCAAAACGAGACTCATCAGAAAAGCACACGAAACGCCATTGTTCTTCTGCCCAATTTCTGTGTTCAAGAGCCCATTGATATCGAATCCTACGATTGTGCATTGCTATAGGTGGTACCCGTAGCGGTCTTCGGGAATGAAGGTTCACTTCATGCAAGCGGTTTCTGACTGTTTGGTCGCTAATTAAGTTCCCTGAAGAGTGATGAAGCCGCACGGCTAACATCATGGCGGTTATTGTTGGAGCTCTTCGAGTTAAGATTTGAATGTATCGGTCTTGTCTCCGTGTGGTGCAGCGATACCGTCCTCCATGGCGCTCAGCCACGGTACCAGTGCTTCGGTAACGTGTCCAAAGTCGACTGATAACACTCTGACTTGTATTCAGAGCTAAAGCCACAGTACGTTGCCGGGAACCAGCTTCTATCATTCCCACGGCTCTGAGCATTTCTTCCCTGCTTAAATGACGTCACCGCTCCATAATAACGTTGGTTTTAATCAGTAGTAGGGAAACAGTAGCACTAATAATGTCTTCAATGCGTTGTATGTTTTTATAGGGAAAATATTGACAGCTGATTTTCATCTTTTACTCGAATTTGATTCACAGTTCCTGATTCAAATTATGAAATGCACCAAAAAGGATCCATATAAATTTATAAAATCATAAATTTATTACAAAGCCACATCTCAATCTCAAGAAATCCGCATAAAAATGCTTGATCCCTAGACACTTTTGATGTGTGTATTATATTGAGAAATCGAAAGAAGAGATAAATCTCATATTGTAGTTAGGTCTTTTAATAAATCCCTTACAACACCAACTTTACAAACAAAATAAACGAAAACCTCTTGTACTCGTAATCAATCGGAGTTAATTACAAAACATCAATCATTAAACCGTAGATATCGAAAACATAAACAGAGATGCAGATAACATACAAATTCGACAATCGACATTCCGTCAATACGTCAGTTAAAACTGAAATCATGAATTAAATAACGTGTAAAATCTGTACGATTGACATAAAACTGGTACGGATTCAATTAAAATATCACCGATTCGATGTCAGTAGACATGGCGTTCGCGTCGGATTGTTGAAAATTGAGATTGATCTGAATGAAAGTACATTAGCGGACCACGTCCCGATCACCACTGACAAGCCCTTAATACTCGTGCCAACAGATTTTTGGACACTGTTCCGTCAATTAAACAGCCATTCGGTTAATTTACGATTAAACACGTATTTACTTTCGGACCGATTATTCGACTTATTAACACTTTGGAACTCACAATACAAACTCATGATAAAGTATTGTTCGTCAGTCTTTCAGTTCTTAATTTGAAAAATGTATGTTTTAATCAAATGGTTTGGATGTGTGACATTTTTAAGCTACTTTCTATTAAATGATCAACCTTCAAGTAAAGCACTTTAGTTAAAAAAACATTTCTAAAACATTGTTCACAAAATTTGTTATACAACGCTTTTATTCAAATAAAGTTGAATCCACAATAAATACAGGAACCCCCATTCACTCGAATCAAAAATTAAACAAAAGTTGTCCCACAAATCCAGGATTCTAACAAAATTGTTTTCCTAACCAACATGGCTCCCGGAAAAATAATATCGAAACAAAATGTCACAGTGACAAATCGTTGTTAATAACAGACAACGAACAAAAATAAAAATTCAAAAAATATCTCGTAAAATAACGAACAAGCAACTGGAACGCGTTCATCCCAAACTGACAAAAACAACGCACAAATATTTATAAAAAAAAATTCAATAATTGAACGCTTCAAAGCTTGTCCACATACCTCACTCTTTGGGCAAAATGTTTGATACTCATTTGAATGGAAAATAACATTTAATAACTAATTACAGCAGATTTATTTTTTAATAATATTGACTTTAAAGCGTTAGGGTGTCGGTAATCTCAAATAAGAGTGTATCTCAAATATAGAAGGAGTATCGTCCTGTAAGAACTCTGTGTTTTAAAGAGATCTTACTTCTGTGGCCAGAAGGGCTTCCCTCTCACTGATATTTACTACTTATGTACAGATATAGTTGTAACGACTATTCTGGTTGTGTTAAATATGTATGGGCTTTTCACAAACCCATATAATACATATACAATTTATTACACCAAGTAAAAATTTCCAAAATAAGTTATAGACTGTAATAACAATGCTTAAACAAAGGTGACGTCTTATTTAAAAATATTACTGCTTAAACAAATATATTATTTTCCATAATATGACAATGAAACACAATGAATTATTGGACATATGAAACAAATAGAGTATAATAATTTATTAACTTGACTATAATAATTATAAAGTATTCTACATTTAGTGTAGTAAGTAGACCAATTTCACTTTATCCGTTCTAATTATTAAGAATAAATACATTTACAATTCGCGTGTTCTTCTAACAACATTATAGAAGAAAAACCGAAACAATCTCGAACATTTTATTGCGAAGCAAAATTTATAGCAAACAATAAAGCGTATATATGAATTATTAACTGTATAATTAATAATTCATACTTTACGATGTTAACGAGAATAATATTATAATAACAGTCGCTATAGCAACTCGAATAACTTTATTGGATAAATCGTTAATTTTAATAAGAATGTTATTGATATTAAAATTTTAATCTGCTATAATTATTATGTAACGCTGAAGCGTATGAAATAAGAATTACATTGTGTTTATTCGGCTTAACTCTTCAATTGAATACCCATAAAGTAATGTTATTTTTAAGGACTTTTGAAAATCGAGTCAAAGCAAGTCGCCATGTTATACGAGTACATTTTAAGATATCCCTGTCAGTATAACAACAGTAAAGTTTATCCACGTTCCCTCTTCCATACAAGTGTAATCATTCAAGAACTAGAGAATTATACTGTTGATCCTGTTTTACTAATATGAGTGTACATTTAAAATTAACATAACATAATCATTCACTACGTCACCTCATTATAGTAACTGACCCCTAACTAAGTTCGAAACTTGTATCTATGGTACCAGAAACTACTCACACACTCATACACACACACCCAGACCGAGACAAACATTTGTGGTTCACACAAATATTCACCCCGCACGGGAATCGAACCTGCAACCTTACGGATGGCAGTCCGGCATGGTGACCACTCTACCAGACGAATTCTAATTGTCGATATTGGTTAAGTGTCTCTTTATATCACTACTACTTATAAATGCCTGATTTAAAAGTTGAAATAAGGGGAACCCATACGAAATTGATATTATAATCTTTTTGGACAGTCGTGTAATAAAGATTGATTACAAATTGATTATTATAAATAGTGTTAACTTGTTAAGGTTAAAAATAAAACGGACTACAAATCAAATAATCTTTTAATCCATCATTTCATTTAATACGTCATCCGTTTTATGAAGATGTCACGAAAAAGCTGTATAATTGAATTTTATTATAATAGTAGTGACTGCTTTGGTAGTGTAGTGGCACATACTTGCATGCCAAGCCCAGAGTCGCGGGTTTAATTCCTGTGTGGTTCTAGTGACGCAGTTTTTGCTAAATTTCAAACATGGCTAGGGTTTGAGATCACTAACACTCGTGCAATAGTGGTGAACACGCCTATTCTTTTTCTTTGTACAAATGTCATCAGTGACTTGGCCTCACAGTGAGATCTACAAACTTAGTATCATCATCACCAGCTCAAAAATGTCTCCACCGAGGGGCTCGAGCCTACCCTGAATTAAGACGATTGAACCTTTGTTAAATGAGTCGTATAAAATCAAAATCGGCAAAGTAGGGTTTTAGGACAAACCCTACTTTGCCGATTTTTATTTTATACGACTCAAATTCTTACCAATTAAGTTAGATTCCCATATAACGTATGTAAGTTTCCCGTTCTAAAATTTGCAATCCTATTTTCGACCATATGCTGATATCGAATTGAACTGGAATTTAGCATACTTGTGTAAGTTAGGTGACATTACAATATAATGATATGCATGACCTAATTCTATTCCACAGGTCGAGGTAGTTTCTCTATAGTTAACAACACTTATACGAAATTTTGTATACATAACGTAGTTAGACCATATGTTTTCGATGAGTTATCCCCAGGGGACCGGAGTAGAAGTTCCTAACAGATCGCAGATGAAATGCAACCAAGAAATCTGTGATATTTTTTCTTATCTGAATGCAGTTTTTTGGACCATTTACTATACTACTACTGCATACTTAGTTAGGGGTCAGTTACTATAATGAGATGATGAAGTGAATGATTATGTTATGTTATGTTGTGTTATACTGTTTAAATTAAAAACCAACCCTAAATAGACACGCGTTAAAGGTTTGGAAGAAGAAGACGATAGAAGTTGTCATTTTGATTTTTAAATTTTAGATGTATTGGCAACATTAATATAGACGAATATATTTATCTATTCTACTTTCTTTCATAAACCAGTACAAAAACTTTTGTTTTGTCGATTGTTGCGATCCGGTATTTGAGCTAAGCAAGGTAATAAAATGGTTAAATAGAGGGTTGTTGGTTAGGGTTACAATGCCTAAGGGCTGCGCTGGGGGATGAACTGAACACGCTGGATTAACGTCCCGAGCTCTGACTAAGCGCTAAGCCATTTTTGTTACGTCTAAATATCTGTAATAATTGAATATTGTTTCGTCCAATCTGATTAGTGTTGACCAACGAAATTAGCGTAGGGTTTTTAAAAGCTTTTAAGGTTAGCTTTCTTGGAAAGACTTTTAAAGTTATGTAATCTCTACGTTTTAGAATGTGGGAACTAAAGTAAGGTAAGGTTGGGGGTTATGTGTCTTATTTTTTCCAAAATTTTGAGTTCATTTACGTTTTCCTTTCCTAGTTTATGTATAAATAAATACAAAATTATATCAACAAATTGGTTGTAAAATACTAAAATCTCGATTGATTGTTAGGTGCGAAAATAATGTAAAATTGTGTTAAAATTTGCCAAATATTGTCATATTTTAGTTTAATTTAACCCACTTGAATAGAAGTACGGATTTCGGCGTGCGCTTAGTGCGCGCAGTACGTATAATTTTTAAATAAATCGATCCCCTCCCTGCATTAGGGCGTCGGCGAGGGACTCGTCGGTATCGACCAAAATTTTTATTATGCATATTTTTTTTAATTTTATTTTTTGTTTCACCCCCGCGAGCGAGCACCGCATGCCATTAAATCAATACTGGGAAAGTCCGTCTCTTTTATTTTTAACTGAAACTTTTTTGGCGGTGCACCTTGCGAGCCGCTCTCTCGATTCTCAACTAATGGATACTCGGTAGTCTCGGTACACACTTTTGGAAACATAACTCTATTTTTTTGGTTGACTAATGCACTGTTCGTTTCGTAGATGGACTTATACACTTTTGGCGTGATATTTTCAGTTCTCTACCTAAATGTGGTGTCAGATAAAATTGCTAGTTTCGTGAGAATATTACAAAGTAACATTTTTGGCGGAGTGCTTCCAATTAATGCTTTTAAACTTTACAGAACAGGGTTAACAATAGTGGTTGAAGTCTTCGTTACTAAAACGTGTTTGATCAATGCTTAATCACGTTAATGCAGTTAATTCACAATAGGCGGTACACAGTAAGAGTAAATAGGTAAACAAATAATACTAATCTGTCCACAATTGCGTGTTAAATAATAAGGTATAATACACACAAACGGATAAATTAAACTCATATTACGATCAAGTTAAACTGAGAACGGAAGAGTCCGCAAAAAAGGACTTCTCGTGTAAAGGAGTAATGACATATGTGTGGGTTCAATTCCTGTATGTTTATATTCGCTAGTGTATATAAGCCTTAATGGTCTCATCCTTAGTGTGTTCCTGTCACAAATTGACGACAAATTGGAACAGTTCAAGGACGTTGGGTAATCGCGTGTAGAACATAGCTTAGATGAGATTGACACATTTTATACACGATGTATGAGATGTCGTACTATACTACGAACGAATTGGTTTTGTTGTATTCTTGTTTAAAATAAGGGATATTTGTTTATTTTATATTTATTTTGAGTTTATTTTACGACATTTTATTAACTCCTCACTGTATCAATTACTTGTGAGATAGACTCCTGGACTGCAATTTTAAAGAGTTGAGTTTTAGTAGAGATTGTACTTGCTACATAGATAAATTGAATAGGCCCAACAAACAATGACAAAACATATATAATAAATCAAATGAAACGTCTTCAAAAATCCTTGAAAAAAATTATAATAGAAAATTGGAATCAATACTTTACATACACATTATTTAAGTATTTTAAAATGTCAAACGTGAAAGTTAACGAAGCAAATTGGCTTCCCATAAATAATACAACAGTTGTGAGGTTAGGCAGGTCGGGGAACGTGCATTAAACAGCTTAGAAAACGGATAAAATTCAAGTTACGTAAAAGGATTAGCTTTCTTTTAAAAGACAAAGCGCAAAGGATAGGACAGTCACAATTTAATTTCATCCATCGTCACCCTATTTTTGTGCGGCTTCAAGTATCACTACATAGTATAAAACAAAGTCGCTTTCTCTATCCCTATGTCCCTATGTATGCTTATATATTTAAAACTACGCAACGGATTTTGATGCGTTTTTTTTTTAATTAATAGAGTGATTCAAGAGGAAGAAGGATTCAAGTCTTATTGTGCCAGGTAGAATACGTTAAATAGCATACCCACAAAGTCTTAATACATTTTATATTCTGAAACAGATTTATTATTTGGATATGGATAATGTTATACTGTAAGAAAATAGTGTTCTTACACTTTCTATGATCCTTTTGTTTGGACCTGTTATTGTAACCAAATACGGTCTTAATAAGAAATCTCAAGTCTTATGAGTGACATATAGGTCATACTTCCCACCTAGTGCGTCATACAGTTACGTCATCTATATGGTAGTTTTTCCCTACCTTGTTACTAACATATGTTCGTTCCCTAATAAGAATTTCTTTTCTTCAAAAGTTAGGGAAAACTATGTTTAAAAATCAACAAAAAATATTATTGTCGTCACTACATAAACTTGTGATACCCGCGTTATTATAAACTATAGCTGTGCCCCGCAGTTTCACCCGCGTAGTTCCCGATCCCGTGGGAATTTCGGGATAAAACGTAGCTTATGTCATTTCCCGGACCATAAGCTACCCCTGTACCAAATAAGTCAATCGGTGCAGTAGTTTAACCGTGAAAAGGTAACAGACAGACAGAGTTACTTTCGCATTTATAATATTAAGTAAGGATTTCTGATACCCTAGATACAAGTTTCGAACTTAGATAGAGGTCAGTTACTATAATGAGATGACGTAGTGAATGATTACGTTATGTTATTCTACACCTTCGTTTCTTATTCTAAACGTTACAAATGATTTGGTTTCAAATTGAGCTTCATAGAAGCACTACAAACGTCGAAGAGCTTACAAAAAGTAGAACTTGATATTTTTTTTTTATAATTATCATGGTTTATCATTAGCACTCATGTTGCAAGCGCCATGATCACGGATGATGATGATGTTCATCCATGATCATGGCGCTTGCAACAGCGTCGAAAAATCGGAAACTCGAAACTAATAATATACTTACATGGTAAATATCCCGTTAATTATAATAATTTGAGTTGATATTAATTGACAAGTAAAATGAAAAATATCATACTTTTACTCCTGACTACGAAACCTAACCAAATCTTATGGAAAAATTAATTATATTGCATGTTAAATTTCTCTTAGAATTACTCGAAATTACCTAAAAGCTAGTAAAGACTCTATTACTTATCAAAAAATCCACACACAAACAATATCCTTAAGTTTTGTGTCAAAAATAATAACAAAACTATCAAAGAAAAACTATTCTTTTGAAGTATAAATCACATATCCCTTCACTACTAAATAGATCTGATTATTTTCCTTTAATACCTAATAAATGGTAAACAACATGGATACTACAACCGGTATCCATTATAGCTAATTTTATAATGATATTAGAGCATGCAACCGTCATTTTATACTTTGACTTACAATCTCTTATTTATTAGTTCGTTGAATGTTAAAGTTGTAATGTATTTATCTATAAATAATTCATTTTAATGTCAAGTAAATTGCCGTAGTAATAACTTAATATTTAATATCAATTACAAAAGAAATTCCCCTTAAAGATCCCTTCCCACATGTCTTTACACAGTAATAACACATACGGGTTTTCATAGTTTCCATCAATGGACATTGGACCGTGATTCAAAAGAAAAGATTAGTTAATATAGGTAACTAGTAGTAATGTAGCTACACTTGCATTACTGACTGCTTCGTTACTATTGGTAAACGATGTCAAATCTTTAACCTTTCTTAATTGGACTGTCCAACACTGAACTATTTTTTCAAAATGAACCGGTAGTTCCGGAGATTAACGCGTTCAACTAAAGAAACAAACTATAAATTGATACTTATACTTAAAACTTTTATACTAAAATCTAGTCCAGTTCAAGTATTTAAATAAATAAGTAGAAAATAGGCCGAATAGTATCTAAATACATGTGTAATATAAAAGCATTAACTGTCTTTTAAACAGGTGAGCGTAGTTAACAAAGTATCAAAGTTAGATCGTTAAAACAATTTCAAAAAATAAAACATGTAAATATTTATTGTTTCAAAACTCATATAACAACGGTAAGTTACGTAACTTATGTACATATATGATGGTACTAAACAAAAAATTCTTCCGCCCGTATTCATATACGTGCGTCATACAAAAGTTACACCATAACTAGAATACAAAATTAAAATTAGTAAAAAATGTGAAAAGAATATTTTTCCGACTTTCGTCATTAAAACTTTTACTGTAGAGTATGTTTTGGTATTAAAATAAATATAAATTTTATGTTGCACAAGTTTTTGCATGGAAAAGAGAACTAGGCATCTCTTTCTCTTGCTGAAGTACTAAGATGACTCGCTGATCTGTGAGTTTTTGAACTTTAAATTGGAGTGCAAAAGGACCTAGACATTTATGTGATTTTAAAATAAAGTTAGACCCTATATATACAAAGTGTAATTCGAAGAAGCATAGGTTCACGGACCATACATATATTAGATACAATTGTGATCATAATATGTACTTGTTAGTGATCTCAAAACCAAGCCCTGTTTCGAACTTAGAACCCTCAATAAAGGAATTGAAACTAAGGAATTTAAAACAAAGAAAGCTCATGTCTATGTCATTGTACTATCATAGGAAATAAATCATCATTATCATCAGCCGAAAACGTTCCACAATTGAACAACAGCAATCACTCGGAACAATAAATTAATTGCAATATATTGTTAGAACTAATTCCGTTGCAAAATTTGTTTACGAAATATTTATATCATTCATGTTATTAACAATAATTTATCGTTAATTGGTCAAACATTGTCATTTCTATCAAATCCCGAGCACCTGTGTATTGTTTGAAAACGTAACTACAATTAGAGAATTTGATAAGCATTTTGTATTCAAAACCGTAACTTAATATAGTATTATTGAATACTAGCTGCGCCTTAAGATTTAACCCGCGTGAATCCCAATCCCATGGGAATTTAGGGATAAAAGGTATCCTATGTGTTATTCCCAGTTGTAAGGAACATCTGTACCAAATTAAATCAATAAAGTAGTTTTTGCGTGAAAGAGTAACAAACATTCAAATTCACAAACATACAAACTTTCGCATTTATAATATTAGTGGGATACCTATTGAGATTCTCTCAACCATCTAACATAGCAATAAATGTATTCGGTATTAAAATTTAACGGCTAAGTGAATATTAAAGTCATAGTCCAGTGATAAACACGGATTAGGAATGACACCGCCTTAGTTTTGGAAATAAAGGTATTGCAATCTTGAATGTTATATGGTATATTTGTTATTTTTTCGTAAAATAATAATCATAATACGTAATCAAGAACAATATGACTATATCAGTTTTTTAAATCAACGATTTTAATAAATATCAAAGCAGAACCAGTTTAAAAATTAAAGTCACAATAAGCAGTATTTTAATTAAGGATAAAGTTTTAAAACCCGTCAAAGTTTGAAAGCATGTTCAGTCGTGTACGACAATAGACTGAAATGATAATAAAGTAAAAAGTAAAGAAGCTTACATTTCATTTTTCATAGCATCAAGTACCTCAAGCTTTTAAATTAAGCGGTAATGTAAAAGCTATTACACAAAAGCGTATGCTATAACAAAATATTATTATAATCAACATTTGTAAGGTGAAAAAAGTTAAATATAATTTCCTAAATGTATTTTTAAAGATAATATATGAACATATAATCACATTAGTGAATTAAATTAGGTATGTAAACATACCGCCACGTGAAACTTTTTCTTTCAAAGACAAGTCGACGATATTATAAATGTTTGATAGTAATTGCATGTGATGGTTGCCTTGTCATTTAACTGATCATGTCGTCTTCAAATGGAAACACGACTAAAGGAAATATTAAGCTTTTTATTAAATATTCTCTTCAATCATTGATACTAATACACGAACCGTCTAATTTTACAATTTCTTTCCAATAACAATTTTGCAATTACAAAGGACTTTAATAACACCCTCTTTTTACAAATTGAAGTTTTTCTTTTGTGATAGTACAATATATTTTTTAATATCGCATTATTTCCGATTGGAAGCATTTCCACAACATGCCACACGTGAACCCCGCAAATCAATAAATTAATTTGAGTATTTTAAAATTCGTCTGCCACAAAATTCGAATTTTAAATGCACTCGAATTATGGTTGAAAACTAAAGGGGTGGCAGTGTTAGATCGATAAAAAATAACAATGAGCAATTGACCCAAATATTCACCCCTTGTCTGTGCGGTCGCATCCTGAATCGATAGTGTGGAGCAACCCTAATCTGTCAGCTGTTTCGGCGTAGGCGAGGCGAGCTAGCCGCCTGCGCATTGCGCGTATTTGAGCGCATTGCGCACGGCCAGCTCAACTGTAGGGCGCTCGAACATTGTTCGCACCCATCATAATTATATCGAGACCGTTATATCACTATTACAAATAAAGAAGGGTGCCCGTTCTGTTTGTGATGATAATATTTATGAGTTTTATGGCCATTTTTAATTATAAAACAAATGGCTGTGGTATTGTTTTATGTTGTTGTTGCTTATTTATTCGGACATTTCATTGGTATAAACTGAAACTTGAAGGTATATTTTTAATAAGAAGCCCAGAATACGATGCATTTGTTAATCTACAATTTGGATAAAGGAAAACGACATTCTGTTTGACAATATTCATATACTTACTCGTAGATATATCTATAAATGTAAGTCCGAAATTAATGAGAATTTTCCATCCCATATTATAATACAAAAGGGAAAGTTAAAAACCTCTTTATATCATTATCGGATTTAAAATTATAACAACAGGTATCATTAATACATTTCACCAAGCTTTTGAATAAGCAGTTTATTTAACCATATAAATTATTCATTTAACAATATAGTAGTTAATTTCCCGAAGTTAATTATATTGGAATGAATACACAATGAATATTTAAAATGGAGGTTATTTACCTAACACTTAAATTAAACTCTCATTAAAATTGAACTACCATCTGTGATTTGTTTCCTCCACTGTACAAACAGGACATGACCAAAACTAATTAAGTATAATAATTAATTTTGTTTAATTATACCAAAGTTAATTAATTTAATTACCGGTAATCTTCTACAATACGAGTATATCATATTTTCATAAGTAATTGGACCTACAAAAGTTACTCTAAAGTTTCAATTGACAACGTTTAATATTAAATGTTTAGAGCTATTAAGTATGATTTAAAAACTTTATTCTATAATTCTGCAATTGTATTATTTAACTGGGTATTATTTTAAAATCTATCTGCTTACTACAGAAAGCACAAATAATTATGTACTATGATTCTACTAACACCTTATTTTGATAGACCTCTCCTTAAGATTTCTCTAAGAATATTTCCCTTATAATATGCAACTAGCGTAGCGTCCTACATCTTGGCACACTCTGAATAAGCATAGTTAATTAGCCCTACTTGAAACCATTGCGAAACACACATATAAAAATACTTTCATAAGAAACCTCGGGTCTAAAGCGTAAAAGCGCTTAACGCTTTTTCTTTCAAACAGCAATGAATAGTGTTTGGTTAAAATGGTAAATATACTAACCAATTCTGAAATTTTTCTTCATAATGTTTATTGCCTCTATATGATGCATTGAGGCGTTTTGGATTCATACGGAGGTCGAGAGAGCGATTTTCACACTTATGTCGGAGTTGGTGTATAGTGCGCCAACCGGCGAAATAATTTAATGAGAGGGGGGGCCTTTCAGACCTTCCACTACCGTGTTATACATCGCATTAATATGTGATTAACATAGAAACGACATTATTAAGCCACTACACCGTGTCTTTATGACGCATTCTTTTAGAGGTGTTGTAGTAGCGGGCTTTCGGTTTAATATATTTAGATTTGTTGATTTATTTTATACTAGCGGCGCCCCGCGTAATTCCCGTTTCCGTAGGAATATGGGGATAAAATTATGGTAAAAACCTTTCCACTGAATTAATCTATCTATTAAAACAAACCGCATCAAAATCCGTTGCGTAGTTTTAAAGATCTAAGCATACATAGGGACATAGGGACAGAGAAAGCGACTTTGTTTTATACCAGGTATGCAATGTAGTGATGAAGCTTTTGATAATATAAGTGAACCATTGCTCTTCAGTCTGTCTCAGTATTTGTAGATGAATTTATCTATTCAATGATCTCTCGACATCATTGGCGATTTGATTTAAGATTATGTTTTTGTAAACTTCCATGGGATTCTATTTTTAGTATCCCAAATACTAAAAATAGAATCGCCTGGAAGTTTACAAACACGTTTACAAACCTTCTTTTCAAAAGAATTTGAACAACATCACTCTACAATCTTATCATGCCCACTGATCTGTAACAATATCTATTTTTATTATTAAACGAAACGTACGTCATCGTATATAATTAATGATTTCGACTTTAATAAGTACGTACGAACATCCCGTTTGTTAAATAAAAAGAATATCTATTGTATCTAAGGTGACATTCATTCATAAACACACTCACATCGAGATAAGCTTTCTAGAATCACATTCATATTCTAGACAGAAATAAGTAACTTTTACGCGCATGGGAGTCGAACCCTCACACTGTTAGTATGCTTGAGAAGAATATGCGTTTTTGCTACTTGTCTAATACGTGGGTGATTTCAGTATCAATAAAATTAGTTCCTAATGATACAAACGATACGAAATTTGAAATAAAATAAAAATGATTCAATCATTCATGTATTTTGCTCAAATTGAACGTTTCCGTTAAATTTTTTTGTTTATTTTGAAGTTGTATAGAGCAGGTGCACATATTGTGGTTATAGTGGTAAATGTATGTTATTTTGTAACTTTATAACGGTTGCTGTACCGTTTTTTATCTAACTTTTATGATTTGAAATATTAATAATTAAAATACAACTTGTAACAATAAGCTGCAGTATCTTCTTAATTCCATCTGCTTTTTGTATAAGAGGTATACAAGCTTTATTATTAAATTTAACTAATTACTCTAAACTTTTTTAGGCTTTGATATTTAAATTTCAAATATCATAAAATATTTATAGAGGATATTTAATATAGATGTTAGTATCTGGTAGTAATCTTTTAAGGACCAATTTTTCCATCGCCAGATAACTTTTATTCGACGAATAAAATTCACGTTTGACAGATTTTGTATGTCAAAATTTCAAAGTTATTCGTCGAAAAAAGTTATCTAGCGATGGAAAAATCAGCCCTAAGTATGATATCTATTGATTTTTTTCAAGAAATAAGAAGACATCTTTAAAGCTAATGGTTTAATCTTAGGAACTACTAATCCAATTTGCTCTCGACGCGTGTGAAACCGACACATGTTGTTACGTGAATTTAAATTGCCATTATATAATACTCAGTTTCTTATAAATCATAACCAATAAAATTGGTTCAGCACACTTCAAATCTCCTTTTTGTCAAGATGGAAACGTAGGCCAATTATTCCATGGAAATTTTTATGATGAGATGTCTCGTCTCAGATACGTTGACAACACTTCTCTCAATTAAGTATATTTCCATTTCATTTTTTAATATGATTGGGACTTATTCTCAGTTACGTAGATACAAAATGTTGACACATTTTAATTTGCAATAAATATGTTACGCAATGCCATCTGGTCAAACAAATCTTGTGTGGACACCTAATTAATTTTTAGGACAAATATTTATCATTTGGGACATAGGGTTTTAAACTAGGACCGTGCCTTAAATAAATGAGACATTTACTCAGAGATATCAGAATCAAACCAAATAATACACAGCCATAAAAGTAGCATCTAAAGTACCACAACACGAAAACACGTACATATTATAACATCACTAACACGTTGAAGTGAAATGTGTCTGCTTACTTGTCGGTGTGATATCAAAGTAAGCCCTGTCTATAGATAATTAAGGTAAATTATCACGCGACACAAACACTGTTAACACAAAGGAGAAATGAAACATTTTTAACGCACCATTTGTATAAGTGTCTAGCACTTTGTAGCGCGTACCAAAGCCTTCCAACAGTCGTGTGACGTTTGACGTAAACAACGCGCATCAGGAACTACCGCTAAGGTGTACTGCATTTAGGGTTCCGTACACACACAGACAAAAGTGCTAGTTTAAATCTATTCTGTTGTAGGGCAAACACCTTTCTGATACTGCGAATATTAGTATAGTGAAACATATATTCTTTATATCTTACATTGTGGACACTTGTACTGATATCGGGCTATGATTGAATCTGCTAAAATCTGCTTCAACCCAGGAATTAAACCCCGGAAATATGGTGTAAGACAAAAGGTAAACAAAAACATCAAAATTTAGTTAAATATCAGTTATAAAATTCAAAACAAACACAAAACTAAACCGATTTGTTTATTAAGTACACACGAAACTATAGTTTAGACGTAAATAGTGATATAATAACAGACAGGCTTTAAACAGATCGATGTAATTACAGAAAACAGATAGGTACGTATTAAGTGAATTGATTCATAACTATTCTCAGTAATTTTGTAGTGTTGTGCGCGGTAGAGTGATCAAATATTTACCCTAAGTTGGTGTGCAAGACTATCCCTTTTACTGCGCTGTCAACACGTATTGCTATCTACGTTAATTGTTATGAAAATGTCACACATTTGTCTATTCTTCGAGGGGAACTCAACTGCTAAACGTAACCTAATAAATTATTTAAATACAGGCGTTTTCATCACCACACTAACAACTACGTAACATGAATAGAAACACTTTAGAAAAATACTAGAAGGGCGTTCAATTAGTACTTTATTAATGTGAAATTAATGCATTTCCTACGGAACCACGACTTTGAATCGAAACGTTAGTTACATTGAAATCTTTTGCATTTGAAAAGGGCTGTTCCACACGGCAGCTACGTTGGCTGTTATTAAAAGATTTGCGCGTAAATATAGCTATATAAATAAAGGTGCATACACACTGTCGTATAAAATAAAAGCCTTCGCACGTCAGGTACGTGAATAGGGTAATTGCGACTCCGTTTACAAAACGGCTCGGGACTGTAAAACTTAAAAGAAGCTGTTAACTTTGGAATGTGAGTAAAGGTGCATTCACAACTATCGCATCGTTTGGTCGAGTTCAATAGCGTCGTTTGAAATAGTTTAATTGATTTATTTACAAGCTTCTGATGTTTTAGATTAATTATAAACAAATAAATTTTAGTTTTTATTGTTTAACGTTGTTTTTAAACGATGAAAAAACAAAATCAATTAATGCATAAAAAGATCACACGATCGCTTTTACTAATACTTTGATTTGATTGTTTTTATAATGTCACGTGGTCTCTCATGCTAAGATAGTTATTACGAAATAGAGGTCTTAATATGTTGGTGACTCTGAGATTTCTCCAAGATTTTTTCCTATGAAATACTACTCTAAAACTTACCTTTTACTTACTTAATAATTACTTCATAATGTTGCTGTGTGAACTTACCTGTAACAATGGATAAATAAAACATTAATTATTTTAATTCAAGCACATGATATACTTAGTAAAGTAAGTACATTTAAATAAAAAAATATTTATAATATAAAAACCGCTTGTATTACTTCTATTGCAGTATAAAATATACTAAATATGTCTAATGTATAATTAAACTAACAACTATTACTAAACGCATATGAATACACGCGACTTTATTTATTTCTTTTATTTTTATATCTTGGGCTTTTTAGTTCCTGATTTTATCTCGAAATTTCCACGAGCTGCAAAACAGGAATTATTGCTGGATAAATACAATGTAGTATCTAAATATATGAAAATATTCTAGTGTTGCATAATTTACCATAATAGATATAAAAATGTTTATACAAAATGTAAAATTTTACTAAATTCGTCTGAGTATAATATATATGATAATGTAGGTACGTAACATAATACTTAAACCAAGTAATTACATGACCAAATGCAGTAAAGCACCCGCTACCGGCGATTCATAAAATGAATTCATTTAATTTTAAAGAATATCCCGTTTGCTCCGAAGATGGGCTCTATGTAATTAGACCAATTTAAATCTTAATTAATATTAATTGTCCAACGTCGACGGAACGAATCTGTCGTATAAGTACAACCAACACGAAAAGTATAACGAACACCTAACATTTTATTTAATTAAAAACTCAAAAGTTTGTTAGTGAAATATTTTTTTTGGCGCTCATAGAGATGCGCGGCGTCAGTAGAGGCGCCATCTTTGCAACTTTGAAGCGCTTATGGAGAGCGCGCTCCTCAACGCGGGCGTCGACTCGTGTGGAACACTTTTTCAATTGACTGTACCTTATAATAATACGGTCTTTAATCCCAGACGCTCTCATTGTTGCACTGCCTATATGGACTTATTAGTTCGTAATCCGGATGTTAACTAATTCATATTTTCCTATTTAAATTAATAAAGAGTTTGTTCAATGCATTTTTTAATTGTTGTTTTTTCAGTGAGCTTGAATAGGCGTGATCAGTCGATGCGTAGTCCTCTTCACTGTACTAATATCATCGTTGTGAGAGAGGCTTTACTTTGCAGTGTGACGTTGCAGGCCGATACTTTATTGATAACAAAGACAAACGAAAATACAGTACGCACTTATAGAAAATAGTCACCGTCAGTCAGTTAAGAAAGCTAGAAACTCGATACCTTTCACGTACCATTTTTTTAAACCTATCTTAAATAAAGGTATGTAGGAGTGAGCTTATTTCATTCTCTGTATGGTTTATTTAAAACGTGACATTTTTGTATGACTCTATATTCTGCACTCTGTAATTAATTCGAGTGCAATAAAGACTAAGAATTAAATTGTACAATAAATTAAAATGTGTGACTATTATACAGACATGTTTTAAGTTGTTAGTCCACACATGAAAGATATTAATCGTATAAAGATTAATATTACAATATTAGGTGACTATAGTTAACCAGAAAAGCATAGGAAAACCTTCAACAAATATACAAATCCGAAACTAATTAACCATAAACTTAGAAATAATGCATACGAAACCTTTCAGATAACGCAACAAAAAACAATACAGCCACCGTTCTGAATATAATAAGCGAACACAATATGCATAAAACTTAATCATATAAAGTTTGCGATTAAAATATCGCTTCGCATCGCACTAATGAGTGCAAACGCGCCCCAAGCGTCGACGTGCAACGAAACCATTAATTATAATAATTAAAAAGCCGAGAATAAAATGTTGCTATTTAAAATATGTCGAGTAAAAGTGGTGCAAGCTCGATAAGCAGTAATGGACTATGGAAAAAATTAACCGTAACGCTTGGTTGAGATTTAGAGAAAACAAACATTGTTCTACTCAGAAAATTCACTCGTAAAGTTCAAAAGTAAGTGTGGTGTTAATTATTAGTTTACGTATTCATAAAATTGTTGTACGTCACGGTGGCCGGAAATGTTTTTGTTGCCCAAACAGCTGGGGCTGGTTTGGACGCACGCGCGCCCATACATTGTGTTGTGTTGCACCCCCAATCATTGTTGGGAACTTTACTTGGATTATACACCAGTATTATAGTCACTAATAATAAACAACCAGCCTTTGTCTATCATTTTCCATTTCCAAATATCCTTGGCAACTATCTTTCTAAAATATGTTCGGTAGACTGTTTTTTATCTACAAAAACGTATTCTGTAATGCTATAAAAACAAAACAGTTTTACAATATTTAAAACAAATAAAATGACGTCCTATAATGAATCTCTTACTACGATTCCCTTTGTTATTTTTGACAGTAACAAATGCTCTGAAATGTTCAGAATACAGAGAGATGCCTCAAATCTGTTACAATAATGTACACAAAACAAGTTAACTATCATTATCTACAACAGTGTAGTATATAAAGGTGATTATGAACTGATTCGTACACCAATTAACTCGGTCGGGACTACGGCTAAAGATAATAAAAACACTTTGCCTCGCAAATTACGACGCGACGTTGAGTCAACACTACCGATATATTTTAATATTTTATAAAAGGGACAGTTCATAAATTAAAACAGCATTTTAATAAAAAATATAAGTAACTTCTTTGTCTCGAAACGTTTGTACGAGTCATTTAAATGTATGTAAATAAAATTGGATCGTCAGTCTGTACCAAGTTATTGGATGAAATATTACATTCGAAAAAATAAAACACATGATTTATGATTTAGTTATATGGCTTTAATAACTGTGCCAAAGAGTATGCATTCGTGTGCAGACGGGACACTGATTGGATTGTATGGAGTTGATATACACTGTCATAATGTAAGTAAAGTTCTATTTACACTTATTATAAGTCTACGGTTATACCCGCAAGTATTTTAATTACATATATCACACTCCTCAACGGGTTCTAAAAAAATTCGGGATAGTCTTTGTTATTATAAAAACAAATGTATTTCCGCATCAAATATTTTTTGACAAAATTTTTGACAATCTATAAAAACGCTTCAAGCGATTTTATCGGAGACTAACTTCATACATAGCCTTTGTATTAGTCGCACATCTTTTTTTAATGTCTACGAATAATCACATTTTCATCTCATTTGATTTTTTGCCTTTTATGTAATTCACACGTGAACCTAAATAAAATTTATCATTTGCAAATTACAACACATTTAAGTAGCTCACACGTAAATCAAACTCAATTTGGCAGTCAGGCATGCTGGCCACTTAGTCAATAGAATCGTCACACGTTTTGAGAGAGAATCAAATAAAGCGAACGAACCCATATACCTACACGAGTCCATAATACAGATATAAAAAGCAAATGATTTGTGACGTCGTTAAAGAATACTATTGTTATATTATTACAATAAATTATTGAAAAGAGCAGGTGTTACACTTTCAGTAAAATATCAACCCATTATAAATAGTTATTTTTGATATAATGTATTTGTGAGTTTCAGATGTTTCATCATAACAATAATAATTGGAACTCGTTATGTTTGAATCATTTTACGATATTTGTTTTGGACTTCTGGTCCGGCCTGGTGGTCTACTTTTGACGATGATCATTCTAATTCGATCGTGACATATTGTAAAGATTGACAATAGTGCTAATAAATATAAATTGCTTGTACATTTCTGGGAACTAAATAAGGCTAGGCTTAAATGAGAGGGTACTCTTGAATTTTATTTGACAGTCTATTCATCTGCAATCGTTTAGGTTCGAATTTTAAAAACTGCAATCCCTCGACTTTGGAATTAAAGTCAAGAGTAGTTGAAACGAAACTGCGACTTCAATCGCTTTTAAACTGTGAACTTATTTTTTGAATTTGGAACTTCATTTCTTTTTAATCTGGGGGCACGGCAGTGCCCCCCGCCAAGTCGAGCGCGAAGCAAACACTGCCGTACCATCCTTTACAGGAACCCTTTCGCCGCAATTTCAGACCCCTATTTGACAACCTTTGGATAAGCCCAGAACGCTGAAATTTTCGTCATCCAGTAAGCTATACAATCACATACTTAAAATAAAATTTCAAGTCTGTAGGTTATTTAGTTCCCAAGTTAAGCGAATGCAAAGTTTCGCATTTTAGACACTCACTCACTCACTCACTCACTCACTCACTCACTCACTCACTCACTCATGATCATCAAAATAGAACTAGTACTTCCCATGAACCTAGAGAGCTGAAATTTGGTACAGAGTTAGGGTTTAATGGCCACATAAAGGGAAAACTATAAAAACTAGGATAATCGAACGGGAACGGGAATTATACGGGAATGGGAACGGGAATTGTAACTCAAGAACGGCTGAACTGATTTGGATGAAAATTGGTGGGGAGGTAGCTTAGAACCAGGAGAAGCACATAGAATAATTTTAATCCCGAAATTCCCACGGGATTGGGAACGGGAATTTATTACTCAAGAACGGCTGAATTGATTTGGCTGAAAATTGGTGGGGAGGTAGCTTAGAACCAGGAGAAGCACATAGAATACTTTTAATCCCGAAATTCCCACGGGATTGGGAACGGGAATTTATTACTCAAGAACGGCTGAATTGATTTGGCTGAAAATTGGTGGGGAGGTAGCTTAGAACCAGGAGAAGCACATAGAATACTTTTAATCCCGAAATTCCCACGGGAATGGGAACGGGAATTTATTACTCAAGAACGGCTGAACTGATTTGGCTGAAAATTGGTGGGGAGGTAGCTTAGAACCAGGAGAAGCACATAGAATACTTTTAATCCCGAAATTCCCACGGGAATGGGAACGGGAATTATAATTCTAGAACAGCTGAACTAATTTGGCTGACAATTTGTGGGGAGGTAGCTTAAAACTATTTATGTATAGATACTTTTTATCCCGAAATTCCCACGGAAACGCGAACGGGAACTACGCGGGTGAAACCGCGGGGCGCTTAATAATATAATACTACTCCTAAAAAATAAAATAAGAAAATCTAATAAAAATAAATCAATATAAATAAGTTTTAACAAAAAGAAATGAAATCCCACCAAAAACATTCTGTAAAAAACTAGCCAAGTCTCGATGGAGCTGCTTGTTTAACTCTAAAAAGTAATGAAATCTAGACAGACTCGTGCCAAGTCTAAGGTTCCTTACTGCGATTTCTTTATTATTATAGTTAATGTTGTGTGACTTGGCCGTTGAAGGGTACACATGTATGTACACAAGGGTACAAAACTAGGTGCTCCATGACGCTATTGTACCAATCTTAAAAAATCCAGAACCTATCCATTGACGATAGAAAATTTGCTTAATTATAGCCACTTGAAAAATGTTGATTCAATATCCAGTCAATTGTAGGCTTGATAAAGCTGCGTATTTCAATAATGTTATAACATTACGTGTAAACAAAATTGA
Source organism: Timandra comae (assembly GCA_958496195.1). Taxonomy (NCBI): domain Eukaryota; kingdom Metazoa; phylum Arthropoda; class Insecta; order Lepidoptera; family Geometridae; genus Timandra; species Timandra comae. Next base: position 6,289,889 of record OY292353.1, on the reverse strand, counting down.
CATGTACCCACTACTAACCTTTTAAACAATGTTCAACGGCCAAGTCACACAACATTAACTATAATAATAAAGAAATCGCAGTAAGGAACCTTAGACTTGGCACGAGTCTGTCTAGATTTCATTACTTTTTAGAGTTAAACAAGCAGCTCCATCGAGACTTGGCTAGTTTTTTACAGAATGTTTTTGGTGGGTTATATTTACAGTACAGTTCTTTAAAACTAGGTCAAGGTTGAAGTTACGTAATACTTTTGCTTTTGAATACAGTTTTTTAAAATCACTTCTGTAAACGGTACGCTGCCTTCTTTAATGAAATACTATTTTTGGAGAGCGACAGAAAGTTTAAAGGGAGTTTTTAGTGGAAGAGCAAAATTGTCATATTCACATTTCGACTCGATCACACTCATTTGACCCATTTTAAACTAAGTTCTAGGTTCCAAGGCTTCTCTTCTCTTATCGAGGCAATAGAAAATAATATTAGATAGTTTTCTTGAAGGCTCATAAACAATTATTATCTCTAGATAATATTTGAAAGAAACTTTAAACAAACTTTTTTTCTAAATCAATTCAAAAGTTATTATAATTATTATTTATAACTATACTTAATTATTACGTGTTTAACGAGTTGCATCGTCATTTAAATTAATTATTTTAGTTTTTTTTATTATAAAAATACTACGATGTTCAGATGAATACTTATAGGTGTTTAACTGAACCAAAATTCACGTTCATGCGTATATACTAACACCAAATTTCACGCAAATCTGTCCAGCCATTTAAGCGGAATAGTGTAACAAACACACACACAATACACTACACACATAAAAACTTTCACCTCTATAATATCAATACATTAGGGTAGTATACGGATACCATAAAGAACACTCGTAGGGTCTACAATCATTAACTCACACACGATACTCGTACAAGTAACATTGTTAGCTCATAAGGTCACGACTATTAATAAAATGTAATAAGAATAAAAATGCAATTACAATTATTATTTGCCCGTATTCGTGCCAGCACCATGTTAATACTGATAATAGTTGAGCGAACAATAAAATATACTTTAATTAGCTTCGTAGGGGGCACCGAACTTTAGCCATTTTTATATTTGACGACACGACTGACAGTTGACATGACATTGACATTGATGTATGTGGATTATGTGACGTTTAATTAAGTTTTATGAGTATTTTGGTGTAAGTACAATAATAAAATAAATGCGAATGTTAGTTTGTTTATTTGTGAAGCTTTGACTTCATAACATGATGAAATTGCTTTTGCATAGGTGTTAGGACAACACTGACAGACTTTGTCTACAGGACAAAACATAGGATATTAATTGACAAATGTGATCATAACTTTACTTGCAATGTAATTTTTGCATGCAATTTATTTTTTCTTAATAACACCGTTATCTACTTAAACATCAAAAACGAATTTACTAATAAAAATTAACGACACAATACCATATTTTTCTATTATCTCCTCCCTTAAATTAAAATACCATTTGTTGCAGTAAATAGATACAACTGTTAAAGCTATCTTATTTATTGTATTTCTTAATGTCAAGCTATTAAAGAGTATTGCATTAAGTGCTCCTTAGTTAACGCAACACCTTTTTTGTTTTAGCAACTACTTATTCAGTGTTTTAATTTCATATTTAGTTCTCGACTAATAATTATCAACGAACGTAGTTACTGAGAATAAAATGGAAATTAATGATTCAATTTTGTATCAAGGAACTATCGTCAATAAATTACTAGGAAAATAACTTTTAAACAACATATCACCAGTACCAGGTATGAATTTTCGATGATCCATTCCGACACGATATATCGTAACAAAATCGTGTCGTACACTGTAACGGTACAATACACTCGTAATATTACAAGCGGTTGCAACAAAGTGACAACTTAAAACCAGAAGTGTCACTTGCTATTCTTTTTATTATTATAACTTCACCTTCATAATAATATAGACTTACTTCTAGTAATGCCGAGGACTACCAATGACGTCATCGGCCTCCTTGAACTAGTGTCTCAATATTACGTTGTAGAAGGTCAGTGATTGATACATATCGTACACCTTCCTTGATACACATTGTACGTATACATCACACACCGATATGGGTCCGTAGCTTTAATATTAAAGCTAGAAAATTAAAGATTGACAGTGTATTGTCTGACCCGCAACTCGTGAATATCAAAATAATACATAATTATAATAACATTTAAGTTACATTTACATACAATTACAAATCGTAATTTCCTGTTAATAATTTATGAAAATAATACTTTAAAATGGCGTCTGTATTGTAATTATTATACTAATTGTTTGTGATAAAATCTTTAGCGGTTGAATAACCAAAAGATGTTATATTTTAGCGAATATATTATGTGTAGCTATTGTTTCTTATTACTTTATGTAGTCCAAGATATTTTTTATCATTTATGCTGATATGTATCCGGTCATAAAATTTATGTGGCAGTACACAGTATAATCGAACTCTACTGATTCAGCTACCACTTACTACTAGAGTCGTATCATAAGTAACTTCTAATCTAACTTAACTCTTCAATAACATAACATAAGCATTCACTACATCATCTCATTATAGTAACTGACCCCTAACTAAGCTTGGAGCTTGTATCTAGGGTACCAGAAACTACGCACACACTCATTCACACACACACCCAGACCGAGACAAACATTTGTGGTTCACACTAATATTCACCCCGCAACCTTACGGATGGCAGTCCGGCATGGTGACCACTCTGCCATCGAGGTCGTCTATAAGTATATATCACAACTTCTCACTACCTTACTTCTTATATACACAAACTTATGCATTATTTATGAAGCAATAGAAAGTACAATATAACAAAGCTAGATATTGATACTAGAAATAAAACAACACTATTATTTTTATAGTACATACAATGTTAGTTGACGATTGTGTAACGATCGACTTACGCAACCTATTGTCTATATATGATATCAAAATATGTTTATGATGTATTTTAACTAAACAATTGTTGCAATCATGGCTTCCTTGCCGTGACCTTTACGCTAATAAAATAATATGACAAATCGAACTATGTCACAAGTATCATTTACATCGTATATGAGCTCAAATAGTGCATAAGTGACATTAATGTCGTATTGTATAAAAGAATAACTGCCAACATCACTGCATTATAAACAGTACTTGTATGTACGTTTTTGGCAAGTAAACATCGCTCCATAATAATAAAATAAAATGTAAAAAATATAACAACTAGTTCACTTTATTCAAACAAATGGAGATTCGCTCAACAAACCCTGCGACCAGACGCAACATTAATTAATTCCATTGTGTGTACATAACCTTATATTAAACAGTTTCCTTTGCTCCGACTTTAATAAATGACAATAGGGATTTATTCTTAACAGTGACTTTTGATCCTGTTTTGAACTCTATGATAAGTTCATAAGAATGAGATTCAATGATTCGAGACGATGAAATTTGCTGTTACAATGATACGCGCAATCAACCACGCGTACCGAGCGCGCGATACTAACCTCTATTACAGTCGAATAAGGTCCAACGACAATTGATTTAGCGCATGTTATTGTTAGGAAACGTGGTCGCGGATAGAATATAAGTAATAAAATTCAGTTTACAAATAGATTATCTAATAGAATAGATGATCTGCTTATTCGAATGTATCACTTGTGAGAATTTGAAGTTATTTTATCGTTTGTACGTAAGTAAATAATGTTTGATTTACAGATTTACCATAAAGCTCTTAAATATTACCTTTTAAAAGTAACCTCAGCAAAAAGTTTACCACATTGTCAAAGAAGTTCTTTATCACCAAAGTTCTATTTAAAAAAAGAACTCGAGTAACTTCTAGAAATAAGTGTCTAGTTACGCAGTGATATTTTATATTAATATGACGTAAACGGGAACAGCTCTAGGGTGTAATATAAGTTATTTGAAGTAGTGCTTTAGGTTCAGAGCAGTGGGGGTGTATTGTCGGTAGTGTGTAATCGGCCCTCCCTCGCTAAGCACTCTACTTACGTCCATCATAATACAATAGACGGCATCTTCTCCCCTTTGTCTTTCAAGGTACAATTTCATTGTTCCACCACTTTTATTTTACAGTTCCTGATAAAAGCTAACTAATAATGGATGTGGAGAACTAATGAGTTTAGAAGTAAGTTTAGAATAAGCTTTTACAAAATGGTGGATTTGTTTTAGTAAATGAATTTAGACTTTTAAATCTGAATTATAATGTTCAAATATTTCGTTTCTCACAATTATTTATGCAATCATTAAATTAGATACTTAATACTCAATGAAACAAAGTTCTAACATAACAATTAAAAGTGTGAAACAAGTAAGTACCGTAAAGTACAAAACCATTAGAGTGTTATAAAAATGTTTGACCCAACCGATTCCCAACATCAAACACTCCTACAATGAGAACTCTCCACCCAGAACAATACAACACTAAAACGTACATTTATTATAAAAAAAATGGCATTAATTATACAATATTTAAAATAATACCTCACGAAATCATGTACCAGAAAAACGAAAACATCTATTATGTTGAATTACAATGGCGATATATCAGAGCGGTGAACCTTATAAATTAATTATAATACGTATATAAAATGTTAAAACATTGTATTTTTTGTTAATACGTCATATATAGGTACGTATTATAGCGGGCGGCTAATAATGACATACAAAAATTCGTGGCTCGGTCAGTGGTGTGGAACCCGCCTAACTCCCACATACCTACGGCACACATTATAATCACACATTGTGTTGGATAATAAATAGAAAAAGCGACAATAGAAATAACGAGTCACAAAATAAGTATCTAATAATGAAATTGCATAAAAATATACGCTAGTTACGTGTTTCTCGGTTCGGCGGACCGTTTAATGGATTGTTTTATATTAACTTCACTTCCGTGTTAGCGGACGGCCGGCATGGTAAAGGACACCGGTTCTATCTGATCACCAATTTCAACTTTTGTACAATTATTTAATAACTGTTATCATTAATATTCGACAATGTAGAGCAATGCTCTATCCTTTAATAGTTATTCATATTTCTATTATTAGGAAACGTGAATGCAACCGTTAGGCAAAGCTGGTCATTAATAATTCAGAAACTTTCAAAGGAGTAAAGAAATTCAAATGATAATACACTTATTTGTAACTTTTATAGTTGCACAAATAAACTAGAAGGATGCTTTCGCAAACTTTGAAGTCACTAGAAAGAAATCATTAATATTCAGTCTCTTTCTAATTAGAGTTACCCGACGAAAGCTGCGCCAAATCAAGATAATACCTTTCGGATCGCACAAAAGATTGAGGACAAAGGGTACGTTTGATTAAATCAATTTGCACGAAGTTTGGTTCCAATGTCCGGGGATATCAACTTCCAAGACTTTGATATTGAAAAGGTTTCCAGACGGAACGGGTAGCAAGTACCTGGTGAACTTCCAGACGCCTACAATTTGATTAATGTTCGATATTAAAATACTTTAAATTCTGGATGATGCTGCCCATCAACATTTTAACCTATTTGTAAAAATTAAAGCTATTCTATCTTAGTACTGTCTTACGGATAAATGGAGCTTATCTTGTTTTGATAGTAAAAGTAGTAATGTAATATTAAAGAGCAACACTGGTGTACATTTTCGGTACATCAATGGAGAGCAAGTAATAAATAAGTGATAAGTAACTTCGATTTCTTTAAAAGCAACTTCGAAACTACCACTTCGCCTATCAAGATGTCAAACGATATTAAACAATATTATGTGTGCGAAGAAAATAAATAGACAGACTTGGAAAAGCATTTCAACTCGACATAAACGTTTCTCAAAACCAATATTTCAGTACCGAGTACGCTCGCAACTAATAACGTCTCGATAAAATAACTCGATATCAGTTGTAAATTCTACTAATCAAATTATAAAACAATATATAAGTATTCTGCCGCAATAAATATGAGCATACAGCCGACTAAAAATATATACTTACCCGACCCACATACACTGAGCCGGACTAAAAACCTGCTCAATATTTAAAAAGCCATTAAGAAATTCTTTATATTCATGTAAAAAGATGCTTATTTTACAAAGTTATATAAATTTACATTTTGTACGGCTAGGTGTGGATAAAAAAAAACATATTATTGATATAGTTAATTGGCGTAGGGACTTTAAAAGGCACGGTCGCTAATCGCAAGTTTGTTGCGAGCCAAACCTGTTCATATGAATAAAATATTGTCTTTTTTTAATATTTAAGTGAGGGGAGAACCTAGGAAGAAACGCAGTAGGGCTGGCGCGAGTCAACGACCGACAACTATGTTGTATTTATTTATACAATTTCAAACACGATACGTCGCGTATTGGTGAAATTAATAATATTCACCGTAAGAACGACCTCTACATTGTTGTTGATGATGTGCATAGGGTCCGCGCTAGTACTTGACTTGTAAAAACAGTGGCAGGAACCTGTTTGTATACAACAATAATAATTGTAGTTATTATTTAGGGTGGTGTGGTGGTGCATACTTGACAAATAAGGTACACCGAGCGCGTCGCCGTTGGACGCTGCGCGGTGCAAACCGCTCGAGTCGCGTCGGTGTCGCGGCAAACCTCATCTACCCAACAACGTACCTACAACCATTGAAATCGACAAAAATAATATCCAATCAATATTAAACCAATAAAACGAGTTCTCCGTTACGGTTCGACGACAACATGAACATAAAGATGGTATAATTATTATATCAACGTTCATTACCGTCAAAGTAGGATATAAACTGTGTCTGTCTTTACTAATACGGATCAATAGATTGGGTGCAAACAAATTCGGTTGCCATGCACACCAGTGTGCCTCGGCTCTTGTGATTTTAATATCGCCCGCTCCGTCCCCGTTTTAACATAATATAAAATTATAAACGATATGAATCACGATAATGTTCCGCGGAGGGGGGTTGGGACCAATTCACAACTTTACCGTGGCTGGAACACCCCCTAACGCCTCGCCGCTGCAGCGAGACACAGTTCAAACGAGCACAGTTGCTTCACTAATAACTTTACAACGCTTTTGCAGTGTAATTTTCCGATTTTATTTGATTTCTTTATGTTTATGTAAATGTTGAATATCAACTTAATAAAGTTGAACTAGTAAAGATTACAATTATACAAATAACATTGTTGTTAATTTGTGTTCGAACTCAATATCTTATTACAAGTATCTTAACCATTATTACACCGAAATGTTGGCAAAGAACAAAAAGTTTACATTATCATTGTGTACAAGGAAATAATAATAATAATTGGTTGTAGTACGGCTGTGATCACACTGTGCAACCGCGCCCCGCACCGGCAAAAAGAAAAGTTTTATTTTTATAAGACAAGAAATTTATTATGGCCCATGCTCGCGTCGGTTTCGCGTTTCTTCAGAAATAGAATGTAAAAATGTTATTCGCTTCAACTCCTTGTAATTGTTCGTTTCGGTTACAAAGAAGGGCTTTTTAATCACTACTTCTGTATCTGTATGTTATTGAGAATTATGTTTGCGTTTTAACAAAATCTTTGAATTTAAAATACGAAGTTTTTAGTTACTATGGTTATTGTGAAACTGATATTAAACTAAAATATACTGTAAGAATGAATAAATTGACAAATATTATTAATACTAATAACCATAAATGTCAGTTTTATTAATTTAATATTCACAAGTAAAGCCCCGTGAGTGAGTGAGGAAAGTGGAATCCGCTTTTCTAATTAAGTACTAACTACGTTCACAACACGTCCTCGCGAGTCGCATGCCCGGATATGGGGCGGCTGCTTTTTGTCGCCCAGTGTGAACGAGGCCTTATTCGAGCCATTACTGGAGAGATAATTTATCTTATTTAATGTAAATATACTGAACGAATGCCAAATATAAAACTTACAACGAGTATTTAATATATTTTTTACATTGAAATATGTATAACATTGCGTTTGTGTCCAATAATGTTTATCGTGGCACTTTTTCCTCGAACTACTTGTTCTGATTTAGTATGCCTAGTTAGTGTTCAATGTTCTTATTAAAATACGAATTAAATACAAAAGGTTGCATTTGAATACAATTTACTAGTACAAAAAAATCTAATTCAATTTTTGTTATAATTTTTTTTTGCCAGAATAAAGTGGACTACCCGCATACATATAAAGAATTATATTATTCAAAATACGACAAAAATATAAGGGTGCGGTGATAGTGGTAGAGTAAGAAAAACGCTGCCACAGTGTGAGCGAGAAGCGGTCTGGGGCGGGCGAGCAGACACTGCGAGTCCTCGCAGAGCGCAGACATTGTCAGTAATTGCTCACCCGCTATAATCGCACTTAATTACAACTATACAAGTAACAATCGTGGCGATTCAAGTATTCATTATTAATATTAATTCGCGATAAAAACAGGTTCGGCCCGAACGACAAGTTGCATCCCGCATATAAGTCAACACCCATGTGTTTCATTTTAATTATAAAATAACTTGATGTTAGTATAAAATAATAATTAAGAAAGTCCCTCATTGAGTGATGCGGGCGCGGGCGGAGCTTCTTTAATCTTTTGTTGTTATTAATTGAGATTTATTTGTTTCATTTATAAAATTAATATAACAATTACTCGTTGGTTCATTGTTTTGATGTTTTTGTGTGCGGGCTGGATTATAATTTTGAGGTTTAAATTGTTACAAATTATAATTAACAGGTGATTTTTTGGACAAACCAATCTGAGAATATAAAAAAGCTGCCAAAAAATTTAAACTGACTTATTTTTTTATAGTTATAAATATAATACGAGTATCGAGTACTTAGTTACTCTAGGCATACAAGATTAGGCACGTACTTATTTACTCAACTGATTTCTATAAAACAATTGATAAAAATAAATGTAACACACATCAGTTACAATAAACAATAATAAAATCAAAGCAAATCGAACGCCACAAAAATCCGTCATACACATACATAATATTTATTTATAATGACAACAAATTATAACCAACTGCACGAACAGACAAAGAAATTACGCGTACCAAATAAAAAATCCATACAACATTTTATTTTATTATCTAAATCGGCGTTTACGATGGCGAACAATGCGCAGCGAACAAAAGTGGGACGCAAATAAAAGAAGACAATAAAATTAGAATATATAAACACGTTGAGCTTTCAGTGTACGCGCGCATGCGCCCCGTCTACCACACATTACCTACATCAAATAAATTAATATCAACTCGTAAACATTCACATGTATGCGTAATGTTTGTGGCTCGTATCGCAAATGTTTTTGGTAAATTTTAAGGATATTGCTGTTATCCAGAAAAATCCAATGTCCAAGTCTAATTATTTGATAAATTTTAACCCAAAATGTAATAAAAAAAATATAAATCTATATATATCTTAATATTTTATCAGTTAACACGAAAGCGCTAAGCTTAAAAGCAGTATGAACCTTGGAAACATTACACTACTTTTCAGAAAGTCTTATAAAAATAGCGATAAGTATATCAACTTACTCAAGTCAAGAGGATTTTAATAATGAATCAGCAATGATTTAAATACTAGAAAATCTGCATGTTTGACCGTGAGCGGACGGTCAAGGTCGTGAACCGTCGTTGTCATGGAACAATGGGTCAGGCGAACCCTAACACTGGGAAGGCACACACAAACACATCCCTGATCACAACCTTATAAAGGTCACAGAATACATTGTCATCAAGTAACCTGCATTTGAAATCTATTTGAATCTACAAATACGTAAATGAACTAAATAAAAAGTATGAATAAGTAATTATTTAAAACAAAAGAATTGCAAATTCAACACAAAAAACACATCATCCTATTATAAAACTCATAAAAATATAATTCACATAATATAAATACAAAAAGTAGCAATTTTCTTCAAGACATTATCCGCAAACGATCTTCAAGTGAAAGTTAGTTTTGTGAGGAAAATGACGTCCTTAATGTAAGGGGGTACGGTTCAATTTCCAATGACTGTTATGGCATTAAGTTCCAACATTCCGAACAGTCATAATACAGTCGATAACAGAATGTTGCAATTTATTATAATTATATTTTAATGTAATAATTCTTTCAATTGTACTTCAACAAGCTTTTATTGTGAGTTTGTTTTTACTTATTTATTTACAACATTGAGTCTATAATTCCTTTTATGTATTCTAAACAGTGAGTAATTTAAAAAGTATGGAGGTATAAGTAAGAACATTAAATCGTAATACTATTGTCAGATCAAGAAAGTTTACAGCTTTTATAACAGAAGCTGAAGTTAGACTTTGTCTTTACTTTCTATTAGGTTTTAACTAAAAAGTATATTACTTATAACGACCATGCCGTGCTACGACGCGTAGCGCGGTACCGCAGATTTTCACGTTACAAGCAACGAGTGACGCGGTTAACAAAGCGTCGCTATTCGAGATTTCTTTTATTCGTACCGCGCACCGTCACGTTGCACGGTGCCGTGTTACCGCCATAGTTTACTTAAAGCTTTGTAATACTCGTACATAGTTTCACGTACACATAAAGAAACGTTTTACAATAAAGCGTATGATAAATTATGTAATAAAGCTTTGAACCAAACATTTTGATTTATTACAAAACAAATGTGGGGCTGACATTAATATCTAAAACTACATCAAAATATTTTCGAATTAGTTAATACAACATAAGCAATTTATTGTTTAATTAATAATATCAAATATTTAAACGTCGCATCCAATTTTATTTGGAGCTCACTGAAACTTGAAAGCGGAAGACATAAAAAATGTAATAAAAATGACAATAGAAAGAGCTTAGTGTAAATTATTTTGTTTTAATGAATGCTAGATAAATATATATTGGTGTTGGGAGCCGGCGATGTACGTCCGAGCCTCCAAGGTCACGCCCATGGCCAAGAGAATAATTCATCATGTTATGATTAATTGATCTTTTCCGCTCATCGCTTATTGTTACATTACCAATTTAGCAAATGTATTAAAAAGATAAATTTTAACGGAATACTTTTTTTATTTTGTTAATTGATCTTTTAATAAAAAGCTAATGATGAATTGTAGTCGAAAGCTTAATAAATTACAGTTACTTATAACTTTTATTATTATAACATGTACTTATTTCAATTTTAGAAACAAAAATTTTGAATTCTTTTTTCGTCATTTTGTATTTTGTAAGTGAGTGTACGACCGGAACACTGCAATACGTATACTTAGATCAGATAAAATTATTCAAATGATATGATACGATCTATTGTGTTTCAGCAACAATGATAAATTACAATATTATTTCATATGTATATTGTAAATATTTATGCAACTGGGTTTATTGCTGTAAGCACAATACTAACACACTAACTGTAGTTCTACTTTTGTATCTGATTATACATCTGTTTTAGAATTGTGGATTTAGATTAGTGAACTCGACTGTATTCAAATTTAGTTGTAGTTAACTCAATCAATATAGAATTTATCAAGCTTTACGATTAACAATCAATATTGTACTAATAAACATTTTATTTTTGAATAAAATCTCAAAAAGGCCAACCTCACTAAAATTCTTCATAATTATTCTCAGTACTTATACTGTAACATGCATCGCTTGACCCAGAAATTGAACCTGATATTTCAGCCTTAGTAGCAGGTGTTGAAGCCACTAGACCGCGGAAGCGTGTTAAGTAATAAAGATTTACTTGACTTTGACATTGAAATGCTCGAGTTTTGAAATCGCTAACACACATTAAATAAGCTTGATTATGACTTTTCTTCTTCACTGTACTTCTGTTAACAGTGAGAGAGGCTTTTGCTTGGCGTGTACCTACACACAACAGTGAGCGAAGGCGTATGCTAAGACGCAGGCGACGCAGGCCGCGCAGGGCAGAGCAGAGCAGATTTTGTAAAGCATGGAACGTCGTGAGAGAGAGCAGGACAGACACATGTCTGCATCGCACGTGCCTGCTCTGCCCTGCACGGCCTGCGTCACCTGCGTGTCAACATACGCTGAGCCTGAGAGAGATGTACTCATCAGTAAAATCTTACAGTCCGATACTTTCCTTAGAATTTGTATTTCAAGCAAAAATCTATAATCAAGTTGGAATAATAAATCTCTAGATCAAATTACACAACAAGAAATTCCTTCTTTAAACATCTATAACAATGTAGAGTTGAATAACGATTAATTAATACTTAAAAGAAAGGTATAACTAAAACATTTTTCTATGAATTAATAGAAATTGTAACAATAGGAAAAACTTTGGTATGAGGCGGGGTATAATAAATATATGGGATGCACGTACATTGTTACCGCACCACTTATTTCACTCAAAACAATGGTTTATTGTAAACTAAGAATAATTATGGAGGGTATCTCGTATAAGAAGATGATAAATTAAATACTTTCATAAATAAGACGACTTAAGAGATCATAGCTTTGCTAATACTGTGATCTGTTTGGTTAAGCAACGACTGGCACCCTCGTAATAGTGATGGGTCGCTGTTACTGAAGTGGCATTTCATGAGTTTTTCCGAGCTCAAAGGTTCAAAAGAAAAAGGTTTCAAATTAGATATCCGCTCAAGTCAATCATTTTTGTGCATAACATTTCTTTTAAGGTCTGAATTTTTTTACGGGAATGCATTTTACTTCCTGCTTTGACTTATAAGACCTGCCTGTCAACTGTCAAGTCACAAATAGTTATCTATAATTTAAAACATAACTAAGCGAAATCTCCATACATCGATCAAATAAACTGTTTAATTTAAATAAATTTTCATTAGCAATAATGTGTGAGTCAACGAACTAATGTATGAAACAGAAAACACTCACACACACACACACTCACAAACGTCACTCACACACAGTCACAGTACTGCGTTTGACGTCACAGAGTAATATACGCAATAAATGAGTAATAATACAATTTTATTGTTATTTTATTTTCATAGAAAAACTAATACAAAATAATTGTTTATATGAGAAAATAGGTTTTTTATTAACTCAATATTACTATGTATAAGGTAAATTACCTAAGTATCAAAATTGAGTTATCACAAATAAACATTGATGGTCTTCAAGGCCGTTAAATAATAAAGTTAATAAAGTTGTTAAGCAATTCAATATTTGCAAATATTATGAGGCACCATTAATGGTGATACCGTATCGGGGTAGGCTTTTAGTATAAATACGAAGAAACTCATTAATGTTTACCTAATTGATGTTTACTCTTTATAAAACTCAGAAATATTACACTTACTGCAACTTGTATCACACATTTTCTATGTGCAATGTGGTCAACTCGTCTGAAAATTTCAATCGAATCTACACAAGTAAAATATATTTGTGTCATTTCGTCTTGATTTCGTACTTGTACTTATTTCTTGACCGAAATATGTTTTAACATTTTGTATTAAGTACTGTTTTCATTACATAATATTTCTATTTAATATAGTACTTATAGAAATACAAAGAAGAAGAAGACAAGATTACCACTTCTTATGTCGTCACAACTTTGTTATAAGTTGACTACATTGGCACTCTATAACATAATATATTATACCCCCTTAAATACTGGGATCACAAATTAAATCGACCTTCCCTCTCGTCGTTCCTAGTGTTGTCGACTTGACGTTTTATAGTATAATCGATAATAATGGACGGTATACGACACACTTTCAACATTTTATTCGTTAAGCGATGCGCAGACGAATCGACACTCTACCGAGTTTCGGTTGAGTCAAATTGTAACATATTGTAACATTCGTAACTCACTCGCGCTTCACTACGTTATCGATTAATAATTTATTTTTATTCGAATAATTATATCGATTATTATTTATATTCTAGGAACTGCAATAAATATTTTAGCCAGTACGTAATTAAGGTCTAGTAATTGTATTTAATCTCAATAAAAACATTAAAAAAGATCCAATAATAGTAATTAGGTATTTCTACAATACAATAATTTCATTTTGTTTGCGTGCAGTTATTTAATTACTGGCAACTTATTTAATAATACACAACAATGTTGCCTCAATATTTTTTAAATAATCGTCTTTATACAATGCAGGGGTGGTTTTTTTTTAATATAATTCGAGTTTGCGGTCATTCAGTGGTATTACGTACGTACCATTTAATTATGGCTGCAATACCTACTGGGCTGCCGATTAGCATTACTTTGTAATTGGTTACTCGTCTTGCCCTATACTGAGAGCAATTTAAATACTGATATACTTTTAACATACCTGTTTAACTTATATATATCATCTTCATTAGAATTCAATTGTAAAGCCCTTTATGCACTTCAATTTTGAAATCTACATTTTCATTCTTTTCTTAGCCTAGAATTGAACCCAAGACCACGCCAGCACAGCAGCGATACTGTAATCAACTGACCCACCGAAACAAATATAAAAATTATAGCTGTAAAAAACATAAAAATGCATTATAAGTATGCATCCCATCCATCCTTTAATCTGACGGCAACCTTGAGATCTCTGTAGATCTATATATGGACACAATTAGCCTGTCTATTGATGCATAATTTCATTGCAAACCACAACTCCCCCCTTTTCTCAGCCTCCCCTTCCCCCATTCGATATTCGACATAAGATCTGTGACGTGACAAACCCAATGCAACACTAAGACCCTTGTCGTAACCCTCTATTCCCGATAATTGACAGGTATGCAATCATTAATTTGCGTATAGCTTTACCAATATGCGGTCCATGGCAATGCACAATATCAACTAAGACGCTTGTGAACAACCCTTTGATTTCATGTGCAGATACTAATCATAACGCAAACAGCAATTACACAGTATGCAATCCATTACGTGTCTCTACATCCTATCTATCAAACGATAATTGAATTTTAGTGCAAAGGATCGATTTTATTATCAATCGGGAATTTGGGAAATGTAATTACATTTTACTTGGAATTTTGAGTCTGATAGATGTTAATATCGTTTGAAACAGGCTTCAAATTAAACGTATTTAATAAAGTGTTCCAAAGTTATTATAAGAATGTTAACGTTTTTGAATGAGGTACCGACACTTAAGTTCCAATAAAATATATATTTTATCATAAATATATTAAATTAATGTACAGTAGCAATTATTTTTATCTTTTACATCGAATTAAATGTTAAGTTGGTCGCTTCGCATTCGAATGAACACCGTCAGAGGAGCAGAACATTTTTATGATAATATTTTATACTTTTCATATTTGTAACGTCTTCACTGACTACTTTTTGTGTTATTTTATGACAAGGAAAATATCAAAACTTTCCAAAAGTATTCCAAACTAATACAATATCGGTCCTGGTTCTCAAATCTTGATTTAATTTGAGAGTAATTTATATTCAATATGAATACTTAGGCATTTTTATGAGAAAAAGGTTGTCTTTACACGGCTACGGCTATACATGCGGAGGGTTATAACAGGTATGTATTTTATTATATTGCACTAATTTAAAAAACGATAAATTAACAAAATTACCAGACATCTAAGTCCAATATCTCATTGAAACGAGATTAGTTTTTATCGACTTATCTCTGCATTTGATCTTATTTATACTTTAAAATTAGAACAACAACTAAAAACAACACTTTATACTTCATAATTAACAATTTACAATAAACAATGAACATAGTAAATATAATTAAATTAAGAAAAAACTGCACGCTACAGTTTGTTCGCATGCGGTTGGCATGGTAAGGTTAGAATCGTTAAAACGTACCGGGTTCCGTATGAATACGAATCAATCGTATACTTTGACCGTGTTGACGTCAAAAGTTACACTCGCAGCTGATGACAGCGGTGACAAGTGACAGGCATGTGACACTTGACAGTTGGACGACACAAAACCTTCAGTGCCCGGACTAATATTGCGACTTGTGACTTGCTTTTGTGTTCCGAAACTACTGCTTTCATAAAGCTTCATGTAGTGTTTCATCTTCTTGGTATTAGGGTTAGATCCAATTCTTATTGATATTAAAAGTATAAATGGCACTTAAACTACACTTTCGAGGTTTTCCAAAATGAATTCTAAAAGTTTTTTATTTGTTTGTTTTCCAAAAGTTTAAAAACATCTGAAGAAGAAAAATGCTTTTGCTAGATATTTTGCAAAAAATGTTAATTAAATAACACCATTTGATTTCGAGGCCAAAATTATTATCTCAATTAATTCTAATAATAATAATAAACAGTTTTAATTTAATAATTAATTACTAGCGCTATGAGAACAATATAATTGCATGAAAGTCGTTTTAGTTCACTGAGTAAAGTATGCGGAATTGGATATTCTTGTATATGTAGTATATGTACCTATGGGTAGGTACATATAATTTTATTGAATGCATTAGAAAATACAACTATCTTTGGTGCGGGTGGTTTTTGCATATACATATGTGTAAAGGCAGAAGTCATGAGTTCAATTCCTGAGTAAGGTGATTCAAGTTTGCTATTCTACTTATTTTTTTAAGTAAATACTTTAAAAAACTACTAATATACCAACTGTCATAAAAACCGTAAGCAAGTAAAACCAAGAATTTAAATATCAAATACATCACGTAAAACATTCCCCACTCAAAACATTACAATTATCGAAACGAAGATCATACCAGGTACATATTTACATAGATTTTTTTAACTTAATATAACTCCGATAAAATACATTTGCATGAGTAGATTGGGTACTTCAGTTTATTTCATTACATTTAAATGTAAAATTATGCATAAATTGTAAGTTAAATGCCACTGTTTCCAATTATAAAGGTATAGTTACATTGTAGGTTCGGTGCAACTAGCTCGGTAAGGCCTTGAGAACCGTTTACATGTGCGGAAATTAACCCTTATGTTGGTCTTGGTCATACCAAACATCGGTCACTTGTTTATTTAAATGTTATTTAATTACTTTCGGAACATGGTAAGTGTATGGTTCCAAATCGTTTGTTTTTCTCCTAATATCCATTTACGCCTAAACCTAAAGGCTGACTCTTCTGAGTGACAGGTGTCATTGGGCAATAGAAGTTAGAAGACTTGTCAGATAGTTCGAAAAAAAGATTTCTCCAAAATAAACATCTATACGAGTAAAGTAACGAAACAGCCTAGCTACATTACAATGCATCAATTAGGTAGGTACATCAATCGATACAAAAAACATATTTTTAATATTGATTTACAAGGAAGTTTACGGTTTATAATAATTCTTTTTCGATTTAATACATTTAATTTATTGCATTACCCGCATATAAATATACAATAATAAACTTTATTCGTTTGCAATAAGATCGAAATATTACAATGAAAACGAGTGCATGAGTATAAATGCCAACGCACTCATAAATATTAATCTATTTGGGGAGGATCATTGCACCTTCTTAATATTAATATATTTTCTTGAATTTAATATAAATTTCTTTATCATTCATATTTTATTGCATTTAAGTCTTGTCTGTCTGTTTCGTGAACCTTTTTTTAAGTTTACAATTTATTTTGTTGGTTATCATTTAGCGTCATATTGATTAAGGTTGAGAGTGAAGTTGCATTGTAAGTTATTATTTCTCA
Organism: Timandra comae; assembly: GCA_958496195.1. NCBI lineage: Eukaryota > Metazoa > Arthropoda > Insecta > Lepidoptera > Geometridae > Timandra > Timandra comae. The sequence goes on along the minus strand of OY292353.1, from coordinate 6,272,247 downwards.
GTTTTTCAAAATACGAACAAACAAAACTGTCAGACGTGCTTAGCTTAATGTAAAGCAACAAATGCTTGATCTCAAAATTCCACAAGGACCATTATTTAGGACCATTTTATAACATTTCGATTGTTTTGTAAGACCTAGGACCGGAAACCCGTCGATAGCCAAAATTAGTTATATAACTATTATTTAAAAAGTAATGCTTAGGCTCTGAAAAGTGAAAAAAGATAAAATCTATGAATTACGACCGGACCACAGCAAAAAAATGAAACGAAGACATAAAATCTTTCTCTAAAAGTCTAATACTTCAAATACAAAGAAGAGTAAATCTGCAGGATATAATTCATACACAATGTCGATGATTGCTGACCGGACTACTTCGATTCCGAGGGGGGGAGCCTCGTACTGTCCATACAAGACGAATAGCAAATTGTCTCTATAACATACGTCTTTGTACGACAAAGTAAGACTTCATGTGAGCACAGCATTGCAAACAGACGTAACTGCATGTTCGTATAGTCAGAGCTTTTAATAGTTTTAACCCATTGTATCGAATCAGGGGTCAAGTCTAATACGCATCATTAGTGTTACAATTTCATTGTATGGTTGTAAAACTAGGGAGGGATTAATTCTAATGTTTTAATCCCTCCCATGTCCCCCTATGCAGCCGATTCAGCGAGTTAGCCTGGATGCATGTTAGGATTCGCGTCAGCCTTGCTTTACAAATTTTGATGATAATTGGCTAAGAGACAGTGCTTTTATAGACCTTGAATTCTAACGCACGATCGATGTAGGTTTTAGGGTTCTGTACTGAATAAAAAACCCTCATGTCTATCTGCCCGCGAATTTACTCAGGGATTCTTAGTTATAGACAATTGAAATATTTATATTTAAAGAATCAGAAATTAATTTCGTCAAGATTATTCCTGATGATCTATTATTTTATGCAAAATCTAACAAAAAGACAAACTAGGCTACTTACAAAGATAAGAGGGGAGAAACAAAATTAAAGAAAACTATCTAATACTCTAATATTTTATAATTTGGTCGCTCAAAGATTTTACGTTTTTAGGGTGTCATATTCAAAGGACACCCCAATATGGCCTTATAACAAAGACCAAGTATGTCGGCTCGTATGTCTGTCACAAGGCTTAATCTTTTGAACCGTAATAAGTAGACTCAAATTGTATTGTATCTGTGGCCGATATAATAGCCAAATAAAAATATAACTTTAAAAAATATGGGGCTCTAAGACACGCTTACGTCCACGTGCCTGTTTGATCTTTAATGATGTTGTACGTACAAATTTTAACGAGGGTATCGTAAGTAGTCTATAATATTTAATTTTATAGGGAACCCTTCGTATGCGAGTTCGACTTACGCATTTTCGGGACACATGAAACTGATTATATGAAAGGCTATGTCAATGTCTCACTCGTGATAGTTAATTGATAGGTGACATGTAGTACGTCCAACAAAGCTTACCACTTAACAAAGTAATTTTCTTTAGAAATTAGTTCTATATAAGTAATGAGCTATTTAATACACTAGTGGCTACTAAGTAGTTGAAAGATTGTAAAACATTGAATTTCTATTCTTGTTTTGATGAACCGAATGCTCTTTTGTAGATGCTTACTTATTCAAAATATATAGAAAATCTAGTTTATAAAGGAGAAAATTATATTACGGATATATTTAGCTATATTTATTCATATTTTGGCGTTATTTTGGTCAGTTTTGAACGAGTACAACCGACCCTTTCCATTCAAGAATACATATAATCATACATATGAGCAAGTGATTATTACTGTCATAGATATGACAAATTATTTATATTTATAAAGATTTACTTAATTAACTTATCTCGTTATTTAATCGACACTATGTTAATGGTGAAAACAATTAATAACTACATTATATCATAGTTAGACACAATAATAAACTTTTGTATACATAAATTAGGTACGGTTATACAAATACATAATGCATAGTGAATAAACGAGACGACTGACACAATACTACCAATGACTCACAATGGCGAATTAAGTATTATTTTAAATTGACGTAATTGAAAAATATGCAGTGGCTCGCGCTCTCGAATAAATTGATTCATGTATAATATTGACATAGAATATGTTATTAAATGTAGAGTAGACATCGAATTGTGGCAAACTTGGTGTGATAATCATCATCAATAGATGGTAAGATGATCGTCCATCTTTAAGGAGATTTAAAACAACGCGAAAGTCGACATAGGTCATAAAAGTTTAGATGCTACTTTCAACTATTTAAAAAAATGTTATACCCTAAATGAAGAAGGAAATGATAGATGTAATAAAATTAGGCAACATTAATTGTATTAACACACTTAATATTTTTAACTATTGTTTACACAAAATAAATTGGAACAATTTAAACTGACGCATTACAATGTTTATAAAACAATTAAGATACTTAAATTCGATCACCAACACGGTGATCGAATTAAAACTCAAACTAGCGTCTCTTACTAAACACAATTGAAAGCTAAAAATTAATACTTAAATAATGGGCAATGAAATTACTTAACACAATTACATTACTTCTAGACAAAGTTCTTTCACTTCTAGAAACTTTTCTTTCAGTGGGGACGTTATACAAGCTAATGATGACGATGACTTTATAAAATTAATTTAGTTCACTTTAACATACAGTCCGAACATAGAGAAAGCTTTATTATAAGTACTTTTAGACAGTTATCACCCTAATTCAGGGTAGGCTTAAGCCTCTCGGTAGAGACTTTGTAAGAGCTGATGATGATAACTTTTGAACCTCTCGTGGAGACACATGATGTTATGATGATGAATTCTAGATATCTTAAATTAAATTGTTCTCATCATCTCAATGTTCTCATCTATAATTTGCAATATATTTAATCTTTGACGGCGCTGAGGGCCAATGTACCGGGCGCAGAGCGGTCACGAAAACGAATAAAATGTTCTTCATTACACAATGACAATGTTAGGAATTGTTCCGTCTCGTCTGCTATTGAAAAAAAAGTATCGATGCTGTGGGTTTGATTTTTTTTTATTAATTTTTATTATTAATATACTTTTTTAGTATTAACTGCCTTTATTGTCAACGTTTTTCAAAACCCGCGATAATTCAGCAATAAAAAGCAGGCAAATTAATGAATAGATAAGAGTGAATAATAGACTAGAACTTAGTATTTTAATAGCATTTTATATAAATTCATATAGGTACAAAATCATTTACCGAATTCCGTGTATTCATTTAATTATTCTTCTATAGAACTTTTAACAAAATAGGTCGAATATAAATATACATTTAACCCCTAATCACTAAATAAGGGCACAAACATTGAATCATCGAAGAATCCATAATCAAAAATAAATTCTATAACGTAAACTGGCATTATTCAGATTAGACCGTTTCAAAATCAAAATTCTAAGAAATATTTCGTTTAAAACAGAGATGATAGCTGTATACGTTTTTATAAGTATAATGACATGATGCATTGAGACTCACCTTATTATTTTTATATATATAATTCACGAGGCCAATTACGGCGGTCCAAATGATAGTATACAATATATAATAACTAACTAATTTGAGTCCATTCTGATTTATTATTATATTAAAATACGTATGGAACGGTAGAATTTTTTATCAATATGTTTTTAAAGCAATTATTATAAGATACATTCTCAATACGTGGTTTGTATTGTAGGATTCGAGTATTGCTATTAGCTTGTTTTAATGTTATTTAATAGACGCTACAATTATTTTTATGGGTTTTGAATTACCTTTAGTTTTGAGGGACGTGAATTTTTGTTAGAATGAAATAAAAGAAGAACTTGGATTATTTTGTTTTCTTACTTATAGAGATTTGTTCCTGTTTTCATAGAAATACCAGCGACTTCGTCCGCGTGGCATAATGAATTCCATCATAGAAACTTTCATCCCCTATTTTATCCCTTTAGGGGTAGAATTAATCAAAATCCTTTCTTAGCGGATGCCTACATCATAACATCTACCTGCATGTCAAATTTCAGCCCGATCCGGCTGTGCGTTGATAGATCACCATGTCAGTCACCTTTGAGTTATATACATTTACAAGATTATAAACTTTAGCCTTGAAATAATATTAAAACTGATTGACCTAGTGCCGGTCTTCCACTGCGAGCGGAATTGACCCATTAATGAATCCTTTCCTTTTAGCTCGCTACGGTAAACTGCATACAGAAAAAAATACAAGCATAAAAAAATATAACCTACCTAACCCAGTACGGACTGGAAAATACAATGTGTCGTTATGCTTAGGCAGTTAAAGTAGACCAAAACATCTTTAAAACACCCTATTTATCCACGTTGAAAGGTATCATTCGCATTATGACATCACACGTCGGCTCCTTATTGAAGTTCCATCGAATAGTTAATAATTAGTTCGTTTTTTAACGAGCGGATGTTCACGTAATTATTATTCTACATATGACAAGGTCAATCCATTAGTAATCCAATGCACATAATAAACGCTTCCCAATCATTTGTTATATGATCAACTGGTTATTATGTTGACATTTTTATTGTGTTTAACACGCGATTGTCTCCAAACAGTATTTTATTATATTTTTAATGATGACTTTAGTTATAATATGCATTTATTATGGATACTGAGTGTGGGTTAACAATATGATACAATATAGGAATTGAATTCATAGACTTTAGTTGTTAAATCGGAAGCAAATCCACACAATCTCAGTTCACATGCCATCGCGTGACGTGGCCAAACTTAACGCCTGTATTTTAATTTGATTGTCAATTTGGTTAGTTCGTTTTACTATTAGAAGTCTTTATTCTGTAGTTTACCAACAATTTTAACCCCGTAGATGCCAATGACATTCTAATTTTGGGAAAGAATATACTATTGACCCCATAGAACCCAATGACATAGAAATTATGGAATACTAGCTGTGCCCCGCGGTTTCTCCCGAGTAGTTCCCGTTCATGTTGTAATTTCAGAATAAAACATAGCCTATGTCCTTTCCTGGAGCATAAGCTACCCCTGTACCAAATTTCAAGTCAATCGGTTCAGTAGTTTAGCCGTGAAAAGGTAACAGACAGACAGAGTTACTTTCGCATTTATAATATTAAGTGGGGAAGTAGGGATTAGTATGTGTCAAACCAAGAAAATTACTTAATAATAAATCATTCAATTTGTCCATAATTGATATAATAAGTATTACCTACAAGTTCAAGCAAGAGTACGCCATACGATATTGGTACAAAAGATTTATATGACCCACATTTAGCCCGCAGAAAGGAAGAACCCAAACTAGAGATATCCAATTACGGAAAACTTCATACACAATACAATGACCCAGAACAAATATTCTTAGAGATCCTCTTTTTGTGCCACTATTGGTCAAAGATCTCCCCTAATTCTGTCCGTTCCTGTATTTGACCTTGACTCACTATCCCTTGTCGAACCTCCAAGATCATCGCACTATCAATTACTTGACCCACTTCGACTACACCTTCTATCCTTAGGTAACTAAGATGGAACAAGCGTCTGCCTACTTAGATAGATATAACTCTTACAAATAAAACAGGTAAGTATACAAATGTATACAGTGACAATAATAACTAAAGTATAACATATAGAAAGAACAATGGGCGGCCTTATCGCTAAAAGCGATTCCAGGCAACCTTAATTTCTACTTCTCAAAATGCTTTTTAGATTAGACATACTGCTTAAGAAGCTGTGTCAAACCATGAACATTACTTCAAAATAAATCATTCAATTCAACCATGATTGATATAATAAGTACTAGCTTTTGCCCGTGACTTCGTCCGCGTGGAATGGGGGGAATTTCCCAAAATCTTCTCTTAGTGGTAGCCTACTTCCCCCAACAAACACACTTGCCAAATTTCAGCTCTCTACGACCAGTAGTTTCGTCTGTGCGTTGTCTGTCAGTCAGTCAGTACATCACTCAGTAACGGAAGAGTTTTATATAATAAGTATGACCTACTAATGCTAAGTACAAGTAAGAGTTTAGACAAGCTTTTTACCAAGTCCTGTATTTCGTATCTGAATGATCGGTCTGTATTAACTTAACCTATGAACTACGTGTTGTTTACTCTTTAACCCTTGCTTAGTTTATAATATTATCCTTCCTTGACCAAAACAAATTTTTATATCTGTCCAACTACAACGTTAATAAATTCAACACGTACCAGCAATAAGATCACTTATTATAATATATTTTATAAATAACTATTGTTCTCCGAAATAATACTGTTATGAATTCTTCTCGTGCTCAAATAAAAATATATTGATTTGTGACATAAAATGTAGGTAACTATAGGTCAATTATGTTAAAGTTTTAATATGTAATAAATTATTTTACTCATTTTTATTATATAAGTGCCGTTGCTGTGACTGTCTGTATCAACCTCGTTTACGTATAAACCTTCGTCCTGAAGCACTCTATCTATTTATGAAAACTACACTAAAATCCTACATATTTCAATACAGTATTCATCAATAAGAAGGGTGATATGAGTTCCTCTTGAAACGTACTAAATATAAGTGGAAGGATTAAATAATTGGCTAAATATCAACGCAGGCGAAACCGCAGCTAGTACAGCATAGTGCAAGCTACACATAAAGGTAAATCCCTGATATGTATCGGTGCAAATTAAATGACTGATTGACCACATCAGAAGCTGTTTCTACCGGGACTGTTTGACGTTCTATAAGTACTGCAGAGTCACTCTCACAAAGGCCCGATATGAGGACTGGCCTAGTAATAACTAATGCATATTAGTTACACTGCCAAATATTTTACCCTGCATGATTCTACAAAGGCTAAATGCCAGTTCAGGGGAAATAGTTAAGCGTAATCAGAAGGTAATCAGTGTGTTTGTGATCTGCCAATCGTACGTGATGGTGATCTCAAACCATAGCCATGTTTGAAATATAATAAACATTCATCGATTGACCCAAAAATTGAACCTGGTACTTATGACTTCTATGGCAGGTGTACTGTACAAGTGTACTACTTTATAAGGTACTAGCAGCGCCCCGCGATTTCACCCGCGTAGTGCCCATTCCCGAGGGAATTTCGGGACAAAAAGTACCCTATGTGTTATTCTGATGTATAAGCTAATTTATTGTAAAGTTTCATTAAAATCCATTCAGTAGTTTTTGCGTGAAAGAGGAACAAACATCCATACATCCACACATACAAACATTCGGCTTTATAATATTAGTAGGATAATATTATAAATTATAAGCTATCAACGTGTGATTATAAAGATTTATTTTCCGTTATTCTCCAATTAATATTTTCTGAATATATACGTATAAAATAACTTATATAGGCTAGGTTAGGTTCTAAATCCCGAGCTTTTTCAGGGGACTGACTGCTCTAGCGCACCAAGTAAGCACTAACAATAAACGTTCGCCTCCATGATTGACCAACAGTACAAAACACATTAAACAATAACATTTACTTTTGTAAAAATAAACGTAGTTTTAAAAACTTTAAATGCCGAGATCACAAAGTTCTATAGTGAACTGCGACTATTTGATTTTGAACTTTAATTGTATTGAATTAAAGTTTATATTGTAATTGTTGTACGGCGTGTTTATTTAGTTGGAATGAACTAAAAAAATACAGACAACAGAAATGTCTTTGAGTTTATTTACTAGCACATATTATTGTCGGCATATAAAAACGTCCCCTGTAACGTCTGTATAAACTTTACTTCGGCAATGTTACGTCAGAGCTCTGACATTATATTTGTACGAGTTCATATTAAATTTATATTTATTTGTACTTGTTACGAATTGTATTTTAAGAACAAAACATGTTTACATAACACGGTACTTATTCTTATTGTAATTACATTTTTACATTAATTTATTGTGGAAGGTATTTACTTTTATAATAGTAATAGCTCTGGTCTGCGGATTCACCCGCGTAACTTAATTTATTTTTTCTCATTTTTCATTTTTGAAATTTACTGATAATGAGAAATATCTGTACAAAATTTCACTTCAACTAGTTAATTAATTTTAGCCTAAAGGAGTAACAAATATACTCATTCCGTTACATTTTTATAATAAGAATTTTGGTTAAAGTATTATTTTTCAAAACATCTTATTATGCCAATCAAGGCTTAATACCTATAAAATGTATTTTATATTGCAAATGAGAAATGATTTATTTCAAGTATGAGATAATACTCTAAGCATCAGAAAACAAGATTTCCCAATTTAAGTAGTATTAACGCTACTTAGAAAAGAAAATAGCAAGAATGAATTCCTAATGAGGGCAGTTAGAGGGAATTGTAAGCCTCTTATGGCATCAAAATATAAAATATAATCTAAAGAATTTACGCGTATCGAAGACAAAGACCCACAGAGGCACAAAAGAGACAGAAAACATTTCGGGGTTCTTCTAAAATTGTCTCCCATTTCCAACTGTTTACATAAACCTCAAGAAATATTTTTTTTTACTTTAAATATTTGCATTCCCGACGTCTGTTTTATTTCAAAAGAGCCAAACCAAGAAAAATAATATTTAGAGAATTTTAATAGATTGCGACCTCGGATTCTTTTTTGTTGGTCCAACGATCGCACCCTTTATTTTTATAGGAAACGACGTTAAACTCCATAGTTTTTTTAACATTCTATTGAACGTTATTTAACAAGACGTAACTATTTGAAGTATTGGGTATTCAAGATCTTAAAGTATTATCTAATATTGACTCGAAATATAGGTCAATCTACTTTAATATTATAAACGCGTATGTTTGGATGGGTAGATGTGGATAGATTTTTTTTTACTCTTTCAAGCAATGACTACTGAGCCGACGATGGTTAGAAATTAATTTAAGAATGTAATTTCAAAATCTATTTTCAAGTACCAAGTTCAAAAATCAATCTCAGACACGTCTATATTATCTTGGTCTATATTATATCCTTAAGGATAAAACCCTTAAGGAGATATAGATAGACCAATAGGATATATTTAACCCAATATCTTTTAAAGATTATAGTCCAAGGATATTTCTAATAACTACGTTATAATATACATATTACCAGACAGATATCCTATAGTAAGCGATACTGCAAGCGATAAGGGGTCAGACGAAGCTGCGTCCGCTATTGACGGTTATTTCGGCTCGGGTTCCGTACACAAGTCATTTATTATTAAAGACTAACTTTCAAGTTTACTTAGTAAAGACAAGGTGAGTTGAAAGTTTGGTTATGAAGTGGATTGTATTACAGTATTATTATGGTTAATAATTTGAGAAAAAAATTGAGGGAAATATCATAGAAGATATTTTTTAAATAAAAAATATTGAATGTGCCAAGTAAAAAGTGATTTTGTGTTTTAATTTTATGTCTCTCTATGGCATCGTAGCTCCCAAAAGATTAGACGTTTTTTTACGCAAAAATCTAGATCTAGGCAAACAATTCAGGTTTTAAACTTTTTATTATAATTATGTGCGGAACCCAGAAGCTTGCAGTCTATCGCTCACCGCTCCCCGCTATTATAATAATTCGAGCGAGGGAGACAACAATAATATTAGAAAGGCACAATCGCGGCCATTACGCCGAATAAAAAGAAAAGTTATTATATTTTTTATTGGAGGGCCTACCACCCTCGCGGCCGACGCCAAGAGGGTTATTTTTATTTTATTTGAAAAGTTTATTTTCCATTTTGTTTTAACTTCTATCGCGATATGAGGGGTGAAACTCCGCCGACACGCACTCTCTCAATGAGTCACTAATGCGTACGATACCATTATATTTTTATATTTAAACTTTTGCTTCAACAACATTAAAATGAGAAAAGTTGGTAGAGTGTTTTATTGTGAGCCGTTTCGCGGGCAGCGCTTCGCGGCGCGACGCGCGGGTGCGACGCGGGTCGGCGCGGCGGCGGCGACTCCATCCCTTCCTTTATAAACCACTTTTTGTGAATTTTACGCGAACGAACCACTTCACACCATATGTGATGACTCTTAATTTTTAGCGTTCCGCGGTCAAACCACTAAAACGCAGCTCTTACAAGTTCGCCCGTGGGGTAAGCTATTACGAGTCAGTAGTATACATATATTACATTGCAATTAGGCAGTAACACTTTGTAAGTATAAATAATTAAATTCAGTAAAAACATAATGTTATTCAATCTGCATTTAAGAAATGCTCATAACATCGTTAAAAATATGTGCTTTTTCAAGTACTATTAACTTTACTTTAAATCCATAACACCAAATTAAAAATTACCACTTACTACTGCTACCTCAAAGTATCAGGTAAGGCAAGCACATCACGGTAAGCCCCACACGGCTTCCAACCTCACACCCGACCTAAACACGAGCACAAACAAATCGCACACAAACCAATACAACCCATGATTAACAGTTTACAAGACAAACAATTTTACTAACCGACAAAGTCACAAACATTATTCATATAGAGGTATGTATCCGAACAGTTAAAATGATATTACGTGTGGCCCAAAACACGGAGCACTGTGATACCCTCGGCCGGTTTGTTGGCACATCTATTTAAACCAAGAATGTTTACCCACAAAAATATAGATGCCCTTTACAACGAACAAAAGCACACCACAAGAGTAACTATAAAGAATATTACATACCTATAAAGAAGGTAAAACGTATCTAATTGTTATAAAAACAAAACCCTCCGGTTCTAGTATGATTTAAGAAGTTTCACATGCCCATGTGAAATATTTATCTTAATATTATATGTAAACTTTAAGGTATGGGTGCCCGGTGTTGTGGGAATGTACAGTTTTGATACTTTTACTATTTTATTCACTGACCAACTAGATTTTGTCGAATTAAACTTGATCGTGTCTTTTCAATTTGATCTGATTTGATAAGTTGGACATTTTTATGTTTTAATTTATTTCTTAATTACTATACGTTGAAGTACCTAAGCTTTGGATGTATTTTAATTAAACTTTAAGCTCTTTACCTAAATCCTTAAAAACTGATTTCTTAATATTTTATTGTTGATAAATCATTTATAAATTCCTTTAAAATAACCTTCCATTGATACCAATCTAAATCTTATTCTTTTCACCGTATATTTATCAAGTATCAAATCAATGTATAGTACTTATTATAATGTAAAACTTTCAATTATGCTTTTAAGTTTCTTTCCCGTTCCACAGACGTCTTTTGTTTAAAAATATACAAATATAAAGCAGGTACTGTTGGCCACAAAAAGAATACAAACGTCAGAAAGATGTGGTCGCCATTGTTCATCAATATTATAAGAAAAAGTATATTCTTTCTAGACATTTGTGTACGAGTCATATTTAAATGACTTGCCACGAAGCAAAGACGTTTGGAAGCAAAGTCATATGCGTAATAATCTCGCTAATCTGTATTATAAGAGTCTTTTTAGAAAGTAACCTAGGTTGGAAACGAACCCAAAAAGGACGGTTAGTTTGGAAGTCCTCAAAATGTAATAAAGATATCGCAAAACCCACCTAAAACTAAGGTAGAGAAGACGTATTCTTGCAGAAAACTTGTAACAAGAGTACCTTCTACTTAGTACAAAATGTATGTCATTAACGGGTTTTTTCCTATTCTATTCTATTATTACTAAAAATATTCATTGACCAAATAAATTAAAGTTCATATAGATCTAATAAAAACATTGAAAAATCCCAGTAAATGTACAGATGTTTTAAACATCAGAGATGATGTACAACTGAGTAAATACAGAGATAGATTCATTTCTATCTGAAACAATATTACTTTTTTAATGCAAATGTTTACATAAAAGACGATTTTATTCAAAGAAAAAAACTAGACTTGTTATTGTTAAAATGTTATTAATAGAAAATCATTTAAAATGTTAGATGTAGCTTTCCACTTGCGATTTAGTCCGCGTTATATTTTAACGATTAACCGTGATATAATTGAATTCGAAATTAATATAGACCAGATTTTGAAACACACAACGGAGCTCTGACAAAGTCTAAAATTGCGGAAAACTGTGGATTAAAACAACAGGTTACAATAAAATCGGGCCGACTTTACACGTGTTCCAATTTAGTCGGTGCCAACAAAATTGGATCATCTGTGATTAGGAAAGGATACTACTAAAGTTATAAGTTCATAGGGAAAGTGACAAGGTGACAATGCCTTATTTAAGAAGTACATATAGGTAAGTATTTTTCTTACAAAATCTTGACAATTATGTTAAGTCTTGAAAAGAATAAATACAATGTACAACAAACACATTTTAATATTTACATTTCGAAACAATTCTATGTAGTTTAATAAAACGAAATATAATAACGTGCGCGCACACGATACGTTACGATACAAAAGAAAAGTATTAATCAAGCCAAAATTTAAAATTAAACATTCAATTATGAATACAGAACAATGTCAAATAAATTTCAAAAATATAAATCTTTCGTATATTTTAAAAGAGTTTTCTTTACATTCCTGTAATTGTTTAGCTGATTTTAATGCAATATCAAGGTCTTTGGTCAGAAGCTTGCCAAAACAATGTCCCTTGATTTATTACTAACAACAAACTACTGAGTAATGCTCCCAGAAACACAATAACATATTTAAATTTTTATAAATCGCTTTTAAAACTAATTTAGAATACGTTTCGGATTGTAAATCAAATACTTCTTTTTTATAATTTATTTGAAACTGTCTGGTTCAGTTTGCGAGTTTATTTTTTATTTAATTGTGTTTTGTTTTATCGGTCCAGATATCCGGTGACGAAAATAATAACTAATAAGATATTTTTGTTTTTGGTAGGTCGCAGGTTCGAGTCTAACAGACGTTTACCAATTTACTCTCAAAATAGCAATCGCGCACTTATTAATTAATAACCTTTTCATCATCAGCTCATAATATGTCCCCATCAAGGGGCCACAGAGAGCCTACCCTTAATATGAATAATAATCCTAAAAACAAAGTCCTATAAGAACTATATTCCTTTGTACAAAAATTAGTAGTGATACGTCATTTCAGTAATGAGATAAATCAGTCTAATATTATAAATGCGACTTTGTGAGGATGGAAGAATAAGATGGATGGGTGTTTGTTACTCCTGACGCGATAACTACTGGACCGATTTAGTAGATTTTTTGTCGGAGACAGATGTTTTTATAAGCAGAAGTAGTATATATTTGTGTGAACCACAAATGTTTATCTCGGTCTGTGTGTGTGAATGAGTGTGTGCGTAGTTTCTGATACCCTAGATACAAGCTCCGAGCTTAGTTTAGGGGTCAGTTACTATAATGAGATATCTGTAGAGCTGTGAATAAAATTCTACTATAACTATAAATGAAAACTTTCGTGAGGATGTTTGTTTCTATGTCACGTAAAAATTGCTGAGCCGAAGGTGAAATTTAATGCAGATATTCCTTATAACCAGAAAGAAAAGTTAGGATACTTTTGGTGCTAATATTCTTTCGCGATTGGTATTTATGCAAAAAAAAACCGCTGGGATAACTGCAAGTTTATAATATAGAGTACCTATTACAGGAACGCTATAAAAATATTACAAAGGAGTAAAAGTTTTACAAATTCAATCATTAAACTTAAAACATTGGATTTTATTATAATTCGTTAATTAAAACAGGTTACAATTGATACTAAATATTACATTTGACTGTATTGTATTATGTAAATCATATTCTTGGGTAAAATAAATATGATCTAATATTCATGTATGTGTGAACGCTTACGGACCTATTCAAACAAAGTAAGCGGTAGTAGGTACCTACTGTGAATTGTCAGAGTCTTATTAAAGTCAATAATTGAGGGCAAACAGAAGAACAAAATAACTTAACGAGGAAACTGGTAGTTAGATTTCACGAGCGTCTCAACCGGCCGCGGTCACACCGCATCGACCGGAGGATCTTACAATCGGTCAATTACGTTTACTGTGTCATAGGCTGCCGTTGTGAAGATTAAATGCATGTTGGTATTTTTGTTATTATTTTTATCATGGACTTGGATTAAAATTAATGTTGAAATGACTAAAATATTTTTTCTTATTCTTTTAAAGTATGGTTTACCAATTATTCTTATTACGTGATTTTAACAAAAATCGAACATATAGATTTTTTTACTTAAACTTAAAAAAGATAAATACTAAAATTGCTTTCTATTAGAACTTTTTACGAATAAACAAAATCATTAACACTAACGCATTTGTTTTACACTATTCACTGTGTACAGTCTTGTGCAAAAAACATTTTCAATTTTCTATCGCCCATACATTAGTGAAAGGTCACTCACGACATCTCGGAAACTACTTGACTTATGTTGCTGAAATTTGACCGGTAAGTAGTTTATAGGAGAGAGATTTTGGATTAAGTCACTGGGCCATAATAAGAAGATATTAAGGGGGTGAATTATTAATGAACATGTAATACAACTTAGTCTGTTTTTTATCACGAATAAAAAAAATATATGCTAACTGACGCGAATTAGTAGAAATAGGTATATTTTTTAAAAACTTTAGCCATCATTTTCGATTTTTCTTTAAACATAGTTACAATCACAATGTGTTTAAAAACTTTTTACGTATCTCCATTTCTTTCGGATAACTTTAAAATGGTGGTGCAGAGAGAGCGGAACATAAGACTCGTAGAATATAAAAGTTAACAGTTAAATCTCGTCAACAGTTTATTTAATATGTTATGACAACCCTATCATTTAGCGTGAACAATCATGTATTATTATAAATAAAAATAACTGGTACAAAATACAGTTTTATTACAGCACGCTCTTTTAACTTTAGTAATTAATCCACGAGGTAATAAACAAAACGGATTAAATGTTATACATACATACATATTTATATTATGTAGATACATATAATAGATATAGTTAAGTAGGTAAGTATATATTTTTCTGAAACGATTAACCACTATTTCTTGCCGTATAACATGCGTAATTTCCGATTTTAATATAAGAAATAATCCTGGTTTTGAGGAACATTTGCACAATATTTAATCCAAACTATTAGTGTACGTACATAGCGCTAATTTCTGCAGAAGAGTGTAAAGCAATTGAAAATAAAGAAAACAAAACTTTTTCTCACTCGTGACATAAAGACATATTTATAGTCTACCTTTCCAAAACTGTAATATACTCGTAAATAAGAAAACATCCTCAATCATCTTAAACAATTTCAAAATACAATAATTATTATTTATCACTTACCTCATTTCACGAATCTATAAATTGAACCAATTCAAGGGAATTAGCTAGTCTTTCAACCAGCTAATAGGCGACCATAAACAAAAATCCAAATCTAACCGCTTGTCTATTCCATAGTCAACACTGCATCATTTTGTATGAAACTTTGATCAAGATGTAGATAAAAAACGCAATTAGACGTCAGCTGTTGTGTACACGTTTTTATTACACATTATTATGCATAATAAAATAAGATTTAACTTTTTGTACAACTTAATATATTCTGTTATGAGGAATAATAGAATAAAATTATGATATGTACCGTCGAATACAAAAGATGTTACAAATATTTTAAGTGCAGGAATGTTTTAACGTTTAACGTTATTTTTATAATCATTAATAAATTTATTTTTGGCAAATTAACTTACTTTGTATATAATTATATACTATTTGAAGGTTTGAACTTATTTAATTATAATTGTGCAAACATAAATAATAATCATAGGGCTGGAATCTCGCAGCACTTTATACGGCCCCGAACTTGAAGTCTATTTGCCGGAAAGGCTATATTTTTACAAATACAATCCTTGTTTTACCAAACAAATAAAAAATCCAATATAAATTAATTTACACCACCCCACAACAAACAAATTTTGTTAAACAGAATAATAAAAAAACAAAGTTTTGACTTATCGCTTTTGTATTCGAGTGTACGTATAAATAAAATACCGCAAGTATTACTAAAACCTTACCACCACCAACTTCCGGGTTCAAATTTATGCTTTAATATAACATTTGTACGTACCTGTAACAAAAAAAAACATAAAAATTATTAATAATAAATTGTAAAAGAGAGTTTTGTGTGAAATTCAGTATTGTTTTGGAACTTTTGTACGGTACAGTTGTGACGAAAACTTTTTGAATTATTATAAACTTTAAGAATTGATGTTGTGGATTTGAGCTTACTTATTTACGTAAAGGGTCACCATAACAAAGAAAGAACAGTGCGTTATAGTAGGAGAGCCGCAAAACATGGACCTTTACCGATCTACCGACTTAACAATAGTCAAATTACTATAGTTGTATTTATCTATTGTCAAAACTACGAGTATATAAAAAGTAAGTTTCATCTGGTTACCAGATCGCTGAAGGTCCATATGCTACGGCTCCAAGACCATTACAAATAACATTGATGACATACGTATCTAACAAATGAGACTAATATATTATACCCTACTATAACTATAAATATCGATATACACCTCAGAAATAGAGTTAATAGTATCTAAAAGTGACGTCAGGCATAAAAACTAAACACACAATAAAACAGATTTCGTAAAAATCAAACAAAGAATGAGTGTTATTTTTAGATGAAATTAACACAAGTTATGAGCGTACGCGCTAGTTCGGATATGAATCATTTTCTTATGAGGTCTCGATAAAAGCGATTTAATGAGCGGAAATCGGATATAACTGTTATTTTTATTTGAATATCGATCTTGAAAACACTTAGACAAAAAGTATCTTTATAAATTGATTTGTCAATGAAGTTATATGCTATTAGATCATTTTGATACCCACTACAAAGTTGAAATTTTTTGGAAGAATAATTAACTGTGTGCCGGTCTGTCGCAGACAGGTCAAAGAATCAATTCTTGAACACACATTCTTGGACATCGATTTGCAATTTCGTAAAGAAGGCTCTAGTTTGAAATCAGGACGAAATAGGCGTAGCTTGATTGTTCTGACAGAACTAATACCGCCATTAGAACGAGGAAAGCTTTTAGCTTATAGTGGACATACAGGCTTGCTTTCTTTACAATTTTATTGTTACACAATTTTCTATCTGTCGCACAATAAGACTTGGTATCTCTTACAATGGACTTTGCTAGGAACGAATGATTTCCTAGACTAGATACTTTCTAGACTAGGTACTTACTTATTATAAAGATATTACGAGTACGTTCCCCAATAACAAAGACGTTTCGGTCAACAATACCTTGGAAATTGTTTGAAAGGCTTAAAAATAAGCTGAAGTAAATTGGTTGATAAATGGAACTACAGCGGTAATAATTGATGATAGTAACTCTAAATAAATGATCATGTTTCTATGTTTGACACATTTATTTTAACAATTGTGTTCTAAATTAAGTATGACCCGCGGTTTCACCCTTTTTACGTACAAACCTCTCTCTAGTATTATCTAGTCTATATCTACTAATTGATGAAAAGCAATCAATGCGTTGTTAAAAAAATCCAGCGTTTAAACGTACAAAGGAAAGGGTAACTATACGCAACATTGTTTTGTTCGAGGTATAAACTTTTTATTAGTTGTATGATACTACAGCCTTCTGTGACCTGAAGAGATGTCAAACAAATATTTGATCCGCAAAGCGCTTTACACACAGAGAGAGTATGTGAAACAAAGGCTAGAAAGGAGTGCTTTTTGAGCGTAGCCCGCGTTTGTATATGTAATCTATTGAACAATACAAAAAGCAATGCTTCCTTTTTCTGTGTATTGAATAAAGAGGACCGTACAAAGTTAAACCGTAACCCGCGCACAACATGGCCCCACACGAGACGCGAACACGTCATCGAACAACAAATATTTTCCACAAAGTATTGTATTATTGTTTGTTTTAATTATTAAAACCGTTTATCTTAAAAAGTGTAACCTACTTAGTTTTAGGTGTTTTAAAATTAGTTGTTTTAATGAAACAATAATGTTTGACTGTGTCTTTGCTCGTATAATCCTGAACTTACGTTTTTTAAAACTTATTTCTACGTAATGACATTTATTCGTTACGATTTATCTACTAAAATCTGAATGAACAATAAGACTTAGCTTTTAAACAAAACGGATTTTGATTAGATTTGAATTATTTTTTATCAATAGATAAGCTACTGAGAGGACATCGCGAAGCTTACGTACTATTAAATATCACAACAAATAATTAGTTATTTGAAATTATATTTAATAGTACGTAAGCTTCGCGATTCAATTTAGATTTTTATTAATTTTTATATATTATTTTATTGATTTAGGTAAATTTTGATGATACATGTGTAAGAAATAGTTAAAGTAGGATACGCCAGTACTGAGGCTGGCTACAGTAACAAAATCTTAGTGTAGTAATATAAGCTAAGCTAATTCCCACGCATGCAAAACCGCGGTGATTACTTACATAAAGTAGGAATTACTATGAACTCACATACAGTGTAAACACAACCTGTCCAAGATGAGATCAAACAGGTGTTTGTTACCAGACTGGACAACACGTCCCTTTCTAACAAAGACGTACTTACATAATATTTATATTTTATATTAACCTATATTATCCCACTGCTGGGCAACGGTCTCCCCCATTATTTCCACTTCTGTCTATCTTCATATTATACCTACATAAATGAAACGAAAGATTGAAAAAATTCATTGCATAAGTATTTTCCTAAAGGACCACGATAGTCGTAAATTAGAAAACAATGTGTTGGAAAATAACCAGTTTCTAAATTCCTATTTTAGATAAAAATTGTTGACGTCAATGTGTGTTAAAAAACGTGAAAAAATCCCCAACTTTCTACCCAAGCACGTTAAGTACTCCTAGCCTAGCCCGCAGATATGCATATCAGTCTGGTTACCACATAGCGGATGAAGTCGCGACATTCACAACGCTTGTATAATTATACACGTATAATTTCCCGATAATTATACATAATATAATAAATAATATACAAATTGCTATCCACGGGTAGGTATTACACCTTGATTTCTAGATGTTTATCAGGTTTGGGAGGTATCTTGTGTTACAACTTCAACTAAATACTGGCTGAGTAGTTGAACTGATGTCCTGAATTAACTTTAAATAAATATATAATAATTATTTAGAATGGTATTTCTACTTTCATATCATTTTATTTCTTTATAATATCATAGCTGTTTGTCGCAAAACTTAGAAAAACAATTAATCTAAAATATTTAGTTTTAACTGGCGAATGCAGTAATTGGACCTGTCAGCTTCAAACAATCGTATGACGTTCACCTAAAGGTTTATTAACTGTACTGACAGACAGACAGAAAGCTGATTCAGTAAAATTCATATCGCATATGAAATAAAAGTATTTTTTTATATTTTATACTCGACATCAATTTCTGTTGTTGCCAACCTTACGTCGTTACGACTATGACATTAACAAAAAACCGCAACTTTTTAAAAAAATTAAACACAAAATATTTTTTAAAATTTTCCCTTGTTTCCCATATCTACCGTAGGATTTCATACACAATTTTTATCCGCAAATAGATATTCTATGGCATTTTGTTGAAAGGGTGTTGTGCACCTCTATTTTGTGACTGCCTGTGCCTATATACAATAGCAAAATATATAATATCTACAAATGGCTTAAGCTAATAGTTAGACACTGTCAATTTTAAAACCACGGTTATACTTCAAAGAAACTGCAGAACGAATCTGGGGGCACGGCAGTGCCCCCCGCCAAGTCGAGCGCGAAGCAAACACTGCCGTACCATCCTTTACAGGAACCCTTTCGCCGCATTTTCAGGCCCCTATTTGACAACCTCTGGATAGGACTAGAATGCTGAAATTTTCGTCATCCAGTTAGCTATACAATCACATACTTAAAATAAAATTTCAAGTCTGTAGGTCATTTAGTTCCCAAGTTAAGCGAAAGCAAAGTTTCG
The DNA here is from genome assembly GCA_958496195.1 of Timandra comae. Classification (NCBI taxonomy): domain Eukaryota; kingdom Metazoa; phylum Arthropoda; class Insecta; order Lepidoptera; family Geometridae; genus Timandra; species Timandra comae. The sequence continues at coordinate 6,252,320 of OY292353.1, read as the reverse complement.
TATTTATGACAGACACTCACTCACTCACTCACTCACTCACTCACTCACTCACTCATGATCATCAAAATAGAACTAGTACTTCCCATAAACCTAGAGAGCTGAAATTTGGTACAGAGTTAGGGTTTAATGGCCACATAAAGGGAAAACTATAAAAACTAGGATAATCGAACGGGAACGGGAATTATACGGGAATGGGAACGGGAATTGTAACTCAAGAACGGCTGAACTGATTTGGCTGAAAATTGGTGGGGAGGTAGCTTAAAACCAGGAAAAGGACATACAATACTTTTAATCCCGAAATTCCCACGGGATTGGGAACGGGAATTTAAAAATCAAGAACGGCTGAATTGATTTGGCTGAAAATTGGTGGGGAGGTAGCTTAAAACCAGGAAAAGGACATAGGATACTTTTAATCCCGAAATTCCCACGGGATTGGGAACGGGAATTTAAAAATCAAGAACGGCTGAATTGATTTCGCTGAAAATTGGTGGGGAGGTAGCTTAAAACCAGGAAAAGGACATAGGATACTTTTAATCCCGAAATTCCCACGGGATTGGGAACGGGAATTTAAAAATCAAGAACGGCTGAATTGATTTCGCTGAAAATTGGTGGGGAGGTAGCTTAAAACCAGGAAAAGGACATAGGATACTTTTAATCCCGAAATTCCCACGGGATTGGGAACGGGAATTTAAAAATCAAGAACGGCTGAATTGATTTCGCTGAAAATTGGTGGGGAGGTAGCTTAAAACCAGGAAAAGGACATAGGATACTTTTAATCCCGAAATTCCCACGGGATTGGGAACGGGAATTTAAAAATCAAGAACGGCTGAATTGATTTGGCTGAAAATTGGTGGGGAGGTAGCTTAGAACCAGGACAAGAACATAGAACACTTTAATCCCACGGGAATGGGAACGGGAATTTATTACTCAAGAACGGCTGAACTGATTTGGCTGAAAATTGGTGGGGAGGTAGCTTAGAACCAGGAGAAGCACATAGAATACTTTAATCCCGAAATTCCCACGGGATTGGGAACGGGAATTTATTACTCAAGAACGGCTGAATTGATTTGGCTGAAAATTGGTGGGGAGGTAGCTTAGAACCAGGAGAAGCACATAGAATACTTTTAATCCCGAAATTCCCACGGGAACGGGAATTATAATTCTAGAACAGCTGAACTGATTTGGCTGACAATTTGTGGGGAGGTAGCTTAAAACTATTTATGTATAGATACTTTTTATCCCGAAATTCCCACGGAAACGCGAACGGGAACTACGCGGGTGAAACCGTGGGGCGCTTAATAATACTACTCCTAAAAAATAAGTGTGTCAAATAAGAAAATCTAATAAAATAAATCAATATAAACAAGTTTTAACAAAAAGAAATGAAATCCCACCAAAAACATTCTGTAAAAAACTAGCCAAGTCTCGATGGAGCTGCTTGTTTAACTCTAAAAAGTAATGAAATCTAGACAGACTCGTGCCAAGTCTAAGGTTCCTTACTGCGATTTCTTTATTATTATAGTTAATGTTGTGTGACTTGGCCGTTGAAGGGTACACATGTATGTACACAAGGGTACAAAACTAGGTGCTCCATGACACTATTGCACCAATCTTAAAAAATCCAGAACCTATCCGATAGAAAATTTGCTTAATTATAGCCACTTGAAAAATGTTGATTCAATATCCAGTCAATTGTAGGCTTGATAAAGCTGCGTATTTTAATAATGTTATAACATTACGTGTAAACAAAATTGACATGTACCCACTACTAACCTTTTAAACAATGTTCAACGGCCAAGTCACACAACATTAACTATAATAATAAAGAAATCGCAGTAAGGAACCTTAGACTTGGCACGAGTCTGTCTAGATTTCATTACTTTTTAGAGTTAAACAAGCAGCTCCATCGAGACTTGGCTAGTTTTTTACAGAATGTTTTTGGTGGGATTTTACCTACAAATAATTCCTTTATTAAAATGCCTTTCTTCCTATTTTATTTCACTTTTACAGTACTAATTTCTCTATGAATATGATTGTTAAAAATACCGGACGAAACTTGGCGACGTGTGACGTTGTACTACTAATCACACCTTTATAGGTATTATCCTAACTTAGGGTAGTGATTAAGTAACATTGTAAAAGCACACAGAATATAAATTTAAATTCGTGTGGTTAGAAAAGGTTGTACCCGTCTATAGAATCTATAATGAAAATCCCTAAATAAAATCCCCACTGTCCCCGCAACATGCTTACAAGTAATATAAGTTTAAAAAAAAGTACTTAGCCGTAAACCGTAATTATCCGCAAAAGTCTATGGGAGTAAAGAGAAACAATGTATACCCATTTCCCATTCCTAGAACATTTTTACAAAATTAAGACGTTCTCGAGTTGTAAGCAACAGAACACAACTTTGATTTATAATATGGATGGTCGTTCTAACAACAAAAAGATTTTCATATCGAGCTCGGATTGTGTATATATTATTAATTTATTATTTAATTGTAGAAACCGAGTCATAATTATAGTGATTCTATGACTTAGGCTGAGGACTATGTGTCAAACTTTACCTCAATTCACATAAAATATCTTGATCTTAGTCTACTAAGTATATCTAACTGAACACGCTTAAAATATTTCAGTGTAAACAAAATTCTTTGGATAAGTAAAAGAAAAATAAACAAAAAGTTCTTCATAAGTCGATTTGTTTGTACTTCTGATTTAAACATCTCTCATTGTTGATAAAGTATCGAAAGTAAAGATACGCATGCGAAAGAAAGCCGAGAAATACAGAATTAGTTACGCAGATATCAAACGAATTTTTTTTAATCGCTCAGCTTATGAATGTCATAGTACCCTAACTTTGTCATTACCGGTCAGTCATCCGATCTAGTCGGTACATATATAGTTATTATTTAATTATATTTAATTTAATATCCGCCATGCATTGTAGTAGTTCAACGGTACGTCATATATAAACGTAATTGTTTTTATTATTGTTATTAGGTACAAATTGTCTCGCTAATCCAACTGTTAGATAATATCTAAAACAAAACTATATATACAAATGATGATCTCAGAATTGTCAGATATGTACTTACTATGAAGCGTCACATCTTGAAAGTTCCGTTTTATCCAACTTTTTGAATACTGTTGGGTACAGTTTTAATATTATAAAAAATATTCTGTTTTTACAAAGTTATATATGAATAAGAAAAGATTTATAGAACAAATATGTCAATTTTTCTTTATTTGGTAGCATTAACAACAATAACAGAAGCAGCTTCATATTAATTTGTTTACTTGCGAATGTTCAAGGACAGAGTTAGTCAATTGTCATCAAGTGACCCCAGTGTCAAAAAAATACACCTTTGACATACTAGAATTAGAAATCTATGTCGTAAACATGTTGATGACATATGATTTAAATACAAGGATGGTTGAAATAAAAGTTGATGCTGATTTTCTACTTTTAACCACAATATACTTAAATGTAATCTATAAAGATAGAGCGTCGGTAGCGTAGGGGTTAAAGCCGTTGACTTCCGATCGGAAGGTGCCTGGTTCGAACCCCACCAGTCCCATCGTACCAATGTGTTTTCAATTTATGAATGTATAAGTACGTTAATTTCGTCCTTACGGTGAAGGAAAAAATCGTGAGGAAACCTGCACACACCTGGGAAGAAATTCTAAGGTTGTGTGTAAAGTCGACCAACCCGCACTGTCCAGCGTGGTTGACTAAGGCCAAATCACTTTAATTCAGGGTAGGCTCGAGCCCCTCGGTGGGGACATTGTATGAGCTGATGATGATGAATCGATAATGGCAATCTGGATACATATCCATATATAGTCAGTTAAAGGTTGTACTATGGATACTAGAAAGCTGATAAGGAATCGAAGCCATAACCTTCGGCATAATATACAAGTTCACTACCATCTACACTACTTGGTCGAAAATAACAATAATTGATTACTACTTAATTGAATTACAATTAAAACCATTTTGAGATAAATTCTCATTAAAACCTAGATATTTATAAGGAGAATGTGCAGGTGTAAACCTATATTAAAGGTGTACTTTAGGCATTATTAAATTCCTTCAAATAATAAGACGACTCATTAAACGTAAACAGAACGAAGTTAAATATATCTACTTAATGGGACAGTTATTTATAGAAGTTTATTTTTAACCCTATTGTTACACATACACACATACAAGTACTTTGAAAAGGACTGACCGTAAATTCTATTCACATATTTAGAATATTAACAAGCTAATTAACCTTTCCAAAGTTACAGAGTTATTTTGATCTAATATTGAACCCAAAATACTTGATGATACATTCTTATTATAGGGATATGAAAACGCGTACAAGTATGTTAAATACTTTACGAAATTGACGCGGCTTTGGGAAGGACCGTCGCGAAGTTTGTTGTTTGTTTAAAGGTAACCGTTTTATTAATTTTATCGAGGTATTCCTCAAATCTGAGGGGACTAATAGAGAAAGGAATGTCTTAATTTGCTCATTAACTCATATGAGTAAGCAATTATTATTTTCGTTAATACTTCCTACCTAGCATAGATAGAAAACACCTAGACAAACAAAACATGTTTGTTGGAGAATCCCACCCGTAACCTTCGACAATGCAGGGTCACGACCAACTACACCACTTGTCATCAATTTAAATCACGCAATTTGGACATTTGAATACGGGTGTCAATAATACAAAGAGTGCCAAGCGAGAATTATTTGTGTATAAATAGATATAAAAAGCTGTATGGCTGTTTCTATAAAAGTACTAGCAGCGCCCTGCGATTTCACCCGCGTAAACCCCGTTCCCGTGGGAATTTCGGGATAAAAAGTATCATATGTGTTATTTTGATGTATAAGCTAAATTATTGTAAAGTTTCATTAAAATCCATTCAGTAGTTTTTGCGTGAAACAGGAACAAACATCCACACTCACAAACATTCGGCTTTATAATATTAGTAGGATTGAATTTTAATTGGGTAACCGTAACTGACTGACTGATTTATCAACACAGCTTAATCCGCTCAACGGATTGGGCTAATTGATAAGTATTTAATACAAATTCAGGAAGAAAATGTGAAAATTATACGTATTTTTCTTTTACTGGTTATTTCCGTTGCCTCACGTTTTTATTTTTTTATTTCTTAGTGATAAAAGTAACCACAGCAAAAACTAGTTTGTCCTTTGTGCTCTCAAAATAAAATATTTACTTAGACAGATATAATAAAATAAAAAAATCACAATAATAATACACTTATGTTGTCTTACGAATTCAGTACAGGGATTTATATTATTATAGCGGTGCCCGGCGGTTTCACCCGCGTAGTTCCCGTAACCGTAGGAGTATGGGGATAAAATTATGCTAAAAACCTTCCCACTAAATCACTCTATCTATTAAAACAAACCGCATCAAAATCCGTTGCGTAGTTTTAAAGATCTAAGCATACATAGGGACATAAGGACATAGGGACAGAGAAAGCGACTTTGTTTTATACTTACTATGTAGTGATTCACATTTATTATTACAAGTACCACTAGATATTTATATTAAAAGTTGTTTTGATCAAAGATTGAGATATAAGTACTTTAGTATTTAATTAGAGAAAGTTAATGATAAACATCCTTTTACATTAAAATAACTAAGAACTAGATAACTAAATGTAAACAGAATATTTATTATTAAGCTTGCTCTAGGTCTAAGTAATATAAATACATATGTAAGAAATGACTACGCTGTTGGAAAGAAAATCAAATAAAACTTGATTTTTGATTGATTGAACTTGACTTGATGAAATACTAGCTGTACCATACAGTTTTACTTCCGTTAAATACGTATTACCCATTCTACATATAAATTAAAATCTGTTGCGTAGTTTAAATGATGTTTTAACAGACAGGCTATACCATACTAATGACACGCCCCGACTTCACCCGGTTTTATTTTCCAACTGGATTTTCTACAATTTTCTTTCACACTAACCTTGTCCTAACAATAGAGAGTACAACAAAAAAGTGTTATCCAATTTGGTTCAGTCGTTCTCAAGGTTTGTTCGTACTTACATTATATTAAATAAATTTATTTTTAACCCCCGACGCAAAAAGAGGGGTGTTATAAGTTTGACGTGTCTGTGTGTGTGTGTGTGTGTATCTGTCTGTCTGTGGCATCATAGCTCCCGAATGGATGAACCGATTTTAATTTAGTTTTGTATTAAGGGGGACTTACGTGCAAGTGTTCTTAGACATGTTTGATGAAAATCGGTTGACCCGTTTAAAAGTTATGGGGGTTTGAAAGTAATTGTGTTGGGGGTTTTTTAAATTTTTAATTTAATTATAGATAAGTACTTAGGTAAATTGAATATATTTTGTTGATCGAATGTAACGCAAGAAACATATTTCTACTCTTATAGATACATACAATATTGTTGGCCCCACTCGAAAACTTATACCAGTAGAAAAGTTTTAGATCCACTCACAAGGAAATTCTAATATAAGTCAGATATTGAATCTGGAAAGAACTAGACGAGACGTGACTAGAAACAATATCCTACTAATATTATAAAGCCGAATGTTTGTGAGTGTGGATGTTTGTTCCTCTTTCACGCTAAAACTACTGAATGGATTTCAATGAAATTTGGTACAGATGTTCCTCACACCTAGGAATAGCACACTTTACTTTCTATCCTGAAATTCCCATGGGAATGGGATTCACGCGGATAAAACCGCGGGACGCAGTACTACATAATATAAAATCCTCGTGTCACAATGTTTATAAGATAAATGCGAAGTGGCTTGACTGATTTTTATGAAATTTTTGTGTATATTCGGTAGGACTTCAACAATATTTTATGCCTGTAATTAATAACCCAAAAAATATATCATGTCTATGGCAAAACAATGTTTGAAGAGTCACCTAGTATGTAGATATAGAGTCACCAAGTTTTCTGTGCCGGCGGCCAAAATTTGAAGCTCCTATTATCATGTTGACTATAATGTCATTTGGATACATTTTGATTACACTGACAATCATCTGACAATCAAAAGATGCTATTACAGCGACGCAGTCACCGGCAGAGAAAACTTGGTGACTCTATACCTAAATATACTCGAGAGTCGTATACTTAAGTAGAAAAATTAGAACTAGAAAAACAATATTCACAAAACACACGTGCACAAAAGATTTTAAACATTTATTCAAAAGTATAACCTTCGATTTGTTTTCTAGTAACACCTGCAAAAATCTGTTCCCTCATTTACATATCTTCGGGAAAAACAACGCGTCAATCACAGATAATAGAGTCAGTTTAGGACATCCGCTTCCCTTCTCTATGGCGTCAAATGTGCTAATATCTATTCTGATATTATAATGAGAAAGCATCTGTTTGTCCTATTAGGAACTACTAAACAGATTTGAAAAATATTTTCCTGCTAAGGGGTCAGTTACTATAATGAGATGATGTAGTGAATGATTTATGTTATGTTAAATATCTAGTGATCGATTTTGGGAAAGCTACAGGCTTAAATTCAGAGCGAGTGAAAACGCGGGACACTGTGCAGTAGAGTTTAATTTTTAGTTTATGATTGCAATAGTAATTCTGTCTGTCAGTTTAAAAACCCAATAAATTCAATTCAAGTTCAAAGTTAAGGTGCACGATGCATAATAATATAATAAATTACCGTTTTTCTAAGTCTGCTTAGATGACAAATCATTTTAAAGCATAATGACTGATTGTAAACTCGAATTTTTATTTCAAATTATTTTTTTCAGGTTTTTATTTCATTATATGTAAGTTGGTTACGGAATAAATATGTATTAGGAAACTCAAGACAAATAGACTGGAATAAGCAGTATAAGAAAAACACGTATAATTTTCACATAAATTTCCGTCAATTGATGTTAAAGATTTTGTCCAAAACTAGTTTCATTTTTTTAACAACACTTTAAATTCAATAATTCACTTCGACGTCTTATTTGAATATTTTTTACGTGTTTTTACACTTTTCATCAACATACGGGAATACAATTGACCCAAAACAACTTATTTTTACCCAAAATCTAGTCAATATCTGTACTAACTCTAGAATATTCTGATATGGCAGGAAACAGCCTTTCAAGATGACAAATTTATCGATATTTTAAACTAAGTAATTTTATACTTCCAAATGTGTTTTCAAGGCTCAACCGCTGAATTAATTTTGATGAAATTTGGTTTAATCCTTGACTCAAGTATTTTCTTAGATGCGTAGATACATATATTTTTTCATTGCTACAACGCAAAAGCTGTTTTTTTACATTTTCAGGACTAAACGGCTGCATGAATTGTGATGAAATTTAGTTTGAACCTTGACTGAAGGATTTGGATGCGCACTTATCATTTTTCAATAATACAACGCAAAAACTAAGTACGACGTTAAAGTTTATTAGAGTATTTTTGTGCAGTCATTAATTATCGAAGTGATTTGAATTAAATGGACATTTGTTATACGACCTCGATGGCAGAGTGGTCACCATGCCGGACTGCCATCGGTAAGGTTGCGGGTTCGATTCCCGTGCGAGGTGAATTGGTATTAACCACAAGCGTTTGTCGAAACAAACGTCTGGGGGTGTGTGTGAATGAGTGTGTTCGTAGTTTCTGATACCCTAGATACAAGCTTTGAGCTTAGTTTAAAAAGCTACTTAGCACTCTTGTTTAACAAATAAATAAAATTATTAAAAACACGAAATAACAATAGGTACTCATAGATTTACCCAATTAAAAACCTCCTAAAGTTAATAACAATTAAAGTATGTTAGTCCTAGACATACCAACAGACAAACAAGTTAATCTCATAAGTTAATCTTAGTATTAGTCACTTGACTCCGCGAGCTATAATAATTAACCTGCTATAGTATACAAAGGGTATTGACCTAAGATTTCCTTGAATCGATGCAAAACTTTGCCTAGGACATTAGAGTTAGGAAATTGTTGTATGAAACGTTTAATTTCTTTAAAACTTAATTAATGAAGAATGTACACTACTGTAAAGATATCTCACATGGGAATGTTACATAGAATAAGTTTTATTATTAGTATTATAAGTGAAGATATTGTTGAAGTGTCTAAATAAATAAATAAATAAATTAGTAATATCAAATAAATCACTACATAGTATAAAACAAAGTCGCTTTCTCTGTTCCTATGTCCCTATGTCCCTATGTACTTATGCTTAGATCTTTAAAACTAGGCAACGGATTTTGATGCGGTTTGTTTTAATAGATAGAGTGATTCAGTGGGAAGGTTTTTAGCATAATTTTATCATACGGAAACGGGAACTACGCGGGTGAAACCGCGGGCCGCCGCTAGTTTGTACATATAATATGAATAAAAAGGCATCGTCTTGTAAGGTCCCACTGCTGGGTTAAATTATTTATAATAGTTCTAGCTTGTGTTATATATATGTACTTATACTCTTCAAGCCGATTTCGGCTACGACGACCTAGCTTCATTGCGAGTTTGGGTGTTTCGCACGCATATGGCTGCAGTACCCAATTTTTGCAGCAAAGGTACGTGCACAGTTAGGACATGTCAGAATACCGTTGACAGAGTTGTATCTTATATTCGAAGGCGGTTTATTTTTGAGATTATCTCGCTTACTGTCTAGATCTCGCTTGTGTTATAATTATAATACAGGCTGATGATGATGATGATGATGTTATAAGTACGAGTGAGGAGCACAGGCGTAATCACCACGCTTGCCTAAACCATGTTGATGATGCCAAACACAAGCCATGTTTTTTGGAAAATAGTAAACATAACCTATGAATATCTGTCGGCTTGTAAGATCTTTTAATTACTGATGTTATTTTTGTACAGTAAGGAAGAATAAAATATTAAAATTATATTTCTTTGGATTAAAAAAGTATTCATATTATTATAATTAATATTTATATACGATATGCACCTCATGAATATTATTAGCATTTGAGTCGAGATGACTTGAAGATTTAAAAAATAAGTTTAATTTGCATTTATGCAGATAGCGGTACCGATGTAACGTTAATATTAAATAAATTAATAAAGGATATGAGTGAGACGAGACTGATAATTATATACCCTATATGTGTAATGTATCCTGCGATTTCACCCGAGTAAATTCTCTTAGAAATTAATAATATTATAAAGCTAAAGAATATGTTTTAGCCGACTTCCTATAGGAAAAACAAGATAAATTAAAGCTCATGTTACTCAAAGATAAGGTAGCTTTCTATTAGTGAAAGAATTTTGGGAATCCGTTCAGTAATTTTTAAGTTTATAGGGAATGAAATTGCAGGTTTAAAAACAAATACACAACGTTTTCTCTTAATAATATTACTGTAGAAGTACGCATTCAATATTTTATAACTATTTTAGGAAACACTAAATCATAATAAAATCGAGATAACGCAACACAATAAAATATTCGATATTTTATTCGCGTATTTATAAATACTTTGTACATTTATAAACATTATTTTTTTATCGATTCTCGTGTAGATTGACTTTGAATAGTTTGATTGGTGATCAAACTATTAAAGATTATAATGTGGGCGTGGCCAAACAAGTTGTTTATCGGTATTTTATTACGTGTATCTAATGGAACATGTTTCATCTCGTCAGATCGAATTACATTTTAAATATAAATATATCTCTCTCATTCTTATAGAGAAACGATTTTCTCAGCAATAGCACTTGCTACTTTAACCTTAACTTTGATGGTACTTAGTGTTTCTATATAAAACTAGCTGCGCCCCGCGGTTTCACACGCGTAGTTCCCGTTCCCGTAGGAATTTCGGGATGAAAAATAGATGTTGGCCGATTCTCAGACCTACTGAATATGCTCACAAAATTTCATGAGAATCGGTCAAGCCGTTTCGGAGCAGTATGGCAACGAAAACTGTGACACGAGAATTTTATATATTAGATACAGACAGTGTGTCAAATGTGGTTAACTAAAAACTAACCCCAATGACTAGACATGGGTTGGACTTATAATTATGCTACATTATGCCAAGATAATTAATCAATTTGTTTATTAAAAACGAAGGCTTAGTAAAATATGTCTCAGGAGTCAGTAAAAACACGATTTGAATTAGACTTTGACTTATTTTTCCATGGATCTTCTTCTTTAAAGTACTTATACTTTTTTCACCGTCCGATAAATAGGCTGTCCTCAAATCGGAAATTTTAGGACAGCCTATAATGTGTGGTGTGACCATCGGATCGTAATAATAATAAAGAAATTAGGAAGAAGGTTATACACATTCTCATTAATTTTTTATATCACACGTAATTTTTTACCGTAGCTAATTTTTTACTCTAGGTTTAGTCAGTTATTTCATTGGTGCTATTATTCCTCTATTATTTTCTGATAAAATATAGGTACTATTCTTTCTTTGAAAATTTTCAAATACGTATACTAAAAAGGTACCGCAGAAATAACCACAAATTACCTCTAAATATAATATAGAAAAACATAAAAAGAATTTAATTCAATAAATAATAAGATTATTCAAATTAAATGTACCAAAATACGATTTAGTTGCTAATAAGATTAAGATTCTTACAATTAACAAAAATTGGTGTGCGGATTTTGAAGATGTGCCTGATTTGGCAATAACTCAAATACTTTACCGACCGACCGTAATTAAAATTGAAACCTAATTATAAATATTTAGTTTCATTGCCGTTCTTATCGATAAAAAGTATCGATTATTTTTGTAAATAAAATTCTTATTATTAAGATAATGTCCATAATCTTTACTTGGTATTTTTCTGTTTTAATTAACTCGGATTTATCTAAAAGCTTGATAGGCAAATATATCTAAGATTTTTTTATCCGTCCATAAGAATGTAAGCCGAAAACCTCTATGCATACGACTTCTCTCATAACAACTAGAGAGCAGGGGGCATCCGAAAACCAGCGCTCTGTACTGAACCTTCAGTACAGCAACAGCTGAGATGCCTCCTTTTGCTACATTTGTTTTGTTTTTTAGTTTAATTGTGTGTGTGTTTTTTTATGTATTTTAATTTAAATGTAGCAATAAATGATTTTTTACTTTTTACTTTACTTCTAGAAAATGACCACAATAAAAAATCGTGCTTCTTCTTTCTACTAGTTAACTTTAATAAAAATACTAAGATCTGAAAACATACGAACAATGGCCCAATAAATTAAAGTTTAAAAATACCAGTAATAGTATAACATAACATAATCATTCACTACATCATCTCATTATAGTAACTGACCCCAAAGTTCGTCACTTGTATCTAGGGTATCAGAAACTACGCACACACACATTCACACACACACCAGTATATATTACTATTCCATAGTTTAAAAGAAACTTAAAGGACAAACTCTATAAACGTTCATGAATATTCGAAGCACACACCATTAAAACAATATGAAAGTCGGTACAGGAGTGTATACGCACTCATTTAGTGCATAATTAGCTACACCATAACACCTAACTTTCACTCTGAACTGATAATTATGGTTAATTGCTTCAAATGAAACACGCTTTCGTATTGATATAATAAGTTTTCTATAAATAAGGATATCTTTTGTTCCTACTTACTAATTGTATACGATTACAGTCTGTTTATGTTATTCTGGTTTAAGTTTTCAAGTTGGGTATCTTCATAGAGAAAAGAGAAGTCTAAGGTGATTCCCTGATCTGTGGGTATCTTTCTTAGTTATTCATTTGTTTTAATACCTGCGTAGTACCGCTGTAGTATTTTGTAGGATATTGTGCAAAATATAAGATTTGTAAACATGGTTTTTGAGTAATCTCAGGTACGATATACTATTGAATCTGAAATGTCTATAATCTGCAGCTTAGTATCGTTATATCCACTGAAGGTCTGTGATAAGTAAAGAAAATAAACTCAGATTTAACCCAGATAAGTAAAGTATAATACAAAACCAAAAATATTTTCCTAAAATAAATAACTCTAAAGCCACTAGTGGAAAAATATCCGCTCAATAGTGTTATAAAATTGACTTGCTTAAAATAGTAACAAGATGAAGCAAAGTGGCACCAACTTTTCTGCAATGTTTGTGTCATAACAATTTTGAACCAAGTTAACTTGAATGGAACCTTTGGTATGGTGGCCTTGTTGTGGGTGTTAAATTTCACGGCAGATTAGCTCGTACACAATCCCAAATACTATTGGTGGGACCATAGGTAGACCCGAACTAGGACGGCAATTTTTGGAAAATATTTACTTTAATTTTTATTATCTGCCTTTTTTAGAAATTGTTTGGTGCGAGGCGGTAAAGACGGCTTTAAGTTGTTTAACTGAGCTACTATCAATCTAGTTTTTATACGAGTACAATTAAATAAATCATTTCAAGATATCAACACTAGTTTTAGAAACCAAACCAAACGGAGTAATTCTTTCTAAATATACAAGTTTCGAACTTAGTTAGGGGTCAGTTACTATAATGAGACGATGTAGTGAATGATTATGTTATGTTATATGTATTTTTCATCATGTTTCAGAAGCTCTTAATAGGCTATTGTTCCTATTTTGAGAATGTTTGGTGTCAACAATATATTTAGAAACACAAATTAGAACGTGATCTATTTAAAATAAGTATTTAATCGTACATTTGCTGCTGTGAATAAATGAGTAGCTTAATTTGGTACAGTCACCGTCAAAAGTAGAGTAATTAAATTCAATATTCAAATCTTCTTAAGTCCTTCCAAAGGCACGATTATTAGGTATTCAAATATATGTCTTTTTAACCGACTTCCAAAAAAACAGGAGGAGGTTCTCTATTCGACGCGTATGTTTTTTTTTTTTTTTGTGTGTTTGTTCCGCGATTTCTTTGTAATCATGAATGGAGCATTTTAAAATTCTTGTTCCATTAGAAAGCGGATATTCGCGAAGTGGTCCCATGTCAAGGAAATCAGGATCTGATGATGGGATCCAGGATAAATCGAGGAAAAACCCGCAACAATGTAGGCTGGGGTGTCGATTGACATTATTAAAAGTAAAACTACCTGTGACCCGTGGTTTTGCTCGCGATATTCTTGATACCATAAGAATTTCTGGATGAAAATTTTTTGGCTGTATTCTTTCGTATTTAAATCAAATGCTGTTCACAATTCATGGGTTTAAGATATAAAAATGTCCTGTTTTTTAATTCGTTAACACACACTGAAATAAACCCAAACCTACAACATTTTTTAAAAATGTTTTTTATACTATTATAGGTACCTATTACACATATATATTCAGTGCATTTTCATAAAACTTTTGTAAAAAAAATATTATTTAGATATTACAAACAAACACTGCACCAGATTAGTTTGTATAGATATTTTAATTAATAAATAGACAGTATAAACGTCAGCCTCTATTTTCGTTTTTATTTTGACTTTGGTTAATTTTCTAAAAAGTTCTTATACCTTTGCGGTTATAAAGAAGTTTTGTAATAAAATGATGGTTTAATTGGGACATATTGGGACGATGAAGTTAAAAAGAAGTAGGTAATAAAATGCTGGGTTGTGTTAGATTATAATGAATCATGTGTAACATCAGCTCATGGGACAGGATTCAAGCGGTACCCGTTGAGGTTGAACTGCTCGACACTTATAGAGCAGCGAAGAAATACATGCAAGAAGCAAATGCCCTCGCAACTCTCGCGGTAATCGTGGGAAACGACCTCTCCTTGCCAAATGAAGTCTCTGCTATGGTGAGCGAGGAGAGGTCTTGGATTGGTAAGTCCACCTTTTGTGAGGTCGTACTCTCGCAAAAAGAAGCTGCGGAGAGAGAGCGCGAAGCCCTCTCCACTAACACTCTCCGCAGCAGAAGGTTGGGCAGACGGAGGCGGGACTACCACTTTGCAACCGCCATACGCCCGAACTGCGGCAGTGATCCCCGGGGGGAGATCCACTGCCGCCATATAGGCGCGCGGTACTTTCGGAGGGGGTGACTCAACATCTGTCGCCTAGAGCTACATTCTTTCTTGGAGGAGAAACCCTTAACAGGGTAGAGGCGCTGTCCGGGATCGTAGTAGCGTGCAGCCGCGTTTCTTCCGGTTTCGGCCATAAGCGCAGAGGTGGCACACAGAGGGGTTTTAGTCGGTAAGCGCGTCGCCGCTCTATCTTTGCGGCGCGGAGTCCGACATACCCCGTCGTTCCCCTGGACAAAAGCCCCTGGAAAGACGTAAAGTCTTCCTCCCACAAAAAAAGGATTCAAGTGATCCACGAGTCAAAAGCTCTTCTGGAGGAAAATTTAAGCGTCTTTTGTTGAAGGAGACTTGCTTCTCACTAAAAAATTTAAAATAAAGTTAATTTAAAAAAATAAAAAACCGACTTCAGCACTAAAAAGTAAGAAAATAACTTAAAATAAACGATATTATTAATACATATTTTCAATTTATAATTAGTTACTTTTGAAGTCGGTGACGAAGATACGAATATTTAGAAGTGTTAATCCACTTTTGTAGCTGATAGTACAAGCTAGTTTATTTTTATCCCAACGTGGTCAGTATTGGTAAACATAAATGTTATTCGCGGATCAATATTTCTGTGCAGGATAAGTTTTAGACTACGCTTAGATAAGCAGGATCAAATTGTGAAAACGAGCAACTTTATACTCGTAATATGAGCTTCGAGTTGTAAACTTAAAATGATCATAGTTCAGAATGCTAACTTCTTTCCGATTTAACTTTATAACAACTTGTTAACTTTAAAACTGGCACAGGTAAAAATGTAAACATCTTAACTTTTTTTCTACTCATATTATAAATTAAATACTTAAATCAATTGTTTTAGTTCAGTTAATCTAGGTTTTAATTAGATCTTAAGCACTTACCTATTTAGACTAATGTAAAAAGTAGTGTCGATACAAACCTTTGTGGTTTATGGATGCTAACGAAGTATTTTAATGTTTTGTAAGATGTTATATAGATTATAGACAACAAATGAAAAAAAAAACTAAACTACATTTGACTATTTTGAACGAATATTTTGGCAAATATTTGTGTGATTCACAAATACCTTTATTAATCTGGGTCTTAGTTTTCATTCATACTAATGAATAAATACTTAGTGTCCACGATTTAATTCCTGTTATTTGTAATCCCGTTGGGATAAAAATACCTACATAAATATCTTTTAGATTCTTTTAGATAGAAGTTGAACACTATCAAAAAATATTCTTTTTTACGAAATTTCACGTGAATAGGGGTGAAATGAGCAAAGCTGCACCGGGGTGGCTAATTTGGTATAATTATTACAAGTGTGATGGCATTCTTGCGTCATTTACGGGGTGTCTGCTCTATAGGGACACATAAGGGCTCAATGAGCAAAGGTCGCAGGTTCAATGCCCCGGACGACATAATTCAGCTCATAACTGTTTGATAAAAGTTTTCGTTTTATTGTTAAGATTATTAATAAGTTCTCTACCAACGTTATAAAAAGAGGGTGTTTGGTTTGTCCTTATTTTTAACCGACTTCAAGAAAGGAGGATGTTCTTAATTCGTTGGAGTTTTTTTTATACTTACATCAATGTAGCATTTGGTTGAATATGTATCTTTAAATATGACTAAGATATGTTAATAAGGAGGATGATTGTTCATATATAAATAAATAAGTATTTATTTATCCTTTCTTAAATTACGTTAATTATTACATATGTGTGCATGAATGCGATTTAACATTTTTATCCCCATTTTTTCATGGCAGTTTTCCTAAATTATCATCTTAGCTTAAGACACAAGTATTTATGCAAAAATCTAAAAAAAATAAGTGTGGTAAAATACCAATCTACTAAGAAATGGCAATTGAAAAATTTAAAGGAAAATTTTGAATTAAGAAATACATTTTCAGGTTAATAACTATAATTTATAGTACTGTAAAAGTAGATGACGTCAAAAGTATTGCACCAAAATAAAAACTAAATAAAATATAATTATTAAGTACAAGCTAAGTATGCGAAGAATTAATCCTTACTAATATTATAAATGCGAAAGTAACTCTGTCTGTCTGTTACCTTTTCACGGCTAAACTACTGAACCGATTGACTTGAAATTTGTTACAGGGGTAGATTATGGCCCGGGGAAGGACATAGGCTATGTTTTATCTTAAAATTCCCACGGGGACAGGACCTACGCGGGTGAAACCGCAGGGCGCAGCTAGTAAAACATAAATTAAACTAAGAAGATAACGTTAAATCTTAATCATACATACGACATCGTTTGTTTGCATTGATTATAAATGTTTAAAGTAGATTTTAGTATAACGGTCTCTATTAAATGTTTTTGCAATAATTTCCTTATGATAGAAACAAAATTGTTTGAACAGATTAACATTATATTATCAAAGTATTAACTCAACACGTTCACAGCGTTAGGAGGTCTAAAGTGTCTCTTAAATTCACGTATACCGCGTACTCTTACACCATCTGTATTTTTTTTATAAAAAAAAACTGACACTGGTAGTATTTGTAATTTTTTCTACTAATACTAGATCAGGCATCTACTTTTTTTTAACTGTTTGTTCATTTTGTAAAGTACTATAGAAAAATATAATAAACTAGAAAGATTGGCAAAACCACAAGACCCGGCCAGTACCGTAGATATACATAGCTATTTCTATTTGTGCGACAAAAATAAAATATATAAATATTAATAAATATCAATTAATTTTATGAAGCTTTTCAGGACTCATAAGTACTCACTGTAAGAAACATCTGTTACGAGATCCAAAAGATCTCCTAAACACTGGCTTAATGTTCTTTAAACACAGCTACACAGCAAACGTGTTAAAGCATAGATTCGTAAGATTACATTATTATGTGATTCAGAACATGATCTCGTTAAATATTGCATTAATTATAAGATTATTATTAAACGGGTTACAGAACGATTAGGTATATCGTTTTAATTAACGTAGAGACATTCCTGTTGATTTTGGGATTTGTTTAAAATTATAATAGCAAGTTTATTTTGAACTTTACAGATACTTAAGTATCTTTACTTTAATGTTAGAAAGAGATAGAGTTTGTCCGACAAGAGTTTTTTCGCAAACTTCGAGGACTATCTACATGTAAAAATAAAAGGCTGTAAAGATATCAATTAGTCGTACCTAAAAGCAAACTGTTCATGTATAGTATAATATCCCACGGCAGGATAAAAGCGTCTCTCTCACAGATGCTGTTAGCACAGCGAAGAGGAACAGCCGTAGGTAATCTCCGCGCGTGCCGCATCATAAAGTATTTGAAACATCCCAAACGTTCAATCAAACGAACACCACTAAACTATACAAATACAAACCTTTATTCCCAGTATTTTCTCGTAATAATAATCCAAACACTTTATGTACTGTTACACAAACACAAAACACAAACAATAACGTTACAATCGTTCTTAAGTTCTGTAGAATGTACAATTTACAAAATATTAATTCCAAGTAAAGTAACTAACACACACACTAACATACACATTATAAATGGTATTGACATAGTAGCGGTCACAGTATCCTCAAAAGAATACAACTTTAATTCATGCTAAATGACACTTTTTGTAATCCGTTTTTTAAATTAGAAAGAGATAGCTTGTGTTTGGAAATGCTTAATTACTTGAAAAGAGGCTTAGCCGACATTTATCTAAGGTAAATTGTATGTAGATAACACACAGAGATAATTCGTTTGCATTGTGTAATTTTTGACCGAATAATAATGTTTATCTTATGTGGGTACGCATAAAAAATACGTTTTTAAATATTCAATTTGTATGACGACATTTTGTAGGTGAATGACTGTACTTAAAGGTAAGTAAATACCTAAACGACTCGATAATAACCACTCACTTATAACTGAACTGTATTAGACTTTCATTTCGTTAGTTTAGCTATTTGGTCACTCAGCGAGACATATTTTTGAGTATCCATCTACGAGTACAATACAAAGAAGACGTTACAAAGAATAGCAGATTTGAAAAATATTGGTTATTAAAACGCAAATTTCAACGAAACTTTTAAATATAATACGTAAATAAGACCTATATTTTATTCAAGTACGAATTCAGTTCAAATTTGGTGTTTAAAATGTTTGAAAAGCGCTAAACGTGTGCATTTTCACAGGTGAACAGTTACGAATTATAATTAACCCTTCAACATCTATCAATCAATACTATTCACAATTCAAACGCAAAGTGTCTTTATATTTTAAATTATTGGCAGAACATTGAAGACAGTGGTGCCGTAAATTATTAAATAAACAATAACTAAAAATAGAAACAAATCGATTCTATTAAGGAATAGGTTGGAGGAAGCGAACGATACTTCGATTGTGACTTAACTGGTTCCCGCACTTTATTGAAGGGTAAGTATCAAAATGGAGATTTCAATTAGTATTTTAATAATACTCCTAATTAAGCCCCAATTAAACAAGGATTTTAATTTTGATCCTTGAGTTACCCGTCTACGCGCTACTGCCTTTTACACTGCTCAAGAGTCAAGTGTAAAAGGCAGTTAGTTACACTTGTCAAGGGTCAAGTGTAAAAGGCAGTTACACTTGTCAAGAGTCAGGTGTAATAGACAGTTGTGCTGGACACGACATGCGCTGATAGTTACATACTTGTCTCTACAGCCTTAAATTA
Source organism: Timandra comae (assembly GCA_958496195.1). Lineage (NCBI taxonomy): Eukaryota > Metazoa > Arthropoda > Insecta > Lepidoptera > Geometridae > Timandra > Timandra comae. The sequence continues at coordinate 6,232,659 of OY292353.1, read as the reverse complement.
CCAGAAGCTAATTTTAGATTTCCTTTTTATTCAGTTCTTGTGAATTTACCCGTTTTTTTATGTTACCGTTTAATTTACTTTCAAACGCTTTTTGATACAAGCACTTATTCTCTATTAATGTATTAATAACAAGATTGGAAGTATTTCTCTATTAATTATTATTAAAGGTTGCGTATCCGATTCCGTGCGTAAATATTTGGGCGTTCCATTAATATTTAGCTGGGTGTGTGAGGAATGTGTGCTTAGTTAGTAATGAGGGGTCAGTTACTGTAATAAGATAATAGAATGATTGATTATGTTATGTTATTACTTATATTGTACAAAATTATTCTTTCTTTTCGTAAATATCTTCTTTGCTTTGGAGGGTACGGGCTACCAACATTATTGAAAATCATTACCGGTAAGTATGTAGTTAGATCTCTCGACATTTTATTGAGCCAAAAATTTTGTACCGCCCTATATCATTTTCATTTTAGCATAAAATATGTTTTAAATCTGACCGTAATTAGACATGCAACAAAAGCTTTCAAAGAATAGTAGTAAAAGTATTTTTAATAAACTAATCGCGCACGAGCTATATTTATAGTCCAAAATTTTGTTATAAAATTATATTATTTTTTTGTCCAACATATTAGTTATTATCTAGTTAGTTACTCTATTTTTGTACCAACCCACCTATAATTTGACACATAAAAGTACCGTAAGTACTGACTATTTAAACTAAAATTACGAAACACTTATAACAATAAGTGTGACACGCGCCCGTTTCCCACACACGAGTACATCGTAACTTCTGCGGGATACTGAATTATTTATTAATAGTTTTCAAAGGGAATAATAAATATAATAAAATAATAGAAAATGTGACAAAAAATATAAGGATGAGACAGATTAATGAAACTGCTGGAAGTAACAGATCAGAAGTAGGAGTTTTTTAAGCTATCTAAAACATTGTTAAATAAAATTTAAGGCATTTCAAAAAATAACTATTGAAAATTAAAGTAATAGTTAAATTTTGTTTATGTTATGTTTTTTTAATGGTGGCTTAAAGGTAAGGTCGCCACGAATTAGGGTGTAATAGGATATAGGAGGAAGAGCAAGTTTCTTTCACACAAACTTCGTTATAGCTATTGCGAATACCTAAAAACAATATAGGTAAGTATGTGCATTTGTGAAGTAAATAATTTATTTTTATTTAAATAGATACAATTTACTTTCATGAAAAATGCAATGAATTCTTTACGACAAAAATAAGAACAAAGTTTATTGATTTTATTATAATGAAACGTTTGTAAATAAAATATTAGAACGTAATGACAAACGATTACAGTGTAAAAATATTGTTTATTAAATAAAATAAAAGAATAAGTACATTCATAAATTATATTGTATTCGATTACCTAGGTACTTTTATATCAAGAAAAGATATGAAATCATTATTTTATGTAGAAAAAATGTGATTATAATATAAGTATTCATCATACCTTTGTTCTATTTTTACCCTCAATTTGGAAAGTCTGATCAAACTTTATATAGATAAAAAAGTGTCAAATATTATGTTAAGTACAAATTGAGTAGAAAAAAAATGCTTGATCATTTGGCTTAGTGTTCCTAGGTACCAAAACAATTTGTGCAGTGACTTTTCAGCCAAATGGCATATCTACTACTTAAACAAATTGCCTAAATCAAGAAAGTAAGATATAGTATCTAAAGTACAACTTAAGTAGGTACTTACTTTATCTAATATGCTCTATTACTTAGGGCATTTTTCACGACCTTTACTTAGTTACTTACCAAGTAGCTAGTTCGTCTCTTTCTTACTTTATATCAAGTGACAAAGACAAAACATGTGAGTAGTTACTCGGAACATTACTTGAAGATGGTGAAATAGGCCCTTAGTACATAAGACTATCATTTAAAATAGAGTCATATTTTATTTATAACAAAGATAAGCAGTGCGAAGCCGGGGCGGACTATCTACTCACAAATAATTCAATTAAATACAAATAAAAATATTTTATATTACATAGAAACACGATGTAAAATTATTCGATAAATTCATTTAATTTCACGCATAAATAAATATTAATTGATTGTACCTACATAAAATATGTTTTAATAAAAATCTCGTTAGCTTAATATTAATGAAATTTTATTACTTCACGATAAGTTCACAAGACCTGGATTTAATTAATTTTACTATTGATAAAATTATATCGATTTTTGTTTAGCGTTTTACTTTTTTCTTGGTTATTATTTTTCTTTTATGAAGATTTAGATGGAAATTAACTAGAAATACCTATACAGCTGGAAAGTATCTAATTATAAGTAGCTTTTAAGACCCCACAGTTACGAAAAGGCTTCTCTTTAATGCAAAATATATTTTTAAATAGTTCCCGAGACTTGAACGTTCAAACAAACTCTTTATATGAGAGAGTATAGAATAGATAGATACATCAACATTGCATTTCCACTGTTATTAAATGTTAATATTATGAAAATGAAAATGTTTCACTTTACCGTTACATGCAACTTTATATTACAATTTTAATATTACGTTCTGTTTAACAAACCAACATTCTTTACTTGGATCATTTGAAAGTTATCTCTCCATACTTAATTTATTTATTTATTTAAGAAAGCTACATTTACAGTAATGCATATAATATACAGATATGAAGTATTATAAAGGTGGTTTTGTTCTTATATATAAATACTTATACAGATGTATGTATTACTAGTAAGTATATATTATACAATTATTCGTCACAAGCTAGGATAATGACGTTAACCTTTGATGCTAACGTGAACCTATGCAGATTTAATTTGAATAAGTTTTTGAATAAAATACTTTGATACAAACTTTCTGTCACTAGTGTGTTTTGTGCAAAGTTATAAAATTCAAATTAGGTTTTATTATATCCATATAGGTCAACGTTTTAATTCCATAACTATTTTTGTGCTAAATACTCTTTTTTAGTGAATGCTTATTAAAAAACGAAAACTTTTTTATAAAAAACGAAAACGTTCGGTAGTTGGGAGACTTTTGAGCATTGATCAGTCAGTCAGAGAGAAAAACCTTTGCCTTGGTATTCAATCACTCTAGCATCTTATTAAGTGAATATCAACTCAACTTGTACATTGGCAATTTTCTGTTTTGAGACCTAAGTCTTCATTTTACGTCGTTTATGCGTGTTTGTAGTTCATTTGAAGCTAGATTCATTACCTGTATCTAGCTAGGGCACATCCGGCTTCCGTTCCTCGTTGAAGATGATAGAGTGATTGATATCTATGTATAGTGTTATCTAGATGGATATGATATTGGATGTTTGTTATGTACGACATAATTTTGTGAAATGTGTATTTCATATTACAGAAATGTCCCTTTATGAGATATCCTTTTGACGGATCCCCGCCGCTTTAGGCGAGTGACGGGGTATGTCGGACTCGCCGTCATCAAGATGGAGCGGTGGGGCCCTACCGACTAAAACTCCTCTCGCCTTCTCGGCACCTTGGGCGCCGGGCCACGAGAATGCGATTGCAGGCTATCGCGACCAGACAGAAATGACCCTAGTATGACTGCATATGTCATATGTCAATATGCAGTCATGTGTCTGTCTGTCGCGCTTTCAAAACTACTGAACTAATTTATATGAAATATAGTACAGAGATAAACTAGAGCTTGGAGAAGGACATATAGGCTATTGCATCCCAAATTTCGCAAGGGATAAGTTTCTTCTAGGTGCTGCTAGTAAATAACATAATCATTCACTACATCATCATCATCTCATTATAGTAACGGATACAAGCCCCGAACTTAGGGGAACTTCGGAGCTTGTATCTAGGGTATCAGAAACTACGCACACACAATTAACAAAATGTAAGTGTATAACTTTAATTTCTCTTTACAGTTGACAAATTAAATTCGTAACATTCTTATTATCAAACAGTCACATTGTTGTCGCCGAACTATTACAGAAACTATTGTTTATCAATTGTTGTAATTAGTTGCAACAGATTATAACAATTGTTGATTTGCTATTATGTTAGTTGTGTATATTTGGATGTTTGTTACTCAATCGCGATCAGCTGCTACACGGATTTGGATGAAAGGTAGACAGATAGGTTGATATCAGGGGCCTAAGTCTGCAATTTGACATTATTGATCAGACAATATGGTGATATTGTGGCACCATAACGAGAGTGTCAGAAATTTGATATCCTGCTAAAATTTATTCATATGGCTATGGTGTTTCAGTGGTCTTTGTTGCATATAAAAATTTTAACAAATAAACGTCAGAATACTCTTTCCATAACAACCATCTAAGTTTTATGGAGCTATTGAGTCAGCGGAATAGTTGTCACTAAGAGAATACCAAAATGACAACAAATGCCAAAAAAACGGCCATAATGTTGATATTAAAACACATTTGAGTAGCATTATCACAGATTAATAGTTTAGAGAATCAGGGTCCTGGTTTAACGTACTTATTGGGTGTCATTTACTTTAAATTATCTTTCGATTTTTACAGGGATGTGAGGAAAGCATAGCTAATCATTCTATAAGTAATACAACTAATTTAAATAAACTAATTCTAAGATTGACAATTGAGAGTCTTTACGAAGAGTTCTTTATTTTAAAGTACGCGTATATTTGAAAAATGCATTATTTACAGTAAGATGACGTTGTTTTTATATTTACTACGACCAAAGAATAAAAAAGTTTAACTTCAAACATAAAACTAATTGAAATAAAACACTTAAACGGATTTTTGTCGTGGTTGTATTTTGTTTTACATTTTCCGACGTTTCGGATTCTTTACAGAACCCGTGATCACAGAAGACTAATTAAAAATAAAACTACTTAATTGCCGACATCTAAGCACTAAACTACATATTATACAAACAGACCGTACCTTTTAAAAACATTACGACTAGGTACACCTATTATCGGATAAAAAAACCAGTCATCGCCGTAAAAACGAGTCGAAACCATTAAATTGGTGTGATTCGCGTTCTCCTTGTGATTCACTCAAAACCCGACCATAGCGAATACAATTAAGTTTTATCTTTACGACCAATGAGAAAACTATTGTTTCATTTTGTTTAAGTATACTTTAATTCGCCGGCATTACTAATAAACTAATAAATAATCAAGAAAAATATATTAAACATACGTAATCCCCCTTATTATAAACGAGGAATAACTACAGTATAGTTAATCCGCGTTTCCTCTCTTTTAACGCCTCGGCAGTCTAGTGGCGTGTGAATCTGCCGGCTATTACTGAGGTCCTCGGAGTATCTAATATGCTATTTTCCAAATAACTTAACCATGCTATATTAAGAAGTTGTCCGAACTGTATCCCTACGTCAGTTTTTCGCTTATTCTACAAAGTATTATGAAAATATATGGTATTGAACTAAGTTAATGAGCTTCTTCTTAACATATCTAAGTATTTTCTTTCGATAAGTTCGCAGAATAACTAGGATGTTGAGTTTCGTAACACTTATATCCTTACACAAAGGAAGAGGCATTACAATTTTTATTTCCTTACATTTGAATACAAAGGTAGAAGTATTATTCTAGACTACTAGTTGATTTAAAAATACTAATATCAATGCAAAAAATAACTCTGTGTAACTAAATCTCTCTGTGTTAGTTACCTTTACAAGGCTTAAACGCTAGATCTTAATGAAAACAAACAAGACAGGAGTTAGTATCACAAGGAAGGATAAATTCCTTTCTCGTATTATTCTTTACTATCCTTTTCTTCAAAAAGGATAGAGTTATTCGGTGGGAAGGTTTTTAGTAATTTTATCCCCATATTCCTATGGGAACGGAAACTACGTGGGTGAAACCGCGGGGCACCGCTAGTCGTTTATAAATGTGGGTAGTTTTTTTTTATGAAAATGTGATAAAGTAATATTTTGTGGGAAAAAGTGTAATTGTTCCTACTTACGTAATGAAAAATAAAGCCTTATAAATAAGTACGTAAGTAATTTTTATAACTTAGACTTGAAAATTTCCAAGTTCATTACTTACTTGTTATTCTAAGAGTTGTTTCGACAATGCTATTATGCAAAGTTTCTTGACGTTTGTCAGGATTACTTAAATGTTTACAGAGTATTTGTTGTTTTTATTCAATTGCGTAATTAACCTTTATAAGGACTTACTTATATAATTCGAACGTTTTAAATTATTTTGGTATCAAAGAGTAAGGCTTCTCAGGTTTTTTTTTCTATTTTTAAATGATGAATTAAATGAGAAAACGAGGTTTTGTATTTAGTGACGTTGTTTGTTAATTTTTATTTTTTATTTTAACACGAGTTACTTAAAGAGTTACATAATATTTCATCATCTAAAATTAAAACTTTTGTAAGGATTTCGAAGTATAGCGGCAAGTACCTACTTAGATCTTTTTTAACCTGTACCCTAACTGTACCGTTCGATGTTTAATCTTAATTCAAATTAACATGTAACTGTAACTTTTTAATAATCGATAAGTATGTAATATTTTTTGGGAATGAACCTCTAATAAAAAATAAAAAAAAGTAATATTAATAAAATGTAAGTACTTAATCAAAATCCGTTAAGGTCATTGGGAATAAACCTCCACTAAATATAAAAATAATTTAAATGAAATGACCATACTCAATTAATATTTAAAATTGTCGTCAAAATTGTTATTCAGAACTCAATAAGTACCTATCTAAGTATCTACTACTAAAGTGTTAGACACGGCACTCATTAGAAGGTTACTGCCTCGGCTCCAGCCCTGATCATCGCATCACTAAGTAGGTTGGGCCGTGAACTGATGTACTCGGGATGTCTATGTATCACTACATAGTATAAAACAAAGTCGCTATCTCTGTCCCTATGTCCCTTTGTATGCTTAGATCTTTAAAACTACGCAACGTATTTTGATGCAGTTTGTTTTAATAGTTAGAGTGATTCAGCGGGAAGGTTTTTAGGAATTTATCCCCATATTCCCATATTCCTACGCGAACGGAAACTACGTGAGTGAAACTCCGGGACGCCGCTAGTCTATTATAAATGTGGGTAGTTTTTTGATGAAAACGCAATAAAGTAATATTTTGAAGGAAATAGTGTAAGTTCCTATTATGTGTGTGAGGGTATTTGAAAACACAAATGGACTTGAAAAATATTTTGGTACACACAGGTACCTATAAGTTGCTTATATGAATACCTTCTTACAGATTATTGGAAAATTCTTTGCCGCTAAAAAATCTCTAAAAACTTAAAAGCTCTTATAACGCGGGGTAAAGCTTCCACGCTTAATATTTAAAATTAAATTTAAAAGGCCATATTGATATCGAATCCGATATTAATAGTTATTAAGTATCTTTAATATATAATTTTTGAATCATATTTATAAACCAAGACCAAGTTGCCTTTCAAACAAAAAAACTTAATCAAAATCGGTCCATCCTTTTTGAAACTACGACGCCATAGCACAGTTATTACTTATACTGTGGCAATAGACAGATACTACTTTCTATACCTAGGTATAACTATGTATGTACACGCGTAAACTTTACAACACCCCTCGTCTCTAGTTGGGGTTCAAAAAGACTGTTGACTGTTCATACATTACCGAACAATCAGGACAAAATAGGTATTAAAAACACTAAGTACAATACCAGTTACTGTTATCGACGCATAAATAATAATTAACGGGGAACAATTCTATTTTTTCTTATGTTCAAACATTAACTTTGCTACATTTTAATTAGAAATGTTAATTGAATTAAGTGCGTTATACATGTACGGTTTTATTAGTTTCACGTTAATCAGAAGTGACTTATTAATGGATAAAAATATTAATCAGATAGGTAAATGAAGGAAATTCATTTGAACGTTGATTGCTTGATAGAAGATTACAATTAAATTTGTTAATAGCTTTCGTATTGGACTATTTATTTATCTTTAGTTAAAGTTTAAGCTTCGACGTTCTATACTGATGTTTGTTTCTACAAATGTTTGTCTCGGTCTGGGTGTGTGTGAAAATGAGTGTGTGCGTAGTTTCTGATATCCTAGATACAAGTGACGAACTTAGTTAGGGGTCAGTTACTATAATGAGATGATGTAGTGAATGATTATGTTATGTTATACTTAGACAATGTATGAATGTAACCTAAGCGAAAGGTACGGGGTTCGGTTATCAGCTAAAGTGGATACAAATTCTATTAATAATCATACAATTGAAATTATTTTGAAGGAATAGAAGTGATCGGGAAAAATGGTCCGGAAATAAATATACGTTTCAATAAGCATTAAAACAATGAAACCAACCAATAATTACCAAAAGGTGTCCAAATTGACCAAATGGCATATGTATTTATTTTTATTCGCCAAAATAAAGTTTTATTTCTTTCAATTTTTTTATTTATTTTTTAATGAATTACAAAATTAATTACTCAAATCCCTTCCTAATTCCAACAAAACATCAATAGATGGCGTTATTTCTGATTTTATTCATATTAATTATAATTAACGTTGTATTCCGAGCGTAACCGTTGAATAATGTTAGTTTATTGTAAGTAGAGCATTCGCGATTCCACGTAAATGTTAATAGAATTTTAACACAGTTACTTAAGTATTTAACTTTATCTACATATGTTGATTTCATACTAATTGTGTTTGAAACAATATCCTTTTGTTATACATGAAAGGCCTAGTTTTGAGGCAAAACAAAAATGTTTAGTAGGCAACACCTAAATACAATGGGTAGTTAGTTAGTATTATATTGCAACATTTACAGAAAATGCGAGGATTTATAAGATTATTTTAGTTGGGTACACGAACGAAAGTTTATGAATAATTATTTAAAAAATATTAAGTAAATACATAAGTAGTTTTTGAAAGAGGAATAGTTTTATCGATTACAATTAATAAATAAAAAAGCCTTTTATTTTTTTAAATATTCTTGATTACAATTATTAGTTAAATAATACTTTTTTTATTTTTATTAATGTCTAATAATTTCTAGTTAATTTGTTTGTTCACAATATTTTAATTTAATAGTTTATGATTAAGTATATTTTACTTTTCGAAAGTCATGACAAAAAGGTAAGGTTGGGTTCAAAATTAAATTATTTTGAATGCGTAAGTTTATTTCCGTTACTAACCGTAATTAGTTATTTCCTTCTTGTTTTTCTTATATTATCAGCAAGAGAGGTTTTGCTCTGCAGGGGGATCTTACAGTTTACTTGTAGAGGGTGTGATAAAATACTAATATCTTAAGTTCTTTACAAAAAATCTCCATAATTTTAGGGAAAATTAGGTTGGTATCTCGAAAAAAATAAATCGTTTTTAATATGAAGTTGGTATCTCGAAATTCCTCTTTTTTAATATGAAATCGTTGCGTCTAGCTTCAAAAGGAAATAAATTGCAAATTTGAGTCTGTTGCTTCATATTGTATGGAAATTTTGAGCTCAAACGTCCGGCTTTGGAAGATAGTACAGATTTGACCTAAAGCACGGATATTAAAAACTTTAAAGGTTTCCTTTAGAACAAATTAATATATATTTCGAATGGACCTTTCGTTGTAAATTAAATTAAAACTCTCCATTACAGACTTTACTTTCGTTCGAAGTTTTATTTAATTTAAAAATATTGATTTATTCATAAAAGTGAGATTGAGAATTAAGATTTGCTTGCAAATGTTAGATGCTTCTTTTTTTTATTTATTTATTTAAATGTAAGAAATGTATTAAATATTTATATTTTTACCAGATATTTTTATATAAGTTTTCCTTATGGGTAACATGTAATTTTTTATTTTACAATTTTATTCAGTTCAACAATATTTGCAGATTAATATTTTATAAGCAGATTGTTATTTAGGTTTTTCGAGCCATGTCATAACTAAATAAATGAAGTACCGACACAAATTAAAAATAAATTACAATAAGAAAAACTAATCGAACCCCTATATTTTAAGTCAGTACTAAGTATAAATAGTTAATTATAATTTCAAGATTAAAATGTACTTGAAAAATAAATAAAGTTAGTTCCAAATCTCCCTAATATCTAATTCGCGAGCGGTACTTACAAATACACCGCTGGCAACACTTTGCAAGATTCTTGGGTCTCGTAAGTTGAATGATCGTAACGCGCGCTAGGTCAATGTTCTATTTCGCTTCTTGCAATTCTACTGTGACCTTAAGACCTACGTTCATAGTTTTCAAGAAATAAATAGGTTTTTTTTTATTGTGAAAATATTTATTTTTGTATAATAATTATTTTGTAATTAACGAGTCAAGGTCAATTTTTAATGTGACCAACTTTTCCCTGAGTTCCCCATTTTTTGTTATTTTTTCGATTTTTTTGTAATTATCTTATTATACATAAAAATGAAAAATAAACAATTCTAATAAAGTAAGTTATAAAACTACCTAAATAAGTGCAAAATAATATAAGGAACGTTAAAATAAATAGCGGAACGGGCATAAAACGTGTTACAAATAAAAACTTAGACATTAGCAATAAAGTAAGTCTAAAATAAATTAATTACGTTATTCGATACGGAATGGAAAGTTGTAAGGAGGGGTGTGAGGCGCGGGTGGCCGGCGGGCGCGGGAAAACTTGGACCGCGCCGCCAGCAGACATCCCGACACAGACACATTCAGGGAACAACCAACTTGTAGTTACTGTACAACACTTCACAACCAAGTTCAACACACTTGTACTTAAAAAAAGTCTGGCAACACGGAATGATTAAAATGTAAAAGTTGCAATATGTAACGTGTGGGCCCTTAAGTTGGTCCCTGTATGCATGTTATGGTAAGTATTGTAATGTGTAGTGTGTTGTGTACGGATGGTAGGTACTAACCCTTTCCTCTTCACGGATCATCTCGGCGATGCCGGGGCGGATGTCGACGTCGTCGTGGTGGTGCGAAGGCGGCGGCGGCGGCGCGCGGTCCGGCGTGCCCGGCGCCGGGGGGGTCGCCGCTCCTACGCTCGCGCTCCCGATGCCCTCCTCCTCCGAAAGCCGCCGCTGCTGCAGCGGCGACCGCTCCAGCGGCTCGGCGGCCGGTCGCTTCGACCCCCGCCCCAACGCTGCGCCACCTACTTCTCCTCCCACGTCCGCCAGGCCCCGGATCTTCAGCGTGTCCGCCACCTTCAGCAGCGCCGAGATCTGTTCCTGGGACACGTTGATCTCCCCGCGGTACATAAAGTCCACCGCCGCCTTCAGGTCGCAGTACTTAATGTCTTTGATAATTATTATGGGGTGCTGGCACGGGTTCTCCATCAGAAGCTCCTGGAAGTAGGGGCTGCACGCGATCAGCACCACTTTGTGGGCTTTCAAACTTTTCCCCTCGCAAGCCAGAGTGACATCGGTGAAGGCCTGAGATTGCAGCAGCATATCGAAACAGTTGGTAAGATTGTTCTGGTAGTTGTTCCACCGCAGGCAGAACTGTTGCGGCGAGCGCGAGTCCCGACCGTCCATGGCCGCGGGGTCCTCCTCGGCCGGCATCGCACTAATTTCGGGGCATCTGCAACGAATACGCGATTGTATGAGAGATGCCGGCACGTGTAACAGTGGCGGCGATTCGCGAGACACTGTCGGGCGGGTGCGGGTGGCGGCGGCGTGGCGCGGGGCGGGAGTGTGTGCGGGGCGCGGGCGGCGGCGCGAGGGCGGGCCGCGCGCTGCCCGGCGAATGGGCGCCTCGCGCCGCCCCGGGCCCCGCCCCGCCGCCCGCCCCGCGCGCGCCGCGCACACCCCCGCGCCCGCCGCATCGCGCACGCATCACCGCCACGCCACGCGCGCGTCGCAAGCGCACCACGCCACGCCACGCATTGCACTTCTTGCTTTATGTACATTCATTATTTGCATTCTTAATTTAATTTTATAATGAAACAATTGGAAGTTTATTCGTATTTACTCATTTTATTAATACTTATCTATTATTGAGCCGTATAATTTAATATTTGAATGACCTATGAGTGAAAAATTTGGACTTTTCATTAATTAATAAATCGTAAACACCCGTCATCAACCATGATATTCTATTTATTGTGTCTTTTTTATAGCAAGTTGATACTTTGAAATAATTTTGAGTGTCTTGGAGTCATTTACTTACAAATTACCAACCTAACAACTTTACCCATACTTAGTTAAGTAAGTTTAAACCTAAATACTTACTTGCATATTTAAATTGAGTTTTATTATATTGAAAGAAAATAAATACTTTCTATCTTATAGGTACTATACCCATATACCTACTCGTAGATAGGTAAGTAAGTACTTAGATATACCTACTTAGGTAAGTAATTATAAAATATTTTACGGACATTGGAAAACAGATCTTATTGCCCAAATCATACGTGCACTTTTTCAAGCTACTTAGTGAGGTTATATTTAAGTCATACATACCTACATAATACCTACTTAATCGGTCTCATTATTGAGTTCATATGACAAACGTATCTCTTGATTTGTAATGGGTATGTATTAGGTTGTTTCCAGGCGTGAAAACCTGTAATTATCGTTCTGTATAATGCATTTTGTTCAGTTTGTAACCAGTTAACCATTAGGGTGGCTATTCTAGTTACTAAGTAAGCACCTAACTGGACTATTAATAGAACTGTAGGTACACAGTATAATCATATTGACAGAAAACAAATGGTTTCGCTAATTTGATTATATGAAAGTAACTTGTAGTCTACATGGGTGACCTGTTGTGAGGTCCGGGATTTGATGAACAGTTTTGAACCTTGTTCAGTTGTAATTAGACAGGTTTTTGCACTACGTGCGTGTGTGAAAAGTCGTAAGGTAGAAGCCCAATAGTCGTCAGGTTCAACTTTGCTGCTCTACCAAACGTGGTAGAGCACCAAAGTTGAAACCAAAATTTAAATTTAGTGTAAAAATTCAAATCTTGTAACAAGATTGATCACTTTCAACAGTAAATGTATTTTTACTTATCAAAAAGAATGAAGGAAAAATTATAAGTAGGTAAGTAAGTACTTAGTGACTTGTTGTGTACCACAGATTTCTGACAGATTTGCTCTTGTTATTATCTAAGAACTCGTCAATTTTCGATGCTTATTTGAACTCTATACCGATAGATATAAAGTACTTACTAAGTAGTTTATTTGATGCAATAACTAAACCTGACATTCAAAGGAAGGACTTTGGTAATGCCCGATGAATGAAATGCCTCTGAAAATTATCGCTATACTTAGCACAGTTTGTTAATTGGTGTTAATTTTTGTTCGTACATAAGTATCTGTTTCAAAATTTAGTTTTTTTGATGATTTGACTTTATATGTGTTTTTAATTAAGTAATAGGTAGGTAGGTTGGTTATCCTCAACCAAAGACATTAGCATACCCTACCTACGTCCATTTATTTATTTTAAGGGCCTAATTCACCATCTTCAAGTCACGTTCCGAGTAGCACTCACATGTAAGTATTGTCTTTGTCACTTGATATAAAGTAAGAAAGAGACAAAACTAACTTTACTTGGTGAGTAACTTTACTTCAAGGTCGTGAATAGGCCCTAAGTAAAATAATTATTACGTAAGGACTTATGTGATCTTAATCACGTACTTACCTCAATTATGTTTACGTAAGCCGATGTTCCTGACAAAAGTTTTCTCTATGACATTATTAGGAGAGTTAGAAATCGTAACAAGGAGAAAATTAGTTTCACAAGTAAGAAACGTTGTATGTATAGGTACTTATATGGATTTTACCTGTTCCTAAATACTAATTACTTAAGTAAGTATTTTAAATTATTATTTTGAAATTGCTTGGGTGCGAAACTTCTTTGTGCGTAAAATTTTGGTGTGATTTTAGGAAAAGGTACCTCTGTAATCAAGTATTGTTCAATTAAGTACTTACTTATCTATAAAATAAACAGTTTTTCTCATGTCTCCTAACTAAGTCTATCTTATCTATCTAAGTACTTTGGTAGTGTTTTGTGCGTGTAATTGAAAGCTACTTAACAGTGCATGAGTCTGTTGAATTGATCAGTCCAGACATAAAACAAAGGCTTCAATCCAAAAATTTAAATCCAACTAGATTTCCCCAATGGAATCTGGAATCGCTCCGGCGATTGACGATCGTTTTTGGATGGACGCCAGTTTAACTGATCAGTTCGAATGACTCGTCATCGTCAACTGCCACCATAAGAATCTGAGTAAGTACTTAGGTTGCCTAACGTAACAAATTGGTTTTGAAATGAAATGTCAAATTTAGAATCGATTAAGTACTTAGAAATAAACAGAAAGCAACTTTATTTTATACTTCACCAGCTTTTATTTAAGCAAGCTTATATAAATTTCGCAATGTTAAAATTATAAAGTATTACGTGTATTTAAGCAATGTTAATCAAAGTTATGAAAATGTTATTCAAATTTTTATTTTGGTGGATGCTTATTATGTAACTTTTTTATTCAAGTTTTAAAATTATTTAATGTATTTTTAACTTGGTAAAAGTCAATGTTGCAATTTGCTGGAGTCTCAATAAAAATAAATAAGTAATTAATTGTTTTTATTTTTCTCTTAGTAAAATTAAACAATTATTTTTAACTTGGTTTAAGTCAATGATGCAATCCGTGGTGAGGTTGGTACATAGTAAGCTTAACTTTCCAAATAAAAATATTATGACTACTTAATGGTTTTGAAAAGTTAGTTAGATACGAAAATAATCCAGTAAGTACTTAGTTACGTAAGTACAATCATCTGGGTGATACCTACTTATTATCGTGTTTTCTTCCCACAAACCCGTTAGGAAAAAAGTTGACTTAAATTAATTTACTAAATGTTTATTTCCCATTCCCAGTAGCTATACTCAAGACATCTTGTACGATACGGACGTAGTGGTTATAAGCTTACAATGAGCATCAAAAGTCGCTCAAGAAAGACAAATAGGTATAAGTATTAGGTACTTACACCTTATAATCATTATACCTAAGTACTTAAACATAATTCACTTCATCATCTCATTATAGCAACTGATCCCTAAGTCACTTGTATCTAGATTATCCGAAAATATGCACACACTGATTCACACATACTTATTACACACACCCAGGCCGGGATAATTATTTGTACTTATATAAGTACTTAGTCCACACAAATATTCACCACGCACGGAAATCGAACCCACTACCTTTCGGATGGCAGTCCGGCATGGTGACCACTCTCATTTTTTATTTACGAAAAATATTGTAAATAATGGGAGGAGAGCCCAGCAGAGTGGGACAAAATAGGATAAACAAAGTGGGACAAATAGGAAATACTTGAGCAAACTGATCAGTCTACTCGCGAGTTTTGCAAAAAAAACCTCAGCTTGGCCTTAAACTCTGGTCCAAATAGTGGAGGACATCGGGAATAAACCAAGATCATCACTACGCTTATTTCGAGCCTCTATTCATTGGAGTTTCGTCTTCTAAGAGCCCACTACGAGCAATGACTCTATCTCTGATGATATTAGTGAAAGTGTAAAGTGAGTGAACGTCACTGTATACGCCTCATGCATGTCGGTGACCCAAATTTTTGGACAAAGATTTTATTTAATTCCTTCAATGTTTAACTAAATTAGTCAACAAAGAATATCAAACAGCAACAAAGTAATATGCACAATAATACCACAACACAAGTGAAAATAACATCAAAAGCAATTTAAAACAAACTGTTCATAATGAAAATATATAACATATTAGTAAAAGTGTATTTTTTAAGTGGTAACATAAAGTCGTTCCTCGAAGCCAGTTGTATTTGTTTGAAGAGGCGCATCATAAAATATACAGGGCCCTCGAATGTGCCCGTAAACAAATAACAAGTGTGGGGGCCAGTAGACGGGATGATGTATAGACATGGCACGATCTAGTCGGGAGCAGATGAAACGAAAATGGGAGAATCTATGAAAACTTAAACACAAATATATATTCTACATCATAGGTATTATTATTAGCGAAACTGTGAAAAGACAACCAAGAGAAACCTACATATTGATGTACTGAGTTACTTAAAATCTTCGACACAACGTTTATCTTCTAATCCTGAATATTCTTGAAGACATCCCTACTTAATATTATAAATGCGAAAGTAACTCTGTCTGTCTGTCTGTTACCTTTTCACGGCTAAACTACTGAACCGATTGACTTTAAATTTGGTACAGGGGTAGCTTATGGTCCGGGAAAGAACATAGGATACTTTTTATCCTGAAATTCCCACGGGAACGAGAACTACGCGGGTGAAACCGCGGGGCGCCGTTAGTTCTAAATAAATCGTATCAAAGTAAGCGATGAAAAAAGTGTGTTCTTTCACTGATGATATTAGCACAAAGGCGAAATCATCACGTTTGCCAAATGCGTGTGACCTCAAGCCCAAACCTCTTTAAAAATAGCAAATACGCATTGTTCTATTCAAAATTTAACCACGGACCATAGATTCGTAAGTTAGGTGCACATTGCACATGCCAATAAATGATGCCCCTCTATATTGCGTCAGGGTAGATCATATTTTGGTGTCGTGTCTATACGTTGTTTAGTCTACTGCGGACGATATAGAAATGGTGGGTAGGTATGTAAAACAAATATTTCAATAGTTTTGGTACTGTACAAATACTTAGTAATAATACTTTGGCTGGACTATTTTTGTTGAAGTTTAGACCACCAGCGGCGGCAATTTATTCGTATTTTATAATTTTCAAAATATAGGGTTTGTCTAGTTTTTTTTTGTTTCTTGTCTTTCTAGCTCAGTCTAGCTAGTGGCATGTGTTTGTTCCTGCCTGCCTACCCTGAGGTCCCAGGTTCAATTCCTAAGTAAAGCTATCGCTCTTCTAGTCTAGGCAAACGTGTATCCATGTTTGCCATTTTGCAAATGACTTGGGTTTGAGATCACTTAAGAAGACTTGTGATTACGTCTAGTTTTAACTGTAGTGGGACAAATTAAAACATTATGTTGAATTAAAAACTGCCTAATCTGTAAACTCAAAAAACATTTTGCCGGGTGTACACCATGCCAAACATAAGGTTGCGGGTTCGAGTCTGGTGTAAGGTGATTATTTGACGGGTAGTTCACAGCCCCAAAAGACTAACTACTTACTTATTGGTATAATTTAACTAAAAGGCTCTAAATTAGAGAGATCTATGCACTCTAAATAGAGTGTGTGCGTAGTTTTTGATACTTCCCATAAGATTGTACTTACTTGGATCAGTTATTCTATTAAGATGATGGTGATAGCATTTTATACTAAGTAAGTACTCGTAATAAGCCGATAATGTCGAAAAAACATAAAAACACTCGACAAGTAATTTTAACTAAGTACCAATGTTAAAAGGAATAAAACACAAAAATGCGTTAATTACTCCGAGGTCCCCCTTACAGGCCAAAGGTATTCGCCCTTATCCACAAACATTTCATAAAAACAAAAACTACATTGATTGAGATTACAATTTTATGCGGCCATACGCGACAACTCGACACTAATAAACTAACTGGGCACTAAATCAAAACAGGCTCATATAAAAATGCTCTATGGTATTTTTCCATTATTTTACATCACCTATAAAACTATGTGACGAAAGAAGACCAAACCTACACTCGGTAGTCACGCGAGCAAGTAGGTACATCAATTAAATTGTACCGCATAAAATGGTCTAAATCATAATCTCAAAGTCGGCACACGTTATTAATTATGTTATAAAAAAGTCATAGCTAAATTAGCATATTTATGGAGCCATAAAGTTGTAGGTGGCGAGAATCGAGGGGTACAATACAATGTAGAATAGCGCCATCTGTTGTTTATTGAGGGAGGTGTGTCAGACAACGGCTGCGAAAAGATGGCAGCACTTGCTGTTTCGATAGGACATTTTTATTACATTTAAATTAACCGTTTTTTAGTTTTATTTTTAAGATCATCAAATCAAATAGAAAACTTAAAAATACTTATGATAATGATAATATAAATAGTACAACAAAAGTAGTGGTCAGATCAAATGATAAGGGATTTTCAAAAGAAAATAGATTGTAAGCGCTTACAAATTCGCTTGTAAGGGTGGGCCGTTCCTTTTATTAATACGAGTTTTAAAATTAGGGGTATAGATTGCAATACAGTTGAGAGGAACAGACAACACTTTGTATCGCGATATTTACTTAGTACATTCTTGAATCACCCAACCTAATCATGAAATCTGCAATAAGTAATTTTATCGTAGTAAGTACTTATATATTATTTAAGTAGGTACCTATTATAGGTACTTTATCTACATACTCATAGGGGGGAAAATATGTCAATAAGCGACTTTTTAAGTACTTAGTTTTATACTAAGTATATCAAGGAAGTTAAAACGAGGTCTTTAGACTTCAACAAATTGAAACTAAGTAGCTGTGGCAGTAATATATAGACAGGTCGAGAAATAAATATAAATCAGCGGTAGTTACGGGTATCACAAAGTGTTAAACATACCTAGGTAGCAGGTACATGTACAGTGCACTCAGCAATATCAACTGGAGGCGCCCCTCCCATACTTTTAACATTTCATTCCATAAACCATTTTAATGGAAAATCGATGGTATAATTCAATTACCAGATGGCAAGCTCGCTACAAATCACGACGTCTTCACAATTTTTTCCTTAAAAACAAAACAATGTCGGCATTGAAGGGAAAACCTCGAGATAATCAGATTCCAACGACTCATTTGCTAAATGGGTTAAGCTCTTGCTACTTTGCAACTGAAATTATCTGTTTGTGTAAGTATAACGGAAACTGCTCCATAAACCTGTGAGAGAAACAAATTAACAAACATTGTTGGTGGCGGACTTGATAACTTGTAGACTACAGTCTAGGGGACAGGTTTTAGACAAATTACGCTTATATTTTAGGGGCATTTGTCCTCAATATAACGCATGCTTTTAGGCATTGGCACTTTTTTTTTATTTATTTAGGATAAAACAACAACTTAATAAATTAAAAATTAAAAAAACCCCCAACACAATTGCTTTCAAACCCCGATAACTTTTAAACGGGTCAACCGATTTTCATCAAACATGTCTAAGAACACTCGCACGTACATAAGTCCTCTTTAATACAAAAAAAAAACTAAATTGAAATCGGTTCATCCGTTCGGGAGCTATGATGCCACAGGCAGACAGATACACACACACACACACAGACACGTCAAACTTATAACATCACTCTTTTTGCGTCGGGGGTTAAAAGAAGAATAGAGAAGATAGTATAAGACAGAAAGCCAATTAAAGGGTAACACTTTGCTTTTATAGATTAATATAAATAGTTTCAATTGATAAGGCCTTAGATTTACATAACCGCTTCTAGTGATAAAGGTCGCCAATTGTTGCACAAAACAATGACGTAATTTGCTTTGTAATACTTTTTGAATACATACATAAAGGGTTTACATAAATAAAGTTAATCAAAAGTTATCAAAGTTGTAAACTCGCCACTTGGTTTCGTTTTGTTACAAGTATAAAGAAACCCTGTCACGTTTATTTGTTCGGTGTTTTAATGGAAGTTTTTAAATGATTGTGTAAGTATTTTTAATGGGTAAGAGTTACATAATAAAAGGATATTTTTTTCTGTAAAATTATAATTTAATTAGGGGTGGATGAAGTCTATCTTTCGCAGTAAAGACGCATATTCTGTTATGCAGTGAAATTTCCATACTTTAAAACACAATTTTAATTGGACTACATTAATAAAGATCACGACTCAAAAATCAGAATTATTGTTTTATTTCAAAAACTTTCTGAAAAATTCATTCAAAACTTTGCCTGAACTGGTGTTTGAATCCTGGACCTTTCAGTGGTAACTTTGTTAATTAAAATAGGTGTACACAAGTCGTATTGCAATCGGAGACGGAGAAACATTAAAACTCGACGAATATGTCCAAATGAACCGATTAAGAAAAGACGATTTTCATTTTGAGTAAGTAGGTAACTACCTATGTTAATATTTATTTATCAATTCATACTTAATATTTTCGTTTATGATTTATTTCATTAATTTGAGCCCTTATTCCTTAATAACCGACTTAAAAACCATTCAAAATGTATTCTCCCATTTACCTCAAGCCACGGTCAACATTAATAATTTATATTTCATGCAATTGACTCCAAACAATCACCTGTAAAGGCATGAGGAACCAATAAACTTTAATCCCACCAAAAACATTCTGTAAAAAACTAGCCAAGTCTCGATGGAGCTGCTTGTTTATCTCTAAAAAGTAATGAAATCTAGACAAACTCGTACCAAGTCTAAGGTTTCTTACTGCGATTTCTTTATTATTATAGATAATGTTGTGTGATTTGGCCGTTGAAGGGTACACATGTACACAAGGATACAAAACTAGGTGCTCCATGACACTATTGCACCAATCTGTCGCCAGAACCGCTACCCATTGACGATAGAAAATTGTCACTTGAAAAACGTTGATTCAATATCCAGTCAATTGTAGGCTTGATAAAGCTGCGTATTTTAATAATGTTATAACATTACGTGTAAACAAAATTGACTTGTACCCACTAATTTTAATGTTTTAAACAATGTTCAACGGCCAAGTCACACAACATTATCTATAATAATAAAGAAATCGCAGTAAGAAACCTTAGACTTGGTACGAGTTTGTCTAGATTTCATTACTTTTTAGAGATAAACAAGCAGCTCCATCGAGACTTGGCTAGTTTTTTACAGAATGTTTTTGGTGGGATTTCATTTATTTTTGTTGAAACGTGTTAATATTGATTTATTTTATTAGATTTTCTGATTTGACACATTTTTTTTCTTTTTAGGAGTAGTATTTTATTATTAAGCGCCCTGCGGTTTCACCCGCGTAGTTCCCGTTCGCGTTTCCGTGGGAATTTCGGGATAAAAAGTATCCTATGTGCTTCTCCTGGTTTTAAGCTACCTCCCCACAAACTGTTAGTCAAATCAGTTCAGCTGTTTTAGAATTATCATTCCCGATCCCATTCCCGTGGGAATTTCGGGATTAAAGGTATTCTTTGTGCTTTCCTGGTTCTAAGCTACCTCCCCACCAATTTTCAGCCAAATCAATTTAGCCATTCATGAGTTATAAATTCCCGTTCCCATTCCCGTGGGAATTTCGGGATAAAAAGTATTCTATGTTCTTTTCCTGGTTCTAAGCTACTCTTCCACCAATTTTCAGCCAAATCAGTTCAGCCGTTCTTGAGTTATACATTCCCGTTCCCATTCCCGTGGGAATTTCGAGATTAAAAGTATCTTATGTCCCTCTCCTGGTTCTAAGCTACCTCCCCACCAATTTTCAGCCAAATCAGTTCAGCCGCTCTTGAGTTATAAATTCCCGTTCCCATTCCCGTGGGAATTTCGGGATTAAAAGTATTCTATGTTCTTTTCCTGGTTCTAAGCTACTCCTCCACCAATTTTCAGCCAAATCAGTTCAGCCGTTCTTGAGTTATACATTCCCGTTCCCAATCCCGTGGGAATTACGGGATTAAAGGTATCCTATGTCCTTTTCCTGGTTCTAAGCTACCTCCCCACAAATTTTCAGCCAAATCAGGTCAGCCGTACTTGAGTTACAAATCCCGTTCCCGTTCCCGTATAGTTCCCGTTCCCGTTCGATTATCCTAGTTTTTATAGTTTTCCCTTTATGTGGCCATTAAACCCTAACTCTGTACCAAATTTTAGCTCTCTAGGTTTATGGGAAGTACTAGTTCTATTTTGATGATCATGAGTGAGTGAGTGAGTGAGTGAGTGAGTGAGTGTCTTAAATACGAAACTTTGCTTTCGCTTAACTTCGGAACTAAATGACCTACAGACTTGAAATTTTATTTTAAGTATGTGATTGTATAGCTTACTGGATGACGAAAATTTCAGCGTTCTGGGCTTATCCAGAGGTTGTCAAATAGGGGCCTGAAAATGCGGCGAAATGGTTCCTGTAAAGGATGGTACGGCAGTGTTTGCTTCGCGCTCGACTTGGCGGGGGGCACTGCCGTGCCCCCAGATTTGAAGAATACGTTTGTAAAGTTGCGTTATAATGATCGGGAATAAAAGTACAAAATTCGAATGTTCATATCGGGTTGGTTAGCCCGGTACTGCGACCCACCACTCTGTGACTGCATCGAGACAAGAAATAATGGATATGGCATCATTTCACGATAAAGAAAACCTTACGATAAAGTAAGCTTGTTTGCTGGTCTATTTTATATACATACATACTTACAACTATAGTACCATTATCATAGTACTTGTAATGTCTGACTTGTAAAGACTTTTTATAGACAAAGAATTTTTTTTTTGTTAACCTATATTGTCCTACTGCTGGGCAAAGGTCTCCCCCAAACACCTCCAACCATCTCTATCCCTTGCAGACAAAGACATTACAACAGAAAATATGAATGAGGTTCTTTGTTGAAGCCGAGGACCATACATATAGTCTAAGCTCTCTATAAGTCGAAAAACATAAATCGCGGACTCATACCATGGATCGAATGAGCCAATTCAAAAACATTCTTGAGTGAAACGCGAAACGCTTGAGTGCGAAACGCCGAAATATCTACCCAAAATATTGCAAGACGCCAAAAGGATTCGAACATATTGCTTTACAAAACTACTCCTGTATACTAAACCTCCCGATACAAATATTTACTGTGGGAGTACAAGAAAACCGCATCCACATCAACCAAAACATTATCACCTCCTGTAGCCAACATACTTTTATTCTCTTTGTTGGCTTTATTAAAAACAATAAATCGTGGCGAGCGCCACGTACCACTATTGCTTTCACTTCGCACACCCCCCACCCCCCGCTTCGCAACACCCCGGCAATTACTCGAGTACACCACGTTCTTAAACGAAAATAGAAATTATGTTTATTCATTGATCGATTTAATTATGGCGAATCAAATAAAATTGCGCCATGATAGTCTGTAACAAAGACTGCAACTCTTTTCGGTTTTCCCTTTTTGTGGGTATATTGGGATAAAAGTAGTCTATTTCTAGTTTCCAGGAACATTTAAATAAACAGGATCCATAGTCATGGCATCTATTCTTACAAAGATCTACATAATAATATCTCTATCTACTTAATTAGCAAAACGTAATATACACCCCTATTTTGAAAATATGGGACTTATTAAAATCAGAATATCTTTAGCAGTAACTGAATCCATATATCCAATAAAAATATCAAAAATGATAGTCGATTACTTATCTTTAAAAAATACAAAATAAATGTCGTATTACCAGACGGCACACTAGCTATCAAGTATTCTGTGACGGCTCGGGTCGATGACCGCGCTCAGCTGTGTATCGCAGCGTTCGCCTGTTGTTCGTTGTAGAATAACAATAAAATTCAGCGGAATTTTGAAAATCTTTAACTTATCATAACTTTTTAAATAAAAGCAAAAGAAAAAAACTAACTTCACTATGATATTGTCACCCGTGGTTTACATTAGCTGTGAGATAAGGTATCGCAATTTCAAAATAAGGGTGTATATGTATAATCCCGTTTCGTAGCCAAAAAGATCTACTACCATACTTATCACATACAATCTGAAACTACTTTATTCCATACCAAAGATACAAGTGATGTACTTGTACACACTTTACTTACCTTGTAGGTATGTTGTACTTCCTACCCTGATTGCCTTAATCAAGTTCCACGACACTCAGTACCCTAGTATTTCTACCTAATCAATACCTCCCTAAAACACAGACCTACTTCATACCCTTGCATCAAAATAACACTTGATCAAGTCGAAAATATACAGTTACAATCCTCAACGAAAATCTAAACTTTAACTTTAGTAAAATAGATTCAAAGCTCATAGGATTAAAGTTTAAAATAGTTTATCACTTCTATACTTATTACTTATTAGTTTATATGAAGAAACGGCATATCAATTAGCGATATTAACGTACAGGGACCGCGTCGATCGCCGATTCATTTACTTCATTATGCAAATAACTAATTTAAGTGATTAGTGAATTTTGATATCGCATTCGTTAAAATATTGCCGTGTGACATTGTGTTACGGTTTCGATTAACGTAAGTAGTGTTTTAACTTTAATGTTTCGTGGTAATTTCAGTGATTTTGTAAGTTTGTGTTTTATTTTCTGATAGTTTTGTTTAAAGGTATTTTTTTATGTAATAGGTATTTCGGTTTTTGTGTTTTTAGTATCGATGTACTTATTTACTGGTATAGAAAGGTACTAGCATAATCTTTAATCTCTTTGCAGTTTACTAATTGGTTTTCTGTTTTGGTATATGAGTATATAAAGATTTTAATGATTTAAAATTACTATGAAAAATATTTGTGAACACCTAATTGAACACCTAATTTTTGAAAATTCCACATAAAATTTGCTTTATTTAGGTATAGTTGTATCATAGTTATAATGAGAAAAAGTAGGTACTTACTACATACAAATATTTTACTTTGAAAAGTCACAGGACTTGTGTACATACCTACACCATAACAATATTCTTTTCAGTTTGAATATTCGAATATAGGTAGTACTAGACATCATTAATTTCGGTTGCTAACCATACGTAATAAGGCCGCCTAACACCTGACAGGGCTGAGTTACGATTGCGTTATTCCTCGTTACATGATCATAACTACGCCTCAAGATACTTTACACCGACGCAAATGACTGCGTTAAGTGACTCTTAAGTAACTATTAGCTAATCACTGGTCGCATTACTGTCATTTAATAATTAAAACGAATTGGGCTACTGATACTCTATTTATTGATCGACGGTAATAGCTTTACCAATGGTATTAGCAAACTACTTATACAACCTATACTTATTAACGTGTGTGGATATGTATTTATTACTCAGTGCCTTAGGAAACGAGCTGAGTATGAAAGCTGTATAAAAGAAGTAGATACATAAGTAATATATGTCTTCTGTGATCACGGGTTCTGTAAAGAATCCGACACGTCAGAAAACGTAAAACAAAATATAACCACGACAGAAATCTGTTTAAGTATTTTATTTCAATGTGTAGTGTTCGTGTAAATCAAAGAAATCAATATACTTAGTATAAATTCAAATGAGACCTTATCTTTAAAGAAATTTTTATCGTAATCTCTAGCTGCCTTATTTGCGTTGCATTTTTAGTCTGGTTTAACAAAACCTGCTAAGCATTTAACACCTTGTCAGTCAATTCTGTCACTTTGACAGTATTCAAAATTGTACTTAGATCAGATTAAAAATGCAACGCAAATAAGGCAGTTGAGGTTTTGCCAAGATAAATATGCGGTTTTTTTATATATTGCTTACAACTTGTGAATCTAATAAAATACAACTAAAAAATCACATATAATCGTATCAATTTATGCATATTATCTAGTTAATTGTATCTGTCAATGATAGAAATAGAGTAATTAATACGATCAATTATGAGTGACCACGGTCGTCGACCACCGTGAAATCTCTGATTCGAATGCGAGGACCGCCTATTTCCCGATTCGTACGACTAGAATTTATAATGAGAGCCGTATAGGGTGGAAGCAGCGTGGATACGGTTTACGAATTAATGTTACATCGGTACTAAAACATAGGTCGTAGCTGGTAGTCGACATACGTCGTAATACGTCGAAATACTTACTTACTTAGTTAAAACTATGAAATGTTAGCTTTCTCCTGTTGCTAAACCCTTACAGGATAATGTGATATGCAAGGACTTAATAAATACTGCTTAATTGAAAATTGGCTGAGTCCCGCATTTACTTATTTCTTTCTTAACTGATTTCTGCACCATTAAGTATAACTACTAACTAAGTATCTGTGAATCAGAACTGTTTTTTTATATTCCTAATATGCCCCCCATGACACGTGTTAAGACATCAGTCTATTACAATTTTGTTAAATGTTTAATCATCATTCATCATTATCAGATCATATACCTATGTCTCGGGAGGGACTCGAGCCTACCCTGTATTAGGGCGAAAAACAAATGTCTATTACATAATAATTAAACTACGTCAATATAATTACACAACAGTAAAAGAAGTTGTGCAATACATGAATAATGAACGAATTTAGAACATTTCAGTTAACAATAACTTTTATTATAAAGAGACGTAATTGTGTTTCACATTTATTTGGTTAAACGTGACATTGACGTAATGAAAGAAAAAGTAACAGATTTTTTATTTATTTCTGGAAATAACAACTTGAAAAGTATTATCCAAGCGAAGATCCATTGTGGGCAGAACGGGTATGCCCACAATCTCAATTGAGATCAATATGATGATGGTATATTCACTCCCTAGAAAATCTGCCTGTTCGTATCTTAATAGCATGTAGTGTGGATAATTCTAAGTATATTGTCATAACGGGCACCATATTTTATTAAAAGCTCCCCGTCCGGCTTTGACTCGCACTTGACCGATTAGTGGTGTGACCAAAACTTTTTTGAAGAGTTTAAAGTTTATTTAAACACTAGTATTAGGGCCTATTTCACCATCATCAAGTAACGATCCGAGTACTACTCACATGTTTTGTCTTTGTCACTTGATATTAAGTAAGAAAGAGACAAAACTAACTTTACTTGGTGAGTAACTTTACTTGAAGCTCGTGATTAGCCCGCCCGATTAATTGCATATCTTTATGCAACTTTTATTATTATGACGTTTCGTTCAAGTCACATTAGCCGGACTGATTACACTGAAAGAATTGGAACTTTAATACACGATCAAAGTGTTCTAAAAGACTATAGCTACGAACTAGCTTACAAAAACAGTACAGATTATCAAACAGCTTAAAAGAACCAAGTCCAGTTCAAATGACCACAATATTCACGTTCCTAGAACTTGGAACGTTCGTCAAATGGACAGATGCCGATATTGAAGCAAATTGATTTATGGAACGGGCCGATTAAAGCGGGATTATTGAGGAGCGACGCAGCTCGCATGGGAAAGAAATGTCTCCACTGAGCCTGATTGATAGACTTCTAGAGGTTTAGCTGATTTTAGGTGGATACAACAAGTTGGCAACTAAATTGTAAACGCGAGAGTTATTTTTCTGTGAAAAGAGTAATGTTGTTCTAATAACTAATGAACTTAAGGTTCATTATGTTAATAATTATTATTGTTCCTTCTTTTGTATTTTATTATTTCTTTTGTATTTTTTTATTTAATAGATAATTTTACTGAACTGGGTTTATGAAGTCGGCACCTGCTAGAACACTTAAAAGTCGAAACCTATTGTATGATTAATTTTTTGTCGCTTTTCAGTGTTGTTGAAGTTCAATGGAAATCCACGTAGAAGACATTCCGCCAAGTCTGTTTAAACTAAAAACTGACTAATTGATTGGGTTTGGACTAATTAGATATGGGACAAAGTTTCTTATAAAAAAGATTCTATTCGATGAACTTACAACCAAATGGAGATTATTATATGCCTCTATTATGACAGCTGTACCAATTCTCTAAATAATGAGTAACGTTGTCAACCAGGTAAACTGGTACTGTCAATAATATATTATAACGTGGACCGCATTGGAACGATGCATTAATACTCAATAACTGAACTCTGTAGACGTAAAATGTGACTTTAACCTAACAGGGCCGGACTATGCACCCAGCCCCCCAGCATGACTGTACGTGATAAAATAGACACCACGAAATAATATCGATTTCGCGAGCATGACCAAATGAATTATGGCGTGGTACGATATGAAAAATTAAATATGGCGGCTATATTTATTATATTTTGACAGTTGAATGTCACTAAATAGCTATACCGATTTCGCGAGCATGACCAAATGTCATAAAATTAATCACGTAGAAAAATTCAATATGGCGGGTATTTTTATCAAATTTTGACAGTTGGATGTCAATAAATCGCTGTATCTATCGCGTTTTCGAAGTCATGCTAGCCTAGCAGGGCGGTTTATTTCACCCACTCTATTAACAAGCAAAGGGTATTTATTTGTACCTACCACAGATATATCTCAATGACCACGTCAAATAATTTGTAACTACATTTAAAGAAATAAAATGACGCACTCTTTCAACTCCTTACGGTGACGGAAAACATCGTAAGGAAACCTGCACAAACTTGTGAAGAAATTCTAAGGTTGTGTGTGAAGTCAACCAACCCGCACTTGGCAAGCGTGGTTGACTAAGGCCTTATTACCCTAATTCAGGGTAGGCTCGTGCCCCTCGGTGGGGACATATATGAGATGATGATGATGACACTTTTAAAAACATGTGTAGGCCTACAGTGCTATATGCACTGGCAGTTCATGGTTTGACTACAATTATAGCAATTTATATTATAAATCAAAACTCAATAACCAAGCTTCACTATGACGTAATACTTGACCTTAAGGTGACAGGACCGGACTATACACCTAGGACAATAGTTAGTAATATATTCGCCCACACACGTAGACAACAAACAACATATTTCTATACTTCAGGGCAATTAGTGTCACCCACTTGTATAGACAAGCAAAGGTAACAAGATGCGTCATCTTAATAACGCTTTTAAAAACATGTTATATGATCCCTAAGGGTAAATGGCTAGACTGAAAGATAAGCTATTAATAGATTCCATTATGATAACACGGAGGAGTTTTATTGTTTGGTTTACGCACAAATCTCATAGTAAAGGAACAAAATGTTATCACAGAAAGTAATGTTACGAATAAAAAAATAGTTTTGGCATTTAAAAAGCATTCATATAGCATTATTTGTGTTCATAAACAAGCCTTTATTCTATTAACGTCTTGATTTCAATTCAGCAGCAATATTAAAATTAGAATACTTTTTCCCTAAAAAGTAATGAGAATAACGCAAGCTGTACCGGTTGCTATGTATACCTAGCTATTTCTTCCATAAAACATAAATGCAAATATGAAATGGTAATGTGTTGGGCACTCATCAATCATTGTTTGACGAACATTGAAAATCAATAATATGTTTTCCTTAGTACGGCTCTGTTTGAGCACATATTTGAAATATTTTGACGGATACTGGTATTGTATGTTTTTGTTACTCAACTTTAATTAAATTTCTTTGTCCTTAAACATAATAGCATTAAGGTCGATTTTGAATTATAAAAAATATTTATTGATGAAGGATCACGTAAATCTGAATGTTTGATACAATCATTAACTGTTTGTGGTATTACAATCAGTTTAAAATACGTTTGATAAACCTAAGAATTCAACAAGTGTATACAAGTACTTACTCATAAATTAAAGTAAAATATCAAAATATTAAAAAACTACTTACATGATAGAAGTATATTTCGAGAATGTCGGGTTAAGGCACAAGGCTGACGTCATTCAGACTCCTGGAGACGACAGGGCAGCTCCACTGGATCAGTACTCCTGGAGACGACGACTGCAGGCAGGACAGCTCCCACTGGATTCCCTCGACGACTCCTCCGCTGAACTCCCACGATGACTGGTTCCCGTAGACGAAGACACTGCCTCAGCCTCTCCTTCAACCTTTACCTTTTACCTGGGAATAAAATAATGATGATTTAATTTTTACATATAAGAAAGAACATTTTTGCCGGGTAAGGGTCACAGCACAGCACACTTTTTATCAATTCGGAAAGGGAACGTCACCGTATCGCCTCACTATTGCAACTTTTTCGAAAGCGAGGCGATTGTATTCCTATTCCGATCGGTGTGCATTAACAGTAGCGAGTTTCATACAAAGAATACTAAACGACTCCAGTTGATACGGTGACGATCCCTATTATAATCTCAGTCTATTGCAGTTCAAAGTCACGGTCAAAACAGTCCCAATTGACATCGGACTCGCGCAACATTTTCTGGAGCTAGTTGATATACCTATGTATATACGAAATTTGATGTAAGGATAACAGGCTCGTGAAGCATTTTTTTAGGGCTAGTTATATACAAAGCCTGCTGAGCAATACAGATCTCTTAACTATATTTTAAATTATTCTTGAAGAATTGGTACACAATGACAATTTTAAATAAGCGTAATTGGGAGCGGAGGTAGCAATCTATAGTCACAGAAGGAGAGATATTAACTAAACGAGAGTTAGTTCCTGGATTGAGTGAATCGTCTTTGTATCCTATTGTACCTATTCTAACTCTATAGATCAAACAATTGAAATTGCATCTAAATGGGTTTTCTGGCCACTTAAGCGAGCACATTTGTATTGACGATGCGATATTATTTATGCAACATTAAATACTCGCATATTATGTAAATTCTTAATCGGTTAAAGATTTTAGCACGATACGTCAATTTTCTATCAATACTTAATAATAAAAAAAGAAAACTTGTGGCATGTATTTTTCCTTAATATTTCGCTTTCTATCCAATTCTAAAAACTTGTTAGGATTCAGTTACTACAAATTTATTACGAAGTGTCTAGTCGTCCAGTAATTCGGACGAATAACATTATATTAATCATCCATTCTAGCGGACGCCTAGCAATTAGCAATTTAGCCTACAATTTATTAAGACGATAGAGTGAATTCTTAACTTCACCTATTAGGTGAAGTTAAGATGTTAAGATATGTAACGTACGTGGTTCCAAGTGCAAACGTTTTACCTCCTTATCCTCCTAATAAAACCCAAATCATACTGGCTGGTAACATCATTTGAATATTTTACGAACAGGATTAAAAATTAAATGTAACCTCGAGGAAACTCAATTGAGTTTGTTTTCAGTTAACACTTAATTTGTGTATCGACAGATATTTTGCCCACGGCTGGTGTCACCGCAAAGTAGAATTATGTGGAATTGAATGACAGGAGGTATGAATGTTTGCCCAAAATTGTGTTTTTTATGATTTGCAGTCCTGTTTCTGTTTATTTGGAATTTATATATCATAATATCTAAATATTGGTAACAAGTACGTAGTTTTAATGTTTTGATAGTCGTGGTTTTTCTTATTCATCTTTTACATGTCTGTTTGAAAGAAAAAAACATAGCCATTTCCCGCCATCAGTCTCTCTGTATGCTTAGATCTTTCAAACTACGCAATGGATTTTATTGCAGTTTTCATCGTGTTTTTTTTCACAGCTATAGGAATGCATCTTTATTCAACTTGCGATTAAAGAAAACCATATTAATAAGAAAATTTTTAGATTTGTCGCACTTAGATCGTGCAGAAATCCGACCAGGGATAAATCGTATGGTCTAAAAGATAGTTGGGGGGACAAAGGCAATGTACAGTATAGGTCGAAAGGTGGTCACGCAGGGTGTCCCAATTATTCCCCACCCCTAATCGAATTCCCGTGTCGTACCAAGACGTCCGATGGACAAGTCGGTCCAGACTAACAGACAGACAGCCCACTTAGACTCCACATAATCCGATTAAAAATTCCTATCAATCAATTAACTATTATAAATTTAATTGATTTATTTTTATAGTGTATTCAGTTATTCACACAACTTTTTAAGATTATGCAAAATGCATTCAAAATTTTCGCCGCAGCCGGACTTGAACCCGGAACCATGCTGTAATTATATATTGAATGTATGTAATGTGTACACTGAATATTATAAATTGTTTGAAAATTCAACAGAACACTTTATCCATAAAATAGAAAAACGCTAGCAAAAATAATACTTAGTATGCTTTGGGTTTTAAAATCATGTTAGTCCAAAAATAGTAAGTCACTAAGTGAAAAAAGAAAAGTATTATGCCTTAAGATATTTCTTTTAAAAATAAATTTCAAGGGTATTGTTGCTAGATTTTTTCAAACAATATTAAAGCTGGCCACTTAAAGTTAATAAAAGATAAAGTACAAACAGTGGGTAATCCTGGTTCCCGTTGCCCTAGTTTAAACTAAGCGGTGCCTGAAGGGTTACCAAGTGCCCTACACACCCGGACCAATCCACATTGTATGTTACCGATAATGCTGACAATAGGGAAATACTTCAAATTGCCAACAAGGACTTTTTACGTAGTTATTTTATTTTTTTAGTTTAATATTTAGTTTTTTGTATTTTTTTTTTAATTTAATTTAACAGGAACAATTGCAATAGAGAAGGAGTTGGAACAAAATAAAGGATCAGACATTTTGAATTCCAGCCGCAAGAGTCAGTTTTCTTAAAACCTTTTGTGGTATTGACAGGTTCACTTTTACTTTTCTTTGATTGATAATAAAAAGTCAATTATTATGGCATGTGTAATCGAATTAGAAATAACTACGTTTAATATAAACAATAAACAACCATATCAACAACTGTGTTATTTCATTGAACATTTAGGCTCAATTTCTTTAGACTTCTCTTTAGATTCAAACTTCGATAAAACTCCTATATGCAAAACCCTTTATACAAAAACATAAGATTTTCTAGATGCTTAGTTATCTGTGTTCTCCCACTGCCATCGTCACAAGTGTCCTTACCTAGTCTGAAGTGTCTGTGTGATACCTACGTTTAATTTTACAATCCCCAATTAGGCACCATTGTGTTGGCATTACTTTAATACCCAAGTATCAAGAAACAATGCTTTGTAGTTTGTACAGTCAGTAACAAGTTTATTTAACATTCAAATTACCTATATTATTTCTTTTCAAAAGCAAAACATAATATATCACTACATATAATGTATCACTACATAGTATAAAACAAAGTCGCTTTCTCTGTCCCTATGTCCCTTTGTATGCTTAGATCTTTAAAACTACGCACGTTTTAATAGATAGAGTGATTCAGTGAGAAGGTTTTTAGCATAATTTTATCCCCATAATCTTACGGGAACGGGAACTACGCGGGTGAAACCGCGGGACGCCGCTAGTTTAATATATTTTTAATTTATATATCCGATATTACAAACTGCAGTATTCATTTTACTCAAAGATTTTTTTCATTTCCACCTGTTCCAAGCTTCTAATAAATGTATAGAAATTAAGTTTTATTTGTAAAAAAAAAACTCAATAATAAAACTCGCTGCATGAACGAAGGTTTCTTTTAAAGAGGTTTTCCTGTTCTGAATTAGCCAATACTTGCTATAGAATAGATTCTGGTCATTTCATAAAAACATAAATTTCCCCATCAAACTGTAACACGCATAGAATAGTACGCACTTTATTGCGAACCCCATCTCAAATATTAGCTTGCATTTGTGGAAAGATGATGCATTTTTATTTATTTATTACCTCAACTACTTTGAGTCTGATATTACTTTCTTGAAGTGAGATTTTCCGAGAGTTTATTTTTAAATTATATTGCTGTGTAATGTTTCTTGTCTTTTATTTTAAAAGATCTCATGAATATTTCACTTTTAGACCGTTTACAGTTTTTAACTACTCAAATTGAAATGTTTGTATTGAATAAGCTCTTTCCTTTTATAAGATCTTTATTCGATACACCAGTGATTATATTGTTATGATGATATAAATTTAACTTATTTATCTACTTAGATACCTTTATCTAAATATGGCGTAGAAGTACATTATAATAAGAGAAAAACGTAGGAACAGACCAAATATAAAAGTTTCTATGAAATATTACTTCCAGGTTAACAAAAAGACAGGAGCCAAACTGATTGACTGATAGAACTATGAACACACAGCGAACGAATTGCTGATGAAATTTTACACGCATGACGTAGGCATCCCATAAAAATAATCAATTTGTAAATTAATGTTTTAGCATTATATTTTGTTTTTCATAAATATATTGTCTAATGAGTAGTTTATTAAACAATAGTTTGTAAAATAATACATTTATCAAGTACACTTTTGTCAAATGTTGTTTGTCAAATATAAATGATCAGACACCGCCAGTAAAACATACGGAGACATTTACTATAAATATATACTTAGCAAGTTATTATTTATTAAGTACTTCAGAACTTAGTGTAAGCGTGTTCATAGCTCAATTTATTTTAGTCTAGGATGCCTACGCCGTCTGTGTCCATTAAACATTAAGGTTCAGAGACGGCGAAGAGGCAATTAATAATGCATCGTACTGTTTCGTGCAATGCGTACAACGCCTTAACAGGGTACAAGATAACACAGATTATATACTTGTATTTTGTTTGTTATTAGTCTAATTTTATGAGTACGAGAGCTTGAAGTTGGTGATGGTTGTCGTACTTAAAAGTTGTAAACCGGCACCATTAGTAGGATACATCATTGACAGTCGTTCGGGTATCACAGGTACCTATATTTGCAACAATCGAACTTGCAATCCAGAATTTCGGCATCGTGGTTTCTGTAAGGTTCTATAGGGTGAAGGTCCCTCTCTCATTAATTATACTAAGTAAGTATAAGTGCAGTCAGTGAGGTGTAATAGGCTTAGAGCCTATGTCACGATCTTCAAGTAAAAAGTAGCTAGTTCCGAGTAGGTACTCACAAGTTTTGTCTTTGTCACTTGATATAAAGTAAGAAAGAGACAAGACTCACATTACTTGGTGAGAAACTTTACTTGAAGATCGTGAAATAGGCACTTAATCATATTGTCTAATGCAAGTTGGTGAAAATATTTACTCATAGGAATTTTATATTTAGATACTTAGTAGTGAGTGGGATGCTAGACGCTATCTGACGCATCTCACTCCTGTTAAAAGGCAAATGACAAAAAGGTGGGTGAAAGAAATCGAGGGATGCGACTCAACTCGTTTCATTCGTCTATTAGCCCGTATAAAATAAGTAATTCTTTGCATTGAATGTACGTTTCGTTTAAGAATAAAATCTTTGCTAATATTATAAATGCGAAAGTAACTCTGTCTGTCTGTCTATCTGTTTTTTACCTTTTCACGGCTAAACTAACTGAACCCTTTGAATAGAAAGGTACAGAGATGGCTTATGGTCCGGGGTAGGATATAGGCTATATTTTATCCCAAAATTCCCACGGGATCGGGTACTACGCGGGTAAAACCGTGAGGAACAGTATGTTATATATTTTATTCGTTGTTCAGTAATTATTAACACTTGCAGGCCGAACAAAGTACCGCGACACAGAATTCGTCCTAAGTGATTCAACTAGGTAGGGGCGCGTTGCATTGGCTTTGTCGTCTCGGACGGTTTATTAAACGCACAGAATAGGTTTAGGGTAGGGTTGTCAACAGCCCCTATTGGACTCTCAAATAGAACACAAAATCTACGTGAATTTGTGTCAATAGCAGTGCTAATAATGTCTCAAATGGAACTGCTATCCTTATCTCAACCTGATTGCTATCCTAAAATGAATGATCATACAAATGGGTGGAAAGTTTGTTGCTACAGTAAGCCCTTATTTCACCATCTTCAAGTATCGTTCCGAGTAGTTACTCACATGTTTTATCTTTGTCACTTGATATAAAGTAAGAAAGAGACAAAACTAATTTTACTTGGGGAGTAACTTGAAGGTCGTGAAAGTCGTGAAATAGGCTCTAAGCGAAGTACTTAGTAACCTTTGCTTATACTTTCTTTAGCAACTAACTTTCCAGGCAGGCACCGAAATTAACTAATAAATAAATTTTAGAAGTAAGTTTCGAAATATTTAAAATAGATATTATACTTGCTGTCAATTTAAAGAAGATTTTATCATTAGGTTTTTCTTTCAGCCAAAAATTTCGAAGAATATCCAACTTTGACTTAGGTTATCGACGAGAAATCGTACTCCAGTTGGATACATTTTAGAAAAGTGTGAAGTCCTAGTGGTAGTTGTGGGGACAGCCCTGGTGACTGGCCGCAAGGGATGTAGTGGGCAATTTCTACAATATTAAATTACCGTTTGAACTGTGATACGACCTACCTCGTCTTACACACCGTGTGCGCCTGTGACCCCTAGGGTCACAGGCGCACACCATCATTTATTTAGTTATTCTACGTACACTGGACATTGATAGACAATACATATTATATAGTACTTACTTATAGTAAAATCAAGTTGCCTTTACCTATTTTATTATTAAACGAAACGTATGACATTATATATATGTGAAACAACGGGATGTTAGTACATACGTCTTTACCTAGCCAAGTGTGGTCGTTGTAGCGTCCTTTACGTAGCCTTGTATGGCTAAAATACCTAGCCTTCACATTGAAACTTTTAAAACAGTTTTTTCCTAATTTATTCAGCTGAAATTTTCTATGAAGGTCATACTATTTTGAAATAAGTTTTCGTTCCCTATTTTTAAAATAGGCTTGAAGTTTTACTTTTGTCTATTTTTTAATATAGGTAAGTTATGTAATTATGGAGTCCGTATCAAATATTTGGAAAAACGTATTTTTGGCAACTTCCTTTTATCTAATAACTAAGTATACAATCAACGTAATATTAAAGTCGTTACATCAGCCTACCTACCACGCTGGACATTGGACCAATTAATTTAATTAATACCCAGAAAATATAACAAAACAGACACACAGTTCGAGCAAACATTGGAAACGATCAACTCCAATTAGTAATACGATACCGCCATTTTGTCTATTTAAATTAGCAGAAAATATATGTGAGCCGGCTGAATCGGGTGCGCCTATGACGCACGGACGGACAAACACCTCGCCAATAAACTAATACTTTATTATGCCACCGCCCTTATCATTACCCCGATTCCACGTCGATGTGGGTGTAGTCCGGTTTACGAGTATTTACATACTGTGTGGACATGACTTAATGATTTTTTTTCTTTACTTTATTATTAAATAGATGTAGGTATAGGTGTATGGATGTAGGTAAGTATATCTTATTGGTGTAGAAATGTTATGTATTTTTGGTTTTAGATGTAGCGTTTAGACTAGTAGTAAAATATTATTTTTAGAGGTAAGTTTTACTAAATACTTTTTAAGGTCTAAATATAATTTCGTAGCATTCAATTATCCAACAGATTTAAATAAACTGCTACAAGATTTAACTACGCAGTGACGTCAACATTAGATAAAATAGACTCTCGTAGCATGTTACACTATCGTAGACTTGCTACGATTTTCGGCACCGGTACATGTTTTCTACATACAGTAAAGTAAAAAGAAAAATAATAATTTGTAAATATAGGAATAGATTTTAATACAGTTATTTTAAATTGGGAAATAGGTACAGCCCTGTTTCGTCATTAGTCGGCGTCTTACCAAATATAACTTTATGTACCTTAGATAAGCATTTTTTTTTCTTTTACGAGAGCTTATTCATTTCTACATCAAATTAAAATCTGACCCAATTCTAAACATCATCTTGAAAAAAGACCTACAAGTTATTTTAAAGAACTAATTTAATTATTTATCTGTCATGAAGCTCATCAAGTGCTTCTTTGAGTCTGGAACTTTCTAATTATTCGACATCGATTCCTCAACTTTACAAGCGGATTACTTTAAACTTTAATAAATAAAGTTGCTCTTGATTTGATTAATGAAATCGTATAAATGCAATCGTTATTAATAACGTTTGATTTCATCAATCTTCAATGAAACTCTTTCATCTTGTAAAGGAAAATGAAATTGAAATATATCGAACTACTATCTGTGCCCCGCGGCTTTTTCCGCGTGGAACTTTATCCCGTGGGAATTTTGAGATAAAAATCCTATGTGTTATTCCTAGGTATGAGGAACATCTGTACCAAACATTAAAATCCATTCAGTAGTTTTTGTGTGAAAGAGAAACAAACATCCAAACATCCTCACTCACAAACATTCGGCTTTATAATATTAGTAGAAAGTGTAATTTGTTTTCCTATGAAGAAATGTATTGGTATAGACGTGGGATATATACAGAAATGTATATTATACATTATATCTCACTGCAGGGCAAATAAAACGATAAACAAGTTCTCGAGTTACAAGTGTCTTTGTATTTTCATCTTGTCTTTGTATCATGTTTTTTGACTTTGTTATCGTTATATGCTTATCGATAAATAGATAGTAATAAAACATTTATTGGTCAGAAACTTAATCTAGTCTTAAACCTCTTCCAAACAAGAAAGATATCTGTATTTTAGAAGTCAGTCTTCTTCATGATTACATTTAACAAAAGGAATCTTTTTGAATAAATGTTCGTGCCTTTCAGTGTGTTTTACTTACTTGCTGTAGGCATTATTTATTTATTTAGTTAGACACTTCAACAATATCTTCACTTATATAATACTAATAATAAAACTTATTCTATGTAAGAATCCCATGTGAGATATCTTTACAGAACCACTGTTCCACCCTGTACAAATACATAGATAGATATATAGTAAAGTACTCTACAGGTTAGAGCCCCAGCCATAGGAAGTTCAATCAACAACTTAATATTATAAGATGAATGATGGAATGGCAAGCGAGGAAATCGAAATATGGTTGTTGGAGCGAATTGAAACTCGACATTATACCTATAACTTGGTTTACAGCTATGTTACGAACAAATACTGTGTGGACTTACCCAATAATCTGATACTTCTTGCGTCTGCCACGAATTTTGCTAATGCCGGCGTTTTGGACGCGTAGATTCTGTAAATAAACAGTCTGAATTAATCTTCTTCTTATATATAAAATTCTCGTGTCACAGTTTTCGTTGCCATACTCCTCCGAAACGGCTTGACCGATTCTCATGAAATTTTGTGAGCATATTCAGTAGGTCTGAGAATCGGCCAACATCTATTTTTCATCCCGAAATTCTTACGGGAACGGAAACGTGAACTACGCATGTGAACCGAATATACGTAAGGAAAATACTTTATTTAGCAGTTAATAGATTAATAAAATGAAATGTCGATAACAAGAAGATCTTTCGAAGTAATTACTTATATCTCAAATGTTAAAAGTACCTTACAATGCACAGCCCATCTATGGATATGAACACTACTCGGGACTACAAAGTCAATTTCATAACAACTCCATCTATATCGTTTAGGATAGAGAAAATTAAGTATACAACTAAAATTCTTATTTTCATCAGACATGTTTTATATGTTTAACTAAACTCTATATTGAGTAAAATAATAAGTACACTTTTATCCTGCGAAAATGCTCTTTGCAGTAGAAGTCTGAAGGGAAAACCTCCAGGTGTTTATATACAGTAGGTAAATATACCCTAAGCCCTAATGCATTGACCACTATTTTAAATTTTCTAATGTTTTCTCCGTATATTTTAGTTAGACTTTTGTTAAACTTAGGTTAGAACAGCCCGTTCCCAAGCTTTGTGCTTACCGAAAAACCTTAATTTATAGTAATAGTTTAGTAGAAATCAAAAGGAATTGTACTAGGTTTCATTGGCGAACATTTCCCATGGCTATCCATTATAAAGACCATATTCATAATATTCACAATAAATAAATAACCACGTGCATTTTGTATCGTACAACCGACAATTTAACTCGCCCCTAGGCCACTCGATACCGACAATTACTGACAAACTCGCGCTTTAAACCGTAAAATTCCAAATTTAAATAACGCACCGCTATTGGTTATGATTCGAGAGAATTCTCGCATCTTCCCTTCCTATTGGTTGATGGTAAACTGATATAATTTAAAATATTGTCACTTGACGGCGGTTTTCGCGTTATTGCAATCTATTTTCGTGGGGAAGTTTATCTAATTTGCTCCTACCTCCTGACACATTAATAAACAGATATTGGATGTTTTCATGTACCTACATATTTATATGTATTTGCATTTATAAACATATTTTATTTATATAAATATATTTTTATGTAATAAGTGTGTATTAATCTGTTAAACCAATGAGTTCAACCACAGCCACGCACACGCCTTGCAATATTCTTCGGAAATCCTATCAATTTTTTATTAATATTTGTTAAACCTGTTTAGTCGTAAACGTAGCTTTTCTGTATAAATGAGCAATCAAACCCTAAAATCAATAAATTTAAACCAATAGTTTCTGATAGCGTGTTCATCAAAACAAACTACAGCTTTGCAATTATACATAGAAACTCTACAGTTTTATAACATTAGTATCTATAGCATATAATAAACTTGCATAAAACAGAGTGGTCTGTGGTAAATATTAAAATGAAATTTGTGTAGCACAGAAAGTATTGGTTTGTCTAGATGGTTTCCGCGCGGATATTGCACCAGCCAACTGCCGCGAAGATCACCTTTTATCCCTCCATTTTACTGACTAACCCTCTCCGCTTTCAAGAGGGAGGTGCCTTTATCAAATCAAAGAACAAATACGAACATATTTTAAAATCTTACTGAGATATGACGAGTTTTATTCAATATTGTTCTGTGGTTCTTGATACAAGGATTAAAAATATACATATATACAATACTAGCTGTGCCCGCGGTTTTACCCACGTGGAACCTTATCCCGTGGGAATTTTGGAATAAAATGTCCTATGTGTTATTCCTAGATATGAGGAACATCTGTACCAAATTTCATTAAAATCAATTCAGTAGTTTTTTGCGTGAAAGGAACAAACATCCACACTCACAAACATTCGGCTTTATAATATTAGTAGGATATATTTGGTGCTGTCTGATTCCCGTGTTTTCGATTTATTATACTTACTTATATAAATAAATTAATAAATAATAGTTATGTACTTACTTGCTAGTTTTAATACATTAACTAATTAAACTAAGTATTTATTTATTATTAAACTAAACGTAAGATAAGTACATAAATCCCAATCCCTTAATAATACAGCCGTATAAACAGTCTAGTTTTCATTGAAATCCCAGTATTTTAGTAGAATCTACACAAAGTTTCAGACAGGCGTACATTGCCGGTTCTCGTCGAGTAAACAAACGCATTCGTAATACGATGCAGGCGATGTATTGCCAACAGTGTCTACGCGTATTGCACGCGGGTTGTACTGTCGAGGAAATAATACAAGTTACGAATAAGTTTAACTATAATTTGCTTGAATTTAGGATGTGTAGTTTTTATGTATATGTATAGAGTTCCCCAATATAAAGGCTTCAAATGGAAAAAAGCACATCATGAGATTTTTTAAGATTTAACCTAACCTAACCTAACCTAACCATGAAACTTTAAGGACAAGACACATTTATTCAGCTTCATTCAGCTTTTATGCATACAAAACAACGATTTTGTATGGAGACGATTCAACTGAATGGATGCTTACGTACGTGTTTCCATACAAAATCGTTGTTTTGTATGGACAAACGCTGAATGAAGCCGAATAAATATGTCTAATCCCTTAGGCAGGGGCCGCCTGAGTTTTTTACTTTCATTGGACTTGTACTTGAAGGTAACTCGTCTGATGAAATGAAATCAATAATACAGCCTAAGATGGAGTGTGCACCCAGATTCTATGTTTCAAGAAACAGACAATCTGCATGGGTGTTCCATACTACAACTTTACCACCGTTGTATATCAACATTTTTCCCCGACAGTCCATCCTAGTTGCAAGCTGCTTCCTATTGACACATTGTTTAATAAGCTCTGGTTATCTGTACTGGGATATTGAATGTCAGTCCTGACGTACATTGACCCCTACGGTAAAGTGGTAAGCGCTGCATTACGGGCAATTGATCTCGGGTTCGGTCCTTTTTAGCCACAAAAGTCTTTCTTTAGATTTAAGCAAAAATTATATAACAGCATGCAAAGGAACCCAAACTAGATAAGTTAGTCTTAAAAGTTTCTATAGTAAATCGTTATCACTTAAGCATATTGATGATGCCAAATTAAGACATGAATCATTTCGATCCAGGAATCAAAGCTAAAACTGCTTGACAAGTAGGAGTACATACCAACTACATAAACTTATGCTGGGGCGATAATATCTATTAATAAATAATTATTTTTCCTATCAAATCCATGAAACATTTCATGTAAAAAATACATGTTGAAAAAAGTAGGCAAATTCTAAGCAAACAAGGAATTCTAAAAACAAAAACTGTAATAACAACGTTGTAGCGTGTATATTCAGATATTATTTGTTGTAAAACAACCTCAATGTTACCCCATTAGAGTGAAATGCTACAAAAACTCTCACACCTACGCTATAAGCAGCATAATGCAAGCTATATGCTATTAAGTACATTTATTTGTGAGCTAACTGTAACACAACTCATATCCGTGTTAAAAAACGTACAATCCGTGCAAAAAAATCATTTGCGATGGCGACTAGTCGCGCGACCCGACCGGTCGCAATCGCCGAGGTTCTCTAAACAATAATTGCAAAGAGAAATAATAACGTCGACGCTGCTCGGCCCGTATCCGTTTGCAATAAAAATGTAAAACGCCACCGATAAGCGACGACGCGAAGGCTCGAATGTGAAACTCTAGGGATTTACCAAGTACACGGAAATGTATCGATAAACAAATATATTGTGTAAGTAAAATCGACATATCCATATTCGATTCTATTTCTTTATTAATATTTTTAAATAAATAAAACATTTGCCCAGCTGTGGGTTAATATAAATAAATATAAATAATTTTATTTTGTAACACGTATTTTATTTGTTTTCTACAATTGTTATCTTGTAGCAATTTTTGTTCATTATCATAGCTCTTTTCATAACTGTTGTGGTGGCTTGTTGTTGCTTGGCTGTTTGTTATCTACAGTATAAAACATTTATGTTAGAATAGCTTTAAGCCTCCCGAATAAAATAAATAAATATTGAACTGTTTGTTTGTATGGTTCATGTTTATATTAACACGCTAATTTTCAGGAGCTAGGTACTTGCTAATTCGAACGAATTTCAGAAATATATCTGTTGCATTTAAGTATCGATGTTATTCCGAAACTGACGGTAAGATCGCTTACATACATAGAAACTTCCATGAAAATAGTATATAATACTCTGGTATAAAGATAGAAGTTCAAAATTAAAATAGTTTTACCAAATATGACAACAATTAAATTACAGTATGCTAAACCCAGCCGGCATAGTTTCCCCATTAATCCTCCTATTAAAACATTAAAGCAAAGACGATCCTACGAAAAGTCTTACTAAAATTCAGGCGTTTTATTACCTTACAGATGCAATGACACAAACAACATCGGGACATTTTAAATGGACGAATAACGTCAAACGGTTTAAAAAATACATATTATTTTTAATAGAAAATATTAACTTTATCGATACATGCACCAGAAATCCCTAAACACAGCGAACTGTTTGAGTTTTTATGTCCGGATCAAACCACTACGTATTTTGTCACACAAAATATAAATGTAGCCTACTTCCTTCCTTCATTGGTGAGGGTTTATCAAAATGATTAATTGTACCTTGTTTTCTGCCGTTCTACAGGCCCTATCTGCACTGTATTAATATAAATTATTACATGTCTTTTTCGGCTTTATTTGATGTGATATGAGGATTGTGATATGCAATCCTAGTTTTATTAAAAACTTGTATACTTTGTGTTTCTTGTGTTCTTTTAAGCAAAGACTAGGCTCGGAGCCGTCGTGATTTTTGCATAGATAATGATGGATGTACGTAAGCTTTTATTTGGTTTCATTATAATCAGTGTAGAGCAGTCCACTGCTGGGCATAGGATCTCTAATTACAGACCACTGCGCACGATTCTTGGCATCGCTTTTATAGTTCAGACTTGCAGTAGGTAAATCAATTTATAAATTAAACCAACAGATCTTGTGTGTTTTTATTTAAATAGATACCTATGTATTATAATTAGGTAGAGGACATTTGTTTGAGTGGTAATCCGTTTTTTTTTATGTAAAAAAAAAATCTTTGGTCTTATGGGTTGTGGACTTTTTGAATTGAGATAGATTTAGTAGATGACGTTACATTACTGCAAGACCTCTAGTTACAAAAACACTATGCATCATAGACTACCTACCCAGAATAGACCGGTAATGTTGGAAATTTTGTATGAAAACATTTACAAACATATTTTTAGGATAGGTAAGTAGTCTATGCTATGCATAATGTGTAAAAAATGAACAACTAAAATATATAAAATAATCCACAAAAGAATAAAATAAACCGTAACCATTGGATATTTCGTTTCGGCATCGGCATCGTTACAAATGCAAATCTTATTACATTATAAAATCATCTAAGTCGAGATGTTTCAAACAAAACCAGATATAATTTTAAGTTACGACGATGCTACCGATCAACAGTCCGTGATTATTGAACGTTCAAATTGTGAGTAATTTCATTAAATAAGGGCGATCGGGAATCCGTTGGGCATCTCTTTATATAGACTTCTAATAAACAGTTGGGCATCACGA
The DNA here is from genome assembly GCA_958496195.1 of Timandra comae. Lineage (NCBI taxonomy): Eukaryota > Metazoa > Arthropoda > Insecta > Lepidoptera > Geometridae > Timandra > Timandra comae. The sequence continues at coordinate 6,188,616 of OY292353.1, read as the reverse complement.
GAAAGGGAACATTCGACAAAATTGATATGTTAAGAAGTATTACTTTCTCACGGTTTTCAAATAGAATAGCTATAGGGTTTCGCAACGGCGATTTGTTACGATAATCTGTAAACTATGTTTATGTATTTAAAGTTTTATTTTGTGTTCTTTTGTCTGTTTTTTCATAGTAAAAAGTGAGCTATCTAATTTTGTTTCTTGCTTGGAGAAACGTGAAGAGTTCTAGTGTTGTACAAACGATACGTAGTAATTACAAATTATAAGTAGGTAAGTAGTATCAACTTCTATCGTACTTGTAATATCATATCGAATTCTCTTTGTTAAATATCTAATACCTGCTAGGCTAGCATGACTTCGAAAACACGATAGATACAGCGATTTATTGACATCCAACTGTCAAAATTTGATAAAAATGCCCGCCATATTTATTTTTACCACATGATTAATTTTATGACATTTGATCATGCTCGCGAAATCGATATTAGCTATTTTATTGACGTCCATCAGTCAAAATATAATAAATATAGCCGCCATATTTAATTTTATCAAATCGTACTACGCCATATTAATTTGGTCATGCTCGCGAAATCGATATTATTTCGTGGTGTCTATATCATTTATCACGCACAGTCATGCTAGGCAGGCTGATATTTTATGTGACTGTTACTAAATAAGTACATATTCTAATGACATAGAAAATTTTAAAATCATTACAAATGTTTTATCTTAAATCGTTCCTTAAAATTCAATTATGATACAATTACAAAGTAAAAATTAATTAAAATTACAATGTATAACATATTCTAGTTATATGGAACTTCTTCTAAATCTTTATCCCATGCTGAATAGGATCAGTATCATATTCATAAGATATGGATCGCAATGGAGCAAACGAGACATCTGATAATAATTGTTATTCATCGCCTATGTATAGACACCTACAACTCAAAAGTGTGCTACCAGCCTTTGAGGTGAGAATTCGGTTTATTCATGAAGGTTCAAAGGTCATACTGCTAGAAATATCACTGGCGACAATTTATTCAAAAGTTTAGTTTTAAGAACAAATGTTTGTCTCGGTCTGGGTGTGTGTGTGAATGAGTGAGTGTAGTTTCTGATACCCTAGATACAAGTTTCAAACTTAGGGGTCAGTTACTAAATGAGATGATGTAGTGAATGATTGGTAGAAGTTTCTAGAGTAGCACACGGTGGCAAAGGCTTTTTTCCTGCAGTACATTTTTACAGGCAAATTTTGGTATAGAAAGAAGCTAACAATTGAATTTTAATGTAATATTCTTATATGTATGATGTGTTTCACAGTTACACAAATTCCGATTCAGAGAGAGAGACAGTTTTCGGTTATTAAACTTCTTTATTATTAAACGAAACGTACGTCATTGTTTACAATTAATATTTTTACGGGATATTAACACGTCCTCCTGATGATGGCCACCGGACGTGGCTGAAACTAGTCGAGGGACTCGACTTATAGGTACATGTTAATATCCCGTAAAAATATTAATTATTAAACTTCTCTTATTATTTGGATTCTTTTTACGAATTTTTTTGGTTAAGCATGGAGGAAGTTAAAATCTTCATCCTTTGTAAAACTAGTAAGATTCCAACTAGAAATTGACAATGAACTTAAAAACCCGATCAAGTAATCGTAAACAAATTTCTAATTGAAATTATTAAATACCAAGAACAATGTAACAGAGTGTAGTATCAATATACTTAACGTTGCAATTGTAAATTGAACCGCGGTATAAACGAACAATCAAGACCTACTTGGTATTACAATACAATAAGGTAATAGGTATCAAATGCTCAAAAGGAAGTGGGTTCATTTAGATGATATTATATTACTCAGTGCGCCGGAACTAATTGTTCCTCTGCACTTGTGTACACTGAATGCCCGTATCTGGAATGTATATTACAATAAGTGAGTTATTTTGATAAACAGCAAATAATACAATGTTTTTTCTACCTAATTTAATATATTAATGTTAATATTATGGCTGCTATTGCGATGGATATGATTATTTACTTTTTAAAGTTAGCATCGAAGTATGTTAGAACATTAAAATAAGTATTAAAATGTTTGTATTACATTCCTCATTTTAAAAGTTTCATATGTTTTTGATTATATTACTTTATAGAAAAGATTTTAAGAGAATCAAGAAATATAATAATTGTTAACGTTAGCTTTTAGAAAGTCACAAAAAGGCTTTTTTTAATGTTTATATTTGGTTGATGCTAACTGTACTTGGGATAGGTACGAATTCTCAAATATTATGTACCTAGAAAAGTTTTCAAAGTGTATAAGTTTCCAGACAGCCTGGTACAAGCTAACGTAACAACTAAGATTTTGGGAATATAGGATTAACAGAAGAGAGGGTATGAAATGTTGGAGAAAAGTTAATTTATAAATAATTAGGGCCTATTTCACGACCTTTAAGTAAAGTTACTCACCAAGTACAGTTAGTTTTGTCTCTTTCTTATTTTATATCAAGTGACAAAGACAAAACATGGCTATTCGGAACGTTACTTGAAGATGGTGAAATAGGCCCTTAGTTTAAGAATCTAGATAATTATTTTATTAAGATACTAGCTATGCCCCGCGGTTTCTCTCGCATGGTTCCCGTTCCCGTGGGAATTTCGGGATAAAAAGTATCCTATGTCCTTTTCCTGGTACTTAGCTACCTCCCCACCAATTTTCAACAAAATCAGTTAAACCGTTCTTGAGTTATAAATAGTGTAACTAACACGACTTTCTTTTATATATATAGATTTACATAAATGATTAGTATTTTTCTAGTAAATATTTTTAGAAGAGACAAGAAAGAACATATGTAGATCCATTTCGATATACAAAGATAACAATTCAAAACTTAAGTACCAAACTAACCTGCTTTTGATTAAATTGTTGTTTTTAAGTTCGTGTTCCTAACCAAAGAATATAGGTTATTATGATAGATATACCTTTCCGTAGAATACTATCATAGTATATACCGAAACAAAATTATTGTAAGATTATGTTACTTTTGATAGGGTTTGGTCACACTGCTAATAAAAAGCGGGCAAGTTTGTATTTTACTTTATTTAATTTTAAGAATTTTAAGAAAACTTACAGCTAGGTAAAGGTATAGTCAAAGAAATTACAATATATGATGACATATATTGATCTGAAGGCCAATTACAAGTTTCCACTTATAGGAACTAGTATCATAACTATTCTTCCTTCACTTAAAAACTGTTATAGGTATAAGTATACTGAAGAGCTCCTAGACCTGTGCAAGGAGTAAAAGGCTTAGTGCTTTTCATTTATATTTGTACTGTTAAGCAACATTTTCCACAGTCAGTAATGGGCAGCCATAGTCGAAGTGGCTTCTTCACATACACTCTGTCGAGTCACAGTCGCCTGCTCGGATCTTTTTGGTCAATCCAATCCAACTTATGGATTTTTACACAGTTTAACTGTCACGATTAAGGGAACTAATAGAGATACCATCAACGGTACTTTCATTATACAGTTCTTCTACAGAATAGATTATATACCCTCACGTGGTTAATTACCCTAGCTTCGAAACCCAGAGACTAAAAACTTCATGTTAGGAGTAAGTAGAAAATACTAAAGTTAATAGTTTAGAGTAAATAGAAAATACCTTATAAAATAATAGTAACATTTCCTCGCATTACCAGCTACAACTACGCCCGCACCCTGCAACATAATACATACTAATTTGCTCACCGTATCGTGCTACTGTTCTGAATAAAAAGTTTTAATGTAGTAGGTGTACCTGTTTATAATTTTATTAAATAATTCGTAATGACAGAGTACAATACCTCGCGGCCACGATACCTGAGCGATTACTATATCTGAGGGAATAAAAGGCGAACCAAGATGAAATACTTCGAAGGAATTCACTAAATAAAACTAAAAAGCAGATTTATTTGATTCACTTTTAATTGAAATGTTTCGTCTGGCAGACGCTTTCTTTGGTTTGGTTTTTAAAACGATTAAGTCAGTCCTTTTTAAGGATTTGGGGGCAAATGACCCCAAGAAGTCTACTATTTAGTTTAACCATAAAATGCCCTCTGAGTGGTGGAGGTCTGACGGAAGTAGCTCTAAATATTTGGGGAATCGAATGCGCAACCTTTAGCATAGCAAGCAGGGTCAATTACACCACTAAGTTGATACCAAGTTACTTACTTATTATTAAGATATCTCTAGAAGTACTTATACTGTATAGGAATAAGTATTATTTATGTAATGTAATCTATGGGAAATCAAAACTTGCAATTCAAGTGGTTACATATAGCCGCAAGGTAGATATAATACATCTACACTGTAAAGCGAGATTTGTACGCCATTATAATATTCTAAATCACGTGAAAATACCGGGTATGTCGAGGTCTTTGAAATATATTACCTGAGAAACTAAAACTTGAATTATTGGCGTTGGATTTTCAAGTATTAGTTATTATTTATTAGCCGCGTACGTTACCCGTTTAAGTATTTATTTCGTGAGAAAATCTGAACAGCACAGCCTAGCAAGAAGGGTTTTCTAGCTTAGCATCATAGGTATTATAGCTATCTATACTTAATATGTTAGTATTTAGAAAAAATATTTCTCCTACAAATGAGACGTAGCTAGATCGATTTTTCGCCCCCGTAAGCGTAAACCCACACACTAAGCTTTTCTTTCATTGTCCAGACGTTATTGAGAATATAATAACAAATAAATATTACTAATTTTAGAGTAGGTAACCTTAGATCGTCGAACCACCCAAATGGCAGAATCTGATGTCTGACTACTAAAGTCGTGATGCCAAACTACGTGCTTCAGTTTCGATTCTCGTGTTAAGTATTTATGTAAGTAGTCCTAACTAATATAATAAATGCGAAAGTAACTCTGGCTGTCTGTCTGTTACCTTTTCACGGCTAAACTACTGAACCGATTGACTTGAAATTTTGTACTTATGATCCGGGAAAGAACATAGGCTATGTTTTATCCCGAAATTCCCACGGGATCGGGAAATACGCGGGTGAAACTGCGGGGCACAGCTAGTAACTCATAAAAGTATACCCCAGCAAATCTTTGTCATTATTTTGCCAGATCTGTGTGCCTTCGTTAAGTAAAAATATTCAATCATCAATAAAAATACAAGTACAATTTGAAACGTCAATATCAATTCAAATAGTAACCCACTGACAAACACATTAGTTAAATTATTCGCAATTTTACTCTCAATTGGTACGAAGTCCCGCTGTGGCCCGGACGTCATAAAACAACGGTAACCTCGGCACAACCCTCACAGACCACAGGGCGGTCTCAGGACCCCTAAAACGACATATTTAGAAACCGAATAACTTTACAACCACCCGCGGTTTTTAAATTAGAAACGAAACGTTTATGTTATTTTTTAAATTAATTTCTATGTCACTTATTGCGATTTTTGTTTTGTTTTTTTTTGTTTCGCTGTTTTGGGCTTGTACGTTGAATCGGAAATGGAGCGTAATTTTGGGATCATAATTATTAAGTATCTATCTGATATGGTAATCCCGGGGAAAAAGACCTATGCATCAATTATAATTAAAGATAAGTACAGTAAATTACACAGACAACATTTTACATTTTAATTCAATCATTAAGTAAGTAGTTCATTATTGTCGCCGTGAAAAGACAAACCTTTTTTCGCTGAATATACTTACTTACTTATATGTATTAATGTAGATTAAGCCCAGACTATCCGAATATTAATTTAAGTTTATAAAACCACGTAAAATACCACCCAAAACTTATTTCCCTTATAACAGAGCACATATAAGTTAAGACATATGAAAGTATAGTTATCTTTAGACCTATCATTACATTAGAGTATTTATTAAATGCGAAACAATTTAACCGTCAAAAAGATATTTATTTATAGTTTAAATTCAAGACCATGGGTTCTATAACGTATAATTTTTATCGTATTAAAGGGAATGTAAGGGCAGGTTTTATAATATATTGTTGCAAACAATATATAATAATGTTTTGCGAACTGACAGAAGAAGTTAATACGTAGGTGCGGATCTAAGTACTTTTATTATTAAGATTTTTATTATTTTTCAAATGATTTACGATGGCCGAGCGGGTGTTGTGAAAGGCAATAAATGTTAGTGCTTATTACCTACCTTTGAGACTTAATAACAATAAAAATGTTGTTGTTGTTTACCTACTTACTTAACTATGTATCTCCTACTTGAAAGTGTAATTAACTAATGACCGTAGTTATGGAGACTTGAGACAAGTATCTACCCACATTATATATTTTTATTTATTTATCAATGATTTGTATACAGTACGGCTTTATTGACATTTATACAGCAAGTAGGTACTTAGTTCTTTATTATAATTATTAAAAATAGGCAAATAAACCCCCAAAGTAAATGATTTATAAAACTAAAGAGGACTTTTGGATGTTTTCTTATTTGTTTAAAAAATACTGTAAGTAAATAACCTAGATAGTTTTCGAAATAACATGAAACAACTTTTAAAATAGGAAGCTGGTTTATATTGTAGTTATAGCGAGCGAATGCAAGTCTACTACCTGCCTGGGACGGCGACGCGGGCGTCTACGTCCTTTCATCTCAAGGCTACAGCCGCACACACAAATATCTACCCTATCACTCTCTCCACAAAGACTATAACCCCATAACGCGCACATAATCGTGCATCTTGAAATCGAGCCTTTCGAAGGAACAGAAAGATAATGTGCTTTAAATGTTGATAACTAAACAACTGTTTTATTGGAAATTAACTAAATACAATAAAACTATACGCTTAGTACACAATTAAGTTATCATATTCCCTAATTCTAAGTAAACGTAATACAAAAGTAGGCGTTAAACAACTTAAAACAATCGCATTTGCAAGTAAACAAAACAAAACAACTGTCACTGTCAGAGCCTCGTGTGCAGCAAACGTCAAGAATCAAAATACTTAATACTCACAAGTTATCCGTGCCGTGCCAGGAATACCATGAAATACTTAAAAACACTGTTAAATTTCACTAATGTAGGTAGAAGATGATAATTTTGTGTAGTTTTGTTGTGTAATGCGTCGGCGCACGTTGTAGAGTAGTAACGGGACGGGATGGACGCAGGCAGGCGCAGGCGCCGGTGCGCAGGTGCGACGCGCGACGGTGGCGCCGCGGCGACCCTCCGCGCCGCCGCCACCCCCTCGGCCCGTTCCCTTCCCCGTCCCACGCCCTCCCCCCCCCCCCCCCTTCCCCAAATCTACGGGACCTCGACGCTCATTGATTATTATAATGCATGCGCGCGAACCCAGAAACGAACTTTCGATTTGTTAGTGCGTCATCCGATTTACGCAATCATCAATCACAACTACTTGGGAAAGTATGTTAACTGGAAGATACCTACGTCTGTTAGAGCGATAAGGCTGTTCTTTGTGGAACTTTGTAAAGCTTACGAATCAAACTGCGATGTGCTGTGTACTTACTGGGCGTGCTATAAGTATTTTTTATTTTATTTCTTCAACCTACCTACTCAGTAGTTGATTAAATACAATATGTAGGTAAAAAAATACAATGGTAGTTCTAGATTTATTTTCATGACTACCTACCTAATACTAAGACCCCAAAATTGCTCATCAGCTTATTTATTATTATATATTTATTTATCTCAGCTATGCTATGATACATTTTCACAGTATCACAAAAAATCAATCGGCCTAATTAGTTAATATCTTTCATACCTACCTACATATACTTACTGACACAAGATACTTATATTTAAAAGGCCGCTGATAAAATCTTATTTGGTTGCTTATAGGACGGGCATAGCATTATACATACAGGTAGACAGATCTACAACTTATGTTACCTAGATTTAAGTTTTTCTACACTGGTTTTAAGAGTAAATAAATAAATAATTACGATGAGATTGGGTATTTTATTTTCTTTTTAGATAAGCAGTAAATGGGAAAGATCTTTAGATCCCTCCATTCGCCTCATATGTAGGACTCAAAGTCTCCGGTCGAAGTCGAAACATCGATTGAAATCCAACGGTTTGCCTATGCCGACGACCTCAATGGCAGAGTGGTTACCATGCCGGACTACCATCCGTAAGGTTGCGGGTTCGATTCCCTGCGGAGTGAATATTTGTATTAACCACATATGTTTATCTCGGTGTATGTGTAATGGGTGTACGTGTGGATGAGTGTGTGCGTAGTTTCTGATACCCTAGATACAAGCTTTGAGCTTAGTTAGGGGTCATTTACTATAATGAGTTGATGTAGTGAATGATTATGTTATTTATTATGTAATGTTATGCCTACTGAGACTGCTCTGCGCTTTTACCCAAAGTTAGAAGCGGTTAAATTCTACCACAATTCAGGCACAGTATAATAATGAGTACTCTCAGGCCAACAATAACATTTTAATAATAGAATTGTAGGTTTATAACTTTTACTACAAAACCATCCAGGTACATCTACTATGTACAGCATTAGTTTCCTTCATCAGGTCGTTTCGCAAATCGACCAATATTCTGATTTAGTAACAAACAGACTCAGACAGAAATAAGCTCTGTCTAGACTTATTAAGTTTCTACAATATACGAGTATTACTTACAAAGGAAAAACGTTTCTCAGTGGGTATTCAATGAAATTCAATCTCTTTAATTGGATAAAATCAAGTGAAAATGGCGGGACCTCTGCCTGTCTGTTGAGTATTTTGTACTCAACATTAGATCATTATACTTATTATAATTTACCCGCGTGAATCCCAATCCCATGGGAATATCGGGATAAAAAGTATCCTATTAGTTATAAGGAACACATGTGCCAAATTTATTCTAAATCGTTTCAGTAGTTTTTGCGTGAAAGAGTAACAAACTCTCAAACATTCACAAGTGGGTGGTCCCGCCATTTTGATGTTAAGATGGCGGGACCGTACCGTTGTGAGCCATATTAGCGCAAATATTAGTGAAAATACTAAACACTTATACATTCAGACACTACACTGCAAAAGTAACCCTTACTTTTGCAGTGTAGTGTTTGAATGGCAGAAGATTTTTTTAATGATCTGGATCCGTTTACAGCAGACTAACTACTACAACTGGTCGTTTTTTTGTGCTCGCGACTAAAATCTGCTATTTTTTCTGGGACACTCTATCTAAAATGATTTCTTATCGCAAATAATTAAGGCCAAAACACGGTCTCAAGACGCAGTACAGCACAGCATAGCTCAATGTTGATTTGTCACCCTTAGCATTGGCCCTAAATGAAAACTAGTAATTATGTACTCGTATTTATGATTTGCAACACAACACAATCCCCGTATTGTATGCACGTTTGAGAGTGGTCCCACAATTTCGATATATGATGGCGGGACCACATTTTCTTTTTAGTTTTGGATAGATTAAAAGAGATTAAACTATAGTAATAAAAACATTACAGTTTGGAGTTCGATTCCCAATTGCAAGCTAAATACTTTTCATATAAAGTCAATAGACAAAATTTTGCTAAATGCAAAAAAATGCGGTCTCGAGATTTTTTTTATTTTTCATCATTTGCTAAGTTTATCTCGGTTTAGATGTGTGTATGAATGAATGTGTGCATTGGATAGACCTTTAATTTAAAGTTCTTTTTCATAAAATACAGATAAGTACACAATAAAACACAGGATTGTTGAAAAAATATTTATTACAGTTAAAAGTAATTACAGGTAAAATCAAATTAATATTATTAGCTTATAACAAGCCCAAAGTAGACCACTTCCATTAGATTAGGACAAAGTTGATCAAAGTTTAGAGAAACCATCTTAAATAGCAGCAACTATTAAAAACTTACTACATACATCGATACGAACAACGCTCTCACTGACATCATGTTCAGGGGCAATCTACTCTAATATTCTCAATAAGCTTATAGAAATAAATAGACAATAGAAATGTTCATAACAGCGAATCCTACTAATACTACAATGGCGATAAGGATGGATATACGAGTATATTTGTTACTTTTAATAAAAACACTACTGGACCGAACATGGTCAAATTTGCTAAAGACGTTCCTTATAGCCTACAACAACATACAAGATAGATAGACATTTATAAAATTCTCAAAGATTAAAGTTTATTCATAATATTTATCTGGAATTATATTTAATAATTAAATCGAACAACATGCTATTTCTTCAACTCCGAATCATCATATTATCTAAAATTATTATTTTTCTAGAGGATTATATAACTTCATCTTACCTCTAACACGTTATTTAAGTCATTTATAGTATTTTATTAAAATCTTATTAAATATGGATATAAAAGGACTAGTGTTTCATCGGTATATGGAAATTTAATCAATGAAAATCTACTTTGTCTGGTTTTATAATATTAATAACACAGAAGTTATCGAAGTGAAGATAGACGATGGAGTTCTTAGATAAAACATTAGTTATTGTTCGTGAGATGAGTATACTTGTATGTTTGTATGTATTCGTAACGAACAACATCACATCCTTTTAGTACATTGATAAAAGGCGCACTCAAATAAATTTTATAGTCGCAAAGTATGTCATAATCATAATAGTTAAGATGTTCAGTTTATTCAGATCAACATTTTTTTTAAATCATGGTGTTAATCGCACTTATTGCGTTTTATTCATAAAAAGGTGTTTTTATTCATAAATTTACATGATAAAAAACATTTATTCATTATTTAATACACTAAACGGCCACTTTAAATCGTAGGCCGAATATATTTACAGGTAAAACGCAATAAAATTACAACTCTCATATGTGTTACCGACAAAATATATAAGTAATAATACACTTTCAGGATCAGGAGAGTGGTCTCAATCTTACATAACCTATAATTATTATATGAAAAAAATCACATCTAGGAAAACCTTTACAAACACTATTTATTACAATCTAAAACTAATTAAATTACAACGATAAATAACCTCGCTCCTTACGCCGTTCACAAAACAACGGATCGATATTAATAACGCAAACTTTTGCCTTGTCAATATCGAACTCATTTATCGAAAATTTAATCAGTCGACTTTAAGATCTATTCGACGAACAACAAAGAGTAGCTTTACGGAAAGTGCGGTTAGTTGTCGTCCGTTTGCAACAACACGACGCAGCTCTGTGCCACGGGAAACGAACCACAACAGACCCCACATTCACAGTTTCACCTACAATCAACTTTTCAAAAGCTATTACATATTTATCAAGCCTAAAAACTTACCGACTTTAAAGTCGGCAACAAACAACTGTCAATTTTTAATTAAATTTACTTTTGAAAACACTACGAATACATTTTTATCATAAAATTTTGACGGCAAATATCGTCATAGGTCTATTACGAGTTTAAATTGAACCGAACCAAAAATGTTGGACAATCTATTTTTACAAATGTACCCTTTTCTGTATGGACGGGTCATTCAGAAAAATGTCATGTCATTCAAAATATACAAAAAGTTAAAATCTTATATAAGCCTTCAAAAAAATATGTGCAAAGAAAAAATGTTCACTTATTTTCTATTACCGAAACGCCACAGAGGACTGAGAAATACAACATTTAAGAATATGATAGTCAACTACGTACACATTCCCTACCCGTCGTAACAATAAATTTAATACTATTACAAGGTCCATTATTTTAATAGTTAAATTAGCATGTATCAACAATGAAATATAAATATTAAATGTAACACAGTAAGTCTTCGTATAACGTAACATTTCGCGGTATCAATAAGAGTCCAATGGCTCAGTTATCACAGGTGTCTTAAAAGCGCACTGTGCTTGTTTAATGCCTCCTCTGTTTGTTTATACTTTTGCGAGTGAATAAACTGTTCCAGAGGGGTCGGTTCTCTGGCGGGTAAGTGCCAGAGGAGCGGGCGGCGGGCAGGGGACACGGCGGAGCGGGGAGAGTCGGCGGCGGCAGCGGCGGCGGCGGTGGCGGCGGCGGCGGCGGCACCTGCTTAGCGGCGGCTAACGGCAATTGGAAGTCTGAAACACACACAGTTGTATATTACCACCACATAATACAACATCGACAAGTCAACTAGTCTACAGGACAACATGCAACACAATATCTTATTGGCTTATCATATTCTTCTCAAGTCTCACTGATGGTAGAATTACTGTGAGAAAGGTGTAAACGTAACCACCACACTTGCCCAACGCAACTGTTGATTATAATTTTGACAATTTCAATAGTTAAGTCATCATTCTGAAAAAAAATTCAAATTTGAACTGAAACCATGATACGCAAATGATACCTGTAATCCCAATGAATGCGTTGACAAATAGAATATTGTGATGAAATAGAAGTATTTATATTAAGCATTGTCCTATGCAAACACAGTGTGTTTGGCAAAACATATCATAATTAAAACTAACTTAATAGATAACTTTTTTTGACGAATATCACCAATGTATATGATATTGACATGAGAAATGAGCATTCTTTTTCAAAAAATCCCTTATAATTCCACTAATGATTGATTTGTCACAATGAATGGTGGTATGGCACCTTTAAATGTAACTTGCGTGCAAAAAATATCGGCTTTCGATTTGATTAAAATAATATAAGGTAATTTTTTGTTAACTTTATTTATAACTATATTTTTCATTAACAACATTATTCTAGCACATATACTCGTCATATCTCCATCTTTTCATATCGATATTTGAGTAGTTGAAGACTTTCCGAGGTATACAGCGTTACTCGTCCAAGTCACCATAGAAGGGTAATTGAGCATTGTGTAGTGTGGATTCGAAAGTGTGTCTTGATAATCAGCGTATCGTGCATATAGAATCAGCAGCATACATTACAAATCAAATACTAGCAATTTTGTTAGAAATAAAACCGAACGAGCTGGGTCAATGTTTTTGCACGCAAGTTCATTATATTGTTATTATACCTTGCACAGCAAACATATTATAAAACGTTTGATATCGGGCAGACTCCCAAGTTAGTAGACGCTACTCAGTTATTCCCGTCTCTCCCCCTCCTGCCCCGGGCTTGTCTGCGATACACGAACGAGCCACAGACGCGAACAACCTATAATAAAATAAACCTATTAAAAAAGTGTTAAGTTATAAAGTCCACCCATGCTCCATGCAGTTAATAATAAGCCACATCGCAAGGCCGTTAAGCAACTGTCGTTCAAAAAGCCCAGCAAATTGGCACAAAAGCTGCCAAAAATTCGACTTATGAGTTTTTGTACATTTATTGCATAGTGTGACATTCGCTTTTCAAGGCCAAATGTAATCAATGTTGTAGTCTAACCATAATATATTTATCATATAAAGAATGAAATTTCTACCTTATGTGTTCATAACATGACGCTCAGATGTCGAATTTTCATAAATAACCTACATACACTCACATCACACTCACTCGAAGCAAAACATGCATGAGATGATGAAAAAAAATGTGATGAAGTATGTGTTTATATGTTGCTCTAATAATGTGTTAATGATTGTTAGTTATTGTTAGGAAAACTACTAATCAGCTGCATATTGTGTATTTCGGTGTAGTTTCATTTCTTATACAAATAGTGCTTATTATTATTAATTAATTTGATGTAAACAGCGAGCCATACCTACCAGTTACTGTACTCGATTTGGATACGTAACAAGTATAATCAATACAAACAAATGTTTGAAGTAGAAATCAAAAAGAAGGCATATTCAGTAAGAACGTTTATTTCTTAATCTATGTGTTATATGTATGGGGTAGTGTGCTTTATGTCGTGATACTAATAACTGTTAAGTGTATATGATTTGTGACAATAAAAGAAAAACAAAACGTCTGGAAGATTAATTATAAGATACCCAATAGGAAATGTGCGTTTGATATAAATACTAGTATTGAATGGGTAGTTTTCCGCAACAAAATATCTCCAGTTTGGATTCTATGTGCGTGGTATAGACAAAATGTCGAACTTTTCTAATCTCTATCGAGATACAACTTATAAAAAACTTCTACTAATCCTATGAAAAAGAGTCTCTTTTGAATAAAACGCAACGTGACATTATTGTGTTCTAATTTTAAATTTGAAACGCGAACAAGATGGCGGTGAAGTGTAACAAAATGGCGGTGATTGATTGCATCATTTATATTTGAACAGCTTTCCTTTTTTCATAATCTAACAGAATACACGCATTTTCCCTATTGAGTGAAGCATTCAAAAAATCTGATCAAATAAAAAAGAAAATAAAATATGATCGCAATAAAATGATGAAGTCAGCGTTAGTCTTTGATCAAAAATGGGCACTTATAGAAAACCTATGATTTGAGTTTATTTTATTCTTTTATAAACATTATTATATTGTTCATTTAATAAATACGAGCATTATCCATAATCAATAAGTCATCAACTAAATCATCATTTATAACTATGATTTGTAAAAGAAATATTGCTAATATACTATACAAAAAAGGTTATTTTATTTTGACGTAATTTCATTAGTAAAAAAGGGGATTTACTTAGGACCAACGCCGGATGAGATGATATATTATCTATCTACAATGATAACAAAAAAGCATTCATACAATAAATACCTAAAGCGAAAACAGGCCTCTAGCAATAACAAGATAAATTGCCACTGAAATACCTGTCCCCGGTACGCGTTACTTCATTACTTTTAGATACCGCGAAACTTTAAACAATGAAATTAATTGCATTAAAATTGTATTCATACATGAGGGACTTAACACGTCATGTATGTTATACGTTGATATAATGGCTCTGGCTGTTCTTCCAATAATTTACCGACCAATCTGAAATATAATCCCATATCAACAACTGTATCTCGGCCCTGTATTATATAATATCAGCCAGTATTATACTCAAAGAACCACCAGTTACCATGACATGTTGATACGAGGATCCGATTGTGGGAATTCTATTGATCTGTTCTTTTAAGCAAAATACAGTTTTTATAGATAATTATTAATAGAGATATATAATTCTGTAGGTGCCACTCCAAGTATGTCCAAAAAATACCCAAACATCAGCTATTTCTTTTTGTACTTTTTATAAAACGAAAGTATTTAAAATGAAAGGTTCTCCCTTGATCACACTCTCTTACCAAGTATAACCGTTTGTTGGATTTATACGATTATATTTTGAATCTCAAATGGATCCTATTTCTTTCTACAAGTGTTATTTTAACTGACACACTGGCAGTATCATATTTCTATATAAATAATTATTTATAGAAAAATATTTTGTTTAAATAACAGATCATAGTAGAAATCACGCGGTCGGATCTTGGACCGTGTGCCCCATTACTTAATAATCATATAAAACAAGACAACATCAGATTATATTCGGTCAGCTTACAGATCAGTGTCACCTGGGCTCGTCACTTAGTTCAATAAATATATTATTAAGTAGATATTAAGTACAATATATTATAATAGTAAGAGGTTCAAGTATTTTCAGGGCATAATTGCAAGGTCCGTGTGGTTGTTGCGCGTACGCTTTAGACCGAAGGGGTATGCGTGAATTAGCCACTAGGCTGAGACTGCTGACAAGTTACGTTAATTAAAAAATAGCAATTAATGCTTGCTATTAATAAATAAGCGATGAATCGCTAAATGTATTCAAACTGTTGTAATTATTATTACTGCGTTTAAATGTATATACAGTTGATGAACTTGCGTGCAATCTACTTACAATGATAATTCGACCTTAACGAACACAAAACATCTATTTAATTTTTGAATATTATTTTTATTTGTAAAAGACATATTGTATAAATCTCTCTTAAAAAATGTAAATAAAATATGGAGTATACTAATTATAAAGTTTGCACAACGATCAGATATGTTTCCGAAATAGATCAATTACTTATTCAAAATATACAGAAAATTTCACAAAGGTCGAATTTTCACTTTATGTTTTCAAACATTAAAATAAAATTACGGCTTTTATATCTATTTATTCAATTACTTGAATAAATACACATATTTCCATTAAAAAAAACAAATGTGTATAGTTATTACAGAGAAAAAAACACCCCTTAGATTACTAATTATCATACTTCATTATTATTGGATGGTACCGTAATTTCATTTTTAAATAGGGGACACCACGTACGGTCACACGGAACAATGACGTCACAGATTGCATGGTGCCATATTATAAAAATAATTGTGTTATTGCGAAAAAAACCATTTCCAAAAAACCATGCTAGAAAGTTGCAATGGGTTAGAAAATTTGGAAAATATATAAACCCACACTAGGGAGTAATACAACACACAACCGTATTAAAATACATATTTTAATCTTATACAGTGAATGTTGAATGTAAGACTCGTTTGTTTTATTTCTATTTGGGACTGTATGTTGTATAATCTGTGACGTCACAACACGGGGCACTCCTCATTAATTATATTATTGTTTAAATGAGTTAGTTCAAGGTAAATTATTAACATTGAGAAGCTCCCACAACCACATGTTACTGTCTGGTAAGTATAGGTAGTACAATACAAAGTTTGTTTATAGTTAACGTAAATATTAAGTATTAATTTGTTTGTCAGTGAATTATTATTGTTATAGAAAATTAAAGAAATTTGTTTACATATGTTTCAAAGTTGCATGTTTACTTATTTAAAATATTTTTTTACTGTAAATAACTTCATCGTTAAAGAGGACATTTGTGTTTATAAGTGTTAAAAGACATCATTCAAGTTTCAACAGTTAGTGCCCAATTAAATGACTATTAGAAAAAAATGCCTAAATTCTCGATAAAATAACATCCTAACCATTGATAGTAAACTTATTAGATACGCCTCTCACTGCTATTTAAGTTTGAAAATACAAAACATTGTCACAACAAGATGGCGTCGTGACGCCGCCGCGTCGGTTGCGCAGAAGGTCATTTTCTTTCAAACAACTTTTTCTGCGCAATTTCAATTCTTTTCATGACGCGAATAATAATAAAACTTTGGAATGTTTCGTTCAATATGTCAGGTTGATACTATTAATAAAAAAAAGATTAATTGCAAAAAGGCAAAAAAATCTCATGTATGTAATGGATTATTTGATTGAATTGTCATTAAAAAAGTGAGAAAGCACAAATTTGTGTTTTTTTTGTCTGTATTTTGAATCAGGGTTCGAGGATATATATCAATGGAGGATATATACGAGTATATCGGATATATATCAAGCTGGGTTTCACGATATATACAATTATTTGTAATGTTCATTGTTTTGGTACTTAAGTGTAGGTATTATAGCAGTGTGATATGGTATGACTGACTAGAATTTATAAAATAAAGTTTTTTATTGATGTAAAAGATGTTTTGTGTTTTTTATTATTTAAGTATGTTCATGTACCGCATAAACAAGTAGTAATCATAAATAATGCAAAACAATATAGTATGACTTTCAATACAATTGATATAATATATCAAACTTGATATATATTCTATATATATCATAAATATCCGATATTTTGATATAATTTATAAATATCGGATATTTTCAAACCCTGATTTTAATGCAATGGCCATATAAAAGTGAGAAAAGTTTAATAAAATGTGATACAAATAGCAATAAAAGAACTGCAAATTTATTTTATTCTATTAAAATCGCAATAAGAAGTAGAATGTATAGGAAAATAAATCGATATATTTATCCCCTCCACCACTTAATTATATTGAAATGAATGTTGTCCTTTAAATGTAAAATAGAATGTTTGGATTATATAATTTTTGGGCCTAAATAATAAGAACATGCAGCTTCTATGGCTCTAGAACTAAATTTTATATCTACGAGAACATAACAAACGCCTTGACTGTTCGAATAAAAAATGCCTAGTGTTGCTATTACCTAAGTACTAAAACGTGACTAAAGCCAGATCTAAAACACAAATAGTATAAAACATGACTAAAATTTTGAATAAAAATAGCAAAAAGAACTAATTGTAATTAGTTTTAATAAAAAATGGATGAAATGTTTCGAATTTGTTTGTTGGTTATGTTCTACGTGATTAGTTCTAGATAGTTCTTATGTTATAATAATAGACCAAATACTAAATCTGCTGCAACATAACGGATTCATTTCTTGTTATAAACATACAATTTCAAAGTAATTTATTTCTGAATCTTTTCCGACGCCAAATGGTGTGTTTTTACATTTCATTTATATTAAACACACTATTCGGCGGTTACTTTAATTAATTTTGACTTAGTGTTACTAATCAAAATCTAATACAAATGTTGCGCTGATTTAAATATAAGGTATCTTAAAGCGAATTTTACGTTGACAGTCACGTATTTAATAAAAAAACTGAGATTAGAGAAAGTGATCCGACCAAAATAGTTTACTTATATAAGTTATGATATGTTAGTTTGCCGACTAAATACAGGATTAAATTGACGCAACAGCCATACTGTCAAAGTATATTCACTATTATTAAATAAGATAGTTACGGTGGGGTCCACGACGTACAAACAGCAACAAAAGCCAAATAACATATTTAAATATTCAAACCTTCATAGACTTACAAAAAGCAAAATATATTATTCGATTACATCTCCATAATTTGATTCGTAATCAATATTTGTTTCGACATAATCAAAAAACACATTTTACTTTTGAAAATCCAGAACAGGTACAAATATTATTATCTGTTAATCACTTTCGTCATTGATCGTACACGAAAAATATACAATGACACATCAGAGTAAATTCTTCGCATATGTAGACCCCAAGAGTAATTAGGTTAACAATATTTTTATTTATAAAAAAATCGTTTATTGAACATACTTTTCGATCTCCGGAGCGCAGTGTACGAACTCATGAGTCCAGAATTTGTAGGATGGATTCTTAATGAGCTCAATGAATGTGATGAGCAGACCCCACGGGTGCGGTCGGTTCACAATCAATCGTTCGAGGAGCATTCGAGTTATTTGCTCTTGTATCGCCTCCGAGTTTGCCTCGACGAATAAGTACAGGAGGCAACAGGAGAAGTAATGGGTGTGACTATTTGGGTAACGCAGTTGGTTTGCGATTGCGTTTAAGAACAGGTATCTGAATTCAAAAAATAAATCATTATAGAGACACATCGTTTACAACTGTGCAGTATTCATTTCATAGTAATGACAACCGACCTTCCTTCATAGTCAAAGTCGACGGTAAAGTTCTGGAAAATGTCCATGTGTGATGAATGAGCGATAGTGGACATGCTCGGGGTCTGACCCTTGGAGCGAATGTAGGCGATCGCCTGTGTGCCCACATATAGCACTACTGCATTCATCAGCTGACTGTTATACCGGCGGCCCGGTTCGTTCAAAATCTATGAGACAAAAGGAATAACCTTTAATAAGGATTCTTTTAAAATGCTTCACACTTTATTTTTGTTTATAAATTAAATATACAAACCTGCATGTTACTCCTAAGTTCAGAGAGGAAGGTGACCGGCGACCTGGCCTTGAGGTACGCGTCTAGATCCTTCTTGAACTGCGAGTTGGGCAGTATCGTTGCGTAGTTGATGACGGCGCGCGGCGGCAGCGCGATCTCGGCGAGCAGGTCCACCTTGAGGTTTGGTGTGAACGGGTCGGGGAGTCGCATGTTGCGCGGGAACGCCGACAGGATCAGGTTCCTCATCTGGATGCAGTTGGGCGGGATCTCGTCGCAGAACCCGTAGTGGTAGTCGCACAGGAACTCCGGGAAGTCGTGCAGCAACACCAGCAGCACCTTCAGCGTGCCCTTGTACAGCATCATGACAGGGGGCGCCAGCTCTGTGTTGCGCAGGAATGGATCGAGGAACTTGAACAGGTCGATAAGCAGCGTGGAGTACATGCCCCAGCCCTGAAAAACAATTTGCTTGAATGACCAGTGCACTGTTTTCTTTCCAAGCCATTACTTTCGATGGAGTAGGGGCAAATCGATACAGTAGATTATGAGATCTCACTAGTGGCCGCTAACATAAATATCTCCGAAAAATATTACTTTGAATTTAAAATTGCTAATATTTAATGATTTATTTTATTATTTATATTTAGTTAATTGAAATATTTTAACTGTCCAAATGGTCTTGGATATCCAGGTAATTAATATAAGTGACTAGTTAACAATAGTTTACTCATGATCGTCACTTAAATCAAAGCCAATAGTGATACAAGTAAGTCCTCCTTCACATCGATAAGTTCCATCTTTATCCCTAGAAAATAGCAGAAATAGTTGCAAAGAAATAAATATGACGCCAAACAAAATGGAAAGCAGGTGTGAAATAAGCTTCATTTATAACGACTAAAGCAGAAACCGTAAGAAAAATATAACTTTATTAGAATAGAGAAAGTTTTATATGACAGTAGAAAGCAGTAGTTTGTTTTCATACAAAGAAAAATGCATTACACTTTCTCCATTCAATTACATTTTAACTTCTACATAACACGCATTCTGTTCCTACGCAATCGATAGTCATGCGTATAGTTCAGTTTTGTACTAGTTTCATCTCTTTTAGCTCTATGTCAATATTAGAACCCAAAAGATATAATTTCTATTGTAAATACATGACTATTTTGATAATAACTACGTAAGAAATAAAAACGTGCTCATTGTCTTGATTTTAACGCATACCATACGCAAATAAATGATACATAATATGCATACAAGTCGCTCTCAATATAATCAATTTGTTTTACAACATATCACTAAATATACATATTACCTACGCTTCCGATTTCAAATTGCAATTCCGATTTACTTTCTCATCTAATATGCTCATATGCTCATGCATTTTAAATTAAAGTTGGTTTCAAACCTCTATGGTATTCAACTGTCCTTGTTCAATTTATCGAACTCACAGCGAACTGTCATACTCAGTGTCAATTTTTTTTTTAATAAGTATCAAATGCGTATGAGACTAAAATGTTAGAACTAGGACACATTTTTAAGGCGTATGAGATGCTAAACTAAACTAGTACACAGAGTATACTTTTTCGCTGTAAGTTCAGTCATTGAACTATTGAGACGTTGACTCCATCTTCCTTCTTGCATAAGTTCAAATTGCCTACACTTTTCAGTGATACCAGTTTTTTATGATCGGTTCAGTAGTAATTTCAACACATAGGTATTATATTACAGACCCAAATTAGAAATAGTCTCAATTATATGGAGTATCTAAAGAAATTAGTTGGCTAGAGATTCCGCTCTATTTATATTAAATTTTAAAATGGTATGCATAACTAAATCTGATATGATATGGGATATAATGTATCGTTTTTGAATGATTTTTGTAATGAATGTGTCTTCTAATAGCCTTTTTGACTGATTGTGTTAATAAGATAAAGCTGAGCTATAAAATAAAAATGGGATTATGATTTATTACACGTATGCATTTAGAATTTAGTTTTTTATTAATTGCACTTTTATTTATGTATTGCCTTTTGGCATATTTTTCGTGTTTGGTAAAACAACACAATCGGTTCAGTGGTTTATGCACCCGCTTTTTAAACCGCAGATCTAGGTTAGATTCCTAATAGTGCAAGTTTAATATTTTCCAAAAAATGCTGTATATTTGAGGCCACCAACACCCATTAGTTAAGCGTGATGATTATGCCCGTTTTCCTCAATATACTAATTCAATCAGTGAGAGGGAAGCTTTTGCCATGTAGTGATCTTACGGAGATAAACTATACTAATACACAACACCATGATACTAATATGAAATGAAATGAATAGCATTTTGCCTCTCTCTGACTGATACTGTTAAGTTATTAGCTACACAATTTATTTATCATGAAATATACTGAATTTAATTCAGATACATTTTAAAATTAAATATGGCGGCTATTTCCATCGTATTTTGACAGTTGGATAGTGTTTTATCGTTATATCTATCGCGTTTTTGAAGTCATGCTAGCCCGGCTGATCATTTAGATACCAAAAAAGTGTTAGTTACTAGTAGAAATACTATTTTTTTTGCAGTAAAAAACTTGTGTAGCTAATACAATGCATACGTGTAATAAGTAGGGGATACATCAAGGAATAAGGACTTACTTTCTGTTGTGGTGTAACGGCCAAAACGCGGTTGATAAAAGCCCGGTGCGCGACGATCTCTAGCCACGCGTAGGCAAATCCAGGAGCGACGCTTGGACGAATGATGCGCAAGGTGTGGCAGAATGCAGTCAGAACCTGGACGAAAAAAAAATTGATGTCAAAATGACCTACTTCAAGACAAATGCTATGGGGACTTTCCAATAGGTTGTCACTAAAACTGGCTTATTAACGAATTCAATCGCGTAATTCCTTAATGAAATGTTGTTTTTTTGATGTGAGAGAGTCAGCATACGATATTTTTAAACAAGTGTTGTGAGTCTTTGTCTTGGAATGCTCTAAATACCTGGTAATTGATAGATTCCAGAACAGGCTCGGCCATGTTCATATCGAGGAAGAGTATGAGCAGGAGCCTGTGGTATGGTAGTTGCTGGAAGTTGGTGCTGTGCTCTTCGTGGTCCTGCAGGAGACACCCCGCGATGATTCCTAGGATCTGTAAGAAAACATAATGTATTTCAATAACAATCAGTTCTAGTCCTTCGATAAAATTTTAAGTAAAGATTTTAGTATGTAGGGTATCTCACCTTGTTCAATAGGTTTAGTTTCGGCGTGGGATTACCACCATCAGCCGTGTTCTTGATCAGTAACGAGACCAGTTTAATGAACGAGTCGCACATATTGTAGTACTTGTCCCTCTTCAACGGTGCTGGAGGAGGGTTCACCCTGTCCTCGTTCAACTGTTGGTACACATTCTCAATGCACATCTGTGTAGCGATACGGAAGAACCGTGTGATCATGTCGTCTGACTTGAGGATGCCGTTCATGTTCATTCGGTGAATGTAAATGTTGAAGTTCTGGCCGAGTTCGATCTCTGTCAGAGGACTGAGGAGGACATTCCTCCACTCCCTTAGAAGGTTCTCTGTCTTCTCATGAAGGCCAGGTGGGTCATCGTAGTTAGCTGCCTGTTATAAAAAATTGAAATTAATAATCATAGGTTTACAAAGTTTTGAAGGTAGTACGAAAAACTTGTGCATGCAACTAACCCGCACTTGTAGAATCCCTGAATGAATGTGTGCAGTAGGTCCCAAGGGAGACCTCTCTCCAAGGTATGCACTAGGGTCCTGGTTGACCCTCAGCATCTCAATCAGTGACCCGAGCCCCTCTGGCGGTGGCTGCCTTGAGTGAGACATCACCCTAACGAGGGTCTCCGTGGTGTGATAGAGGTCGGACTCGTTCACATACAGATTGTTTCTATCGTCTACTAAATACAACTGGACTAGTTGCATCGCAAATGCTACAGCCATGAAGTTGTTGCCGTTGTCCATTATGTGGGCAAGAGCTATGTCGTACTGGATAAGAAAAAAACTTAAATTACTAAGGTACACAAAATATAAAAGTCAATAAAAGAAGTGTGAAGTGTTTTATATATTTTATGAAGTTTTTAAACTAAGCTAACCTGAGGCATGTTGACCAGGTGGTTCCTGATGAGACAATCTACAGCTTCGATGTTGTATCTCAATTCTTCCCTGCACTCGGTGAGACAGCAAGTGATTTGTTTAGTGGTCCATCCGTGGCCATAGACACGACCGTCTTCGAGCAGTTTCAACACCCGAAGATGAATGTCCCGGTAACGAGTCATCATTTCAATGTGATCTGCGCTTGCGCCAGGTTGAATGATGTGACCATCCAAGAGGCCTTCGATAGCCTATTTGGACAAAACAATATAAATTAGTTTAGAACAAAGAAGAGTAGAAATAAATAACACATTAGACAACTAGATTTTAATTTATTATCCAACTCTAATAAAGGTACAACTAACCTTCTGTAAAAGTGTACATCCAGACACGATATCTCTGTTCCTTCTAGCCATAAACAGGCACTCTAACAAGGAGTGCATGTTGCCTGCCTGAATAGCGAGGGTGGCAATGCCAATGGAATTGGCTAGGAATACTTCCGCTGCAGAGATTAACGCGCTCATCTCGTCAGCGCCGTACACTTGTGTTGGGTTCATCACCTGGCTGTAGGTCAACTGGGGCATCTGTTCTGTAGCTGAAGGTTTGGGAATGAACAGACCAGCATCACGCACTGGCACGAAGCCAGGAATGTTACACGCAAACTCTTCATACACAGATATTTGAATATCAGTGGGCCCACCTACGCGCAGTCTCACTCGTTCAGGGATACGCTCAGTCTGGTAAGTGAGCACAATTGGGTCGTAATAACGCCGGCCTTCTTGTCTGGCCAACTTCCTCATTTCGTAATCGCTCATCAATCTCTTGTCAAGTTCAGGAAGGGCTTTTTCAACAGCCGTCTTCTGAATGAAAGCACAAGCGAGCTCCATATTCTCTGTAGCAAGCACGGCAGCCGCGTTCTCGATGATGTCCTAGAAAAAGGATTCATTAGCAAGTCATGAACACAAAAATATCAAATTTCACAAAGTAGTTTTTACACACATATACCTGTTGCGGGTTAGCCGGCAGAAGTGCAGTGGCGAATGCAGCCTTCAAGTTTGTACTGATCGTGGTGATAATTTGTTCCCGACAGGTGATCATCGCCATGCCGGCAGTCAAATTGCGCATCATGTGATGTGCGCACATACGCATGCGCACCTCGTCTGGGTCCAAAGCAAAATCTTTCCTAATGATTTGCTCACAGGTGGTCAAAGCATACTTTATCGACCTGTCCACTACTGGATGAATCCATTCTTGAATAGAACGCTCGATCGCTGGTTTCACAAACTGTTTTAGGTGTGGATAATTCTGGAATAGGATTATATGCGGATTAAAGCATATTTTCTGTCCGAATGCAGAGGTCGACGATACGTTAACGTCCAGGTAATTGAATCTGGGCTCAGGAAGGCCAAGAACACCCATCAGATTGGGGTCATTGGGTACGAGACCAGTGGGCGTGGGTGCGGCGGCGGCGTTCATTTCGTCGGTTTGCATCATTGTAGGAGGCGGCATCATCTGCATCTGCTGCGGCGTCGGCATCATAGGTGGCCCAACAACAGTCTGCATCACCGCTGTCGCTTCCTTGTTAGGTTTTGGCTGCGACAGCTGGAACTCGATAGTCCTAACCTTGTCCGGATCTTTCAAATAAATTGCAGGCTTCACATCTGTTATATCCAGTGAAAGATTCTTACATAACACCTCTATTTCAAACTTCAAATTGAGTTTGAGGTCTGGTTCTTGGTGAAGTTCAGCGAGAACATTCATAAGTGCCATAGTCCATGGGTTAGGTGGTTTGAACACAATGCTCTTAGCACATGACTCAAGCACTTTAGCAACGAAAGGCACCACATACAGAAGTTCTTGTTGACCTTTGTGGTAAGCTTCCAAAACAAGTGCTTTCAGGTCAATGTCTACATGAAGAATAGGCAAGTTTCTCGCCAGTGTCAACATACCCAGCCAGTGGCCAAGATTTTTCAGGAGTGAACGATCTGAAAAGTTTGCTATGCCCTTATCGGAGCGCAACAAAACTTTTATGTTGCGGTAAGTTTCTTTAGTCACCAATCTGTTGACTTCGCGTATTTTAAGAACGTCAAGGAAATTGGAATATAGAGCGTGGAAGTTGAGCTCGATGGAGGCTCTCTTCATAACAAGATACTGAGAAAGCCAGGGATAGTAGTCATCAGTTAAAACTTCCTTGAGTTCTTCGCATTTTGTTTGTAGGTTAAGTTGACTTAGATTATTGAAAATAAACGCAGTTTTGTCTTGTATGGGTTCAGGTGGAGAATTAATTTTCTCTGATTCTTTGTCTGTGGCAGTCAGCAGTGTATCAATGTTGGTTGCATTGGCGATGGAAGGCCGGCTACCCAGTCCACCTGCCGCGGACATTTTCGATATGACCGTAATAGACGGCGTGCACACGACGGACCTGAAAACGTATTCACTATTTATTGAAAGAATCAAATGAAACTCTTAGATAAGTGCAAAAACTTTTGTTGCAATATAATTAAATTAAAACAAACCTGTATGTCGCCGTAACAGTAACGACAGTATTTTGATTGAGCATTGCAGCCAAGGTTGCTGGCAGCACAGGTCCAGATGGCTTCGTCGGCGGTTCTTGGCTCTGCAGTCCGTACTCCACATACTCGATTAGGTGCGGAGGAAACTCGTTGAAATACGGAATTGCCCGCACATGTTCGCAATACTTGTGGTAGTCTTTCAGTCGAGATTTGAATCTGTCCAAGGCGGCTATGCCAAAGTAATACATTTTTGTTCCTTCACCTTTCTTCAAAGCGTCTAAAACGAAACGTAACGCTAAGCCTAGCGAAACATAGCTGGGTACTAGCCCCTTTTCGATGATACCACCGAATAATTGTGCTGTAATATGTAGTTCTTTGTCAGGATACTGAGGGAAGAATTTGTACTCTTCGAAAAGGTTCCGTAGCATACACGAAAATACTTCTCGTTCCCTCTTATTGGGTGAGTCCTGGAATTTCTTCAACATTTCCAAAACCTCATCGATGGAAAGCGTTGGATGAGGTGGATGATTGTAGATTCGTTGAAAATAGCCATTGGCTTCGTCTTCTATTTCTTTGGCTACATTGTGCATCATTTCTGGGAAATGTATAGGATCAGGTATTCGAGGTTTATCCATAGCCGGAGCAGGAGCCATTCTGGCCAGGGCACTCATGTTTGCAATGTTGGGGTTGTGTTGTATGGGTATCATAGCAAAAGGACTATTAGGTCCAGCACCCATGAGTCTTGAGGGTGACCCAGGCGTTGTTACCAACGGACCAAGTGTTCCTGGCATAGCAAATGCGGTGTTTACCGGAGCACCCAGACTCATATTTGCTACGTTCGGCGTTAAACTGGCAATAGGATCTACGTGTGTAGTGAACAGTTGTCCACTAATTCCAGCCTGGTTGAAAGGAGTTTCCATAATCCGAGTGTGGGGTCTAGCAATTCCCGGCAAACTTTGTCGGGTTTTGCTTAACATTAGTGTTTGACAATTTGCTATCACGTTATAAATAGCCTCTTGCAGTTCTTGCTGCACGCTGTTAATGCACATTTGCAAACAAGCTAACATCGTCGCTATTGTCTCGTGTGGTAGTTGGGCAGCCTTGGGCAGTTGTTCTTCAGGTACTTTGCCCAAAACTTGCGGACATCTACGTTGTAAAAATTTGACCATTGCAGCCACAAAGGTCTCACCATGGTCTCTGATTTTATCAGTCAGCCACTTGTCCAATTTGAGGTATTCTCTGCGCGAAGCAAGACATGCAAGATCGATAACGAATGGGAAGGATTGCATGTTCAATAATAACGAAAGTGCCTTGAGATCTTGTGCGACGTCGAGTATCCGAGATAGTTTGGACTGATCGCACTCGCCGCGGATGTACCAATCTGCCATTGCGTGCATGATGATGGGTTTTATGTTGGGATTCTGTGTATGCCAAGCATGGTGTAAGATGATTCCCGAATTAGGGTGGTTGCCTAAAAATATCGGTATCAGTGTTGTCAATAACTCTTGTCTTACTGCTGTTATTGGTGGACTTATCTGCAGTAAGGCCAAGAGCAAAACATCAGGACAGTGTTGTAATGGTATTTTAAACAACTCGTGTACTTGTACATAATAACCACGCTCGGATGCATACAATAACAGTTCCACTAAATACAAGCACCGCCAAGTTCCAACTTCTTTGTTGTCACTTTCCGGAGGTGATTTCAAAAGATCGATTGAAACCGGATGGAAAGGATGGTCGGCAAAGCAGAAAATATCTGGATGTTTGAGTATTGAACTGATCAAACTCATTTGTCCGTCCAAATTCGTCCATCTGCGGCACAAATACTCCACAGGAAATATGTTGGCAGGGTAACCCGCACTCTGCAGGCCCAGTCGTAATATAGTGAACAGCAAGCTTAGAGCTGTTCTGTCTGGTACAATAAATTCTGGATGATCAAGTTGCAATATGACTTCTTTCCAATTCAAATTCGACGCCAATTCTTTCAATGATTGGACGAAGACTTCGGCGTTCCATTCACCCATTCCATGGGGCATGCCATCTTTCTTGGGTTCATGGCTCATCCAAAAGTTACCGGGTGTCTGTATCTGTGGACCTTCTTGGAAACCTGCTTGAAATCTTATCATAACAGATATGGTCCGGGCCACGTCGATTGCCGAAGGCTCCCTAGCGCCGAAGTTAACAATGCTATTTTTGCATTCTTCGACGGAGGAAGTGAAGGAATATCCGATTTCTCGGATTATTTCAGCGAGAGAATGTTCCATCATGGCGGCTGACATGTCGTCAGGTGTAGTCATTTCCTCAAGAGGAGTCTGCGTATCGTCTGGGTACAGTATAGGCGCTAGCACTATAGGTACCAATTCACGAGGAATATCAACTCTTAGCCGTTTTAAGAATAAGTCCCTTGTTACGGCTGCTAAACGAAAGTTTTCATGAGCAAGACTAGAAAGAAGGGTTTGCAAAACCTCAGGGCTGCATTCCTGAAGTCCAGCACGCTCCGACTGTTGTCCGCGCTCTGTCAACAAATTATAATTATTATGACTTTGAATTACCAGTAATGTTGATTTTGACGATTTACTGACTTATATTTAGTACCTGCGTCTAAATAACACTGAACAAGATCTAAGATCCTTTTCTTCAGATGTTGCTTCGCTAAAGCAGCGATTTCAGATTTAGATGATGATTTCCTTAAGACTAGAGAGAATGCCACATCCTCGGCAGTAGTAAACTTTAACAATCTCGACAGACGATTGAGTAATGTATTTGTAGGCTTCAATAACTGAAATAAAACAAAAATGTTGTAACAATGTTGTCAACAGTTTATTGTTTGTATAAACATTGACAGAAAATAATAGGTAAGTCAATACAAAGTGGTGCCCATTATAATAGCGAATATCAAGTGTATTCAGTTTGTCAGTCTTATCATACAACAAAAAGAAAACAACATTTAATTAATATGTATGTAAATAGTACCTATTTATTGCGTTGTGGTATTGGCCTCCGGCTGCGATCAACAAAATATATTTTTACATAAAATAATCGATTTATCCCATATTCATCAAAATAATAAAAACATGGAAAAATTATAAGAAGGTATCAAACAACACATATTTGACATGAAGGAATGACAAACGAACAATACAAATGATATTTTATGCGAGATGGGCAAAAATAAAAGATAATAACTTAGATCTAGATACAAAATATAAGAAAAACATGAAACACAACAAGCTAGTTATAACATCAACAAATTAATTGAAACAAGAATGTGTTGTGATGGTCTTGTTATCTGCATGAAACCGAATAAGATAAATAGATTAGTTATTTTGATTGAACATTTATTTTATTATGTAGTTATTATGTAGTTATTTATTTACTAATAAAATTGGTAGTGACATCATTAGAACCGTTTTAAAAATAACTTGGTACGGGAAACTACAAAAAAAATACAAACACGTCTACTTAAGCCATAAGGTTGCACCTAGTTGTTCATTTGTTTTGAAATTGTACCAATGATAAGCACATATTGGTCATTTCTCTAAAGCTGGCGCAACACAGACATTTTACACACGTATAGTGTCTGTGAATGACACTCAAAGTGATGTCGCACGTCACAGTCATCATGACAAGTCAGTCCGTCCCTCTCGCGCGCGGTCAAGTATTTGAATATGAACGGGACCGTGTAACATGTTTTGATTTTGGAACTTAAAAAATACAGGGTGATTTAATTTCATTCAACCAACTTCAAAACTGGTTATTCTTTATTTTATGTTCGTGATTTTCTTAATCAATACAGATCTGATTTAATGGGGCCGTCTTTAGTCAAATGCAGAGTGTTTTATGGTAGGGTATTTTTTTTCTCTTTTATCAGGGGTTTTAGCATAGACAGTCACACTTGCTACTTAGTTTATTTTGAAACATGCTGTATAAGAAAGCTGCATTAGTGTATTTTGATGGCGCCAGGTCTAAAGAAATAACCAATAGCATGGGCTCGTAAACCTAACGAAAAAACACGTCGCGTCGGCCAATAACCATTACAGAGAGAAAAAATACGGCGCACCCGGTCACAAACACGTACTAAATGAATATTATACTAATTTGATTAACCTGAAAAAATTTACTGTCAGATCATGGTACTCTTCACATCGACAGTTTGACAGTCTTTGTATGAAATAACTGTCAAAATTTCAAAATCATTCCTCGAATAAAGTTATCTGGCGATGGAAAAATCAGCTCTTTGTATGATTGCCAAAATGTAAAATATCCCGTTTCATGACCAAAATACATATCTTATGCTTTTTTTTATAAAGACATAACTGTATATAAATGAATAAAACAGTAGTTGGAATAAACATCCATATTACATGATTGTCCCTATGAATACGATCAAATAAATTCAGTATATTAAACGTTTTGGAATAATTTTAAATATTATTTAACCAGACCATTAACCCTAGCAACGGACACGTGAGAGATATCGCGAACAATAGATCAGAATAAGGTAAGAGGAGAGTGAAGATATACAGGGTGTCCCGTTAGTAGTGGACCAACGGGATGTGGGGGATAGGGGAGACCGTTACCTACCAGAATCACCAAAATTTATTGTCCTGGGCCTCATAGTTTTGAAGTTATAACGTTTTTTAGTAAGTAGGTGAAATTATCGTACTATGTGCACATTTTTCCTAATTCTACAAATTCTATTACTTATTTTGATGTTATTTTTATTCAAGGGCGTTAAGAATACATAGGTTTTTCTAATTTAAATCATTTTTTAGTGTAGTTATCATTAACATTAAAATTAATCAACAAAACAAGTGCAATTGTTAAATTTCAAAATACTCTAAGTGGTATTTGAGCTGAGCTGGTGTAAAAAAAATGTATTGTAGCCTTGTGGCACTTTATTTTAAAAACATCTACATATCATAAGGATTACAAAAACGTATAACACTGTGGTTTCAAATGAGTAGTTTTTTATTTTAACTAATATCAACGTAAAAGGGAACTTTTGAGAGAAAACAAAAATTCATTGCTGATTATGGAAATTCGTTTATTACTCAATTTATTTTTACACTAGCTGATGCCAGCGACTTCGTCCGCGTGGAAATTGGTTTATTTATGTCATGTACCTAGTTGACTTTTTCAAAGTTATACTCTATGTAATCAAACAAATTATTTACCGGATGTTGAAATTATTTTAATCATATGTAATCATTACTAAAAAAACAATTATTATTCTATAATAAAAAAAATTATCGACATGATGAAAGAAAAGTTTTAAGTGATAGGTTATGTTGTACTGTTTCGTCCTTGCAGGAGCTAATAATTTCAGTGTACGGCGACCTAAGTAATATTACACATCAGTAGGGCAAGCACGAATCAGTCTGGTAATCGTAACGTACACGTATCGAGCTTACCAGACAACCTCGATAGTAGGTAGCACAAAGCATCCTCTCATTACTAACGTAAGCTCGCTACGATTACATTAGTGACGTCATCCTAACGTAAACTAAAGGCCCGGCCCCATGTGTGCATATTTTATTACTTATGCGTTCAAAAACTAAAACAAAAAGTAAATAATTTTACTTTTCACTAAATAGTTCATTTCTTGGAAAATAATGCTAGAAATAAAGACAGAATGACGAAATTATTTGGAAAAGAAATGGGAGATTATAATGTTTCAATAACTTCGCCAAAATAAATATTATATTTTTTTAATTAACAAAAATATTTTATGGTTTTCGAACAACTCTACATGACATAGTCAAAAATATGTCAAAGTCAAACAAAGCAATAACCTGACTGAGTGAAAGATACATAATTATATTTATTATTGTTTTCCGTGTTTTAGTAATTTTATTATGTATATTGATTTTAAAATGAGGACAAGCATTTACAATATTATGGGGGTGGAATTTATGGAAACGTAAGTATAAAAGCTATAAGTATTATGTTTAAATTACTAAATGCATGACTGTGGGGGCTTGCAAGATTTTTTTTATCACTACTTTTTGCCTGCAGCATATAAAATAAAACCCCATTTTTATATCAACTATAAAACAATATTATAAACGATGTTTACTACGCTCACCCTATTTTTTTTTCACAAGATTTGCTATCTAGTAATTTACTAATATTAATTTCCAGGATGATGTTTCAGAAGTTGCTCAAGCTGAACTTGAGGAGCCAGTTGGAGTAGTCTCTTCATAAACTTATGAAACAGGTATGAATCTTAATAATTTGGTTCAAATGCTGTGTGTTTATCATCCCATTATGACTTAAGTATGACAATATCCAGCTTAAAAACAAACAAAGCTATTTTTTTTTCATTGAGCTGTAATAATGTAACACAAATATACCTGACATAACTAATAATTTGGCATTTGTTAAATATAGAAATATTTTTTTAGATTAAATTGAAATTATTTTTACAGAATGGCATATCCCAAGCACTAGCAGCCAACCAACTGTGGTTTCTCCTCCATCTCCACCAGTTGCTCATGTGGAGGACGAATGGCAGCACCCTCCATTGAAGACATTAAAAATTAGTTATAAGTTACATTTGTATTTTATTACACTAGCCTATCCAAAAATGTTCTTAAATAAAGTGTTATTTCTGAAGGTATTTTTGTAAAGATGATATTAATTCTTATCCAAATAAATATGTTATCCATTACAAGTATTTAAGTTAAAAGACTTTTTATTTATACCACCTAGTATGTTGTACCAAAAAAGTAAATAAGACAACTTTGTTTGAATGTAAAATTATTGTTTAATATTAATAAAAGAATTAAAATTATGTATGAAGTCTATTAATTCTATCTACTAACACCTTTCTTAGCACCCTTCCCCTAGTTAAGTCATCGCCAGTTCCATTCTCTTGCAAAATATGTTCAGGGAATGATACTGGCATGTTTAGGTTTTTAGGCTCTGGGTCAGGTTCAGGGACATTAAAATTGATGGTTAAATTGTGCAACACAGAGCAAGCTGTTAAAATTTTATTTGGATATTTTTCCGGTGTATAATGGAGTGTGCAAACTTTACACAAACAACGCCATCGATTTTTTAGACTTCCTAAACTTTCTTCAATTGTCACCCTATTTTTTCCATGAAGTGTATATTTATACGCTAGAGTTCCCTCAGCAGTATGTATCCAGAATTGGTGTTATTAACCAGGGTCGTTGTA
The DNA here is from genome assembly GCA_958496195.1 of Timandra comae. Classification (NCBI taxonomy): domain Eukaryota; kingdom Metazoa; phylum Arthropoda; class Insecta; order Lepidoptera; family Geometridae; genus Timandra; species Timandra comae. The sequence goes on along the minus strand of OY292353.1, from coordinate 6,155,425 downwards.
GATAACCAGAATAACCTGAAAGTATTGGAATAAGTATATGTTACTGAAATAAGTAAGTAAGTATATTATAATACCTATGTGACTGGGAAATGAAATAGGTAGTCATTTTATAAACTCAGCTGCTCACATAGATATCTAAAAGCCTCAAGTTTCAGCGGTATCTATTTTTAAATTAGGAGTTATTTATGTTTGTGGGATCAAATGTTCTTCTTAGGTTAGCTCTGCGCGTGATTTCTCTATAAGTAATAATATAAAACAAATAGATTAATATACCTAAGTAATATTTAGATATCTCTACACAGAATACAACACAGTCGTTTCCTTTAATAGATATCTACAGTGGCTCAAGAGGAAGTTTCATGGTATAATTTTATCCCCGTATAAGATACGGTAGGGAACTACTTAGTAAAACTGCGGGGTGCTCCTAATATTTCTTTAAGAAAATAAATAAGATTTGATGAAGGTACTCACATAGTTTCTCTTAGTTCACTTTCCTCGCTTTCAAATAAACTTGCGGCAAGGTAATAATTTAAAGAACTACGTTCGAAGGATGGCGGTCTTTGTATTTTTAGGCAATTTAATGTTCCAATAACTTTCGGCTATAAATGTTAGAATAAATGATTTTGACTTTTGACTTCTACGATACTATAAAACTACCTCTTCCCTCCATACATAAAACCTTTCAATAATATTATTAAAGTTTATTTTAACTGAAAAAAATAAGATTTAATATGTTACGAAACATTTTTCACCGACAATTTCTAAGTGACAAAAGATTCGACAAAATTCGTTAGCCAGCCTACGTAAATTTACGTATCGTACGTCAAATCAGCGTTCGTGCTCGCATTTTCAAGTATTTTGTATGGGGCTCGATACGAAGGCGATACGTTTACCGTAACGCCGTAGATGTCATTCTTTCGTGCTTCCAAAATTGGTTCAATTTACGCACGATAGGGGCGCTGTCTGGATCTCTATACATTTTGCTACCGAACTCCGATTCGAATACTTACTCGCAAATATTCGTGCTAGGGCCACAGAACAATACTTGGTTATGTAAAAGGTCTGTTTTAACTCCTCGAAATGATCAAACATGTGCAATAAATAATGAAATACTGTAGCGTATTCAAGGAGGAGTCGAGAGTATATATCTCTATCAATAGAATGATGGATCAAGAAGAATCCACAAATTATCCGATAGAATTTCTGAATTCATTAAATGTTCCTGGACACCCCTCACATACAAAAAATTTCGTAATTTAAGTCCTAAACTGTGCAATGATACTCGAATAAAGGTCATAAATCTACAACCTAACATAATTGAGGCAGAAATTTTAACCGGTTGTGGTGTCGAAGAAACCGTCTTGATACCAAGAATACCACTCATCCCTAACAATTTTCCATTTCAATTCAAGCGCACCCAATTCCCAGTCGTGGCGTGCTTTGCTATGACGATAAATAAATCCCAGGGTTAGACACTAAAGGCCGCTGGTGTCGACCTAAGGTCTAATTGTTTTTGACATGGCCAACTATATGTGGCCTGGTCACGGGTCAGTAATTTATTTATTTATGTTAGCCCCAGAAGGCAAAACCATCAATGTAGTTTATAGAGAAATTCTTTGAATATGAACTATCATATAACAAAGTTTAATGTTGTTTTAAATTTTAAATTAAAGTTTTGTACATGATGCAAGCACACAAAGACAGTGAACAATAATTTAATAGCATTTATTTTTTTCACAATTTTTGCTTGATTTAACAAAAAGAAGGTTGAATGCGCCTATATATTTAAAACTCAACACTGCCAACCTTTGTGTAAAGAATATCATAAATTTTAGGACCTTTGCACACTGCCTATTTTTCACTCTCACGTAGATACCGTGACGGATTATACTCGATAAAAAAAAGTGATTGCCCGTCCACGGTACTCCTCCAAAATGTGTTGTGCCTTAAAAAGTTAAACATAATAAAATATCTGAATTAAAAATATATTTTTTAAATAAGACATAATCATTTTTTATAATGGGGATTTATTTTTGAAAAATAATTAGTAATTTCTTGTTTCCGGCGATATAGTACGCCATTTGTTCTATGCCTGTCAATACTAGGGATGTCTATTTACGCCTACGTAAAATATACTAATATTGATTGTATGATTTATTCGATATATTATTAAAATAAGTTTCAAGTTAAATAAGTTTATTTAATAAAATAGGTGTACCTACATGATATTTTAAAAATATAGTTTCTATAATTCCACAGAACTTGATATTATTTAAGAGGTCTGATACATTTATTATTTTCATTTTAAATGTTACGAGACTAGTGGGCGATGAGGTATACTGGTTGGTATGGTTATTTTACTTTATTATACATATTTATTTTCGGCTGTCATATTTTTCAAATTAACGGCGTTTTATTTACCTGTGGCCATAGAACCTGCACACAGTTACAGTAATAATCATTGTTTTATTTATTTTAATTTGTAATTGTTTCTCATCCTCCCTACTTGCCTGCATTACATGACCATATTTCATACATCTATATCCCACCAAAAACATTCTGTAAAAAACTAGCCAAGTCTCGATGGAGCTGCTTGTTTAACTCTAAAAAGTAATGAAATCTAGACAGACTCGTGCCAAGTCTAAGGTTCCTTACTGCGATTTCTTTATTATTATAGTTAATGTTGTGTGACTTGGCCGTTGAACATTGTTTAAAAGGTTAGTAGTGGGTACACGTCAATTTTGTTTACACGTAATGTTATAACATTATTAAAATACGCAGCTTTATCAAGCCTACAATTGACTGGATATTGATTCAACATTTTTCAAGTGGCTATAATTAAGCTAATTTTCTATCGTCAATGGATAGGTTCTGGATTTTTTAAGATTGGTGCAATAGCGTCATGGAGCACCTAGTTTTGTACCCTTGTGTACATACATGTGTACCCTTCAACGGCCAAGTGACACAACATTAACTATAATAATAAAGAAATCGCAGTAAGGAACCTTAGACTTGGCACGAGTCTGTCTAGATTTCATTACTTTTTAGAGTTAAACAAGCAGCTCCATCGAGACTTGGCTAGTTTTTTACAGAATGTTTTTGGTGGGATTTCATTTCTTTTTGTTTAAACTTGTTTATATTGATTTATTTTATTAGATTTTCTTATTTGACACACTTATTTTTTAGGAGTAGTATTATATTATTAAGCGCCCCGCGGTTTCACCTGCGTAGTTCCCGTTCGCGTTTCCGTGGGAATTTCGGGATAAAAAGTATCTATAGATAAATAGTTTTAAGCTACCTCCCCACAAATTGTCAGCCAAATCAGTTCAGCTGTTCTAGAATTATAATTCCCGTTCCCATTCCCGTGGGAATTTCGAGATTAAAAGTATTTTATGTGCTTCTCCTGGTTCTAAGCTACCTCACCACCAATTTTCAGCCAAATCAATTCAGCCGTTCTTGAGTAATAAATTCCCGTTCCCATTCCCGTGGGAATTTCGGGATTAAAAGTATTCTATGTTCTTGTCCTGGTTCTAAGCTACCTCCCCACCAATTTTCAGCCAAATCAATTCAGCCGTTCTTGAGTAATAAATTCCCGTTCCCAATCCCGTGGGATTTTCGGGATTAAAGTATTCTATGTTCTTGTCCTGGTTTTAAGCTACCTCCCCACCAATTTTCAGCCAAATCAATTCAGCCGTTCTTCATTTTTAAATTCCCGTTCCCAACCCCGTGGGATTTTCGGGATTAAAAGTATCTTATGTCCTTTTCCTGGTTCTAAGCTACCTCCCCACCAATTTTCAGACAAATCAGTTCAGCCGTTCTTGAGTTACAATTCCCGTTCCCATTCCCGTATAATTCCCGTTCCCGTTCAGTTATCCTAGTTTTTATAGTTTTCCCTTTATGTGGCCATTAAACCCTAACTCTGTACCAAATTTCAGCTCTCTAGGTTTATGGGAAGTACTAGTTCTATTTTGATGATCATGAGTGAGTGAGTGAGTGAGTGAGTGAGTGAGTGAGTGTCTGTCATAAATACGAAACTTTGCATTCGTTTAACTTCGAAACTAAATGACCTACAGACTTGAAATTTTATTTTATGTATGTGATTGTATAGCTTACTGGATGACGAAAATTTCAGCGTTCTGGGCTTATCCAGAGGTTGTCAAATAGGGGCCTGAAAATGCGGCGAAAGGGTTCCTGTAAAGGATGGTACGGCAGTGCTTGCTTCGCGCTCGACTTGGCGGGGGGCACTGCCGTGCCCCCAGATCACAATATGTACCACAATTTATACGGTATTCGGTAAGATTAGATATACTTACATTAACAATGATTGTTCTTTCAATGTGGTATATTTTAGCTATTATTGTTACTGTATACATTTGTATACTTACCTGTTTTATTTGTGAAAGGCAATAAAGAGTAATATCTATCTATCTATCTTCATTTAGCACTTGACTATCAAACAATTGCTCACATGCTTTCGGTTTAAAGAATTTTATTCTCAAAAAAGACACAACAGTCACTTACATGAGAACACAATTAATACATATAGTTTATGTAGTATGCTTTGCATTTTGAAACGGAGATTTTGAAGTACCGTACGAAAATGTTAAAAAATCTAAATAATTGATGCGGTTTCAATTCAATGACTGATTTGCGGAAATCGTTTATAAATCAAATGTATTGGATATTTTTTTCATTACGGGTTCAACCCTATTTCACATTTATTGCTCGCCTGTCATAACACAATATCAAATGGCGGCCAGTATGTTTTTTCCAAAGAGGTTGTAGGTTTTGAGTATGTATGTTAATGCGTAGAGTTTAGATTCTGAAGTACCATAAGAAGATGTTCAAAATCTCAGTAATTTCTTGGTTTTATGGACCACCAGACAGATTAAATGCTACATTAATGTACGTCAAATGTAGTGAGCCCATCCAGTCCCTTTCTAGCTTATTTGTATTGATTTTGTGTTCAAACATAACCTTGAAATAGTAATTACATTTTTTAAATATCTCGGAAACCCCATTGTAGATTTTCATGATTTTTAAAAATTAGTATTTAGACATGTTTCGGATTATTTTAAAGTTGATTCCATGACGGCACAACAATGTTGAATTCAGTACATTTGTCCATAGCCGCGTGGGCATTGTCTTTTATGACCTATCTCCATCGTTTTGTTTTACGTTTACCTAATTTGACATTAGCAAAATTGCGTAGTTATGGCAGCAGTAGCCAAAAACTATTTTGTTTATTGAATTGATACCTTGACGGTGCTGTAGATATTTTTTTGATGTCTGATGCACCATTTTGAGAACTTCAGTATATTACGATCTAATCTCCTCGGTAGCTCAATTGGATAGAGGAGTGCTACGATTCAGCACGGTTCCGGGTTCAAGTACTGACTGAGGCGAAAATTTTGAATGCATTTTTCTAAAAGGCTAATAAGTTATTTTAATTTAACTTAAACTATTTAATATAATATTTATGTTAATAATGTATCCATCAGCAGTTTTCTTATTGTTTTTTATTAAGGGAAAGACACTCTGTTGATGTTTCTTTAACATAGTATGTACGTACACTGCACTTTAATATTACGTCTATACTATTTTTTTGCTTGTTCACAAAAGTTTCGATTGCCTGAAAATCCGCTGTGCATATGCCCTTTAAGCGTTCTATATTGAAGTATTCTATATTCTGTCAAATTTGATATCTATGAAATATTATTATACAAAATCCTAAATGTAGTACAAATTTTTGTCAGCAATGTTTTCTCGTCAAAAGGAAGCGAAGTGTTGATAAATATATTTTTTGATTGAAATCAGAGGACCGATAAACAACAAAGACTACGGTTCCTCCCAAATTTTAAAGAATATCTCAATAACTTAGAACTAACTAAGGTGGTAAATTACGCGATATAAACGGATATTACCCAAGCGATGTCGTCGGCGGAGTATTGTTTATTAAATTCAAAACAACAAAATAGATTTTTATTAATAACTTTTCTTTTCGTTATCCAAATGAGATGAAACAAAGCCTATATATTGCGCCAAATTAAGCTTAATCCATATGTGGAAACGCCATGAAAATCCGTTCAGTACTTTCTGAGATTATCGCGAACAGACAGACAGACAGACAGACAGACAGGAAAGAAAGTCGAAAATTGTTTTTTTGTGTTCCTTTGACCTTCTTTTATATCCCCATCAGTTTTAGGTAAATTTATTTAATGTACAGACACGGTGGTTCTACTGTTTTATTATTAGTATAGATTAAGGGTTCAAAATGCTTTTCTTTAGCTCTTGTGCATTAAAACATCTTCGTATAAAGTCTTTTTGTAAACTTTTTTGGGTTCTTTGATGTTTTTTTATCAATTCAGCAACATGATTGAAATTTTGTGATAACTCTCTTTTTATCAGAAATATTTGTCTCATAAACTGCTTCTTTGAGGAAACCCCATAGAAAATAATCCAAAGGATTCAAGTCGGGAGATCGTGGCCTATTTCATGGGCCGTACGAATGTTGCAGTACGAAGGTGAACCTGCCCACTATTCACGGTAAGTGACTGAATTTTTGAATGAGACGTTCCCAAATCGATGGTTTGGACGCGAAGGTACTATTTCATGGCCAGCGATCGCCCATGAAATAGGCCACGATCTCCCGACTTGAATCCTTTGGATTATTTTCTATGGGGTTTCCTCAAAGAAGCAGTTTATGAGACAAATATTTCTGATAAAAAGAGAGTTATCACAAAATTTCAATCATGTTGCTGAATTGATAAAAAAACATCAAAGAACCCAAAAAAGTTTACAAAAAGACTTTATACGAAGATGTTTTAATGCACAAGAGCTAAAGAAAAGCATTTTGAACCCTTAATGTAAAAATAAATTGAGTAATAAACGAATTTCCATAATCAGCAATGAATTTTTGTTTTCTCTTAAAAGTTCCCTTTTACGTTGATATTAGTTAAAATAAAAAACTACTCATTTGAAACCACAGTGTTATACGTTTTTGTAATCCTTATGATATGTAGATGTTTTTAAAATAAAGTGCCACAAGGCTACAATACATTTTTTTTACACCAGCTCAGCTCAAATACCACTTAGAGTATTTTGAAATTTAACAATTGCACTTGTTTTGTTGATTAATTTTAATGTTAATGATAACTACACTAAAAAATGATTTAAATTAGAAAAACCTATGTATTCTTAACGCCCTTGAATAAAAATAACATCAAAATAAGTAATAGAATTTGTAGAATTAGGAAAAATGTGCACATAGTACGATAATTTCACCTACTTACTAAAAAACGTTATAACTTCAAAACTATGAGGCCTAGGACAATAAATTTTGGTGATTCTGGTAGGTAACGGTCTCCCCTATCCCCCACATCCCGTTGGTCCACTACTTACGGGACACCCTGTATATATTACAAAAGGACAGCAGAGCACACTATAAGAGTAAAACAAAATGTATGATTCAATATTTTGTATTAAGGGCTCAAAGATTTGTTTGATACCAAAACAATAAAAACAATACTGTAGCCAGATAGACACTAATGATTAGCAAATAAACAATAAATGTACACAAGATATTTATAACAGATACTATAGGTACACAACAAACACACCAGTCAACAAAGATTGACAATGAATATTCTTTGTACTAAGGTTAACTAATATCTGATGACTCCATGCACCACATCTCAATAATAAGATAACAATATGATTTATGGATGATACTGAAACTTGATATTGCAATGGATTAATTATTTTATTGCAATGTGTTAAAGATTGTAATGGTACATACCTTTTGCAAAGTCTTCGAAGGCTGGTCGATCGTCCGACAAATAACCGTGGACTTGGCCGGATGGTTAAGTATTGATGTTATTCGCTGCGCGAGTAGAGTCGCGTGAAGATTGTTAATCGGTGTCGAGCTGTTCCTGTCCGTCTCCCAGGACACGCGAGCTGCCTCGGTGAACAGACACCTCAGTAGTTGATTCTCAGCTTCAATTCCATGGATGGTGACAAGCTACGGCCAAACAAAAATACTTTGTTTGAATTTTCTACATGTTTAATCATAACAACAATTACTAAACTAAACAACTAAGACACAACTTTAGTGTAATATAGGCATAGAATTTACAAATCGAACCCCACTTTTAAATAAACATCTTATCATAGTATTATAACACAAAATTTTCGACCTACAACATGTTAACGCAGGTAATTGATGTACGAGACTATAGTAGATATTGAATGATGGAAGGTGTTACACATGCGCATTAACGATAATCCATAATGCATACATTACAAAAGTATAATGCCCTTAATCTGATGCAGTTACGATACTTCAAATCCAATAAAATGTATTAAGTTTCTTAAGGAACGGGGTTAATCGATGTACATGAAGCATATCTAAAAATATATTCTGTTTTTATTAATAAAACGTGAACATAAATTATCGTCACTAAACGAGAGATGCAGATGTTAGACCTCTAACCTTTTATAATGATCTGTAACCATACTGAGTATGCTTTATTTATCAATGTGATTGAAACGCGCCATGTGAGTCATCAATTTAATTCTCGTATCAAAATATTACTGTTAAAAAAACCTGATATTTTTATCACTTATCTTTTTAAAAGCAACACTACTTACTTATCTTCAACAAAACATTCAACGATCAACAAACAACACTATTAGTCGCACAGTTCCAAAAATTCACTATTGCGGTACGATTACATTGTTCGCTACAGAAACAATTTTCGCGTTTAAAAAGAAAAAACTGCAGTTCGCAAACTGTTTGGTAAATGCAAATGGTATTGTAGACACACTACCATCTGCGACAAGCGTCGGCTACCTAATGCAATAAAACTTCGCATTGCTTGCCAAGGGCGGAGGTTAAATGACTGAGGAAATACGTAGTTATTTATTAGTTACTTGCATACATATCTATAGTAGGTCTATATATAAATCATCTCCCATAAATCAGGATAAACTAAGCAATAACCATTAAAATGAATATGCATTCTTATCCTACACTAATTTCATAAAGGCAGAGTATGTTACTCTCGAGCTCTAATCTCTGGAACTACTTATCCGAAGGAAGGTTATATTATGTAAATTATTGACGAAGGATACAAATAATAAAAACGCAGGAAAAACCGCGGCACAAGCTAGTCCCGAATATTTATTTTACGCGAAACGTACTATTCCCAACTAGATTCAATCTATCTAATAAATAAAATACAGAGTTACCACCTATGTAGTTTTATTTAATATCTAGATTCCGAGCATATCTATTACCCATACCTACTTTCCAATTTATCTAACCAAGTTAAATAAAAACTGCGTTTAAAAATGAACACTTGTCACTATCTTCTCACGGTTACAATAAAAAGAGAGGCGTTAGATTGCAACGCATGCCAGGCACGAGTTATGATTATAAAAGCGTATATAAAATTACTGATCTGCAACAATGATATTACATTTATCTGTAGAACACTAATTTGTGGGCGTTGTCAGGGATAATGAGGTTGAATTTCAACTAAATATTTATGCGAAATATTTGTCTATCAAATTTGTATGAAAAACGTAATTACCTATGATGTCCGACGCGTCTTTATCACACACATCGCTCTGTATTGTGAGCTCACCAATCATTATAGAATCACATAGGTATCTGCTCACCCCTCCGTCTGGCAATGGCGTAGGAAACACTAATAGGAAGGGTTCAGATTGCACATGGCGGCCGCGTATCGATTTTTTAATTTACAACACCTACGTATGCAATTCGTCTATTTTGGATGAAAGTCAACGTTTTATTTATACTTTATTATTTATAAGAGACTACGAGTGTCTTTTTCGACATTATTATTCTTAATTCCACAGATGGCCTATGTTTTTCTACTATTATGGATAGGTTATCTAATGAAATTGGTAAATCAGATTGATAGCTCTGTGGCGATAAGTATCCTCGATAATAAATGACGATGTAACATTTCTATAATGTTCGATAACTACGCAAAATCAAGAAGGCGTCATAAAAGTATTTTAGTCGCAGTTTTAATTTCTATTTTACATTTCTGATGTTTTTTTAACTAATGAAAATCTCTGCCTAGTGCCTACTGCCTATGATAATGAAAATAAAATTATCCTAATTTAAAATGAGAAGATGGTTGAAAACTGCCTGCTATCTGGAATCCCATCATCAATAAATTATTATCCGAAGCAACAATTGGAAGACCTCAAGATGCTGTCAGCTCTGTAGGAGTGAATAGGATTGTTTACTAATTAAAATTAATAAAATTGACGGTACTTAATTGCTTTTGATACAATAGATAAATGGTGGTCGTAGAATAAAAAAATAATAATTTAAAGAGCTAAGTTAAAGTGTTTGTGGAACCGAGAGAGATTTTAAATAAAAGGTTCAGCGATGTAAAGCATAAACGTTTCTGAACAACAAGAACAAATAACAATTTTATTATTATTATACAAAATTAATTTATTTTTGTAGAATTATCAAGTTTGTTGTTGTGCGTGATTCTGATTACCTACACAATAATATTATTGAGCACTAAGTTATTAGACTAACCAAAATATTTTTGTGGAAATTTTCATAAAGGTTAGATTATAGGTGGAAAGGTTAGTAAATAATCAACACTGATAACATGTTGATTTTGCCACTTTTATCTCTATTAATATGCCTAACAATAATATTATTCATTTTTAGCTAAAATAAACTTTGAGCTCAGTTATATTTATGTAGCAACAGAAATATTTTCAATAAAAATTACTAAGGTAAAAATAATATAGCGGCACTCACAAAGGACCCATATTATAGGGTATAATTGCAGAAAACTGTCTGCTTACGAGTACATATCTACATGTTATACATACAATGAAAGTAGATCGATAACACATACATAATATACTAGATATTTCCAAGTACGTAATATTAGATATGAGAAAATATTTCACTGTATTAATTTCATACATAATGCTATCTTTGTAAAATATTGTTTACAGAAAAAAACTAAATGAAAAATTAATAAATAAGACTAGAAATATAAGTATTTCTAGTCTTATTTATTAATTTTTCACAAACCGACTTGTCCATTTTGGGTCCGTGTTGCTATATGTTTTGGTTATGCCAACTGATAAGACTTTATATGAACCTTGACTTAGAACTGTTTAATATAACAAATCAGTTATCGAGTAAGAACTTACATATATTTAAACAGAGTACGAACATGTGTCACCTTATTCCTACACCTATGTGGGTAGATATCTATATATTGCCATCAATCAAGTTATTCAACAACAAACCCGATTTAATATTCAGGTTCTTTTGTGGCCCCAAATATACATAATGCTAGCCGAGGGGAATATTGTAAGCCTACTTAGCTCTTAGAATAATAAACCAAAATAAATGAATATGTTATGTAGAAACTGGTCGCATTTTACAAATAAAGAAATAGGATTTTTAACTTCCGTGTTTTTATACTGATGACTGAATAAACTTGAAGGAAACCGTCAGCTTAATAAAATTATTCAAATAAAAAATAGTGTCATCAAAACTTTAACTATCATCATAAAACTATCGGCAATTTCAAAGACCATCCATTACATATACAATTCATTTCATGCAACTTACCTGGTATTGTAATATTAAAAGCAATAAGTGTTTAATATTGACTTGCATGTGTAAGCAAGGGACAATGAGACAAGACATTTAAAGCAAAATAAATAATAGCTACTACGATTGAAATATCACCCTTTAAAATCCCATTAAAGGGCAAATTTATCTTTCCTAATAAGTATACTAATATCATCCAGGCATACTCATATTGATGATTTCAACCCCAAACTGTGTTTGAAACGGAACAAACATGCATTATTCAACCTCGGAATATAGTCCCTTATGTGATAATGACATTATCCAGATTTTAGTTAGTGTATTACATGAATTTCCAATTGCAAGCAAGTTTTATAAAAATTTAGAGACTGAAGTCACTAGGAATCTTTAATTCTTTACCCTTTAAGAGAAACGAATCGGTAAATAAATGACCAAGCGGTGAAGTAATGAACAAATTAGAAAGTCCCTCTTTTTTTGAAGTTGGTAAAGAGAAATGCTTGTCTAATCTAATAATAATCTTAATCATTTATGTTTATTATTTTGAATAAATATTTTTGCATTATGTTTTTATAATTAAAAATAGCATTCTCAATGCATTAAGTCATCAATATTTTTTATTATCTAAATAATATAACAAATTGTCTTTTAATTGAATTTCTAATGTAAAACTTCTCCGAATAATAAATAACAAAATAAATGTTCTATCCTAATTTATAAAACAACAACATATCAACAACTAAGAAATGCAAATGATGTAGTAGTGCCAAGAGCATGTCATGCTATTTAAAAATAAACACTATAGTTGTCATATTACTCTAGCCATACAAGATTCAAAAATAAATTCGCTAAGCAGGTTTAGCCAATCAATTCTGAATGTTAGTTCCAGAGTGACTAATTCTAATAAAAAAAACAATGTCTTCGGAGAATTAGTAGGTAATGGGTAAATGTGGGTTCCTACGGTACCACAATGTAACGCGGACAGATGTTGCTGTGTTTTTAGCGCATAGGCCTAGCCCTTTTGGCTAGGACAGCCCCACATAACCACTGGGAGTCCTTCCGTTATCGATTCACGGTGGTATGCAACTCTATGCATTTTCACAGCGATAAAAAAAATTTAATAGGTAGATAAAATTGTATATGTTAAAGTGTACTTTATACACCATATATGTAAGACTTATAGTGTGGTTGCAAATCTAGCAATACAGGGAAAATTTGAAAGAAATTAGAATGTGAAAATTATTTGGTGTTCTTTTCCAGTACTGTTAAGAAAATGTATGATGATTTTTAAGTGGCATACATGCAGGGGTATACCTGCACAGTTGTGCACCATACATCTATTTAATCCTACTTCAACTGCACAGGTAAACCTGGGTTTAACTGTACAGGCAAAACTTTCAGCTACACCTTAGCATGTATGGCATGCTTTATAAAAAATCTTTTTTAAATATAATACCAACATTCTGACTATCAATTCACTAACCAAATAACTTTTTTAAGTCTTGGATGTGACATAGGTATACTAATGGACAAAATCTGCAGGACACATCACATATTTTAGAAAAATATAGTATGAATTGATTGAATGGGTGTGCCATGACCATTTTATTGAACCAAGTTTCAAGGATACCTATTAATAGAGGGTAGAAATAGAGAATAATTCTCTATATATCTTCAACCTGTTGATATTACATTAATCAGTTTAAATGTTGATTTAACACAATTTTTGAACAATTCATTGTGAAGGGGCTAAGTTTATAAAAAAAAATGTCAGCCATTAGGCAAGCATTAAGCAATATGATAAGTATTAAGTACTAGTTACATGAAATATGTAATACTTCACAATAGAGAAAAGCCTAATGTATATAATTACGAAGATATTTGGATCAATACCGAATATTAGAAAAAAAAACGACGGTATTGCGATGTTAGATAGGAACCTTTGTTAAAATTATTGATTTTTCATCCAACTCCATTTTGTAGTCATTTCATGTGCCTATTTGTAATGAAAGTAACAAATATGATATAAAATTAATGTTATAGGCTTAAAAACGTACATAGAGTCAATTTCCCATGATGGACGAGGTAATCACATCACACACGCACTCCATCACGCCAACCAGCTCAGATAAATTGACCGAATCTTACATCGTTTTTGAACAATAAAACATATATAACACCACAATAACACTTAGTAACATTATTTTTAAATGTAAATCAACATTTACAACTCCATAACATTTCTAAAATCCAAAGAAAAAGTGCGAGTTCATGCACAGCTCGCTGACTGCCGGATACAATATGGCGACTGCGGAAAACAAAGAACTGAACAACTTAACGTTAATTTCTTACCTGATTCAGCTCTTGGCTAGTCTGTTTGAAGTTCTTCTTATTTAAATTCGAAACCAGGTAATTGATTTGCGACAAACTAAAATTTAAAGGGTCCAGGTTCATAGTTCCATTAATGCCAAACCGAAAGCTTCAAACACGTTTGAAGCTTTCTCGATTTTTGCTGGATTACTACAGTTAACTTCTGCTCTACAACAGTTTTTTTATTAAAAAATAATACGCCTGGCCCCAACATCACCAATTTTATTGTTCACCACAGTAAAATCAACATAATTTAGTTCCACACTGCAATTTATTACGTGAAAAATCAGCACACGATGACGAAGGCAAACCATTCTAGAGTTGCCAGTACCGTAAACTTATTTTCAACAGATATTACCCAGCGTAAACAACCTGACGAAATTGTTAAAATATTGTTTATTTGCTAAGGCGACATTTGAATAAACTTAATATTAGTCTTATAGCGGATCCAAACGATATCAACTACAGTCGGTAGAAACTGTTGCGTGCGCAAACAAATGTTTGTTTGTGCTAATCGACCGTGTGGACGTGAAGTTTTAGTTTATTTTTATCTATGTATGTTTGCGCGAAAGTCTGTGCTAATTTGTACTTGGTAACAAAAACTCGCCACAAACATTGGCTTGGCTCCATATAAAAATGACTAGTTTGTGTCCTGTGGACGATCATGCTCCAACAAACATTATTTGCTCAATAGTTTTTTGTGCTATGCGTGCTACTCTAAAAAAGAAACTAAAGTTGGTGTCGGTAGTCGTGTGGACCTTAACTTGAACCCGTTATAATAAATTCAATTTCCTATGTACTTTTTAAGCGATTAACCCCAGAATTCTTTCAATACTGAACAATAATAATACAGTCTTCATCCAAAAATAAAGACACAAAATACAAACTATTTTTTATTAACCTAGCTAGACAATCCGTATTACACACAAATATTCACAAATAATATGGAAAAATAATAAGCAGTTTTGAGGAGAATTTATACTTTCTGGCAGCACAGATCAATTCGGTGAATTATTCACAGATTTCACAGATAACCAATAAGATGAACGTAATGTGAGTTCACTCGTTCTTTCAACTTTCAAATTTAACTTTGATTGCATTTATTTATTAATTAAAGTATTTTCCCAAAGTTTTTTACGATCTGGCCAAACTTTGATGAAAAATCGTGAATCAAAAAAACACGAACACTGCTCTTAAATTAGAATTGGTCAGAGTTATTTACAAACTACGATTTTGGCTAGCCAATTTAATGGCATATAGGCTCGCTATTTAGAAATTATAAATTAAGCATTCAGAATGGTCACTTAAGCAAATATAATAAAATATCTAATACTACGTATTTGTGTCGCCATAATTTAAATCAGTTATTTTTTTTTTACTTATTAATCGCTCTATTATTGTATCATAAAAGGTTTACATCTCAGCCGTTTACATTACAACCCTCTTAGCCATTACTTGATTTCTATACTTATGGACTTTGAAAAAGGAGCACGTGGAAGTAACTGGGGAATCTGGGGATACTCCATTTCAATTATAATACTCTACAGGACACACTCTGTAATCTGTATGTATTAGATGCTGCCATGAAGGTATAATATAGGTCGTGATTGCTGCACTGTCAGTAGTGTCAATGTGTCAAATTGTTATTCATCTGTTTGTCATTCTGTCAAAGAACAATCTAGTCACCAGCCAGGCAGGATTGTCAGGTAAAGTTTTATGGTTAGTTTTCACGATTTATTACGTATTTTATATGGTTTATAGAACATATTATTATAATTTTCAATATAGCTAACTATACTTATTGATTGGTAAATATTTATTTTCATATAAATATCATGGAAAGACTGGTATAACACACCACTAAAATGATCTAAAGTGCCTATCTGCTGTATAGTAATAATAAATTTACGCAGTTATTATTTTCTAAATCAAAATTTCAATAGGATTTAATGTTTCACTGATAAACAGTAGATATTTTGCATTGTGTAGGAGATAGAAATACAATTTTCTCAAGAACCACTACCTTGTATTTTGTAGTGGTAATGTTATGTAACAAAACAAAATGTCAAAATAGTGAACGAGTGTTTCAAAACTGTTTCAGTTTTATGGCGTTAATAACCTTCGTTCGGCGAAACTTAGTGAGCATCACTTTCCCGACACTCACAGCCACTCTTATTTTCCTTGACTGGAATCACACTAGGAAGTGGAAGGCTGAGAACCAGAAGAAATAATGGCACTCTTCGGAATCACTCCCCGTTACATTTTGGTGGTATTTCCACTGACTGGTTTGTTGTTTGGGAAGTTCCTTGATGATCAAGAAACATTGCGAATGACTAACTATAGAGATAAATCATGTCTGTATGGAGGTAAAGTGAAGGAAGGTGACCCACCATCCTGGCCTTAAGTTATTTCATCATGTAGAAAATATAAATTTAATTAAATAGCATACATAAACAGCAAATGTTATTTCATTTTACTAAATATGTACCTATGGACTGTGGATTATTATGCATATTTTTTTTAACAGTAGAACACCTGTTCACTATATCAACCCCAGTCCCAATTAATTTGGATAATGGTGTTCTACTGTACATGGTAATAAATATGTATTATAACCCTTTTTATTTATGAGCAGTACATACATACATGTGGGCCACATCCCAGTAGTTTTACAGAGTAGTCTTACCAGTTGAACTACTGGGAATTTTCATTCCAATATACTTACAAGATCTCAGGGAATTTTGTACCCTGTCAACTTTACCACCAGCGAAGCCGTTGTTACTAGTGGAATCCCCTCAACATGTGTGTGTGTAGTCAATAAAAATCTTATAAATATGTAAGTATAAATTTATTGAATAATTTAATTACAATGCTCTTTTAGCCATTTGATACCATACAATCATATATGGGGCCCAAAGTCCTGCCCCAAAGAATACACAGAAAAAGGCTGTAGCCGCATAACTGGAAACAAAAATGATTATTCACATCTATTATGTACAACATTAGATTTGATAGGGTCTATACTATATAGGTTTTGCTGCAGAATATTTTTGTAGTAATCTTTAGGGTTATAGATGTTTCGATATACAATTATTATCATTCTAAACTCACATCTTACCATTAGGTACAAGTGTGTATGTGCCTGCATATATTGAATGAAGAAATGGCAAACAAATTGTAAGTACATAAACTTATTCCAAATAGTAGGTGTTGTAGTTGTAACTAAATATATTCTATTTGTTTATTGGCTATTGTCAATAGAAAACACTAGTTTTTGTATTGTAGGGATAAAAGGTGAACTGAATAGAGCTAATTAAATGTAGTAACTCTCTAAGAGGAAAGGCTGGCTTAGAAACAAAGTACAGAAACTAACCGATTAGGTATAGAGAAAGGCATGTTATCAAAAGGTTGTGGCGGTCCATCATCATGATGTTCTACTTTATGATGTTTTATGGGAGGCTTCAACTTGCTCAAAATTGGTCTGGCTTGCATTGGAATAGTTATGAAAGAGCGTACACGATTCATCTGTAAATATTTAAATAACGGACACAATCAGTAACTCCGGTCTTCCTTAACAAGTTGAACCCACAACCCTTATTATGCAGTCCAACATGTTGACCACTCTTTTTCATTAATCTTTTCTTACATCTAATTACTTACACTGATTAATATTTGGTTTTAAATAACGATGTGCTCAATGCAAATTCTTATTTATTTTGCAGTGCTTTTCTTGTAAATTAAACTTCAATTAGGCAGATTTAGAAATTTATGGTCTTGTGATTTTTGAGTTTTTATTTCGGAATATAAAACCTTTTTTTTCTGCGTTTGTGGTTTTCCATGATTAGCCCATGAGCATGTGATTTCACCCCCTTTTGTAATAATTACATCCCTTTTAGATCCACATAAATTATTCCGATTTCTGTGATTCGATTTAAGTATGGGTAGAGGAGAAATAGACTTTGTCAGTAAACGGGCTAACAAATGCAAAAAAATTCAACGAGCCGTGCTGAAGAAGAAAGGACACTACAATAGAAGGGCATCAAATGTTATATGTTAGTAGCATTGATATACTCGTAGTTACCTACTAAACCGATTTCTTTGTGCTTAAGGTCAAGTAGGAACTTAGGTTTATTCCTTATCCTGTGGTAATCTCAGTAGATACCTATAAATATCGGTCATCTATCTACAAGTACTAATAATAGTATTATTACAGATGGTAGGTAAGTACCTGTATTGTATCACCTGACGCCACCTAACCTAAATAATCTTACTTATAGGCCATGATGATGTAACAATTTGACTCAAAAACTGGCTAACCGATTTCCAAAATTATTTCACTAATAGAAAGGTAGAGGAAGGTTAGGCAGCCTCATACAGGTTTTATATTTCTTCTTGTAGAATTTTCTCTAGTGTCAATACGAATGAAGAAACATCAAAAACGAATGGAGAGTAGTCGAAGGGACTTCATCACCTCATGCGATGTACTAAGGCGTCACAGGGGTCTGGGTATAGGTGGCTATATTTTATCCCGGTATGCCCACGGGAAAGAGAACTACGCGAGTGTAATCAATAATCTAGAAAAAAACCTTTTGTTAAAAAATAACTTTTTTAAGTGAAATTTATTAGCGGGCGAGTAAAAAGCTAATGGAGATAGGTATCTAGGTACTCTTGGTTAATTTTGAAACACAGTTTTGGAATCCTTTATTTAATCATCTAAGTTACATCAATGTAAGTAATTTAAAAAACATGAGAAGTATACTTAAATAACCTTAAAATAATCTTACAATTTAAGTTGTAGGTACATAAATGAGATCATAAATGAGTTTCAATATGAGTTGAGAGAAAATAAACACTATATTTGGTACATTTAGATTTAAAACTCCTCTTAACCTTACGATAAAAATGACTACACTTATCTAGAACTTCGTTCACATCTTTCAATAAATTCATGAATAGAAGTATTACTCCAGTAAGATAAGGATATCTTAAGATGTCTTAATAAAATTTTTGGTTACACAGGTACAACGACAAGATTTCAATAGAACTACTACTACTACACATAGAGATGTTATAAGTTTGATATACGAAGTGTTACATAAACTTCGATATTTCTTAAATCTAAACACTTAATTCTATTTGATTTCTGCATTGGCACATTTACCATTATCCTGTTAATAAATAAACAATAATAAGTATATAAATAAAAAAACAGGTTTCACACACATCAATAAATAACTACCGATTAATGATCAAGCAAACTTGTATCAAATAAAAGTTCAGACCATAGAGAAGAGAAACGAGTCAACTAAATCCACTAATGATTGTTTTTAACAATCACTTTTATTTCTTATAAGTTATTCTTAAAAATATGTTTTTATTTATTACATGAATTGTATTGAACTTTTATTATTAAGTAAATTTATAAAACAGTCCTTGGCACCTCAAATCAAGAAAACAGTAGTGTAAGAAAAGCGCCGCAAAATGTATTTGATGCGAAAAATTACTAAGTGTCGACTCATTTCTCAACTTCATTCACAGCAAATAAAAACACAATAAATACTAAGTAATAAGAAATCTCATGGAAAATCAAAGTATTCTAATGACTTTACTTAGATTTAGATATGAGATTAGGAACTTGATGCTCATGGCCAACTTTCTTCACCAGAATGGTGAAAGCGTATCCCTTGTATAGAAAAGCAGGTAATCCATTATTCCAAACTTCGTCTTCTGAAGCCGTGCAATAAATGGCCCTTGCAGGGGTTTGACAGTACTTCGGAGTGTTAATTGGCTTCAGTTTACTATAACTCACAGTTATCTCGTTACCCCAATCAATCAACCTTACTTTAAAAGAGTTGGGTCCATTCATACGTGTTATTACAGCACGTTCATATGGCAATGACAAATGCTCCAAAACACCAACTGGTCCTCCGACTTTCAGGTTTTGTCTTGGTATCTGGGGTTGACTACGGCAGTATGAATCGAAATCATGTCTGTTGAGCACATAATCCTTGTAATCATCTTCTGTGCAAACGAAGAACTCTTCTAAAGTTGATCCATGTTGTACTCGAACTTTCATTTGGTCTCCAACATTTAATACCCGGTATTTCCAATCGAAATTTGGTCTCTCTTGGGGTTTGGCTAAATAAGTGAAATTAGCCAATGCCATCATTGTTGAGACATCATCAGGATTGGAGTTAAACACAGTGACCTTTAGTTTATTGTCCTTTTTGCCAACTACCTTGACATGAAATTCTTCATTGGGGCGCATGTAAAATTTGAATGCTGCAATTGCTTCGGCGTCATAATCAGTTTTTTTAGCCATGCACATATATAGCTCGCAGTTAAAAATAAGTGGTGGCAACACCCTTGCCTCTTCATTAATTGGGTGAAATATGGAGTTGATCTCCACATCTTCTTCATAGAAACCCCTGTCCAAAGCATATACTTGATACTTCCCTTCATCAGCTTTGAATTCTTTTATGGTTCCACGAATAAACGTATTTTCGCGAGCTGATTCATATATTATAGTTGAACCAATTTCAGGAGATTCATTGGCTTCCAAAGGTGGACCAGGTTTTTGAATTTGGTCCATAAGTGCCTCATATTTAGTGGGTAAAACAAAAAAATTTTTTGGGTCAATAAGATGGGTAGATCTTGCTTTAAAAGTTTTTCCAACAGTTATATCCACCGGATCAGGCAACTCCATTGCTGCACAAGCCATGATGAGTTTTATTGTTTCCGCATCTAAAACAAAATTGGGTATATGTTAACATAACACCGACAATATGTATAATCTACTGTTAGGTTATAGATGTATTCAATTTTATAATAAAATCCCCCGGGAAGTGACTGGGCTCACTGATGGAAGGTTCAGAATACAATGATTGATTTGTTGTTGTGTTTGATGATTTGGCATTAAATTTCTGCACACGCAACCTAAGTATGCTATTTTTAGTTTTTGACCTATGTATTTATTTTACCTACTTCTATATTAATTTTTTTTTGTAATACCTTTTGACATGTTTATTTATTAATGACAACATTAGTTATAAATGACATTTGTATTACAATTTATTTAAAAAAAATACCAGCCCGATTTTCTTGTTGATTCTTCTCGGCTGATGTAATTCCGAATCGGTGGTAGATTCAGTGACCTTCATAAAGGCCTTAATTGAATAAATTATTTTTGATTGGTGATTTTTTTGATTTTGCTAAAGACTTAAAGAAAGAAAGTGCGTTAGTTATTAATTTCTGCCCCTGGAAAGTAGCCACAACCAATTGAGTAGGAACCCTTTTTTGAAAAGAAATGTTACTTTGACATTTACTCAAGTGTTCCTATTCAGCCTGCATACTTTTAATATACCTATGCCCGTACCCATCTGGAACAACTAGTTTCCACAAATTCATCTAGAGAGAGGTCAACTTTGTATGTCACGAACCACACCCATTCTGGACACATTATATGATAAAATAAATGCCTGGTATTGATTTGCAATTAAAATAGGATTAATAAGAAAATTGCATCATCAGCCGCTTCGAAAGGTTACTATCCGATACAGATGCAGGTAAAAGAGCCTAATGGTAAGAGTCGGACTATACGAGTTCATTCCAACAACCAGAATGGGGAGAACCCAAATGATTGAAGCCGCTGCTATTTCACAATAATTGGTAGGTACTTAATCGTTTTTCTTGGGATTAGAATAGATCATACCTACATTAGGGCTGTGTTGTTTTTGCCCAGCTAAAGCAGGTGGCGATCCCCTTCGGATCGCCATCTGCTTTAATCGGGTGGACAGATTACCATGTTAACGAAAAACTTACCACCAGACAATAAAATGACCTTATATAATTGGTTAGTAATATAGTGTTCGTAACGCTGAAACTTATGACTGCTGAGATTTTATCAAAGATACTTAACGTCAAAAACACAATACAATTACACAAATGATGATTTATTTATTTATTTATTAGATTTACGATTTATTTATGCCTGCCCAAATTCCTTCACTTTTGAGGACCTCAAGCCTGTCCGACGCCATTGAGGTCGCCTCGTATTGGAGCCTCATAATTTAAGTCTTGTCCATCTACACGTAGAAGAATGATGATTTAAAAGTACTTACATGTATAATAAGCAAATGTTAAACGATATTACTTATTAATATATCCGAAATGGAAAATTATCTTCGTCTACGCACTACGCAATAAAATTTTATTCGCCGACAAACGACAAAGTGACAGCAAATAGCATCAATCAATAAATTCTTGTCTTGATTTATGGCTTTTGTAGGTTACAACTCCGCCAATGTCACGTTAAATGTCAGACCAATAATAGCAATTTGATTGGACGGTTTCACTGGTATTAATCGGTGAAGCTAAGAGTAAACCATTCGAGCAGAATAGTTTAAAAAAGCTAGAAATAAATAATCTAAGTATTGGAAAAAACACAAATTTTAATAAATACCTTAATCATAAACATAACCATGTACCACTTAAAATAGCACGAAAATTATAGTTAGACGAGAAATAAATAATAACACTAATTTTATTATCTATATACATACATAAAGTACATTAATAAAATTGGAATGTCTGTTTGTAAAATTGAAGTACTTAACCGCTTTTTACTACATGCATATGAATATTGGTCATCCATCAACTTTTGAGCTGTTCTTGTCGGTGTAACAGGTGCAACCCTCCATCGGCCCCTTAGAGTAGAATTTGGCTTTCTACTCTAAGATCGGCCTCTATCTAAGGCGGCCTCCTTCTCTTCTTATACGACACGACAGCGATCTTATCTTTAATCTGGCTCATGTAACTTTTTCATGGCCAATCCCTTCCTCTTCTTCCTTCCACTTTTCCCTCCAAGATGTTCAATATAGATTTGTCATGTCGTATAAGGTGACGCATCATTTTTCCTCTTCTGCTGGAGATGGTCTTCATTAACATTCTCTTTTCTTGTACTCTTCTTAACACTTCATTTGTAATTTTTTCAGTCCAGCTTATCTTCTCCGGAGTAGAACTCCAACACCACATCTCGAATGCTTCTAATATTTCTGTCCTTCTGTGTCATTGTCCATGAATATTGGTACATACACCAAAATATACTTTTTAATTTTTGTCTGTCTGTCTTGTTTGTTCCGGCTTATCTCTGAATTGGCTGGACCGATTTTGATGGGACTTTAACAGGCAGGTAGCTGATGTAATAAGGAATAACTAAGGATACTTTTTACCCCTAAATTCTCGCGGGATAAAAAACCTTGGAGCACAGTCACACACAGACACAGTGGGTCCCGAAAATATTTTAATATTCATAAATTTTGCACTTTTTTCACAACAACAACCTATATCTAGCCATATGTAGTATTTAACATACTCTTGTCACTTTAATGTCTTCAATAGTTAAATTAATTATATCTCTTCTAATTCGACTGTTATTAACACAAAAACAAGATATAATTGGTAATAATGATAATCCTAAACTACTAAGAATCTCTGTCATAATATTTAATGCGATTTGCATATTATTTTCACAATACATAGATATTTTAGATCTTGGTGACCTAAATAAAAAACAAAATCATCAGCATAGTGATAACTTGTCTAAATATGACATGTGGTGATATTGAACAAAAGTGGAGATTGGGTCTCCTTGAGCCAGCCCCGTTAGTTGTTTTTGTCCCCCGTTGTTTTCCTCCCGTTTTATTTAATGCTTAGACATCTGACAGAAATGACCAAAGATACAGATGTTTTTGCCAACTTCCAGTTCAACTAATGTGGTTAATACTTTATTGATCAACGTAATGTTATAAGCATTTTCAATATCTAGACAACTGATCAATGTTGGGATATTTCTTTATAAACCTATTTGAATGTAAGTAATAAGCCTAATTTACTAGAAAATCTAAGTAAGAATGTTGAATGATTTTTTTTTTAAACCTTTTGTATAATGTGAATGTATTTTATTTCTCTCCATATACCACTCGAGTACTGTAATCTCTTAGTTAAAATTTTATGAAACATTTTACATACACATGATATAAGGGATATTGGTCTTAATTTAGGTGTCATATGTAGCTCCTTTAGGTATTGTTCTTTTATTTATTAGAGGTATTTAATTATTTTTACACTATTGGTTTGGTATTACGCCCGACATAAATATCATGTTATAAAGGTTTAAAAGAAAACAAAAACATTTCCATCAGCAGGATCTCACTTGTTCTATAAAGGTTCACACGTCCTTGGTTTTGTCCTCCAATATCTTTAAATTATCGGGTGTTGAGTTATGTTTAAAAGTAGTTATGCTAACAAAGGGTTCCAATATGGTTTAGGTATAGTTTTTATAGTTATCATGGTTATTAGCACTCAAATTATTGTGATTAACGGGATATTTCACATGTATATTATTTATTTCGAGTTTCTGATATTTCGATGCTGTTGCAAGCGTCATGATCACGGATGTACTGTCAGTAAATATTCCGTTAATCATAATACTTAATGTTTCTGGATGAATTAGTAGATATCTTAACATCTTTTTTTTCTCAGCCGATGCATATATTTTATTTTCAAAAAAATTACTTATGTATATAGATTTTGAACATTATTATACCTATCTCAAGTAGACAGAGCTTCAATCAAGGCGGCCTTCAAATCCTGCCACTGAGCTTTAAAATTTCTTATTTTATGTATTTGAAAGGGGAGAAATTTTTTGGTATTTATTTATTTGGGAAACAAACAGTTATTAGTAAATCTTAAAGGATTAAGGGATGGTTAAAATTAGCAAAAATGTTTAAATTTGTCAGATAAATATTGACTATGCAAATAGATAGGGGGTTCCTCACACTCCACTTCCATGGCATTTACGAGAGAAGATTTGGCACCATGGCACCTAAATTATTCTTAAACATTTTTGATAGAATTTTGTTATACTTACTTGTCCAATGAAGATTTACCTACCCGGGTCTAATAAAAAGGTACCATAGTTTCACAAATTCATCTAGAGATACTAGACTGGTATGTTCTGAACCACACCCATTCTGGAAATGGGTGTGGTTCAGAACACCACATTGTATGATGGAATAAACACCTGGTATGGATTTGCCATTAATAGGGTTAATAGGTACGTTTTTTTTTCATCATCAGCATCAGCCGTTTTGAACGTAATGGCAATCATAATTTAGCCAATTTTTTAATGCCGCCAGGACAAAATATATTCTTAATATTATTTTTGAATAAGAGTTGACGAAACTTTATCGGACGTCCCTGCAGAGGGGCCACTATCCGTTCTGGACACAACTACGGTAAAAGGGCCAAGCCGCTGCCATATTGGTAATCGATTTTTTGGGATAAGAAGAGATCATATTTTCATGAGGGCTGTGTCGTTTCTGCCCAGCTAAAGCAGAAGTGTCAGGATACGAAGGGTCAGGAGGGTCGGGCGGACAGATTATTGTTAACATTAACGAAAAACTTACCTACTACTCCACTATAATAAGATGTCCTTATTAATGGGTTATTAAATATTAATGGCTTCTCTTCGACTTCTACCAAAGAATCAAAGAAAGAAGATCGATAAAACATTAGTCGTCGGCAAGTAAAAAGTGACAGACAGTAAAAAATGACATGACAGTATAGACGTGCGTGACTGTGACTAAAACGTTTATTGTCACTTTTTAATATATGATTTTTAATTTATAGAAAAGCTATTATATACTTATAGCGAAACACTCGAAAGTGGCGGAGTTGTGGCTTGATGCCTTCAGAAGCCAAAAACACAAGAATTGAATTAATTTATAAAAGCGTTTTTGTATGTTTAATAAACAGAACAATGATTGGCCCTTTAAGCGGAATTTCACATACAAGTGACAAATTCTCATAAATGAAAATATGTAAGTAAGTATTATATTTATAATTGTTTTTTGGGGAAGTTAGATCATTAAGCTTAAATAAAACGTAAAAAAAATACTAAAATATATATTTAATTACTTAACTTAAAAATGCAATCAAACTCAAATCTTGGGAATGGTACAATCATTGGCCCTCAGGCATAGTGATTGGCAGTATCAATTAGGTATAATCGGGTTTACTGAAATGACAATGAGTGACAATGTAAAAAAACTGAAAATAATCTGGTAGGTCCTAGATAAAAACAAGATTGTTGGGTGTATAAAACTTCTATCTAGTATGCGTGCCCAACGAAGATTTTGACAAGTTACACCCAAAAGTTAAAAATGCCAATCATTATAAAGTACTTATGTACCTTTATTAGTTTAATTCTTTTGACTGTACAATGATTGGCATAATGCCGATGATTATGCAGTCAAACAAATTAAAGTATAGTCATTGGCTTAAGTGAAAAAGCCGAATTATTTATTTTACAACGCTAATATAACTTTTAACACGCCATAAATTTATTGAATAGTTAGAAAACTTCATGGAAATTTACCTAGAAATCACCTTTTTTACTACAAGATGTAGCCACCGGACTTACGTTTTTGATAAAATTTATCAAATTTGTGCATAGGTACATTTTTTTAAAATAGCCGCTATAGAAAAATGATTAATTTTTGATATATAAATAAGTGCTGCCGGTATAAGAAAATGTATATTCTACCAATTATTTGTGGTCCTATGGCTTAAAATATAACAATTTTCTTATTATACGGGATAAAGAAGCGGACTGCCAATGATTGTGGGGGGGGCCAACAATAGTAACGTCATCTATCAGAGCTAATGACAGATACTGGAAATATAAAAATGTAAGGTGACATCTGTTGGAGTGCGAAATAACTTTGTAGTATAGTCGGCCTGTAACAGATGGCGTTAGTGTGAGTATATGATGGACTATTAATGAGGGTTTTCTGAAATGGCATTAACGTGAGATGGCAGCACTGTAGGTTCAACCTATTCCGATATTTTTTTGGTTTATTTTTTTACAAAACGAATATTGTTTTCTATAATACCACAATGCCTATACTATGTGCAAATAAAACAGGAGAGCATAAGTTTATTTTAGTATCAGAGACTTTTGAGCCTCTCTTTGAGCTCAGTCTTCAGTTTGTCATCCTTTCTCTCGCCGTAATTCATATTATATAAAATCAATGACACTTCCAAATATGTAGAATTTCACTAAAAAATATACGTTCGGTAACAATCTCTACTATCTGACAGCTGTTTGGACCTGACGCCTACGAAGCGCCATCTGGTGGCATAAAACGTATAGAAAACCCTCATTGACAAGTTTTTTTGCTTTTATTTTTACTAAAAAAAATAGTAATAATAATAAATACTAAAAATATAAATTTTTAATTATTTGTACTAAGTATTTTACTTACCAAATTTTGAATTTTATAGGCAGAAAATCATTTGGAATTTTATTAGGTAGGTATGCTTGTAAGTAGAGCATTTGTGGAGTCTACTATTAATTATTCTGTGGTAGAGTTAACATTTTATTATCCAGGAAGTGGAAGCATTGGTACAACAGGTAGGCCTCTTCCAGCTGATGATGATGATACAACTACGGTACCCAAACGACTACTTACGTTAAGTATTTTTTTTAATGTGATGAAGTTACGAGACGTGGCAGGTGGTCTGATGCTGATGGTATGCACGATTACCCCATGCATATTACAGACACAGTGTAGGCACAACACTGTACTGCGCTCATCACCCCCGAGACATCAGGGCCCTGATTCTCTAACTAAACTATTAAGCTGTGATAATGCTACTCAATTTTGATTGGCAACATATATTTTAAATATATTTTGCCGAATCACCGAGACACCACAGCATTAGTAATAAATTTTAGCAGAATACCAAATTTTTGACAATGTCATTGTGCTCGCTCAATATCACCACATTGGCTGATCAAATAACGTCAAATAGCGGACGTAGGCCCCAGTTGGTGAGTCTCGTGTGCCCAAGAATTTCACTGACTATGTACATTGCCCTTCAAACTGGAACACAGTCATGCATGTTGATGCACTACTTACTGTTTGGCAGCAGAATATCTAACAATGGGGTCGCCCACTTAGACGGAATCGTGCAAGATTCCTACTACCTGGAAAATTCCCTATTTTAAATTATAATTTGTATTCTCACTAGACTAAAACTATCAAAGGAATCACATTGTTGAAATTTAATTTCGGGGAACTGCCCGCTTACAAGATTCAGCCAGATTTGATTTTCCAAATAAGTACCCACCTAAGTACTTACTTATTGCCTTGTCCTTACATGTAAGTATTTAGAAGTAGGTACCTAACTGTCCAAGTTTACAATGAACTAGTTTACGCTCTGTCACGCCATTGATATGAATCATCTTGAATTGTCGTTGCCCCCGTGGGTTGACACACGAATATGGACATAGAAAACTTTACGTTTCTTCTCTTACGTTGTATTTCATGTCCCAACAATAAATAATTAAACCAAAGTAGCATTTTTTATCTTAGCTGTATTGGGCAAAACATTTTTGGAACAAAAATAATCAAAGCACATTTCATTTTTATTTATTCATTTTCAAATACAATAACATCTATACAATGGTATCTACGACTATAATGTATTTTTATATTGACACATGCATTTTATATTGAAATAAAAAAAATAATTCAAATATTAAAACTTAATTTTATGTAAAACTATTAAAAATGAGAACTATGATCACAATTGTTAGGTAACTGAATTAAATACAATACATAATATTGATTGTATAAGTTTTTATACTAAGTTGGAACTATTTAAATGAGTTGGTTTAAACGTGATTAGGTAACATTCTACAAAAATATACATACATTGGTTAAAATTGGTTAAAAAAAAACAGAGTCATTGATGATATAAGTATAGACTTATAACCCCCTCTTTTTGCGTCGGGGGTTAATAAAAGTTTACTTAATAAGTATACTTATATCTTATTATTAAATGAAACGTGCGAAGTATTCATTGTAAAAAGAAGAATCACGGGATACCTCATTTAGTCGAATCCCTCCAATGAGGTTCGTGTAGAGATCCCTTGATTCTTCTTTTTACAATGAATACTTCGCACGTTTCATTTAATAATAAGATATAAGTATATTTATTAAGTAAACTTTTATTAACCCCCGACGCAAAAAGAGGGGGTTATAAGTTTGACGTGTCTGTATGTGTGTATGGGTGTGTGTGTGTATCTGTCTGTCTGTGGCATCATAGCTCCCGAATGGATGAACCGATTTCAGTTTTTGTATTAAAGGGGACTTACGTGCGAGTGTTCTTAGACACGTTTGATGAAAATCGGTTAAACCGTTTCAAAGTTATGGGGGTTTGAAAGTAATTGTGTTGGGGTTTTTTTAATTTTCAATTTTTTTGTTGAGTAGTTAATTCCGGAGACGGTTTTTTCTATAGGAAAATGCCAGTGTAAAGTTGGGCCTGACTATTGGTCCTATATAAATGGTTTTAAATCTTTCCAATTGGATGTTAATTCTTAATAAGAAAATATCGTTAGTTTATTATAAATTGATATTAACTCACTAAAGTGATATTATTTATTGCTGAACAAATACTTAGGGCCTTAATATAAAGTTAGAAAGAGACAAAACTAACTTTACTTGGTGAGTAATTTTACTAAAAGATCGTTAATTAGGCCCTTACAACATCAATATCTTGTTAAAATTCAGGAAGTGTCATATTTATTATGTTCAGTTTACTTTTTTAATAAATATACCGTACCTCAATAACTCTGCTGAAAACAAATATCTATTGATGAATAAAAGTGTGTATTAATCAATCTATTAACGTAATTTAACTAGAAAATGTTTTAAATAAAATCTTATAATATAAAAATAAATAATAAAAGAAATATTCAACATAATGTTTAATTTATTAACTAGGAGATAAAATTGTTCACCATTATCTTTATACATAATTTAATCGCAAAATTTAAATGTTTTAAATTATTATTTACTAATCTAATATCTATGTAAGTAATACTAGTACGATTGCACATTAAGATAATCTAGTTATATACTATATACAGGGTATTCATTTAGTAAAAACAAACATTTCGTTTAGGTTGTAACGTTGTGTAAAAAAGTTATTTTATGAAAAAAAAAAATGCTAATGCAAAATAAGTATAATGGAGTAAGAGCCCGCTACTGCCTGACCTTCGTCATTTTATAAAAGCTGAAAGTTTGTCTACGTGTGTCCCTAGTACAGGTAAGAATGATCCCCACCCATGAAGCTGAGGCAGCGGTGGCTTTGGCAGATAACAGGTAACAAAGGTGTATGAAATTCCATCTCAATTTCGTCATAGTATAAAACTCTATTTTTTGATATTTGATGCATAATGATATCAAAAATCACGTTGCTCAATGCCGGACAGCTAGTATGGTTCCAACCCTCTGCCGGACACCCTTAAACTATGGTAATTTATAATTAAACTTACGTCATTTTATAAAACCTAAATTTTATATATAATTTTTAGGGGGCCTATTTATCTATGTTTCCATAATTGCCGGACAGCTACGACGGTTCCATCATCTTGCCAGACGCATTCAAAGTGATGAGCAATAGCCCGTGAGTGCCTAACTTTCGTTACTATATAAAAGCTGAAAGTTTGTCTACGTGTGTCCCTAGTACAGGTAAGAATGATCCCCACCCATGAAGCTGAGGCAGCGGTGGCTTTGGCAGATAACAGGTAACAAAGGTGTATGAAATTCCATCTCAATTTCGTCATAGTATAAAACTCTATTTTTTGATATTTGATGCATAATCATATTATAACTCACGTTGCTCAATGCCGGACAGCTAGTATGGTTCCAACCCTCTGCCGGACACCCTTAAACTATTATGGATGATGCCAGAATATGTTTGGACTCTGTTACCCTCTCCAATAGCTATGTGTAATATGTCGTTGGATAGCCATAGTTGAGCTGACAAAAGGTTCCTAAGGAGTCAAGGTCCAAATCTTAGTCCAAACAGAGTTATGCAGTACTAAACATATCAATTTATCATAATATCATCCACGTAGATTGTTAAAACAAAACAGTGTAATGGTATAAGGTTATTTTAGGTTTTTTATTATTATAAACATTGCATTTCCTACATTTTCTTTTTATTTTCTTTTTATTCGACTATGAATTTCATACACCTTTGTTACCTGTTATCTGCCAAAGCCACCGCTGCCTCAGCTTCATGGGTGGGGATCATTCTTACCTGTACTAGGGACACACGTAGACAAACTTTCAGCTTTTATATAGTAACGAAAGTTAGGCACTCACGGGCTATTGCTCATCACTTTGAATGCGTCTGGCAAGATGATGGAACCGTCGTAGGTGTCCGGCAATTATGCAAACATAGATAAATAGGCCCCCTAAAAATTATATATAAAATTTAGGTTTTATAAAATGACGTAAGTTTAATTATAAATTACCATAGTATGGGGGTGTCCGGCAGAGGGTTGGAACCATACTAGCTGTCCGGCATTGAGCAACGTGATTTTTGATATCATTATGCATCAAATATCAAAAAATAGAGTTTTATACTATGACGAAATTGAGATGGAATTTCATACACCTTTGTTACCTGTTATCTGCCAAAGCCACCGCTGCCTCAGCTTCATGGGTGGGGATCATTCTTACCTGTACTAGGGACACACGTAGACAAACTTTCAGCTTTTATATAGTAACGAAAGTTAGGCACTCAAGGGCTATTGCTCATCACTTTGAATGCGTCTGGCAAGATGATGGAACCGTCGTAGCTGTCCGGCAATTATGGAAACATAGATAAATAGGCCCCCTAAAAATTATATATAAAATTTAGGTTTTATAAAATGACGTAAGTTTAATTATAAATTACCATAGTTTGGGGGTGTCCGGCAGAGGGTTGGAACCATACTAGCTGTCCGGCATTGAGCAACGTGATTTTTGATATCATTATGCATCAAATATCAAAAAATAGAGTTTTATACTATGACGAAATTGAGATGGAATTTCATACACCTTTGTTACCTGTTATCTGCCAAAGCCACCGCTGCCTCAGCTTCATGGGTGGGGATCATTCTTACCTGTACTAGGGACACACGTAGACAAACTTTCAGCTTTTATAAAATGACGAAGGTCAGGCAGTAGCGGGCTCTTGGTCCATAAATCATAGCGAAGTATTTCGAATATTGCATGGGTAATCTTCGTATTCTATGTATATAAGATAGTTACTAATTTATTCATATTATATTAAAAACAATTCTAACTTATAGGTAGGTACATATATCTTTGGAATTTTTGAATGTAATTTGGTTTAAAAGTGGAGCGAGCGTTTCCGTGCTTTGGAGGGCATGTAAAGCCGTCAGTTGTCGTACTAACATCATCGACAGTCGTTACGGGTAGTTAGAGCCCTCAAAAGTCTAACATTCGGTCAAAAAATGTCGTATAGCCCTCTGGATTTTGAAGGTCTGGCAGTCGCTTCACGTTAAATACTGACATTCCGCCAAATCTGGTTAAACTGAAAACCGACCCCAAATAGACATGGGATAAAGGTTCCGAAAAGAAGAAATTTGGCTTAAAAGTCATAATAATTGAAAATGTTTTAATGCGAATAGTACCTTAATAAAATGTAATTTTTATAGGTTTGAATTGTTTATTCCTGACAAACAGATATACTGGGCCGTAATTTAGTTTGAAACATAATAATTAAAACAATGTCACCATCCATTAAACCAGATTTAGTTATGATAAAACATGTTCATAAAATAAAATAAAGTATAATTATTACTTTATATTTTTAAAAAACGAATTCTAAGCTTTTAAACATTAACGGTGATTCTTTGAGGAACAAATTTAAACTTTATGACGATGGAATTACTATTGATATCTTTGGAGAATAATTAGAATTACCAAAAGGTCTTTACCGATTTGGAAAATAGAGATTACGATTGGGTAAACATAAACAAAATGAAATTCTAATTACAGTAGACACGTATTTTTTTGTTTTATTAAAATAATAAAACTGAATTAGTTATAACGCATTAAAATTGAGGAGTGGGGGCTTGTGACGAAAATTCTAGGTAAAATGTGAACCTAGCTGTAAGTTTTCGTTTTCTATGCTCTGTATTGTCATAATATTATTTGTTTGTATCAAAAAGAAAAAATATGTGACTAATATTTTTTTGAAATCAATTTGAAGGACTAATATTTTTTTTGTCGACATCCCTATTTGGTATGGTCAGAGAGGCAACATGTCTCCTGTAACTTGTAAAACAATTAATAAAAATACTTTGCTAAGGAATACTTTTTAATAAAATGTTCAAAAGAACAGGAATTTTGTGAGTCACACTTAAAAAAGTTACGTAGGTGAGTTTTGTTTGTACGGTATTTGAATATTTATTTGGTAATTATGACGATCCTTTTAATCTGCATATCTTTATTAGGTACTTATATTTTTTATTCAGTATTTTCTTTCTTCTCTTTCTAGCATGGATGTTAAATCGGCTTCCTATTGCAATTTATTGAAGATTCAAAACAAATTCTAACATAAATCATTATAAAATAAATGTAATACATTATTATTCTTTATATCCAATATTTCCATATCCTTACTACAAATATTCTACTTATTTTTAATGAGTATCTAGTATTTACAAACATACTTTGATATAAAGACTAGCGTCGTGAATTTCCACGTCACATAAAAAATGAATAAATTAATCGACAAAATAATTTAATTTACATTTAAATTCTCCATCATTTTTTTTATATATTTTTTTTATTTTATTTGATGATTTCATTTAAATAAATTAATAAGAAATCAAATTATATGGTGCTATCTTATCTGTGGAAATGTGTTATTATCTGGACTTTATTTAATGACAGCTAGCTTATTCGAACACCAAAAATAATTGCAGAAATTGAAATTATGTTGCCTTTGATTTTAACAGGATTAAGTTTGTGAAAAAGCTTTGGAAAAACCATTGGAAAATCTACAATTATACAAAATCACCAAAGAATCATACTAAAAATAGATTTTTAAACTTAAAATAATTTACAAAGTACAGTTCTATATTACTTCAAATCATTTGCTACATAGAGCAGCTTCGATCAACTCAGGCACGAGTTGTAACTTATAAGAAACTTAAAAAACCTAGTTCAAATCAGATGCTACATGTTATTTAAAGTAAGTAGGTAGGTACACCATTAGATCGATAGTCGGTTCTCCACAGATAAGAGGAGCACTTAATCTCTGATGAGATTAGCCAGGTCATGCGTAATGCGGGTAGGATCCGAGATGTGACGTCACGTGGGGAGGGGCCATCGAGTGGGGGGAATAAAGGTTACTCCCCCCTCCCCCCCAGTTGCCCCACGACGCAGACGGGAATATGGAAGCTGGAACAACGAATTGCTTGCCTCAGTTAACGCGACAGTCGGCTCTCGTACTCGGATCAATGTACAATTGTCTACAAAACTTATTCCAAATTTGTTTCAATTTAAATTAATACTGCTTATAAATTAATTATGAAGTTTAAATGAATATTTCATCTTTATAAACGTAGATTATTGAAATATTACTTTTAAATTAAGTATGGTAGTTTCAAACCAACTAAGTTGTTAGAGTCTATCAAAAAGTCTTTAGTAAGACTTTAACAACTTTTGTACGAAATATACACGTAAACTTAAAGTTTTGCAGGTAATTGTGCATGTACAGTTATATTTATCACAATGAGGCAATCAAAACAGATTTAAAACAATAAGTCTAGATCAGGTTCGTGCCAAATAAACACAATCAGACTTACACCATAAAATATGAGTGACATTCGCTTTGTAAGAAAACGAAATGGCACCATTTTATAGAAATCCATAATTTATTTTAATATTTATTTTGTTTCTTTGAAAAATTTAATTGGTTAAAATACCAGCTAATGCAAATATGTACCAGAGTGAGGTGTCAAAATAAAATTTGTTCAATATTCAGATTCGATACACACACAATTTAATGTTCCATTATGTCAAGTGGTGAGATGGTTGTGACAAGCTAACTCGAGTATTGAACAAATATTTGTGCACGCGAGTGTACCGACGCATTACTAACAGAGATGCAGATTAACAGCGACTGTACGCTGAACGTTGCTTGTGAAGGGTGAATACGTATTAAACACCAAAGCTATTTAGGGTGACAAGTTTTTTTAAGCTAATACGATGTTAATTAAATTTTTTGATGTGGTATTTGTGAGTGGTCTTAAATAAACATGTTTATTTACTGATTGTGATATAAAGTGAAGCCATTTCGTTTTGAATATTCGCTGTAGCAATATTCGCTTTAAATATTATGTTCGGTTTACCTGTAGAAGTCGGCATGGCCGCGTGTGGGGTCATGAATGACGAGAGCTTAGCCGAATGGTGATAGGAGCTCATGAACAAATCACTTTGGTACTTGTAAGCGGGGTCGCTAGCCGCCGGCTGTGTGGCCGCAGCTAATCCTTGAAAATCGAATTTGTAGGCATACCTCTTGCCATGTACTTTCGTCATTATATTTTTGTCGTAGTAGTATCTGCGCAAAACAGTAAAATTAGTACACAATCCAGTTTCACAAAAAATAATTAAACTAAAGAAGTATCCACACTGCTCATCTATGTTATGATGACAAAAACGAAATAAAAATGTTTCTAAATTCAAATTTTAAAATCATAGATAATCAATGTGGTCCGTAATGTGAATTTGCGTAGCATAATTAAATGTCGCTTGGCGTTAATAGGGTACCCTTTCAGTCGCAATGCTCGCTCGTCTCTCTGTGTGTTACCTCAGGGCTCGGCTGAGCTTGTCATAGTTCATGTTGGGCTTGGACTTGCGTTCGCCCCACCTGCGGGCAACCTCGTCAGGGTCCGTCAACTTGAATTCCCCGTTGGTACCTTCCCAGGTGATGCAGCCAGCGTTGCTGGAGTCGCTCAGTAGTTCTAGTAGGAACTGCCACAACTGGATTTGTCCTGAACCTGTTAATATCCAATAGGATTACAATGAGAATTATTTTTACAATTTTGAAAGGCTGTTGTATTATTTTTTGTAATACTTAAAAAATTAAGTATTTGGAATTAAGTATTTACGTTTGAATTTTCCTTTTCGGCATTCGGTACAATATATTTTCGTACTTTTTATAGACTTGGCTGGCTAATTATTGTATAAGTATTTTTTGCGACTCTGATGGTACTGATTTTACAACCTGACTTTTGAATTTAATAGAAATTAAATGTTAATACACGAAATAAATGTGTCAAATATTAAAATATATTCGGTAAACTAAATCGGCAATTAACCGTATCCAAAATAACCCTCCCCATACATAAAACGTCTCATAAAAATCGTATTCTTACATGGTAGAGCGGAACTGTAGCTTCGACATAAGTTAATGGTTAGGGTTGGACCCCACTGTATCGTGATTTTGAGCGGCTATGTTGTCTTTCGCACGAACGACTCTGGCCACGCATCCGTGTGGAACGGGCCTTATACACCCGACAAAATAAATGTTGTTACTATATTCCCACTTACTTTTGAATGATGGAATACAATAATGGAGAGGAGAGGTTAATGAAAACTTTAAATATTAAATATTATACATTGGAAAGGCGATCATTATTTTTAAATGTTATTAAAGTGCGTTATAATTTAGTTTGGTTATCTGGCCGAAAAGAGTGGAGTTAAACAAAAAATGTAGAATGCTAATATAGGGACGATTCTATGAAAAAATGCATAATTTATGGACGTAATAAGGTGCTATCCCATTTTGGCCTGCTTAGAAGCAGAAAGGCAGGTCTTCAGACCAAATATCACTATTAAACATTTTGAAAGGACTATATAATACGTATCTTTAACTTTAATACCATTTCTTAACTCATAATTGCCAAATCTATTTTCAGATTAAACAGCATTGGCACAGACAAAGCTATCTTTGCAGAGCTATAAAGGCGTGTTCACACGAGCGTGTCGTCACTTGATTTATAGTATTTTGTTACGTTCGTCTGTTACAGCAGTCGTGTTGCATTTCGGTTGAGTTGAGCTATTGATGCGCTTATGGCTCATCGATTTTATGATTCGCAATTAATGTGTCGACTGCCAAAACATTGAGCCCTCCGATTCTTGATTGGTATAATGTACGAGTATATTTATTATCTTTCCATTTCTTTTTGTGTTTTTATTGTAACTGTTCAATTTGAGTTTTAATGTTTTTGTTGTAACTTGTTTTGTTGTTTTATAATTTTCTGGAAGGTTCATTACTGATAAATGACGATAATTATGATAATTGAATTAAAATACTTACACATTTTTCACTATTATGATAATTTTTGGTTGGTTCTAATTTAATAACTGGTTTAAACTATACACGTGTCCTTATAGAATTAAGTTGTATTTATTATTTTAACAACTATACTGTAGCACCCCATATTATTAATACTTATGTACAGAAGTATTTGATTCAGTTTAATCCTGTGTGAAACAAGTACTAGTAAGTCGATATTAAAATTCCAATTAAAATATATTTACCAAATGACTATCAGAACCAAAATCATAATATCCAAAATGAAGTCCCGCACCCTAACCGCAATGTCTACATATAAAGGTAAACGATACGTCAACTTTACCGATTAAATAACCGAGTGAAAAGACAGGTAAACACGGGCGCGGCGTGTGAATGCGCCTTAATAACACGACAGCGCAGGGTTGCCACGTGTCAATAATTGTTTCTACTTTCAAATTGCGCCCAGAATTACGGGATTTATGGGGTCAAAATTGTGCGTACTGATTTGGAACGCACATTTTAATGAAGAATAATTATGTATATTAACTTTTTCATGTGTTAGTAGTTTATTGTTGATAAACATTTTGATAAGTTATACGGGTATTTCTTTTGTACTTTTATGTTTTGTACAACGCTGTTACATGTTTCTGTTGACACACTAGCCTGTTTTGGTACTGAGGTTAGAGTGGTAAGATCCGCTTTAAAAATGAAGTCTATCAAAAAATTGTTCTTTATAAAATGATTTTGCAAGTCTTTTTTCTGTTTCTGATTTGATTATATTTGAAACGAGTTTCCACTATAGGTACAGACTTATAAGCCAGTTTTCTTATTAAATTAAGTATACGACTTTTGTTAAAATAATGTTTTATTTGACTTTAAAGTTAAAAAGAGTCTAACTCACTTAAAACCTAATAATTCACAACACTTATCACTATACCAAAACATTATCGTATCTAATTATCTAGTCAAAAACGTATTCAATGTCCCCTTATTAAAGAACGATCAACGTTGGCGTGACGTTTTGACTTATTTAGCCTATTAACTTCACGTTTCAAGGGTCGATCTGATAGATAACGTGACACGCCGCGTTCTCACGGTAGAGTGACGTGTGTCACGTGACGCGGTGTCAAGCGTGTGACCTGCGAAACTTTATGGCCAATTTTGTCAGCCCTAGGTCGTGTGCGTGTTGAAATTAATCTGAAATACCTATTTGATATTAAGTACCTGGTTTATGTGTTATGTACCGTTTTGAGAACAGTTTGATTCGTTAGCCTTAGTGTTATGTGGGTTGTGATCGAATATAAATACTTATGCAAATAGTTACAAAGCCGATTGTGTAGCACGAGTATATGAGTGTTACTCCTACATATCTGAGGATTTATTTAGTGTTTACAAAGGGTATATTGAAATACTTATTTGAATAAAATACTCTAAGCGAATAGTATTGATAAAGGAATCATAAATACAAGGTATTGTACTGTTCTTTCAAAAACAAAATGTTTTTATTTTAGCTGTCGGACTTTATTAGTGTATCAAAGAAGGGTCGAAACACACTTGAATGGATATGTAGTGGCTTAAAAGGTGCCCAATCAAAATCACTCTACACGTTACGTTTTCTGGGAACCCTTCGTCGAAACTAACTCAATGTAAATACACAGATTTTTATAAGCGTATTTATTTGCTTATTTAAGATCACTAACCTTCTTCAAAATTTATAAATTATTCATAAAAAAATGTAATTAAATACTCAGGGTACATACTAAGTATAATTATCTATCAATAAGAGATCGGCATCTTTTTCTTTTGTGGAATCTTACAAGTCAATAATTTAACTTCAATTTACTCTAATAAAATATTAATTAAATCATTATAGAATCATAATAATCAATTAGGTACTTACTCTTATAACTTTTATTGAAAATTGTCCCTATATTAGGTTTAACACCTTTCTAAAGTATATCTAAATATTGGAAACTATACGTACTCATTCATACCCTCAGTCCGAATCAAATATTTGTGGAACACACAAATATTTACGTTGTTCTGGAATAAAATCCACAACCCTTTGTTTGGGTGTCCAGCAAGGTGAATTAACATTATTTTTACACTTTAAGGTAACTAACTCAATTTCGTGTGTTTTAAAAACCTTTTTACTGTAATTTGAACTATTATAAGAGCAATTCCTTTTTTCATGCTTTTTATTAGGGAAGGTTCATATCTGACGGAACATGCTTCGCGAATTTTCGGTCGCGTAACGCCAGAACAGACAAATATATAGAAAAACACTTGACCGTTCACACTCAACCGATTATACGTTTGTGCATTCCCTTAGCTTCACCTGTATGATTGTAACCGACTTCTTTGGGCGCGATTTTGACCCACTTTAAACGGCCAGATTTCGTTTAAACTTTGTAGATTTATCCAGGACCGATGAGAATACACTAATTTGATAAAAATATTATTCCGAACGTGCCTTTGAGCCTCTATGTAATTGGGGACAGGTTTTCATTGTACTCAGATTGAAAATATAAACAGTAAGAGTAACTTACCTGAATTCGCAAGCCGACTGCTGGTCGGTCCAAACATTTGATATGGATCTGAAACAAAGACTTTACTTGTATTTATCAATAATCAACCATCACCCATCAAATCAACCTCGCCGGGTGCCTAAGCACAAACGTTCCGTACACTGTTCATAATGCCTGGTCCTGGTGTAAGTTCCTGGCCTCAAACTGGGTATCATTCTATCATTTCAATCTGTATTTAGGCTATCACAAACTACGCACATACTCATTCAGATAGAAACATTGGCAGATACACCTGCCGCCAAAAGCTGGAAAATAGTGTATTTTGGTTGGAGGTCTGAATATCTTCATTATCTTCTTACACAAAATGAAATGATAAAGACTTTGAAATTCCAGTACTGAGTAATCAGTCTTTGTGCAAGTGACATCCCAACCCTTGCGACATGGTATCTAACTTCATGTCGTCTGAAGGACAAATAGTTCCAAGTTTCAAGAAGTTATTCCAAGTATTTACCGTAAAACACTTGATCACTCAGGGTAAGATAATGTGTTACCATAACGACGAAACAACAACATTGGTAAGGTGAAAAAACCCAGATTCTTAGCATAGATTGCATTGTAAGCAGTAGCAATGAAACCAGGGGAACTTGCACCAATTTACATAGATACAGTCACTTCGTTGTCATGTTACATACTTGTCTACACTTATTATTCAAACTTAGAACGATTAAAAATGTAGTTTTTTTTTAATTACTACGCTTTATGCAGTGTTTTATGGTACTGTACTTTCTTGGTCAGTTTTCCGCAACTAGAATAACTCTACAGTTTGGTTTTTACCCTTCCGCTATAAATGGCGTAACTAGTGCAAACATTTATTTTTGCCATAAAAATATATGAAAGCACGAACGGTTGTCAAATACTTGTTTCGTCAAATGCTTATTTCGTTAAATGCTGGTTTTGTCTATTCTTCTGTTCGTCATACCCTTGTATTGTCCAGTCCTTCAATCGTAATAAATTTGTTTTGTTATGACTCTATTATATTGATAAACATATCATCACAACTATTGTTCCTATAATATTAGTATCTCATATAAATTATTTTATAAAAAAATGTCTACAGTTGAAGTTACATTGCAGTTAAACAAAGGTTTTTTCTTTTAAAACCCTATAATGGGTGGCATTTTGTCATTTGCATCAACAATTTGCGACTCTTACGATGTCAATCTTCCTACTGAGAGGCCTACTCATTTCTGTTTCATGAATGCTTTCGAATCTGCAAGCGACGTAGCCTGTTTATTGCTCCTTCAACTTGCAAGAGCTACATTGGCGGCTTTTGCAAAACTATTCGTATTATCCTAATTCGGATTATCAAACAAAAAACATGACTCTACATAGGTAGAGTCATGTTATTAACTCTAACAAGAGTTAATAACAGCCTAATATTAATATGTATTATATTCACTGATCAGTGCAGAGTGAGACGCTGTCGCGGGCGCATCTCACTCATCCTCCTGATGAAGACCACCGAATGTGGCTGAAACTAGTCGAGGGATTCGACTTAAATCGGTACGTACGCACAGCCTAAATACATAGTATAAAACAAAGTCGCTTTCTCTGTCCATATGTATGCTTAGATCTACGCAAACGGATTTTGATGCGGTTTGTTTTAATAGATAGAGTGATTCAGTGGGCAGATTTTTAGCAATTTTATCCCCATATTCCTACGGGAACGGGAACTACGCAGGTGAAACTGCGGGGTGTCGCTAGTTAATAAATGATGTCTTCATCACGATCTTAATAAAGCAGATTTACATGAACTTGCATTTTATTGGTAGTATTTGTTTACGGTCATCTGTAGAGACCATTCTACGCTAACATTACCTTCATAACATCATAAACTGGACACAAAACCCACAAAACAAAACTATGTATTGATTTCTTTCCCCTCCACAAATCTCATGACGTTTTTTCTAATACAAGGGCTATGCAAATTACAGTAATAATTCCGACTGTACATTGAAATTGAAACAAAGAGACCCCCAACGCCTTTTGTTATTAATATAATAAAATACTAATAGGTAACACTTCAACAAACTCTTGGACTATAAAGTGGGGTGATTGTGACTAATTCACGACCCCAAGTAATTAATAATAGTTAGTGACGTCATTAAATGTGACTTAATGCTTTGATTTTATTGTATTTGGAGTTCTAACGCGTTTCTTTAGGAGACATTTTGGAATTTCCTTAAAAATTAAATCTTGTGACATATAAAATATGTTTGTGCTTAAATATGGTTAAGTTTTCCAAGTTTTTCATTTAGAAAATATCATAATGACGTATTTATAGTAAAGTTGTTTCATTTCAACAACGAATAAAAAGGAATAAAAGCTTTGCAACAAATGACTAACAAAAACCACTTGACCAACGTTTTTACCTATTAAAACCGAAACAAAAATGTACATACACTTAACTACGCTCAATTTTAGACCTAATTTAGACGTTATAAATACTATATTAGCATAACACATTCACGCTACACGTCTCGAATATAAAATAGCTCAAATATGTATTTCACAAAATTACATAAATGTACTTATTCGATAATGGCTCGAACGGCTGACGGGAAAATCGTATCTAAATTGAGTTTTCGACTTTTTCATCGCTATACCAACATTTTGTACTTATCTTTGTGGAAAAGTGAAGGTTTTCGTGTTCGAGTATGATTTGGACGTGTTACGATTATTTACTGTTCGTAGCGTTCGTAGTACTTTGAGTTCTTAATGTTGTAACGATTCAGTACGAGGGAAATGTGAATAAGTAGGTAAATTGTAGGCATTTTTTGTGAGAACTTTTCTGAGTATATTATCATCAGCTTTAAGCACGACAGTGTTATAGCTACAAAATGAATTGTTTGATATTACACAAGGTAAATACGAAAAAATGATAGCGCTGA
Organism: Timandra comae; assembly: GCA_958496195.1. NCBI lineage: Eukaryota > Metazoa > Arthropoda > Insecta > Lepidoptera > Geometridae > Timandra > Timandra comae. The sequence goes on along the minus strand of OY292353.1, from coordinate 6,112,709 downwards.
AAGTACATAGAAATACCTACCTTATTTATATTAGCGATAACAAGTATTCCTAAAAACTATTTCGGCGGTTTTGTCTAGTATACTTAATTACTTATTAATCGATATAAGGGGAGTTTTAGTAATACCAATTAAAAATAAGATAAATTGATCTAACAGTTAATTCACCAACAATACAACATAATCTAACAAGCATTATTATAAATCCATTTGTCATAGCTCATAATAACATAATAGCTTGTCATTCTGACGTGAAAATTCAAATATTACAACATTAACTCACTCCGTTTAGTAGCAAATGATAAATGAAGATTCAACACTTCGAAGTCACATGACTCAGCTTATAGAAGTCAAAAACTTGGATGTTAAATCGAGGGTGGTTAAATAGCTACTCAGGGAGGGGGTGACTTGTTATCGAGATGATCACATGATAGATGGACGGGCGCTAGTCGAGTGAGGAAATTAGTAAACGAATAACTGAATAGATTTGATCTTTTAATAATCAAGAGTTTACAGATTACTTGATAGTTAGTTTCTTTATTTTATTAAACTTCTTAATATGACTACAAATCTATAAGTATAGTTACTAATATATAAAGCTGAAGAGTTTGTTTGTTGGTTGAACGCGCTAATCTCAGGATTTACTGGTCCGATTTGAAAAAATATTTCGGTGTTAGATAGCCCATTTATCGAGGAAGGCTATAGGCTATATTTTTATTATTAAATCCACGGGGCGCTGCTAGTATAAAATATTTGGAACATCATCATTGTCATTGCGTATGGCATTAATCCCGCGTGGATCAGATTTTTACGTCCAGATTATTTAGCTAGCACAAGTACAAGGAACATCTTGAAGTGATTACAAAGACCCTAGACCGGGTCATTGAAGAAATATATCAGAAGAATCATTGAATCACGATCAAATTGTGATAGATATATCGTCCTTTTTTACGCTGTGAAAATGCATAAAACTGCATACCGCCGTGAGCCGAGATCGGGAGGATTCCCGGTGGCATGTTAAGCTCTCCTAGGCAAAAGGGCTGGAGGTACATCGTCGTAGCATTGAAGCAACTAACTAAAGACCAAAAGAGAAAGAAAGAAAAAGACAAAAAGAGGGCAGATATTTTCATTTTACGAAAAATAAAAATTATAAACAAATGTCACCCACCAACAAAGGGTGGCGTAATTAACAGCGGTATTTGTGTGTAATCGATTTGTTCTGTCACCTGTATTCGCGTAACTTAGTTACGTACAGTCAGCGGCTAAAATAGAATTGTCCAAAGTGATTACGATTTCGATTTGGAGATAAATTGGGAGGATGTGCCGCGCTTGCTTCTGTATCGACGGCGGATTCGTGGGACGGATTTAGGTTTAGTTATGGGATAAAGTCAAACGAGGTCTAGGTTTTTGAAATAAAACATTTAAACGGATTTTTGTCGTGTCGTGTCGTGTCGACAAAAATCCGTTTAAGTGTTTTATTTCAATGTGTAGTGTTCGTGTAAATCAAAGATAGTTTTTTAGTTGTGGTATAACATCATGTGTGATCATGTTTTGTTAGCTTTGGATTAAAATATGAATTGATATTTTTATTGTCCGAACTGATAAGTGGAATAGTTGGGTTAATAAAATATAAAAAAAAATATGTCTTCATGATTTTATATTTTTAATTTAATTTAGCGAAGCACTTGTTATTAATATTGATTATTTTGATTTACACGAACACTACACATTGAAAAGTACAAAACTGTATACCTATAAAAGTTTTATTTCAATTTTAACCCATATTGTCGAACTAAGCACTGAATCCTCTCCTGGCTGCTGTTATGAATTGGATATCAGTGATTGTTTCTATGTTCTGAATGCTGACGGTTGATTTGATTCGAATCGTATGATTTGTGTCATTTGAAAAGGGGATCAAATCAAATACGGGGGATTATTCGGTTTTTTTTTGCGAACTTTCTCGGTGTATTTTCGTATTGATGTAAAGTTTATTTAGTGAGTTTCTTTTCGATGTTTGAGTAACATTTTCTTCTTTATTTTTTACGTGATTTTTCCTTTAATTTTTATTAGTCATTGTCGAGAATATTCTATCATTATCTTTTTATACTATGATATAATTTTACTAATGACACAGCAAAAGTATTAAACACTGGTATTTTCATATTTTCTTATATCTGTTCAAGGAATTTTAGACGTAAAAAATAAAATCCTAATGATTTTTTTTACTCTTTTTCAAGTAATATAAAACATATTTTTGACTGCATAAACTTCTAAGATAAACCTATTCCTTTTCCAACAAAACTCAAGAAACAAAATCAAATTGTGCCCCATCCTCCAACTTCACATTCCACATCCCCTGCTCTAGGAGCTAGTTTCATAAAGCGAAGATGTTTTGTTTGTTCGCACTGTTGACCGAGTGTCGCGGAAAGCGTTGTGTTGTCCACGCAAACACCAGGGGACGAGCTGGGAGGCAGTGTACGGTTTCACAAATATCGGGTACTCGTATGTTGGTATTTATAAGTTGACTGTAGTCCGGGTTTATACCCAATTCTGCGAGAAAAATATGGGCTATGTTGTGTTCTGTAAAATATACTATCTGCCTGTGAAAAGTTTACTTCAAATACGTCATTGCAGCAGTCACAGGCGGTTTCGCGAGTGGCCGCGAGAGCGAGGAAGCCTGTCTCCAAGGCTAGATTTCCTCTGTGTAATGGGAATTTATAGCAGTAAATTATGAATTTGATTACTAATTAATAAGATTTTAGACAAACGTACATAATTACATAAATAGTATGTTATATATATAATATATGTACTCGTATATGTATTCATGTATAAATATTTAAGTTTATTCATTATGTTTTGTACTCCAATCAATGCTCTTCTTACTATTTTATAGTTTCCTACACCCAAAAGGTTTGCTGTGAGAAAACTCATTTACTGAGTTAAGCTCGCCTTTGTACGTTTTAGTAAATAAGATCCAAATGTAATTTAAATTGTGAGTACAATAAAGAATATGAATAATTTAGGTGATGGTTGATTTTCAACTCGATAAAGATGTAAAGAGAACAACAATTGGAGAGCTTTAAAAGTTTATGAAGGACAAACTAAATTAATTAGGACACAATAGGACAATGCATATTACAAAATATTTTGCATAGAAATCATGATTATTTTCTATCAATAAATCACCTCCAGTATACCTAAGCAAACTTCCCTTCCAAATTAACAGTATGTTTCCACGTATTCTTCTTGCAGGGTGTCAATAAACTCAAAGGTTAAAGAGCTCTTAAGTAGTTTGTAAGAGAATCAGAGAATGCCCGGAGCGACTCTCAGGCAAACCCCTTCGTACATTACGACTGATTGCAGCCGCCAAATGAACCTCAACATGTTGGCCTTTTCTACTGTAATTACGTGCCATTACTCGCACTAATCTTTACTCGATACCACCTCCACTGCCAACAATACGATAACACACTCTAATGCCAAACATTAAAGTTCGCTTTCCTAATGTACGCGCACAGAAGCTAAAAGGACAAGCAAATCGAAAATGACTCTTAAAGCGTTTGGGCGAGGATTTAGAACTGCTTGTGTACGATGGTCGATGGGCGATATTGGTCTTTGATTTGTGGGTTGTAAGGTTTATTTTGGTGTGTGAGTTGGGGTTTTCTAGGGTGTAATGCTGGAGGCTTGAGCGAGTTAATGCGTGAGGTTCACAAAGGACCAAATCACTGCCCTACGTGCGGCCGCCGCGTCAAAGAGCGAATTTGTATTCCAATTATGACACTGGTTGTAGACACCGCGCGATCGATCAAGGAGTTAGTTTTTTATTTTGTTGAGTATATTTTTTACATTACAGCTACTGGACATGTTTTTTTACGTACTTTTAGTCTCAATTCCGAGTAAATGCTAGGACCTGCAACTATTTTTACGATTAGATATGTCGAAAAACCTCTTCCTCAATAATAAGTGACTTTGATGGTGGAATTCAGAAACAGACTAAATAGTTTCAATGTTAAAAAATCAAGTACTTCATCTTTTTTCATGCTACTTGTGCTACTAGATACCTTTTTTCCTACGTTTCAATAAATTACCAATAAAATAAAATGTACACGATTTTGTACAGAAAATGTACTGCTATTGTAAAAGATGTCAGTAAAGTCTATAAAATAATAATAAAAGGATAATTAATCGATTTCAGCGCCGTACACCGCCCCTTCCCAGTAGTGTTGAGGTGTGGTCACACTGTCAGCGGTGTTAAATGGTTATTGTACTGTAGTTCGAAGTTACAGAAGCTTAATTAGTTTGCCACCATTTTTTAAAAGTAAGTTATGTGAAGATTTTCTTTGTGAATTTGAACATCATTGGTATTTTATTGTAGTATTCACGTAATTCAAACAAATCAATTGGTCACTTTTTTATGACAAAGTTGAAGTAGCCAGGTAACTTGGAAAGTGATTATCGTCACTCATTTGCAACTCAGAATAGTCTCAAGTGAGTTGTCAGCATTGAAGACATAACAGGATATTAGGAGGTAGGGAAGGGGGGAGGGGGTTGGGCATAGAACTTCAACATGTAACACGCAGCGAAGCGTTAGTGAAGTAATACCTTCACACCGATATTAATACTTTTGCGGTCAAACCAAAACCTGAATATGGATACACTTTCACGTTTATAATAAAACTAATTCCATCTTATTATTGTTAAGTTTCTTAAACCCTAGTTTAACTAAACCATTTTTAAGATTAGAAATGGTTTAGAAATTAGCGTTCCAGAACTAGTTAGACCAAGAAATCCTAAAACTAAAATTAGTCTATGGTTTTGTTCATTCAATGAACCATATAATCAGTGCTATCGTTCCAAATCATTTAGATTAACAGGTTGTTAAACCTGGGTTAGTGCTAAACCGGGATAAAATGCAACGCATATAATAGGGATTGTGTTTTCACCTACATATACATCAGACGAATTGAGAGAAAGCGTCCTTTCTGTATTACACTGCTGGGCAAAGATCAAGCGCCCAATTTTCTTCATCTGTCCCTGCTCTTGGCCTTAGAAAATAGGTTATCCTACCAAAAGCTCCTAGCACCTCAAGAAGAAGGCTTCTTCTTGAGGTGCCATCAGCTATCATTAGAGGTATTTTTACTTTTGAAGCTGCTGCTCGGAATAGGGATCTAGTGCTTAGATTGAACCACATCCGGAGATTCTTGAGCCAGGAGGTCCGTCTCCTTCCGGGTGGTCGCTGCCCTTGGATTTTCCCTTGCATCAGTAGTTGGAGAAGTTCGTATTTATCATTGCGAATGATATGACCAAAATGTTGTAACTTTCCAACCTATTTTCCTTTAACCATAAGCTTCAGGCTACTCTAAAATAGAGCGATCTAGTCAATCACGCCGACTAAGTTTGGGTTGGTCTACTTCACCATACAGTCTTAACAGCTAGTATTCAATAAAAATTAAACTGGAATCTCTGCATGTACCACCACATTCCAGTTGCAATTCAGTATCCCCTAACATTAGCTGTTTGATTGCGATGAGTCCAGCCCCCGTCTCCAATTCAATAATACCGACCCTGCATTCTGACGATATTATTTGTAAAGAAAGACATATGATTATTGCTCTCTAATTGTTTTACTGTGTCTTACATTGAAAACGGGGAAACGATTTATTAACTATTAATGTCTTTTGGCCAGAGCTTAGACTTGTGGGTTGTGTAATGCGTGAAACCTTTAGTAATTTTGGGATTATATTTATTATAATAATTTGAAATTGTTGTATCTTGTCTTGTGTTTTTCTTGTGTAAGCCTAATGTGTTCGATCCTGTAATAATTTTGAAATATTTACTTGTTATGTATGTGTTAATTTTCTAAGTCAATAATCATATTTCTTTCCACTTGACGACCCAAATAGCATAGAGGTCAAACTGCCAAACAAAGGGTTCCAGGATCATTTTCGTCTAATATGTATTTATCTAAATGTATTATTTATATATTATCTATTTATCTAAATGTTTGAAAACACAAAAAAAATAAACTTTACAGCTTTATCTTCTTTCCTAAACTCTGCCAATCTATCAGGGTTACACCAGTCTATAAGGGCAATATCTATTTACACTATTACATGTAATGTGTATCCTGCATTTCAATCTCTGATCAGCTGATAACCGACATCGTCAATATCCGTTTGTGAGATAGATAACATCCATATCTGCTAATGGTATACTAGACTAGACTTCCGTTGGCGGCTGCGTCCGTGTTGTAGCGTGATATATGAATCTCTTTTAAATCCTTACTAATATCCTACTAATATTATAAATGCGAAAGTTTGTATGTTTGGATGTTTGTTCCACTTTCACGCAAAAACTACTGTATCGATTTTGATTAAATTTGGTACAGATGTTCCTTATAACTAGGAATAACACATAGGATTTTTTATCCTGAAATTCACATGGGATTGTGTATAAGTAATGGTATGTTTTATTGTAACTTTTTGTAGTCACAATCCTACCAATAGATAGCGCTGTTACTTAATTTTTTAACACACAATGATGAATTGTGCCGAGATTGCATGATACTACGAGCTACGCATTCTCACGGGTACTACGCGGGTAAAACCGCGGGGCGCCAGTAGTGTATTATAAATGCGAAAGTGACTCTGGCTGTCTATTACATTTCACGGCTAAAATACTGAACCGATTGTCTTGAAATTTGGTACAGGGGTAGCTTATAGTCCAGGAGAGGTTATAAGGATAATGTTCTGCGCGGGAAAAACCGTGGGGCACAGCTAGTACTAACTTATGTAAAAAATATGTAAAACTCAAAGCTTCCTATCTTTTCAATTGGTTCCTAACATTAGCGCGTTCACAGACAAGGTCTGCTTCTTTATAAAATTTTATTTCTGATACCTTTAATTATATTTAATATATTTTTTACGGGACATTTACACGTACCTATGTCGAATATATTAAATATAAACAATGACGTACGTTTCGTTTAATAATAAAACCTTTAATTCTGTTGGTAAGTAGGAACATTACCAACAGAAACACGAGCAAAACCACAACCCAAACCAAGTTCACCAGAAGCACTCGGAAATACATCTGTAAATATTTCACCTATTTCACATAAGGTTTATTCAAATTCACTTTCATTATAATTCCAATATTATTTTATCCGTTTCAAGTATCGCATGTCGCGGGGCGATATGGGTACACGTAAAAATGAACGTTCTCGAAATATAACACAAATATTCGGGTTGTTTCTGTTGGCGCTTGACTTACGGCGTATTACATTGGATTCCGTGTCTTGATCACGTAACCGACATATTTAAACACTTCTTTACATAACTATTTATTGATTTATGCTTACTAGAATTTATTTCACTTTCTTAACGCTCAAAGCATTTTGACGTCCATGTAGGTATGTGGTGTTGGTAGAGATCCTTCCTTCTTTCCATTTGATAAATGGCTTATTAACGAAAGTCTAGATACAACGTGTTTTATTTTTAAAGTTTTAATCTATAAATCTATACTTTTTTCTCTCAAACTGTATCTAAAAACTTTCGAGACTACATCTTTTAAAATTATTCTTTCAAGCCCTCACAAAGTTGTGCTTTTTGCTGGTTTTAAAACTTGATATATCCCCAAAATGTTTCCTTGTTTGCCGAAACAAACCACTGCTAAAGTAATCTGGATTGACCCCGTGATCGCATGTCAACAGCCACGCGCGACGAAAACAAACAAAGACCCAATGTTTTCTAATGAAACCGAGACGTCCCGGCAGCCATTTTGTAAGCGAGGTTTTAATAAAATGGTGGTGGAGCGTGAAAAAAATTGAGGGTGATGAATTTTTGTTATTTTATTCGCAGTAAAATGAAGTGAGCATCTGGTATTAACGATATTAAGTTTATTTCGTTTATCTCAGGAATGGCTCAAACGATTTGAATTGAATTTAGATAATATTTCGATTTTTAAGTTGGTCATTACCGAGTAAACCAACAAAAAAGTCAAAAATCAACAAAAAAATCAAAGCGAAGTGTCATCTTTGGATATAACTTTTGTCTCTGTCTGTTTGTATACGCATAATTCTGGTCTAATTTAATCGAAATTAAGTAAAGATTGTTCTCATTATCAGGAATAATATAATACTTTTTACCTTAAAATTGATACTGGAAAATAAACGGGAATTATGACGTCAAAACACAATGTATACTTTAGTTATAAAATATTGTATAACCAGTTATAAAAGCAAACCGTTCCTATTCGTTGTATACATTTGTTAAAATTCCTACTCGTCGACATTGGGCTATCTAATGAACTATAAATTTTGTCCTCCCATACCGGGTGTCCGCGTAAGGGTCGGTCCACACTCTCCAAACACTCGGCCACTGTTTGTTGTCCACGGTCAGTTACCCAGGGCATATAAAAGCTTATTTGTGTCCCGACCTTATTGTGACCAAACAATCTTTTTGGACCCTACTACTTAATGTACATATTTGATTTGCAAAAATTTCGAATTTGGATACAGAATTTTCCTATTTTGAAAAGAGAGTGTTTTTATTTTTGTTAGATCTGGATTAGTTTATAATTTGATACACGTTATAGAAGTACTGCATATTAGTATAAAGCTTTGTGTGTTTGTCAATCATTTCATGCTACAGTCCAACGATTATTTAAGAAGAAGATCAATGTTTAAAATCTGGATTCATACATAGAATACTTTATACCGTGAAATTCTTACGTGATCAGAACTAATGAGGGTAAAACCACTAAGGTAATGCAGTAACTACGAGTAATACAAAAAGTATCTTGTACATTTTTTTTTAAATTAAGTAGAGATAAATTGCCAGTTTTTTAAAGGGACCTGTAATTGTTGAAGATAAATGAGGATAATTGGCTGCTAATAGCGATAAGGACTGTCATTAGCATTAAATAGGATTCGGGCAACTAACCCCACTTGGCTACACTGTACGTGACGTCTGTACTGAACAGTACCAGAGAATACTAATCATTTGTATTCCATACAGCTAAAAATACTCGTAAATGAATAGACTAAATACGTTATTATAACTGACTTTAGCATACAAAAATAATTTAGCAGTAAAAAACTTTTATAACAATTTTTAATTGCTTAAAAATGAGTTAGTCCGCCATCTTTAAAGGACCGCCATATTGGATTTAGATAATCATGAATTGTCATTCTAAATTAATCGTCTTTATGCAAAGTTTTAGCTCAAACAGTTGAGAATAACTGCTTCAAAATTCAGTAGCAAGATTTGATCAGAATGGACATAAATTATAAACATTTCAAAATGAGATAAAATGACGGTAGAATGACATTGCAAGATATTAAAATGATTATAAAATCACTGACCTGGTTGACGTAGATGTGTGTGCGCATCCAACGTCGTTTTAGACATCGCCGATAACGTATTCGTGCCATAACCTGTGAAATAAAGAGCATTATATATATACTTAATTCAATTATTGCGTTACAAGTATTGCATTCAATTATTATTGAACGTAAGTGTACAAGAAAATGGTATGGCCTTAATGGGCCTTAAAAGAACAAAGAAGAATATGGTGTTAACATAACATAATCGTTCACTACATCATCTCATTGTAGTAACTGACCCCTAACTAAGTTCGAAACTTGTATCTAGGGTATCAGAAACTACGTGTTGAAAGATACAATTTAATCTTTACATTATTTTTTATCTTTTCAGGCAATAACTCGTCTCAAATTACTAAAACCCATTATAAGAATAAAAGTAAATAATATATTATTTTCCTTAAAACAAGACAAACCAAATTGGTTACAAATGAAATAAGAATTATTGAAGACTCAATCTTTTATGATTGTAACATAATTCCCTATTATGTATTTGATTGATTTCTTTGATGGAAAAATAACGTTGTAATTTGTCGAAATTTTCTTTCTTTCCCCTATCGTTTTTGTTCTTTATTTTTGGTATTATTTCGACAAAATATCTTTACTAATTTATAACAAAATAAATACAATTTCAATTGTTTTATATTGTGTTGTATTGTAAGTGTAAGTAGACAGTTTCAAGCGACTAGACCTCTCTAGTTTGGATCCTTTTTAGTTTTTCAAACTTTCTCTATAACGTGTCAGAATACTGAACAGGTGCTAACTGCTCAGTTCATTTTCAATATTTGTATTTTAAAGCATAATAGTCTTTTAAAAATCCCTACAATTTATACTTCAAATGCAGGCTAATTACACAACTCAATTTATAAGAAATAAGCGCATCACAACAAAATCTGGCCATTTGGTGTGTAGGGGTGAAAAGTGCCTGGAGTGTTTTAGTTTAGTGGCTACAGAAAACAACACTTTATACTTCAAGCTATAAGAGATATATTTGTCTGCAGAAAAGAGATAAAAGCTAGATTGTCTTTGATGTTCTCAATAAGATTTCACGCGTAGTTAGTGTTAGAGCAATGTTGTGGATGGCCTTTGAAAACGTTTTGATTTCTGGGTGTATTTTTGATTTCATGTTTCACGGTGTCTTGGTTCTTTGTGAGAGGGCCCGTGTATTGTTGAATTACTTTACGGAATGTTCTAGTGATGTAACTATTGGTTGTTTTCTATTTTGCACAATATAAATGTTTTACTCTTCGTTGAAGTTTCCTTGAGATAGTTATTGGCATTACATGTTTTCCATCTAACGTTTTGAATGTTTAACTCAATATTTCTTAATAAAGTAGTAAAAAAGAAGGTATCAGTAAAATAAAACCACCAGTAGGAGACAAAAACGGATTATGATTTCTTTAAACCTAAATAATTAGTTTCTCAATGAAATACCGAAATTCTTGGATATTAAGTAAATAATTATAATGATATAGTATCAATATTACACAGTACTTATGATAAAGAAGTCAACGCTAGCTATAGTTTCGGTTTTATAAAATGATATCGAATTTTGCCAATATCGTCTTACTAACATGATCGATAGTGGAGCAAACACAGCGTTCTGTGTAAATATACCGAATTTGTTCAAAGATACGATATAAAGGGTGTTTCATAGATCTACAATAAGTATATTTGATTCTTTAAACATAACTTAGAATTATGATTATTGAGTCTTTTGCAATTTTCCAAATGGTTCGGGTTTTAGATCACCTTCACTTCTCAAGCAAGCGTGTTGATTATTGCGCCTGTTCCTAGCCGTATTAAGTATTAAAATATCATTAGTGAAAATAAATACAATGGCAAAGTAAGTACTTGAAAAGCCTTTGTCTTGCCGTTGATTTTTACTCGTCCATACTTTTATGAGTACCGATTGGTCACTCAAAAGCTAGGTTATGTTCTCATTTTGAAATGCTTTGCTATTAAATATATTTGTTAAATCTATCTTATAAGCGATACAAGTTTGCTGTAAGAAATAGGTATGGGAATTATTTGTATTGTAACCTAACTAGCCTACGCTAGTACTTAGTAAAAATTATTATATGTACGTAATCAATGTTCGTTTAATATGTACGTACTTATAATCAATTTTGTACCAAAGTGTATACAATTATACATAATACTATATTTTAAAATCACAATCACATCTTTCCTTCATTATTTCATCCTTTATTTGGCTGCTAAGCGATTTTCAATCTTATTTCAAAGGCTATAGGGATATCATGATACAACACGAGCTACCGACTGTAATTTCGTCATGACGCGCAAAACAATAGGGTTCTTACTGCTTCCCTTCTGACGCCTGAAGCGGTTTTCCTCCATCCTCTATCCCTTTTACTCTTACCGTTGATGTGAGGGTGTGAAAGGAATGGAATATGAGGACAAAAGCCACTTTTAGCTAATTTTCTCTGCCGCTGTTACGTCGCGACTTTCATTTTAACGTTCTAGGGCTGTGGTTTATTTTAAAGGAGAAAATATTACATTTTATATAATCGTTTTTTTTTAAATTATGGTGGGTAATAAATTAGGCCACCTATCAAACATGTTTTCGTGACTGTATTTCGAATAAAAAAAAATATTTAAATGAAATAATACATGCAGAGCTAACTTATTTTTTAGGAACATGTACAATAAATACTTATTCTTAAACAATATGGAGGTTTCCTTATCCTTACTTCCTTACTTTAATATTATAAATGCGGCTAAACTACTTACTGAACCGATTGACTTGAAATTTGGTACTCGGGTAGCTTATGGTCCGGGGAAAGACATAGGATAGGTTTTATCCCGAAATTCTCACGGGATCGGGAACTACGCGGGTGAAACCGCGGAGCACAGCTAGTGTACTTATAAATGACAAAAATAGGCGTGGCCTAATACTGACCAGTTTTATAAATAGAAATCATAAGGTTGCGTTAAGTAAGCAGTAAGTGAAAGCAGAGAGTCACACGACATCAAGTTTTAAAGCACAATCTCATTGGAGGGCACTAAAATGGCGTGTTTGTGGTTAATGAAAATAAATGGAACAGTAACGGTCAAAAGGGACAAACATAAAATTAACGTGTACAATCACGGCAGCCACCTTTAAAATCGGAGTTAATAAATAATGTTTAGTTTATGGATGCCGTGGGTTGTATTTGAAGTTCATTTGTAGGGTCGGTGGCGACTTGCAAGGGTCGCGCGGCCCGAATACAGACACGCTCGATAAAGTGTCGCCTGGTTACTTTCGTGTTTTTTAACCGTTAGAAAGTGAGTTTAATATTTTTTTAATGTCTAGGAAATACCTTTATAAAATGAATGGAAATGTAACCTATGTTTGGCTCGAAATCAACAAAACCACGCAGACGGAATGGCAGGCTCTATACTCAACAATTAAATAAGCGATGTGATTTAGTAAAACTAGAGATCATGAAATTAAAAACTTCTTCTAAAAAGTCCTTATAATCGAGCAAAACTATAAAAAAATCGTCAATCAATCGCCCAGAGAAACTATACTAAAAATATCGAAATTTTTGCTCAAACGTCACGTTGCACGGAAAATATCGAGTGATTTAAGAATGATGATACCGATAATCGTGCCCTGGGGAGCGTTAGTTAAATCGCTCGTAACGATTGTCCGGGGACACAAGTCGTCATGGTTCGACGCGACGCGGCGACGCCCCGCACTATCTGGCTTTGGAATTAACATTTTTTTTAATCTTGCTGTCAACATTTTGATATTAATAACTTTATTAGTCTCGTATTTCATTTGTGATATTTTAATTGATAGCGAAAAAGAATAGAATTTTTATTTTTATATAGTGCTTTTTTTAAATGTATCGGAATTAAATTAAAAAAAAATTGTGTTAAAAGTAGTAGGAGAAGACTCTTGCACGGGTACTGATCTTTAACTTACCAACACTTTAACAAAACTAGATTCTACCATTATGCATTGCAAAAATCAGATACCGTTTAAAAATTAAAATAATTGCTCATATTCTGAACAATGAATGGGACGCGTCAATCCAAGCGTGTCGTATAATAGAGTATGCGCGTTCCGCTGCTCCCGTGAAGCGATAATCATCAAAATATTGCATCACTTATCGAAATATTGTAAGTGTCAATCAAAGAATTAAGTTCGTATTGTTAGTCTGAGCGGCGCGTGTGCGTCGCGCGCCTTCACGCTCGGGTGAATGTCGCGTGCAACATTTTAGGGCCCTATTGTTTTGATTTTTGCGCATGAAGTAAAATGACGTCATAACGCTTTAAAATTGCCTTGGAAAATGTCGGTACTTGTGTGTTAATGAAGGTTTCGAGAGCTTAACAAATAATAAGGAACGTTGATTATACCCTTGAACAATTACATACAGATTGAAGAAAATGTGGCTCAGCTTTAAAATTTATTTTACACAATTTTTAAAGTCGGTCAAGTATGAGCGGCGCTTCCGCAGATATGGTTTCGTAGCACTCCGCTTTCCGTTAGAACTCGAGACTTAGGATTTTCTTTGATATTTTCCTTTATACCTACTAGGTTTTAACTCTATATTCCTTTTTCTCGTCACGACGTTGAAGAAGTTGCTAAGATTTTTTTTGTTTGTAGAATTGTAGTTTGTGTCACACATTCTTTCAAAAATTACAACTTGATATTTTTCCAAATGGAAAACAAGCTTGGAACATCTAACATGAGAACCAGGGCCCATCAACTAGATGAGTGAGGAGTTGATTTTGGGTATCTTTAAGCTGACTAAAATCTGATTAAATGGTCTGACTTTTTAAGCGTATTCAGATTCGTTTAGTACACGTTACTTATTGAGCTAAAATCTTTTCTGTGCCGGTGACAGCATCGCTGGAATCGCTTATCTTTTGGTTGTCAGTATATTGAAACCTAGCTGTGCCCTGCGGTTTCACCCGCGTGGTTCCCGTTCCCGTGGGAATACGGGGATAAAATAGCCTATGTTATTTAGGGTGAATGTAGCTTTCTAATGGTGAAAGAATTATTGAAATCGGTTCAGTAGTTTCGGAGCCTATTCGTTATAAACAAACAAACAAACAAACAAACAAATCTTTCCTCTTTATAATATTAGTATAGATATATCCATATGACATAGAGTCAAAATTACTATAGGAGCTTCCAATTTTGACCGCCGCCGCCGGCACAGAAATGATTGTGACTCAATAATTTCTGAACTCTATGTCAGAATTGACATAGGTTTCTTATAAACTGGCGAAAACCTAATTAATAAAGTCGGACCATCTAACTTAGATACTTAGCACTTTGATCAACCAAACACGCCCATTGTGTGTAGTGTAATAAGTGATAGAAATTCTTACCTTGTGAACCCTGTGACGTAGTATGTGCAGACCATGTGCTTTTGTACGAGGCATCTGAAAAAATAACATACAATTTATCATCTGTTTTATAATTATTACAGATCAACTTTTTTTTTAGTGCAGAGCGAGACGCCGACGGCGCGGGCGTATCGCACTCCTCCTGATGAAGGCCACCGGACGTGGCTGAAACTAGTCGAGGATTTCGACTTAAATAGGTACGTACTAACATCCCGTTTCGTTAAATAATTGTACAGATCAACTTGGTAACTTCTGTGACTAAACGTTTATGATGTCAAATGCAGAAAAAACGTTCTTATAATATAAGTGGATTTATGACTTAACGTCATCATACCACATAAAAACATATTCCTATTGATTTTTCTACGACTATAAATGCTTATCTATTCATATAAAAACATTCTTGTAGGTTGATCTGGGACTAAACGGTTATCTAGTGACGCAAAGAAAAATATTCTTCTACCTAGATTTATTTGTGACTAAACAGTTATATAGTCACATAAAGAAAGAAATTCTAATAGGTTTATCTGCGATTAGGGTGTTTTCTTGTCACTTGAAGAAACACATTCAAGTTTTTTCTGTGATGGAAGAAGAAGGTTTCATTGGTTTACCTGTGTCTTAACAGATTTTTTAGTGTATGAAAAGAATTTCTTATAGGTTTATGTATCAAACTTTCCAAAACTAGAAATATTAAATAAAAAAAAAGTTGTAGGTACAAATTAAAAAGATAATTCATTGAAATTTATATTGACCTCAGACTTGGACATTGAATACCAACAAATTAATTAAAATTTTGTAAGAGATTCATCACAAAGATTTTTTTAACTTAATTTAGAGAGTGACTTCCAATCCTGTGAATTCAATTAACCTCTTCGTTTGAGCGAATTTTTAATGAACCTATGAAGTATTTCTTGTTCATTAAAGAAAGAATGATCGCAATATTCGTTTGTGAAAAGTTTCTCCGAGGTTTTATAAAAAAATAAACACATTTCAGAACTCCTTTATTCCTTTTGTTTTTAGATTATGTAAAGTTAAGATTTTCGTTCTTTTTCCGCATCAAAGTATAGTTAAGATACTCGTACAATCTGTACTATATTGTTTTAATAGTTATCATGGTTATTAGCACTCAAATTAATATGATTAACGGGATATTTACCATGTGTATTATTTATTTCGAGTTTCCGATATTTCGACGTTGTTGCAAGCGCCATGTTCACGGACGAACTCAATATCGGAAACTCGAAATAAATAATATATATGGTAAATATCCCGTTAATCATAATAATTTGAATCTGTACTATAACCTAATACACTATATTGTATACGTTTGAACGCGCTAATATCAGGAACTACTGGTCTGATTTGAAAAAATATTTTAATGTTAGATAGCCTATTTATTGATGAAGGATATAACATCACACAGCATCACATGGAAGTGAATCGAGTTTCAAAACCAAATTATGAAATCACGTATTTGAAATTACCCTCAAACAAACATATTTTCATTTATTCAGCTACACTTTGCCGTGCCTCTATCTTGATTCTAAAAAAACGATATTCAGCCACGGTTTTTGTTCTTTTGTTCCTGTGGAAATTTATAATAATAATCGTAAATGATCTATATTAATATTATTATGAGTAAAAGTCTGTAAGTTTGTGAGGTTGAAAAGGGTAAGTTAAGTACTAAGTCTGCTGAATTGATTGTAAAAAATCTTATTCTCTAGATAGCCACATTATTTGATAATCAATCAAATTCGGAAACAGGGTAAGTAAACTATAAAACACCTATTTTAATTTATATTAAAAAATTGGTACTCACTAATAAAAAAAATGCTAATAAATATCTTTGTCCGTGCTCAAATATTATCCGTTACGACGCATAGACTAAATAAATATTAGGCGTAATAAAAACAACGCACAAATCTAACCACTTATACATAAAAGTAGATACAAAACCTCCAATTTATTTCAACATCTTCAACCCAAGAGACGCATTAAATTTTTCCCATCGTGTGAATATTAGACTCGTGAGCGCCACTCTAAAGGCTTTCAGACACTTTTGGCACCTCGGCGGCGAAGTGTCATCATCCCATAATAGCCAGGATAGGGGTCCGACAGAGATACCGCTGTGACTCGTGCAGCCACTTACTCGATATAATACAAGTATTGTACCTTGTAGCTATGTAACGGGTGTACCTACTGCTATCTTTGTTGGTACATAAAAAGTATCTAGGGTTATAGGAACGTAGTGCCGTTTTTGAATTTTAACTGGTTTTAAAGAGAAAACAATCCGAAACGTCAGAAAATGTAAAACAAAATACAACCACGACAAAAATCGGTTTGTGTTTTATTTCAAGAGAAGTTTATCAACTACAACAAACGAATTATTTATTTAAATATTTCATATTATGTACTATATTCGGTTGTTTTTATTATTTATTAGGTACCCTAAGGGCCTATTTCACGACCTTCAAGTTACTCACCAAGTAAAATTAGTTTTGTCTCTTTCATACTTTATGACAAGTTACAAAGACAAAACTTGTGAGTAATTCTCGGAACTTTACTTGAAGATGGTGAAATAGGCCCTAAGTGTTATTTAATGAGATTTCGTTTCAAAAGACCCGAATCCAAATACGTTACAGTTACGCTTGAGGTGAGGAAATACAAAACTGTAAGTATCTTCTGGTTATTTGTTTGTATTGTACTGAAGTGAATGTAATAAAAAAATACATTAAATTATTTTTTATTCCTATATCTTTTTAAAAACAGTCTCATTTCATTTTAGTTTTAAAATTTATATCCATCGTAACTACTATTATAAATGCGAAAGTAACTCTGTCTGTCTGTTACCTTTTCACGGCTAAACTACTGAACCGATTGACTTGAAATTTAGTACAAGGGTAGCTTATGGTCCGAGGAAGAACATAGGCTATGTTTTATCCTAAAATTCCCATGGGAGCGGGAACTACACGGGTGAAACCGCGGGGCACAACTAGTAGTTTATAAACATCAAAAAGTTTTTTAAGTCACTGGTAAATAGGAATCTTGGCTCATCGCTTACCTACTAGGCGAGTTACTAACAAGTGCAAACCTATCAAGTTAAAAAAACAGATCATAAAGCTGCGAACCCACCGCCACGCACGCTACGCCCACGGTCCACGCCACGAAAGAAAGCGAAGCTGAGTACACGTGCGTAGCGTGTACGTGTACTTCGGGGGTTTGAGCCTTAATAGTGTAATAACATTTATAACCAGTCCCCTATGGTAACCACGGTCAGTGTAACCTGATCGGGAAGTCAAAATAAATAATTTTAGCCGTAACGATTGTCGATGATGTGGGACCGACGGATTAATTGTTCGAAAATATCATAAATTCAGAAACACTTCATATTCTTATCTAAACTTATAAGACAAGAGTGAATAGTAAAATGGTAGATTCTAGACGCCATCTTAGGCTGTATCACCACTTTCCACTAGACGATTACAGTCAAGTACACGCCTTAATAATAAAAATAAACTACTAAAATATTCTGCTTTTCGTTTTCACTTATTTATTTTCATATCCCTTCACGATTTAAAAAAATATTTTTTCTCTACCTTCTTTCATTCGTGAGTGAGTCTGATTATAAATTTTGTCACAATAAATTGTTTCATCATCATGTCCAAAGAAATATAATAAGAACAATAATTCCATACTTGGGTGGTTATGATACCTAAATAAAAAATATTTTAAAACGCATATTTCCAAAGTGATTCTAAAGTCTCAATTATCATTTTTAAGTTCTCAGTTCTTGCAAGCTTGTGGATTGGATAATCAATTATTTTGCCGTCATTTTTTATTATTGCACGATGTCATAATTTATTCAACAAATAGATTTACATGATGTGGTGTTTCCTTCTGTAATATAAAACAATACACCGTAATTGTTAATTACGAAGGACTTGATTTTTATGGTTATTTTATTCTCTATTAATTTAGGTTTATTTTCGGCGGTCAAGGTGATAGTTATTGAAATTTTGAATGAAGCATTTTAAAGAAGCTTCCTGGTGCTGATTATGGGATGAAAAAAGCTTTAATGACAAAATTAACTACATTTACAAAAATATTTTTAGCTGAATCGATGTAGAAGAAGATTTTACAATCAGGAATAGCGCGAAGGATTTTTATAATATCAAAATTGATTTCAGGTAATTTTAGAATTAAATGCAACGCCAAATTTATTTTAGGATGTCTTAGGTCTATTCTTCACGTGGGTACTTTAATGGGTGAATAGGGCGAATAGCAGTAATTATTAGGAAGATATTTATAAAATACTTCAAAACTAAGTTAATGTTTTAAAGTGACTGGGCGACTTTTTTACAGATTTGGCTTTACATTAAAAAAAAGTTTAGTTTATGGTGTAAAAACTCTGGATTTACAAATCTTTGTAGTAGTTACATGCGCACTAATTATGAAGACAATACATTTTCGAAATAGTGTCATTTTTCTATTCTGGTTGATAAAATATAGGAAACATCTTTGCCGCACGTTTCGCTCCTGATTTATATAATACGTAATCTACCTTACCGGACGACACCCATGAGGCATCACCTTCACCGTGTACTTACGACCCAACACGTAATAAAGGACCTTTCACACACCACGAACACAAACACGTTGCACTTCACAACACAATAAAAATATAAAAATAGTAATATTCACCCGCAAATAACATAGAGAAGTTGGTGAATGTGCCCGACCGACTGAGGTAGTCGGCGGAGCTTTTGATATCGAGCATGGCTAGGGGAGTCGCGGAGTCATGTCGGCTCGGCTGAGGGAGCGCCGCGTCTGCCGGCTGCGAGGGGCGGCCGCACCGCTACCACGCCCCTAAACGCCCCCTCACACCCCGACCACCCACCCCGCCAATCGCACCGCACTCCAGCTAATCTTTATCTCACAAAAATAAACATGGTGGGCGGGAGATAATGACGCTATGACGGCGCGATAATCAAGAGGCTTTGTGGCTCGCGACGCTCCGTTACCGACTGGCTTATCCGACGCCAGACTGTTTGCCCGAAATTGGACGCTTCGATATATTTTTTTCTTTCACTCGAAACGCTTTCATTAAAAGCCTATTGAGTGTCAGAGTTGGCACTTGGCCGATTCGCCGCCGTGTTTTCACGGGCGCATATTGTATTTTTTAATTTGGTCGTCCCGATTTCGGCGGGGACAATGCTGCCGCTGGCAGCCTATTGTTCGAACCTTTATTTTTTGTTGTGAATTGCCCGACAGCTCGGCCTTTCCTATCTTGATAATTGTCCATATAATTGGTTGGGTTTAGGCATATTGTGCGCTGAATTTCAGCACAATGGGTTTTCAGGTGCCAGATGAATGATATTTATGTTATTGAAAAAATATTGTCGGAATTCAAAAGGGTCAAAATATATCATTTTTCGAAATGTTGCTACCATGTTATTTATATTATATATTTGACAGAAAAGTAAATTATACACACATGAGAATGAATTCAAGCAACTTGCACTTACACGAAAGGAAAAGAAACAATTCTATGAAAATATTTTCATTTTTCCTGATTGTTCACTTATAAAACACTGTTATTACTTGAATTTGTACTATTAAGACGTTTGACCGAGTTACAACTTTGAACTTATGTACATATTTGCCATTGCATGCACAAAACACTAAAAGAATTCACCGACTATTAGTCCTATCTAGATAACTAATTCTAATTGTACTTATATATCATGTTTGTGGAGGAAAATGCATTAAAACCCGACTTTCCAGTAGCCATCGAGTGTAACACCCCTTTTATATCTATAAAATGTTTATCGTTACAGATCTTACTCCGTTTTAAGTACAGGCACATTTAAAAGTGTTTTGAATTGTTTTTTAATTATTTAATAGAGAATTACTACTGATCTATGTACATTGTACATAAAGAGCCAATCACAGATCAGCACCTATCTGTTTTGTAGAGCCACTAGTCACTGATTGCGCTTTTTGGCAAATTAATAGTTATGATGTAGGCATCCGTAAAAATGAAAGTTCGTAGGTAAAGCTGCGGGACACAGCTAGTTTATTATAAGTACTAGCAGCGCCCCGCGGTTTCACCCGCGTGGTTCCCGTTCCCGTGGGAATTTCGGGATAAAGTATCCTATGTTCTTTTCCGGACCATAAGCTACCCCTGTACCAAATTTCAAGTCAATCGGTTCAGTAGTTTAGCCGTGAAAAGGTAACAGACAGACAGACAGAGTTACTTTCGCATTTATAATATTAATTAGGATTATTAGTTGCAATACTTGTATGTATGTCCGATCTTGGATCAAGGTAACTGAATTTTAAAGCAGTTGCTTATCCTGTCAAGTTGAATTCTACCGGGAGCTTTTTCTTCTGAAGTTTTTGGACTGCCTAGCAACTTAAAACGTGTCATAAGTCATTATATGTATGTTACAGTTGATTATAATAGGAATGGACACTTTCTTTCTCACACTTTTCCTTTTTAGCAGAAGGAAACAGTCCCAGGGAATAAGTGAGAATAGTGGAACTGAAAATCTACATTTAAATTTATTGATTTAAGAAAGAAAGATAAACTATGCAGCATAATAATCTATGATTTTTTTTAAGTTTTCATTACTTTGTTTTTAAACATGTACTTACTTTAAAGATAGTTTTCCATAAAAAGACTTTTCCAATATCCATCTCTAATGGTACTGTGAGATTAGCAGATTGTAAGAATTTTAAGGACTAACTACACGAACTGACTGTTGATGATGTGGATACGACAAACGGGATGACCGGGACCGACGGTTTAACGTGCTATTCTATCCAAAGCATGAAATGCTCATTAAATTGAAACTGTTATGTCGGCGCCACGCCAGGCGTTTCTAACCATACAGATTGCTTGAAAACCTGATATTAGAAGACAGTAAAGAGCTTTGTTTTTTCCTTTTTAGGTTATTAATTTTAGATTTGCGTGAATGAATAATAAGTTCGTTTATTGGTAGGTATAATATGCATTTATTTTCCTAAATATCGAGTGAAATAACGAGACTGGCACTTTTAATTTAAAATTCGTCTTGTTTAGCAAAGTTTTCACTCCGATATATTCAAACGAGAGCGATGCCCTGAGGCAGAATCTAGTTATTATTAAAAAGTTTATTTTTTAACCAACTGTACTCAGTCCCCTTCACACTGGACGCGCGAACGCCGCGGGCGGTCAAACGCTCGCGTGGAAGCGTCATAACGCCACGTGACGTCATACAAACAATCATAGATTTATTGATGTTGTATCGTGTGAAAACTGCATTAGTTTGAATACTCATTTATTGCTTTTTACGATTAGCGATGATGCGACGGGAAAGCGTTACCTTATTGTATGAGTACGCACACTATATTAAGAGTAAAGGTTTGAATTTTACAGCAGCTCAGAAATTACTGAATCGAATTTCAAAATCTTTTCCAGTAATAAGATAAATTATTGAGTTTTTTCTCGTTTTCCAGAAATGCAGACAAGCCTTTAAATCAAGCAGTTACATGTTTCTTTATTACATGGTTTTGAAGTAACTTTTAAATATGAAATAGTAAAGTTATGAAAGGTTTTGAATTCGAATATAATTAGTTAATATTTCTGTGATCTACAAATGTCTATGTCAATCTAGCTAAATGGTTAATTGGTACGAAAGGTTTAAAATTCATATTTTGCTTCTGATTGCGCTGAGTCGGGCTTGAGATCACCAACACCTATTTGCAGGCGTTGTCGCGTCGTGATAACGCTTATTCCTCTTTACTGTACTATTTTATTCAGTGAGTCTCAACGGATGACTCAACGGCAAATAACTTGCCGTGCGTGTCCCTACACCTGCACGCGCGAGGACCTTTACAAGGCCACTGATGGTGCCATATCGGTGGCCGAGTTCTGGTCCTCAAAAATATGAGTCGACACGCAAAGAAGAAGAAGTGAGAAAGAGACCAATTAATCGAATATCAAGGCCGATACCCAATAATATTTGCAGAAAAAAATAAAATCAATTAAAAGACGAAATATTTAAACAAGAATCTTCCCGTTGATGTCTTTTTAATGGCGACACATTGAAAAGAAATCAACGATAAATCCAGTGAACGTTGACGGTAAGTCAATAAAATTCTCTGTCCGGTTTTAACAAGCTTAGGTGCTAAGAGGCTTGTATGTGTATAACCGCTGAAAGTACAAACGCGTCTGTGTGTGTAGTGTTTCACGCGAGTGTGTGTGAGCCTTCATGATCGATGCGAGAGCGACGTTGCCGCTTCGGTCACATCCGGCTGCGCGTTGCCGCCTCTCAACTTAGGCTGCGATACTGAAATTCTCAACAAAGCTTTTATTTAATGAAAAGTGTTTTTCGTTTCTTATATTATTTTGGTATTGCTTTTTAATCGCTGTTTCTGTTAAATTATAGACATTGTATCAAGTTTTGTTTATTATTTATTGTATTTTTCGTTTGTACTTAAATAATAAGCATAATACCAACAAAGGCCTGTAAAATTGCCACGTTTCTTTCCGATGATATTACTATCATGCCTATTTCACCAAGTAACGTTCCAAGTAAGTACTCACATGTTTTGTCTTCGTCACTTGACATAAAGTAAGAAAGAGACAAACCTATTTGTACTTGGTGAGTAACTTTACTTGATGGTCGTGAAATAGGCCCTTAGTAAAGTTAAAATGAACACGCGTAATTGCCACGTTTGTCCTAATCATAAAAACATTAATGTTCTATATTATTAGTCCAACATAATAAAGTATTATCATAATTTATTTAGTTAGGGCTTAGAAACTCTTATGAATGCTAACAAGTTTATGGTTATACTTACATATCCAATATAAATTTATCATATTAATATTTATAGGCGAAAGTTGGTTTGTACGTAATTATGTTTGTGTATGTATGTTTATTACACAACGCTCATACGGATGAATAGTTTTTGATGAAATACAACCATACATAATATAATGCATAATATTGCCTGGATTAGAACTTAACATACTTATACTAAAGTCTCATGTCTCCAAAATTTTCGTCAGTATACTAGCGGGGCATTGCTAGTTACTTAAAACAGTTCTTCACGTAATTAAAGGCTCACATAGTGAAGTACCATGACGTGAATACTAGGCAGATCTTTTTCCCACTTGAATGTACCGTAAAATTCACTAGCGGACTATTTGGAATATTTTTGTCCAAGTAGTTGTCGAACTAATTGTCGGACAGATTGGAACAAGTCACTTTTATCCCATAATCCCATCCATCGGGATTTTCACAATCCCAACGGTGGTATACTCGTTCTTGTCCATCGGGATTTTCACAATCCCAACGGTGGGATACACTTTCTTTTTACATCTAAAACTTTTCCAATAATTAAATTCTAATCAACTACAAATCTTCACCATAAAATAAATATCGTTTTAAATATTGATAAATATTCTTGTATAAACCTCGTTATACGGTTAACCGTGTTTAATTTAAAATTAATACAGGCAGGCGGCGCGCCGGATATGAGCTTAGACTCTAAGGGGGAATAGGGGTGGAAGGGGGATGAGGGATGAGGGAGGATTCGGGCAAGGGAGGAGTGATCTGAATTAGTTCGAATTTCAAATCAAACGAGTCGATTTGACGTAGGACTATCAGAGCATTTGTTTGCTGGTATGATTTAGGTAACTAATATTATTAAACCGAATGTTTGTGAGTGTGGATGTTTGTTCCTCTTTCACGCAAAAACTACTGAATGAATTTTAATGAAACTTTACAATAATTTACCTTATACATCAGAATAACACATAGGATACATCTTTATCCCGAAATTCCCACGGGAACGGGAACTACGTGGGTGAAACCGCGGGGCGCTGTTAGTAGTTAATATGACCTGTCCAGTCTAGTAATTAATTAGAAATCCTTTTTGAAAGTTTTTCTATTGTTGTTTTTTTTAATTCAAGGTTTTTTGGGGCTTTAATATAGGTACATAAATAGCGATTTTAAGTCCAACTGTCCGGTATGAGTCACCAAGTCACCGGTAATCATTGTTGTGGGTTCGATTCCCGAGGAAAGATATTAATAAATGTTGTAAGGTCTAACTACGTACCAGTGTCGATGAAATACCACTACTCCGACCGAAGCCGTAGCACGCTTATATGAAATTAAAAGTACCACAAAAAAAGATTTTCAGTTTTAAATACTATTACTTATACTATCTTATTAAAAAACGCTGTTGTTTAGAAAACTTATGATATTTTTAATGTATTACAAAATCTATTTCTCTATATACTTAAATATATATTTTTAGTTACCTATCCACTGAACAACAAAACAATAAACAAACGAAATCCGATTTATCCAACAGTAAATGGTAAAACAAAATGCGAAGGTATATAATATAATGAAGGAAGACGGGAATTTTCATATACATCGTTGAGTTCGTTTGTTGTACCATTACCGCCTCGGGCTATTGTTGCCGATGGGAAACATACGGGCAGTTATCGCGGTGACACACGTCGCGGTATTAAAATATCTGTTTTATTTTATGGTATGGAATTTATTGTTATTTAAAATAGGTGCTAATTTTGTTCTAGGTATGTTTGTTTTAGCAGCGTTATCCCGTTCTTTTTCGCGGGAATTTCAAAATATGAGGTATACTCGTAATACTTGTAAATATTTACCGACTCTCAGAAATAGGTACAGATTCACGGCAAATCGGTGCCTTCAAATCATGCGATTTTATATAAGAAGGTGCAACTTGCGTCAATGAAACGCAGCATCACAATGAGACGCAAGTGCGTTTTACTTCCTATTAGAAAAACGTAAGAATTTACGTAAATGTTATAATTTGTATACCACTTTAGATCAACTGCAAAAGAATCGCAAAATCGCGCGCGTGGATCGCGGTACCGCACGATTGCACTACTAACGAATTTACTATCGCTTGAAGTAACAAAAAAGTTATTCTTTAAAGGTAAATGAAACTATGGAACTTAATATATAAATAATAATATTAAATGAAATAAATGTAAGTAATATTAAATCGTATGATTTTGGTGTAAAGCCTTTGAACTTCAGTGGGTATATTCCACTTGAATCTCCATTATTTTGTCTATAGAAATCCCACCAAAAACATTCTGTAAAAAACTAGCCAAGTCTCGATGGACCTGCTTGCTTATCTCTAAAAAGTAATGAAATCTAGACAAAGTCGTGCCAAGTGTAAGGTTCCCTACTGCGATTTCTTTATTATTATAGTTAATGTTGTGTGACTTGGCCGTTGAATGATACACTGTACACAAGTACACAACTGTACACAAGGGTACAAAACTAGGTGCTCCATGACACTATTGCACCAATCTGTCGCCAGAACCGCTAGCCATTGACGATAGAAAATTGAAAAAACGTTGATTCAATATCCAGTCAATTGTAGGCTTGATAAAGCTGCGTATTTTAATAATGTTACAACATTACGTGTAAACAAAATTGACTTGTACCCACTACTAATGTTTTAAACAATGTTCAACAGATATCTTTTGAAGCAAAATTGATTTCTATAAGTCTAATGAATTCATATTATTATTCTATTTGAGAATGGTAATGTAAGGACTTGACCCTTAGATTGATGCGACTTAGAAAAGATTCATTTTTACAAAGCTACACTATTTGTGTAATCAAATCACTACTTATTGATTTGCGGAT
This sequence comes from Timandra comae, assembly GCA_958496195.1. Taxonomy (NCBI): domain Eukaryota; kingdom Metazoa; phylum Arthropoda; class Insecta; order Lepidoptera; family Geometridae; genus Timandra; species Timandra comae. The sequence goes on along the minus strand of OY292353.1, from coordinate 6,086,258 downwards.
AAGATATTGATGTCTTTGATTTACACGAACACTACACATTGAAATAAAACACTTTAACGGATTTTTGTCGTGGTTGTATTTTGATTTACAGTCAGAAAATTTATATTTAAGTATATAATTTATCTTTAACGTCAGAAAATGTAAATAAAAAATACAACCATGACAAAAATCCGTTTAAGTGTTTTATTTCAATTGCGGATAAGATTTAGTTGGGTAAAAACAGACTTGTACCTATTTCACGACCTTTAAGTAAAGTTAGTTTTGTCTCTTTCTTACTTTATGTCACGTGACAAAGACAAAACTTGTGAGTATTTGAGAGTAGTTGTTTCTCTGAACGTTACTTGAAAATGGTGAAATAGGCCCTTAGCAGCGATAATATACGATTAAAGAGGTTTAATTGCGGAAAACAAAATCTTTATCACTTGACATAAAGTAAGAATGAGACAAAACTAACTTTACTTGGTGAGTAACTTTACTGTGTTTAGTAGTATAAGGGCCTATTTCACGACCTTCAGTGAAATAGGCTTATACAACTAAATACTTATGTATACAAAATACAATTTTAAGTACCAACCGGAGCAGACCGTTCCACAGTAGTTGGTAGATAAAAGCGACGTTTCCATTGAAAAACTTTGCTGCGAGCACTTTAATTAGTTTACAGAGAGTCAGTGGAAGTTAGGCGGGCGGAGCTCAGGGCGGCATGTCACCAGGGCGGGCGGTTTGCGCTCCCTGGATAAAGTTATCTTTCAAAGGCTTATGTGAACGCGAACTTATATACGTAGAACATTTCATTAAATACATGTATTTGGGACTTTTGGAAATTAATTAGTTTTTAGGCATGGGTTGATGAGAATTCGTATTGGGTGAGTTAGTTTATAAGGTATGTGTTAATGAAAATTCGTGTTTAATTAATTTTGTTGGCTAGTAACTCCTGCTAGGCTAAAGATACCGGGTTTGGCTCTTGGGTTAAGTAGTACATCTACTATTTTTAAATAAAACTTGCATTTGAGATCTCTAACATGCATTAGGTGATGTAATGTGGTGATTACTTTTCCTTCTGTTCATAGTCTTTTGTATCTGACCTATCGTTTATAAATGATTAAAATCATAGTTAGAACATCTATCTTTTCGCTCAAAGAACTGCAACATTTCACTTTCAAAGTACAATTACAACATATAAACATAATAAAACATATAGTATATTCAATAATCCAGTTACACTAACCCGTCATAATAAATCTTGAACAGCAGTTAGAAACTTGAAAAACATCAACCAACCCCCATATTTGTCTATCTAACCAGCAACAATTACTCAGCAAGCGACTAGATTAAGCGTGGTTATAAGGCCGGCATTGTAGAACTCTCGGAGATCCCCCCTTCTCCTACAGGCGTCCAGGAAGCGGAGACACCGACATCCTGCCCCCGGGACTGAACGAATGAACGAACGGAACACCTTGGCCCAACTCCACGAATGAACGACCCACATTTGGGTATTTGCGTTATTGCACTCCCCGGGCCGGTAAATGACGAATTGTCGGACATCCTTGGTCGATGTTAAATTGTTGATGATACGCCAAGGATTACGTTTTGCGTTAATATCTTACAATTGTTTGGTTTTGATGAGTTGATCTTATTAATTTACGTTTTCTAAAGGATTTTTTTGTTCATTTTGATTCATTTTATAATAATCTAGTGGCCCTCCCCGGTTTCACATGTGCCTAATATTCAGTATTTTTTTTACAAAAGAAAATATTCACATTTATGGTAGAAAAAAATACAATAGTCAGGCACTGAACTATTATGTAAGATACATAAAGATAATTTATGTATCTTACAAATTAATAATATTCAAATTTCATGCATTTTCTTTTCGGTTTAAACGTACCTACTTCACATTAAAACTTATATTCATTGTTGTAATTATGAGATAAAGCTATGTGTAAAAGAACATAAGAAAAGTTACAAGAACATTGGATCGATGCGAAGGCCGTCGGCTATATCGTACACGGGACACATACAAACATACAATTTTGTCAGTTTCTTGATATTCTCCGTTTTCAAACCTATTCGTTCTTCCTGTAATAATAAGTATTATGCTATGAGTTATGAGAAATACATGGTATTGAAAAATACCTGACAGACATTTTTATAAAATACCATAAAAAAGATTAAGTGACACTAGCGCCATCTTTCATCTTGACAGACGATAAACTCAGAAAATAGTAGCGCCCTCTCGTTTAATTACTTGAAACTAAATTGCAATGGGGTGCTAAAGGTACCCCGAATAGTTACCCCTGGGCATTCTTTGCTCACTGATTTAGTTCGCAACAACAGTGCTGCTGTTTTGTTCCAGTATTTTATGATTTTTACACGGTTTTTTTCTATTCGAGTCAAGTAAATATTGTGTAACTGAAATGTTATTCATATCATAACATATTTTTCTATATTTTCTGTGCCGGTGGCAGCGTCGCTGTAATCGCCTCTTTTGGTTGTCAGTTTATTGAAAATGTATCCAAATGACATTAGAATCAAAATGACAATAGTAGCTTTCAATTTTGGCCGCCGGCACAGAAAACTTGGTGACTCTATATTTATTTTTAAGTAGTATTACAATAGACGACAAATGCATGCTTAATTATGTAACTCTTACATGTTGGTTCTGTAGTCTATGATTTTTGTTTGTCGACAAAACAGCTTTATCTATTAGTTTCGAAACCTATTTAAAAATACACACAAATTGATATTATTTCAGTATTTTCTTATCCGAGGCATGTTTGGTGTTTTCCTTGTTTTCTCAAGCAAGACTTACGTCTATTCCTCCTTACTGTACAAATTACATCAGTGAAAGAGAGAGACATTTGCCCTGCTGTGGGCTCTTAAAAGCCGATACTTATAACACAGTATATTTTAAGATAAATATAATAGTTACCTATACCTACGTATGTATGTGAAATATAAATATAATTTAAATATTAGCGTCCTCTTGTCTGAGTTCTTAAAAACTACGCATAGTTTTAACGTTTGAATAATTGTTACCAAGGAAAAAATACTGTAACTCAGCAATGTGATTTACATGAGTTTGTATGTGTATATGCTTGTTACTCTTTCACTCATTATTTGACCGGTTGGTATAAGAGTTTTCTGCGTTAATAATGTGAATTTGAGGTCGAATACTAATTGCAACATTTAAAGTAAAGTGTCTTTGTACTATATTATAAAAATAAGAATACACATATAGTTAATAAAGAATTTACTCATCAATATTACCAAAGTAAAGGATTACAAAAATCTTTTGACGAGAAATTAGATAATGCTGTTGAAGTGCCAGAATTTTTATAGAAATAATCAATTTATTTTTAAATCCACGCTTTTTTCACCCCTTCTTTTTCTTATCTTTCTTTAATTTGTAAATTAGTTGTGATTCTAACATAGCCATATAATCCTTATACTTTTCGCCAAATGGTGAATATGAAATATACCATTCCTTAAACATCAAAACATCGGCATCCTCTGTGTATATTCCTTCATTGTCAAGTACTTTTGTTATTATTTCATTGGGATGCAACGGTTTATAATACAACTCTGGCACTCTTTTGCCAGATAAAACCTGGTTTACAGATTTAATAATAGTGGGTAAGTCATATCCTCTTAGAATTTGTGCGACAGAATGGACGTTAAAGTTACGTTCCAATCCATGGTACTTCATTAACATTTTAGTCAATATATAAACAATACTGCCATAATCAGATCGTGGCATCATTATTAATGAAGGAAATATCTTAAACATTGCTCCACCTCTCGATAACCAAGGTTCTGAAGCTGTACCTAATATAAGAATCTTATCGTTCGGCCCAATTGGTTTCAAAATTTCTTTGGCAAAATCTTTTTGAAGTCGTGTAGGGTCCATTGGTTTCTCTTCTTTTGGAACAGCTTTATAAAACAGCTTATGAGCGTCCTCGACAAATATTATAGTCGGCTGCATCAATTTACTGATTTTATTTATATATTGATACATTGTTTTTATATTTTTAGGACCCGGAAATTTGTCATAAACGTTAAATGGTGATAGATCTATAAGTATAGAATTGGTTTCGGTAGCAACGGCATAAATGAGAGTTCTTTTGCCAGAACCCTTAGGACCTACAAGCATTAAAGTTCTTACTGCATTTGGACAAGAACTCCCAAGAGTTAGCAGGCATTTGACTCGAACTTGTTCTCGCACATCACCCATACAAGGTGGAGGAAATGAAGGGGTCCAAGGGATAGCTCTCATGTCGGCTGCTGCATAGTTTTGATCTCCCCAGAAGTCATCTAATGTTGTTCTAGGATATTTTCTAATAATCCCATTATCTACTAATTCTTGAAACATGGTAGCTGGAGAAATTTTATCCGGTTTAGGTGGTTTAACCTTTCTTGGTTTCTTACGTTTTTTTACTATAGGTAAGTTTGGTACACCCGCGTGGTCATAATCTGCCTTTAAACTAGCATTTAGCATCTTTAATTCCAATCTCATCATCTCATCAACTATTGGCCGAAATTTCAAATGCAAGTCTCTGTAAGCGTTTTCCGTAATAAGTTCCATGATATACCCCTTTAATGCTTCCAAGGGGGCATCAGGAGTTTCAATAGCTTGCCACTGACATTGATATTCATTCCAAGCCTCCGCAAGTGGATCAAAATTTTCTCCCAATTTTAGGAAGACACCTGGATCATTGTCTGGGTTTAAACGTTGTTTTTTATAGTCTAATAAACGTTTTTGCTCTCTTATCTTTGCTTCAGCTGCCAATCTCTTTTTTTCTTCACGTTCGGCTAGTTTTTCGGCTTTAATTTGTTCTTTACTTTTTGGACTACTAGCTTCAGCCTTTAGTCGTTTTTCTTCTACAGTGCGCCATTCTATATACTCTTCTATTGTGAAAGTTTCCCCTTTAACTACTAATATAGACCCACCTTCATCTGGCCAAGGATATTCATCAAATACACGTACTTCATTATACCAGTCCTGAAACCACTGTCTTATATGTGCAGATATGTCTTCCATTTCATCACCCTCTCGAAGGCGCAATACTCTTGTATTCTCTTTCATAGTCGCATCCATCCATTGTTGATAGTATTTTCGTCGAAATTCACGTCGAGCTTCTTTAACCTTTTCGAGCTGAATTTTTGCTGATGGAGGAATATATGATGGTATTATCATACCAAGTTTTTCTCTAAGTTTAGTCTCTCTATAATGTTCTCTTTTTAACTGCATATATCGTCTACAGATTAACTGTATCAATTTCGCGGCTTTTTCTCTTATTTCAATCCTGGCCGGTGGGGCTTTTAGTCCACTCAACTCAAGGTACAAATTTTTGTCCTTATTTTTTTTGTGTGCAGCCTCATGGGTTACTTTGCGAGCTCGTTCCATACGTTGTATATTATTTGTGTGTCTTTCATATTCTTCCCTAAGTCTCATTTCTTCAAGTTCTTGCGCCGTATATACAACAGATTCAACAGATTCTGGAATATCTTCCCCCATAGCTAATTTTCTTTTGATTTCTGCCTCTTTTTCTTCTTGTAATATCCTCTCTTCTTCAAGCCGTGCTTCTTCTTTTGCCTGAATTTCTGACGCCGTGGGTGAGGGATCACCTAATCGGTTTCCAGCAAATATTTGATCTATTATATATTGCATTTCTTGACTTCGGATTTCAAATGGATAAAAAAATGGACATAGAATATGTATGTCTTGAGGTACCATTAACATTTGTTGTAAAGCATTTTCAGGATAAGTGAATTCAAAAGCTTCTACTTCCTCAAGTGTACATTTCAGTTCTAGAAGTCTACATGTAACAGCATCTATTATTTTTTTAATAAAAGGTCTTCTTTGAACTTGTTCCATTTGATCATAGCAGTCGCATAATTTGTTGTAAATATCACAATACTTGCAATAGACTTTGGCTACAATTTCAACAGCTGTGGCTTGAGGTTTTATGCCCACTTCAGTCTTGGCCAACTCCTGCAGACGACCATCTTCCATTAATGTCAAATTTATGTGTTCTTTCATTTTTAACCAGCGTTCATAATATTCCTTATTTGCCATTGTAAAAGAATGGTAACATGTTAAAGTATCGGTCCGTAAAATCACCTAGCGCAAAGGCTTCTCTCTCACTGAGGATATTTGAAGAGCGCAGAGGAATAAAAAATAAATTTATGCATTATTAATAACTAAAAAACAATAAAAAATATGAAAATAAAAACTCTGTTATGATTACGATGTCAAAAATAAATTGTTGTCACTTTTCCTTTTCACTCTGACAGTGAGTTCATCACGCCAAAGAGCAGTTTTTAGATTTTTATCTTTGAATAGGATAAGAATTTATTCCATGGAAGTATTATCACTACATAGTCTTAGTACATAGTATAAAACAAGTCGCTTCCCGCTGTCTGTCCCTATGTATGCTTAGATCTTCAAAACTACGCCACGGAATTTAATGCGGTTTATTTTAATAGATAGTGATTCAAGGGGAAGGTTTTTAGCATGGATTTATGACACGAGATCGAAAGATATTATAGTCGAATAACCCGCACTTGGTCAGCGCGTTTGACTAAGGCCTACACGCCCAAATTCAGGGTGGTTAGGACATATACGGAGTTGATCATAATGATATAGGCGCACATCAATTTAAGCATTAAAGAAGGCGAGGGATTACAAAGAGCCCGATATTTTTTAACGTATTTATTGACCAACAGTGAGAAAACAAACCTTAAATCCGCTATGCGAAATGTAGGTTTAGATGTTTGAAAATGCATTCAAAAGTTTCGCCTCAGCCAGGACTTGAACCTGGAACCATGCTGAAACGTAGTACAGCTCTGTCCATCTGAGCTATCGAGGTTTCAAGGCGACTGATCGAAAATCTTGAATGCTTGGTTTAGATGGTCATCATAGTTCAAGCCAAGCTATAGTATTTCTGTACAAAAATAAACTGAGAATGAGGATTTAGGGATGGTAACAATGTCGATTGAGCCCCTCAGTCAATTACAATAAAAATGTTTTAAGTGTGCCTTTGGCCTATTGAACGTTAGATGTGAGATGCGCGCGCGCGGGCCCGTTGCGCGTTTCCGGTGGGTGACGCGTGCCGCTAGCTCGGCAAAGTGACTCTGGTCTATGTTACAAGCAGAGCGAAATTTTAATATTAAGCAAATTATATAACAATCAATTTTCGACTTTTTAATTAATTTCCAGATTGTAGGAATCTTGCATGATTCCGTCTGAGTGGGTACTACCGCATGGTCAGATATTCTGCGGCCAAACAATAGCGCATTAACATTGACTGTGTTCCAGTTTGAAGGGCAATGTAGTCAGTGAAATTACTGGGCACTCGAGACTCACCAACCGATGTCTCGGGGTGATGAACGCTGTTCAGTGTTGTACCTACACTGTGTTTGTAATGGGCATGGGGCAGGCGTGTTGCTTACCATCAGATGACCACGTCACATCACTCGTCTCGTCAATTGATCACATAAAAAAAACTTTTGAACTCATACGTCCTATTGAAGCTCTTATGGTTAAGGAAAACATTGATAGTAAGTATATGGAATCTCCAACACAAGATATTTGTTAAATCTCATCTCAGCAACTGGGTTAGCGCGTTTAGCCAAACAAAAAATTCTTCAACTCTATAATATTGCTTTAGATATACAAGTAAGTATAATAAAATAGAAATACACATGAATTTAAGTACGATACGTACTCAAATACTAATAAGTTAAAAACAGTAATGAAACTCGCTCTGCTCATGACTTAAGCCAAATTTGCAACCAAATCACCAAAAATGCAACACGCAATGATTTATGGAGCCACCCCTGGAAGTATTCATTACTGGTGTAGAAATTTAAGCCATTTATTTCGTTAACTGTACGAACGAGCGAGGGTTGTTTCGTAATCTTAATGTTTGTATTGATACCATGTTCGGTATATTGAACAAATAGTTTTAATATTTCAACGTTTATAGGGTGATTTAAATGATGTTATGTAAAATAAGAAGTTTTAAATTATTTTTGTTTAAATTACTGGTTTTAAATTAAATTTTAAAAATTGTTTTGAATTGAGTCAACTTTCCTAATGTAGATTTTCGTAATTTTCTTTAGTTCTAAACTTCCTTGGTTTCAAGAAAAGTGGCACAAAAGTATATTGAAATCGACACATAACATTATTCAAAATTTGATAGCAACAATAATTAGTCGGTAAGTAAACAATAAACCTAAAATCTATACTTAAAATCAAGTACAAATCAGAATTACCACAACATACCGTAACTAATTAGGTGCAGTGGGTGACTACAGTCTACGCCTACTCGATTAGTGCAGTGAATCAAGTCCGGATACTGAAGCTAAACCAAAGGGGACCCATCGGACATCATGTCAGATATTTGATTAGCAGATATGTCGATAACGTGTCAATATTGTATTACATACATATCATACTGGTACGTACTGGTATATGGAATACTCGTACCCGATCTCAAACCTAATTAACAATATTATTTTATTTTATTTTTTCTCTCTTTTTTAATGTCCCTTTTTCTGTAAATCTCCCCCTTTTATTTGTTAAAACTTTGTATTGTTCGTGTGTATTCTGTAACTATATGTGAAAGCATGTAATTGGTTTATAGTTATTAATTTTTCCTACTTATTTTTGTTAAGACAACTGTTTGCTTTCCTAGTAAATAAAAAATAAAATAAAATAAAATACTATTCCATATACCTACCTATGTTTTCATTAGCAGATACCTCAATAAATAAGGTGTCGATATGGTATTACTCGTACATAGGTATAGATAATATACTAGTAGGTATATGCTGCAGGGCATTAAATAGGTTGATAGCAGATGTCGATAACGTGTCATTGTTTGATATCGATATGTTATATCATAGGTAATACCGGTATGTACTGCTGGTACATGGAATATACATAGTATCGGTAAGGGAATGCACTATGCGAGTATTTTTGCTTATTTCTATTTGTGTGAAGGATTTGAAATCTGTTGTTAAAGTACCTATCGATCTATATATAAAAATCAATCGCTGTTCGTTAGTCTCGCTAAAACTCGAGAACGGCTGAACGAATTTATCTTCTCTCGGTCTTGAAATGTTCGTGGAGGTCCAGGAAGGTTTAAAATGTGAGAAAAATTCGAATAATTGCCGAGAACACGGGAACGGGTACTACGCGGGTGAAACCGCGGAACACAGCAAGTTTAAAAATAAAAATGAACGTCGTTGGATAGTTCGTAATAGCCAGGACAAGTTTTTGTGAAAGATTTGGAAAAATATAAATGTGTTTGAAAAAACATTATCCACATACATACTTGGTAAGACACATAATGAAAGAGCTTCAACAATATTGAAGTATTAAATTACAAACAAACAATATTATAAATGGATAAACCTTTATATTTCTGCCGGCATTCACATCCGCTTGTCAGTGAGAACTACAATAGTATTATTATTAAAACTTTTTCTTCGACATGCTCATATAAAAGGCGTCTAGAACTTTCCAAACAGTTTGAATTGTTATTATAAATATAATACTAATATTTTATAGAGGTGGAGTTTGTTTGAACGCTACAAAAATATAGCTAAACTTAGGAGCTACAATTTCGATTTAAAACATATTTTTGCATTTATAACTCATTTATTTATGAGAAAGTTAATTTACAGCAAGACATAAAATGATTAAAGTGGAATGTCCAAACTTATAATAAAACTGCGATTGAAAACCGCTAGACACAGCCAATTTATTTAAAAATAAAACATAAATTCCTACCCAATTATTACTAGACTAAAATACAAAACCAAGTTAAAAAAAAAATACAATTACAACACTTATTCAACCCTAAATCGCTATCTTTTTGATGGCATGAGAAAAATCACGCTCTCTCCACGGTTGTCGCCGCAAATTGGCAACCGGCGTACGCGCAACATTCGATACGGTTGGGGTCACCGTACACTGTGACACCATAATTGAGATATTAATGTAAAGGGTCGTTGGGAATCGAAGTTGATACGTTTTGTGCAGAAATGGAACAATAAGGGATGATCTCTCGGTTTAGATACGGATACCTCATGATTCACGATAAAACTTGTGGGAAGATGAGAATATGTTTTTTAATTGGCTGGTTGAAAGTGGAAAAGTGTTTTAGTTATTTTGTTTTTCAATTTTGGTTTTATTTATTTTATTTTGACGAAAACAGGCAATGAAAATGTTGACCTCTTTAATGACGTTTGGCATAGATTATAATGCGTTAAAAAGCTATGTATTTTTTGGAAAATTTTAGACCTTCCTCATGTGATCTTTCTAAGTTCAATAGTGCCAAGAAAGAAAAATTGTACGCGTGTGATAAGTTTAAAACTAAGTATGTTTCTTTTATGCAAGCAGTTAGAAGATGACTGTTTGCCTCCCATATTATTAAGATGGAGCGTTCATCAGTCATACGTAGTTTATAGTTTCGTTTACCAAATTATTCTGTCAGTGGGTGCGCAATTTGATCTAGTGTTCATTCACTAAACTAGATGACGTCACCAAACTAGTTTGTGTACAGTTTGCTATTCAGAGTCAAGCAAACTAATTTCCTAAGAAACGAATTGTCATGGTTTTAAAATACTTACATCTTTATACTGACCAAACAAACAACTTACCTACTAAATCTCATATTAATCAAAGTCGGGTTTGTTACAACACTTAGAACTCGAGAACTGCTAAACCGATTTAAATGTTTGGTACATGTTCCTTATAACCAAGAATAGCATATAGGTTCTTATATTACATTGTTAGTTTGAATACTAACGAGATGCGTATAATCTATAGGACGTAGACAAAATGATTTCACCAAAATACATAATTTACATGTTAATGTATATATCTACGAGTATGTAAACATAATTTAATTAGTGGTCATATTTTCCCATAAAACTTGTAATAAAAATAACAAATAGTAAAGCACTCAAAGTCTCTTCAAACTGGATGACAATAGAAATCTCAAAATGCTAGTACTTAATTAATGGGACACACTTCGACGCGTGCGCCGATTTAGTCACGGCGCTCTCTATGGCCTCGACGAGTGCCATTTTGGAAATGTATTGTTGTATTATTAGTTCATTATGTGTTGTTAGTTATGTTATAAATACTTTTGGTTTGAACTTAGATGTATTATCATATAATTTAAGGAATGAAATTATATTTTTATGTAATGAAACAACAAAGACTTCCCCAACTAAAACCATATTTTCTTTCATCTGTAATTAAATTTCTAGTAAATGAAAGAGTAACATGTACTTATTTAAATCTTTGTTAAACTCTTAAACGGTGAAGGAAAACATCGTGAGGAAACCTGCACACACCTTGGAAGAAATTCTAAGGTTGTGTGTGAAGTCGACCAACCCGCACTTGGCCAGCGCGGTTGACTAAGGCCTAATCACCCTAATTCAGGGTAGGCTCGTGCCCCTCGGTGGGGACATTATATGAGCTGATGATGATAAACTCTTAAATAAAAATGAAAATATATTTGCCATCTCGTACTGGTCAATAGTAACATCTCAATAAACCAAAAAACTTACAAAGCCAGACAAAGTACGAAGAACAGCCGAATAAATTGACCATTTACCTAAACAATAGGATCAAAGGGACAATCAAACTTGTTCTGTGTTCTCGTCTGTAAAATCAAAGTCTTTTAAAAGAGGAATAGTAATTAAAAGTTACCTTTGAACGTAGGGGACATTGTTACGCTCAACGAAGTGGTTTGATTGCGGTATTTACAGATAACGAGACATGTTAAAAATTATAGAGGGTTAAGACGTTGAAACGTGGGTTTTCACCCTATATCGACCCTACGACGACCTCGATGGCAGAGCGGTCACCATGCCGGACTGCCATCCATAAAGTTGCGGGTTCGATTGGGGGTGAATATTTGTGTGAACCACAAATGTTTGTCTCGGTTTGGGTGTGTGTGTGAATCAGTGTGTGCGTAGTTTCTGATACCTTAGATACAAGTTTCGAACTTAGTTAGGGGTCAGTTACTATAATGAGATGATGTAGTGAATTATTTTGTTATGTTATGTTAATTTAATATTGATAGATATTATTCAACTTATCTTTTGTCAAACTTAGGATATGATCAGACACTTATGATATTTTTTTAATATTTTTATTTATTTATTTTATTTATAACTTTCCCACATTTTCCGTTTAAACTTTATGTCCGTTTATACCTTTGATTTATACACAATACATACATCCAGATAGTTTTTTGTTCAATTGATGGGTTACGATTTTCCCAGGAAGTAACTTAAAAAAAAAATGGGAACTATCATAGTAAAACTATAAGTATGACGCTAAAACATTGTTTGTCCAGTTAGTATTATATCTTATAGGTTGTCTTGTTAATTTACAAACAAAATGCATATGACTCTGGTTTGTTTATAAAACAAATATTTACCTATTTGTCATAATATGTAGTATATTGGTAAGTATATAAAGCAAAGAGTAGGGCCGTAGGGCTGTACGGTGACGTCATTAATCAGTGTGACGTCACTGCCGCGAGATAACTTATCGACGGGGAGAGGCTTATTTACATACAAAACAAGTTAAATCCCATTGCCAATAAATTATTCAATGAGAATGAATACCTAATAATGTTATGTAGAGTGTGTATGTTTGTAAACGAGACGAATTATGTGGGTTTTCTTGGGGAAAATACCCAAAAAAGTAAAGCAAATCCCTGTTGGTTTGCGGCAAAGACTGGGTGGTATTGTAATTGTTTTTTTCTACTTCAAAATGTTGACAAATGAAGAGCCTTTCCAATAAAAAGTAAGTAAAATAAGTATTTTATAATAAAAACTAGCAGCGCCCCGCGGTTTCACCCGCGTAGTACCCGTTCCCGTGGGAATTTCGGGATAAAAAGTATCCTATGTTCTTTCCCGGACCATAAGCTACCCCTGTACCAAATTTCAAGTCAATCGGTCCAGTAGTTTAGCCGTGAAAAGGTAACAGACAGACAGACAGACAGACAGACAGAGTTACTTTCGCATTTATAATATTAGTTAGGATTAGGATATAACGCTTCATCTATTTCGATTAATTTTCTTGTTAACAAACAAAATAAAAACTTGTAATTGTCACATGTATGTATGTATGTTTGTCTAATCTAAGTTATCTGTATCACAATTAGTTTTATCATGACTTGTTCATACTTATAGTCATTAAAATTAATTAATATTGTTTAAGGTACTTATACTTTTTAACCCCCGACGCAAAAAGAGGTGTGTTATAAGTTTGACGTGTCTGTGTGTGTATCTGTCTGTCTGTGGCATCATAGCTCCCGAACGGATTAACCGATTTCAATTTAGTTCAAAGTAGTTTAGTTTTTTTGTATTAAAGGGGACTTACGTGCGAGTGTTCTTAGACATGTTTGATGAAAATCGGTTAACCCGTTTAAAAGTTATGAGGGTTTGAAAGTAATTGTGTTGGGGTTTTTTAAATATTTAATTTTTAGAAATATAATATGGTTTAAAAAATGGCGTATAACAAATCAATCACTATCAATCAATCACACTAACCTGAACACTTTGTGGCCCGAAGTGATTCTGAGAGAGTGGTCGTCGAGTACCCCTTACTGATACCGCTTGAGATCTTATCTGTACCTGAAATAATGATCGCATTGAAGTAGGAGTCATGCGTGAATTTATAAGTACTATTGTAGACACATCTTTTCTTTTATGTTCGAAGGACAATTATATAAGTAGACATGATTGTTATAGTTATATATTACTAGCTGCGCCCCGAAGTTTCACACGCGTAGTTCCCGTTCCCGTAGGAATTTCGGGATGAAAAATAGATGTTGGCCGATTCTCAGACCTACTGAATATGCTCACAAAATTTCATGAGATTCGGTCAAGCCGTTTCGGAGGAGTATGGCAACGAAAACTGTGACATAAGAATTTTATATATTAGATAGTTTTTTGATGTAGGGTACAAACGAGGTGCTGAGTCACCTGATGATAAGTAACTTTTGTTGCCAATGTATAACTGCAAGTCTTGTTCTTCTGTTTTTTATTTGTGGTGCTTTTGTCAGATTATGTGTCAAGTGTTATTGTTGAGTCTTTTGTTTTTTTATTTTTATTGTTAATTCTTCATGATTTGCTTTAAATAATGTAACATGTGTCCTTTTTGCCGAAATAAATGTTTGTCTATTGTATTCTATTCTAAGTCAGAAAAGTTACAAGTGCGTTGCTGGCCTTTAAGAGAGAGGATATTAGGAGAATGAGTAAAACGAGGACGAAGAAGGTCTTGGGTTACGGCCCTTACACATTGTGAGTAACGCATTACTTTGAGCTACTACTTGAAGCAGATATTCATACATATGATTATTGAATATGCTATTACCTCGGTCTTGAGTGTCCGGGTTCGAACTGAGATAACAAACGAATTTGCATACATTATTTAGTATTACAAATTGAGTGAACTGTGGCGTTGTTTTACAAAATAAAGAACTATTTTCGTATGAATATAATCCCATAATTTTTAATAGTGGAAACTTCACTGGTTTATGTATAATATTTTACTTTATTATTAAGATTTACTAATAAATGTTTGTTCCCCAAATAAATAAAATTAAAAATAAATAATTGAACACATAGGTCTAGGTATAAAAGCATGAAAATTTAGTCACAAGATTTGACCCGAACATACTATTTTGTTTCAAGTTTGTTTAATAGCTGTTGGTTTTCCAAAAATATTAAATAACTAACAATCCAAGCCAAAAATAATGTAAAAACAAACGATTTGAATCCCTCTCCAGTTCTCCCACGAAAGTCAAATGTATCAAATGGCGTGTACAATATGTTTTGTAATATTTATTTGTGAAATAAATATGTTGGGGTCCTTTCTGATGGTCATGACGCTCGTAAATCTAAAAAGAGGGGTCCCTATCATCATTACTGGTAGATGTCGCACAATTAAGTTTGTATTGTTTAAATTGAAGTTCCCATGATATCGGCCACTATTGTGTAGTCACCAATTTAGCGATTTGAGTGGAATTTATTTAATAAAGGTAGGTTAGGAGGAGATAAATGTTTGTATTATTTTTGTTAGGTATTGTACTTTATTTATAAAAATGTTGATAGAAATACTAGGTTCAATAAATTGGTATTGAAATTAGTAAGTTTGTTTATGATCAAAATGTCTTTGAAAAAAAACACAATGTAAGGTAACCAAAAGTACGAGATACACAATTTAAAAAAAACACAGTCATTTTGATTTTGATGTTTTTTTTATTCCAAAATATTACTGGTCATTTTCACTAAAACATAAGTAACCAAAACAAAACAGAATAGATACAAAATAGAACCATCAAAAATCCACTAAACTTAGACTACTCTCAACTCACATTTATTTTATTTTCCCCTCAAATCGCATAACTCATGGCCCCACAATCACTACACACGCAGGCGCATGTCAGACGCAACGCCATCTATTAACGAGCTCATGCAACTATCTATAGTGTCATCTCATTATTGAAAGAGTACGCTTACTGCTATTATGACCCTTAAGTCGAAGTAACAGAGTGCTATATGAATGTATAATGTTCGCGCGAATACACATTGATTGTGCAATAATTGTTTGTTTGCAAGGGGATGATCCTGTGGGAATTCAAGTGCGGAATTATTGGCTAAGCTGTGATATTGCTTAATAATCTGTGTTAAGTGTTTACAAAACTCGGTGGGTGGCTGTGACTTTTACTTTTTACTTTATATTTGTGAACATAGGGTGGTGTTTTTGTTATATTGTGTAATTCTTACTAATATTGTAATTGGGAATGTGTTTGTTACGATTACACGATTACTGGTTATAAAAATTTGCATACGTTTTCAATGGTAATGGAAATGTAGCATATTTTGTTATCCAGTTTTTTTCCAAGCAAAACTAAATTATAAAAAATTTAATTATATCCCACACAACAACTATACTTGTACAAATTAAAAAGAAACTAATTTAAAATTATATTTAATTAAACATTACTACGTCGTAGACGATAGGCTACGTATTTTGTAGGCTTTTCGTAGCAAATTATTGCATGTAGCCTTACGAAGTTCTAACTATTTTTATTAAAACTAATACGAGTATAATGAAGTCATTGTGTAGTTGAGAAACAATAAATACTGCTTACACAGAGGAAATAATAATAAAGATATCCCATTCTCATTTAATATATCAACAACGCAACAACTTTAATATGTACTATATTCTAGACGGAAATATACTTTTTAACGTCTATCATTGGACTATCTGAAATTTTGGCTAAAACCTCTAAACAAAGCTAGTCATTAATGAATGTGTAAACCGGGTCCCGGTTACCTCCCGTCTGACGTCAGCGCGAGACGCACGGTTATTCTAATGAAAATAAATTATAACGACCCCTAGCCCTTTAAAAATCAATATAACTCGCATATCGGACCAGTTTCAACATGATATACTGATATATATTTTACTGTGATACGATCTAAAGTACTGCCTCGTAATTGATGACAAATGTTACGAGTAAGATTATATTCGAGATACGATGAACCTTTTCGGGGCGTTCGCAATCATTTTCGTGTTAACAACTGTTTAGAGCCCCTGACTTATAAATTTTAATATGCCGTTGCTAATGACTGCGAGATTAGGGCCGGCCCGAACTGTTTTTGCAGTTATTTGAATAATATGTAAATTGGAATTTGTTTCAGATCGTTGTGTTTGTTTGTTATTCCTGTTGCGTTCCTTCGGGAATTTGTAATGATGTTGTAAGTTAATGTTAAAACGCTTGAGACGTAGATTTTGTACAATATATCATAAGGGTGAATACTGTTTAAATTATTTGTTATCTACCTATTTGTAGATTAAGGATTTTTAATAGAAGTTCTTTTTGAAAGCACAGCCATTTAAACGATCTGATATATCCATAACTCATTTTATCTTTGATACGCAACACTAGTGTACGTAATAGACAACTAGTATTTTTCATATTACCCAAGGGGACGAAGTACGGGGAGAACAAGCCCCGCTCATCAATTTATTTCAAAATTCGATTTCTCAGAAGCAGGAAAAACACGTTCAATTCAAAAATAATGACTAAACTAACCGCATGTGAAACAGCGGTGCACATAAAGAAGACACTCCAAGTGTCTTCAAACAAGATGCATAAAGTTGGTCATTATCCCCGTTTTCCACTTTTAACGTACTATCAAACTAAATAATAAAAAGCTTAAATATGGAAATAGAAGAATAAAGATCACCTTAAAGGTACCGAGCTGTTGGCAACCCCACAAAGAGAGGTCGACATTTTAAATTTAAATTCCGAAAGAACTGAACAATTTCAACGTAAAAGTCATTGTCTTTTTTTAGAACCTCTTTTGTTCGTCCAACTCTTTGTTCGAAAAGGAAAAAGAAAAGAATATTTTATTGACATGAAAACTTGTATAATAACTGTATTTTAACTTATACTTAACTGCGATAGTTATTTATCCTATAAATATTATTTAAGTGGATGTTTGGGAGGATGGATGTATGTTTTGTTTGTTATATTATTCAGAAACATTAGGATAAATTAACTAAAGAATAAGAAGGAGGTTGTTATTATCAATTCCTTTTATTATTTATTTTAAAATTGCAATCAGTTAGGAAAAAATATCACTAATCGTCCTTTATTTTATTTCTGTCAAATGCCCTAGTCTTCCTGATTGACTGTAGATATTTTTTATAATACGAATTGCATACGTTTTAGATACATTTGGTCTTTTGTCAATATATTTGATCTTGACTCTTAAAATATTGAAAATTAAACTACTATAGGCTTATATCAATTATGAATAAAGAATTTAATTTCGGTATAGGTATTATAAAGTAGATTTGTACAAACAACTGTCTGATGAATAATAAAACTCCTTCTATTTTTCCAACTTACGTAATAGTACGCATGATAATAAAAGGAAAAAAATATTTCCTAAAAGGATAAAGAAATATGTGGCAAAGTAAATTACGTTGAGTTCTCCATAACGACTTACTTCGGAAAAACAATATCGTACGAAAACAATGTGAGCAACATAGAAGTGAATCATAAGAATGCTAATAAAGATACATTCAGCAATAATCCCGTCATTTACGACCTCGTATAATACCTTTATTACATTCCAAATAAAAAAATACCTCCATTTGTTTTCACTAACATTCAAAAATGTTTTAAAACGTGCACCGAAAATGCATTGAAATTTTTAAGCAGGTTTAACTCCCCTCCTGGCTAGGTGCCTCGTTAAACCAGGGAAACACCGCTTGCCGACTCCCAACTTTCGAAATAATGAACTGTATAATAAAATTTTATTTTCACAACTAGTATTTATGAAGGCTGTGTGCGATGATCTTTAGGGCGGAGTATGGGCGGGCGCGTTGCCATGGCAACTATGGGGTATGTATCCCGTACGCCCCCGTCTCTCCCTTCGTAGCGATTGTCATCGGTGGAAGATGTTGCCCCCACCTTGCTTTTATACCTAGCAACGTTTAATCTAAAGGGTTCTATCTCCCTTTGTCGTCCAAATTGAAACTTTATCTCGAGGTGTTACGAGTCGGTTTCGTTGTGAACGTTGTGAAGATGACGCAATCGATATTCTTTGTTAAGGTTCTGCACAGTTATCGGCACTGGCACAATGATGCCTCTGTGTCGTTGTTGGAGGTGTAAAAAATTAATAGCTATTCATATCTAGACGGTGTGGAAGATCATCATTAGGGCATGAATTTACGACAGTTCATATGTTAGTGTCTACTGTTATGTCGCACCCTATTAATTGCACTTTGAAAGCTCTTAAACAACAATAAAAGTGCTATAACATACCTACTGGAAACAGTTATTTGTAACAAATAATGTTTAGTGTACAATAAAACAGTACTTACCACCACTTTTTCCTTTGTCCATTGATCCCAGCATCTCTTCATTTCTCGTCCTTCCAAATCCCAATGTCGATCCAGAGCCATCTTGCCCGAGCTGTCCTCCATAGAATTCTCCAAACGCTGTCGCTGTTCCCAGAAGCCCTGATCTGTCTTGTAACGCGGCTTTGGCTTTTTCTACGCTTTGTTTGAGTTGTTCGAAGGTGGACTGGTGTAGGCGGTAGGGAGGCCACTCAGTGGCAGGCCAAGGTTCCTCTTTCAAAGCACTTCTCTTCAGTTCTAAGGCTCCAGCGTAGGAGCAGCTGCTTTCGTACATTGCAGCTTTGAGACCGCGAAGTGCAGCCGCACACCTTAGTGTTCGGAAATCTACCCTGTTGACAAATAAAATAAAGCCTATAAGAATGCGTTACAAAGTTTTAAGAGTTTAAAAATTCCTTCTGATAATTATTATTATACGATGAAGGCATTTACGTATCACTACATAGTATAAAACAAAGTCGCTTTATCTGTTCCTATGTCCCTATGTATGCTTTATACCTTTAAAACTACACAACGGTTTTTGATGCGGTTTGTTTTATTAGATAGAGTGTTTCAGTGGGAAGGTTTTTAGCATAATTTTATCCCCATATTCCTACGGGAACTACGAAAGTGAAACCGCGGGGCGCCGCTAGTTAATTATAATACACTAGATAAAGATGGATATCTAGCCGAATTTATAAAACGTAAATTATATTTTTGGATGGTAAGGCAACTTAAAGTTGTCACCGTAGACATTTGTATAAGGTACCATTAAGGTAATAATATCTTTGAAAATTCAATTGGGATATATACAAACATAACACAGTTGGTTAGATACCTTCATATACAAGCTAAGAAACAAAACATCTCATCAACCGTTATTGCTAAATGAGTATCATCGCCAGAAAGCAGTTACGTTTCATGGTTGTACATCATATCAATCTCTGTCATAGAATCGAGTCCAACGGGCACAAGAAATATATAAACCTTGACCCATTTATTTACCTCACGACATGTACCTGTCAAGTTGGGGTCTTGAAGACATTTATTTATTATATAATATACCGTCTTGAAGACATTTAATAATACATAGTACGAAAGCAAAACCTGTCACTCTGACCGTGTTGATATCGGAAATCTTTATTAATTAAAAAAAAATACTGTTGAATATGCTGTTTACTGAGGAAGGCTTTAAATAGGCTATTTATTAACACGGATACATACACAGAAGCATGTACTGAAGCTGTGTCCATTTTGGTAAAAAAGACAGAATGGGGTATTTCGGTATTTTGTTCCAATTTTAAAAATAACAAGCAATATTTGTCTATCATTCGGTATTTAGTTCCAATTTTAAACACAACAAGAAATCAGAATTAACCTCTTGTATAACATTTTTGGTCTGTGATTCTATAAAGAGTACACCATTGTAGTATCAGATAGAATTTAATTTGTAAAGGAGTATGGTTCTGTTAAATGCGCTTTAAATTTTATAGATGGTCCATGTACCTGTACTTGACATTATAAAAATTACAATTAAATTGAATATTAAACACTTAAATAAATAAAATAAACTTCTTGTTTATTGTTTTCTTCAGATCAGAACAAAAAATAGGTATACATCAGAACAATAAAATAAGTGAAAAAAACAGAAGGTGGCGGCTCAGCTTGTGCTGCCCGGCGTATGTTACTCCGAGCAGCGCTGGTTTTCAGCCGCCCCCGTTCCTTACAACATTAATCAGGAACGGTCTGGGCCCACGTCCATAAAATATTACAAATAAGAAAAAAACAATTAAAATTAAACAATTACACTTCCTGGTGTTCTCATTAATTGAAACTATAAAAGGTTTCTTTTAAATAATAGACATAACCATAAGCGAACTAAATATACTACCTACACGTATAAACATGAATGTTTGTTTGATTGCATTGTCTTTTGTAAAATACTAGCGGTGCCCCGCGGTTTCACCTGCGTAGTTCCCGTTACCGTAGGAATATGGGGATAAAATTATGCTAAAAACCTTCCCACTGAATCACTTTATCTATTAAAACAAACCGCATCAGAATCTGTTGCGTAGTTTTAAAGATCTAAGCATACATAGGGACATAGGGACATAAGGATATAGGGACAGAGAAAGTGACTTTGTTTTATACTATGTAGTGATTGATACAATTTAAATGTGAGTTAAATATTCCATAAGAACATAAACAGATGAAAAAAATATAAGGATTGCCATACACTCTGGGATAAGTTTTATATAATAAGAAAATGATTAATGATTGAAACAAAGGATGACGAAGAACTAAACCTCACTAGTTCAGCCCGCTTGCTTAGTTAAATTAATTATCTGCTTTTGTTAATTACGGAGAAATATCGCGATAATTTAAGGGTCTGTTTTAATTAGTTTATCTATTAAAAATATTCATATACTTACTTTAAGCGAGATAAAGTAACAAACATAGATTCAAAGAATATGGAGATAGAGGCATCGAGTTTCTTTGTTTATCTGAACGCGTTTATCTAAAACTACTTATCCGATTCAAAAAACTAATTCTATAAGGTTGCGGGTTCGATTACCATGCGGGATTAATATTTGTGTGATGTGAATGAGTGTGTGCGTAGTTTCTGATACCCTAGATACAAGCTTCGAGCTTAGTCAGTTACTATAATGAGATGATAGTAGTGAATGATTATGTTATGTTATATTTACTAATGAAACTAAAAGCCAAACCAGCGCATAACCGCTCGCGCTGGTCGCAAACATTAAGAATCAATATGTGAATTTCGGGAAACTTCACAAAATCAAGATCAGCATCCAAACTAACAATTAACCTAAGCAGGTACAAAATCTAAGATGCTAGGTATCAAATGGTACCAAATGAGTACTATATTACGATGGTAAAGTATGTTTAAAACAAAGAGTGTTCCCGCCATCTTGACGTTTTTCGATTTTCGCGGTATCTAGCTCCAATTTCAAAAGCAAGCAAGAACTATATTGACTATGTATTACGCTCCGTTTTACAAAGACCACAATCAATAGTAAGTATTGTATTGTAGAGGCAAGCAGGATGTTCTAGTAAACGTCGCGGTTGTTTGTAACAAAAATAGCTTGCATTGCGATATCCTGAGCACTCAACACTGCATTGAGTTCATCTGCAGTTCATGGACTATAGAGTTTTACACATTTTATGGCATCACTGATTATCTTATCTACATTGTCTTGATAAAATGACATAATTTTGTAAAGATATCTCATACGGGAATGTTACATAGAATAAGTTTTATTATTAGTATTATAAGTGAAGATATTGTTGAAGTGTCTAACTAAATAAATAAATAATTATACTTGAAGGTATCAATGTTCTAATGACGGAATCTGATGTACCCAATAAAATGGAGTCTTCGAATGGGAACATTCCACTTAACAATACAGTAGGTATAAAAAACGGCACAGTTAATCCTCGATTCTTCTCTTCTCTTCGTAATTTTCATTACAACGTATTTATATTAATGAAAGAAAGAAAATATACATATATCTTTGTTATTGCCCGTTTATTAATGAAAGGAATAGAGTATAGAGTCTCGTACTGAATCGATTAAACATTGTAACGGAACGATATTTGAGAGAGATAAACTTCATACACTTATACAAAACGTTAACAAATCTATTCTTAAATTAATAAATCCGGTCTTATTGCTAAAAGCGACTTCTTCCTGACATTTTACTGCGTCTTTAATGTATCATTATCATTAATAGTTTTGTAAACGATTAATCTCACCTCATGTCTGATACCCTTTTTCTTTTCTGTCGCTTTTCTTCTTTCTTATGTTTATCCGTCGTGATGGATGTCACGTGGTATCACATTTCGTGATACCACTACACTTTTTAAAACTACCTCCCAAAACGTCAACTTGAAATATTATCGATAAATTTCACTATCAGTGTAACATCACTAATACCGGTAATTATATCGATATTCGCATTATCGATATTAAAATTGATAGTAAAAAAGTGGTTCGAGTTAGCAGCGGCTTGTGACCGACTACTGCGCTGCCCGCGCCCGCGCAGTACAGACCAAATTGAACACATCCGGACAGAGGGAAATATGTCGTACAAGCAATTTATTCACAGTTTGATTTGACGTGAATTTGTTGGTACAAATACACACGTTTAATTTAAATTAACACCGGAGTGTACTTCATTAAAGTGTCGTCGATTATTTTAGTTTGTATTTCGTTGTTTATCGACATTGTTCAATCGTTTTAATGCAATGTAATGGACATCACTGTTCCGTGTTTGTCGTACTGTATGTTGTGTTAATTTCGATGTACCTACTTCAGCATTGCATACGACCACAGAATAATTAATAGTAGTGGATACGACGACGATCTGTCGTATTTGGTTATCTATCTACAACCCGACATTTAAGATGCAATAATGCTAACTTTGTTACTGAACCGATTTCTAAAACTTTTTGCTATTGCTTATTCAAATGAATGTGTGTGAATGAGTGTGTGCGTAGTTTCTGATACCCTAGATACAACCTTCGAGTTTCGTTACGGGCCAGTTACTATAATGAGATGATGTAGTGAATGATTATAAAAAAAAGCCGCATCAGAATCGGTTCATCCGTTGATAAAAGAGCTACAATACAACATTCAATTATGGCACACAATTAAGTCAGAATTAAGAGTATAACACCACTGTGGTAAGTAGTTAAAAAACACGCCTATGACATTCAAATCTATGGAACACAGGTATCAAAACATCTTAGCATCATTAAACATCTTAAAATTTAAACAAAAACGGTTCCATTTATAAAATAAATCAATTAAAAAAAAACAATTTGAAAATATCGTATTAAGTACAGGCCATAAACAATACTGTCACGTTATTCGAACCATTAATTAATATAGCGTTATAGTATTTTAAAACATCCGCAAGGCTAGTTGTATACGATCAAATGGACCGTGGGCGCGTCACTTGCGCATGCGACCAGGATGTCTACACATTACCTTATTATATGCGGCAAAAAGCAGCGTCCGGTCGTTTCTTCTGATACCTCTTATCGTTACAATGAACGACCGACCTTGCTCTATTATCACAAGTTTCGCATTCAACTAGTACTTTGAGTTTTTAGATTGACGATTTCAATTTCAATTTTTACTACGTTTCATTGTGTCTATAGCTTAGTTTACACAAGAAAAAACCTGAATTGGAGAGGTCTTATAAATAAAAAATATCCAGAAAATGATCTGTGGATCACGGTCCAATATCGACCACCAGGCGACCAACGACCACTGATATGTATAACTGCTTATTGACTTGCAATCTGTGTTTTTTTTATAATTGATTACTTTATATTCTGACGACCCTCTAAATAGGTAATAGGTTAAAAGAATATACACAAATCATCGCAGCGTACGGACGGCTGTAGTGATGCCACGAGGACGAGGAACCAGCCCAAACTGTCCATGAGTGAAGATTCTCTGTTTTGTGTAAAGACAAACCTAAAATTAGATCAGAACAACCTCTATAGATAATCTAAAGTATAACCTTGTAAATGCACTAACAAAAAGTACCATAGGTACATGTTTTAGTAACTTCCTGTACATAGACCGAAATAATAAATCTAGATCTATTTACAGTTCATTAATGGTTGTTGTCACTCACACAATTACTGAAAAAATGAGGATTTCCAAAATTCACGAAAGTCTTTACTAATAATATAAGATATATCTATGTACCTATAGATATCAGTTATAGGATTTGTTGGTAACTTAAGCTGAACTTTAATATAATTGTAAGTTAGTAAAGATTTTATTTTTATATAACAATGCGGCTTTCCTAGCTATAGGACTAATAGGAATAACATTATTACATAGGCCGACTGACTACATGTTTATAGAAAAAAAAACATTAACAAAAAAGACAAATCAACTCCACTACAAATATAGGCAGTTTTAAACGACTAATTCATAATTTATTAAAACTTTAACAAACGTTATTTATGCCCAACAAAATACCAAGCAATAATAAAACTAATAAACAATACCATAACAGACAAATACTAAAACACAGTTTGAGATATATCGGTACATTCGTGTACAATAATTAATTCGTCTAAGATTTATGTGAATATTATCATGTGTACCTATAGGTACGTACGTTGAGCTACGTCTAAACAGAGCCTGATTTATGCCACTATGTTAATATCATGTGAATACATTTGCGTACCCTCTACATACTGTGTACGTGCTTGTATATTTTTAAAATGTTTTAACTTACTAGATAACCGGGCTGTTTATTTTATATTTTAGAATAACGCTGTTTATTTTTGCCTATTACGTTAATTTACTTTGATATTCAAATTGGACTGAATGTATGTAGTTTTAAATGCGCGGGTTCGATTCCCGCGCGGTGTGAATATTTGTGTGAATCACAAATGTTTGTCTCGGTCTGAGTGTGTGTGCATAGTTTCTGATACCCTAGATACAAGTTCCGAGCTTAGTTAGGGGTCAGTTACTATAATGGGATGATGTAGTGAATGATTATTATTTAATTTATAGAGATTATAGAGTGCCGTGTTTAATTAGCCAAGATTTCATAAAATATCCTTATTGTTCTTTCTAAATAAGGCTTTAACTTTTGCTACACGCAAGAAGACCTGATGAAGGCAACTAGCGATGCTATAGGCGTAGCTGGATTTTGGTCCGGGAATAATTAGCTATAGTATAATCCTCTTTGTGGCCATTGACACGAAAGAAGAAAATGAATAAGGCTTTCTATAAGTTAAAGCAAAGAGATTCTTAGTTAAAAGAGTTAGATAGATATAGCTACTAGAATAATTAAAATCTAATTGGAATGTTGCTGATTTTCTATGATCCTCAGCAATAATTCAAAATAATAAATATATTATTAAATAATAAGATGCTGAGTTATTTGCGCGTAAAATTACCTCTTAAAACGACACTTTTATTATAACTAATTATTTTTTATATCTCTAATAATAATGTGATAAAAATATGAGTCGACACGCGAAGAAGAAGAACGACAAAAATATTTTAAATCACCAACTACCGTCGGTGTAGCAAATAGCAACTCATACGAGTATTAAGCAATTGTGCGTGATTTCTAAAATGTCACTATTTCCCTCAAATATTAAATGAATATCCATAACAAACTTGTGTCAAAACACAGTTTACAGTTTTTATAGTTATCATGGTTATAACCACTCAAATTATTATGATTAACGGGATATTTACCATGTATAAGTATTATTGCAAGCGTCATGATCACGGATGAACAGCGTCGAAATATCGGAAACTCGAAATAAATATTATACGTACATGGTAAATATCCCGTTAATCATTATAATTCAAAACACAGTTGTTTGTCTTTAACTATTTTTTTATATTTAGATAATGAATGGAGATACAAATAGTTTATTATGTAAAAACTGATGAAAGGATTAAAAAGAAACATGGCATTTCAACTGATTGCACGAATAACTCCATCTACCTGCATTATGGAGGATATAAGTAAGTTATATAAACTTATAGTTATATATACGGGATGTTTACACGTACCTATAAGTCGATACCCTCGACTAGTTTCAGCCACGTCCGGTGGCCATCATCAGGAGGATGACTGCGATATGCCTGCGCCGACGGCGTCTCGCTTTGCGCCCGTCGGCGCGGGCGTATCGCACTCATCCTATTAACTATAAACAATGACGTACGTTTCGTTTAATAATAAAAATACCTATACGAGTATAAACTTATCCCTTAATTATTGATTTCTTTGATTTACACGATCACAACACATTTAAATAAAGCACTTAAACGGATTTTTGTCGTGGTTGTACTTTGTTTTACATTTTCTGACGTTTCGGATTCTTTACAGAACCCGTGATCACAGAAGACTAAGATGGAAGACGTCTGTACAAAGTAATGTAAAAAACTTACTACCTTCAATATTTTGAATATAATTTTAAATACATTAACGTCAGAAAATATAAAACACAATACAACCACGACAAAAATCCGTTTAAGTGTTTTATCCCTTAATTCCCAAAGATTCAAATCAGTAATAACTGTGAAACGCCGCTGTATTATAATGTAGGCTTGATTCAAAGTATGTATGAAAGTCTGGTTTGGCACATAACTTGAAGGCGGATGTATTCTGTTGAAAGTGTAATAACTTGAACAATGTTTACGTCACCGTTATTGGTATGCAACAAGACTTTAATGTATAACTTACTTGTGGATTGTTTTTAGTACTCAGATCCAAAGAAAATCAAATTCTCGGATATTTTGGTTTAACATCCTTCGAATATTATAAAGTCGAATTTTCGTGAGGGTGGATGTTTGTTCCTCTTTCACGCAAAAATACTGAATGGATTTTAATGCAATTTGGTACAAATGTTCCTCATACCTAGGAAAAACACATAGGATACTTTTTATCCCAAAATTTCCACGAGATAAGGTTCCACGTGGGTGAAACCGCGGGGCACAGCAGCTATTATATGAGAAACTTTATCTATATACGAGTATAAGTACCTAATACGAGTATTAATGAGTTTGTTTGAATGAACTAGCGCGTTCATTCAAACAAACAAAATCTTAGGAATTAGTTATTTGATTTGTACAATTATTTTTGCTTAATATAGTTCGATAATTGAGGCGTTTTATCAACGTGGGTAAAACCACGGGGCACGGATAGTTATTAATAATACTATAAATTCATTTTATAACTCTTTATTACGTCATAGAAAACGGTAACCGATGCCCGGTGGTAGTTATTTTCTATCTATTTATTAAAAACATGTACAATACTCGGAAAACACGGCATAATTACTTTCAGGGCCTATTTCACGACCTTCAAGTAACGTTACTCACCAAGTAAAGTTAGGTTTGTCTCTATCTTACTTTATATCAAGTGACAAAGACAAAACTTGTGAGTACTCGGAACGATGCTTGAAGATGGTGAACATACATAGGCCCTTAGAACTTAAATATTTTAATAAATAGAACATGTATTAGTTAATAATATAACGTTGTTAATAATAAATATTGAAGTTGTAGCACGATCCGATAGACCTCTCATATTTACGATTAGAACCGATAATACAATTAATTAATAGGAACGTAACTTAGTTAATTTAAGACACTAGCTAATTTAAATGTATTAAACTGTAAATCGGCTACAGAATCCGCTGTATTGTGATTAATATACCAAACAGAAGAAGATATCTTATTGCTTGCACAAGACTAGAAGTAAATAACGTTCCGTATATAAGAAACGACTCACATAACAGATATATAAAAGCCGGATATACATAGAAATAGATTGGTTAAATTGATACCGTTTATGTCCTTTGAACCGCGATAGAAGAATCGACTCGCTCAACACTCGAAAAAAATTATGTACTGTATACTTACAACATTCGGATAAAAACACATATTCACTTGCTTAAATTGACTCCGTCTGTATACTTATGTGCGGTGAAAATATTATACCACGATGCAGAAGAATCGAAGCAGATTATGTACCGTATATAAAAAAGGACGCACATAATACTATAAGACAAGTATATACAACAAAAATAGATATAGCTCGTTTAAATTGACACCGTTTATATACCTCGAACCGCGGTATAAAAATCATGACATGACGCACAAGACTCGAAGCAAATTATGTACCGTATATAAGAAAGGACGCACTATATTATGTATACTTAAGTACCTATGGAACATCCGGATAAATAACTGCTTAAATTGACCGTTTAAATACCTCAAAACGCGGTAAAAAAAAATCACAACACCGCAGCATCTTCAAACAGTCCATGCTTCCTTACCTTTAGTGTCTCATGGTGTGCCCTTGGTCGGTGTCCATATTCTACACGGAAGGGTCAACTGGTTATTTGTCGGAAAAATAAACAGATCGATAGAAGTAAGAGTCGCGCGTCCGATGACAGGAAACGCGGATAATACAAGTGAGTCGGTCCGTCCGGTGAGTGAGGCTCGTGATGCCACGCCTCAGGGCGGGGTTTGGGGCCGCCTGCGCGCCACCGCTCACCTCTCTCTCTGGACCGAATCTCTATTCCTCTAGGACCCTCTCCAGCCACCGAGCCCACCATCCCTCCCGGTACAGGCCCGAGACCCATCCCAAAAATATCGTGTTGCAAACCGATCGTATCGTTCCAAAATTTAATTTTTGGAACGGTTTTAAAAGTTAGTTTTTTAATATGTTTTTTGTTTTAGTTTTGTGACTTTGTTTTTAAAAAACAAAGCTTAATCACTTAAATACATAACATTAACAAAATATATGTTTAACAAGTATATTTTCATACCACGAATCTTTTTTTGTAGATAAACTTAGTAAAATCATATAATAAGTAGAACCATTTAAGTTTTAATTGCACAGGTTTTGCGTATATAAAACAGTCAACCGTCGATAATAAGTGTAAGTAATTGTTTTTTTTTACAGATCTATTAACAAAGTGTCGAACGGTCAGTTTCATCGCTATTTGAGGAAATAATAAATTAGGAAAATAATTATTAGATCTAACTGATAAAATAGGTAGTTAGTTATTCGTTTCAATATTTGTAAACCTAATTTCGTCGTTCGTTGAATACCAAATATTTAGATCTAATTATACTCTATTCCATCTTAATATCTGCATTTGACCTAATTCGATAGTCATTCTTTAACGGTACTCTGTTTGTATAAAATATAAATATATTTGGTATTCATGTATTTCTAAATAACTGTATCCTGCAGTTTTGTCCGTGATATTTACACTTCTAATATTATGGTAAATTCAGGATAAATAAAATCGATGTGTTGTTTCTGGTTATAATTATGAAACATCAAATAGTAGATTTGTACCTAATATAAAACAAAAACATTCATTTTGGTTTATAATAATTTATCTGTAAAAATAGATCCAAGATGTTATTTTAACTTAGGGAATATTTCACGACTTTCAAGTAACTTTACTCACCAAGTAAAGTTAGTTTTGTTTCTTTCTTACTTTTTATCAAGTGACAAAGACAAAACATGTGAGTAGCTACTCGGGACGTTACTTGAAGATGGTGAAATAGGCCCATATTCTAATATCATATCACAGCTGCATGTATATCCGTGCATTGTGTTCAACCTATATCCCATATCAATATATACCTTAGTAGTCTATACATACAATGCAAAATCAATTAATGATACGTATCAAGGATATCAGAAACACGTCCACAGACTAGGATATCAGACACTACACGTATCGAGGACGTTCCAAATCTAAATTGAATCTCCCATTGTGATATTAATGAGGATCACGGGTACCTGAACCGTTATCTACTAATCGGGTCATTAGCGGGTTCGGTGGTGACGTTTAATTACTGGCTCAATGAGAGTGGCTAATCGCGGGGAGGTCGGGGCGGGTCGGACCCCCGCATTAACGCCTCATTGTGAAGCACCCACATAGCTACCAACATTGTAGGTAAACGTTTCTGATGCATTTTTGATGTTTTATTTCGTTTTCGTTGAATTTGTATTTGTCTTTTGTGGGAGTAAAAGATTAAATGGGTATGTTTTGTTTATAATGTTATTATGTAATTATTACTCAAATAACTATTTACATAGCATGATTTGTTTAACTTGGACATAGTAAAGGCATAAATGGAAGCAAAATATGCTATAAACGCATCGGTTTATTAAATATTTATTTTCTTTGTAAGTTAATAATTTACTACTAGCAGCGCCCCGCGGTTTCACCCGCGTAGTTCCCGTTCCCGTGAGAATTTCGGGATAAAAAGTATCCTATGTTCCTTCCCGGACCATAAGCTACCCCTGTACTAAATTTCAAGTCAATCGGTCCAGTAGTTTAGCCGTGAAAAGGTAACAGACAGACAGACAGAGTTACTTTCGCATTTATAATATTAGTTAGGTTTGATTTCGAACTAAACGGACGGTAACTACGATTTCATTAAATGATGTCGATCAAACACAATAAGACAAAAAAGAAAAGTACAAACCTTTGTTAGGACATAAGATCTTACAAATTGATACTTTATTTTACTTCACCTTCGTTTCTTTTACACAACAAACATCAACAAAACGATGATACGACTGACATTTCTAATGTTTATTCAACCTGACAGCCAAAAACTGTTTAAACAAAACTAAATGCCTCATCATTTTGTGTCTACAACAGAGTTTTACGCCCTTTATCCCCCTCGGTTCATAAAAATCCTTTTCGATAAATCAGTGTAGGAGAGCTGACGTGCAATATAATTAATTGATTGCCGATAAAACATTGTTTTGATATCGCTTCACCTGGTTTGAGGTGTGGCTCACGTTCGAGGTACGTACGACCCCGACTTCCCCTTTGTCTTTGTTTTAAGTTAAAAGATATTGATGTTTGGATTTTCTATACCATATTTTATGTCCTGTAGTTTCCCCGCGGTTAATCTAGTCATGTGGTTTTAACTAGGTATTTACGTTATAAAGTAGAAAGTATCATTCTGTAAGTTTTGACTGTTAAGTAAAAGACTTTCTTTCATATTATACATCTATGCTATGACTCTACCGCTATGCTATGACTCTTTAGATATTATTAACATTATTATTATTTGCAATTGGAGTAAAATTTACTAAGGGCCTATTTCACCATCTTCAAGTAACTTTCCGAGTAAGTACTCACATGTTTTGTCTTTTTCACTTAAAATAAAGTAAGAAAGAGACAAATCTAACTTTACTTGGTGAGTAACTTTACTTGAAGGGCCTGAAAAAGGCCCTAAGTGTAAGAAGTTTAAAACACTACTATACTTTGAATAAGTCGGAACTTTCATTTTTTTAAAATGTCTATGGCGCCTAGTGATAGGGTATTTTGAAGTAGAAAGAAGAACAACGTTATAAAAAAACCATTCATTTAATAAATTAATAACAAAGTAAATATATTAATATATAAAATCAAAGTCGAAGCTCAATATACTCTTGGTATCGGTGGTATCGTCTCCACTTCGTTGGTCATCGGAGTATCTATGACTGGTCTATAGGTAATAGTCACTTTACCAGAGGCTAAGTCAAGTGTAGACATTGTATGCTTACGCCAATGCTCTTCTATGGGTTTCTTTGTCTGAAATTTACAGTATAACATAACATAATCATTCACTACATCATCTCATTATAGTAGCTGACCCCTAACTAAGTTCGTAACTTGTATCTAGGGTATCAGAAACTACACACACACACTCATTTACACACACACCCACACCGAGACAAACATTAGTGATTCACACAAATATTCACCCCGGCATGGTGACCACTCCGCCTTAGTCAACCACGCTGGCCAAGTACGGGTTGCTCGACTTTACTAAAATGATTAGAGCCCTTATAAGTTTTTTAAGATGTCTCTTTACATCTAAAGTTTCTCCCTCACTAATACATATAATATTAATAACGTGAGAATAATCCTGTTTTATACTAATCCATATGTTTGCCAAATGCATGTTAACGATATCCAACCCAAGTAAACATTATAAAAAATCACTAGCAGCGTCCCGCAGTTTCACCCGCGTAGTTCCCGCTCTCATGAGAATGCGGGGTAATAAAATTATACCAAAAACCTTCCTCTTGAATCAGTCTATCTATTAAAGACACCCACATCAAAATTCGTTGAATAGTTTTGAAGATTTAAGCATATATAGGGAGAGACAGACAAGGGGAGTGACTTTGTTTTATAGTATGTACTAGCAGCGCCCCGCGGTTTTACCCGCGTAGTGCCCGCTCCCGTGAGAATGCGTAGCTCATAGTATCATACAATCTCGGCACAATTCACCATCGTGTGTTAAAAAAATATGTAACAGCGCCATCTATTGGTACTATTTGCGACTACAAAAAGTTTTAAGACATACGATTACTTATACACAATCCCATGGGAATTTCGGGATAAAAAGTATCCTATGTGTTATTCCCAGTTATAAGGAACATCTGTACCAAATTTAATCAAAATCGATACAGTAGTTTTTGCGTGAAAGTGGAACAAACATCCAAACAAAAATTTTTTCGCATTTATAATATTAGTAGGATAGTGAAGATTATAACGCACCTGTCCTTCAGTAGAAACAGAATAGTCCATCTCATCTTCTCTCTTAGGGTAATCATCCCTGAAGTGTGCCCCTCTGCTCTCCGTCCTGTTCCTAGCACAGTTCACGACCTGGATCGCCGATTGGAGCATGTTCTGCAGCTCCAGGGTCTCAATGAGATCGCTGTTCCAATTCAAACGACGATCAGTCACCTTGATCTGTTCGAATGCTGCGTACCACTTTTCGATTTCTGTAAAACCTGTACCATGTAAGTTAGAAATGTTAGCAAAACAAAAGTGTGAGATCCTTGTGTGTTCATGTATGAGTGTTCCCACTGCAATAAGACATTTCTTATTGATGGTATTAGTGTACTGTTGAGGAGAAATAGTCAGTATATATAGAGTTTTTAACGTTGAAATATAGATAAATTAAAATAAATTCGATTATAAATAAACGTACGGCAATTCTTCTTTCGAACCTTTGTCCCATGTCAGATTTGGGTCGGTCAATATTTAGTTCGAAAATTATCCTAATAATCTATATACTACTATTATATATAATACTAGCGGCCCGCCCCGGCTACGCACGGGTACATACACCCTTTTTTTTTGCATCGGGTTTCAAAAAAATAGTAAAATTATAAAGGAAGTTTGAATTATTTTTTATGAATTTTTTTATTCATATTTTTTATTAATGTTTTTTTTTTGTATTTTTTTATTTTTAAATTGTCACAGTAAGCAGTTTTTTATTCTAAAATATTAATTTATATATGCCGCCTCTTGAAAAGGCTCTTCATTTGTACCTTGGTATTAATCCTTATCAAAATAAATTACTTTATATTCAAGACGGCTTTAATACCTTTTTATAACTTTGTTTTAACTATGTTTAGAAAGTTGAGATCTTGATCTTTTTGGCATTTTTGGGCATTATAAAATGAAAAATAGAAGGAAATAAATAATTAAACTATATGAAGTACTAAGCTTTTTGAATAATTAAAATATAATATTTATTATCAGGTAAGTAGTAGATACTTATTGAAAGAAAATTAAAAATATGGGTTTAGAACTACCTTTTACAAAATTTTTGCTTAAATTTTGAACAGGGAATAAAATACTACTATAAGCAGTTTGAATAGTTACATTAAAATATAATATTTATTATCAGATACTTATTTACCTACGAAACGAATTTAAAGCGAATTCAAAATTTGTCAAGATAAAATCATACGATCACTCCCACCCCGTACCCCAGTGACGCTTACATGGAGCCTATCGCATGCTGGCTAGCTGAGCGCGGTAAGCGACAACCACGCGACTTTTTTCTAATACTTGCATTTTTAAACTCGTGATATCTTCCGAATGAAATGTCCGAATTGAATAATTCAAAAAGTTATAAAAAGGTATTAAAGCCGTCTTGAATATAAAGTAATTAATTTTGATAAGGATTAATACCAAAGTACAAATGAAGAGCCTTTTCAAGAGGCGGCATATATAAATTAATATTTTAGAATAAAAAACTGCTTACTGTGACAACTATAATATTTAGACATATGCTGTCGCGACACTTTTTGTAGATAATGATGAGTTCTGCAAAGTCGTAGTGAATGATTTTGTTCTATCATCAATAGTTTTCGCAGCGCACGCGACGTAAGGAATTTTTCAGGTCTTTTTTTACACCTTATGTTACATTATTGGAGTTTTAGTAAGGATCCCTATTTTTTTTTAAATATAATATAGCCTATGTTACTCGGGGATAATGTAGCTTTCCAAAGGTGAAAGAATTTTTGAAATCGGTCCAGTAGTTTCGGAGCCTATTCATTACAAACAAACAAACAAACAAACAAACAAAAAAACAAATCTTTCCTCTTTATAATATTAGTATAGATATAGATAAATAACCTTCATCGAGTAACTGAGCAGTTCTGAAGACACCACATTTGGTTTGCATGGTTTGCCTCATTTCGGCGCGTAGTTCGGCCGTTCCAACGCTACCATTAGCGCAGCGTACTTTTTCTAAATTGGTCAATGTTGCTTCACATAAATCCTTAGAAATACAGAGAAGTATGTGAATTAACTATGTTTTAAGAATTTTAAAACAAAAAAATTGAATGACTGCCCAATAAATTGTGGGTTCGATTGCCATGCAAGTTAAGTAAAAGTCAAATAAATGTTTATTACTTGGGATATATACATTTACATAAACCTACGCATTTTCGCACAAATTGTGTTTAACTACATTCTTAAAACCAATACAAATTAACTTCTTCATTTGAAAGAAGCATAATTATAGCGTTCATTCTTACATCCTTCAATTCCGGTAATTTGTCTCCTGGTTTGGTGCTGCTGCCTATTTCATTGGCGACTGCTTTTCCAAATACTACGGTGTCCAGTATCGAGTTAGCGCCCAGTCTGTTGGCTCCGTGGCAGTTGCTGACAGCCTCACCCGCCGCGTACAGACCAGGTACTGGTACGTCTTTGGTACCATCGTAAATGATTACCTGAAAACTATTATAAGTAATAGCTACTACCTCACATGAAACTAATTAATAATTATTGTAAAACAAAACTGAGGATTTAGTAATCATGCAAAAAATGTCCACTTCTTCTTTTAGGATATAGTCATTTGGTTAATTTAATTTAATATTTTTGTTTGGTCTCCTATGTTCTTCGCGAGGTTTAGTTTCCACAGGACCAATAGTTAGTTAGGAATCGTCAAAACCTTACTTGTCCCTTATAATTGATGGGTATACCGCCCATGGTATAATGAACAGTCGGTATAATAGGTATAGGTTCAGTGAACACATCCACGCCTGTGAAGGTGTGTGCTGTTTCAGAGATCCCTGGCAGCCTGTCTCTGATCACTTCAGGTGCTAAGTGGTGGAGTTGGAGATACATGTGGTCCTTCTTTGGACCTACTCCGCGACCTGCGAGTACAGAGAACAGTTAGCGGATCTATTATATTTACCAACTATCTTCTTGAAAGATTCGACAGAGATTGGAAGGAGCTGGCTAGGGACAGAGACAGATGGAGAGATTTGGGGGAGACCTTTGCCCAGGAGTGGGACAACATTGGTTGATTAAAAAAAACTCCTAAATAGGTCTCTTAAATGTAATCTAGTATCCTCTAAACGTGAGCGTTTACATACGTGTTTTAATGAATAGTGTAAATAAAAATGAAATTATTTGCCTAAATGTATGGTATGTACGCGCTCAATTTCAGAATATTAATAGATAATAATATCAGAATAAGGTACATTGTGCCCGGTTCATTTTTAATTTTTTTCTTCTTAGATACTTCAATCTTCTTAGAATAAGGTAATATAAGACCATGCTAGGCTAAGGGCTAGTTTCATACAATCACGATTCATACCTTCTCGTATCTCAGTCGCAATAGATCTGGATACAACATCTCTGCTGGCGAGATCTTTGGCCTTAGGAGCGTATTTCTCCATGAACCGCTCGCCTTTACTGTTTACGAGGTAACCACCTTCCCCACGGCAACCTTCTGACATAAGGCATCCAGATCCATAAGCACCTGGAATTTTTTATAAGAATAGCTACGTTATAAATGGTGACATTATGGAATCCTTTGAATTGCTTCAATTTACTTTTTTCTCAGGAAGCAGGAAGTAGCAGGAATTTTACTCATAGATTTGTGAAAAAGGGTGAAGATGAAACGATGATAGATGATGAAGATGATTATGAAAATGAGGTAAGAAAAAGTTCAATTAACATAACATAACATAATCATTCACTACATCATCTCATTATAGTAACTGACCCCTAACTTAGTTCGAGTCTTGTTCGAATTAAAAATTATATTTTTAAAATTATTATAGATTCGGATTCTTAGTTTCTTCAAATGCAATAAAATTATACACCACACAGCAAATCCACGAATACAATCTACTATTTAAATAAATGAATAAACCAGTACCAGTGGGGTGAAACTGTATGAATTCCATATCCTGTAATGGTATCCCGGCTCTGGTGACCATAGAACACCCATCGCCGGTACAGGTGTGAGCTGCCGTGCAAGAGAAGTACATACGAGGATAGCCACCAGTCGTGATCACAGTGCTCTTTGCTTGAAATCTATAGAAATTATAGAGCAATTAATAGTTATTTATGGTACAAGCGAGGTAAGTTGGTGATTACTTACGAGGCGCTATTGAGGCCCGAGCCGTCAGGCGAGGGTCAGAAGATAGCCGAGGATAGTAATCATCAATACACGCGTGTACCATACAACGTTTTTCAACACATTTGCGAAGAAATTATCATTTTTCGCTAATAAATAAACAGTTTTTCTATTCGCGCGCATCCAACACAACAATGGTGATCAGCCAAAGACTAAAAAAATATACTTATTAAAAAAAAACGAATGAATGAATGAATGGAATCGACCATAGACCTACCAAAAGTAAGGCAACATAGTTGAAGTTTGTTTTTAAAATGTATGGACACGATTTTTTTTGGTATCGTAACTTTTTTAAAACTAAACAATTAAAAAAAAAACTATGACTCACTAGTGAATCAAGCGTGTCATTATTCAACTGTTTTTGCACAAATAAGAGCCCCTTTATGAGCAAGTGTGTTGAAAAATCTTTTTTCTAACTGTTTTTTAACAGATGACATTGTATTTTTTTTCTCAACCCACATCGACCCACTGCTGGGCAAAGGTCTACATTGTATTACTCCGGCTAAATTCAAAATTCATTATTAAAACAATTTAAATTTTATGATTATTTAGGTGTGGGAATTTCGGGATAAAACATAGCTATGTCCTTCCCCGGACGATAAGCTACCCCTGCACCAAATTTCAAGTCAATCGGTTTAATAGTTTAGCCGTGAAAACGTAACAGATAGGTAGACAGAGTTACTTTCGCATTTATAATATTATAGTGAGGATTGAACTAATATTAAGAGGTGTACATGTATAATATACCTGTGAATGGAGCTATCATCCATGTCCATGGCAATAGCACCAACAACTGCTCCATCTTGCATCAATATGTCCAATACAAAGAACTCGGAAAATAAGTTGATATTCTTGAACTTGGTCGAGTACCCGTACAGAGTGTGGAGCAGAGAATGTCCCGTTCTGGGCAAAAGATAAATAAACATTATTTACTATTACATTACATTATCACTCACTTCAAGATTCTCAGTGCGGTATCTAACTCAAATAGTGGCGGGTAGGAATTATTAAAAAACTATGGAATGTGTAATCCACCATTTTGTAGCGGCAGCCATCTTCGATTTACAATAATACTAAATGTATTAAATTGTATTGTCATCAGAACTAAAGATGCCTACCAAATTTGAGATCAATCCGTCAACAGGAAGCGAGTCAAATTTCAATAACAAGATTAGACCCATACAGAAATAAACAGGTCAAGCTAAGTAAAACCGTTTAACAAAGCATTTATTAATTTTAGACTTCTCTAAATACAAATATTGCTTACACAAAAATAAATTACCCAGCCATAAAAAATAAGGTAATTAAAACAAAATTGTACACCATTTTCCTTTTTTATTGTTTTCCATCATTAACCTTTTGACAAATAAACCATCATCATAACTATAACAATATTTGTAAACTATTTTAATTATTTATTGCTTTAAATTGTTGCAAAATGTCTCTTAAAACTTAAGGAAAATCTTAATTTCATTCCTAATGTTATAATAATTCTGATGATATTACCCGATTCTAATATACAAGGGCTTATAGCACCATCTTCATTAAAAGACGGGTACTATTTGAGTACGCGTCAAAGCTACCCCTAAATTTATTTTACCAGTGGTTGTAGTCTTTGTCAAAGTGTTACGTTTTCGTTTACTATCCACCCAATAGATGGCGTTGTGTGTCTCGTACAGTACGTATGCGTTCTGTTTGTACCAAAAAACATTAGAAGTAAAATAAGTTAGTACATATACATATTCACTTGTCCAATATTTATTAATAAACGGATATGGTAGTTTGGGACCGCATAAAATAAATAAAAATCTTTTTGGTGTACAATTTTGACATGAACATCTTGGAATTCCTGTTCTCACTCTCTAATTTATAACTAAACTAATACATATTATAAAGCTGAAGAGTTTGTTTACTTGAACGTGCAAATCTCATGAACTACTGATCCGATTAAAAAAAACTTTCTATGTTAGATAGTCCATTTGTCAAGGAAGTCTTTAGGGTATTTGAAATCACGCTAGGACTAGTGAGAACGGAGTTAACGCGGGTTTAACCGCGGGGCACAACTAGTATTTATATAATTTTACACCCGTAGTGCGACGCTAAGGTGAGTATTATATTTATAGATCCCACTAAAGTAAATTACATTCTTCTTCTTAGCGTGTCGACGCATATTTTTGAGGACCAGAACTTGGCCACCCATATGGCACTATCAGTGGCGTTGTGAAATCCTCACGTGTGCAGTAAATTACGTTATAGCTAATAGTTATTTATGGTACAAGCGAGGTAAGTTGGTGATTACTTCCGAGGCGCTATTGAGGCCCGAGCCGCCAGGCGAGGGTCTGAAGATAGCCGAGGATAGTAATCATCAATACACGCGTGTACCATACAACGTTTTTCAACACATTTGCAAAGAAATTATCATTTTTCGCTAATAAATTAACAGTTTTTCTATTCGCGCGCATTCAACACAACAATGGTGATCGGCCAAAGACTAAAAGAATATACTTATTAAAAAAAAATCGAATGAATGAATGAATGGAATCGACCATAGACCTACCAAATGTAAGGAAACATAGTTGAAGTTTGTTTTGTTTTGTGTCATTATTTAACTGTTTTTGCACAAATAAGAACTCCTTTCCGTCAGTAATCAGAAAACCGCTTAAACTTTATACACTTAAATATAAGATCATTACGAAAAAAAATTAGTCAATTTCAAGTACTAATCGAAGATTGTAAACAGAACCTCGATTTTATCGCATTAACGGAGATAAATATTAAGCATCACGAATTACCGTTGTACCAGTTATCGGGATACAACACATACATTTACACAAGAGAAACTATGAGGGGAGGCGGAATACTATTATACTACAAAAACAAGCATAATTTTATATCAAAAACAATAACTGCTAATTGTTCTGAAATAATTCATGGTCATTTATTGCAAGACGGGCGGAAACCAGTTCATATAGTCGTTACTTATCGCCCACCAAAAACAAACAAACTTGGATTTGTGGAAGAAATTCATAAGTTGTTATCTGCAATCCCAAATGACTGCGAAGTATTATTAATGGGTGACACTAACTTGGACCTGCTATGCGAAACCGGTTTTGGAAATGTGTGTACGCGATACAAAAACAATATGTCCGAGTTGGGTATGGAATGTGCAATCAGTGACGTAACGAGGGAGGAGGTGTACGGTGGCCAAGTCACGCGGACGTGCATTGACCACGCGTGGGTTCGAACCCAGGCCGCAACTTCGGCGTATGTATTAACGTGCAAATTATCGGATCACTATCTTATTGGCGTTAGTCTCACAGGTGAATTGTGTGTGTGTGAAAATGTCAAACCAAAAAATTGTGTAATATTAAGTGATAAAAAGGTTAGTGAAAGTTTACTAAAAGTGCAATGGACAGAACTTATGAACTGTAAGTGCCCTTTATTTTTATATGATAAAATATGTTCCATCTTTTCAAACATTTATAAAGACTCAAAGATACATATAATGGTAAAAAAGAAAAGACAAAATAAACCCTGGATTACGAAAAAACTTAAAATCATGTTAAATGTTAGGGATAGACTATTTAGATCATGGAAAAATAAACCTAATGACATGAATCTAAGATTACAATACAATAGATATAGGAATAAGGTTAATAAGTACATAAATAAAGCAAAAAATAATTATCGGAGGGAGCATTGTAATGTGTAACAAAAATATTAAAAAGATTTGGGCTAAGATTAATTTATGGACGGGAAACGAAAAAAGAAATTTAGATATGATTATTTTAAAACATTTAGGTAAAACAGATTGTACACTAAATATATGTAATAACTTTTCAAAGACTTTCACTAAAGAGATATTAAATATAAAACATATATGTACGCAAACATTACTTAATAGATCTGATTATGTTTATAGCAGTGAGGTATCCTTAAGGTTTAAAAAAGCTCAGTCGCACGATGTATTAAAAATTATAAATAACTTAAGTTGTGAGCAGTCACAAGGAATAGATACAATTAGAATAAAAGATATAAAACTAATTAAAAATGACATTAGTCCGGTAATTGCCTTATTCATTAACTTATGTGTGGAAAAAGGGCTTTATCCCGATAAACTAAAAACTGCATTAATAAGACCTATTTTCAAACAGGGGTCTCATTACGATTACACAAATTATAGGCCAATAGCAATTTTATCAGTAATTAACAAAATAGTGGAAAAATACATCGTGGGGCAAATGAGTACATTTTTGGAAAATAATGATATTTTAAATAACGCGCAACACGGTTTCCGGCGGGGACGAAGTACGGCCACGGTTTTGGGGCATTTCACTGATGACGTCAATGAGGGTCTGAACCAAAGAAAGCAGCTGGTGGTGGTATTTATTGATTTTAAGAAAGCATTTGATACGTTGGCCCACCACCAGTTGCTACAAGCAGTGGAAGAGTGTGGGGTTGCGGGCCCACTGCATAATTGGATACGCGCCTACCTAGAAAATAGAACACTGATGACTGTCATTGACGGCGTGAGTGGCGAGCCCGAGCACGTCACCTGCGGCGTGCCGACCGGGTCCGTGTTTGGTCCGCTCGGGTATATAATGCATGTTAATAGTATGTGTAATGTAGTTAAATATTGTAATATTTATATGTATGCGGATGACACGTGTCTACTGTATGCGGATAAGGACTTAAGTGTAATAGAAAATAAAATACAGGAGGATATTTCCAATATCATAAAATGGGCGCACGATAATGGCATAATTATCAACTTAAATAAAACTAAATGTATGCACATATGTTCTCCTTTGCTCAGAAACGTAGTACGAGCGCCGATAATTACCGGTCATAGCTATGACTGTATGCATGGTACTGGAGCACCTTGTGAGTGCGAACGTATTGAGGTGGTGGGGGAGTACAGGTACTTGGGATTAACAATAGACTCCAGTTTCTCGTGGAAGTTGCACATTGCCTATTTATGTGACAAACTGAGATCGGTACTTGCTAAATTCCATCACCTTCGCATGATACTGGACAGGGCCACCTTATATACGGTCTTCTATGCTCTGGTGGATTCCTTGCTTTCTTATGGTCTGGAAAGCTATGGCCGTACATTTAAAACCTACTTGGATAAATTAAAAGCTTTACAAATCAGATTTATGAAATTGTTAGTAGATAAAAATACAAAATTACGGTGCAAAAGCTCAGATTACGAACAGTTATTTAACGAATGTAAAATGTTACCGGTC
This sequence comes from Timandra comae, assembly GCA_958496195.1. Classification (NCBI taxonomy): domain Eukaryota; kingdom Metazoa; phylum Arthropoda; class Insecta; order Lepidoptera; family Geometridae; genus Timandra; species Timandra comae. The sequence goes on along the minus strand of OY292353.1, from coordinate 6,043,762 downwards.
TATGAAAAAATATTATTAATGATCGCTGTTGAGCAATTTAATAATAATGAGTTTAAAATTAAAAAAGTGTGTTATCGGTCTAGTAGAAGAGATGTGCCATTGGAAGTACCCTTGTGTATTAATTATTTTGGGAAAAGGTGTCGAAATTATATAGTGCCTAAGTTGTTTAATAAGCTACCGTCTAATATAAAATGTAACAATCTATCAAAACAAGTGTTTAAACTTAAAACTAAAGCTTTTCTGTTACAAAATATTGGAGTTAAATTATAGAAATTTATCATTGTGTTCCTAATAGATAAAATTACAAACTTTTATATTCAATTATTATTAACTATGTATAAGTATATTCAAAATTGTTTTCTTGTAACTTCATTGTAAGTATAATTAATTCACTATAATAAAAATATATATCTTATAGTTTAATCTTAATTTTAGATAAATTGTATAGCTTTGGAAAGGTGTAATATCGCAATTGTTTAAATAAAGTAGTTAATAAGGGAGCTGCAACTACCAATAAACTGCCATGCAGTTTGGTAGTAGTATAAGTTTTTGTAAATGTTTTGTTGAAATCTAAATAAACACTTTTTCATTTTCATTTTTCATTTCATTTATGAGCAAGTGTGTTGAAAAAAATATTATCATATTCCGCGCACAAAGCTGTGGAAATATTATTAAGCGGACATACGTAGAATTGGAAATATAAGCACACATATAACGTCCTCTTCAATGGAATGTTACACGAAATGAAATTTTAATTAAATTTCAATTAATCCCCATTCCACTTATTTGCGGATTTCGTGGAAATTTTCAAAATACGTGCCTATCATTGAAAAATATAGATTGGGTTCTTTTAAATGCTGTTTTTGGTCAATCACACTGTTAGACTTTTCACCTTCTATATTCTTTTCCGTAGCGCCAAATATGTATACAAAGTTGAGTATTTATGTCATTAAAAGGTAACAAATAAACTTCAAACATTAATAATACTTATTACTAAGTAAACAGCGTCTTTGAAGGGCTTACTTAGAAGGGTCTAATTGCGGAAAACTGTCGACTAATGAGTCAAAAGTCAAAGGGCTTATACGATATTGATATACAAATACATACATATAACTAATTCATCAAAGATCAAACAATTTAAGATTAGCAGTCAATCAATAAAGTACTTTGCCCCTTTAATATGTGTTTATCGAAACTAACTGTGCCCTGCGGTTTCACCTGAGTTAATTCAGTTTCTGTGAGGATTTCGCGACTAAAAGTAAAGTTACTCCTTATAACATAAGCATCTGTGAGTGTAAGTTGTGTCAAAATCGATGCAGCCGGACTATCCGATTAGTCAAAACAAACAGACGACCAATAAATAGTTATTTGTTATACAAGAGTGCAAAGTTGCTTTTTAACCGGGGCTCCAGAGGGATTCACAATAAGAATCCTGAGCGTTAGCGAGGGACTCAAATGAGCACAAGGTTAAAAATTGTTTGCACTCGAGTGCAACACATTATTTTTCATCCCCCCTCGGCGAGGAAATTGCTAAATGAAAACATAAAACAATCACAATATTAAGTGAAAAGCAAAAATATCACGCGCAAAGTAAATAAAAAAATAAGTAAGTACACCAAGGAGGTTCCGAGTTTGAATTTGAAATAAAAAAAAAGTTGTATGACAGTTTGTGAATCCAAAACATCATCACACTTAGTGCACACGATGTTCTAAATTCAAATTTACTTTAACCTCTAGAGCGCAAAAACGACTTTTACTCCCAGTTATCGAAAATGCCTTGGGTCCTGCACGGCCTGTCACAGCGACCCCGATACTTTCCACTCTTGAGATTAAAATCGACTTTTACCCCCAGAAATCGGGGATTAAAGACATACTTTCCGAGCTAGTGGGATGAAAAATTGTTTTTTTGTTGTTACCGAATATAAAAAGACTAGCGGTGCCCCGCGGTTTCACCCGCGTAGTTCCCGTTCCCGTAGGAATATGGGGATAAAATTTTTTTCGCATCAAAATCCGTTGCGTAGTTTTAAAGATTTAGGCATACATAGGGACATAAGGCCATGGGGACAGAGAAAGCGACTGTATACTATGTAGTGATAATTAGATATTACAAACAGACCATCAAATTTTCTTTATTTGTAGGTATAGAGAAATTGATTGAAGGTGAAATGTGGTAGGAATCTAAGTTTGTGACCAAATGAAGAGGGATTGACGTTTAACTAAAATATTAATTGGTATCCGTTACCGGTCCGTGACAAAGCAAGTCCTTTTAACCACTTCCTTCTCGTTATGAGTAGAAATAATATAACATAACTAGCTGCGCCCCGCGGCTTCACACGCTTAGTTCCCGTTCCCGTTCCCTTGGGAATTTCGGGATGAAAAATAGATGTTGGCCGATTCTCAGACCTACTGAATATGCTCACAAAATTTCATGAGAATCGGTCAAGCCGTTTCGGAGGAGTATGGGAACGAAAACTGTGACACGAGAATTTTATATATTAGATTACTCACTTCATAATCTCATTATAGTACTTTAGATAGGAGTCCTATCCAAGTTTCACACTGTTGTCACTAGATTTCTAGAGCATGAGAAACTCTGCACATACTCATTCACACACGACCGAGTAAACATTTGTGGTTGACACAAATATTCACCCCACACGTCAATCGAACACACAAATGTTTGTCTTGAGCGGGAAACGAACCCGTAACCTTTGGAATAGAAGGCAGGAACCAACTACACCACTTACACGTAACATCAAACATTTTCAAATTACATACAAAAAAGATTCCGACGAATAGCGATCCTCGTTCTTTTTGAAATCGATTAAAATATTAATTATAGCAAAGTCCCGCGGTTTCACCCGCGTAAAAATAATATAGCCTATGACACTCCGGGATAATGTGGCTTTCCAATAGTGAAAGAATTTTTGAAATCGGACCAGTAGTTTCGGAGCCTATTCGTTACAAACAAACAATCAAATCTTTCCTCTTTATAATATTAGTTTAGATAAAATTACCGGTCGGCAACACAGCAAGTCCTTTTGGCCACTTCTTTTCCATTATGAGTAGTTCCTCCCCCAAAAGGCCGTTGGTATATCTTTCCTTCTTTCGTTCTCGAGAATGGCATTCCCATGTTTTCCAACTCGTATACGCAATTAGGAGCATCTTGAGTCAGAAGCTGTATTGAGTCCTAAGTGAAAAGAGCAAGGTTGAATATTGATTGGCATTGTTGGACGAGCAAAACGAGCCGTGTTGTAGATCTACATGAAAAGATTTTCTATTCATAATTATGTTTTTCTTAAAAGGTTCAATGACTGGCTGATATTCGATGTTATACGAATGCTTAACGCAGGCAAAACCGCGGTATATCATCATCATCATCAACGCGTAGGCGTCCACTGCTGGACATAAGCCTTTCCCATTTCGCGCTACCATACTCGGCTCGGCTCTCCGCATCCAAAACCGCGATTTGTTTATAGAATACTAGTAGCTCCCCGCGGTTTCACCCGCGTAGTTCTCGTTCCCGTGGGATTACGGGGATAAAATATAGCCTATGTCACGCACTGATAAATTAGCTTCCCATTAGTGAAAGAATTTTTGAAATCGGTCCAGTAGTTTCGGAGCCTATTCATTACAAACAAACAAACAAACAAACAAATCTTTCCTCTTTATATTATTAGTATAGACTAGCTGCGCCCCGCGGTTTCACACGCGTAGTTCCCGTTCCCGTTCCCGTAGGAATTTCGGGATGAAAAATACATGTTGGCCGATTCTCAAACCTACTGAATATGCTCACAAAATTTCATGAGAATCGGTCAAGCCGTTTCGGAGGAGTATGGCAACGAAAACTGTGACACGAGAATTTTATATATTAGATTTTAAGAAGTTATTGACAAGAACAATACCAAATACTAGTTACATTAAATAAGTGTTTTCTTAATACCTGATCGCCCAGCCAATCAGATCCTTTGACTGTATCATAGAAGTGCCACTTCCAAGTATCTTCATGCATACTACCTGTAATTAAATGTCTTACGTCAATAGCTTTTGTTTACTTGATTACCTTGGATCATCGATCTTGTGAGGAATATAAATCTAATTATCCTACTAATAATATATTATAAATGCAAAAGTTTGTATGTTTGGATGTTTGTGAGTTTAGATGTTTGTTCCACTTTCACGCAAAAACTACTGCATCGATTTTGATCAAATTTGGTACAGATGTTTCTTATATTTAGGAATAACACATAGGATACTTTTTATCCCGAAATTCCCATGGGATTGTGTATAAGTAATCGTATGTTTTATTGTAACTTTTTGTAGTCACAAATCCTACCAATAGATGGCGCTGTTACTTAATTTTTTAACACACGATGGTGAATTGTGCCGAGATTGTATGATACTACGAGCTACGCATTCTCACGGGACCGGGTACTACGCGGGTAAAACCGCGGGGTACCGAATTTCATTAAATTCGGTCGAGCTATTTTGCAGTTGATATGTATAACGATATATGCTGTCTGGTTATTAGAAACATCTGTACCTTTCTTTAAAATCGGTCCAGCTATTTTGAAGTCAATATCAGTATATTTACATTAATACCGATAGTTCCTAAACTATGTAAGGAGCTTGGAAACTGTCAATATATTGTGAACTTTACCATACTGCTCACATTGACGTACCTATTAATTCTCGATAGATTTTACTAACGTGGAACGATCACTCTCTATTTTTCAGTTATAATAAATGTGAGCTATCATTTGTATTTTATAACTAGTGGCCGCCCCGGCTTCGCACGGCTCTAAGTTTCCCGTTTAATAACAAACACAGCAAAAAAAGAATTAGCCAAATCGGTCTAGCCGTTCTCAAGTTATGGCGTGACAACGGGGAACGGGTTTCATTTTTATATATATAGATATAGGCAGTGCGATACAGCCCACAAATTAAATCGATACTGTAAAATGTCGCTAAATAGTTTATGACTGGCGGAGTTCATGTAATCTTAGAGTAAAGTTATATACATGTAGACAATAAGTGACTTTAGTTCGTTATTATTGCCGATACTGTACTTTAGATATTCACGGTTAAAACATGAATGGATACTCAGTGTAAAAAGTTCAACCAACGTTTTATTTACAATTCGTGCCAGGGGCTTTTTCTAGCCGGGGCCGATGGCAATTTGCTCACCCTGCCCTACAGTTACCCTTTTGTGCATTCCCTATACTTTAACATAGGGTGACTGCACTTATTATTATTATTTTGAAATTCGTTTATGGTAACATCTAGTACGCCTTTGGTGGAATCAAATTATTTTAATCACGGCTAGACCACATTTAAATGTTTCTTAGTTACATTTAATGCTTAAGACAATCGATTTCTGGCGTTGAACATTAAAATATTTTTCTTAATCTTTGAATGCAATTTTTATTTTTACTAAAATCGATGACATGGTTCCTAAGGGCAGATCTTTGTATCTCTTATAGTTTTATACTTCCCCCCACTGACCGTTCTATTTGGGCTACCCTGTATAGGTGACCCAGTTCTGGTCCTCAAATATATGAGACAACATCCAAAGAAGAATATGTAGAACTTACCAATAGAAGCATTCATACCACCCTGGGCAGCGATAGTATGAGACCTGGTTGGGAACAGCTTGGAGACCAGAGCCACCGAGAACTTCTGCTGAGCCAAGCCAACGGCCGCACGCAGACCGGCACCTCCAGCGCCGATCACCAACGCATCATGCTCGTGATGCTGGATTACGTACGACCCGTTGCGTTTTGGTTCTAGGGAAATTGAACTTTATTAGTGCACAGGTAAGGTTAGAATAGCTTGACATATCCAGGTGACGGGTGTAAACATTTTACTAAGTAGGTAGAGCAAAACAATGATTCGAAGTTCGTACACGGGTTTTCTAGATCTGGTAAGCACGACAATTACACTGAATATAGGCGTGAAGTAATATCTTAATAATATCAAACATTTACAAGCATTCACTCACACACTTTTTTTATTATTCCTAATTTAAAAGTACCCTCTGTAGCCTTATTTGACATAACCAAGTTTGCTAAACGTGTTAAGAAAACATGAGCCTAATTCCAATATTGATAGTAATTTAGCTAAAAAACGAATTAAACGAATTTAATTTGTAAAGAAAGATGAAGTTTAATTTTTGAAAATTGTTCTTCCATTAAAGCGTTCTAAGTTAGTTCTAATTTGAAGATTCAACTTCACGACAAAGGTTTCTCTCTCGCTAATGATATTATTACAGTGACGAGGATCCTTCATGAATTTTTAATACTCAAATCCTGGTAAATATCTGAATATTTAAAAATCATTATCATTACTAATTCATGATCGCCAATGCAAATTTAATAGCAAGACAAAGTAATTAATATTATATAAGTTATTATGGATGTTTGGGTGTGTGTGTGAATGAGTGTGTGCGTAGTTTCTGATACCCTAGATACAAGTTTCGAACTTAGTTAGGGGTCAGTTACTATAATGAGATGATGTAGTGAATGATTATGTTATGTTCAGGTGCAATATTTATTTAAAATCATATACCTTAGTGTGATTTAAGGAAAAGCTTTAATTGATTAAATGGCAGTTCTACTATGTCAGTTTTAATTACAATAATTGCACGACCATTTGACGTTTTTTTAGCATCATCATAAAAGGTAAAAGCAAAGTAGAATATTCTATCACGTAATGTAGTCCATATTTTATTCAATTATCGGAAGGGTTGAAGGTGTTATAATTACAAAATAACCAACCAAGTGCGAAATGGAATTACATCAATTTCTTTTACACACACATTAATTGTATGGAATATTTTACAATTTTGCCAATTAAAAAATCTTTAAATGAAATAGCGGAATGTAGGTCAATATTGTATGAAACGGAACTTTTGGATCAATTAGAAATAAAAAATCCTTTGCAAACGCGTGAGTGGCGTAACTGGCGTATCAAATGAATAGGCACGTGTTGACTTGATGAATATTGACGTCCACTTATCTCTGAAACTATCGGAGCACAGCCAACCGAACTAAACTATGAAATAAAAAACTAACTTTCAACTGATTTCTTTCGCGGCTTTGATTTTTGTTTTACATTTCTAACTTGATAACAGGAGACTGAGAAAATGTAAAACATAAACTAAAAAAGAGATAAAAATCTCTTAGTGTAAATTACGTTATTTCAATGTGTGGTGTTCGACTAAATCAAAGAAATAAATATTAATCAAAGAATATTATGGTAAAAAAGACGAAGAAAAGATGTCATTTATATTACGTATTAATATAATTCATTGTTTAAACGCAGAGCAAATACTTTAGGCTATAATAAATCACCTAGGTAACAGGTATTTGAAAGTCTTTCTGTAATATCTATAGGCTATCTAGAACTTAAAACGCACTAGTGGATGGCTAGTACGTTTTAGGTCTTAGGCCTAAATCTCTGAATATAAATTAGAATACCTAACGGTGTACCAAATTCCAGCTTTTTATAATGTAATGAAAAAACCTTTTGTAATGAAATTCCTTTTATGTCTTCAGAACTGGGTTGAAATGTAAGGGCCATGTCGTACATAATAATAAAACACTTCCTAAGTTTGAACACACGTTCTTGGTACACCAAGAAGTATTAAAACTTTTGCGAAGTCATACGTTCTATGCCAAGCGGTACCTAATAAAAGTTGTTTGATCATCAAACCATTAATAAATAATACTAGATGTGACCCGCGATTTGAGACGTGTTTAATCTGTCCCTTACTTAGTTTGGTAATAGTTTTGATGTGGGTTGTTCGCTCGGTTGGTAGAATTAGCCTTCCTCAATAAACTAGCTAACAATATTTTTTATATCTGATTAGCAGTTTCTGAGATTAGCATGTTGTTCAAACAGACAAATGCTCTGACTATTCACAATATTAATTTTAACTTCGAATATACTATGCTATTTCAACTGCACTTTAACCTTTGTCAATAAATGGGCTATCTAGTGCAAAATGGTGTTTGAAATTAAATTTGTCAGTTACTGGAATTACTGTCTTCAAAGAAACTAACTCTGCTTCTCTAATATTAATATTATAATATAAATATCATAAACTTCCCCGCGATGTCATAGAAATCTCAGAGCTTGACGTATAGCAAGAACTTGGGAATTGTTTTAAATGCCGCATTCCTGCGAAATTACGCCAAAGGGAAACAAGAAAGAAAACGTAGGAATACGCGGCGCGGCAACCTCGCATTTTTCTCCAAGAATTCCAAGTAAAAAACAGTTTACTGTTATTATTTTTAAATACACTTCAATAAAAAGCGATGCTAAAAGAAAATTTCCTTGAAAATTTCGACGAATTCAACTCGTTGAGGAATATCGCGGAACAAGTTTCCTCAAAGTTTCGCAATCTTTCTTCTAAGCGTTAAGTCAATGTTAAGTCCATTTCGTCCGACTTCTTTCAATCGTAAATCTCTAGCTTACCGAATGATTTATTTCATTATTTATCTTGATGGATATTGTTGTTTCATTAATACTAGCTTCTGCCCCGCGACTTCGTACGCGAAGAATAGTTATTTTGGGCTAACGCTAAATATCGATGTAATAAAATAACTTTAATCAATATGTGGGTCTGGCAGTCGAAATTAAAATTAAACAATAAACACGCCTATATTATTCGTTATCACTACATATGTAGTATAAAACAAAATCGCTTTCTCTGTCCCTATGTATGCTTAGATCTTTAAATCTACGCAACGGATTTTGATGGGGTTTGTTTTAATAGATAGAGTGATTCAGTGGGAAGGTTTTTAGCATAACTTTATCCCTATATTCCTACGGGAACGGGAACTACGCGGGTGAAACCGGGAGGCGCCGCTAGTGACATATAAATTAGGTAAACTTTCATATTTTATGTGCACTACATAATTAAAATACCCCTATTAGATATCATTCAGGACAGGCCCTAGCCCCTCCTTAGGTAGCTGATACTGACCCCCTAATATCAATTCCACGCCACTACCTCTTCCACCCCACTCCCCTTCCACACTAATACATCTTCCACACCGCTCCCACTTCCACATCACTCATCATTACTTATTTCTGGTCTTGTACCCTCGGTAGGGAGTTCAATGAACTGGTTATGATAATTTAAAACAAATTGGTACGTGGTGGGGTTCCAACCAGGCACCTTCCGATCGAAAGTCAAAGACCTTAAACCACTACGCCACCGACGCTCTACATTACACCGATCCTACATCCACACTAATCCCATTTCCACATCTCTACCACTTCAACGCCTATCCCGCATCCACACCACTCTCATTTCCACTCCACTTCCACGCCACTACCCCTTCTACCCCACTACCACTTCCATCCCATTTTTTCATCTTTTCTTCGGAAGAGTCGGCGTTTCATTACACAATTTCAATACATATTCAGTAGAACGCCGCACTTATCTGAATTAATTGGGACCGGGGTCCATTCGGATAATCGAAAATTCGGATTATCGCACATAGACTGCACATAGCTGGACTCGCGCACGAAGGGTTCCACCAAAAATGACAAAAAAACACGTTTGTTGTATTGTGAAGCCCCACTTAAATATTTATTATATTTTTTCCTATAGCGGCAATAGAATAGAAATACATCATCTGTGAAAATTTCATGTGTAGCTTTAGCTTTCACCGTTCTTGACCTTGAATATGCATCATTCTCTCATATCATATGTCCACTGTCCATGGTTCTTGAGATAGTCTGGTGACAGACGGACGGTCGGACAGCGACGTCTCAGTAATATGGTTCCGTTTTTACCCTTTGGGAACGGAACTCTAAAAACGATGTCACACGTAGAATAAACTATAATAAGTTTAACAAACACAGTTCTACAATATCTATAGCTCACTTAAACATCTCGATCCAGTGTAAGTTATTTTATTTATTTATATTTAAGTTGCAATCCCAGCGGGCCTTAACGAAAATCCCTACTAATATAATAAATGCGAAAGTAACTCTGTCTGTTTGTCTGTCTGTTACCTTTTCACGGCTAAACTACTGAAATAATTGACTTGAAATTTTGTACAGGGGTAGATTATGGTCCGGGAAAGAACTTAGGCTACGTTTTATCCCAAAATTCCCACGGGATCGGGAACTACGCGGGTTAAACCGCGAGGTACAGCTAGTACAAAATATAATAAATCATAACAATTAATAGAGGTACATTAGATAGTAACTTAGGACCGATTCGGATAATTAGCGAATCGATTAATCGGCGTTCTACTATATTGGAAAGTGTTTTAGATTCTGCGAAAAATTCTGGAAAGATTCTGGATTGTAATTAAGCGAATCTATGTATCTATAAAAAGTGGGTGATTTAGTTATAAAAAAACCCTGCTCGACTTAACTAATTTCATATCATAAAGCTAAAATCGATAAATCGCACATGAATAATAATTTTCGTAAAGTAATATTTTAGATCAAAAATGTCTGAAGATATGATAAGCAGAAATCAAATTATGAGTAAAATATTTAATTAGGGCGAGCAAACCGAAGCCCTTGTAACGCAACAATTTGGTGGTACATTTTATGAAAAAACTACTACACCTACAGATTTGATATTCAAAATAGTTATTTAAATTAATGTCTTATAATGCGGGGTGAAGAATATTGATAAATATCTATTAATAAATAAAAATACGGTATTTTTTTTATTTAAGTACTTATAGTTTTGATACGCTGCCTTATTTTCCGTCAATTTATTTTAGTCCGCCATTTTGTCATTCAGCTGTCAAATTAAAAATTGAAACACATGTCAAAGGAGTATTGATATCAATTTCGACGCAAATCAACCCCAAAATAACTTTATACCCCTTTTTAATCATGTTAGGTGATGATTTTAAGAAAAATGAGTATCACATATTTAATTAATCTTTTTGAAGAACATTTATGCCAAGTTTGAACTTAATCAGACCACGGAATCACTTTGTCCCATACAAACTTTGCAACCCCTTTTCACCCCTTTAGAGGAGGAATTTTCAAAAATCCCTTCTTATCGGACGCCTACGTAATACAAATAACACACCCTCCAAGTTTCAGGTCTCTACGATCAGCGGTTTAGGCTGTGCGTTGATCCATCAGTCATTCAGGACAAAGCCTTTTATATAATGATATAGATTAGTTTTGTCATAGTTTAATTATATTAGTAACTAAGATATAACATAACATAATCAATCACTCGATTTTATCTACTTATTATACATATCTCTATATCAACCGATCCGTATCTAAGTTGTATCTAATTACTTGTCTCTATGATATCAATAACTAAACATTCCTACACCGTACATTCAAACTACACCCAAACTTTCGTCTCCTCAATGTATCTTTTAACCGATCACAAAGAGAATTTTGTTATATTTATAGTAATAATTGGATATAATATATATAAATAACCCAATCAATCTAATAGCTTTCAAGGCAAAAATGAGAGAGTATTATACTAAAAGGAATGATTAGATTATTTGTTTATTACTATTCAACTCAAAAACTACTCTACAAATGAAATAGATCTGGTTTTATGTGTATTAGTACCCATAAAAGGACTAACATATAATAAAACCCAGTGAAGGGTCAGTTGCTACAAAAAATGAAAGAGAATTTATTATATTTGTATATTTATACAGGCATTTTAATGTAATACTTATATCAAAAAGGTTATTTATAATGTAAGTCAATAGATAAAAGGTTTATTTGCTATACAATATATGAATATGTGACCTTTATAACAGGCGGAGTGATGTTCTGAATTCTATCATATAATGTGTTTCAAGATATTATTACGCAACAAACATTTACTAACCTTTATATGTGAGCCATGTATAGGAAAATTTATCCTTTAGAATATGTGAAATTCTCTGAAACATGTATAAGATTTAAGGTTAACTTTCAGTCAATTTAATTATATAATCTTAGCTCGATAGTTTCTTGGAAATACGCTAACACTAAATTACATTATACTATTATTTGTTTATATAACTATCATGAAATATTGTTAGTAGTGTTTATTTAAACGTTTGTTTACACATGTAACCGATAGACCATGGAAATGGCAATAACTAAGTGAAAAGTTCTGCCGAAAGTCATTATTCTACGCGGACGAATTTTTGAAAAAACATTTAAGCACATATATAAAAGACTACTCGCAAGGGTGCCTTTTTGAAATCGAAAATGAGTAGTAATGTTTAATAATATGTTGGATTAACCATTACTTTGCTATTTTCAAAATGGACAGTGTTAGATAATGATAAGACATATCGTGACATTACAATTATCTCCCACGGGACATATTTAGTGTATTCTAAGCCTATAACAAGGGCAGGTCTGTGACAGCCAAAGTCCTGGATGACAGGTTCAAATTTGCGGTGGGATATCCACTAATCTCTAATTATCATGTGTCCACTTTCCTTTAAGTTATAGCCCGGGATAACGGTCAGCGTGTACTAATAAAAATTTGGAGGAAATAATTTTATATGGTTTCTAGACGCGATAACAAAGTATAAGTACCTGTGTTATGTATATGAATCAAAATCGCGATTTTAAAAGGTAGTATCCTACTAATATTTTAAATGCGAAAGTTTGGATGTTTGTTCCACTTTCACGCAAAAACTACTGTATCGATTTTGATTAAATTTGGTACAGATGTTCCTTATAACTACGAATAACACAAAGGATACTTTTTATCCCGAAATTCCCATGGGATTGTGTATAAGTAATCGTATGTTTTATTGTAACTTTTTGTAGTCACAAATCCTACCAATACTACGGTACAGGTACTACGCGGGTAAAACCGCGGGGCGCTGCTAGTACAGAATACATAATCAATTTAAAGGTCTTAGAACCATATTCGTAAGCTTCGTAAGATTGAGACACCCACCCAAGTCGTCCACACTACTAACTCACGTTGATTGAAAATCATGTCGATTCCAAAAAATAATTACATTAAATAATAATTACATTACATACTCACTTTTGTTAACATGATCCAATATTAATTTTACTTTAACAAATATAAGATAATAATAAAATAGTACAATTTGATTTTTTATTAATAAATAATAATCAACAAGAATGAAAACTGTCAATGTATAATGCCCAAAGAGGTTTTATGTACCTTGGTGAATTCGAAAAGAGGTTTTAAGATTTCATAAGGAGGTGACGTCAGGAGGTGAGGCAAAACTGGGCGCCTTAGACAATTTATATGGAAACTCGAAACAAATAATATACATGGTAAATATCCCGTTAATTATAATAATTTGAGTCAATTTATATAGGTTCATTCTCTAAGCTGGGCGCACGTGGTTTTCGATATTTGAATAGTTACAAGTTACATGTACTTAACTAAAAGTGTGCATTTTTGGGGTTCGCAATGTTTTTAAACACTGCCCACAGCAAAGAAAAGCCAACTGTAGGTGTTTTAGATATTCCGTAAAATGTATCAGAAAACTGTACCAATAGTTGAATTAGAAGAGCTTTTCTATGCTCGCCCTAATAATAGTTAGGGGTCAGTTCACGTCAGAGGTGCTTTAAAAAGATGAAAAAATTACGGAATACGTTTTTGAAAAGACAATCGCATAATAAATAGTAAGAAAGAAGCAATATTACTAGTAAACGTACTAACATCATTGACTATTATTACGGATAGCCCAGTCAGCGTTTGATAAAAGGTACGGGGGGTACCTTACTCATTTGGTATTGCCAACATAACATAAGATAATCATTCACTTCATCATCTCATTATAGTAAATTATCCCTAACTAAGTTTGAAACTAGTATCTAGGGTATCAGAAACTACGCACACACTCATTTACACACATACCGAGACCGAGACAAACATTTGTGGTTCACACAAACATTCACCCCGCAAGGGAATCGAACCCGCAACCATACGGATGGCAGTCCAGCATAGTGACCACTATGCCATCGAGGTCGTCAAATGTGTTAAATATGTTAATATTTTTTTAATTTCCCCTCCTTTGTCTGAATAAACTAATGCGATAATAATATAATGCGTAACAGATTTTCTTCGAATTTATTTATGGAATATTCCATTATAGTTACAAATAATAAACATCAAACAAAACAATACTTCGTAATAAGTAATTATGATAGGTAACTTAAGTAGGGTAACATAATTAATTAATCTTTTATCTGACGCTGACTGTACTTATATCAATGAGAGTATGCTCTTGTGGAGGTAACAGGTGCAACCCACTTGATTCTGCCCCCAACAGTCTCTTTCACTCCCTTAGACGACACGACAGCGACTTTATCTGTTATTTGGTTCATGTAGTTTATTCTTGGAAAACCGACTTCAATAAAAGCATTGAAAGTCTTTCATCTGTACTAATGTGATAAAGAAGAAAGGTCGTACTTTTTTATTGTATTTTTAATGTATTAAACTCTTTCGCTTCAGAGTGATGTACTGACTGACAACGCACAGCCGAAACTACTCATCGTAAAGAGCTGTTTGGCACGTGTGTTTGTTGGGGGGAGTAGGCTACCACTAAAAGAGGATTTTTGGAAATTCGCCCCCTAGAGCGAGTAAAAGAGGAAAAACCCAAATTCTGCCGGAAATAATTATTCCACGCGGACGAAGTCGCAGGCAAAAGTTAGTGGATTATAAAATGTAATGGACTGATTTAGGTGTTTGGTAAAAAACCTAATTGAAACAGGGATTGCAAAATAGTAAATATATACATCCTATCCTAGTAATATTATAAATGCGAAAGTTTGTGTGTTTGGATGTTTGTGAGTTTGGATGTTTGTTCCACTTTCACGCAAAAACGACTGTATTGATTTTGATTAAATTTGGTAGAGATGTTCCTAATAACTAGGAATAACACATAGGATATACTTTTTATCCCGAAATTCCCATGGGATTGTGTATAAGTAATCGTATGTTTTATTGTAACTTTTTGTAATCACAAATCCTACCAATAGATGGCGCTGTTACTTAATTTTTTTAACACACGATGGTGAATTGTGCCGAGATTGTATGATACTACGAGCTACGCATTCTCACGGGAGCGGGTACTACGCGGGTAAAACCGCGGGGCGCTGCTAGTAGGTATATATTTCATTCCAAAATCCTACGGAATTGGAACATGTAATACGCTGTTGTATCGTAACATTTTGCCTCTTATTGTAAATATTATAATAGTTACTTGGAAATACGCTAACACTAAATTACATTATACTATTATTTGTTTATATTATTAACACGAAATATTGTTAGTATTGTTTAAGTTGATTGATTGAGTATATCTTTCACTATCTATTATCTAGGTTTCACCTGAGCTATAACGATATACATATAAACCCTTATTTTAAATTCGAGATACTTAATCACACAGCTAATGTAAACGACGGGTGACAATATAATAGTGAAGTTAGTTTTTTTCTTTTGCTTTTATTTAAAAAGTTATGATAAGTCAAAGTTTTTCAAAATCCCGCCGAATTTTATTATTATTCTACACCGAACAACCGGCAAACGCTGCGATACACAGCTGAGCGCGGTCATCGACCCGAGCCGTCACAGAATACTTGATAGCTAGTGTGCCGTCTGGTAATACGGCATTTATTTAGTGTTTTTTAAAGATAAGTAATCGACTATCATTATATTTTTATTGGATATATGGATTCAGTTACTGTTACAGATATTCTGATTTTAATAAGTCCCATCATTTCAAAATAGGGCTGTAGAATTGGTCTTTAAACAAGATATAATAATATACATGTATTATATTATAGTGTTATACAGGGATAGTCGCCGGATTGTGCATCCTTTACACAAGATTAAATATGTCAAAGGGCTTCCGTGTGTTGGCTTTGGCCCCATACTAGTCTTGCAAAAGACCGGGACTCCTCAATAGTCCCGTGAATGGAAAAGACATACATGTATTATATTATAAGTTACAGATACAGGTACTTAGAGCCCTAAAAGTATAAATAAATAAAGTCACACAAAAGTCTGACAATAGGTTTAACTAAAATGTCAGTACGTATTATACACCCCTATTTTGAAAATATGGGACTTATTAAAATCAGAATATCTGTAGCAGTAACTGAATCCATATATCCAATAAAAATATCAAAAATGATAGTCGATTACTTATCTTTAAAAAATACAAAATAAATGTCGTATTACCAGACGGCACACTAGCTATCAAGTATTCTGTGACGGCTCGGGTCCCTGACCGCGCTCAGCTGTGTATCGCAGCGTTCGGTGTAGAATAACAATAAAATTCGGCGAGATTTTGAAAATCTTTGACTTATCATAACTTTTTAAATAAAAGCAAAAGAAAAAAACTAACTTCATTATTATATTGTCACCCGTCGTTTACATTAGCTGTGAGATAAGGTATCGCAATTTCAAAATAAGGGTGTATAATAGAGAAGTTTTGTTGTCGAAAGCTTACGAAGCAAACGCTTCGTGGGCGAACCGCTTCACAAGTATCACTGCAAACAACGAGAGATACTTGACTTACACCTTTTAGTAATTACACCATTCTAGAACACTATTCAGACAGAAATTCAAACATTTTCCCTTTTTAAACGACTATTCAAACTAATATTTTACAGTTAAATTTAATGGCATTAGATTTCGCGTAGTAGTAAGTATGAGATATTTTGATAAAAAGTATCCAATGAAACCTATATCAGATTTTATCTGTATCAATTCAGTTAGCCATTTTCCTGTATACCTATGTGTAAAAACCCAGATAATTAACAAATATCCAAAAACATTTATGTAAAACAGCAAATTCTATCAACAATATCAAAATGTTGGCGAGAAATCCGGACTGCAAATTAATTTTAAACTATTTCAATTTTCACTTCATAACACTTTGAGTATTTAAATAGTGCCGTATTTCAAATAAGCACTTACGTGGAAACTTGTAATTACACGTTTGAGTAGTATCTGTTTCCCCAAAGGGATGGTAGCCGGTACAATTTGATATCAACATTCAACATGATACCTCAATTAACTCTTGTGGAAACGAGTCTTGACATCGACAGACAGACATCAAAGAGCAACCCTAATTAAAACCCTTTTTACCCCACTAACTAACAGACAATGGGATAATAGATCATTTATTTACTGTCCTATAAATAAAAACACATGTGAAAACAAACGCCTGGTAATGATTAGCGGAAAATTAGTTTCTTTGGGTAAATGTATAAGAAAATGTACCAAATAATGAATAAAAAAATGTTACGTCGTTAGGTTTATAAATTACTAGATATGCTCCGTGGTTTTTTCCTTGCCAATTACCGTGGAAGTTTTGGGAAAACATAATATGTGTCTCAAACTTGGCTACAAGAAACATCCGTAAATCGGTTCAGCGCCAGCGGTTTCTCAGCTTATTCAATACAAATAAACAAACCGTAAAATATTTTCTCTTCATAATATTCCTGGTTTCAATATGTGATATTGAGCGTTCTAAGAAGTCTAAGAATATGTGCACTTTATGAAGACTCGCGCCGCATATTACAGGTGTATTACGTAATATACAAATCGTGTACATAATGTACATTATGAACGTTAAATTCTTCCAATTCTGTACAAGTAGAACTCCGGTTACGTGAATAGCTGAGCGCAGCATCGTCTACATTTTACAGAAACTTTACAAACGTGCCAGATTGGAGGACAAATATTTGTCTCTTCTTCAATGTTTGAGTTGAACAAGGTTCGAACCCGAGACCTTGCATATTTGCATTTAAAGATGTTACATTACTTTTGAATATAAAATATTGTTATCAAATCTGGACCGTTATTGTTTAGCTGTCGAGATTTCATATAAGAAAGGACGAGTCCCAGTTGTCGTACTAAATACATCGACAGTCCATTCAGGCATTGATAGAGCCCTCAAACTTAAATGTTGATTAAAGTAAAAATATTATTAGAAAACGGGCTCAAGAATAACTTAATAATTTATTTATTGTATCAAATTGGATGGAATCAATTGCGCAAAACTGCTCACTTAAAATTACAATCTTTACACAGTGCTAAATAAAGACGTCTTTCCTTTATGTACGAACGCTTAGATTTATTAATATTAAATTTATCAAACTACGTAACGACTTTAATACGATATAGAGTAATTCAAGAGTCAAGTAATACGCGTAATAAAATTTGTAACAATCAAAACCGCCAGACAGCTAATTAATACAATCTCAAAATCACTTTCGTAGATGTGTTAATACGAACATTACCTACAAGTACTAATTACTTTCCGAGAGAATGGGCAGCGTACCATTTTAGGTGGTTCTACCCCCTTTCACCCTGATACGTCTATGTTTACAACTTCTGAACTCATGTCAAGTAACACCAAAGTGTTTGACTAACACGTTCAACACTCAAACTTGTCCAATATCTATTATAGAACTATCTGGAAAGCACCTACGTCGTCCATGTGTGATTACATCGATGCAAGCTTCAGTGATCTCTTCGCATCGTCTCTTTGATTACAAGCAATGGACCGTTACGTGCTCATTAGCTAACTCAGGCCTGTAATTATACATAATTGTGTAGGTATTTATTGAATGTGGTTAACCTAGGTAATAGTTTCAGATGTGATATAGTATATTAGTTTCAGTTTAACTATTTCATTTAATTAGATCGAAATGAACATATAAAATTATATTTTATTATAATAACTATATATTTTTCGGAATTCAATACACAAATATCGACATTTTAAAGTGTATTCTCGTATTCATATTTTAGCCTTTACCACAAAAATATGAAATCATATTTTATTCGTATTCATATAAGGCTTTATGAATGCGTATTTTAATAATCCAAGGCCGAAATACATTTATTTTGGCCTTGGATTATTAAAATACGCATTCTTTAACCAATGTCCGAGCATTCTTTCAATCTCTATTTTAATTTAATAAATTTAATGACTGGTGTGAAATAAATACCAAAAAAGAACACATTTACGATTAAAACCACTTCACGATTTCACCCGTGTTTTTGTACCTTTCTCTTGAATCGCTCTATTTATAACGAAAACCACATTTAATCTGTTGCGTAGTTTAAAAGCTCTCAGCAAACATATGTACAGTCTCGGAATGAAAAGGTTCGTCAATTTTCAAATTGATTCGTATAATGTGTCGCGAAAACATATTACCTTTTGAAACTATGGTACAGAATAGACTCGGGTTAGGGAAAATAATGTTCTACTGATCGATAATAAAGTTCAAAATCATTCAGATCAGTGTTGTTTGACTAACTATTAAACTATTGTCAATCGGTAAATGTCATCATTGCAAAATATCAAAGAGGTTTTTATATGCCGCGCGCACAAGACAGTGTTTAAAAAAAGGATAGAAAAATCAAACAAAACCTTATTCGATAGCAAACGTCATTCTATTTATTTAAATGTTAGCATCACTGTTTCTTACACTGTTATGTTGGCATAATTGTTTCTTGCAATACTAGTGCAAGTGAAAACCGACTCTAAGGTGACTAGCATCACTGTTTCTTACACTGTTATGTTGGCATAATTGTTTTTTGCAATACTAGTGCAAGTAAAAACCGACTCTAAGGTGACGAACCTTTTCATTCCGTGACTGTACTTGAACTTGAAATCCAAAGATTTCCAATATTCAAACTGTGACGAACCAGCGTGTAGGAACTAATTTATAAGGAATTTCAATAACATTTGATGTTATCGATGTTGTTATTACTCTGGAACCCGAAATATGAAATTCCATAATTGCTAATATGTTATTTAACACAAAGAACATTCATACAATTTTTTTCTTTGAATTTTGTTTATTTTTTCGAGGTAAATGGCTAACACATACTTTAAAGGTTAAAATTGTAAACTACTTAACAAATTTGAGAACTTCTCTAAGCATCCCTGAGATTATGTCACATGTTATTGACTTTGTATAAAAAGAAACTTTAGAGGAGTTAAGAATAAAAAAAATATTTGTTCCACCATCAACTAAATGTCGACAATCATGCTTTAAATACATATAATCAAATACTCGTACTTAGACAAACCGAAGCTTCAACTTTTATGAAGCCGAAAAATAATTTCAAATTGGATTTAGCGCCAAAAAGCCTCACTTACTCATTTATAATCACATTGTCCTTACATCAAGAAAGATTATTAAAACGAAATCCTCTAACGCAAAATTGTGGCACAAAGAAATCACTAAGCCTACCTTTCTGCGAGAACATCTGTCGTAATATTATAGGTAAGGCCTTATAATGAAGAATTTCTAATTAATCTTTCTATAATGAAAAGACAAATCCCCTCTCGGATTGAATACCTTAGTTAAATAATTAGCAGAAGCGCTAACGAAGTACCTATGCTTAGTATTAGATTCGTGCAACATTGTCTTGTAGATGCTTACACCGTCGTCTTGATCAGATTTTAATCCAATTAAAGGCTACATTCTACTCGCTGCTTCAGTCGCGGATATTATTATATTAATTTTAATACGCTTACAACGGCAGCGGTGGCTTAACCTACATTACATAGCGACATTCACCTTGTATTTTTGAAGGGTTGAAGCGTAAAGAGAGGACATGTGTCATCACGAATGTATGTCAATTCTTCAGCGTGATCATAATTTTATTTACGTCTAACTTTTGCTCGCAGCTTTGAAGTCGATTTAAGTAGATTTAGTACATCAATTTAGGTTCCCAACGAGATTTTCTATCTATAAACCATTTGATCCTCGTATTTTGTAGTTTGAAACGAAATGAGCAGACCTCAAATATTTGTTCAAGCAAATCGGACGTCGCAATAAAAATCATTTTGTTCAGCCTTCGGTTCAATCACGGATTCCTGTAATTATATACATATTACAATTCTTATAATATCTTTATTTACAAATCAAATTGACCCAATCATGCATGTGATTTAGAAGGAGGGGGTCGCTTCTGGATCTCGTGGATTTTAATCATGCGAAAGTGAGGAGGGAGGCAAAAATCAACGGAAAATTCCGAAATTTAGTAGTTGACGTTTTATGTCTATTTTTTTAGGTGTTCAAATGTTAGATCGAGAACATCTATACTTATAGTTATGTACATTTCAATAAAAAATAAATTGGAGTGTCTGTTGGTCAACGTTTAACAAAAATGTTTTATACTAAAGACATACTAAAATATATAATAATTATGTACCAAGAAACTATAAGTATGATTGTTGGTTTGTGTCTGTCAGTGAATCATTTAAGGTAAGGTTAAGGTGGACCAAACTATTATATTTGGTTAAACTTGACCTTGTAAACAGAATCGGATTCAAACAGGGAAGTTACCACCCACACAAATATTTTACCGGTGAATGTTATCGGAACAAGAATTAGGCGAAGAATACTGTGAAGTACTGTAATTGTTAATGGACCAAAAAATGTTTTTTTTTTTAATCTGAGCATTAAACATGACAATAATAGCCGTAGAGAGCCATTAAAGAAAAAAAATTAGTGATAACGCAAAATAGTGAAGATAAAAAGTCGAATACGATCACTCAATCAATTCGGACCAAACTTTTACAAAATATCGGCGTGAAGTAGTAGTTCAAACTACTGTTGAAACTACTGCGTTTCGGTCGGTGAGTGAGAGGTCCGGAACCCTCAACCTGCCTCCGAACATTCTATTGTCCCTTAGAAATCGCCCTCGCATTCAGAGTCACAGGTGTCCACTTTTAACAAAACACAGACAATAATACATCAAACGATAGTATCACGAGTAAATATTAAATTCTTAGAAGTGAAATTCTGGGAAAACATGACAACAAAAACTTAAGGAAAGTTTTCGGCGTTTTCTTTATTCGATAAACATTGGGTGTCGTAATATTATGAAATGTTTTGTCACACGGTTTCATCTATATTAATAATTAGTATCTATTAGGCTAATTTCGTGATAAATTGAATTAGTTTAACAATGCCCGAAACCATAAAAACTAAATCGGAAATGCAAAGAGTCTCGACACTGATTTTGATAAAGTTGTATATGAAGTTAGCCAACTTGACCAACGTGGTTGACTAAGGTCTGATCATCCTAATTCTAGACTTAGTGGGGAACAAGGCCCCGCCTTGTTCCCATCACATGTATGAGCTGATGATCTTTTGAAACCAGCACGTTCAAACTAAAAAACTATGCCTTTTTATAATACTAGTATCCTCTTATTCATAATATAAAATTCTCGTGTCACAATGTTACCTTACTCCTCCGAAACAGCTTTTTTTACCAAATTTTATATGCATATTCAGTACTTTTTATCCCGAAATTCCCACAGGAACGGGAACTACGCGAGTGAAACAGCGGGGGACAGCTAGTAATCTAAAAATATAAAAATTCATCATCGTCATCATTCATCAGCATACCTCAGTCCACTGCTAGACATAGACCTCTCGTAATATATGTAAGTACATGACTGAGCCCGATCTTCGGCTCTTAAAACTAGAAGTAAGATATTTCGAACATAAATTGTATTAATAGAGAGCAAGTAACGTTCGACCGTGAGTAGGGGCCGCGCGGACGCGGGGTGAGCTTCCCTACTCTGTGTTCGTCTATAAGTGAGTAAAATAGGGGATGAAATATGGGATGTTGTTGAACCAATTCTAATAAAATTCGAAACAGTTCAGTAACGTTTCGACTTAGTGTTTCAAAGAGTTCTAAGTCGGCAATAATCAAATCGCGAAGACGAAGACGCGGTTTGAAAGCTAGTTCAAACATGAAACTTTCGCCAAAACGATCGACTCAGCAAACAGTCAGAATCACGAGTCTTTCCTAGAAGATGGTTCGTTATAATTCTAAAATTAAACAGTTTAACGTAAGTTTAATCAGTTTAACTTGAGTTATTACTGTTTATTATTAATATAATATTGATTTATTGTAATAAGAAAATTATGGCTATCATAAATTATCCGATATGATATTTTAATTCATGTTTCTAAGGTGCAGACTACAGACCAAGGAGCGTCGGCATGTGTTCTAAAACTAACTTCAATATTCAAAATCTTAATTTATTTGAAACATCAATTTTTCTTTGATAGAACGTACGTGAAAACACAATGTCACACAAAGAAAAACAAACATAGGCTCGAGAGATAGTACAAGTACAACAGTCGCGTTTTTTTTTCCATTCCAATGAACATAACCTTTGAAAAATGAAACATCATTTTAATATGCAAGAAATATAAACGGCGGAGTAACACGTACTCGGTACGTCAAATTTTAATCTGTGTAAGTGCACTAAGACAAGTTTCCAAACACCCCTTTCGACGTTTGACTCACTACCAAACAAACTCCCGCCTTTATCATAATATATTAGTCAAATACGATCAAAGGAAGGGAAATAATGTACGATAAAATAAACAAGATACACGACGCCAAAGGAATTTATACGAAATTATCCTCTTTAACGTTTAATAATTTATAAAATTGTACTTTATTAACAAAACATGTACATTCTGTAAAGATTGAAATTTAATAACGTTTAAATTTACCACCGGTTTTCCATGTTAACGAACTTTGATTATGTAATTAAACAAAATATTTTATCGTTCAAACGATCATGTATCCAATTAATTTAGACTTAATTTTATTTTAACCCACATTTTAAGAACAAACGAGTTCTCATCCGGCGATTTGTTCTACCGTACCACGATCGATACCATGATGAAAGTAAAAGTTGCGGATTTTGGTACTATCTGGTACTAATCACCACTACTACCGTACCAGTTCTCACCACACCTGCAACTCACTAAAATGAGATGATACCAAATTCTTCAGTGAGATGATAAACAATTAGGGATTTGTGTGAAAAGTGCATTTTTTTAAAAAAAGGTCAAGTGAGGTTAGTAGCACTGACTCCAGTGCGTATGTGACGTCACTCATTGAGGGATGTTTTGAGGGGCGAGGCCACGCATGCGCTATATTTAGCAACTAGTGATGGGAGTGAAGTCGCGAGACGTTAATACTGTTGTTGTCGGTCAGTTATTCGGAACAGTTGTGTGTCGAGTCAGTGAAGTTCGAAAATTTCTCAAGTCGTGAGGTAAGTTTAGCTGTATGAAATATTTTATTGGACCGAAATATAAGTTTGAAAAGTTACTTTATTTATTTTTTTGGATAATTTATTTAAGTTTTTAAAAACTTTGCGGTTTTTGTTCGACAAGAAAAGTTATGAAAACTTTTTTATTTCTTTTTTAAATTAATAATTTGTTTAAATATTGATTTTTGGTTTATTATTTTATTTAAAAAATATCAAAAGTGATTTAAAGTGAAACAAGTTGTGCATAAACTTTGTGCTCCGTAATTCGTAAGTGACTTTGACAGTTTCACAAGACTTTATTTTAACAATACTAACATTCTACATAATTTTTCAAAAAATTTTAAAATTTCACAATATTTTTTTCAACTTACTCTATCTAAATAAGTTTTAAAATTAAAGTACGTGTCTTTGTCAATCTCATGTAACAAGATTTAATTCCATGAAAACCAACGCTTACATATTTTACCAAACTTATTTTTATTTTATTTTACAATTTTCACCTCACTACACCTAATTAAAACTTTAAATTAAAATTAGAACTCAATTTAAGTGGCACTAAAATCGCTCTCCAAATAAACATGTCATTCATTCATTTAAAATCAAAATTCGAACCGCAACATCACTTTAAAAAAAGTTTTGGTTCAAAATCCATGGTGCATATATTAAATGTATGTTTGTATAGTAAATGTTTACCCCATCACTTTGAAACGAGAGCCAAAAGAACGCGGCACCCGTCCTTGAGTCCATTGGAGAGTGGGCAACTAAGCGACGCCAGTGCCTTACATACAAAGTGATAGCAATAATCAAAGTTCCACTAATTACCTAACAAAATGTTCATCTGCTATTACACGTGAGTTTAAATAATTTTTTTAATACCAGTATTTATTTAAATATTTATTGCAGCATTGCAATATGTTATTTAACTGTCTGAGAATATGTTTGGTTCAATTTAAACTGAATTTGACCCACTTATTAGTTATGAGGTCGGGTTTATGCGGTACTTGTTTGATTTTAAAACAATATTATTGTTATTTTAAGTTGTTAACGGTTTTATTCGATTTATTTCGCTTTACTTTCTTAGTGTATAGTTGAGAAAGTTTATTACAAACTTTTATCGCGGCGTTTGATAGATGATTTTATAAACATTGATGGTTTATTGATGTTTGCATTGAATTGTATTATTGTTGATGAATTAATATTATGTTTTTAGACGGTTTAACAAAAGATGTTGTTATTCTCGTTTAATCCGGCTGCATTTTCGTCGTACTTACATAGATATTTATGATTGAATTGAAAACAATAATCCGTCGGAATAAAAATACTTACTAAGCCGAATGATTTTTCGTTGCGTGGCTAAAAAACTTTGATATTCGAATATTCTTTGTCTGTTTTATTAGTTTACGTTTAAAACAAAGTAAGAAATTAACTTACGATTCGTGTAGAAGTTGTTTAGGAAGTTAAAAAAGCGTATACAAGTATTTGATTGTATTTGCGCTTGAATTAACTCAGTAATTTGTATTACAAAACATGTTATATTGAAAATAATATTTCTTAAGGCTTATTTGACTCATAAAAATAAAGAAAATTCATATCTTTTGTAGAAAACATTTCATAAAATAGGGAAAAATCATTTGTGCTTTGTATAAATTATGTACGTCCTCGTTTTATCCAATTATTCGCGTTTGGTTGGATTCGCATTATCACGTTTGCGATAGTAAGTATGTAGATTACATTAAGCAATTATAGATGTAACAAGAGCTGGTGGGAGATCGAGTATTATCTGAGGTTTATTGTTAGGAGAATCGCGTTTTCTTTAGAAGACGGTATTCAGATATAACTTATAAGGGAAATATCACTACATAGTATAAAACAAAGTTGCTTCCCGCTTTTTCCTCTCCCTATGTAGGCTTAGATGTTTTAAACTACGCAACGGATTTTGATGCGGTTTCTTTTGGTTGATAGAGTGATTCAAGGGGAAGGTTTGTAGCATAATGATATCCCCGCATTCTTACGGAAGTGGGAACTAAGCAGATGAAACCGCGGGGCGCTGTTAGTTAATCATAATATTTAATTTGAGTTATTCAGCTGTAATATTTTAGTAATTTTTTACGTTATCTCAAATACAAGAAAAAATGAGTTTATTTTTTTCTGAGACTTGATACAATTTGGAAAATGTATTTAAAGAAAAATTTTGCTATCCAAAGAATGTGTTGTCAGAAAGAACAATAAAAAAATGTCCGCTTAAAATTTTTGTTTTAAGCGTTATCCGACGGCAAAATATTTCCGATGACAAAAAATTTATAAATTAAATTAGGAACTTATTTCAGATAAATACAATGTTAAGGATTAATAAAGTAGAATCTACTTTATTCTTAAGTAGGTTATAATCTACTTTCTCAATAATATATTGATGTTCAGCGTACTCAATTTAGCGTAAAACACTACAATCCATAGTTAGTACACTCGTAGCTAACAAAGAACAAAAATTAAATAAAAGCTTTCAAGCCTTTGTGACATATCTATATGCGGCTTTTAAGTTAAACCAGATTTGGCATAACGTCAGAATTTTTAAAATAACTGCTGTCAAAACTCCGCAACCCAGATTCGCGATACGACATTTTTAGTTAAACTATCTGATAGAATTTTTAACGTTCTAAATAACTTACACGACTTTCGATGATGCTACGAGAACCGGGACCGACGGCTTAACGTGCCGTCTGGAGTTGAATTTTGATAAAGTTATAGAAGTATGTAGAAATATGAATTATTTATACAAAGTATATATAGTAGGTTATGTGTAATATGTAAGTACTCGTAATTGGGCAGTTTTTCGCAATTCTTCTTCTTGTGCCATCTCCTACCGGAGGTTAGCGATCATCAGGGCAATGCGTACTTTGCCGGCAGCAGCTCAGCAGTGAGCTTGTGCTCATTCCGAACCATTCAAATTTAAATGTATTTATTGCGAATAAAGGTACAATATGGTGTTACAATTAATACTTAAATTAGGAATCTCTTTATTCTACCACTTCCGCAGGTTCTTCGTCTGCCTGGTCTTCCACTTCCTTGTATCTTTCCTTGTATGATCAGTTGAGGTCGTATTTATGGTGTCTCAAAATCCGCAATCCGCAATTGGATCTTTGCAATTTGGGTCCTATGAGCGTGTTATATTTTATTTATACTTCCGTCTTACATTATTTAGTAGGCCTATTATTTTTGGCTCTAAACGTAACAACTGTCGATGTTGTTAGTACGACAATCGAGAGCGACAATATAAATAGTAAATAAGCAACATTTTAGCGTATTTCCCATTGTGTCCGATAGTCTAGGAGTTTTGTGAATATTGATACTTATACCAAATTAATCAAAGTACTTGATATAATAAAAGAACATTTCTTCGTTTCATGTAATAAAAGTAAGTAGCGTTGTCTTACAATATTCCTTTGTTCTATTTGCTCGAGAAAAAAGGTAAAAAACAAAGGCTTTATATAAATATTAATGCGGATTTAATCAATAAATATAATCTTGTGCATCGTGATGTTTGTCCGTTTATAAAAGCCTTCCATTACGATTAATTATTCACGGACGAATGACCGTTAAGTCAAATAGTTTTGTTTAAATATTCAATAAGCTATTAAGGTCCTTAGGAAAATTGATGGGAATTAAATGCGTCGTTAATTAAAACGTCTTCATTAATAGAAATTAAAATGTCTTTATTATTATTGAAAGTTGCAATAGACATGCTAGTAGTGCCTCCGAGGTTTATCCACATTTTTTTTCCGGTCTAGTTGCGTGAAAGAGTTATAACTAAACTAGCTGTGCCCCGCGGTTTCACCCGTGTGGAACCTTATCCCGTGGGAATTTTGGGACAAAAAGTCCTATGTGTTATTCCTAAGTGTGAGGAACATGTGTACCAAATTTCATTAAAATCCATTCAGTAGTTTTTGCGTGAAAGAGGAACAAACATCCACACATCCATACATATAAACATCCACACTGACAGTATTGTATTTTATACATAGGCGTAGTTTATACATAACATAGTCAAACACTATGTAAATTGTTTTTCTTCTGTTTTTGGGATAATTTTTAGAGTTGCGTACCCAAAGGGTAAAAACGGGACCCTATTAATAAGACTTCGCTTTCCAACCGTCCGTCTGTCACCAGGCTGTATCTCAAGATAACGGTTGAAATTTTCACAGATGATGTACTCGTATTACTATATAACAAAAATTTCCTCTGTAACGATATTTCCGCTATAACAAAAAATACTAAATCACTACATAGTATAAAACAAAGTCGCTTTCTCTGTCCCTATGTCCCTATGTATGCTTAGATCTTTAAAACTACGCAACGGATTTTGATGCAGTTTGTTTTAAAGTTAGAGTGATTCAGTGGGAAGGTTTTTAGTATAATTTTATCCCCATATTCCTACGGGAACGGGAACTACGCGGGTGAAACCGCGGGGCGCCGCTAGTACAAAGTAAAATAAATACTTAAGGATGACTTCCATACAAAAAACGGGTTTTTTTGTCGTTTTTGGTACGGAACTCTTCATGCGCGAGTCCGACTCGCACTTGGCCGGTTTTTCTTAACTTATTGGTGTTACCGATTTTTAATTTTGATTAAGAAAAAAATAGGCAATTTGCTAACTAAATAGGAGGTGTTTAATTTGTTTCCAAGGTATCAGTAATTGAAACACATTCTGAACCTAGATAATTTTGTCAACCATACAAATATTTACCTCAAGCAGGAATCGAACTAGCAATCCTTTCTTTGGCAGGCAGGACCTTTCCATTCGGGTTGTAAATGCTATTTTAGATTCTAACTACTCATCTTTACTCCGTCCGGATGTTTTCCGACGTTTTCAAAAGGTTTACCAAATATTTTCAATCTCTTGTCTTGACAGTTCAGGAAATAATATCCGGAGACATCGCTAGTCTCAAACTAAGCAAAGCATATTCTGAGAATACGACGGATAAACATACTTTTACATTAAGAATTGATTTTTTAAAGTGTTCACTCACTTAACAGCGGATAAACATACTTTTCTCATAAACTTAGAATTATTTTGTGTACTGTATTGATACAAACTTGTACCACTCTTATTATTATTATTTGTTAATAATTATTTATTGTGTTAATGCAGGGAATAAATAAGTACATTTTTATTTTTTTTATCGTGTGTCAGGTAGGTATTAGATATTAGATAGGTATAAGATACTTCTATCCTACTAATTATAAAGCCGAATGTTTGTGACTGTGGATGTACGGATGTGTGGATGTTTGTTCCTCTTTCACGCAAAAACTACTGAATGGATTTTAAT
Source organism: Timandra comae (assembly GCA_958496195.1). NCBI lineage: Eukaryota > Metazoa > Arthropoda > Insecta > Lepidoptera > Geometridae > Timandra > Timandra comae. The sequence continues at coordinate 6,014,364 of OY292353.1, read as the reverse complement.
GTAATTTGGTACAAATGTTCCTCATACCTAGGAATAACACATAGGATTTTTATCCTTAAATTCCCACGGGAACTACGCGAAAGAACGCGGGGCACAGAAAGTAGAAAAATAATTTCTAAAATTTTACATCTGCTGAGTCTTGTATGGACCGGTAGCATACTTTACAAATCCTTACCTATTAAGAATAGATAGGAAACACCCAGACCAGTTACATTCAAAATGTGTTCGAGTAGCGAACGATACCAGTTTATGCAAATTTTTATCTTCACTGAGAATCGAACCCGTCATATTTAGCTCAACAGTAACAACTACGTCACTTGGTCGTTGAATTAACAAGACCTGTCTAATCCCAACCGGGCCGTTCACAAGTAATCCTTCTTATAGTACCAATTGATTTTTCTTAATATAGATATTACCTAATACGTTTTGTAACAAAGCTACGAAATAACCAATTATTTTCTCGGTTAATTATGTTACCCTACTTAAGTTACCTCTCATAATTACTTTTACGAAGTATTGTTTTGTTTGATGTTTATTATTTGTGACTATAATGGAATATTCCATAATATTGTATATTCGAGTACAGCTTTGACTTTTTGGGGCGATTTTTTTAGACCATCTTTGTCAATGATGTAACCGAGATAGCTTATTTCAGTTTTGAAGAAATCACACTTTTCTTTTTGTAACGTGAACCCGGCATTTTGTAAACGTTGTAGTACTTCTCTTAGCTTATTACAGTGAGAACTATAATCTTCTGTCGCGAGTAAAACATCATCTAACAGACAGAGCACGCCATCCATCCCTGACAGCACATTATCCATAGCTCGTTGAAATATCGATGGCGCGCTTGACAATCCGAACACTAAACGCGTAAAATTAAATAGTCCTCTGTGTGTATTTATGCATGTAAGGCTCTGTGACTCTGAATCTAAAACTAACTGGTTGTAGGCCATAGAAAGATCGATTTTCGAAAAAAAATATTAAAAGAATTACACAGATCACATTTAGGTATCGTAAAGACCAAGGAAGAAACGCGTTCCCGTTTTTGGTTCCCCGGAGTAGATTCGGCCATAGAGAAATTGATTAATTCCTGTGACGTATGTATTCAGCTGCGACCGGCGCCTGCTCGGGCTCCGATCGCACACTGGAAATATCCGTCAAAACCATTTCTAAGAATTCATATTGACTTTTTAGGTCCGTTCAACGGAATTTCTTATTTAATTATTGTAGACGCTTATACGAAATGGGTTGAGGCATACGACATGGGTACTAGAACCACATCAGACGCGGTAATAAAAACAATTTATGAATTTATGTCGAGGTTTGGGTTACCGGATACTATAGTGAGTGACAACGGTACCGCGTTCACATCTAACAGTTTTAATGAGTTTTGTAAATTAAATGGTATTAGTCATATCACTTCACCTGCATATCACCCTGCCAGCAATGGTCAAGCAGAGAGCTATGTAAAAATCGTAAAAAAAGGCCTGAAAATATGTTTGCTATCGGAAAACAATGTAAACAAATGTAAATTAAAATTATTAGAATATTTGTTTAATTATAGGAATTCGGTACATTCCGCCACAGGTATCTCCCCAGCAGAAATGGTATTTGGCCATAAACTTAGAACGCGCTTAGACATGTTCGACTCCTTACAGCCGCCGTCATCGCTCACATCACCAGCGGCTAGCGCGGAAGGTCATCAGGAGGCACAAGATGACGTGTTCACTGGGAAAAAATGTGAAAGCTATGAAACCGGTGATAAAGTGATATACAAAAAGTTTGTTCTTAATAATAAGTTTATATGGTCCAAAGGGATAATCATTAAAAAAATTGGTAAAGTTGTTTACTTAGTTAAAGATATTGAAAGCTCAGTCATTGTAAAAAAACATAAAAACCAATTAATGCGATATAAGGGGTATTCCGATCAGTCGATATGGGACGTTAACGTGCGCGGTAGTATGGGCTCGGAGGAGGATAATGTACCGGCGTCACAGCCGTTAGACAATGAGAGTACATTACAGTCTAGGTGCCCTAGTCGACTGTTGCGGAACATTCCTAAAGTTGATTATAAAGCTATGTGTTAGATATCTAAAGTCGATTATAAATGTATGTTGTTAGTGTTAAGTTCGTTATTTTTATCAATAGGTTAAGTTTAATGTGTTTTTATTGGGGGAGGAAGTATTGTATATGCGCGTAGTTACACTATACGTGCATAGTATAAGTATATATAGATAAGTAAGAGCTACAGTGTCGCACCTTCACTGCATTCAATAAACCAGTACGAAACTAGCCATCGGTCGTTTCACTCGCTCGCCCTAGTCATATATAACACATAAATAAAATCGAAGAAAATCTGTTACGCATTATATAATAAGTTTATTCGGACAAAGGAGGGAAAATTAAAAAAATATTAATATATTCAACACATTTGACGACCTCGATGGCAGAGTGATCACCATGCCGGACTGCCATCCGTAAGGTTGCGGGTTCGATTTCCGTGCGGGGAGAATATTTGTGAGAACCACAAATGTTTGTCTCGGTCTGGGTGTGTATGTGAATGAGTGTACGCGTAGTTTCTGATACCCTAGATACAAGTTACGAACTTAGTTAGGGGTCAGTTACTATAATGAGATGATGTAGTAAATGATTATGTTACGTGTATGTTATTATGATATTTTTGAGAATTTTTAATTAATCCTTCTGACTTTACAATAAAAAAGTCAAAATGATTTCAATCCAGCTGTGTTGTTTATAACTGTTTTTTTTATTTACACATTGAAATAAAACTACATACCAACTTTTGCTGTATATATTGATATCTTTGATTTACACGAACACTACACATTGAAATAAAACACATAAATGGATTTTTGTCGTGGTTGTATTTTTTTTTGCTGTGTATCCGAAACATCAGTAATATAAGTAAATATATTTTTGCAGGAATATAGTTTTTTTTTTTCAAAATATGTTTTTAATACTTATTACCTTATAACACCGTTATTTTAAAACCAGTTTGAAAATATTTTAAGTCAGTTGCACAGAATTTATGAAAAATGTATTTAGATAATTATACGTTTTACTTGATACTCGATCAATCATATCATTTTGGTATCGATTTCTCTGATTTACGTGAACGCTTCACATTAAAATAAAATTTGTTTAGTAGAGTCTTTAGTGACCATGTCAGAAATGTAAAATAAAATAGACAAAAACTGTAAAAACGTGTATATTTCAAAGTTATATTAGTTTTAATGTAATATATAAAATTCTCGTGTCACAGTTTTCGTTCCCATACTCCTCCGAAACGGCTTGACCGATTCTCATGAAATTTTGTGAGCATATTCAGTAGGTCTGAGAATCGGCCAACATCTATTTTTCATCCCGAAATTCCCACGGGAACGGGAACTACGCGTGTGAAACCGCGGGGTGCAGCTAGTATTAATATAAAATATTAAAATCTTTATTTATGACTTTATATTGCGCCTGCACGTAACTGGTAAGGGCAAGATAATGGTGATGTTTTGTTTAAAGAGAGTCCAAAAGCATATTTAAATATTCAAATGTTTTCATCTATTTTAAATTCATGTAAAAGTGGCCATTGAGAAGTCAGCTTAACTGATCAGTTGACCTGGCGTCCATCCATATATGCTCGTCAATCACCAGAGCGATTCCGGAATCCAGTAGGGAAATCTAGTTGGCGTAAAACTTTGGACTTACAGCACAGATTTACGTCTGGACTGATCAGTTCAACTGACTCGTCAATGGCCACCTTAAAGCATCAAAAGTATATTAATTTATTAAATAATTCAACTCTTTTTTACTTTCCAAACACGAAATATATTTCCCATTACTCTCTATCATTTGATTCCTATTCAATCTTTTGATTAGATATAATCGGAAAATATAAATCGGTTTAGGAAAGTCCAAAAAATGATTTGAATATTTGAACGTGTTCATCTCAGTGATGCTCACTGTACCAAGAAATTACGCATTTTGTCACATGTTTTCTGTCTACTAGCTGTGTCCCGCAGTTTTAAATGCATACTAGCTACTCCCGCGGTTTTCGCGCAGTTTTTTACATGTCTTTTTTCTCTTTGCGAAAATCTGTGATAAAAATTCTCTTTCTCAGTCTTTTGATCACAAATCTGTGTCAGAAATGTAAAACAAGAAAATAAAAACACAAAATGCCGTTAGGTTAGGTTAGGTTAGGTTAGGTTAGTTTTAGTTTTTAGTCTCCCGCCGACGGCACGCGCATCGTCAGCGCTGATGGCCGAAATATCGTTTTTGAATGAAGAATATCTCGGCCATCATTAAAATCGTTTAAAATCAACCTTAAAGTTATTTTATTTTGAACGTGTAGTGTTCATTTAAATCGGAGAAATCAATATACGAGTATATTTAGTTCCTTAGATAAGCACGTTCAATCAAACAATCAATCAAATAAGGTATAGGTATAAATAATGCCGACTTGACGTAGGTATGTAAATATAAATTATGATTAAATCTATTACAGGGTCTTCACTTACTGTTCTTTAGTAAGAACTCATCATAAAACTAATATAAAGTTTTGAGAACTGACTTAATAAAGCTTCTTTAATACAACCAGGAGACATGATTCTAAACAAAAAGTTTCTGCAATTACCTAGTACTCGTAGAACGAAAAATAAAATTGCTACGGGAAGCCTACAAAATGCGTAGCCATCCTGCCAACTACGACGTAGTAAAGTTTAATTAAACTAATTAAAATTATTGTTTTGTTGTGAAATATTTTTATTGTGTTTGAAATTTTACCGCGCGGTTTCATTCGCTCCCTTTCAGTTGCTAATGTTGGTTGTCCGGAATTTCGGAATACAAAATATGTGTAGATAGTTATATAGGTGGATTTTTATTTTACAAATTCTATTTAATTTGAAAAGAGAATACAAAGAAAATAGTTCATCACAAAAATGTTCTAGAATCGAAAAACTTATCGCTAATAACGATTTTTTACAGACAACCTACAAATAGAGAAAAATAAAGTTTAAAATTAAAATGGTTTAAAATGTCTTATAGTTATTTAAGCATTCGATCCACCTGCACTTTGCCAGCGTGGTTAACTAAGGCCTGATCGCCCTAATTCAAAGTAGGCTCGAGCCTTTCAGTAGAGACATTTACAAACTAATAACGATGATGAAATGAAATATATTACGTACTATTCGTATATTCCTGGTAAAATATTACTTTACTTAGAAAACCAATTAATCAGAACATTTCTATAGAGAAACAAAGTTCCATCCCCACAAACATTCACAAACGTTGCCAGTGAACCCAAAAAATCGGTCCCTTTCATCCGAATACGTATAGTTTTATGCGTGAGTATAAAATCACAGACATCAAAAGAAACCTTCATATTACCTAGATGTCTACCTACCCGTAACTACATCTATACTAATATTATAAAGCTGAAGAGTTTGTTTATTTGAACGCGAAGAACTCGGAAACTACTAGTCCGATTTGAAAAATTCTTTCAGTGTTAGATAGAGATAACCTAACCTATATATCAAGAAAGACCATATTATTATACGTATAATGTATATTTTTTGAAGTTATAGAGGTTTTTAAGTTACCGAGGTTTGAGTTATCGAGGTTTTACTGTATTATTATTAGGCCGTGTATCCACCGTAAGAAATTTGTCTTCTCGGACAAGACAAGATAAAAATATTCTTGTACATACTATATTTTCCCATATCTGTAACAGACAAGAAATTTTTTGTACATAGACTCGACATAATTATTTTCATTTACATGAACATTTTCATCTTATCTGTACCTGAGAAGACAAATTTCTTACTTAGGACACGCGGCCTTTACGCTACGACCAATTTCAATTTATTTAATAAACATTTTGTTACAATATAAAAATACATTTAGCGCAATTATCGTGACCTTACCTCCCATACTAGTTTAAAACTGTATCATGGCAAGGTAGGAGAAAAGTTATCGTAGGTTAAACCGCGAGACGTCGCTAGTATACTCAATTACTCATATACGAGTACGTGGTACCCGCACTCTCGGCGCTACGGTTAATCCTTTGAGAAGGTTGGGGTTAAGAGTCAGTTGTTTGTCAGTGTTGTTAGTACCGCTATAGAACATTTAATCAAAACTGTTCGTTACTTTAGAGCTAAAATGGGATGTTAGACAAATAAAAATGTTAAAATGTATTCGAATATAAAAATTATTTAGAATATTGTTGAGAATATATCACAAATTGATGCAGTATTTTTATTCCATGTATGAAGCATAATGGATACAACATACACTATTATGATACAAGTATCTAAGTAACAGAGTACAGTACCTTTTAGAACTATAACTTCATCTACTTTATACCTAGAGAAGCTCAGATACTACGATGTAGCAAACTACTAGAGCAAAGGAGAATGCTTTAAGAGTTAAGATGATACAATTTGCAAAGATAATGATCTGAAATTGATCAAGAAAATATTCATAATGCCGTCTCGTTTTGAACTAACTCTAAAAAGAGTTAGTTAGAGTTAGAGTTAGAGTTAGAGTTTTACTCGATATTTACTTAAGTAGGGCAAAAGCCCTACTTAAGTAAATATCGAGTAAAATGGCGTGATGCAGCTAGTTAACTAAACTTGTAAAAATTGGCATTTATGACTGAATAGCCCGAGGGTGAAAAAGCAAAAGTATTTACTGAAAATAAAACACATTCCTGCTTTGGAGGTTTTTTCGTTGAAAATGTTTTTATTAACTAATTTTAAGTCTTGTTTTGTAAGCTCTTTAACGTTCATAAGGGTTTCTTTGAGCTACAAACTGAATAAATGTTTATGCTCGTAATGTTGTTTATTTGATAAATAAATATATTTATCGGTAAATTAAAAAACTTTTGTAATTCTATTTCTTATTAATTATCGAGGAAGTTCGTGACAATGATAGATCGACGTTTCATACTTTATCTGGTGAACATAACTGGACCAACTTGATGTAATCTAGTCTATATGTGCCATAATTAACATGTATAATAAGGAAAAAAGTTGGCTTCGAACACTATCAAGCAACGTCTTTACTTATAAATCGAAATGTGTTCGGTTTTGGTAAAAACTAGTAAGTCACCGTTCGGCATTATTTCCCCGATAGTATTTAAAAATCGGTTTAAAAAGTCAGTAATTTTTTTAAAATAATAATTCCATTACCATCATATCTCAAAGTGAATCAATTATCATCTCTATAGAATATCTTATGTAAAACTAATAAATTAACTTAAATATATTTATTTGATATGAAAATTGAACTAATTAATTTCCAAACACGATTAAGTAGATAAACCAATATTGTTATCACTAAATGAGATTTATGTTTTTGTTGTATCGGTTTTTTTAGTACCTTCCCACTTACCAGAAACCAATATCTCGGCAAGAGGGTTTTGTTCTTAATCTGTTTTCTATATGATATTGCCTCTTAATAAGCAATTGTTTGGTTACGGATTATTGAGATTTTCCTAATATTACGATTATTAAAAAACTCCGTAATCCAAAGAATGAGTTCCCGGAATGAGTTATCAAATCAGGGAATTCTTACGATTTCAAATTGTTGACTTCTTGAGTTATTGGGAGAATGATTAAGTACCTCGACGAACGAGTTTTGCGTCGCGTATTTTTTTCTTGTAAATTCACGGTATTTTTCTCAGTAAAGATAGGAATTTATTTTATTTATTTATTCAGTTTGCAGAATTGCGTGTAATTAATTTATAAGTATTTATTCTGTTATATGGGTCGAGTAATGCGTGTTTGCTATTTGCCAAACAGCTGAGGTTTGAGATCACCAACACGCACTGAGCAAGCGTGGTGATTGGGCCTACTTTGCTATACTAATATAATAACATCAGTAAGAAAAGGTATTTCTTCTGCAATGGACTTTTACAGACAGATACTTTAATATTGTTACAAAACTTATACACAAAATTATTTAAAAAACAATTTTCTTCATTTTCCTATTCACATTAAACGCTGTCATAGCAATTATGAACGTAACAAAAAACAAACTAAGCTCAGCCTTTTGGAAATAAATTTATTTGACAATTGGTATCCGTTCAAAGTAATTTGTTTATTTAATGGTTCCGATCGGTTTATCACTTAAATCATAATCTATGCTCAAATCACAACCCTCTGCGACTTAATCGACATTGATTTGATTAAACTTCTGAACTTCGACAGGCGACTTCTCTCGAATTCTGTCGTATCTTGCTCTCAAAAGAACCCTACCCTTATAAATAAATAACTTACTGAAATATATTTCAATCAAAACAAGTAAATAACTTAATAATAATTGATACCCATATTATGACGGTACATGTAATAGAACAAGGCGCCATCTTGGAAAGAGCACTATCTTTGAGTCTGTCATCTTTGACAGTCCGCCATATTAAATTTACTATGACGTCACTTAGCGAACCATGCATTGTCATCTATATTAATGGATATGGGATAACTCTTTTAAAATCCAATGGCAAATATCGATTCGAACAAACATGACAGTACAACTTGCCTTAAAAGCTCGTAAGATGTATTAATCTGTCCGTTTTGACGTTAAAGAAGGTTGCCCTTCTTTCATGTTGAATAGAGCGAATTGGAGTTTGTAAAATAATTAAATTTATAATATTGGTAACATAACTGTCAAATACCTGAACGACCGAGCTCCGCTCGGGTGGAAATAGAGAAAATGAATTTTCTCTGAAATGAGACATGGCTAGGTCGATTTTCCATCCGTATAAACCTGTATTACAACATTCATAGAATTCGTACGATGTTTTCGAGAGAATGATTGCAAATACATCTATAATCAGGATGTGTGTCGTGACGCGAGTTTATATGTAGAAAAATCTAGATAAACTATAGCCTATGTTAGATAAATTTAGAGATTACGTAGCTTTTCATTATGGAAATAATTTTATGAGTAGCTTTTAAGTTTCTAATAAAAACAAGAGTTTCTCTTTACGCCAAAGGAAAAATCTTTATATTTATAAAAATAATTCGTTTTTTAAAAGATATGAATTTTTAATTCTTTGTTTTGCATAGGCGTCGTACTACTAGATAGATAATATGTACTGATGTTCCTTATAACTAGAACTAAACTATACACTATATCTTTATCCCATAATTTAACCCGCGTAGCGAACGCGGATGTAATTATTTTATTTGGTCGTAGCGTGATTTTCTATAACCTTCCTCGAGAAATACGCTATACAACACTAATGTATTTTTCAATTGGATTACTGGTTCCAATTTCTTGAGATTAGTGCGTTCAATCAAACAAACTATTTAGCTTTAAAATATTAGTGATGATGATATATTTCATACCAATTTCAGCTGCAGTCGTCTGTAACTATTTATATGTGTATTTAGGTTGTGGGTTATGGATTTTTGGTTAGATGCGTTCTAACATGACTAATGTGACATGACTAACCCAAAAGAGCAGTTAAGTTTTGAACCAGTAAAGATCTAGTAAGTTATATTCAGTGGTTATTCCTAGAAACTAATAGTGCAGCAACCCAATATTAACCTAAGGTGGAGCCTAGAGGTTTGTTGAAGGTAACACTTTACAGACCTATTAAATATCCAGTGTATTTATTAACACCAATCGCTGTATTACATGCCTCACGTTACATAATTATAAATCACAAATGTTTATAATAACTTAGTATTAACGACTAAGTGTTGCTCGGCAATTTATTGTGCCGTATTCTAAAGAATGACACCTGTATAAATTAACAAGCAAAACCTTTTCTAAGCTTGAATTTTTTATCAATTCTTTAGAGCTGTCTTCGCATTGTGACTTCGGGAAGCGAGTTATTAGATTACGACAATTACTGTTATCTTACTAGCTTTACCTCGTGGTATTACTCGACAAAATAAGGAATAAAAATAAACCTTTGTCCATTTTAATTGACAAATTACACGGCACGGCCCGACCGCGCAGTAGAGCGGTGAGGTGGATCGTATCACATTGGTCTCTATGAAATCCGTTGCACCGTACACCGCTACGGCAAGCGATGAAGCTGGATCTTATATCGCATTGGCCTCTATGAAATCCTGCTGATGCCTTTCACACGTACACCGTGTTCCGTAATTAAGGTGAACCGCGGACGGCTAACTCCAGGCATCAACGGATCTTACAGAGGCTAATACGACAAGGATTTTACGCTTCACCGCTTACCGCGGCGGCGCGCGATGCCATGTGTAAATCGCCTAACCTTAATTTCCTCCGATTTGTGATTACTTATAACATTTACCAAATATCCAAACAAACAAACTTTGTTTTTAATTAACTTCAGTACATTGTAAAGGTACATAACATCAGTTCATTTTGAAGGTACATAAATTGTTTTTTGTTTTGTGAAAATTACGTAATAAGTACTTTACGTAATGCTGTTGACGTGTTTTAGAATATTAATAAATAATTATTGTCTCACAATGCGTACTTTTTCCTAAATTTTTATTCACGCGAACTTTGTCCTGACGTAAGCAAACACAACAAAAGAGAATTATTATACCGATTTGGTTTTCTTTCATTCTCAAAGTTTGCGTGTGACCAAAACAGGGTTTCATTTTTAACCGACTTCAAAAAGAAAAGGTTCTATGTTCGACTATAATGTATTTCTTATGTTCTGCTATATTATGTTCATCGATATTAACGTTAATGGCGAACTGATTTTGAAAATTCTTCCTTTGTTTGAAAGGGTATATTATACTCTGGAGGTTGTCCCCTTATTGCCAGGTTAGGATCCCATGAAAATTGAAAAATTTTAATTTCTATAATTTATCTTCTTTACAGTCGAAATTTAAACCTATCACGGCTGATTTTTCCATCGCCATATAACTTTTATTCGAGGAATAAAGTTGACGTTTGTCAGTTTTTGTATGAAATAACTGGCTCGAATTTATTCCTCGGAAAAAGTTATCTGGCGATGGAAAAATCAGCCCTTAGTTTCTTATAAGTATACTTAATTAAATTTTCACCAACTAAACCCTAAATAGAAAAACAGAGTTTAAAAAAGTCTGCTGTAGATAATGTTCACAATAAAAGCCTATTTGAAATTCCATTTCTTGCGGTAAACTCTTCATATGCCCAAAGGCTTTTTGTCTTTGCGCTCTCCATGCTCACATTAACGTAAGCTTAGACTTTACGACGTCGTCTTTAAGGAAAATTGACGAAAAGTGACTTATAAATACCTTCTTGTAAAGTTGTAAGTCTATAAGTACTGATAATAGGACACACTTTATCCTAGTGATGAGGCAATTTTGACGGTCAGGTGACGTAATAGGCAGTAATCCTGTTACAGGACCTACTAAACTTACGGCCTACCTGTCATGTAATATCGAAACTTGTGGGTCTCTCTTCAGGTTATTATTTGTGTGCTGTGGTAACGTGTTATTGTATTATCTACCTATCATTTCTCAAAGTACCTATGTATAGAATGGTACTTATAATCGAGCGATCAATACCGGAAAGATAATGCAAACATTCTACAAAATAAACTGCAAAATATGAAAAATAAATATTATATTTTCAAATGGGTATGTCTACAAGAGCACTGCAAATAGAAGTGTAAGCCCAGCGGTGGCGGCTAAAGCCTGATATCCCGATGAACTGATGGCTTGCTTACTCAACAACTTATTGAAATTCCACGCAACAAATCTGAGGCCATTAAAATAGTGAAACGCAAACTGAGATCCTAATATTATTTTTAGAATGAACGCCGAAGTTCTTGACAATTCCATGTTATGTATTATCATTGCGTACGTTTCAACTCCATTTGATAAGAATAGAGATCCCAGTGCAAGCAGGAGGCCGTAGCCAGTCAATATGATCCCTGTAAAACAAAAAATTACATCAGTCACTCTATTATAGTAATTAAAGTAAAAAAAGGTTATCAGTAACTATGCTAAAGAGCGAGATAAACGTTTGCGGATCACATAAATATTTCGCTCGGGAAGAGAACTTGCTTATCCCCTTTACTTGACAGGCATGATGACCATTTAGCCACTTGGGATAGTCAAATTTATTTTTTAATGCTTACTGCTACAATATTATTTATAACAACTTAGAATAAATACATGATTTTGAGTCATGTATGCAGAAGGCAAAGCCTATAGATGTAATCATAATAATCATTAACTACATCATCTCATTATAGTAACTGACCCCTAACTAAGCTCGGAGCTTGTGTCTAGGGTATCAGAAACTACGCACACACTCATTCACAAACACCCAGACCGAGACAAACATTTGTGGTTCACACAAATATCCAGCCCGCACGGGAATCGAATCCGAATGTAAAGAAATAAAAATGATTACATAGAAATTTAAATTCTTATGCGATATTATTCTATTAGATATATACAACTCCATATTTAAATTTCCTGCTTTTTAGAAACTCCATCGTATATACTAGTTCTTTAAAGGAATATCTGAACTCAATTTCACTTCTATTCGTTGAGTAGTTTAAGTTTTAGTCTTTGTAAGAAAGTGTAACAAACATCCATCCTCCATCTTCCGCTTAAAACATTTTCAAGTGGGATTGTATTGTTGTAAAAAGATGAATCACGGGATCTTTACACGTACCTCATTAGGGATTGTATTGTGCTTGTGAGTGGACCGTTTTCCGCAATTAAACTTCTACATTTATCGTTTGTACATGCGATATTCTGATTTGTTCTAACTAGTTCTATTAATTAAAATAACAACATAATCATTTACTACACCATCTCATTACAGTAACTGACCCCTTACTTGGAAACTTGTATCTAGGGTATCAGAAACTACGCACACACTCATTCACACACACACCCAGACCGAAACAAACATTTGCGGTTCACACAAATTTTCATCCCGCACGGGAATCGAACCCACAAATTACGGATGGCTGTCCGGCATGGTGACTACTCTGCCATCGAGGTCGTCAATTAATTCGACCGTCAAAGTTATCTTAATTGACCTGATCACCGATATGCAGAAATCCTCATACATTTAAAAGCGGCTTGTCATCACTTTTATAACGATGCTGTAAAGTTGCTTAATTGTATGAAGTAAATCAATCCATAGTTAGCATTGGGGTATGTGCGCTTCATAAAAAATGTATTGGTTTTACTGGGGAAATATTGAAAAAAAATCTAAAAACATTGACTTTGACAATTAAACTAATATTGTTTCATCTAACCCCAAAGGTAGTAATAAAATGCACACCCATTTTATGAATACCTTACAAATATGAGGAACAAAAGCTTTTCCTAGTGATTAAAACGTTGCACACAAAAACATTCTTTAAATAAATAAACTTTATTCCACTACCTTTATATCAGATTTCTTTCGTTAATTGTACAAAATATGTGCAGAAAATTCTCAAGCATTCAATTTTAAAATACGAGAATCTGTGGTAAAATCACGTTACGTAATTCGTTATGAAAACTTTAAAACTCTTAAATTCCATTTTCCTTGTACGTAATTGCATTGTGCTCTATTTTATTTTTCTCATCCAACACAATAGATATGAGAAAAGTGAAGTGAACCGCACAGTGAATAGGTCTTCGATATGAAAATACCAAGAATAAAAGCTCTAATACTTTTCTGATATATATAATGTTCCCGACCGTTATCGGTCTTGGCGACTGCTTGACTACTTCACACGACTATTATGCACTCGCATTCATATTGCCAACTTCATGTTGACCGAGGACTTTAGGCCAGGCTTCATGGTCACGAGTCACGACCCACTCTAGCGTTAAATTCTCCCAACATCAGAATTTGCTGTATTGAATTGACGCTATCCACAAACAACACTTGACAACTCATCGTAGAACTTTTCCTAAATTCCATCAGACTTGTCTAGCGTGGGGGCGTAGACACTGATGACATTAAGGAAGTTACAGCGGTCTTTATTAAGGCGCAAGGTAGTAACGCGATCCGAAATGTGCACAGGAAACTCCTAAAGATGTTTAATATGCCCTTTTCTGATCGCGAAACCTACGCCTGAACGTCTTGGCTCTGATGCTGGAAGCCCTTTCCAGAAAAAGGTGTAACCACCACCGTGTTCAAAGAGCTCACCTTCGTCAACACATCTCGTGTTTAGCTAAGCGCTGCTACCTTATAGCGACGAAGTTCCCGAGCTACAATGGCGGTTTTCCTTTCTGGACAAGTGTTGACGTCAGGGTGTGTGCGTACATCCTTAAGAATGGGTTGAGCATTTGTTTGGGGCACCTTTTCTAGCCCCCTTCCCGGCTGAGCGTAGAAAGCAGCGCCTCCCTGAATAGGGCTGCTTTGTCGTTCCAGGTGCTGCCGAAATATCTCTGTCAACCCGAACGCAGAGTGAAAACGACCATGGTGTTACCACACCCCCGAAACCGCTTGTGTGCAGGCTTCAGACAAAGTCTGGGTTGCATCCAACCAGGCCTCTCTACCTCAGCCCGTCGCCACAAGGCTTTTGTCGAATCGCATATACGTGCCTAGGTATTTCGCCACTGTGAGTGGACTGCAGCATCGCCGAAATACTAGACCAGAGGGTTAATGGATCAAACCCAGGTGATGTTATCCTGGGCCTCTCTAACAGGTTTAGCCCACGAGCCGACGCGGTTTTCCAGGGTGTGGCCGCTGTCGCTATACGCGAAACAGCTGCCTGGAGCCACTTGAGAGAGAATGTGAATATTGAAGGTCGTTATTTAATCTGGCTTAGTAAGGTGACCTGAACGATCTAATGGGCCAACGGCTTACGTCAAAGCAAGGCATTGATAGACGAGCTTATGACGACATCTCATATTACCCCGGGCTTTTGTAACTATAATAAAGTTCTAAAGACTCGTTGCAATATTGAAAGAAATTAAAGAAATAGGAACTCATTTCTAAGTATTCTCGCTGTAGAACTTGAAGCTCATTTCTAAGTATTCGTAGTATGTGAGGTTGTATAGTGCGGATTACGTGTGATGTGTAAAGGAAATCTGGAACAATCATTGTTGAGATGTGAATCGTTTGGATTAGCGTTCACAGGGATGGGTAACAGATATAAGTATGGAGGCTGACACTTCAAATTCAGAAGCAGGCGGCCCCATATACTCTACATATTTTTAGAAACATCCTGCAGTTTTAATTTAACTATGTATTCCCCTTTGTCTCTTTGATTAACTGATGAAAATTTCGGTGACATTTTTGAATCCAAAAATATTACCGTAAATCCAGTCCCACACAGTCTTTAAAAAAAACCAATCCATCGCTTCGTTCCGTATCAAAGAGAAGGGTGGACAAAAAAAAATTCACATCACATTTTTTAATATTTACATGGTACAATAGAATTCCATTTCCAATATTCCGTCTGTCCCTCTATACGAGTTATCAATGTATGTGTGTACGCTTTCATCACTATAAAATTGAAATAATTACGAATGTATGCAAACTTTAATCCCGTTTTTGTACCACATTGAGGATTTATTTTAAAAAATATTTTGGTTGTATTTTAAAAAATCCTTTGGTAGTCAAGCTTTTACTTTATTAAAACCTCCCATTTAATTTATTTTATAGTAATACCCCAATAGTGGCTTTCATAGCCGTGGTATCTGAGTATTACTGTTCTTTATGGTTAAGCAACGTCTGGCACTGTCATAACAGAGATGGGTGGCCATTACCAAAGTTTATTATTATTTTATTAGCCTTTTTGTGCTTCTGGGATAGACCGGCTAAGCTGTCGGTCCCGGTTGTCGTACTAAAATAATCGACAGTCGTTACAGGTAGTTACATCGTCTAATTGCGGAAAAGTGACCACTTACCAGTACAATTATAATAACACTGTAGTTAGGAATTTACATTGATAAGTCGGTAACTAATGACAAGTAATTGTACAATTTCGCTCTTATTAACAAAACAAAGGATAAAGACTAGCAAACGAGGATATTTCTCATTCTTATGCATTACTATTTGTGCCCCGCGTTTTACCCGCACGGAACTTTGTCCCGTGAAAATTTTGGGATATAAAGTATTTGTTATTCCTAGTAATAAGGGACATCCAAGAAATACCAAACATACACACCCACTCACACACTAAAGAACTTTTGCATTTTGTAATATTAGTAGGAAAAAGAAAACGCGAATTAACCAAAACCAATTATAAAATTGAAAATTGTAAAATGTTATCTCAATTTTATTAACATCCAACTCTATACGTTGTCCGATATTCCTGACCTTATCATATCCAATACATAGTTATATCCAATACATATAGATGTATGGTGGTATTGGAATGTAATATCGGAATGTCGAGGCCCCGACAGATGACATAGTAATGTTTACTGACACTTTGCAGTGTTAAATCCCTACCTTAATTCCAATACCGATTCCAATATCAATTTACTTTTTAAATTATAAATGTGAACTGAATGTGTGCGATGATTATCAGGCTATGGCTTAGGGCTATGGTTAAACGGATTTGGATGAACTAAGTAGAATAATTTTTAATTACGAATTATTGCAGTTACTGTAGGTTCAGCTAGTCAAATTATAAACTTACTTCTATAGTTTAGACCAAAACAATATATCTAAATAATTTGGTCAAAATCAGATTAATAACACCATTGCGTAATATTTGTAATTTGATATAATTATTATGGTATAGTTCCTCGTAACCAGGAAAAGGACATATGATACTATGTTTACCACATCGAAATGTACTCGGAATAAAAAAGGGGAATTATTTAATAGGTTAGCGACATCAGATCCAGAGTCCCAATCCAAGTAATAATTTTGAGTAACTACGTATATCTAAGTATCTAAATCTAAGTAACAATCTATATAGAGAAGTTATAAAAGTAATACTAAATTAATCCAGTAGTGTCAGAGCGTATTTGTTACAAATAAACAAACAAAAAATCTAATCTTCTCTTTTTAATATTACTACCGATAGAGTAGATGTACAGCTCATAAATATAAAGAGCTGTATAACTCGGAGACTACCTTTTTCGAGTCAGTCAAATACAAACTACGTCTTACATACATATTTGTTGATATTACCAGAGATTCGTTGAAATATGGAAGTGGCAGCCGTCATAGTCGGAGCGTATATTGTCAAGTGCGGTGACATGGGTCGTTTCAAATCCATATTTTTATAATCATGATCCTTGTAGCCGGGTGCGACGTAGGGCGTGTATTTAACACTGTGTTTGTTCCGCAAACATTTTGTGTCAACACCGCTTATTGATGCACAGACAAAGGACGGATGAACAATGTTTCTGATTCTGGAAATTAATTTTAATTAAAACCAATTATTCTGGAAATTATTTTAATTAAAACCATCGATACTGGAAAATTTTGAAGTAATTAAAAACCATCGATACTGGAAAAATTTCAAGTAATTAAAATTATCCGCATTTGGTTGTATTCGCAGTTACAGTTACGTCGGATTTCGATTTCAACGTATTAAGTACAGGCATTAACGTAAACACTAATTCTATTGAAAAACAATTAATTATTTGCACGTGAAATAGTGCAAAGATTTTCTCATTTATTCGCACAACAAAACCATTTGTTCGCTTTAAGCCGTGTTCGTATTTCACTGGATTCTCATTTTGACGTTTTCAGTTCAGACAATAACATGAATATTAATTCTGAGAAAAATAATCAATTAATTTTAATGTGAAATGGGAATTGAATTTTCTCATCTGAATAGAGTACATACAGGTACACAGTACTTACAAGGGGCGTGCTTAAATAATATAAATAATATTGATAATTATCATCAATTTCTTTGATTACACTACTTAAGGCACTAAAATTATTGCTACAAAACATAATAAATCACTCTATCAACTGACCCCTAACTAGGTTTTATCTTTACATTATAATAATAACTCAATATTTACATATTAATAAAAAAAAATTTTTTAGATATTCGTGCATATCTTCAAAGCGGCTGCACCTATGTTTTCAATTACTTTTTGTTGTATCCGTAATTGCTAGGACACGCTTTGTGTGAAAGGGTTTGGAAAATTGCACCTTTGTATAGACGGACTACTAGTTGAATGAATTTGGAAACTCATTTTTTTCACTTTGGTGGAATGTTGCGTGCATCCAGGAAGGTCACCAGTGTGATTTTTCCTTTGTTCATTGTCAAAAATATTCACCGTTACAAGAAGAATTTTTTCATAAGTTTCGACTGAGACTTCCTGTGTGTGCTGTTCGTACCGATATTGGTTTTTCTACGTTGAACTTCAGTGAAACCTGGTTATTGGTTTATCACGAACGAATACTCCCATTGATATGCAGAACAACTATATGATTCTTTGCTTAAATTTTGAAATATTAAGGCAATTGGAAAGCAAAAAGCGGTTATTGCTTTAAAAATAAGAGTTAAGTATTAAGACGTTTAAATATAATTTGTCATATATCCTTATAATATTTATAAACGCGAAAGTTTGAATGGATGGATGGATGTTTGCTACTGTTCACGAAAAGACTACAATACCGATTTAGATAAAATTTTATACAGATGTTCCTTATAACTTATGACTAAGAACCAACACATAGGATAAGTACTTTAAATCGCAAACGTCTGGATTGGAATTTACGCGAGTAAAACCACCGGGTACAACTAGTGTTTGTTTATGTTGTTTTAAACTAAATGTCCTTTACAAAGAATAAAGTATAAACCTATCACTTTATCGTCTTACTAGATACCCGACCTTGGAGTTCCCTGAGAAATACTTTGTGAAATACCTCTTTAAAATACCGGGATAAAGGAAACCTTTCTTGTGTATAAAACTATAGAAAAGTAACGGATATTTACTTTGGTATTTGTAATATTTGCGTGGATTGCAAACAACAAAAACTCAGCCCCTACTTTATTTACGACAAGTATATATTTAATCATCCATGTGTACATATAAAAAATAATCCCTTTTTCCCTTGGTCGCGCAATAACTTCAGAGCGACTGAACCGAATTGGAGAAATCTTTTTTGTTGTGTGCTTGACTACATTAGTCAGAACTCAGGACTAATTTTGTATGAAAGAAAATTGAGGAAAATTACGAGAATTTTGGATTGTGCGAAGCCTCTATTTAATTATAAATAGAACTTGTTTTTTGTATAGACAATATGATTTCATTTTTATCGATTTTGTACCACACTAGTATTACCTCACAAAGAGTTAATCCACCCTTTGTTTTGCAGTCCGGCTTGGTGGCACCAACAAAGGTTGGCTAACCCGTGATATATCAATTAAAACTTTACCTTTCAAACTTCAAATATATAATTAGTGCAACTAATAAGTAGTTGCAGAAATAGCTCATATTTATCGCAACTCAACTGAATAGCCGTAACTGTATATAGATAATAACTCTGTAATTTTAACTTGTAGTTAACAAAACATAGAACTTAGTTTTACCGCAGACTTGTGGTTAATGTTAGTATAGAAACCCTTATAAGTAATACATTGGCTTTGCGTGTGTGCATACGTAAAGTTATTTGTGTACGCTGTTTGTGTTTTCTGACCTGCGGATGGATGTATGTAGAGAATGTTTGAGATATTGCGATGAGATGGATACTAGGAAAGCATTGCGTAACTTAATAGTTTAATTTAGTTCGATCGTGTTTGCTTTAATTGTAGGTATACGAGTACTAGCAAACCGTCCTGGTTTCGCACGAATTCACGGGCTATTACTTGTGATTTATACTCTTCTTTTCCAAAATTTCGTTTCACCCTTACTTTATATTATATCCGATACAACACAGTGAGTTAAAAAATGTAAGTAATTCAGTAGTTTTCAAAGTATAAATAGAAAAGAACTATGTTTAGATAAAATCAAAATGCATCGAAACGATAGACATGGGAATCAAGTCCAAGGATTTACAAGTGTTCTCGATTTAATCAAAAAATAATATCAGTCTTGATTTCTTTAATGCCCTGGACTCTGATCTAATGTAATTCCGAATCGACGGTAGATTCATTAACTCTTTTCAATAAAGTGCAACACTTCATGTTACCTTAATCCAAGTAAATGGCACCGTTTGTTTTTCATCAGCGAACGGTTGTAACTAAAAAATCTCACAAATCCGGACTAATAAAACTAATTGATCAAAGTACAGAATAGGTGACAAAATTATCTAAGTACATACATACATCTAAAACATATGTATGTATATAAATCACATATAATCTAAGTAATATATAGGTAAATCTAAATATACCGGGGTATGTACACAATTTGTAACTAAATTCCGTTCGAATCGATATAGATTAAATTGCTACGGAGGTTCAGTATTCAGTATTGAGTACAGTATATCCAGGAATAGCACATTGGATACCTGCTATTTATTTGAATGGCAATACTAGTATAATTATAAAATCAAGAATGGCACATAGGATACAAAAGTATCCCATTTTAACGTATTTTCTCACTTTAAAAACAGTTAAATGGGTTATAATGAGCCCCTAGAACACCCCCATATAAACAGCATCATTAAATTCAGGTACCCAAGATCTATAGTCTTACCTACTTTTATAACATAACATAATATAATCATTCACTACATCATCTCATTATAGTAACTGACCCCTAACTAAGTTGGTAACTTGTATCCAGGGTATCAGAAACTACGCACACACTCATTCACAAACACCCAGTCCGAGACAAACATTTGTGGTTCACACATACATAATTATATTCACCCCGCACGGGAATCGAACCCGTCAACTTTACGGATGGCAGTCCGGCATGGTGCACACTCTGCTATCGCGAATAGTACAGTCTCGGAACGAAAAGGTTCGTCAATTTTCAAATTGATTCGTATAATGTGTCGCGAGAACATATAACCTTTTGAAACTATGTTACAGAATAGACTCAGGTTAGGGAAAATAATGTTCTACTGCTCCATAATAAAGTTCAAATTTATTCAGATCAGTGTTGTTTGACAGGATAAATATCTTGTCAACAAGATTTTTGATAAACTAAAACCTTCTTGTTGGTTCAACCTGCCATTATTATTTCTGTTAAAACTATTGTCAATCGGTCAATGTCATCATTGCAAAATATCAAAGAGGTTTTTATATGCCGCGCGCACAAGGCAGTGTTTAAAAAGGATAGAAAAATTAAGCAAAACCTTATTCGATGACAAACGTCATTCTATTTATTTCAATGTTAGCATCACTGTTTCTTGCACTTGTATGTTGGTATAATTGTTTCTTGCAATACTAGTGCAAGTGAAAACCGACTCTAAGGTGACGAACCTTTTCATTCCGTGACTGTACATAGGATACTTTTTATCCCAAAATAAGGTACCTAAAAAATATACTTAAGCAGTTTTCATCTTACCCTTTATGACCCATTATTTTTAGCACATGTTGGTTTTTCAAGTGGCAAAAGCTGGCAATATACGACATTGTATTAATATGATTTATAATAGAAATTTCGATTAGATAATAATAAATATGTAAATATTTTTATGTGAGCTTTGAATAAAACAATAAAAATTTGATATTATGAATGACAATCTAATCAAAGTTTGATATTTCCTACTTTGAGTGTCATATTTCAAAAAGGTTTGTTTTTTAAATATTAAAACTACTTATATTTCGCAAAGAAATAATTGATTGCAAATATTTTTAAGCCTATGAATAGAATATAATAATAAGTAAGGTCTCTTGATAAAATACATACCTCGACAAGCTATGACTAGATTTCGACGATATTTTCAATTTATTTTTAACTAACTGCCACTGGACATGTGGGCAAGAGAGAAAGTATAAAAGTGAAAAGCAGTCAAAAAGGTTTTTGCGAAATTTAATTCTCATATTTTATAACAAAGTATGCAAGCAGAAAATGCACAGAGCAGGGAATCTCAGCGCACGGACGGAACCCTCGCGGAAATGAAATTTTTATACTTACATGAATACCACACACCTCATATTTATTCGAAAATCCCGTGCATAACATTTATTAGTTCGGTTAAACGTTCACGTAAATATTCGAACGGTCACTGCGCTTTTAAGTAGGTTTCTTTATGGAGTAAGAGCCCGCGAGTGCCTGACCTTCGTTATTTTATAACAGCTGAAAGTTTGTCTACGTGTGTCCCTAGTACAGGTAAGAATGATCCCCACCCATGAAGCTGAGGCAGCGGTGGCTTTGGCAGATAACAGGTAACAAAGGTGTATGAAATTCCATCTCAATTTCGTCATAGTATAAAACTCTATGTTTTGATATTTGATGCATAATTAAATGATCAAACGAACTTACCTGAAGTGAAGTTCGATCCTTAATTGTTCTGTCTTCGTCGAAGAGATTTATAATACGTGTAGTAGTTCGGCTACGCTTCATTTCACTCGCACATAGTTTAGCGCTCCTAAGAAAGAAAAGGATGGCAATATTCTTACTGACGTACAGCCATCTCATGCTATCATACCTCATTCAAGTTTAGAGTAACAAGTTTAATCTAAGTACAACATTGAGTCCATGGGGAGCTATGGGTTGGGAGGGAACTTAAATCTCTTCGACGAAGACAGAACAATTAAGGATCGAACTTCACTTCAGGTAAGTTCGTTTGATCATTTAATTGTTCTGTCTTCGTCTTGCGAGATTTATAATACGTGTAGATGTTTAGAGACATTCATAAACTCAATGTTGTATAGGATTAAGTAAAAAAAAAAAAACAACAATATGTAAGTACTTATTGTAATATGTATTTATTTATATATTCGTTTAATCATCACAAAAAACTTTCTTAATAATTATCTTTATATGATTAATCAAATCACAATCAACTATTGGTTTCTACAACCTGAGAAAATAAAGTGTTAACAAAATTTGAAGTATCTTCAACAATTGGCCTATTATAAAATCTGGCAAATACCAAAGATTGCTCTGTCCACCCAGCAGTTCGTCTGATGACGTCCGCGCTAACGCCGGCTTGCTTTGCGGCCGACGTAGCCGCATGACGAGTGCTGTGTGCACCGAAAATTGATGTATCGATGCCACATGCACCCAGGGTCTGCTTAATCCACCGACCTATCGTTTGGGAAGAAGCCGCACGAAAGGGCTTTTTATAAGTTAAAATAACATTGTCAATGGGGTCGGTACCTCTGTTAGACGCTGTTATACCTTTATAAAATAGCAAAGTCTCTGCTGGACAGATACATGGACGAGATCTAAAGAAAGGTAAATCAATTATAGGGGGTGATTTGCCCACACCTGAAGTTTTGATTAAATCTGTGATAACAATAATAATTCTATCATTATGGATTTGTATATTTGAGTTCTTAATTAGAGATAATGTTTGACATCTTTGTCCAGTAGCCAAAGCCAACAATACTACCAGTTTTTTGCTAACTTGTTCTAATGTTAAGGAATCGTTAGGATACCAAGCCCCTAAATAATCTAATACGACATTTGGGTTCCACATACTATGGTACTTAGGAAACGATGGTTTTATTTTAAAAATGCCTTTAAAAAATCTTTTAACACGTTCGTCTTCTCCTACCTTATTTCTAGAAATAAGGGATAAAGCAGAACGATGTGTATTCAAGGTTCCGTAAGAAGAACCACTGGCGTGACATACCGATAAAAAATCTAAGATATTATATACAGAAATTTCCAAAGGATCGAGATTCTTTTCTGTACAGTAATGCCACCAAATTTTGTAACTGGATGTGTATTGGGATTTCGTACTGTTGGACAAAGATGATAACATTATAGTCAATGCTGAAGGTGGGACGAGTTGTATGGTGAACGCTTGCCGGATAAGATGTTCACAGCCAGGGAAAGATGTCGGTGCAGCGGATGGACTTTTCTGAAATTAGAAGAGAGCAGAAATCGATCAGGGGGAAATATTAATATCTTTCCAATAGATAAAGATTTAAAAACTGGAAACCACGGCTGTGATGGCCAGTTTGGCACTACCACAATACCAGTAGCTTCATCAGAAATTATTTTATGCAAAACTTTTAAAACAATTGCAAAAGGAGGGAATGCGTAAAAAAAGAACTTGTCCCATTTAATTGTAAAAGCATCAATGTTCACAGCATACGGGTCTCGTTTCCATGAAATATAACTTTTACACTTTGAATTTACTCGCGAAGCAAAGAGATCTATCTCTGGAGGGCCAAATGTATTAACAATTCTTTTGAAAGCTTTTGGGTCTAATTCCCACTCTATATCAATATTCCTAGACTCACTATCTGCCTCCACGTTCAGAGAGGATTTAATGTATGATGCAAAAAGGAAGATATTGCGTTTTTCACACCAAGTCCAAATTTTCCGAGTAATGTCATTGAGATGTGTGAATTGAACACCACCCATTCTGTTAATGTAGGCAATAGCTGTTGTATTATCTATTCGCATTAAAATTCGACAGTTATTGAGCTCTCTAGCAAAAGATTTCAAACCTAAATAAGCTGCTAACAATTCCAAGTAGTTAATGTGAAAACTAGTTTCTTTAACATTCCATGAGCCTCCTATCTTTTCACCACTACATGCGGCTCCCCAGCCAAGCATTGAAGCATCAGTAAATATTTCAATCTTGAAATTGTTTGATTGAATCGGATTACTAGACATCAAAATAGATCTTTTCCACCATATAAAATCGTCGCGTAAGCTACATGGAATATTCATAAGCCTATCATAATCATCATTATTCAATAAGGCCAAGTATTTAGCTCTTTCCATTTTCTTTGTGTACAGCCAGCCATATGAAACAGCAGGACAAGCTGATGTAAGAATTCCAAGATAACGCGCAAAACTACGAATTGAAAGACGAGTTGTTTTAAGCATTTCGTCTGTTCGTAACAGAATATTATGTTTCTTTTGATCAGGCAATTCCAAAGTCATATTCTTAGAGTTTAAAATAAAACCTAAAAATTGACAAATCTTATTAGGTACTAAACTACTTTTTTCATAGTTTATAATAAAACCTAAATCAATAAAAAGTGAAATTGATTGATCACGGTTAGCAATACAATCGTCATAGTCTTTTCCAATACAGCAAAGGTCATCTAGATAGAATACTGACTTGAAGCCCTGGGATCGCAAAAACGATGCCACAGGTTTCATGATTTTTGTGAATGCGTGTGGGGCTGACGCTAGACCGAACGGTAGAACTAAAAATTCATACAGAATATTATCAAAATAAAATCTTAGATATTTTGTATGCTCATTGTGAATAGGTATTAAAAAATAGGCTTCTTTGAGATCTAACTTAGTCATGTATGCATTAGGAGTTATCAATTTTATTGCTGTTCTTATATCTTCCATTTTAAAATGATTTGAAATAACAAACTTATTTAATTTTTTAAGATTTAGAATTAATCTTTTTTCACCGTTATTTTTAGGAACTAGAAAGATATTAGACACAAATTGGCCCTCACATTGTTCACACTTTCTTATAACCATCGATTCTAATAATCTTTTCATCTCTTTGGCTATATAAATTTTATCAGTCTTTGAAAAATGTGTATTTGGATAATAAGTACCATGAACTTGAACAGGCAATTCAGAAAAAGGAATCTTATAACCGGAAATAGTGTTTAGAACATTTTCATCTTTAGTAATATTGTTCCAACTGTTTGTAAAATGTTTAAGACGACCACCATGTACCTGAGTATTTATTGTTTCCGTTTGTAGCCGGTCGTTGCAGTTGTCTTGCGGTTCGGTGGCGCTACTGTTGCTGCTGCTGGGCCACTGTGTGACGGCGGCAGCGGCGCGCGGTTGTTCATTGCTGGTTGAAAGGGGACGCGGCGGCGATATTGTTGATGCTGAGATGCCCGCGTCTCGCTGGCACGGTAAGCTTGCCGTGGCAGTCGCTGTTGCTGATAACGAGACGCTGGGCCCTTGGAGTTTAAAGTACTCGAACTAGAAGCTGCTGTTGGTTGGATTAACTTACCGGTCTTCTGTATACCTCGAGACCTTTTAATAAACTCACCAAGTTTTTCACCAAATAAATGACTGTCTCGCTTACAATCTTTAAACGGTTCAATAAATGCCTTATCGACCATTGGTATTATAAGAGAGCGTCTAGTTTCAGTCTCAGAAAAATGAGCATCCGCCAAAACCTTAGCTAAATCAGACAGGTTCTTAAGGACATCAGGTGTGCTAATTGACTTTGTCAGAATATCTGACATTGTCCGACCTAGAATTGTGAACGCACAGCCTAGCTGGGCCTGTTTTTTCCCCAATCTTATATCACGGTTTTTTGCTGACTCGTTGAGAACAGTTGAGATCTCTGGGTTTAGAATAGGTGGTTTCATAAGCGTGCAATTCTTAGGAAAAGGATATTTTTTATTCAATTCGTCTTTAGTCTCCTTTTTAAGCCCGTCTTTAAGTAAAGGTTCCCACCTCTTTGCTAGGTCCTCCACAATATCCGGACCCCACTCGTCATTGTCCGTTTCCATTATCCCCAACACTTGTAAAAGCTCTGGATCGGCCATAGGAATCGTGGCGACCGTCAAATCGTCGTTACCATCATTTTGCGGGGTAGTTTGCACTATTGCAGACTCATGTTCCGATAATGGTACCGGCGGCGCCTCCGTGTCTAGCCCTCCGAGCGGCGCTGGCGTGTCCGCGCGAGCCGCGTGACATGATGCCGCGCGCTCCGAGCTAGTCTCTCGGGAAAACGACCGGTCTCGCTGCGGGCTCGGCGAGGAATTCGAAGGAGAAATCGAGTCCCGGTCACCTATGGTAATACACCAAAATATAAATATATATATATATATATATATATATTGGTTAATGTCTCGCATTAACTCTCATAAAATGCTATTGATCAATATCTCGTATTGATTCGAAGCTAGTAAAATACCTATAGCCTAACATCACGTGTTAGATCTGAGGTTAAAATTCGTATTTAGTTTTAACAAATAATTGTAGGTAAGTACCTTCAAATGATCTTTGACTCTTTTTAAGTTTCTTTTCATATTTCTTCAGTTTCTTTCTCCATTTATCTTCATTACTAATCTTTCGCTTAGGCATAATTAAAAAAAGGTAGGTAGTTCACTAAAAATGAAATACTTCTTCGAACCTACGTGCGATGAGCGCGCGCGCGCGCGAACGAATGAGGTATGATAGCATGAGATGGCTGTACGTCAGTAAGAATATTGCCATCCTTTTCTTTCTTAGGAGCGCTAAACTATGTGCGAGTGAAATGAAGCGTAGCCGAACTACTACACGTATTATAAATCTCGCAAGACGAAGACAGAACAATTATATTTTCTTCCATTTCCACTTTGCACCTAAATTTTTAACACGTTTTTTGGCTTTTGTAAAACTTGTAGTATACCGTTGAAATAAGGGATAAACAGAGAAGTTTTTAAAAGAGTTTTAAATTCTCGAGTTCAATTAGTTTTATTTTTAATTGAGTTGAAAGATCCCCTATAAGATTTCTATTTTTCATTTCCCTAGCGTTAAGTGGTCATAACAAATTATTTAGACCTTGTAGGGGTCTGAAATTGCTGTGAGCAGACCAAGTGATATCTGAGACCATAATCGATCAAAAAATTTGACTGGAAACCAGCTCGAAAATAAGTTATAGGGATAAATAGTCGCAATTTCGGAAAAAAATAAAAAAATAAAATTTTGGCGATATTTTATTTATTTTAACAACTAGGAAATTTTTATCCAAATTGTATCTCCCAAATAGGCCCAGGAACATGCCCATCACGTTGTGGTCAACCCTCTACCAAACACCCGGTATACTTGGATGATATTATGATAAATTGATCCCACCAAAAACATTCTGTAAAAAACTAGCCAAGTCTCGATGGAGCTGCTTGTTTAACTCTAAAAAGTAATGAAATCTAGACAGACTCGTGCCAAGTCTAAGGTTCCTTACTGCGATTTCTTTATTATTATAGTTAATGTTGTGTGACTTGGCCGTTGAACATTGTTTAAAAGGTTAGTAGTGGGTACATGTCAATTTTGTTTACACGTAATGTTATAACATTATTAAAATACGCAGCTTTATCAAGCCTACAATTGACTGGATATTAAATCAACATTTTTCAAGTGGCTATAATTAAGCAAATTTTCTATCGGATAGGTTCTGGATTTTTTAAGATTGGTGCAATAGCGTCATGGAGCACCTAGTTTTGTACCCTTGTGTACATACATGTGTACCCTTCAACGGCCAAGTCACACAACATTAACTATAATAATAAAGAAATCGCAGTAAGGAACCTTAGACTTGGCACGAGTCTGTCTAGATTTCATTACTTTTTAGAGTTAAACAAGCAGCTCCATCGAGACTTGGCTAGTTTTTTACAGAATGTTTTTGGTGGGATTTCATTTCTTTTTGTTAAAACTTGTTTATATTGATTTATTTTATTAGATTTTCTTATTTGACACACTTATTTTTTAGGAGTAGTATTATATTATTAAGCGCCCCACGGTTTCACCCGCGTAGTTCCCGTTCGCGTTTCCGTGGGAATTTCGGGATAAAAAGTATCTATACATAAATAGTTTTAAGCTACCTCCCCACAAATTGTCAGCCAAATCAGTTCAGCTGTTCTAGAATTATAATTCCCGTTCCCATTCCCGTGGGAATTTCGGGATTAAAAGTATTCTATGTGCTTCTCCTGGTTCTAAGCTACCTCCCCACCAATTTTCAGCCAAATCAGTTCAGCCGTTCTTGAGTAATAAATTCCCGTTCCCATTCCCGTGGGATTAAAGTGTTCTATGTTCTTGTCCTGGTTCTAAGCTACCTCCCCACCAATTTTCAGCCAAATCAATTCAGCCGTTCTTGATTTTTAAATTCCCGTTCCCAATCCCGTGGGAATTTCGGGATTAAAAGTATCCTATGTCCTTTTCCTGGTTTTAAGCTACCTCCCCACCAATTTTCAGCCAAATCAATTCAGCCGTTCTTGATTTTTAAATTCCCGTTCCCAATCCCGTGGGAATTTCGGGATTAAAAGTATCCTATGTCCTTTTCCTGGTTTTAAGCTACCTCCCCACCAATTTTCAGCCAAATCAATTCAGCCGTTCTTGATTTTTAAATTCCCGTTCCCAATCCCGTGGGAATTTCGGAATTAAAAGTATTGTATGTCCTTTTCCTGGTTTTAAGCTACCTCCCCACCAATTTTCAGCCAAATCAGTTCAGCCGTTCTTGAGTTACAATTCCCGTTCCCATTCCCGTATAATTCCCGTTCCCGTTCGATTATCCTAGTTTTTATAGTTTTCCCTTTATGTGGCCATTAAACCCTAACTCTGTACCAAATTTCAGCTCTCGAGGTTTATGGGAAGTACTAGTTCTATTTTGATGATCATGAGTGAGTGAGTGAGTGAGTGAGTGAGTGAGTGAGTGTCTGTCATAAATACGAAACTTTGCTTTCGCTTAACTTGGGAACTAAATGACCTACAGACTTGAAATTTTATTTTAAGTATGTGATAGTATAGCTTACTGGATGACGAAAATTTCAGCATTCTAGTCCTATCCAGAGGTTGTCAAATAGGGGCCTGAAAATGCGGCGAAAGGGTTCCTGTAAAGGATGGTACGGCAGTGTTTGCTTCGCGCTCGACTTGGCGGGGGGCACTGCCGTGCCCCCAGATATGTTTGGTACCGCATAACACTGTTAGGACTAAGATTTGGACATTGACTATTTAGTAACTTTTGTTCAGCTCAACTATGGCTATCCAACGACATATTACACATAGCTATTGGAGGGGGTACCAGAGTCCAAACATTTTCTGGCATCATCCATAATAGTTTAAGGGTGTCCGGCAGAGGGTTGGAACCATACTAGCTGTCCGGCATTGAGCAACGTGAGTTTTGATATGATTATGCATCAAATATATAAAAAAATAGAGTTTTATAGTATGACGAAATTGAGATGGAATTTCATACACCTTTGTTACCTGTTATCTGCCAAAGCCACCGCTGCCTCAGCTTCATGGGTGGGGATCATTCTCACCTGTACTAGGGACACACGTAGACAAACTTTCAGCTTTTATAAAATAACGAAAGTCAGGCACTCACGGGCTATTGCTCATCACTTTGAATGCGTCTGGCAAGATGATGGAACCGTCGAAACTGTCCGGCAATTATGGAAACATAGATTAATAGGCCCCCTAAAAATCTATATATACACCCCTATTTTGAAATGATGGGACTTATTAAAATCAGAATATCTGTAGCAGTAACTGAATCCATATATCCAATAAAAATATCAAAAATGATAGTCGATTACTTATCTTAAAAAAATACTAAATAAATGTCGTATTACCAAGCGGCATACTAGCTATCAAGTATTCTGTGACAGCTCGGGTCGATGACCGCGCTCAGCTGTGTATCGCAGCGTTCGCCTGTTGTTCGGTGTAGAATAACAATAAAATTCGGCGGGATTTTTAAAAACTTTGACTTATCATAACTTTTTAAATAAAAGCAAAAGAAAAAAACTAACTTCACTATTATATTGTCACCCGTCGTTTACATTAGCCGTGTGATTAAGTATCTCGAATTAAAAATAGGGGTGTATAAAAGAAAGTCGTGTTAGTTACGCCACTTATAACTCAAGAACGGCTGGACCGATTTGGCTGAAAATTGGTGGAGAGGTAGTTATGAACCAGGAAAAGTACATAGGATACTTTTTATCCCGAAATTCCCACGGGAACGGGAACGGGAACCACGCCCGATTTGGCTGAAAATTGGTGGAGAGGTAGCTTAGAACCAGGAGAAGGACATAGGATACTTTTTATCCCGAAACTCCCACGGGAACGGGAACGGGAACCACGCCCGATTGGCTGAAAATTGGTGGAGAGGTAGCTTAGAACCAGGAGAAGGACATAGGATACTTTTTATCCCGAAATTCCCACGGGAACGGGAACGGGAACCACGCCCGATTTGGCTGAAAATTGGTGGAGAGGTAGCTTAGAACCAGGAGAAGGACATAGGATACTTTTTATCCCGAAACTCCCACGGGAACGGGAAAGGGAACCACGCCCGATTTGGCTGAAAATTGGTGGAGAGGTAGCTTAGAACCAGGAGAAGGACATAGGATACTTTTTATCCCGAAACTCCCACGGGAACGGGAACGGGAACTACGCGAGAGAAACCGCGGGGCACAGCTAGTTATATATAAAATTTAGGTTTTATAAAATGACGTAAGTATAATTATAAATTATAATAGTTTAAGGGTGTCCGGCAGAAGGTTGGAACCATTCTAGCTGTCCGGCAATGAGCAACGTGAGTTTTGATATCATTATGCATCAAATATCAAAAAATAGAGTTTTATACTATGACGAAATTGAGATGGAATTTCATACACCTTTGTTACCTGTTATCTGCCAAAGCCACCGCTGCCTCAGCTTCATGGGTGGGGATCATTCTTACCTGTACTAGGGACACACGTAGACAAACTTTCAGCTTTTATAAAATAACGAAGGTCAGGCACTCGCGGGCTCTTGGTCCATTACGACGAATGTGAATTCTATTTCCTAGGCTTTAACGTTTAAACTCCCGAAATCATGTAACCGCAAGAATGCCTTTGATACGTTTGATTACCATGAATAAATTCGATTGAAATAAACGTGAACTTACACGAAAATCTACATTACCAGAGTCATTAAAACCTATTTAGTAAAAACAAAATAAAAAACTATCACTGATGATTAACAAAATAATTAAATAAGTACTAAATCTATTGAACTATGCGAAAATGCACTAAAATATATACATTTTGTCGAACTCAGGTTAATAACAAAGTTTTGCCTTGTGTCATACATAAGACAGAACTTTCTCGAACAGCCTCAATACATTCTCTTAGTTCCCTCGTTACTCGACTAGTACTAATACATTTATTAAATATTTATAATCTAAATATTTATAATGGACAAATTCTATTCACAATCATTTATCACATTTTATTTACATAAGAAAATTGATCGTCTTTTTAGAATGAATATCGCTTCGGAAATACTGGACATATAAATATTTGGTTCAAATCCTCAAATTGCTGTTGAAGTTTCTCATCAAAAAATTAGGATTAGGGTAGAACTTCGTCTTTTTTGTTAACCTACATTTTCCCACTGCTGGGCAAAGGTCTCCCCAAACATTGAATTATGTACTTAGTTATGTCTTAAAAAAATAATTTGATTTGTTTGAAACGTGTTAATTAAGACGAGTAAGTATATTTTTAAAAGCAGTAACAAAGCTAGTTTTGTTTTTACAATGGTGTATTTTTTAGGCATGTTCTGTTGACAAACAGAATTGGACAAAATTTTCCGTAACGGGAAAAATCTAATGAAATGATTAAACAAATCTAAATACTGGCTTCTAATTATTTTTCGGCGAAACGGAGATAAGGATAATGTTTTTTCCTAATGGAAATAATCCCAATAATGGTGAATTACACGGACTACTTTTATGTCGATTTTAAAAGCATTAGTATAAAGATGATAGGGTGCTCGATATACCAGTTTCTCGGAATCGAAATCACGGGAGAAAATGTAATTACTTAATTAAATACTATTCCATTCCAAAGACATTTTATCTACCTTTTTCTATTCCCATTATCAAATTAAAATGTTTATTCCGTACATTTTCTGTTCCATTGTGGATAAAAATAAAGATAATAAAACAACGGTGAGAGATTAAAAAAGGTGAGAGCTTCACACTCATTCTAATAGACTAGAGTTACTTCTGTGTAAAGGCGGGCGCAAACCTCAAACATTCAAGACTCAAGAGCAAACATTTCTCTTTACGCAAATACTTAATCCGGTTGAGGATCGAATCCCTACCCTATTTGCACTTAAGGCGGCGTGAGCAAAGCTTAGCCACATGAAAGCTGTCAAAAAAATAAACACAACTAACAACTTGAGTTTAAGTACTGTTGAAATACTAAATGAACAATAACGTAATAGAAAATAACGTTGCTGTCTTTTTAGGAGAAAATACGGTAATGGTTTAGGGATTTATGTTGTCTTATATTTTTTATGTACCTATAGTTAATTGAGGTAAACGCATAAATATAGATATGTGTATACTTACTGTCGCATTTAAAGACCACATTTATTGTTATTGGTTATTGGCTTAGTGTTCACCATGCTAGACTGCGATTGAAAATATCAAGTGGAGAGCAATTAAGAGTATCGGGTTCGATTTAAAGAAAATTTAAAAAGATTCTGCTTCGATCATCGATTATGTATCGTTTATGTCCGATAAATAAATCGATGACCATTTTTTTGTAATACAACATATATTTATTGCAATAGTGCAACCATAAGTACATCGCACACATTCTGAAAAAAGTCGGTCATAAAAGTTAAAAGACTTGGAAAAAATCGACCCGAATATCGGTCTAACGTGTGCGGGCAGCCTAAATTACCAGTAGCACTGTCGTGTCGGTATCAAAATTAAATTACTTAACTCTTTTCATAACTCAATTCAAACCTTTTATGACTTTTCAATCACAAAATATCTTTCATTGAATCTCCATCAATCCTCATTTGATTTTTATTAGATATACGAGTAATTGGAAAAAGGTATTCTTTAGGAAAGTTTTGAAAAGGAATTGAATCTTATTGGTGGCTCTATTAGCTAAGTTCAGTCAAAGCTATGTGTTCACTTCTGAAACATGACCATATTGTGTAGCCCAAAATCTATATTGTAAGCCTACATTTCGAGATGTACCTCAAAAATACTATTTAAAAGCATTTCTTAATACCCGTTTATGTATAAAAGGTTTTGATTTTTCAGTATATGATCGTATTACGTACATACGCTCTGCGGACGGGAAATCTTTTGAATTACATTTCAATGTTTCGACATCAGACTTGTTAGAGACGGACTGAAAACAATCGAATGCTTCTTTTGACGAAAGGAAAAAAACATCAAGAGTTCTAACGTTTGATAGGCACTAGTACCTATTGTTAAATCAAACAACAGTCACAAAGAAAAAGAAGACTTTGAAAAGTCGCTATTGAGTCGACATTGAAGTCTTACAAAGGATTTAATAAATAAGTTATTCATTTCAACAATTACCAAAGGAAATAACATTGATTGAAGTTAGCAAAGCCAAGATTATAAATCTTGGCTAAACAAAACCAGATCAACGTAATAACAAAGACAAAACAACAGGTAGACCAACTTTACGAGAGAGAATTAATATTAATTAAAAATAAGATACTTTAATAAACGAATTAAATTACGACGCCAGTAAGGTATTATGATTAATTGAATAGATATAAGAAACTTTGTTGAGATGAATAAGAAGAAGATGAGTTTACCATCTTCGGTGGAACTCGAGAGGAAGAGGTCGGGAGACTATCGCCCGAATTCACAGGATGGGGACGAATACAGGGAAAGAAAAATTGTGCTAGAATTTACTCATCTACTGGAGAAATCCAAGCAATTGTTCACCGGTCTGAGGTACGTAATAATTAGAGCCACTTTTACGATCTTCAACTAAAGTTTTGAGTATACTAATTACTGATTAAAGTCCCGAACTCTACTTGAAGATTGCGAAACAGGGCTTCTGTAGTAATACTTTTTTCTATTTTATTATTTTAGCAAGAGTCTTAATTTAATATAGCGTAAAACTAATTATAAAAGGCGTGCTGTACCAAACAATGTGCATTGTCTCGAAGCTTTTAGTCACAACTATTCTGTTGTTTGTTTTATAAAAATCATAATCATAAGGACTTCAACTTTTAATTTAAATAAATACGCTCTTTGTTCGTTAAAAACAATATGCATTCCGTGATTTCAATGCATTTATATTTATTATGATAAAACATAGTACGAGTAAATAACATTCAGATTTTCCGTAACTTCCTATTAGTAATAGAGTTATCAAATCAATTTAGTAGCTCTTGAGGTGTAAAAGATTGAATTACATTTAATAAAAAATCTTAGATTGCTTTTAACATTTCTTTACAAAATATAACGAAATTGGATTTGTTGAGACCAGTTTCGAGGTAAAAACCAACCGCTCCCTCACAAAATTAAATTAATCAGTATCTATTGAACTTAACACTGGAAACGCATTTGTGCAAAATTGATTCTTTCTATTTGGATTCTTAGCAATGATATTCTTTAAGCATATTAAACAAATATCTCTGAATTAAGGCAATTCTAATATTTATTGATTTGTTCATAAGAACGATATTGCTGGTAATAACTATACCTACAACAATAAATAAAACCGATGGAAGTACTAAATCATAAAAGTACTTTTTCAATCACAATAATATAAAAGACCAATTAAAACTTTACCATTTCTAAGAACCAGCACTTTCAATTTATTTCCATATTGTCGTCGGCACCCTGTATTTTTTGGAGATGTAAAGTATTTACGATTGCCTAATATTTTTTCTACGCCTTAGATCTTGCGATAATATTCAGGGAAACTGGGATTTTCTACGTCTTTAGGATTTTATAGGTCAACACTACATACAACAAAAATACAATTTAATTTAAGGTTGAATTTTAAAGCTGTTTTTTCAACTTAGACGATTGGAAGCCATTTACTGATCCTCTTGCACACTCTACATGCTCTCGTACTTGTCTAAAAGCTTGTTTGAATTGACACGACTTAACTAATTAACTTCGTAATCCGGTTTTGCCTAAACTAGTTGGGAATAGGGATAATTCACTTAGTTCTAGAATGGGGTAACCCTTGTGTCGCCGAGGGATTAGATTCCATTTCATATTTATTTTTCAATTAAGGAATACAATTACGTCTTGTCAGTTAGATATAATATTTGCTTCAACAGATGCATTAAAATGTTTACTTTTTTATTTTGCATTGTGCTTTTTGTATTAATCTCTTGGAAAAAGAAAGTTTTTCTTACCTATTTCTGCACAACACCACTTTTTCTTCAAACAATGAGCAACGATAAGCACTGTAAATCATACATTTCCTAGTAGTACTTCTCACAGTTACAGTATTAGCAAGTTCTAGGCTTTAATTAACTTATTATAAGTAGTTATAAATATGATATTTTACAACAGCTAGGGAATCAAAAAGTCCTCAAGTGGAGTGACCTATAATAAAGTTATTATTATAAATATTAAATGCGTAACATGATGACATTGCAGAGCCCTCCCTCAACACGGCCATAAACATTGGCAGTTCTATTTTAGTAGGACATTTGATGTTTATACCAAATTGTGGAAGTACCAGCAACAACACAGGATGCTTCTCAACGAGGAATACGGGCTGAGGAGATGGCAGATTGGCGAGATAGCCTCCAAGATAGGCCAGCTCTATTATCATTTCTAGTAAGTAATTTACTATCGGTCGAGTTCTATTTACGTAACATCAATTCCAATTCCATTTTACGTTAAATTCAGAGCAAATCATTTTTGGTATCAAATAAAATACAGAAATAGTATACAGATAATTGCATATAAGTGAATGAAATAAATTAAATTCCATTTCCATTCCTGAATAGCTCCGATCCATTTATACACCTAAAATGAATTTCATGTACTCCGTGCCCTTTGCTCTGCGAATGCATTTATTTAAATGTGGTCTAAAATAAAGTGACAGTCTTCTTAAATCAATTTATTTGCGAATTTGTTAACATTTCGCGAATACTCTTCTGCGAAACGTTATGAATTCAATAGTTTTAATTTGCTAAGGTGGTTTGAATTGATTACGTAATAAGATAATTTTCCAATAATTAATTTCAAATTTCCATACTTGTAATTGTTCAATTCATTGTTTCTAGTCTTCGGACAAGTGAAGTAATGTATCTGCTCGATGCTTACGAATTCTACGCAGCGATCCGTGGTAGAGGGTACTACACAAAAGCGGGCGACGAAAACAATGGCGACCTAATGATAAAGAGGCTCAGATATTACACCAGGTTTATTGTCGTCTCTCTCTTGACAAAGAAATTAAAATTCGTTGAAGAACTCATCCGCGAGCTTGATGATGTGATTATGGAATACGGAGATGCCTACGATCCTGAAGATCAGATTCAGTGGACAATGGTTTCGAGTGAGGTCAAAGCGTTCCTCGCCGCTGAATGCTCCGTTATAATTGAAGATCCGGAGTGCAAGAAGTCTTCGCGGACTAAGACCAGGTATTTATTTAAATTGAACGAACTGCATTATTTATTTTGATATTTTAATAGAGATACTTACTTAAAATAAGTTTATCTAAGTCTTGATAGACCTTGGTGTTTGAGATGATTAATTAACTTATTAGACAAGTGTGATGGTATCTGACTTTTTTCTAGCCTCTCTCACGAGGAGGCAGATTGGGGGCTCAACTCACCTTTTTTCTTACGTAAAGATTAATTTCACTGCTGTACGGCAGGATCTTGGATCTTTTTTTTGTTTTATCGGCAATAATGATTACCCGTAATAACCACATTTTCTGATTTTAAACAGGTCGATTTTCA
Organism: Timandra comae; assembly: GCA_958496195.1. NCBI lineage: Eukaryota > Metazoa > Arthropoda > Insecta > Lepidoptera > Geometridae > Timandra > Timandra comae. Next base: position 5,977,003 of record OY292353.1, on the reverse strand, counting down.
GACTCACACCGTTCTCCATTCCATGCATCGATAAAACTCCGCAGATGTCTTTGCGTCTGCAAAAAGCCGTCATAATTGGCAGTGGTTCATTCCAAGCCAGGGTGTCAGAGCTCACCATCGATATGTATAGGTTCCTTCAGACCATTGAGAGGGAGCCAGTGCAGTCCAAGGAAGTTTGGAAGGAGCCGAGGAATCCTTTTGCTGATGGGTTTGACAGAGGTATGTGTTAGGAATTAAGACTTCATAAATTTTTGGGTCTACAAATATGTATATGTTATTGAAAAAGCTAAAACTTTGGTAAATCTTAAATATCCAGTAAAACTCAAGGTTTCCCAACCTCTTACCTATATCAACCGAACCTCTTTAGGGGATGGGCGGGCACCCAAAAGAAGCTGCTAAATCAAATAGGCCACATGTCACAGGTTTGATCTAGTCAGGCGGAATTTTCTAATATTTGGAAATGCTATCATAGTTTTTCATGGTACTCGTTCAAGTCAAATATTCTGACCAAACCAAACCTAACATTTAGTTTATGATTTATCAGTTTATCGGCTTTTAAGTGTACATTGTACATCATTAGAACCATAGACCAGGGAATCTTGTTCTACGTACGGGTCTCACGCCCGCTCTTTGATTAGAACAGATCATTAGAAATTAATCCTCGGCAATTAGTTTATTTAACCAATAAAATTACCAAATGTTCCAGCGTTCAACATAGAGTTAGCAACCGCGAATGCTCCAGAAAAGAACTTACTGTTCAAACCTTCACCAACTCAAGCATTAGTGTTTATAGCTAGTGCATGCGACGATCTGTCACCTATAGGAGCTTTGCTCATCTACATATCTGCTGACGGAGTAGCTGGATCTTCAAAAGGAAATGAAGATTGTGAGTTAGACTGTATAAACATCTCTCTTAACTTAGATAATTTTTGCTTTTAGACAACCCCAATAAGTAGTCAATCATTAGTAACCAGATCTTAACTAACCTGATCTTAATCATTTTGATTCTGAATTACACCTGGAGTTTTAGTCAAAGGATTTTGAACTTTAAGAATATTACTTTTATGGTACATTTTTAGATGGATACGAGAGTGGTCTGATAACGACCTCGAAGAGCGACATCTACGGAGACCTTAGAAACTCACCGGCCAGATACAAGGAGATCCAATGCCTGCATCCTGGTGACATCCAGCCTTTTACTCGCAAGCCAATGTTCCTCATTGTGGACTCAGACCATTCCACCATATTTCTGAAGATGAGGCGACCTTTCGAAATGCCTTTGGTGATTCTAATGTCTCCCACTGAAATCCCACCGTCTCTGAAAGGTATTGTAATCCTTGTTTTCTTTAGAAACTAGAACTCCTGACCATTTTCAGTAGCTTTTACATGCTGAAAACAATGTTCTTCAAAATATTATTAGGCGTTTACCCAGGATATAGTTAGTCAACATTGATGGTTTCATATCTGAACTATATGATGTTTACACTATCTTTAGTAATCTCTAATAATATCATATGGAGAAAACATATTTTTCAATAAATTCAAAAACTATTGGACTAATTCACAAAATTATTTTACTAATGGAAACATACACCATCACTGACGTAACAATTTAACCTTGATTTTCCTTTGAAAACACGAGTTATACCACGATACACAGCAATATATATTCTTATAATTAAGTAATTTTATGTTATGTTACAGATTACGAGAATAGCGGAGGACTGTTGACACTGTTCCTGTACTGTCCTTTGGGAGCAGTGTGCCGGATCTGCAGCGTGGATAGCATTGGAAGTGACACTTGGGTGGAGGCACAGATACTGATCAACAACTTTATGCAAGAGGCTGTTGTGGTGGCAGGGCGTCTGCCGTTGGGTATGTACCTAATAATATTGGCTTTAGTAAGTATTTGTATACTTAAGTATTTTAAACTGGCTGTTTTTCTCTTCATATTTATTTGAAAGGGGTTTGGGTAAAATTAGCGGCCAGTAATGAACCTTGGATATTATTAAAGAGCAAAAAAACGATCAAAAACTATTATGGGCACATTTCTCTAAACCATATCGAAACCGAGATATTTGTATTTGAATTACTTATTAAAATCAGGAAAATGACTGTATTTTACTACACTCTCCAAAATCAAATATTATGACAAATGCGATTGGACCGAATGCTCGATTACTGTTTTGTATGGGCCCATGTGATTGGCTAATTGACCTGCACCCAGAACAATTAGCCAATCACAATTCATGTGTCATAGTTCAAAAAATACAATAAAGTAAGGGTCGGTTTACATCTGACAAAAGATGCGTCGCGTATTACCGGTTGAGTAACGCCAAAACAGACAATTAGGTATATGAGAAAACATTAAACGTAAAACACTTAACAGTTGATGCGTTAGTGCGTCGAGCGTACAGCTTCTGTTCCTTTTCCATAAACGCATTGTCGGCCGACCCGGAACAACTGTTCTGTATATGCTAAACACTGAAACTGAATAGACGTGCAATAATGTGACAAAATGAAGATACACCCGACGCATCCTATGTTAAATATAAACTTCCGATTTGACCGAATAGACGCGACCGATGATACACTCGACGCATCTTCCGTCAGATGTACACCTACCCTAAGATTTATTTACGACAGACATTGTCTAATTGAAGTATTTGTACTCGTATATTGACGAATTTTTATGATATTCAAATGCAAATATCTTATCTTCGATATCACTTAGGACAAAAATAATTGCACATATACAGTTATATTTTCAAAAATTGAGGGTACCTGTATCGTCTAAAATTTCTAAATAAACCTTAATCTTTTCTTTTCCAGATCCATCCTACCTGGCCTTCATGGGTGACGATTTCCTCCGCGTCCAGACCACCAGATACATATTCTGCGAGATGATACTCCGTATGCACCGCGGGTTCGTCTCCAGGAGCCACTTGCCTCGCAGCTCTCCCCCGATACCGGAACAGCTCTTTGAAAACGTTGTGCTTACCGAGATGGTGTTGGAACTGGTTTCGTTCTTGAAGGTTTGTAGTCGATGGCAGAGTGGTCACCACTGCCATCCGTAAGGTTGCGGGATCGATTCCCGTGCGGGGTGAATATTTGTGTGAACCGCAAATGTTTATCTCGATCTGGGTGTGTGTGTGAATGAGTGGGTGTGTAGTTTGATACCCTAGATACAAGTTTCGAACTTAGTTAGGGGTCTGTTACTATAATGAGATGATGTAGTGAATGATTATGTTAAGTTATGATTTCAAGGGACTCGTAAGTGGGTAGTATTTCGCATTTTTAAACGTCTCAAAGGTTCCTTGTGCGTGCTGATTATTTTAAGAGATTTTAAGAATTATTTTTAAAAAAGAAAACAGTGTACAGTTTTATGACAGCCTTGGCCAACTTCACCAGAAATCATACCCCAAACGTGGAGCCTTACAGGCTGAAGTAATCTATAGATTGTTCTAGTAATATAAAAAATTAAAAAACTCCCAACACAATTACTTTCAAACCCCCATAACTTTTAAACGGGTCAACCGATTTTCATCAAATATTTCTAAGAACACTCGCACGCAAGTCCCCTTTAATACAGAAAAAACTAAATTAAAATCGGTTCATCCGTTCGGGAGCTATGATGCCACAGACAGACAGATACACACACACACACAGACACGTCAAACTTATAACACCCCTCTTTTTGCGTCGGGGGTTAAAAACAAGTTAATGCATAAAACCTAAAAAATATTATGAATTTGATGTAAATATATAACTAATACATTCTGTATGTCTGTCTCCACAGATCCGCAATCATTTCTACAACCCGTTAGCAACAGCTGGACCAAGCAATTGATCTTCAAAACCACGTCCCACGGTGACGTTTGCTTGACAATATTAATATAACGCGCACAGTGATATTGTGTTCGGTTCGGGTACGCGCATACTAGTTCTGTGACGTAATAGTTACTTACTTGTGACGTCATACCTACGTACTTGTACTTCGTGCGAAACCGGCCTTACAATGAATAAAGTGATGCAGTGAATATTAATTGTACTAGTGTTCTATTATACTTAAAATAATGTTAGTATTAAAATATAATGGATATTGAAATTTATTTTAGAGGTGTTTAAGAGATTTATATTTTCATGTTATCGATTGTAAATACCTATTCTTAGTATTAGTATTGTACCTAGTATTATACCATTGAATGAAATAACTGTTACCACATCTCACTATTTATTGTAAGTACTCATATTCGATGATACTTTTCCCTCTAAGAACTATTGCAAAATGTCCCAGTTTTGAAATTTAGATTAAATTATAACCTTATCCACCATATAAGAAATATTATTACCTATAAAATAACTTGAGCATTCTTATACTTACATGAACTTAGTGAGATTAGTTAAATAATGTTAAATATAAAATAATCAATGTTTTAGAAAAATATTGCTTATACGTATAAAAATAAGAGTTATCTTTAAACAATCGCACAAACTAATATTAAAGCTTTCCATGCCGCCGGCAAATCAGCACCTGCCTGAAAGCCCTGTGCTCAAGCCGTCGGCAAAAAAATTGTAGTTTTCACTTCCGTAGTTAGATTTCATACAACAGTATATTAGGTCATTTTAGACTTATGATATATCATATCATAAAACTAAAATATACTTATCATAAAATTAGAATAGCTATTGCAATAAAAAATGATTGTATCATTCATCGTTTTTGCAATATCGCTCATCATTCTGTGAAATGTTAACTATACTAAAATGATTGTGTGTTTATTTTTACAAAATACTTAAAAAAAATATTTCTATCGTTATTAAGCTTATAAGTAGTTACTATATTAACGGTCAATGCTTTAATATGGATTTTATCTATCTATATAATAGATTATATTATATTGATATACAAAAGTATTAAAAAAAACTACTTATTCGTATTATATACTACTAATTATAATGTCATTGATAAATTTAAGCTCTATTTCTATAGTCATAAGGTAGATTGTTTAAATTAACTCAAACATTGGTACGAAGCTTGTGTGGATTCTTTTAAAGTACATATTAACAAGAAGTACAAAACTAAATTTATCATTAAAATATTGAACTCTATTTTTAAGTTACTAAGACATAAAATGGAATATCAATCATACATTTTGTTAACAATAAACCATATCATAGAATTGTGAAGGCTTCGCATGAGTTTTCACATGAATTATTGCAAAGAAAAATGATACGTGTCACGCTATTAATAGATACCATTTCTGCTTAAAGATTGTAAGTTTCGTGCCACTGTACTATACTAATTTTAAGAAATACACAAGCGATATTGAAAGCTTTATGTAACGAAGGAATTGACGATTAATGTAAAGTGAAGTAAAAGTTAGATACGTAATATTAATTATAAGTAAATAATATATTAATTATTATATTTATAATATAAAAATTATATTATGTATATATTTATAGTCAAAGCTGTATCTTAAGCAAATCATGTCTCTATTTTCTAGGTGTAGACGTCATAACTCAGAGGTGCCGACTATTTTTGCTTACGTCATAGGTGATTGATGATCCTGAGGAGTCCTAAGAGTAAATAGTAGGACTAGACACTAGTCAGGCTCTATTCCGCATTTAGACTAAGCTTATTTGCGTCGATTTGCGACATTAATAATCAACTAAAGTCCTAAAAAGCCCCAAAATGATAATTTGCGATTGTCAATATGTAAAGTTCTTTAACGATATTCATTGATGCGTTAACGATACTTTGCGAGCTAAAGAAACGATTAGAGTGATGAAAAACAATGATTGAAGGAATTGTTCATACAGTTCAATAAAGGGAATGAGCTTCGAATTAAAATCGCAAATTACTGTTTATCTATCTCTGCTTTTGTCAGTCTCTAGAGATTGAACGCCCTTGCAAATGTCTATAAGCTGATGCTAACATCACTACTTACTTATTAATTATTATCTTAAACTTATTCACGTGAAATTTTTCAAATTAAACGTGCTTCATTGCTTATTTTCTGTGATAAAAAAATATAATATATATTTAATTAAAATATAACATTAGATATACATTAACGAAAAGTATTATATAATAACAAAAAAAAGAAAAAACGCACCTAAAAAAATCGTAGAAAATTTTAATTAAATAGTTTAATGGAACTTTATATTAGATAAATAATAAATATAAATTATTATACAATTAAACTTAAAATTGTTATTCATAAGGTGTCTAGGTATAAGCGAGTGCAGTTTTGCTCAATTACATGCGCAAAATGTCATGTAAAAAAGTATTATTTTATGTTTATTCCGATTCAAAATCTAAGTAAAAAATAATTAAATCCAGAGTTATAAACTCTATAACTCTATACCGTGTAAAGAAAATATATAAAAACAAAGCACTCGCACAGCTTGCTTAAAAATTACATTTATTTAAAAGCTTGTTAATCTATTATTTTATAAATTATATAATAGCCTGCTAAGGACATAATAAATAATAATTTTCTGAATTACTGAGCATAAACGTTCTACCGAAGACTATTTTCTAGATCTCTGAGGATAAAATAATACATCTTAAACGTATATACATACGAGATATATATACGTGAGTGTGAGTCATTACTACGAAACTAACTTAAAGTGTACCAACTATGACAATGATGATGTTAGTCATGTGGTTACGATGCCTTGTGTGCAGGTGACGGGTACGATTCCCAATTGAATCAGATATTGTCGAAAGATGTTTGTTCTCGGATACTGAATGATTTGATGTATGAATTGTGTGTATGATTTTGGACCGGATTATAGGAAGGTTTCTTGTGGAAAGGAAAGGGAGAAAGGTTCGGTCTCATTTTGATGTTTTCTCAGTTGTCTTCGTAACTGTTGGGAAAAGGTTTGTATGAAAGAATTTATTTGGAAAGTCCACTAGCGAAGTTGGCAATGATTGTATTTTGTTGGAAAGTCGATGCGACGGGCAGTTTTGTTGTGAGCACCCGTGCAAAGCCGGGAGCGGTCGATAGTTAATAAAGAAAATATTAGTGAGATTTATAGTACCTAATCGATGTGGTTAATTCTTAAAGTAGTGGTTATTAAATTTTTCTGTCATCTGAATGTTTAAATGTTGAAATTATATATTAGAATATATATTTATTTATATATTATATCGTAAATGTTGTATTATTATATTGTAAGAACTTTCTAGATGGGATATTGCGTTGTAGTTAATATATATGTTAAAAATAGTTAACTCATGATATAAGAAATTAGCTAGTTTCTTTCAAACCTACATACATTATTACTAGTTTTAATTCAATTTTATTGTTTGCAATCAATATTGTGTCACTTTTAAACACTTTATAATGGCCTAAAATTTCCACTCCAATTTAATTTATTAATTAACAAAACTCTTAAGATAACCTCTGACGGCTTCATTTATAACAAATAGAGCAGATATAAAAGTTTGTAATGTGTTGATACCAAATTGAGACATTTTGACAGGTTTGTGTTTTACAAAAATTAAATTATCATATTGAGATATTTTGACAGGTTTGGGTTTTACAAAATTATATTGTCAATTTGAGATATTTTGACAGGTTTGTGTTATACAAAAATTACATTGTCAAAATGACATATTTTGACAGGTTTGTGTTTTACAAAAATTCCATTGTCAAATTGAGATATTTTGACAGGTTTGTGTTTTACATAAATTGAAATGATACTTATCTACGTATCCTGTAATCTTACAGGAGATACCTAATGCAAAAGTATTTGAATTTTGTTTTCACGATTCATAATAGCAACTAAAACTATCCGATACATGCCTAATATCTCGAAGTTTCATAAGTAGATAAAAAATAATTACTTATTCCTTTTTATACTATTTTTAAAAAACGCAATGTCCCATTTACTGAAAGTAAAAATTATATCGATAGCCAAAATATTATTAATGTTTTATTGGGTAAGAAAAGTAAATATATCAATATTATTGTGTAGTAGTGTTGAAAAAAAAAAACTATTTGATTGTGAATCAATAAAAAATATTTAAAATATTCGAATATACGATATTCTATTTCAAAATTTTAAGTGTTTAGGTGTGAAGTATATAACCTACATAATATATGTATAGTGGCTTTGAGTATTCAATAAATCCATGTTATTTTTTTAAGAATACACTACATTTGGCGCAAATAGCAAGATCAACTCCCGTGCTAGTTTTTGTTTTGTATGCTATATTAGAACTCTATGTACCTATGTATTGTGTCGTTGACATATATTTTCGGAAAATAGAAAATGCACTAAATTCAAATGGTACTGTATAATAAACTTTGAACACGAGCGCCCACACAAACACTGAATTCTCATTTTCAGTCCACTTTATTTATGTGAATATGTGAATATTCAGCCAAGGTAAGTTGCAGAGTCATTGGTACAACGCCAAAAAATATTTAAAATTACTTTTATTATGAAAATTGCAAAATATTTTCATTTTACTATACCTATAACTAAGTCTTGTATGTCTAATGTTTACAACAAAGTTATCTTAGATTTTAAGATTAAATGTCAGTTATATCAATGTGTAGTGTTTGTGTCTAAGAAAAGTTATATAATGATAAAGTTATCATTAGTTCTCGGGCTATTTATAATGTATGTTATTTACTCTTTCCATTAGAGATAACCATATCTATACCAAATGCGTTGTGCGGTATAGAAGTTAGCAACGAAATAGACAAAAACAAACAGAGAGTCTTCTCTTTAAAAATGAGATTCCGATGAATTGGGTTCCTCCTTTTTTTTAAGTCGGTTAATACCATTAAGAGAATTCAAAGTCTCAATATTAATTTTAACCATTATTACATGAAGAAAAAATTACAAATGCATAGTAAATATCCCGTGAACTAATATAACGTTAATAGGTATAATGTTATTAAAAAAAAATATTTAGAAATTTTTTACAGTTTTCATTTAGTTCTAAGAACGAAACTTATTATTTTTTAGTTATTTTTAGCTATTGCAATATCTTTGACTAAATTTGAAATCGAATACAACAATATCTGTGACCTATCAATTTGAGTCATTTTTCTGCAATGTGGATCACGACATCACGAGATTCTCTCTGGTCTCTACAAGAAAGAATCTCCTGATCGATATTCAGAGATATTCTGCAATTAGACATCTATTTGGGACCCTAGTGAATGATTTTGAGGGCTCTAAGTACCTGAAACCGGGATTGGCACGGTTTCTTGAAACAACGGAAATGCATATGAAATTAAAAGCCACTTTCGTAACTGTTACCAATCTGCTTTAAAGCGGTCCGAAACCAACTCATGAAAAAAAAGTCACTTTGGTGGCAACGGTCAGTGGCCACCCATCTCTATTACGGCAGTTTCAAAATATATCCCTTGAATATTGTTATATTCGATTTCTTTCTTTATCAAGTTATTTTAGCTCACTGCTCAAGTACTTTCTTCTATTTCTACGTATCGCTAATATTTTATTTCTTTTACCTATAATGTTACTTTATATAAAACTATAAAATAAAATACTATTATATTTGAAATTTATAAGAGAATTTGTTTTACGTACTTATACATCTTTTATATACTTATATTCTTTGTATACTAAAGTTTATTATATTTATACTTGTGTTAGAATATTGTTATTTAAAACACTTTTAGCTTGTTATTCAATTTACCTAAAAATGTTTTTTTAATTATATGTAAATTAGATATGAATGTAAATCGCTGTTGTTGGAATAAATAAATTGACAATTGAGCTCAATATTAAATGTGTTTTATTTCATAACCAACTAATTATATTTTAATCGAAAATACCCATGGGATTGGTAGTTGAAAAGCATGTAAAACCGCGGGGCGCTATTGTTCAGTTTTTGAACGACTGTTGGGTAAATATTTATTCAGTAACAATTTAATCTATCTCTATAAAGAGGAAATATTTGATAGGTCAACAAGTTTTTTAAAATTAAATCTACTCATATGAATTCAAATGTTCTTTCACTAAAATAAAGGTATACTTATTATCAGTGAGTGACAGTATTTATCCCCGTATTCCCACGGGAACGGGAATCACGCAGGTGAAACCGCGGGAAGCTACTAGTGTCAAATAAATAGATTGAAATACCTAGATTCACATTAAAAGTACAACAACCTCATTATTTTATTCGAATCAGAGTATTTTTATACGAAAGTCTTTCGACCTCTAATCTTTGTCCTACCGTATGAAAACTGAAATGTGCGACTGTCCAATAATCATGGATAATACACGGGTTATTTCTGGAATAACTTCTCATATTCCTCCATAGTTTTTGGCAAAATAAATGGTAAACTTTTGAATATACTCGTAAATATTTGTGGTACAATATTGTTTCTTTTTTAATAATTTGTAGCAGTCATATAAAGTATGGGCCTGTAAGGAAAAAGGCCTCTCTCTCATGATTGGTGATATCAATACATTGAGAAAGAAATGGCGTTATCACCTCGCTGGTGATCTCAATCACGAGACATGATTGAAAAATGGCAAACATGCCTCGCTTATATTTGCCAAATAAAGAATAAATACACAATTCTGGTTAAAAATAAACTATATCTAAACATTCACGAACTCGTGACAATAGTACCACCGTTTATATACAGTACTGACTAGCACATAATTTACCGTCTCTATACAATAATGACTATACAAATAGGCTCGTATCGTACGCCGTATTGTACGTTCATGAAGGGTTACCAACACATACGCAAAATGTAAATGTATCGGTCACGAAAACTGAACGCTCACATAGATCGCACCAGATTGTTTGGAGTTGGTTCAACAGAGCACACGTAAGTACAGAGTCTATTTACCGATCAACAAACACAATACTATTACTATAACCTTACCATTTCATGCATGTACCTATCTGTGCCGAACCCTCAATACATTATAAAAATGAATACTTGCAATACTTATAGTTTTATCGATGACGCGCGATGCTACCGAAAATAAATTGAAGCTCAATTTTATATTTAGCGCAAGCGGTCGGGCAAAGACGTGTCAGTCAGTCAGACTGGGATTTTGTACGGTTCGTTAATCGTTTTTATATTAACAAAAAGAAAATAAGCGTCTAGTGCGTTAAAAACACAAACAAACAAGGGGGGTGGCGGGTTGAGGGCTCGCGGCTCCCGCCCGAATCAAGGTAAAAGCGGTGCATTAGTTCAAAATAATCCACGTATTGGTCATAGTACACAATTTATTCACACCTATTTCCACACAGGCCCACGCAAACGTAACGTGTTTTCAGTTGCCGAAGCTCGCATTGAAACGAATCGTTGTGTTCTTCGTTTACACGGTGATAAAGTGAACGGTTTGCGTGGACAGTGTCAAACAAAATCATAATAATACAAAAAAAATAAGAAAAAAATCCTGTTCTAAATTCGCATGATTCCTATACGATAAACACACAAAAAACACATGAAACTGTTTTTATTTAAATAACAAATAAAACATATGGAATCTGAATTGTCACCAGATAAAGGGAAAGTTGTACCACCTGTGCCTTTAAAAACATACCAATGGGAAGATTTAAGAAGAGCTCGTGAGGCCGGAGGTTATCCGTGGACGCACTTGCTGAAGGCACCGCTCGAGGGGGAGGTCACAGCTGAAGATATAATAAGGGAATCGACACCGAGAAGAAGCATGTCGCGAGAAATAAGGTCCCGAACGCGCTCGCCTGTCGATGGTGATGTGCAAAAAATCCTTAACCTTGACTCGTCCCCTGGAAGCAGTAGAAAACATGGGGAAGAGGGAGAAGACGGAGGAGTACATATACCAAACTTTTCTAAAGAAGTGTCGTTAGAATTAGACGAGGAACCCGTAACTCCCAGTGCTAACGTTCAAAGTGTTGTAACAGAAAGTCAACCCAGTGTACATTTAGCAACGCCCTTAGAAATACCTAAAAATGTGTCCCCTAAAAGTATACTCAAACGCCGAGTACCAGAACAACAATACAATATTGGAGTAACAGAGGTAAGAGAAAAAACAAAATGTTGTCATCCTCTTGTAAACAAAATAAAGCATTTAGCTGATAAAACATTGCATAAATTAGAAAGAAACGAAAATGAAAAATCACCTCTATCTAAGCGTAAAAAGAATGAAGAATCTCAAGAAATAAGGCAATTAAAATCTTCGCCTGGTGCAGTGAGACGTCAGAAGTTTAGTGCAATTAAGTTAGGAGATTCTGATGAAATGAGTAAAACGTTAAGTGTTGATACCCCAACATCAAGAAAGCAACGAGAACATATTTACGAAGACATTGAAGAGTCAAAAACTTTACCATCAGATTTGGGAGATCAAAACATACAAAAAACAGATGATAGGAGCAACAGTAGTAACAAAGAGAATGAAAGTTTATCTAACATAGAAAAAAACTCTGTTGCATCGCAAGATCCCAGTTTAGTGGCAGAAAATACGTCACTAAAGTCTCAGGAGCATGTGATGGAAAAGTTACATAAAATGGACAGTATAAACAAAGAAGCTTTACTGTTAGATGAAGAAATGGATTCTGAGGAACCCAATGTAGATGAAATATTTCAAAACCAATTAGATGAAAGAGGCCCCAGTAACGAATCTCCGAACATAACTATAACAGAAATTACAGATAACGACGGAGATGTCCCCGAAGACCATTCACATCCCCCACCGATTGAGTCATCCCCTAGTCCCAGCCCACGTGATATCAAACAGCAAAATGAAGCCGAACTCGCCGACAAAGAATGGTCTAAACCCAACAGGTAAAACTTAAATATTTATTGTAGTTTGTAAATAATTGTATCATACGTAACTGTGACATAACACACGTAATTTTAACACATGCAAAGCGAACGCGCTAGCTTCTGACTGTTTGTTAAATATAGCATCGACCGTGCGTTCATCCTGCACATTGGTAAGCTCTTTAAAATTGTCGTCAGTGATCAGTGCTCGCGGCTGCTTTCACGTCTGTGATTAGTTCATTTACAACTCGTCTTTAACTAACACGCTTAATGACTCATTGTCTACGGACAAATGACGGCTCGGTCGATAGTTTACGGGAAACACGTGTAGCCATGGCCCGGGAACGATAGTCATTAGTAATGAGCAAGCTCCGGCGATGGACCTCCGAGGGTGGGACTCCGATAGAAAAACCTGTAAGGCCTAGCAGAGACGTGAGCGTGCAGCCTTTCACTCCGGACGTCCGGTGTGCTTGTCAGTTCTTCCAATGCGATTCCCTGTTGCCGGAGCGGGTGAACCCGATAGGAACAAGACCGACGTCGCGAGCGAGTAATATCGTTTCTTACGAGAGGTAAGACCACCTACATCATTTTGACGGTTTTGTTGACATTTTATGACTAAAATTACGAGTAAAATAAATTCGTATCGCGTTAGCCGGGCGGCTGCTGCGGCTAAAACGAGCGCCGGCGGCTGGCCTAATTGTGACTCGGGTAACGTCTCTGATGTTAAATATATCTCAAATCCGCTGCGACGATCACAATTTTTGCAACATGCGTTAAATTATTATATTTGTATATAATGTAAATTATATGCATAGCGATTTATGTAGTAAAAATCACAATTAAAAATGTAATGTTATGTTACAGTTTAACCTAGTAATGCGAATGTTTTCATTAGTACCTAACAATAATAACCTTATAAATTAATATTAATAACACGAAAATATTTATTTTCAGTGATCACGAATATGAAATTATCGAGAAACCGACGCCGAATATTATTTACACTGCCCCAAGTTTAGATGAAAAACCCACGATGGTTAAAACGGATGATGAATTGTCAAGTACAACATCTTTGGAACGAAAATATTTGCAACATACTTCTGACGAGGAAGAACCAATTGACGACAAGGGTCACCTACCTGATAATGACGGTATATTAAATGCTGAAACTTTGCAAAAGAACATAGAAGATCGATTTTTCGTCAACACTCCCTCAACAGTTTCCAGAACAGAATGCGAAGTTAGTACAAGCCAAGTAGATTCGTCTGCTTTGGAACAACTACCTTTGAAACGTGACAGTAGAACAAAAAATGCTGACCACACAGACAGTAAAATTCAGCAAAGAATCAGGGAAGGAACCGGTAAACTGAAAACGCAAGCCGGAAAATTAAAAACAAAGTTGCAAAACATAAAGCAAACTAAATTTTCTATGCCAGACAGACCTAAAATTAATTTCCCAGATAGACCAAAATTCAAAATGCCTGAGAGACCCAAAATTTCACTACCTGAAAGACCAAAGTTTACACTACCAGACAGAAGAAAATTCAGCTTACCTGATAGACCGAAGTTCAAAAAAATAAACATATCCGAAAGATTAAATCTAGGTGACCGTAAGAAGTTCACTTTACCAGAAAGACCAAGATTTAATGTTCCAGAAATGCCAAAATTCAGAATGCCAGAAAGACCTAAAATAAACTTTCCCAGTCTTGGTAGGAAAAAAGAATATAAAGTAGAAACTGACACCACTGGGTCTGCTACTGAGCTAAGTAATGTAGCAACTGTAGAATTTGAAGCAAAAACTTACCCCAGGTGGTTTAGTAAGAAGAAGAAGGCAGAAATACCAAAAACATCATCCTCACCGACTCTAAACAGGGAAGATACACCACCACCAACATTCACATTTACACGTGTTAAGAAAAATAACCATGAAGCTTCATCCTATATTCCGGATAGCCCAGAGCAACCGCGGGAATACGGCACTGTCGATAACAAAAATGTGGAAGAAGAAACAAATAATGTAGAAGATGAGAAACAATTCGATACTACCTATGACTTTGATAAGGTTGACACGGAATATATGGATGAAGAAGCCGACTTAAACCAGGATGATGACCATAAACATGAAATGTATTCTAATAATAAATCACCGTCTAAACAAGATCACACTCCAGTAATAACCGAAATTAATAACGACGAATTTTTTGTTCGACCGAGAGGAATTTCTCACGAAGATGTGCAAGTAAGAGAATACTTGAGCGACGAAACACGACAAGCTTTTCAAACTCCTAAAAACGTTCTCGCTTTAATGGGAAGTAGTTCGGAAGTAAACGATGATAACTTGTATTTGAACGATCCCGAAGCGGATCCTGAACTTATCGATGATAACGAACAGTTAAGATATTCTACAGAAGATTTGAATGATAGGGATGATGGGTATTACACATTCCCACCAGTTAGACCGTCCCGGGCCAAGCGAAAGAAGAAGCCTCTGCCTGAAATGGAAGAACCGACGCCTTACATTGATGACAACGTCGACGGAAGCATGCAGTTCACGGAAGTAGATCTCGGTTTAAACGACAGCCATATGCATGACGATATGCAAGACCACGATGAAGCTCTGCAAATGGAATCTGTTGTTTTTACGAACGGCGACTCTTACTTTCCTCATACAACTGATCTTCATTCAATTCACGAGTATGCGAACGATGAAGTGATACAGTACCCAGACAATGTGCCTATCCAATCTCAGACGCTTCCAATGCCTCCGAAGCGGAAGAAGAAGTTTGGTAAGAAGGACCTGAGGCACTCGTCTCTGAACGACTTCAACAAAGTGCCGATTCAACTGTGGGAGGAGCCACATGAACACGGTCATGCCGGCGATGTAAGTGATCACATTTTTATTACAATTAACACCTACATTCAGCTTCGAACATTTTATTAGTACAATGACACTAACAACAAAACAACATTGTTTGTTAGTATATTTGAATTTATATATTTGAGAACTATTGCAATGATTGTAGATTCATATAAATAATACGTATAAGTATATCACGTTAGGTTTTAAAATCATTTTAAATTCTTGATTAATCTACTTCAAATCCAACATTATGTGGTAGTGTTTTATAATAATTTCTCCACAACCAATCCATAGAGTTGTATACAATTGTGCAATCGAAGAATAATAATGATTTTACTTGGTAATGTAATTGATTTTAAAAACAGAAACATCTTTATCTTCAATTGAAACGAAAGTAAAACATAAATATTATGATAGGAATGAAATATATTAAAATCAGTGCAAGTAATTGGTATTGGCGTGCGTCCAACAGATCACTGTACTTTTGGATGATACTGTATTTTTGGAATTCCGTTTCTATACGAATGTTGACCCAGTTCAGAAGGACACAACATAATGTTTCAAACGAAGCGCGTTATTTATTATAGCTATTTTTGACTCTTGAACAACACACTGCTATAATTTAGCATACAACATTAATATCTTAATCTAAACATATGACTGTACAATATTTTTAGCATATTTTTGTTTACCTTTATCGTTATCATATGAGTAGAAAAATGTTTATGTAATAAAGTTTAAAATTTTATCTAAAAGGCAAGCATTACTGATTAACTGATGTACCATCTCATAGCTCAAACCACTGAACGGATTGCACTGAAATCTGAAATTTTGGCACGCAGATAGTTATTATGACGTAGGCACCCGCTAAAAAAGAAATATGAAAAAGCGTGGGTATTATATACGGTATTATTACTACAGGACACTGCGAATTTATGAATAAGATTTAGTAGAGTATCAGTCTGTATATTCCACTGCATGACAAAGGCCTCTTTCAAACTCACTGACGATATTAGTACATTTAGGAAGAATAAAGTAAACTATTTATGATCTAGTAAATTTATCAGAAATTGTTAAAACATTTCAGATAGTGGTATATCGCACTGAACATGAGTACATCGTGCCTCAAGGAGAGAGCGAGTTGAGAGAGCAAAGTCCAATGCCTCCGCGACGAAACCGCTCTAGAAGCTCCCGAACCACATCTCTTTGCGATGACGACAGGACCTCTCATGGCGCAGAGTCGCTCACCCTCGACACACACATCCCCCACGTAGACGACGAAATACACAGAGAAATACGTCACGAAAGTCCAGGCTACGCTACTGTCGACAAAGGATACGCGCCCCCCAAAGCAATCCGACGGTCCGTAAGTAAAACCCCACCCGCACGAAGACGCAAAAGCAGCAGCTCTGAACGTAAGTATTACACCGTTGGAGGTAAAAACTCAATGCCCGACAGGCCTCCGAGGAAAAAGTCCTCTACTAGTCTGATGACATTAGACAGTTTCACCAAACACTCAGATGGAACACAATATGTAGAGATTGACGAACCATTTGAAGAGGTTCATAAAGATCTAAATTCTGGTGATGTTGTCAATAAAATGAAGGATAGACCACTGCCACCCCCTCCAAGACCACCAAGGGGCTCTAGAAAGAAGAAGAAGGATAGAAGTGATGGAGATGACTCAATCACTCCACAAACAGAATTTGAGAGAGAGATTCCAAATCAAATGTCTGTTGACTATCAAAGAGAACCAGTGAGCTCAGGAGATTTAGAAATTGAGGTGTCTACTCAGACCGATCCTCTTCCTGATGACGTTGACTTTGAATTGGGCTATGATGAAAACTTAGACATATCAATGTCAAGCTCTCTTAGAGACATCATTGATGACGATTCAATTTTGGCTAAAAGTCATAGCAGGCTCGGTGAGAGTCCACGAGTATCACGGCCAACATCACGATCAGATCAACCGACAAAGTTGTCAGATCCAAAAATATCTGAATTAACTAAACCCAATATAGGTCGAACATCACCAACCGTAATATTGGTCGAAAAACGAGTATCAAGCCCGACTCGAATAAATGAACGCCAAGAAATGGTAACAGAAGCTTCACTTACGGTCCAACACATAGATATTGACGAATCTCAAATTCCAGACGTTCCACCGTTGCCAAGGCCGAGACGATCAAGCACACTTCAAACTTCTAAAAATACTGCGACCACGCAACCGAACGAAGAACGGGCTCTTGAAAGGCTGACTGACGCAAGTAGAGATGTACAACTGGATAATTTAATTACACAGCGACTTCAGGTGAGAGATTTAGACGTGGGTCGACTCAATGTGTCTGAGTTACAAGCAAACAAAATTCTTGTCTCAGATATAGAAGGAATGACATTACAAGTGGCTGAATTAGACTCAAAGTCTGGTCACATATCCGTAAGTGGTATCGAATTCTCTCAAACAGTAATTGATGAAATCGTCAAAAAGTTCGCTGAATTATCTACTAGTCAGGCACCTGTTGTAACTCAGGAAGTTACACCAGCGCCGGAATGCCCACGAACTGTTAGCAAAGAAGAGGAGACACAAACGGATCGTCAGGAAGAATCCGTTGAGAACAAACCTGTACCAGTAACTGTACCAGTTGTTGAAGAGATTGCTTCAACCTCCGCACCACCTCCCCCACCTAGACCAGAACCACCTGTTACAGAAGAAACTGTAGCTCCACAAAGGCCTCCACCTCCTGACCTAACTCCTCTTCTATATTCATATCTTCAAGATATCTCATTACCACCGTCATTATTCTATCCTCCAAGAAGTGCTAGAGATAGGTTGAGTGAGTTCCACGACTCACAGCAACCAGGTCCTCCTGCGCCGGCTCGTCGGGGCAAAAGGAAGCCGACAGCACCTCACAGTGAGTCCAGTTCTGACGACAACGCTAGGTTGCGTCCATCCCCTCGTCGCATGCCTCCCCCTGTGCGAACCCACGAGCCTTCGATAGTTGAAGCTGGCGCTCAGTTCTTGCGCGTTTGCCAGAACTCTGTCACTAGAACATTGAGAGGCATGTTCAACGCGTTCATGTCGTACATCAGCGGCACGGAAGACAAGAAGGACGTCCAAATGGCTCTTGTTATATTCTTGGTACTGATTGCAGGATTGATTATGTTCGGTCTGAGCGATAGCCGAACTGTGCACCATCATCATTGGGAGTTCTTCAACCCACCCGACAGTAAACAGTGATAAGTCTTGTCGATAACATTTTGAGTGTAACATATTATTTATTGTTGTTTTAAAACGAATGTAAAATGTTGTTAGACGTCAGTCGAATGAGTTTCTTTTATATGGAATTTTTAATTTGATGTGTAATGATAATGAACAACGCGCGAATAATTTAAACGAATTCAGTTTAATATTGCGCATTTGTACAATATTTTAAACGTTAGATATAAAGCGATAAAATTTATAAATACATAATTATTTGAATCGATTCCTCTCAAGGAAATTAACTTTTATGTTTAAGTGTTAACTGTATGATACAAAGTGTAAAAGAATAAGTGTTTCACGCATTTCGTAATAACCTGACTAGCACTACAGTTTTAAACATTATATCTAAATATAATAACAACATTTTTAAATATTAAGAGATGTATAAACATCACTGATGTTTTCTGTACAGTCAATTAATTAAAAAATAATCCAGACTTACTTATAATAATCTTCACAATTCACTGAAAATACAGACCAATAAGCACGAATGTAATAAGAATTTATTTCATTTATGGTACAAACGACTAATTGTACATGATATACATCCATATTTTCGTAGTCAGTAAAAGCAATTGCTCAATTTAAAGAAACATCAAATGTTGTTATATAATATTAATAATAAAAATTACATAATTACGGTTATGGTTGCATTGCAGTCAACCTTTGATTAAATATTCTTTGTATAAATATATAATGTATCAGCTGTGTCCTTCGATTTCACGTGGCTATACCATAGAATTATCAAAATGGAGCTCAAACTACAAAGTGAATTCATTTTCTTTTTAATTCAAATCTATTCCGCCATTTTGATTCTTATTCTTTACTACATAAAGACTACCAAACAAACGGACATTATCTTTATAATGATCGTTAATTATTACTTGTCTTTACATGAAATGTTGTCATTACATGCATAGCGTAATGCACTATTTTTTGGATTCATTCAGAAGTTACAGACCCAATAATTATTTAATTTTTTTGTTTTGATCACAGGGAAGGAAATCTTCGATGAAAATTTCTTGGTGATTTCCATGATTATATTATTATAATATCTACGGTATAAAGATACAATTTACACTCGCCTAATATTACATAAGTATTATTAACAATAAAACTCAGAGAAATACCGAAAGACTTTTCAAACAACGCGAATCTTGTCATAAACCATTTTTATTTTAAAATATAAGTATGTAAATGAGGAAGTATTTCTAAAACATGATCGCTAATTTTAAAATGGTATTTCCCGATTCTATGGTAAACAACAAAGCCAAAACCGTGGGACACTGTTAGTATCTATTTAATAACAAACGTAGTACGGTCGGTGTTATGCATTTTGTTTAGGTATTTCATTTATTGTTGTGTAATTATATTACAATAAAGTTTGTTAATAAATATTGGTATTTTATTATTTATTTATTTATTTATTTAAAGACACACCAACAGTATACATATTAAGAAATTACACAAAAACAAATAAAAATTACAAGTTCTGATATGTACACCAATAACAGGCGTGTACAGCATTTACAATAAGATTAGTGACACGTTACAAAGAAGAAGGTAAAAATAAAATTAAGAATTAAGCAAGAAAAATAATAATGAGTAAGCAAATCTACGAAATATAACAATATTAAAAGTTTCAAAATAAAAAAAAGATAAGCTTCTCTCTCTATCTCCGCTCCAGAGTTAATATTTTCTTACTTCATAGATACATAACACAATGCATTTTGAGATAATACCATAAAAATAATCAATAAATAGGCGTTCAGAGCACAGTAAGTATATGTATTTTTTTTAAATCTCTCTCTAATCAACATTCTACGCCTCAAACATCAAATTAACTTCATTTAACGTCCAGAGCGTCCACAGCCTTCTAGCTTAGACAAACAAACAAACATTAGTATCGTATTTGATTGGTTACGTGGACTACGTGAGCTGTGCTTTGCCAAACACCACTTAGAATGTTTTTGACGCATTTAGAGCCTCACTAATCCTTCACTAAATACAATTTTATACGGAAATTTCCACGAAACGATGAAATTAGTATTTGCCCACGTAAGACTGCGGGTCACAGCTAGTAATTATAGAAAAGGAAAACTACGAAACTTTCTTTTTTTGGAATTAGAAATCTTCCTTTTGAAATACCCAGTATGGATGTGCAAATGTGGCCTACTAACGCCATCTATGAGTATTACATGGAACTAGTTTCAGAAATCATGCTATCTGCGTGAATACTCTTGACATCGTTACTTGGGACTACAAATAAGTACGAGCTAAATCGCATAGATGGCGCTACCAGTTTTTTAGTTTAGAATTTTATTATTATGTGTTTGGATTATAAAAATACGTAAATCATGAAACAATATGCTTATATTTTGCCACCCAATTCACATGTTATCAAACTTGAGCCACAGTTCCACGAATATAATTAAAATATAGTATACAGGGTGGCCTAAAAATCGGTCCGTCTCAGTAGAGGCAAGTATAAAAGTAATTTTAAGATTACCATTGATTTTAAGTAGAAAAAAAAACTGCTCTCATTAATTTAGAAAAAAAGTATTACTCACAACGGGAATCGAAATAATAAATTCGTGGTTGTGGAAACTCACCCCGAGTAGACTTGAAAGCGCATTCTTACAGAATTTAAACCTATTTCAAGACAGAAATAATAACCGTTTTATTTTTAAAACTTTGCGTTTTCGTAGAGGGTAAGTGATTGTTTTTTTTTGTCTATGAGTGCAGTTCCTGTTCTTACTAAAATCGATGGCATGGTTCATAAGATCAGATCTTTGTAGTTTTGTAGTTTTGTGTGGGAGCTCCCACAGACTGATCAATTTGGACCACCCTGTATATTGTGCTCATTATATTAATGCATCTATAATGTATTCATTTGGCGGTGAGACAAAATGTAAACAAACCATGAAAAAGGTTATTTTGTATGTCATGTTTTATCAATAATACATAGACTACTCCCTACTGACTACTTGATATTTAATTAATCTTTGAAATATAGAATATATAACATACTAGCTTTAGCCCTCAACTTCGTTCGCGTGTAATAATTATTTTAACACGCGACTTCATTTATGTAGAAGGTGAAAAAATAGTTATTCTGTGCCGCCGTGCACTAGCCGGGTCGCTTTGTCGTAGTAACTATTTAGTAATATGTGGCCTTAATCATAATTTTGCTGTAATGTTATTTTAAAACTAAGATATCTTCTAAGATACTTATTGAAATCAAATCATGTAAAAGGCAAATGTCTTTTAGATTAAATACTTTTGCAATCTAAGCGCAAAAAATGTGTTTTTTACGACATCACATTAGAAATCCCTAGATTTATCGGTGTTTCTCTACACTATCATGCATGTATTATACATATAAACTTTCCTCTGGTATCATTCTATTAAAAAAACCGCTTCAAAATCCGTTGCGTAGTTTTAAAGATTTAAGCATACATAGGGACGGACAGACAGCGACAGCGACTTTGTTTTATAAGTACTATTTAGTAACCATAGATGAAAGATTGGTTAGATACCGCGATACCTGATGAGATACATATATTATTAATAGTTACTCGCATGTTCACACTGCCAGCGAGTAACTATTATGATCACGGATGAACAGTCCAGTTCATCCGTGATCATGGCGCTTGCAACAGCGTAGCAATATTGGAAACTCGAAATCACTACCTTTGAGCAATTGGTAGGGAATAAGACACTTTGGCCATAAAATACCTGGAAATTTAATGAAATACCGATCATGCGTCTCGGAGATTTTTTGTTGAAGCATATACAACAGCCCGAATCAAAAGATTGACATACGTTACGCGCGTTTTTTAAAATATGCAGAATTAAATGTATTTTTTTATAATCTAACTGAGATATTTTCTTAATTTTTTTGCTTAAGAACATTCTACAGAGTCTTAGAAAACTACAAAAGAAAAAGCCAAATCGGTCTAGCCGTTCGCAAGTTATGACGTGATAACGGCAAACGGGTTTCATTTTTATATAATATAGACTAGCGGTGCCCTGCGGTTTCACCCACGTAGTTCTCGTTCCCGTAAGAATATGGGGATAACATATGCTAAAGACCTTCCCACTGAATCACTCTATCTATTAAAATAAACCGCATCAAAATCCGTTGCGTAGTTATAAAGATCTAAGCATACATAGGGACATCAGGACATAGGGACATAGAAAGCTACTTTTTTGTATATTGTTTTTGATGATTACACGAAATTTGTTTCTTGAAGTATTATTTTTACACAGTTTCACCACGCAAACTGACATTTTACTACGTATTATGTTCAAATTTTAATAAAACATTTGGAACATACGCCTCACAGACAGCTTGCAGTGTGACTGGCTTGGATACGCCGAGTGTAGTATTTGTTGCCGCATTTGACTACGTCGGCGATACCTACCAAACACAGCGAAACCAATTCTTCATCTAAGGTAGTAATAGTAATGACGATGATAATTGACATAACTAAAACCTAAAAATGCTGTGAATCTCAAACTATGGATACATTTTAATACTACTAAATGAAGTTGAACAGTCATTGTAAGTAATGAAAGCAAAATTAATAGTTTTCGTATTTAGCCGGATTGTACCCGTCATTTTTACTCTTGATCAACTTGTTGACGTGAGTGTTTTCTTCCCGATTATATAGTAAAGTATATTGTAAATTTTTGATAATTCTTTGTTTAAAGTAATTATTGTATTATGTTTTATATTCAGTTATCGTTAAATTTCTGTTATCTGAACGTTGATTTGATGAAAATAAGTGTACCTGGTACAAACAGCGCTTGCACTTTTACTTCACCGAAGATCCAAACAGACACCAAGGTGTTATTAATATATTTAAATACGTAGAAGAGACTTGGCCAAAGATTCGTATCCCTACAAAAAATATATTGTATATAACGACTTCACGAGCCTCCGTTTACCGATTTGTAAAAGAAAAAAAAGGAAAATCCATGTTGGAGCTCTTCTTCTTCTGAGGATCACCAATAAATAGTTGTTTATTTATTTTGTAGTAAAACAATTCAGGTGCTTACATGAATTGTTTTTACTTGTACTCAACTCATCCTGTTTATTACCTTTTTATTGATTTTTACACTAAACTAAATTACTTATAGACGACTTATCAAAGATGCCTACTTAGTCTTATTTTACTTTCATATTTATAACTCTAAAAAAACAATATATTTTTCGCCTAAAAGAGCTAAAAGTTTGACAACCAGTATTTCTTTGTTTACATTTTGTCTCACGGCCAAATGAATGAACTATAGACTAGATTCTAGAGTGCTCCTACAGGTATAATCTCTCTGAGAGATCGCTTTACAAGTCTACCCGAGGAGAGCTTTCACGACCACGAATTATTAAATTTTAAACTCTAGACTTTTTATTATCACCGAGCACTGACAAAACCCCCAGACGATTGGCCTAACTAAAGAAAAAAATTGTTGGCCGTTATGAAAAATTCATCAGAACGTGTGAAACATCATAGTAAGTAAAATTATAATAAAAAACAAAAAATACGGCCTAGAAGGAGCATCACTCAATGTGCTCTTCCTGCTACTACAAGGGAACCTAAGTAGTATAAGATTCGTCACAAGGACGGATCCTACCTAGGCCTAGAACCCACTAGAAACTGAACTAGCCCTTCCATGCCTGTAATTCGGCCGCCTTAGAATCAAGGTCTCCACTCTGCAGTGTCCAGCGAGCCCTTTCTAAGTCATTCTGGCAATGCGGGAAGCGGGAGTCCACAGATCAGGGAGTCACCTTAGGACTTCCATCCTCTTTTCTCTATACGGGAAACCATCTCCAACGCAACCATCGCTCTCCTCACTCTACCACCCTCTACCTGTCCCAAATACAAATGCCTCTGCTAGTCAAAGGACCCTGCCATTCACATTTTGCAGTCCAAGGTAAAGGTAGCCCGTCCGACCACCACTTCGCTTCAGAATAGTTGCATTGCAGCGATATGGTTACTACGAAGACACAATTCCACCACCACCTCGAAAAGGTGGGCTGAAACTTTTGCGAGTACTATTGAGCATGAGCAATGTACATCCGACAAAAATTTTTAAAACAAAAGTTTAGGTTTATGTGCGCAAGGGTACCTTTTTTCTGCTGAGAAAATCCATCTTAATATAATGTAGTTTCTTGAATTGAATGAATTATTATGAGATCGGGATAGAAGCGAGCGAAACCGCGGGACGTAGCTAGTGAAAATAATCATCTCTATGCTCATACAAAAGAAATATTTTTTAAAATTACTTAGAGACATAACATAAGTATTTTAAATTAAATTCAAATTATTATAACGGGATATTTACCATGTAGGTAGGTATATTATTTGTTTCGAGATTCCGATATTTCGACAAGCGCCATGATCACGGATGAATGTTCATCCGATAAATATCCTGTTAAATATGATACTAATTTGAGTGCTAATAACTAATAAAATAACCATGATAACTATAAAAACTATACTAAATTATATTCCCTATCTTACTCCCATTGGAGTTTGGCCTTGGACAGCCTGTTTTATAAATCCATTCATAGATTTTCTTCTCTTCATTCATAAAATGACATGAAATTGGATTCATTCACCAACACAGTTCACAACCACAAAAACGTGTCATAACCTGTGGTCTTTTAATTAAAGATTATGTATGCACTCTGTGGTATGTTTGCTATAGCAACATTGTTAAGTCATATTTAGTTCTAAACACCACATACAGATGGCGCTAAACTCTAAGACTGACGTTTAGAATGTCAAAATATCCCTCATTTTCATCACTTTTGGCTCCGCCAATAGTAAAATGGGATAAGTACTTTATTATATTAATAATTATGAATAATTATTAACAAAATTAATTATGTTTAATTGAAATCACAAAATAATATTTTGCTGGATGATAATTAAAATTGTACTATTTTTATTTAAATAAAGTGTGCAAAAGGAACTTAGCTCTGTTTTGTTTAGAAGCCACATTTCATAATGGTTTTTATTCTAAATGGAAGTTTGAGTATGTTAGTATGTCAAATATGTTGATAATAAAATTCAATTATTAACATGTACTTAAATAAATAATAGTTTACTACAATGAACTATGTTCTATTGACGTTAATTCAGGAATTAGATCAAATTTTAATATAGAGCATGTTGTGGCTTCTAAAGAATTTACATTTAGATTTGTATTTTGTGTATTTCAATAGTTTTTAGATTAATGTAATTTTCACTGAAGTCCTTAATAAATAAATATAAATTTTATGTTATTCTATTGCGCAAAATAAAATAATATAAGATTAGGTACTAATACCATTGGTTATAATAGGCAATTTAATTTGTCTCACCACAGTCACTAAAACTCTCGTCAAGTTAAACGTTGATGCTGGCAAAACAGGGTGCAGCTAGTAAAACATTAAATAGGTTTTCTTTCTCAAATATTATTTTTATTAGTGTTATTGGCGAGGCTAATTGATTTTGATTATGTTGACGCTGAATCTTAGTGGGGGAGACCGCTCTTGGGGGTCGGCTAATAGAATTTAATGACGTGATGATTTTCGCAGTGCCATACTATATTAGGAAATACGTGTACTAGCAACCTCTCTGAGTGAATATTTACGGCAAATTGTATTTTTCGAATAAAGAATCTTTAAACGCCTTTCATTTTTAAATACGTGTAAATACAGGATGACAATTTTGTTAAATAATAACTTCAATTTTATTAATCAAACTTTATACAAAGAAACATATCTTTAAAAATATTACGAGTAAAAATGGTAGAAGTAATTTACATTTACTCTACTATTCAACAGCTCGTACACCTTTGTGGTACACTGGAAGAAAAAACTGTTATACCATTAAATCGAAATTTTACCGTCATTTATTATTAAGTACTTTAGAATTTTGCAAACAGTAAATGCAATATTTATCAAATAAAGTATTAATGTAAATAGGTACTAGCTTATGTCACAATCTTTTGGGTGGCATCTACAAAATAAAAAATGATTTAAGTGTAAAGAGAGAAAAAAAGGTAGCACTCCGGGAGTGCCGGCAGAAGTGAAAACTTCAATATTAACGTTGTGTTTAATTATAAGTATAAAAGTACTATCATTTATGAGGTAGGACGCTGTACATAAACACACACGGTCATTCGCGCAAGCGCCCTGTGCCGCCTAAACAGAGCAGCACACTCAGGCACGGTAGAAAGAGTGGGAGATACTAGCTCCTCTCCCTTCCCCTCGATCTTACGCTTTTTCGATCAGCATCACGTGACCCTGACGCGAGTTTGAAAGTTTTTACCCATACAAAAAAAGTGCTCAGCGCCGCTAAAGAAGTTTTCACTTCAATAAGAAGAATCCTATGGTGTCAGCGCCATGTGACAATCCGAATGCTGTGGTTGGATTACAGATCACAGCCACGCTTGCGTGGTCTCTCCGCGCGGATAAAGAATCCGTACGCGGGATTTAATTTCAAAACTTGTATTCTGATACAACCTAATTGATTTTAAAAACCTATCGGGTTTTATTACATTTAAAGACTGGGAATTAAATTATTTAATAAGAACTAATTTGGTGTATGGGTCTATAGTTCAATATTAAAAAAAATCAGCTTTCCCGCATTTGGCCAGCGTGGTTGACTAAAACCTAATCGCCATCATTCGGAGCAGTTTCGAGTACTTCGGTAGGGACATAATGAGCTGATGATGAAGAAAAAAAATTATTTAAAAGGATATTTCTGGAGAGTAAATCTAAAAATTGATGCAAGGAAAAAAATTGAAGTGAAATTTAAATTACACTAAACATTTTAGTCTCGGAGTATACCTAACGTTGAATTCAAAATTATTGTAAGTAGATAATAAATGAATGCATCCCAATACCATTACCAGGTGCAACTCGTTTATCAGTCGCAAAATACACGATATATATATTTTTTGGTGGTAATTGTGGTATTTCATGTACATTTTTTTTTAGGATCCTTAGTTTAACATGAGATACAGTGATACAAATTCTGCATTTATTTTATTTTCAAATAATATTCTTAGACAGTTACATATTGATGCTGGCTTCGAATTTAAATAGAAGTACATATTTTTTAATTTTATTTTTTATTGTAATGTAAGCTCTGAAGAAGAATTTTCGTGGTTACACCATTGTGCGAAAGAGCTAGTGAGAGCTTGAGTGAGTGGGCCAGATAGTCGACGAGGAGCATGCAGCACGGAGCGTGTCGTTCACAACTCGCTAGGTTGTCAGCCGTGATCGGCCGTCTAGTCGCGCGCTCCGTGCCTACTCGATCGTCTACCACCGCGACTAGTTCTCTTATCTCGCGTGCACATTACTGACGCAAATTTTTACTTAAAACATATAAAATACACGTAACAATGAGGCAAAGAAAACGCCGCGGCCGAAAGGCCTTTTTAGATCCGTATAAAGATAAAAAATAACTTTGTCACAATGATATACAACGAGACTGTTTCTTAAAAGAGCACGAGATAAATCGTGCAAAATTTGTGTTTTCTGAAAGACAATATAAACTTTTTGTGTTAAAATGTCGGGCATAAAACAATGTGGTTTCTGTTCTTTACTTTCTGAACTATTACGTAGAGCTATGTGTGTTGGCAGCCGTCGCGGAAGCACCGATTCCTATTACCGTGAATTAGGTGACCGGGAAACCCTGGTAAACTAGCCTTAATAATATAACACCCACTATATTGTAGTATTCACACATCTCATAGTAAACTACGTATTGTTTCATTCATTGTTTGTTTATTTTTTGTAGACACTCATCTCATACTAACCAATGACCGTCATTCTATTTTTAATTAGTAATATCTACAAGCCTGTTCACTTATTTTATTTTGTTTGTTGTTTATACGTTCGTATGTACTTAATTTTATTTGCTTTTCATTTATGATATTGGCTTTTTTGCTAATTCTTTGCTGATCATTTTGTGTTTACTTTGTCCATACATTGTATGCACCAAACATGAAGTGAAAGTAAAATTTCTCCTCTGTCGCTAATTCGCAATTGTGTCATTTACGTATTTATTATATACCTATATTACTTATTTATTGTTATTCTAATATATATAGGAACTTCAGGTATATATTATTTGTCTACCTGTAAGAGTTACATACTTAGGTCTGTACATTCAATAAACTTATTAACAATTCTTTCAAACATTCAACTTACTTATAAAGTTAAGTTACATTTAACTTTTATTAAGATATATTTTACATTTAATTCCTGATTTAATTAAATAAATATTTTTTGAACTAGATACACATAAGCAAATTCTATAGGTACCTATAGGCTTTCATTTCTTTAAGTTGTAGAGCTACTTAAAATAATAAAATACTTTTATGGAAACTTTATTGAATTGAATGTACTGATTTACAATATGGAAATTATTTGTTAAATTTCTTTAAAGTTTAAATAAAACATTTGCATAATTAAAAATTTGTTTAAAATATTCAAAATGCAACGAGGTTTTTGTATAAAACAGGGTTTTGACGGTAAAGATTGAATACTAAATTTATATTCCCCTACACTGGGTTTTATATTATTTTTATTTTATTAATTTTAAAATAAAATAAAAATAATTAAATATTCAAATAAATAACTATTACAACAGTAAATATAACAAGTTTCTGGTTGTCTACCGCAGTCAGAAAATAGTATTTTGATTTTTAACTACATTTTTGACAAATTAAGTTGGTATGTAAATAATTAATAAAAAAACGTTAACATTCTATTCTATAATTAAAGAAAAGATTCATCAACCCTTTTTATATGTAATTTATTTTAAAAAAAAACCTTAAAAATGAGATGAAAATATATTTTATTGGTAAAGTTTAATCATCAAAGCAAAGGATTTTTCTACAATCTCTTTGTTTGTTTTTATTAACATATTATTAATTATTCATCACATTTTTATTATATATTCTTTTATTACTTAGTAAGTATATTATTAGAAAATCTTCGGGCGGCGGCGGCGGCGGCATTACTCGCGTGAATCGCGCGACCTATGGAACTGAGAAACTTTAAAATTTCGATATGTAGAGACTCTTTGAATACTAAAATACTACCTTTAGAATAATATTAGCTACATTTATTCGGCTTAGAAAGATAACAAAGAAACAAAAAAAAAAATCAAAAGAGTTTTACCTTGGCATCATATTAAAATGGTACTAATACTACTAATGGTACTAACTAACAAAATCTTAGAACAAATGTTGCCAAGACCTACCACAATTAATTAGTCCGTGTAGGTAATTTGTTAAGTGAAGAATCGTAATGTATCAGCTAATTAAAATGCAGTTTGTCATTTTATTGTTTTGTTTACTCATCGTTGCATCATAATAATATTATATTCGTCTTTACGTCGAAACGAAGCAAAGATTTGATGTAAATTTTAGTATGGAAATAGTCTGAACAACATAGGGCGTATTCTATACCGAAAATCCCATGGGATCGAGTAAAACGGGAACTGCTCAGACAAAAGTATTCCCAATTCAGCTAGTCGATAGTTTTGATATTACGAGTCCGTGAATTCTATACTTATAGCCGAAATATTTTTGAACAACACTTTTTAGTTCAAACCAAAGAAGAACGACAGAAAATATGTACTTACACTCATGACAATCGATTTCTCGTACTAAGGATCTTAGAGTTAAGCCGTAGACCGACGCGCGACGTACGAACATGGCGACTACAAGCATTCTTTGTCGAATTTGGAACCCTAATACCAAAGAGATTTTTGTAATTATTTCGCATCGAAAAAGAGCAATAGATTAAAGTAGTTGTTTTATCTAAAGATAGTTAAAAGGCAAGAAATAAAGATAGTTTTACTTCGGAATTCCCACGGGAACGGCTAAAACGGGAATAGCGTGGGTAAAGCCGCAGGGCGTAAGATGATAATAATTGACAATTGGACCTATCATTTATTATATTTATAGTCAGTGTATTGTTTGTTATATTACATAGTATAAACGATTTGCTCCCTAAGGTTATACGTTTATTTCGAAAAGAACGTTGGGATGAAAAATTATTTAATTCTTTATCCAGATCCGGTTATTGCTGCAATCGCTTTCTGGAACCCAACCGGCTGTAATGTTGCATACACTTCTTAAAGTGATCTCATTCTAAAATCTACTTTCCAATATGGCGGACTCACTAAGATGGCGGACTAGTAGTACAAGATGGCGACGACTGTAGGGTTACACTCGTTACTCAAGTTCATACCTTAAAATATCTTAAGTTTTATTTGATTTCTTTTTGATAAAATACTCCTATCGGCTAATACTTGCAATATATTCCTGACAATAGGTGGAATAAAATACGATTTATGACATTGAACATTTTCGGCCGAAACATTTTTGGTTCAATTTCGTATTAATTATAAAATAACTAATGAAAATGGAACATTAAGAATAGAAGTAGATACATCAAGTTAGGTTAGCAGGTCCGTCCAAACTAGCGAAAAAGCTCTAACAATCACATCCTTTGTCTGTGCTCGAACAATAAACGAACTAGGGAAATTACTAAGGAATAGTTTAAATCAATTCGCTGGATGTTCAGCTAGAGGGATTACCAGTATTCTCTTTTGTTAACGGAGTAAATAGAAACTCTAATGTATTCAAATAGGATTTACTTTACGTACTAAAGCAGCTGCTGTATTCCTAAAATACTTTGTTCTTGATTCAATATTTTTTTTAATTGTTTCGGCGATAAAAGCTTGTTTGGATACGGACTTCGGGTTTCTCTGACGATGTATTTTTGAATCCGTGTTTTTCCGTTTTACTCCCGTGGGAATTTCGGGATAAAATTGTGCTTTCTTGGTACTTCTATAACTAATTTCTTAAGTAAATATCACCTTTCAAATAATAATAGGTTGATATAAATAGTAAATACTCGAATAAGTGTTTAATTAACTTCGTTTTCAAGTAGGTAGTTGGCTTATCACAAGCGATTAAATAAGTAACACTTACAATAACTAATAACAATAATCCAATTCTTCAAACTGAATACTCAAATAATACAATCGATTAGTTACTTTTAAAAATAAAATAATCGTGACGAAGACGCCATTCGAACTTATAAATTGTTTGCTTTTCATTATAAAAACAGTGAAGCGATTGACTATTTAGGTTGAATCAATATTTGGCGACCCTTTAAATAGATATTCATTGAGCAAAAGCAATTAAACTAGGACAAAAGGATACACTTGGCATTTACGGAGGACACGTTTAGGACTACTCCATTAGTCTGGTTTAAAATGATTAAGTTACCTTTCTCGGGTATTGAACTGGATACCGTCTTTAATTTTGTATCCGGTACTAAAATTAAGTTATTTTTAAAGGTACCAATTTAAATAAAAAATGATTACTCGGAATTACAGCTTATCCCGCGGTTTCACTTGCGTTAATTATTTCGTTGATATTTATTGCACGTATAGCGTGATGTTATGTAGACTTTAGCCTGCCTCGATAAATGGGCTACCTAACACATTTTTTCAATTCGAACTAGTAGTTTCCTGAGATTGGTGCGTTCAACCAAACAAATAAACTCATCAACTCTTAACAATATTAGTACAGATTTATAAATAGCTCAATTGTAGAAGCGTGCAAGCACTTAAACAATTAAAATGATCGTTTTTTAATTGATATAATTAATTAAAAGTTGTCATAAATCGACATCATTTGATTGCCAAAAACGAAACGCGAGGATAAATAATAGTATGAACGTGAGTTTAGATTTTGGTATGTTTACTCGTACCAGATGTCGGAAAAAACAAATAACGTTATGTCGGCGCCAAAATGACGGCCATTCTTACGCCTAAATCTAATTGCAGATTTAAATATTTATAAAAATAAGACGTACATATTCCCTATTGTTTTGTAAACAATGTTTAAATTAATAAAGCTGTGTACTATGACGGTATACTCGACTACATACCTACTTACATATAGTATGTTTGGGAAACTATCGCTCGTGATGATCAAATTATTGACGGAGACCTGTATTGAGTGGTGGCCCTCAGCCTTTCTGTGGCCCTTCTCTAGAGTAGCGATTGATAAAGGACCAACGACTACCTGTTTTGCTCTATATGTTAAAGGTCGGGTATGTCATCAAATCGCTTATGATGTGCTAGCCTTTCTTGCTAGCGAGATATTTTAGTTTGTTAGACTTCTTACTACGGTGGTTAGGCTAGAGTTTTTATGGTTTTGTATTTACTGAATTTCTTTTTGAAATATTTGATAGTTCATGAAATAACTATGTAGTTAATTCAACTGTTTTAGAGTGCGTCTCAGTTTCGCGGTCAAATTTAGCTTTACGTAACAGAATACCAATCTAAAAGCAACTGGAAGGGTGAAAAATCTACATCGAGCTGTGCTGCGCTGTACTGGGTTGAGCTGTGCTATGTTTCTGAAACTAGGTTATTTTTACTCCAGACAGAGCGCAGCTTCACCCAGCGCAGCACAGCATGCTTTGATTGTACCCTCATTCAAATATATGGCGAGCGAGTTAACCAAATATAGCACAGCTCGACCCAGCGCAGCTCAGCTCGATGTAGATTTGTCACCCGAATACTTAAGTGGTTTCAACTTCGAAGTACAAGCATGGGGTATTAACAATAAGTGGAAAAGGATAAATCCCACTCGAATGCGTTCTTTTTAGCAGAAAAATAGATATTGTCGGTAAAGGAGAGTAAATAATATTGTAAATATAAAAATATTATTGTAGTACTCAGACGTTAATAGAAATACGAGTGTTTCTTTGATAAGATGTAGTGTAGGTAATTATTGTAGGTATGTGCGTAATATTACAGGATTCATCTATTGCGTTCTTATAAAACGACGTTCCCGTGTTGTTTCCTGAGGGAATTTCAGTATAAAAAGTATAATTTGTGCTCATTCTGGTTGTAAGGGACATCTGTATTTAATTTCGTGTAAATTAGGATAGAAGTTTTTGCGTAATCCGTGTACAAACAGACAGACAGAGGGACAGACAGATAAAGAAATATTCTAGAAAACTCTTTTTTTGGCTAATGTCGTATATATCTACAATGTACAGACGGCCTTTACAATTTTATTATATGTACAAATACTTCGTTCAAGACATTTAGACTCATAATAATTATTCGGTCGTGTGTATACTTACATGCATAGCCGTAAATATTTCAATTAATTTTCCCTATGGGCAAGCAAGCCAAAAGGCAAAATTACGATTTTGGCAGTGCATTGCGTTTAGCATTTCCTTGTAAATGTGTTAAACCATATTAATTTATTTAGTAATAATAATGTCAACTTCACGAATAATAAATTATGTATTTATATTTTAAAATATCTGTGTGTATTTGTCTGAATTCATAAATACACGGAGCATTTAATATTCATTCATTAATCATTTTAAAAGAAGATTTTGTGATCCACAAATGTTTGTCACTGTCTGGGCGTTTGTAAGAATGATTGTATCTATAGTTTCTGATACTCTAGATATGAAAATGATAAATTGATGGATGACGATTGAGTTATGTTCTTGCGTTCTTAGAAAAATAAAAAATAAGGTATTTGTCGCCTCCGCTTCTGAATGTAACTGGCAGCCTTATGCCCTTTAACATTTCTGCCCTTGAAGCATATGATTCGAATCCTTTTATACCGGACAACAAAGGAAACCAAACAACTTGCCAGATTTGTATTATTTTTTGTGGATTGGTGTCAAAAAAATATTTGAAAATATTTTACCTAATTCAGGACGAGTTTTGTTTACAATTGTAGGAGCAATATTTGAATCGATCGAAATTTTAATTCCTGTATTTGTTGATGTGTGTTTCCGTAGTTTCTTAAATCTAACTTAATACATGTACTAAACCTATTTAGGGGTCAATTTCTGTATGAAGATAAGAGTTATTAAAGATGTTATACTGTTGAATTTACAAAATATATAAGTATTAAGTACATAGGTAAATTTTTTTGGCAATTAAGTTAACAATGACAATCGTTTTAAGTCAAATCAATTCAACATTTTTTATTCTATCTAGTTTATCTAATTAGAGTTCATGTAACCACTTGATTGAGGTTAATAATGTCTCGGGATACAATTACGATAACCACGTTATTATGTTACAACTAAAGTTAAGGACTGGTTTCAGCTCTCATCTTTCACATTTGTGAACTCACAGTTCTCTACTTAAAACATTTTATGTCGAGACTAAGAGAATTTTAAAACGTTAGGTGTGTTTGAGAAACTCCCGCAATTAAATTGCAAGGAAGTTTATCTTCTTCCATATTTGATGGAACACAAAGTGCACCAGAAAGGCTGACCTTCCTTTGAGAAACTGCAATTAAATATTAAATTCCATTTTATAAAAGTGCAGCATTATAGATATATTTCTTTAAGAACGATTTTTCTTTAACAAGTATCTATAAAGCTTAGTGCCTTGGTGTTGTGCTCGAAGCTATTAATTTTCTGGAAAGCCACTTACGTGTCTCTTCTTATAATGCCATACTTTATTTAAAACATTTGAAATAAACAGGCTATAAACATATAATATACCTTTCTAAATCTTCTCTTTTAAAACAGGCCATGTCTAAAATTATTGCAAGAAGCACTTCGCAACAGATTTCAAAGTAATGATTTTAAGTTTTCACTCAATTTGTGTCAAAAAGCTTGTCTTGTCAAATTTTAAGATAAGAACGGGGAAGGGATGAGTGTATCGGTGAGCACTTTGTAGGCGAGTCATTTAGGTGTATATTTTACGAAAAAAGGTCATGAAGGACGTTCTTTTTTTGAGTTTTCTAGAATTTGGTTTTTATGTTATAATTTTGAGGAACTTAGAATTCGGTTATTTTATTTGATACTTTTACCATACCTGAAATTTTTAATATTCTAGCTGTAGCTAGCATAAATTGGACAAAAAATACTAGTAGACCTTAATATAAAAAGGGGGTCATATTCAACAATTAAGTTTATGTTATGTTTTCTCTAGTTTTATTAATATCTGTGTTATTTTGGATATTTATTACTTTACAACTTGTTTAATATTACTTGTTTTCTTTGCAGAAGATTGACGACAAGTCATCTCAGCGGTCCGGGGACTCCGACGAGTTCAGTAAGTATACTTAGTCTTTCTCTGCCTTATTAGCGTTGAGGGTCTCTTATGTTTGTTTTGTTCTAAACACAGAAAGTATGGTTCATTGAATGAATAAGTCTTATTTATATTTTGAGATTACTTAGTCTAACTCTATCGATAATTTAAAATTGAAGACTAGTTCTTATAACAGATTTTCTTATCCATGTTTATACGTGTTTATACCCTTAACGCTAATAAGGCAGTCTGTTTTACTAGGTGCGTCGATAGGTCTTATCTTCTCTTCGTCTTCTTTACGTTTATCATTTAACATTGTGGTAGGAACATCAAGTACGAATACGAATATTAAGTTTCGATATTCAATTATCGAAGAATTGTCGAGTAAGACATGTAGTTGGTTTACAGTTTAGGTAATTTGCTGCACCTACCCACATTTAGTTTAGGCATTCCGTTTCATAGACAAAATTAAAGTTAGACACTGATCATAAATGAGGTACATATTTCGAAATTACGAGTAAATCTCGAAAAAACATGCAGCCATACAAAATTAAACAATAACAAAAACTTAAATCAATATTACAAACAAAGAGTACTGAAACGCTTTACGTAAAGCAAGCGTATCAAACGCATCCTCAGCGTCTGGTTATTGCAATCACAGTAACCAAACCATTGATGGTGATTCGTGCGAAATTACCCGCCCGTGCAATCAGTGCAAGATTTATGACGTTCAGTAACCGCACAGTGGTGCAAGTGGCAGGAGGCTAATTGTGACAGCGGCATAGGATTACGGCCACATCAGAGTCTCTGTTACACTGTGTACCACTGATTAATTCATAGAGGCATACTCATAAAATATTTAGAGCGATAGTTTTTATTGTAAAGCGTCAACATGAAAAAAGTTATACTAAAATTCATAATGTATAACTATGGCAGACAGTTTAAAATATAGCTAAATTTTACATTAGGCAAATGTTGTTTAACACGTAACATAAATTAGGTAATACTTTTTGTATGTATTTTTTTTTATTAAAAGAAACAGAAGAAGTCGTTGCGTGTAAGTTAGTTGTTCTACTGTTCACCATTTAATTTATTTGCTCTGTGATTAGTAACTCTACCTCTGTCAATTAATTAGTTTATGTTGCTAGTATGTTTATTTGGTACAGAAACGTCTCCTGTTATGATAATGTTTGCTAAAGAGTCTGTTTCAATCTTCTAAAGTAATAATGTTTGTTAACCCAACTCTAGATACGTACTTCGTGAACGATATAACTTTAGCATGGAAATTAATGAAAGTCAATTAAAATTATTGTTGATGCAAATTTATTGTTCAAAACAAATTGCGTTCAACAAATATAGGTATTTTCTTATCGATAAACTAATTAAAAGAAACAATATTATTTATTGTAAAATGATATAAAACAGATATGTTTGTTATTTAATTGCGACCAAAAGTATTTTTATATCTGCCTGTTAGAGATTATAGGTATTTGTTTTTAGTTTTTATATGAAGAATTTAGATAAATTCATCATTGTTTTGTAAATATTTTGTTCGGATTGTAGATTATCGTGGTCAAGGTTAGGTTAAAACGAAGACAAAGTCTACGGAGAAAAGGTTTAAATTTTCCATCTAAAGTGACGATATCTTGTTTGTTTTGCCAGTTTTGTTACTATAAACAAACCCTCTGTTTTAAATTCTTTAAAATAATATTACAAATGTATTGTTTTTCCCATTAATATACGCGAACTGTGCCTCCGTTATTGAATATAGAATACCACCAGCTATTCCGAAACACATTACGGAATATAATAAAATTTGCATTCGTAATTTTGCGTATAATTTTTACGCGAACATTTTGTTTAAATGTAGAGTAAAAACAATAACATAATAAATAATCTCCATTGAAATATTAATTGCATTGGGAACATGCCCAAGTTCGTTATTAGTCGGAAGTTATGTGGAAATGTTATAGATACACACTCATATATGTAACAGTGTTTATAGGTCCGCACAAAACAATATACGTTGTAATTTGTTTAGAACCTAACAAACATATCCTTGGCGCGTACAAACTGGGAACGTGGGAAGAAATTTACATAAAAATTAAGTACTACAGTTTTTGTGAGCAACATTATTTTTTATGTAATCAACGGCGATGTTTTACATTTTTAAAGTATGCGCTACTAGAAGCGTTACATTATGGAAGACTCACCTTTACATTGACAATAACTTACTCGTTTTGAAAGTACTAAAAACTGTTGTTTTTTTATATACAAAGAGAAAAATGAGCCTGTTATCTGACATGATTTGTCAGACGTATTTTTAATAAAAACAATATGTTACTCAGACTGGCACCTCGTATCACATGTATAACGTGATACATATGCTTATGTAAATACCAAATGTTTTGTTTTCAATATAATAATGTATATGTAAGTGTATTCCGCCATTTCTTATTAGTCGCGCCATCCCCTATGACGTCGGGCCCGACTTGCACTCATTGTGTATACACTTCTTAAGGAAATTGAATCTAATGATGTTATTGAACCGCTTACCATTTTGTACGTTTTACTCACAATTAGCTCGTCCTGTGGTTTTGCTCGTGTTGATCCTGTTTTTAAGTGACAATTTTGAGATACAAAGTACTTTATACATAGTATGCTATAATGTAAACGACATCTGCACTAAACTAATCGGTCTAGTAACTTTTTTAAAGAAAAAAAGTTAAGTGTAAACGGTGGGTAGCATTGCCACCGCATTTAAAATGTTTTTAATTGCTTGATTACATAATTAAGGGAGATTAAAACGCTCAAGCAGTAACACGGTTTACACTTGACCGATTTAATGTCAAAATAGTTTTTTATATTGCAAAGATAACGTTATCCAATTTGTTAATTATAATCGTTCTACATTTTGACAATAAATGTTTAATTGCGAAGAATCTAAATTGAGTTTTAAAATAGGTAGACATAATGTAAGAGAGAGCTAAATTTTATGTTTTAATTAAAAGTATAGTATAATAAAAATGTTTATGAATACCATTACAATTATCTAACATCCTAAGTCAAAATAGCCCAGTACATTGCGTCACGTCGCCAACTGATATTCAATTTGCCGGCACGTAGTACTCGTAGTAGAAGGTCTTAAAACAACACTAAATTGTTACGGGTTGTTAAAATGATGACGATAATAGTGGCCTGACATTCTAAACTATGCATATCCTTCTTGACGATTAAAGCAGTCAACAACAAAGCGAAGAATATACTAGATAACAACTAATAGTGATTGAATTATTTTTCTCCCGCTAGTCGTTATTGGCCTTGGCCCGTTAAGGGACCGATAACCCAGCGCATACGCAACGTAACACAACTCGCACGTACCGTACGTATGCAATTGGTTGCAGAACACTTAAACTTAAAGCGGTCGTGACCGCGCATACCATTTGGGCGTGTCTAATCGCAATATCAATATTTTCCTTATAAATAGAACGTTATAAAATTATAATCATTTTATGAATAAATTTATGGGCAGCTTAGTTTTGTATTCTAAGTAAATCTTTAAATATATAGGTATAGGTACATAATTACTAATCAGTGACGTGTGTTGTTCATGTTAGAGACATTTTTAATGTATAAGTAGTATAGTAAGTGTTCGTATGATATAGCAGTTATAAATAAATTTATAAAAATAGTAAGTTGATGACGCGCGTAGTAATATTAAATGCCTTGGTGCCTTCAATCAAGCCCTTATGTTTTGAAGATTGTGTCAGCCGAAATAAATCATAATTATACCAAGTTATTCACGATCACGACCTATTAACAGTACTTAATACTCAATTTTACTAAATATAAACGCGATCGCACAAATCAATAGTAATTAGGGTTCAGAACCGGGAAATCCCGGAACCGAAAATCCCGGGATTTCCCGGTTCTTTAATAATAGTCAAAGAACCGGTTCTCAATGAATAAGAACCGGGATTTTCGGTATTTTCGGGAAATAACGAATCATGTTAACTATATAATCATTTGTTTGATTTTAATCTTCTATTAACAGCATTTATTCTTTTTATACAAAATATTCAAGCAAAAACCATATTCTCATTAAAATGTTGTATCTGTAGGTAACTGGTAGATCATTATTCCATCATAAGACAAAATGTGGTACTTAAAAAGCTTACGAACACCTTCTCACAATTCCAACTATTAGCGTGGAGCCAGAAAGAATTTTCTCCTCAGCTGGCCTTTTTTGTAACAAAATTAGATCTCGATTAGATGATGCAACTTTAGATGCAATGATCTTTTTGAAGACTACGCACGTAGGACGCACTGATTGAAAACTATTGTTATTAGGCACTGTGAAATTTGCGATGAGAAGACTCGTGGAAGTCTACCAACCGCTGCCGAACCCAGCTGTATTCGCTTCTTAACCTCACTCTCCAGATTGTTTCTACCCAATGGCATTATTTACCCGAGGTAGTTGTATTTTTGAACAATCTCGAGAGGGGTACCGTGTACTAGGATCGGCTCCGGCATAACAAGGCTATTAACCATGACCTTGGTCTTGTCAAAATTCACGCCGAGGCCGACCCAACGAGAGGCATTTAGGTTTATGCCCCATCCAGCATAAGGCTAAGTCTTAAATACGTCTTCCAGCGCGATGGTGAAGAGTTTCGGGGATATAACGTCACCCTTTCTTACACCTCTGCACAGTTAGATAGACTTTAACTGTCGGCACTGAACTTGAACGGTCATTTCTGCGGCATCATACAGACATCTCAACACCTCTACATAACGAGTATCGACCTGGCATCGCTGCAAAGATTCCAGAATAGCCCAGCCCTTCTCATAGTCCGCAAATGCAAGACACAGAGGCTGTTTATACTCTTAGATTATCTGTATAATTTGCCTCAATGTGTGGATGTGGTCTGTGGTGCCATAACCGCTTCGAAACCCGGCCTGTTCGAGGGGCTGAAATTCGTCGAGTCTTCTTGATAGACGAATTGAGACAACCCTCGAGGACAGCTTGTAAACATGGCTCAAAAGCAAAATGGGTCTATAGTTCTTCAGCAGGGTTTTATCCCTTTTTTTGAAGTAGAGCACCATCACGCTTCTGTTCCATGCTTTTGGAGTTCTCCCGGAGTGGATGACATCGTAAAACAGCTTTTGCAGTTTCCGCAGCACTGGCCTGCCTCCTGCTATAAGAGGCTCAGTCGTGATGCTATTTTAATGTGTTAAAGCAATCAATGCTTATCTTGTCATGCCAGAATGCGCAATATGTGTTATTTAATATAAATAATATTTTTTAGATTATATTTACCTCCAAAACTAAAAAGAAGAAAAAAATCCCGAAAGTACCGAAAATCCCGGGAAATCCCGGTTCTGATTAGTACTGGTACCGAAAATCCCGGTTCTGTTAAATATACCGGTTCTCGATACCCTAATAGTAATGTATCTTTCTCGAAGATTCTAGTATAAGGAAAAGGCTTCTCTTTCCCTGGTAAAATATTCGGACTTTGAAGAGACGAAAGAGTTGTTCTTGGAATAGACGAAATAAAAAAATAATACGTCCTCGTTTTTCTAATTTTTATTCAACCAAAACTAAATCGAAGTCGGTCCATTCGTCTGAGTGTTACGATTGCCACAGAAAGCAGTAATAAAATTGAAATGTGAAAAACCGTTCGAGTTTACTTCTAGTTCCCAAACGTGTTAAGAATAACAAAAAATACTTTGTTAGTTTTTAATTTACTTGCGTAAAATGTTCAAACTTAATATTTTTGCTTATAAATATACCTACGAATTAGCTACTTGTATATCATTTTGTTGTAATTATAAAGATAATCAATTGTGTATCAGCGTTTAACATAAGTTGGATAGCAGTTTATTTGATTGTCTATTAAGATATTTACTGATAATCTAATATCATTATCTAAAAGTTTTACTGGAGGTGTTTCGGTAACATAGATAACATCATATTAAATTGGAATTGTCAACAAAATCAATATCAATTATTGCGGTCTATTCGATTTGCGGAGTACTTATAATTGTATCGTTCGTAGATACATATGTATTGTAATTATTAACAAATGTTTATCCGAATAATCTTCTTTGTTGTACATACTACAGATTATCGCCAGACGTTGTCAAATCCAAAGAGAGATTTGTTCTCGTATTGATTAATAATATGGAGGTTTAATTATTCGATAAGAATTTTCGTCACGAAATCTTTTTCTTCGTGGAAAGATTCTGCGTTTAGGAACGTGACTATAGACTGGATGGTCTGATATTCGTTTTCTCAATAATGTACAAAAAGTTATTAGTGTTTTTTTTGTGTCCATATTCCACTATGCGTTCGCGGTAATTGTAATTGTAAACATTATAATGTAATACATTGTAGACATGTGCTAAGTCGTCTCTAGCGTCAATGTTCGAGTAGCCACACTTTAAAGAACCGTCTCTTATAATGTGATAGATAAAATGGCCTTACGCTACGTGTTTTTACTTGAATTAATTGGCATGTTGTTATTGTATTATATTCGATTTTATGTTATTTATAGTTTCTTCTTTTAAACGGTATAATTATAAAATAAAAAATCGTTTTGTTTTTAGGTAGAAAACGTTTTCCTTGTTTAAAGATTGGTGTTTGATAAAGTCTATACAAAAATATATTAAAATCTTATTATTATACGCGTTTTTCATATCTTTATCGGCAGATAAAATGTAAGTCATCATTGGTGTTAATTTTGGCAAGGTACCCTAAAATGGTCGCAATAAAACTATTTATACTATTGTGATCTTAGTTACTCGGAGCGCGACCTCGGCCTATAAATTACCTTTATTTTATAGTTGGTAAAGGTGAATATACAT
Source organism: Timandra comae (assembly GCA_958496195.1). NCBI lineage: Eukaryota > Metazoa > Arthropoda > Insecta > Lepidoptera > Geometridae > Timandra > Timandra comae. The sequence goes on along the minus strand of OY292353.1, from coordinate 5,934,139 downwards.
CGGAGAGACCGGAAGACCGACTAGATTCGCCTTTCCTGCTCTAATGATTAACCGAAATACTGACGTACGTAGATATAATAGTACATACTCGTAGGTACATGCAAAGATGGCGGTCAACGATTTTTTGGTGGGAATTCGTGCCAGGATTCACGCTCTTGCAAATACCTTACAAGATACAAAACAATGAGAATTCAATATAACGCTCGATAAAGAAAATTCCTAGCGTAATATTCGATGGAAGGTAAAAATAGCGGCTTTTCATTTTCCATTTTATTTAGATCTTCAAATTTTAGACGATTTGAAACAAAATTACTTGAACTTTATTTCTATAACGTTTAGCGCGAATTCCCGTGTCCGTGACTTTTTGCATTCTCTTCTATACATTTGAATTTTCCGCTTGTCGCGTTTTACTGATACGACTACTCTAATTAAAACAAAAATTTAATATAGGTACGAAAGAAAAAGTGCTAGGTATATGCCATATAATAAAATCACGTCTTTATTTTTCGCGTGACAAGATTTGAAAATGCATGGATTATTTTCTTAATCGTATTCTATTTCTTCTAGTACACGAAATAGCCTGCCCAGTTGACGCCATCTTGTTTCAGCAACGTATTTGGCAATAGCCATACAAAACTTGTCCACTGTCCAGTAATGTTTGCGTAAAACAGTAACAAATATCCTTTATACTCCATTACATCCACACAAATTTTCGCGTTAATAATATTACTACTTAGTATGTAAAACTATCTTATTGAGGTAAACATTTTACTGTTATCTACGTGATACATACAGTCTTAGCCGCGACCTTATTTGACACTACCTGTTATACATACATAATATATAATCACATCTGTATGCTTATGTACACACTAGCGGCTCTAATACCTATCCTATCAACAGTATGTTAATTTTAAACCCTTTAACTTAGTCCTTAAACAAAAAGACTAGTTATAATAGTTATGCATATTTTAAGGTTCCGTTCCCCTAGGGTTTGGTCGTATTACTAAGCCTTAGATAAATATTTGTCCATCAGTTCGTGACAGGATTATATCTTTTGAAACAGTGAAATTTGGTAAATATTGCCACTAATAAATTAAAAAAATTAAAATTGATGATGTTTCCTCATAACAAATATGTATTTGTGTTGGTACGAGTAATGGATAATAAAGCACCTAGAGTATTGTTAAAAATATGATGACATGGAATCTATCATATGCAATTTAGACTCACACTTGGGCGTTCTTCGGGCGTTATCATGTCTGTTAAAAATGAAGTACTTATTGAATAAAGGTGTGTAATAAAATTAATCTTGTGATTGGTGAAATAAATTTAAAATTGTGTATTTGGCGTAGTGGGTCGATTGATAATTGTAATGATGATAAATTGTTATCTGTTCGAAATCGGACATTTTAAACATTTTTTTTTGTCATCATGTTTTATACATTGCATTCGGTTACATGTGATTGAGTATGTTAATGATAAATGTTCAATCTCCGCTACTGTTAATTGTAACTCCTTATTTTTATTGACATAAGGGTGTTTATTGTTTGTATCTTACATTTAGATATCAGTCTACGGTTGATATGATAAATTGATTACGTTTGTCAATGGAATCCGTGTGAAATTCTTTCGAGTGTGTCAGAACTAACAGAATGTTATCACAGTTTTTTGTTACTTTTACAAGCGAAAATAAATGAAATGATTTAAGTGTTATAGTTAGTAGTTTTAGGTATAATATTTCTAACCATGATTCTAAAATATTAAGGCCAACAAGAATTGCCTTCGATCGCCAGAAGTGACCCGTGTAAACGCCTCTTTATTTATTAAATAATCTTTGCTATATCATTGGTGAGATACAGGCCTTTGCTCTACTTTGGGATTGATACTTTTATTTATTTAAACATCATGACTATTGGCTAAAACTCGAAAATGGTTCCACTAGGTTTTTTGTACTTCCTATCTTTGTGGAGTAATATGGATCAAGTGGGAATAATTGTTCTCATTCCAATATTTGTGGGGAATGTGGGGATTAATGTATATCCCAAGGATATGATAATAATTGCACAAGTAAAACTATCACAATGATGATGTTTTACTTGTATTTTATATTAAAAATGATCTGGGGGCACGGCAGTGCCCCCCGCCAAGTCGAGCGCGAAGCAAACACTGCCGTACCATCCTTTACAGGAACCCTTTCGCCGCATTTTCAGGCCCCTATTTGAGAACCTCTGGATAAGCCCAGAACGCTGAAATTTTCGTCATCCAGTAAGCTATACAATCACATACTTAAAATAAAATTTCAAGTCTGTAGGTCATTTAGTTCCGAAGTTAAGCGAATGCAAAGTTTCGTATTTATGACAGACACTCACTCACTCACTCACTCACTCACTCACTCATGATCATCAAAATAGAACTAGTACTTCCCATAAACCTAGAGAGCTGAAATTTGGTACAGAGTTAGGGTTTAATGGCCACATAAAGGGAAAACTATAAAAACTAGGATAATCGAACGGGAACGGGAATTATACGGGATCGGGAACGGGAATTGTAACTCAAGAACGGCTGAACTGATTTGGCTGGAAATTGGTAGGGAGGTAGCTTAGAACCAGGAAAAGGACAAAGGATACCTTTAATCCCGAAATTCCCACGGGATTGGGAATGGGAATTTAAAAATCAAGAACGGCTGAATTGATTTGGCTTAAAATTGGTGGGGTGGTAGCTTAGAACCAGGAAAAGGACGTAGGATACCTTTACTCCCGAAATTCCCACGGGATTGGGAACGGGAATTTATAACACAAGAACGGCTCAACTGATTTGGCTGAAAATTGGTGGGGTGGTTGCTGAGAACCAGGAAAAGGACGTAGGATACGTATAATCCCGAAATTCCTACGGGATTGGGAACGGGAATTTATAACCCAAGAACGGCTCAACTGATTTAGCTGAAAATTGGTGGGGTGGTTGCTGAGAACCAGGAAAAGGACGTAGGATACGTATAATCCCGAAATTCCCACGGGATTGGGAACGGGAATTTATAACTCAAGAACGGCTCAACTGATTTGGCTAAAAGTTGGTGGGGAGATAGCTTAAAACCTTGAAAAGAACATAGAATACTTTTAATTTCGAAATTCCCACGGGATTGGGAACGGGAATTTATAGCTCAAGAACGGCTGAATTGATTAGGCTGAAAATTTGTGGGCATCTCCCCACCATCCTATGTGCTTCTCCTGGTTCTAAGCTATCTAGCTTAGAACCAGGAGAAGCACATAGGATACTTTTTATCCCGAAATTCCCACGGAAACTTGAACGGGAACTACGCGGGTGAAATTGCGGGGCGCTTAGTAACAAAATACTACTCCTAAAAAGAAAAAAATGTGTCAAATAAGAAAATCTAATTAAAAAAAAAGGTAGCACTCCGGGAGTGCCGGCAGAAGTGAAAACTTCAATATTAACGTTGTGTTTAATTATAAGTATAAAAGTACTATCATTTATGAGGTAGAATACAATGTTTGTTTCTTACTTCAGTTATCATAAACGTCACGTGATGCTGATCTTACGCTTTTTCGATCAGCATCACGTGACCCTGACGCGAGTTTGAAAGTTTTTACCCATACAAAAAAAGTGCTCAGCGCCGCTAAAGAAGTTTTCACTTCAAAAAACAATATAAACACGTTTCAACAAAAATAAATGAAATCCCACCAAAAACATTCTGTAAAAAACTAGCCAAGTCTCGATGGAGCTGCTTGTTTATCTCTAAAAAGTAATGAAATCTAGACAAAGTCGTACCAAGTCTAAGGTTCCTTACTGCGATTTCTTTATTATTATAGTTAATGTTGTGTGACTTGGCCGTTGAACATTGTTTAAAACGTTAGTAGTGGGTACAAGTCAATTTTGTTTACACGTAATGTTGTAACATTATTAAAATACGCAGTTTTATCAAGCCTACAATTGACTGGATATTGAATCAACGTTTTTCTAGTGGCAATTTTCTATCGTCAATGGGTAGTGGTTCTGGCAACAGATTGGTGCAATAGTGTCATGGAGCACCTAGTTTTATACCCTTGTGTACAGTTGTGTACTTGTGTTCAGTGTATCCTTCAACGGCCAAGACACACACCATTAACTATAATAATAAAGAAATCGCAGTAAGGAACCTTAGACTTGGTACGACTTTGTCTAGATTTCATTACTTTTTAGAGATAAACAAGCAGCTCCATCGAGACTTGGCTAGTTTTTTACAGAATGTTTTTGGTGGGATGTAATTTAATAATACATGTATCTTAATCCAAGTTTGGAAATAATTGAAGTTAATTACCAACATGTGTATGGCAGTACAAGTACATATTTTTATGCTTACATGTAACAACATAGCCTTGTGATAAATGACTTACATAAGCATTGATGGCGATAACACGAATCCAATTCAATATTCATGAACAGTATACCTTAAATTGCCGGATAAGTATCTCTAAACCTTTCCGAAGGTTTTATTAGATGTTATTAAGTAATATTTATTTTTATTATAATGTTTTTTTAATTAACTCGTTTTGATTTCTTGCGGCTCGCGGTTCGAGGTTTTTGTTTCTCTCTTTATTCCGCATAAATTATAATATTTTGTATTTTTATTTCCTCTAGCTTCTGTTTACCGATAACGCTGTTATTGTTGTACTATTTGAAATTGTAATATTATTTTTCCACTATCCCTCCTATTAATAAAAGAGGTATAACTAATCTACGATACCTATAGTTAATCCACGTATACTCTTTTTCATACATGTGTGATAAAATAATGTAAGAATCAAATCGTGGAGTAATCCCGTTGTTTATTCGTGGATTGTTCATTGTTTATTTCTAAAAGGGTAAGTGTTCTTCGATACCCTTACATGAGCAAGTTGTTACATAACTTCGTAATTTCACGTTCTCAATTAGAACAAAGTATCAACTTTCACTGTCAAAGTTTAATTATATAAAGGTCTTGTTAAAAAGTCTCCCTAATTGAAGCTAAAGCCTAGGGGGTCTGATCACGTTTACATCTGTAGGTATCTCGTTAACCTAACACCTACGTACTTTGTTAGGCAATTTCCTCCGCACTTCATCGTCGTAACTATCTCGTATTGAAAATATTAAATATATCCTACTGTTACGTTATTAGATCAGTTTATCTGAACTTTGTACGTTATTCAATGGAAAACATATAAAACAACCATTTTTGTTATAGGTATTTACTGAAGAAAATATCCCACCAAAAACATTCTGTAAAAAACTAGCCAAGTCTCGATGGAGCTGCTTGTTTAACTCTAAAAAGTAATGAAATCTAGACAGACTCGTGCCAAGTCTAAGGTTCCTTACTGCGATTTCTTTATTATTATAGTTAATGTTGTGTGACTTGGCCGTTGAACATTGTTTAAAAGGTTAGTAGTGGGTACATGTCAATTTTGTTTACACGTAATGTTGTAACATTATTAAAATACGCAGCTTTATCAAGCCTACAATTGACTGGATATTGAATCAACATTTTTCAAGTGGCTATAATTAAGCAAATTTTCTATCGTCAATGGATAGGTTCTGGATTTTTTAAGATTGGTGCAATAGCATCATGGAGCACCTAGTTTTGTACCCTTGTGTACATACATGTGTACCCTTCAACGGCCAAGTCACACAACATTAACTATAATAATAAAGAAATCGCAGTAAGGAACCTTAGACTTGGCACGAGTCTGTCTAGATTTCATTACTTTTTAGAGTTAAACAAGCAGCTCCATCGAGACTTGGCTAGTTTTTTACAGAATGTTTTTGGTGGGATTTCATTTCTTTTTGTTAAACCTTGTTTATATTGATTTATTTTATTAGATTTTCTTATTTGACACACTTATTTTTTAGGAGTAGTATTATATTATTAAGCGCCCCGCGGTTTCACCCGCGTAGTTCCCGTTCGCGTTTCCGTGGGAATTTCGGGATAAAAAGTATCTATACATAAATAGTTTTTAAGCTGGGGAGGTATCCCCACAAATTGTCAGCCAAATCAGTTCAGCTGTTCTAGAATTATAATTCCCGTTCCCATTCCCGTGGGAATTTCGGGATTAAAAGATTTCTATGTGCTACTCCTGGTTCTAAGCTACCTCCCCACCAATTTTCAGCCAAATCAATTCAGCCGTTCTTGAGTAATAAATTCCCGTTCCCAATCTCGTGGGATTTTCGGGATTAAAGTGTTCTATGTTCTTGTCCTGGTTCTAAGCTACCTCCTCACCAATTTTCAGCCAAATCAATTCAGCCGTTCTTGATTTTTAAATTCCCGTTCCCAATCCCGTGGGAATTTCGGGATTAAAAGTATCGTATGTCCTTTTCCTGGTTCTAAGCTACCTCCCCACCAATTTTCAGCCAAATCAATTTAGCCGTTCTTGATTTTTAAATTCCCGTTCCCAATCCCGTGGGAATTTCGGGATTAAAAGTATCCTATGTCCTTTTCCTGGTTCTAAGCTACCTCCCCACCAATTTTCAGCCAAATCAATTCAGCCGTTCTTGATTTTTAAATTCCCGTTCCCAATCCCGTGGGAATTTCGGGATTAAAAGTATCCTATGTCCTTTTCCTGGTTTTAAGCTACCTCCCCACCAATTTGCAGCCAAATCAGTTCAGCCGTTCTTGATTTTTAAATTCCCGTTCCCAATCCCGTGGGAATTTCGGGATTAAAAGTATCCTATGTCCTTTTCCTGGTTCTAAGCTACCTCCCCACCAATTTTCAGCCAAATCAATTCAGCCGTTCTTGATTTTTAAATTCCCGTTCCCAATCCCGTGGGAATTTCGGGATTAAAAGTATCCTATGTCCTTTTCCTGGTTCTAAGCTACCTCCCCACCAATTTTCAGCCAAATCAGTTCAGCCGTTCTTGAGTTACAATTCCCGTTCCCATTCCCGTATAATTCCCGTTCCCGTTCGATTATCCTAGTTTTTATAGTTTTCCCTTTATGTGGCCATTAAACCCTAACTCTGTACCAAATTTCAGCTCTCTTGGTTTATGGGAAGTACTAGTTCTATTTTGATGATCATGAGTGAGTGAGTGAGTGAGTGAGTGAGTGAGTGAGTGAGTGAGTGAGTGAGTGTCTAAAATGCGAAACTTTGCTTTCGCTTAACTTGGGAACTAAATGACCTACAGACTTGAAATTTTATTTTAAGTATGTGATTGTATAGCTTACTGGATGACGAAAATTTCAGCGTTCTGGTCTTATCCAGAGGTTGTCAAATAGGGGCCTGAAAATGCGGCGAAAGGGTTCCTGTAAAGGATGGTACGGCAGTGTTTGCTTCGCGCTCGACTTGGCGGGGGGCACTGCCGTGCCCCCAGATTAGAGAAAATGTTATAGTTTATTCCTTAGAGCATATATACGTCAAGAGAGACAGTTGCTAACAAACGACGCGTTAAAACCCGACCTCGCACTGCGTGACATGTGTGAGTACGGCTCGTGTATTATTGTAGTCAAACTGTCAATGTGTGAGTGTTTGGTGATGCCAGCTTCAAATTGTAAATTTACCTTTTACCGTTATTAAATAAGAGGAATAGTAAACAAAATAGGTTAAATAAAGTAACAATTTTGTAGTTTAGTGAATTATTTATTTTAATAACAAATAAAAAAATACAATACTTATCTATATAATCATTTTAACATTAGGTAGGTAACATATATTGCTAATTAGGCTAAAACAGTAGTAACAATATTATACTCTTTGAATTAAAATAAAAACAAACAAATACAACATTCCTATAAATTAGACAAATAATATACACTAACAGCCTTACCAATTAAAAATAACCACTGTGTATATTCTTGATATAACGAATTATTAATATGCTTCACACTCGTTATATCAAGAATAAACACAGTGGGTATTTTATATTAGTAAGGCTGTAAAAATATATAATTAGAAATATTAGGTTGTATGATAAATTGCACCATGGACGTAGAATTAATGATGTTTTAAATTTACAAACTTAGGATAAAAATTTTGGCACTCGGATATCGACGATCAAAAATACTTTTTGTGAGATGTGGGGATAAAATATATACTTACAGTTTATATTAAAACCCATCCCTTTGGGTTTGTTTTCTAAATATTTTTCTCTTTGATTTTAATGCCTGTGTTGTATTATCCGATTTACAAATATGGTGGCATCTGATTTGTAAATATTTTTCTATTACTAGTCGTAATAGGCTTGTTTGGTGATGTTGACAGTTATTATCGATATTTTTAAAATACGTGTGACCGATAAATTGACTAATTATTTTAAAATGTATCTGTTCATACTTATTAGTGGATGATGTTACACTATAGCCCTGTTTTATAAAATCTCTAATTACATACTCAGAAACCTTACAAATTTTGAATGCGTCTTCCGAAGCATACACCAGACCGCCTTGATCACGGACACTAACTAATTTATGAAATTTTAATATTTCATTTGATCTAATGGCTTGAATACAGCTACTACATTTAATCAGTCCACAAACACGTCGAACAACAAAACCGGCTATGTACCCTACTACTTGCTCGAAATAATCTGTATATTCTGGATGAATTAGTAAAGAAATTTCAGTCTGTGTTAAAATATCATGCGGAACAGCGCCTACAGTATCACACTCATTTTCATCTTCTGCTCGCGTCTGAAATGTAGTTTCATTAATGCATTTGACTGCCGAAGTACAAGTTAAAATACTGACGCTTTCTAAAGATACACAGTTCCCAGACTCAACTGCTTTGAGTTCCATATTGCAAAGCAGTTTTTTGAAAATTCCCTTATTTTGTCTAGCATTCGGGTTATCATTATAACCTCCATGCATTCTTATAGCACCGAAAAATAATTCAATGTGGTCTTGACTTAAACGATATGTTGATAAATATTTTAGTTTTTTGGTGGGTATAAGGGAGTCGTACAATATTTTTAAGCTCTCGATATAAATTAATATACCCAGAAAGCCGGTAAATATTTGTGATTGTAAAACAGATGAATAAGTTTTAATAATTATCTTTTTTTTATTTTCTCTTTCTTTATAACTTCTTTTTCTAGAAACTTTAAGTCTCAAATTCAAAATAGATTCTTTTGCTTTATCTAATAAACTAAATATTTCTTCTTTGTTAAATATTAATAATGGATGGCGAAATCCATGGTGATTTAAATTTCTGGTATTGAAAATATCGAAAACATTATTTATTAACAAGATGAACTCTTCGGTATCTTTACTATCCTCAAAACCTGGAATTTTTAATTCAACTCGACAAAATTCTATAGCTTTCGCAACGCTTCTACTAAGTACTTGTGTGGCAAGTTTGACATTCATTATTGCGTTTCTAAAATAAATGTGTTTTTTTGTGAGTTTATTAGCTAGATGTAAGCCAGTTTTGCTTTGTAAATCACATAATTTTTTAAGGTATTCCCATCGTATTTCTTTTTCATTCTCATTCAAAAAACATTCCTTCGATTCAAAGTTATTCCTTATTAATTTTACCATGTGGCAGGGATCCAAAAAAACGACGACATTATAATCAGCGTAAGGGTGCTTGAATGAAGTTTTTAAATGCCTCGGATCACTTTTAATTTCACACCCCAGTATTTCCATTGCGGACAGGTTTGTAGGATGACCGTCAAAAGTAAGTGACACAACATCTACTCCAACATCGTTGCATCTACTAAGAATAGTCTTTATAATATTACTTTTTTGAACGCCTGTTAGCCCGTGAACAAGGAAATAGGCAACTGGTAATTTCCAGGGTTCATTCATTCAGGGTTGATTCATAAAAGTGGAGACAAAGAAAATATTACGAATTACAGACCAATATCACTTTTACCGTCCATTTCTAAAATAATAGAAAGACTCCTTAATGCAAGGTTGAAAAGCTATATTGAAAAATACAAACTATTAGCGGACAACCAATTTGGATTTCGATCAAATAAATCTACGTCGGACGCTACAGAACATCTGATTAATTTCATAGTCGATTCTCTTGACAGAAAAAAAAAATGTCTTGGTTTGTTTATTGATTTAAGTAAGGCATTCGATACCGTTTCTGTTTCACTATTATTAAAAAAACTTGAAGTTATGGGTATCCGAGGTTTGCCTCTAAAATTATTTGCAGACTATCTCACAAACAGAAAACAATCAGTGAAAGTGGGAGACTCGATTAGTTCCGAAGTAAACATTCACTACGGTGTTCCTCAGGGAAGTGTTTTAGGTCCTACCCTCTTTTTAATCTATATAGATTCTCTCTGTAGGCAAAGTATAACAAATTCTCAAATTACCTCCTTCGCAGATGACACGGCAATAGTTTTTAAAGGGGACACGTGGGAAGAGGTTACGGAGCTGGCTGAAAAAGGATTAACTCATCTTGCTACTTGGCTTGATGATAACTTGCTAACGTTAAATGTGATCAAAACAAAATTCATCCCTTTCGCCATACGTAAAAACACAATACCACGTGAAATTACTCTAAAATTACATAAGTGTTTAACTCGTCGCTCTGATACTTCTTGCAATTGTTATATTATTGAAAAAACCTTAACCACTAAGTACTTAGGAATCTATGTAGACTCTCAATTATCCTGGAATAGTCAAATATCCTACATAAGTAATCGTGTCAGAAAATTAATCTTTATATTTAAAACTCTCAGACACATTTGTGACCAAAAGTTAATTATAACAATTTATTATACTGTTGCTCAATCGATTATGTCATATTGCATGACTGTATGGGGAGGTGCTAGCAAAACTGTATTAATCACTCTGGAAAGAGCACAAAGAGCACTACTAAAAGTAATGTTTTTCAAACCATTCTACTACCCTACCGTAAACATTCATAATGAAGCAAAAGTATTATCTGTGAGACAATATTTTATTAAAACACTCATTCTTAGCCAACACCCTATAAAGCCCAACATAGATATAAAATCTAAGCGTCGAAAAGATATAATATATATTGTACCCAAATGTCAAACAGCACTAGCACAACAATTCTTCCCATTCTTAAAGCCCAGGTTATATAACATAATAAACAAAAAACTCAATATATTTAATCTTAATAAATTTAAACTGAAAAAAATATTATTTGAATACTTACTACAATTAAACTATGAAAATACAGAAGACTTACTTAATATTGTTAAATAACATGACGAGTCACTTTCAACCGCACACATTCATATTGTACACATTCACATCACCCAAAATAATATATAATTATATTATAAATACAAATATTTTACATTATTCACCTATATGTACTACACATGTATATAAATGTATTATTTATACATAAACAATTTAAATGTTATATAATAATATACCTAAGTAATTAAAACATAAATAAGTATTATAAATTAAAAGTATTAACATACCTACATTATATAAAAAAAATAAAAAATAAAAATAATAATTTAAAAATAAATAAAATTTTAATTTGTATTAGTATGAAACTTCTACAGCAATTGCATCTGATTGTTTTTGCTTGTACTATGCATCTGTGACGTGACGTGACGCTCACTATTGTTTAAATGGTACGTTCGAATTTGCGCTAGCGACCGGTACGAGGAACCTAGCCGACCGTCATACAGTTTTACAACTAGTACGGAGGGTAGATGACTTAACTGACGCTGCGAACATTACGACCATTGGTAACGGAATATGTATATGTTTGTGAATACAAATTGTAATAAGTATTTATTCATTATTGTCACAAAATATAATTAATTGTACATGTAAACAAATTGTAATTAAACGAATAAGTACCTACTGTAAAATATTTCGTTATTAGTGCACATTATTATTTATTGTAACAGCGATTTTTATGAGAATAAATGATTATGATTATGATTATGATTATGATCATTAAGTGAGACCAGTATAAAAACGTATGCCTCGGAAGCCATTCTGTTTATATTTTCATCGGGACCAGAACCGATGTCAACAAGACCGTCGTCTTTATGGGTTTGATTGTTCCAACATTTTTGCTGTCGGATAGCCATTTCATCCGCAATTAGTGCGCAGATAAGGTTTTTTTCAGACTTTTCTCTTTTGGATTTCAGTGTTTGAAAGGCATCTTCAGTGAGTCCTGGGGAACCATCAATATTGCAGTACCATTTAGTCAAAGTTTTGGGATGTGGAAGGCATGTCTCAAATTTTTTTCTGACAAAGCTGTAAGCACGTGGTGACAAAAAGTGCAATGTTAAACAAAATTTTCGAAATTCCGCGGAGTACTTAGCAGGCCGTTTACCTTGACCTTTTATTTTTTTTGACATTTGAGAGTATAAATTAGAAGCAAATAAATTTCCTTCTAAGACATCATGTACATCTTCATTGATCAATCTATGTTTTTTCAAAGTCTTGATAATACATTTGAAAGAGGTATTCTGCTTCTTCAGACGAATATTTTTTTTTCTTAATGAATCAATGATAGCCTTATGTTTGCGTTCCAATTTTATCTTGCTACGTAATGTACGCCGTAACTTGGATTTGCGTGGCGTATCAAATATAGATTCCAAGTCTGAATAGTCTTGTAAAACAGTCGTTTGGTCATGATCATCACTCACCGGTTCCTTCGAGCACGAAGGTGTAGGTTCAATGATTTTATTTTGAATATCAATCGCCATTTTAGAAGAAGACGGATCCTGATAAAAATAAATGAATCGTATTAAGACTAATCATTAAAATGGTTAAATTCTGCATTAGTTGCAAGTTGTGCTAATCTACTTACTTGTTTTATATTTGTTGACAATTCTGTCTCCGCCGCTGACAAAAACAGACACTGCAACAATATAATTTGAGATTAATATAAAACATAAAAAATACTCTTCTCTAAGTTGGATGTTATTAAAAGCCATACTGCAAGAATTTTTTTTTTAAAAGGAGAAAAAACGTGTCCCTATTACTAAACAAAATTTGCTTCAACGTAAAATGAAAAATGGACACAATATATAAGTTTTTTACTCGCATTTCCACGGGAACAATGCGGGTGAAACCGCGGGATGCTGCTAGTTACCAATAAAAAAACATCTTAAGACATAGGTATCATACCTTGCTTGGTACTGATCCATTCTTTAGCCGTCGTAATCCCTTATTTGTAAAATATAAATTATCTTCAGAAAAATGATCGGAACACACGACTGAAGTCTTGTGAGGCTTCCAGTGGTCTTCATTTCGCGTCCGCTTTATAATTTTTGTCCAGGAATTTGCTAGTACGGAATCCGTAGGAAATCTGAAATTCAAATATTCGAAAAAACTGACAAACAATATATAATATCATATAATATATCATACTAATTACCTAGTTTTGTGTAGGTATATTATTAATTACTGTTCAAATATAGTCTCTGAACTGCATTCATTACAAACAAACAAATCTTTCCTCTTTATAATATTAGTATATATTACCGTGACAATAGGTACTTAACGATGGTTTTTATGGAATTTTGTTACTAAACGCAAAAAATACTACAGACAATGTCAATCTAAGAATAATGGCACAAATTTTAGGACAATAACAAAAGCAAGACGGCAGTTTATTACTCAGGTGTTTTTTTTAGAAATTTCGGCACCTCAAAAGGCTTTTTATAAAAACAATGTGCAATGTGAAACTTGTAGTTATGATAATATTTCTTCGTAATAGGGAATGTCTTAGCGTTTTATTTTATTTTAATTTATTTGGGAAACAAACAGTTATTACTAGATCTTAATAATTAAGTAAAAATATTACACATAAACCAGTGAAGTTTCCACTATTAAAAAAAAGAGTGAATGAATGTATGGGTTTTGTAGTAGACCAACCAATTTGAACCAATTTTAAGTTATAGAGAGGTTTTTGTAATAACGAACGACGCGCGACTTTATAAAGAGTTTACTATGTAATTATTTGTATATACCTAATCTAATTTTATAAAACAACAGTGTTCACCTGATCGAAAAATGATGTAAAGATATTTGTATTTTGTCTCCCATAGTTTGGGCAAATCTCCCTAATAATAAACTGACAACACCGGCATGATCAGATGAAACAACAAAATTACATATAAAAAAATAGTGTTTTCGTAAAATAATAGTAGTAAATTAACAAAACTTACCGATGAAAGGTGATCTTGGTGTTAATATCCTTTTTTCCCCCATAATTGCGGCACAATTTCACAGCGCAAACCGGCATAATTAATTATTTTTCTTGAGCACGTTCTCCGTAAGTCACTCAAATGACACTGACGTAAACAAGAAGCGAGTGAACCAAATATGGTCGATTTTCTTCGCGGTGTTTTAGTGCGGTTAATGTGGAATCTTTAGATATCAATGGTTTATTCTTTCTTTTTACATACATTAAATTTTCTTTGCAAAGTATAAAACAAAGACGCTTCCCATCTGTCTCTCCGTATAAGAATTTAATATAACTAACAAAGAAATAACTGCAGATTATGAAAAATAATAGGAATAACGATAGGTACATTTTATCTTAGGGATGTGCTCTTTCTCTCCAAACACTGATCAATATATGGCAGTTCTTTTCCGATGGTAATTAGATTGGAACATAATTATGTATGCTTGTTATGTATCATCGCTTTCCATCAGACGAGTTGCAGTCAAGTGCAAGCCTATTCAGAATATAAAAAAGTAGTAGTCATAGAGTTAGTTTTAATAATGGCTTCCCTGTGGAATATCGGAACTCCATACTAAAATTACAGCTGCCACCGCAAGCTAAATAACCTGGACGTGGATCGGATTCACGCAGGATTAATGCCATTCGCAATGATGATTATAGAGTAACAAACACACAAACTCTCTCATTTATAATAGGTATTAGCGACGTAGCATAATTTAACAGTACACTAGTTTCAAGTTTCCACGTAGAAGATGGATCCATATTGTCATTTGTGTAAAATTCGGTTCCAACATACTGTATTGTTGCAACTGATGTATTGTAGAATGAATGTTTTGTGATTTAAACAAAATAATACAAAAACCAATTAAATTCTCGTTCAGAAATTGTTTAACAAAAAGGTATCTAAAAATAAAAACGATAACACCTCTACTATTTTAAAACAAAGTATAAAATTCAATGAAAAAATACTCGAATATAGGTTGAAAAAGGCTCGGATTTTCAAATATTTTTATCAGTCCTCACACAAACTTCACGCAGGTAAAAAATAAACCGTTTGAAAATGAAATCCTGAACCGTATTTGAACGTTGCATACTCTTGTTGCGTTTTTTTCCGTCACACAATGTCTATAGCGAGGAGCGTGATGATAGGAGAGCACGTTTTTGGAATTTCCTTTTTGTCTGAATAACATACTTTTTACTAAATAAGTTAGAAATTGTAACGACTGGATTACAAATTGTTTATACCTTTCTGTAATAAAAGACTTTGAGTTGATCCCATAAAGTAGATATTGAGTTTATTTCATAAAATGTCAGGCGAGGTATTAAAGATTTTTGTAGAACGTGCGTTTGAATCAGGGTCGGGCAATGGTTTTTCTACCACGGCTAGGCAATCGTAACATTTGTATTTACTTATCTATATCTGTAATTTTTATATCAGTGCTCTTGTCGGTTAAGCAGTTGGGTCTCTCTCAGCTTCTTCTGTCAAAAGTAGCCAGTATTTTATAGGTGAAGTAAAAATATATAAATCTTCGCCATTTTCATTTAGATCTGCATGAATTGATTGTAATTTTAGTGTTGACCTTAGACAGAGACCAAACGTTCCCTGTTTGGTCTTAGCCCGCGGGGCGAAATTGTCTGCTTTGGGACACTAACTTAGTTAGTACTTTGATGTCCGACATGAGGTTTGTAATCCAATACATATCTAAAACGTTTGCCATTATGATCATTAACAAACAAATCAGTCCTCTAACAATATGCATAATAATGTATTTCATAAATTACGTAATCGACGATTTGGCGCGGTGTTGATTTTAACCTATTGTATACGCAATAACGTAGTAATTGTAATATTTACATAATAATTGAATAAATTCCGGGGAGACACTGTCATACAACTATTAATAATTTTATAGGCATATACACCACACGTCATAGTGACATTTATGTTAAAAAAAACTTATTTTCTGTGTGCATATAATAATAAATTCAAATAAAATTATGAGCGTGTACTTTAAATGGATTTAATTCGTTGTTTATATTTTGTTTTATTACATTTATGACGTACTAAAATATAAGAAGTAATATTTCAATGTGCTGTGTTGGCTTATTCCCAGCCATTCAAAATTCTCATCGCATCCACAGCACTTACTTAGTTATACAATTTAACTCCCAAAAGAATCCAAAGAATACTCGAATATGGTACAGTCAATAAAAATAAGGTTTTTAGAATAATAATATATTTTGCAACACTAACTAATATTAAATTTCTAAAAGGACCAAATATAATATAATATTGTTAACAGAAAGTTTAACGATACCTTTAATTATTATTTTGATATTAAACTTTATACAAAAGACACTCAATTCAAACAACATTTCTAAAGACTTAAGTACATTTACAAAGTAAAATAGGGAAAGGAACAGTTTCAACAGTAAATAATGAACAAACGAACGGTCTTTTTAGGTAACGTTTTAAAGTTTTGTTCAACTAAACACGACAGTTAAAGTTAACAGTTGGCAAAAGTCTTTTGTGAAAATCCTTTTGAAATACTACCCGGTAACAAAGTGTTATTATTGGCAGTTGTTTATCAGCAATTCTGCCATTATTGATCAATTTAATAAAGTTATTTGTCACACCAATTAGTTGTAATAGACTGCTTGGGGAGCCTATATTCTGAACTAATATAAAATTAAGATCACTTAACGTGTTTACTTCATCTTTCGATAATCGATTCGATTAATAGATTGCCGGCTTGTTTACCCACCCTGTTTTATAGAAAATCGATATTCAATCTAAGCATGTCGTGGTATCATTTGGTGTACCTTGTTATTACTTTTCTTTTCCATTCACGGGACTATTAAGGAGTCCCGGTCTTTTGGAAGGCTAGTATGGGACCAAAGCCAACACACGGAAGCCCTTTGACATATTTAATCTTGTGTAAAGGATGCACAATCCGGCGACTATCCTATTACTTTATTATTACATGGTGGGATAGTAATACGAATTTGTAGCTTCAAAGACAAGTCATCTTAAGCAGGTGTTACGATTGACACTACATTTAAACGAAGGATTAATGAAGATTATATGGAAATAGGTTGAAAAGAATAAGTTGATTCTAAACTTCGTGTTTCCGCGGCAAACAATCAATTCTTTGCCTAACATTAAGATAATTAAACAGGCAATTAGGGTTACTTTTGGATTTATAGTATTGCATAGGAGGTTTTGTGAAAGTAACAAAGAAGTTTTAGGGGGTAAGGCTCTGTGATGGCTTTTTTTATTAATTCTTTACGTATTTTGATATCTTAAAAGTTACTTCCACCTATACTAATATTATGAAGCGAGATAGTTCGTTTGTACTACTTGCTTTTGGCATTTAGCCCGTTTA
The DNA here is from genome assembly GCA_958496195.1 of Timandra comae. NCBI lineage: Eukaryota > Metazoa > Arthropoda > Insecta > Lepidoptera > Geometridae > Timandra > Timandra comae. The sequence goes on along the minus strand of OY292353.1, from coordinate 5,916,639 downwards.
TTGTGGAAGGCTACACGCAATATCAACGCGGATAGAATCGTCAGGCACAGCGTAAGCTGTACATGTAAATGTACGCTGAAACTGCATATTTATAAAGCTAGACTATGACCAGTCTCGTCCGAACTGAAACTATTCGATGGATTACTTATTCATCAATGATTACATCGGTCTTTATTCATTTCAATCGCTATTTTTACACAAGACAAATTCTAAATACTCGTCCAGCAAACCATTTTAACGCAAAGAAAACTGCCAAAACATTTCAGGAGCGTTCTGTTGGAATCAAAAGTTTTTAATCGTTAAATTGAGTTGATTAGAAGGGGAGCAAAACCACGGAAGGGAACCACCCCTTGATTATCAAATCAACAACAAAATGTCTATTATTTTGCACTAATACGGAGCAACGATGCGTGTCTTATGATAATTAAAATTTACATATTATAATTATTTTGCAATATAAATCGATGAAGCTCAAGATTTGTACTTCAGTCTTATTGTGACTACGAAGTGGCGTAGTTGGCGTAGTATCAGATCAAGTGAAAATTGTGTAAAAATTGTATTCTATTGAAGAAATACAATTGAAAGCTGAGGATTTCATTAAAATGTGATGAATAATATTTTCTTGAAGTTAAAACAAAATCTTTGTTATTCAGAACTTTTATAAATATTCGTTGGTGATTTTAAATCGGAGACATGTCTCATATCTTCTATCCAGGTGAGACCACAAAAAAAAACATATACATTCCATGTTCCTTTATATTATATTTTCAATAAAAATTTCATAATAAAATGTAATAAACAAATGTTCATAAGTATAAGAACTGTTATGATTAATCAAGTAACAATTTATAATAACATGGCACAATCTGTGTAGTCTATGTCGATTATAGTTTGTTATTTATTATAATATGCAATGGAAAATAACCTACTTTATTTTTATCGCTTTCCTGTATTCATCTATTCACATTTTGACGTCGACAAAGCCGAAAACATTACATTATATTCACAGCAACTTTTATCTAAGATTACGTATCCGAACCATCTCTTTGATGAAGCGAACAGGTTTTTACTTTAAATAAATACATTCCCATTTAACTTCAGAGGGGAATTGCGGGAATCGCTAGTTGGAAATTCTAAGTATTTTCAAGTTTATCATATCCTTTGAGGTAATTTTCAGATAAAGCCACTGCTTGGTATACGAGTACTTGCCTGTTTCGACTTAACGTGATTTACTCGTAACATTTATTTCGTAAATTATTAGTATACCTTTGTTACCCGTTGTTCTACAATAACTGGCAAAAAAGTAGCTCTAACAAACTACTGAGACACATAATAAACGGGTTATCTATGTATATTGATATGGGGATTAAATAGTATTTATATTATTTTACAATTTGTTTTTCATAAATGTAATGAATTTTATCGTAAAGGGTTGTATTATTTGTATATAGTTTAGATCTAAAACAACTATCAAATCAAATAAGAAAATATCCGGTAAATATGTTCAGGTTTCGTAAGGAGATTCAAAATAAACAGGAAAAATCGTGAGTAAACTTCTATTGACAGAAATGGTAGTTTAGAAAAGCCGGGGTGTCAAAAGATACTTTTAAAATCAGGGTAACAGTCACTACTAGAAAATTTCCCTGATCTTCACGATCACATGTCATGGGTTAACGTATCAAAATCATAAAAGTAATATTGTACTACGAATAATCTTTCTAAAGACATCCATTATAAGCGCCCGTTTGATCTCGTTAAACATGGATTTTTCCAATTTGTCTGTACAAATAATGAGTCCAAACAAGTTAAATAATATGTCTGTCATCAATACGAAAATGCGTGAATAACGGACTGCTCCATTCCGCAATTATATAAATAGTTGAAGAGATTTAAATATTGGATGGTTTATTTTTATAATCCAATGACATTCATAGGCGACAGTTATAAACAAACTATATGACCGCGAAGATATTATTCTATATTCAATGTTTGTTATTTTATATAACGTATTACGATAATTTAGAATTTAAAATTTAATAATTCCACGTTTATTTTGTGTGGATTTTAATATTAAAATTTCATAGACGTCGAATAAGAACACTAGAATTTGAGTCATAGTCTTGTGGACTTCATTTAAATGTAAATTTTCGTGAACACGCTACGTTCTGTATTAAAATTATAATCCCATGTGTGTGTACCATTATACATACATAATATTAAAACTTAACAATGTATTAAAATGAAATGAATCTTGTTTATGTTTGTTTAATCATACACAAATAGCTATGTCGGTCGGTCGAGCTTTACACGGTACGAAAAAACCAATTTCCCGAAGATTAACTCACAAATCGATTTCTTGAACCTACACCGTCCTGTTATTTACTTCAATTTTTTTAGAACTAAATAAACACTACGCAAAGATTGGAAAATATCACAATATAACTAGTATACTTACGTAAATAAGTATAGTAGTATTTGTGTAAGTAGGCAATCATCGGGAGAAACCAATTAAAGACCTCTACCGAAACGTTTGAATAAATACTAATATTTGTTTCCGAAACGGGATTTGTTGAATATGTTGGTTGTGTTTTCTCGCCTCCAGCACGGCACAAGAGTGTTCAAGTCTTGCGTGTAAAGCTTTTATTGATTACTCAAAGCTGGCCATTACTTCCCAATCCCTAAAGCCTCTCAACTACTCTTTCTACGTTCAATTTTGAATACCTTTTAACATTCGAGGTTATTTTCTGCAAGCCTTGTTAGAAGAGTGGTTTTATAATGTAAGATAGCGTCCATCAAGCTACGCTGAAATACATGGTTGAATGTTTTCATATTTCGAACTTAATTTCTGTAGAGGTCGCTACAACTTATCAGTCAACTCGGCTTATATAAAATAACGAAGGTCTGGGCCTCACGGGCTCTCCACTTATAAGTATCTGTTCTTTTGTGTTTGGAGATCATATAATGAGCAGCGATAGTTTTTAATAAGAATAATACAATGTGGATTGTATTAGATATAGTAAATAAGACAAAATAATACTTATCTCACTACTTATTTCCTCATGAAGAAATATTGTCCTACTAAAATTATTCCAACGTAAAAATATTAGATACAATTTTCAAATTAATTTCTTATTTATTGGAATTTGTCGAGAATTTCTTAGATTCTAGCCTTTCCCATTTGAGTGTACTGTAAAATTAATTGTCGGACTACTTGGAATTAAATATGTCAGTCCAAACAGTTCGACATCTCGGGCTAACTATTTGGAACATTTTTGTCCAAGTAGTTAGATGATAGAACTGCTTGTCGGACAGATTGGAATAAGCCATAATTGACGTTGATATGTATGAAAAGAAAACATTTTTAGTAAATTTCTTCTTGATTACTAACCTCTTCCATAATAAATGAAGAGGTAGTTTTCTTAACAGCCAAAGTAACTAAGTGTCTGACAGTGGATGTGAAATAAAATTAATCATATAAAATATACTAACAATATTTTTTTATATCCGCGTTATAATTACGTTTGTCGCAACACTATGCGTGAATCATATCGGTTATATTGAGAACGTCTGCGCACCTAAGCTCCCTATATTTTCATCTCTGTTGAATAACACATTTATATTTGCAATCATAACGTTTTATGTTATCTAATTTATATATGTATCAAATATTTTGATACTACTTCTTTTACTATAAAGTCTCTTGATAGTTACTAAATTGTTATTAATTTTTTTCTATGTTTTGGCATGCGTTTTTGCACTTGTAATAACAGTTATACGCTTTGGACTTTTCCTTATTTTCTTTCTTAATTATTAAACTAAAAACGAATATACCAACCAAACGAGCCATTTTTAAGGTTTTAAGCTATGGCACTTGATTTTTATATACGATTGTCTTAAATCTTTAATCATTGATCAATTATATTTTGAATTTAAATGTAAATGTACGTCTAAAGCTCTTTATGTTACAATGTTTTGTAAACACGTTAGAGTTCCAATTCAGTTTGTTTGCCTACGTAAAGTATCCACTTTCTGTAAATAATATTGTAATTTGTTGTGTCTCCTAATTAAACAAGCATATAATAAAGTAATTTCTATTTAAAACATGTTATTTTTAGTAAATAATACATAGGCAGTCGCTTCACGTAAATACTGACATTCAGCCAAATCTGGTTAAACTGAAAACCAACCCCAAATAGACATGGGATAAAGGTTCGGAAAAGAAGAATACATAAAAGTCAATATATTTCTAGAATATCGGAATTGGACTTATTTCTTTAAATGAAACATCTTTTTGTGGTAATAATTTGTAATAGTCTTATTGAAGTTAAAAATAAATATTCAGAAGTAACTGAGTACTTTAAAATGGAATGTCAAACTTTCTACCCCCCTATTTAACACCTTTCAGAAATAATTTGAGAAAATAATAACAGAATTTTCATTTTCATCTTGAAGTAAATTTCCCATTCTTTTCAGTTTTCATCACTACATAGTACTCGTATATAACAAAGTCGCTTTCTCTGTCCCTATGTCCCCATGTCCCTATATCCCCATGTCCCTATATACATAGCTTAGATCTTTAAAACTACGCGACGGATATTGATGTGGTTTGTTTTAATAGATAGAGTGATTCAATGGGAAGGTTTTTAGCATAATTTTATCCCCATTTTCCTACGGGAACGGGAACTACGCGGGTGAAACCGCGGGGCATCAATATAATACATACTTATATGTATTTTCTTTAGAACAAAATATAGTCTATGCCATTTTCTGTGATTTAGTAATCTAAGTATCTCCATGTCAAACTTCGTGAAGATCGTTCAGCCATTTAAAGAAGAAAAATAGAAGACGGATAAAAAATACTTTTTTACGATTTTTATTAACATTTATACTTACTTGGCTTTTCAAGTTGTTACTCAGATTAAGCTCAAAAAGAACAATACAACAGCCAAAGTATGAGTTTTAAGACGATTATTAAAACACATTGTTAAAGTTACAAAAGTACGCTTTTTAATTAAAATAAATAGGCTTGAATGATTTTGTTTGAGAGAAATATCGTTGTTTAATTAAAAGTGTTACTGATTGAAAGCGCATTGTTTCGTTTACAGTAAATTAATTAACCTTTTGTGTTGAAACCATCCTACTTATTTATTTTAATAACAAAGTTGACAAATTTAATTAAAAACAAACAATATCACAGTAATTTAATTAGTAAACAGTTTAAACTCAAACGGTAGACAAACAAAATTGATTAACAAACAAATTTATTTATACAATGTGAATAAAGCCGCTGGAAAAAGCGTTATAGCGGAAAGTACGATTATTTAGCTATCATAGTCATGACTTCGATGCCCACCCATTGCATTATTCCCATCAAGCCACTCTAGACCCACCGAAGTACACGCACACGTTACGCACGAAAATGACGTCATTGATACATTCGTGGCTGACTCGGCTATAGCTCAACGTAGCTAAGCTGCGTGGCCGTGGACCGTGGGCGTAGCGTGCGTGGCGGTGGGTTCGCGGTCCAGGCAAGATAAACCAAAAAATGATAGTGAAGATGCATTAATTAACACGTTGCTGAAATTTATTTATGCACCATCAAATTTTTATATTGACCGGCGTATAAGCATACTTAGCCTCACGAAACAGAAAAAACTTACCGTAATTGGAGGGATTATCATGATAACTAATAATATGTTTAAAAAAGGTAGCTAAACTTCCTGACTTGAAATGCTCATCCAAATCGGATGAGTAGTTTCTGAGAAAATCTCGGACACATACAATACATGCACACGAAAATTCTTATTTTTTATTTGCAAAGAAATGGTTTATTTATTAATATTAGTGTTGCAAAAAGCAAATTTACATACACATCGAACAAAAAAGCTTTGATGAAACTGCGGTTTTTACCATTAAAATTCAATATTAACACACAAGCGAACCCCAAAAGTACTATAGGAAAACCGCGTTCATTATTTCGAAGTAAATTTCCCATTTTTCGTTCCATAATAACGTCATTTGGGCTATTACAGACATTTTAAGACCTAAAACCGTTCTTACACTTTACATTTAGCAATCCATTTTTATTTATATTCTAGTAGCCGGCCCTGGCTTCGTACAAGTCATTTTGTTTTATACATTATCCAATATTTTCTTCCACCCTGAAATTCCCATAAATTACGGCATCCAAGTGAGTAAAACCACCAAGAAAAGCTTGTATTATATGAAGTGTTTGTCGAGTAACATGATATTAATACCGTTTATGAGTTAGCTATCATGAACGCCTATCTCTCATACCTCTTTACGTCAAATTTAATTAGTAACGTTATATACCTGACTTCCATCAACACTAATATTTGTACGCAATATTTTTATCTATATAATAGTCATTAAATTAATTAGAGTTTACCTATCGATCATGGGTGTTCCATTGCCGAAATATCAATTAAGTAATTGGCTAATGTTTATCTTTGCTATGTGAGATACATTCGCCTACGGCCTATACCTACGTCAGTTCGGTACGAAACTAAATCGATTTAGCTAAAGTAATAAGTCAATCTACTAATATTGGCTAGTGGCTAGTAGTAGACGTCCTAAAGGTCAGAAATCGACCTTAAATGCGTGTTACTGTTATCAAGAAAAATATTTTCAAACACAATAATATTTTTGTCCCTAAATATATGGAAAATATTCTTATCCATAACTACCAACCAAACAAGAAAACAAGTTCAAAAAATATTTACTTCATCAATGGCCGTCAGAGATCAAAATATTATCTCGATACATCTAAGTAGATATAATATGCATCTCAGCATTTCTAATCCCAACGGACAAGCACTCCGGTGGATTGTAGTCCAACTGTAATCCAGTAGGATGACAGCCATCTGGCCAATGAAAGCCTGTAAGATCTGGATTAATTTATCCAACTGTCCACCGCAGACACCTTACACGACTGCAGTTTTAAGATAAAATCTAAAAGACTACCATCGTGTTCGCAATTTTAAACTTAAAATTTCTATTGGTTATCGGATAAAGTTGAAATATTTTCAAACTTGAAGTTTCATTTTAATATTTAACGTTTAATAATTAATTAACGTTTGTTATTATTACAATTGTATTACTGGAATGAGATGATATTACTCAAATACTTAATTTTTTTAAGCACGGGGATAATTAATTAAGTTTCATTTATCTAATAATATAAACTTGCGGTGTAACCGCTGTCGCGTCGTATTTAAATGTCTCGTTATACACATGTTTAATATCATTACCAAATACCAATTTCTCTCGCTGTTAACAGATTTTCATCCAAATTCCCATGCCTAAATTCCTCCTTAGTGCTTACCACATTATACCTAAGATGCTTCCAATTTTCACGTTCCTAAATCCAGTGGCTTTTAGACTATGTCTTGCTATAGGTATACATATCAGTCAAGTTATTCATCAAGTTTACGATAGCTAATACATTCTTCAACACTGACAAAGATTACAACATTTACAACTATGCTCGCATGGAATTACATACATTTACATACGGTAACTTCTATGTGCTTGTGAAGGGATTTCTCTCGATGAACTGACATAATACCTACAAGATACAAATTGTTATGATTTGTTGCACCTACAAACTTCGAATGTTGTTCAGATATTGAACTTGAACGGTACTTCCGAACAGCTAGAAGTTTTGAGCTTGTTAACAAAATTGTTGGTGCAAATTGCAATCGGAAATATTCATGTTTGTAGAAATTCTAGTCGACTTTAAAGGTCTGTTTGATCTGTGAAGCATAAATCTTTAATTTTATTATGAGTTTCAAATATTGTAAGCTACTAGTGAAGTAACCAATTCAAAGATATCTGTTGGTGTAAAAACATACTTGTTATAAGAATAACCAGCTTGTTTGTATGTGTGCATGGTTTGGTCGCCCGAGATCAACCCGAGATGAAAGGTTTTTATTATTCCTTGTCAATCAAACTATTTCCATCTCTAATTTCAATAAAATAACTAAAAATACTCCATTTCATCCCCTTTAAAATATACGTTTGAAATAAAAGGTAGGCTTTTCCTCTGCCAAACTTCGTTAGATTCATTCAGACTTTGTCGTGAAAATATACCGAAATGCTGACAGTCTGAGATACTTTTCTATTTGTTATATTAAAACTATAATAGACAAAGCTCGTTCCGTATTTCAAATATTATTAGTTTGGATTCTGTGCAAAACTATTTACGGTTTTGAATTGTACAGTTCTCACAGATTTCACGATGAAACATTCTGGTATATTTCTGACTAGGCGACTCAGTGACATTTATAAACAATTTAAGCGAGGAATTTGATTCTAATAAAAGTTATACATATCACGAATAGAGTGCAGCGGACAGAAAAGTACGGCAATGTAAAGGAAATCAAGTGGAAAAGCGTACGACATCGCTTCGGCGCTTTTAGGATTTAGAAACTGATTCCGGCGCCGTGTAGAGGGTATAGACACGTCCGGAAATTACAATGGCCGAACAAATACACAAATTTTCATCCTCTTTCCGTTAAATATAAATCTACAGAGTGGATACTGGGATTAATTCAAATTGTTATTTATTGATATTCCACTCATAAAACGTCTTTTTGACCCTCTTCATTTTTCCTTTTTATATTTTTGGTACATTAATCATTTAATTACTTATACCGGAACTGGCACGGTAAGAATTTGTTAGTCATCTTTTGTAATTTATCTGTTTTTGGAGTTTTAAAAGAATAATAACCAATATTCAAATTTTTGATTCTGTCGATACATAATTGCTTTTCAATCACTGCTTTAAAGACCCATTTGATTAGGACTTATGCTACCACATAGAAAAACACAATACACAAAGAGCACTTTTCCGTCCGAGATAAAAAATCAAACGTTGCACTTTATAAAATCGGTTGGAAGACATCTCACTAAAGATTTGCTTATAAATTTTTTTGACCATTAAAAGCATTCATTATACAATAAGTTCTCACGTTATTACCGAGCAGTGCTCGTGTAATGCAACACTCGTGGCATACGAGTGCGATGCAAGTGTTTATTATGTGGGTGAAACTCTGATACTTGAGTTTACTGGAGCAACATTTCAACTGGTTGCATTATAATGGCAGGAATTGTATTATTTTTATTTGAGTTTTGAATTAAAAAGATATGCTAATACTAATAATGCGATACGTATGAGTAGTGCCATATACAATGATGATGATTATTATTATTATATACCATTTGCTGTGTCATCTATATGTGAATAGGCATGATTAGGCACCAATACCTCTTCACTGTACTAATATCATCAGTGATAGAGGCTTTGCCTATAATTATGGGTTCTTACGAGCAAACTACTGTATACATGTCGGAAATGTTATTCGTAACTCCATCTGTTTTCCCAGGACTTATCTCCACCAAATCGTAAGTTTAGGAATGTTAGGATTCTGTAAAGAAAGGTGTTTCGATTTTGTAAACATAGCGTGAGTAATATCATAGCTAGTTGTTTGTGATAGTCGTCCATTCGCCAATGCTCGATACGTTAAGTGACTCATGTGGAGAATGACATAAAATACTAGCACGGGGTACAATTTGATGTCAAATCTATGATATAATATTTATAGTAGTTATATGATTTTTATTACATAGGATTAACTACCTTATAACACCGAATAACTTAAAAAAAGAGCGAGCATTTCTTGTTTCTCTATTTTTTGTAAGTTCCATATATCTCAGTAACAGTACAGATTATTACGTTTATCTCTACAGACGTCTTTCTCGAAAAATGCGATTTTTCAAACCAGTCCCAAGAAAATTAATTTCTTAGTCACGAAAATATTAAAATCTGCTTTTTGTATAGGTAAAATTGTAGACATATTTTTCTTGTTAAAATGATACACAAAGCTGTAAAACGAAGATAAATACGCCAATAAAACGTAAAAATATACTTATATACTTTATAGTTTCTATAAATACGTATAAAAATCTAACAGGAACGTCTAGTGTCGACTCAAAACAAAGGTAAATAAATATATCACGACATTACAATTAAAACTCACATTATATGTTTGCCCAGTTATGATTTACGTATATACTTGTACCAAGTGTTAATTGATAGTGATTATAAACTAATTAGATGGTGCCATTGATTGTTTAACAAGTGTAAATACAGAATCGTGCTGACCGCTCAAACCGCTGTATTACACCACAAACGGACTCAATAATAGTTTGCAACATTAATACCGTTGGGTTTATACTTAGGCGCCTGAATGGTTTGGTTATGTCTATCAACTACTTAAAAGGCTTTGTTGATACTCCCTAGAGAATTTTGAACTGTATTTATAATTTAATAGGTTTTATACAATACTCGAACGCAGAGTACTGTTCTAAAGGAATAGAGCAAATGCGTTAACGGTGCACAGTCGCACGAGAATGAACATTGTATTGTTACGCTTGTCATCATTTGTGTAAGCTATAATTTTTGTGTGTTAAAAAGTGCGTGAGAGTGCGTGTGTATAATATAAAAATGTGTTAGAGAGAGTGTGAGTTTGCGTGTGTAATGTAAAAAGTGTGTGCGTAAGTTAGCGGGTGCGTAAGTATCTGTAAGTGTGTAGAAAAAGGTGTGAATGTATGAGAGACTAAAAAAAAACGTACGATGTAAGTGTTAATGTGCGTGTAGAAAAAAGTGCGTGTGTAAGAAAGAGAAAAATTGAGAGTTAACGGGTAAGTGTAGGTAAGTAATAACGTGTGTAAGTGTTGAAGAGAATGTGAGAGACCGTGGGTACGTAAGTGTAGGTGAGCGTATGGAAAAAAGTGAGTAGAGAAGTGCGACTCAGCAAGTGTAAATATGCGTAAAGAAAAAAGTATGTTATGTGTTTAAGTTAGAGGAGTGAGCGAGTGTGTGTGTAATAATTTAATCGAACGCGCAATTACCCTTTGTATGTCATAATCATGTAATTAATTTAAGTGTCTGTCATATAATGTGTTATAAAGACCCTGTAGAGCCTAGAATAGACACTAAAGTTATCAAATAAAAGAACGGGAAAAATACCTCGTATTTTTCCATATTTTTTGCGTTTGCAATTTATCCGAGTCTATTGTGGGGCGTCGCGATTCAAAGGACACCACCCCGCCCACGGGAGGATGGCGGCGCGTGCGGCGAGCTTACGCTCCTCCCCCCGAGCCTTTACTACCCCGCGTCAAGTGTAGTGCCGCACTGGAGCGCCCGTCAGTCTCACCTGGAACTAGCCTCCGATCGGACGTCCGGCTATTAAGTGATCTCGATTAATAATATCACTCAATCGCGATTGATATCTTTGCTGTAATACTTATATCATACGAAGTTACGACTTAAGGAAGTGTTTTGTGCGCGTTCTTGCTTAAATCTAACATCAATAAGAGACATTGTCTCTTATTTGTTTTTCCGATATTCAATAAAAATCGGAAACTTTGATAACTTGCAAGTGTTAACATCAGCATCCTAAAGTTTTAATATCACCTGTTACTGCGGGATCGGTGAGCGAACTTAAATATTGTGCGGTCTTTATGAAAGTTTTAATGTTTTATTGCAATATAAATTAAAATATTTCGGGAAAATCAATTTGATATAATTTAACTTGATCTTCTTTTATCATCAGTTCTTCATTTTCTTGTATCATCAATTCCTTATTATAAGTTTACAAAGGTTAGTAACAGTAGGGAAATTATCTTTATACAATAATATCTTACATGAAAAAATAAAAATGAGAAACCTTAAAACTTTCTTCAAGATCGCACAAGACTTTGGTCACAAATTCAGTGCCGAAATATGCTTGTTTCACATGCTTACGCTTCGTTTTGAACAGACAAGCGAAACTAGTACTCTGTACCTTGTAATATATACCGTCTTACGCGAAAACTAATCCGCCGAAATTTAAAATTTAAAGTTTTCATTTTTTCTAAGGTAATTCTTATAAAATAAATTCGATTAGTACGAGTGTAAATCAATTGCTAAGCTTCAAAGCAACACCTATCTGTCTAATTCTCTTTGTTGTGATCGTAATTGTTAGAAAAAGCTTTTATGTGAAAGAAAATTTCGGAAAATCCCCGTGCAATAACAAGTCTGGTCGTTACTTTCATATTAATCTTCTAGTTGTCAAAGAAAATAGTTTATGACAAGTTTTCAATGTTCGATATTTATTAGTTAATAGCAATAATAGCCTACGATGTTGTTCAATAGGCTATTTTTCATTTTCAATTAATGTCTATAACGAGATTAACTTTGATTGACTTTGCTCGTAACAATGAAAACGTTAACCGAAAAGTGAACAATAACTAAAAGTTTAGACAGAAATAGATTTAATTATATGGCATGATACTGACAACTATACCGAACATCAAAGTTGAAATGATGGCTTACGTCATAAGGCATGGAAAATTCTAGAAAAAGCCCTTGAAATAATTCCATTTAATATTTAGTTCATATTTGGTATTCTGGTATATGCATTGTGTTATCGGTTACCGTCGCATCACACAGTTATACGAATAAACTTTCCGTAAGTGTACTAATTCATTAATACGATTTTATATTGTACCATTTCACCCCTATTCTAAATGCGAACCTGTAAGCTCCATAGTATTGTTTTCACTTCTCAAATACGCAGATGAATATTTGAAAAATATTTTTAGTATCTATTCAAAATAAATCCTATTGATGTTTTATACAAATTTTAATGCCAGGACAACAGAGCTTTGTTCTGTTAAAAATAAATAAAACAAAAAGTTTCACAGTGAGACAGCTAGGACGAATTTTCATCCGCGTATAACAATTTTTTACCAAAATTTTTAGTCGGATTTATTCATATTGACAGAGTTGACAAGTTTAAGAGATATCACGATGTCGCTTTATTAATTAAACCTTTAGACAGAGTCGTTATTTATTCTCAGATATAAAAACGCTTCATATCAAAGTAAAATAACGTATGTTTCATCAGAATGTTTGTATTGCAAAGTCACAAAACAAACTGTTTGATATAAGAAAATGAAGTGTTCTTAAATTTAGGTACTCTTGTGACGTAGGTACTGAGCTAGAGGTCACTAAAAGGGTTTACCGAATGTCCCCAGGGAGTTATCGTGAACCCAGTCATATATCAATTCCCAAAAAGATTTATTCGAGGGAATCATCTATTCTATGAAACGACCTCTGAAACAAATAAACAAAAATAAATGCAAAAGAGGTTTGTCCAAAAGGAATTGGTATCGTTTATAATATTTATACAGGCCCATCTTTATATAACAATTTATGTTTATTGTAATAACGTTATGTTGAATACGACGGTTAATCTTTCCCTTTGGCGCTGAGAATGTTTTTTCATATTAACTAATCATCAAAACGTGACTGAATTTGATAAAACATCTGCCTACGCTTGTAGTCGAGTTAGTAAAATAAAAACCAGTAAAATCCTATTTCTGGGCAAAGTATAGATAGTGTGAAGAAATAAGCTTAATTACCACTTTTGCCTCATACGTGTTGAAGATCTCAAACTCAAGCTATGTTTGAAAAGTAGCAAACATGCAGTGCTCGACTTGAATGGTACTCGGAATCTCAGTAATAATTGAAAAGCATATTTGCCGGGAATTTTATGCAATTTCTTCCATTCTCCTTTGTGTAGTACGTTCATACGTAACAACCCTATCTCATTAAATTTATTCTTGTATTATCATTGGCGTAACTCTTTCTTTTTTATCACCAACGGATTGCGCTGAAGTCACAAAAATGGATCGTATTACTTAGACATCCCCCACCAGTCCTGCCACGTACCAATGTGTTTTCAATTTACGAATTCATAAGTACGTTAATTTCGACGCTCTTACGGTGAAGGAACACATCGTGAGGAAACCTGCACACAACTTGGAAGAAATTCTAAGGTTGTGTGTGAAGTCGACCAACCCGCACTTGGCCAGCGTGGTTGACTAAGGCCTAATCACCCTTATTCAGGGTAGGCTCGTGCCCCTCGGTGGGGACATTATATGAGCTGATGATGATGATGACTTAGACATGAGTTAAGAAATCATTTTTCAAAATCCACCTCTATAAGAGATGAAAAGATTAAAACTACGGGGCACAGCGAGTGCCCTTTATGGTGTCTTTCCCTATTTCACTTTAAAAGCCTACACGAAAGAGCATAATTATACGAATTTTTTGTTACCATGTCACGTAAAAACGGCCAAAACCTCGGAGCACCGCTAGTAAGAAATAAATTAAAAAGTACAGAACTGTTTATCAGTTTCAAAGTAGCAGAAAATTCCAAAGTTAAAGAATACTTACAATATATTTTTGTTAAAGTTTTGATAAAGTTCGCGTACAAGGTTTGCCATTTGCCATTAAACGCAAACCTTAAATTTTTTATTACTTTTTTCCTTAATATTTTTATTTTGTTAGTTTCAAACTTTCTCTCTGGAGACAAAGAGAGTTGCTGCTGCCTGCAAAATTGTATTAAAGTGTTTCTTAATTATTTGTTTTCTTTTGTTGCAGATGTCACTTTTCCTCAGGGGGGAAATGGTGATGGTAAGTAAAACCTATAATTTATAATTTTCTTTGAAAGTCATTATCAATAACTAGCGATCCATTTCGGCTTCACATTCGCACAATTTCATTTTAAAACATCTTCAAAGGATTAGTTTTCTTCCCCTAATTTTAGTTAAACCGCGAGAATATTGGACCCTTGCGAAGCCGGGGTAAACCGCTAGTTATTTAACACCACTATTTTTGAGTTAGTACAGAAATGAAGTTGGGATATGTAGGTATAACACCACTTAATTCACATATCAAATTAAAATTTAAAATAGGTATTTCAACGACAGTCGACAGTTCAAGTCCTGAGTAACTATCAGTACTTATAAATTATTTTAGTTAAACGCGTCTATCAAAAACCGTAATTAAAAGTCTTTGATTTATTATAACTTTTTAGATAAATCATTTCATAGATACTAACTTCACGAATACTATAAAAGCCGTATTAGCTTAAGCTCAACATTTTCTCTACTAGTGTAAAAGTAGTGGTGTACATAAAACCTTCCTTGTATAAGACTCTTTCCATTATATTGGAAATTCGTCGCGCGGCGTCGAACAAGAAAGCGGTTCAACAGATGCGGACAGCAGAATTGTTATACACTATTTACAGATGTCTTCCAAAGCTATCATATTTTAGAAGAAACGTAGATGTTGCAGGTTTTAGCGCTGTTAAATATGGACGGAGGCTCGCTGGAAACTTACTTTAAAAAAAGCATATTATCGTAAAAATCGGTTAGTTATTCCTAAGATAAAATTATAATCACTTTCAAACAAACTTGGCATCTACTTACGAGTATTATCTCATTATAAATAGGTACACAGATACACAATAACAAATTAATCAACAAAACAATACCTTCGCAGCATACACATATTGATCGAAACGTAATATTAATTAATTCTTACACGTATTTAACTAATCCCATAGTACACTAAGCGATCCCAATATCAAGTTTCAAAGTTGAATGCTTAATACAATATAATCGTTGTGTGTTTACGTTACAAATAAGGCGTGGGAATAACGATTAGTTTCGATTAACGTTAACAATGTAGCTTTGACCCGTTTTACCATTACCTAAATGGTATTTAGGCTGTGAATCTAGCGGAATTCCGTACGTGGAAGAGCGCCGTGAGTTATATCGAATATAATACCCATCATATTCTATTTGTTCAACCATAATGCCTCATTATGCTGTCGCATTTCCTATTTTCCTATAATGTTTGTTGTGATCACGTGGAATATTTGGTATAAGTACATTTACCTATACTATAACATTCTAGGATGTACCTATCTGTCCCGCAGTTACAGTCGCGTAGAACTTCCCCTTGAATCACACACGAAAACCGCATTCAAATCTGTCGTGTAGTTTAAAAATTTTAAGCGTTGAGATGAACCATTTAATTAAACTAAGTAAAGACAAAGCTTATTTATAGTAAAAGAATTAATATCTGGATTGTATATTTGTAGATTAACGCGCACAAACGTACAAAAAATACTTTACATCTTTAAATTTCGTGATAAAATCTTTCAATTGTACCATTTTTACTTTTCCAAAGCTATCATGTTGTCTTCTTATTAATCAAGCCTTTGAAAGCAAAGATACCGCAGCGATGGATATTCATAAAATCTTTTCACAGCGGATTATTAAAAAGCTAGTCGGTAGTTCTTAAGATTCCATGATTACTCTCTCATTGAATCGGTCAGCGAGATAGATATACAAATACAATATACGTAGAATAATCTCAGTAACATCATTTCAAAATGTTACTTTCAAATTAGTATCAAAATGTGCATCCAACTGACGTACATATATGTAAAGTCATATGAAGGAATACATTCATGAAACTCGTTTAAAACTTTAATTACTCGCTTTTATAAGTGTAATTTAGCATATCGCTCATGTAAGTTCTACGCGTATAAGTTCATAGCTCAGATTGCAACGATCTTAATTCTCTGAGCTTAGTTGTTTGCAGTTTGGAGTTAGTATGAGTTATTCTGTATCTTGAGAACATACTTTACGCATTCTCTCGGAATCTCGACGACGGGACCTTGAGGTGTTTATGTGAGGTTCTGTGATGTAAAGGACCCGAAGAGACTAATAATTTTCGTCTATTCCTTACACAAAATAGCTATCGCACTCAAGTGAGTATTAATAAAGGAGTAATACACCTCATAAGTATGAGGTGTATTTTCCAAACATATCTCGTATTTGAGATCACCAACACCCATTGAAACTTGAGGACAACTAATCCTTCTCACTTTACTAATATCATCAGAGTCGATGACGCGTATTTGAATTTAGTATGCGTAGGCTGATGTTGAAATTAAGTTAGCTTGACAGTTGTCGCTAGCACGAGTATAATGTAGCCTGCGAATGTAGCAAGCTATTGTGTGCCCTTATTAAATTACTGTTAATTGCCTCTCAATGACTATGTGGTGGTTGTTGGTTGTAGGTTAAAAGCACATGCACCAAATAGGTATATTATATAACGTTATTAATGCATAGATTCCTCTTTATTATGCGAAAACACAATGCACAGCTAATAGGTACATAACGTATACAATATACATAATAATTTTTGTATCATCCCATTTTGTAGTATTAATACTAACCATAAACTAAAGGTATGTGTACGCAAATCTAAACAAATTGGATCTATTTCAACGAGATACACTGATACACATACAAACAAACTTTGACCTTTTCATACTAGTGCGACATTAGTATGATATGATTTGTACTACAATATTGTATAAGGACGAGATAATTTTCAATAGCATGTTCTTGATTGAATGAAGGAAATGTGTAATTTACTATGCGAAGCGTACGTAATAGTTCCTCATTATTTCTGTTTTATCGAATTTCGTCTGGCTCTTACCTGCCAATAACAGAGTTTCGATAAATGAATTAAAACCAGCGTAAGAACGACCCTCATATGTTGGAGTGTTACCACTGAATAGGGGTCACTTGACTTTTATCTTTATAATATTGTGTATCGAGGTGAAAATAAAACGTTGTAACATTTATTAGGAGCTTAGTTCTGAACGAATTGTCCCATTATGGTCTTGTTAATACAGTAACTTCTTTTTCACATCTTTATTTTATCAAAGTAATAGTTCCATACCGATTTCTTCGATTTACGGGTAGTGTACCCGTAACATACCTACTGATTGTTCCATGTCAATTCCGGGCAGTAGGTATTTGCTTGTAAGACCTAAGTTCCTGCAGGGTTAAAGGACTTTCTCACTGGTGATATTAGTTCAGTTACGAGGAATAGGCGTAATCACCATGCATACCTAAACCCGAGCTATGTTTGGAATAGCATGCATGCATGCATGCGTACATACATGTTTGCATACGTATGTTCGCTCAACCCGGTAATTAAATCCAGGACCACATGCTTGGCAGGCAGGTGCACTACATACCATTACCTCTGGAGAACAGAAGCGTCTAAGATACAAATAAATTTAATATTCTATGCATGTCAAGTCTCTTATTAAGTGTATTATGATAAGTATTAAAATAATGACACCTTTTCGAAAAAAAAACTGTATTATATTACGTATAACTCTTACAGTATTTCAAACTAGTAAAAAAATATTTTTACGCTACTACGAAAAACCGAAACCAAAGTAATTAAGAGCTCTCGTATATATCGTGCGCAATTTATTGAATAAAAATTTTACGTAAAAATATATGGAGTTGAATCTCGAATAAAGACTAAGTATTGATATATTCCGATCGAGTATTTATAATGCTCTTAGTTTGTCATTTAGTATTTTCCCTTTGAAATATTTGCAATTTTAAAGATTGAACGACAAAGCTCGGTTTATTAATTAATTCAACTCGTATAGAATACATTAATTAAAATGTAGAGACGCGACACAGTGCGGTAAGAAACCGTTTAAGTTACGTATTTACAGAGTAACATGTCGTAATATTTTTATCAAAAGATTATGTGTCTGATGAAATTCAAGAAATTCGTTCATGTTTCATTGTGTAATTTGTTTACGGCAAACATGTTGAGCTTTATAAATCTTTTTGTGTAAATGTCTATTTAAAATAATACGCTGAGCAATACAAATGGAACACAAGGGTGGAATGTAGAGTATTATGTACAAATCCTATTAGATTGATACATTGTTTTCCTATACTAATGTAAGAGTTCGCATTTTAATAAATAAGTATAAATGTTGTAGGGAATATGTTATCTTAAAGTTAGAAGGGAACAATTTTGGTATTTATATTTATTTGTACATTAAAATGGTGTGTCCTAAATTTATGAAAGTATTTTAGGCAAAACACACCCAAGTAATGAAAATTATAAACTACTACATACTTATTTAAAACTACATTATTGTTTTTGGACATTTTAAACACAAAAAGAAGAAAGATCATGACGTCATACCTTTAAGTGCGACTACGTAACCATAGTCTAGTTTAAACGAACATCTCAAAAACATCACTTATTTAAAGTTTGGTAATGCGTTAGTTAACATGTGAAATGGCGGTGTTGCCAAACTAACCTTGGCACCATCCTAAACAATGCGTCGAGGATTCCGTTGATATTGATTGACCCGAATGCTGAGAAATAGGAATGCGTAAAACTAAAATTTGAAAATAAAAACATGACATATGTGTGTTAGTTCAATAAACAATAAAAACTTTATACCTTTAATAACTATCACGTACGTACGTTACTATACCTAGTTTGATGACAAAATATCAAAATCATATTTTAATAACATAATACTTGGCGTTTCTCCTTGCGTAATTTAGATTATCGTGAGAACTGCGGGATAAAAGGTCTAAATATCCTACATCCCTTTCTGTACCCCTCATTATGCCAAACATGATGATCGGTTTCGTAGTTATGTGACAAATACAATATGTGATAAACACAAGTTCGCATAACATTAAGTTTGGAAAATTACTCATGACTATTTTGTTATGTTAACCTTAATAGTGTGACATAACCTGTCTGAACCCGTGCTTACCTAGACTTTAAATTTTCCATTGGAAATTAGACTTATTATTTTTTAAGGTGGCCATTGAAGAGTCAGGTGAACTGATTAGTTGAACTTGCGTCTATCCAAAAATTGTCGTCAGTCACCGGGGGCGTTTCCAGGCTTTTCAGACTAGTTCGCCTAAAACTTTTGGGGTGTCGCCTCAGTTTTATGTCTGGACTGATCAGTTCAACTGACTCGTCAATGGCCACCTTTATATTACGTCGATATCTAGATAGGAGATTCTACCGATAGATTACATAAAAGACAGACGTCTACTAGTTTTTTGAATGTCATATGTCATACTATAGTTCTATGCTATGACAATGGTTTTCGGTGTATAGTACTTGTTATGTATCTAGATTTTCAAACAACAAAGACATTTGGTGAAGATCATAGGATAATAGTCGTGTTCTTAGCCATGATATAAGAAGGTTTTTGTTTGTTTAAGGTATTATTGATGATGTGTTAGACTTTTGAACAGTTAAAGAGAATTCTTTGTAGAGAATTTCCTTTGCATCGTAAAACTATAAATACTAAAAGATATTATAAATGTGAAAGTGTGTTCGTTTATGTTTTTTACACTTCAAAATGAAGCGACAATTAATGTAATGCTTTTGTAGAGTGACATTGGCTACATAGGTATATCCCGAAAATTCCAATTTTCTTAGAAGCACCCAGGCCAAGTGACACGAAACACTAGTAACTAGATATCACAAATAACAAGCATTTTTGTTATTAGTAAAAAGTAGGTAGGTTTAAGTGATAGTGATTAACTAGATTGCAAGAGCCAGTCAATATTGATACATTAGGACGTATTATGTTTTGATCCAATTAGCCGTGCCCAATATTTAATCTATCTAGAAATAATCCAAGATTAATAGCTTAGCAACAGTTGTTGTTCCATTAACTAGGGTTGGGTTATGTGTTCAATCTTAGAAATACAGGTTGGTATCTGGATCGATTTCGGGCCGGCAGTCATACCTATTGGAGTTACGTTGACGCTGTTTTACAAATGGATTCTGGTAATATTTCACGTAAATAATCATAAAATAAATATACTTAATTTAAATAAGTTTACTAAATATTTAAATAAATTTTCTCGGTGCAAAAACTAGCCATGTTTTAAAAAAGCAGCGTTTGTAATCTTTATTTTACAGAAACCTTTTTCTGTAATACATACTTATAAACAATACTTTTTCTAAGCCTTCCTGGTTAATACCGTATCAAATAAGGAATCTTGCCGATTCAAAAAGATATCGAAGGCAAAAAGCAAGCAAAGGGTTTTGTATCCAGAATAAATCCTTCTCAATCGTTGAGAAGAAACCGGACCGGGGTGAACGACCTTTACAAGTACAGGTGACGACAACTAGCATCCGTACAACACTGAGATATGACTCTACTCATAAAATCCAGTGCTATTCATACATGAGAGGCTGTACTTAGATAACTGACTATTGCTAGCAGCTTAGCACAAAATTTTACATAAAAGGAAGTTTTAATGTGCCTACTAGAAACGCTCATAAGTCAGTGCTTATCGCGGATTATTTACTCGTGATGTGTTGCGGTTAAGTAACGGCATAATACTGATGAGCCGGTACCATATTGGCTTTTGATTTCGTGAGCGTTTCCGTGCTTCGGGGTTCATCGTTGGTCCCTGTGGTCGCACTGACTACTTCCCATTAAGTTGACGTACTAACTACTTCAACAGTAGTTGCGAGCCCTCAAAATACTAACAAAAAATAATATCTATAATGAATATTTTCGGAAAGCTGACCACTTGAGTACAAATTTCGTAGTAGTAATTAGTCCACGGATAAAAAAATGTGTTTCCAAATCACATAAAAATAACTACATTAAAAAATAATCACATTTCTTTTGAATTGCTAATTGGTTGAACACGGCATGCGTCGCTTTGCCCACGCTTATCTTTCCAAAATTGAGATACAGCGTATGTAATTAAACCTTTTCCCAAAAAAACTGTGTTAATTATAATTCCCCTCGGGATACAAAGTATTCCCTTACCTTCCATCAAAATCGGATGAAAGATCGTATGACGAAAAACAAACATTAATTATAACATGTTTACTAGTTATATTCCGTAACTTAATATTAACTGAAGCTTATCAATAATAATATTACAGAAGATATTTGTTTTGTTGTTTGTTATGAGGAAACTCCAAATATATTGGACCGATTCACAAAATTATTTTACCAACGGAAAACTACGTAATCGATCAATAATATTGGGTATGATTTTCCCTTTTTCTATCACTTCAGCAGTGGTGCTAAAGCATGTTTGCTATTTACCAAACGAAAGCGTGAGGCCAAACCCATGAGGTTGAGATCAGATCGCCAACACGCAATGGACAACGTGGTGATTACGCCTGTTTCATTGTACAATATCATCAGTGAGAGTCTTTATCACTGCCATGATGTACTGTACCTAATACATACCTAATTACGAGAACGCGGATAAAACGCCGACACATATCTAGTTTTATATAAATCTGAATGTAAAGATACATCATAGTTTTTGTTTTGCCTATCAATATGTTTATAAATAGACTTGAGACGGTATTACCCACTTTGATATATGTACTTATGTATATAATATATTCAATTAAGGAAAATTAGAATACGTAATACATGCCTATGCCCTTCTTATGTATCGAAATTCAATTAAAATAAGTACAATACATACGTAAGCATGTATATAGACAATGACGGTTATATTAATGTAAAAATAGATAATAGTCAATGATCCCTATTATTATCCAGTTGGCTGTTAGAGACCCTTGAAGTTCAAGGATAACTTTTGAAGTAGATGTCCCAAAAGTTTAGCTTGTAACGCTAATGATCATTAGCATAGTAAATTTAATAAAATCCTCTTTATATTACGAACGGGAAAGTTTGTATGCTTGTTAAAAAATCTTGCTTTAATGGATAAATTAAGAAGTTTGCTTTTATAATACATCTAGTATATTTTGATCTAACTTTTTAATCCTAAAAATACAGTATCTATTATGCAGACAAAACTGCAGACACACATCATAAAATATGTAAACGTTTATTTAACAAAATTAAAACGTTTTCCAAGTACTAATTACAAGTCCAACGGAGCGTAATAATATGAAAATTGACGTGTTCGTTACAGATGTAGAACTCACTCAATTATAACATTTTCGATACACTTGAACGTATTGATACTCAACAACTTATTCGTATCGACACTTGACAACACGTTCAATAAGCGAAATCCTAATAATATTTGCGATAGATTGGTGAATAAGTAATTATGAATATGTTTACATATTTTAATGTTTCACGAATATGAAGTACGAATATTAATGATATTATTACAAACTCTGAGCTGAGTTTCAAATCTGATACTAGAAAGTACATACTGTTTCTGAAATCGATAGTGGAAAATCGTTGTTAGTTTATTTTGCTTCTCCCACCTAACGCAAGCCCGCATTTGAGACTTTACATTGGTAGAAAACTTGCGATACTCGCTTACCACATCACTTCATTGTCAGCAATGTTGCGACCTGATAAAAATATAACAAAATCAAATGGTAAAACCATTTTCAATGGAATAAAAACCCAACTAAAGATTATCCGTGCCAAAATACCTCAATATTCTATCTCTGTTGACTATTTTCAAAGTAAATATCGTATTACTCGTATTGTCAACAGTCTGTTAGAAAGAAATTGGAATTTTCTAATAATTCAATAGGATTTTGCGCTTTAAATAAATCAATGCAGTGTAGCCGATCTGAATCTTATTAAGCTTTTGTGGCAGACATTGTCCACGTAGACTAACAAAACAACCGCTAGCTCAAATACAAATGCTGCTTCGGATTGTTTTTTTTTAATTATTTTCAATAAGTAAATGAATGACGTCTCCAATATGTAGTTTAGTTAGTTAGTCAGTCGGCAGTGGTTAGTTTAGGTGTCAGGAGCCATCGACTTGATAAGGTATATAAAAATAATTAATAAATCGTGATTTTGTATGAGACTACAACTGAACGATCAAGTTTGCTATTTTCCAAAACTGACGTGACGGTCTTCAAATCACCATCACACATTAGGCAAGAGTAGTCTGGTACAAATGTTTAGTTTAGATCTCAAAAACATAGTAAACAAAGTGACGTCATTACAAAAACAACATTGCGGACTACCCGATAATAGTGGATATTTTGAGGCACCCTATGATATCAATTAATAGCTCCTTTTAACATGTGGTTTACTACCATTTATAAATCCATTAACCTGTACTGACCCGGTGCTCTTTCCATTAGTTTTCACTATTAACCTTTGTTGTTAAATTTGTAAAGTGACACGGTTAAAAATATTTAATACACACTTTTATCTCATGTACCTAACACGGCGTACAAGGTAATTCTTAGCTACCCACCCGACCCGTAATTATTTCTTGCTAACACTGGAAAATTTAGTGACGTCATTTAATCATAATTAACAAGTAATTAATATGATTTAATAATTAAAATAGACGATTTAATTTCGTAATATCATTATGTGCTTGTCATTGTTACCGCAAACGAGACTTAAGAGTTTTAGTCACTCTGAGGACAATATAACGTAGTGAGGTATAGTGATTACACAAATTCTAAGACCTAAAACGCACTTGCGGCTGAACGTGTGCGTGGCATGCGGTTTCATGTAAAAATCGATATGCGCTCTTATGTGACATGTCCTTGCAGACCTTTATCACCGCGCCAAAGGACTGCGGGTTCCATTCCCGTGTGAGGCAAATATCTGATCATAAATGCTATATCAAGATAATATATTATTCTAGCCTTAAGGGCTAGGTGTAAAGTTTGAAAGAGAGTGTGTCTAGTCTCTGATACAGGTGAGAAAATGATGAGTAATGTATTGCATTATCTTATGTACGTAGTATAAAGGCTTGGGACCAACACACAAAGCTGGAGTCGACCGCGACGCCTTGTGAATTTGGA
The DNA here is from genome assembly GCA_958496195.1 of Timandra comae. NCBI lineage: Eukaryota > Metazoa > Arthropoda > Insecta > Lepidoptera > Geometridae > Timandra > Timandra comae. The sequence continues at coordinate 5,892,095 of OY292353.1, read as the reverse complement.
GAAAAGTGCATCGCAAATTGTGTGATGCGATTTCATGTGGCACGGCGTCTCCCTTCTTTTCTTTCCCTTTGACGTAACATTCCAGGAAAATTTGATTTGAATCAATCCCTCTTGTGATGCGTCATGCCCGTAGATTCTATGACGCGACGCGGCACCTCATAGATTTTTAAAATGCGATGTCAGATTGCTTTATGTTTTTGACTCTTTGTAAAAGTAAAGTAAAGGTGGTAAGATCCCTTTTTGTGGCAACGGCCTCTCTCTCACTGTTCATATGAGTACAGTGAGAAGGAATAGACGTAATTACCACGCTTACTCAATGAGTGTTGGTGTTCTCAAACCCAAGCCATGTTTAGAAAATAGCAAACATGAAAAATAGAAAACTGTTCAATGTCATACTCGTACATAATTATTGTTCATTTTCTACATGATTATAATATGAAAGAAATTTAAAATGCCTTCTGTAAGTGGCACTTATTTCTTTGGAAATCGAAGCTAATATGTCTTTATAATGTTTATGATTGTTTGCATTTAACATCACCTGCACCAAGCGTTGCATATTCTCACAATATTTTTTATTAAATTTCTCTGTATTTGTTTGTCAAGCATTGGGTCAGCTAGGAATGAATGCAATACCAATTGTGAGTTCTTATTGTACTTCGACTTCATTTCTTTTCAAACAATTTTCGCTTCAATTGACCTTTGATAGAGTGGTATTGTAGTCGATTTAAGCGGTATCGAGAATATTACGAACGACAAAATAAGAAGACCGCCGATATTATATTACTTGGTACTCGGTGCTCTGTTATTTGTTAGTTTTGTTTCCTTTTGTATATTGGTTTTTAGAATAAATTATTATTTGAAGTTTTTGTTATCATATTGCAATAACTTATTAACTAATTTACTTTTGTATTCTCAGGCTATTTTATATTTTTTTCTAAATATTTTTTTAATACAAGTTCTTGATGGATTCCTTTTCAAGACAAAATTTACGATATCAATTACGGCATGGTTGCTGCTTGAGCAACCAGAGGAGGACTTGAATGGAACTGGTCTTGGTAGCGTCTCTAGGTTCATCTCATCATACTCGTAATACTGCATTGCCATCAAATTCATGCATACCAGTGCAGTACCCCATTTCAATATATTAAAACTACGGAAACTAGTACGAAATTCGCGATTCGATGATTTGGTCACAAACATGAAATGAAATATATTTATTCTCATAAAACTTATAACTAATGTACTAACTTTATACAATATTTTATTAATATACGATCTAATACTTTAACAAAAATAACAATTTAACAACAAATGACAATTTTGATCCAGCTTTCTTAAAAGCTTGTAAAAATAAAGATGGAATTAAGTGGAAAATTCCAGAACCGTTTACGTTAGAAAATACATAATTAGTAAGAAGAAGTACGAAAAGTTTTCTAGATACATGAAATATGAAGATGCACAAAATAATTGTTCCTTTGATATGTATGTACATAATATTGATACCACAAAAGCATAATATTTTTTACGTATTGTATGAAACTATTGTACGATTTTTCTATTCAAATCTCTCATATCATTATTGAAGATTTTCGGTTGAAGCACACGTGCAAATTCTAAGCCATAGTATGTTTAACTATTGTTACGACTCTTTCAATGGCAGATCAAGGTTCAACTTAAAACTGAGGGTAGGTACGTATCCCAGTGGGGCCCGTCAGATGTACGAGATAATATGTAAATTAAGAGGTTTGCTTATTATGTTCAGCCAATATTTGACTTCGTATTCATCAAGTCTTCATAGGCATCACACCTATTTAGTGCACCCGTGAATATTTTTTGTGAGTAAGTTTTTATAATTATTTTTTTCTTTTTCAACTGTTTTCTTATTTATTATCTTTGACGTGAAAAACGACAATCATATTAAAATGTTGCGATCTTTTTAGAGTAGTTTTTTTCGATCTTTCAAAGTTTATCTATAAAATTGTAATACTTAAGTAACTCCTTTTTTCATTTGGTAAAGCTATTTCATTTTAAAAGAAAATACGAGTAAAATTTAAATTATTGTTATCAAAAGAACAAATTTTGAAATTAATATATTTATTTTAACATTGCATATTAAAGCCAAACATTTTAACCACTGACCGTGGTCTGAAGTGGTTTTATCTAATAAACTATGAATTCAGTTCGCGATATATAAAAGTGTTTACAATTAAACCTTGTTTTACTTCGTACTAATTAACAATGCAGAGATCAATTTACTTACAAGTAAGTTTATCTCAAAGTAAATACATCAGTTTAAACCGAGTTTTGTTTAAGAAAATAGTTTTGTTTAGCGATCTGCTTCTACAGTATAAAGTTTCAAGTGCTACATTGTAAGTAAACATTAGAATGTAGGTTATCTCAGATTGATTGCTAATATATTAGTTACATTATTTACTACTATTATTTTAACACTTAAGTATATAGTTAATTAATTTGTATGGTGCGGAAGAAATTACCTTTTTGCTGTTGTTGCCCAATATAAACATTATCTAGACACTATTTCATCATAAGGTAGTCGAAAAGTATTCTTTTCTTGGTTTTATTTACCAAAAAAGCCATTTTCTGTTCCGTAATACGCGGGCATTGATTGTGTGTTACATTTTGCACAGTCAATTTTTGTTGTAAGTTCTGTAAGTTCGCTCTATTTATATCGTTGAAAGCTGTTTTCTATCTGCAGTTAGATAAAAAAGTCATATTTTGTTTTTTTTATATGGCACAAAATATACTTACTTAGCTCTACAAATTACTGTAATACGGATCTTGTGATACGCCAATTTCCATAGGTACACTTTTGAGACAACAAATGCTCTTACAAAACATCTATTATTTACTTATAACATCGTTATGCTTATCCTGTTATCGTTGGAAGTACTCAATCTAATATCGGGAAGTTGGTCGATGGAAAAAATCTATATTTAGATTTTAAGTGAAAGATCGCCTCTTATATACATTATATTATGCCACTGGGCGTCTCTCCCTCTTGTTTATCTAGGCATGTATAAATTTAGCATACGACACACAATGTTTTAAGTGCTCTCGTATCAGAACTGTTCTATCTTTCCACTCGGTTCGTGATTTTAACATTAATAAAGTTCCCAAATTTTAAGCTACGTAAATAAGGTTTGAATGTATGATAATGAAGTGATTAGGAATGGGTATTTTTGTAATATAATGGTATGGTAATTAAGTGAATTTTCCCTTTATGTACTTACACTTAGTTACTGTGTATTATGAACTTAATTCAGGGAAGCCCCTCGGTAGGGACGTATATGAGCTGATGATGAGGGCTATGTATTAATCTTCTTTTATTTAATCTATTCCATTTATCTCCCCAAAACTCGAAAGTAACGTGCGCTTTTTTCAATTTGCATAAAACCGGGTGTTAGAAAACCTAATGAAAACGCAAGAAAAACCGCAAAGCGTAGTATTTATCGATATAAATACAATATAGACAGTCTTAAAGCGATTAACGTAAAGTCCGACGTGTAATAGCTGTAAATGGTCTGCAAGACTCAACTTAATCAAGTTATGTTTGGACTCTCATATTTGACAGGTCCATAACTATATTTGTTAGGTTAAACTAACCAAACCTCCGACGGAATTTCATTCCACCGAATGGGAGAGGATTAATCCACACCTCTCGTGGTGAATTTGATTCGGTTTCATTTTCGATTTCAACCACCAATATTCCAGTCAGTTGACGTTTTCATTTAATTGAAATTTTAACATGAAATTGGTTGGTGGTGTCAATTAATACGGTAGGTACATGTAAATATTTTGTTTTGATTGGTGATGCTCCATTATTTGTTTGCCTTTATTTCTTTACTAGCGAGCCGAGTCTTTCGCATGGATGCATTTTCCTTTTTTTCCTTCCCATAAAATCTGTTTTACCTTTTATTCAATATCTTTATACAAATAATGACAAATTACATATTAAAGAAATAAAAGAGGAAACTAATTAATCGAATTATGCGTAAAGTAGAAAGTAAAACATGCCTCACGAAAAATTGTTTGTCAGTCTTCTCTACGTAACTTTTCCAAAAGAAAGAAATATAAAGTATTTAAGATTACGTATATTCATATCAAGTACAAGGTTGTTAAAAAGTAACTTCTTCAGTAAAATCTTTTTATATGTTGTGAAATATGTTTTAAAAATGTGTTTGTGAATATTACGCTCATTTTCTAGCGTCCCGTTATAAAATAAAATTCAGATTACCCAGTTACTTTTTGAAGCAAGTCGATTACGAGTTCTAAAATCTTTCCACCGCGAGGCCAAGTCGCTTCCTGCCGTCTACCCCTCCGTGGGAACGCTCAGATCTTTTAAACTACGCATCGGATTTTAATGCGGTCTTCAATAGATAAAGTGATTCAAATATGTGCCATTATAAAATTTAGCGAGGGTGACCACAAGGTACATGTGTTGTTGTATAAAATCTAACAACAACTCTTATTATGCTCAACTGAACAAATATAGGTCGAAACCGTTGAATTTTTGATGAGAATCAATTAAGAACTCCAAAAAAAAAGTTTCGCACTTTCCAAATTCGTTCATTATAAAATATATTTTTGGACCAATCGCATCATTGTGTTGTGGTTCAAAGTAAAAGTTGGTAATGTGATTTTGAGCGCTTCTCACCGTAGTCGTAACCTCTGTACTGTGAAACAACTAAAGAGCTACCTTTTCACCCTCAACGTTACATGTCCCGACTAGAACATCAGTCTATTTTCATGAAGCGAGCGGGAAGGTGCACTGGTCCTATACGTAGGCTTTAGTGCGAGTTGGTGAACAACGATTGTGCTCTAAGTTTTCTGGAACATTCCATTTGTTTTAAGCCAGCAATATTTGCGCGTTTTTTTATAGTGAAAGAAAAAAATATTTTTTTGGACATGCGCTCTTTGTCCTTTTATTTTCCCGTGTTCGAAACATGAAACATTTAAACTGAGTTTGTTTTGTAAACAAATGGACACTTGTTTCGATCTACTCACCGATGTAGAGTACAAGCGAATATAACGTGAGTATCAGTTGATTGGTTTATAAAGTCAATCGTTAAGTTTAAAAAAAAACTGAAAGTGAATAGACTTCGTTACAGCAACCACTTCATACCCGATACGAAAAGGAAATTTATTCCTAGGAAATGAGAGGTTTTCAAGTTTAATGAAATGTTAGAAGAAACATTTATTTTTGTATTCGCTTAAAGTTTTTTTAATTTACTGATTGGAGTGTTTGTTATAATTATTATTTTTTCACAAGTATTTGTTTTTTATGTATAACCAGGATATTAATATTATTGAAGTTAGGAAAATTTGGACATTTGAGTGGTATTAACTCAATACGTAGAGTACGCTAGAACTGATTACATTATCTTATTATAGAGAACATAACCGGGTTAGTTACAATATTATTAACTCAACATTGTTTTTTAAAATGTATATATACCGAAAACTTTTCTAAAATATGTTACCGTTTTATTATTTTCCGAAATAGTTACTTAGTTTTCTCATAATATGCTTTTAAAATTGTTCTAACATTAAACAACGGCTTATTTAATATTATTAGAACTACAGTTAGTACTACTACATATTCTGTAGTATACATGACCACGACCAGTATGTCAGGTCTCATAAGTCCTTCAGAGTTTGTGAACAAAATGAATTGTTCAACAATTAATCTGTACTTTACTCAACGTTTAGTTATATTGTGGAGCAAGTTTAAGCTCACAGAGTTCCGAATTGTTACATTGCACGTTAACACTGTGGTGAGAACACTCTCTCTAACAGAACAGATGCATTCAGTATACGTTTTGAAGCAAACTGTTTACCGAGAATTAGCATTATATACTAAGTATCTTATATAACTATACCAATAAACAGTACGCAGTGCAATGTTAGCCAATCATAAGACAGAAACAAAATATATTCTAAACACGTCCTCTTCCTAAAAGTTAATCCAGCTCACGCATCGTATCATATTAGATTATTTTTATGAATCACAGAGTATTTCATTTAGAACAATAGAGCGTAAATGAATGCCCCTCTAACCATGCACATACATGAACATTTCAACTTTACATAATCACATTTTGTTCAAAAGTTTCACGGACATAAACGTGCAAATATCAAATGGTGTGTGTATTAATAGACTGACCGTAAAGTCATAATCTTCAATGCATAGATAGAACACACGCGGTTAATATTAAACATGTATTATTTTCCGGCGTTATCATAATAGATAACGTACTAATGACACGAGTTTTATCAATACACCACTTACACCATAATGTTTGTATGCAAACAAAAAATCTCTGAGACTTGTTATCTTATGTCAGTATTCTTTTGTCAATTTTGGCCATCAATTGAGAGAATTACATGAATGTTAATGACGAAGCGTTTAGAGCCTAGTACTGACAAACACCACCGTCGCAATAGTGATGGGTGGCCATTATCGAACAGATTATTAATTTTCGTGCTGCGTTTAGCCGTCGGCCCCGGTTTTCGTACCAACATCATCGACTGTAGTTTCGGGTAGTTAGAGCCCCAAACAGATCTATATTTGGTTAAACCGAAAATCACATCGCGTTTTGTGGGTTTGACAGCATTCGCTTCACATAAATGTACTAACATCCCACCAATCTAGGGAGCCAAAAAAGTAACTCCAATTTGAGAAAAAAGTTTGCAAGGAGAATAATGTCTATCTAGTTTCAAACACACACAAGACTGACTAAATAACTCTGACGTTAAGATCATATTGCACATCAAAGACAGAGACACTAATAGTATCAATTATAGAGCTCTCACTGATGACATCTCTACAGTAAGGAGGAATAGATGTAATCAACACGCTTCAAACTAATCCGGTTTTATTGCCATAATGCCACACGAAGTACACCTCACGATCAAACATGATGTATGCTAATTAGCTCTGAAAGCTACACGATATCAACTAAACAGTTATGTTTTGTCTTATTATCAGCCATATAAAGTCTAATTATTGTGAACAAAAAACGCAAGTTAAACTTGTGATTTGTTAGTCACGTTAATTACAGTAATGTAAGCAAATATCGAATTGAAGTCTTATAAAGTTCTTATTGAATACAGTTTAAATACAAAGTTAGTTATCGCGGTTAAAATAATAGTATTGAAAACTTGAAGATATATTTTCACTAAATTACCATTTAACACTAAATTGTATGGTTTCATATTGATTTAAGTAACATAAGTTTTGAACCTTGCTTGATACTTAGTAGTTTCAGTGGAAAATTTCCCACCAAGTTATTCATTGTTCTACAAGTATTATGTTTGATAGGTTATGAACTTATACGCGGCGTATAATAGAACATGTACCACCAAATTAACGTTGCATATAAGCAAATTTAATTTATCTAATGGTTGTATTTCAATTTAGAATTAGGAGTTCAGCTCTGTAACGGTTAATTACACGAAATCATTTAAATTTAATATAAGCTCGAAAGTTCATGAGTTTGAATTGTTTATTTAGATATAGCAAATTTAATAGATGTAGCTAATCGCATCTCACGTTTTTCTCTTAGTAAATAATATTTAAAGTAATTTCATAACACCTTATCTTAAATTACAGAAGCAAAATGTTAAAAGAATCACTACAAAGCGTATAGAAATCCTTTTGAATCTGTTTATTTTAAGCTGAACTCTTGACTTACCGGAAAATTTTGTATATTTGATATGTATCTAGACTAGACAGACGATTCTTCTGCTACGAGAACATGATATTATCATAGCATTGTTGTGTTAATTGTTTGTAGATAAAATTTTCTTTGAACGAAACTGTTTCATGTGTTCAGTGGGCGCTTTGTTATCATTCGATTTATTTTTACAAAGAATTGAAATGAAGCCACATGTGCAGACATGGGAAAAACGTTATTATTTTCCGTCCTTTGTAGTGACTTTTGACTAAACGGCTGCCACTCTGGATGAAGCGGCAGTCAGTTTCACTTATTTTCGATATACAATAACAACGAGATTTAATAAATTGTTACTTTTATATTTTATAAATAACTTTTACACGGTAAAGCTTAAAGGTCATGTGGGCACAGGTAGTCGGATACCTGGTATAAAGGTTTCAACCAAACAATAACTAATAGTTTTATCATCGAACAATCGATACGACGGTATAAGAAGTCAAAGATCAAGAGATCAGTCCCAAAACTAACAAAAGATCGAATACTAAGACGTAGTTCTTTATTGTTCGAATTTTAGACAAGAAAATCAAATGTATAGAAATATATTCTTTTGTACATTTAACAATTTAGTTGAGATACATTATAAAGGTCAAACGATGTAAGTAATCATTTTGTGAATCGAAACATTATTACGCGTTCTATACAAGCTTTTACTGACATTTTTATCACGGCTTTTGTAAACAAAGTGTTTGATAAAACACATCCAATGTCTCTTGATTATGTATTGAACTAGTTTGTCGTTTAGGTTCACTTGTTATAAAAATTTGACACATTTACATTTAAAGTAAATCGATCCTAAAGACTTGGAACTTTTTCCATACCATGTAATTCATACCTTAAAATAAACGAACAATCTTAATTGGGATTTTAAATATCGAACTGTAATCCATTTTTACATTAAAGTTTATAGTAATACAGTTTTATTATAGATAATTATTACATTATACATAGTTTCGAAGAAGTTAGATTCAACTACCTTTTTAAAAAGCCCGAAAACATATATTTTTGTATCAACATACATTTTATCAGATTATTTTCGTTGTTAGTAGTTAGCTTATACATAAATCGATTTTATCTACATATGTATATGTCAATGTTCGTATCAGATTGTCGAGAAATAGTATGAAAGCTAAGCTAGGAGTGGGTATTGACCACGAATATAATACTGTGTTGTGAATATGTTTGTCATGTTCATTCTCTACCTACGAGTAACTATTGGTTTCATTGAACACATATTGTTATACGAATTGGTCACTTCAAAGATAGGCATTGTTCAAATGTATTTCTACATGTGAATAAACTGAAGAATAAAAATGTGATTTTCGCATGATAAAACCAATATTATTATCTATCTGTTTACTGTGTTTCATGACTTTAATTCACAGTGTTTTGGTTTTACATATCATAAAGTACACTTTTGTATAGCAATATTAGAGTAAAAGATGTGAATTTTAATAATATTTTTACGTGTTCTCAATTATTTTATTAAGTTACCTTTGATGGTTCATTGTACGAGTACTGAGATTAAATAAATTATTAGAAATGCAATTAAAAACTAGGCATCTCGCCCATTTTTAATTATGTTAGAACTAAATTAATGAATAAATAACCTTTTATGAATCTTTGAACAATTTAGGTATACAATTCGAGTTTATAATTGTTTAACCTTAAGATCTAAGCAGAGTAATAAAATAAATATGTAATTTTAAATATTAATTAGAGCTATTTTTTGAAGTTTAATATTTTGTTTAAACTTTTTGTTTCATTTATACTCGTTGCCCTTGAAGGGTTCATGTTAAAATGCTGCATAGCATATACCTTATAGCATACTAGCAGCGCCCCGCGGTTTCACCCGCGTAGTACCCGTTCCCGTGGGAATTTCGGGATAAAAAGTATCCTATGTTCTTTCCCGGACCATAAGCTACCCCTGTACCAAATTTCAAGTCAATCGGTCCAGTAGTTTAGCCGTGAAAAGGTAACAGACAGACAGACAGACAGACAGACAGAGTTACTTTCGCATTTATAATATTAGTTAGGATACATACGTTACGATCTGCTTGTAGCTCGAGCCCCTCGATGGGCACTTATATGAGCTGACGATAATAATACTAACGTTATACATTTCCTTTGTCAACAGCTTTAGAAGAAACCACAATTGTACGATACGCAATGGACGAGACAACTACTGAACTTGACAACATGCCCAGGCGCACGCTCGCCGGCCAATTTATGACTATGCACAAACGTCGTAGGCGACGTTTACTTACTAGATCCCTTTGCAAAGACGAGGGATTATTGGATGATCTACTACTGGGACAGGTGCAGGTAAGTACTTACCACCAGCTTTTCCATTTAGTTTTCATTTTTTATTGTTATTTATTCTTTATTTTGCTAGAGACGTATAGCTTCCTTTTTTATTGTTCCAGACATCTTAATTTTTTGTACATTAGGCTCACGTGGTGATAATGACGATTCTTTTTCACTGTAACCGTATCAAACATCGGTTAGAAGTTTAAGTCCAGTCGTGGAAACAGGCCCATAGGTTATAGGTTACTGTTATAAAACGAAACGTATGATATAGACAGTTATTTTATTTTATACGGATTAGGTGTAGGTTCACGACGGATTAGGTGTAGGTACACGACGGAAAAAGTTATAAGAATACTTCTTGTATTTTTCCTATATGGTTTTCTACTGCGTACTAGGAGATATAGGTAATAGTTAGTATTCTCCTCCGACTCTACATATTTACATCGCCCCCAATAACTCAAATTGTCAAGATGGCGCAGTTGTAATAAAAGGAAGATTTGTATGACCTTTTGGTATTGTTCCACATAACTTTAGTTTCTTTGGCAAAGGTCCTAGATAGTTTGTGGAGTTATGACGATTGAATATCTTCCATGATACCGGTCCGGGTTTGTCCTTAAGTTTTGGAATTCAGACTATTTCGTCCAAGTTTTCCATCTAATTCATTCTATTTCTAAATTAGTTAAGATTTAACAGGTCTAAAAACACCTTATTTCTTTGAAAGATACTCATATTTACGTACAAGTCTAATGAAATTCGCCACGTTTACACCAAATGTTTGGACAATACCGATCTTATTACTTGAATGTAGGTGTATATTTGTGACGAACAGTTGCGATTAGAAACGCGTGACCAGATGTCTTGTGCCGGAGTATTTACCGTGTTAGCGTAACTTATTGTTTCCCCATCATGGTCATTCGACAGTCCTTCTTTAATAATGTCGAGTATTGTTCCTCGCTCCACCACTTTTAATGTCATTTGTTTGGTATTCATGAATCGTCTTCACGCACTACTTGAACGTATGTTCTTGTGACATATTGTTGGATATCGCGTTGCGTTTCAAGTAGTCTAAACAAGGACGATGTGACGCCCGTTCGCCCCTAATCTACTAAATTGTAGTCCTCACGCATCAGTTTAATCGATATTTCATAAAATTGGTTTTATTATGAGTCTTGATGTTCATAATGTATGTGGAACAACTAGAATAGTTTTTATTTTTACGATTGTAATCAACTATGGTCTTGAAATTTCCAATAGGTATGACATTAGGTAATCTGCTGTTCGCGCTATTTTTGATAAAGCTTATAGCTAATAGGTGATACTTCGTTAGCAGAGAGGTATCATTTGAAAGATATTTACTCTCATCGATTTTCCGAACCGTGTTTTCAATGGCTCGTGTTCTAGACTAATATTCAGAGTTCTCTCGCGTCTAATAATTTAGGTAGTTTACAAAAAACTTGTGTTGTATGAAATCATGCAATTTTAAAATAATGTCTATTGCAGAGATTGCTTGTACGTACAGGCGCCCGTGTAGCACGCGATACTTTTAATCACTCTTTTACCCGACTCGTATAAGCCTAACATTATTATAAACATTTCTAAATGTACCAAGCGACATGCGATGGTCCACAATGGCGTCACAGCGAATTCGCCCTTTATCAATTTGTATCAATCAAAACTATTGATTAATACAACAACTCTTAATAGAATCATTAATATTATAAGGTAGACGGTTTTGTAAACAATATGGTTAGTGTTCATGTTTTCCGTGGTGCATAAGGAAGTGGCTTATGTATTAAATATACATGTCGTCTGGTTATCTATGTGTGTGTCCGAGTTGACACGTATTAAAATTCCTTCCTGATGCAGCGCTCATTGACACTTGGCCAAGATTCTGGTAAACAGGCGTCTTTGTCTTATTCGCGTTATGTGTATTGTGTAGGTCGATGACCGCCAAAATGTCCAATATCAATACATTTTGGGATCGCGAAAGCTTGCGTAAGCGAAAGACAGCGCAAATTTTTGTTTATTTGTTTTGTTGAAAATTTTCATATTGTTTTCGTGAGCTGTGCGTCATTGAATTTTGTGTTGTACATCGTACGTAATAACGATTGTTTTTGTGTGTTCGCAGTGCATCCTGAACCAAAGCGCCCAGTGGCGCTTCAACGCATTTACACTAGACAACGTATCTGGGGGTAATAAGAATAAAATGTCGTATTTGTCCGTTCACTCATGTGTGTGTGATACATCTTATGTTATATCTCCTTAAGTTCATATTCGTATATACACAATATTTATAACATCACACTCGCAGTTCACACATGAGTGAAAGATTTCCTTATATGTTGTTGTTTTCGATTAACCTAAATTATAAGTTTTGACATTAACACACACAAATCTTTACTTTAGTAATTAGATCCCAAACTACTCAGGCTAGGGCCGTGAAAATTTGCATGTGTCCCTGTGTCCCTTTTGTAATTTAGGTAAGCACTAAGGCGGTAAAATGGAAATAAAAATTTGTATCATTATTAAGATATAGCTATAAACTCTGGTAAGCTTTTTTGGTTAAAAATACATGTTTCGTAAATCAAATTAATATACATTAATATAAAGTCGCCATATAACCGAATACCAAACGAGCGATGCCGCGAGCGGAAAGCAAGTCAACCGTGGAAATTGCAATATTTTAAATTAATTAATGATCGGTAAATTTTAATTTAATTTTAATGATTAAAACATTAATTATCAAAACGTTTTAATCGCATATTAATGCGTAAATTGTTAAAATGCCGCTGTTCTCAACAAATTTGCAATTTATTATAATTTAAAGACTAATTGCGCGGTGGATGTTCGCCAATAAACATAAAATGTGTTGATGCGATGTCAATAATCATCAAATGCGGCATTTTAATGTTTCCCAATGTTTGCCAATATGTACGTCAACAGATGGTATTTCATTTCCCCGAGCAAAAAATAATAATTTGCAATGTTAGTCGGTATTGAATTTAGAATCAATAGACAACAGGAAACAAGATAAATGTTTTAGTATTTACACAAAAAAATGTACCGTCAAGAGTAACCCAAAACGGAAACCATTAAAAAATTGTTTCACTTTTTTATTTAACTTAAATAGATTGATATTGATGAGCGCGCTGTTTTCATTGTTAAATTAATTACTGTGCGAACGTTTCATTTTAATAAAACACAAGATGAAAATAATATTCTTGTTCAATTTGCTTAAGTACGTTTCAAGTTTTCATCAAGAAAATATCGGTAAACGAATTGGCGCCTGTCATTTTTATATTTTACTTGACGAATTTCAAAACAAATTGTCCTTCGTACAAAGTATGTTTTTTGCATTACAATTATGTCTTGTTAACATAATATTGTGAACAAAACCATATGTTTTGTGACAGTATAACGTGCCGTGGCAACTTCACGGTGTATCTATGAACAGTTGGACCTTACAAAATTATTTATTTATACTACTTTATTTAATTTTGACAACCGAGGGTGATTTGTTAGAAATCACTTCTAGTTTGTACTAGAATTATACAAATTAACATTTATATGAGTTACAAACGTTCCGCCCGTGTCTTTGCTCGCGTAAAATTAGCTAAACCCCGCTCTTGAAACTTTGAATGTATGTCAATTCGTATTAACCGGTTCAGAAGATCTTTTAATTTTCAACTCGTTTTAGAATCGACTTTTCATAAACATTAAAAAATTATTACAAAAAACCTAAATCATAGTAATTTAAGAGACATAAGAATTTTGTGTTGCATATACAAATTTTCATCCCCGATTTCTACCCCTTTTAAGATAAAAGGTGGCCTATCTCAATTCTGGGAATATTTATTATTATCTATTTGCCAAATTTTATGAAATTCCTTTTTAACGTGAAAACGTAATCTAGACGAAGTTACTTTCGGAATTAATAAGAAGTGATATTGCGACAAACACACTGCAAAACTAATATAAATGAAGATTCAGAATAACATGTTAGTATTGGGTACAAAGGACCTTCAGATAAACGACGAGCAGATGTTACCTACTCCCGTCTATTAAACTATTGTTCCTCGGATGTATTTAAATTTTTGTAACGTATCATATAAATCACCGAGTTCCGTTAGGTTCAGGAGTCTGTGACATCTGACAATGACATTTAATCATTCTCAGGTAAAAAGGTTGGGGATTTTCCGAATAACGAGGCGTTTGTTTTATCTTATATAATAATATCCACTGAAGAATAACTTGAAACAGAATACTACAATGTTTCAGTGAATATCTTTGTAGATGTTACAAATTGACGTCTTAAATTCTTATTTGTTTCTATTGTTTAACTGGAATAGTCAAATTGAGTTAAAATATAATTTCCAGAGATTAGTGTTAAAAATGAACAAATTGATATTATGATTGATATTTTTTTTTGCATACAAAAAACAAGGTTAAATAAGGAAAAAATCTTCTGTCTATGGATTCTGTAAAGAATTTGACAGATTAGAAATGTGAAACAAGGTTTTAAACTGGGACTTTTAAATCTTTTAAAATTATATAATATTGATGAGGGTACCTACATAATATCATGTCCGCCATCTTTGAAACTTTCGCCATGTTCGATTTAGATAGACGTCACATAAACAACATAGAGAACTCATGTAATATAATATGTTGTAGTATAGATTTTTCATTAATATACCAGTGTATAAAAACAATATTGATAAATATTTTGTTAATATTGTAAATATGATGTTTAAAAAGTTGATTTTTTAGAGGAATTTTTCAATACAGTAATGAAAACGTATTCATAAACTAGCCTATGTAACCAACCCCGTAACACTAATTGAGGTTCTTCGACTTGATTATTTATTCGAACCAGTTAAAGGAGTGTTCAGTAGCAATGTTTCTCTTATTTTATTATTAATACGTAGTTTGCGATGCAACCTGATAAATTGTAGTTTACGAGTAAACGCCTTTGAACTATATTGTTTTATTAAACCTTACGTAGTTTGTGTGTGTTTTTGTCTCATTATTATTAGTATAATTTTGGAATATAGTGTTGGTGGATGCTCTTTTCTTCCTTACGGTTTTAATATTATTTCTTAGCGCAAGAAGCGCTTTTATAGGTGGAATCTAAAATTATAAAATACTACAAGTAGGATCTAAACACAGCACGGAATGTCCGCGCGGGTGGGGATGGATTTCTGTAGATCTAAACTTTAGTTTATAATACTGTAATTGGCTGTGGTTTAACAGTTACTACAGATAATCCGAAGGGTTAGTCGAACTTGCTACAGCGTCGGTTACATTACAAGTGGGGTAAAACTAGTTTCTAAGTATTAATTCGTAATATCAACCTATTCCGTACACAGGACGATGTCTCCCAGTGTTGTGCGTGCATTTGTTCCAAATGTACGGCCTCATCAGCCACTTTAAGCTGGATGTGGCGAAGATCTGGAAGCTTTTCAGCCTGATCGAGGAGGGGTATCACAGCTCTAACCCCTACCACAACTCGATCCATGCAGCTGATGTTACGCAAGCAATGCACTGTTTCTTGCAGCAGAATAAGGTATGTTTCATATTTCTTTTAAATAGGTATTTTAATTAAACTGTATCATTTTAGTTCTGGGTTCAAAAAATGTTTAGCATTAACTACGATCCGCTATATTTTCATTTTTATTTGAAGAACCTAGATAACAGAGGTCTGCTCGGACGATTATATAGACTAGTTAGATAGATTTTTCACCCATATTACAACGTCGAGTCAAAATCATTACACTATTGAGAGTTACAAAAAGTATCAGTAAATAATAAATGACTCTAAACAAAACACAAAATTTTCCTATCATGTTTCAAGAGATTCATTAAACTCGATAATAAACGAAAGTATTGTTTATGCAATCAAATAATAATGCCCATAGAGGAGTGAGTCGCGTGCGGTTGAATCTTTCAGAACGAGAACAGATTACCGATACGATTATTCGCACTAATTAATGTGTAATGAGCGTTTGATTATATCGATACCTTTGTTATCGACCACGTATTCACAATTAATTGGATTTTCTACGGTTTGTCTGTTTGGTGTGGATATGTTTTGGAAATCTAGAGATTCTGTGTTAATAATGTTCTTTATTATATTGATTAATGTAGATATTTTCCATGATCAACTCTGTTCAATTTTGTATTATTTAGAGTATATTTTAAGGTGACCATCGACGAGTCTGATTAACTGATCAGTTGAACTGGCGTCTATTTAAAAATGGTCGTCAATCACCGGGGCGATTCCAGATTACTGTGGAGAAATCTACTTTGCCTAAAACTTTTGGAGTGACGCCACAGTTTTTTCTGGACTGATCGGTTCAACTGACTCGTCAATGGCCACCTTTAGTCATGTTGTTTCGAGGCAGATAATCTAATATTGACATAGATTTAATTAATCGTAACATCGGTGAACTTCGATGATCTAAGCTGATCTTAATTTAATCAAGTTTCCCGGGAAATAAAACCGTTTAACGTTGGTCTAAAGGTTTCTACAATCATATTTATCAATGAAGTTTTAAGAAATGATATTTCTTTTCATCTTAGAAACAAATAATATTTTCCAAGAAAAACTGTTACAGTACCGATACGATCTCCCTTTCTGTTTTATAGTTAGTTATTAGAGTACAAGGTTCTTCCCCCAGGTTGCACTTCACTTATCCGGTGAGCGCGCCGCATTCTTAGCGAAGAATCGATAAAATATCTCGATAGGAATTCCGATTTAAAACTCGTTCAAGAAAAATATCTTTCGTTTTATAAAAAGTATACTAAAATGAGCGTAATTTTCATAAAAACTCAGGAAAATTTATAAGACAATATTCCTGTAAAATATCTCAAAGAAATTCCAATTTGCAGCTTGATAAAGTAAAATGTCTTCCGTTTTATAAAAAATATAAAATGCGACAGTTTAAATTAAAATTTTATATGAACTGTAAAATTTATATTAATATTGCTATTATTGTTTAAATTATTCAACAATTGAACAATAGTAAAATTTGTTTTAAAGTTTAAAATTTACTTGGCCATTATGCTTTGTAAAACATAGGTATTGGAGCTTCGGAAATTTTGTTATGAAACATAATAAACGTTTCAAAATTTAAGCAATTGTTGCTGTACCAAGTCTGCTGTTCAACATTAAGTAGTGTTTAACTTTCGATGTGCTAAAGTTAGGTTCGTTGTAGTGTTTTGGACTTTGTGTCAGTTCCTCGAGTATCTTGTGTATACCCACTATGAGTATTTTACGAATACCTTTGTTGTTAAACGCTAATGTTCTTATACTTGTTAAATATAGTTACAGTGAAATTAATCTTTATTATTCAGGATTTGTACAATTTCTATCACAACTAAGGTAATTGGAATAAAGTAAGGGAACGTTCATATCTGACGGAATATGCGTCGCGTATTATCGTTCGCGTAACGCCAGAACAGACAAATGTATAGAAAAACACTTGACCGTTCACACTCAACGCACTAACGTATAATCGGTTAAGTGTGAACGGTCGAGTGTTTTTCTATACATTTGTCTGTTCTGGCGTTACGCGACCGATAACACGCAACGTATGTTCCGTCAGATATGAACGTTCCCTAAGGCTCGATACAATCATAATTGATATACCAAACACATTATATCACAAATCATTTATTTAAAATATCTAAGTGACCAAGTTGTATGGGTCAAATATCGAGAAACAGTTTTTTTTTAATATATTGATCAGCTTAGGTGATCGATAATCCCGTAAAGGACAACTTCTTTTTAAAACTTAGTCCATTTCTAAACATTTATAAAAAATAATAAATGTACCAAGATTGCTCATTAAATTTTATATAGGACATAGATTTTATACACATTTTATATAGGTAATATACCTATAATATACTTTGAGGTATAACTTAGGGATCAGTTGTTACAGTGTACATAATGTAGTTGATAATAATTGATTACATAACTACATAACACTCTCCATTGAACAGATCAGCGATAATATGGAGCCGCTGGAGATAATGGCGTCGCTTCTGGCAGCCATTGCTCACGACATGGACCATCCGGGTGTTAATCAGCCGTTCCTAATCGCCACGTCTAATCATCTCGCTGCACTGTATAAGGTAAGATTTGAATGTTGAAATAATTATATTTTCAGGGAATTCAAAGTTATGTTTTTAAGTGAAATTGTTTTATTATCCAGTTGTCGGGCTAAATTGTAGAGCCCTCAAAAGTTTCATCATCGTCATCATTGGCATTTACATCTACGATAGGGTAATTGACTAAAAAATGTAATAGTCTGTCTTATAGATTTCAAAAATATATTGGACACTTTTTTTCATTTAAACAAATAGTTAAGACGAAATAGTGCGTCGAAAACTTGTGAAACGTCACAGGTTTCTTCAATTTTCACCAACAGTTGACGTCACAAGCCCCCACTCCTAAACTTTAATGCGTTTTTTTAATTAAATAAGTTTTATTAATTTGATTGAACAAAAAAATACGGGTCTAATATATTTTTGAAATCTATCTGACGGACTAATTCAAATTTCAATTTATTTACCTAGGAAACTACCCCATTATTCAAGATGTTTTCAGGTAAAACTAAAAAATATTCGACTGTGGTACTAATAATATCCTTGATAATAATTGTCATTAGAAGTCAGGGAATTCAAGAGTCTCATTGGCATTTAGGTACATCTACGAGTATTTAAGATGATTTAGGTGGCGTCAAACTGCAAAAAAATGTAAAAAGGTAACGTTGGTTTCACTATGAATAACGCAGCACTATCTAGCAGATAACCTTATTTGGGCAGGTCTAGTTGAGGAAAACTTCTCACTTAAGAGTACACAAAATAGATTGAAGTATCCACATATACACCCCTATTTTGAAAATATGGGACTTATTAAAATCAGAATATCTGTAGCAGTAACTGAATCCATATATCCAATAAAAATATCAAAAATGATAGTCGATTACTTATCTTTAAAAAATACCAAATAAATGTCGTATTACCAGACGACACACTAGCTATCAAGTATTCTGTGACGGCTCGGGTCGATGACCGCGCTCAGCTGTGTATCGCAGCGTTCGGTGTAGAATAACAATAAAATTCGGCGGGATTTTGAAAATCTTTGACTTATCATAACTTTTTAAATAAAAGCAAAAGAAAAAAACTAACTTCACTATTATATTGTCACCCGTCGTTTACATTAGCTGTGAGATAAGGTATCGCAGTTTCAAAATAAGGGTGTATACATATTTTTAACTATTTAACATAAGGACCACAAATCATGAAAATACCTCGTAAATTATACTAAAAATAAATCTTTAAATATAATACTCATTTTTCATCATCATTCAGACGTCGCGTCTTGTTAATTAATTATTTTTTGAGTAAATATAGTATTTACATTTTATTAAGATAAGCAGGCTTAGTCGGCCGAGTTAGAATTTTTTTGTAATATTTTTGTTATGAACACTTATTTGATCCCGCTAAAGCTTCTACAATCAACAAATTATAACCTTTTTGTTTGAATAAAATTTACAACTATTAATAAAGTCTTCAAGTCGTTTTTATAGAAATACAATCAATTGGTAATTTAAATCAATTGCAACGAATCCCGCGACAATTAGTTAAACTAATCTCGGATTTCGTAGCGCGTTCAATTGTGAACTTTTTGTGCTATTAGATGCAACTACCACAATTAAATGTGAGCATCCCAACTGTAGCTTTGCTCGCGGTTTTGCCGTGAACACAGTTAATCCCGTTTTTACTCACCTAAACCCCGTTTTACCCGAGTTAATCCCAATTTAAACCTTTAAACGCTGTTTTCTTCTTCTATCTTTCCATAAACATTATCACAAAATAATTACTGGAAGTGGTTTAATTTATATGAATTAATGAAAAATCGCGATGTAATTGTAAAAATTTTGCTTGCCCCAAAAGCTACACACTAACTAGCTATAAAATAATGAAAATGTCATCAAAAATCGTCACAAATGTCGTCATCAAACGTCAGAAATAATAAAATCTCTTTCATTTTAATATTTAGTTCGAGTAAATCAAAGAAATCAATATACAATACAGATAGAGGTCAGAACCTAACTACTAGTAGTGGTAGGTATAAACCAACTATAGTGTCTAAAGCTGCCCACCTCCCTTTCCTGGTGACGATATTGTATGGATAGACCGTGAAAGCCTTTCAAAGGTGACTGCAGTTATTGCATTGATCTGAACTCTCTACATTTACCCTTAGCCGGCGTAAAGCCTTTACCACGAGAAGTCCTTTGATATTTCCATATAAATTGAACTTTCGCATCGTTAAATAATTATATTAACTGTCTAACATGTTATGCTCGTAACTTAATGGTAAATATTAAATTGGTCTTTTAGGTTTAAAGGAAATATACCACGCAAACATGAATTAGCTAAGCAAAAACATGTTCATCACGGGTGAACGATTAGTGTTTATGTCAATTTGTTTGTAAATGTACCTTCATTTTAATCGTATTTACCTCAATTATTATTTTAGTGATAGTAATCTTGTTTGTGCCAAAATTTAGCGACATTTAACATTTTCAGAACAAAATATGTTTACAGATTCACTTCGATGGTTATTAGAGTTGATAGGTAGCGCTATTTTAGAGATCTAGATTCTTATTTGAGTTTGATTGACGATATACATTCATTCTTATTCTAGTAAACACCAAAATAATACTTGAAACAATATAAACAAAAACTAAAATAGTGCAATTATCGAATACATGTGAGGACGTAATATATAGGTCTTGGTTATAATAAAACACTTTCTACTTGACCTATAAATATTAAAAAATATTAAATTGTCTAGATCGTTCATATTATCTATAGACCGCCTTCAACGCATATTGCATATGTACGAAGAATTGTTCTTGCCTTGGTATTAAGGCCTTCGATTTAATTTGGCTCTAGGACATATTGTACTATTTTCTTTCTACATTGTTACATAATAATTACATTGCCTTGAAAATAAATGTTCGTCTTTCGATTATTGTATACGATTACTATATGTTACTTTCCATGCTCTAGTTTCTTTTACTGTCTTAGAAAAATGGCAATAATTGCATTAAACAAGTAATATTGCAATTAAAAAATAATACGCGAATTAAGTTCATTTATGTGATCTTTAATAACCGTTTTGAAAGTACTAGACGCTTGTTGTTATAAAATTAGTGTCATAGTTAGTTGAGCTTAGCAATTTTATATAATTCTTGATATTGAGCTTTTCCTAAAGACCTACAGCATTATATGTTATTCGCTTTCAATCATATAACGCAGAATTTTCTTTATTGTAACAACAAACTATATTAAATCAGATCCCATTGCGGCAAAAGCGATGACGATGTTTGTAAAGTCCTTCTAACAACATCGACAGTCGTTTAATTACGGGTAGTCAGAGCGAAAAGTTTAACCAAACAATAATAGCACGTACGAAAGGCCCAAATTAGTGAGGTCTAATTGCGGAATACTGCCCACTTACAAATATATACACACGTACGTTAAAGTGAAGAGAAATGAGTGTAATCACCGCCCTTATCCGACGCGTGATTGCAATATTAAATAATACATACATATATCAATCCGTTTGCAAGTCGACGTGACTGTCACTGAAATTCATATTAATTTTCCAAGCGACTTGCCCCGCATGCTTAGATGCATATCGAATCGAAGATTTCCGTTTGATGGTTCGATTTGAACGATTATACCCACAAATAGAATGCTATATCGATTATTTACTTTGATAGTTCATATGACCTTATAAAGTTTGTTTAGTAAGTTTATAATGAGCTAGGTCAATAATGTCAATAAGTTAGGGGTAAACGCTATGCCTAAGGGCTCCCCATGGGGGCTTATCCATTTCCAGTTAGATTTTTTAAAAATATTTATCACATTACTTTATAAAAGTAGACAATATTCTTCGATACAATGGTTACTTTTTTCAATAATATCGATCGAGATTCTAGTCGTGAAATTGCTAGAAAAAAAAAACTTACTATGATAAAGAGTTGGGTACAGATACTCGTATACTTTAGTATTTGTAAATAATTACTATTTTTAAAGATCAATTTTATATGACATAGAACTACGTAAAAAGGCTTTTTGTATTTGTTTGGTATGTAATAGTTTTACTTATTTATTCTTCGGTAGTATTAGTATCACAGAAAGAAGTTTGTAAATAGTTGAGGTGGAATTGACCAAGGGTCGGAGTATCGAAAATACTTCTTCACTTGTTCAAACATTAATATTCTTCGGTACTTTCAAATGTCTGTTTATTCAAGCTATAGCCCTGAGTGAATATCAATATTTTGTTCCAACAGAAAGTTTGTCGAAAAGTTATAAATTAGAATTTTGTTTAAGATCAAGCTCGCCCTTTGATTAATTTAGAACATCCTTACAAGGTCCATGATAATTTCCTTAATTTTCAAGTTAACTTTGTTTCGTGTTGTACAGAAGTTGTTTCACAAGGATGTTCTGATATGTTCCCGTTATTTGTATAACAGGTGTCTAACATACTTCGTGTACTCCAAATAAGGTTTAATTATTTTGTATTTAGATGATTTTCCTTTGTTGGTTCATCTCCTATACTTGCTTTTCCTGAAAAAACAAGATATTACCAAACACTCGCCGACCGTACAGTTCAAGGGTTCATAAACCAAACAAACAGCCATTTAATAACTGGAAAATTCCGCCTCTGAAACGTATTTTTGTTGGAATAGACTATTCTATTTCGGTATCCATTAATTATAACTGTAAAAGATATATTAGTATTCTAGAGGTTTCAGCCAAGTTTGTCACTTTATAAAGTGGTCCGGGTTTTATTAATAGTTGGACATTGATTAATAATAATTGGTAGTTAGTTTTTGTGATTTATTGGGTGGTAGGCAAAAACCGTAGGCGTAGGGCAGAAATGGTTACAAAATAGATTCGTTATAGAAGGTTTCGTGCTTCGTTGCAAAAGAGCTAATGGGAAGAATTAGAAAGAAAAACAAACCACGGGGATCGCGAGAGAAGAGCTCTTATTATGAAAAAGGGAAAGTAAAAATATAAAATCCCTTATAGAGCTCGAAAAGAGGTTGCCATTCATGAATGCTTCTTCGAGGCCCAAATGATTTTTGTATTTAATTATAAAGAGCTGAATTTAAAAGGTATATACGGTTACTAATTAGGAACTTCACTTAATACGATACTGATACGAGATGTTAAATTTAGCTCGCTATTATATGTTAAACAATGTTTCCAGCTAATTAACGAGTACCGAGCGGCAGTCAGTGATCGCTGCGGAAGATGTCGAGATCAATATCAACGTTACGTAATCCCATAATTAAAGTTTATTGAGTGTGTAATTCGCTAATTTTAGCTTTAAGTATCGATTTCTTAGACGTTTTGATGGCCGCTTATATTATGCATTGCCGCTTTTACGTCGTCGGTCAAGTGGTCGCACGTTATAGGACGTTAATTTTTCACTATTTTCAAATACACGGTATTATGTTCTGAACTGGTGAATAAGTTATGAGCTGCACGAAGGCTAAATCAATGTCGATATCGTGTCATATTCTCACCTTAACCTATTAATGCATTATTTCTGTTACTTTCCCATTTTGTAACTTATTTTTGTTTTTCGGTTTAAAGCTTTTGATTATTTTAATTACTACTTCTAGATTTAGATTTAGAAACTGTATATCAACTGTCGAGTTCTCGTAAACTACAGAACGGCTACAAATATTTTGTCGATTATTTTTTGTAGCGTTTAAAATTTGAGAAATCTACAGGAAAACTGACATGTCGAGGCAGGTCGAAATAAAACGGAAAATTCATATCTAAGTACATAAAAAATATTTAAGACTTTGGCTAAAGTAAGTCGACCTTATTAAGTTATCCCTCTTTGCGCTTCCTCCATCTTCTAGCTGCACCATGGACACTCAGATGGACCTATAAATGGATAAACTACAAAAGCATAGTCCTGCTATAACCATAATAGAAGTGAAATTATACAATAAGTGGTCACTCTGCAATAGAAAATGCAATTGATAGCGACAATAAAGGCGTTCACAATTCTAAATCGGGAATAAGTATTTCTATTGTTATGTAAAGGAGTCATTATTCTCTCCCCGACCTTAAACTATTGTGTTCTAATAAACGGCTAGTTATCGTTTAGGCCGCTGCCTCGAATTCGGCGGGCAGCGAAGCGGGAGCGGCAGGATACTTTGCCTGTAATCCAATGGACCGGACTTTTAATTTCCTTGCCCTATACTTAGTAGGGATTCACTTCACTTTTGCCCACAATAAGTCGAATGTTACGAATAAATTTGAATCAAAAAGATGTTGTCGCTGTTGTTCAGACATTTAGTTCATCAATAAAAACAAATCTTCATCTTCTTCTTGTCGAATCGAGTCGAAAATAAAGACAAATATTTGAATGTCCCAACACTACACCGCTCGATCTGCTCGCTGGTTTCGAGAACGGGTCTGCGTTGCCCACGCCGCTCCCGCTTCCGCTCCGCTGCCGCCCCGCTGCCGCCCCGCTGCCCGCTCAATTCGAGGCAGCGGCCTAAAGCTCTTGACGACACGACCGAGTCGGTTCAATTGTTGGATCGTCATAATAAAATGTTTGGTCGGCAAAAATAACTTGTTAGCTGTGGTGCGGTTTTATCCGAGTAATAGAGGAACAAAAGACAATTCAAAAAATATTAAAATAGTATAGACTTATGAAGAAAAAGACCTTTTTTTTCAAAAAGACAATGTTACTGGCGGAAAACTTATACGAAAATTTAAGATGTAAATACTTTCTTTTATATTAATAACTAGCTGTGCCCCGCGGTTTTACCCGCGTGGAACCTTATCCCGTGGGAATTTTGGGATAAAAAGTATCCTATGTGTTATTCCTAGGTATGAAAAACATCTGTACTAAGTTTTTGCGTGAAAGAGGAACAAACATCCATACATCCACACTTACAAACATTCGGCTTTATAATATTAGTAGGATATTATAGTACGATTACTTTACTCCAACGCAACAATATTAACATACAATTTCAAACTCGTACAATCGTAAACAAGTAAAATGTACTATGCAACAAACGCGTGATATTCCATTATATGAAACAGCACTCGTATGGGGGAATACAGAATATTTTCGCGTAACGAAATTCCATTCGTATACATTGCCTGTTGCATCAGGTCTGAATGTTAACGGCTCAATGGTCACCGACCAATGAACGTAGTTTTTGTAAAGCTTTCAATAAAGTTTTATTTTTTCTATACAGAAACACATTCTTTCACGTGTATTGATTTCCCACGTACATATTTTTTATCAATATTGATATTATAAATAAGAAAGTTTTTACTATTGTTTTTATGTTGCGTTTTCACAAACGAGTTTTTGTAAAAAAAATGCATTGTTTGTAGAAGTAAAGGTGGAAAAATACGTTACAAAAGATGTGAGTTTATTCGGAGATGGTCATATTTTTTTCACGATTACAATTGTCACTCTATTATCTATTACATTATCATTCTATCATCTTCTTACAGCGACTGACCCCTAAGTTAGTAATGAACTTAGGTTTTAGGTTTCTAGGGTATCCGAAACTACGTAAAAACGTTTTCATTACGTACCCATTTTTTATTAATATCGAGGGTAGCGATCGTGATTTGACTATGTCATGCTCATAATGAGTCTTTGTGCCTTTACTTGTCCAACATTTTTTTGCTTTCAATGTTAGGAATGATATAAAAGCGTATTGCTAATTGCGTGCGACTTGTGATCTTTCTGTTAAGCAACGTGTGGCATCGTCATTCAAGTGTTGGGCGAACGTCACTCAAGTGGCTTTTAATTTCATGATTTTATCCATTTCGCGTTTTAGAGTGCATGTCCTGGCTGACGAACTGACATCATCGACAGGTCAGCAATAAAAAAAATTTAAGTTGATTTTGCTGAAATTAATATCCCTGCACGTGTAAACACTCATATTACAAGGGTTTAATTGCGGAAAAAACTACCGATTTACAAGTACTACCAATGTAGAAAGCAGGCCAATGATTGATGGGCATCATGTAAGGCTTGAACGATTGACGAGTTCAGGTTGATGGCAGACCGGTAATCAAATTACAGTCTCTTGCACATGCACAGAACGCTGTTGGTTTTATTTATTCCATATTTTTGGGTGTCTCTGGTTTTAATTGGGTTCGGCAATCAATTACCGGCTGAATAATTGAATCCGTCATTCAACGCGCTGGATGTCAGTGAATTGAAGTACATCATCACACGGGCACCAACGCTAATAACACTGCAAATTAGTTTTCCAACATCAGAAGTGCAAGTAAAAAACATGATATCCATACACGTATGATTCTATGAAGTTTGATTAGTTGTTTGCAATATGGACGTATCTCTTTTGTTTTTATTCTGTCAGCGAGACCGATACCGGCCAACCCTTTGAATACGACACAGATTTCATTTGAACATACTAACGAAATGTTCTCGATGCCAAACGTTCGCTTTGAATGTGTCTCTCAAAGCGGACCTCTTAGTTGATTGGATACTTTGAATATGTTTCGTATTTGATTGTTGTTTCACTGAGTTTAAATCAAAATTGCAGCACAAAGGCATTTTATGTTTGTCCTATTTGAAAGTCACTGTTGATATCTAAGTACGTTTGTCGACCGAGCGCCAGAACTATTCGTATACATAATTTCATTGCCCTTTGTGAGATTCCAGAGCAATTAATTTGTGAATATATCCGCTTTGTGCTTGAATTGTGTGTTTAATGAAAATGTTTGAACTCGCAGTTTATATTAACCTCATACCATTACCAAGTGTACTTGTATAATTGGTATTACTTTAAGCACATATTCCTTCTCTATTTATTATGAATATAAAATTGAAAATATATAAAGAACTGTAATGAAATGTAATGCCTAACTATTCCATAAAATATTTAAGCTTTTAGGCAATGTGAAGTTTATCAATCTTCAAGATATAAATACATAAAGCATGGTTTAAACATACAAGCTATTGTATTAAATTGTAATTGATGACTACCAACTAAAACAGACAACAGCACTGCAGCATGCACAATAGTGCAGGTTACTCATAACATTGCTAATATACCGGGTGTTTGGTAGAGGGTTGACCAAACGGGATGGGCGTGTTCCTGGGCCTATTTGGGAGATACAATTTAGCTAAAAATTTCCTAGTGGTTATAATAAAAAAAATATCGACAAAATTGTATTTTTTTATTTTTTTCCGAAATTGCGACTATTTATCCCTATAACTTTTTTTTGAGCTGGTTTCCAGTCAAATTTTTTTTATTGATTATGGTCTCAGATATCATCTGGTCTGCTCACAGCATTTTCAGACCCCTACAAGGTCTAAGTAATTTGTTATGACCACTTAACGCTAGGGAAATGAAAAATAGAAATCTTATAGGGGATCTTTCAACTCAAATAAAAAGAAAACTAATTGTAACCGAGACTTTAAAACTCGTTTAAAAACTTCTCTGTTTATCCCTTATTTCAACGATATACTACAAGTTTTACAAAAGCCAAAAAACTTGTTAAAAATTTTGGTGCAAAGTGGAAATGGAAGAAAAAATAATAAGATATTTTTAAAAACAAATTCCAAGTTTGGCTTAAATACGACACAGTATGAATAAATTTGGATTTATCTGAGGTCTTCTGAAGAAACTATGATGCTGTAGTGACTTTCTTATAAAATAATTAGTCTTAAAACAAGTAAAATGGACTATCTCAATTACAGGAAGATATTGCTTCCAAATCAAGATTTCCCGTCTCTGGCAACCGATTAAAGGGATTAAAATACGTCCAGAGTTGTGGAACACGCGTCTAGTGGGATGCTATTCCATTCACTTGCCTACTTTGTTGGCGAAATATTCTATCTCCAATTCTCCATTACATACTTAAAGAGATTCGTGAATGATATGTTTATTTGATGATTCTAAATCATTCTGCAGCAAGGGGGTCTGTAAATGGAATAGCATCCCACCAGACGCGTGTGCCACAACTCTGGACGTATTTTAATCCCTTTAATCGGTTGCCAGAGGCGGGAAATCTTGATTTGGAAGCAATATCTTCCTGTAATTGAGATAGTCCATTTTACTTGTTTTAAGACTAATTATTTTATAAGAAAGTCACTACAGCATCTTAGTTTCTTGAAAAGACCTCAGATAAATCCAAATTTATTCATACTGTGTCGTATTTAAGCCAAACTTGGAATTTGTTTTTAAAAATATCTTATTATTTTTTCTTCCATTTCCACTTTGCACCAAAATTTTTAACAAGTTTTTTGGCTTTTGTAAAACGTGTAGTATACCGTTGAAATAAGGGATAAACAGAGATGTTTTTAAACGAGTTTTAAATTCTCGGTTACAATTAGTTTTCTTTTTATTTGAGTTGAAAGATCCCCTATAAGATTTCTATTTTTCATTTCCCTAGCGTTAAGTGGTCATAACAAATTATTTAGACCTTGTAGGGGTCTGAAAATGCTGTGAGCAGACGAGGCGATATCTGAGACCATAATCAATCAAAAAATTTGACTGGAAACCAGCTCAAAAAAAAGTTATAGGGATAAATAGTCGCAATTTCGAAAAAAAATAAAAAAATACAATTTTGTCGATATTTTTTTTTTATTATAACCACTAGGAAATTTTTAGCCAAATTGTATCTCCCAAATAGGCCCAGGAACACGCCCATCCCGTTTGGTCAACCCTCTACCAAACACCCGGTATGTTTGTAGTAAAGGTCCGTAACTACACAAACATAATTAGATTATACGCCGAGATGACAGGGCCAAGAGCAAAGAGGAAAATGCAGCGATAATACCTACTAGTTATATAATAGGTGTACTAGTTAGGTATCAACGTGCTTGGTTAGCTCACATTGAATAACATAACATAATCAATCGCAATATCATATTATACAAAACTCAGATATAAAATGACCCCTTTGTTTATTACCTGTAACCAAATATATCAGAAATTTCACACACCCGAAATTGAATATTTGTGGATCACACAAATATTTACGCTAAAATTTAACCCGCAACCCTTTGTGTGTTCGTCAACAGTTAAAATAATTTACACATCGGATTTATTACTCGCTTTCATTATGATATTAAATGTTTTACGTTAAACAACAAACTAAAATTTACAGTATATGTATTAAAATTCAAAGTAATTTGGTATTGAGGTCTGCGGTGCAATTTCGATGACATTTTAATCTGGTGAAATTTTAATTTTTCCAATATTCATTGACAATGTAAAGGATTATCCCTGTGAGAGCAAAATTATTTATGGATACATTCCGCCACATGTTGAAGTTAAACGCGGTATTATTTAATTGTTTACATCACGCTATACGTGACCTATGTGAACACCTGGTGCACAGACTCGATGTAATATGAACTTATCAACTACTTTTATCTACCATTTTATTGATTAAACGTAAACATCCACTATTAATTCGAATGTACATTGTAATGTTTAGTTTTTTACAATGTTTTGTTTGTTCGTTACATATTTTTAATACTAGTATAAGGTCATTGATGTACCTATATCGCATTTCTATTCAGGTTAGATATTAGTTTTCTGCACTGTTGTGATAGTTTCCATTTCATTCTGTCAGTTTAGCAAAACGACCAAATATTTTTTGGTACTTAGGTACTTAGAATTAAAATGTACAGATATTTATTAACGCATCATATTTTATACTCTTCTACGTTAAAAATATAATTATGATACTTTTTATCATGAAATTCTCAGGGAAATATCGGAATTTATTGGAAAAATATTTTACAACGAAAAATGCGCTGAATTTTTTAAAGGTATTCTTGAAAAAAATTACGTATTTTTTGAAGAAATAATACTGAAATACATAAGGTGACTCAATCAAATTGATTATTTTTTATTACATACCTACTTCTTACACTTTTACCCGAGGTTGTGATCAACGGAAAAATTATATAACAATGCAACAATTTGTTCTAACTTTTATAATACTCTTACACGCGATATTTATTGTTATTTTTATTCATTTAACGTTCGGTCGTTGTTTTATTTTCTTTATTATAGGTTTATAGTAGTAGTTAGTACCGAACTTGGTCCAACGATGTCCGTTTATAAATTAATGGAGATTTTCGAGCTAAAATAACTTCCAACAATAATATTACCGTATATATTTAAATAATAAACCTAACTTCAGAATTTGAAGTTTCCATTTAATGATAACACAAAAATATTCCACAATAAAACCAATACACAACAATAATACAAAGTATATTCTGGAATATTTTATCGATACCCACTTTGCGTAACGTTAAACGTTGTTCTCTTTATTAAATTCTTCAGCTAGGAAAAGGGATCAAATGAGATACTGTTTCAAATTGTTTACTTTACTGGCAAAGCAAATATATAGTTAATAACTATATAGTTAGTTCAGCTACAGGTTGCGCAAAGTAACCTCAAAAGATAATGAAGCTTTCGTATAAGCATTGCACGGATTTTATGAACCGCGGCCGCGGCAAGTCTTAAAGCGCGGGAAAACGAAACCGCTTTGTGGTATAAAGTCGCAACTAAAGTTAGTCATTATTTTTATCGCACGATATTGAAGATGCAGGTTTATTCAAGTAATTTAATTTGTTTTTATGTTAATAACTTTTATTAGTCCGATTCGATTTAATTAATTGTTATTTATTTATTTGGACACTATGACGAAAATATCAAACTTTAAATGTAGGTACGTATTAGGCTTACTTTACTAAAAAATGCACATCGCAGTTATATCTTGAATTAACTTATCAAGGACGAATACGAAAATGAAAGGCCAATGACGATGAAAAACTTAATTCTTTTAAGCCATTAAATTATCTTCTCCTCATCCCGAAAACCTTAATTCTTCCAAGATTTTTCGTTCGTTCTTTTGTTTTAACTGTTCGGTCTTTTGTTTAGAACACATCAGTGCTCGAGAACCATCATTGGCGTTCTGCTGTCAGCTGCATTATGGAGAGCGGGCTCCTGGACCAGATGATGGACCAGCGAGCCGAGCTCGAGCATCAGATGAGCTCCCTCATCCTCGCCACCGACATCACCAGGCAACAGGAGTACTTGAGCAACTTCAAGGTTAGTTTTACACTAAGTTCTACACTTTCTAGGTATTGCAAGACAGTTTGTTTGGAGTAAAACTACTTTTACGGATTTTTGTCGTGGTTTTTTTTTAAATGCCATTAACGAGTTTATCCAAAAATAATCGTCCATCAGGCGGAGCGATTCCAGATTTCAGCCGTCAATGGCCACCTTAAAGAATCCGAAACGTGAATAATGTAGAACAAAATTAAAAACACGACAAAAATCTCTTTTATTTTAATGTGTCAAAACTATTTCTCCTTACATATTTCAATTTAAACACTTTATTTTTGAAAAATACATTCCAGCATGGTACAGGGTTCAAGTCTCAGGTAAGGTAAAAGTTGAAATGTGTTTTTCAAAAATATTTCTCATTATTTCCGACATTGATCTTATTGTTTCTAATAATTGGTTATTACGGATAAGTATTTGAGCGTAATGCGGATTAATACTTCTTAGTGTAAGAGGTTAAACTACCTTCTTTCTGGAAGCGTCGTATGTCATATTATTATAAAACTACGTATTTATTTGTTGATTGGAAATGGTTAACTCTTTAAAGGTACCAAAAGAACATTAGATTTGCAAGACAAACATATTGCTTATTTTAATTTTAATAGATACTTTTATTAATTATAAAACTCAAGTTAAAAAATAAATGTTTATATGAATATAATAGAAGACCAGAAAGAAGGCAGTGTTTTTATAGCCAGGCGAATAAAAATATAGAGTCATATTTGCGTTTGTAAAATATATATGTTAAAGTGTCATGTATTTCTAGGTCTTCAGTTTGTCCTACAAAAAAGGTCCTCGAAACAAAAGTTTTGATATAAAACATTTCTATACAAATTTCGAATTCGCAAAGTTTTCGCTAACGGGGTACGCGTAAATAATTGATGTTTGAAACAGTTGAAACATTTAAAAGTAACTTATTAATTACCAGAAAACAAACCTTATTAGTGCCGGTATTGTTCGTTATGAATAATGGAAACTTTGGAACTCAAGAGTAATTTATTTGATAACAATTTGACATACTTTTTGAGTTATTTGATTTTCTTATAAAAAACAACTTAATTCATAGAATCATAAATTGTAGTACTTTAGATCTGAATGATGTAGAGATAAAAATACGATTTTCAATATTTGATTAACAAACTTGATTATTCACACCCATTTTATCAATTTAATTTAGTTAATTAATTTTTTATAAATATCACGTGATAGAGACTTAATCAAAAATATAGTTCGCTTTCAGAGAGTTACGAAAAACGCTTGAATATTTGAAAATGTTAATCTACTTTTGGTACTAACGAACGGACTAAACCAACAGTTGGTCTGGCAAACATATAACTAATTATTTATCAGGCAACTCAATCTCGTGGTTTTATCACGATATTTTCAGCATTCGTAGGAAAATGCCCGCAAATACTTGCCTATTTCACTTTGACATCGGAAAATTTGGTTGTTTGCTTGAGATCAAAAGAAAATCAATTAATATCAGCAAATAATACAAATAATAGAATATCAATAGTAATTAACGCTAAGTATTTAGTTAATCGTTAGTTCAATTTACCCATTTGAAACAGAAGCCCTAAAAACAATAGCTTTTGATTCGCAATTAACGCTCAAACCACACCTTAAAGTAAATCTTAATTAGACAAACTAAGTACAACTAAACTAATTAATTACAACAAATATGTTGATTGAAACCAGAGAACCGTAATATTCTTTTGTATTATAAACTTGGTAATTTACACTGAACGTAATAAAACATTGTTTTCTATTTGTTAAGTTTTCATTTGACTCTGCATCTGAATAATATGTTCAGAATTGCTCACGACAAAATTCAACGCCCATTTCGTTTCAGTAAATGTATTTTCAATGTTCTTTGTGGATACTGTTTTATTACAGTTTACCATTTTGTTTTTCTCCTTCGTTTATACGAAGCTATTATAAGAATTTAAATCTCTTATAAGTTTAGTTCATGCAAAAAACTATTTAAGTTGCATTTGAGATTTTATCCAACTTTATTGGCAGTTTCAATTCTAGAACTGTGGACGTCGAATTTTTAATGAAATAGTTTGAAAAGTTTCATCTTTTGTTCATTTTGTTCATTTCCACAATGCCTAGTGTTCAAGTATTACTTTTAAATTGTTTTCCCCCATTTTCGTCATACGACATTTAGGTCATACAAGTATCTACTCGTGTTTTGAATTTAACAGTAGAATTGTTACAAAGAAAACATAACTAGTTTTAAATTACATTGAGTTAATCATTAATTAAAACATTTTACGCACAGGAAGTGTATTAACATACTTGATAATTAATTATATTACTTCTATAAATTGGCATTCGTTTCTCAACGACAATGACTTTTATATTGATAATTTATTACTTAAAACTAAGATTTAACTATTGCTGTAACTTAACTACATATTTTCAGAAGAAATTTAAAATTAAGAGCTTATGCTTGAATACATTCCGGTCACATAGAAATTAAAATTTTAGCTAACTTAGCTTTAGATTGTGTAAGTGCATTTTCTTTCTAAAAGTTGGATATGTGTGATTGTAAAACAAATATACAGTCACAATAATATTAAAAAAAGTAATACGAGTATATTCATAATCTAATGCTTTTTAAAAGAATTTACAAATTACATTGTGAGTGCATTGTGATAATAAGTACGCCTAGTAAGTCAGAATAAGTCTGTATTTCAACCTCAACTTACCTGGCAAGGTAGGGTTTCTTTGAATTTTTCTTACTCCGGTTTCCAACAAAAAACATGAAGTAGTTTTGAACTAATGAATGTTTTCCCATTCCATCTCATTACTTAAACGTTGCTCTTCAAAAGAATGCAGGATTTGCTGGATGATCTTTCCTGAAGGCAAAAGTTATTGAAACTTCTTCTTTTTTAGTTCCATCATTAATAAGTAAGCTTTAAACTTTGAAATTTCTTCGGTTCATTTTAAAAATTCTTAGTCTGGTAACTTGCTTCAGTATGCTGACAAAAATAGTTTTTATTTTTTTATTTACGATGCAGAGCCGTAAATTGATTTCTGTACTTACATGCCATGTCTTTTACCATGTACTTACAATATGTAATACATACTTTTACAAAAATATTACACGATTAGCCATGAATCCTAAACATACTACGGTTACGGTACGGGTATTGTTACGGTAATAAAAAACTATTAAAAAGTAGCATACAAATAATAACAATGATATAAGGACGCATAAAAATCTATTCCGCCATCTTTAAAAGTCTGCCATATTGGTTTTATTGACATCACTTAGCTAACCATGCGTCGTCATCCAAACTAAGCTATTGCAAACTTTCAGCTCAATCGATTGGGGATTAACCGGTTTAAAATTCAGTTGCATGGTTTTACACGAACAAACATCACTTCGTAACGGCTGCATCCATTAGATTAATCCTTTTTTTTGATGTTACAATTGTCGGGATTAGCTTTGTGCAAAAAATCTATTCGGAAATTGCACACGTGAAAATTGCACACGTGAAAATTGCACACGCAACTAGTAACAGAGGGGTGGCTCGTTAGTTTGTAACAATTACTCGTGTTTCTCTCTATCATCCAATTATATTAACCCTTTATGTTTACGTACCGAAGAGCGAGATAATTAGTTTAATGTCGAAATGTTATGTCAGTGTCAAAAACACAAAAGTCTTTTATCAAATCTACCCACACTTTCCCAGATTAAAATCTGTAGGATAGACAAAATATTAACTCTTTAGTTTATTAAAATATCAGAGAAATACAATGAAAACCATAAAATGTAATTAATAAAACTTCACCTTCGGTTTATAAATAAAATACCCATATCAATGCCCCATTTCATCAACCTGCACTGGGACAGGCTAATTAATTAACCAGTCAATGTCATAAACAAAAGGATGTTAGTTTAACAGCGGTCTACATTATATACACTCGTGTACTCCAAACAGTATACGCAGAAATAGTACAAATTTTTACGGCAATAAGGTACAATTTCAGATGCAGTTTAGATATTTAGAAATGGAAATGGTAAAATGCTTATTAGAGCACGTTATTGTAGGATGCGTAATTTTTACGGAGATACAACATGGATGTTCTAACAAACAGAACAATTAGGCATTGTGTACGTGAAACATAATTAATGTTATGGACAGTCGTTACGGGTAGTTAGAGACCTCAAATGTCTGACAGTTTGTCAAAAATGTCGTAGCACGCATAAAGGATAGAAACTAGAGAAGGTAAATTGCAAAAATCGGAAAGTTGACCATTTATAATTACAATATTTTAAAATTCAAGGTATCTATGAAAGTTTATCGTTTTTGGTAAAATGCGTAATAGAGCGCGTAATTATTGGATCCGTTTTTCCGTTCCTATTAATCTTTAAAACAACGATAACCAACAGTAAAAAAATGGCATTTGCTTACATTAGACAAAATTTTAAATTGTTTATGTTGTTACGGGCTTCGGGCCCTCAAAAGTCTGAGCCATTAGACGTTTTAAATAAAAAATAAGTACTAACGCACAAAGGACCCTAACCAAAGAGGTCTAGTTAACTAAAAAACTGTTAACACATTAGTACAGTACAATACATAAGCCAATATATCTACGAGTCACTTTGTTTTCATCAAGCAAAATTTTCTCATTTTTCACTAAGCATAGATTAGTATAACAGTCAATTAGCCGGTGCCGACATCAACAATCAAATTTACCGTGACGTGACATACAAAATGTCTGTGTATTTTATTATATTTACTTGAATACGAAACCCTGGAATGACAAATTGAAATTGCTGTTTAATTTAAATCTTTTGTTACATAAACGTAATTGAATGAAAGAGTAAATTACTAACACGAAATTACATAGATTAAAAACGGATACAAACAGACAAATTCAGATTGTGCAATGTAATTTTGTTATTAGCGACCTTCGCACGGGTTTAATTTTTCCGTATATTTCGTTCATAGTATATCAAGTATCATAAATTCGTATCTAAAAAGCAATAAATCAAATAGGTGCTAAAGTGATAGATACGCGAACATACATTTGGCAATGAATTATTATATGAATGAAATGCAAAATAGACGATATTTTATTTTGATGCGCTTTTATTATTGGTACTACTGGAGCTTGGTCTCACACATTTAGAATTCTCAGATTAGACATAGACATGATCTAAATAAACTAAAATAAATATTTATTATTAATAGTTTGTTGCCTGTTTATGACATATTCGGAAGTTCTATTTCCACTTTGGAAATGGACTATTTGGACATCGACTTCAAATATTTGGACTTTATATTTAACTAGCAGCGCCCCGCGGTTTCACCCGCGTAGTTCCCATTCCCGTGAGAATTTCTGGATAAAACATCATAAGCTACCCCTGTTCCAAATTTCAAGTCAATTGGTTCAGTAGTTTAGCCGTGAAAAAGTAATAGACAGACAGACAGACAAAGTTACTTTCGCATTTATAATATTAGTAATTAGTAAGGAAAGGATTGTATAATTCACTATTTGACAATATCTATACTAATATATAAAGCTGAAGAGTTTGTTTGGTCAAAAGCGCTAATCTCAGGAACTACCCGTCCGATTTAAAAAAAAATATTTTATCCCCGTATTCCACGGGAACGGAAACTACGGGGGTTAAAACCGCGGGGCGCTGCTAGTCTTAGAATATAAGGAAAATAAGCGGATAATTCTTTTGTATAAGTTACGCCCCGCGGTTCTAACCACGGAATTTCTGGGTATGAATTGTCAAATCAGGGTTTCTGTGCCCCGAACAACGTATAGGAAAAAATCATAACGATTGATTCAGTGGTAGTGACACAAAAGCGTCACAAACAAACAAAGTTAATTTCACATTGATAGTAAACTTAAACTAGGGATTATGTTGAAAATGTTATAATTATATTTTTACTACGTTATAAAATTTCCCTGAATTCATTAACAAAGTTGGTAATAAAATATGAAGTATATTAATTTGATTCCATTAAAACATGTTGGTAAAATTTATGCACCCGAAAGTTTTCAACGAAATATAGCTTTCAATATTTTGTCATTTTTGCCGCCCAACGCGGGCAAGCAATTTAAAATGTAACGGACTTTTAATTGGATTCCAGAACATTCTATTGATCTGTCACAATGTCTATTTGTCCCACAGTTTTCGTAGATTTTAAAAACTACCATTTATAAATAAACAATAGGCTTCCATTTTTCAAACTAAAATCCTATTAGAATTCAAAGCTTTGCGTAAGTATATCTAGAAATATCTCATTTCGCTATAACAAGTAAGTTCAGACGTATATAAATGTGTAATACTGCATTATCTGGTGCATCTCCAAGACTCGCCGGCGCTAGTCGGGTCGGGACCGATGTCTTACAACCAACGTCAGAACGTCTAGCCAAATTCCAATTACAGCATTTAGTTTGAATACGAATGCAATAAACCTACGACTACGTACAAACCAATCAATGAACACTGTGATACTATACCCTGAATGTTGCACTTTACTATAAAATGCCGATGCAATTCAATGTTTACATTACTTTGATGGTCGTGGTCTGTGTACAATTTGACTGGTTGCCATCTAGCCTGCAACGCAAATACTGGTGTAAATTGCTTTAGTGGGGTTGATCGACATTCCATGGAATAGATAATTTAGATCGTTTGTGAAACAGTCGTATCGAAATTGTTTATTTAATCGTTTGTTCGTAACTCTCAGTCGAACGCTTTAAATGAAAACGTAGGTATGTTGAACGTGTTTGAGTAACAATGTTATGAACATGTCAAATGCACAAGTACTTTTGTCTAAACTTCGTGATTACGCAAAGGTTAATGACGTATGGGGAGAGTCAGTCATGATAAAGATAGAGAGGGTTGGGGTTGAATCTGAGCCCACTCTTCATTGTTACACAAGCCAACAATGGGATTGTATATATACGAGTATGTCCAAGGGAAGCTATTTGAATGCCGCCGAGTTAATTGATAAATTGTTACCTAACCTAACAAACCGGTATCATTTGCGTGACGTGTTTGCGTAAATCAAGATTCTCTTTGAACGACCATCTAAGATCATCTTATGACCGTGATCTATTTCTCGAAATTGTATAAATTATGTTATTTATATAATTTGGAATGTTTATTTTATATAATATAAATTACATAGTTGCGTAATCAAGGTAACTACATATTTGTTATTCAATGCACCTTCATCAGGTACAGTATTGTTGATGCATCTCCCTTGCTTACCTAACAAGGTGTAAGTGGTTCGTAATTTCTTGCTACATAATACTGTAATAACTGAAACTTCTACAGTAATATTATACATAGTATACATTAATTTGAAATTACATTGTTCTGTAATATAAAAATAATTCTACTAATTTAAGTGGTTGTCTTTGTAGACCTTTGTTATTCATTTACGTAGAACCGCTTAGATTGGATGTTTCTCAGACAGCTTCTATCTAGAATTAACACGTAAAATTATTTTTCATTCTCAAAATTTCTTTCAATTAATCTAGTTTTAATAAACTAATGGTCTGCATGAAGAGTTTCCTATAGATTTTCTTTCATACTTTGTACTGGAAATTACGTAAAAGTCAAGTAAGATCTTGTAAAATCTCTCAGGTTAAAGGCATTTTCTCTAATGAATAGTACAGCGATAAAAATGACAATTACAAATACATCCATTATAAACTGATTCACAAACATAAATGCAGCAACCGACTTTTATTTATGTAGATTTATAGTCTAAATACGAAACAAGGACCGATTCCTTCCAGCTCCTTCTCTAGAGTATGTACATACGTAAAATATATCGGGAACGTAGAATGTTCGCAATTTCGATATATGTAACTTTAACGTAAGCACATCCGAACGTACCCGCATTGGATTTCCTTTCAGAAATTCCTAGTATACGATTTGAAATATAAATGGAAAAGTTTAGATTTATTTGAGATGTTTTACTTTACTGTTTCTATTGTGGAATTGAAGAAAGAAGATACTCGTATAATGGCAGTTTTTGACGTTTTTGACTTAAAATGTCAAACATGTGTTGACGTGATTTCTATAATTTAAGAGAAATTATTATAAAATAACTACTGTGACGATGTGGGTTGAAAAAAAAAACTATTAAAAGAAATAATTATATTGCAGTCATAAAATTCTGATGATTTATCACAGAAGAGTACTTTAATTTATCTCTAAATATTTAAGAATCTCAATCAAATGACTTGTAAGTTAAATCATAAAGCAAACAAGACAAACGGAGATAAAAATCTAGTTAATTATTCATCATCATCCAATTTTCAGAGTAAACAGATTAGCGGCAAATAATCAACTGTGAAAACAAAAATATTAATATGAAGAAAAGAATATTATCAGTAATAGGAGATCGCTAAGTCTGTGTACACGGCTAAGTAATTATCTGCACCAAATTATTGTTTGAACAAAATCTAGTTTAGTCAAACATCGTATACTACTTGGTCATACTCAATGATGCTTAAAAAATATAGAAGCGTCGTGTACCAATACCGCGGCCCTCTTAAATAGCTTAAAAAAATGGGTCCATATTGGCTCACCTAAAGTTCTTTACCCGAAAATGTTTTTCCTAACTATTTGTAGTCCGAATGATCATTCTTCCTAAAAATTTTCATCCTAAAGCTCATAACACTGATGTGTCCTAAAATTTTAATTACTAACATCATTAATGTAAATATATTTAAACTCCTACTGTTTTTTATCATAACGCTTTTATCCCTAAACATACTTACCATAATATTTTCACTCATGCTCAGAAAGAAACATTTACCAAGTGTAATAAAAAATATATACGGGTAGAAGATGATATTTATAGTTTTAATGTATTATACGACTCGTTTACGGTTATGCTTATGGCCTGGGAGTTTACCATAACCATAACTAAAGGACCAATTCGGTTCTGGCACTTCGCCGGCCGCTGCCGCGGCACGCTCGCTACGCTCGCTCGGCTCGTGCGTTGGGGTCACAGTTCTAACATAACCTAAACCAATAATTAGGAATAGGACCGATTCGTTACTGGAACTTGACTGAATGATTGGAGCAGGACTCTGGTTTTGCTCGCTCGACTCGTGCGTTATATGTTATACCTACATGTTATGTAAAAACAAAGTTACGAAAAATTTATGTATATAATATTGATTATAATAAATAAAAATAAATCTAAACAAAAAAGATATGACTTTGAATAATAGTATGAACGATGGTTATGTTGAGAAAATATAGGAAAACAAATGTTTCGGAATTAAAACATTAGTGACAAAGATTTTAGGAGTTGCGATTGTTAGGATAAAAAATGTTAGGAAGAAAATTTTCGGATTTCCAATTATCGGAGTTGAAATTTTAGGTGAACTTTGGCGCACCCTAAAAAAATATGTACATACTTGCTTTTGCCCGTGACTTCGTCCACGTGGAATAATGACTTCCGTCATACAAACTTTCATCCCCTATTTATCCTCTTGGGGGTAGAATTTATCAAAATCCTTTATTGCCAACGTCATAACATCTACCTGCATGTCAAATTTCAGCCTGATCCGTCCAGTGGTTTGGGCTGTGCGTTGAGAGATCACTATGTCAGTCAGACTTTTGAGTTAATAAAAAAAAACGATACCATCGCACGATATTACTATAATTATGTCAAAAAAAGATCGTTATAAAACGAATTTGAAGTTATCAAAAATCGCGACATTCATCAGTGATTCCCTAAGCAAAATGTTGGTAATAAACTCCTTTTCATGTTGCCACTTCATAATATGAGCAACGCATCTATAGGTTATTTAATATCAGTGGCCAAAGATTAGGATTAAACGTCGTTCACTGCGCGGATAATACAAGTGACCCTAAAACCTAGATTACACTTAATAACTCAAGCTAATCAATATTAATCTGTTATTAGATAGATTATTCCTTATTGTAAATATAATTAAAACTCGAAATATGGAACATATGTTTTACAATGAGTGAGGTAATGGACGGACTTATAACCTTAATTCTTCAACAATCGGGTTATCTATTGCAAAAATAAAATCACATGGATTTGAGGTCCCTAAAATTACGCGTTTAAAAATAAAATATTAATATAAATTGTTATACTTACTAAAAATTTAAACGAAATACAGCCAAAATATAAAAGCAATTGAACAGTTAACATAATACGATTATCGTTTTCCCATACAAAATTCATTTATTTCGGTATCATGCAGTGCCGAAATATAGGTATGAAAATTTAAAATTCCTGTTTTAATCCCAAAACTATATAAATTCGAAACACGTTTCATTGCTATCGAGAGCGCTCCATCAATTTTAAATAAAATTTACAGTTCAAATGCAATTTATACGAAAAGTGCCTAATAAAATATGTTACGCGGATATATCCTAAGCTAATATTATATTGGAAATCTCTCCGCTTACAAGTATAAGCACATATTTGGTTAACCTTTAAAATACTATGGAAAGGTATACTATCAACCTTTGAGTATTAGCTTAAGTTACATTTCATCTTGTTGGGTAAATAGAAAATTTACTGGATACAATTTTCAAGTGTCGCATTGGGTTTGGCCAAAAATGTTTCCTCTTCTGAATAGTGGAAGTTTGGAATGTAACTTTAGGCAAATCGTTTCATGTAAAATACTGATATTCCGTCAATTTGTTTATATTAAATTGACACTAATTAGACATGGAATAAAGGTTCGG
Source organism: Timandra comae (assembly GCA_958496195.1). Taxonomy (NCBI): domain Eukaryota; kingdom Metazoa; phylum Arthropoda; class Insecta; order Lepidoptera; family Geometridae; genus Timandra; species Timandra comae. The sequence continues at coordinate 5,850,093 of OY292353.1, read as the reverse complement.
AGGAACAATAATAAATACCATATTGTAATATTGTTATTTTATAAACCAAAATCTTATTAATGTCTATTAAAATAAGGGCCTCTAAAATAAGAATCTCAACTCAGTACACTTCATTGTCTTATCAATAATCAATTAAAAGGCGAACATCGTAATCCTAAAATAGAACCATTCTTTAATAAGAAACATTAACGTTAGCTTCACTTCATTCACGTACAAACTTCGAAGGCTTTCAATATTGATATTCTGTAATAAAGTGAAGTTAATATTCAGTTCAGTGCTTTTGTGGTGCTTTCTATCAAGATGTAGGGGGATTTGTAGCATGTTAATACGTTCCTTTCTTTATAAAGCTTCCTATCATATTATCTGTTGGGTATTATGTATATATTGTTACACGTCCGGAAATTCATTTCTTCATTACATAGTATAAAACAAAGTCGCTTTGTCTGTCCCTATGTCCCCATGTCCCTATGTATGCTTAGATCTTTAAACTACGCAACGGATTTTGATACGGTTTGTTTTAATACATAGAGTGTCTATAATACAATAAGCTTCACTTTTCAGACTAATATTTAGATACTGTCGAACTGTCATGCCCTGTGGCGTTAATTACTGGTCGTATTTATCGCAGCACGATGTTTAAGCCTTACTCGGTAAATGGGCCATCCAACACTACAATATTTTATCAATTCGATATTCTTTCTTCTTTGCGTGTCCACTCATATTTTTGAGGACCAGAACTTGGTCACCGATATGGCACTATCAGTGGCCTTGTAAAGGTCCTCGCGTGTGCAGGTGTAGGGACACGTACGGCAAGTGCAATTCGATATTGAGATATGGTCTGAAACTGGTACTGAGATTGGCGCTTTAAACTAAACAAAACCCTCAGCTTTATAATATCAGTAACTAGCAGCGCCCCGCGGTTTCACCTGCGTAGTTCCTGCTCTCGTGGAAATTCGGGGATAAAATTATGCTAAATTTTGGGAAAAAATTAACCCCTTGAATAACTCTATCTATTAGAAAAACAGCTTCAAAATCCGTTGCGTACTTTCAAAGATTTAAGCATACATAGGAACAGACGAACAGCGACAGCGACTTTATTTTATACTGTGTAGTGAAGATAAAAGTATCATATCTTTCTAGAAACTACGTAACGTATACTTACATTATTCTCCGCTTGCAATCATATAGTTTCTTGTAACTCATTAAAACTTGCATAATTACCGAGCCATCCGCATATTCCATATATAAATTTAAACTTATTTTCCATTACAAAATCTGCAAATAATTTGACCACAGGTTTCACTCAGAACCGACATTGCACAAAGCGTCAAAAACTTCAATCTCACATCAGAATCCTTTATGAAAGTTTATTCGTATTCAAAATGAACTTTATATACATATTTTATCAAAAAACGAATATTGTAATACTAGAAACACATTTTATATTTTAATTATCGTATTTTAGACTGTTTGTTAAATATTTAAAGTAAGGAATCGTAATATCGTAGAGATAATTATTTTGAGAATAAAATAACCGTTCATTTTTATAGGATTCTTTAATACTTATTACTCTAGAAACGGTTGCAAAGCTTGTAGCGATACAAAGCTCTCGAGGAAACAAAATGGCGCCTGAGATAACGGATAATTTTCGTTAAAGTATTATGAATAATATTTTTAAATAAAACACTATACTTATATTAAAAAGGAAAACAATTTTCAACCCCTATTCATTTAAAAATATAATTTCGAATGTTAAATAAGGAATTCAGAAGAAACGAAGTAATAAAATTGCATAAATTAGGTACTTACGTAATTATTGTTGTAAAAATAAAAGCCTACAATTTAAAAATATCAAAAGGTATGCCGAAACCCGGGATCGAACCAGGGACCTCTAGATCTTCAGTCTAACGCTCTCCCAACTAAGCTATTCCGGCTGATATATGGGTCCTGAAAAACCAGGAACGCTTCCCTATTTTCACAGGACATTTTGTTGATTTTCTCTTAAACTATTGAATATTTTCGATTACTTTTTTCACGACATGTTTCTATTTTGGAAGGACTATCGATTGACAGGGTTTGTTTTTATTTTTTTTAATGAATTAATTAGTAAAATAACTCTAATTGTACCCTTAACTTACCAGGTAGTTAATACAATATGTTTTTTCTGAAGTACATATATTTTCTAAGATCATACGAATACAAAAGCTTTTCGCAAGTAATTAAAATCGATAAACGTTACCCCGTCGAACGTAATTCGATACCGGTAACTGAGTTGTTGAGGAAAATATCTCTTAATTTTCCAGATTTCATTTCACCTAATATTTCGTTTCTTCAAGTCCTTATTTCTTTAGTGCTACGAACTTTATGAAAGGAAAAGATTAAGTTTGTCTTGAATGTAATATCTTATAAAAATATCTGAATAGTGTTTTCAGAAATAAGTTTATTTAATCTGAAGGGTTTAAAGTTTTCTTAAGCCTTAAAATATTTTGAAATAAAATAAATTGTACTGTGTCTAGATATCCGTAAATGTATCCGCGGGTTTCTATAGAAAGAAAGGATTGTATCCGTTTCCCTATGGCGGATGTTTGCCTATCTTTACATGGTTTAATTTTGTTACATATACCTATGGATTTTTTTAAAGAAAGGATAATTGATTGATTGACGAAACATAACTCTAATACTGGGAGAAAGAATTGTGAAAATTATTCGAGTCTTAGCAATGTTTAAGAATACTAAAAAAGAAATTTGAAAAATTCAGCCCGTCATGTCGTGAAATAGGGGTAGGTTGTATGAAAATCCTCTTGTCAAAAATATGAATTGTTATAAGTATTATAGTTCCAACTTGACTACAACGCGACGCGAAGCAAGTAAAGCCGCGGCCATAGTGCTAGTTCAACATACACGTAGCAAAGGAATATGTTGTATATGTTTATTTCTTATAATCACTTAATTCTCACATTTTCATCCTTTGTAGAGATCACAATTAAATGAAACACGCAATTAATTTATGATATACTCAGACTGTAGAATGATTAGTCAATTAGTTTGAAATCGTGTGTGGTTTGGATAGATTAAAGCCGAATTTCTTATACTTACTAAGTTACAACTTAATTATAAGGAAAGCTGCTCAAATCGATATCGATAAGTAATTGCCTATTGAACCATAAATAGGCTAACTTGTAACGCTCTTGTAATATTACTTGTAAAAGGGTTGTTTTCCGCAATTAGACTTTTCTACAGGATTTTATATAATAGCAGAGTGGTCACCATGTCGGACTGCCATTCCTATGGTTGCGGGTACGATTCCCGTGCGGGATGAATATTTGTGTGAACCACAAATGTTTGTCTCGGTCTGGGTGTGTGTCTGAATGAGTGTGCGTATAGTTTCTGATACCCTAGATACAAGTTTCGAACTTAGTAAGGGGATAGTTAGTTATGAGTTGATGTAGTGAATTATTATGTTATGTTATTTGTCTTTTACTTCCTTAAAATATCAAAAGGTATGCCGAAACCCGGGATCGAACCAGGGACCTCTAGATCTTCAGTCTAACGCTCTCCCAACTGAGCTATTCCGGCTGTTAAATTGTATCTATAAACAAGGAACGCCTTATTCAATGTTACGTAATACTTTGTTGGATTTCTCAGACTTGATGAATAATTTTACATTGAGATGGCATTTGTCATTCAATCAGATTACATCTTACAAACTTGTAAACAATTGTCGACAACCCCTTTCAGTAACTTAATCTATAAATCACCCAAATTGGAATTGTATTTCGGCAACTCTTTTCCCAAACACTGTTGCAGTTTTAACTACGTATTTAAATTGTAAATAAGGAAAATATTACCATAAAATGTTTCCATAAAAGGTTTTTATTTGCGTTAGACAGAATACAAATAAACTCAATTCATATAGAGTATTTTTGTCAGACTCCCGGGTCCCGGGACAATATCGATGTTTCCAGGGTTTATTTATACTTTTGAATTTGAATATTAAACTAAAAGGTATTTGACACAAATAAATTATGTTAAAATAGTTTTTTTTGGCACAAAACGCGTGATTATTGAAATATTTAATAACAAAATGATATAAAGAAAGTACTTAGACAATAATTGTTGTAAAAATAAAAGCCTAATAAAAATATCAAAAGGTATGCCGAAACCCGGGATCGAACCAGGGACCTCTAGATCTTCAGTCTAACGCTCTCCCAACTGAGCTATTCCGGCTGTTATAGGGGTCCGGAAAAACCAGGAAGGCTTTCCAATTTTCACAGGACATTTTGTTGATTTTCTCTTAAACTATTGAATATTATTGATTAGTTTTTTCACGACATGGTTTTGTTTTGGAAAGACTATCGATTGGTGGGGTTTAGTTTTTTTTAGTTCAATAATTCGTAAATAAGTTCTTAATTTAACTAAGAGAATGAAACATGAATCACTCAAAATTCTTATTTCGTAGTAAATGCATGTTCTAAGTTAATACAATACCTTTTCAATACTAATAAAATCAATGAATATTAAAACCGCGTCCAACGTAATATGACATCAATGACTGAGTTGTGAGGGGGAAATATAGGGACATTTTCTCCTATTCATTACGTCATAGGGAGAGGTACAGTCGACATCATAAGTAGATTAACACATCCGAACCTTTTCATGATAAAAGCTGAGAAATATTTAAGTTACTACGAATCAAGTTTTCATATACCTCTGTAAGCTGTCATTGAAAATGTTTGTAAACGATTTGATACTATTATTGATATTGAAAACTTTTATACATAAGTTTTTGTGTTATATTTTCGGAGGTATAACCGTATTTACATTTTATTTGATAAGTATTTGAATTGCGCAGGATGTTTTGTGTTGATTTTCGTTTTAGGTTTTATGTAAGCCCAGTGGTTTATTCAGCATAATATTTTTTTACATATTTAAAGATAAATATTAGCAGGACTTTAGAATGGGTCTTGTACCTATTCCTATAAATACAAAACCTATTTACAGTATCTACCTCCAATTGAACTAGGTGGAAGGTAAATAGTGAAAGTTTAAGGTTTATCAAATTTACAGGCAAATAGTAGAACTCCAGATTCTTATTAAAAACGAATGTAATGGTAGAGTGGTCGTAATGCTGGACACAAGGTTGCAGGTTCGATTTTCTTGCGAGAAAAGTACGTATTTATGGATTACGTTAGTAATGTTAAAAATAATTTATGTATTACGTTAGTAATCCATAAATCGTTTATCTTTATCTCGGTGTGTGTTTCTTATATTCTAGATACAGGTACTAAAACTAGTTAAGGGTCAATCACTATAAAAAACGATAGATTTTATGTTTTTTTCATGTAAGTAAGTAGAAAATTCGTAATCCACGTGGATTTCTAGATAATGTTCTAATTTCTAGATAGTGGAAATTCTAGATACATATCTAGAAATTCTTTTCTTTATTTAAACTGGTGTCCAACATATACCTCTCTTTTTTTACCCTGGTGAGTAAGCTTGTCAATTCAGCATTTACGTCAGTACTTCGGACAATAAGATTAAGTTTGTCTGCACTTAATATTTTAAGAGAGGTAGCCGAGCCAGTGTTTTTGAAGCATCGGAAAACTTACAAAATGGAAAATAACAAGCGATTTTTAGTTTCAAACTTTAGTTTGTTTTCCTTTCAAGTTATAAGTTATTTTTTATATTCAGAACAAGCCTCTTAACTTAATTCTTTCGCAATCTTTACGTCAGACTTCCTAAGCCGTACTAAGTTCCCTTCCGTTCCTTGACTTGGAAAATTTTGTTTACTGACAACATAATTATTTTGGGATCTATTTACAATTGGATTTCATAAATTGTTTTTGAATAAGAGGGGTATTTTTTATTATTTACTACTTAGCTTTAATGTAGGCAATTTTTCTTATGCTTATTATTTATTTAAACGTGACCTTAATTACACTAAGGTAAACAAGTCTTCTTCTACTTTATATTTTTCATGAATAACTTTATTATCTTCTCAGTAATATAACCTTAAGTAGGTTTACAATCTGTATCTAGATTATAGAGTAACCGAAATTGAGCACACACTCATTAATAACCACACTCACCCTCTAGGTAAACATTTGTGGATCATGCACATATTTAACTAGCACGGGAATCAAACCAGCAACCCTTTGTTTGTCATCCCGTCATGGTGTAATCTGCTATTTGGGGAGTCACATTTTCGATAATCACGTACCTATGCGATACACGAACATGTATGTCATGTATAATCTACCTATTATGTAGAGTATGTACTCGTATATCATGAATCTTTCAAAATCCTATTACTTATGCGTTGTTATTTGAATTTCATCTATTTTGTAACCAGTGACCTGTTTTCACTTGAATTTTAATACATGATTCGAGTTTTAGTTCTGAGCATACCTCATACATAGAATGCCCTAAAAAAAGGTGTTTGCACTCGACGCGGGAAATTCTTAAAGTAAACTATACCGTCTTACTGACACACAAACAGGAATGCAGACATGTCAATAATATAACAAAGTAACGTTTATGTTACACAAAAAATCTGTTCAGTGTAATAATTATACATTATGTACATTTGTACACGCTAATTTATAATGTTTTTGTGGACTAGTTTCTTTCAATTTAATTATTGAGTTTTACTTCCTGGTCATAAATATTATGTTCACATTTTAAACCTAAAACTATTTCAAAGTGCTAATTTAACCACGAATTAAACCCATTCAATTAGTTTCCACGCTTAACAGTTTAAATGCAGTCGATTAGTGCCTAATTAGCCGATTATTCTGCCACCGCAGTATGACTTTTAGTGAAATGTATAGATCGAAATGTACAATTTATTCATTAACCCATCGACCTATAAGGTCACTTTACTAACCAGTCTTGACATCTATCATTACCCATTAGTTTGGATTATCTGTTTTGTATGTAATAACTCATAATACGGATACCTTTGAAGTGCAAATTCAAGAACTAGTACTAGGGAAGGTAACAGGCCAAGGTACGTTCTGCATGTGAACTCTTTGTTTGTGTGATTAATCGAAAATTTGTGTAGTATCTATTGATCCCAAAGATTTATTAGTTGGAAGGATATTGGTGTAATCGACATACTTTATATAGTTTTGAAGAAGTGTAAGCCGAAGTGCAGAAGTGCTTCGACGCGTCTACTCAACGTTGTTACTACGTACATCGATCGAGTTTTATTACGTTAATCGAACTCCTGGGAATGTCTTACTTGCAGTAACTGTAATAGATGTTCGACCCAATAATTTAACGTAAATGTTTTCAAATGATCACACTTTTTATTCCGCCCTGTTGACGCCCGTCGCTCCCGCTGTGTTTCTGAACCTTTATTACACATAGATCCACTTGAAGATAAATGGAAGCCGATGATAAAATACCTTTAAAAAGAAATTCATGTTTAAAAGGTGAAATACTGTTCGTGAAACAACAAACGATATATAAAATAAAACCAACGTATAAACACCGCAAGTTAATCGTTAAATTATCCCGTCAATGCGCCCGTGTGAGGTCTAAGTTAATCACCAACAAGTGGCTATCTAATAAGTAGCGTGCTCCCGAGGTGAGGACGTAAACTATTCCCTATTTATAGATGTAGCAATTTGTTGAATGCGATTTTCTTTTCATATGGTCGATTCATGGTCGATTGTTCATGTCGTACAAATATGTTGTTGCATGTGTTTTTACTTCTACGTATCTAATACGCTTCACTGAATCTGTGCTCAAATAAAATGTTCTATTTATAAACGTAAGCTTCTTCCATAAAAACCAATCAACAAGACGTCTGCGTAACCTAAAAGACTTTATTTTTTCCGTTGAAAAAGTAGTACTAAAGCCCTCCGAGTAACCTTCGTGGTGTTTAATAAGATTAAATGTTTATGATGGAAAAAAATGTAAACAGAATCTTGTCGGATGTAAAGAGGCTTGGTATGATGTTTATTTCTTTTGAAAAAGAGACCTATGTTTATAGCGTAGAATTCTCTTACTCATTACGCTTCTAAATTTTAACGTTAAAGTTATTTGAATATTTAAAAAAGATCGTTCTTTGAAAGTTTTGTTTGTATTATCATGTTGATTTTGTACTCTCCTTTTAATTAATAAAGTTCAAATAGCGTTGTTGGCGTAACATTTGTACCGTAACTCATAGTTCGGAAGCGCGTCAGTCACTTTCAGAAATTAATTTCAGTATGAGAACTATGTGTGTGCATGTTACTAAGTTCCTATGTTAATACTGAATAGGAAATGTTGATATTGGCCTGTAAATTTCCTGTGGCACAACATAGTTTGATGGTTAGTTGGTCGTGTACAGAAAACCGATAATATGCAATATCGGAACGGTATTTTGATGTGGGCACATGCAGGACATGTAATCATGACTCTCTATTTACATTGCTAAGAGAAGAGCGTATTACATTTTGTTTATTAATAAATTCCTTTCATTTTTGTTTCTGGAATATTTGTAAAGAAATGTTAATTCGTATTTATTGGACTTAAAATAGTAGGTTTTAAATTTGTTGGTATACATACGAATAGTTAAAGTTAAATGCTGTTTTTTATTTATATATTTTTCTGTAATTATATCACTTCATTGCAATTTGGATTTCCTTATCAGCAGTCCATAACATAAACAACGAATCAAACATACTTAACGATGTAATTTTATTGTTTTATTATTTTATGTTTATCTTAATGTTTGTTTTAATTATTTTCTCCTCACAAATGCATAATTATAATCTCTTCTGACCTCTGGATAGTATAACATATTAATTCTTTAAGTCAACGTTTTAAGGGTAGTTTTCGCTTGACACTTTCAAGTTATTTGGCGCAAACTGAACTACTGTAATCTCGTCAATACGTGACAAGTTCATTCACATCGAGATGTTAAAGATAACTACACTTTCGCAACACGATTTCACTATTCGGAATTCGCGTGGCGTACTATGTACTTAATTTACAACTGTGCCCCGCGGTTTCACTCGAGATAATAACTACTAGTAGCATGATGCTGTTTAGCCTATAGCCTTGATTTACCGATAGACTTTTTACCCTTTTGATCATCCCATAGCTTTTGACCATATCTTTGACAAACGGGCTATCTGACGCTGAATTAGTTTTCCAATTCAATATTTTTTTTCAAATTCCTGAGATTAGCAAGAAGAAATCATGCAGTTTATTTTTCTTTATTCAGTATTATATGTATATTACATATTCAGAATTTATTTTAGGTATGTAGGTGAATGGATGAGCTCAAGTTTAAGATGTTGAGCGTCTCATTTTTCCTACTTGAGAAAATCAATCCCGATATTAAGATCTATTTGTTTTTATTCGGAGCTCCTTTTCTTTTGTATTCCTACGTGGCCCTGGATCGCTTTCTTATGTTGTACCATCATTTATAATCATATAGACTAGATTATATCAGTCTTAAGTTACCCTCTTGTAAATTGTATAGCAATCGAGCGTATTTTCTTCTCTACGGTCTAAGTCATGGAAAAGAGAACTAGGCGTCTCTTTAAATACCAATCCTGTGAGAATTTCGTGATAAAATGTAATCTAAGGTTTAATTCTTTGGTATAAGTTACATCTATTATTATCACTATCATATAAATCGTTGTTGACTTGGTAACATAAATACAAATCTTTCCTATTTATAAGTATCTCACGATATTGTTCCAAGTTATATACGAAATAATATTACGCTGTCAGTCCGTTATTATATTGTATTTGTAAAGGCCTAATGAAAGCTTTAAGGGAACCTCCAAACTTCAAATCCGGCTAAACATAAAATTTCCTATTTGAGTGATGAGTTTTTAATACATCTTGAGATCGAAAGTTTACCAAATCGAAGGTCTGAGGCGGACCACTTCTGCGTAATTTGTAACTTATTATAATAATGAAGCTTTTATTAAATATTTTGCCAAAATACTTACAGCCTTACCAATAAAAAATACCCTCTGTGTATATTCTTGATATAACGAATAATTAATATGCTTCACACTCGTTATATCAAGAATATACACAGTGGGTATTTTTATTAGTAAGGCTGTTAATATTTTTCTTGTTACTTATAGAACAATATTATGTATTCACTTGTTATATGTTGCTGGTTGTTCGGAATATCAATCATGATACGTAATCAATCACCGTATTATACGTAACTTACCCCAACTAGGTTCATTAACGGTATCTAGATTTATACCCACTCTATACGTGATACATTTTATTTCAGTACTTTCTTAGTCTTTAACACATATTTTGGTAAAATCATGTGCTATCTGAAATAAGATCACGCTCACGCAGCGTTGCGTAGCTTAAAAGGTTTAAGCGTTAGGGTTAGGGTGGGAGAGATAGTGGCGTATATTGTAAGAGGCCCTTCTCACTGTACTAATAGCAAAAGTGAAAGATAGGCCTTTGCGCTGCAGTGGAATTTTACTACGAATATTTTTTAAGTGTTAAAATATTACAGAACACCCGCCATTTTTATGCCAATATCGCGGGTGTACTTTAAATTCGAAATAATTTATTTCTGAAAGAGGTACATATTTTTTTGAAATAAGTACAAAATGGTACATTTTAGGTATTGTTTTTTGGTAATAGGTACAATTTAATTTGTTATGGTACACCCGTCATTTTGACTCTCACCAAATATCATGTTTTTGGACTCGATATTCTTTCACTGTGTGTTTATCGTAGTGCGGTGTTGTTCGCCTTACTTCGCATTATAACGCGCATTACAAGGTCTTTCACGTCACTTGGTCCGCTGCCATTGCACGGGAGTCAGCGTACAGAATTCCAAATATATTGCATTTATTTACCAACTTAATTTAATATTTTCAACTTTAACATCTCGAACTGTATTGTGTAACGTGTTCTTGCTTTTAGGTTTGTGAAATATAAGAAAAGTCCAATTCCCAAAATATTTTTGTAGTTTTCATTTACTCTCACTATCTTTTTAATAAACTAGAAATAACATAACGGTTACTATGTTTTCTATCTTTTAAATCTCTCAATACATATATTACATGTAGCCTGATAGGTGCAATCGTTCTAAAGTGATGCACTGTAACATTTCATTACCTGAATGTTACAATTATTTGAATATTTTATTAATTCCGTTATATTTAATAAGAAAACTCCCATTTACACCTAAAACATATTTATTGTTATATTTATTTATTTGTTAAATAGATCCTTTAAAAGTGTCTCTAGCAACAGCCTCGCGACACTTCTAAATGCGGTGACCTGTTTCGTTTTAGATACCATTATTCTCTTCCCAAAAATATCTACTTACGAATAGACCTGCAATAATAACGGCCTACATTTTAAAATTATCATCGCCTCTACCCAACGTTTTGGTCCCATGTCAATCGCATTGTAAATCTGAGGCTATTCTAAAATTACGATACAATCTTTGCCAGTTCTATTTTGGGAGGCCCTTATTTTAGTTAACATCTGTATTATGTTCAATGCAATCGTCATTATGGTCACATAAATATTATAACATTAACTCGAAAACATGTCGCTTTGCCAGCCGAGTGTCCGCGAACGGTTAAACCATATTTATGGAGGTTGTGACACGGTTTTAGATACTATAAGTTATTTAACAATTGCATTATCTTAACGTAAATGTGTTAGTAAGTAATCGAAACGAAAAAGTGTTTACGATAAATGTTTATTGTTTTGTGCTAAATGTTATCAAAATTGAACGTCTCGCTCGTTGGTCAGAAACGTTAGGTAACCTCTCGTTAGTTCTTATTCGAATTGAATTCGTTCGGTCGATTTTCTCCGCAAACCTTGTCTAGAAATGCAATTCAGTAAAAGCTTTTTGGTATTGTTAAATAAAGGATAAGATATTTTTTAAAATAAAAATATATCTCCTTCATAGATAATTGAATGCTGAAATATGTAACATTAGTTATATTATATTGACACTTGTTGCACTTACAAACAACGAGTTGTTATTAAAACAAAGAACTCAATTTAAATACACATTTTACTCAACAACTGCATTACGTAGATGTGTATTTTACAGAATTTCTTGTCTGTACAAATGTGAATATTTTATGCAAGGCGACATTGCGGCAGGTTTATTGAATGTTTCTTTTAGTTTTTGTTTTAATTATGTTTGTTTCTTAAAATATTTAGTTTGGAATTTCTTATTCGTTTGTGTTGTTCCAGACTTTCCTGGACACTAATACGTTGGATATGACGAAGCCAGAACACCGACATTTGGTGCTGCAGATTGCACTAAAGTGTGCTGACATATCTAATCCGTGCCGCCCGTGGGACATCAGCAGGAAATGGAGTCTTAAGGTCTGCGAGGAGTTCTTCCGTCAGGGAGACTACGAGAGGAACCTGAATCTACCAATCACTGCTCTCTGCGACAGAAATAACACGTCTATACCCAAAATACAAACAGGTAAGCTCAAACTTCACATATAAATATCATAGTTTTCTTTTTGTGCAGTTCTTACACACCATACTACTTTCAGGGTTCTTTAAATTCGTGGTGATTCCACTAATCACGGAATGGCACCGATTCCTAAAGAATGATTTGTCGGCACAAATGCTTGAGAATCTCATCTACAACCAAAAAAAATGGGAAATGCTTGTTGCTGCCGAGCTAGCAGAGGACACAGGGACGGAGATATCTGATGCGGATCTTGTGGATGATGATCTGGAGACAAGTACCAACATGTCCGAAAGCTCTGAGCTGCTGCTGCCACCTCCGCGTAGGAGTTCGCTAAATCCTACCAGGCAGGCCGGTATCAAGGAGCAACTGCGTCGGTTCTCAGTACCACTCAACGTCTTCCAAGACTCTAAATTCAAGAGCAAAGACAAAGCTGGCACCTCGTCTGAAGCCGATCCTCGAAACCAGGATTACGTGAGTCCTGCGAACAGCGACCACTCGCTCCATTCAGAGCTGAGTCTTCGTGGCCATTGCAAGCGCAACGAACCAGATAAAGTTCTCAGTTCTGAAAAGCTGCTGCCTGAATCGTCAATCACTTCTATCACAACTCCATTGCAAGCGACTCGGCTGAACTCGGTAATTAAGCACGGCGCTCTTTGGAAGCTGGTCCGACAGCAGACATTCCCACCTCTAGAGCTGCATACGCGCGCTCACTCGCTAATGCCTCGATCCACTAGCAACGAGGACTGCATGCATTTATCTCGCAACGCCAAATCTGACGGTGGATCCAGATTTGATTTCAACTTCAGAGACGGCAAGCTGTGCAATATGTTCCGGAGAACCGATTCAGATAAGACTGAAAACGATGACGCTTCAACAGAGTTGTCTGGTGCATCCGGGCGGAGTGGACTTGGCAGCCAGCTCAGAGATAACTTGAATTCGGTGCAACTTGGCTCAAAATGTTCCGATCTGCTGAATCGCCGCAGGAAATCGATGCCGGCAGACGCTGCGACACTCAGTAAGTTTAAATCTTCAGTTATTTTAAAATTATTTTTTTTACTGTTGTTATTAATAAAAGTAATTGTTGCAGCAGCGAAAGATAAAAAAGTTCGGGACATGCGTGAAATGCTACCCGAACTGCTTCGCCGCACGCTCTCTGGGAAGGAATGTTGGACACGTCGTAGGGGATCCGCGCCGGCGCCTGTGGTGACCTCCGAATTCAGGGGTTTAGCTTCTTTGGGGGTACTCCGTCATAGCATCAACGGAGGGCGTCGTAGGGCCAGCCCTATGCCATCTTGCACCCAATGGATGGCTCGCACAGCCCAAGAATACACTCAAAACGTTCCCCGCAGGAGCTCACTGCCAGTTGAGGTGATGACAGGTGGACGATTGCTTAAAGCTTTTTATTTATAATTTTATAATTAAAAGTTGTTTTGCTGCTTAGTAGAAAAGTTTATCTTGTTCGGTTACAAGTTAAATTTTTCTTTAAATTAGAAATGTTAATAATATTTTTAGGCTCAAGTATAGGGATTTAGGTTTTGTTGTTTATTGCAGGTGTTACATCCTTCTGATCCGCTAAGGGGTTCGGAGTTCATATAACACAGGCTTTGGCGGTCTGTAGAGGCCGAGGACCTCTACGACCTGGCCCTCTCGCTTCAAGACCTCTCTGAACTAGATTCAGATTAAACTGGTAAAAGAATGCGAAACAAGACTCTTAAAATGAGTGAGCAAGTAAAAATGAGTTAAGACTTTTAAAAGTGAGCGTAACTCTTAAAAAATGAGTGTAAACCCATAAAAATGAGAGTAAAATCTCAAAATATGAGTGAAAGTTTATATGACACTTGTTATTAACAGTGAAAATAAATAAACTTTCAAACGGATAAGACAAAAAGAAACTACGGTACATGAAGAAATTTTTTATATAAAAACAAACTAAAAAAAATCAAAAAAGGCAAACGGCCGCAAAAAATCGTATAAGTTTTCCGGAAGTGACACCTTTTTAAAATGCCCAAAACTTTTTTCAAACCAAAAACTATTAAAAAAAACTGTGAAAGTGACACTTAAAAAACGTGTTCAGTGAACTTTCTGAAACATTTAAAAAATATATTGACTGGCCATATTTGGCAAGTGATAAAAATAATAAAAAAACATTTATCTTGATATTAATATATTAAAAATTAGTGAGTGTCCATATAATATTCTGTGTGTAGATTTTACTGAACATTTATTGTATATAGTTGCCAGTATATTGACTAAAAACAAATGTATTTAGTTATACAATGCGATTCTTGATGTCTCTAGCTATCGGATTTCCTAAGACGTTTAATATATTAGTGTTACAAAACTAGTCGCAACAATTCATCTGAACAATTTCAATTTCAAAACAATTTCATCTGATTCAGAGATGTTTCATAACTTTACAAAGATCTGATATCACAAAATGACCTTTAGTTTTAAACCAGTTCATTTTGATTGTAGACTGTCAGAATACTGATCTTGGGATTTCTGGTATCGACGAACTACAGGATGAAATTTAATTCATGCTCTTTATGGCTTATTAAATATCCATAGTAGACTTCAAAAATAAAAGAAAACTTAAATATAACAAAACACATTTTTTCCCGTTTATAAACGATTTGAGACTAGAACTACTTATTTCTTTTTTTAATTTTATTGTAATTTGAATAATTCATTTCAAACATTTCAAGCATCAAAAACACGTAAGCGCTATACAAGTCGATGTTAACGTACACAAAGGAATGCCTTAACCAATCACGTCTCGGCTTCGGCACACATACACATTAAAACAGAGTGCCCACGACATGTCTTAATACTTTTTTATAATTTTGTTTTTATAGTTGCAAACCCTTTATCGGTATCGCACGTATTAAATGTTCTTTATTCTTTAATCCTTTATTGTACACACACATAATATAAATACAAGTAAATATAAAATAATAAAAGTCATGTACAAATTTTCCCGTTGATTTTCAAAGTAATTTTCTTGACAACAACATTTTCCAAGAAAAAAAATTTACTGTAGTTTTTAAATAATTTTATAACGAGACCAAGGTACATTACACACTTTTTGTATAGTTACCGTTTATTACCGACACCGCATCGCCATGTGTTTTTGTTTATTAAATACGGTTTTCTTTTCACTTTTGTTCATAGAATATAAAAAAAGGATACCAAATTATAAAAAAATCGAGTTCGAATTAAATTTCACCCTCTGAGACATATTATACTGTATCAGTATTAGAGGAATAGTATATCTATAATATTATGGCAACACTACGTTTTATATGACAATCCTTTACACCTCAGTACAAATTTTGTTAATTTTTAAGTACATACTGTTGTGCTAAAATTACGTCACAAATAATATATTCACAATATAAATTATAATGAAACCAAAAAGAAACGCTTGATGAAATTCCACTGGATGGAAAATGAGTCTCATTTTTGTATCTGTAGTTTTGTAATTAGTTTAAGTGTATTTTATAACAATTTACTATTGAAGGCTCATGAATGAGAAATTGTATGAATGATTACTTCAGTATTATGTGTTAAACACAAGTATATGAAGCCTGTTGTTGACCGACATGGCACTTTCCATTGAAAAAGTATATTAATAATAAAACGATGTCTAATATATAATATGAAGCGAAAAAGTGGATTACGGATAAATAGTTGCGCTACGAGCAAGTTCAGTGGTATACACGTAGATTTACATATTTTATTGGAAAATTATATACCAAAATACATTAGGAATAATAAAAAAGTATCTCATTGTAAAGTTGTAATAAAATGATGTGTAAATATGTGTTTTACATGTAGTATACATGTATAACTCGTAGCGCAAAAATATTTTAAAATATCGTATAAGTATTATAAAATTAATATTAAAATGTATACTGTTACTAATAATTATATTTAGTTCCGTGCCATTTTTGTCACATATTTTTTTGCTATTTATTGAATATATTTTTGAACTTTTTAAACAAATTCCCTTTAGGTTTTGATTTCTGAGGTTATTCACATGCTAGTCAGTTTAAACGAAGTATGGTATCAACACTTTAATTTGTTAGAGTATACGTTGTAAATATTACAAAACTGCTTCAAATTGTCTATTTTACACTATAAAAGTTACAAGTACATATACCGAAATAGGTATAATATTATGTAGAAAATAAACTAAAATCATTCTGTCTTGCTCTTTCAAACAAAAATAACAGCAAGGCAGAATGAGATAGCACTATTTATTGGAAGTACATTCGTTGTATCTAGTATATTAAATAGATGGAAAGATGTATAAGTCTTTATTAATTTGGTACTATAATGTCGTACCTCAATGACGTCACAAGCTTTACTGGATGAAATTTTTTCGCTCTCCAAAAACTGTTAAGGCAATTGACAGACGTTCCAATTTGGTTGGTTTGATTGGATATTAACTTGTACGGTAGTCAGCCGAACATCATTATTAGCCCACCTTGGTCTACTGCTGGACATGAATCGGCTGACATCACCCACTGCAGTCCATTCCTGGATGTAATATCGGCCTTCATAAGGTAAGGTAAAAGTCTGCCAGAGGATCCCAATACAGCAAAGGCCACTCTCACATTGACGATCTTAATATGGTGAGATGGAATCGTTGTTATCACCAAGCCTGCCGAATGCGCGTTGGTGATTCTGATTTCAATCATAATTATTTTAAACTAGCTGTGCCTCGCGGTTTCACCTGATCCGTAGATCCCGATCCTGTGGGAATTTCGAGATAAAACATAGCCTATGTCCTTCCCCGGACCATAAGCCAACCCTGTACCAAATTTCAAGTCAATCGGTTCAGAAGTATAGCCGTGAAAAGGTAACAGACAGACAGACAGAGTTACTTTTGCATTTATAATATTAGTAAGGATACTAGTTGGAGAGAATGTAATGAAATATTCTTACAAATTCCATATGCCTTTCATGTGTGCTCCAACTTAGTCGGTGCCGACCAAATTGGAACGTCAATTGCTTTTAAGCTGAAACTACGTATAAACAGTATCGAGGTATTTGCAACTGATTCCGAAACTGTTTCCTATCCCTGTGTTACTAAATAGTATGAACATTTTATTTTTGGATACTATTTTAAGTTATCCCATCAGTGAAATCAACAGTGATTTAGAATTGTTATTTTTATTAAAAGTATTTATAGAGCAGTACCTAAATAGAGCATTTTAAATTAATTTAAGACGCACAATGCAGTCTCTAAAAGCTAAAAAACGAAATGTTACGCTTAAAATTAATTTCCTACTTTATATTCACATATTCAAGTATTTTTGTTAGTTTAAGTTAGATTGTAAAGAATATTATCGTACGATAAGTGATTTGGTATCGCCCCCTCTGATCTGAACTTTTAACGGGGATTAACCGATGCGATTATAATAAGGATTAATTATAAATAAGCCTAAGATGCAAACGTTTATAAACGAAAGTTTTTTAAACGTTTTTAACCGCGTTTTTATGAAAAGTTTAATGACGTTTCCCTAAGTCACGTATTTCTCATTCAGTTGTTTAACAAAAGTACGTTTTCTTGTGAACGCAAGAATGAAAGTTGAAACGTTGTTGAATTTTAAAAAACGCCATAGAATAGTATTTTTAAGATATACATATGATATAATTGATGTTAGAATTAAATGTTTTTAAAATGTATATGTATACTGATTGTATAAATATCTGATTGTATTGTAACTTATGTAATTATATGTGTAGATTATATATTGATATACTATCTATCATGTACGTGACATCCCTTTAGTGATGTACCAATTTCTATCTACTTTCCAAAGTCCGAAGAAAAACTATTTCAACTAAATATCTACTGTAAGTTCAGATAAGTATGTTTTTTATCAAATCACAAACACAGAATTTTCCACCATGTTAGTTTACAATAGAGTCCGATTTTGCTTATCACTTTTTGATAAGTAACTAAAACAGTTAAACAATATAATGCCATAGTCATTCAATAACAAAAATACAGAAAAAAAAGAAAATATGAATACACATACATATTAGTGCAGTTTTCAAAACAAAAACTTAAACGAAATAGGTAAAATGAATGTTCCAATAGATATTTAAATAATAAATGACCTGTCGAAGAAAGTCCATAGGATGAACTATTGTATAAATTATTCTTTGACTAAAATGTATATTACACTATAAATATTTTTGTGTTGCTAGGATCAGATAGGTGGCTCTGAAGCTTAATTATTTATTTCACATGCGTACGAACTTGCTGGCAAAAGCTAGTAAAGTGAGTAATAATTTCGTAAAAGTAAAATAACAAAAACCAAACTACCTTCAAATGTAGCCCCAATAAATTGGCCCCAAATCCCTTTAGATTGATGTTGTTATAATAGTCACTGTTCGTAATAACTTTAGTGCCAATACAATATTCTTGTCGCGAAAAATGGAAAGTATATTTAAATACTGCTTGTAGGCAGATTAGAATTTCCAAGTCTGTTGTTTCGATGTCAAATTTATTCCCAAGTTGAAGCCTAGTCAACAGATTCGCTGTTTCGTTAGCTCAAACAACAGACAACATTGAAAGTCTACAACAGAAATTGAGAACGTGACATCGTTCAATAGCGATTCAGGATTTAGAAGTTCAAACAATTTGTATTGGTCTCCCCGTTTCTTAGTATTTATGGAGAGTTTGTAATGGAAAGTGGGGCGTCTAAATTGAATTGTAGATTCAATTTTAAATAAAATAAACATAGTTAATATTCACTATTAAACTGTTGAACGATAGCTCAGATTCATTAATATACTAAAGTGCCGAGTTCGTAAACAATCTTTAGCACAATATTTGATGTGGATTCTTCTACAAGTTGTCATTCAAATTGATGTCTTATATTGTCGTATTAGAGTAGACTAAATGTGGCAAATGGAATATTGTCAGAAATGTTTGTTATCGCGATGATTTAGCGACTTACTGTTGGATGTTGTCTTACCCGGGACACTGACTTGGGTTGAACCTTGCTGGCTTAGTGCTGGTTGGTGTCACAATTTCTTTGAAGTTTTAGGACAGATTCTAGGTCTGTTTCTTTAAAATGCTTTCATTTATTGTAGGAAGGAGTAAGTTACTTGTATACAGCCACTAAAATATATAAACGTTTTGCTACCGGATAACAACTAAGTATCTATATAAAGATCCTAGTTAGTATCTTAGCCCCCTGGTCATCATAGCGCACTATTGAAAAACAACTTACTTTTAATTTTATTTATAAAAATATTTTGAGTCATCAGTACCTTTTATATTTAAAAAATCAATAAAGCCGAATTATTATATTATAATTTTAATATATTATTTTTAATTAAGTAAATCCATACATTTATTGTTCATTATTAACAATAAATCACAACCAGATTATTCTGTAAGGACTTTCAAAACCTATACAGGGTAGAGAATACTGGCGAAAGAAATAAACTTTTTGTCCCCATTTTTTGGTAATTTTACCTAACTTTAGTGGCAACACTAAATATATTAGAAAAAAAACAAGAGAGTCATTAAAATAAATAAAAAAATCCTAGAATAAAAACTAAATGTGTACGTAGGAAGTCTTTATCTAGGAATACATTAACCTTTAATATTATGTTTAAACGTGGACTAAGCACAATTCTGTTTTTTTTTATGTCTAGGAGTAGTAAATTTTCTACCCAGATTTAGATGTAACTTATTATATCATAATATAGGTATCTATGTGTTGTATAAGCTTGATCTTTTCTTTGCAGTATTTAAAGATACCTTTATTTATAGGGTACAAAATTTCTTCCTGACATTATTAGTCCTAAATTAAACCCTAGTTCATTGATTTCAAATAGAATTTATTTTTCAAACGTATACAATTTTCGACTTAATAATATATATTTATAATCTATATATTACATAAACGGACTTATATATTCTGAGGCTATTGTTATGGTCTTTCTTATTTATTAGTTTTATATAAATTTGTAATGTAATTGTAAGTGGTCAGTTTCATTAACTTGTATATTTATGTGAAAAAATAATATATATATTTTGTATAATATAAAGATAACATCGTTTTTTTTTAATGGAATACATAAAATCACATTTAAGAGTATGTATATTAGAAATGTTTTTAAAAACGTAATTTTTAAGGTAAATTATTATCACCCTATATGTATATGAGTGTTTACCTACCTGTCACTTGTAACATTTTAGTAAATGTTTTATAAGTACTGAAATACTTATGTATATATGAAACATAGATTTGTACTTATGTACTTAATCAATTTATATATATTTTATTATTTGTTTTCAATGTTATTTATCTATCTATTTATAAACTATTCAATGTGTAAACATTTTCACCAGGCAGCCATATTTGTATGTTGTTTAAAATAATGTTTATTTATAAAAATACATAAATAGATTGAATCTAACAAAGTTAGTTGTTAAAGTTAATGATGCTGTACTTAATAATTTCGTTCTAAAATAAATTTTAGTTTCAATTTTTTTGTTTTTATTTTTGTTTTAATTTCATTATAAGACGAGCTTTCTTTGCCGCAAGGTGGAGGTTTAACGTTACATTCGAATTTAAATTTTGTATTAATATTTGGTGTTTGGAGCAGTATTGATATTTTATTGCCAGTTTTTAACTTTTTATTCATTCATATATTATATATTTTTTTCTTTCAATTATGATTTTCATGTTTCGTACCTATGTGTTTAGTAAAGTTTTGGTAGCTTCAATAACCATTAGACGTTTAGAAACGTATACTTAATCGTTACACGATAATAAATCATTAAAATAGGTTATATAAAATATTCAATACTTAGTTCAAAAATTAAAACACAGAAAAAATAATACGTAGATGCTTAAAAGTATCAATAATTTCTGGAATCCTTTCGTCTTTATCGGTTTGCAAAAAAATATCAAAATAAAGTATAACGATTGACGTTAGTTAGTCCAGGACTAGGTATATTAGAATTGAGCCCTATATAACCAAGATTATTGTTTTTTTTTACCCGAAATATTTTTCTCGAAAGTGCTTAAGTAAGAAGTAAGAAATATAAAGTAAAGTGCTTATTAATATATATATACTTAATAAACCTATGAAAGATTATGAATTTAAAAAAGTAATATCAAAAAACATCATCTTTAGTGTTTAAAGAAAAATAACCAACACAATGGTCTTAATATCAAATCTAAACTTACATAAAGCAGGACTAACTCAAGCTTAGCAGAATTGGCACTAATATCAAGATTGTTCTAAAACACCGAAAAACATATACAAGGTCTCATCCTCTGACTTATTAATATTTAATTGACTTTTGAAGACTGCAAAGGACTATGCCAAAATCTGTTTGGTGATTGGAACACTTTATTTTTTAATTATTTAATTTTAATAATTTAGTTTGACTAATTATTTGAGGTAATTCATTTAGTTTGCGTTTACGAGCAATTATTATTAAAATCAGATTAATTTTATGTTTTTCACTGATTGCAAATAATCAACACCAACACTGTGGTTTATGAAATTATCATGAATTGTATTATAATTCACAATAACTGACTACTAAATGGGTTTTGGTGAACTGGTGTTTCTATAACATAATGAAACCACACACAAACCGAGTTCAAGCTGAATTTAGTCGAAATAAACCTTAGATATTTTTTTACCAGAATTGGTGACTTTATTACAGAATTTTTCATATAAATTATAATATATGCCCAGTTTAAGTGCACACTAAAATATAACTCAAATACAACTCCAATGTACTACATATATGGTCTACCACTGGACAAGCGGCACCGCTTATCGTGGAATTATAAACTATCGTGGTCTCAAATTCAATTCAGCCCCCCTAGTATTACTGTACGTGATAAAATATATCGACACCGAAATAATATTGATTTCGCGACCATGATAAAATTAAATATGGCGGATATTTTTATCATATTTTGACAGTTGGATGTCGATAAATCGCTATATCTATCGCGTTTTCGAAGTCATGCTAGCCCAGCAGGGCAAATCAAGCAATGCAAATACAAATAAATTATAATTCTAGGGTGTTGGTTATTTGTAAATTGACAACGATACCAGTGTTTATTGATCAAAAAGTAAAAGATCATTGTAAAATATTATGTACTCAATCATTATTAAATTTATTAATCTATGTTTTCATGTCGAATGAAATAATACGGTCAAGTTTGTTCACACTGTAAATTAAGCCAAGTACTCGTACTTTACAATTGTAACTCAACTGCTGAAGGGAGAGTAATGATTTAATATTTCACATGTATAAATAACAATAAGGTATTCTAACAAAATCTTTGAAGTTTTAATCGACTTCTTATAAAATTTGTCGTAACTATAAAGAATTAAAACTATCAAAAGCCCTCGTATGATCACGATAAATGTAACTTGGTCAAAACGTTGAGGTAAATTTTAAATGGTTTTCACACGACTAAGAAGTGCGTTTTAATTAAACAATGAAATGAAATAAAAATATGTGAAGTTATGATAACAAAACTATAGGTAATACGGTATCTTGGAGATAATCTAATGACCATAAGGTGATCAACCTTATTTCGTTGATCTCTTTAAGGCTATTAATAAATCTGTTGAGTTTGGACTCATGTGACTTGATTTGACGATCATGTGCCTCTCCCAGTCAAAAGAGAGAAGGGGGGGAGGAGAGAGAGAGAGATCTTTCTTCCATGGACGAGTACAATAGATTTGTTTTGATTATAATTCAACTTTTTATTTATTTTTCTAACATTATTTAATAAAAAAATATCGTGTTCCAAAAAATTTGCATAGACCTTTATTTGATAGAAATATTCAAGTAGTAAATGTATAATGTAAGATTATTTTGTAGTACTGAACTGTCCCATAAACAACATTGGAAATTGGTGTTTCATACTATATCCTACTTTTCATTGTGGAAATAAAATCATTGTGAAAATATATGCAGTTTTTGTTTTCACCCCTTAGTAATATACCTACGTATGAATGAGTACAGTCAGCGTAAAAAACAAGGTAACCTAACCCCTCCTTAGATTGCTCACTTTCGTATAACCAAGGGAGGTACAATTCATGGCTTATTTCAATCTGTCCGACAAGTAGTTCGATCATCTAAATACTTGGACAAAAATATTCCAAATAGTCCGACAATGAATTTTACGGTACACTCAAGTGGGGAAAAGATCCGCCCAGTATTCACGTCATGATAATCCACATACATATTAATACATAATTGCCTTATTGTAATATTATTATCAATCCTCTTTTAAGAACCACTTAAAATAAAAGATAGAAATGAAGTAATTATTTAAGATTTTTGCAATTAAAGTACCAGGGAAGCATCAAGGTGAAGGAGATATACTTAGAATTATATAACATAACATAATCATTCACTACATCATCTATATTATATCCTATATGAATAATAATAAACATGAATACGTTTTTATTTAAAAAATAACGCTTTAAGGTTATGCTCTCCTGGTACTTCTAATAATAATTCTCCACAGAAAGTTGATAGATTTAATTTTGTGAATTGATTAAACTAAGTTTATTTATTAAAAAGACTTCCTCTACATTTCTGTTCTCCTGATATTTTAAAATAGATTATTGTTAAATTTCTTAGTACAAAAATTTATTTAACAGAGCAATTTCGTTATTCCTTTTTTATTTGACTGTAGTTCATTAGCTGTCGGACTATTTGGAATATTTTTTTCCAAGTAGTGGAATAAGCCTAATTAATTTATCTGACGCTGACCGTACATACTATTTGGATAAATAGTAAAGAAGATCTTTAGATATACTTACCACCAATGAATTAGCAACTATAGATGTGTCGGTTTCACCCACGATACTGATTGCTGATCCGCTTCCATGAGTAGCAACAGGATTTGCCAGTATTTATTTGTAAGTATCCTTTCTCATAAAACAAGCCTTCAAAACAAAAAATAATCTTAACTAATATTATAAAGAGGAAAGATTTGATTGTTTGTTTGTAACGAATAGGCTCCGAAACTACTGGTTCGATCTCAAAAATTCTTTTAGTATTGGAAAGCCACATAATCCCGGAGCGTCATAGGCTATATTATATTTACGCGGGTGAAACCTCGGGGCGCTGCTAGTAATGATAATAATTTAATAGCATAAAATTTTGTGACAAGTATATGGTGAGGCAGCTTATAGGATCGGATAAGTAGTTCTGAAATAGCGCGTAGTAAGAAAAGTCCTTGCCTGTTTTGTAAAAAACTACGCAAACACACAACTCAGTGAAAAAACATATCTAAACAGTAAACACATAAGAAAATTATATTATGTACATATTTCATATTTCTTGGTACGAGGATCGAATAAATAAGAATAACTAACTCCCAAGGAAAATGGAAACATCATCAAAACGTAAATCAATAAAATCCCTGATCTGGATATGAAGGAATAATTCTAATCTTGTTTCAACTGGCTTGGTTCGGAAAAATACTGGCCAAGTGTGAGTCGGGCCCGGTTCCGTACCATTATCTAAAGTAAAAGGCAAAAGAAATCACGATTAATTTGTCGAATTTAAAAAAGCAAATTAATGAATAAAGTTAGTGTGGTAAAATTATTTTAAATAATTAATTTGAAATGAAATGTTATTCGTTTTTAAATGTATGGGAGTCTCATTTAGATATTTATTATGTTTTTAGTCATAGCGGTAACAGAAATACATCACCTGTGAAAATTTCACGACGACTCACACAGAGGTTTTAATAACAAGTTTTAACTCTTTATGTACGGAATCCTAAAAGTACTGTTGTCCTTACCTCCATCGAACATTCTACATAAAATTGAATGTTTTAGAATAGTTTCGCAATGGTAAACAAGGTAACTACGCAATTGGAAAATTGAAATTTCAGATTTGTAACAGTTAATGTAACTGGGCCAATTATGACCGTAGCGCATCGCATATAAATGCACATATCATATATAAATTTGAATTTGAAATGTGCTTTTCTAGTCTAAGAATAGATTCGGTTTAACATTTCACAAGATTTGTGATTCACTTTGACTTGTTTTACATTTTCTGGAACTTCACAAGTTACATTGTAATGCTGGTAATTTTCCGTTGAAAATACAAATAAAAAGAAAATTTCTAAATAAAGACAATTTAATGCATAACTCTTAACAACACAATAATTATTATATTACAATAAAGTTACAATATTTATAAACGCTCAAAGCAAAAACTGAAAGGCACAAGTAAATGAAAATTTGATTTAATCTACTTTTCTACAATCCATAAGTTAATTATTGCTCAACAACTTAGAACATTGAATATCACTATTATTATAAAACGTTTATAATGCTCTGTACTTCCATACGGATTATTCGATCGAGTAATAGTCAACTTTAATATTGTATTTAAACATTCAAACGTTTTTTCATCTAAAAACGATATATATCGACTTTTTATAATCCCTACTAATATTATAAATGCGAAAGTAACTCTGTCTGTCTGTCTGTTACCTATTCACGGCTAAACTACTGAACCGATTGACCTGAAACTTTGTACAGGGGTAGCTTATGATCCGGGAAAGAACATAGGCTATGTTTTATCAAGAAATTCCCACGGGATCGGGTACTACGCGGGTGAAACACCGGGGCACAGCTAGTGTAGTATACTTAATTGCTGATGAAGTCTTTTTAATGTTCGAGAAAAAATTGCGACTTCAATATTTTTAGTCACATTCATAAAACTAAACTAACTATAATCCGCGCCATCTACTGAGAAGAACTGAAAGTAACTCAGTGGGGTTGTCTTTCTTGTGATTTGTGTAATACTAGAGTAATTTTCTCTCAAAATGTTTCATTGTGTAAATCGTATGTAAAAACTTAGTGAGTTCTAACATACGTTTTACATGTGTAACGTAACATTAATTTCTTTTGAATAATAAGTCATAATTTGAACCCAATGTTTCTCAATCAAGTCAACCCGTATGTAAGTACGCTGCATTATACCCATTAGTAATATAATAATACATATATTTTTAAAGAAGCCTTCGTATCTAGCCAGTTGGTTCAGGTTTCGCCGAAGGAGCCCCTATGTTAGACGGTGCACTACTGTCTTCGGTAGCAGCCTTCTCCATATTCTTCAAGTTATTTTCAAATTCCACTGGATCGACTAACTTCTTTCTGGGAAACGGATGAGGTCCGAGTATCGCTTCAACCTCCTTGTAGTTCAATGTTTCCTTTTTTAAAAGTTCTTCGGCGAGCTGAAATATAGAAAAAAAAGTTTAAAAAAGCATTGTTTATCTCAATGAGCATAGTCTTTAAATGTTAAAATATAGTTACACTGATACAGAATTGAATTGATTTTCATATCATCACTACATTATTATAAAAAAGTCGCTTTCTCTGTCCCTTTGTATGCTTAGATCTCTAAAACTACGCAACGGATTTTGATGCGGTTTGTTTTAATATATAGAGTGATTCAGTGGGAAGGTTTTTAGCAAAAATTTATATATATTCCTACGGGAACGGGAACTACGCGGGTGAAACCGCAAGGCGCCGCTAGTTACATGTCAATGTAAAAGTTTGTTATGATTGTTACTAAAAATAACGAAACAGATTGAAATGAATGTCACATGTTTATTACAAAGAACCCAAACACTTTTTATCACGATAATGTAAGGTTCCCGTAGGACTACACTAAAATTTACAACCCCAATTACAAAATAATTCATCATTTATGTACTAGATGGCGCTACAGGTATTTTACGAGCAAAGCCACATGCGAATACTAGTAATTCATATATGAGTATATGTGTATATTTCAGATTTGTAAAATCTATAGTAATATTATATAGAAGTCAAGTTTGTGTGTTTGTTAAATTGTAAGGGGTAATCTCGGGATCTACTGAACTGATTTAAAAAATTCTTTCACTCATGGAAAGCTAATTTATCAGTGCGTGACATAGGCTATATTTTATCCCTGTATTCACACGGGAACGGGAACTACGCGGGTGAAACCGCGGGGCGCTGCTAGTAGTTTAATATGCTGTATTAGTTCTTTGACTTTAATATTGCCACAATATTTCTGTGCCGGCGTACAAAATTGGAAGCTGCTATTGTCATTTAGACTTTAATGTCATTTGGATACATTTTCAATACACAAAAGATGCGATTACAGCGTCGCTGAATACGGGCACAGAAATATTTTGGCACATTAGTTTAAGTTTTCATTAAACTGTGAGTGGGGCTGCTATAAGTGCTTTTTGGAAGTGAACATTAGATTTTGACTTACATTACACAAAAGTCTGAATGTTTTTTTGATAAATCTGAAGTGATATAGTGTAATAGTTCTCTACTCCCAAAATAAGCAGTTAGTAGGGTCAATGCCTGCTATACCATTAATTAGTTGGATTCCCAGTCAAGACAGACAACATCATACACAGTTGTTGTGTACATGAAAATTTCTGTTTCTTTTGGACTTCTGAACATATTTTTAAGCATTATTATGTATATAAATATATCCTAAACCGGTCAATATAAAAATTCGATGGTGCATTAATTAACATCAGGCTTTTTATTTATAATTGTGTTTTCACCAATTTCACAAATTTAAAGCTACATGTTAATTAATGCACCTTCACTATCATTTTTTGGTCTATCTTAACCGGATAGGGTAGTTTCCTGGGTAAACAAATTGCAATTCTAATTAGTCCGTCAGATAGATTTCGATTTAAAAAAAATATTAGTCCGTCGTTTTGATTTCCAAAAAATATTAGTCACGTATTTTTTTGTTTCATCAAATTAATATAACTGACTTCGTTATAACGCATTAAAGTTTAGGAGTGGGGGCTTGTGACGTCAACTGTTGGTGAAACTTGTAGCAATCTGTGACGTTTCACGAGTTTTCGACGCACTGTATTGTCTTAATTATTTGTTTACATGAAAAATTAAAAAATACGTGTCCAATATTTTTTGGAAATCCAAAAGACGGACTAATAAACTTTTTTAGGCAACTACCCTATTACCTGTTTGTTTTGGACTTTATAAAAAAGGAACTACAAAAGAATGAACGAATGCAGTTAATTATGTTACTTAGTTTTTTACTAGAGGACTATATACACCCCTATTTTGAAAATATGGGACTTATTAAAATCAGAATATCTGTAGCAGTAACTGAATCCATATATCCAATAAAAATATCAAAAATGATAGTTGATTACTTATCTTTAAAAAATACCAAATAAATGTCGTATTACCAGACGGCACACTAGCTATCAAGTATTCTGTGACGGCTCGGGTCGATGACCGCGCTCAGCTGTGTATCGCAGCGTTCGGTGTAGAATAACAATAAAATTCGGCGGGATTTTGAAAATCTTTGACTTATCATAACTTTTTAAATAAAAGCAAAAGAAAAAAACTAACTTCACTATTATATTGTCACCCGTCGTTTACATTAGCTGTGAGATAAGGTATCGTAATTTCAAAATAAGGGTGTATATTGATTTATTTGGTAATAGGTAAAATTCATGCAAAATAACGTACCGCTTTCAATTTATCCTTATTAGTTCTCAAGACCTCTTCAGTCCTGAAGTAAGCGGAGGCAATCAGTTTCCTCGCCTCCAAATCAATCAGGTTTTTGAGCGTTTTACTGAACGGACTCTTACCGTGCTCTTTCAAATCGGGAAACGATAGCAAACCAACGGATTGAGACATGCCGTATACTCTGATCTGAAATTTTAAGTAAGTATATTATATTGATGATTTTCCTTAAATAACTTAAAAGTCCATAGTTTAATATGTTGTTTGTAGTGCCCAACCATGTCCATATTTGAAAAAAGTCTAATAAATAATGATGCAAATCGGATACACAGTTCCTGAGGTTAGCTTACATATTGACAGCATCGTTCTTGATACCCATACACACATATTTAGGGGTCAGTTGCTATAATGATATCAAGATGTAGTAAACGATTGAGTACCTGAGCATATGCAATTTTGGTGACTTTTTCGAGATCATTTTGTGCTCCACTCGTGATTGAATTGAAGGTAATAGCTTCGGCAGCGCGACCTCCCAGCGCCATGCACATACGATCAAATAACTGAAAATAAATAACGATAAAAGGTTATTTTAATATTATAGTTTATTGAGTTAAGTTATCATCGTCTTAGTAGGTCTTTAATATCTAAACAAGAAGATTAGTAAATAATCTTGAATTGATGTTTAAACTGATACAGTTAGTTCAAATAACGTAATAAATGATTTCAGTCTTCTCTCAACATTTATAAGAGCCGATGATTGGCGATGTCTATCCACAACCCTAGCAATCATGTATCGTTAAACCCAGGTGTCGAAATATGCATACCATGCATACAGGTTACTAGCACCGTACCCCCAGGGCGCCGACAAGGTCGAAGCCCTGACGGCACGGCTCCGCACCGTGCTGAACGGTGTGGCCAATATCACCAGACCCACTAAATGCGCGGAACTCCGCGTGGTGGGTCTGGATGACTCAGTCACGAAGGAGTTGGTGGCCGCGGCGGTGGCCCGGACCGGGGCCTGCTCCGTGGAGCAGGTCAGGGTAATGGGCATCGCCGAGGGCCCTGGGAGACTGGGCGCTACAGTCGTGGTGTGTCCAGTCCTGGCTGCTAAGGCCATATCGGCGGCGGGTCGGATCCTGGTCGGATGGAGTTCCGCCAGGGTCACGGCCTTGGAGCGACGTCCTTTACGCTGTTTCAAGTTTTTGGGCGTTGGTCATACGCGGCCGCAGTATCCCTCAAAGGCCGACCGGAGCTTTCTGTGCTACCGGTGCGGCGAAGAGGGACACGACCCCGCCGGATGCACGGCGAAGTTACGTTGTGCAATTTGCGCAGAGGCAGGTATGCCTGCGGGCCACGTGATGGGTGCAAGGAATTGCCTTCCACCCACCATTAGGGGTAGGGCAACAGTGAGGGCACGGACCGCCGTCACCGCCACCAATGCCAGGCGCCTATCGAGGTCGTGGGAGGACTTGCGGATGTTGAATGATTGGGTCCCGACACCTTAAAGTCCTCCAGACGAACTTCAACCACTGCGCCGGGGAGCAGGACTTGTCCTTGCAGTCCCTGGCGGACCGGGAGGTCTCGGTGGGTGTAGCCGCCGAGCCGTACTTCGTGCCCCCACTCCCTCATTGGGCGGGGGACCTGGACGACACTGGACGACACGAGTGGCGGTGGTGGCCCCGAGGGGTGATGGCTCGCCCCTCTCAGTGAAAGAGAGGTTCGGGATATGTTGCGGCGGCGTGGGGGGACTACTGTGTACTTCCCGTCAAACCGTCCACTGGCGGAGTTCGAGTCTTGGCTCTACGCGACAGTTAAATCCGTGGCCTGGGGCAACCCGGCCACGAACGCGAGGGGAAGGACGGTCCAGATATGGTCAATTCAATCTGGACTGTCCTTAAATAGGGGCACTGCCCAAACCTGTGTGCGGTAGCGAGAGGGGTCCGTGGTGGACCTTACGTTCGCCACCGAGGTGTCTCCCACCCTCCAGCAGGAGGCCGCCCCTAAGGGCAGGAATATTTCTATTTTCCCCAGGTGGGCGTTAGCGAAGTTGGACGCGGAGTTGGTAAGAAAGGCGGTTTTTCCAAGGGTGGATTGCTGACTCCAGCGATGGAGCACGCCCCGACGTCCTGGTCGGCCGCATGCGCGAGGCCATCTCCTCCCTCGCCGCGGAGATACTGGCGAGCCTCGAAAGGGATCCATGGGGCCGGCCCTACAGAGTGGCGCGGAATAAACTCTGCGCCCAGGGCCCCCCGCAACGGAAACCATGCCGTCGGAGCTTGCTCCTCCAGCGTGTGGTAAGGGGATTTCCTAATCTTCCGCCCGTTGGGGCACCCACAGAGGCGGGGACTTACTGATGCCCCCCCCCCCTCGACGGTCGGGGGAGGAGTGGTCTCGAGACCGACAAAACGGAGGCCCTCTACTTTCATGGGCCGCGTAGAGGGGCACCGAGGGGGGCGGGCATCAACTATTCGGCGAGAGGGTGTCAAGCCCAGGTCAAGGCCCAGATGCGTTATTTGGGCCTTGTACTGGACGAACGATGGGGCTTCGGGGTCCACTTTACACAGTTGGCCCCGAAGTTGACGCCGCAAAGGCCGGGAGGCAGGAGGAGGCGCTACGCGCACCATTTCCCACCTGTGCCTTGACGCCGGAGAATCCTAATTAAGAATGCCCTGGCGAGAGAAGGGTCGGTTGCAGTCTAATTATGCACATCCCGGTCGGAGGTTCCCTACCGGCCGGTATAGGGCGGTGATAACCCTCCGTTGGGGGACCTAAATGCGCCGCCGGGGGTCTATCAAAACAGACACCCTGGTGGCGCAGAGGGGAGGGGGGAGAACTCACTTTGACGGGTGTGGTAATGGCCATGCTCGGCAATGTGAGTTTTGAGAGGTGGGGGTAGGCGGTGACTCCTTTCCGCTGGACGCCGGGGACCCTAATTAGGAATACCCGGCGGTGGGCAAAGGGTCGGAGGTAGGCTTGTTGAGTATACCCCTGTCCGAGGTCCCCTATCGGACGGTGTGGGACCTAAAGGGGGTCGGGAGTTGGGCTAGGAGATGCGGGAAGAGGCACTATAGGCGCCATATCGACCCAATTCTCCAAAGCCCTGGTACAAAGGGCGAGCGTCAGGGAGGGCGCTCGCTCTCGGTACCGGTCTGGGGACGTCTTCACTTCCGGAGACGCACTTTTCAGGGAGGGGGGCGCCGCCTTAATGCTGGCCCTGCGTTGGGGTGTCGTGGTAGTAATCCCCCTCGGGATCCTACGGCACCCCAATGTAACGCGAACGGAACGATCTGTGTTTTAGTGGGTAGGCCCAGCCCTTCTGGCTAGGAGAGCCCCACATAACCACCGGGAGTCCTCCCGATCTCGGCTCTCGGTGGTATGCAGCTCTAAGCATTTTTACAGCGAGAAAAAAAAGGTTACCAGTAAAAGTACCGTCAAACTTTTACGTGTCGGTACCGACCTGTGCAGGTATAATGTTTCTATGCGAGCCCATGCATTCACATATAAAGGAACAGGTCGATACCGTCAACCTGCATCGAGCCATATGGGTTTCAGCGTTTGCCGGTTTTGAGAATACTCTAACAAAAAGTTATATTAATTACCTCTTCTTTAGAATACAACTTCTGATCAGATGTAGTATACTGTGCGAATCCTAGAGCCATATTAGTTCGCGGCACTATCGTCACTTTGAGTAGTGCGTCTGTGTGTTCTAGCAGCCAGCCGACTAACGCGTGACCGGACTCATGGTAGGCCACTATTCTCTTCTCACCCGGTGACATTGCGTGGCTACGTTTCTCTGTACCACCTGAAATACATATTAATTTTATTAGTGATGTATGTGATTGCCGTTTGTAGCAATAAAAATATGTAGTAATATACCTAATGTTGAAGAGTATTCTGCTAGTAAAAGTAGTCAAAGCCTAAATTACTTCTTAATTACCGTCAAAATTGGTCCAACCGTTTCAGAGATTAGCCAGAATAAACAGACAAATATATAAAAAGAAGATTTTTTGATATTTGTTCCAATTTGTCCAATAATTTAAAAATAAATCATGAATAGTGTAAAGCTGTTATTTAGAAATGATTTATTTTATTACTTCAATTTTATTTATATGTATGGCAAACAATAATAAATATAAACTTACCAACAACCCTTTCAACTGCGTATTCCAAGTCGGTAGCCTTAACAATGTTCTGCTTGTACCTAGCGGCGTGAAGTGCGGCTTCGTTACACACATTAGCGATGTCCGCGCCGCTGAATCCCGGTGTTAGGTATGCTAATCTGTAAATTTAATATTAGTAATCATTATTAATAAGAAGATAATAAAAAATATCATAGGAATAACTATATTTCTAGGTGTAGTGTGATTCCTAGATAAGAATTTCAGGATAAAAAATATCCTATCTGTTATTGTTGTTTTTACAGAAATCTGTACTAAATTTCATCTAAGCTGATCAAGCCCTTTAAAAATGTATATGGCATTATTGAATTATCAAATTAAATGGCTTAGGTGGCTACTCACCCATTATAAACTCCCCCACTGGGTGAGTTGCCACCTTGTTATATTCTTAGTGGTAATCTCACTCAGTACTTTAGCCGATTGTGGGTGAGACAACTGATGTCGAAAATTTGGAGTAGTTGTCTCATCCACAATCGGCTAAAGTACTGGGTGAGATGACCACTAAGAATATAACAAGGTGACATCTCACCTAGTGGGTGAGAAGCCACCTAAGCCAATTAAATAGTGTTACAAACTTCTTTATATTTAAGAACTTTTGGTGGGTATTCAGCGAGCTATGGAGAGGGCTATGCTTGGACTTTCTCTTAAGGATAAGTTCCAAAACCAGGAGACCCGACGGAGAACGAAGGTCACCGACATAGCCCTCAGAATAAGTAAGCTGAAGTGGCAGTGAGCGGGGCATAACCCGTCCAGGTGGACCGACGGGCTGGAGGGGAGACCGCGCACAACCCGTCCCGTGGGACGCCCTCCCGCCAGGTGGACCGACGACCTGAAGAAGGTGGCGGGTAGCGGCTGGATGCGCAGAGCTGAGGACCGAGTGTGGTGGCGCGGCATGGGTAAGGCTTATGTCCAGCAGCGGATGGTTACGGGCTGACGATGATGATGATGATGAGACGAATTATTGAGTTATAAAATTAAATAGTGTTGTGACCTTTATATTTAGTGACTTTTGGTGTTAAGATGTGAATAACCCCAAAACTCAACCACAGATTCTAATTACGTAACAAACTATACCTTTTAACATAGTAGTCAGGTAATTCCTCCAATACGATAGACTTGAGATGCCTGTGGAAGATTTCCTCTCTCTCAATTAATGTTGGAAGGTCGATCAGTATGTGGCGATCGAAACGGCCTGGACGGAGCAACGCCTGGAAGAGCAAGGGAATGTTGTTAAGTATTTATGTATGTGTGGGTTTCTGTGGATGGATTTCAATAATGAGTGTAAGTAATTAGTTCATCATTTTGGGCCCAACGCTAGAACACGGGCGGGTGCCCGCCGCGGGCCACGAACCGCGAGCGCCCGTCTCATTTAGCGCTGCTATTATAATTTTGATCTCGAGCGTATACAGTTGTTTCGAGTAGATAACCATGGATTATTTACTAATTTATTATTTAGCAAAAAGATGTAAACGGAAACAACGTCGACTGCGTGAAAAACCCGTTCGCGAATACTCGTCGCATGCGCCCGCGCCGTGTGCCTGCCGCCCGCCGCGCGTGTGACACTCCGTCGCACGCTCCTGCGCTGCTCATACTATTTTCCATTATAAAAACGCGAGGCATGCGCCCGCGCCGCGAGTTTTAGCGTTAGCCTTTAAAGTTGTCAAATAACGTACATTTTATATATCCCGCAGCTTTCTAGTCTGATGATGTCTATCAATTTTTGGATAAACTATTTCCTATTTATTTTCTACCTGAAAATCTATGCAATTTCAGGACGATCGCAGGACCAGTACTCAAACAAGTTGACATAACATTTTCATTTTAATTCATGTCATCTAATTATTATCGTTTATTACTTCTGTCTGGGATATCAGAAACTATGCAGACACTCATTGAAATACTCCGAAATCAACACAGAAATAAATAAGTATCACATAAAATCTGACCCGAAACATTTCATTCAATAGTCCAGCTACCACTCAAACGAAGACAACAAAATCTTCCTCACCTTATCAAGCACATCAGCCCTATTAGTAGAGGCTAACACAACGACTCCCTCTCTCGTCTTCATTCCGTCCATTTCTACCAGTAGTTGGTTGAGGGTCTGTTCTCCCTCACCGCCTCCGGGACCCCAGGACGAAGTGCCCGAAGACCTAGCGCGGCCTACTGCGTCCATCTCGTCGATGTAAATGATACAGGGAGCTCGGGATGCCGCTTCTTTGAACAGGTCTCTGTTAATAAGGATGTTTGTTGAGTAAATAGGTATGAAAAACCTACTAATATTAATTCTTTGAATGAGGATGTGTTTTTTGAGTAATTATAACAAAATCCTACTACTAATATACATGGGAACGTTTTAATGGATGAGATGGGAGATTGTTACTATTTAAAGAAAATACTACTGAACCTACCATCTTGATATAGATTAAATTTGGTACAAATGTTCTTTATAACTAGGCATAACACATAGGAAAAACTGCAGGGCACAGCTAGTGTAGAATATAAAATCTACGTTATATATAGACTAAAAATGATTTACATGGGTAAAAACACAGAGCATGGTAGTATAGCCTTAATTTGCATAAGAATTAATACAAATAAATACATGGTATGCAATGCTTAATTTTCTACGCCGCAATTAACGCAATCTAATATATAAAATTCTCGTGTCACAGTTTTCGTTGCCATACTCCTCCGAAACGGCTTGACCGATTCTCATGAAATTTTGTGAGCATATTCAGTAGGTCTGAGAATCGGCCAACATCTATTTTTCATCCCGAAATTCCTACAGGAACGGGAACGGGAACTACGCGTGTGAATCCGCGGGGCGCAGCTAGTATAAGTATAAAATTCTCGTGTCACAATGTTCGTTCCCGTACTCCTGCGAAACGGCTTGACCGATTCTCATGAAATTTTGTGAGCATATTCAGTAGGTCTGAGAATCAGCCAACATCTATTTTTCATCCCGAAATTCCCACGGGAATGGAAACGGGAACTACGCGTGTGAAACCGCGGGGCGCAGGTAGTAAGAATATAAAATACTAGCAGCGCCCCGCGGTTTCACCCGCGTGGTTCCCGTTCCCGTGGGAATACGGGGATAAAATATAGCCTATGTTATTCAGGGTGAATGTAGCTTTCTAATGGTGAAAGAATTATTGAAATCGGTTCAGTAGTTTCGGAGCCTATTCGTTACATACAAACAAACAAACAAACAAATCTTTCCTCTTTATAATATTAGTATAGACTAACGACAGAATAAACAATCAAAAGTACAATCATTATCAATCATTTCAATTTACAAACATTATTAAAAATATAGTCGCATGAAGCATTTTACAATCTTTGTGTATTTATAAGTATATAATATTACACATAGGGTTTTACTAGCAAATTTTCAATATCCCATTTATTGATATAGGGTTATATATAGGCTATATAGATTTAAGCCTTCTACGCCAGCGAGAGAAACAGCAATCATTAATATAACCATTCTTCTTTGATCATTTTGATATTTTTTTTAACTGACCGCGGTCCACTAAAATTTCGAAACAAGAATACTATTTTATGACCTATTTCTAAATATAGAGATTATTATATTATAAGAACATCTGTACTAAATATCGCAAGCAGTGTAGTTTATTAATACCATTTTTTAATATAACAAAAGTACCAACTTTCGCATTCATAATTATTTGAATAAACTCCGTCTAACATTTATATTTCACAAATAGATTGCATAATAACTTCACAAAGCATTCGTATAAAAAAAATCATAAAATACAAAAAAAGTATTTTATTCGCGTAAAGAAACCTTAAAAATGCACGTTGCTTTTCTTTTGTTTTTACTTTGTTTTTTGACAAAGAAGTGACTCATTTTATTTACGAAAACGGTTCACGGTCATGATCAAATATGGATGCCCAGCTTCATTTGTAATTTAAAGCCTTTATTACATACAGCCCCACAGTTTCACCCTCGTGGCTCCCATTCCCGTGGGAATACAGGGATAAAATAAAGCCTATGTTACTCAGGGTGAATGTAGCTTTTTAATGGTGAAAGATTTTTTTGAATCGGTTCAGTAGCTTCGGAGCCTATTCGTTAAAAACAAAAAAAAAACAAAATTTTCCTCTTTATAATATTAGTAAAAATAAAATAAAGTATAGATATAGATATCCAATTAAACGTTTTTTTTGTCTTTTTTAAAACTTTTTTTCTACATGTTTAGAAGTTTAGACATTTTCAAATCATGAGCCATGTTCCATTACCTTCATGTCATGATAAAATATGAGGGTAGTAGAACAATCAATGTTTACAGAAGCAAAATCTTTTTTCAGTCTACCCGTAACCATGGCTGTGTAAGCACAGTCAAAACGGTCGAGAAAAAGAAATGTGATAAAAACACCAATCTTTCTAGTTTTCAAGTGGATATAATTACAATTTTAACTAGACGTGTGCATAAAAGTGTGTTAAATGTCTAAAACCATCTTCGCAATTGCCATAAGAAATCGGTGGGATTCATTCACCATCACGTGGTAAGTTTCAAAATCTATAATATAAAAATGAATCGCAAAATGTGTTGGTAAGCGCATAACTCAACAACGCCTGGATCAATTTGGCCAATTCTTTTTTTGTTGTGTTTGTTATTGCCAGGAGAAGGTTTTTATGTAAAAAAAAATCTGGAAAACCAACGGGATAATTGCACCCGTGCGAAGCCGGGGCGCGCCGCTAGTATATTATATAAATATATATTATAATTTTATAACGGACATAGATGACAATAGATTTTGTGTTCTAAATCGCTAAAGACTAGGATAATTCAGACATAAAGACAGTAGTTAATAACGTCAGTTAGATTGTTGAGGTTGGAAAATAGTTTTTGTGTTTTATATAAGTTAAAAATATATGGATAACTAGCTGTGCCCCGCGGTTTAACCCGCGTAGTTCCCGATCCCGTGAGAATTTCGGTATAAAACATAGCCTATGTCCTTTCCCGGACCATAAGCTACCCCTGTACCAAATTTCAAGTGAATCGGTTCAGTAGTTTAGCCGTGAAAAGGTAACAGACAGACAGAGTTATTTTCGCATTTAAGATTATATAAGTAAAGGATAGTACTTGTGTTACTCTATACCTGACTCTAGCAGCGCCCAACCCTCCAATCATTTCGATGAACTCAGAGCCGTTCATGGACAGAAATGGTACATTGGCCTCCGTCGCCACTGCTTTCGCCAGCAACGTCTTGCCGCAACCCGGAGGACCGAGGAGCAGCGCACCTTTAGGTACCTGTTTTAAGATATTTTAGTTTAAGAAAAGATATTTTTTAATAAACTCGCGCTGGTTTAGATGGTTGGATGTTTGTTACTCTTTCATGCAAAAGATTAAAGACTAAATTCGAGTAAGTTCCCCCTCGTCGGGGACGTATATGAGCTGATGATATTGAAACGAAGTTTTACTTCCTAATAAAAAATGGTTCGGACATACCTCTGACACATGAGCTAGTTCATAAAAAATAATGATACCAACCTTAGCCCCCAAATTCTTATAATGATCAGGCCTCTTCAGGTAATCAATGAACTCCATAACTTCAACCTTGGCTTCCTTCAGGCCGGCAACGTCTTCAAACTTAACGCCTTTACCCTGACCACTCATTGAGTCTACCAGTGTGAACTTAGCACGGCTCAGTTGGTTCTGAAATATATTACAAAGGATTCTGCTTATTCGATGAAGTATTGCGACTCTATTTATTATTATGAGTGAATGTAAGGCTCGATGGCGATAATAGGTGCAGATGATTTTCAGATAGGTATAGGTTTTGGATGACATTTAGAATTTGAAAATAACTAGAATTAAAACTTACGTACATTAATTCCCAAATTATTCAAGAAAATTCACAGATTACACAGTTAGGCTACACACGTCGTATACGTGGGACAAGTGTGCACACGCTCTCTCCCACGTTGCGTTGCATACGTTGCGTACGTGGGACAAGTATGTCCCTAGCCTTAATGGATCAACTTTTACTTACAAAACTGCCAATATTGATATTAATCTTCATGCTTTTAGTCGAGTAGAGGAACGACAGTATAACCGCAGCGATGAGTAGAGTTGTGATGATTTTACCCGCGACACTACCATTGCGATCGTAGATTACTCGAACACCTATAACAATAATTATAAAGCATGTTTAAAACACGCTAAAATAAATCTATATTATAAAACTCTTCCATTACTGAGTGATGTACTGACTGACAGACAACGCACAGCCGAAACTACTGGTCGTAGAGAGCTGAAATTCGGCACATGTGTTTGTTGGGGTGAGTAGGCTACCAGTAAGAGAGGATTTTTACGCGGGTGACACCGCGGGGCGCTGCTAGTCACTTATATTTTTATGGCCTCTGGGTAAACATATCAACTATTTATTACAAATCACTTTTCTATAAGAGTGGATACTACAAATATATTTAATATTATATACTTAGTTAAAATATAATGATAAATAATGGACAAATAGTAAACACAAACATTCCTCACATTATAATCACAATTTATAGCTAGTCGTACAAATCACGAAAATCGTTTGTCGTTTTCTAACTAGATGGCGCGATATAGCCGAGACGACTTTCTATCGTTAAAAAGATAATTACATTTACAGTGATTTAAATTTTTATATAATATCATTCATCGAAAACGGTGATATGGTATTCTTAAACGTGACACAGATTGTTTTCCTTTCGGATTACTTAACTGTAATAAAATATTTAAAATTTATTTTTTTATCAAAAAAGTGAGCGATGGACTATCCCTCGCCCGCGATGGAACCACTGCCTTTACCTCCATATAAAGAAAATCTTGATACATATAAGAAATGAATTTAAGAAATCCCCGTTAAAAACTTCTTGAATCATAGAAAATTCATAGCTTCGAAAAATAGTAAATTGAAATTGTTCTTTTCATTTGGGGGCTACAATGTTAAGACAAACATTTATACTCTTTAAAACCGACTTTAAAACGAGGAATAACGCCACAATGAAACAGAAAGATGGCATTAAAACCACGGCAAAGGTACAAATGGTAGTTTAAGGGGTAGATAGAATAACATAACATAATCATTCATTACATCGTCTCATTAAAGTAACTGACCCCTAAGTATAAAACTTGTATCCAGGGTACCAGAAACTATGCACACACTCATTCACACAATTTAAAATAAAAATAGCCCTCAAAATTAAAAAAGAATATATATATTATATTACGGCATGCACAAAGGACCCAAGTAAGAGTGGTTTAAGAAATCTGACTGGTTATTAATAGGTAAAATACAACATTTAATATTACAAAAATACCTTCTTTAACACCCAACTTTTTCTCAGTTTCACGTAATTTCTCCTCAAACCTATGAATATCACCGACATTCATATGGTACACGCGATGTGTGGCCTGAAATATAAAATATAATTATAATCAGTGTATTTAATACAACTAAATGAGTTTGAAAATGGAGAATGTATCACCGTCGTACTACAACCACATTCTTTCCCGCGGAGTTCAAGGCCTTATGAATAACCAACATCTTTGAATAAAGTTAAGAAGTACGCGAGAGAATATGGTTCCGCGCAGTTTCAGGCCTTATGCATAACCAACATTTTCGTTAAGTTAAAGTTAAGAAGTACGAACATGTGTGGTTGCAGTACGACGGCGCACCTACCCACTATTCACGGTAAGTGACTGAATTTTGGAATGAGAAGTTCCCAAATCAATGGATTGTACGCGAAGGTACTATTTCATGGCCAGCACGATCTTGACTCACTCATGACTTGAATCCTTTGGATTATTTTCTATGAGATTACTTCAAAGAAGCAGTTAATAAGACAAATATTTCTGATAAAAAGAGAGTTATCAACAAAAAATCAATCATGTTGCTGAATTGATAAAAAATCATCAAAGAGCCCAAAAACGTTTACAAAAAAACTTTATACGAAGATGTTGTTATGCACAAGAGCTAAAGAAAAGCATTTAGAGCCTTTAATGTAAAAATAAATTGAGTAATAAACGAATTTCCATAATTAGCAATGAATTTTTGTTTTCTCTCAAAAGTTTCCTTTTACTTTGATATTAGTTAAAATAAAAAACTACACATTTGAAACCACAGTGTTATACTTTTTTGTAATCCTTATGATATGTAGATGTTTTTAAAATAAAGTGCCACAAGGCTACCATACATTTTTTTTACACCAGCTCAGCTCAAATACCACTTAGAGTTTTGTGAAATTTAACAATTGCATTTGTTTTGTTGATTAATTTTAATGTTAATGATAACTACACTAAAATATGATTTAAATTAGAAAAACCTATGTATTCTTAACGCCCTTGAATAAAAATAACATAAAAATAAGTAATAGATTTTGTAGAATTAAGAAAAATGTGCACATAGTACGATAATTTCACCTACTTACTAAAAAACGTTATAACTTCAAAACTATGAGGCCTAGGACAATAAATTTTGGTGATTCTGGTAGGTAACGGTTTCCCCTATCCCCCACATCCCGTTGGTCCACTACTTACGGGACACCCTGTATATAATAATAATTAATAAAATAGCACAATAAGGATAAACAATCATAATTTAATTTTGTTTATCTTTTGCTTTTATTTCAAAAGTTATGATAAGTTTAGGATTTTTCAAAATCCCGCCGAATTTTATTGATTTTCTACACCGAACCACAGGCGAATGCAGCGATGAACAGCTGAGCGAGGTCATCGACCCGAGCCGTCATAGTAATTGTCACAGAATACTTGATAGCTAGTGTGCCGTCTGATAATATGTCATTTTTTTAGTATTCTTAAAGATAAGTAATCAACAATCATTTTTGATATTTTTATTGGATATATGGATTCAGTTACTGCTACAGATATCCTCCTAATAAGTGTCGCGAAATCCAAATAGGAGTGTATTTTTGTTTAGTTTTAAAACCTCAACATTTACATGTATCTGTTTCTGTTCTTTTTAAAAGGTGAATATAAAATTTTAAAAATAACAAAAATTTAAGGATTTCAAAATTGAAATAAATTAGGTTTGTTTGATTGGGTTTTTTAAACACTGCCTGTGCCCATGGCATATAAAATATTTGTGTGAACCACAAATGTTTGTCTCGGTCTGGGTGTGTGTGCATAGTTTCTGATACCCTCGAGTTTAGTTAGGGGTCAGTTACTATAAAAAGATGATGTAGTAAATGATTATATAGACATGAATTAAAAATAACTATGTTAAATATCAAATCTGTAAGTTGTGTAGATTTTCCGAAAAATGTACCACAAAACTTTATAAATTGTTGATTTAGAAGGGCTTCGCCTCGCTCGCCCTAATTCGGAGCTGACATCAATAAAAAAGATGTGGTTTAATACAAGTAAAGCAAACCTTTTTTCCCTTTATGATAGCACCTTCATGCAGTATGATGGTCACAACCTCCATGTCGGGACGAACTATCAATTCCTCTACTTCTCCTTTAGTCAACATGGTGTACACAAATTCATTCCACGACACATAGCGGATTAGCTGAAACATAAATACATTTTATAAATACTTGCTTCAAAGTGGTTCTGCTAATATTTATTTCATTTGTTCTATAAATACTTCCAAGTGGTTCTACTAGCATTTGTATAAAAAAAATGTATTTATGGAAATATGTCTTGGTCCTTAGTTATTTCTCTGGAGTGTAGAAAGTTTGTCACTTACATGAAAATGTTCACAGTTCTTGCTTTAGTAGTTTGAGCTGTGTGTTAATTAATCATTCTGTCAGTGCCAGTTATGCCTGATGGTCGGTTTTCTCGCCATAAATAGTTTAGTAACATTTAACGATTTACTTTATACAACATTGGGTGGGGAGTCAGCGAATCTACACTTGGCCAGTGTGGTTGACTAAGTCCTGATCACCCTAATTTACAGCTCACTCAGGCCCCTCAGTCGGGACACACATAAGCTGATGATAAAAACTATCAATATACCTCATTCTGTGTGTTGTCATTCGGTACAAGTAATGAACTCATCATGATGAGAATACATGTTGTCGTCATCCAGAACGCTGCTTTCATCCACAGCGAGGACATTTCTTCATTTTTCCTCTTGTCGTTTTTATCCTAAAATAGACAATGACCCCTTTTTATTTGATACTTTTTGTTTTATACAAACTTTATGAATCCTTAAATAATATTAGGAAGGGTGTACAAAACATTTGTATAACAAAGGTTTTATACAAATTCTACTTTATGTTCATTAGAATAGGTACGTTATTTCTATACATTTGCCAAATTTCAAACTTTTTTTAAATGTTACACAATATTTTTCAACTTACTTTGTTTTTATCGTCATCTTGATTGTATTGTGGTTGGGTCGAGTGGAAACTCCTTACACTGGCCACATTTAAACCAGGTATATTTGAACGCTGAAGCAAGGTACATGCCGCTTTAAATTCGGCGTTAAAGATACGAAGTTTCTGCAATAATTTAGAGGTTATTTATCGTAGGTTACCTCATAATTATCGATGTATATTACGAAATCTCTACCACATGGCGTCCAGAAACTTACCGGGTTTTTAGATTTACGCGTAAGGTTATGTAAAACTGAATAAGACCTGCATAAATTTAGGATATCTTTGTGGCAGTGTTTGTTTATATTTTTCTCTGCACCCAAATATTTTATATCAAACCAGAATTTATTTTGAATTTTAGATGCTGATAAAGCTGGAAGTTTCTTTATCGATAGCATTGTGGTTTTATTAGCACTAACCCTAATTTCATGAATTTTTAATACGTTTCAAAGATTTGATCGAAAATTTCATTTTGTTCACAATCTCGTCTTAGGTCGGTGGTTGTTCGACTTGTTCCTGGTTTGTTCGTGTTTGATTCGCTTGCAAAAATCACAAATTGAAGTTGATTTGTATTTGACGTTGACAAACTATTATTTTTTGACAATGACAGCACAAGATAGTTTTTA
This sequence comes from Timandra comae, assembly GCA_958496195.1. Classification (NCBI taxonomy): domain Eukaryota; kingdom Metazoa; phylum Arthropoda; class Insecta; order Lepidoptera; family Geometridae; genus Timandra; species Timandra comae. Next base: position 5,805,927 of record OY292353.1, on the reverse strand, counting down.
TTTTAGTTTGAGGCTTTTCTTATAATTGGGCCAATTTTGGTAGTTATACAGGGTATTTACTTTATTACAGTCTAAATAGCCGTTGTTTTAGTTATTTTAGATATTTGCGGTTTTTAAGTTAATACTTAAGTAAGTATATCAATTATTCATTTTCTTTAGAAGTTTTCTGAAGCGATTGTAGATAAGTAATTGATTTTATCTATTTGGGAACCTGGCTGACGATGAACATTTTTGGAATTTGAATAAAAAAACATCGTAATTAAGTATTTTTCTTTATTTAATTTGAAGGCCATAGTGTTTCTCTCAGAACGGAATGATCTATAAAAAATATTGATACGCTATCATCAGCATAGAATGAAAAAAAAAGGTAGCACTCCGGGAGTGCCGGCAGAAGTGAAAACTTCAATATTAACGTTGTGTTTAATTATAAGTATAAAAGTACTATCATTTATGAGGTAGAATACAATGTTTATTTATTGCGCTATCGTACACAAATATGACAATCTTACGCTTTTTCGATCAGCATCACGTGACCCTGACGCGAGTTTGAAAGTTTTTACCCATACAAAAAAAGTGCTCAGCGCCGCTAAAGAAGTTTTCACTTCAAAAAAACAATTCATGTATTAGGTCATGTAAGTAGGGTAAACAGTACTATTGTTGCCCCCCCCCCGTATAATAAGAAAATTGTTATACCACAAATAATTGGTAGAATATACATTTTCTTATACCGGCACTTATTTAAATATCAAAAAATAATAACTTTTCTATAACGGCTTTTTTTTAAATGTATGCACGAGTTTGATAAATTTTATCAAAAATGTAAGTCCGGTGGCTACATCTTATAGTAAAGAAAGGTTATTTTTAGGTAAATTTCCATGAAGTTTTCTATCATATATTGTACCATTCCAAAGATTTGAGTTTGATTGCATTTTTTAAGTTATTTAAGTACTTAAATATTTATTTTGTATTTGTTTTTACGTATTATTTAAGCTTAATGATCCAACTTCCTCAAACAACAATTACTTATAAATATAATCAATATTTTCATTTATGAGAATAAGTCACTTGTATGTGAAATTCCGCTTAAAGGGCCAATCATTGTACTGTTTACCCTACTTAAATAATTTATTTGAGGGGTTGGTAACAATATCGGACAAATTATTTTAAGATGTAATATTAAACGCGAAAGGTAGACAAGGACATTATTTGGACGGGTGGTGTGTGGGAGAATGGACTAGACAATTCTGTACGTGGGATCTATTAATTAATTATATTGTGGGTTTCTTTTTAATATCAAATTACAGCGAATATAAATAATATATTCTGTGATTGACATGATATAAGTTACAGTTACTACAGTAACAGTTTCGTAAGACATTATTTTTCTAAGAAAATAGGCCAGAGAATGTGCTTATGGTTCTGTATGTACCTTACCGAATTAAAATTGAGTAAGTTAACCGACTTCGAAAAGAAGGAATTCATTATTTTAGAATGCTTTTTATACTTAAGTACTTATATAAATAACTTAGTTTAAAACATGTTTGTAACTTACCACCAGATGAGGCAACCGCTAATAAAAGATGAACTACTTATATGTAAGTACATATGTCTGCTAAGTTATTTCGGAAATTTGATTATTAGATATTTCCAATTAGAAAATAAAATACAAAATCGTTTCTAAGAAGTATTCTTTGATTTTAGTAGGGGAGCCGTAGAACATGGACCTTCACCAATCTGATAACCAGATAAACTTAACTTGAATCTGCGAAAATGATAAAAGTAATTTTGTTTGTTTGGTATCTGTTTGGTTAAAAAGGTAAATTAATTGCCTTTGATTTGGCTTCATGTCCTATAAGTATATTTGAACTTACGGTATTTTTCCTTTTTTATCTTTAATTGATATTTGGATATTTACTTGAATGAGGTTTACGTTATAGAATGATGAGATGAATATACTTTGACCCAAATTCTGTTCCAGATTCCTTAAATAATTTTACTTAAGTTTAATTTTGATTATTATTTCGTAAAGCTTTCTCATTAAGGGTTTCATTTGATAATTAAATTATAACTTTCCTTATAGGGTCACTGGGTCGTTGGACCCGAAGCGCGTGGGATGTACCGTTGTGAAAATCGATGGGAAAGGACTATGTTTAGCAATGACGTTATACTGTTGAAATGATGATTATTACGATGATGATAGCTTTCATACAAAACATTTTTATAATTTCTTTACTTTTCGTGAATGAATCTTAGTGAGCAATTATTTTTGCATCGTAGTACGCGTAGACGCTACGCAGCGGCTACGACTGTAGCAAGCTTTGGCAAGACGTGCAAGCTTTGAACTACGATGACGCGACGCGTCGCGTCATCGTAGTTCAAAGCTTGCTACGGAAAATAATTATGTTTATTATTTTTTCCTGTATTGTTTATCTTTTATTTATTCATTAACTTTGGAAAAAGATCTAGTATTAATGAATAATATTGAAATGTAAAAAATACTATAATATTAATATTTTCTTAGAAATACGTGCTAATTAAACTGCTTGTTAGTGCAGTAAGCGTAAAATTTCTAGTAACAAGTTATGGTTCAGTTATTTCTTTAACTCTCGTGAAGCGATAGCAATACATACGACATTCAAACAAGTACCTACGGTTCAACAAGTAGGCGAGTATCTTTGAATATACTTGCCAGGGAAAACCGAACTCTATCTATTAGGAATCTCAAACTATTTGTTTAAATAAATGACTTTAAATTTTTGTTTTTTTATTGAAGCTGTTTTGAAAATTTAAAAAAGGTGTGGCGTTACCAATAAGGGCGATTATGGTTTGAAAAGAAGGCAGGGCTTAATATTCTTCTGACCTATATTCGTGTTGTGTGAGTGGCCCGACCTCGGGTAACAAACGTTTTGGACTACTTCCAAGTACCTACCGCGAACACGAAACAATACCATTGGCTGGTTCAATTGTCATATTATTGTTGTATATCGGTATCTCTACGAGTATCTATACTTAATATTATAAACCTGAGTTCGTTTGCTTTAGTTGGCATATCTCAGGAACCATTGGTCTGATTTTTGAAATTATTTCGGTGTTGGATAGCCCATTTTTCGAGCCAAGCTAGATGCTTTAAAACATCACGCTATAACGAATAGAAGCAGAGCTAATGTGGTTTAAACCGCAAGGCGCAACTAGGTTACTTAAAACAGTTGTTATTATTGCATACGTAATACGTACCGAGACCAATTTCAATGCCTTTCAACGCCAATGCCTTTGTTTTAATTTTTTTTTACGACATTTTGGATTTATATTAACCTACGTTGTTCCACTGCTGAGCAAAGGTTTCCCCACATGTTTCTAGTTTTCTCTTCTGATGCCACCAGTGGCCAATTGTTTTTTTACGCCATACTTAATTATTATTTCGCTGTTATTATTTTAATTTTTTAAATTTTCCATAATGTTAAAAAAACCGCTACTATAGGTACTTAGAATCGTAATAGCATTAATTTAATATCTCCAATTTGATTTACTGGTGATCTGCTGCTTACGAGTGGGTAGCATGAAGGAATCATCAACATCAAGATCATCACCGGCTCATAGCTCCACCGAGACACTCGAGCCTACCTTGCATTACCTAAATACTTACTTAATACAATTCTTATTAAAGAACATGTACTCGTCTAAAGCAATAAATGTATGTACATAAGAAGAATGTACACTTCTGTAAAGATATCTCACATGGGAATGTTACATAGAATAAGTTTTATTATTAGTATTATAAGTGAAGATATTGTTGAAGTGTCTAACTAAATAAATAAATACGCACTAAGCTCATGGCCTCGATTCTCTTAACTATTAAGCCGTGATAATGCTACTCAAACGTATTTTAAAATCAACATCAACCGTTTTTTACATTTTTTGTCATTTTGGTATTCTCTTAGTAACAACTACTACGCTGACTCAATGGCTCCATAAAACTTAGATGGTGGTCATGGAAACAGAATTCTGACGTTTATTTGACAAATTTTTTATTTGAATTTTGACATGAAACAAAGACCACTAAGACACCATAGCCATATGAATAAATTTTAGCAGAATATCTAATTTCTGACACTCGTTGAGGTGTCTCAATATCAACATATTGTATGATCAAATGTTAAATTGCGGTTTAGACCCCCAGATACAATAATGCCGGCAGCTGTAATAGCCCGGTCAGTTACCAATGAACGCTCTGTTTGTATACAACAAGATTCGCGGTAATATTTAAATTAATTTTATTAAGAACTTATTTCTTTCAGCCAGTGTGGTGTTCTACGTGTTTAGCGTATAGTAAGAAACTTATAAGATTATACTAACGTAGATTTGCTAGTCTGACAATGTGTGTAGTCTTTTTGGGGATATCTAAGTGATTACTCGTATAACTGACGGACAAATTGACTATACGTATATTATAGTGTGTGTGTGAATAAGTGTGTGCGTAGTTTCTGATACCCTAGATACAAGCTTCGAGCTTAGTTAGGGGTCAGTTACTATAATGAGATGATGTAGTGAATAATTTTGTTATATTATGTTATGTTATGTTATGTTATAGAATATTAGAAAAAAATAGTATAAAACGTAAACTATTAATACAATAGGAATATCAGATATAGATATTAGACTCAAAGCTTTGATATTTTATTTGCTAGCGATCTTGGTTGGTTTCGCATGATAAATAAGAATATTGTAAATTAGAGAAACATTTAGATTCTTATTTCAATTCCCGTGGGTTTTCAATTTCGTGTCTGTCTCAGTCTGAGGGAATTAATATCTAATTATAGAATAAGCCCCACACGCAGTTATCAATTTGTAAAGGAATAAATTAAATGTTCTTTTACGAAATATCTGTGGTAAAGCCTTATTTACATTGGTAGTTTTTCTCTTTTAATACAGTTGATTTTTTTTAACAACTTCACGTTATAAATTTTGCGGTTTTTTTGTAAAATTAAAAAATTATCGTTACAATTTTTTTTGTCAATTCATTATAAGGTAATACCGATCGCGTTAAGAACCGGTAGTTTATTTGGTTTTTTAAAAACATTTTTGCTCCTTATTTAAAATACTATGATGGATGTACTTAATTGGATAAGAAAATAACTATGTTTATTAGAACACCATTTAAAAAAAGAGGTTCTTCTTCTTTGCGTGTCGACTCATATTTTTGAGGACCAGAACTCGGCCACCGATATGGCACTATCAGTGGTCTTGTCGTCGCGTGTGCAGGTGTAGGGACACGCACAAAGAGGTTACTAAACACCAAATACAACTTAATTAGGTATATGATTCAAACATGATTGATACCTACTAACGTGTTTAAAATCTTTGTGATAACCAGGTGTAATAAAGCAAAATTATATGTAACAAGTAAAACCGCGATAAAAAACCAACTAACCAATATGAAAGCCTCTTTATTTCAATACCACAACCATTTAGGAGTATTAAGAGGCTGTGGAAAAATTGTCATGAAATCAATACTTATGTCGAGGAAACTTGATACCCACGCATTTTTGTCAAGTGGCAAATTTCGTTTATGACACATTAGTGATTCATCTGTCGAGATGTTTAGAGCCATCGCTCGTTTGACGGTTCTGGCCGGGTCGCTGTTGTTGGGCAACGCGCGGGCGCCGAGGAGACGGGATCCTGACCTCGAAGCCGTGATTGTCCATCGTGCTCCTAAACGTTTGCGGAAGAGGTGAGTACTTAGATTAAAGCCTTTTTTTCTGCTTTTAGGGTTTTTTCCGTACTTGGGAACTGTGAAAAAAGATGATCTATGTTTAAATTTTTTGATGTTTGGACTGCTGCCTGGATAATTTATTGATAGGTTTTATTCTTAATGTGTCTTAAAATTCTTTTAAAATATTTAGAACCTTCTTTAATATTCAAGAGTCAAGAGTCTTTAAAAAAATTTTTATTGTTAAATTTGATCACCAGTATATTCTGTATTTTATATCCAAAAGAATACGTCGTAATTATAATAATTTTAGATTTTTTTTAATGTTTTCCTGCGAATTGGAAGAACATTTGAAATTTTAATTAGGTTGTGCGTAGTACTTATCTCCGTGAGCAAAATTAGTTAAACTGTTCAATCAAATCTTAAAATGATTTATCCTATTCTTTAATTTAAAGCCTAAGTAGATTTCTGTTTTTTTAGCTATCGGTGGAATAAAATAAATTCTAAGTCTTAATATCTAAATTGTTGTGTAATAAATAAGTACATAATTATTGCGAAATTTTATGACTTTTTTTGTAAAAATATTTATATTTAAAGTTGGTTATTAATATTAATATTATAAATCATTTTTTTAATTGTTTTATACTCAGTTGCTGTGCGCCGCGCGGTCAGAACTGCGTAGTAGGATGATACTTTTTTCTAGATGGTGAAATATTGTGTAATACTCGTAGATTCGTACAACACCAAATATTTTATTTAATAGCTCAATAATTTATTGAAAAGACAATTGTGCAATTTAAAGAATCATTTTTAATCTTTTTGCTAGACTCTACGATCCATATAGATTTTTATCGTCAGTGACATTTCTTGCAAAAAAAATTACGTTTTTGGTCTATTGAGTTAGGATGAGATGATCCTTGGAGTAGAAAGACAAAAAGCGTGGGTCATTTTATTACGAATTAAATTCCTAATATTTTCCTACCTAATAATCGAAATCAATTTAATAAAATAGTTGGTAGAAACGAAATTCTAAAGATGCATTTTACTGTCGTCGTTTAAACGTAATTTTTTCATGAATTAGCTACAATTACAATACAAACTTTTTAAATGTGCCTGCTATGACGTTTGAGCCTTTGACATTGAGTTACGTAATTACACAAAACAATGAAACAAAAGAAGAGAGACCTTAGAAAAGTCGGTTGAAAAAATACTTTTACGTGAATTAACCTACCTTCTATTGTTAAACATTTTACCATAATGCGTTGCAGTGACTTATTTTTCCCTAAAATTTTCCACTAATATAGGTACCTATAGAGGGTAGAGGGATGACGCATGACTACAGAAATTTGAAAGTACTTTTCTTAGAACTTAGAGGTCAGTTACTATAATGAGATTTATGTAACTGACTTGACTGACCATTTTGTTGAATCAGGGACCAGAGAGAATCCTGGTCGTGATCCTTATTCTATGTGTTGAATAATCTAATGCCTATTGCTAGTATTTACGTGGGCTTAAATGTCAAAATACTAAGCATAGTTACCCAACATAGTATTTTGACATTTAGGCACAGGGGTTCGACTACGTGTGAAGCTATTTTTAGAAACTACGCATCTCAGACTATCACGGCGTAGTAATAATTAGTTATATTTTTCTGTTTGGTAATATTAACCAATAATAATATCTTATAGAAGTTTTATGAGCTTGAGATTTAAAAGGGGGTAATTTTTTAATCTACTGAACTGCATATGAAAATTTATTTTACTTATACAAAACCAAATTGTATCCGAGGGTATGTATGTACGATTTTATCCTTGTATTGTCATGGCAACTGAAACCACGATGGATACTGCTTATCTTTTATAAGAAGATTTTGAGATTCGAATCTACCTAAGTTAAGCTACTTTTAGAATCTAGACGTCTGAGCAACAAAAATCCTCTCTTTTTGGTATTATACTGTTTAGTTATTTTTTCTCAACCTATATTGTCCCTTTGCTAGGCAATGGGTATTAAAAAAGTTAAATCTAAATCTAAATTTCTATGTAGGTATCTCTTTCTTTTGACGACCTAGATGGCAGAGTGGTCACCATGCCAGACTGCCAACCATAAGGTAGCGTCCGATTCTCGTGCGGGGTGAATATTTGTGTGATCCACAAACGTTTGCCTCGGTCTGGGTGTGTGTGTGAATGAGTGTGTGCGTAGTTTCTGATACCCTAGATACAAGTTTCGAACTTAGTAAGGGGTCAGTTACTATAATGAGATGATGAAATGAATGATAATTTATTTTTCTATCTTTAAGAACAGAAAAAATACTTCTAGGGAGAAAAATGTAACTTGCTAGCTATGTTACTTAACGTGAAATCATTATCAATAGTGTGTGTGTGTATAAATAGTAATCTAATTTCTAGGAAAAAATAAAAATCAATTTGAGGGATTAACTTTCTTTAATATCTAACGGTTAACATAGTCCATAAGGAACCTTTTAGTTAAACAATTTGAATAACAGTTAAGATTTCAACTTATTACATACTACATATTTAAAAAGTAAACTATTACAGTAATCTGAATAAAATTAAATGAATAATTGATATAAAACAATATTAAACCATTTTATTACAACAAATTTAGTAACACTTAAATTAAATTCTGTTTCTATTGTTTTAAGAAATATTTTAACATAACAAACATGTTCCTTATGGGTTTCTTACATACTAATATATTAAGATAAATTGATTATTTTGATTAAATATTATAATAATTACAAAGTACTTTGGCAATGATGAGAATAAGTCGTTGTTTGAAAAACTAAATGTGATAATGACTTTGGACTTACTTTTTGATACATGTTTTTGTGTACAGCGTTATTTTACTTTGATTTTAAACTTTGTGAAGTTTTGAAATTGCCAGTATACTATACTATTACATAATTTGAACATTGGTATGAAAATTGTAGTTTTCACAAAATTTTACATTCAATTAGCCAATTGGAAAAATACCTTTTCCGTGGGCGAGTTTTGTAACTTTCCAACCTTTAGGTTTCAGATAATTGATTTGATATTAATTTGACAAATATTTCTGATTAAATTGTTTTGGTCTAGTCTATTATTTGGCAGTTATTTAAAGTATTTTATAAGGATTCAGTTAATCATTTGGTTTTTAGTCGTTTCGTAACTTTTCAATTCATTCTTTTTACTTTTTGGTATTAAGTACTTATTGCAATTGTGAGAGAACCTTTTATGAACTTTTTGGCTTAATTTATTTTACCATTTTTATGAGATATCTTATTATTAAAAGGTTTATTGACAGTCAAACTTACATTAATATAGTACGTAGGAAACTGGCGTGTCTTAGAGCCTATGGTATTGTAGTCTTATGTCAAAGAAGTGATGCTTCTTCGATAGATGTTAAGTAATATCCAGTCTTGTTCTAAGTATTTGAAGATGGTATATTTAAAATACTTATTTTATAATAACTATGGAATAAATGCCTTAATTTGAAACAGACTTTTAAGATTTTTGGCAGTATCTTAACGGCAGTATTACTTCAAATATTTAATATGTTATGGCAGTACCTATTACTTTAAACATTATTTTTACGGCAGTTTATTAGGCGGTACTATTGTAATCATTATTCTTAATTCTACACAATATTCGTAAAAATGGAACGCCGTTCACAGTTAATCCCTACATCTAATGGTGAACAGCAGAATCCGAAAAAGCTAAGCAATTATTTAACAAACTCAATACAATAACTAACTCATAATAATTTACTTTTAACTTATAATAAATTATACATTATAACAACTAATGATAACAACCCATCTTAACAGTTACCTATCTACCCGTGTAAAAGATCTTTAAACTGTTCTACTGTAAGTACATATTACTGTGTGTGCAACAACTATGTACTGTAAGTACATAGTGTCAATATTTCCTCAAAGATGCCAACTTTAACAAATTTTTATCCAAAATATTCAACTTAATTAACTTAATATCACAGAAAAGACATACTGGAACTTATTTGATTTTGAAACATCGTAAAACCGTTCTTTACAGCTTACAGAATCTGTAATAGAGTTAGCTGTAGACAAATAATAAAATATATGTAATTTAAAAATAAATATTGCATCAAAAGATGTCGTGAAAGTTTAAATAAGTTCAACTATTACCGTGTATGAGTGACACGCATGGCCAACTATAGGAAAGTTTAGAGGTTACGTTAAGTACTTTAAAGTGTAAGTAAACTAGTTGACATCGCTTTAACGCGTTTGTATTGAAGACGTGAGTTGTATGAGTTTTGTTAAGTTTGTGTCAAGCTACAAAGTTATATGGAATTGGTGTCAACATTTTCTTTAACATAATTTAAGTCTATTTTCAGCACAAACAGATATATTTTAGATGATATTTTAATTTTCAAAAATAAGTAATACTTTGGTATGTTAATGACTGTAAGGTGCTAGTTGATCGACCGTCACCCGACACTATCGATCGAATGCAGAATGGATCAGCCGATGAGCGATCGGACGACGATTCCATGTGTTTCATTCTTCTCAATCAGCTGACATCGATTGCTTGGTTTCTTCTTCTTACCTCGCTGGCACTAGTCGACTGTTCCATTCTACAATCGATCCACGGCATGATGGATTGGTGTTGGGATTGAAGGTTTCACGATGTTTCAATTATTATAATCGAACTTATACAAATTAAATAACATTAATTAACAAGCAGTTTTCTTTAAAAGCAGCTAAATATTTAAAGGTAGCTACGTCGTACACGCGGAATAAAAGAAGGAATGTGGAACCGTATTTCAGGTTCCGCATTCCGGCGTTGTTGCCAACGCTGGCAGCAGAATGCATCTGGCATCTGCCGACGCTGCACTATTGGTGAGAACCAATTGATGATGGTGTTGAGGAGCCTTCTCATCCTCGACCCTCCATAGGTCGGCGGCGGCGGCTCCTCACGGGGGGAAGCGATGAGCGAGTCGATTTCCTCAAGGATAGCCTTGACAGCGGGTTGGTTCTTCCTCTTAACGGGTAGCGGAGTGCGTGGCCGCGGGGACATTGAACGGTTTCTCCGAGGCCTGCGCTCGGGAGTGCGCCCGGGCCGCTCGACCTTGGGCGCGCTCGTCTTCTTCACATCCACTTCCGTCTTCTTCACGTCCACTTCAGTCTTCTTCCCGTCCACCTCCGTCTTCTTCACATCCACTTCCGCAGACTTCGACGTTGACGCCATCGTTACTTCTGAAAATAAAGGGACTGTTAGAGTACCTATCTATATACTTAATGCCTAAGTGCTTACTTTATGTTTATTTTTGCCGAAGAACAGTCTCAGTGGAGTTTATTGGGAGAGGTCAGTAGTGGACTGACGTAGGCTGATGATGATTGAAAATCTAAGATCTAGAGGATATGAAGACAGTCTCTTACTTTAGGTATATCCTCGTATCAGAGAACGATTAAGTAATGAGAATTTGCATAAAAGTAATTACTGAAAATTATCTAGTACAAATAATATATGACCTGAATTAGTTATCAAATAAAAATATAAAGGTATGTATTTAAGTACCTACTTCTAAATTTTAGTAAATTTTTTTTTAAATTTTATTTTCATATAAGTATTTTCGTAAACGTAGTCAGAAAACAAACCGTAATCCACAGAGCAGTGGCGTTCTATTCGTTGCGTAAATTTTCCTTTCAATATTTTTAAGTTAGACTAACTTGAAAGTAAGTGAAGGTAAAAAATTCCAATAAATCTATCAATCCACATAAAAGTAGATAGCAAAATTTCAATTTGCTAGAATCCGTCCAACTGTGTCATAATTACGTAGTAAGTAAGTAGTACCTATATTGCAAGAAATCTTCTATTCTAATTTTAATCTTCTACTATAAACACTTTAATAAAAGTGTATTTTTAATATCTGACTGACAATATATATTTTACTAGCTGCGGTTTTACCCACGTGAATCCCAATTCCATGGGAATTTCGGAATATAAAGTACCCTATGTGTTATTCCTAGTTGTAAAGAACGTCTGTTCCAAATCGATACAGTAGTTTTAGCGTGAAAGAGTAACAAACATCCAAACTCACAAACATACATACTTCGCATTTATAATATTAGTAGAATTCTTATTGGAACTTGTGTTTTTAAGATGTAGAAAGAATATTATTGGGCAAATGGCAAGTGGTTAAGTTAAGCCGCTACTTTTATGAGGTTGTTTGACGTTGAGTACGTTTTCGGTGTATCTTCGTTTCGGCATATTGTGATTACATACAGATACGAGTATAAAAGGGCTTAGTAGATATAAAGGTATCAGAATGAAGATTAACGGACTCTGAACGTTTCCAGTTCCATGAAGTCAGTTCCGCATTGATTTTTTAAACATTAAAATAAAAAATTTAAAAAGCCTCTACACAATTACTTTCAAACCCCCATAACTTTTAACCGATTTTCATCAAACATGTCTAAGAACACTCGCACGTAAGTCCGCTTTAATAAAAAAAAAACTACTTAAATTAAAATCGGTTCATTCGTTCGGGAGCTATGATGCCACAGACAGACAGATACACATACATACATATACACACACACAGACACGTCAAACTTATAACACCCCTCTTATTGCGTCGGGGGTTAAAAATAAAAATAAATGAAAAGCCTCTTTAACTTTTCAGAATATCTAAGGATTGACGAGTCAATTGAACTGATTCCAAACATAAAACTGTGCGTCACTCAAAAAGGTTAAGGTCGACTAAATTGTCCCACTGGAATATGGAATAGCTCCGGTGATTGACGATCATTTTTCGATGAACGCCAGTTCAACTGATCAGGGGCTCGATTCTCTTAACTATTGTGATAATGCTACTCAAATGTACTTTAATATCAACGTTATGGCTGTTTTATTGACACTTGCTGTCATTTTGGTATTTTTTAAATTGTCGCGACAAAATCCTTTCATTGATACTGACAGCGAGCGAAGGGCATTTGAGTTCGCGGAACTGATTCGCGATAGGGCGAATTCTTTGGCCAGACGTGTCGCGACAACGTAAATGTTTGCGTTATCGCGATACGTCTGGCCGTATTGTGCCACAATATTTTCTGTGCCGGTGACAGCGTCGCTGTAATCGAAATTTTTGATAGTCAGATGATTGTCAGTGTACTGAAAATATTTAGGAATGACATTTAACAATATCTAGTAGCTCCAAATTTTGGCCACCGGCACAGAAAATATTGTGACTCTATACACCGCTGACTCAATGGCTCATACAACTTTGATGGTTATCATGGAAACAGTATTCTGACGTTTATTTGACAAAGTTTTTATTTGAATTAAAGCAACAAAGCCATATAAATAAATTAACACCATAGCCTTATGAACTACTAACAGCCGCACTCAGAGACGTTTAACGAATACTTAAACTAATGTGCCACAATATTTCTGTGCCAGCGGCCAAAATTGAAAGCTACTATTGTCATTTAGACTTTAATGTCATTGGGATACATTTTCAATAAACTAACAACCAAAAGATGCGAATAAGTACAGCGATGCTGTCACCGGGACAAAAATATTTTGGCACATTAGTTTAAGTATTCGTTAAACGTCTATGTGTGCGGCTGCTAGTCAGTTTTATTAATTTGATGAAACAAAAAAAATCGTGTCTAATATTTTTCGAAATGTATTTGACGGACTAATTAGAATTCATTTTGCTTACCCAGAAAACTACCCTATACCAAATTTGCGACACTCTCGTTAAGGTGTCTCAATATCAACACATTTTCTGATCAAATAATGTCAAATTGCGGACTTTAAAGGCCACCTTTAGTAATCATCCGACTTAAAAACCAAAAAGTCACCCCAAAACCACGTCAATTTAATGATGGTCTTAAAAGTGACAAACATTAAAATTTATACATTTATAGGCCTTCTTATTTTTAAATTAGTTTCTCAAATAAAAAGCTAATGACAGCACCGTATGAATTGACTCGCTTTTTTACAACGTTTCCATTCATAATGTTGAAACCCTCTTGTGATCTCTTTGCACCCTTAGGGTGGCGCACCCCTACAAATTGGGAATCCTGATCTAGTACAAACTTCAAAACAAATTTTAAAGCGCTTATGCGAGAGGAAAATTAATTGGCTACTTTCGATTGGTATGAATTACAAAATAAAATGCAAAGTGTCTAGTCGTTCAATATAAAATATCTACTCAAAGAAAATAAATAAAAGTCTTTGCAGAAGTAAGTCGTCCAATAATCTGAGGAACATAAAATACCCAAAGAAAAAACAGAAAAATCATTGCAGAACTAATAAATATGTGTCACACTTTAGCCGAGAATGTGAGAAGACCAATATAACTCATACAAAATCTATTATAACGAAAAGTACAAAAATCTTTACCTAAGGGAAATGCTAAGAAAAAGGATGACTTGATAAAAATAAGATATCTTTTAGAATTTAATGTCTTGTATGGTAATATCTCTATCTCTATAAACTTGTAAAAATGTTTCAAGAGTAAAATGGTACAAGTCAATATTATTTCTGGAACAATTTCATTGTAATAAAAGTATATTGTTATTTGCTTCCAACTCTATTAAAAAAACGTATTTCCATACATATTTTGACCTTGTTCGTTTATTATATCAATATTGCAGCATTCGTATGTTATCTATGTAATAAATTGAACGTGTGATTTCAAGAACTATGTAAGTATATCCTTCAGACATCCTTGTATGGTAAAATCAGAACTCTTCTCGATAATTTTGTGGAAGTAGAAATATTATTTCTGATAACAATTTCCTTGTTATAAAAGTTTCGGAGAATAGTAAATTGTTATTTGCTTCCTACTCTATTACGTAAACGGTTTTCCATACGTATTTTGACCCTGCTCGTTTATTATATCGATATAGCAAAGCGCTTGTAAGTTATCTTTGTAATAAATTGAACGAGTGATTTCAGGAACTACAAATATCAAATTATTTGTTTGCGTTATTGTCGCTTTTATTGTGAAAGGCTAAAAATAACTAAACATTTCAATATACTTACATTTAGTTGGATTCATTATGTTATTAAAAAAAATGAATTGCGTTATAAAGTGATTTGAATGAAATCTTAAAATTATGAAAAAAATAATATTTTTAAATAATTTTTTTTTTAAATATGACCCCCTTGTCTATCCCCCTATACACCCCTATTTTGAAATTACGGGACTTATTAAAATCAGAATATCTGTTGCAGTAACTGAATCCATATATCCAATAAAAATATCAAAAATGATAGTCGATTACTTATCTTTAAAAAATACTAAATAAATGCCGTATAACCACACGCCACACTAGCTATCAAGTATTCTGTGGCGGCTCGGGTCGATGACCGCGCTCAGCTGTGTATCGCAGCGTTCGCCTGTTGTTCGGTGTAGAATGACAATAAAATTCGGCGGGATTTTGAAAATCTTTGACTTATCATAACTTTTTGAATAAAAGTAAAGAAAAAAACTAACTTCACTATTATATTGTCACCCGTCGTTTACATTAGCTGTGTGATTAAGTATCTCGAATTCAAAATAAGGGTGTATATTATTTAAAACTACTAGTTTAAATTACTTTGTCATACATTCATCTACACTTAAACATAATTAACTTTTTTAAATGTTCAAATCTCCAAGTCATAAACAAATAGACAGTTTTCAATAACAATATCTCTATGAAACATTTCATTCGGTCATAACATTTCATCGAACGGATCACGGCATTGGATCAACTAATTGAATGAACGGAAAAATGTTTGCTTCCCCCATTAATCCCTTCCATTCCATACATGAATATTAGTTTTTGAGTACTCGTATAATAAAAAAAAATTTAGGGTATAGTAACAGTCTGTTTATATCAAAGTTTGATTAGTTTGAAATGTAGTTAAAGTTATTTTAAAAAGTTAAATAAGCTGAATAAGGAACCGAAATTAAACAAGTTTTTTTCAACTACTCTTGCAAATGACATGTTAGTCGACTTCACACACAATCCTAGATTTTTTCACAGATATGTGCCGATATTTTCCTTCAATGTAAGTGTCAAATAAAGTATGAATTCGACATTTGTTAATTCATTCCTTCACAAATAGAAGTCAAAAGCCTACCTATTACAACCAATGCTCTTAATATATTGATAATCCATTAATTTGCTAATGGCTATTTACATAGAACTTAGACTCGGCTCCGGTAGTAGAGAATGCATCTATAGAACTAGCAAACATCAATATCTGTGGTACCATATATAATATAACCATAAAATAATATAAGAATCATCCACCAATGTGTCCCACCAAGGCGGACAAAGTAGGAATGTCTAAAATTTTGCCGTGTATTCTGCCCCACTAAATCGAAATAGTGGGGCAAAGTGGAATGATTCAAATATCAACTATCAGAAGTAATCAATTTCATACCAATATTAGGGTTATTCCTTATTCATTCTATGACGTTAGTAGCACTCAAAAAGCACTTGTCAAAGTGTCAAACATATCACGGATTCAATTGTAGTAAAACGAAAGTTTGACTTGTGTTTGAACGCACCACTCTAACAAAAAATTGCACTTAAAAGTTGAGAATTTTCACGTACCACAAAACTAAAAATAGCCATCCCCTCACTGTTTTTAAAAGGCCTTATCAATAGCTAACGATATGGGAAAATTGAAAAAAAAAAACATCCCATTTCGAGTGTACTAGGAACGTCCCAATTTGGGACGTACTCTTAAAATTTTAACATTTGAAAACTATTTAATAGTCATGGATTGCTAGGCTGTAGGCTCTATCTTCACTGAGATGAATATTAATGTAACCCATAAAACATATGTTTATCAGTGTATCTCCAAATCCTTTATTATATTTAGAGGTCACTAGTACAATAACAACATTGATTTTCCTCTAGTTCAAGGTGATACCATTGTTAAGTGTTGTTTTCCATTAGCGAGCACAACATATTATGTTACAAATTTTCTCGGTAAATCTATGTTATAATATTTCTTGTAGAGGTACTTTTAACAATGCTGTTAAGTATTGGATTGATGTGGATAATAACCGCTAAAATAAGGGATAAATAAATGCTGTTTCTTTAGGAGTTAGTATGGTGATTAATAGCAAAAATATAAAATCATATATAGGATTTTGTGCTTAACTGTTGAACACCAATCAATAAAAATATAATATTCGAAATGCATCTCCCTGAATGTAATCCTATCGCCGCCCTTGATAATCAATAGAGCTATGGTTATCCGTATTTGATCTCAGTTTTTAAAGCAGATTTATTCATTTGTCTATTATTAATAGCTTAAATGGTTCAAGTATTTTTATTAGGTCCAACAACTAGGTACTTATTATAAATCAACTACATATTATAACAATAATATGATTAAGTTTTTAGTTTGTAGTCCTAGCCATTATATTTTACATACATAAATAGCAATTTTATATGCATAGTTGCTTTTTGAATGGTTTAAGTTTAAATCAAAATGGAATAATGTAGGTATACCTATTTGGAAGCAAAGCTCGCAAGCTTTTTACTAAAAAAGAATATTAAATCTGTGAACGTATTTTATTGCTTGTGACTGCATAAAGATGTTCTAGGTTTTTAATTTAAGCTCTAAAATATTATAAAAAGGGTCCTAATGCACTTTTGCGAGGGTGTAGCAAACATAGGGATTGACCCCTATGGACCACGGGCAGTATAACTTACTTTGGTATTCAAATCTATAATTCTAAAGCCATACAAATTAACGTGCAAATGGTGTCCGATTGACAAAAAATAAATGATACATTTTCATTTGATAAATAACTTTTGAAAAATTATACTTGATTAATTTATTATTTGACATCCCATGATAGATCTGTCATGACGGATGTGAAATTACGTACACCGTCATATGTCCGGATTAAAAGTACAAGCATTTTCACTATTTCCATTACGTTTTCTAAATATAGCATTGAGGGGATCGAAAGAACTTTTTTGTTTTCGTGTGCATTAATTCTATCAATATGTTTGGTTCGTTCCCTATGATACTATCGCTAAGAATTTTTTTAAAGTTTCTAATTATTGCAATCAAACATGGGTATTCCAGTTAAGAAAGTGGCTATGTTTGTAAACCAAGGAGACCCAGAATGACATAACATATTTTCTAAATCATATATTTGTTCGCCTTAGACATACAACTGACTTCAATTAGACTTATCTTAAGATATGAAAGTCGAAAAACATATTAAACAAGATAATTCCTCCATTCTTTTTATTAGCAAAATTACTTTTAATTTTTTAAACTAGTCGTGGGATTCAAATTAAACTAACACGTATAAAATAACTTCAAACGTCAAACAAAAATTGCAATACAACAATTGTTACGTTGAAAACTGAATTTCTTAATCTAATTAAGAACATGTTCACGGAGACGCGTAAAGTAGTCTATTATTAGAACTCGTTGCAGTTAGCGACGATATGCGATGGAACATCCCAATTCATTTGAGACGACAGAGACGAGAGTACTTGCTACCTTTATTGTATAACATCAGACGTTAGTCGAGGACTTGTTATGTCTACTTATGACGTATAAATAATACTTGAGACCGTTAAGAATTTTAACTAGGATTAAAAAGGTTTTCTTGTACGTGAAGTTTTATAGCAGTTACACCTCTATAATTAGGAACGTTCAGTTTTTTTTTTCAATCTGACAACTCATAGTCTTAAAATATAATTTGTACTATGGATTTTGGACTAGATAACACATAAAAGTACTTAATTTTTATAAATTTTTACTCACTATGGATTTTGCAATCACATTTTATTTTCGGAGATAATTCAATTTACCAATTTGTAAAATTAACCATAATTACGCTGACCACGTAAAATGAGGTCTCGTAATAAATGATAATTATACCGAACCTACTCAATTACAGTTGGTTAAAATAAATATTTAATGTAAAATATTAAACAACTCATATTGAAAATAGCAATTCAGATATCAAATTTCAGAACACAATTTGCTTCGCACATGTTTAAAATTTTATTAATTACTAGCTGCGCCCCGCGGTTTCACACGCGTAGTTCTCGTTCCCGTTCCCGTGGGAATTTCGGGATGAAAAATAGATGTTGGCCGATTCTCAGACCTACTGAATATGCTCACAAAATTTCATGAGAATCGGTCAAGCCGTTTCGGAGGAGTATGGCAACGAAAACTGTGACACGAGAATTTTATGTATTAGATTGACCCAAAATTTTATTAATTATTGATACGTGTAATTATTTGTAAAATTACTCATTTATTTAAATTTTGTATTTCAATATTCAAATATTGGCTCTAAAGTAGAGTTTTATTTATTTATTTTTTACTTAAGCGGAATCGAAATTTTTATTCATAACTAACATCCCCTCGATTTTTGGCATAAATAAATCACAATCTCAAAACAATTTTTGGAATAAAATAATTCTTTGTTTTATTACTGTTTAATATAAGGAGCATTTGTACAAAATTTCATTAAAATCGGTGTTATAGTTTTTGTATAAGTGTGTGCGTAGTTTCTGATACCCTAGCTAGATACTTACAAGTTTCGAGCTTAGTTAAGGGTCAGTTACTATAATGAGATGATGTAGTGAATGATTAAGTTATGTTATTCAATCGTGGCAAATATACAAAAATACAAATTTTTATTATCTATATATCTTTATATTAATAAAGTACGGATTAATTGATGAATTTGTATGTAATTGACACAGTCATTCACCACCCTGTTTTGCCCGTTCTCATATAACTACATTTCAATTCAAACACTAATCAAAGCCAGTGTAATAAACAATGCAGCTCTGTTAATCAACCACGTTTGTGAACCTATCTCATATTGAAATTCCAAAAGGTTGGCCGGTCAATTTGTGCATACGATATTAGTTTTACTATTTGTGTATTTATTTTAAGTATAAGTAGGGGGTGTATATGCGTGTGTGTATGTGTGTGTGAATGTATGAAAGTTTAATAGAGATTAAGGTTACGATACAAATTTAATAATGTTTTCCGTCTCAATTTATATCTGCTTATGTCTGTTTTATTACTCACTACTTTTATTTTTCAAATATAATTTCATTTTATTGTATATTTTCTTTTTATTTTCAATAATTTTATCTGGGTTTTGTTGTTTTAGTACTTTTTAAATGTCAGGGTTCTAGAGGTCTGATGTCAGAAGCTCTACGCAAAATATTAACACTACTCAACTTGGTTAGACTGAAACCCGACCCTAATTAGACATGAGATAAAGATTCGGAAGAAAAAGTATAAGAGCGAGTGTTTCTAAAAATAATAATGATTTATTAATATCCAATTACTTCGGCAAATCTATTACGAAACTTCTCAAATTATTTTATTTTATTAACCACATAGGAATAACAAACAGAAGCACAATCAAATATAAAACAAAAAGTGTGTACAAAATATGGGTAATTGTGCAACCCACCACGTTATCCTCAAACTTACAAAAAAAAATTGAAAGTTACAATGGCTATGTTAATTAGTTACTATGTCTAAGTGAGGTTACAATCATCATCATCATCATCAGCTCATATACTTATAATGTCCCTACCGAGGGGCTCGAGCCTACCCTGAATTAGGGTGATTTTGGCCTTAGTCAACCACGCTGGCCAGTGCGGGTTGGTCGACTTCACACACAACCCTAGAATTTCTTCCCAGGTGTGTGCAGGTTTCCTCACGATGTTTTCCTTCACCGTAAGAGCGTCGAAATTAACGTACTTATATTGAGTGTAATACAATTATTAAAATTGTCGATGTACTTTTGACTTGTCTCTTAAAACTGTTTGATTTTTCAAATATTATATCTATATGTATAAATGATTGATTGTATATATTACATATTTTACTTATAGGTGCTCTCATACCAGCATTAGCTAATTATAATACAGTATTGTGAGACAAAATCACCTAGCCTTTGTAGATGGATGACTGACCAAACTAAATTAGTTAATTGTCAATTTGCTAAGTGACGTTTGCTTTGACTAGCTGTTCAGGTGCCTTGAAGTAACAGGCCACTGAAGTTCCCTATGCAGGTCAAGTAATACTTAAATCTAAGTGCTAACTTATTTCGGCCTTTCTTCAATGGAATATGAAAATAGAAAAATGTAAGACAAATGTTTACTAGTCAACTTTAGATGTAATGAAAGTGTTAGGTAACCTGTGCTAACAATATTTTTATTGGTATTGATTTTATAAGAAATATTTCTTTAAGTATGTATCCTAACTAATATTATAAATGTGAAAGTAACTGTTTCTGTCTGTTACCTTTTCACGCCTAAACTACTGAACCGATTGACTTTAAATTTGGTACAGGGGTAGCTTATGGGTCCGGGAAAGGCTATGTTTTATCCCGAAATTCCTACGGGTTCGGGAACTACGCGGGTGAAACCGCGGGGCGCTGCTAGTAAGAATTAAACCAAATAAATATAACGTTCCAAAATCAAAACAACCTAACTGAAATAAAAATCAAAGTTAATATAAAAAAATGTGGGAATTTACGTCTGGTTAAAAATAATCCTATCACAAAAGTTGGGCAACTAACTACTTATCTTATGTAATCCAATTATCGTATGAAGTTCATATTTTATAGAAAATTCCACTTATCAGTTCGAAGAATATTTTTTCTAACTTTGATGTGCAAAGTATTAGGTATCACTAAGCTTTGTGTGTCCTAATTATCTTCAAATTTAAAAAATCTTTCTAGACTAGCGTAATGATAAGAATATTTACCATCATTAACTGATTATACAATTTTAAAAGTCTTTTTTTTTTTGCATTTTTTTTTATGGATATGTAAGTTACAAAACATTATGCACATAAACGATTTTTTTTATCACTAACTAATATTATTTTTTTAAAGCCAAATTGCGTCGTAGTTTTATGAAAGGTATTTCTTTCAATTTACTAAAAGCAAATGGAAGTTGAAAACAAACCGAGGTTCAGAACGTTTCGATGTTTCCACCTCAAACATTTCGTGGCGGAACCTCAACAAAAGTTCAAATATTAGAACGGTTTAATTAAGTTGGACCTAGATTTGAAATTTTAAACTTTACTATATGATAATTTAACTAGTATTTTACTTTTTAATATTTTTATATAATTAAATTCAATTACTCAAACGTCTAAACAATAGCCTAAATTGTTACATAATTATATTCGCAATAAGTCAGTAAAACTAGTCAGTCAGTATGTATTATTTAAAAACGCATTAATAATTTACTAAAATGTCGCCTTCAAGCTTTCAAAGGACAATGTCAATATTAGCTTGCATTGCATCGCCGCGCCTTGCTAACTAAATTTCGCTTTTGATTCCCCTACTTAGAATAAGGGATGAGACATCAAAAAAATTTTTGTTATTTCCTACTTAGAATTGCTGAGAAAACAAGTAATAATTTTCTTTTTTAATTACATAATAATTACGCGAATTCTAATTCTTGAATTTTAGATGTATTAAAGTTAATAATAGAAACAGCTTCTATTATTGTTACAGCTTTACAATCATGGCATTGACCCATTATAACAAGACGCGGCATGCGGCATCAAATCTATTATTAAAATACGACACACACTTAAGATATTTTAAAATAAAAAACTATATGTTCATTGAAGTAATTAAATAACATTGTTCGTTTATACACCGGAGTGTATGGTGTAATTACGCAAAGCTATGAGAGAAAAAACTGTCCGTTACAAAAATAAATCCAGCCATCGTCTGTATCTTGCGAGTCGCTTGTTAAATACTCTGGCCAATATTTACGTACAAACTCAAAATATACTAAGACACGAACGGACGCATTCGGTCTGTTTTATTAAGTGTTTTATCGGTCTGTATTGTTAGTTTTGATGGAATTCGCTGTGCGGTTGATTTGACAATTTGTTAGTTAAAAACTGAATAGATGTTTGCCGGCGGTGGAGCTGGCTTTCAAAAACAATCGAAGCCGCCTTGGGAGTGTGTTAATAACTCAGTTGAAATATCGCCGAGTTGGTGAGTGATAGATTTATACATTGTGTCCATCGCTTCGTATGAACACGTTTCATGTCAGTTTAACTTAATTTCCTTTAGTTTGATATGTCGTAGGATGTAGGTGTTTTATAAAGGTCACTGATTCTCATTATCATAATGTAATTATTCTCAATAGAATTAACAATCTCTTATAATTTTATGCAACAAATTATTGATTAAGTTACCATCTCAAATCTCAAATAGTTATTAAGATATTTTCTTCGGGATGTTTTAACTAACTTTTATAAAACTTAGAATGGGCCTAAATATTTATTTTCTATTCTGTTAACTGTTTAGGAGTTGCCTCGTTTGAAATCTACTTTAGTATACAATATGTACTTCTCATAATTTTAAGTAGTCTCCCACATTTCTATGCCAAACAATTAAGTGCGGATTTTTTTTTAACGAAGCTTTAAATTTCAACATACATACGACTGAACGTAATCAATATTATATTTGGATAACCGTTGACCGAACATTGCATCGGTTGCAATATTCGTAATAATCCGTCAATCAAAATTGTCGAATAGAGCAACGTTAATAGCTCTTTGTGAATATTGGTTTCGCTGAACTACTGATTACTGTCCGATGACATAGAAGTACCTAATTAGTGCGGACTTAACGCAAGTAATGAATAGTTTAATATTGCCGTTTTTGTATGACTTTATAAATAATACTAATATAATATTAATTTAATTTGTTGTGTTAAACGACTCAAAAAAAATGAATATAATTTGTTATACTTTAAGGACACTTTTTATCCCAAAACGCCTATGGGATTGGGATTTAAGCGCGAAATATATCAATATGTCTTTAGTCTTCATTAAGGTACGTCTCTAATTATGTACTTAATATTTTTTCAACTTGATAGAAGTACTCAAAAATTATCATACATAGTAGCGCTTCGCGGTTTCACCCGCGTAGTTCCCGTTCCCGTGGGAATACGGGGATAAAATATAACCTATGGCACGCACTGATAAATTAGCTTTCCATTAGTGAAAGAATTTTTGAAATCGGACCAGAGTGGTTTCGGAGCCTATTCGTTACAAACAAATAATCAAATCTTTCCTCTTTATAATATTAGTTTAGATAAAATTTCTTTAGATTAATACAATAAGTATTTTATTTTATAATAAGAACTTGCGTGTTCGTCCGATTTTCTTAGTACATTTTCTTTAATGAACCCTATAAACGCAGATACTGTTTAAACTAAGCTGCTTGATAGTTTTTTACAACGGACAGATTCTCGCTAGGGACTTCCTTTAATAAAAAATATTGCTCCTTATCGGTAAAATGTACATTTATAAAATGTTCGACTAATAATGGAAATCTTTTTCCATAGCAATGGAGAAAAGGATCCCGTGGTTTTTGCGAAAAGACTTAGTTACGTAACAAAGTTTCCCGTAATTGTGTCGGATGTATAACATTTCATATTTTTACACAGAAATAAATCGAAGTTTTATAGATTGAAACAGTTGTGTAAACCTTTGATTTTTAACGTGTTTTCTTTTTTTAAATTGCCAATCGTGGAATATTGTTTCCGGACGTGAAGTGCAAATAAGTCGGAAAGCGGTGTTTTAGTAAAAAATAAAAGTATAATCCGTGGTCGTTCAGAGAGATCGGAGTTTAGTTTTTGAGAAAAATATTTGAACAACGATATGAACTTCTGTATTCTGGATCTTTTTTTGATATGAGTACCAAGTAGTGTAATGGGTCGTGATTTTGTTTGCTATACCAAAGGTTACGGGTTCGACGTTTGTAAAAAGAAAAAATGACTTTTTTTTTAAATTGAATTAGCTCAATGGATACTTTTAATGGGTTTTTTTTTATCTTTGAGGAACAAAAAGTGTCAGTTTCTCAAAAAAATAAACGTTAGTTTTTTTTAACCCCCGACGCAAAAAAGGGGTGTTATAAGTTTGACGTGTCTGTGTGTGTGTGTGTATCTGTCTGTCTGTGGCATTATAGCTCCCGAACGGATGAACCGATATTAATTTAGTTTAATTTTTACGTGCGAGTGTTCTTAGACATGTTTGATGAAAATCGGTTGACTCGTTTAAAAGTTATGGGGGTTTGAAAGTAATTGTGTTGGGGGTTTTTTTAATTTTTAATTTAATGTTTTTTTAAATTAAGAAAGAATAATGAAAGCTTTGCCAATGATTGGGCCTTGTAGCGGCAAACGACGGAAGTGTGTTCCGCGGCAATTATTAGTTTAAAATTTTAAAATTAAGAATTTTAAATTCAAAATTTTATATATTCTTTTATAAATTTGTTAACATGTTATTTTTTATTACTACATCTAAAAAAATATTTTAAAATTAAATGTTACGATGCAATTGCATTGTTTAAAAAGCAAGGCTTTAAAATGGCAAGTGCCACCTTGTTTTTTAAATAGTACCCGTTTTAAAATAGTGATATAATGAGTTATAAATTTAAGTAATTAATTATATTTTTAACGGTTAGACGGTTATTCGGTTCATATTTTTTAAAATAGATTTAATTTTGATTTTGATGAATGATACATTTTTTTAAAAATTGTAAAATTGTTTTTTTTTAAATAATAAAAATTTATCAAATGATATAATAAAGATATAATAAAAATGAAACTTTATTTATTTTGATAACTTACTTATTGTAATTTTAAACAAGCTTTAAAGTACAAATATATTTTACCAAAAGTAAAATAAATAATATTATATGATTATTTAATAATTAAATTTAGTCGATTTTATTTAAAAAAAAATGACGTAACGGTTTTCTTAATTTTTCTTTTTTAATTATTTTATAATAAAGACGTATTATTTTAAATAATACTCGTCGTATAAAAACCTGAAAAAAAGACAACTAAAATAAAAACCAAATGTTAAATAGAATAAATTAAAAAATACAAAATAAACTAAATAACCTAAAATTGTATTACTTTTAAAAGTTACTTTAACTAACTTTTTTTAAGTTACTAATAATTTAAAGTAAGTAATACATAATTACATGAGTTAAAGTTAAATATTATAAATGTTTGTTCATTATTTTTAATTTAATGCTTTTTAATGTAATAAAATATTATTTTAATATGGTAAACTTTTAAATCTAACACTTTTATTTCTTTTTAGAAGTTCTTCTATTAAAATAAAATTATTAAAAAATATGAATTCAAATATGAAATTGCATAACTTCAAAAATAATAACTTTTAAAGTTGGTTATATTATTAAAAATATGTATTTAAATATTTTGCCCATTTTAATTACTTCAAAAATGAATATTGTTTTATTTTATGAATAATTTTAATTTAACGTCTTCAAAATATTTTCTAAAATAGAAAAAAAGTAATAAAACAAATTTGTAAAAAATAAAGTATTAAAAATTATAAAATAAAGGAACACTTAATATTTTTTTATTTTTAAAATTATGTAATAAAATATAAGAATATTTTTAAAATTAAATAAAAATAATAAAATTAAAAAAAAATCTTAAATCTAATACTTACTCTCACTCGTTGATAATTTACTGCAACTGGATTTGACTCGAACTGGATACTCTGGAACTGCAGCTGCACTCTTGGCACTTGGCGGGTGGCGCGCGGTGGCTTACTATCTCCGATTTATGGAGGGTTGTAGCCAGGAGGACTGTTCGCTTAGAACTGATCTGTTATAATATTCCCCTCACCAACGCAGGTTCGGATCGCGCACGGCAAACCACCTACATATGTACATACATACATTGTCACCACCCACTCCCTTTGTCTAGGCCCACACATATAATAAAACAAAGGATAATGTAAAAATATTATTAAATCATATTTTTTTAATTTTATATAAATTAATGTGGTTTTCATTTATACTAAATCTTATTGTTTATTATGGTCGCAAAAATAATTTTTATTCTTAAAAAATCGAAAAAAAAATTTTCATTAAAAGTTAATTTTTTTCTTAATTATTATTTTTAAATAGTTTTAGAAAAAAAATCTAGAAAGTTGTGGTCCGAAGTTGAACGAACTTTGTTTGTAGGTGTTCACACATGCGCACACAATTTTCCAACTGACGTCATTAGGTATTAACTGCATCATATGAGTTTTCTCGAACTTTCCATCATTGTCACCTGTATTGAAAGTTCTAAGTTGAGAATTTTATCATTAAAATTTTTAAATGTCCATCGGTTTTATTATGCAACCTTTACAACATTTTTGTAAACGTATAAATTAAAAAAAAGGTTCTTTTGAACAATGAAAAATTGAATAATTTCAATAATAGCCTATATTTTTCGTTTTTGGTTTTAGAATACCAATACCAATAGGTACTCATCGTACGACAATAGAGCCCTTGTCGTAGCATGAAATTAATCTGGTATTAAATTTAAGAGCGGTTCTTTGTCGCTGTACTTATGCAACTCCCTCCATGTCTCTTCAAAGGCGGTCAAATTACTAATGCATTTAACTATTAGTTAGTAGTGTCAAGTGAATGAATATTAGTTGATAATTACTACTAAGTACATGATTCTCCGATTACGTAATGTTTTGATTTATTGCTAAATCTTGAAATAATCTAAATAATAAATCTTAATTCGCGAAATCGTGGGATCTGTTTGGTTAAGCAACGTCTGTTACCGTCCTATCGTGATGGGTTGCCGTTACTATAGTGTTTTTAATTGCAATAGCGTTTCCGTGCACGGCTTCTGATTGTTGTACTAGCAATATTGACAAAATGTGAGAAGCGAATGAAGTGTAGACACGATGAATAAATGAGTATTAACATTCATTTTGGGTGGCTGCTAGAACACTCATAAGTATTTATAACCATAAATAACGGTACACGCAAAAAAGTTGTTGCTATTTTCTAGACGATTTTACAAAAGTGTCTCTCACACCAACTAAACACATTTTTTTTACCCACACCGTCCCACTGCTGGGAAAAGGTCTTCCCCAAACATCTCCAACTCTCCCTATCCTTCGCAGCCTCCCACCAGCTACTGTCGAAGGCGACGAGATCATCCCGCCAGCGAAAGAACTGCTAAAGAATAGCAGTCATTTTTCTAAGATTAGTAATACAATCAGCAATCGATTTTAATGTATTTATTAATAGAAAAAAGACTGAGGCGAGACGTATATTCATAGAATTCATAGACAAAACATAACTAGTATAAAATTACCGCAGACGCAAGCATTATGTTACATAAATGTCATAAGTTCGCCGAGACTTCGCTAATTCTTGTCTAGCCACACACGTCAGATGAATGGACTGCGATTTATCTCCTCTACATGTGCGTCTTCTGTTGTGTTACCTTATAATGAACTTTTAACTTTCATGGAGCTCCTTTTTTCTTTACAGAAGATCTTTTTACAAATCGAAAGAAAACATACGCATACATACCTTATTAAAATTCGTTTATCATTACGATTATTCATTACTTTTATAAAATTATAACTTTTTGGGATAAATACAAAAAAGTTTTAATGTAAAGTTGTTAGATGAAGTTACCAAAACTTAACTTATAGGGCTGGTACCTATGAATGTTTATCTCGGTCTGGGTGTGTGTGTGAATGAGTGTGTGCGTAGTTTCTGATACCCTAGATACAAGTTTCGAACTAAGTTAGGGGTCAGTTACTATAATGAGATGATGTAGTGAATGATTATCTATATCATTATATAAAAGGCTTTGTCCTGAATGACTGATGGATCAACGCACAGCCTAAACCGCTGATCGTAGAGACCTGAAACTTGGAGGGTGTGTTATTTGTATTACGTAGGCGTCCGATAAGAAGGGATTTTTGAAAATTCCTCCTCTAAAGGGCTGAAAAGGGGTTGCAAAGTTTGTATCGGACAACGTAATTCCGTGGTCTGATTAAGTTCAAACTTGGCATAAATGTTCTTCAAAAAGATTAATTAAATATGTGATACTCATTTTTCTTAAAATCATCACCTAACATGATTAAAAAGGGGTAAAAAGTTATTTTGGGGTTGATTTGCGACGAAATTGATATCAATACTCCTTTGACATGTGTTTCAATTTTTAATTTGACAGCTGAATGACAAAATGGCGGACTAAAATAAATTGACGGAAAATGAGGCAGCGTATCAAAACTATAAGTACTTAAATAAAAAAAATACCGTATTTTACTTATTAATAGATATTTATCAATATTCTTCACCCCGCATTATGAATCTAGACATTAATTTAAATAACTATTTCAAATATCAAATCTGTAGGTGAAGTAGTTTTTTCATAAAATGTACCACCAAATTGTTGTGTTACAAGGGCTTCGGTTTGCTCGCCCTAATTAAATATTTTACTCATAATTTGATTTCTGCTTATCATATCTTCAGACATTTTTGATCTAAACTATTACTTTACGAAAATTATTATTCATGTGCGATTTATCGATTTTAGCTTTATGATATGAAATTAGTTAAGTCGAGCAGGGTTTTTTTATAACTAAATCACCCACTTATTATAGATACATAGATTCCCTTAATTACAATCCAGAATCTTTCCAGAATTTTTCGCAGAATCTAAAACACTTTCCAATATAGTAGAACGCCGATTAACCGAATCGCCAATTATCCGAATCGGTCCTAAGTTACTATCTAATGTACCTCTATTATCTGTGATTTATTATATTTTGTACTAGCTGCACCCCGCGGTTTCACCCGCGTAGTTCCCGATCCCGTGGGAATTTTGGCATAAAACGTAGCCTGTTCTTTCCCGGACCATAATCTACCCCTGTACAAAATTTCAAGTCAATTATTTCAGTAGTTTAGCCGTGAAAAGGTAACAGACAGACAAACAGACAGAGTTACTCTCGCATTTATTATATTAGTAGGGATTTTCGTTAAGGCCCGCTGGGATTGCAACTTAAATATAAATAAATAAAATAACTTACTCTGGATCGAGATGTTTAAGTGAGCTATAGATATTGTAGAACTGTGTTTGTTAAACTTATTATAGTTTATTCTACGTGTGACATCGTTTTTAGAGTTCCATTCCCAAATGGTAAAAACGGAACCATATTACTGAGACGTCGCTGTCCGACCGTCCGTCTGTCACCAGACTATCTCAAGAACCATGGACAGTGGACGTATGATATGAGAGAATGATGCATATTCAAGGTCAAGAACGGTGAAAGCTAAAGCTACACTTGAAATTTTCACAGATGATGTATTTCTATTCTATTGCCGCTATAGCAAAAAATACATAAAATATAATAAATATTTAAGCGGGGCTTCACAATACAACAAACGTGTTTTTTTGTCATTTTTGGTGGAACCCTTCGTGCGCGAGTCCAGCTATGTGCAGTCTATGTGCGATAATCCGAATTTTCGATTATCCGAATGGACCCCGGTCCCAATTAATTCAGATAATCGGCGTTCTACTGAATATGTATTGTGTAATGAAACGCCGACTCTTCCGAAGAAAAGATGAAAAATGGGATGGAAGTGGTAGTGGGGTAGAAGGGGTAGTGGCGTGGAAGTGGAGTGGAAATGAGAGTGGTGTGGATGCGGGATAGGCGTTGAAGTGGTAGAGATGTGGAAATGGGATTAGTGTGGATGTAGGATCGGTGTAATGTAGAGCGTCGGTGGCGTAGTGGTTTAAGGTCTTTGACTTTCGATCGGAAGGTGCCTGGTTGGAACCCCACCACGTACCAATTTGTTTTAAATCATCATAACCAGTTCATTGATCTCCCTACCGAGGGTACAAGACCAGAAATAAGTAATGATGAGTGATGTGGAAGTGGGAGCGGTGTGGAAGATGTATTAGTGTAGAAGGGGAGTGGGGTGGAAGAGGTAGTGGCGTGGAATTGATATTAGGGGGTCAGTATCAGCTACCTAAGGAGGGGCTAGGGCCTGTCCTGAATGATATCTAATAGGGGTATTTTAATTATGTAGTGCACATAAAATATGAAGGTTTACCTAATTTATATGTCACTAGCGGCGCCTCCCGGTTTCACCCGCGTAGTTCCCGTTCCCGTAGGAATGTGGGGATAAAGTTATGCTAAAAACCTTCCTACTGAATTACTCTATCTATTAAAACAAACCCCATCAAATTCCGTTGCGTAGATTTAAAGATCTAAGCATACATAAGGACAGAGAAAGCGATTTTGTTTTATACTACATATGTATGTAGTGATAACGAATAATAAAGGCGTGTTTATTGTTTAATTTTAATCTCGACTGCCAGACCCACATATTGATTAAAGTTATTTTATTACATCGATATTTAGCGTTAGCCCAAAATAAGTATTCTTCGCGTACGAAGTCGCGGGGCAGAAGCTAGTGTTATGATATGAGACATAAGAGTAATAAGAAAATAATAAAATGTGAAGTATGTCCAACGTCCATGAAGTTTAACTAAATTTTAAAATTCTTAAGTCAAAGGGTGTAAATATCTATCAAAGCTCGGTTGTCTGAATTGAAAATTACATTAAACCTTAGAAGTAGGTAAGTACTTAAATATCTAAATTAAAAATTAAATGCATTTTATTCGAATCCCTCAATTAGTTAAATATACTTTATTATTACGAAACCTACTAAAACATGTACAACTGACAAGTTTAGAACAAATCTTTAGCCTTACTACTACTTGTAGTTTGACTTAGTAGAAGTTTAACCAAGAGTTATATGCATCTATTTTATTTTCAGCTAGAACTATCTGTAGCCAGCGTTAGTGCGGTTACATCCTACTAATCCTAATAATATTATAAAGCCGAATGTTTGTAAGTGTGGATGTATGGATGTTTGTTCCTCTTTCACGCAAAAACTACTGAATCGATTTTAATGAAATTTGGTACAGATGTTCCTCATACCTAGGAATAACACATAGGATACTTTTTATCTCAAAATTCCCATGGGATAAGGTTCCACGCGGGTAAAACCGCGGGGCACAGCTAGTTTTACATACATGTAATAAATGCACAGTGTCTTGTGACGGCAGTATGTTAACAACGTACCATGTACCACAGTCTTGTACGGTGCTAGCTTAGATGAGAGCCACAGGATACTGGTATTAATAATTGAGACAGTAACATATTGTACCATCCAGTAAGGTACCAACTGACTTAGAAATATTATAAAATAGCTGTGCCCCGCGGTTTTACCCGCGTGGAACCTTATCCTGTGGAAATTTTGGGATAAAAAGTAGTAGTATATCCTATGTTCCTAGGTATGAGTAACATCTGTACCAAATTTCATTAAAATCCATTCAGTAGTTTTTGCGTGAAAGAGGAACAAACATCCACATATCCACACTCACAAACATTCGGCTTTATAATATTAGTAGGACTAGTAGGATGCAAGTGAATATCCACTAATCTGAAGAAAATCTGCTAAAATGATTGAGATGTATGGTTTAGATGTTTTTAAAACCAGGAATAACACATAAGATATAATATTTCTTCACCAAATTCCTATGGGACCGGGTTTTACGCAAGGCAAATGTAGTTATTTTTAAATGATGATTTAATCATATTAGGTATTAATTGTTATATAATAGGTAATTAGGTATGCTATTAAAAACTGTGAATTGACCAGACGCGGGAACCTTCTTGGTTTGGCAGCCTACCATATTGCTACTCTGCCATTATTCAGTTCAAAATTATACAATTTGTTTAGTAGTTTACTTAAAGTGTTGCGGCACTTGGTTAATAAAAAATGCTGACAGTAATTTTGAAGAGAAGCGAACTAATTGAGAAAAAATGATGAAAATTCAACAAATATTTTCTTCAGCACTGCGCATTGCACTGTGTATTGATATTCATACGACGAAAGTTTGAAACAGAATTGAGGGCAAACTTTGTAAAACACATCCGGACATCCTATGGATAAACGGACAAACGAGACTAATAACGCAACATGTAATATAATAATAAAAAACTGCTTGTTTATGAAAAAACTGCGCGTAAACTAAGCATTGTAGGACTTCATGCTTCGCTGTGCAAACAAATAAGTTTTGAAAAAAATTTTTTCGTACTTTGGTTTTGCAATTTTGTTGACTTTAATAGGTCAACAAAATTGCATTGCAGTTTGTATTTCACTGTTTGATATTCAAAGTTATCTTCGCAGTGGAGTAAATAATAGTTATTTATGGTACAAGCGAGGTAAGTTGGTGATTACTTCCGAGGCGCTATTGAGGCCTGAGCCGTCAGGCGAGGGTCTGAAGATAGCCGAGGATAGTAATCATCAATACACGCGTGTACCATACAACGTTTTTCAACATACTTGCGAAGAAATTAATAATAAAATATCATTTTCGCTAATAAATAAACAGTTTTTCTATTCGCGCGTATCCAACACAACAATGGCCATAGATTAAAAGAATATACTTATTAAAAAAAAATCGAATGAATGAATGAATGGAATCGACCATAGACCTACCAAAAGTAAGACAACATAGTTGAAGTTTGTTTTTAAAATGTATGGACACGATTATTTTTGGTACCGAGACTTTTTTAAAACTAAACAATTAAACAAAAATCTATAACTCACTAGTGAATCAAGCGTGTCATTATTCAACTGTTTTTGCACAAATAAGAGCCCCTTTATGAGCAAGTGTGTTGAAAAGTATATTTTTGTCTATGAAATCATGTTAAACATAAAATAATCACAAGAAAAACTAGCAAAATGCATTATTACTTGACGGGATGAATAAAAAAATATCGGATCTGATTTGCCGTTGTGATCCTACTTTTATAGAAAACTAATAAGTATAAGCTCTTGTATTTTCCTGTCTAGTCTTTGGAACAATATCCTTATTGTAAAGTGAATAAAAATCTTATTAGGAACAAGCGGAGTTAAGAATATCGGCGTCTCGCGAGCGCGTCTATGAAATTGGACCCTTTTGTGTCAGGATAGAAAATAAAAAATATATTCATCATTTTGCATAAAATCGTCTTAGTTTACATATAAGTATCACACGTTGCATCTCCAAGATTAACATACTAAACTT
Source organism: Timandra comae (assembly GCA_958496195.1). Taxonomy (NCBI): domain Eukaryota; kingdom Metazoa; phylum Arthropoda; class Insecta; order Lepidoptera; family Geometridae; genus Timandra; species Timandra comae. The sequence continues at coordinate 5,772,244 of OY292353.1, read as the reverse complement.
TTAGTACCTATATCCCTGGTTTCTGTACCTAATCTAGTTCAAGTCTAGAAAGTTGGAACAAGTTTGAATTTAGTTCTTGCTAAACGGATTCCTAGAAACACGACACAACAAGTCACAGACGCTTTTAAAAGAATTAGTTGTCAATACTCTACTCTGGGTTATTAATAGAAAGTTTGTGGGGTTCCTGTAAGTAAGTTCGTGTGAGTAAAACTACCTGTAATGTACTGTTTTGTTACTGGTATAAATTAAACTAATCGCGTATCAGTGGCAATTTTATTTGTTAGGCATCGTGAGTTACTATCCTGTTTATGATGGGTAGCCATTACCGAAGTGACTATTTAATTTCATGTAACATGAGTTAACATCATTCTTGAAAAAACCGCAGCCTATTATTTCTCTATTTGGTTGGCAAATAATAGAGCCAGATTTTGGCCAGTGATTTCAAAATAAAGAAAGATTTACAGACTTAAGATATCGTGGTAGGTACAATCGCTGCGGGGGCAAAGCAAGTCAGTAGTACTGTACTGCGTCTTTATTATATCTATATTGTATTTGGTCTTTTGTCCCTTACATAGACTCCAATGTTCTTTTGATTAGCGATAGCTGTATACTCAATCTGATCCAGATCAGAACTTTATCCTTCTTGTTAGCTAGCTAGCTAGAACTTTGACTTGTTTGCTTTTGTCTTCAAAACCAAGTTTGATTTTTAAAATAATCTCAAAATAATGATCAAGTTAACGTTTTAAAATGTATTGTCTATTTTCGTTTTATAATTATTATAAAAGCTTTTATCTCAGTAATTATTTTAAAATTTAAAATATTCATTACTTATTACGTAATATAAAACTTTAAGTAAAAAGCCCCTCAGCGTTTTTTGTAGTTCATAGTAACACAATATTGTGCGTTAATTAACGATGGCGTATGATTGGCTTTTAAACAATGTAAGGATACACAATACTGACGCGTTGGCGCTGTATGAACAAGGGAAACGTCGCAACAAAACTGCATCAGAAATATTTTTTGATACAGGAACAATGAAACGTATTGGAAACATCTATGGTTTCATAATCACGTCATTTCGTGTTCCGTAACAAAGAGACAATGTATGTGTGTGTGATATTAAAAAGTTTTTAAATATTCTAATGAATTGGACTCTATAGCAACACCTCTTCTTATACTTTCGGAGGTAGTGGTAGACAAAATAGCACTACATGCAAGACCCAACAATTTATTTTGTCTTTGTCTTTGATTGGATATACACTTGATTCGAGGCCAAATTAAAAATAATGTACAAAAACAACATATAACATGAAATAAGCAACAAAGGCGCTGTTCAAAATTCGAACTCAATAAAAATAAAATTTAAATTCAATGTTGAAAACTCGTTACTTTTTTGTCGGACATGGCAATCATCTGCCAATTCCAAACCCTTTGAAAAATGATGATGTTCCATCATTAAAAAAAATGTTTTCTGAAATATTGTGGCGAAAATTCAGTAGATTTAAATAGCATATCAAATTAAACTTAATATTTAAACCTCTATCTCAAATCAGAAGTTTTTGATTCTCGTAACACTGTTCGGTGGATTCTAATGAAGTAGGGGCTTTACACCCCTCGGCTACAACCTCGGGCGATGCATCTTAAGGCACGTGTCATATAAAGCGACCGACGGATTAATGCAACGTCTCACTGTGCATGAATATGAGAACATTCAAAATTAGGTTGCAAGCTGCTAATTTGTTATTTGATACTGAGATATACTTTTACTTATTGTGTAGATATATTTATTTACTACCCTAAAAATATAGTACTTTATCAAGATTTAGATTTTGTTCATTACCACTGAGCTTTTATAGAACAGCTAATTTGTTATTTGATACTGCAATCGATATATTACTTATTGTCTAATTATACTTATTATATATCTCTAAACTAGCGGGCGTTCGTGTTTTTGTAGCAGTTTTTCTAAGCCGCTTGTGTCGCGTGGATTTCTCTATACAATTTCATACATTTGTTGCTTTCGCAGCCAAACGGTGCGATTTAGTTGAGCTACTTATGCGGTGTAATGATTTGCTTGTTCTAAGTTTTAAATCGATTGTTTAAAACACAAAGGGTCCGAGAACTATGATTGCAAAACTACAATTTTGTATACTCGTATAATAAATAATTTATTAAAACAAAAGCATTATTTATAGATTCGGTGGTCGAGTCTATAAATAGTTCGTCCATTTATATTATCGAGTATTGGTGGTTTGGCCCCATATTAAAGCACTTTGATCTTGATTAAATTGTTTTGCAATGTAAATCATGTTTTAAATTCGAACGACAAAAAAATTACGAAAAAGTTAAAGATAACTTTTGTTACTCGTAACCATGTTGATATATGTTTAAAATAAGTTTGTTTTCCGTCTGGGTATTTGGGGTTGTTTGTAGAAATGTATAAATTACTATAAAAATGAATGTTAACACAAAATAAAAATAAAAATGTTCCTATAAGCTGTGCTTTGCAAATTTAAGCGGATCAAGTTATTTTTTATTTCGATGTTTAAAGTGTATGTTTGGGCCGTTCGTTGTTTTCGATACACTAGATAAGTAATATTTTTATATTCTCTACAATTATCTAAAACCAATGGCTTCTCGATCTTTCTTCAGCGCTACGCCGTAAAACGTAATGTTAAACTTTTCGCTTTTCTCATGAGTGTTAAGAAATATTCTCTGTCATAAACCTTGTCCTGACAATGACAATTTGAATAAAAAGTCGTTCTAAAGTGATGCACGAATTGCCAAATGTATGAACATTCTACAATTGATTTTTATTTGACGACCTCGATGGCAGAGTGTTCACCATGCCGGACTGCCATCCGTAAGGTTGCGGGTTCGATTCCCGTGCGGGGTAAATACACACATCAAAAGTGTCTAGGGATCAAGCATTTTTATGCGGATTTCTTGAGATTGAGATGTGGCTTTGTAATAAATTTATGATTTTATAAATTTATATGGATCCTTTTTGGTGCATTTCATAATTTGAATCAGGAACTGTGAATCAAATTCGAGTAAAAGATGAAAATCAGCTGTCAATATTTTCCCTATAAAAACATACAACGCATTGAAGACATTATTAGTGCTACTGTTTCCCTACTACTGATTAAAACCAACGTTATTATGGAGCGGCGACGTCATTTAAGCAGGGAAGAAATGCTCAGAGCCGTGGGAATGATAGAAGCTGGTTCCCGGCAACGTACTGTGGCTTTAGCTCTGAATACAAGTCAGAGTGTTATCAGTCGACTTTGGACACGTTACCGAAGCACTGGTACCGTGGCTGAGCGCCATGGAGGACGGTATCGCTGCACCACACGGAGACAAGACCGATACATAGAAAAGTTATTGCAAAAATATATGTTGATCCCTAGACACTTTTGATGTGTGTATTTGTGTGAACCACAAATGTTTATCTCGGTCTGGGTGTGTGTGTGAATGAGTGTGTGCGTAGTTTCTGATACCCTAGATACATGTTTCGAGCTTAGTTAGGGGTCAGCTACTATAATGAGATGAAGTAGTGAATAATTATGTTATGTTATATTATTTAAATAGATTCGCTGGTGGACAGTGTTGGTAGTTAGCCGCGAATTGAGTGGGTAACAACGGAATGTTGATGTTTGTGCTACATACCTACCAATTTATTTTACTACATTTAAAGTAATAATCATCAATATTACGCGCTAAGAATCCCACTTCGGTTACGGTCCAACAATTTTCCAAAATATTTTTCGTAAAAACCTTTCCGTAATTATAACAACCACAAGGAAAGGAAGCGGTCCAGCCGTTCAAGTGTGAAACCGTGACCAAGGGAAATAGGGATTCATTTTCATACAAGTTTACAAAGATAGAAAGATTTTCAATACATGTTTTAGGTAAGATCTTCTTTTTATTAAGTTAAACAAAATCACTGTATCTTTAGATATATAATATATATTAAAATATATTAACCCACTGCTGGGCAAAGGTCTCCCCCATTATATTCCACTCCTGTCTATCTTCTGCCACCGTAGGCCAATCGCTTCTCTACGCGTCCAACTGTGACGGTATCTTTACATTAATTAATTTTAATTCACAGTCACAGTCTTTATTAACACATATTTTGTTTTGGTATGTGTAAAGGCTTAATAAGAATGTTCTCCCCAAATATTTCACCCCTAATTCGCCACCCTCTTTCCCTCGCCACTCAATAAATCCGCTAATAATGTGTGTCCACGATTTTGCAATTTCAATTATGTCCATCGCAAGTTCTTTCTATGAATATCTGTATGTGTGTATGCGTGTGTGTGTGTGTGTGTGTATGTATGTTTGTTACCCTTTCACGCTCAAAAGGCTAATCGGATTTGGGTAAAATTTGGTGCCAAGATAGCTTTACGATATAAGTTGATGCATTCATTTGGTTCATGCATTTTCACAGAATCATACTAAACTGATATAATAAATCCAGATTTTAAAGTATGTATGAAATCTTTGGTACTAAATAACTTAAATGAAATTGTTACTAAGACATAGTTATATCAAGTTACAAAGGAAACTTACACTGCGTTTAACCCTTAGACAATTTATAAGTTTAACCTGATATACAATTCTAATCTAGAATATGAATCTAGATCCATACAAACAGATAAAGATAACCAATTTGATTTGGGCAAGAATACGTTTCGTGCTAATACAAGGGGATTAAAAAAACTATTGGAATTGGTACCAGTGTCCTATTTTTTGTTTTATTTCTGTCCATCATGTAGATTATTAGAAAATATTGGACACATATTTTTTTTTATCATGTACAAAAAATTACTGAGATAAATTAACTTATTGTTGAAATGACGCATCATGATTGGTAAATATTATGGCGTTGTGACGTAGTTACCTCCCTACTCTCCAACTTTCAACAATTCATATTTAAAACAATATCATTGCTACTGACATTTTTGTATTACCTGACTGACGTACAAAATGGAATTTCATTTTGCTTATCCGGGCAATATCCCAATTGTATTTTTAATACTTTTAGTAAACGAATTCGAAGTTTAAGCTTGCAGAGGTATTTTATTATAAGGTTTCACTTACTAAGGTTTTGTAATATGTATATTAAAAATATTGAAAAATATTAATTTTAAAACGATTTCGTCGTACCTGTAATCGTATATTATAACGAAATTTTAGTAAACAAATCTTCAGGCGATGTCAAAAGTTTTACCTCCGCTGGGATTTGAAGACAAGACCCTCTGGCACTGCTCTAAAACAAATAATCTACCAAGGTCACTAAAATCTTGAATTGATTTATTTATACATATATATTGGCAATTAAAGTTCTCACGGATAGCAACAAATAAAATAAAATAAGGTGAGAACTAATGAATAAAGGATTGTGGCTTTACGGCATCCATGAATTAATTTAGCGTAACTTAATTTAATTATAAAGTTAACAAACCAACTACTTATATTCAAATTGCCCGAATCTCTCTAATATATAAAATTCTCGTGTCACAGTTTTCGTTGCCATACTCCTCCGAACACGGCCTCCGAAGCTTGACCGATTCTCATGACATTTTGTGAGCATATTCAGTAGGTCTGGGAATCGGCCAACATCTATTTTTCATCCCGAAATTCCTACGGGAACGGGAACGGGAACTACGCGTGTAAAACCGCGGAGCACAGCTAGTATTAGTATAATATTAAATGACCAACAACCACAAACTAAGTTTAACAAACATACATTTCATCAGTGGAATTTTCCGCTCCAACATTTCACGAATTAATCCTAAACCAGGATATTAAATTGTATGACTGAGTTACAAATCAAAATTCTTGATTCAGCGGAATTTTGCTGCAGTTTCCTACATTTTGAGTGAATTTGTATTGTTTTTGTGAAGGGAGATTCATATCAGCACTACTGAGCTATTTCAGCTACATTTCAGCTAGGCTAGCATGACTTCGAAAACGCGATAGATACAGCAATTTATTGACATCCAACTGTCAAAATTTGATAAAAATGCCCGCCATATTTAATTTTACCACATGATTAATTTTATGACATTTGGTCATGCTCGCGAAATCGATATAGCTATTCATTGACATCCAACTGTCAAAATATAATAAATATAGCCGCCATATTTAATTTTATCAAATCGTACTATGCCATATTCATTTGGTCATGCTCGCGAAATCGATATTATTTCGTGGTGTCTATATCATTTGTCACGCACAGTCATGCTAGGCAGGCTGAACTGCATTGTATGCGCTACTAGTTCAAAACTTAAATCTTATTCCGCCACATATTAATTCATATGTAACATGGAAAATATGTCGGCATATATTAAAATAATGAATTTTAATAATAAAAAACTAACCTAGATATAATTATAGAGGCCCAATGGCAATGGCTATCGGTGTGGTGATCGAGAGGTTCTAAATTAGATCCCTATTCATTGCACTATTCTGTAAACCCACTTCAGATACAAGTATACTTAGCTTAGTGGAGGGATTAACTAGATACAATTAATATGAATCCATATTGATACAATGTTTTTTTTGAAGTGAAAACTTCTTTAGCGGCGCTGAGCACTTTTTTTTGTATGGGTAAAAACTTTCAAACTCGCGTCAGGGTCACGTGATGCTGATCGAAAAAGCGTAAGATATATAACAACATATAAATTGTCATATTTGTGTACGATAGCGCAATAAATAAACATTGTATTCTACCTCATAAATGATAGTACTTTTATACTTATAATTAAACACAACGTTAATATTGAAGTTTTCACTTCTGCCGGCACTCCCGGAGTGCTACCTTTTTTTTTTAATAATGAATCTGTGGACTCAATAGTACCTATGAGGTTTATTATTAAGATTTTATTGCAATGAACATGTTTTTTTACTAAACCAATTCAACTTCTCTACTTTTTATATATTCTCACGCTTTCTTTTAAAGGTATTTTTTTCCGATGAAATGTTTTTTGTTATTTTAAATTATGTTACTCATTCAATATATCTTTTAAAATACTATATTATTCATAATAAGTTATCATAATAATGACGAGTCTATCCAAAGATCGAGATCTCGTTTAAAATATCCTATTCAACAGAGCATATTCGTCTAAGTTATAAGTCACGCTTCTTGTAACGTGTATATTGCGATATTATTCATTGAAGCGTATGTTACGCTGTATCTTCTAGCGTCTCAATATATTGCTAACAAGATAACACCAATGCATGAGAGCACGGTGCAACATGCACTCATCGCAGTAAGATCGTCTTCTCGTTATTTGAACGGTGTGACTAAGGCGGGCATCTAACAGCCGGAAAATGTTTCGGAATTCCTTTTTATTTTCATTTTTATTAGAAAAAGAACACCAGCAGTATAATAAAAATAACACAAAAAGTAACATTATAAATTCTTGGTATAATAAAATCCTATGAAGTTCTGACGTACACAACCCTTAAAACTTGGTGTGAGGAAAGATTCCAAAATTTAGATTATGAATTTAGAATATGTTTAGAGAGGAATTTCGGCCGCTTGACGCCAGCTGAATTCTTCTGCTACAAAAAATTGTTCATCTCAATATCGCTTTACGTTGAGTAAACAAAACAAAGTTGATTAAATTATTGTAATATCGAAAATGCCAACGTCAAGGTATGTCTGTCAATTAAAGATCACCCATATGCAATTTCGTTTTAAAATATCCAATGCGCTCGCCCTCAGGGCGGTGGGTGGCAGGGGGACCCGTGTTTGACCGTCGGCGTAGCATCCGACCACGCTCAATACAGATACGAATTCTGATTTCAATAAGCTACTTTTGTGTTTTGTTCAAATTGTAGTTTTGAAATAAAAAAAAACAATTGAACTAGTTTTGTTTTTGAAGTGAAAACTTAGGCGCGTTGGGATTTTGAGATTGATTTAGCCACACTGTTACTATTACCAATACCTCAATACCTATATAAGTCTGTAAGAGTATACATTTAATTTGAGTTAGGAAAAAACAATTGAACTGTTACCACTTCTATATACTCATGTGCCGAAACCTATGTTAATTTTTAACTACATAATCATATTCAATCACTAATATCTTCATGTGTAACTGACTCTTAGGTTAGCTAGGGTATTTTAGCTGGGTAGAAACTACACGCAAAGACCAAGATAATCATTTATGGATCTCACAATTTCGCTCTCCCTGTCAGTCTTGCTTGGTAACAAATCTGCGATAAATTTTGGTTGCTTAAAAATATTGAATTTTACCTGTAAACTATAACAAAAGATAATTTAAATATTGAATTAAACGCATCATATGTAATCTGAACTTAATTAATAAAAGTAGCTCAATGCTTTGAGATTTAATGATTTATTTTCCAAATGAAATTTTAATATCGAATAATACTTTACATTAGTGCCGAGAAATATTTAATTACTTTGCTCACAAAATGGAAAGGTAGTTTTTATTTGTTGTTTTATATTTTATGTTCATATTTTTAGAATTTCATTTTAAAAAGCCTTTTATTTAAATTTTAGTTGTTCCCTACATGTCCATTACCGAGAAGTTGAAATGCATATGACTTTGAGGAAAATTGCGATTTTTCTGTTACTCTCAGAACAAAGCCTTTGATAATAACTTTATTAACAATTCCGAAAAACAGGTACGAGTAAAATTTTACGTGAAATTCAAACATTTTACTTACGTTGAAAGCTTTACAAAAGTCATAGAATTGTACAATTCGCCTAAATGTTGTTTGTTGCAAATTTTTCATTTACTTATACGAGTAGTACTGAAAATCATTATTTTTTTGTTTCATCATATTGACCCACTACTGGGCAAAGGTCTCTCCTAAAATATTTCCTACCACCGCTATGGTTTGCATTTCTCACCAACTCCTATCCAAAGTGACGAAATCATCACGCGAAGACGCTTTCTCGTTCGTCCCCGTTCAGTAGGCGTATCGAGGCTGATGATATTTAAGTAATTTGTTGCTCGCTAAAATGAATTTAGCTTATTCTGATAAATTTGATATTTTTCTATAAATATGCTATTGAAAGATTCATCAAAGGAATATTATATTTCTATATTTTAATAAAGAAGTCCAACCACAAAAGATGTCTACATTAATGAATGTGTGGGTTAACAAAGAAATTTTCGGATAGATTTTAACGATGTATCTTGAAATAGACTGTAAGTGATATCTTATACAATATCTGTACGTGGAAAATTTTCTATACATCAGTGGAATATTTTCGGAATCCTTAGAAATGTATGGAAAAAGATATTATGAATAGAAAATAACCTTGGTTATGTTATTCCATATCACGTTGAGAGTCATCCCACGCTTAAATATGCCAGTTGTAGACCACTAAGCTAAGATAGTATGGTATAGCTAGCAAAGTTTACCTTAGTGTGCACTTGGCTAAGCTAATCTTACTTAACCGTTTGCGGCATACACTGCAAGCTAAGCTAAGTTTAGCTCGCATAGCTGACGCAGCTTACAATACTGTGCGCGTAGCTAAACTAACATATCTTCGCTTGCGTAGCTTAGCTTACGGTATGCAACCGGTACATAGTGAAGGTTGTCTGTAGGACGCGTGGAAGAATACATCACAGAATAGGTAACAGTAACATCGAAGGTAACCTTCAGGTATGATATTAAGTTTGCTTTTGTTGTTTTAACGATGAGTGATGTAAGAAAGATAATTATGTGTCTTCATTTTAAGGATGCTTAATTATTAAAGGGAAATTGATACGAAATATAATCGATCGGATTCTACTCGATACACCGCGGTTTTAAAAATCTTATCATCAACAACTTAAGAGCTGCTCTTGTCGGTGTAACATGTGCAACTCCTTCCATCTGCCCCTATCTAAGGCGGCCTTCTTCACCTCCTTATACGACACAGCGACCCTATCTTTTATCCGACTCATGTAACTTATTCTTAAAAATCTACTTCACTAATTTTAAATATTCTTACACCTATAGATAACTACGTCATCAGAAAGTAATATACGCTTTATTATGTGATGTTATGGACAAACAAAGGTTTCGTCCTAATTGATTGACTGATGGATTAAATCACCCTAAACCGACATAAGTAGAGATTTGCAATTTGGAGATCGTGTGTCTTCCTATGGGATTGGGATTTGTGCGGGAATATCGCGATGCACTGCCAGTTCTGTTCATATTTTCCTTCTTCTAATTATTTATTATTTTTGTTTGTCACCCGAATCGAATACATATTTATACTTCTACTAGCTGCGCCCCGCGGTTTCACACGCGTAGTTCCCATTCCCGTTCCCGTAGGAATTTCGGGATGAAAATAGATGTTGGCCGATTCTCAGACCTACTGAATATGCTCACAAAATTTCATGAGAATCGGTCAAGCCGTTTTGAAGGAGTATGGCAACGAAAACTGTAACACGAGAATTTTATATATTAGATACAATAATATTAAAAAAATTGTTTGTTTGTTTGTAACGAATAGGCTCCGAAACCACTACCGATTTCAAAAATTCTTTAATTATTAGAAAGCTAAATTCGCCTTGAGTAACATAGGCATATTTTATCCCCGTATTCCCACGGAAACGGGGACCACGCGGGTGAAAGCTATTATATAAATTAAATTTATATCTGTTTTCTATGTGAGAATGAGTGTGTGCGTGTTCTGTTTAGTTCTTATACCCTAGATTAGATACAAGTGACATAGTTAGGTGACAGCTACGAGTATAATGAGAATGAGATGATGTAGTGAATTATTATTTTCTGTTATTTGCATTTATGAGCTTGCACAGGGGGAAGGGGGGCATGTACCCTTTATATACTGTTTAAACACACTAATATGAAGACCCCTGAATAAACATTTGCGTTTCCACAAAATGCTTTCACAGAGAGACCATCTTATGTTGGACCAATATCTGCTTTCCAGGAACATTGGTTTATAGTTCTGCTGGAATAACACACTGGATGACCTAGATTTGGGGTTTAAATAAATCCTTTTTTCCGTTTTCCAAGGGTTCTAGATACAATGGACGGGGGGCTATAATAGGATGTACATCACAAGCCGGCCGTTTTTAACACGTTCATTCTGTTAGCTTGATCTCTATATGGATGGCTCTCTGACTAATGGAAAGACAAACAAATCTTTAAGGGATTAATAGAAGTTGGATGAGATCTTTTGATAGTATATTATTAATATTAATTTGACGACTCAGCGAGTAGGAGTGTACCTTCTACGCGCTGGTTGTACTGATTTCATTTCTTGGATCGAAGCCTATATTTTCTAAAAATCATTATCGCACTCAGAGACTTTAAACGAAAAGGTACTTTAACTAATGTGCCTAAATATTTTTGTGCTGGCGGTCAAAATTGGAAGCCACTTGTCATTTAGACTTTATTGTCATTTGGATACATTGTCAATACACTGCTAACCACAGACCAGGGAGTCACCTTAGGACTTCCGTCTGATAACTAAAAGATGCGATTACAGCGACGCTGTCACCGGGACAGGGCCCCGATTCTCTAAACATAAAAGCTGTGATAATGCTACTCAAATATATTTTAATACTAGCGGCCCGCCCCGGCTACGCACGGGTACATACACACACACATACACCCTTTTTTTGCATCGGGTTTCAAAAAAGTAGTAAAATGATAAAGGAAGTTTGAATTATTTTTTATGAATTTTTTTATTCATATTTTTTATTAATGTTTTTTTGTATTTTTTATTTTTAAATTGTCACAGTAAGCAGTTTTTTATTCTAAAATATTAATTAATATATATGCCGCCTCTTGAAAAGGCTCTTCATTTGTACCTTGGTATTAATCCTTATCAAAATAAATTACTTTATATTCAAGACGGCTTTAATACCTTTTTATAACTTTGTTTTAACTATGTTTAGAAAGTTGAGATCTTGATCTTTTTGGCATTTTTGGGCATTATAAAATGAAAAATAGAAGGAAATAAATAATTAAACAGGCTTTTTACTAAATTTTTGCTTATTGAACTATATGAAGTACTAAGCTTTTTGAATAATTAAAATATAATATTTATTATCAGGTAAGTAGTAGGTACTTATTGAAAGAAAATTAAAAATATGGGTTTAGAAAACTACCTTTTACTAAATTTTTGCTTTAATTTTGAACAGGAAATAAAATACTACTATAAGCAGTTTGAATAGTTACATTAAAATATAATATTTATTATCAGATACTTATTTACCTACGAAACGAATTTAAAGCGAATTCAAAATTTTTTCAAGATAAAATCATACGATCACTCCCCCCCGTACCCCAGTGACGCTTACATGGAGCCTATCGCATGCTGGCTAGCTGAGCGCGGTGAGCGACAACCACGCGACTTTTTTCTAATACTTGCATTTTTAAACTCGTGATATCTTCCGAATGAAATGTCCGAATTGAATAATTCAAAAAGTTATAAAAAGGTATTAAAGCCGTCTTGAATATAAAGTAATTTATTTCGATAAGGATTAATACCAAAGTACAAATGAAGAGCCTTTTCAAGAGGCAAGAGGCGGCATATATAAATTAATATTTTAGAATAAAACACTGCTTACTGTGACAACTATAATATTTAGACATATGCTGTCGCGACACTTTTTGTAGATAATGATGAGTTCTGCAAAGTCGTAGTGAATGATTTTGTTCTATCATCAATAGTTTTCGCAGCGAACGCGACGTAAGGAATTTTTCAGGTGTTTTTTTTTCACCTTATGTTACATTATTGGAGTTTTAGTAAGGATCCCAATTTTTTTTTAAATATAATATAGCCTATGTTACTCGGGGATAATGTAGCTTTCCAAAGGTGAAAGAATTTTTGAAATCGGTCCAGTAGTTTCGGAGCCTATTCATTACAAACAAACAAATATTTCCTCTTTATAATATTAGTATAGATCACCATTATGGTCGTTTTTTTGTCATTTGTTGTCATTTTGGTATTCTCTTAGTGAAAACTACTCAACTGACTCAATGGCTCCATAAAACTTCTATGGTTGTCATGGAAACAGTATATTGTGTCAAAAAATATATTTGAATTTTAATATGCAACAAAGACCACTGAGACAACATAGCCATATGAATTAATTTTAGCAGAATACCAAATTTCTGACACTCTCGTTATGGTGCCTCAATATAAACATATTGTCTGATCAATAATGTCAAATTGCAGACTTAGGCCCCAGGGAGTAACCTTAGGACTTCCGTCTGATAACTAAAAGATGCGATTACAGCGACGCTGTCACCGGCACAGGAATATTGTGGCACATTAGTTTAAGTATTCGTTAAACGACTCTGAGTGCGGCTGTTAGTAGTTTATTAATATATTTTTAATTTATTTTGTTATTTGTTAATTTTAAGTCTCCTTTTGTAAGTCTAAATTCACTTCTTTAAGATCGAAACCACATGGTAAAGAAAGGTTCTTTACTGATGTGCTGAAATTGAATAAATTATTTTAAGTTTTGAAACAATAATAGGTTTGACGTCATCAACACTCATTTAGTAGGCGTGATGAATATTAATTTATTTCCACCAATAGTATTTTCCAGTACAATATTATATTGACCTAGTTTTTGGTCACGTTTTTAATTATTGACCCACGGCTATTACTGCGCATGTCAACTTCTGGAATAATCTGTATGTTATAGTTTATAATTTTTATTATATGTATAAGGAGCGGGTGAAAATAAATATTATTTTGCAATATTTAAAAATCCTTCTAACTAATAACATAACATTTCAATACAACATCTCATTAATTGTAATCAGAAACTACGCACACATTCATTCACACACACACCCAGACCGAGACAAACATTTGTGGTTCACACAATTTTTTACCCCGCACGGAAATCGTACGATGGCAGTCCGGCATGGTGACCTATCTGCCATCGAGGTTGTCTAAATCATGTTAAAGGCATAATATTAAAATATTTGCATTGAAAACTTATCACACTCACATTTTGATCGGTAATAGCCACATGTCATCAACAGTTCATATTTAATTATATAAAATAGCTCATCATGTAGGATTATTTTATGCACCTTTATACACTGCCACGGGCGCTACCCCGTTCAAATCTTAGATCAAACTGAATTGGTAATATCTACATCATTTCCCAAACCTAGTTAAGGTTTTTATATTAGGTTTCATTCATTTTGTTGTAGTACAGGTGAAACTAATTAATTAATTAAAAAATAATAATTAATATTTAATAAATAAATAAATTAATTAAACTAACTAATTAATTTATTAATTACAAGCTTTTATTTAGTTTCACCTGTCCCGTTGTCTGTAATCAAATCTTGCAAGCCGCTTTCGATCACTTCTGGCTATCCGATTGAGCTGTTTCGCATACTTATGTATTTATAAGTCCCATGACAAAGCAATAGAAGCTAAAAAAAGCTTGTTTTTAAAAAGGTTTTATTGAAAATTCTTCTTTTAAGTATTTTTTTGTAACCTCTATAAAATTTTAGAGACCCAAAATAAATAATGTTTTTAAATTTTGAAACCAAAGCAGATTTGAGATCACCAACACGCATTAGGTAAGTGGGCGTGGTGAAAATGCTTTTACTTCCACCAATGATATTTCACAGTAACAATTAACCTAGTTTTTGGTCACGTTTTTAATCATCGACCCACGGTTGTTACTGCGCATGTCCTGTTTCTGTAGAAACTTCTGGAATAAAATATATGTTATAGTATATACTTTTCAGTAGGTAGGTGAATAAAAAGTACAAAAAGTGAATAAAAGTTTTTTAGTAAAAAAAATATTTGATTAAAATTTCAAATTAGCATACCCCGAATCCTTTCTAAAGTCAGTTGTTTCGAAAGATCATTTTTGTACTGAGTCGAAAAGGGGCTCTGATGGCCTAACCCTCCGCACACCGAATATTTTTTCCCAGCTTTCTGTATCCATTATGCTAATAAAACTCGCTTAATTGCATTTGAACTTCGGGCTTTTAATTCACGTATGCAACGCCTAGCATTTTTGACGGTATCATGCGATAAATTACTAATTTTAAAAATATTCCCTACATTTACTTATGACTTATTGTAAGAGGGTTTTAAAAAACTAAATAAACAAATGTTTTTTATTTAGTAAAAATAAATAATTAATGAATCAGTAAAAAACAGATGGAAACCAATAGTGGAATTAATGGTGACGACTTTTGAAATAAAATAAGACGTCATTGGAAACTTCCCCCATTTTTATATCGCTCAAAAATAACATTAAAATCAAATAAAAAGTAGCAATACACCCCTATTTTGAAAATATGGGACTTATTAAAATCAGAATATCTGTAGTAGTAACTGAATCCATATATCCAATAAAAATATAAAAAATGATAGTCGATTACTTATCTTTAAAAAATACAAAATAAATGTCGTATTAGCAGACGGCACACTAGCTATCGAGTATTCTGTGACGGCTCGGGTCGATAACCGCGCTCAGCTGTGTATCGCTGCGTTCGCCTGTTGTTCGTTGTAGAATAACAATAATATTCGGCGGGATTTTGAACATCTTTAACATATCATAACTTTTTAAATAAAAGCAAAAGAAAAAAACTAACTTCACTATTATATTGTCACCCGTGGTTTACATTAGCTGTGAGATAAGGTATCACAATTTCAAAATAAGGGTGTATAATTCAACAACCTATTTTATTTTTATAAGCGTTAATGACACAGCTTATGTTTGTTAAAATTTGTTTGAAATTCGCAAAATATTACACGAATTTAAATCTTATTGATCATGGCTTATTGGTGCCTTTAATGTCGAGTTTGCTTGCCCTACATTAGGGTGGATTTTGAAACGTTTTTCTATGAGGTTATTAACACCCCATAAAAACATTTTCAAAGCGAGTTTGTTTTTTGATATTATAATTTGTTTGCCTTCTAAGTACATGAGATATTTTTGTCAACACGATTTTCTGGAATTATAATTTATTATTTAGTATTTTTTTTAATAACGTAACTTTTATTGAGTTGTGCTAGATTTTTAACGCGTATCTTGATCATAGTCAGTCCAACTATGATTTCTATTTAAATTAGGAAATTTTATCATATCAATTGCCTGTTACATAAGTCCTATAATACCGATATTTTTGATAGTCCTATAATACAGATTTGTCTTCTGTGATCACGGGTTCTGTAAAGAATCCGAAACGTCAGAAAATGTAAAACAAAATACAACCACGACAAAAATCCGTTTTAGTGTTTTATTTTAATACCGATATTTATTTTCTTATGCAACGATTTGGGGGTTGATCAAATATATTAACTGTTTATCTACTAATATCAGCAATGACAGAGAGAGGCCATTGCAATTAATGGGATCTTATTTACTTTAGGCCGACAAATCTTGAGGGTGGATAAATTGACCCGGATGTTTACCTAATAGTTTAACTTTTTCCCTTTCTCGTATGTACCAATACATAGTGATCATACTTCTTTTAGATTAGCATGCAATAGCTTACAATTCCATTCAAGTTTGTAACATCCCTATCTTTCTTTGGCGGGTTTAAGAAAGTATTCAATTTAAAGAAAACTGGTCTTAAGATTCCCAATATTATTAGTGACGAAATTTACTAAGATTTCATACTGCAAATATTAATTAAACTGTGGCCAGTTTTCAGGATAAATATGTATTGTTGTAAATATGTATTGTACCGATGAGCGACAACGTATGTAATCGGATATTTCACAGAATTTTAAAGCATACAGACAATATATTTTTGTTTTATTCTTGTCCGTATGTAGCTGCATTGGGTGGTGAGTGGTTGGAGGGGGTGGGCAGTGGAAGTGGATACTTCTACGCGGACATGTCAATTTAAATTAACGAGTTGTTAGTTAGCTGATAAATGTCTCAACTCAACATAAACTTAATTATTAAGTAAATCCGTGATTGGAGTTAAGATCTAAGATATAAGTTATGTTTTGTTAATAGGTTAAGGTCTGTGGATTTTGTTTTGTTACAAAATAAAAATAAATAAATAAAATAAATTTGTGGCGGTGCATTTCCTTGATGTCAGTATTGCTATACTCACTCGTATTTTATGTTTAAAGATATTTATTTCTCAAAAGATTTACAAATCACTTTCAGATAAAATAACAGTTTAACATTAAAATGAACAAATGCTCACAAAACGTAGGTAGTTTTAAAAATTGTTATACTTAAATGTACTTAATGTACTTAACCAAGTTGTTTTGTTTAAATACTTTACAAATAAAAACATACAATCGACTTACTTTGTTACACTTATCACTACATAGTATAAAACAAAGACGCTTTCTCTGTCCCTATGTCCCTATGTATGCTTAGATCTTTAAAACTACGCAACGGATTTTGATGCGAGTTATTTCAATAGATAAAGTGATTCAGTAGAAAGGATTTTAGCATAATTTTATCCCCATATTCCTACGGGAACGGGAACTACGCGGGTGAAACCGCGGGGCGCCGATAGTTATCTATAAAATATACGTATCTCATTAGATTACACATTAAACGTTATTACCTATATTACTCGTAATATGTTGGCAGGCTAGCTCTTGAAAATGCAATCAACTTTTCGCCTTAGTCGGGTCTTGGACCTGAGACAAAGTCATATTAATATTGTCGCGTTCACAAGTTACAGTGTTCGCTAAGCTTTATTTTATTGAAGACGCTGTGGAAATCTCATTCATAACAAGGGTAACACATTTGTGTAATGTGGGTATTTGTAAAAAAAAAAAACGAATCTACCCTCGAAAGTTATGTTATACGCATTCGACTTTTTAACATTACACATTCTTATCGTCTAAATTAAAAATACGTCGAATATCGCTTCAAATATCACCTTTGTGCTAAATAACCGCTTTTGAACATAGAAGTATCGTGAACTATTTATTAGTGTTTTTCTACCACCGGCTGGTGTATTAGTTGAGGAGAAGGTGGACTTCAGCGGCTTTGCGAGGTACGTACCCACGCATTATTTGTTACGACAGGGAATGCTGCCTTTACGTTGAACCTATTGGCGATTACTGTAATTATTTTGAATTTAAAATCGACCTAATGTGACTAGCTCAGGCAGTACGTCACAAATATTTTTTAAAATATTTTGATAGAATCAAAGTTTCTGCTGGTTTAAAATAAAGTTAATTTAATCTTGTAGGAACAACCTCGTATTACGTCAATCAGTAAAGACGCCTGTTCACATTTTTAAACGAAATACAACATCAACTATTAGAATAATTAAAATAAAGTTAATTTAAAAAAATAAAAAACCGACTTCAGCACTAAAAAGTAAGAAAATAACTTAAAATAAACGATATTATTAATACATATTTTCAATTTATAATTAGTAACTTTTGGAGTCAGTGTCAGCCCAGGATAGTTTTTTTTCCTTATAAGATAGCATGAGACGCGCCTATAATATTAATGAAGGCTTTGGCTGTCACCGACTTCAAAAGTAACTAATTATAAATTGAAAATATGTATTAATAATATCGTTTATTTTAAGTTATTTTCTTACTTTTTAGTGCTGAAGTCGGCTTTTTATTTTTTTAAATTAACTTTATTTTAAATTTTTTAGTGAGAAGCAAGTCTCCTTCAACAAAAGACGCTTAAATTTTCCTCCAGAAGAGCTTTTGACTCGTGGATCACTTGAATCCTTTTTTTGTGGGAGGAAGACTTTACGTCTTTCCAGGGGCTTTTGTCCAGGGGAACGACGGGGTATGTCGGACTCCGCGCCGCAAAGATAGAGCGGCGACGCGCTTACCGACTAAAACCCCTCTGTGTGCCACCTCTGCGCTTATGGCCGAAACCGGAAGAAACGCGGCTGCACGCTACTACGATCCCGGACAGCGCCTCTACCCTGTTAAGGGTTTCTCCTCCGAGAAAGAATGTAGCTCTAGGCGACAGATGTTGAGTCACCCCCTCCGAAAGTACCGCGCGCCTATATGGCGGCAGTGGATCTCCCCCCGGGGATCACTGCCGCAGTTCGGGCGTATGGCGGTTGCAAAGTGGTAGTCCCGCCTCCGTCTGCCCAACCTTCTGCTGCGGATAGTGTTAGTGGAGAGGGCTTCGCGCTCTCTCTCCGCAGCTTCTTTTTGCGAGAGTACGACCTCACAAAAGGTGGACTTACCAATCCAAGACCTCTCCTCGCTCACCATAGCAGAGACTTCATTTGGCAAGGAGAGGTCGTTTCCCACGATTACCGCGAGAGTTGCGAGGGCAATAGCTTCTTGCATGTATTTCTTCGCTGCTCTATAAATGTCGAGCAGTTCAACCTCAACGGGTACCGCTTGAATCCTGTCCCATGAGCTGATGTTACACATGATTCATTATAATCTAACACAACCCAGCATTTTATTACCTACTTCTTTTTAACTTCATCGTCCCAATATGTCCCAATTAAACCATCATTTTATTACAAAACTTCTTTATAACCGCAAAGGTATAAGAACTTTTTAGAAAATTAACCAAAGTCAAAATAAAAACGAAAATAGAGGCTGACGTTTATACTGTCTATTTATTAATTAAAATATCTATACAAACTAATCTGGTGCAGTGTTTGTTTGTAATATCTAAATAATATTTTTTTTACAAAAGTTTTATGAAAATGCACTGAATATATATGTGTAATAGGTACCTATAATAGTATAAAAAACATTTTTAAAAAATGTTGTAGGTTTGGGTTTATTTCAGTGTGTGTTAACGAATTAAAAAACAGGACATTTTTATATCTTAAACCCATGAATTGTGAACAACATTTGATTTAAATACGAAAGAATACAGCCAAAAAATTTTCATCCAGAAATTCTTATGGTATCAAGAATATCGCGAGCAAAACCACGGGTCACAGGTAGTTTTACTTTTAATAATGTCAATCGACATTATTAAAAGTAAGCCTACATTGTTGCGGGTTTTTCCTCGATTTATCCTGGATCCCATCATCAGATCCTGATTTCCTTGACATGGGACCACTTCGCGAATATCCGCTTTCTAATGGAACAAGAATTTTAAAATGCTCCATTCATGATTACAAAGAAATCGCGGAACAAACACACAAAAAAAAAAAAACATACGCGTCGAATAGAGAACCTCCTCCTGTTTTTTTGGAAGTCGGTTAAAAACGTACACTATACATCCATTGATACTTACCCTCAGATATCAATATATCTGAGGATACAGACGAGATATTTTACGTATAGTAAAAAAATAGTGTTGCCATAAACGCGTATCCATATTGATACAACCCCTGATATGGTGATACAGATGTGATTTAATCGGGAGTTTGTATTGTAAGAGCAACATACTACTCCCTCACCCCTTTTTTCTGACAATGCAATGAAACTCAAACAAAGCTAGTACACGAATACTCTTTTCGGGTGTCTGAATCCATACAAATGTATACAATCTGATTTTTGGTCATCTACTGCTCCTGTGACGGGGAATGTACGTTAATTAGCGTTCATAACACACGTGTGTATATACCTTTACTGATTCTAGCAGGCACTTATACATATATAACATGACATAATCATGCACTCCATCATCTAATTATAGTAACTGACCCCTATCTAAGTTCGAAACTTGTATCTAGCTAAGGTATCAGAAACTACGCACACTCATTCACACACAACCAGACCGAGACAAACATTTGTGGTTCACACAAATATTCACCCCGCACGGGAACCGAACCCGCAACCTAATGGATGGCAGTCTATAAGTTAACACACGATATGTATTATCCTTTACTGATTCTAGCATAGGTACTTATATTAATTTTACTGGAGGGATGCAATTACTTTTATTAAAACAAAGCTTTTTTATATCATTTTTCAAACCCTGGTCTTATATAATACTGTAATAATTGCCTGATTAATTTTATAGATTCTTCTTTCTTTAGATACTTATTCACTATATAATTTATGGATAGGGACTGAACGTACCTACTAAGAACTTCTATCTCTTATTTTACAAATCCTACAAATATTATAAAGCCGAATGTTTGTGAGTGTGGATGTGTGCCTGTACATGTTTGTTCCTCTTTCACGAAAAAACTACTAAATACATTTTAATGAAACTTTACAATAATTTAGCTTATACATCAGAATAATACATAGAATACTTTTTATCCCAAAATTCCCACGGGAACGGGAACTACGCGGGTGAAACCACGGGGCGCTGCTAGTTCTTTTATAATTTCATTGGGATCTAGACAGATTATGAAGACTAGAGAGTCTTAACCAATTTAATATTTAAAGTTCAATAAAGCGCTTATCACGCGTCTTTGTGTTTCTCAACCAAGCGTGGAACGACGCCGACGCGACGATACAAATCTATTGCTTAAAGCGACGTGTCTGTTAGTATGTTACACGCTTTCTATAAATTGATATGTATTTGCTCTAGACGTCGGATTGCAGCGGAGAGTAATAAATTCCAGATTTCTTCAGGAATATTAAGTATATTGATACTCTTTCTTCTCGTTAGTGGTCTTAAAAGAGTATTTTCTTGCATGTTTATTATTATCTAAAATAAGTTTGGGTTCGAGATCACCAACACGCAATGGTGTAGTGATAACTATTATTACTCTTTACTGTAATTATATATCATCAGTGAGAGAGTAAGGCATGTAAACTTAGGGGCCGTAACTTTACTACTTAGTGCATATTTTTAATATTCAATGTACACTATTTTGGATAAGCGCTCATGGCCCAGTGATATCCGCGAATCACTTGTGATCTGTGCGGTTAATCAACCTTTGGCATCTGAGCTAATCCCAGTACCAACATAATTTTGGGATAAAAAACCTAAGTTACTCATTATACAGGGTGTCCGAAATAGAATGGTCAGTGGGGGAAGTCTAAAACTATAAGATATACAAAGATCTTGTCTTAGGAACCATAGAAAACCTTACAAAGATCTTGTCTTAAGAACCTTAGAAAACTTAGTGACTCTATATGTATATGTTAATAAATTAAATAACGTTGTTTGTAACTACAAATAATTAAGTTTTTTTTCTAAAATCCTAACGCATTAAAGTTTAGGAGTGGGGGCTTGTGACGTCAACTGTTGCTTAAAATTGCAGCAATCTGTGACGTTGCACGAGATTTCGACGCACTGTATGGTCTTAATTATTTGTTTACATGAAAAATAAAAAAATACGTGTCCAATATTTTTTGGAAATCTATAAAACGGACTAATTACATTTTAGTCAACTTCCCTATTGCTCGTTTAAAGTATAGGATAGGATTAATGTAGGGGTATGTGTGTTTTTTAACAGCAACGGATATGAATTCGTATGTGACAAACAATAAATGTTTTTCCAATGAAACGTTATTCCAATAACAGATTTTTATGATTGCTTTTCCGAAATCAGGGAACATAGGGGACATTCAAAGTATTAAAATATTTTTTTGTTACTTATAATCAGAAATATCTGTATAAAAAGTGTATACGAATATTTTTGTTTATTAACTAAGATTCTCTCAACTCATAACTGAACTCATTAAAAATAGGTTATTTACTTTAAACAAAATCCTCATCCTCAAGCCCGCAACACCAAAATTCTTTTGAAAAATAATTAATGTCAACCGATCTTCATCAACACTTAACCGATTCCTAGTATATCGGTAGCCGAGTTTTGGTCCTCAAAAATATGAGTCGACACGCTAAGAAGTAGATACTCGCCGTCCTTATGCTAAATCGCGGATGAATGAAACGACGGATGTGTTGAAATTTTAAGGGTTTTTGTTCCTAAGGACTTACTACTTATTACGGTTCCCTAAAAGACTAAAAATGACCCTAAATGCTAAATCACTACCCTGTTCACCTAACGCAAGATTATGAACATAATTATAATATTATTATCTGAATACATAATCACATACCATCTAATAATAAACTTAGCAAAGCTGTCATGTAGTTAACCATGTGTATGTGAATGGAGACGACATAGAAAGTTCCAGACTAACGCATCCTGACATGTGAGTTCTCAGTACGTCATAGGATGGCGCCACAAAGAAAATGGTACGTCAAAGGACGGCGGAGGCGCCGTATCGATATATGCGTCATCAATAAATTTAAATTTAAAATGTTAATAGAACAATTCCTTTTATTTATATGGTCAAGCTTGCATGAGCGAATAATAGTGGAGTGCCGTTCAGCATAGGAACCGTAAAATGTAAGAATTAAGACCAGTCAATGAATCTCTAGTAAACTTTTGGTACTTATATAACATAGCATATTAATCATTCACTCCATCATCTCATTATAGTAACTGACCCCTAACTACTTTCGAAACTTGTACCTAGGGTATCAGAAACTACGCACACACTCATTCACGCACGCACCCAGACCGAGACAAACATTTTTGGTTCACACAAATATTCACCCACACGTGACTCGAACCCGCACCCTTACGAATGGCAGTCCGGCATGGTGACCACTCTAAGTATCAGTATAAAAATCGATTCGAACGTTTTAGAGTATTCCTCAATACATATACACACACACTCACACATTAAACTTACCACCTCAAAAAATCCATTGTGTGTATACTGTATTGATACCTCCAATATTTCAATAAATATACGCTCAGATTTTGCTTGAATTATTTATTTTGTTAATATTAATGGATGTTGTGTATTCCGACCTAGTTTAGTATAGTTTCTATTAATTAATGTTACTAGAGACAGTAAGTATAGGATGTTTAACCGTATACAAATCCATTCCGGACCAACAGTTTTACAAACAAGAATGTAATGAAGTTTCTGTTGCGGTTACGTACCTATTGGAAAATGGCATAGACATATTTTATTTAACTTCAACACATATACAAGTGCCAAGTTCCGAAGGCCATGTGCCTAGTTCCTAAGTCCAATTGCCAAGTTCCAAATTAATGTGCCAAGTTCCAATGTCCAACTACCAAGTTCCAAAACCCAAGTGCCAAGTACCAAGTTCCAAAATTAAAGTGCCAAGTTCCGAATCAATGTGCCAAGTTCCAAATCAATGTGTCAAGTTCCAATGTCCAAGTGCCAAGTTCCAATGTTCAAGTGCCAAGTTCCAAAGGCCAAGTGCCAAGTTCCAAAGGCCAAGTGCCAAGTTCCAAAATCCAAGTTCCAAAATCCAAGTGCCAAGTTCCGAAGGCCAAGTGCAAGTTCCGAAGGCCAAGTGCCAAGTTCCAAAGTCCAAGTGCCAAGTTCCAAAGTCCAAGTGCCAAGTTCCAAAGTCCAAGTGCCAAGTTCCAAAGTCCAAGTGCCAAGTTCCAAAATCCAAGTGCCAAGTTCCGAAGGCCAAGTGCCAAGTTCTAAAGGCCAAGTGCCAAGTTCCAAAATATAAGTGCCAAGTGCCAAGTTCCGAAGGCCTAGTGCCAAGTTCCAAAGTCCAAGTGCCAAGTTCCAAAGTCCAAGTGCCAAGTTACAAAGTCCAAGTGCCAAGTTCCGAAATCCAAGTGCCAAGTTCCAAAAGCCAAGTGCCAAGTTCTAAAGGCCAAGTGCCAAGTTCCAAAATCCAAGTGCCAAGTTCCGAAGGCCTAGTGCCAAGTTCCGAAGGCCTAGTGCCAAGTTCCAAAGTCCAAGTGCCAAGTTCCAAAGTCCAAGTGCCAAGTTCCAAAATCCAAGTGCCAAGTTCCAAAAGCCAAGTGCCAAGTTCCGAAGGCCAAGTGCCAAGTTCTAAAGGCCAAGTGCCAAGTTCCAAAGTCCAAGTGCCAAGTTCCGAAGGCCAAGTGCCAAGTTCCGAAGGCCAAGTGCCAAGTTCTAAAGGCCAAGTGCCAAGTTCCAAAATCCAAGTGCCAAGTTCCGAAGGCCTAGTGCCAAGTTCCAAAGTCCAAGTGCCAAGTTCCGAAGGCCAAGTGCCAAGTTCTAAAGGCCAAGTGCCAAGTTCCAAAATATAAGTGCCAAGTGCCAAGTTCCGAAGGCCTAGTGCCAAGTTCCAAAGTCCAAGTGCCAAGTTCCAAAGTCCAAGTGCCAAGTTACAAAGTCCAAGTGCCAAGTTCCGAAATCCAAGTGCCAAGTTCCAAAAGCCAAGTGCCAAGTTCCGAAGGCCAAGTGCCAAGTTCTAAAGGCCAAGTGCCAAGTTCCAAAGTCCAAGTGCCAAGTTCCAAAGTCCTAGTGCCAAGTTCCGAAGGCCTAGTGCCAAGTTCCAAAGTCCAAGTGCCAAGTTCCAAAGTCCAAGTGCCAAGTTCCGAAGGCCTAGTGCCAAGTTCCGAAGGCCTAGTGCCAAGTTCCAAAATCCAAGTGCCAAGTTCCAAAGGCCAAGTGCCAAGTTCCGAAATCCAAGTGCCAAGTTCCAAAGGCCAAGTGCCAAGTTCTAAAGGCCAAGTGCCAAGTTCCAAAGTCCAAGTGCCAAGTTCCAAAGGCCAAGTGCCAAGTTCCAAAGGCCAAGTGCCAAGTTCCAAAGGCCAAGTGCCAAGTTCCGAAATCCAAGTGCCAAGTTCCAAAGGCCAAGTGCCAAGTTCTGAAGGCCAAGTGCCAAGTTCTAAAGGCCAAGTGCCAAGTTCCAAAGTCCAAGTGCCAAGTTCCAAAGGCCAAGTGCCAAGTTCTGAAGGCCAAGTGCCAAGTTCTAAAGGCCAAGTGCCAAGTTCCAAAGTCCAAGTGCCAAGTTCCGAAGGCCAAGTGCCAAGTTCGAAAGGCCAAGTGCCAAGTTCTAAAATCCAAGTGCCAAGTTCCAAAGGCCAAGTGCCAAGTTCCGAAGGCCAAGTGCCAAGTTCCAAAAGCCAAGTGCCAAGTTCCGAAGGCCAAGTGCCAAGTTCTAAAGGCCAAGTGCCAAGTTCCAAAGTCCAAGTGCCAAGTTCCGAAGGCCAAGTGCCAAGTTCCGAAGGCCAAGTGCCAAGTTCTAAAGGCCAAGTGCCAAGTTCCAAAATCCAAGTGCCAAGTTCCAAAGGCCAAGTGCCAAGTTCTGAAGGCCAAGTGCCAAGTTCTAAAGGCCAAGTGCCAAGTTCCAAAGTCCAAGTGCCAAGTTCCAAAGGCCAAGTGCCAAGTTCCAAAGGCCAAGTGCCAAGTTCCAAAGGCCAAGTGCCAAGTTCCGAAATCCAAGTGCCAAGTTCCAAAGGCCAAGTGCCAAGTTCTGAAGGCCAAGTGCCAAGTTCTAAAGGCCAAGTGCCAAGTTCCAAAGTCCAAGTGCCAAGTTCCGAAGGCCTAGTGCCAAGTTCCAAAGTCCAAGTGCCAAGTTCCAAAGTCCAAGTGCCAAGTTACAAAGTCCAAGTGCCAAGTTCCGAAATCCAAGTGCCAAGTTCCAAAGGCCAAGTGCCAAGTTCTGAAGGCCAAGTGCCAAGTTCTAAAGGCCAAGTGCCAAGTTCCAAAGTCCAAGTGCCAAGTTCCAAAGGCCAAGTGCCAAGTTCCAAAGGCCAAGTGCCAAGTTCCAAAGTCCAAGTGCCAAGTTCCAAAGTCCAAGTGCCAAGTTCCAAAGACCAAGTGCCAAGTTCCAAATTAATGTGCCAAGTTCCAATGTCCAAGTACCAAGTTCCAAAATCCAAGTGCTAAGTACCAAGTTCCAAAATTATAGTGCCAAGTTCCAAATCAATGTGCCAAGTTCCAAATCAATGTGCCAAGTTCCAAAATCCAAGTGCCAAGTCCCAAGTTCCCAAATCATTGGGCCAAGTTCCAATGTCCAAGTGCCAAGTTCCAAAATCATTTACGTTTTTTTTTTATCACGGTAGCTTGCTTCGTCCTGGGGTAGCGATTCAAAGAAAGTAATTTGACTTTGATTTTACTGCTCGGGTCAGTCTGACAGACCCTACCAGGTATGCCAAGGGAAACAAATAAATAAGGAAGATCGCATTGTAAAACATGTACAGTCACGGAATGAAAAGGTTCCTACCTTAGAGTCAGTTTTCACTTGCACTAGTACTGCAAGAAACAATTATGCCAACATACAAGTGTATCGAAACAGTGATGCTAACATTTAAATAAATAGAATGACGTATGCTATCGAATAAGGTTTTGCTTGATTTTTCTATCCTTTTTTTAAACACTGCCTTGTGCGCGCGGCATATAAAAACCTCTTTGATATTTTGCAATTATGACATTGACCGATTGACAATATAGTCTAGGATCCGGCTGCAGGATTACTGCGCTCATATGTTTTTTGCTGAAAGCCATTTTTGAAGTGAAAACTTCTTTAGCGGCGCTGAGCACTTTTTTTTGTATGGGTAAAAACTTTCAAACTCGCGTCAGGGTCACGTGATGCTGATCGAAAAAGCGTAAGATCGAGGGGAAGGGAGAGGAACTAGTATCTCCCACTCTTTCTACCGTGCCTGAGTGTGCTGCAGCGGTATCCTCGTAACAAATGTCATTGTGACATTGCGTAAAACTAATCGTGACCCGCGGTTTTGCTCGCGATATTCTTGATACCATAAGAATTTTTGGATGAAAAGGCTGTATACTTTCGTACTTAAATACAATTCTGTTAACAATTTATGGATTTTAGATGTAAAAAGGTCCAGTTTTAAAATTAATCAAGACACAGAAATAAACCCGAACCAATAAAAAAATTAAAAATACTTTTTTATACTTATTATTATTAAACTTATTGTACATATTATACTTATTATTCTGACGACCTCGATGTTTAAATAATATCTAAAAATGTTTTTTTAGATATTACAAACAAACACTGCACCAGATTAGTTTGTATCGATTTATTAATAAACCGAAAGAGTTAACAACCTCTTTGCTTTGTATCTATTTAGTAATGTCATTCATACCAGTCAGTTTGACAATCAGCGATTGTTTCGAATCAAAACTGTTTGTTTCTTACTTCAGTTATCATAAACCAATTGTATCAGTTGTAAAAATTTGCGATGATGATTCTGATAATAACGATGGTGTAAAAGTCGTCGAAATTATGGATGGAAGTTGATTTTTCTGAGAGATAAAATTTAATGTAATATATAAATAACGATATAATATTATAAATAACAACATATAAATTGTCATATTTGTGTACGATAGCGCAATAAATAAACATTGTATTCTACCTCATAAATGATAGTAATTTTATACTTATAATTAAACACAACGTTAATATTGAAGTTTTCACTTCTGCCGGCACTCCCGGAGTGCTACCTTTTTTTATGTATATTTTCATTTAGGAGAATATATATTTACTAGGTTGCCTAGCAAAATTTGGCCGCAAGTAATTTTAATAAAATTATGTTCTATTGACTTTTGGGAAACATTTCAATTTATGTATCAAATAAAAGCTATTTTTTTTCTGTTTATTGTCATATATGGTTGTCTAATCAAATCCGCCCGCAAATAAGGGTTGCTGGCTGTTAAAAATGCAGGGACGCAAACTCGCGATCTCGGAAACTATGCGTCCTACAAAAAATCGAAAAGACATTATTTGTATCAAATTGCTTTACCTACAATATGTTCATACAACTTTTTGCCCTAAATTTAATATTAAAGAAGTTATAAGCAAATAAAAATGAGAAAATTATGATTTTAAAAGTACTTGCGGCCAAATTTTGCTAGGCAACCTGGTAAATGTATATTCTCCTAATTGTAAATATACATAAAAAAATGGTTTCCAGCAAAAAACATATGAGCGTAGTAATCCTGCAGCCGGATCTCGTACTAATAGTTTTAACAGAAATAATAATGGCAGGTGGAACCAACAAGAAGGTTTTATAGTTCATCAAAAATCTTGTTGACAAGATATTTATCCTGTCAAACAGCACTGATCTGAATAATTTTGAATTTTATTATCGAACAGTAGAACATTATATTCTGTACCATAGTTTCAAAAGGTAATATGTTTTCGTGACACATTATACGAATCAATTTGAAAATTGACGAACCTTTTCATTCCGAGACTGTACTTTGTAAATTTTTTCCTCACATCGTGCAAATATCAACAGTGAATCTTTGGTTTGCAGTGGGATCTTTCAAGCCGATATTAACTTTTCGGTGTCAGTTCTTATAATACTCGACTCGTACTATTAGCGCCATCTAGCGAGTGGTGGGTAAGTAACACGTTCGAGAGGTTGAAAATTGTTAAGTGATAATATGAACCCAACTATGAAATACGAGTACTCGTATAAGCAACAGTTTTACTACTTTATTTCCAAACATACATATTATTTGTGCGCTTTTTGGAATGCTTTTATATTCTAATGTTATTAAAATTATTTTTCGAGTAAGAAAGATACTTTCACTGAAAAATTAAACAATCGTGTGCTCACACAAGTGTTTACACTCAAGGTGAAATCACACTCGTCACATTCGGGGTGTGACCACACTGGTCACATACATAGGTTCAAGCAAGCTTCCTCAGGATACCTCAGGGTAGCGATTCAAATTCGAACGTAGTTTGACTTTAATTTTACTGCTCGGGTCAGCCTGACAGACCCTACCAGGCATGCCAAGGGAAACAAATAAATAAGGAAGATCGCATTGTAAAACATGTACTTTGTTATTTTTTCCTCACATCGTGCAAATATCAACAGTGAAAGAAAGATCTTTGGTTTGCAGTGTGATCTTTCAAGCCGATACTAACTTTTCGGTGTCAGTTCTTATAATACTCGACTCGTACTATTAGCGCCATCTAGCGGGTGGTGGGCAAGTAACACGTTCGAGAGGTTTGAAATTGTTAAGTAATAATATGAACCCAACTATGAAATACGAGTATAAGCAAAGCAACAGTTTTGCTACTTAATTCCCAATATACATATTTTTGTGCGCTTTTTGGAATGTTTATAAAATTCTAATAGTATTATTAAAATTATTTTTAGAGAATGAAAGATTTTTCTACTGAAAAATTATAAGTAATTAAATTCTAATTTAACCACACCAGCCGGATTCGTGCACCAATATATTGGTTAAAATTTAATTTTAATTAATTATTTTTCTAATAAGTTTGTTTTTTTTTTCGCTGTGTTAAAACTACAAACATATAATATTCTTCAGATCGAGATGAACATTTTGTGGCGAACCAAAAAACCACACAAAGGAGTCGAAAATCTACATATATTATTATACCTAAGTATATAATATTTGGTATTCCGGTACGATAACCACTTAGATTTTCTAAAAGTATATATTATCTAAGTAAAAATTTGCTACACATTGACAAACTAAATTGTAACTACCATTGCTAATTATTTTCTTAGCCGTAACAAATCATTCATACTTGACAAAACCTATTTATTTCAGCCGAAATACTTTCATATTAAGTACCATAATTTGGGTTCATTTTTATAGAGGTTTTTTAGATTTTACCAGCATTGTAAAAAGTATATTTTATTGCAGGATTTTATTTAATATTTCACCTACTTTTTGATAGTCAAAGCAAATAAAATATGATTCATAAAATATGATTCATAACAGCGCCATCTATCGCAGGGTATCCAAATCATTTCCTCGCTCGGGGTGCTATGACGTAATCTACGTAGTAACTTAGTTCATGAAAATGTCACCAGAGGGAGTAAATATTTTGTATATATTATTTATAAAAAAGTTTATTGACATAATTATTATCATTGAATCTTTTGCATTTCTTTTAAAATAAATAAATTGTTGTTTGTTTAAAACAATGTTAGGTTTCAGGATTGAGAAGAAACAAAATAGATCTTGAATCCTGAATTCTAAATAATTCAGGATTCAAGATCTATTTTGTTTAATTAGAGCATACGTAATTTTTTTTTTTTTGTATTTTTCTTTTATGTATTGGGGTGTAGAAATAAATGCGTTAAATGGTTTAAATCTAGGATTTATGTTATGAATTTAGGATTTAGGATTCAGGATTCAGTATTTAGGATAAATTGGTGTTTGTATAAAACATTGCTAAGCGGAATTGAACCCGCAACCTTCTTTGTTAGTGTTTCAAGTGAAGTTAGAAAACATAAAGTTTTTTTTGTAATTGACTGTGGCTATTATGTCCCTACATAGTATAAAACAAAGTCGCTTCCGCTGTCTGTCCCAATATCTTCAACACTACGCAACGGAATTAAATGCGGTTTCTTTTGATGGATAGAGTGATTCAAGGAGAAGGTTTTTTAAGGCAAAACAGCGGGGAGCTGCTAGTTCACCAAAAAGATTAAAATGCGAATGATTGCGAAGAGGGCTTCATAAAATTAAGAATGACTTAACACAATTATGTTTCGTATTAATAATTTTTTATAGTTCAACTATAATATTGTATACAACAATAAAATGAACAAGCAAAAATGGGACACTTATAACGTTACTTAACTTATAAATACAAATTATTGTACAAAAGAAAATAATTTTCATAATTTTTCATGACCAATGCACTTCGTTACAATACTTTCATGCTATTGTATTGCAACGCTAACTGTTATGACGTCAATAATACATTAAGTTACCGATCAATGGAACAAATAACAGTGTTTTTTTAGGGTTCCGTACAATATTATTATTTATATTGTTGAAAAATCTCACGTTTCTGTATGAGATTATATCATTCTATGCGTTAATTTTAAACGCACAAATAAATATATAAATAAGTATATTTTAATTTATAAAACTTTTTTCTGTTATTTTTGTATCCGAAGAGATACAAAAATGGTAATAAATAAATAAATCATTTATTGCAACAGTTACGGCTCGGCCACTGATAGGGCCATATCGGTGGTCGAGTTCTGGTCCTCTAAAATATGAGTCGACACGCAAAGAAGAAGAACAGTAACATTTTACATCAACAATGTAGCCCTATTGTCCGTACTTACTTGCGCTGTATGTTAGACAATAGTTCCTTCCAGGTTACATTTTAATTTTTCTAAAATAACTATTACAGATACTGGCCAAAAAAGAACTATTAAAGAGAAATACAAATTATTAGTTTCCAAACATTTTCTCGAAGGAACCCTAAAAATTTGCATTCGTTACGAAGAAGGTATGAAGCAAAAACAAGTCAGTATGCCCTGTATTGATTTTGAGTTATTTTCGTTGTACTAGAAATGCTTACTCTTATATTGTATGTATGCTATAGCCTTGTGGTTTCCATGACACAGTTAGCAGGATGACCATGCGGGGTACTTGGAAATGTGGATATCAATTAGTGCATACTGACTGTTCGTGCTAGTGTCAAATGCAATTAGATTTAGCCTTTGATAGGTATCGAGTTTGATGGTGTTTAATAAGGATAGAATGTTTCAAGCAATTATAAATTAAATTGGATTAATTATTGACCTATATACCCGTAGGTTTATCGTTGTGTAGCAGAAACTGTTAAGGGAAGAAAGGGATCTGTCAGGTTGTGACCCATGGGAAATAATGATAACTTCGTAACTGATTTTGATATACGCATCTGTGTTGACCTTGCTTTTTTAGTTTCGAGAATGTCTATAAGTAGTAAATACTAAAATATCTCTTTGAACTAATATCTAGCAAAGAAATACTTGTACTTGTATTGTCTTGTATACATAATGAATATATTATAATAATACAACCCCGATTACTCGTAATAACCGACGCACTGACAGGACACGGACTCTTTAATAAACGCTTTTTGAAAGACACTTCAACAAAATTATTCATAACATACAATATGCATATCAAACGCTAATAATAGACTGGTCAGTCTAGACTAGACTAAGTTATTTAAACTAATTCCATAAATAAAATTACCATTTCTATGTTGTTATAATGGGAGTCTTTATGCCCGAGTTTCTTGCCGATTCTTCTCGGCTGATGTAATTCCGAATCGGTGGTAAATTCAGTGACGTTCATAAGTGCCTCATTGAGGCCTTAATTGAATAAATAATTTTTGAATTTTGAATTTATGTTATTAGATCCGAGATGGAATTAAAGCCCATCAAATTGCAATCCGTGCGGTAAAGCATCCCTTATAGAAAGGATTTACCTTCAGAAATTATACGAGTAGGTTCCGGATACACACGATCAATGTGTATAACAAAATGAAAATAAGTTTCATGACACACTCAGCTGAATCTATCTATGTATACTTATATAAAGCTGAAGAGTTTGTTTGGTTGAACGCGCTAATCTCAGGAACTACAGGTCCGATTTGAAAAAAGTGTTAGATAGCCCATTTACCGAGGAAGGCTATAGGCTATATTTTGTCCCCGTTTTCCACGGAAACGGGAACTACGCGGGTAAAACCGCGGGGCGCTGCTAGTCGAACTATAAAACGAACTTACTTCTGACTGACTTCCAATTTGGGATTTAGGGATTAAGGTCATATTTTTAGAACTTAGTACATCTAACTTCTGAATGTCTTTTTAACTTCAGACTTACTTCTGACTTAGGACATAGGACAAAGTACATAGAACTTAAGAATTGGGACTTGCGACTTGGGACTTGAAAATCATAAGTCCTAAATCCTATATCCCTCAAAATAAATCTATGAAGTAAATTAAACATTTAAGTGTTTATTTTGGATTTAGGATTTAGTGTTTAGGATTTAGGATCTAGGATTTAGGATTTAGGATTTAGTATTAAGGATTTAGGATTTAGGATTTAGGATTTTGGATTAAGGATTTAGGATTTAGTGTTAAGGATTCAGGATTTGGTGTTAAGGATTTAGGATTTAGTGTTTGTGAGTAAGGATTTGGGATTTAGGATTAAGGATTAAGGATTAAGGATTAAGGATTTAGGATTTAGGATTTAGGAATTAGGATTTAGGATTTAGGATTTAGGATTTAGGATTTAGGATTTAGGATTTAGGATTTTGGATTTTGGATTTAGGGCTTAGATTTTAGGATTGAGATAACGTTCCCTGATATAGGACTTTTGACAAAAAACGGAAACAAATTATTTCAAGACATGCTGACCAACTTTTATCATCACTTCTTCAAAGTTAACAGTAAAGGAAGTAAAATATCCCTCAAAACAAATCTATGAAGAACAGATTAAACATTTACGTGTTTAATTAAACATTTAAGTACAATAAAATTAGAGCCGTCTACTAAATGGTATACCGAATTCGAAACGGAGGGGTTAAATCCACAAGTAAATGTACATAACCTTACTTATATTATTTTTAGGTATAAATTAGGAAATGGGGACAGATCAGCTGAGGAACGAGTGGCACAGATTAAAACTGTGAATATAGATATTCCACGTTCCTTAAAGGTTATTTTACGAAAGGCAATAAGTGTTATGAAAATTATTGGAAGACATTTATTATAATAACCTACTATTACTTAGTATTATAAACGCTAAAGTAAACATAACAGAACATTATCATTCACTATTATCTCATTATATTATGTAGTATCTGACCCGTAAGTTCGAAACTTGTATCTAAGGCAGTGGTTCTCAATCTTTTTAGGTAGAGGAACGTTAGTTCATTTGTGATTTTTTTCGGATTTTTGTTATAATGTTGTTTTATTTCTATGATTGAGTATTTGAATATTCTATGTTTATATTTTTTTATTAATAAACTGTTTAATGAAAAAAAATAGGATTGGTATTTTACAGCGTGTCGTCGTCGCAAGCAAACGTCTGACAAATTGACACAAAACAGCACATGAACTGCAAGAAATGCTCCAAAAACTGAACACTGTAAGTCTTGAGGTTGACCTTCGAATCAAT
Source organism: Timandra comae (assembly GCA_958496195.1). Taxonomy (NCBI): domain Eukaryota; kingdom Metazoa; phylum Arthropoda; class Insecta; order Lepidoptera; family Geometridae; genus Timandra; species Timandra comae. The sequence continues at coordinate 5,737,707 of OY292353.1, read as the reverse complement.
CGGTAAAGGACACGAAGTCGTTCAGATAAGGAAGTCGGTCAGATGGGATTGTTGGTCTGATGGGGAAGTTGATCAGTTGGGGAAGTTGGTCAGACAAGGAAAGTGATCAGTTGGGGAAGTTGTTCAGTAGGCGAAGATGGTCGGTTGGGGAATGTGCTCAGTCATGTCAGGTCAGTCGGGTCAGTCGGGTCAGTCGGGTCAGTCGGGTCAGTCGGGTCAGTCGGGTCAGTCGGGTCAGTCGGGTCAGTCGGGTCAGTCGGGTCAGTCGGGTCAGTCGGGTCAGTCGGGTCAGTCGGGTCAGTCGGGTCAGTCGGGTCAGTCGGGTCAGTCGGGTCGGTCGGGTCAGTCGGGTCAGTCGGGTCAGTCGGATCATTCAGGCCAGTCAGGTCAGTCAGGCCAGTCAGGCCAGTCAGGTCAGTCGAGTCAGTCGAGTCAGTCAGGTCAGTCGGGTCAGTCGGGTCAGTCGGGTCAGTCGGGTCAGTCGGGTCAGTCGGGTCAGTCGGGTCAGTCGGGTCAGTCGGGTCAGTCGGGTCAGTCGGGTCAGTCGGGTCAGTCGGGTCAGTCGGGTCAGTCGGGTCAGTCGGGTCAGTCGGGTCAGTCGGGTCAGTCGGGTCAGTCGGGTCAGTCGGGTCAGTCGGGTCAGTCGGGTCAGTCGGGTCAGTCGGGTCAGTCGGGTCAGTCGGGTCAGTCGGGTCAGTCGGGTCAGTCGGGTCAGTCGGGTCAGTCGGGTCAGTCGGGTCAGTCGGGTCAGTCGGGTCAGTCGGGTCAGTCGGGCCAGTCGGGCCAGTCGGGTCAGTCGGGTCAGTCGGGTCAGTCGGGTCAGTCGGGTCAGTCGGGTCAGTCGGGTCAGTCGGGTCAGTCGGGTCAGTCGGGTCAGTCGGGTCAGTCGGGTCAGTCGGGTCAGTCGGGTCAGTCGGGTCAGTCGGGTCAGTCGGGTCAGACGGGTCAGTCGGGTCAGTCGGGTCAGTCGGGTCAGTCGGGTCAGTCGGGTCAGTCGGGTCAGTCGGGTCAGTCGGGTCAGTCGGGTCAGTCGGGTCAGTCGGGTCAGTCGGGTCAGTCGGGTCAGTCGGGTCAGTCGGGTCAGTCGGGTCAGTCGGGTCAGTCGGGTCAGTCGGGTCAGTCGGGTCAGTCGGGTCAGTCGGGTCAGTCGGGTCAGTCGGGTCAGTCGGGTCAGTCGGGTCAGTCGGGTCAGTCGGGTCAGTCGGGTCAGTCGGGTCAGACGGGTCAGTCGGGTCAGTCGGGTCAGTCGGGTCAGTCGGGTCAGTCGGGTCAGTCGGGTCAGTCGGGTCAGTCGGGTCAGTCGGGTCAGTCGGGTCAGTCGGGTCAGTCGGGTCAGTCGGGTCAGTCGGGTCAGTCGGGTCAGTCGGGTCAGTCGGGTCAGTCGGGTCAGTCGGGTCAGTCGGGTCAGTCGGGTCAGTCGGGTCAGTCGGGTCAGTCGGGTCAGTCGGGTCAGTCGGGTCAGTCGGGTCAGTCGGGTCAGTCGGGTCAGTCGGGTCAGTCGGGTCAGTCGGGTCAGTCGGGTCAGTCGGGTCAGTCGGGTCAGTCGGGTCAGTCGGGTCAGTCGGGTCAGTCGGGTCAGTCGGGTCAGTCGGGTCAGTCGGGTCAGTCGGGTCAGTCGGGTCAGTCGGGTCAGTCGGGTCAGTCGGGTCAGTCGGGTCAGTCGGGTCAGTCGGGTCAGTCGGGTCAGTCGGGTCAGTCGGGTCAGTCGGGTCAGTCGGGTCAGTCGGGTCAGTCGGGTCAGTCGGGTCAGTCGGGTCAGTCGGGTCAGTCGGGCCAGTCGGGCCAGTCGGGTCAGTCGGGTCAGTCGGGTCAGTCGGGTCAGTCGGGTCAGTCGGGTCAGTCGGGTCAGTCGGGTCAGTCGGGTCAGTCGGGTCAGTCGGGTCAGTCGGGTCAGTCGGGTCAGTCGGGTCAGTCGGGTCAGTCGGGTCAGTCGGGTCAGTCGGGTCAGTCGGGTCAGTCGGGTCAGTCGGGTCAGTCGGGTCAGTCGGGTCAGTCGGGTCAGTCGGGTCAGTCGGGTCAGTCGGGTCAGTCGGGTCAGTCGGGTCAGTCGGGTCAGTCGGGTCAGTCGGGTCAGTCGGGTCAGTCGGGCCAGTCGGGCCAGTCGGGTCAGTCGGGTCAGTCGGGTCAGTCGGGTCAGTCGGGTCAGTCGGGTCAGTCGGGTCAGTCGGGTCAGTCGGGTCAGTCGGGTCAGTCGGGTCAGTCGGGTCAGTCGGGTCAGTCGGGTCAGTCGGGTCAGTCGGGTCAGTCGGGTCAGACGGGTCAGTCGGGTCAGTCGGGTCAGTCGGGTCAGTCGGGTCAGTCGGGTCAGTCGGGTCAGTCGGGTCAGTCGGGTCAGTCGGGTCAGTCGGGTCAGTCGGGTCAGTCGGGTCAGTCGGGTCAGTCGGGTCAGTCGGGTCAGTCGGGTCAGTCGGGTCAGTCGGGTCAGTCGGGTCAGTCGGGTCAGTCGGGTCAGTCGGGTCAGTCGGGTCAGACGGGTCAGACGGGTCAGACGGGTCAGACGGGTCAGTCGGGTCAGTCGGGTCAGTCGGGTCAGTCGGGTCAGTCGGGTCAGTCGGGTCAGTCGGGTCAGTCGGGTCAGTCGGGTCAGTCGGGTCAGTCGGGTCAGTCGGGTCAGTCGGGTCAGTCGGGTCAGTCGGGTCAGTCGGGTCAGTCGGGTCAGTCGGGTCAGTCGGGTCAGTCGGGTCAGTCGGGTCAGTCGGGTCAGTCGGGTCAGTCGGGTCAGTCGGGTCAGTCGGGTCAGTCGGGTCAGTCGGGTCAGTCGGGTCAGTCGGGTCAGTCGGGTCAGTCGGGTCAGTCGGGTCAGTCGGGTCAGTCGGGTCAGTCGGGTCAGTCGGGTCAGTCGGGTCAGTCGGGTCAGTCGGGTCAGTCGGGTCAGTCGGGTCAGTCGGGTCAGTCGGGTCAGTCGGGTCAGTCGGGTCAGTCGGGTCAGTCGGGTCAGTCGGGTCAGTCGGGTCAGTCGGGTCAGTCGGGTCAGTCGGGTCAGTCGGGTCAGTCGGGTCAGTCGGGTCAGTCGGGTCAGTCGGGTCAGTCGGGTCAGTCGGGTCAGTCGGGTCAGTCGGGTCAGTCGGGTCAGTCGGATCAGTCGGGTCAGTCGGGTCAGTCGGGTCAGTCGGGTCAGTCGGGTCAGTCGGGTCAGTCGGTCAGGTCAGTCTGGTAGTCGGGTCAGTCGGGTCAGTCGGGTCAGTCAGTCAGGTCAGTCTGGTAGTCGGTCAGGTCAGTCAGTCAGGTCAGTCAGTCAGGTCAGTCAGTCAGGTCAGTCAGTCAGGTCAGTCAGTCAGGTCAGTCAGTCAGGTCAGTCAGTCAGGTCAGTCAGTCAGGTCAGTCAGTCAGGTCAGTCAGTCAGGTCAGTCAGTCAGGTCAGTCAGTCAGGTCAGTCAGTCAGGTCAGTCAGTCAGGTCAGTCAGTCAGGTCAGTCAGTCAGGTCAGTCAGTCAGGTCAGTCAGTCAGGTCAGTCAGTCAGGTCAGTTAAGGTCAGAGCCAGAGGTCAGACTTAGGTCGGAGCCGGAGGTCAGAGCCAGAGGTCAGACTAAGGTCAGAGCCAGAGGTCAGACTATGGTTAGAGCCAGAGGTCATTCTAAGGTCAGAGCCAGAGGTCAGTCTAAGGTCAGAGCCAGAGGTCAAAAAAATTTTTTCATTTATAAAATATTTAAATAAGCATAAAAATTCAATTCAATTCAATTCATTTATTATTGCGAATAAAGGTACATAGTGTGGTGTTGGGTACAGTGATAAGGAACACTCTATTCGGCCTTACACACGAGGCATGCAATATTACAATTTAACTTTAAATTATAATGTCGAATTACAAATAAATTAATAATTACAATGTCAAAATAATAAGAAATACAGAGTCCATAAAAATAACTAAATGTCAAACATCGAATATAAATACTAATTAAGAATATATTCATGTCAAAATTGTGGTACAATTAAATATTTATTTTATCATTTAAATATTCATTAATCGTGTAGTAACACTTACTCAAGAGGAGCTTTTTAAGTTGATTCTTAAAACTAACAATATTTTGTTCTAATAACATATTTTTCGGTAAGTGATTGTATATTATAGGGGTCATTCCAACAATACTATTCTTAAAGAGAGCTGTTTTCATCTGACAATTATTTATCATATAATGAAGCCTCCTACTGTGTACTCCTTTAAACAAATTCAAATTAGATTTTACAAATACTGAGACTTCATATATGTACAGACACGGCAGGGTCATTAAGTTAAACTTTTGAAAATAAGGTTTACAACTCGTTCTATGTTTGAGACCAAATATGGCCCTAATACACTTTTTTTGTGCTATAAACACTCGAGTCTTATCGACCGAGTTGCCCCAAAATATAACACCATATCTCAATGCAAAAAATAAAACAACATTATAACAAAAAATCTGAAATTGCCATAAATGAACTAACGTTCCTCTAATTTTGCCGGTGCGTGTAGTTTATTTAATTTGTTATACATATTTTAATCTTAGTACGGTACAATTACGGGTAATAAGTAGGTAGTTATGTATAACCGGAATGATAAAATGTCATACGCTAGGAACTAAAAACGCTGTTGCTAACCGCGCCTTGTCAGTACCGTCGACCAGAGAGGGTGTTTTGTTTTTTTTTTCTAAATTCTTGCGGAACCCTTACAGGAGCATCGCGGAATTCTAGGGTTCTGCGGAGCACACTTTGTGAATCGCTGAATTCTAGGGTATCAGCCAATACGCACACACACATTCACACACACACACACACCCAGACCGAGACAAACATTTGTGGTTCACACAAATATTCACCCCGTACGGGAATCGAACCCGCAACCTTACGGATGGCAGTTCGATAGATACTACCGATAGATGGATAGACAAAGATGTTTGTTACTCTTTCACTTAAAAAGATTGTTTTATGTTTTTTTATTTGATACTAGTTGTACCCCGCGGTTTCGCTCGCGTAGTTCGGGAACTACAACTTTCCGTAAGATTTTTTGGATAAAAAGTATCCTATATCCTTCTTCTGGTTCTAAGCTATCTCCTGACTAAATCAGTTCAGCTGTTCTTGAGTTATAAACAGCGTAACTAAAACAATTTTCTTTTTTAAATAAAATTCATTTTCGTCCAATAATTCCCACATGATTGGAACTTACATGGGTGAAACCAATTTAATGGTTGCCATGTTTGGGATACGTTGTTTGGAAAACGACGAACCATGTTTGGCTTGACTCAGATATTGAAAACGTGACCTCAAATGACAAGGCTTGCTTTTGTATGGGACCGTGGGCTTATTGCTAGTTGGTACACTTCTGCTGCCAGTTCGTAGTCAATTTTGATCATTCAAATTTTCATAGTTTAACTTCCAGTTGTACACTGGTTTCATAAGGTTCAAATTTCAACAGTAAAATTATAGTAAAATAATAGAAAAGTACTGCCGAGGATGGAACCTCATGCACAAGAAGATCAAACAGTAAAAGAAATTGTGTGGTATCGATATGGAAAGAGATGAAATAACAAATTAAGTAGTTAACAAGTCGCCAAATCAACAACAACAAGTCGACACTTGTCAAGTCGACACTCGTCTGAATAATTTGATATAGCTTTGAGTGTACCAACTGGGAAAAAGCAGGACCGTGACCCACGGCTTCCAAAATAAAATTAGTACCTATACGCATCAAATGCGAGTAACGAAAATATGAATAACTAGCTTCTGCCCCGCGACTTCGTACGCGAAGAATAGTTATTTTGGGCTAACGCTAAATATCGATGTAATAAAATAACTTTAATGAAAATGTGGGTCTGGCAGTCGAGATTAAAATTAAACAATAAACACGCCTATATTATTCATTATCACTACATATGTAGTATAAAACAAAGTCGCTTTCTCTGTTCCTATGTCCCTATGTATGCTTAGATCTTTAAAACTACGCTAGGGATTTTGATGCGGTTTGTTTTAATAGATATAATGATTCAGTGGGAAGGTTTTTAGCATAATTTTATCCCCATATTCTTACGGGACCGGGAACTAAGCGGGTGAAACCGCGGGCTAGTGACATATAAATTAGGTAAACTTTAATATTTTATGTGCCTACATAATTAAAATACCCCTATTAGATATGATTCAGGACAGGCCCTAGCCCCTCTTTAGGTAGCTGATGCTGACCCCCTAATATCACTTCCACGCCACTACCTCTTCCACCCCACTCCCCTTCCACACTAATACATCTTCCACACCGCTCCCACTTCCACATCATTCATCATTACTTATTTCTGGTCTTGTACCCTCGGTAGGGAGATCAATGAACTGGTAATGATGATTTAAAACACATTGGTACGTGGTGGGGTTCCAACCAGGCACCTTCCGATCGAAAGTCAAAGACCTTAACCCCTACGCCACCGACGCTCTACATCACACCGTCCTACATCCACATTAATCCCATTTCCACATCTCTACCACTTCAACGCCTATCCCACATCCACACCACTCTCATTTCCACTCCAATTCTAGGCCACTACCCCTTCCACCCCACTACCACTTCCATCCTATTTTTTCATCTTTTCTTCGGAAGAGTCGGCGTTTCATTACACAATACATATTCAGTAGAACGCCGATTATCTGAATTAATTGGGACCGGGGTCGATTCGGATAATCGAGAATTCGGATTGTCGCACATTGACTGCACATAGCTGGACTCGCGCACGATGGGTTCCGTACCAAAAACGACAAAAAACACGTTTGTTGTATTGAGAAGCCCCGCTTAAATATTTATTTTATTTTATAGCGGCAATAGAATAGAAATACATCATCTGTGAAAATTTCAAGTGTAGCTTAAGCTATCACCGTGTTTGACCTTGAATATGCATCATTCTCTCATATCATACGTCCAATGTCCATGGTTCTTGAGATAGTCTGGTGACAGACGGACGGTCGGACTGCGAAGTCTCAGTAATATGGTTCCGTTTTTACCCTTTGGGAACGGAACTCTAAAAACGATGTCACACATAGAATAAACTATAATAATTATAACAAACACAGTTCTACAATATCTATAGCTCACTTAAACATCTCGATCAGAGTAAGTTATTTTATTTTATTTATTTCTATTTTAGTTGAAATCCCAGCGGGCCTTAGCGAAAATACAAAATATAATAAATCACATCAACTAATAGAGGTACATACATAGTAACTTATGACCGATTCGAATAAAATTGGCGATTCGGTTAATCGGCGTTCTACTATATTGGAAAATGTTTTAGATTCTGCGAAAAACTAAACTGCCAAGTTAACACTGGGATTGTAATTTAGCGAATCTATGTATCTTTAAGAAGTGGGTGATTTAGTTATAAAAAAAACCCTGCTCGACTTGAACTATTTTCATATCATAAAGCTAAAATCGATAAATCGCACATGAATAATAATTTTCGTATAGTAATATTTTAGATCGAAAATGTCTGAAGATATGATAAGCAGAAATCAAATTATGAGTAAAATATCCTTAAAATATCTATCAAAGTAATTAGGGCGAGCAAAGAGAAGCCCTTGTAACTCAACAATTTGGTGGTACATTTTATGAAAAAACTACTTCACCTACAGATTTGATATTTGAAATACTTAGTTATTTAAATTAATGTCTAGATTTATAATACGGGGTGAAGAATATTGATAAATATCTATTAATAAGTAAAAATACGGTATTTTTTTATTTACTTATAATTTTGATACGCTGCCTCATTTTCCGTCAATTTATTTTAGTCCGCCATTTTGACATTTGGCTGTCAAATTACAAATTGAAACACATGTCAAAGGAGTATTGATACCAATTTCGACGAAAATCAACCCCAAAATAACTTTTTAGCCCTTTTTAATCATGTTAGGTGATGATTTTAAGAAAAATGAGTATCACATATTTAATTAATCTTTTTGAAGAACATTTACGCCAAGTTTGAACTTAATCAGACCGAGGAATCACGTTGTCCCATACAAACTTTGCAACCCCTTTTCACCCCTTTAGAGGTGGAATTTTCAAAAATCCCTTCTTATCGGACGCCTACGTAATACAAATAACACACCCTCCAAGTTTCAGGTCTCTACGATCAGCGGTTTAGGCTGTGCGTTGATCCATCAGTCATTCAGGACAAAGCCTTTTATATAATGATATAGATTAAAAAATATTACAAGAATCATGGAACCTGTGTACCGCAAAAGAGTTTTAATTAAAAATACTTAGTATGTAAAAATATGTTTTACAAAATGTTCATTATTTTCAATCTCCCATTGAAAAACTTTTACAAAATGATAGTTTGGTTCTTGCTTGGGTGCCTGGTGAAAAATTAGCAATGTCCTTTGACAGGCAGATGATCAATTGACCGTTGGAGGCGTTGCAGATAATTATAAATTACTTTAGTAACTCCAGTCAGGACACGTACACACACACAGTTACCCACACACACTCACCCTCATACACACACTCACTCACACCCACTAACACACACATACACATACTCGTACTCACACACAAACACATAATTGATTTTTAATTTTCAACTTATTGTGATATACACACATCAAAAGTGTCTAGGGATCAACATATATTTTTGCAATAACTTTTCTCCTGATTGATATTAATTAAAATTTTCTTTAAGGATTCATCAAATAAAGTGTTTTCGTTTGTCACAGTAACGATAAACCAAGTCACCTTTGCATTAATAAAGAAATTTGCCATTTTCCTAATAAAGGGATTTTTGACATTTGAACCACTAACATTAAAGTTCGAAAAAAAGACTGAAATAACAGTTTTCTTTAAAATTTTATTGGGTAACTTAAACAATTAATAATCCGTGTTTCTACCGCGAACACTAACAACACAAGAACATCGGTTTGGCATACTCAAAATGAGTTCATCCAAATCACGCTGTGGAATGGCCGCCCATGTTCGTTGCAACAACAAAAAAAGGTCTTCTTGCGACTGGATACCCTCCATATTCGGCAGAGCTCTTCTCTGTAGCATATCCCATGCATGCTCAATCGGGTTCAAGTCTGGCGACTGAGCAGGCCAGGGCAGGACATTGATGTTAGCTGCGGCGAGAGTCTGTCTTACAACTCTTGCGGTGTGCGGTCGTGCATTATCATGCATTAACTGAAATAAGGGACCGATTTGCACTTGTAGAGGAACGATGACGTCTGATACAATCGTCTCAGCATAAATTTGAGCGTTGAGGTTGCCTCTGATCCAAATCAACTCAGTTCTTCCGCCGATCCAAATACCCGCCCATACCATGATGGTTCCACCACTATAAGGATGGACTTCCTGGCAGGATTTTAATCGCTGTTGGCGTCCAGGGGTTCTCCAGTGTCGTATACGTCTTGTATCCGGTCTCATACCAAAACGAGACTCATCAGAAAAGCACACGAAACGCCATTGTTCTTCTGCCCAATTTCTGTGTTCAAGAGCCCATTGATATCGAATCCTACGATTGTGCATTGCTATAGGTGGTACCCGTAGCGGTCTTCGGGAATGAAGGTTCACTTCATGCAAGCGGTTTCTGACTGTTTGGTCGCTAATTAAGTTCCCTGAAGAGTGATGAAGCCGCACGGCTAACATCATGGCGGTTATTGTTGGAGCTCTTCGAGTTAAGATTTGAATGTATCGGTCTTGTCTCCGTGTGGTGCAGCGATACCGTCCTCCATGGCGCTCAGCCACGGTACCAGTGCTTCGGTAACGTGTCCAAAGTCGACTGATAACACTCTGACTTGTATTCAGAGCTAAAGCCACAGTACGTTGCCGGGAACCAGCTTCTATCATTCCCACGGCTCTGAGCATTTCTTCCCTGCTTAAATGACGTCGCCGCTCCATAATAACGTTGGTTTTAATCAGTAGTAGGGAAACAGTAGCACTAATAATGTCTTCAATGCGTTGTATGTTTTTATAGGGAAAATATTGACAGCTGATTTTCATCTTTTACTCGAATTTGATTCACAGTTCCTGATTCAAATTATGAAATGCACCAAAAAGGATCCATATAAATTTATAAAATCATAAATTTATTACAAAGCCACATCTCAATCTCAAGAAATCCGCATAAAAATGCTTGATCCCTAGACACTTTTGATGTGTGTAGTTTAATTCATAAGTAAACTTAAGTTAATATTAAAAAAAAAAAAAAAAAACATTTATTCCTTACAAGTTTTGACAATACATAATTAGTTAGTTACAGGGACATTCTTTTAAGTAACAATTTACTTGTGATAGAATGTCCCGCTCCTCTACACCGGTGTTACATTATTATAAGGAATGTAAAATTTAATTAAATTAAATTAAGATAAAATTTAAATCAATAAATCTTATACCATATTGAAGAAAAATAAAATAAAATTAAAATTAAATCAAACAGAATAACAATGAAATCTAAATTAAATTATAATTAACAAATCTGGGGGCACGGCAGTGCCCCCCGCCAAGTCGAGCGCGAAGCAAACACTGCCGTACCATCCTTTACAGGAACCCTTTCGCCGCATTTTCAGGCCCCTATTTGAGAACCTCTGGATAAGCCCAGAACGCTAAAATTTTCGTCATCCAGTAAGCTATACAATCACATACTTAAAATAAAATTTCAAGTCTGTAGGTCATTTAGTTCCGAAGTTAAGCGAATGCAAAGTTTCGTATTTATGACAGACACTCACTCACTCACTCACTCACTCACTCACTCACTCACTCATGATCATCAAAATAGAACTAGTACTTCCCATAAACCTAGAGAGCTGAAATTTGGTACAGAGTTAGGGTTTAATGACCACATAAAGGGAAAACTATAAAAACTAGGATAATCGAACGGGAACGGGAATTATACAGGAACGGGAACATGAATTGTAACTCAAGAACGGCTGAACTGATTTGGCTGGAAATTGGTGGGGAGGTAGCTTAGAACCAGGAAAAGGACAAAGGATACCTTTAATCCCGAAATTCCCACGGGATTGGGAACGGGAATTTAAAAATCAAGAACGGCTGAATTGATTTGGCTGAAAATTGGTGGAGTGGTAGCTTAGAACCAGGAAAAGGACGTAGGATACCTTTAATCCCGAAATTCCTACAGGATTGGAAACGGGAATTTATAACTCAAGAACGGCTCAACTGATTTGGCTGAAAATTGGTGAGGTGGTAGCTTAGAACCAGGAAAAGGACGTAGGATACGTATAATCCCGAAATTCCCACGGGATTGGGAACGGGAATTTATAACTCAAGAACGGCTCAACTGATTTAGCTGAAAATTGGTGGGGAGGTAGCTTAAAACCTCGAGAAGAACATAGAATACTTTTAATCCCGAAATTCCCACGGGATTGGGAACGGGAATTTATAGCTCAAGAACGGCTGAATTGATTTGGCTGACAATTGGTGGGGAGGCAGCTTAGAACCAGGAGAAGCACATAGGATACTTTTTATCCCGAAAATCCCACGGAAACGTGAACGGAAACTACGCGGGTGAAATTGCGGGGCGCTTAGTAATAAAATACTACTCCTAAAAAGAAAAAATGTGTCAAATAAGAAAATCTAATAAAAAAAACAATATAAACACGTTTCAACAAAAATAAATGAAATCCCACCAAAAACATTCTGTAAAAAACTAGCCAAGTCTCGATGGAGCTGCTTGTTTATCTCTAAAAAGTAATGAAATCTAGACAATGTCATGCCAAGTGTAAGGTTCCTTACTGCGATTTCTTTATTATTATAGTTAATGTTGTGTGACTTGGCCGTTGAACATTGTTTAAAACGTTAGTAGTGGGTACAAGTCAATTTTGTTTACACGTAATGTTGTAACATCATTAAAATACGCAGCTTTATCAAGCCTACACTTGACTGGATATTGAATCAACGTTTTTCAAGTGGCAATTTTCTATCGTCAATGGGTAGTGGTTCTGGCGACAGATTGGTGCAATAGTGTCATGGAGCACCTAGTTTTGTACCCTTGTGTACAGTGTATCCTTCAACGGCCAAGTCACACAACATTAACTATAATAATAAAGAAATCGCAGTAAGGAACCTTACACTTGGCATGACATTGTCTAGATTTCATTACTTTTTAGAGATAAACAAGCAGCTCCATCGAGACTTGGCTAGTTTTTTACAGAATGTTTTTGGTGGGATCATTATTACACAAAATATTATTACTAAGATTTTCCAATATGTATTCGTTTTGTATTGTCGTTATTACGTTTTCGTATTACTGACACCCACGATACACGCCCAGAGCCCAGTGTGGGAGTCAATATTACTTCCTTTAATTGAATACTTTTTGGAAATAAAGATTTTATTATTTTTATTTATCACTATCACTACATAGTATAAAACAAAGTTGCTTTATCTGTCCCTATGTATGCTTAGATCTTTAAAACTACGCAACGTATTTTGATGCGGTTTGTTTTAATATATAGAGTGATTCAGTGGGAAGGTTTTAGCATAATTTTATCCCCATATTCTTACGGGAACGGGAACAACGTGGTGAAACCGCGGGGCGCCGCTAGTTGTTTATAAAACAAATACTTGTTAAGTAGTTCGTGCTAGTAAACAAACTACTAATGTGAACTATACCTACGAGTACATTATAGAAGTAAACTACAGATGGCATGTTGATCGTACATAATCTTTGCTTGGATTACGTCACGTTGTTCCTTAATGTCAGGGGTCGCGACCTTAACTTAATTTGATAATGTAAATAAATAACTATACTCGTAATAATAATCGTGAAAGCCAAACAAAATACCTTCTATATACTATGCCCTGTTGTTATACCCACGTAAATAACCATCGCGACATTTTAGGACAAAATTTTGTATGTATGTCCTGCTTATAAGGAATGTCTCTACAAGCATTTTACCTAACTATACAATCTTTCGCGTTTATGATATTAAGGCCCTATTTCACTACCTTCAAGTAAAATTACTCACCAAGTAAAGTTAGTTTTGTCTCTATCTTACTTTATATCAAGTAACAAAGATTAATCATGTGAGTGGCTACTCGGAACGTTACTTGAAGATGGTGAAATAGGCCCTAGTTAGGATAACACGCTTACCTTATTGGCCACTTCAATATGTTAAACAACATGTTATAAGATGTTTTGTAACATAACCTATACGCACTTATAGACATACTTCACTCGTAATGTTTTAAAGTGGAACCTCCGAACCAAAGTTGTACGAACATAAGTTTTTACTTTTGACATGCACTTAATACATCTTTGACAGGATTTTCACTGCATTCAACCACCGCGATATACCTGTCACTTCCACGCTCCTGAAGTTTATACGATGGGAAACCTTTTGACTTGAAATTGCTTGTCAATTTTTAGGGTTCCGTAACAAAAAGGTAAAAACGGTTTTATATTACTATGACTCCGCTGTCCGTTTTAAATACAAATATTTATTGTGAAAGCCAAACAAAATACCTTCTATATACATACTATACTATGCCTTGTAGTTTTACCCGCGTAGATTACAATCGCGATATTTTAGGACAAAATTTTGTATGTATGTCCTGCCTATAAGGAATGTCTCTACAAGCATTTTACCTAACTATACAAACTTTCGCGTTTATGATATTAAGGGCCTATTTCACTACCTTCAAGTAAAATTACTCACCAAGTAAAGTTAGTTTTGTCTCTATCTTACTTTATATCAAGTAACAAAGATTAAACATGTGAGTGGCTACTCGGAACGTTACTTGAAGATGGTGAAATAGGCCCTAGTTAGGATAACACGCTTACCTTATTGGCCACTTCAATATGTTAAACAACATGTTATAAGATGTTTTGTAACATAACCTATACGCACTTATAGACATACTTCACTCGTAATGTTTTAAAGTGGAACCTCCGAACCAAAGTTGTACGAACATAAGTTTTTACTTTTGACATGCACTTAATACATCTTTGACAGGATTTTCACTGCATTCAACCACCGCGATATACCTGTCACTTCCACGCTCCTGAAGTTTATACGATGGGAAACCTTTTGACTTGAAATTGCTTGTCCATTTTTAGGGTTCCGTAACAAAAAGGTAAAAACGGTTTTATATTACTATGACTCCGCTGTCCGTTTTAAATACAAATATTTATTGTTACCATAATGTTGTACAAAGGTGATAAATAATTTAATTATATTATAGTATCAATTATGGACCCTATTGGGTATTACAATTTTATTACAAAAAATACGTTTGTCTGTCTGTCTGTCACCAGACTGTCTCATGGACTGTAGAAGCTAAACACCTTCTTTTTTCAGTTGTATTTTTCTCGCCACTATAATTAAAAATTAAATACTAATACTTAACATACCAATAAAATATTTTTAAGTGGTGCTCCCATACAAAAAAAAATTATTTGTTCTGCCGATTTCTCTAATTTTGTAAAGATAGTATGGAACATTTCGTGCGCGAGTACGGGTCGCCCTTGGCCGGTTTTTCTTTAGAAAACGCGTAAAAGCAAGTGCTATGTAACTTGAATTGCAAGAAAGTTAGTTACATTTTGAATTGGGTACACCAACCTCATTGGTTGACAGCACTTAGATTACATTTTATGAAATGAAAATGTTATTGGATTTTGTGTAAATATTAAGCTATTTGTGTGCCCCTGTTGTAGCGTAGTGTAGGTTTAATTCCGTTAAACTCGTTTATTTGGATATAAATATAAATAAAACATTAAAAAAATTATGTAGGTTATGTCATTGTATAACTACTGAAAAATCTTGTTTTAACAAGCAAAGACTTATATTTTTTTAGTTAGTATTGTAGACTAACTAGCAGGGCCACGCGGTTTCTCCTGCGTTGTTTTCAATTTACCCCTTTTCTCTCCCTAGGGAGGGAATTTTCAAAAGTCCTCTGTTAGTGGTAGCAGCTCTCTGCGACCTGTAGTTTCGGATGTGCGTTGTCTGTTAGTCAGTCAGTACAACACTCAGTAACGGAAGAGTTTTATATATTTATACACCCCTATTTTGAAATGATGGGACTTATTAAAATCAGAATATCTGTAGCAGTAACTGAATCCATATATCCAATAAAAATATCAAAATGATAGTGATAGATATCTTTAAAAAATATTAAATAAATGCCGCATTACCAGACGGCACACTAACTATCAAGTATTCTGTGACGGCTCGGGTCGATGACCGCGCTCAGCTGTGTACCGCAGCGTTCGCCTGTTGTTCGGTGTAGAATAACAATAAAATTGGGCGGGATTTTGAAATACTTTGACTTATCATAACTTTTTAAATAAAAGCAAAAGAAAAAAACTAACTTCACTATTATATTGTCACCCGTTGTTTACATTAGCTGTGTGATTAAGTATCTTGAATTCAAAATAGGGGTGTATAGATAAAAGAAAAATAACACAGGCAGATAGATATTGGAAACGCAAGATTTTTTTACTAAATGATTTCGGATTTATATCAATTTCTTATCATTTCGTGTTTGATTACGTAACTATCTCTATATATTATAGCTTTTAGCGATAAGGCCACCCATTGTTCTTTCTATGTGTTATACTTTAGTTATTATTGGTACTGTATACATTTGTATACTTACCTGTTTTATTTGTGAAAGGCAATAAAGATTTATATCTATCTATCTCAAAATTTGTACTAAAAAAACTACATTTTAAATGAAAATGTTTTTTCTCAAATCCCTTTTCAGAAAACAGTTTCTATGTAGTTTTATTTGCTTGCCGTTCATTGGAATCGAAATAAAAATACCATTGAAAACTTCGATAAAAATATCTTATGTCCAATCTGATGAACTCAAATGAAAGACATTTTTATAACTTAGAAAACAGCAAAGAAAATAGTTTTTTTGAATCGAGTTGTTTGTAATTTGTATAAACTTAAAAGTTTTATAGAAAATTGTGGAGTCAGTGAAATAGGATAAACTAAGAAAAGTGCAAGAATTTCATTAAGTTTCTCAATTTATATTTAGTTAAAGGTGAGAATCAGTGTCTTACAGAACAAACTTGTTGAGTTTAAAACTGTTGAGTCATGTTTACTTAAAGGTTCATAACGTAATACGAGTACATAAAATGAAAAATATATGGCAAAGGTTATGTTTAGCAGTGGACTATTCGTAATCGTAATACATACAAAGATCGTAGAAATGTTTTCCCCGCATAGACATTGAAGCTGAAATTCTTTGTTTCGATGTCTGTCTGTTGACTACTCTGGTATTTGGGTCAACTCATTCTTCAGAGAGAAGAAAACTTAATGAGTTAAAATATTTTCAATTAAAACCTGCTGCTTGTTATAATATAATATTAAATTTAGAGACCCAAAAAAATTCAAATTCATCCATGGTTATATACCTGGCCATACCTGGGCACCAAAATAACATTCATGGATATATCTGGGTTCGAAACTCTGCATTTGGGTTCCTATTTTAGCACGCTTCGTTTCATAGACAGACGGCTTTTAATTGATTTAAAACGGTAGTGGACATGACAATTCTAAAAATGGAATATGAAAATGACAACTTAAAATTAATATTCTGTTATTTTCAACTAATGAACTAAAGCTTCACCCGGTCAATGCATTATTATACTTCATTTTCGTTTTTATCCTTACTAATATAATATTATAAATGCGAAAGTAACTCTGTCTGTCTGTCTGTTACCTTTTCACGGCTAAACTACTGAACCGATTGACTTAAAATTTTGTACAGGGGTAGCTTTTGGTCCGGGAAAGAACATAGGCTACGTTTTATCCCGAAATTTCCAAGGGATCGGGAACTACGCGGGTGAAACCGCGGGGCACAGCTAGTGGATAATAAAGTAGAAGTACAAAAATTATGTTACACGTCATAGAAGGAAAAGTAGAAAGTTGTCTAGGAAGGAATTAGTAAAGGTAAAAAAATTACATAAAATAATCAAACATTCTATCATCTTGTGACCCCTTATAAGGTTTAAGAAATGTGTCTAAGAGTCTAAGGGCCTAGTTCACGACCTTCAAGTAAAGTCACTCACCAAGTAAAGTTAGTTTTGTGTCTTTCTTACTTCATATCAAATGACAAAGACAAAACCTGTGAGTAGTTACTCGGAAGGTTACTTGAAGATGGTGCAATAGGTCCTAAGAGTAACAGAAACTAAGCTCATGTACCCGCCAGACCGAGACCCACTTTTCTTTCTAATTAGTTGCTACATCAGGCTGTACGTTGATCTATCGCTGATGTGAAAAGCTGTTTACATAATATACTTTTCTTTCTTCTCGACTATGTATCCCACATAGTGGTGGGGTCAACCTTCCGTATCTTATTCCTCCACTTCACTCGATCCACGACGTCTTTCTCGGAAACCTTGCACTCATTTACATAATATACTTAAGTATTTAACATACTTTTCTATGTACAATTTACAGAACATTATAGTGAATTGTCTTAATATTTCTATTCTACAAGAAAAAGATAAGGTCATTGTCGTGTCGTATAAAGAAGCGGCTTTGGACAGAAACAAGTGGAAGGGGTTTCACCTGTTACACCTATACGAGCGTTGCTCCTTAATTTCACATAAATATATTTTATGAAAAACTTGTCTTGACATTAACTATTTTTTTATAGTATAATAGAAATAATTTCGTTCTAGTCATTTCTCGAGGACCTTTACAAAACCACTGATAGTGCTATATCGGTGGCCGAGTTCTGGTCCTCAAAAATATGACCCGGTTTAAGAATTGAACACTTGTCAGTCAAATTTGTCACATTAGCCCTTTGACTGTATTCAAAATTGTACTTAGATCAGATTTTAAAACCTGGTTTAGTGCTAAACCAGACTAAAATTGCAATGCAAATAAGGCTCTGTTGCTATTTGCAGATGATAAAATAACATAAAATGATTGATTGATTGCACCAGTAATTTATTTAGATAGCCTTTGATAAAAAATATATGAACTTTTTTCAGCAATTTTAAATTTTTAGCTGACCTAATTTTTACTGCTGACCCGGCGAACTTTGTACTGTCAATAATTTCATCCATATAAATGAAACAAAGTCATATATTATTTTATATTTTCTAACCTTTTAAACATTTCTTGGACTATAACAAATAATTGAAAACAAAAATTAGCCAAATTGGTTCAACCGTTCTCGAGTTTTAGCGAGACTAATGAGCAGCAATTGATTTTTATATTATAAAGAAAAAAAAAGTATAAACAAACTGAATTTATATCAAAGTGAATAGCGATTATTCGAATAAAACCGCTGAAAAAAACATGTTTGATATCATAAAACTATCGTATGACTCATAAACATAAAATCCAAACACAATTTATGTATGTATACACTTTGAAAACATTACAATTTGAATAATTTATAACAACAGATTCAAAAACTTTTTAATATTAAAATAACGCTGCGAGGTTGCTTATAACATACCCTCGTACAGAAGCATCAACCTCGCGAATGCACACGCTGAAAGTATACAACTTTGTGCCTGATAAAATTCATATATATACCTTTATAGTGTCTTTCATATACGTCTATGAACCACTCTATCTTGGTGATGTCTTGACATTTTTAACCCCCGACGCAAAAAGAGGGGTGTTATAAGTTTGACGTGTCTGTGTGTGTGTGTGTGTGTGTGTATCTGTCTGTCTGTGGCATCATAGCTCCTGAACGGATGAACCGATTTTAATTTAGTTTTTTTTTTGTATTAAAGGGGACTTACGTGCGAGTGTTCTTAGATATGTTTGATGAAAATCGGTTGACCCGTTTAAAAGTTATGGGGGTTTGAAAGTAATTGTGTTGGGGGCTTTTTAAATTTTTTATTTAATGTTTTATATATGAACTTGTAAGATAGTGAGTTGAAATTTTTGTTACAAAGGGTTATTACGAAGGGGTAATAGTAATAGTTATTTGAATGATGATGACAACTGTAAATTATTCCGGGTTAATAAATGAAAAATGAAAAAATGTTTATTTAGAATTCAACAAAACATTTACAAAAACGTATACTACCAAACTGCTAGGCAGTTTATTGGCAGTTGCAACTCCCTTATTAAACTACTTTAAATAGTATATTAATCCTAAAAAAACGGGTACATGAAGCAATTTAATTTAAATAACGTTTATTACTTATAGAACTAATAATTGTACAACAGATTTAAATTACGCTTTACATACTATACTATTAATATAACTAATGTAATAGTCATTTATGAATGGAGATGACAACTGAGAATATTCCGGATAAGGAGTATCTTATCTTAGTATTATAATCATGTCTTTTCCATTCACGGGACTATTGAGGAGTCCCGGTCTTTTGGAAGGCTAGTATGGGGCCAAAGCCAACACACGGAAGCCCTTTGACATATTTAATCTTGTGTAAAGAATGCACAATCCGGCGACTATCCCTGTATAACACTATAAAAATTATTATTATTATTAAAATTAATTAATTAATCCTAAAAAAATTAATTACGTTAACCTCAAGTTACTACTACAAGTACTAATAATTATACAACAGTTTTAAATAACGCTTTAGAACATCAAATCAACCACCAAAAACTATCTAAAGACAATTAAAACTCAAAATAACTAACAAAGAAATGAAACCAAAAGAAAATATTTAAACAATTTCAATATAAAAATAACAGAAGCAAATAATTATTGTTCCTAAAATTGTGAACGAACATTTTTTCCACACCAAACGTTTCCAGTTTGAGCCCTGCTATGCGTGCTATTTGATTAAACCACTTTTCGACGCTTCCGACAACCCGTAATAATTGTCGATGTTAGTCAGACTATCGGGATCAAGGGCTTAAAGGTGGCCATTGAGAGTCAGTTGAACTGATCAGTCCAGATAAAACTGTGACATCACTCCAAAATTATTAGGCCAGTTGGCCTAATAATTCTAGTAAGATTTTCCCACTGGAATCTGGAATCGCTCCGGTGATTGACGACTATTTTTGGATGGACACCAGTTCAACTGACTCAATGGCCGCCACGTGCATAGAAACGCCCACGAAATTAAAAGCCGCTTATAGACAATACTCACTGTTACATTTAGTATGCATTAATTTATGTGCGCTTTAGACCATGTGACAGTATTTATCAATATTCTACGTTAATGGGTATATAAGAACACGTTTTCGACTTATATAAATAATAAGTGTGATTTGCTTATAATATAGGCTCGAACTAAGTTCCAAGGTAAATTTCAAGTGCTTTCGGTTCAAGGTTTAAGATATTATGCATCATAATTTCGTATTCTGTTTAATACCGGTTTATTTAAGTGTGGAACAACAGAATAATGCAACAGTTAGTTTGATTATGGGTGGAAGTTCATACTTTTAAACGGTACAATTATTAAGTTATACTATAAAACCGCATTGAGGACCAAGGTGATCCTGCTTTTTATGAAACTTACGGATTCGATATCCGCTTTTTAAATAAGATTATTTTTTAAAAAGAACTAGACAAAAATGTGTGATACACAACGACAATAAAGCTATGCTAGTGATATTATATGTCTAGATATGTTATATCACGTAATTATTACACACATAAACAAACAAATAAAGCTTCTTCACATTATGTCAATATCTTAGAATTCATCGTAATATAATATCTAAATCGATTTAATACTATTTGAGTATTGCATAATCAGAACAATTATACCCAATACACGATATTGCTATCGTGTAGCCTGGCCTTGTACCAGAAAGCGGTCGTGCTTTGTTCAACATTGCCAGCCTAAACATGCGATTTCAAACATTATTATAAAATAATAGCGAATGTTCGTAGTAGATTTACTATATAGTAGTTGTTTTTTGTACAATATTGTTATTAGGAAGGAAATTAAAATATTATATTGCCCTGCGATTTTATGTACGTCATTTACTCGTAAGTTCCTGGGTCGATGGGTGTTTGTTATTTTCTGAATATGGGTCGGGTTTGATTATTAAAGCGCATCGGACAAGTGATTGCAATTATTATTTTTTATATCAAAACGAATGAAATAAGAAATTTAATATGAAAACCGATATTGTCTTTTTTCATAAAATGCATCTGTAAAAAGTTACCCAGTCCTTGTGTACAAAATAGGATACCAATCATGATGATTATGATTAAAAAATAGGACTTCATCTCGGTCTGATAAATCCGATTACTCTTATCTGCAACTAGTTCAATGCCAATTGCATAAAAAAACTTCTTTAAGTTTAGTATATTGTTTGATTTTTAATAAAAGTACACATTTCTTAAACTTAATTATCTATATAATATACTGAATTACATTTACACTCCATTTCACATACGTATTTACCCTTCCGTTACATGGAAATACATCCAGATACTTGTAAATACTTTTATAGACAACGTAAGACAGAGGAGTGACAAGCAAGCTGTACAGACACAAAAATTCCCACGATAAGAACGGGAATTTCTCGATAAAGGAGTGGGGTGAAACTATTTCCTTAATAAGCATGATTAGAAACATAATTACAGTTTTATATAGTATAACAAACCACCTATAATTTACCCCTTACCCCACTAGTGTTTTTTATACGTAGTAGGTAATTATGGTATATAAATTGAAACAAATACCTGAATAACACATAATTATTCCATAATTTCACCTTTATGAGTTTCAAATGGGATTATTCTTTGCACAAAGTTTATGAGTATATGGTTTTCTTTATGACGTCAACTTTTAACTTTTTTTTAACTATCGGTTATTTGACAATGCGTTATTTATGAGTTATAAAGTTTCTTTTTTAACTGACTTCACAAAGAATCATTATTTTTTTCATTCTAGTCAATTATTTGGTGTAAATTGTAAACTATTACAAATTTATAGCAATAAAAGGAATAAATAACTTTTTTTTATATTATTTAATCGTTGATAAAACACTGTTACAATACTTATCTTACTCATTTAAACACTAAAAATAATATGTCGATACTCCACAATTTTTTAAGTATTAGTATTATTTAGTCCAGTTTAATAAAAGAAGCCAATAATTTACTCACATAATCATTGTTTTTAATTTATTAAAATAAATAACAATTTAGTTATTTATAAACCTGTTGCAATAACTTATTTAAGTATTTATTTATTACTCACCATATGATACGGCTTGTTGGTCGACATTAATTGTACATATTTAATATTCTTCAAACGTTATAATCTAGCTTTGGGAATACCCACGCAATTCCCCCTTTTTTCATGACGCTATTTCTTTGATGGAGTATGCAAAACTTATTTATAATATGCCCGCGGTTTTACCCACGTGAACCCTTATCCCGTGGGAATTTTGGGATAAAAAGTATCTTATATGTTATTCCTAGGTATGAGGAACATCTGTACCAAATTTCATTAAAATCCATTCAGTAGTTTTTGCGTGAAATAGGAACAAACATCCACACATCCAAATATCCACACTCACAAACATTCGGCTTTATAATATTAGTAGGATGTTATGTAGTAATGATTTTTTCCTGGATCGAGTATAACATAAAATAATCATAATCATTCACTACATCATCTCATTATAGTAACTGACCCCTAACTAAGCTCGAAGCTTGTATCTAGGGTATCAGAAATATCAGTATGTAAAGATATGTAGATAATTAGTTAAGCAATAATGATTTAAAAGACTCATTAACAAAACTCACTTTTGGGTTTAAATATTAAACGTGTTATAATATTGTAGTCCACCTTTTACACTTCATAATTTCTATAGCTTTATTTCCTTGATCAAGTATGCAAAAATAGATGATTATGTTATGTAGTAATGAATTGAATGTCTCATAAACGAACCTCACTTCTGAGTTTAAATATTATAGTTTGTTTAAATCGATCGATCGAAATCGAAATCGTTTGTTTAAAATGATGAGGTCATCATTTTAATTTTCTTTCTATCCGACATGATTCAGGTCAAAATCACTCAAATTATCAATAAAAAATACTAAATTTAATAATAAATAACACAATAAAATATAATTCACCTGTTGCAGTAATTAAAACCATTAAACATAAAATGAAAGTTGGTTGATATGAGTTTTACATTTTTAATATGCTATATAATTCAAGTATGAATAATAAACACATTATAATACGTAATGTATTCTGAAAATTATATACTCACTTGTAGTTATACCATCAGTGAGAGGATCTTTGTTTTTAAAAGCCTACTTAATCGGCCTCTTATCATAATCTGGGGGCACGGCAGTGCCCCCCGCCAAGTCGAGCGCGAAGCAAACACTGCCGTACCATCCTTTACAGGAACCCTTTCGCCGCATTTTCAGGCCCCTATTTGAGAACCTTTGGATAAACCCAGAGCACTGAAATTTTCGTCATCCAGTAAGGTGTACAATCACATACTTAAAATAAAATTTCAAGTCTGTAGGTCATTTAGATCCGAAGTTAAGCGAATGCAAAGTTTCGTATTTTAGACACTCACTCACTCACTCATGATCATCAAAATAGAACTAGTACTTCCCATAAACCTAGAGAGCTGAAATTTGGTACAGAGTTAGGGTTTAATGGCCACATAAAGGGAAAACTATAAAAACTAGGATAATCGAACGGGAACGGGAATTATACAGGAACGGGAACTGTAATTCAAGAACGGCTGAACTGATTTGGCTGGAAATTGGTGGGGAGGTAGCTTAGAACCAGGAAAAGGACAAAGAATAACTTTAATCCCGAAATTCCCACGGGATTGGGAACGGGAATTTAAAAATCAAGAACGGCTGAATTGATTTGGCTGAAAATTGGTGGTGTGGTAGCTTAGAACCAGGAAAAGGACGTAGGATACCTTTAATCCCGAAATTCCCACGGGATTTGGAACGGGAATTTATAACTCAAGAACGGCTCAACTGATTTGGCTGAAAATTGGTGGGGAGGTAGCTTAAAACCTTGAGAAGAACATAGAATACTTTTAATCCCGAAATTCCCACGGGATTGGGAACGGGAATTTATAGCTCAAGAATGGCTGAATTGATTTGGCTGAAAATTGGTGGGGAGGTAGCTTAGAATCAGGAGAAGCACATAGGGTACTTTTTATCCCGAAATTCCCACGGGAACGTGAACGGGAACTACGCGGGTGAAATTGCGGGGCGCTTAGTAATAAAATACTACTCCTAAAAAGAAAAAAATGTGTCAAATAAGAAAATCTAATAAAAAAAAACAATATAAACACGTTTCAACAAAAAGAAATGAAATCCCACCAAAAACATTCTGTAAAAAACTAGCCAAGTCTCGATGGAGCTGCTTGTTTATCTCTAAAAAGTAATGAAATCTAGACAAAGTCGTGCCAAGTGCCTAAGGTTCCTTACTGCGATTTCTTTATTATTATAGTTAATGTTGTGTGACTTGGCCGTTGAACATTGTTTAAAACGTTAGTAGTGGGTACAAGTCAATTTTGTTTACACGTAATGTTGTAACATTATTAAAATACGCAGCTTTATCAAGCCTACAATTGACTGGATATTGAATCAACGTTCTTCAAGTGGCAATTTTCTATCGTCAATGGGTAGCGGTTCTGGCGACAGATTGGTGCAATAGTGTCATGAAGCACCTAGTTTTGTACCCTTGTGTACAGTTGTGTACTTGTGTACAGTGTATCCTTCAACGGCCCAGTCACACAACATTAACTATAATAATAAAGAAATCGCAGTAAGGAACCTTAGGCACTTGGCACGACTTTGTCTAGATTTCATTACTTTTTAGAGATAAACAAGCAGCTCCATCGAGACTTGGCTAGTTTTTTACAGAATGTTTTTGGTGGGATTATCTAGTACTTAACCTTGCTACGAAAACGCTACGGTATCTCGTAGCAAATTGCTACGAACGTATATTATATTTTTTATGAGCACTACGAAGACATTAGTTTTTTTTTCAAAATTTGTTTTACAAAATTCTGAATGGCGATTTTTTTTACCAAATATTAACATTATGTTTGCAAAGCGAATGTAATTAACGCTAATAATTATTTTTATAAATTAAATAGGTTCCACCATAATTATACAATTATCACGTAAAATACCCGCGGCTTATACTCGATAAACTATGTACATAGTTATTTTAAAATTTTATATCAATACATAAAAGAAAGATAATTTTAGTACTTTTATTTTTCGTATTATTGTAAGTTCATTGAATGTACAGACATCTATTACGCAATGCGTCCAATTCTCTCACCTCTCGGCTGTTAAGAGTACTCGTAAACTAAATCGAAGTGTATGTACTCTCACGACCTTGGGCACATCAGAAAGACAACCGCCATCTTTATCTGTACCAGTAATAATATGTTGGTTCAAATATAAGAAAATGACACCGACTCGAGGCGACGGTGATGCAATCATTTGACCAGAAGATGATATACGAGGAGGACTCGGGGGCAATAGTGGCTAGAGAACAGGTAAGGCGAGAGAATCAGTGGAGGGTGGTGTCGTGTGGGGGTGGCGAAGGAGCCGGGGCTGGGGGCGGGCAGGCGGCAGCGACGGCAGGAACGGCAGCCACGAGAGGCATTCGCGCGCCAGCCGCCGACGCGCTTTGACGTCGCGCGCCCGGTACGAGCCGTTACGTAACACCCAACTCGACATCTGTTGAGTGAGCCACATACCGCGGCACGCTTGCACCGCTGACCATCTCGCGCGCACTATCATGTCGTCACCCGCGGACGCCGACGAGGATGCCGTCACCATGACTACCCAACGACACCCGAACGATACTTAAAACATGTAGATTGAAACTTAAACGTACCTACACTGCCAAAACAAATTCCTGCCAATTAAACTTAAGTCTAATTGATAAGTAGAGAACTCGACGCTTGTTGCTTGTGTACGGGACTCGGATAAAAAATGATAAATAATCCGTTGAAACATGGGTCGAGCGCAATTGCTGAGTTCACCAACCATCGCTTCACGACTGCTTCACTGCCACGCTGCCTTCCGATAGCGTAAGTTAGGCTAGGTATTCGATACCGGTTTTTTGAGAAGAAGTTGATATTAGATCGCCACCCTGCCGCCGCCAGGAGGAATTATTCCCGACGGGTCGCTCGTATCCAAGATTCGCGACAACATCAGCTCGTGGGTGCTGTGGTGGCGTCAACGCCATCTTCGGATGGGCGCACCGCAGACACCAAAACCTATCGAGGAGGATGATTGCGTGCCCCGCGTGGCCGTAGTCGAGCCGATACGAGAGGCCCAGCAAGACCGCAAGCTGGAGAAGCGACGGGGAGCCCCCGCTCCGCGGAGACGCGGTCTCGAAAATGAGCTGGAGGGCGAACGCCGTCGGCCCCGCCGCAAGCCCCGGAAGAGGTCAGTCATCACCCAAACACCACCACACACATCCACACACCTCCTTACACTCACACACACACACACCACCAACGACGTGATTCTCGCACGTGACGTGCACACTTGATAACGCACACAAAAACTATCGTCAAATATTTTTTGTTGACATGGTATGTCAACACGAACCTACGAAACGATTTATTCTATAGAATAAATTTGCCATTACGATATTCACCGTAACATTCGAATTCGATTACTCAAACTGATATTTATCTTTTTTATTTATCAAACGCACACATAAACACAACTGACAAATAAAATAGACTTGCCAAATATTATTTACAATTTTATAAATAATATATTGGTACTAACAAAATATATTTTGTATATTTTAAAATATTTAACAAACTTTAACACATTTCACCGCAGATTTATTAACGTATACTTTATTAACTAGCATTTTTTCGATGTTTAACGCGACGATTATTTATTTATATACAGTTAACTAATATAGGCCTGAACCCAATCAAGTTAGATAATTTGATTTGATTGTTTCTGTGCGGCATCAATTGGAAGTATTCGCTATGGTAGTAACTATGTCCAGCGCTGTGGCACGCGGCTGGCGTTCGCGGCTCGAGTTGCGTGTTTAGAGCCTCAAATTATCGTGTGACTTAATTTACTGACCAATTTATATATGCGGCTTTAGTGGCATTGAACATTACCAACGTAAAAAAGTTTCATGTTCCATTCACCTTGAAATAGTAAGTTGTTTGCGAAATCCGTGGAAGGTCTACCGCATCGGCCTCCGCCGGATCGATCGATCCGCCGCGTCTCATTTCTACAAACATCTACTGTTTTTTATTATTACTAGTATATAAATATATGTATGTGACTGCAGTGTTTACCTGTCCCCTTATTGCCTTTAATAAGAGCATGAATGATGGTTGTTTGTCCAAGTTGACGGGGTATCCCCCACTTGGCAGAAAGTCAAACGACTGTTTGAACCAGATATTACACGAATTACTTGCAGTTTCTATACTGGTTTCATTTTTGTTTTCGAGTACTGTACTTGTTCTATGACTTTCTTTTGTTATAATAATATGGGTTATATTAAATCAATTTATACAATTGTAAAAATAAATGATAAATTTTGCCGTAGTCGGAGGTTTTTTTTTATTATTTATGTTACCTCATTTATGCTGTAGGTAAAATTATAAAAGTTATTAAAAAATATATCTTTGCAAAAGTATAATCCGTTGTTCTGTAGCCGCGTAACGGAAGGACAAACTAATTCAACATAATTGCTAATCTTGTCATTAGTAGTTCAGTTATCAAAACTAAAATAATTTATGTACTTCTTTTTAAATAATTTGAATTAATAAATTGAAGATAAATAAATAATCAATATATAAATAAATATGAATTCAACATTCTATTGTTATATCCGAGTACATTTTATTAAAATGTAATTTTTAAACAAAAATATTTGATATCATTCTCAGAAAAAGAAAACTTATATTCTCTATTAAAGTTTCGACAAGTAAAAAGAACAAACAAGCAAAAATATTTATTGTATTGGGTATCACAAATAAGAATAAGTTGTTCTAAGTACTAATATACAAAGAAAAGTATATAGTAAGTTTATCTGTTGTCTTATTTATATTCAGGGTACAAACTTTACTTAGTACGAGATTAGGTTGCGATCTGACATCCGATATTTGTAATAGGTACTACTTAATTGTGCCCCGCGGAATCACTGATTCACTCAGATTATTTGACGTCACTAGTATAAAACAAAGCCGCTTCCCGCTGTGTTTAAGCATACATAAATGCTTAAATCGTTAAATCTATTCAACGGATATTGATGCGGTTTTTTAAAAAAGATAGAGTGATTCAATAGGAAGGTTTTTACTATAATTTTATCCCCACATTGTTACGGGATCGGGAACTACGTGTGTGAAACTGCGGGGCGCTGCTAGTACATTATACGAACATTGATATAAAGGAAAGTAAAATATTTTCGATCGTGGTTTTTATTACTGATAACCACATTAAAAATCATCAAAATAAAATTGCGTTTACAAGATGAAAATTTAGCAAGGCAGTAAGAGTTTTGTTTATAACTATTTTTATAGACTAGATCATTTTATTTAAATAGGTCTTATTTTAGATAATATAGAAAGAAATCTTACCACCAAACTACAGACTCATGTCCTTTAAAGTACCCGATAATTTATGTATAGACGTCACACGAGCACAAGTTGATTTCGACCTACTTTTAGGTGTTAGATTGAGCTGAAATTGCGCGCGAACTCGTATGTAGAATTTTAATTAGGTATTATAATACCGACTGGTATAATACAACGTAAGTCCTATCTAATTTAGAGGACTACTTTTGGGAGACATTATTTATTACGGGGATGTCAGCAGCGCTTACCATGAATTTTAAATTTTTATAGGTACTTTACGTACTGAATTCTAAACATATTATATTGATGACGGCATATTGCTAAAGATTTATGGTTAAGCTACGTCTGCTGTTTATAGGATAGGTCGATAAGCGTTTTATTGATCTTTGTTTGTTTTGTTTGAGTAGCTGCGTGTTGCGGTTTTACCCGCGTTTCTGTTGGGAAAAACTGGTTAAAATATATTTTGTAGTAATATTAGTTTTCATTACCTATGTAATTGAATTAATAGACCTTTGCCCAGGAGTGGGACGATGTGGGTTAAAAAAAAAATAATTATTGATCTTCGTCTCTTTTATTTTTTGGGTCACAGATTCATCTTTCGGTTCAAAAATAGTTTTTAATATAATTTCGCCTAAGCATGGAAATGCTCATAAAATTAATAAATACACCTTTGCACCCCATATCTATAACCGCATAAATCACAAGATATAAACTATAAAAGTACATTTTTAAAACTCGTACTTAGTTGTTTTCTCTTAAACTACTGATAAAAAATGAAAATTCTATCACTTAAACACTATTTTTCATGTTTTCATCTCTAACTATCTAGGTTATATTTTATCCCTGCCTCCGTTTAGCACAAATAAATATCAACGCAAATAAAATGTAGAATATAAAATCCATGAACTTCGCTTGTACTATTGATATAAAATTATAAATTCTAATCAGTTTACCTATTAAAAAAACCGCTTCAAAATCTGTTGCATAGTTTTAAAGATTTAAATCTTGAAATAGGTTAACATACATATGGACAGACAGACAGCGACAGCGACTTTGTTTTATACTATGAATTCATGATACTTTAACCCAACACTCTTTAGCATAAATATTTACACAAAGAAAACTGTTGGACACAAAATCCGTGAACTACTCATACTACATTGAAAATTCTATCACTAAGTGAGCATTACATCTGTAACGCTATATCTGTTTTATCCTAGTGACCCTTCAGCATAAATAACTGCAGTTCACAGTTTAGATTCTTTTCAGAATAAACACAAACAAATAAAACTATAGGAACTGAAAGAAAATTGTAAATTCTGTCACTAAGTGGACATTATTCATATAACACTATCTCTCAAACCCTTAAATATAACAGTTTACAGTATAAAACAAAACTGTAGGACACACTTTCGTCGTTTTAGTTTACAATAAAATCCAAGCAAATAAAACTATTCTCTTGAATTGAAACAAAATTGTAAATTCTATCACTAAGTGGACATTATTCATGTAACACTATCTCTTTAACACTCACGCTTAAATATCACAGTTTACATTACAAAACAAAACTGTAGACACACACTTTCGTCCTTTTAGTTTACATTAAAACCCTATATTTGTCCTTTTAGTGTCCTAGTTTACAATATAAATCCCTTTATTTGAATTTACGCCACCTAATGTGCCTAGAGTGTCTAAAATTCGAATGTGAACACACAAAACAAACAGTTCTAAAAGGTTTGAAGCATAAACTTGTTCGGTGCATGCCTCTGCATAACTGTGGTAAATACGAGTACAAATCGATTTGCGCGATACATTTTTTACTTACAAGACAGACATGACGTGACCGTTCGTAATCAATATGAATTAAATTTGTTTGAATTGTTAAGTGATCGCAGACTAACCTTATTTTTAATGAATATTAATAACGGCAAACATGAATCAGGTATTCAATGGGGAATTACAATACTTTTATGGAACTCTTTTTTTTACTTGATTTCTTTCTTGGTACAATCGTGTGCGTGGCTTTTTGGATTAAAGTTTTTTATCTTATTTTCAACTAATAGTGCCCCGGGGTTTCATCCGCGTAGTTTGCAATTTACCCCCCTTTTCTCCTCCTTGGAAGGAAATTAAAAAAAACCCTTTCTTAGTGGTAGCCTACCCCCCCAAAAAACACACGTGCCAAATTTGTCGGTCAGTCAGTAAATCATACAGTATCAGAAACTACGCACTCATTCACACACACTCCCAGACCGAGATAAAAATTTGTGGTTCACACAAATATTCACCCTGCACGGGAATCGAACCCGCAACCTTACGGGTGGATAAGAAAACTGCTTCATTGACTCTAGGTATTAAAGCTAAAGATCTCGTAATCGCTACATAGTATAAAAGTCGCTTCCGCTATCTGTTCTTCCCTATATATACTTAGATTTTTAAAACTACGCCATGGATTTTGATGCGGTTTTTTGATAGATAGAATGATTAAATAGGAAGGTTTTTAGCATAATTTTATGCCCGCATTTTCACGGAGCTACGCGGGTGAAATCGCAGGGCGATGCTAGTTTTATAATAACTGAGACACCTGTGCAGCCTTCCCTAACAAGTTGATTTTTAAGTATCTAATCAAGATCGGAACTCTGTTTCACGTAAAATCCGTTTTTTTTCTCTCGATACCATCTGACCTTTACATAATCTCTAAGTTGCCTTTCAAACTGGCAACTTTATTCAAACTTTAGCAATATTTTATGTTTATTTTAAAAATGGTATCACTTTACTTGATACTAACTTATTTAATTTATAATAAATTATGCGTTTCATAAAATTTAATCATATTTTTGTTGATGGTGTATAAAAAGGTTATTTTCAATATGGAAATTGAATCAAACTGACTACTTAAATCTAAGTAAATTTTCTTTGAAAAACGTAATTTTATACGATTGAGTTTCCATTAACTGTTAAATTTAAGTATTTTTTAGTAAAATCCTAATCCTTACTAATATTATAAATGCGAAAGTAACTCTGTCTGTCTGTTACCTTTTCACAACTAAACTACTGAACCGATTGACTTGAAATTTCGTACAGTGGTAGCTTATGGTCCGGGAAAGAACATAGGAATCCCGAAATTCCCACGGGATCGGGAACTACGCGGGTGAAACCGCGGGACACAGCTAGTATATAATATTTTATTGCGTAGTAAAAATCTTTCGTGTACCTAATATTTAAAATATAAAAATTCTTGTGACTTATTAAGTAACTAATTTACTAGACAATAGCATCCTTAAACATTTCTCGGTGGTCTTCGCTTAATTGCTGGTCAATTAGTTGTTCTCAGATTTTTTTTGATAAAAAGAAGCTTCCATTATTTCAAAAATAAAATCGCCTTCTAGGAAATGCAATCAATCTGCATATATTTTCAAAATAAACCTGTTGAAAATTCTTTCACAACATCAATATCGAAATGACTTTATTATTGGTATCTAAAAAAATATATTTGTATTAAAAATATCTAAATCCCAACTTTTGTTAAAATATAAAATAAACTAAAATAAAACTACGTTAAATGAACAGGACCTGTTATAGACATAAAAAAAATACTGAGAATATAATAGTAGTACTTTATTAGTAGGTAAAACTTATTAAAAAAACCTTTTCGCTGTAAAAAATGTCTAATTATTATATCTAATTTATAACTAGCACTAGCGCCCGGTTAGCCCGGTAGCGGTTTTACCCGCGTGGAACCTTATCCCGTGGGAATTTTGGGACAAAAAGTCCTAAATCCTATGTGTTATTCCTAGATATGTGGAATATCTGTACCAAATCTCATTAAATCCATTCAGTAGTTTTAGCGTGAAAGAGGAACAAACATCCACACTCACAAACATTTGGCTTTATAATATTAGTAGGATACTTTCGTAAAAGTATCTAAATCCAAATATATTACTTAAAAAGTGGACTAGACGAAAATAAAACTACGTTAGATGAACAGTTCCTGTAATAGACCGTTCAGGGAAATCAAGCCAGCAAATCAGAATCGTTACGAACTAATAATGAAATGGATACATTAAGTACGTCCATTAGCCTAAAGAGTTATTTAATAGACATTCGATGCAGCAAAGTTTTATTAGAATTCAGTTCTAAATATAAACTACCTGGCATTTTATAACTGGGTTGGTCTGACGCTAAGTATTATTCCGATTTCAAATGAATAAGTTATATGTATGTATTTTGCAGGAGATTTTAGGAGTCATAATGTTACCTAATAGATATTTAATCTACCTCACCTTAAAACATTTTGACCTTGGTTCAGTACTTTGGTTCAGAAAAGTTCTAGATGTGGTTTATTCAAAGCGAAATTTTAACTGTTATAAGTCGTCTTATTTCAATGCTTAGTATTCATCTAAAAAAGAAGTCATTTCAATATTAAGTACTTATTCATATAAAAACAATAAAAAAGAATCAGCTCTAAAAAAAATATGTACAAATTGCAAACAAATATAGATACTAATTTAATTAAATTTGTTTGTCTAGATTAGTCACTTTGTAAACAATGACCAGTACGGTATAACCAGGAAATCCTTTGTTGAGTCTCCTATTTGGTTCTAACTCTCAAAATTCCCTTATTTACACGTCAAACCACAGTTCGTTGTGTCAGTTTCAGCCGCTCCTTTAACTAGCTACATTGTTTGACTTCGTACCGCCCAGTCGGGTCTTCAGTATCCAGTAGTGATACTAAACGGATCTATTTACTAAATAAAACTGTATATTATAAACAAATGAGTATAGTAATTTCATTTATATTTCATTTAATAAAAAAAAATACCAGCCCGAGTTTCTTGCCGATTCTTCTCGACTGATGTAATTCCGAATCGGTGGTAGATTCAGTGACCTTCATAAGTGCCTCATTGAGGCCTTAATTGAATAAATGATTTTTGATTGATTTGATTTGATTTAAATTTTTAAAGGTATTTTTATTGAAGTCAATATGTTACTTCAAGATTATTTATAGTCCAAATATCATGTCAGTGATTGGTTGCCAGTACAAAAATGGCCTTTAATTTAATTAGTATTTCCGTGCTTCATAAAGCAGATTTTAGTCGTTGGTCTTGGTTGTTGTACTAAATTTTCGACATCAATTATGGGTAGATAAAGACCTTAAAAGTTCAACTACATAATTTTGTCAGGACTTGGTTCGAGTGAATAGTGCAACAATAGGGTTCGAACTTCTTTAAATTATTCTCTGGAGCAAACTGGGACTGCATGTATGCATTTTTTCATATTCGATATCAAAGGAATGGAGTAAAATGGGGTTAGTCCCTATCAAGCTATTGCTGCCTTCTTTCATAATGACGCCATTCAGTAAGAATTTCAAATATCGAAGAGTCCCAATAATGAAGACAGTTCATTTATTGACCTAAAACAAGAGTATAGTTTAGTAATTACTGCGAACTAGTTCACACTAATAGATAAAATAAATTGGGGCGAAGATTAGTATCAAATTAGGATCAAAGTCCGTTAGCAATCGCTCAGGGAAGTGCTGTCCTTAGTATCTTTCAATCAATAGTATTTCTATTTACGTCGGTCAAAGGGTCCAGGATTAATTGAAGCTCTATCAAAACACCTATTTAGAACTACCGGGAAATGGAAGATGTTACCTCTTTGAGTAGAATTTAGTTAGTTAGTTACGTCAATTAGTTTTAACTAGGTTAGACACTTTTAGTTCTAAAATTCAATCGCTGATTAGATCGTTAGTGATTTTAAATGTTTTAAGTAAACACGCATCGCTCCACCTAGGAGTGAAAGTGACCTTTGGTTAACAAGATAAGTGCTATTGGATAGGCAGAAAGGGAGTTTATGTAGTATTAATGTTAAAGTAAGTATTCTTACTTGTGAGTCGACAGGATTTCGCATTAAAACCTCATCTGCCTTATTTACGTTGCATATTTAGTCTGGTTTAACAAAACCTGGGAAGCATTTGACACCTTGTCACTCAAATCTGTCACTTTAACAGTATTCAAAATTGATTGCAAAACCTGGTTTAGTGCTAAACCAGACTAAAAATGCAACGCAAATAAGGCAGCATCAAGTCTCTAGTGAGTGCTGTGATATTTTAGATTAAAAAACCTTAACTTGTTGGAAGCTCTGACTACCGATGCCAAATACGTTCATGAAGTTAAAAGTCACTTTGTTCACCCATCAAATGTGACAGTACTAGACGTTGCTTAACCTTCCAGTATATCTATAATTATAATATAATATATAATTTATTTATTACCATAAAAAGCATTTTACAATATTTGTAAATTACACAGACCCCCACACTAGGCTATGCCTGTCCTGTGGGGATAAACTATAAATTAACATTAAAACATTATATTTTGTCTTCTTTAAATTATACTTAGACTATACATGGAAATAAAACTTTTAAGCGAATTAAATTGGCGGTTTAATTTTGTTTAAAACCAATTGAGACCCAAAGCACGTACATCAACTGACTGTAAGACCTCAAGACCGGTCGCCTCCGTCTGCGTGAATAGGAACGTTTTAAATAAAAAATTGTGAAAATGTTGACTACCGTCAAAATTTTAAGGCTTTTTTCCGTAATATTATTAAGGTGTCTAACATCTTTTTAAGTTTTTGTTCAGAAATGTTTTTAGTTTTAGATAAAAAGACCATGTTATTTAATTTAAAAAGTAAGTTAATACAGAATCAGATAATATAAAAAATAAAGTCGTTTCATAAAATAAAGTATGAGGAAACAATCATAAAAATTACAAACGAATTGTAATCCTTTCCATTTTTGAAATCAGTTAAAAGTTAACCAGAAATATTAATAAAATTGTTATAAGCCGTTGAGTGGTTAAATTTTCAAAGTGAAAATAAATAACAACAAAACGGATAGCAAAATGTTTGTATAAAACTGTGAACGATCCAATATTTTAAATGGGATGGTTGAAGATGTTTGTGGGAGACCTTTGCCCAGCAGTGGGACACTATAGGTTGACAAAAACAATATTTGAAATAACAAACCTGTCTAGTGATTATGAATTGAAACTGGTCAGGTGCGAGTTTGGCAAATATAGGGTTCTGTACAATAAACAATCCTGGTACATTTATTAATACATAATTTACAAGCTGACCCAAACCATTTTGATATGTACTAATTTGTATAAACATGAAAAAATACGATTTTTAAGAATTTGGAATATTTTTGTCAAGGTATTCCTTTAAATTTTTAAGATCCTGATTGTTTTTTTATACGTAAGACACGAGTAAAACGGATTGCATTTTTTCTTTAGTAAAAGTATCAATTTATATATTTCATATGTTTTATATATTTATTCAAAATATCCTTGACATGCCTAGGTACATACAAATTAAGTACTATGTGACTTATATAAGTTCCGATATAACAATTACACTAACGTACCCTGAAAAATATTAAAACAAAAAAAATATGTAAAAATTTTAATTGAAAATCAACGCTATAAAAAAACGTTTACATTGAATTTTTATTTTATTTTATTTTATTTTATTTAAACACAATACAAGTTACAATCAAAACTTAGCTAAGTACAAGCAAATAGAGAGGATTAAAACTGGATTGGAACTCAAATTTTGTGTCGACTAACTAAACCAGGTAAATTTTACAGTTGGTCAAGCAAGATATACGAAAAAGGGGAAGAAAAAAAAATTACAAATATTTAAGTAAGGTACATGCCAAAATATCAAACTAAGTAAAAGTTTATACAATATAATATCATCAATCTTCTTCTAAAATACAGCTGTATTAATATAAATACAGAAGAAGAAAAATTAAGAGTAGATTAATTATGAATTGAAATTTTAGACAATAATAAAATAAAGCAATAATAAATTAATTATGAATTGAAATTTTTAACAATAATAAAATAAAGTAATAATAATAGTAACATAATAATAATTTCTAGGTGGGTTTGTTGTGACGGAGGATACGTTTCACAGTTTCGCAGTAATTTCTAAAGTTCGAATCAAAAATATCTAAAGTGTTGCTACCTCCAGCCATTACATTATAGTTTCGTGCCATTCTAACTAATGGGTTAAAATATGAAATATTGTTTTTGTATACTTCTAGAGCGAAAATATGTGTGGAATTGGACCTTCGAGCACTATATTTAATATTAAAAGAGAGCTGTGAGAGCAAGTAGGGAGAGTCAATGTATGAATGGACGATTTTATAAAGATAACATGAATCAAAATATTTACGACGGTCAGCTAACGATTGAACATTGTATCTAGACAGTCTCATGTCATAATTTAGTTCCGAACGTCCAGGCTTTTCTCGATAGCTGATGATACGAAGACATTTCCTCTGAATGTTTTCAAGAGCGTTTATGTGAACATTGTAATACGGGGCCCAGACCGGCGAACCGTATTCCATAACGCTCCTCACCAAACTGAAGAAAGGGTACAGCAGGCTACGAGGGTTTTTAAAACGTTTAGTGGATCTCAGTATAAAACCTAAAAGCTTATTTGCTTTATTAATAATATGTTCATAATGAGATCTGAACGACAACTTCTCGTCAAATAAGACACCTAAGTCTTTGACCTCACTGAACCGATTTAAGGGAACACCATCGATGTTATAGATATTAATGATTTTATTTCTTTTGTTCGAGAAGGTTATTGTTAGACATTTGTTGATGTTCAAAGTCATTGCATTTTCCTGACACCAGTTGCTTATAGTGTTTATGTCATGTTGTAAGGCTGCACAATCAGAAATTGTCATAATATTTGAAAATAATTTTAAGTCGTCGGCATATAGAAGACAATGACAAGACAAGCGGTTTATGAGATCATTAATAAATATGATAAAAAGTAAGGGCCCTAAGTGTGACCCCTGTGGTACGCCAGAGGTCACTTTTACGGGAGATGAAAGATAGCCACTCAGAGCCACCAGTTGATTTCGGTTGCTTAAGTACGAACAAATCCACCGAAACAAATTGCCATGAATCCCATACGAATGAATTTTATTAAACAGTATGCAATGGTTGACCCGGTCGAAAGCTTTCGAGAAATCTGTATATACAGAATCTACCTGGATTGTTTTAGCGAAAGCTTTGCAAAGAAAATCTTTATACTCTAACAGATTACTAACTGTAGATCTGTTTTTAATAAATCCATGCTGCTTGGTAGACAAATGAGGTTTAATATAATTGTACAAATGCTCGTAAACTATTGCTTCGAAAATTTTCGCCATACATGACAAAATACTGATTGGCCTGTAATTTTCACATTTAGATTTATCGCCATTCTTAAAAATAGGCACTATGTGGGCGGTTTTCCAGCGCGTTGGAAACGTACCTAGAGCGAGCGATTTGTTGTAAATGATTTTTAAAGGCTCAGCTAGTTCTTTGGCGCATCTTTTTATAAAAGAAGGAGGAATAAGGTCAGGGCCCGCCACTTTATTTTTATCAAGTTTTTTTATTTTAAGAAGGACATCATTAGTACCTATTTTAAAGGATGGTATAGACTCAGAAAGAAATTGATTTACTTGAACTGCGGGTCCAGGTGGACTGTCGCCGTCTTTTACAAATACAGAACCAAAATATGTGGAAAAGAGTTCACAAATGCCAGGCCCGGTTGATGATGTTGAATTTCCGAAATGCATAGTGTGAGGCACAGATATTTGACCCCTTCTACTATTAACAAACTTCCAAAACTGTTTAATATTCGTATCAATGGAATCCTCAATAGAAGCAATGTATTTATCATAACACTCGCTCGCTAGTTTATGAGATCTCTCTCTTAGTAAAGAAAACGTATCGTAATCACGGGGATTATTGTAAATTTTATACAGCCTATGGTATTTTCTTTTTTCTTCGATGATCTTAACAAGCGACATACTATACCATTTAGGATAATAAGAATTTTTGAAAGTTATTACCGGAGTATACTTGTAAATTATATCGTAAAGTCTATTATAAAATACGTCAACTGTGGCATCTACATCTAACCCTCCTAGTAACGAGGCCCAATCGGTCCAGTCTAGTTCAAACTTTATGTTATTTAAATTACTTTTTGAGAAAAGTATTCTTTCCTCTTTACGTCGTTTGACTCCTTTTACTAATTTAAACAGAGGAAATGTTATTTCGATTGCTGGGTGATGCCTGTCCGGTAGACTCAGAGCACATGTTTCGTTTACGCTAATATTATCTATTGTACTAAAAACCAAATCAAGTAGGCGGCTATTTGAATTAAATACATTATTAAATTGTTTGATATTACAGAGCACGGAAAACTCAATTAATAACGAAGACTTCTTATTATATATAATGTTGGTTATTGAGGGGGTCGAATCGGTCCATGACACACCCGGTGTGTTAAAATCACCTATTAGTATAAAATCATCATCGGGACGTTCGTTTAATATAAGTTGTTGACATTTATTGTAAAAGTTCACCAATAAATTATGTTCTAAGTCGGGCGGCAAGTAGCATACACACACATTGAGATTTGGAGCACCGTTATCAGGCAAAACAGTGAACCAGATATCCTCCAAACAACTGTCCCATGATGCCTGACGGATAACTTGAAAATGCTTAAGAATCGCGGCAAGGACGCCTCCGCCTTCTCTCTTTTTTGAACATGTATCTTCGCGATCCCTTCGGAATACGTTATAGCGGTCGTCTATGAATTCCCCATCGTGTACACCGTTATTTAAGTTTGTTTCCGTCAAACATATTATATCATAGCTAGAGTTAAGTACACTTAAATAAAATTGAGATAACTTACTGCGTATTCTATTCACATTTTGGTAGTAAATATTAACCATAATTTAACATTAAATAGAACCAAATAAAAACAATAATAATAATAATCAATTTAAGTTTTTAAACGTATCTAAATTTTTAATATGAATAGCTGGACTCTTTTCATTTTTACGAATATAAATTCGACCAAAGCGAACCCACACGAAGTCAAATTTTTTATCCTTACAGAATTTTCTGGCCAGGCTGTGCAGTTCTTTAGACTCGGGCGAAAGGTGTTC
This sequence comes from Timandra comae, assembly GCA_958496195.1. Taxonomy (NCBI): domain Eukaryota; kingdom Metazoa; phylum Arthropoda; class Insecta; order Lepidoptera; family Geometridae; genus Timandra; species Timandra comae. The sequence goes on along the minus strand of OY292353.1, from coordinate 5,698,238 downwards.
AGAGAGATATATTCTGTTAGCTGTGCCGCCAATGCCCATATGTGTTGTTGACAACCTGTCATTCGGATGTGCTTTATTATAACGTGTCAGAGAAGAAAGTATATTATCTCGGAGACGTTGGGATGATAGAGATATTAAGATATTTCTAGGACGATTTGAGTCAGCGTTCATTTTAGCTACACGGCGACATGCGCGTATGTCACAGTCGGATGTCACCACTTGCAAATGTTCGCAGAGTTTTTTAAACAGAAGAGTTAAGTTTTCGTTCTTATTTTCAGGAATTTCGTGAATCTCTAGATTCATATCTCTTGATATTTTTTCCATAGAAAAAAGACGGTTCTGTAACTTTGACAATTGTAATTGAGTTTTAGATAGTTCCGTTTCCAAGGTTTTAATCCGATTATGACTCACATCTATGGTTTTCTTTAGATCTGACTGTTCGGCTGTTATGAAGTCAGTAGTTGCCGTGAAGTCTTGTTGGATTTTCTCAAAAGCTCGTTCAACCTCGCCAACCACCATGTCCTGCAAATCCCTCTTGAGAACTGATCTTAAGTTAGTGACAAACGTTGAATTTATGGAAAGTTTTAAGTCCAACAGTTTACTGATACTTTCCATAGTGACCGGTTCGTTGACGGCGCTGGAAACTGCGGGAGTATTCAGCTTATCGATGGTACTAGTTTGTGTTTCGTTTGCAGGAATACTGAATGAGGCGTTCATGGTGTCGGTTGAAGTGGTGTCTTGATGCGAGCGCGCCATCAGAGGAGAACACGGAGTGCTGTCAACATTCCGTCTTCTAGTCACGTTTTGACAGAAAGGGCAACTTAAAGACGCTAGATGAGAGGAGTCTAACTTTTTCACTGACGTAGCTTTGATATTAAGGCATTCGACGCAAAATTTAGAAGCGCAGGTATTGCATTTCAGCGAATTAGTGTCTGTTAATTTGTTTTTACAACCGTGGCACTGCATAATAATTAGTTAGTCAGATTGCTACTATTTTTCCGTAGGCGTTGCCTAAATTTTTTGGTAGGCGTTAAATTTTTATATTGGTAGCGGCGGTAGTAAGATATTAAGTAGCAACAGACCTTTTAGGTTTTAGTCCTTAAAACTGGATTACCAAACACTTTCACTGCGAGTTTCAGCAAAATTTCAATAACTTAACTTTCAACACTCTTAGTTACGTAACTGTATGACCCGATAGAGTAGATTATCGCACTTAAAACAATATTAATTTGGCACGATTAATGACAACGTCTTAACTCAACTGTGGCACACGAAGAAAAAAAAAAAGAAAAAAAAATTTGAAGTCATATTTCACGTAAAACTTTTACTAAAAAAAAAATTCTTGATGTAATTCCACTAAAAATTTAAATATGCAAATATCCATTTTTATATAACTGTTTTTTACGTTCCTATGAAAAAACATAAAAATTGATATAAAGATAAATGATATTTGACATATGGATAGAATTCAGCTCGTTGATTGGTTTCTATTTTAAATAGATTAAAAATATGACAGATACAAAAATAGTTATGAGAAAGCGAAGCGAATTCGCAACGCAAAAATATGTAACATTAATTGTTGCGATGCCATTTCGTGCTGCCGAGCGGTATACATCCTTATTTTCTTAGGATTTTTAAAAATGCATTTAAAATTAGCGCCTCAGCCAGGACTTGAATGACTAGACATATTTATTTTTATTCTAAGTATTTCATTGATATCGATGTTGTAGGAATGCATTATGCGAATCTATACTTCACTACATAGTATAAAACAAAATCGCTTTCTCTGTCCCTATTTCCCTATGTCCCTATGTATGCCTAAATCTTTAAAACTACGCAACGTATTTTGATGCGGTTTTCAGTAATAGATAGAATAATTGTGCTGGAAGGTTTTTAGCATAATTTTATCCCCACATTCCCACGGAATCAGGAACTACGCGGGTAAAACCGCGGGGCACAACTAGTATCTAAACAATCTATCGATCTAAACAATCTTTTCAAAATCATTTTAAGAAAGTTCTCCTAGAAAGACAAATCACGGGAGTGCCACGTGGTTGGTTAGTAGCGGATTTTACCGTTTGAATGACGAGTTCCGTAAAGTTACATTTATTTTTATTTATTTTACTTCTACCCCCATTAAATCAAATTTTATCGCACAACACTTATACAAAATATTTTTTAATTAATTTCACTTTATACACCAAACACAAACATACCACTGTTATTATTTATCTATTGCTTTATTATTATTTTATTGTATTTCTTTTAATTATTTCAAACTGGGCTTGTTATGTATGATGCATTGAATGTGTAGGTATATCGCAAGAAGTTTGTCGGATTCCTTCCAACAGGTGATGGCAGAATACCAGTGTTCGCTCAACAGAGTGAATTTACACTGAGCCTTGACCCTTTTGGATTGCTGCAACACACACATTGTTTTTATATTTTTTGTATTAATATGATTGTTTATTGTTTGTTTAGATATCTTTTTTGTTTTACTTATAATGTTTTTATTTTCTATGTTTTTTGCCAATGTTGTGTGTTTTAATAATCCAAATAAACGTGAATCTATCTATCTATCTATCTTATAAAGCCGAAGAGGTTGTTTGCTTGATCGCTCTAATCTCAGGAACTACTGGTTGGATTTGTAAAATTATTTCACGTTTGTAGGATAGACTCTGATAGCTGGGCTAAATTGTCCACGAACTGGGAACCCAACGAGCGTAGGCCCCCGGGTCGCCCCCCGACACGTTGGAGGCAGGACCTTGAAAGATTCAACATAGGTTGGAAAGAGTTGACTAGGGACAGGGACAGATGGAGGGATTTGGGGGAGACCTTTGCCCAGCAGTGGGACAATACAGGTTGATTAAAAATTATCTCAGTGTTAGATAGCCCATATGTCGAAGAAAACTATAGGTACTTAATTAGCATGGTGCTGTTAGTCAATTCATAAGTAAGTACTTGTAAAACGTGGTGCAAACTTGTAAAATTCCACGCAATATCAAGCAGTTTTGCGTTATTATACATTAGTATAAAAGGGGAAACTGTCTAACTAATTTGAAAACGTCAGAAATGTAAAGCTTACCAATTTGAACATTGTTAAATTGGTTTCTCAAAGACGTGGGCGTCAAATAAGAAACTAATTTACGAATATTCACCCCTAAGTGGGTGAAACGTGTCACTTATACAGTTATTATATGAAATTACTTTTAAAACAGAATGAATACTTACAAATCTATATATCTAAAAGAAAGTCGTGTTAGTTACACTATTTATAACTCAAGAACGGCTAAACTCATTTGGCTGAAAATTGGTGGACAGGTAGCTAATAACCAGGAAAAGGTCATAGGATATCTTCGATCTTTTTATCCCGAAATTCCCACGGGAACGGGAACTACGCGAGAGAAACCGCGGGGCACAGCTAGTATAATTTAAAAATCGAATGACTAGTTATATTGCTATAAATAAGTTGGGATATTTGAATAAGTCAATCACGCGTTAATAGATTTTAATAAAGATTTGAATAAAATTTACCATATGAAGTGTCTGACAATTGTTCTGAGAATTCAGTATTCTCGATTTTCCGCAAATACATCAATCTATTTATTTCCTTTGTGTGAATATTGGTTAAGCTTTATAGGGCTCTAACTACCTACTTATAACCTACGTGCGTATTTGGGTAGTTATCCTGTAGAACACTTTTCTTTACATTTAAATAAGAAAACCATTGGATACACTTAGTTGTCTTTTTTATCTACTGCTAGCGGCGCCCCGCGGTTTCACCCGCGTAGTTCCCGTTCCCGTAAGAATATGGGGATAAAATTATGCTAAAAACCTTCCCACTGAATCACTCTATCTATTAAAATAAACTGCATCAAAATCCGTTGCGTAGTTTTAAAGATCTAAGCGTACATAGGGACAGAGAAAGCGACTTTGTTTTATACTATGTAGTGATTTAAAACATAGTCACTTCTTAGCGATTTAGTTTTATACTACGGGTTATCTGTACCTTAGATTCCTATATACTGTTGCTTAGGTCTTTTAAAAAAACAACTATTTTTGATGCAATTGATATCAATATATAGAGTGATTCAAAATGAAGGTTCATTCTGGTCAAACTACTGTAATATAAAGGCTAGTAAAATTAAACTTCATACTCATCTATCAACCCTCGTAAAACGATACACAGCTAATAAATTAAACAGAACAAAATCTATTATTTTAAATACCATATCTACGTATATAAAAGAAAGTCGTGTTAGTTACACTACTTATAACTCAAGAACGGCTGAACTGATTTGGCTGAAAATTGGTGGGGAGGTAGCTAAGAACCAGGAGAAGGGTATAGGAATTTTTATCCCGAAATTACCACGGGAACGGGAACTACGCGAGAGAAATCGCGGGGCATAGCTAGTTTAATATATATTATATTTTATCCCTGTACTCACACGGGAACGGGATTTTTTTGGTTTTGTTTGTTATAAAATTTCAAATATCGGTGGCCAGTCTAGAACTTCTTTGTTTAAATCGAAAGACCCAAACTACATCGAGCGAGTAAAGCGGCCTTCAGTCAAGGTCAGTACTAAGACCGAGCAGGCTTATCGCGCAACCCCGATACAACTTAATATGTGGAACAATTTCTTTTGTGGTATTTCTACGATGACTTGTTTATATTTTCTTTATAGTACTTTGGTTTTTAATTGAGTTTATTCTTTATAAAGACTTTATTTACAATTTATTCGTTGTTGTTGTTGACTTTATAATAATTTCTAAATGTTCTGATCCACGCAAGATTAATGACACACGCAATGATGATGTGTGTGGAATCGACCAATCCACGGTTGGTCAGCGCGGTTGACTAAGGCCTGATCACCTTAATTCAGAGTAGGCTCGAGCCCCTCTTTGGTGACGTCAGAGCTGATGATAATGATGATTTTTTAAATAAAAAGTTTTTATAATTTTGTTTCACAAATACTCTTCTTGACCGTTCATCGAATGACAATAAAGTTGTGGACTGAGGCTTAGCCTTATTTATTACTGGCTGTGTCCTGCGTAATTCGGGTTTCTGTTGATCCCGTAGGAATTTCGGTAATATCCTATGTGCTATTTCTGGTTATAAGAAAAACCTCTACTGAATTTTCTCTGCATAATTATTGTAGCATTCAAGTTAAAGAGTTTCTTTTCACACTTGTGTAATAATATTGTAATGTAAATAGTAGAACAGTATTTTTTAGTATAATATTACCGTCAGGCATTGGTAAAAGTTAAAAAAAATTAGGTATCTTTGATTCCTTTTTTTATGGTATTTTTAAACGATTATTGAGTCATTCTTAAAAGGTAATCTGTTTGTAGAGATGCTCATAAAACTCTATGTCCGTATAGTGTGTGTAGGTAAGTTAGACCTTTACTACAAGCTATCCAAGAGAAAAATACGAACTAGGTATCGACTGTTTTCGTTCAAGAAACCACCAGATAGACGTACTATCCTATTCAATGAAAGTGTTAACATATATTAATAGTTGATCGCTATCTGTTCACACCGGCTCCGAGAACTCAATAGCTTACGGTATTAAAGTATAAAATCTTTTTGCTTTGAACTATAAGATCTTTTTATTTTCTAACGTACTTTCATTCTTTATATCCTCCTCGCTGTACTAATAACACCAGTGAGAGAAAAGAAACCTATGCGCTGCATTGAGAAACCTAGATGGACCTGAAGGCCGACATTTTACTTTATTTTTATTCCATTACTAGTGGCGCCTCGCGGTTTCACCCGCGTAGTTCCCGTTCCCGTAGGATTATGGGGAAAAAACCTTTCCACTGAATCACTCTATCTATTAAAACAAACCGCATCAAAATCCGTTGCGTAGTTTTAAAGATCGAAGCATACATAGGGACATAGGGACAGAGAAAGCGACTTTGTTTTATACTATGTTTTTTTATTTATACTACATCAATTAATTTATCACGTAAAATATTCGAGCTTTTTATAAATTTTCTTAAGCAAACTTGTATTTAATCATATAAGTTCAAAAATAATTATTTGATTGTGATTTAAACTTGTCACTAACCGTAAAGAAAAATAAGCGTAATCACTACTTTTAATCTTAGAAAAGCACCTTTTCCTTCCACTGGAAACTTACGGGCTGATACTAAAAGTGATAGAGACGCAAAGGACCGTACTCAAGAGGTTATGCTAATAGTGTTACGCTTATCGTACAAAAGTCAACCAGGTCAAATGTCTCGCCACAAATGTATCCAAACTAAACGCCCCCTTCTCGTTGCTAGCCAACTCGCTCAACCGCGCAATGGAGGGCCAAAAATAAAAACAAAATTTTAAACGGCTTAATTTTACAGAACATGTAAATATCATCCGCGTAGTTTATATTTTTGTTCGAGAATATCATCAGTAAACATGTTTAAATGACATTTTTTATCGCGAATGCTCCCAGGGGATAACAGCCGCTGACACCCGCCATATATACAATTAAATGTAACAACATACTCATATAATTGGATTTTCCAAACTGTGTAATCACAGATTTTAATAAAGATATAATTACAAGTTAAATTAATAGTGATTATTATGAGATTTTGTTCATGACTATGACATGATCATGATTATGCTTTAATTTGGACTCGTAAATTATTATTGATTATTATAATTAAATTACAGTGTACATTAGGTTTATCTCGGACCTGATTAAAATTACTCCGATTTCGATGTTTATTCAATTATCGTAATCAAATGTATTTCAATCCCCATAGTTAATAACTAGCAAAGTGCGTGTCGGGCGCATTGTAGGGTTCCGTAGCACTAATTTCAATAAAGTAGGAATTAATTTAATATAAATTTAAACCCCGACGCAAGAAGAGGGGTGTAATAAGTTTGACTTGTCTGTGTGTGTGTGTATATGTGTATCTGTCTGTCTGTGGCATCATAGCTCCCGAACGGATGAACCGATTTAAATTTTGTTTTTTTTTTTTGTATTAAAGGGGACTTACGTGCGAGTGTTCTTAGACATGTTTGATGAAAATCGGTTGACCCGTTTAAAAGTTATGGGGGTTTGAAAGTAATTGTGTTGGAGGTTTTTCAAATTTTTAATTTAATGTTATTAACTATGTAACTTATATTTGTATATGTAACAGGACGGCATAATCGCTAATGTGATTAAGTACTTTAATTTCGTGATTAAAAAAAAAAAAAAACTATGTATAAAATTCATTAAACAATTTCATAAAGATTTAATAAATAGGTATGTTTTATAAGTTGGGTGGCTAGTCTTTTAACGGAGATAACCCTCGCATTAATACTCGTCAACAAACAGACCTACATAAACAGAGAAAAAGAAGAAACGAATCACCATTCTACTTTATCACTTTGTCGAAGTTATTAATATGTACTCGAGTATAATTACAACTTTATAGTACGAGCAATATGTAAGCTAAGCCCATAGACGGACATACGGGCAGACCGACATGGTATAGGGATTCCTTATTAGCGCAATGGAATATAAAAACTGAGTTCTCTTTGTCATAAAACCTTTATAATCTGCATTGATATTTATTTATTTTTATTTAATTTAGGGCCGATTTTTCCATCGCCAGATAACTTTTATTTGACGAATAAAATTGACGTTTGACAGATTTTGTATGAAATATCTGTCAAAATTTCAAAATTATTCGTCGAATAAAAGTTATCTAGCGATGGAAAAATCATCTATCCTTATGAAATTATAAATAGTATATGAATTATATGAACCATGTATGAACCGTTAACCTACATGTAACATGAATATTATTTTTAGTTTATATTTTGTATTTTATTGTACAGATAAGTCTTATTACCCACATTATTTTCTTGTTTTTCTTGGTCCACGTACCTGAAGTCTACTTGGTATTTATTTTTATCGCATTCCATTTGAAACTGTTAAATGTTTCAAACAAAAAGGCTATACCACTCTCCTGCTACATTTCGTACTTCGAAATCGGTCAATCGGTCTCTTTGTTACCTTACAGCAAGATAAAGTAGCATATTATACATTTTATTCGTGTTTAAAATAATAAGTTATAATAATATATTTGATCGCCGTACAAATATTTATATTTAAAACTTTTGACCAAAAGTAAACAAGTAACAGAGATACAAAATCAAATGAATGTTTGCTAATATTATATATAAAGGCATTTCTCACTGTAATTACAAGACTTAAATTACAAAAACGATTTTTTTAGAACGTTTTATTTTTTCATTTTATTAAAGTTATTTTTTAAAATAACATTGTTGGTGTGTAAGTATTATAAAATAAATAAGCAAATCAATGATTTGTTTACACCATCAAACTTACTTTAAATAACCTAATGTGAAAACCTATATGTGAAAACTTTTAATTGGCCATCAGCACCTACTGCTTTTTACATTATATGATTTGTTAGCTGTAAGTTTTCCAAATATAAATTAAATAAATAAATAAATAAATAAATAAACCTGTTAATCAATTAATCATCGCCACTAATCAATCGTTACTCGTATACAAACAAATCCATCTGAAAGTAGTTACTAAAAGTAAATAAATCATCAAATGAAATTCCAAACGATAGTGAAGGTGTATAAATAAACTGGGCGTTTGTTACGCAGACATTATTAATACATAATGAGGGACCGGCTATGGGTGTGTTCAGCCGACGAAAGTCACGACTAATATATTTAATTCAATTCTGATTTAAATACACGATTCTAAAAATGATTTTGTAATGTTTAATTTAGAAAAACAAGATTTGTTAAGCATCTCATCCCAAGCTTTAGTATCGTTTGCAGGCCATTTTGCCGCAATTAAGGCATTGTCAAGTATTTGTCAAGCTAAAAAACGTAATATTCTGGTTAATCAGTGCAGTAGCAAGTCACTGATTAAAATTTAAGATAGTCTGTCTTTCTGAACGCTGTCGCTTTCAGCCGGGACACGCTGGATACCTTTTATTCATAACCTATTGTTTATGTGTCAGAATTGACAGAACACCAAGATAAACTGTAACGATACATAACGCGACAGTGTATCTCAGAAATTCAGACCTTCTATCACAGAAAGTCACCACTTGATTGGCATTGAAACTGGCAATCGCAATAATTCAGCCATCCAACACTTTTTTTTCGTGATCTCTCATTGGAAACAATGTTTGGAGAAAAACACTTTGACTTCAACAACTATTTAACTTAAATACACAGTACTTTGGTCAGCTGAACATACCCAAATGTTTGACCGCGGCACCTATCCGACTCAATTGAGATATCTCAATTTACTCGGTAAGTGGGGGTAAGGGATTGTTTGGGTTCGTCATTAATGTTATTTAATTTAAATATTAGAATTTCAAAAGAATATTTTGTTTATCAAGGTATATTGTTATTCTAACTAATTTTATTTATAATGAGGTTTACCTTTTCATTTAAATGCGTATCAAATTAATTTACTTATAATGTGTTATTTAAAATGGGGTCGTAAGATAGATTCGAGTTCGATTAGGATGTTGATTTAGACGGACTCAATATTGAAAAACGATACCTCAAGAAAACTTGAGACGTACGTACGTAAGGTTGCGGGTTCTATTCCCGTGCGGGGTGAATATTTGTGTGAACCACAAATGTTTGTCTCGGTTTGGGTGTTTGTGTGAATGAGTGTGTGCGTAGTTTCTGATACCCTAGATACAAGCTTCGAGCTTAGGGGTCAGTTACAATAATGAGATGATGTAGTGAATGATTATGTTATGTTATGTACGGTGTTTGACTAAGAATATAAAGTTTCCAAAAATCTAATAGGGCAGTTTTAGTTTTCATCAAAATTAGCATCTAGATTCGTTTTACAAATTTCAGTATTCTTTAGTAATAGTGGTTGCGGACTAAGCCTATCACGCCCACTTGAGAAATTCACCCTATATATAGGTACATGTGTCACACAGCTAATATGGCTTCCTGACAAGAATTTATAGAATCGGATTAGTAATTACAGAGATTAGTGCGTTGAAACATAAAAAAACAAATAGGTTTTTCCTTTAGACTAACTTTATGAAGTAGTTTTTGTAGCGTTATTTACATTATCTATTTCTTTATTTTTACTCGAGTGTGTCAGATTACCTACAATATAAAAAATGATCTTTTTGGCCAATTAAATACAAAGTACTTAATTACTTTAGGATATAGAAGCAAAACTGTGATTTACCAGAGTTTAAAGAGTTTTTTCTTCTAGGTTGCAGATATTAAGTATCCATAAAAAAATGATGGCCACTGCCGTTTTATAACTAAACTAGCTGTGCCTCGCGATTTAACCCGCGTGGAACCTTATCCCGTGGGAATTTTGGGATAAATGTTGAGGATAAATGATGTTACTATCGGTGAAAACCTGTAATTGGCTCATCTGAGACTAGACTCAAACAATGTTAATTAAGTATAATGTAAGCTGTTGGTTTTCCTAACGAATATATAAAATAAATTTTCCTATGTATTATTCCTAGGTATGAGGAACATTTGTACCAAATTTAATTAAAATCCATTTTTGTGTGAAGAGTAACAAAAATACACACTTCCACACTCACAAACATTCGGCTTTATAATATTAGAAGGATTAAAATATTCGGTGAATAAAAGACAGTATCTTGAGTTACTTGTAACTTAAACTAACATGTTATAACTCTTTGTCCAATAAGTTCAGTTACTTTACTTACTAATAACTTGATTGTATAAAGTTACGAAGTCAACTTGGATAGGTAAATAAGTTAGTTCATTATGTGAAAGCTTATTTAATTTGATTACCTTTAAGGTTTTGTGATAAGTTTCAACGAGATTTTTGTTAGTTTAATGATGAGAATACGAGCCTACCCTAATTTAGGGTAGGCCACCCTAATTTAGGGTAGGCTCGTGCCCCTCGGTGGGGACCTTATATGAGCTGATGATGATGATGATGATGATGAGAATATACTTCATATTTTTCGGTGTGATGAGTTGATGTGTTATTCCTATTTTATTTATTTTTATTTATATATGTACTTAGTACTTGACACTAAAGTTTCTCGTGTTTCATAAGAATTATGGTAGCTAACACTCACATTTAAACATTCTAAAAACATCCACTGGTAGAACAAAATAAATTGGTCTTTGTAGGGGTTCGAACCTGAGACTTGATTACAGTGCGATGCGGTTACCGCTAAACCGTAGACGTCTGTCTCCGCTAGACCGCAACATCGTCAAATACAATTTAAAACCGCCACACATAAACTTTATTAAACTCCGTTGTTCGTCGGTTATTTCGTTTTGAAATACCTATACATAAACAGTTAACAACACATATAAAATAAGGTTCGTTACATTACATTACCTTAATCTTATCTAATATATAAAATTCTCGTGTCACAGTTTTCGTTGCCATACTCCTCCGAAACGGCTTGACCGATTCTCATGAAATTTTGTGAGCATATTCAGTAGGTCTGAGAATCGGCCAACATCTATTTTTCATCCCAAAATTCCCACGGGAACTACGCGTGTAAAACCGCGGGGTACAGCTAGTTACTGTATAAAATAAGGTTCGTTGTTTTTTTTCGTGGCCTTAGGGCCTATTTCACGACGTGCAAGTAACGTTACTTACAAAGTAAAATTAGTGTTGTCTCTTTCTTACTTTATATCAAATGACAAAGACAAAACATGTGATTAGCTACTGAGAACGATACTTGAAGATGGTGAAATAGGCACTTTATCTATATTTGGATAGTGTTTATGTGATTAGTCTAATAAATGAAAAATTTAGTATTATATATTTTTTTCTATCAAATCAGCGATGACATTAAGAGATACGTTTTTACCAAAGAAATGACGCTTTATTTTTGTTATTGAAGCTCAATACGTGTACTATTTTATTAAAACACATATTTTGAACCATAATCCATTTTCTAAGTTACCTGTAACTATTTTACTACACGTGAGAAAGGTTGTTTAACCGCAGATAACAAACTGTCAGTCTCTCATTGGTTAACTTATATCACGAATTAATTTGATGCCTTTGGGTCAGACCCCTAAGTGCCCTCAATTCAATCCAATAGGGGAAAAACGTTTGCACTTCGTATTACCAAATATTTCTCCCAAATAAAATGTGTTTCTGTAAGAAATTGACAATAATAATACTTATAACTTTTACAATAAGGTTTATTTTCTTTCTTACGTTTTTGTTATGGTTTATGCATGAACTAGTTGTGTTTCGGATTTCGATTTCATTTCGTATATTCGATCTGACAATGCGGATACTTTGAGTCGATTAAAGAGGAAAAAACAATAAGAAAAGTAGTGGTGGACACATTCTTAGTATAAATAAAAGATCATTTCAAATCGTAAAGCTAATAAAGTTGTGTATCAACAAAAATACTCGAATTTTCAATTTGGTATAACATATCTTAAATATACAAGAACGAGTAATTTTAAAATAAAAAACTATGTGTCCATCGGTAGTAGTTATTAAGTAAATAGTAGAAGTTATTATGCGCATTTTATTATTAAACGAAACGAACGATGCATTTATATTATGCGAATATGCATTCAAAAAGAAATATTAAAACTGTTAGCGGACTAGCATGATGTACCAAACTACGGAAACATGTTAGACTTTTTGTAATATCTTTATCTCAAAGTAATTAACGCAAAAAAGCTTAGCTTAGTTTCGGTTAAAACAGCTTCTAAATGTCACATTCGAGTAATTTTAAAAGTTACAGCATATCTAGTACTCTTGAATTACAGTTAATGTAAAATTTTAATATTTAATATTTTTAACGTAATATGTAGTTTTTATGATATTTTAAACTTTGAGTTTTTCTTTTTTTTCCACTAAACTTTGAGTAACGAATGATAGTGAAAATAGATAGCAAGTTAAGTAATATTAAAATTGAATTGGGTTAGGATAAAATTTATAAAATGTGGTGACATTAATGAGATCAGAGTGTTATATATGGAGGTGAAAAGTTTAAAAAAGAGATAAGTATCGATATAGTTTAATATGTAGTTTTTATAACGATATCAACATTTAACGATAATCTTATACTAGCAGCGCCCCGTGGTTTCACCCGCGTAGTTCCCGTTCCCGTAGGAATTTTGGGATAAAAAGTATCCTATGTTCTTTCCCGGACCATAAGCTACCCCTGTACGAAATTTCAAGTCAATCGGTTCAGTAGTTTAGCCGTGAAAAGGTAACAGACAGACAGACAGAGTTACTTTCGCATTTATAATATTAGTAGGCATTAGTAGGGATATGCAGTTTTTATAACGATATCAATATTTAACGGTTATCTTATATTGGTTTAGTCAGTACAATAAAATGATGTTGATTACTTCGTTAAACAATGTAAAAATTTCAACCAAATAAAAATCAGTTATACTTACTGCATTAATCTCGCTTTTTAAACTCGTTCAATTTCATACAATAAATACAATAACTTTTTTTATTTGGTAGTTTTTTATGTAAACTGGGGTGACTTAAAAAAAACCTTCTAGAAAGAACGGGAATCATAGAGTAACACCGCGGCGTTTTATTTGTCTTATATGTATGTATGTATAAACAAACAATCAATTGTTATTCGTTAGTCTCGCCAAAAATGCAGTAACTCAGTTATAATTATATAAATGATACAAAATGGGTCCATATTGGCTTACCTAAAGTTTTTTATCCGAAAATGTTTTTCCTAACTATTTGTAGTCCGAATGATCATTCTTCCTAAAAATTTTCATCCTAAAGTTTTAATTCATACTATTTGTAGTGCTACCGACGATGCTCATAACACTGATGTGTCCGAAAATTTTAATTACTAACATCATTAATGTAAATATATTTAAACTCCTACTGTTTTTTATCATAACGCTTTTATCCCTAAACATACTTACCATAATATTTTCACTCATGCTCAGAAAGAAACATTTACCAAGTGTAATAAAAAATATATACGGGTAGAAGATGATATTTATAGTTTTAATGATTATTATACGACTCGTTTACGGTTATGCTTATGGCCTGGGAGTTTACCATAACCATAACTAAAGGACCAATTCGGTTCTGGCACTTCGCCGGCCGCTGCCGCGGCACGCTCGCTACGCTCGCTCGGCTCGTGCGTTGGGGTCACAGTTCTAACATAACCTAAACCAATAATTAGGAATAGATCCGATTCGTTACTGGAACTTGACTGAATGATTGGAGCAGGACTCTGGTTTTACTCGCTCGGCTCGTGCGTTATATGTTATACCTACATGTTATGTAAAAACAAAGTTACGAAAAATTTATGTATATAATATTGATTATAATAAATAAAAATAAATCTAAACAAAAAAGATATGACTTTGAATAATAGTATGAACGATGGTTGTGTTGAGAAAATATAGGAAAACAAATAAAAGTGTAAAAGATGTTTATTGCTACTGACATTATACAGTTCAATGTTTCGGAATTAAAACATTAGTGACAAAGATTTTAGGAGTTGCGATTGTTAGGATAAAAAATGTTAGGAAGAAAATTTTCGGATTTCCAATTATCGGAGTTGGAATTTTAGGTGAACTTTGGCGCACCCGATACAAAATATATAGTTCACTAGATGTGCCCCGCGGTTTCACACGCCTAGTTCCCGTTCCCGTTCCCGGAACGAACATTATGACAAGAGAATTTTACATATAAGATATAAACGGATACCTAAAAATGCACAATGTCTATACTCTAGCACATACAATAATAATCATTAGATTTTATTACTGGAGAAATAAAGTCTAATTTGCTTCATTTTCCACATTCACGTTCTCTTAATTCTTAAAAAAAATGTTAAGAGGGTTGATCTGGCGCGCGACAACTCAAATTTTCACTCACACAGACGCGCACGCGTGTCCGCATGCACACTGTCTATGTAGTGACGGCGCGCTCGCTCTGAATACTCCGGCCGAATGGTTTTGATCCATTGGAAATTATAAATTGTGTAAAAGTTATTGACAAAAGTAAAAATACGAGTATATTTTTTTTTACGATTCGTAGTAGGTAGTATTTGATTAGATATAATTTACGTAATAACTTTCGATTCGATATTCCATTATTCACAACAAGGAATAATGAATAAAACAAATAAATGCCTACATTAGTAATGTGGGTAAATGCCTACATTACTAATGTGGGTAAATGCCTACATTACTAATGTGGGTAAATGCCTACATTAGTAATGTGGGTAAATGCCTACATTAGTAATGTGGGTAAATGCCTACATTACTAATGTGGGTAAATGCCTACATTACTAATGTGGGTAAATGCCTACATTACTAATGTGGGTAAATGCCTACATTAGTAATGTGGGTAAATGCCTACATTACTAATGTGGGTAAATGCCTGCATTCTAAAACATTATTTGTTATCATAAATGTTAATATTTTTTTTTAATAAATAATTCAAATTATAAAACAAAAATTATTATCGAGTATCAAAACATGTTGATGAGTTATCGTATAAAATTCGTACGCGCCGCAAAGGTCAAACGCTCGGTAGGAGCGATACGTCCTCTCTCTAAAAAGCCTCGCGGCAGACTGATTTGAATTGTTTCGTGCGTCCGATTTTATAGTAGTTTTATGATGATTTTAAAATATTTGTAGAAAAAAAGACAATTTGTTTTAGAGATTTTTTTTTAGTATAATTGTTGTAGAAAATATTCTTTTATTATTTGAGGTAATTTTAATAACGTTTTGAGCATCATTTATCAACGTAAATTACGATTTTCTTGAGTGTGATTTTTACAAATTCTAACTTTATATTTTTTTCGATTTCAATAATAATTATAATAACAATTAAATTTTCCTATGAGTATTTCCTTAATAAGGATCTGGACTTTAAGTTTGTTTAATTTTTAGTGCTAAATTGGTCGAATTACTAGAATCCGAAGGCATGGAAGTTAATGCTAAAAGTGAAATTCAGAAAACATATGTTCAGTTTTCTTGATATATTTTTTAAGTTTTCTGTATAATATTGTTTTTCTCTGAGTATTTTTTAGATGACAATATTTCCTTTAATTATTACCTAAAAGCATGTTTATAAAATACGCTTTTCATATAATATGACTAGATCAAAAAGTACAAAAACCGTCAATTATCGAGTTTAGGGTCTTAACTTATAAAATACAGCGAAATAACGAGAGTAATGTGAACGAATACTTTCACATATTAATATCTCACAGTAATTTGTTCAGTCCATCTCGTTAACCGTAATATAATTATTTCATTCATTAAATAAATAAAAAATGGCTTCCAACATTGCAGTCTTAATAGGTAACCAAAGACGAGTCATAATTAAACTATGCTCTGCTTTAACTGATTATATTTCATGCTTAAACAATGGTCACTAATGGTCAGTAGTGGCAAATTGAAACTAACAAATAATTATATGAATATCTTTTCGTATAAGTCATAATTTGCTGTTTTTTTATTATTAGTGTATATAAATTACACTCTAAAATAACTACTACTAATATTTTAGGACCAAAAATAGACAAATTGGTCCAAATTCTCTCAAAACGTAGTTCAAAAGTAAATCGTAATAATGGATATGAAAAATAATATATTATTTTCAAAATTATTCTCTGGAGAAAACTGAGACAGCATGTATGCATTTTTTAATTTTCGATAACAAAGGGATGGAGTAAAATGGGACTAACCCCCAATTATACCAGTCACAAAAATCATTGACCCAAAAAAAAATTCCAAACCTAAATCACACATTTTAAACAGTTTCTACTTCACACAATATTTTCGTACAAAAAACTACTTTTCTTACTCCATCCATAATGTGCAACAAATGTCATATAAAAGGAAATTTTAAATCGAAGCGAAAAATTTACGGACGACAAATATAATCTTATTCATCCGACTAGCGAACGAATGACATTATATTAAACGTCCATTCTAGCGGACGGCTAGCAACAGCCATTTTAAATCACATAGTTTCTGACGTTTTAACTCCTTTGTAAGACTGAACAACATAATCGCGGATAATCAAAGGCATCGTACGTCATATTATGCTGTGAGCCTTGGACAGCTTTCTCCTACTTTCTGAGCTAAATAGGGCAAGACAAGAGTAGCTACATCCCTATAAAAGTCCATTAAGTAAAAATTCTTGAAATATTACATTTTCTACAAGAAATTCTTGTTTGAACTCCTTTATGTAATTTCCGCTACTTGCTTATAGGATATGACATTAACTTTATAGTTTGTTATGTAAATATGCACAAAGGTATGCTGTGTAAAAGCTTTTCTTCCTATCTACATCATCAAAAATTTTGATATTAGGAAATGAACACTAAAAAAATAATCGCCAAAATATTGAGTAAGTGAATTTTTCAACACAATTTATTTTACATTATAATTTTCTTTTTGATGTGATTTGCCAAACAAAAAAAGTAGTTCACAAATAATATAGGTACTTGTCTATAAGTTAAATATTAATTAAACAAAATTTAAACAGTACTAAACATTAACTATAATTTTTAAATAGTTTCAAACTACAGATCTTCAGTTCAAATCCATTACAAATATTGCTTATAAAAATGGTAAAATTATGTATTATTCTCTTTCCATAATAAAATTACAAGTATAATCCTTGTTTATTATGTCAATATACAAGGACAAGTTACAACTTGTGACTGACCCAGTTTTCATGATAACTAATTGAGCTCAAATATCATTCCATTTAACTTCCTATAATTCTGAATGCATTGTCTAGTAATGAAGTGGCTTTCCATAAACAATAAAAAATACAGTACCTGCCTACTTAAGGGATTTTTTATTGTTTAGAACATCATTTGTTTTTAGAACAGCATTGCTTTGTAAGCTTCGCTGTTTGAACGCAGAAAAAGAATATTATTTGGAACTTTTTTACATTAAATAGGCGTGCACTTGACTGTAACTCTTTTGATGGAAAGTGATGGATATTACAGCCTTTTTTTTAACGCAGTGAAAATGCATAGAACTGCATACCACCGTGAGCCGATATTGGGAGGACCCACGGGGCATGTAGGGCTCTCCCAGCCAGAAGGGCTGGGCCTACCCACTAAAAACACAGCGACTTCCGTATGATATTACAGCCTAAGATGGAACGTACTCCATTAGAAGACACCGATTCACTAGTGAATTAAAAACTGGATATTAGGGAAATTATGAAATTGGTGAAACATTGATATAAGATCTATGTATACCTCTTAGCTGTCTCGACAACATCAGACTTGTAGCGAAAAACTACATTAAGACACTACCTTTAAATGGTAAATAAACTATATAATAAACATAAAGCATCTATCCCACAAAAGCCTGTCACTAATATGTACATGGATTACCTCTATTACTGATATGAGAACAGTGAAGGAGACATCCAATATCACGATACTAGCCTAAGGGTGACAAATCTACATCGAGCTGTGCTGCGCTGTACTGGGTGGAGCTGTGCTATGTTTCTGAAACTAGGTTATTTTTACTCCAGACAGAGCGCAGCTTCACTCAGCGCAGCACAGCATGCTTTGATTGTATCCTCATTCAAATATATGGCGAGCGAGTTAACCAAACATAGCACAGCTCGACCCAGCGCAGCACAGCTCGATGTAGATTTGTCACCCTAAAGCTTGATAGTAATTTCAAACTAAACCATTGTTTGGAATACTACACACTATTAACAATATTATGTGTCTAATTTTAGTACTAATATTAGCTTATTGAACTATAAATCAAAATACTTTGAAACTTCTCATCTACCATCGAAGTAATAGCGAATTGATGTACCACGTGTATTTACTTGCGGTTCATCAGCTGAATGCCGTCTGATAGGTTTATTAATAGAATGTTTACGCTAACAATAAACTATTAGAGAACACAACTTAGGCAATATTCCGTCTATAATTTGGAAGCTTGAAATTTCTACTAGAACTAACTTGATAACTTCATTTGAGGCATTGTAAACTAATTAATCATGAACTCTTGTGAATGTTAATTCAGACTTCATATATTTAAGGGGAATCACTGAATCTGATAAAATGAGAGATTGAGTAATAGAGTGTGTGTGTAGTTTTTGATACCCTAGATACAAATTTCGAACTTAGTTAGGGGTCAGTTACTAAATAAGATGATGTAGTGAATGATTATGTTATGTTATGTTAAATAGATTTCACTTTCAAAGTAGATAATAAATGAACTGTTCACTTTTGTAATAAATATATATATAGGATAACAATAAAAAATACTTCGGAGTACAGAGTTTCTAGAAATTCTTTTCCTAGAAATTTTTAATTACACAAAACCAAACTTAATAAAAGCTGGGGCATGAATAAAGAAATGGAATATATATCCTGTCTTATCCTTTGAAATAACTTTCCCTTAGCCGTTAATAGAATGTCTGCAGTTCGTTATATATTGGCATTCCAAGCACGCAGGATAACACAAAGTTCTATGCGAGGAATTCTCTGTTAGAGGCTATAAAATGGCCGTTATACAGTCAATATTACTTGTCGATAAATAGGGTTTTTAATATCTTCTTTTGGGGGTCTATTTTAACTTAGTTTTTTGCTAATATTTAGGTTGGTTACTTAGTTTAGTAAGGCTAGTCAATGAGTGTAATAAACCAAGGTAGAGTTAGACTTAAAATATGTTAGTTTTCCTGTATATTATCGACTTTTAGATAGCTATCTAGTAAAAAAAGCAAATCTAAAAAGAAAAGCAAATCATATACATTACTGTTATCTTATTATTTGAAAAATAAGTAAAAAACCATGTTATAAAGTTTCAACCCATTTGTTTTCTAAATTCTTGTTTTGGTTTCAAAGTATTAATGTACCAAGTTACATAGATATCGGTTTGATGGTGTAAAGAAACCATTAAAGATTTTACATATGAATAAACATAATATAATAATATATTTACTCTTATCCAATACGTTCGTAGCCTAAAGAAAAAAAAAAACCCTATGGTGATGTTATTTTATATTGTGAATGTGAAAGTATTTGTTTATCCTTATGTCACGACAAATCTGAGCAACGTTTTGTATATATCTGTTCATAAAAATCAATTGCCGAATGTATGTTCGCGTATAATTTCCAAACGACTGCACCTATTTGGCTTTTTCTGGTTTCATAACAAAGCTGGTGATGAAATGAAATTTCGGAAATATTTCAGTAGCATTGTACTTCTGCAAAGTCGGATAGGTTGCTAGTTTTATTTAAATATGCTAAAAGGAGGGAAAATAAACCATTCAACCCTTTTAAAGTTTCTTTAAGACCGAGAAAGGTACTGTGAGAAAAGCCGTGGGTGGAAGTATACGTCTTATAAAGTTAAGCGCGTATTAAAATTCAGCGTTGTACCAAAACTCCGAATGAATCGATAACAATAGCTTTCAGAGTTGATATTCCAAATATTTTGGTGGCAAAATTTGACACATAGCTACCTAGCTATTATGGCATAGACATCTGCCCCCCTAGACAAGTGGCAAACGCTCCCAGTCTATTCCTTTTCTCCACAAACGAACGTCGTCTCTAGAGCAGTGCTAACTTCTTTGATATCGTTGGTGCACGTCATTTTTTACAATTGTCAAACAGTACAAAACGTTCCAACTGACATAGCAAGTTAGTAAATGAAATGAGTTTGACATTTGCTTGTGAATAGAAATTACAAATTGGCAGCCAAGTGGCAGTTTGACAAACGTTTTCGGGCCGCGAGCGTATGAATTTTAGCGCATGCTAGGACCATGCAGAAAACTTAAGAAGAGAGAAACGCTAAAACCGTGACGATACTTTATTTGCAAATTTTGTAGTAATGTTTGCATGAATCTTGATATTAACTAATAAATAATATAATTTCGATTAAAAGAATGTTATGTGTTCGTATTTTGACCTTCTAGTTTTTGATAAATATTAAAAATTTACAAACAAAGTAATTTAATTCTTTATTATGATAAAAACTGTGTACATTATCTTTAAAAATCTAGGCTACCAACGTTTTTTTTCTGCAACTATCTACCTAATGCCTTAATTATTATGTATTTATATTTACTCTAAGTATTTAAGTAAGTATATAATATTCTTTAAGTTCTAAAGTTGTAAAACATAATTTATTTCATTGAAGTTTCGTTTCCTTATGGCTTTTGCTGGCGTCAAATCCCTAATATAATACAATGTATAATACCTCTATGGTCAAATCACACCATCCTTTTATTACAACGCCATCTTTTGGCTCTTGAAAATAATAAATTCTAATAACATGATGTCTAACCTTTGATTATATATTTGTCTAGATAGAGTAATGCCAACAAACGACGCGTTATAATTGTCCTCAAATTGCGGAATATGTGTGAGTACGGCTCGTTTATTATTGTATTAGGTATTATGTCAATGTCAATATACCTAATTAAATAAAGTAAAATAGTAATTTGTAATAGAAAATAAATAAACTTCAATTATTATTATAATTATATAATTATATTATAATTATAATTTAACATAATTTAACAGCGCAAACCGGCATAAATACTTATTTTTCGTGAGCGTTATCCATAAGTCATTCAAATAACACTGATGTAAACAAGAAGTGAGTCTACCAAATATAGTAGACTTTATTTGACCCGTTTTAGTACGGCCAATTTTGCATCTAGACAAGTATATAATCAAAGTATCTAACAATAAAACCGTTAGACAAGACCACTGACTTTTACCTTTAAACGAATAGACTATGCGTTCATTATGTTTTTGTACACTTGGCTACCAATTGACAACCTATTGCGCCACGGCGCGAGGATTTGGCATATATTTGGAGCGTTCGCCAGTTCGCCACAGAACACATTACACAAAGTATCTCTGTGCCATGGAATAATAAACATTTTGTTCATAATTTATTTAACTTTAAAATTATTTTTATTCTGTCAAATAATTATTCAAGTATTTATTACCATTACTAGCAGCGCCCCGCGGCTTCACCCGCGTAGTTCCCGTTCTTGTGGGAATTTTGGGATAAAAAGTATCCTATGTGTTATTCTGATGTATAAGCAAGATTATTGTAAAGTTTCATTAAAATCCATTCAGTAGTTTTTGCGTGAAAGAGTAACAAACATCCATACATACAAACTTTCGCCTTTATAATATTAGTAGGATAATCTATTAAAAAACTAAAATTTTTGTACATTTTATAAACTTTGTGCAATTCAAATTATGAACTTTGGTTTTACTAGTATAATATTATCTGTGGTTTTACTATGAACTAAAATTTAATCTTTAATATTAATATCAATAGTAAAAAAAAACGGAAAATAAATGTTGATAATTCATTTTTATGAAATTAAATTATTTTTTAGTTTATTTATCAAAACAATATTGACACAAACGTGAACAATTTGAATCAAACAAATCATTCATTCACCATTTTGAATGAAAAATGTACTACTGTGGCATTTCCTTGAAGTTTCCTTGCGACGAAATCCGACGAATAGATAAATGACCACTTGTCTTCCAACTTCACGTTTCGTAACGCGGCAAAATTACAAATCGTAAGCATGTATCAATTTCATTCATAAAAAGGAACTTTCTGTTCTATACGTCTAACGTAATTGCCATTTGTCTAGGGGGGGGCTGCTAAGAAAGAAAAAGTTAAAACACGAATAAAACTGTGGGGAAAAAACTACGTTTAAACATATATTTTTTTAGAACTAGATGTGCCCCGGAACTAAAAATATTTTAATAAGGTCGCAGTTTCAATTTTGCTTTACATTTTGAATCGTTTTTTATATAACAGGCTTTAAATATTCCGAATAATTTAAATATCCACATCAAACCGTGTGTTTCGTGGCCCGCTTTAGGTAACAAGTACTCAGGTGTGGACATATCGTGTTGAAGCGCTCACTTGATCCGAATAATCACGCATTCACCTCGACAACGCCTCACCGAGCCCACATTTACTGGTCTCCCTGTATTCTTTGTAACGAAATTGAAAAAAATATTTTTGTATGGGGTTTAATATTTATTAAGTATAGTTTTTATGTATAACCAATAACAATAGATGACATAATAGAGACAGTGGCGGATTTAAAGCCGCCAGTAGGCTAGTACAAATTTTCGTTAGTCTTTTGTAGCCCTAGGCCTGGCCTACTCTGGTAAAATGCCTCTGTAGAGATTTTTGCCCAGCAGTGAGACAAATATGTTGAGAAAGAAGCTAATCAAATAATATAATGACCTTTTTAATTAATATCTTTTACGGGATATTTACATAATCGAATTCCTCGACGAAAAAATATAATGACCTTATTGGAAAAGAACCCTATCATACAGGGTCTTTATTTGCGTAACTTAAGAATTTAAAAGATATAAAACTCGTTTTAAACTGAACCGTGCATTGTACTTTGTGCGTTCATTGCAGTAAATAAATAAAAATACGAAACAAAAAAAACTACGGAATATTCCATGTATAGAACAATACAGTGGAATGCCTTTATTCTGCTAGCAGAGTCCGAGATGGATAGAACAAATATAGGAATTTTATTATTATAAAAATGTATGTCAATCGTTTAGAATTTTCACAAAGGAATAAAATTCTAGTTGGTTTACAGATACATATAGGTCGTTTTTAATCAATTTATTTTTTACTGTGTTAACGATGAAAATTATTTTTAAAATAAAATTTTACAAATTAATCTTAAAAACTGGAATACCTCCTATGTATAGCTTGGCATGGCCCAAGCTACAGTTGGTTAGGGCTGCAGAGACAGGAACTTACAATATGTGCTGTGTCCAACACCATTGCCTTTTGTAATCCTAACTAATATTATAAATGCGAAGGTAACTCTGTCTGTCTGTTACCTTTTCACGGCTAAACTACTGAACCGATTGACTTGAAATTTGGTACAGTGGTAGCTTATGGTCCGGGAAAGAATAAAGGATACTTTTTATCCCGAAATTTCCACGGGAACGGGAACTACGCGGGTGAAACCGCAGGGCGTTGCTAGTTATTATTAAAAATACATACTTACATAATATTATTATTTTGTTAAACGATCAATATTTTGGCTTGAATGTGCGCCAATTTCATGCGTCAGTTACATCAACATTTTGTCACTTTGAAGTATTTATTTTATATTTTTATTTCTTGTTAGTCTTAGTAATGTTGGAAGTTTGTTTTTTGTCGCTCTTCCTTGAAATTACCATTCATTTTTGCTCCTGACACTACCGGGGCACTACCAGGACCAAATTACAGTTTTATTACATTAAATTAATTGGCACTTAAACTGGTAACTAATTTGAAGTAAGTTAACTGGCGTACGAGTAAATGGTGCTAGTAAATACTTGTGTCGTGAGTTAGTGTCAAAGTCGAACTTCCGTTAAGTTTGTGATAGTTCCAGAGCCCTGAAGCGAACTTGACTGTCAACTGAACTACTAACCTTGTTAACACTACGGTAAAATCGAGTTGTACATATTACGAGTATTATGTGTGAATGATTATAATCATTAAGGTTAGTTTTATTCATACTTTTTAACCCCGACGCAAAAAGAGGGGTGTTATAAGTTTGACGTGTCTGTGTGTTCGTGTGTGTGTGTATATGTCTGTCTGTGGCATCATAGCTCCCGAACGGATGAACCGATTTTTTTTTTTTTTTTTTTTTGTATTAAAGAGTTACGTGCGAGTGTTCTTAGACATGTTTGATAAAAATCGGTTGACCCGTTTAAAAGTTATGTGGGTTTGAAAGTAATTGTGTTGGGGGTATTTTAAATTTTGAATTTAATGTTATATATTCTATCTTATCTATAAGAGAATAAAGTTCAAAATTGTATTAAAAATACGTAAGTTTGTGATATAGTACAAAATTAAAACATACCATTAAGGTTGAATTATAAATAGAACATTCTTAGGAAAGATACACTTTTATATTCGTTTTAAGTTTTTAAATTACTAAACCGTTCTTATAAAGGATCCAACCGTAACATGTTCCGAGAAACCTCCATTTTACGCAGCAAATAGAATCACTACGGACTAGAAAGCTATTCCCAAATAATATCAATGAATAAGTGTGTGTGTGTGTGTAGTTTCTGATACCCTAGATACAAGTTTCGAACTTAGTTATGGGTCAGTTACTATAATGAGATGACGTAGGGAATTATTATGTTATGTTATATCTCAGAAAAAAATCACTTTTAAACTTCAAGGTCTTGCAAAAGTACAAAAATTGAAAAGGTATTCCTCAAAATGCTCCACACACAAAACGATTGACATATCGACATGTTTCATATGAACCGACAACCTCGAGGTGAAATCGAGATCTGAATCGATTAAATAACGAACGTGATTGTTGCTTTCAACGTAAATGTTTTATTCAACAACCAAACAGAGCTGTAGATTAAAAAAATAACAGCCAATAGTATACGCGGTGATACTTCAGGCATGTTTTATTAAACAGAAGTTTTTGGAGCAACGCAATTTTGAAGCAATCTTTATATAGATTACTTAACTAAGCTCCGTGGCTCTAATTTTTGGAGATCTTTTGGGTTTTTTGGGATAAAATGTATCATTACATCCTTTTATGTAGCTTTGATGATCAGTTGAGTAGTGTAAAAATACTTTTTAATTAGGATTAATTTGAATTGAAATATTTTTGCATAATTATATTTTTCTAAGACTTTGTACGTAAGATAATTTATCAAATAATCGTCACTCAATATATTTATTTTTAATTTTTGCTTTCTGTTATAACGTCATGTCGTTTTAGATTTTTTTTGAGAATTAAATAAAAATAAATCGAAGAACGTATTAAGTAACATTACGTGTCACATAAATCGAATTTGCAACTTTGATTATTCACAGCATGTTGATCGCACCATTAGAATATTCAGACAAAATCGGAACAAAGATTCGCATACCACTGTTTGTGCATCGCATGAACTTGTTACAACTCCCGGTTTAAAAACAATTTAATGGAATCTGACTTTGAATCGTACCGTCTGTTGACTATTTGACCACCTGTCAATAGCATTCCTATGTTGATTTACTAGATTTTCGGTAGTCAGGAATTCAGGAACGTATTCATCAATAGTTTATGTAAAGGATGAAATTTCACTCAATGCTCAACAGAAACTAGGACAGGTCAGATCATATAATATTGCGTTACATTTACTAGATTCAATTCTAGGAATACACCTTCCATTTTAATATTCATTTACCTAGTTTGGAGTTCAGAGAGCTCTTATAAACGTCAAAGTGCTTACCAAAGAAGACTTATACTTAATTGGCCAGATTTTGAAATAAAATGAAAACATCGAGGAGGTACTTTGCAGGTGTGACATCTTTTCGTAAATACCTTAAGAGTTTTATTCTTAGAATTTTGTTGACATCTGATGAATGTTTATAAGACATTACATATTTATTATTATAATACGGTGAATTTAGATTATCATTTCTACGAAATAATTTACTTGAAAGTATAGACGCGTTGTTATTTTTACATTAGAAACATGTCATTTTTGGAACCTATTATGGAATATTTTGTCTTTAATAGTTTGTTAGGCTACAGGCTTATTGGCATTACTTTTAAATTTAATTATAAGCCTTATTAAATTCAATCAGATTGGGCCTTTAAAAACACTTATAACCGTTATGACGTTAACCCTAATTTACCACTGATTCAGAAATCACATCATCCTAGCTTAAGAATATATTCATCCAAACAAATGAAAACATGAGTATCCAGCACTAAATAACAGTTACAAACACCAAAACTGAACGTAAAGAATGAAATCGTTCAATAGAAACTGACAGTATGAATCCACTATAAAAACAATCGCGGATCCCACTCATCTGATGGGTTCAATTATATCGAGGATTTAATGGGAATCGTATCAGAATCCCGTACGAGTGGTAGAAAACAGATGTACGAGTGAAAAATCGATTTTGTCAATAATAATCTCGATATGTAATTAAGGTAAGCTTACATTGTGTATCCCGATTTATTTTGGTGTTGTTTGTTTTTGGATTATTGGTACTTATTTGTTTTTGGGTAGCGATTTACATAAACTAATACGTTTATAATAGGTAGTATAATAGGTATATTATTATACCTAGTAGTTGTTAATAACGAAGTATTCATTTGAATTCCAATCACCCTTCAGAGTAGGCTTGAGTCACTCGGTGAAGGCGTGTATGAGCTGATGGTGATGATAAGTTTTTTTCAAAAGTTCTTTTCTATATTTTATGTTCTTAATTAGATCTTGTCGAATTAGAATTATCTCTTGATTGTTTAGATCTTGTTTTGCTTGTAATTGTCACATACACCAGACCATTTCGGTAATTGTTTCAGTGTATTGTGTATCCTGTGTAGCACACAAAGCGTTGGTATATATCCTTATAAATGCATAAAGATGTTTATGAATACTAATAAATAATTTTAAATAAGATATAATGCCGATAAATAAATAATTTTACTTCATTGACGAGTCAGTTTCACTGATCAGTTGAACTGACGCCCATCCAAAAATCACCGGAGCGATTCCAGATTCCATTGGGGAAATCTAGTTGGCCTAAAACTTTTTTGAGTGACGTCACAGTTTTATGTCTGGTCTGATCAGTTCAATCGACTCGTCAATGGCCACAAATTTCAATAATAAAAAAATTGAAGTTCCAATTATTTATTTATTCAAAAGGCTTAAACTAATACAATTTACGAAATATCAATAAGTTAAATATTTATGGATACTTCAAGTTTTGATAAAGCTAGTACAGGTATGAACACAAACGATATCGTGATTTAGCCTCGCGAGTAGCCGCGAAGCCTTCACTACAAGGTCAGAGTACAATTGCGTACATAAATGAAATATATTTTTTACAATTAATATTTTGAATAAAAAAATGATTTTAACAGAACACAATTTTTAGAAGGTCTAGTAGTGTGAAATGCTATTGAAATTAATTTCCACTTATAAATACTTTTAATCACTACATAGTATAAAACAAAGTCGCTTTCTCTGTCCCTATGTCCCTATGTATGCTTAGATCTTTAAAATTACACAACGGATTTTGATGTGGTTTGTTTGAATAGATAAAGTGATTCAGTGGAAAAGTTTTTAGCATAATTTTATCCCCATATTCGTACGGGAACGGTAACTACGCGGGGCGCCGCTAATAAGTAGTACCTATAAAGAATTAACGTGTTTGGAGTAAATGTATGGTATTAATCAAAGGGTCCCAAGACTTCGATCTGTCCTTATAATCATCAGACAGTTTTTGTTAAACATTGTGAAATTTCTGAGGTTTACCAGTGCTTATCAAACTTTTAAAAAAAGTGCTAAGCAAAGCAGAATTATATTCCTGATACTATACTGTAACATATTTTAATATAATAATAATAATTTATGCAAAATTTAAAACATTATCAAGCAAAGAAAAAAAGTACCAAACAAAACAAAATTAGATTACCGATACTTTAAAAAAAATATTTAAACGCAAAGTATATAAGTACTAACAGGCCAAGTATTTCCTAACAACTTGAATGGTGAGATTTCTTTTTATTCCAACCCGTCATGCTGAGAAAGCAACAAAGTTCGATTGGAAAATCTGAACGGTGTTGCCAGTTTGCGGGGAATTTCCACAAAACTTTCCTTATTTACGTTTAAATATACACCCTGAATTAGCACCTTGGATTTGCTTTTTTATTACGTTTTTGTGCGGCCGTTAGTCTTTATCTGGCTAATTAAAAGTAAGATATCTAGTTACGCTAGAACTGTGAACTGAATTAATTTTATGTCTTTAGGTCTATTTGCGTTTTTTGAGTAGAATAAGTTGTTTTCAAATTTAGATAACTGAGAACTAGATTTTGTAAAAAGGAAATTTTGATAAAAAAAATAAATTTTAGTATGGACTGAAAGATGGTATTGCAACATAAAGACATTTAGACATTTTTTTCGTTTAACAATAGATATTTTTTGACCATATTTTTGATACTTGTGTTTGGAAAATGGGCTTCAAAAACATGTTTTCAAGTATTAAATTCATTTTTCAACACACTTGCTCATAAAGGGGCTCTTATTTGTGCAAAAACAGTTGAATAATGACACGTTTTATTCACTAGTGAGTTATAGATTGTTTTTTTAAATTGCTTTCATTTTAAAAAAGTTTCGATACCAAAAAAATTGTGTCCATACATTTTAAAAACAAACTTCAACTATGTTTCCTTACTTTTGGTAGGTCTATGGTTGATTCCATTCATTCATTCATTCGATTTTTTTTTAATAAGTATATTCTTTTAGTCTTTGGCCGATCACCATTGTTGTGTTGGTAGCGCGCGAATAGAAAAACTGTTTATTTATTAGCGAAAAATGATAATTTCTTCGCAAATGTGTTGAAAAACGTTGTATGGTACACGCGTTGTATTGATGATTACTATCCTCGGCTATCTTCAGACCCTCGCCTCGGGCCTCAATAGTGCCTCGTAAGTAATCACCAACTTACCTCGCTTGTACCATAAATAACTATTAACCACATTTCAAAAACAACATATATTAAAACCAATATTTTTCATACAAATATTTTTTATAACCACCTGTACAACTAAACTACGTAGCAATGTACATAATTATGCTAAACCGTTAATTACGAGCAATAACGTTGTCGTGTTTTTAAAATTAAACATAATTCAGGTTAAGTTGATGTTTGTGTCATTATTGTACTTAAATCAGGTCACACTGGGTACGCCGTGTCATTAATCTAGTACATACATCATGTTAGCAAAAAGCAGTTACAACATTATGAAAATTTAATTAATTTTATTTAGGAATTTCGTATAATTATTATCGTTGATATTAATGCCGTGCTTCGGAGGACACGTAAAGCCGTCCGTCCCGGTTGTCCTACTAACATCATCGACAATCGTTACGGGTAGTTAGAGCCCTCAAAAGTCTAATATTTGATTTAACCACAAAATGTCGTATAGCCCTCTGGGTTGTGGAGGTCTGTCAAATCTAGTTTAACTGAAAACCGACCCCAAATAGACATGGGATAAAGGTTCCGAAAAGAAGAATATGAAATATATATAAGAAATGCCGTAAATTAAGAGTTTCACTTGAAATGTTTCTATTAATTTCACAGTTGTATAATTTGCTTCGATATCACCTCAACTTAATCTGTTAGTAAAGATTTTACTCACGTAGTAGCTACGTACCTCCTTAATTAACACTGAATAGGAAAATAATCTTCTATAAGTAGTATAGGTAAAAGAATTATAACTCAAGAACGGCTGAACTTATTTTGCTGAAAATTGGTAGCTAGGTAGATAGGTAGCTTAAAACAAGGAGAAGGACATACAATACTTTTTATCCCGAAATTCCCATGGAAACGGAAACTATGCGAGCCAAACCGCGGGGCACAGCTAGTATTATTTAATGAAGGTTTAGAGATATTATTCAGAGAAAAAAGATCGGGAGATATTAATACAAAGATTTTCCTATGGACATTTTTCAATGAAAAATGCACACAATGAATTAAAAAATCAAAACTTTTTTTATAGGAATCGTTAAAGATGAACTTCTTTTAATGCTCTTTTATACCGGACTGTACAAAATAGTTCTCTTAGTAGGTCATCGGTGGTTGTTGTTCACATTTATTTGGATGCAACTTTATATCGGTAGTCTGGTTTCTTTTAATTAACACATTCCGAATAGCCCAAATAAAATTCATTTAGTAATAGTTTTGATGAACTCTTAATTAAATAAATGTTTATAACAGCTTATATAAATAAAAAGTATCATATATGTTATTTCTAATTATACAGGACATTTGTGCACCAAATTTCATACAAATTGCTCACTCACTTACAATCTTTCGCGGTTATTGTTTGTGTAATGTGATATTTTTTGAGTAAATCAAAGAATTACTTTCAAAATCTTTTGGATGTGCACGAAACTAACGTAATAATAATCTCTGTATCCTCAATGCTCATGATAAATCATGAACCGCCTAACATTAACTATTAGTGACTATGTGACTAAGACATTAGGTTCCCCTTTTGAGAGTAAATTAACGTTTCTCCTCCATTTATCTGCCTCTATGTTGTAGTAATTGTAAAGTGAATTTCATATCCAATATAATTGGCAATAACTTTTTGAAATTACACACTTAATCCTTACTAATATTATGGATGTGAAAGTAACTCTGTCTGTTACCTTTTCACGGCTAAACTACTGAACCGATTGACTTAAGATTTGGTACAGGGGCAGCTTTTAGTTAGGGGAAAGACATATGTTTTATCCTGAAATTCCATTAAACTATACGAGTAAAACCGCGGGGCGCAGTAGATTTTTTTTTTTTTTACTTATACATATATTTGTATATTCTGGTTTATTGTAATAAAAATATTTTTTTATATAAGAATATGATGATCAAATATTAAGGCCAAATTAAGAGAAGGTATTTCTATTAATTAGGACTTCCAGCGCTGTACATAAAATTAAAAAGCATAATCCTCTTACGTAACAACATTGGCAATAATAGAATAAATGTATAAAAAAGACTATCTATAATATAAAAATGAATCGCAAAATGTGTTGGTAAGCGCATAACTCAACAACGCCTGGATCAATTTGGCCAATTCTTTTTTTGTTGTGTTTGTTATTGTCAGGAGAAGGTTCTTATGTAAAAACAATCTGGAAAATCAACGGGAAAATTGGACCCTTGCGAAGCCGGGGCGGACCGCTAGTTGTAATTAAATTCATAAAAATTGTTGATTTACATCAAGAGAAAGAAAAAAATAATTTGTTCAGAGCAAGTTTAATTGAAGTTTATTTATAAGGATTCAGTTGGAAGATGTTTTTATTAATATAAAATGAGTTGTGATTCCGTAGATGCGTAGTACGTTTATTAAATAACTTGGTTTGATTAAAAAAATAATTGAATTGAACAATTCCTTTTAAACAAAACGTGAGCACCAAAACAAACGGTGTTTTGTTTTTCTTTTAAATCATAATTATAACATAATATAATCATTCACTATACATCATCTTATTATAGTAACTGACCCCTAACTAACAGGCGCACACGGCATATAGTAAACTTCTCTCATAATTAGCTTTGCATTTAAGAATTTTTACTGAACTTGAACTACTTAAGTTTCCGATTTGAACTTTCATCTCTGTTTGAAAAAAACATTTTGGATATTTTCTTCATATACATTAACTTGTAATGTTTTCTTATTACATAAATAAATATCCAACACAAACATATCTGTTCCGGTGACAGCGTTCGCTGTAATCGCATACTTTAGTTGTCAGATGATTGTCAGTTTAATGAAAATATACAAATATCTGAAATGAAAAATACAAATAATATACTTATTCTATGCAAATGACATTAAAGTCAAAATGAAAATTGTAGCTTCCAATTTTGGCCACCGGAACAGAAAACATTGTGGCACTTATATAACATTTGTTAATCAACCTTGTCTAAATCAGATCAAATGCAAAAAATTGCGTTCTAAATTTAAAAATATGTGGGTACACGTTAAAAACTATCCGCGAAGACAAGTACATTCATCTTTTCCTCAGATATTCCACTGGCTGGAAAAAACACGCCACAAACGACCTCCTATTCAGCCCAACCGCGTATTTTACGAGTGCACACTTTACTTTCACATATTTGTGCCGGTTTCGCTATTTTAAGCCTTTGCGTGTTTTCCACGCTAGTAATTGACTAGTTCAAGGTTCGAAATGATTGTTGCAAATGGGCCATGTACGCTATGGTGGGTCTGAAAGTCTACTAAAACCAAACCCTTTGTTTTAGCCAATTTACGAAATAAGGAAGTCGTGTTTTTGATAGTAGATTTCATCAATTCGCTAGTCATTTTTCTGTTGTACTCGTTGTAGCCTTATTTAAGCTAGATCGAAAATTAACTGAGTACTCAAAGTGATGCAAGAGCATCAAATTAAAAAAATCAAAGCGTATTTTTTTCGGTTTGAAATTAGATTGTGATAATTCTTTTGTTTTTTTTTCGTTTCAGTACCTTCCCATTTCCGCACCGTCTTTTATCTTTTTGATTAAAATGGTTTATTAGGGATATATGTGAAAGCGATAATGAAAAAGGATTGATTGTTTTATATCAAGAAACGTTTTTAAACACATTGTATTCGATAACACAAACCGCATGAATTTGTATGGTTTTAACCCTTTAATATTCACATACAGTATAAACAAAAGATAAAATTCCAAAACACGTGGTAAGAAAACAAAAACTAATATTGAATCAAAGTCCTAACACTCAACGTTTGCATATCGAAATCGAAATATTTGTATGAAATATGAAAACTTTTTAAGAAGTTGACATAACGCATTACAAATGTAGGAAATATTTCCCTTATTAAGTTTGGCTTCACTCCAAGTGCAAGCCATATGGAGGAACCTTGTGGCTTCTTGGATAACAACTTATATTGTAGGAGCGTTTGACGGCTGCGAATTCATTTCATAAAAAGTGTTTTTACCCACCATAAGGTACCAATTGAAAGGGAATCGGATGATAACAACAATAGGTTTTATATTGTGGACTAACTTTTACTTTCGATAATACTTTTTCCCAAAAAAAATATAGACTTGATGTGCCCTTGTGTTTTGAATTATGGCACATTTAAGTAAGTTCCATTGCTTCATATAACTATTTCGTCGACTATACATAGTTAGCATCAAATAAAATGATGTCTAATTAAGTTCTTTCAACCTAAAATACAATATGGTTAAATTAGATGCGTAATATATATAAGAATATATAAGAAGTATATGATGATTTATATACCTGACGCCACCTATATCATCTTATGTAGATGTAAAGGCCTATGATGATGATGATAACAAGTAGTATATTAATAAATAAGAAATAGTGTATTAAACGAATTAAGTTCAAGCAAAACCTTTTACCAAACTTGTTATAATATTAAAACATCGTAAATAATAAACGCGCAATGTCTCCGAAATGGAAGTTTGAGGTTACGGATTCAAATTAAAGGAAAGATGTTGTTTCTAAACTTTAGAAGGAACCGACATCACTGTCCATCAATTCAATAAACTTAATTCACTGATTTATTATTTAAACTGTTCATTATCATTAAACTTAACTAAGATTTTACTAAAATGATTAAGGAAATTGGAATAAAAGTTATCAAATTAAGGAAGAAGATTAGAATAAAACTTATCAATATACCTGATTTTCTTTGACTATTTTAATCGAGATTTAACTTGACTAAACATTTATTTACTTTTACCTTAAAGGCGTGATAGCTTAAATAAAAAAATAGTGTAACTAGATTTTGGGAAGAGAAGTCGAAGAAGGGAAAGGAGAGTCTAGTCACTTAGTATGATATTGTATAAACCTAAGAGAAAGAAATATACTTTTCTGAATTTGAATTTTCGAATTTTTTAAAACAACTCTTTTTAATATGCCGTTCAATCAATCAAGTATATGTATAAAACTGTTACTAATTGACTAAATAATTATATTCAACACACAGTAATTATATAGACGAGACGAAGGCTTAGAAATAAAATGCGAAATACGTTGGACTAACACCGACGCCTGTATAACCCTAGGTCCAAGTTAGTTTCTATATAAAATTAGTTGCCATGCCAAAACAATATAAATTGAGTTTGACAAACGTACAGTCGTCGTTAAACAAAGCTTCTGAGTGCCAATAAAACGTAACAAGGCACCGAACTCACGGTAAACAAATGATTCCGAATCAATCACTACCTACTCAATCGAGAAATTTTAGTTAAATATTTAAACAGTATGTTTGTATTACATACAAATGAACGAGTCTTTCGAAATTAAATGAACAAGTAATTCTTGTGTATACGTTTTTTTTCTTGTATTTTGAGTAAATTGACATAGAAGTTATTTAAAAAAATAGGTAAAATTAAGGTATCGTTTTAAAAGTTATCGATACCTAATATAATATTTCCTGACCAAATGTGTTTTTTGTAGGTCATACAGGAAGGTAAAATAGAAGAAAAAACATAAAAAAATAAAACACCATCTTAAAAACTCATTTCATAGCAAACATAATGATAAAACTAGAACAAAGTTGGTGAACGTTAAACGTTTTTACTTGTTCGTTAATACGTGAAACAGCCCTTACGTGTGATAGTTAGTTACTTGTACATTTATACAACGTTAACCTGCGTTATGTAACTACGGTTTACGTAATGTATGACATTGTGAGCCCTTTGTCTGAGCCGATCAAACATATTCACTGAACGAATGAACTTAAAACAATTGATGTTTAACAAAAGTATTCCATGTTCAGTGAATTGATGATTTCTTTTATGTTTTAAAAATGTATTTTATCATTTGATGTTGGCGTAATTCTATGGATTTTTTCGTATGATTATTCTTTTTGAGAGAAATATGTCTTATTTCGTTAACTTAACCTCAAAGAGTTCGTCACACTGACAACTTTTAACTATTAAACCTCGTTGTCATATTGAAATAAACATTAATAAAAGGGTAGTTATTGCATTCAAAACAATTGGTTTACCTAAAATTATCACAACACGCACAAACGATCCAAAATAGAGAAGTCTAATTACGGAAAATAGCTCGTTTTCTATACTATATTCGTACTAGGTATATAATTATACGAGTACAATACTAGGTATAAGAACAAGTATAAACATAAAAAAACAGTATAGTACTTGCATGTATATAGTTTTATTAGGATGATGAAGGCAACCGAATGTGGCTGAAACTAGTCGAGTGATTCAACTATCGGTACGTACAAATATCCCGTATCAAACTAAAAACTAATCTATGTATATAGTTCTTATAAATTTTAACGTAACTATACTTGCACCATACTAGATATAAAAACTACTCAGTGTCTACTTAGTGATACAATACTTTATTCTTGGAACGGAACTACCCTTTCATGTTGATTTATTTATCACTCGTCTATGCAGTTCGTTTACCTCGTCACTTTTAAACATAGGGCCGAGAATCTCGCCCCGCGGACGGGTTTACCCGCGCTTTATCACGAAAAACATTACGTATTCTGTGCTTTTGAATAATGAAACACTAATTCTATAGTTTGTTAAAGTTGCTTGTCTTGGTTTCGATTATAGCTGTCATTTTACCTAGTAATAAAAGAGGTTGAGGTTCTACTCGTAGTGTATTAATAAAAAAAATCATGTCGATAATTTAACGTGTTAACTACAAGTTGACATGACTTTAGCTGCCTTATTTGCGTTGCATTTTTAGTCTGGCTTAGCACTAAACCGGTTTTAAATCAATTTTGAATACTGTCAAAGTGACAGATTTGACTGACAAGGTGTCAAATGCTTACCAGGTTTTGTTAAACCAGACTAAAAACGCAACGCAATTGAGGCAGTAGAAGTCCTATATTAAACACATTGAAAATAAGCGGTTTAATACTCGTAATTTCGATATCTCCAATTTTCTAGAAGAAAATTTCATTCTTTTTTTAGCCGAATCGCCCTATTTACGAATTATGCTTAGTACTTACACCTTAAACACGTTTTATTTACTCCATATGTATTGAAATTTTATTAACTATATATTAGATAAAACAGCTGTATTTTATGAGCAAAACACAACTACGATTCGAAGTGAGATCGTTATATTGTGAGTCAGCGTTACGCATCGCAAACATTTACGAATCAATTCACATTTTGCATTTCTTCGCTGTGATGTCATAGGAGAGATCATAGATACAAGAATCAAATTAAGCGTTTGCGTCAAGCAAATTTGCGTCAATTGATCAATACAAGATTTGTTTATAACCTGTACTTATCGTCCCACTTCTGGGCAAAAGTCTACCCCAAGTCCCTCCATCTGTCTCTGTCGTGAGATATTTGTGTAATATTTTACAAGAATATTTTGCGAAAAAATATAAGAAACTAAAAATTTATAAGCTTATAAAAATAAATGAAATATTTTGTTGCATCAGTCAATACAAGAATTCAAGGATATTGCGTTCACCATTTTTGGTTCATATCAGTAGCCAAACCACAAATAGTTATCGGTTTGTGTTTTGGCTTTGAATTAATAACTTTACACAACGGTAAAAACGTTCAATTTTGCTGTTTTGATGAAAGAATAATATTAACTATATCGATATTTATTGTTTTGCTGATTATGTCCCGCTAAAACATCTCACACAACCATTAATAGGGATATCGACTAAAAAATCTAATTAGTTCGTCAGATAGATTTCGCAAATATATTGGACACGTATTTTCTCTTTTTTGATACAAATAAATAATTAAGACGATATAGTGCACAGAAAACTCGTGTGACGTCACAGCTACGTACATTTTTTACCAAGAATTATCGTCACAAGCCCCCCACTCCTGAACTTTAATGAGTTATAACTAAGTCAGTTTTATTAATTTGATAAAACAAAAAAATACGTGTCAAATATTTTTTCGAAATCTATCTAACGGACTAATTATAATTTAATTTTGTTTACCCTGTGGACATCTCTATTGTGTTAGGTTATGTTGTTGTTAGTTAAAAAAACTAAAATAGACTAGTCTAAAAAACTAAGTAAAAATAAAATAGTTTTTATCATAATATTTATTATGGATAACACAATTATAGCCACCTATAGTGCTTTACTTTGTTCTATCAATTTTTATGTTAATACGATACCAACTTTGCTTTCACCTGATGGTTCAACACGCGCATAACAAATCCAGTGCTATGCATAAATTTGAATCATAAATTCAACACGATAGGTATATAAAGTTTTAGTTCGTATATATGTGGTAATTTAACTGCAAATCGAAGATATGTATGTTACTATACATGATATAACTTCGATATACGGTTAAGTTACCAATTGACAGCATAACAATTACATCTGCCAATAAGATGGTCACCAGTGAAACGGAAATCATTGCTGGGGTTCGATTCTGTTAACTATAATGCTGTGATAATGCTACTTAAATGTATTTTAATATCAACATTATGGCCGTTTTTTTACATTAGTCAACACCACAAGCTCATTAAACTTAGATGGTTGTCATGGAAACAATATTGTGACGTTTATTTGACAAAGTTTTTATTTGAATTTTGACAAGTAACAAAGACCTTTGAGACACTAGCCATATTAATAAATTTTAGCAGAATATAGAGTCACCAAGTTTTCTGTGCCGGTGACAGCGTCGCTGTAATCGCATCTTTTGGTTGTCAGTTTATTGAAAATGTATCCAAATGTCATTAGAAATCAAATGACAATAGTAGCTTCTACTTTTGGTTTGGTCGTTCGGGACAGAACACTTGGTGACTCTATACCAAACTGACACTGTTGTTATGGTGTCTCAAATCTACACATTGTCTAATCAAACAATGTCAAATAACGGACTCGAACCCGGTATTGAACATTTGCCCTTTCTCGGTAGGTGTATTATTCATAATATAAGCCATGACTATGACTACCTTGTATCAAAACAATGCAATAGAGTGACCTGGTTAGGTGGCAATTTCCAGTGTTGATAATCCAATGTTCTATATGTAGTCGAATGCAATGTTAGGATGTTCTTAGATAGAGCGATATAGGTTAGTACAAATTGGTAGATTGAGCGTGTTGTTTTAATATTTCTTTTGTACAATTGTAATAATTTTGGTAATCATTTTATGACTATTTATTGCTTATATGTGTTATAATTATAATATAAGAAGCCCTCCAGTCTAACATTCGGTTTAACCAAAAAATGTCATATAGCCTTCTGGGTTGTGAAGGTCTGATGGCAGTCGCTTCACGTAAAATACTAACAATTCGCCAAATCTGGTTAAACTGAAAACCGATCCCAAATAGACATGGGACATTGGTTCGGAAAAGAGAAAATTATAATATAAGTAGTTACTTT
Source organism: Timandra comae (assembly GCA_958496195.1). NCBI lineage: Eukaryota > Metazoa > Arthropoda > Insecta > Lepidoptera > Geometridae > Timandra > Timandra comae. Next base: position 5,659,333 of record OY292353.1, on the reverse strand, counting down.
TTCACATTAGTAAATAGTAATATTTCTGTCAATTTGGTAGTCATAATTTGATTTGGAAGTCTTATCTTGCAGTAAGTAGTTCAAATGCAGATCTGCGACGATGCATTTTTGAACCCCCGACGCAAAAAGAGGGGTGTTATAAGTTTGACGTGTCTGTGTGTGTGTATCTGTCTGTCTATGGCATCATAGCTCCCGAACGGATGAACCGATTTCAATTTAGTTTTTTTTTTGGTATTAAAGGTGACTTAAGTGCAAGTGTTCTTAGACATGTTTGATGAAAATCGGTTGACCCGTTTAAAAGTTATGGGGGTTTGAAAGTAATTGTGTTAGGGGTTTTAGAAATTTTTAATTTAATGTTATTATTAATCTAGTTTACTCATTACAAGTGAGATGCTTACATAACTTATTATTTTTAATGGCACAAAATCGCATCTTTTTAGAACTTAAAATAAAAAATATACCCCGGTAAAACATTACACTTTAAATAGTATATCCTATACCTTGTACCGTAACAAAGTTAATATTCGATACGGAGAGTGTCTATCAGTCGTAACAATGTTACTTGCACCCGGGTACATTACATTGTATTATCGACTTTGTTTATTATGGGATAAGCTTCAAATTACGATACCTGTTGAACTGATGATATTTCTTAGAGACAGCTTCTCAGTTTCTTTCTAGTTTTTGACGAACTTTAGTAAAATGATGGTATTTTTTCATTTTTGACGTAATAACTTCTTATGGTGCGTTTTTTTTATAAATGCAATTAATTAATAAGTATATAATACATAATTAATCCACTTCATAAGCACTACGAGCTTCTTAAGACTTCTTCACTACTTAAACACATCCTACTAATATTATAAAGCCGAATATTTGTGAGTGGATGTGTCGATGTTTGTTCCTCTTTCACGCAAAAACTACTGAATGGATTTTAATGAAATTTGGTACAGATGTTCCTCTTACCTAGGAATAACACATAGGATGCCTTTTATCCCGAAATTCTCACGGAATAAGGTTCCACGCGGATAAAACCGCGGGGCACAGCTAGTTTAATATATTTTTATTAAAAACGTCAGTTTAAACATTTTGACCCTGTAGTAGAATCTAACATTCCTGTAATTTCCTTTTTTTAATTAATCAAAGAAAATTAAATAAACAACCATTTCATAAAATAACATATTTTAATGTAAATATATGTTTCCTCTGAGTAAAATTGGCTTCCTGTAATGTATAGGACACATTCTCTCTTGGGGGCATTGATTTGACTTACCTTGTATACTAAATTGGAAGACTTTAAACTTATTACGAGTACTTAATTCGTATTTTGAAAATTAATGGAATAAAAAACTTCGAACTTAGGGATCAGTTACTATAATGAGATGATATAGTGAATGATTATGATATGCTATGTTAAAAATGATTTTTTAATAGAAATCAATTATTTAACTTAATTTATTTGTGTATGTAAAGTTTAAAAGTAATGATGTTTTCTAAAGTTCTCTCATTATTAGACAAATAAATGTTAGGAGAGTTCAATTTAGTGGCGTAATATAAATTTAAAAACTTTTTGTAAAGTTAAAAGTTTTTATAAAATTAAAAGTTTTTGTAAAATTAAAAGCTCGAACAGTTATCACTAATTTAATTATTAGTCAGTAATAAAATCCTTGTTAGGCAATTCAATAAAATGTTGTAATCACCCTAATTCAGGGTAGGCTCGAGTCCCTCGGTGGGGAAATTATATGAGCTGATGATGATGGTGATATGGATTTTATTAGTTTAATGCTAATTCTATATCAGAGAACTTATATATGCTTCATATCGAAATTATAAAAAAAAGATTAAAAAAATATCTAAAATAAAATTCTCATAAAATATTAATAATCAAATTAACAATACATAAAATATGTATTAAATTTTTATTCTGCTCACTTGGTATCTAACATAGTTCATTGTACAGGAAATAGTTCATATTTCCTCATAAAATTGCACAATAAAATGATTTATTGGCTCCCGGGAACAAAATGTTCGGGAACAGCCAACCTTTGTGCTACGATGCTACGAGGCTACGGGTGTGATTGCTACGATTACTACGAACATGTAAAACGTTTTATAATCGGTATGTTACGTTGACTATCCTCTATTATTACTTATTTACTATAGCTATATAGAAAAACCTAAATACATTTTGGTTACTATAGTTACATAAAAACTTATATTTTATGGGACGGGTAGTAGGTATGACGATAGTAATTATATACTAGTGAGTCGCTCCGGATTCACATGGGTACATTTTTCCATCCATGTTCAATTTTGTACAGACGTTCTAAAATGCGCTTACGTAAATTATGGAGATTTATTTTCCTATCTAATTTATTTTGCAGTAAATAGTTTATTATTTAATTATTTTATGTTATTTTCTTGAATGATCAATAAAAAATATTTATTATTTATTTCTTTGATAGATTTCTTGTGTATACAATAATATGCTTCAGTAAACAAACCTCGCAAATTAATTAATTACTATATCAAACTTTTTGGGTCACTTCTATCATATTACTTTCTGTATACGATTGATCTTCTAAGTTTGAATTATGACGTAAAAAAATACCAATATCTGTATGAAAGTAAATTAGAAGTTATACGAGTATGTACTCGAAGTACTTCTAACAGAGGTAGAATTCATTATTAAGACTAAAGTAGTTTCTTCATCGATATAATATTGATTTTATATCATAGTTTAAGCGATGTTTGTTATTTCCTAAATATGACTTGGGTTCGACATCACTACCAGCGCTCCATCGTGACTTAACACGATGGAGCTATAGCTGAGACAGAACCATTTCAACACACCTTTCATTTAGTTTTTTGTTTTTTTTTTTCTCTGATTTTGTGCTTTGGTGTCTGAATAAATATTTCTTTCTTCTTTCTTTCTTATTTGCTACTTAAAACATACACAATCGATTTCTCGAAAAAAATAACGACCATGAAATTTTTCAAAACTTTCGGGTTCGATACCCGGAGAGAGTAATAGCTGTTTTCTAAATCTGTGAATGCAGTTACTGTTTTTACTAAAATCGATGACATGGTTCCTAACACCAGATCTTTTTATCTCTTATAGTTTTAGACTTCCCCCCACTGACCGTATTTGGGACACCCTGTCTAAGAAGATGTTACACCAACAGCATTTACACAATACATTTTTAAAAGAATATAGTTTACCATTCAGGTCTTGTACGGTGTGCAAGTTTTCTAAGAGAAAAGCTGACGGGAAATAACCATATTTATAGAATAAAAAATGTATAGGTAAACAAAATAACAATTAATTCAAATAAAATTCCTGGTACAAAATTCCCTTCTTACATTTAGTAATTGTTTCAAGTCCATCGCACTTGTTTTCTCGTGGAATTAAGTTATATCTCTCTCCCTAAGGATCTCTTCAAGATTTCGGGATGAAACATAATTGATGTCCTTCCGTGGGATACAATTTATCCCCTTTGTTAATTTAATTAATATCTGTTCAGCTGTTTTGTCGTAATAATGGGATAAATGTACTTGTTTGTGTATTTGTCTTTATTATTGGGTGATCATATGGTCAAAATTCGAGAAAAAAAAATGTTAATGTTCTTTTTTGTCAGAAATTTCTTTTTAATATTTAGTTAATGAGGTTTATTATAAAAAGCGGCCCGCCCCGGCTTCACACGGTCGAATTTTCCCATTGATATTCCTAACTATTTTTTTAAATAAAAACCTTCTCCTGACAATAACAAACATAACAAAAAATAAATTTGCGAAATTGGTCCAAGTGTTGTTAAGTTATGCGTTACACATTTTGCGATTCATTTTTATATAATACTAGCTGTGCCCCGCGGTTTCACCCGCGTAGTTCCCGTTCCCGTAAGAACTTCGAGATAAAACATAGCCTATGTTCTTTCCCGGAACATATACTACCCCTGTTACAAATTTCAAGTCAATCGGTTCAGTAGTTTAGCCGTGAAAAGGTAACAGACAGACAGACAGATAGACAGACATAGTTACTTTCGCATTTATAATATTAGTTAGGATAGAAGATAAGCGTTTTACGCCTGTCTATGCCAGATATATTTCTTGTCAGTATAAAGAAAAAATCTTCATTCTTAATGGAATTTCCAACACATATTCGAAATAAATTTATATCTCACTGCACTTCACTTTCAATTTAGTTATACCACATCCTACATCTCTGTGAGTGCTATATTTCAAAATAGGATTTCAAATTTCCACTTCACAATATACACTTTATATGGCTTTACCCACAAAGTGAATTCCCATATGCATAAAAATGTATGTGTATATTCGTCACAGGTAGGAAAAAGCTGTAGAATATAGGCTACAAAACACGAAGCGTCCGGTCGTGGCTACTTTTTGCCTGAGCGTAGTCTGTGATTTAACATAACATAATCATTCACTACATCATCTCATTATAGTAACTGACCCCTAAGTTCGAAACTTGTATCTAGGGTATTAGAAACTACGCACACACTCATTCACACACACACCCAGACCGAGATAAACATTTGTGGTTCACACAAATATTCACCCCGTAGCGTACGGGAATCGAACCCGCAACCTTACGGATGGCAGTCCGGCATGGTGACCACTCTGTCATCGAGGTCGTCGTATAGACACATAGGATATTTTATCCTTCTTTTTAAATACTTCTTAACAATCTGGGTTGCTTACTAGTAGTCTTGTAAACCCCTTCAAGCTAAGTATGCTTGTGTCTGGAGTGGATTAAGTCAATGTGTAATGGTTAGGGATCGAACTAACGACCTCTCGATCGCCGGGCCGCCATTGGCCATTGGGCCATTGTCTCTTAAAAAAAAACTTTAACACTAGAATTATTTTGGTTAAACCACTGGAGTGAATGTTACTTAAATGTTTAATTTGAATGACTTAGGAATCGAACTCGTGGCCACTTGATCAGCAGGGCGCAACCCTAGCCGTTAGGAAATTGTTCCTTTAGAAATCTCACGGGATTAGTATCATCTGTGTAAAATCGCATTAACACAACAGTATTAATATTCCAAGTATAATTCGATTGACTTACTAACTCGAACAAGTTGACAGAACGGCATAAAAATACTGCCGAAGTGTCGACTCATTATCACATCCCAAAATCTGCGCAACAGCGTCGAACAGCTGTTAATTTATACCTTGTCGAAACGTTGATTGTAATAAAAGCAAGTAATTTGGTTGGCTTAACACCATTAATATTTATGCGATAATTTTGCCCATTTTGTAATTTGTTGGCAGAATTACAGTGAACCAGAGTCCCTTGAGGGTAAAAACTTCGACCAATTTCGATCTCTATTGTCAGATGCTGCTGTAGTTAAGCAGTAAATACGATTTTTAATTTGGCTTGAATGACATTATCCTTAGATTTAAATGAGTCGATATTTTAAACTGGGACGTAGATGTTTGTAATGTATGCCAAATATCATTCAAGTATTTCCATATAAATTAGGGGAACACGACAAGGCTTGTCAAAAGTACATCATATCATTATTTTCTCAATATAACTCACGCACTTTTGACTCCTTTAACTTCTTTATTTATAAAGCAAGGTAATTTTATCTTTCATTACAATTAAAATAATAAGTAAAAATCCTTTTAAAATAACTGAACAGGTACTTAATATTTCGACGTAACATTATTTTGCAATCTATCATCGAAGACAAATAAAAATCCAAAAATTTCTCGGACAATATTGGAAAACGTTTTTGTAAATGCAACCAATTTTGAACCTTAGCGTACTGTAAATAAGATGTAATATTGTGTAAATAATTCTATAAAAGTCTTCTAACCTTTATCTCCGTAACTGTATTCTGATATCGCCTACTTATGCATGCTTCCTGCCGTGTACGCGTTTGAGCTGGGTTTTAAAAAAGCTTTAATAAGATAATGAAACCGTCAAATGTATAAGATTTGATACATTATACTTTTATGAATTAATATAAAATGCGTAACCTGTGTGTCGAGATTAGCATATTGTTTGCATTTATGGAACAAAAATGGTATACAGATACGCATTGTATTTATATAATGAGTTTGGTTTTAACAATGATTAGGTTTTATCATCATCAAATTACCGAGTCCAATAAAATTGCCTTCTTTCTGCATCAGACCCTCAAAATAGCTGTTCCACCAAAGCCCATAAAACTAAAAAAAAGTATAACAAAGGGAATCGAAAACTATGTACACACTCATACATACACCTAGACGAGATCAAGTTTATTAATAAACCCATTTTCTTTACTTAAAAACATATACGAGTAAATATAAAAATCAGTAAAAAATTGTGGTTGAAAAATCTCTGAATAGATGCTTGTATTTAATAATTCTCATTCGCTAAAAGAGGAAAATAGTCCAAAGTGCGGGTACTTGTAAATCTAAAAACAAAAATCGGACGAAACTCGAACGCATTCATAACGGTTCCAGCATTCAAACTATTTATTAGCTTCGTAGTGTTCGTAGTTCAATTTATCGTTTTTTTTATAAGTTTAATACTTTAAAAAGTGTAATGTTTTCTTTGATTTACACGAATACTACACTGGTAATTTCACAATGTGTTAAAATTATATTCAAAATATTGAAGGTAGTAAACCTTTTAACATTACTTTGTACAGACGTCTTCCATCTTAGTCTACTGTGATCACGGGTTCTGTAAAGAATCCGAAACGTCAGAAAATGAAAAACAAAATATAACCACGTCAAAAATTCGGTTAAGTGTTATACTTTAAAAGTGCTTTGAATTTTTTTTTTTTTTCACATAACGTCAGATAAACGTTCTAAACTCCAACTGTTCGTCCAAGGTAAGTTAAGATTGAAAACAGATTAAATTGTAGCAATTAAAAGAAAACAATACACATTGTTTGGTAGTTGGAGACAATTAATCAACGTCTTGCATTCGACTTGCAATTCACTTAAACAAAGTGTTCGAACTATTTAGACTTCAACGGTTTGTATAAAATTGATTGAGAAACCCAAATTATTCTGTTTCAAACTTAGGTATTTTGTTTTAAATATTCATTTCTTTGATTTACACGAACACTAAATTGAAATAAAACATTATATAACCACGATAAATGTCAGTTACAGTCGTTTTATTTCAATTTAGTTTTACATTAAGTATTCTAGATTTTATTGATTTCATTCTCAGAGTTTTATATTTGTTTCATACTTCGAGAGCTCATTGGAATAAAAAATTTAACCAAACATAATTTTAATAAATAAAACTACTTTGAAAGAATTAAAAACGTGGTTTTGTGTTCAATCTGATGCGGTTACAGAAGTTGTATGTAAAATGTTAACGTGTAAAGTTTTAAATGTAATATTTTTAACATATTTTTAATTTAAGCTTTTCTATTCACTTTTACGGAGCTGACAGTATTGTGATGTTTTCAATTTCTCTCATAGGGATTACGAAATTAACATGAAACTAAGATAAACGTACATTAAATGCGTGAGATGTAAATTAAAAGCATTGATTTTAATCATGAAATATAGCAAGCTACTGTCTTAAGTTTCTTTCATCAACAATTATACCAATTTTGTATTACAAAAAACGTAATGCCACAAAACTTGCAGTTTAATTCAAACTCACTCATCAGTAAAACGTGAAGGAAGTACCAAAATAGACATTCTTTAGTAACATCTAAATCACAATTCGGTAACTGACAGACCACTTAACGTACACAAAGTACTTAATAAAGTCAAAATTGTTTGTCAAATTCAAGTTCTGACAGGAAAATAATTATTATTTCAATTCTATTCCGGCCTACCTCTGCAATCGTGGGATTTGAGGCAACATTTGGTTGGATTTTACAAACTCATTAAAGTGATTGTATTGTAAAATTCATAAACAGATACTTTGGACTTGTCATATGATCAAAAAGCCTTTCAAAGTGTACCCCTTTATTCTACTTAATTACTAGAACCGCGTCGTGGGTTTATACTTGTAAATCCTAATCTCATTAGAATTGTGATATAAAACAAGATGATGACGACCTCGATAGCAGTGTGGTCACCATACCGGACTGCCATCCGTAAGGATGCGGGTTCGATTCCTGTGCGGGGTGAATATTTGTGTGAACCACAAATGTTTATCTCGGTCTGGGTGTGTGTGTGAATGAGTACGTAGTTTCTGATACCCTAGATACAAGCTTCGAGCTTAGTTAGGGGTCAGTTACTATAATGAGATGATGTAGTGAATGATTATGTTATAAAAAACGTATTCTAGGTTATTAGAATTTGGGACATTTGAACCAAATTTCATCTTTTAATCAATCAAAGACGTGAAAGAGTCACAAATGCATTTTCAATAATTATCATCATATCTAAGTCTATCTTTATTCATGTTCACAGCTGAACATAGACCTCCCAAATTAGTTTCCAGCTCGACTAGTGAATATGAATAGCAGTAGGATTAAAATAAATGACAACCAAAACGGCAGACTGGTCACCGCGGTTCGATTCCCGTGGGAGGTAACTATTTTGTGCTATCCACAAATAGTTGTATCTGAGTATGTGTATTAACATGTGTTTTGATACCTTAGGTATATGAAACCTAGTTAGGGGTCAGTTGCCATAATCCTAATTCTAACTAATATTATAAATGCGAAAGTAACTCTGTCTGTCTGTTATCTTTTCACGGCTAAACTACTGAACCGATTGACTTGAAATTTGGTACAGGGGTAGCTTATAGTCCGGGAAAGAACATAGGATACTTTTTATCCCGAAATTCCCACGGGAACGGGAACTACGTAAAGTGATACTATAAAGTGATTGATGTATCTCTAATCTAATTAAAAAGTATGTCTATTGGTACGATTTATCCTACTAAAATATTTCACAGTCAAATTTTGTAGTGTCGGTTATTCAAGTAAGGCTTCTTGGACTCCACTACAAAACAAGTTATTCTAAAGCCGTAAATGTTGAGTAAGTAGCTCTCTGTCGTATGGAGAGCGAGCGCTTGATGTCAGTATTTTAAGCCTCACAAAAGCTTAACTAGTCCGCAGTGTTATTAAATTTACTGCAATTAGGCATCAGTTCTAATGTTTTAATAGCATATTTGTCAGTGTATTTTTAACTGTAAATTAATAGAAATAAGGTTCTTTTTAATTATTTTTTTTTTGTAACTAACTTTATTACTTTTTGTTTTTTTTTCTATACAAGCTCAGTACCTGCACCAACCGATGGGTATTGGCTTTCCCCAAACATAGTTCGAGTTTGAGATCACTGACACGTAGATAATCTTCTATCTTCTAAGATCTTCTCATTGAATAAGAACAAAGGCTGTTCTCATATTATAAGAGAAGCTATGGTACAAACTGGTTCGATATGGGTCTATGTAATATGTCTTCTTAAATCTTAAATTGGCCATTGACGAGTCAGTTTAACTAATCAGTTGAATTGGCGTCCATCCAAAAATAGTCGTCAGTTATCGGTGCGATTCCAGATTCCTACAGAAATCTAGTTGGCTTTAAACTTTTGGAGTGACACCACAGTTTTATGTCTGGACTGATCAGTTCAACAGACTCGTCAATGGCCACCTGATGTTAACATAACGATTTTGAGCAGGAACTTTTTCTTAAAAGTACAACGTGTCTTATCCACTAGACAAACATTGCCATTGTTAATATTCTCTTAAAACTAAGATACAAATCGTAAAAATAAAGAAAAAGTTCTTTAAAAAATACTCAAACATAAAATATACGTCTCGCGGTTGGCACGTCTTCAAAATCTTAGCTAAGATAACCACCTGGTTTTATGTTATTGTAAGTTAATGTAGAGACATATTTTCGGTATAGAATTGGTAAAAAAGAGACTTTTTAAATAAAGAATTAGACTACTACATAGTAGAATTAGAATGAAAGCACGTTGGTTCTGGTGCCAGTATGAGTGGGTGTACACCAATGAGCATATACTTAAGATGTAAATCTGCTCAAGACGATATTATGTAGGTATTGTAGGTGGCTGGTAAATGAACAATCTGAATCTTAGTTCACTATTAGCTCCCACACAATTGCTTGGAGTATTGAGAATGCTAGAGTGATTGTCAGACATTCTGCTGCCAAACATTAGTGCATTTATTACCTACTGTGCTCCAGTTTGAAGGGCAATGTAGTCAGTCAACAACTAACTTAAGGCGATTTGAGCTCCACAAAACCCCTGGAGTCCTCTCCAAAAGCACGTAAAAAGGCCTTACTTAACTCCAATTACAAATTTCTTTAGTACCAAAAATACTATACTATTACTTTCGTTTTCCCAGTTTTTCATGCATTTTCAACAGGTTTTCATGGCGCAAACCAATTTGCCATTATCCAAACTGTAGTAGTTTTGTAACTGTAGGTATTTAAAGTTTCGTTCATGAATGAACATATGTGTGTTCGTCACGGTCGTCGTGAACCTGGTACAAGGGCGTTTCTTTATCACTGGCTTCGGGCCAAGAAAGATATTTCCATTGAATTTGTTCTTACCCCCCAAGATTATATCACATCGTATGAATGCTAAATGAACCGTACTACATCGGAGGGTGCGAATTTTTCGAAGTTCTCATAGTTTTAATGTAATATTATTTATGACTTATGTTTATCATTTTACGAGCCGTCGGTTTTGCTGTTCGTTTCTTGTTTGAGAGGATCTACGCAATGTGAAGGTTTTCTATTTATTTTGGTTTTATTAGGCTCTAATTCTTTTCACTGAACTTATAACATCAGCGACAGAGATTTCCGTAATACTGAGGAATCTTTCATGTAGATACTTGAAGTCGCTAGTTAGTGACCAACAATTAAAAAAACCGCTTATAAAATCCCTATACGATACTTTTTATCCCCAAATTCCCACGTGATTAAAATAAACAAGTTAACAGTTCACAGATCATAATAAAACTACGAAAATAATGCCCAATTTAAGAACCATTGTAAGTTAAATTAAGACCTAAAATTGTAAGTGTTTCTAGTAACATCGACTTGGGATTTTTTTAACCTTTGCTTAAACGACAAATTATGTTCTCATAACCTTAGAGCCGAGGTACCATTAAATACAAGCGAGTGTAATGCAATTTCTATAATCTCGTTACCTCCCTGCACTTGTTCTGCCTCTTATTCTTTTTTAACTATAAACTAATTATATTGTTTAAATAAAAACATGGTCAAATATTACGTTAAAAATGTATTAGTAGCAAGTACACTGTGTTACCCTCGGCGTAAATCCAAATCAAGGAATTTTGAGATAATGGTAAGCTAAGCTATTTCTTTTTAATGTAACTTCTGTAGCAATTTAAATCTAAATTGGCCAAATAGTTATTACTAAGTACGTGAAAGAGTAGCGAACATGCATTTAAAAATCAGATACCAAACTTTCTTTATATTATTATTAGAATCACTTGTGAACTGTGCGGTTAAGCAACGTCTGGCACCGTCATGACTGTGATGGGTCATTACTAAAAATGACACAATTTCATGAGCGTTTCCGTGCTTCGGAGGACACGTGAAGCCGTCGGTCCTGGTTGTCGTACTAACATCATCAACAATCGTTTAGTTAGAGCCCTCAAAAGTTTAACATTTGGTTTAACCAAAAAAATACATATAGCTCTCTGGGTTGTGAAGGTCTGATGGCAGTCGCTTCACATAAAATACTGACATTCCACCATATCTGGTTGAAATGAAAACCGACCCCAAATAGACATGGGATAAAGTTTCGGAAAAAAAGAAAATATTTAAAGAATTTATTGTCAAGATATTCAAAGATTTACCTACCATTGAATGTTTATCACATCAACTGCTATTTTGTGAATCACACAGATAATTACGCTCAGGAATACAACCCTTGATTGGTTTCTAGAACAATCTGCCACAAGTAACGCGAGTATACCTAAAATACAAATGGAATACCCAGTCAAGTAAAATTAATACAAAAATTACCAGCTTTGCGTCCTAGGTCTTGCCACTGGATAATTTCCCAAGCATGGAATCTCGACCTTTCTTTGCCCTTACCAAGATATTACATGGGTTAATTCTTAAAAAAAAAACAGTAGACTTTTGTTTAAAGAAAACATTTATTACAGAAAAACCATAAATGATTATGTGGTTCTTCAAATACATTAATAGAAAACTTTATTTTACAAAAATAAAATTTTCATTGGCTAAAATTGTATCCGTGGCTCACTCTTACATAGGTCTCTTCAGCCATGAACAGAATTGTTCTATCTCAAATTTCTTTGTAACCTGATGCCATCGTCTCGCGTAGATTGATAATATAGTAAATGCCATTGACAATGATGATATATTTAAGCTATAAATTGACTATCAATCTAGAACTTACATCATTATGTATCACATTATTAAAAAGTCTTGCCAAATCACTACATGGTATAAAACAAAGTCGCTTTCTCTGTCCCTATATGCTTAAATCTTTAAAACTAGGCAGCGGATTTTGATGTGGTTTTCAGTTATAAATAGAGTAATTCAAGAGAAAGGTTTTTAGCATAATTTTATCTCCACATTCCCACAAAACCGCGTAAAAAACCGTATAACCGGTAAAACCGCGGGGCACAACTAGTAAATAATAATACTTTGTAGTCTACTGAACTATTTACATTTGAACACAATATTGTCAACTCGGTTGTGACTCAAATAAGCAGAAATTCAAAATTGTAATGTAACAGAGTAACTTGACCACAACAAAGTGGTATAGTTGGTTGTGACTCTATGTGTTATGCTAATGGTCTGGTCACGGCTTCAATTCTCAGGCCAGTCAAAAACTTGCATACGGGAAAAGTCTGAAATGTTTATCATTATCAAAATGTTTTTATCTTTCTATTATCTATATGTTTTTAAATACCTATCCATATTACAATTTCAGTTTAGTTTGTTACAAAATAGCGATGTGTGATGTAAAAAAATATAATATGCCATATTGTACACAGACCTTAACAAAGCACTCCAACCCATATACGTTACATTTAATGCAATACACATATAACTAAACTAAGTTATTCGCAGATCCATCAACTAGGTCCTACATGTCCTGCTTTTAGTCAATCAAGCTTTCTATTGTACAGGTAAATTATATTAGCAGGCAATTCTATCAGGCATCTCGTTCACGTAATCGGCTGAATTAAGGTCACCGTCCACTTGTTGTTACTAACAGAGAAGTAACTCAATTTAGTGTACGGGCAACACTGTCGTAAGGATTGGAAGCATTTGGGACGGTTGAATAATGTTTTGAATTTAGAATGTTTTATGGAAGTATTTGCTTGTAGGTTTGTATAATTTAATTTCTTCTTCCGAAAGGTTGTATTAATTTAAGGACTAAGAAAAATCAACTAACTAGTCTTTACCTAAAATATCCACCTAAAATTTTATTCGGATCTGTTTAAGATATAAAATGTCTTAAACGCTTTTGCTAACTGGACGGAATTGTTAAATAACATCATTTGTTTTTACAACTAAACATAGACACAAAATGGAATATAAAAAAAACCTACTCTTCTTTGTATTCGAACTAAGAACACTCGCATTCTTAAGCCCATCTCTGAAGCGAAAGGTGAAAAGTAACTGAAGCGTAAACATCCAAACAATGCAATGTAAAGCTCAAACAGAAACTTGGACAAAGAAATAAACACCACTGAGTTGATATCAAAGGAACGACTTACATTCAACGTCATCTCAATAAATATCTAAACAAACCACGTAAATAAACCATACAATAAATATCGAACAATAGAACAGAAATGAAAACTTAACAAAAATATAAGTGGCTTTTTTAAAGAAGTTACTTTAAAGATCGCGGTTCAAAAGAATGTTAGAACTTATACGAGTTTCATTGCCTCGCAAAGCATTGATATTGTTCTTGTTCAAAAGGTTGTTTTGTTCACAAATAGCTATTATATTATTTTATCAATCGCTTTGTTAATATTGCCTTAGAAGTTGTTATAGCTCAATGGTAACTGTGATTTGCTTGCGATTTATACGGTTAAGGGCCCTATTTCATGACGTTCAAGTAAAGTTACTCACCAAGTAATTTTGGTTTGTCTCTTTCTTACTTCATATCAAGTGACAAAGACAAAACATGTGAGTAAAACTCGGAACGAGGTACTCGGAACGTTACTTGAGGATGGTGAAAAAGGCCCTAAGCAATATCTATATATATAAAAGAAAGTCGTGTTAGTTACACTATTTATGGCTTAACTGATTTGGCTCAAAATTGGTGAGGAGGTAGTTAAAAACCAGGATAAGGACATAGGATACTTTTTATCCCGAAATTCCCACGGGAACGGGAACTACGCGAGAGAAACTGCGGGGCATAGCTAGTAGGGGCTAGCTACTTTTAAAAGGCTTCTTTGCAGCACGGTAATACTCTGTTCATTACAATTACTGTGCTTCGTAGAGCAAGTTATGCCATCAATCCGTGTAGTATAAAGTTAAGTGACTGTCGAAGGTAATTAGAGAGTTCAAAAATATAGACGACTTACACCTCAATCTTCTTTGATATCGGAAAAGTAATTTGTTTCAAATTCGTATTTCTATCAGTACAATAATTAATCCAAAATGAAAATTACTAATTACGAAAAAATAACTACTCGTTAAGATAAAATCTTATTATTTTGTCTTCCAAGTAAACCAAAACCACATCTTCTATCTATAATTATATATAAAAATCAATTGCTATTCTTTAGTCTAGAAGCGCTCATGGCCCAGTGCTACCCGCGGATCACTTGTGATCCGTGCGGTTAAGCAACGTCTGGCACCGTCATGACTGTGATGGGTCATTACTAAAAATGACTTAATTTCATGAGCGTTTCCGTGCTTCGGAGGGCACGTAAAGCCGTCGGTCCCGGTTGTCGTACTAACATCTTCGACAGTCGTTACGGGTAGTTAGAGCCCTCAAAAGTCTAAAATTCAGTTTAACCAAGAATGTCGTATAGCCCTCTGGATTGTGAAGGTCTGATGGCAGTCGCTTCACGTAAAATACTGACATTCCGCCAAATCTGGTTAAAAAAAACTGAAAACCAACCCCAAAATTAGACATGGGATAAAGGTTCGGAAAAAGAGAATTGCTATTCTTTAGTCTCGCTAAAACTCGAGAACGGCTGAACGGATTTATCTAATCTTGGTCTTGAAATGTTCGTGGAGGTCTAGGGAAGATTTTAAAGGTGAGAAAAATTCGAATAATTGTCGGAACTCAGTAACGGGTACTACACGGGTGAAACCGCGGGGCACAGCTAGTCAAAAATGATTATTTCTGTACATATAAACAAAACAATGGTAGAATTTAATATTATTATTATTTTTACAAAAACTAAAGCAAGAGATGAAACACGTAGCAAAATAATGAGCTCAGAAATTCGTTAACAATGTGTAACTCAAACTTTTCAACCGTGAGCTTCTAAAATCCTTTAAAAAATCACGTTGAGTTAATTAACGTGTTCCACAAAAACTGTTTTGAACAAAGACATTGACTTTATTTGGTTAATTTAATTGCTGTTTGGTAAGGTAACATTTACGTCAACGATGTAAATGGCTTTCGTTAATACTTTACAGAAAAAATACGTTAAACCCTCATTATACGATATTCTTGAATGTTATTTCGTCTAATTTGTGTTCTCATGTTTATATTTCTTGCAACTCGTGTAAAGGTTCTGTATTTCGAGTTTATTTGTATGTCTTTCGTTATGAAAACGTGGTTTTCTCAAAAAATAATCCGCGAACGTAGCTTTGTGCCTCGGGAGCATTTTAATGATCAAAACATTTCAATTAATTAAGCTCAAATTAGGTTTGTCTAGAGTAATTTTACAGACAAACTAATTTGAGAACCTATTTTTACTGTCGCTTAGTGAAAATGTATTTCTACATAATTTATCTTGTCATACAAATCGGGCAGTAGGTTATTCCAGTCTTACGCTGAAAAGTTTTCCCAGTAAACTACCACAATCGGGAATTTTCTAAAACAAAGGTTGGGCGTCTCATCAAAATGAAGCGACTCATGGAAAATTAGCTTGATAGTAATAAATTGGAAAGAAATGTTCTAAAGAATCTGTACTATTAAGAATAGATCTAAAAAGTTATTATGCCTAACAAAACGATGTCATCAATAAACCTTTACTACGTAGTTAACGTGAAAACTAAAGACAAAATAATAACTAAAGCGGAGGTGTTGTGACTTCAGTCTATATGTTTCAAATTGATAGAAACTTTCCATTCATAATAACAGAAACTATACGAATAATTTGTTATCGTATTTTCTAAATAAATCATAAGCTTTAACAGGATTCAGTTCAAATATTACTTGTTAGTTTCAATTTACACGTAGTAACTAGTATAACACAAACTACGTGAAGTTAATTAAAACCGTGTTTAAACGATAAAACAGTTAATTCCAACTACCAAATGATGTTGCAAAGGTTCATTTATAAATTACCATTTCATAAACGCAGTATTCGCCCACAAACAATACACAATAACTTGTTGCACTCTCTTTTAAAAACTCTGAATACCTTTGTGTTTTAAACTGTCCTCTTACCCAAATGCATGCTAAATTCACCCTTATTACAACGCAATAAGTAACTCTTTCGATAATCTCACTTTAGCTTTACAAAAATAAATCTGTTCAAGAGATTAAGGACTTTAAACTCGTGGCTTTAAGTTTATTTTTAAGATTCTTATTTGGTTTTTAGTGGAGTGGTGCTGGCTTTGTGATTAAAAGTAGTTTTAGAGCGGTATTTAGCAACGTTCAATGGGTGAAATGGATTGCTCTCTACGTGTATGGAAGGAAATTGATTTGAAGGGACAAAGAGAGGTGTGACAGCAATTACAATCGACGGTTGAAAATGATTTACGGAACGGGTTAGCAATTTTCTGTGCAGTTTTCGAATAAAGACTGAATACATTTGAATTGATTGACAAATTAAATAGTCTAGCTGGGACTTTGTAGGTTTTAAATTACTAGTTTCGTGTACTAAATCTAAAACATGTCTGAACGTTTTGTATACAAATAAATTAGAAGATGTGAGTAGTTTCAATAAATCCGTATTGACACGTTTTTCTAATTAAAAAGTTAATTAAATTTTTATTTAACAGTAAAAAAAATAAAGCAGCATTAAGATATGTTTTGTACTAGCTGTGCTCCGCGGTTTCACCCGCGTAGTTCCCAATCCCGTGGGAATTTCGAGATAAAACCTTCCCCGGACCATAAGCTACCCCTGTACCAAATTTCAAGTCAATCAGTTCAGTAGTTTAGCCGTGAAAAGGTAACAGATAGACAGACAGAGTTACTTTCGCATTTATAATATTAATAAAGTAAGGTTTCTTAAATTAAAAAGTTTATTAGCAAACATAATAACAATTTCAACAATGTAGCATCATGATGTTTAGTATTAAATTTTAGAAAATACAGAAGACTAGGTCTCAATAAAAGTTGTCGACAACACACATCGGCGTGTTTACAAGTGGAAAACTTCACCTGAAGTCAGAAATAAATACGCTCAAGGAAAAGCTACTTTATTACTTCTCAGTTTGAATGAAAAAGTATTTAATGAAAATACTGTTTTCAAAGGAAATCCTAGCTTCTTCTTACATACGTTTGTCTCAAGTCTATTTATAGTCTGTTTTCTACTAGATTTGACGGAATGACAGTATTTTGATCGGGCCATCAAAACTAATATTTCGGGGCTCACGTAACGTATGTCGTTGATGTTAGCACAAACGCACACTAAATTAAAAGCCTCTTCGGTAATGATTACATCACTGTTATGACATGCCAGAAACGTCAGGCTATAGGATTAAGCAACGACTTAATCCTATAGCTAATTGCCTGAAACTATTTCACATTTTAAACACAGTACATAAACACATTTACGAACGATTGCACAATTGAAATAGAACTTGAAATAATCCAAGCAAAACCAATACTGCGTTTAGCCATAAACGCGGTTGGTTTTGTTGGTAAATTCCAAATAAAATACTCCAAGTGCAAATCTAATCTTTGATCTCCGATTAAGCATGTAAACTGCATTGAATAGCATCTGAACTGCGTTCAATTTCAACGGTGCAATCGACTCTTAGTTACATTGTTGTGGTCAACTGATAAAGTGGGTCTGTTACCCTTTTAACCGCAGGTCTACACGGGTTACTCTTGTTTTCGTGATCTCTAACAAAGTTAGAAAAGTGTTAGTGTCACTATTAAAACTTTTTACTTTTATGTACAAAAGAACTTTAAATTTTTATGGTTTTTATAAAACAGTTTTAGCTTTTCGCTACCGGAAAAGAATAGATAGATACAATCTAAATATTTATCTGTTTAAGAGTTTCTAAAATTAACATTATTCGTAATTTTTCCGAGAGTAGTTTATTTTTCTATGTTTAAAAATAACCGTGTTAATATCACGGTTTTAACCCAAGTTAGGTTCAGCAATGATAAATAATCAGTCAGAACAAGTTATCACATACTTACGTATAAGTTTTTATCACCGAACTGAACATAGATACACTAAATAATATTAAAATTTATACGTTCAAAGTTATTGATGACCAAGATTATTGATTGATTTTTTCTTTTTCAGGTAAGTGAATATCATGTGTGCTCATATCATCTATCAAAAGCGACGTAAGTACTACATATAAAAAGGTAAACGAGTTTATGTACGCGTAAAATATATTGTGGCTTTTCTATTATACTCAACGTGTTCGGTGAAAATATTTTGAATTTGCTTTCAAAGTACTCCATTTTTAAAGTACTTTCTACCCATGTTTGTAATTTGAAATAGGAACATTATCTATGGTTACATGAGTATACAATGTGTTAGGAATGTCGTTTGATATACGATATTAGTTCTTCAGGTGGCCATTGATGAGTCAATTGAACTGACGAGACCGGACATAAAACTGTGACATCACTGCAAAAGTTTTAGGCCGACTAGATTTCTGCAATGGAATCGGTAATCGCACCGGTGATTGATGACCATTTTTGGATGGATGCTAGTTCAACTGATCAGTTAAACGTTTATTATATGTATAGACACCGACCCCAATGGCAAAGTGGTCACCATGGCGACTTCAAAACAAAGGGTTGCGGTTTCGATTTCCGTGTGACGTATTTATTAGTATGATACACGAATGTAGTGGAGTAGGATAGAACATAATATATATATTTTTTTTTTGTTTATAAGCATTATTTGTTATTTTTTCCTCCCAGTTTAATTCTCTAAAGTAGGTATTAATTTTTCCAATAAGGCTAATGTGAACTGAGTTTTATTACTACATAACATTTTTTTTTTTCTTATTTTAATTTTCTCATTTGTTTTGTTTCATGTTCATTGTGTTTTGTTTACATCTATTATTAAGTATATTTGTTTAGAGAATCTGACCCTCAAGTAAATTAGTTTGTTTGAATGTTATTTTGAGGAAGGGGCAGACTGAAAACCAGTGCTGTGGGGTGTCACGACCCCATAGCGTATACTGAGTCTGTCCTCTACACCATTATTACTGTAGTTTTAAGTTGTTTATTTTTTTTATTTTGTTTAATTAGATCATAAGTAATTTCTTTTTTTTTTTATTTTTCTTTTATGTATTGTGGTGTAGAAATAAATGGTATAAATGGTATAAATAAATGGTATATTATATCGACACACCCTGAAACCGAGACATGTCTATGCAATGTTTCTGATAACCTAGATATATAAAATGCTGAAATAGAGTAAGGGCTTATTTCACCATCTTCAAGTAATTTTCCGAGTAGCTACTCACAAGATTTGTCTTTGTCACTTGTCATAAAGTAAGAAAGAGATAAAACTAACTTTACTTGGCGAGTAACTTTAATTGAGGGTCGTGAAATAGGCCTTATGTCTTTGTTCACAAGAATAAAAAAAATACTTATATTAAAAAAGCAATTATGTTTGCATAAAAAATCCTATGACATCTCTGCAGAAACTATCTTTTCTCTGAACAAAATTTTTTTTTTAAATAGTCAGTGACAGAAAATACACTTTATTTTATACACTTACAAACTTTCAACTATAGCTATATTTTAATATTTAATAGTAAAATCAATATAAAAATATCTAAGTAGTAACTTTTTTACGCTGCAACGTTACTTGCTATCAACGTTATTCTCACAAATGTTTACTCACAGTTCAGAACGCTATAGTAACAAAATACGTGTACATTCGTTCTTACTTCGGCAATTGATTTTATTATTCTGCTCTCATTTTGCAATATATTTGTTCATACGATCAACAACTCTTTCATAAGGTCAGAGTTGTCAATGACCAGCCATATTTATCAGCAAAGATTTTTTTTAAACTATAGGTATATAAATATTTGTTTATTAAGAGATTATTCAAAATAGCAGTGAAAAATGGAGTCTAATTGTTGTTGAAACTGCAGAATATATTTACTACTATTATCTGCCGTATATACATAATTATAATAATACTTCTAAGAAACATTCTGTGAAACAGATTTGTCCAATATACAAAACGATAACATGTCAATTAGATTAATTGTACATTTATAACACTATCATTATCATTTTCATTTGTTTTTTTTTATCTTAAGGATATACATTTCATTTGATCACATAGATTTAATAAAGTATGTAATGAAATGTAATTTTAACTTAAATTCTAATTAAAACAAACGAAACGAACCCGAACTATACTCGTATGTTACTAAAAGTTCAATAAAATGTTCTAATATTAAAATAGTCCTCTAGGGACATTAGATGAGGTCAACTTAATAAAGGTACTAACATTGGTAAAACAAAACATTTGAAAAGTTTCTAATCAATACAACAATTAAAACTCGGTTTAATTTAATTTGTAGCATTTGTTTGCGCACTCGTGTTACTAATCAACAGTTAAAAGTTTGTTAAATTCGACTTTCAAGATTTGTTTACATTCAATGTTAGTTGTAGGTGAAGTTCAAAAGAACAATATAAAACACTTATTTTTAAAAGAACTAGCTGCGCCCCGTGGTTTCACCCACGTAGTTCCCGTTCCCGTAGAAATAAAGGGGATACAATTATGCTAAAAACCTTCCTACTGAATCACTGTATCTATTAAAACAAACTGCATCAAAATCCGTTGCGTAGTTTTAAAGATCTAAGCATACAAAGAGACATAGGGACAGAAAGCGACTTTGTTTTATACTATGTAGTGATTAACGACGAAAAATACATTCTTATTTCTACGTCCTATAAGGTCTATGCCACTGCTGATTAAATGTATTTCTACTATAAATTAAATATAAACCACAAAGTAGGTTTTCTTTTCTCGTGTGGTATTAACACAGCAAGGGGAAAGTACTAATTTAAATGTTTGTAAAATAGAAAATATTTCCCGCTTGATCACAGACTCAACCCAAGATCCTCAGATTGAAAGATGCATAAATCATTAGACACTTAGCATATTATTCATTTATCTATTCATCTAAGAAAACTAACAATTATAACATTATCTG
This sequence comes from Timandra comae, assembly GCA_958496195.1. Lineage (NCBI taxonomy): Eukaryota > Metazoa > Arthropoda > Insecta > Lepidoptera > Geometridae > Timandra > Timandra comae. Next base: position 5,637,833 of record OY292353.1, on the reverse strand, counting down.
ACATATTAAAAATGCATAAGACACCTCACACGTTCCCCTAATTACCAATGTACATGTTATATTGTCAACGTATGTTTAAGAGCGGTGAATTTATGTAAGGATTTTATTGTGATTCTGTAAGGGGCGGGCCGCAATGCGGACGCTAGTAGCTGACCTTGGAAGTCTGTGTTACAAGGACCTTTTTGTCTGGTGCCCTTTCGTTCATTGAACATCAGAGACGAAAGTTTTCAATCAATGGACTTAGTTCGCCTTAACTAGCATGTTAACCTCTACGTAAACAGATAACTGGTTTGACTTTGAAACCTTTGTTTTGGCCTTTATTTTATGTTTGGTTTAGTGAAAATTGGATAGAAAAATGTGTTGGCATAATTATGTAACTTGAGGAATGATTCGGCGAGTTTTAGGCCTAGATAGTTTGTTATCTGATAGCTTATTAAGCTGAAAGTCTCAGGTTCGTTTCTTCAAACTTTTGCTACCTAACGATAGCTATTTTTATCATTAGTAAGTGTGACATTTGTGAGTTTAGTTTTTTGACATAGTGAGTGGAATTTCACAGGTTGATAATACTCGGACACAGTTATATAAGGTACAGTTATAACAGCTGTCTTTGATAACTTGCCCGCTTATTTTCTTCGCATTAGAATTTTGAAAAAGAATCCAATAAATTATGAAACATCTGTACCAAATTACATTACTCAGGCCAGTATTGTTTATCTTCTAAACATTTAAAAAATGCTGATAAAAAGGCTGTTTTTAGCGATTGGTAGTTTGCAAAGATCTGTCAAAATTGTCAAATTAGCCGCGCCACAGAAAAATTTGAATAATTAGAATTATTTTAATAATGGTTCACACATGTACATGCATCGAAAATATGATTCTAGCTGAGTTGAAAAACTTTATGTCGAAATGTTTCAGAGCTCATTAATTACAAACAAAAAATGTTTTTAGTGTTTTCTTTGTAGATTAGTAAGCTTGAAATGTTTATTATAAAGGTGGCCAAAAGTTTTAGGCCAACTAGATTTCCCCACTGGAAACATCGCTCCGGTGTTTAAAGATAATTTTTCGATGGACGCCAGTTCAACTGATCAGTTAAACTGACTCGTCAATAGCCACCTTAATTCACTTTAAATTGATACCCAAATTCAACATTTTTCGACTAATATCATTCAATGTTCCATGAAATTATTTAACGATTTATGACTTACTTATCTATTTACTCTACCGTTAAGTGCCGAGGTTGGGCTCACGAAGTTTTGTGCCTTTTATAAACCAAATTTATAGTCAGATACTTTTTAAGATATGAAAGAAAAAATAAAGTATCGGCCGGTAAGATATGACAAAGGCCTCTCTTTCATCTACACTACTATTATAAAGAGGAAAGATTTGTATTTTTGCATGTTTGTAATGAAACTCAAAAGCTACTCTGCCGATTTCAAAAATTCTTTCACCATTATAAAGCTACATTCACCCTGAGTAACATAAGCTATATTTTATCCCAAGGGAATGGGAACTACGCGAGTGAAACCGTGAGACGCCGCTAGTTAATTATATAAGTACGGTCAAGATGAACGGGTGGTATCAATATGTTGGTAATCTCAAATCTGAGCCATGTTTGGAATATAAAAAGTAAATGTATACAGAAATTGATCCCGAAAGCTTAGGCTAAGCTGGTACAAAGTCAATTTGACAACAAAAGGAATTAAGTTTCATACCATGTTTAAGGTATAAGTTGGTAGTCGACTGCAGACATGAAGCTAGCTTCGCGTCGCCGGGTAACAGACGGCGAAGTATCATGATAACGTTAGGCGGCGACGTGTGGTCTGCTGCTGCTGTCTGCAGTCGGCTACCAACTTATACCTTTAATTAACTCTCACTACAGTTTTTAAACTTCGAACACACCTTTTTGAACGTAATATTTTTAACAACCCTTCGTTTACGATGGACGTTAGAAACATTGTCATTTGCCTAAAATCTGTACTAATACCATAAATGCGTAAGTTACTAAACTACTGAGCCGATTGACTTGAAATTTGATACAGGAGTAGCTTATGGTCCGGGGAAGGACATAGGTGTTTTATCCCGAAATTCCCATAGGGAACTATGTATGTAAAGCCACTGAACAGAGCCAGTAAGTGTACTAAAAGTAATGTATCTAGTATATATTATATATCAATATTAAACTAAGTGTAACATTGCTACTCGCCTATATATCACTACATAATATTCGATATTGCATAATCTTAAACATCAGCCCCAAAGAAAGAACAGACTTCGATTTCGTGTGCTACTATGTATTATGTATTCTGTGTCGTTGCGTTTCCATGGCAACGGCTCCAGATGTGATAAGGAAAGACCTTCAAGAAACAACTAGAATATTTCTGTTGCCTTGAGCTGTTTTTGTATGATTAATTAGAAATGGAACTGTTTGGTTAGCATTTAATTTTATTTGAGTTATATTATATGAGTAAATTTTGTGTGATTAAATTCGTTTTAATAATTATATAATCAGGCAGAAATGGATGGTAGGGTTTTAATAACATTTGGAAAAGTATGGGCCTGTAGAATTTCCATTACAGAGCAAAGGCCTCTCCCACTAATAATGATAATTGGGTGATAATGGGTAGGTAAGTATAAAGAAATACCTGTCTATCTTTCACTTACAATATTAGTAGAGTAAGCAGGAGATGAAACTACATTACTTATCGTTGCATAATTTACAGGTCTTAACCGCGTAAAACATAATTATTATTTACCTCGACGTTTTGACCGGGTTACACCGATCGTGGTCACGAGAAGACAAAGATAAATTCCGATCGCGAAAGTTTAAAAAGTGTTCATTACTTATGTATATAAGAGTTAATTATCAGTGACTATATAGTGCTATTTTTCAGAAATTGTATAGCTTTGACGTCTCGTCTACTTAGCAATCGAACCCAACGCTACGAGTATGGTAATAATATTATTAGATTTATCATATTATGTTCTCACGTGACTGATGGTTTTTAAACTTTGCGTGTATTTCAAAATAATATAAAAAACAAATCAGTTCATAAGCAACGGAGCTACGTAGTAAAAAAATATAATAAAAATAGCTAAAAGAACCACTTTCTTAAAGAGAATTTATTAAAAAATATAGTAAAAATATAAACAAACGCCCCTAAACTTTGAAGACAAAGTCAAAGAACTTTTATCGTAGTTACGCCCTTAGCCATTTTGTGTACGCCCTCTCCAGAAAAACTGATAAGCAACTCAGACGGCTTGACGACATTTTTGCGATAGTATTCACCAAATAAGAAGCGTCTTTATAAACTAGAGCTTAAACATTTATGAACCAAGACCATTATGTTTAGATGCACACGTTTTTACACAACAATATAATACTCGCCTTATTATTAACAAAAAATCGTGCTCTGTGATTTAATCCACGTAATTGCCATCCCGTAAGAATACGAGAAGACAGGGCCACTGATAGCGCTATATCGGTGGCCGAGTTTTGGTCCTCAAAAATTTGAGTCGATACGCAAAGAAGAAGAAGAATACGAGGATAAAATACGACCCTCAAAAATAAAGTGGTTGGTAAAGGCATTTTCAAAATCAGTTTAGTAGATGCAAATGCAATCACTCTACAACCTAACAAAATCACTAATATTATCTGTTTATCGATGACTGACAACCTCTATGGCAGAGTAGTCACCATGCCTTACTGCCATCCGTAAGGTTGCGGGATCGATTCCCATGCGGGTAGAAAATTTTTGAGAACCACAAATGTTTTCTCGGTTTCGGTCTGGGTGTGTGTGTGAATAAATGTGAGCGTAGTGTCTGATACCCTCTTACTCAGTTCTGTAATGAGATGATGTAGTGAATCATTATGTTATGTTATGTATATAAGCAAATTTATTCCCTACAACCTTACTAACACCAAACTTCATAATATCGGTTTTCTTTGCAAGTCGCCTCATATTTTTGCAGACCAGAATTCAGCCACCGATATAGCGCTATAATATCAATATAGATTACATGAACCATTGCAAGGAATCTCTCTGATTCCTCGACTGCATCAGACAAGCAATTACGATAATTATTGAACATTCTGTAATTGTCTGTTGCTTGATTTGAAATTCGATGAGGTATCGACTCAATCGAACTGAGGTAGATTACGATAGAGCTTGATAGTATACTATTATCTTAGATATATGTTACAATACAGGGAATATTACAATATAGGAAATTGCAAGATACATAGTATATAACATTAAATTAAAAATTTAAAAAACCCCCAACACAATTACTTTCAAAAACTTTTCAACGGGTCAACCGACTTTCATCAAACATGTCTAAGAACACTCGCTAGTAAGTCCCTTTTAATACAAAAAAACTAAATTGTAATCGGTTTATCCGTTCGGGAGCTATGATGCCACAGACAAACAGATACACACACCGTAAATACACAGACACGTCAAAATTATAACACGTCTCTTTTTGCGTCGGGGGTTAAAAACAAAGGCGCTGTCGCTGTCTCTGTCCCTATGTATGCTTAGAATTTTAAAACTAAGTAACGGATTTTAATGTGGTTTCTTTTATTAGATAGAGTGATTTAAATGGAAGATTTTGAATATAATTTTATCCCTGCATTCTCACGAGAGCGGCAACTACGTGGGTGAAACCGCGGAGCACTGGCACTTATCGTACGTGAGATCGGCTAAATAATATGTCTTTCTTTTCTATCAGCTGTCATCTGAACATTCACACTTTTCCCTTTGCATATAATCTTTCTTACAGTCCATCTGTCTTTTGTCAGGTCTTCCTCTTCTCACATAACCATGTAGCTAGATTGTATGTATATCAAAAATAAAGTCGTACGAAAGTACAATAAAAGCTTGGCTAAGTTAACACTAACGTCGTTTCTGGTCCTTAAAAATATGAGTCGACACGCAAAGAAGAAGAAGAACGTCTAAAAACGTGCTAAAATAATCTTAAGAAACCAATCACCAAATACACCGTTTGTCCTTTTTTAAATGTCAATAAAGGATTCTTATTAAATACTAGCTGTGTCCCGCGGTTTTACCCTTGTGGAACCTTATCTCGTGGAAATTTTAAGATAAAAAGTATCCTATGTGTTATTCCTATGTATGAGGAATATCATTTTCACTGCGTTAAAAAAAAAGGTATGTGGAACATCTGTACCAAATTTCATTAAAATCCACTCAATAGTTTTTGCGTGAAAGATGAACAAACATCCACACGTCCACACTCACAAACATTTGGCTTTATAATATTAGTGGGATAAATAATGTAATAAGTAAGTTAACCTGTCATATTCAGAATAATTTCACGTAAAATATTTCTCATTAAAATATTTTCACCTACAATAGCTACAAGTATTGCATAAACAAAATGCTAAAATATTTGTAAACTATTAAATTTTCAAGAAAATATGTCTAGTAAGACAATTTCAGCACAGAAGCTTTAAAACTGTTTAATAAAAGCGGCTTAAAATTTCTCAAACCTCGGCGAAAATATGCAAATAAACAAACATGAAAATAAACAAATCACTAGATATGTGCTCTTAGTATAAAAAAAACTACGCAACGGATTTTGAAGCGGCTTTTAATAGATAGAGTGATTCAAGAGGAATGTTTTTCATCACCATCATCAGCCCGTCATCGTCCACTGCTGGACATAGGCCTCTCCCAATGAACGCCACCGAGCTCGGTCTTCATCTCTCTTCATACAGTTCTTTCCCGCCACTTTACGCAGGTCGTCCTCCAGGAATGTTTTTAGCATAATTTAATTCCCGCAGTCTCACGGAGACGGGCACTAGTATTACCCGGGTGCAACCGCGAGGCGATGCATGTTACATATATAAATAAGAAAGCCAAGTCTCGGTCTATAGGTGGAATCCTACTACAGAGAAACTGTTGCTCTGTACTGGATACAGAGCAACAGTTTCTCTGTCTTTCTCTAGAAATAAATAATCAATCACTCTAAAGTCTTTTCGCGATCTACAAAAAAGGCTATCATAACATAACATAACATAATCATTCACTACATCATCTCATTATAGTAACTGACCCCTAACTAAGCTCGAAGCTTGTATCTAGGGTATCAGAAACTACGCACACACTCATTCACACACACACAGACCGAGACAATCTATCAAAAACTATATACAGGGTGGCGCAATAGAACGTGCATTTTTAAAATAATTATTAAAAAATAAATACAAAAGGTATAGTTAAAATAAAACTAAGCAATTATTAAGTGATAACTGAAGTTTATTTTTTAAAAATAACATCATCTAAATGATGACCCTCTCTACGTTGGCACTCCTCTAACCGCAAACGGAAATTACCGAAAACTTTCTTAAGTAGTGCTGGTGTGATTGCTGCCATTTCACCACGAATATTCTCCTTGAGCTGACTGATGTTTCTCGGATTATTGGTGTAGACTTTGTGTTTGAGGTATCCCCACAAAAAAAAGTCAGGAGGCGTCAAGTCTGGACTGCGCGGAGGCCATGGGATATCACCTCTTTTCGAAATCAGTTTGCCAGGGAACATCTGCTTCACAACCGCCATGGAGTCATTTGATGTGTGACTGGTAGCTCCGTCTTGTTGGAACCAAGTCCTAGAGTTCTTTATTCTTGAATTTTCAAGTTCTGGGGCCAAAAAACCTTCCAACATCGCAACATAGCGTTCGGTATTAACAGTGATGTTTTGCCCCCGTGCGTTTTCAAAAAAATAAGGACCAATTATTCCTTTGGCAGATATTGCGGCCCAAACTGTCACTTTAGGGCTATGTAACGGTTTTTGATGTTTGAGTCTGGGATTTTCACTATTCCAATAACGACAATTTTGGCGGTTTACGAACCCATTCATATGAAAATGTGCCTCATCAGAGAAAAGGATGTTTTCAAAATTTGAAAACCGATTGAGCATTTCATTAGCAAATGTGAGCCGTGCTATGAAGTCAGAGTCTTTCAATTCTTGAGTTAATTGCAGCTTGTATGGATGCAATTTAAGATCCAAGTTTAAAATTCGTTGCAAACTTCGTCGCGATATGTTTAGGACAGACGATCTCTTGCGAGTAGACATTTGTGGATCTTCTCGTACCGACTGCTTAACACTCTCAATATTGTCTTCGGTCCTAGATGTGCGTGGACGACCTTTCGCGTGTGGTTTAAACGTCGATCCAGTCTCTTCAAAACGCTTTATCCAGATTTTAATTAAATTAGCACTCGGAGCCTCCCTAATTTGCCGTACACCATACTCAGAACAAAATAGTCGCCTGACAACTACGTACGAACGAGAGTTTTCGTAAAATGCGCGCACGCAAAATGCGCGACGCTTCCCGTCGAAGTGACTCATAGTGACTAAAACTTTATGAACCGCGCTACCCAACGATATCGGTCTCCCCCCGCCCACGCCCCTTCTACCACGCAAAAAAGATGATGCAATATGCACGTTCTATTGCGCCACCCTGTACTTACCGACTAATTCACATGTACCAAAATTAACATTGTGGAATTTATTATCATTCACCTCGCGTGGAAGTTCAACCCGTCACCCTTTGTTAGCCAGTTTACCAGTCACTGTGTCATTTGGGTTTTATTTAATGAACTATCTTTACCCGCTTAATTTTGTTCAGCTAAATTTAGTAACTGACCCCTAACAAAGTTCGAAACTTGTATCTAGGGTATCAGAAACTACACACTCATTCACACACACACCCAGACCGAGACAAACATTTGTGGTTCGTACAAATATTCACTCTGACAGAAATCGAACCCGCAACCAAATTAGCCTTTAATTATAGTAATAAATTACTCTTGGAAACTATCCTCTTGATTCATTCTATCAATGAATGAACGGGATATTATATTAGCACTACAATCTGTTGCGGTTCTTAAAAGATCTACACATTCATATTTAAACATAAAAACGAATTGTTATATTATTTAAATTAACAAATTACACATATTTAAATAATAATGAAAATCTCCAATTCGACTCTTATAAAGTAATTCGGGTGTAAAATGTTTATTACTGCCGTATATCGAACGGACTTGGGTTCGATCCGCGGCACGGTAATAAAATCTTTTGCTCAAAACGATGTAGCAGGTACTTGACCGTTTCGGTTATACTTATACTCATGGGTGTAGTATCTCGTAAGATTTTAGAATTACGTTTTCAAAAACTCTATGATAAATTACTTATAGAAATACATCTCTATAAAATAAAAATAAAATTCTTGTTTATTTTTTTCTTCAGATCAGAACAAAAAATAGGTAATCTATAATATCATATTCAAAACATAGTTCAATTTAAGTGTATTTCACGTTCTTCAAGTAAAGTTACTTACCAAGTAAAGTGAGTCTTGTCTCTTTCTTACTTTTACAAAAAAAAACCTTGTAAGTAGGTACTCGGACCTTTACTTGAAGATCGTGAAATAGGCCCTTAATTTATAAAATATATAGTTAAAATGTTGATTATTTATCGATTCCCACGGAATCAAACATTTACGGGAAAATGCCGGTAAAACCACGCCACACAACTAGTGTATCCATAAAAGTCAAATGCTTTCTATACAGCTGGCTAACCCGATTTAAGTATATTTTTATTTTCTATTGACTGTTATCAAAATTCTTAAAAATAAAAATTTGTTAAACACTAAATCGAACAGGAATTACTCAAACAAAACCGTACGGAACAACTAGTGTAAAATATTTATGAACAAAGTTAATCCTATTACTAACTTAAAGTTTACGTCAGCTTAAATTCTTACGATATACGATAAAAAGCGAATGTGAAAATCCTGCACGCGATACAATATACTCTTTTTTATACAATTTTCTATACTCATATCTCAAATAAAAACTAAAAAAAATACTGAAATACAGGTAAAAATCAAGCTAAATTTTGTCCCTAAAATTCAAACATTTTCCTTAGCAATAAATCTTTGTAGCACATAAAAAGCATTAGAAAATGCTTTAAATATATTGAAAGTGAAAGTTTAAAAGAGAAAGTGGCCTTCGGTGCGGAAAATGGAAAACGTATTTAACACTTTCACCGTCGTACTACTAACTCTATCTGTGAGGAAATCGGATAACTAACTCCTCTTTGCGGCGACGAAGGGAATTACGTACAGCTCCATCTACAGTAATAGTGGTGAAACAAAGTTGAACGCGTTGTCGTGAGACATTATGAACATGGTTTTATGTTGTCTTGTTCCTTTTGGTAGCTTTTATGCGAACTTATTCGACGTACGTAATCCAAGTACTGTTGCTATAAAATTTTATGTTCATACATATACAGATTTTTGTTTGAAAAGCTAAGTTGGACGGTTATTATATGTATTCGGGTAATGACAAGTCAATGCAAGTTGAATTATTATTGTCTATCTATTATTTTTATGAGATTTGTTTTATGTAAAGTTTTTTTGGAAATAAAATAGGATATTTTTTTCGTTTATCCTTTTTTGAACTAGGTACTGATGGATATGAAAAATGTAATAATGAATTTCTTGAGTTAAGACTTGAAATCTTATATCAATCAACTTTAATATTTTAATTTCCTTTTTCCACCCTTTTTAACTTTAATGTTTTAGCTTGGTCAATTTTTTAAAACTCAGAATAGGCTTGCACTTGACTGTAACTTGCTTGACGGAAAGCGGGGTCTAATTGGGGTCAGATTTTTAGTTAAATATTTTTTCATACATTTAATTGTTATTCACGTAGTTCATTATCCATGTGCTCCATGAATACGTATTAAACATTACTTTTTTAGTCCACCTATGATGTTTTGGTACTTTTAGGTGATACTAAAAAGCATTAATATACCCTTTCTCTGTGACGGACGGGTTTAATTCATGTTTACCAATGAGTTCATGTGAGTTACGAGTGTGTTTGCGTATGGAACTTGCCATTCTGATGAGGGGAAATATGTACGGAGACCGGCCTCATGGAAAATTAGTTGTTAGCATATATGTAGTAGGTGCTAGGTCCGAAAAATATGATTTCATAGGAATATTAAAATCAAATTAAGTATCTTATATATAAAATTCTCGTATCACAATGTTCGTTCCCGTACTCCTCCGAAACGGCTTGACCGATACTCATGTAATTTTGTGAGCATATTCAGTAGGTCTGAGAATCGGCCAACATCTATTTTTCATCCCGAAATTACTACGGGAACGGGAACTACGCGTGTGAAACCGCGGGGCGCAGCTAGTATGAGTATTAATGTGATGGTAAAAGATGATTAAAATATTTTAAGTTAAACAGTTTTATTGTATGCTAAAAGCTCAAAATAATTCGGTAGGCCATAGGAAAATATAAAATCAATGAGCATATGAATATTCTATAAAGTACGCGCACCTATTCATTTTTTTTCAACGTATGTTTTGAGCGGGAATCAAACTCGATACCATAGACATAGCAGTCAGAGACTAACTCTACTTATTTGTCGAAAAATATACAATCATTTTTTGTATACACGTAATTCTAGTTTCAACTCTAAAACAATAGGTTTAAAACTCAAAGCTATCTCGCTGTTGACAGATTGAGTTTAAGCATTCATAATAACTTACTGGATTCAATTTGTGAGCTTCAATGGATGGTTTCCAGTGTTTGTTATGAGACTAATGAAATTCACAAAAGCAAGTGCATTTTAAAATATTGAATTCTCTATTATTCATTTCTTTGATTTAGATACCTACTGGCTTCATAACTTTGTCATTTGAAAGGCAGTCCGATTATACGGTCGGATATGTTTGTTTAGCGGTTAATAATTTACGATATTTATTTCCATTCTCTAAAAATACTTTCATTCATATTTTATAAACGACATCTCCTAGTGTGTCTCCTACACAATAGTATAAATTAAAACATTGGCTAAAGAATACTTTAATAATATTAAAGTAAAAACTTAATTTGATGAAAATAATCAGTCTCACTCAATAAAGGCTTAAACATTTATCCGAAAAAGCTTTTTAACTTTACGTCTGATGCAATCGAACTCGCTCAAATTAAGTATTGGACATATATCATTCGTAAAATTGTAAATTGAAATATGACAGGAATTAAAATCGTTCCGAAACATTGAACGAATGAGAGCAATGTAATGTAAAGTCAGTTTTGTGATTCCCAGTACAGGATAGATGGTCTCATTCTCACTGATGACATTTTATAGTGACGCTTAATATATATATTTACTAGCTGTGCCCCACAGTTTTACCCGCGTGGAACTTTATCCCGTGGGAATTTTAGAATAAAAAATCCTATGTGTTATTCCTAAGTATAAGAAACATCTGTACCAAATTTCATTAAATTCCATTCAATAGTTTTTGCGTGAAAGAGGAACAAATATCCACACATCTAAACATCCACACTCACAAACATTCGGGTTTAATTAGTAGGATTGTCCAATACGTAGCTAAACAAGAACATGATTATAATAATAGTTATTTATGGTACAACCGAGGTAAGTTGGTGATTACTTCCGAGGCGCTATTGAGGCCCGAGCCGTCAGGCGAGGGTCTGAAGATAGCCGAAGATAGTAATCAATACTCGCGTGTACCACACAACGTTTTTCAACACATTTACGAAGAAATTATCATTTTTCGCTAATAAATAAACAGTTTTTCTATTCGCGCGCATCCAACACAACAATGGTGATCGGCCAAAGACTAAAAGAATATACTTATAAAAAAAAAAATATCGAATGAATGGAATCGACCATAGACCTACCAAAAGTAAGGAAACATAGTTGAAGTTTGTTTTTAAAATGTATGGACACTATTTTTTTGGTATCGAAACTTTTTTAACATTAAAGTAATTTAAAAAAACAATCTATAACTCACTAGTGAATAAAACGTGTCATTGTTCAACTGTTTTTGCACAAATAAGAGCCCCTTTATGAGCAAGTGTGTTGAAATAGTTATTTACGGTACAAGCGAGGTAAGTTGGTGATTACTTCCGAGGCGCTATTGAGGCCCGAGCCGTCAGGCGAGGGTCTGAAGATAGCCGAGGATAGTAATCATCAATACTCGCGTGTACCATACAACGTTTTTCAACACATTTGCGAAGAAATTATCATTTTTCGCTAATAAATAAACAGTTTTTCTATTCGCGCGCATCCAACGCAACAATGGTGATCGCCAAAGACTAAAAGAATATACTTATTAAAAAAAAATCGAATGAATGAATGAATGGAATCGACCATAGACCTACCAAAAGTAAGGCTACATAGTTGAAGTTTGTTTTTAAAATGTATGGACACCATTTTTTTTGGTGTCGAAACTTTTTTTCAAACAAAGCAATTTAAAAAAACAATCTATAACTCACTAGTGAATAAAACGTGTCATTATTCAACTGTTTTTGCACAAATAAGAGCCCCTTTATGAGCAAGTGTGTTGAAAAAATAATTTAAAAAATGCAAAAGTAAAAGTAAAGTTTATATTATAAATAATAAACAGTGAGTTTAAACCTAATAATATTGTTACAAAACAAAGATTTCAAGTTAACTCTATCCACGTGGTAACAGACTTTGTCAACTAATAAGTTTGTTAACTTATAACTAATTCAAATTCGTTTAACACTGGATGTTTGATATTATCTAAGAGGATTGTAAGAAGGTTGCGTTACGCATGCGCCAGCTTATAACCACCATACTGCCGGTTATATTGTTATCCAGTAAACAAACGATGTCGCCGGCAGATGCGCGTTCGGACGCCATCTTGCATTTTTCCCGCTTAAAAGTACCGCGTTTTTATATAACCTCAAAAACAGTATATCGCGTTAACGGCCCAGCGAAGTTAAATTATAGTCATGAAAACACGTTAAATGATATAAAACTTGTTAATTTAATTGTCTTGGGCTCGTTTTGGTAAAATAATTAAACAGATAATAATTTTGGTAATTGAGAGGTAACGTTGTTTGAGTATTAATTAACTTATCAATAAATAATGACAAATGTTTAAAAACCAACTATTTAAAAACTAAGTTAATATATTATTACGTCACAGTTAGTTTTTACTATTAGAGACTGTTATTATCACAAAATTAATAAACTACAACGTTGTGAAGTAAAAAGTAAGTCACTTAGCCATAATACTTTTATCGTACATTACATACAAGAAAAACAAATAAAAACATCAGCAAGATATAAAATTGAACGTTTTTGCCATATAAAATTGTTCACTATTGCGTTTACGTTGAATCCGATTTTTCTATAACCATAATATTTTTTGTTATTCAAAGATAACTGCCTATACCAATTTTACTATTAGATGTCTGTGCAGTTTTTCTTGTATACATTTAACCAATATTGTGAACAATTTTATATATGGTTTTCTAAGTTAATAAGCTAAGTTACGCGTACGTATTTATATGCAAATACTATTTAAGATTAAGTACCACTTGACCACTATTGTTTTATCTTATAAGATTTAGAATGAATTAGTTAATCACAACATTAAAATAAACATTGTTTATATGATAAAGATTCATCAACACACATTATATAGCCTTTTTAGAGAGTTAATCAACGTTATAAACATCACTACATACAAAATTTACACATTATTTTTAAGTACATCTTTCATTGACCGAAAACGGAGTATGAACCAATGTCCACATAATATCAATATTCTATTTAATATTTTTATTTTAAGTAAATATGATTCTTAAGGAATGAAAAATATGTGGTTTTTAGTTTGGAAGTTTTCCTCTACTAAAATACCTGGTTCCTTCAAACCTTGGGTCGCCGAAGTGGCTTTTAATTTTAAGAGCGTTTCCGTGCTTCGGAAGGTTCGTTTTATATACTTCGCCGGTTTTCCTTCTCATTTCAATTCTCCTCACAAAAAAAAATCTATTACACAAATTGCCCTGACATTTAAAACAACAAAAGTATACAGTCGTTTAAGTTATGAGTTAAGAATCTGAACATTTTGATAATTCATTGTTATAAGCAAAGATTTATATTAAAGTGAAAACAATTTCAAAGACTGTCTCCCAAGATATGCAATTACTTTTGTAAGGTATTCGTACTATTTAATATTGTCTTTCTAGTTCTTTCCGTTCTCAAATGACGTTTTATTCTGAAGAGGGTGCGATGTCGGCACAATGGCCAGAACCACCGAATTAGCGTCTGTAATTGCTACTGAGGCTTTGGACCGAAAGACTGACATTTTTGGATAAGAATAGGCTAATAATGAATTGTTCTTCCGGTCACGTGAAATAGGAAATTGATGATTTTTGACTGTACCTTTTTTCGCTTTGAGCTTACATTTATCTTATTTTGTATTATAATGTTTGAAAAATTATTGTTCGACGCAAAAATTGGAAAAGTTCACGCATCAGCTAATAAACAAATCTGGCTGATAAGTAAACCTTTGCAACTTCTTTCAAACATTGTACATTATCAAATGTGAAAACCTTACCATCAAAACAACTTGCAATGCTTATTTAAAACACAAACAGCCAATTTATACACTTATATAAACTAAGTGACAATGGAAAACTTCTGCCGAAAATCTTCTAAATAGTCAGCAGCACAGACACGAAAACTCATTAAGTTTTCATAAAGTCCTGTTCATAAAAATGTTTTCCAACTTGTCAGCCTTCAAAGACGGACATTTCTTGAAAACTTTCTAAATTTTCAAACTTTACGGAGTGGAACACCTCAAATTAATAATTATTCAATAGCATACATAATGTTCAATACGTAAACTTTCATTTTAGCTAGTTGTTACAAATTTAGAGCAAACTATGAAGTTACTTTAGGTACATGAATAAGTAGCGGGAAGCGAACAGCGTAAGCTTGAACGACGTGAACTTTAAGCCTCAAACGGGGTGAAAAATCAAACATGCCATTTTGTCAAAATTTATTTTATGCAATATGAAATTATTGGGAGACTTTATTGAAAACAACTTCACAATAAACGTCAATATATTTTTAAACATTGGAGAGACAAATTCAGGGTCGATTCCAAACTAGATAAAATCTTCTTTGAACTAGATATCAAAATATTTGTTTGTGAATGAAACATTATGAATCATATCACATTATTAATCAACCAGCTATATGTAGTTCTAATTACTGGCGATGATTGTACATTGTAGATATTGTAATGACTGTGAATAGATCTCATTGAGATGCTGTCATGATTGATAGTATCGTATCTTGAAGGTCACCATTACTGACAATAATTTCCGGAGAATGTTCTCGAAATATTTTTGGGTTGGAAATTACTAATAGTCTTGTTTAGCCCTCTAAGCTAATTCTTGTGTCAAGAATAAGTTCAAGTTAATTTTGTTATTGGTGGGGGATTTAATTCACGGCCTTTCAATCGCCAAGCCAACGCCTTAACCATGAAGCTAGGTACATGTATCCATTTCAAAGTATGATTAGCCAGAAATCTTTCCTAAATCAAATAAATGTCAATCAAATCGTAGAATTCAGCATTTCATATTATATGCTCGGTTAGTTCAACTCAAATTTTGTTTTGAGACAAAGGGTTAACCTTCATCTTGAAGAGGGAAAATTATTTATCCGACAGGCACGAATAATTTATATCATTAAATGTCACAGAATGGTTGAATGTATTGATTTGAGCTCAAATCATTCTGAGTGGTCGAGATATTATAATATCAACGTCTCGCGGTTTCACCCGCGTTGATCCTAATCCCGTGGGATTTTTGGGATAAAAAGTATCCTATGTGTTATTTCTGGTTATAGGGAACATATATACCAAATTTAAATTAAATTGATTTTGTACTTTTTACGTTAAAGAGTAACAAACATCCATTAACTTTGACATGTAAAATATTTGTAAAAAATCTTTTCACATTTGTCTCATTAAATCCCTTGTCAGTCAAAATTCAAAGCGAATCGTAAAAAAAGTTTTGTATTGTAAATAAATAATGCAAGTTAAAGTCTCTACGTAACCCGTTAAATATTTACACAGTTGTTTCAGCGCTCGACGATTAAATAAAAACAAACAGACAAACAAAAACAATGCCTATCCCGCAAATTAAAAATAAGAATGAAATTAGAAAAATATAAGCCGTCTGTGCCGGTTGACTGTTTAATAATGCAAAATATATAAATGAATAATAAATAGGCTTAAAAATAAATATAGGTATGTCATGGTTTTAATTAAAAAATGATCATTTAGTTATGTACTGGTACGTGTATGTGTTGGTTCAAAGTTACATTATACTAATACATTTGTTATCATGTTTTGAATCAGTTTATATATAATTATTATATGAGACAGTTTTAAAGGTCAACTCAGTCGACTATATGCTTCATACTATGCTTAGGTACTATTATATGGTACTATTTGACGAAACAAGCTGTAATTGTTGACTCTCGGTGAGGCACAACATGAGCGTGCAAATAAATAACATGCGCGCCATCTTTGGGAGTCTGCCATATTGGATTTAGAATGACGTCACTTTGCCGGCTTCGAATATCATCCAAATAACACGAAGGCGACACAAAATTCTTGGTTGTGAGAGATTTATAGAGTTTTGGAGGCTCAAACTACAAACATGTGCCGATAATGATAGTAACTTAAACTACCCTCTTAAAAAGTCGCACTGCAGTAACAGCCACCCATCACTATTTAGATGGTGCTAGCCGTTGCTTAACCGAACCAAACATATGCAATCCACATTTAGCTTGGGCTACCATAGTTAAATTGAACACTTCCAGTAGTCCATTCCCACGAGTGTCAAGTCATTATTAAAGGAAAATTTCACGATACAATTTAAGTAAGCGTTTCAAATTGCACTCACCTTAAATATGTAAACACTTACATTGATTTATAAGACACCGTGTCGTAGTAATAACGGCAATTATATTTATGTGGTATTGATTGTAGATTATTTGTGACGGAAGGTATAAATTATGACAGCTAAAAATGAACCTCAATTTTAAACAGTTCGTAGGTTAAATCGATTTTGTTATGAAACAAAATTTTATATTTTTTAAACCAAAATACATTACATGGGTATACTTATAGCAAAAAAACCAAAGCTTTTTAAAGGCTCGCGAGTTAATATTATTGTATGTGTATGAGTTCGTAAAAGAACAGTTTTACACCTCCATTATTTTTTTATTTATTATAAAAACAACAATAAGCTTACAGCTAAGATGCCAAAGCGCTTAAGTTGCTAGTATCTACACAAAACACAAAAAAATATACTTTCTGATTTGATACTTTGTAATATTTTTTTGTTATTCATCCCGTAAAGACTGTCGATTATGTTAATACGACAATCTCGCTTACTTAACAAATTAGCACGACAGCCGGGACCTAATGGTATAACGTGCCTTCTGGAGAAGCTCATATCAGTCAATGGCTCATCTCAACCATTTCGATTACATTTACAAATCACTATTATGCTGGTGCTAGTCTTTGTACGAGTATAACCAAAAAGATCGCAAGTAATGCGTGGTTTACGCTGCACGCTTTGACATAGCGCTTCTGCATACTTTGATTGATACAAATAATTCACATTGTGTCAACAGTAGCTGTTACATAACAGACTAGCGTCCTGTGACTTCGTCCGCGTGGAATAATGACTTCCGGCAGAATATGGGTTTTCTCCCTTTTCTCCCCCTAGGGGGGGAATTTCCAAAACTCTTCTCTTAGTGGTAGCCTACTCCCCCAACAAACACACGTGCCAAATTTCAGTTCTACGACCAGTAGTTTCGGCTGTGCGTTGTCTGTCAGTCAGTCAGTACATCACTCAGTAACGGAAGAGTTTTATTTATAAAGATAGATATATAACTACTACAGGAATACCTTCAACACTACCGATTTATGATTGCCGTTAATTTGCATTGCTTGGTTAGTTAATTAAGAAATATATTTCTTTTAAATAATGTTAAATGTATATAAAACGGGTCAATTTGTATCTTTGATATGCTACGAGTATAACATTTCACTACTCAACTCATTATTATGAAATTACAATGTCAGGAACACATGATAGTTGATGCTAGACTATTAGGTATAGTATATGACTAACTAACCTTATAACCGTTTAAACTACAATGCGATTTGCAGTATTTAAACACCATCGACTTAAAAAGAGCGAGAAAAAGAAAACGCGGTCAAAACTCCATAGCTAGCAATGCCATACAAATACAAGCAAGTAACAGAGTGAACGAGTGAACGTACATAATTGAGTTGCCCTTAGAAACGCGCAATTCGACCGGAATTAGGTTGTTACATAGATAAGGAGCGTTGCAGTTGCAAAAGGGACAGCCGACTGTTTGTAGGGTTTGATACGATGTGATGAAGCAAATTGTATGAGGGTATTTGCATTTTTATACAGTAATTTTCTCGGGCAAAGATTTTTGGTTGTGTTTAAGTTTGATTTGAAACAGCTTAATGTGAGATATTAAAAGATCAAGTAATTTATTTTTTCCATAAAATGTTTCTCGAGTATAAATAATTATTAAAACAAAAATAAATTAAGAATTCGAGATAAGTACATAAATTCTAACGTTCAAAAATTGATGTTCACTTAAAAATTGCTTTTTTACTTCAAACTACAAACTTCTTAAACCCGTGCAATAAGACTTAGAACAGACACCGTTTAGTACCATTTGTGGAGTAGTACTTCAACTTTTACCACCCAGTTTTATCGCTCCAATGACTCCGATCGACTTACATACATACATAATATGCCAACATGTCACGATAAACAGCCGAAATCATTAATACGGCTTTGGCTTATCGCTCCAAAAAGTAGCAAACGGCTTCTCTGTAAAAAAATAATTAATTAAAGCCGTACAACAGCCACCTTTCAAATAAAATTAAATCGCGAAGTTGAATAGGATTATTTTTTATATTTTTCTGTATTTTTCATACTCTTAGGAATTGGTTGGGGTTAGGCAGTAGCTGAGAAAATAAGCGTCGCGTTTGGGTATGATCCTTGGTTCAAATTCCAACGTGGTTAAATGTTTTGGTCAAGAGAGAGATATAGTTCTCTCTTCCATGGTTTTGATAGTAAATATTTTCACGGATTTTTTCTGTATGAAGTGACGATGATACCCAGCTGGGAAACTGGCCTCAATAAAAAGTAATATAGAGCAGTTTTCGGCCACATTAAATAATATTAATATAGCTGATCCCTGTGGTTTTACCCTCGAAAAGCCATATCGTCGACATTTTAGAAGAAGCTGTGATATTTTATGTTACTTTATACATCCACACAACTTAGACCGAGATAAACAATATTGACACACAAATAGTTACCTCACACGAGACCGAACCCGCAACCCTTTGATAAACAGTTCAGTACCACTCTGCCACAATTCGTCTATACACAATTAAATACCAAACCACTTACGCTAAATAATAAAGTATGTAATGACTGCTTGACATTGTAACATCGTCAAATAATTGTCTTTAACGTGTCCAATATGTCTGAACTTGACGTAAATTATAGCCCTTGAATCGAACACTGGGTTACCTATCACGTCATACAAATCGGAAACATTCAAGAACTCTTGATATCCACACTCAATTACTCAACTCCTTGGCATATATCCATGCTTAGAAATGTCTAGGTTGAAAGTAAATATCAGTTACTAGTAAATGTTTGCCAAAAGTTACGCTCTTTTTATGTATTTTATATGATGCTGTGTATTTGGGTTAGATATTATTATTGAATAGCTTTGTCTCGGTATTTGACCTGCTATAATTTCGATTGTATGAGATTTTCATATGAGACTAGTAGACTTTTTGTACAAAACTAGTAAAGACGCGAACCCACCGCCACGCACGCTACGCCCACGGTCCACGGCCACGCAGCTCAGCTACGTTGAGCTATAGCCGAGTCAGCCACGAATATATCAATTACGTCATTTTCGTGCGCAGCGTGGGCGTACTTCGGTGGGTTTTACCTCATACATTTTCATAGAAAGTGAAGCTGAGCACACGTGCGCAGCGTGTGCGTGTACTTCGGTGGGTTTGAGCCTTATTGCATCATGGTTTAACTAGCGTAGATCCAATCTTGTAGGAATGTTGGGATTAAAAAAGTGTCTTAAGTGAAGTATGTATGTATTTTCCTGGCAACAAACACGTAAACATTCTTGCAAGACCACACGTTTCTTCTAAACAAGCTAAGCTAAAGCTTCTAAACAGCATGTTCTATTGTAGAGCGTAATATTTCTTGACATCAAATGGGTTGTAGTCAAGCACAAACCTTTTTAGTGTTCGTGTTTTGCAGTTTCACTTGTATTGTCATATTAAGCCTTTACCTTTCCTCAACCCACTTATATTAGCCCATCTAGAGCAAAAATGTGTTTTCAAATCGGATTAGTAGTTCCTGAGATTAACGCGTCCCAAAAAACAAACTGACTGATTAAAATATAGGTATTTATTTAATAGTTTTATTTACGTTCTTTAGTTTCCAGAAAAGAAAATCAGATTAAAACAAATGCCGTCGACATAAATGTTTACTAGCAAAGAATTAACTTAAAAAAAGCGATAAAAGTTATCTCAAAGAAATATCTTGTTCTGAAATATTTTTTCATAAAGTCGTGATACTCTTATCAGTAACAAAGGGTTAGATAAGTCACATTCCCCTCCCCTATATAAGAATATTATTAGATCTCTCTAGGGTAGTTAGGTACGTTTTCCAGGTCAGCGAACTTTGTTGACATAGAAACAATTTTATATTATTAAACTATCTTTTTATCATTTAGTTTTGTTTATAAAACTATCTGTACTAATATCCATCTATGGCTTTACTTATCTCTTGGTTAATATTATAAAGAGGTTTGTTTTTGGTTATTTCGTCATAATGAATAGACTCCGAAACTAACATTTTTTTCGCTAATACAAAACTATGTTTTCACTGAATAATATTAAGTTATAATTAACCTTAATTTTTCTCCGTAAATGTGGCTAAAACCGCAGCTCATAGCACGTATTTATTTTTTATTGTGTAAAATTAAATAAAACATTTCACTTTACCGTCTGAGTCATCAAGAAATCTCAGGAATTTCAGCGTCTGTAGATTTGAATAAAGGCAAGTAGATTTCATAAGATGTGTAGGCGTCCGCTAAATAAGATTCTACAAAAATCCTCTTTAATCCGACAAAACTTCTTAATTTCAACTGAAGTAATATAAAAATACGAAATATTATTATCATTTTGTTTTTACCGACAGTTATGTAATATGAACACTTGTTTGTGATTTGTAATTTTGACCACCAACTTGGTATCTACACTAATATTATAAAGAGGAAAGATTTGTTTGTAACGAATAGGCTCCGAAACTACTTCAAAAATTTCAAAAATTCTTTCACTAATGGAAATCTTTATTTATCGTATATTATTATCATCGTGACATAGGCTTTATTTTATCCCTGTATTCCCACGGGAATGGGAAATACGCGATATGAAACCGCGTGGCACTGCTAGTGTTTGATAAGCCAAATGTTACAGGTTCAACTGCTGATATGTATTCAAAAATATTGAAGTGTTTTCCATTGTCCATAGCACAAACTTCACTCATTTTAATACTACGCGGCGATGCATGATCCGTGTCCGGATATTTATTTTATTAATTATTTTTCTGCTCTTTCGAGTGCATGACAGGTCATAACATGCCGTAAAAACGTTATTTTCTTTTACTCTCTCTTCAAAACATTACTACGCTATTAAACTCTTTATATGAATTTAGATACTTAGTATGTCTCTTCTTAGTTTCATTTAAATTATTTTTCTACTATCAAATCTCTTTTCCTGTTCAAATATTCTTCCATTTCTTCAATTCTTATCTCTATTTTCATTCTCCCTCGTAACATTTAATCGGGTTTGCATTTGAAATAATTTCGCCAAACATACCGTTATTGTTTAGAAGATTTGAAGCGAAACTGTTAGAGTACATGTGTGGGTGTATACATAAAAATAACATGAACATCGACATAATACTAAAGCGTAAATATATAACTCGTATGTATTTCGGCAACGTTTGAACTCCCGTCGTGCCATGCACCATGTCATAAGAATGGGTGCCGTGAAATACAATATCATTTCATTTTACTGCGTATCGTTCAATCGAAAACTGAACGAATGATTTAAATCGATTTAAAAAAAGATTTTTGAATTTCGATTGTGTTCGAATAATAAATCAATTTTGTGTAGCAATATTCGTAGCAGTATATTTATCGTGGGTTGCAGTAAGGGTTTGGGTACAACACAAGTTTAGTGTTATAAATTTATTACTAGTGAGTTTGCTTCTTAACTACCAAATTTTATCTTAACTGCTGTACCGATAACCATGAAATTTTGCATCAAGAGTAGAAAAAATATGTTTGTTTATCATCCCGAAACATTGACTGAATTGATGCTGGAAATTATGTTTAGAATACGCTGTTACAAAATATTCTCATTATTGTTTTTATACGTATATATATGTACTAACCTTTATATCGTATTTAATTTAATTTTCAAAAATACCACCATATTTTCCATGCAATTGATAAATTTAATAGAAACTAAAATGATATTCAGCAAAGCCTACCAAATTAAACGCGAATCACAAAGTTACATAAAGGGCGCATAGTAATCTCAGGAATGCTCCCCTTTCCGACCTTCTGTACACTGTGGTGTACATATTATGTAATACGTGTGCAATTCACTACAAGTAACCCTTTTCGACAAACAGATTTACTCAATATCAATTACAAGCTTAGAGACGCATTGTAGATCTACATATGTATGTACTTATTATAAAGCACGCACTAATCTCCGGAATTACTGGTCTGATTTGAACATTTTCTTCAGTGTTAAATAGCCTATTTATCGAAGTAGGCTATAGGCTATATGTTATCATGCTAAGATCAACAGAAGCAGAGCTAACGCAGGTTAAACCGCGGGGCGCTGCTACTAGAATATAAACAGCAAACTCATAAATAACCACAGTTTAATGCGTACCACAACTCCTCAAACAATATTTTTCATGTTTTACTACACGTAGAGGTTCTTAAAGCACACAGTTGACTGCGCGTATAATAAAATACATACAACACTGAACTTTAAGACATAAGTAATAAAACTTATAATACAAAAAATATTGTATACAAACGTTACTCTTTTTTAAAAGCCTTTTCAAAATAAAATTCAACGTATTTTACTATTCTTTGCAATTTTGCAGAGTTTAACAAATTCTCTATGTTCAAACAAACATTACAACGGGCAAAGTGAGCGGTAAACTTTAGCCGGCGAGTTTAGACCCACTTCCATGATGCTCTAGAAAACAGTGTTAGCTCAATCGTATTACGATCTGAGGAATATTTTGTTCCCACATCTTATAAGAGCTATATAGGCCGATTTTGGTCTCATGCTGACGGCACACGCACCGTCGTTCGTTCTAGGAACCGTTTTTTAATGACGCGAAGCTATATCGGTTTCTAGAAGTTCATAATATATCTCAGCCATCAGCGCTGACGGTGCGCGTGCCGTCGGCGTGAGACTAAAAATCAACCACAAGCGGTTCGCTATCAACAGTTACCGCTTAAGCTAAGCGTGTGAAGACCTCTTCAACTTGCTAAGACTAATTGAAACATCAATCGCATATCCGCAATTCGATCTATAAGTGATACTCCATTACCTCCAGTTTCCGCTCCATAATACCGCAACAAACATCTCATTAACTCAGTACAGTATTAATAAAGAAGAGTTACGAATTCAATTAATATTTTTAATTGAAAATGCGTCCACCTATTTATGCAATCCGTGTAGTAGACAGTTTTAATAGGAAATAGCGGTTTAGTGATTTACGTTTCATGGCATAGGACGGGTAAACAATAAAAAATCAGCTATCTTGCATTCTGTTATCCTTTTCCGAAGGGACTGTATTGAATATGTAAATATTTAAACGTAATGTCGCTTTAGTGAATAAAATCAGTTTTGTGGTACCATAAAGTCGTGTGGCAACCATAATCAATACGGTTACAACCTGTCATTACTTCACCTATATTGTTTTGTAAATATCTGTGTTGTAATTAAAGTTTTAATATAGAAATGTTTGAAAAGACTATTTAAAATAAAACTAATTTTATTCACGACTGTATTTAGAACGATAAGTACTAAGTCTCTTTGAAAAGCAGTCACATATTTCGGTCTCTTTGTCTAAAATGCCAACTGAAAATTAAGTAGCTCACGGCGGTGAGTCAGCCCAAGAAGTCTACGTAGAGTAATCAATGACTAAGCTTTTTGTCCTTGCTCAAAAGTCACTCGCTAAACCTAGTGAAGTTTTGTACGGAATTGTACACAATCGCAGCGTTTTCCTTCATTCTTTTAAGCCGTCAGTTGCACTGTAATTGAATACGTTTAATGATAATAAATATTGTTCATTTTAGTTTCTTTGCAAACTAGAGAATTTAGGTCAACGAACTTAGTCACAGTGTATGTAAGAGTTTGTATCTCGGGAGATCTGGCGCCATAGAGTCTTCAGATCTTGGCGTCAGCATGTCTACGGCATATTTTGAGCACGACTTAAATATTTCATTCTTCACTGGAATATAATTCCTTATAATATAAATTGTTGGTACAACATTTGGCTTATTATAAGAATGTTTGTAATTTATGCTTTTATTACCCGATTACGAAATAAGAAGAACAATTTTATCTTACAAAATTATGTATGTTGTCTTTCAAATGAATAATGTATATTACAAACCATTGTATTTAATTATTTATTAACTCTTTATTGTACACTCCTTAAAAATAAAAAATATTACACATTATGAACTAAGACTAAGTGCTATAATGGGCGGCTTTATTACTGAAAATGATCTCTTCCAGGCAACCTTTGGATGGAGAGAATCAAGTTGAATTAATGAGCCATAATTTTTATAATCCGAAAACAAGAATACCATTAAGGTTATTTGTATCTAAGGTTATCAAGCTTAACAAGAAATGGTACCGTAAACCGAATGGTCTACGTCCTTCAGTAAAACCAAATGAGACGTTTAAAACTATGGAAATTTCCTGTAACGTGGAAACTTCATTAATTTATAATCGACAATTCCATTGTCTTTATATAACTTTGAGCTTTAACTAGGTGTATTTACTACTTGTATAGTATCTAAGTTACCAAAAACTACATACACACTTATTCATAAATATTCAATTGGTACAAAAAATAAACAGATCGACTTTTTAATTTAACTTTCTGTATATGAATAAAACAATTGATATAGTTAAGTGGTTTATTTACAAAACAAGCTTGAAATAAAATATGTACGAATGCTTTTTTAATATTTCCTGATGCTAAACTATTGAAGATTTCATTATTTTTATCTAGTTTCTGAAAATTGCCTGCGGACTACTTTATTTTATCCTAACTTTAATATTATAAATGCGAAAGTAACTGTCTGTCTGTCAGTCTGTCTGTTACCTTTTCACGGCTAAACTACTGAACCGATTGACTTGAAATTTGGTACAGGGGTAGCTTATGGTCCGGGAAAGAACATAGGATACTTTTTATCCCAAAATTCCCACGGGAACGGGAATTACGTGGGTGAAACCGCGGGGCGCTGCTAGTTTTAAATATAAATGTAATTTTGTCAATTTATACTAAAATGGACTCCCTGCCTAAAATAAAGCATTTTATTTCTATTTTTTAATTAAGAACCTTATGCCCGGTTTCTGAGGTACATTTGTTGGTGGTTTATCTATCCGTTAACGCTATTGGTTCGATAACTTCTAAAGTTGTGTTTCCGAACAACGGAATGTAAGATAATCCCCGTTTTAACTTAACTGACCATAGTGGTTCGTTTATCTCTTCCATAACTTTATTTGACGTTTAATTTTGAAATTTTTTAGAGGTTAATGACACTTTTATAATTTTACGAAGATTTTAGAGTGTTGTTGAATTGTGTGCTGAAATATTAGCAGAATGATTACGAGCAGCTCATCAGAGTCCGATATGGAAGTCCTGGATTTTATTTCCAATATTTCAGTACCCCGAAATTTACGACGTAGAAGAAGTCCTTTGGAAATGTTCACTGATCAAGAATTTAAAATGAGATATCGCTTTGACAAAAACACAGTGATACACCTAAGCGAGATTATCAGCCCTGCTCTGGTTCCTGTCTCGCATCGCGCTACCGCCGGCGTCCCGCTTGATCGCGAAGTTGAATTTGACGTTTTTATAAGTTTGAAAGTGACAGCTTTCAAATTCAGACAGCTATTAGAAAAAATATAGGGTTTTTAATGTGTAATATAATTTATAGCGAACTATTTCACTCCCAAAGTAACAATGTTTTTAATAACACTAGAAATATTGACGAATTATGGCGATAAAATTAATTTTATACTCAAATTTGAAAAAGATCCATCTAGTGGCGAGTTAAGGAACTAGCTATCAGTTCCATATATATCTAAAGGCTCGTCTCATGCTCAGAAACACAGCGACAGTTAACTGTAGTTTATCTTATGGATATCTTTATTGAATCAATAGGTAGTGAGAGTTTATCTAATATCTTCAGAAACCGGGCATTAGTCAAACAAAGGCAGTACAAGACGTATGAGTCAATTTTGAAATATGAAATCGAGCGGCACACTTTATTGGTCACGTCTATTGGTTGCATATCAAACAAAGAGGACAGATACTGCAATTTCCTGCGAATCTTTTGTGAAGGCATCCGCTTCCTCAGTACGCTAGAGATTACACTTTGTCATATAACTTAAACGGAAAATTAACTTTAAAACGCAAACAACGATGACGACCTCGAAGGCAGAGTAGTCACCATGCCGGACTGCCATCGGTAAGGTGGCGGGTTCAACTCCCGTGCGCTGAGGGGTAAATATTTGTGTGAACCACAAATGTTTGTTTCGGTCTGGGCGTGTATGTGAATGAGTTTCTGATATCCTAGATACAAGTTTGGAACTTAGTTAGGGGTCAGTTACTATAATGAGATGATGTAGTGAGTGATTATGTTATGTTATAAAGTTCTTAATGTGTTCGAACATCATAAAATATGTGACACTCGTGGAAATATTACGTCTTGTTTTTCCGTAATTATACCTCCCTAATTTGGGCCCTGTGTCGTTAGTGCGATGTTTTGATTAAACTTTTGAGAACTCTATATAAGTACTTTATGTAACTGTCAATGTTGTTAGTAATTTGGATTAATAACTTAACGTGCCCTCCATAACACGGAGCCGTTTATATGAAATTGCCATCAAACACTTCAATAAACGACAAACTTGTTACGATGAGACGTTGCTTAACTACAAATATCGCAAGTAAGTGATCACAAAATAAGTGTCAGTCATGTAGGTATTTCATGTTGTTTATTTTTCGGTTCGTTCGGTCTTAAAAAACAATGATTTTAACAAACAATGACATATTGACATATACCCGTGTCACTTTTGCTTTCGCTTTCGTTTCTTATGTCCTATATCTGAAACTACGCACCTAATTTCGTTTAAATCGGCCCAATACTTTTTGCGTCATTCCGACAGGCATTTATGAGTTACTTTCTGTGCCCCGCGGTTTTACTCTCGTGGAACCTTATCCCGTGGGAGTTTTGGGATAAAAAGTATCCTATGTGTTATTCCTAGGTATGAGGAACATCTGTACTAAATTTCATTAAAATCCATTCAGCAGTTTTTGCGTGAAAGAGGAACAAACATCCACACATCCATACATCCACACTCACAAAAATTCGGCTTCGCATAATATTAGTAGGATGAATAAAAACCTAACAAAGACTTTCAAGTTAAAACTTTTTATTTTTTTGGGCAGTCTGTTAAAATTGGGCAAATACTCGTAAATAATCAAACCCATTTTTTATAATACTATTTATAGTAATTACTTTCGAGCTTCGTTCTCGATATTAGCATTAATACATGTAGTTTCACATACAGACCCGCCATTCCGCACTATATTTTAGAGACAACATATTTAATTTTATTCCTTTTTATTAACCATCACTACAGTCTTGTCATCCGTATGAGATGACTCAACATAATAAGTGAAAATACAACATAACGAAATCTAAGAACATGAATCAACAATCATAATACATTAACATTTATACTATTTATGAGGTCGGTTACAGTTTAAAAAAAAATGACATTAAAATTAATTACATGTTAAATAAGTAAATATGTGTATTTTATCGTAATTTTGACCGTGGTTGTACCAGTCAACCTATGAGGTAACCAATGTGGAACGTTCAAATGCAATTTAGAATACGTTGAACGATTTCCCAGCATCGAAAGTCCTCGTACGAGCTATTTTGTGCAATTTTATTAGAAAGTGGTTTCAATTTTATATATTTATATTGTTTTTTCCATAAGGGAAAAAATATTAAAAAATACCACAATAATAATTAATAATGTAATTTTCACTGAAGTCCTTAATAAATAAATAAATAAACAATAAAAAAACACAAATCATGAAATTGGCCCATGGTGATGATGATGATGATTTTCCATAGAGAAAAAATATTAGAATGAAAAAAAAAAACACGATACTGATAATTTATTCACAGTTTTAATACAATATTAAAGATTAATATTAGATAACATTTGAATTTCCCGTAGACTTATCTGGGGGCACGGCAGTGCCCCCCGCCAAGTCGAGCGCGAAGCAAACACTGCCGTACCATCCTTTACAGGAACCCTTTCGCCGCATTTTCAGGCCCCTATTTGACAACCTCCGGATGAGCCCAGAACGCTGAAATTTTCGTCATCCAGTAAACTATACAATCACATACTTAAAATAAAATTTCAAGTCTGTAGGTCATTTAGTTCCGAAGTTAAGCGAATGCAAAGTTTCGTATTTAAGACACTCACTCACTCACTCATGATCATCAAAATAGAACTAGTACTTCCCATAAACCTAGAGAGCTGAAATTTGGTACAGAGTTAGGGTTTTATGGCCACATAAAGGGAAAACTATAAAAACTAGGATAATCGAACGGGAACGGGAATTATACAGGAACGGGAACGGGAATTGTAACTCAAGAACGGCTGAACTGATTTGGCTGGAAATTGGTGGGGAGGTAGCTTAGAACCAGGAAAAGGACAAAGGATACCTTTAATCCCGAAATTCTCACGGGATTGGGAACGGGAATTTAAAAATCAAGAACGGCTGAATTGATTTGGCTGAAAATTGGTGGGGTGGTAGCTTAGAACCAGGAAAAGGACGTAGGATACCTTTAATCCCGAAATTCCCACGGGATTGGGAACGGGAATTTATAACTCAAGAACGGCTCAACTGATTGGGCTGAAAATTGGTGAGGTGGTAGCTTAGAACCAGGAAAAGGACGTAGGATACCTTTAATCTCGAAATTCCCACGGGATTGGGAACGGGAATTTATAACTCAAGAGCGGCTCAACTGATTTGGCTGAAAATTGGTGGGGAGGTAGCTTAAAATCTTGAGAAGAACATAGAATACTTTTAATCCCGAAATTCCCACGGGATTGGGAACGGGAATTTATAGCTCAAGAACGGCTGAATTGATTTGGCTGAAAATTGGTGGGGAGGTAGCTTAGAGCCAGGAGAAGCATATAGGATACTTTTTATCCCGAAATTACCACGGAAACGTGAACGGGAACTACGCGGGTGAAATTGCGGGGCGCTTAGTAATAAAATACTACTCCTAAAAAGAAAAAAAATGTGTCAAATAAGAAAATCTAATAAAAAAAACAATATAAACACGTTTCAACAAAAATAAATGAAATCCCACCAAAAACATTCTGTAAAAAACTAGCCAAGTCTCGATGGAGCTGCTTGTTTATCTCTAAAAAGTAATGAAATCTAGACAAAGTCGTGCCAAGTGTAAGGTTCCTTACTGCGATTTCTTTATTATTATAGTTAATGTTGTGTGACTTGGCCGTTGAACATTGTTTAAAACGTTAGTAGTGGGTACAAGTCAATTTCGTTTACACGTAATGTTGTAACATTATTAAAATACGCAGCTTTATCAAGCCTACAATTGACTGGATATTGAATCAACGTTTTTCAAGTGGCACTTTTCTATCGTCAATGGGTAGCGGTTCTGGCGACAGATTGGTGGAATAGTGTCATGGAGCATCTAGTTTTGTACTCTTGAGTACATGTGTACCCTTCAACGGCCAAGTCACACAACATTAACTATAATAATAAAGAAATCACAGTAAGGAACCTTAAACTTGGCACGAGTTTGTCTAGATTTCATTACTTTTTAGAGATAAACAAGCAGCTCCATCGAGACTTGGCTAGTTTTTTACAGAATGTTTTTGGTGGGATTTTGTTGTCTTAAGTATGTTAGTTTACTATACCTTCCATAGTTAACACATAAAAACTAAACAAAAAATCGGGTGGGGCTGTGCCGGGACACACGGCCGTTGGTTTTAACGTGAAACGTCTATGTTAGCGAATCGCTTTTAAAGTAAAAGATTGAAATGAAAACAATAAAATTCATAACAGCGAGCTGACTATACCACATTTTTGTTTCTAAGACTTATAGTTTTTGAATTATTAAGGTACGATGATATAGACCTTTCCGTTACGGTCCAATTTTTAAACCTGGTACCCGTATGTTTCAGCTCGATTTTAAAGACGTTTCACGTCACAACAATAAATTTAAAGATTCTTAACAAACATGCTTCAATTCACTGCAAGAGCTACTACTATCAAAAGATTCATTATCATCATCAGTCGGCACTATCATTCCATCTCTAAACTTACCATTATTAAAATACTCTTCTATTTCCAACAAAGTCCTATCTTTAGTTTCTGGTACACTAAAATATAATATTACTAACGAAATTATCATCGCTAACCCTAATAAAGCAAAGGAACCATAAATTTTACACGCTACTAAAACAGCTGAAAATATTTTCAAAGTCAAACTTACTGATATTATTATAAAGTTACTGCCTAACGCCGTACCCACTGCTCTATGTTCTAACGGATACAATTCACCAACTAAAGCAAATGGTATACAAGAACAACCTAAATTCGCAAGAAAAAAGAACAATGCAAAAAGAAATACAGTTACTAAGGCGTAATCTTTAGATATTAAACCTAGTGAATTAAGATATAAAGCTAAACAAGCCAACATTAAAACTACAAACGTTGCTAATCCAGATACAAACAATAATGTACGAATATTTATAACTCTTACCAAATAAGACGAAAGCATGCATGCAGAAAAAATCAACAAGTCTATACCTATTTTATAAATAAACATGTAGTTATTGAATCCCTCTGATATTATTTCTTTAACAACTTGACTGCCATATGAAGGGAATATATGACGACCACTAGTTTCAGTCAAAATAAATGCAAATAATACAATAAACGTGGGTTTTAAGAAATTTGTCTGTTTAAATTTTAACACTAAGTTGATTAATTTCTGCCCAATATTACAAGCAATATTTTTATCTTTTTGTGATAGCAGTAGCTCTTCTATTTCTCTGGTCGAATCGTCTGATCTGCCTCGTAACCAGTAAAATGCTTTTCTACTTTTCTCATCTTCATGTCTTGCTGCCAGCCAAGATGGACTCTCAGGGGATGTGTAAACAAATAGAAAGCAGATATAGTATGGAAATATTGTCAGTAAAGCAAGAGTCCTCCAGTCGATATAATGTCCCAGAATATGTGTCACAATGGTACCAAGATTAAAGAATGCCGTTTTGATGTTGAACATAGTCCCTCTGTTTTGTGGACTGCAGTATTCTGCTACCACTACTGTAGAAAGCAATATGTTTGCTCCGAGAGCTAGCCCAGTTAAAATTCTTCCTGCAATTAGAGCAGTTACGTCTTGAGCAAAATATATAACGATTCCGCCAATCATTCCTGGGATATTAGAGATGAGACCAGCTGGTCTTCTGCCGTACTTATCAATCAGATATCCAGCAATGTTGTTGCCTAAAACTCCAGCAAACAGTAATGAAGACACTGTAAAAAAAACATGGTCAATTTAAATAGCCTGCAACAATTAAGAGAATATCTCAGAACATAAGAAACTTACCGAACCAAGACATAGTTTCCAAATTTATTTTGATCGGAAAATCAGGACTTTGAGAGTATATTAGAAAGGATGACGAGTAGCCTTGTGCTAAACCACCTCCTATTTTACTCACCAACGGGGCCAGTGATACCCAGATCTGAAACGTACAAATAATGAACGTTATTAAGGTGAAAATTTATGTTTATGGGTACACGTCACGGATGACCTCGACATATGGCGATAAAAGCTTGTGGCGTATTTGCATTATTTGTACTTCATTTCTTCCATTAATATGAGATATTTTCGACTTTTGTCTGCAGCCCATATGACTGTATTTGGTGTTTTAATATAGTGAGACCGATGCCAAAAGTCCGCTTTTTAATACATATTTGATAGTTAAAATAAACAAAACATTACTACTTACTCAAAAATCTTGGAAAATAGGAGAATTAAGAAGAGAGACACTTTGTGAAAGTAGCAATTAGTATAAAACAGTGAATGTAGAGTGAACGTCTAAAAGAAATGAGTGAAAGAAACATGTTGGGACAGAAATAATCTTTTCCTTCTTTCTCTTTCCCAACATGTTTTCTTCGTAGTGCATTCTTTGTAGTAAAAAGTTTATTTTACACCGATTTCTTTTTAAAAATTATACAGCAGTGAAATCTCCAGAAAAGGTTGGCTAAAGGTTGGCTAAAGATAGTGACATACTGTATCGGGTAAATATCCTACTAGTTGTTGTTCCTAGGTATGAGAAACATCTGTACCAAATATCATTAAAATCCATTCAGTAGTTTTTGCGTGAAAGAGGAACAAACATCCATACATCCACACTCACAAATATTCGGCTTTATAATATTAGTAGGATTAGTAGGATATGAACGAACCTGTTTTGCATTTGGACTTAAATATTTGAAAATCATTTTGAGGTCTTCTTCTTCTGATTGTTGTCTAATTCCCTTTCATTTCTTTCTTGTTCCTGTTATAAAATTTCCTATATAAAATCCCGTCAGGTTTGGGTTTTCCATTTGAAATTTTTTTTTTTATTATTGACTCAATTGCTTCAACACGAGATTACGAACGAACACACAAACGCAAACACAAAAATCACTACATTCGCAGAATAACATGAAATAACAAATTAAAATTTTTCGAGTAATTTTAAAAACAATAATTGGAAAAGTATACTGCTAAAATTTTTAAAACTACATTTGGAAATTTAGTATACTTACTGCTAAAATTTTCGCCTTGAACCTCAAAAGCTATCATAAAATAAAATAAATCTTACCAATCAAAATGCAGTATTTATTAGAAATCAATGCAGACCACTTTGTTCGTTTACAAAAAGCCTAGTTTCACTGTCTAATACCAAATACATTTGCTTTTATTATTTGTAGGTGACTGGTGAAATTACGATTTGTCACAAAGCCTTTTTAATGTTAATTTTCCGAGTCTAAATATATTTAAACTAACCTATTTAAATAATAGAAGCACGTGAAAAAATCACGTTTTATTACATACGACACAAAAGTATATTATGAAAAACCGTTATAGGTGAGATTAACTTAAAATTATTTATATTTTATAGCAATAGCGTTTTTAATACTATTTGTAGTTTTTGGTTATAACCGCTGGAAATCTACACTAATATTAGTAATTTATGATAATAAAGCAAAAATAACTTTTTTAGTTTTATCATAATAGTGATTTATTTAAAGTTTGTTGGTAAGAAATTAAAATAAGTATTTATTTAAAAAATCACATGCGAATTCCTATTCAAAGCGAATGATTTGCATTGTGAATGATTGCGCGAAGTTATTAGTTCAAAATAGTAACAATAAAAAATAGTTTATTAAAGAAACTCTGTTGTGTGATTTTTTCTTTCTTATATAATAAAATTCTCGTGTCACAATGTTCGCTCCCGTACTCCTCCGAAACGGCTTGACCGATTCTTATGAAATTTTGTGGGCATATTCAGTAGGTCTAAGAATCGGCCAACATCTATTTTTCATCCCGAAATTCCCACGGGAACGGGAACTACGCGTGTGAAACCGCGGGGCACAGCTAGTATGAGTATAAAAACTTAAATCAAATTACCATTATTTTAACATTTTCATATACCGCCTGACCCCTAACTAGGTAACAACCACAAATTTCGCACACATTCATACACAAGCAAGCCAAGTACAACATTGTGGACTTGTGGATCACACGGTTACCTCGTACGAGAATCGAACCCACAACCTTGTGTTTAGCAGTGTATCATGGCAATTCATACAAACGCAATTCAAGTTAACATTTGTAGGCTACACGTTTGTGGACTTGTGGATCATACGTTTACCTCATACGGGAACCAAACCCGCAAACCTACGTTTACCTCGTATGGGAATCGAACTTGAAACACTGACTGACAATCTAGTATTTCAAGGCGATAACTAGTTCTGGCTTAACTATCTAGTTACAGTTCAATTGTTATATGAAAATGTTAGAATAAGCTATAGCTGGTTCTAAAACCATAGTCCTTAGATAAGCCATAGTCATTATTTTAGTTATAATTAAGTGTCAGTTGTTATTAAGATTGATTACGTCATGTAACGTTATAACAAGTTAATCAACAATGGTTTGTCTGTTCTCAATATTGTTCAGATAATGTCGGTCAATCACGAAAATCCACGGAATTTGGAGTACCCAGTGATATCCCGTGGGAATATCATGGTTAACTCAGTTGTATTATCAACTGTCTACCAGCTAATCCTTATTAGGTAGTAAATGTCGGATTTCTGTTGTGATTTGTTTCTTAATATTAATTTGTAATTACTCTTTGATGAAAGAGAGTATTTTTATGGAATACTAGTTGAGTTTCGCAGTTTTATTTACTTACACACGTTTTTGCTCACTATTTTTTTGAATCCGCATGTACCTCGCGATATAAAAATGGCGTACTTGAGTTTCGCGGTTTTATTTACACACGTTTTTGGTAACTATTTGTGCGATCCCGCGGGAATCGAGGGATAAAAAATTCTGATCTAATCTGGTTTTAAGGACCATCTGAACCAAATATCACATAAGTGTATCATTTTTTTTTATAAGTACTAGGAAGCTAAACAAGTCCTTTATAAAATGATTTTTATTTTGTTTTCAATACTAAAAAAAATACTACCAGTATAATTTGGATTGAAAGATACTATAATTTGAATTAAAGATTTATATTTTTTTGTTAATACAACGATTGATGTAAGTGGTTTGAAGAAAAAACGAATCAGGCGACCCAACGGACCCAACTTACAAGGCGGGGACCGCTGTCATAGGTCATAAGCAAAAAGTAAATTTGAAACTGAAACCAAGATTATTAATGTACAAATACTTGCTATATTTTTGATGTAAGATGAAATGGGTAATGTAAAAAATAGCCAGAGAAATAGCCTGTAAATAATGTTATAAGTTTTGAATTAAAACGTGAAACTACTTAATATAATAAGTTACTTAAAATATTAAAAACTAGTTGTGCCGCGAAATTCCACCTACATAGTTCCTGATCCCGTGGGAATTTCGGGATAAACCATATGTCCTCCCACAAACTGTTAGCTACTCCTGTACTAAATTTCACTGTCCCAGTAATTTAGCCGTGAAAAAGTAACAGCCAGATAGACAGAGTTACTTTCGCATTTATAATTAGGCTGTTGCTAGCCGTCCGCTAGAATGGACGTTTAATATAATGTCATTCGTTCGCTAGTCGGATGAATAAGATTATATTAGTTGTCCGTAAATTTTTCATTCCAAATATGAATTAAATATTAAGTTTTTTGGCATTAAATTAACATTTTATAGTAAAATAATCGGATAAGTAGCACCTGAGATTATTGCGTCTAACAAACAAAATCTTCCTCTACATTATTAATGTACTCGTATCACGTTGTCATATAAATTTACATCAAATTTTTCACCACATTTTTTAAAATCCTTTGTGTTTCCCTTCCGTGTAAAAGGAACCGCAAAGGTTATAAGGCTAATAAGGTTGTAACAAACATGTAACAAACTCATACCTTATTAATGTTAACGGTTTAAACTTAGTTTAACAAAATCGGCTTTAATACTAGTTTTGAATTTCAAAATTGATATTAGCGTTTTAAAACTCAATAAGTACTCAACTCAATAACTGACGTAAATAAATGCAAAAATAATTTTAGTCTGGTTTAGCACTAAACCAGGTTTTATAATCAATTTTGAATACTGTCAAAGTGACAGGTTTGACTGACAAGGTGTCAAATGCTTACCAGGTTTTGTTAAACCAGACTAAAAATGCAACGCAAATAAGGCAGTATGGGTTTGTTCACCATACCTGGACCTACCTACATCAATCTGTGGTTAAAGAAGGTTTTAGAGTCTCGTTTAGACCTCTGGTTGCTTTGACGTCTGTTTGGTTTAAACCAGAGCTACATCGAAGCTTATTACGAGTATGGGTTTATTCACTCGATGTACCATACAATCTGTTAAAAACTTTAACAGTCTGGTTTAGCGTTAAACCAGAACTTCAACGCTAATAAAGCAGATGTTCTAACAGTAGTGGTCACGTGGTATATTTGACGTCAATCGCAAGCAAACAGCAATTCGGTTGATTTGTATGCCTTTTCGAATGTGCTTGCTTGCATGTGACGTCAGTGTTTTGGTCGATTCGACATAATTGATTGTTCGACTGATTAAAAAATATATTTTGATGGTACTTTAAATTATAAATTTGTTTATTATTAGGTTAATTTAATTAATGTGTATATCGGTGAATGAATCGAAAGGAGACCTTCGCCCAAGAGTGCGACACTTCAGGCTACCGGTAACTTTTTATATTTAATACTAGTTGTGCCCCGCGGTTTCACTCGCGTAATTCCCTTTCCCGTGAGAATTTCGGGATAAAAAGTATTCTATGTCCATTTTTTGGTTCTATGCTACCTTCTCACCAATTTTCAACCAAACCAGTTCAACCGTTTTTGAGTTATAAATAGTGTAACTAACACGACTTTCTTTTATATATAAAGAAGATTGATAATTCAATGATACCTATCAATTACCGAGACTAAAAAATACGACTAAATTACCTTATTCACATCTATAGGTCGATGTAAATAAATAAATAAACAAAATTAAAAATTGCCAATACTCGATAATAAATAAGCATATATGTAAATAAAATACAACGCATATAAATAGTTAAACTAGTATGTAACTGTATATAAATAATAATCTGTGCAAGTGACAATAATAATATAGAAGGTGGTGATATAATATAGAAAGTGATGATAAAATCTCAGTTCAATAATCAAGTGTTGGTGAACAATCAGTCAGGATGCAGATGATACTTGCAGCTGGTGGCGGGTAAGAGATGAAACCTCTTTTCTAATTAGTTCTAGAAAAATATAGTTCTATAAATCTCTGGATTCCATGGATAGTGGTGCCGGCTGTAATACAGCAGTAAATGACGTCACTAATATGGCCGTGATAATAGGTAATGGTACTTTCCACATGTCAGCACTCTTTGTACTATTGTGGCCGCTATCATGCCAATTCTGTCATCAGAACCCCAATCTTACCAAATCAGTTCTTACATATTGATATCTTTGATTTACACGAACACTACACATTGAAATAAAACACTTAAACGGATTTTTGTCGTGGTTGTATTTTGTGTTACATTATCTGACGTTTCGGATTCTTTACAGATCCCGTGATCACAGAAGACTAAGATGGAAGATGTCTGTACAAACTTTCTGTAAAGAATCCGAAACGTCAGAAAATGTAAAACAAAATACAACCACGACAAAAAAAATTAAGTGTTTTATTTCAATAAGTTCTTACATAGTCTTATGAAGTTTGTTAGTCTTCCAAAAACTCAAGAACGGATGTCCATACGTGATATGGCTGATTCTGTTATAAAATATTAGTTAAAGTTCAAGGACGGTATAAAAGGTGATTGAAATATAAATAAAAAACACGACTTTGTTTAATTTAATAAGATAAATATAGATAATTTTAATTGGCGGTACAAAGTTCGTCGGATCACTTACTTGTATATAACTATAACAACACTTATCTTACACTATTTAACTTCTCTTAGTAACAACAAAATTGCCTCTATCATTACATTCATCATCAGTCGGTACTACTACTCCATCTCTAAACTTACCATTATTAAAATACTCTTCTATTTCTAACAAAGTCCTATCTTTAGTTTCTGGTACAGTGAAATACAATATTACTAACGAAACACCCATTGCTAATGCTAATAAAGCAAAGGCACCATACGTCTCACATTTGACAAGCACTGCAGGAAATACTTTTAATGTAATGCTTATTATAACTAATATCAAATTGCTGGCTAAAGTAGCACCCGATGCTCTATGCTCTAAAGGATACAGTTCCCCGATCCAAGCAAATGGTATACACGAACAACCTATATTACTAAGAAAAAAGAACAAAGCAAACAAACATATAGGTATGAGACTATAATCCTTCGAAATTGTTCCATTGGTTATAAAATAAAAAAGTAAACATGACACGTTCAAAACAATAAATGTTAAGGAACCGCTGACAAATAACAATGTACGATATTTCACAAATCTTATGATATAAGACGAAAGTATACATGCGGTAAAAATTAAAATGTCAACTAAGAGTTTATAATAGAACAAAAAGTTATCGAATTTGCCAGAAGAAATCTCCTCAATAATTTGCCCTCCGTATGAAGGAAATATGTGTCGTCCACTAGTTTCTATCAGAATAAAGGCAAATATTAGAATTATTGTTGGCTTAATGAAATTCTTCTGCTTTAATTTTTTCACAAAATTAACCAAATCTGTCATAATACTTGTATTGACTCTAGAATTTCTTTGTGATTGTAGTAATTCTTCTATTTCTCTTGTTGAATCTTCTGATCTTCCTCGTAACCAGTAGAATGCTGTTTTACTTTTATCGTACTGATGCCTTTCTGCCAACCATGAAGGGCTCTCAGGAGAAGTGTATGCGATCACAATGCAGAGAAAGTAAGGAATAATTGTTAACAACGCAAGATACCTCCACTCCAAGTAGTTCCCTAAGATATGTGATATAATATTTCCAAGATTAAATCCTGCTGTCTTGATGTTGAAAAACGTTCCTCGGTTTTGTGGACTGCAATATTCTGCTACAACTATTGTCGCTATCACTACATTCGCTCCTACTGAAAGTCCAATAGATATTCTCCCGACCATTAGAACAGGAAAGTTTGTGGCGAAATAAATCACGATACCACCAATTACCGCTGGAATGTTACAGATGAGACCAGAGGCTCGTCTACCGTATTTATCAATCAGGAATCCAGCAATAATGTTCCCCAAAATGCCAGAAATTAACAGCGACGACACTGTGAACAAAACAAAATAATGTTACTGTGTATTTAGGGATAAAAAGTGAAGAATCTCATGTAATCAAGGCAATTAACTTATGTGTATCACTCAAATCCGTTCAGCCGTTTAAGCGTGATTATATTAAGAGCATGTTTATGGAGTAACACACATACACACTCATACAAACATTTAACTTTTGTGTGATTAATAGTAGAAAATTTTAAAATATAGTCGACAGATATTTAACTAAAATTATATTACCAAACCAAGAAATCATCTCCAAGCTCATTTTGATGGTGGCATCACTTTTCTTGACATAAGCAAGAACAGCTGATGCGAAGCCATGCGCCATTCCAGCTCCAATTTTACTGAACAAGGGTCCTGATGATACCCATGCCTAGAACAAGATTTAGATTTAATTGTAATTAAAGTAGATAACGATAATCTGTTGGGTAATTGCTCGTTTTAATTAGGGCCTATTTCACGACCTTCAAGTACAGTTACTCACCAAGTACAGGTAGTTTTGTCTAACTTTATATCAAGTAACAAAGACATAACGTGTGAGTAGGACTCGGAACGTTACTTGAAGATGGTGAAATAGGACCTTAGACTAGTTGTGTCTGGTGATTAAAGAAATAGTTTAACCTACTGATGTTAAGGTTTAACCTACTGATGTTAAGGTTTAACCTACTGATGTTAAGGTTTAACCTACTGATGTTAAGGTTTAACCTACTGATGTTAACCTTTGACGAAAGCAAAATTCATAAACTGCGTTTTTAATGTAATTCGTTTCCCGGGTTTTATTATATCAGTCAGTCAGTAATTGTTGTCATAATATTTACTTATATTAGAAAAAATAACAGATACCTTTTCATCTTTTTTTTTAATACTATGTACTTTACACTAGTTGTCCTCAAATACATAAATAAATTATCACTTTATTCACTTATTACATAAAACAACACTTGGTCGTCAAAGTAATATGTAGTTTATTCGTATAATTAAGAAGGCTTGCAGTCAGACCAATTATGGGGTGCAAACGGAGATACTTATACCTATACAGGGATAGGGGAAAACATACTATAAATTCTCCTGATATCCCCGGGAACCCTAAACCCGGGTAAAACCGCGGGGTGCTATTATATTATGTATATTATATTTGTGTTTGTTGTGTATTGGATTACAAGATTCAACTGCAAAATATCACTTTTTCATAGTTGATAAAATTAATTTCTTTCGGCCAAGGTATTCCCTATATGAAAGCTCATAGATAGTAATGCATTTTTTGGTAAAAAAATACATTTAAACATGTCATAACAGATTACATATATGTATGTATGTGTAATCCGAACAATCTGTGTAAGTGTTAAGAATACCATTACACCGTCTCCGATGTATGGTAATATTCAAAAATATCCAAAACTGTGAAAATACAATTCGCCTTAAAGTCTATTAACGATAGAAAGTCGTCTCGACTATATAGGTAGCGGCCGGCACAAAACGTTAGCGTGATTCAGGATTCCGACAAAGTCGCGCCTCGCGCCATCTAGTTAGAAAACGACAAACGATTTTCGTGATTTGTACGACTAGCTATAAATTGTAATTATAATGCGACGAATGTTTGGGTTCAGAATTCGTAAATTATAAATATATAAATCTAATGGACAATTTTTATAAATATTAATTGTTGTATTTTCTCTATACTGAATATGAAAGTGTATAAATAATACACCAAAAAAGACAACCCCACTGAGTTTCTTATTAGTTCTTCTCAGTAGTGGGCGCGTAGTGAACTAACAGTCAATTTAGTTCAAGTTTTGACGATTATAAGTGGTTATATAAATCCTAGATAATAAAGATATTTCTGATTCTTATTTTATATATTACATTATTATATTATATATACATTTCAAGTATCTATTTTTACGTTACTATTTGGCTTCTTTAATTTTCCTATTTTACGAGGAGACAAAGACGGTATACGCTTCGAGCTGTGTACTGCGGTTTCTCTCGTGTAGTTCCCGTTCCCGTGGGAATTTTGGGATAAAAATCCTATGCCCTTCCCCTGGCTCTTAGCTACCTCCTCACCAATTTTCAGCCAAATCAGTTCAGCCGTTCTTTAGTTATAAATAGTGTAACTAACACGACTTTCTTTTATATTCACGAGTATAGATAATTTGCAAGGAGGGTGAAATAAAAACATAGTTTACCTACCTGTTTGATAGCTGGCGTTATCCAAGATTTTGAAGACATTTTATTCTTATATTTATTTACTGTAACAATCACTTTACGAACACTTTAAAAAACTTTGGTGTCAAATAAAAATACAACGAGAGAAAATTATTTTTTCGTTTTATAGTTAGCGAAGCTATATACATAATAACAGTTAATTTATATTTTTAAATACCGTACAATAAAACGTTTTAAAATAACTATTGTCAACAAATATATCGATACGCCTTATTAAGAACAATG
This sequence comes from Timandra comae, assembly GCA_958496195.1. NCBI lineage: Eukaryota > Metazoa > Arthropoda > Insecta > Lepidoptera > Geometridae > Timandra > Timandra comae. The sequence goes on along the minus strand of OY292353.1, from coordinate 5,596,000 downwards.
AATAACAAAAACACAATAATTTTATTTTTACAAGAAATATTTTCGTGGACGTCACAATTTTTAACGCGAATATTTGACACGTTTAATCCATAAATAAGTATGGTTCGAAGTAACTTTTAACGTAAGGCAACGTATTTTGAAATATGAGTTTGCGCGTGATAATAATGTTTTTACGATAATATTAATTGTTTTTTTTTATAATGAATGTAAGCTAAACGCAGTTGATAATGAAGGGAACAGATAAATTAACATGCAGCAATATAATTTATCAATTTTATTTATTACTAGCAGCGCCCCGCGGTTTCACCCGCATAGTTCCCGTTCCCGTGGGAATTTCGGGATAAAAAGTATCCTATGTTCTTTCCCGGACCATAAGCTACCCCTGTACCAAATTTCAAGTCAATCGGTTCAGTAGTTTAGCCGTGAAAAGGTAACAGACAGACAGACAGAATTACTTTCGCATTTATAATATTAGTAGGGATTTACATAAGATACCACTTGAACGGGAACGGGAACTACGTGGGTGAAATCGCGGGGCACTGCTATATAGTACATTATAAAATTACTTTTATGTGTTACATTTTTAAGTTACTATAAAAAACACATGGCAAAAGCATCCTAAATGGATGTGACATAATAAAGGATATTTAAAAAAAAAAACTCTCATATCTCAAATTATAGCAATTGACCAAAAACTACTTACATACTTTCGTAAACAAATAGATTTGCAATTAATACTGATGCGTCGAGTGATGCATGTTTGTTACGTAACAAACAGAGCCCAAATTGAGATCAAAACATTCGTGTATATCGTGTATAAATATCATCAGTGAAAAAGAAGCCTCTTACAAAGGAATATTCCTCTTAGTTTACTAATAGCATAGTCAAAGTCAGGCTTTTGCTTTACAAAGAGATTTATAGGTCGATATTTTTAATTAAAAAATAGCTTATCATATGTGTTTATAGACTAAATGAAACAGATAATTTGCAAACCCTAACACCAGTTAGTAACTACCAACATACTCGATCCACATAGAGCGTTAATTACGCAAATGGACTGGTCTAGGCGAACATACCAGTGATGACACCTTTTTAATGGAATTGGAGAATTCACACCTATAAAATGTTGCTATATTTTTTACCCGGTTAAAAAAGTAATGTTTTCCTTATCTCTCACTCGTATAGGTTAAGTAATATTGTGGCAAGCGAGGTGAATACAATTATATTACTTTTAAAGTTATTATTTTAATCGTTTGTAACAGTTACATGTGTTGAAGTAAATGTTTATACTATTTTAAGCTTACATCAGTTTTTAAATTCGTTGATGGTTCGAATATATGAATATGATAGAGCGATCGATTATGTTTCCTAAATGACAAACTTTACCATCATATTACACTACTCGTATAACATTTGGTAAGGCAGATAAGAGTTTGTCATTAATTTGGATAAAATTCAAAAGTTTTGAACTGACAAATAATCTCTATACGAGTATACAGGGTTATTGGTTAAGTCGACCTATTCCCGTCAAGGGCGTGTAGTTTACATCGTTTCCGACTAATTTCACCAAGAGACACCCTACCCTAAACCTAACCGTTTAAGAGATATTTCAATTTATTTGTTTTTATAAAAATCACCGGATCTTCGGCTATAAGCTTGGATATTTTCAAATGCACATGTCTTATTATTACTATTACTTGATTTTTACGTTTATAATAAGGTGCTTTGTGACCCCAATAACCAATATTGTACCTAAAATGAATAAATAAGTAGTTGTAGACGATTAAAACTTTTAAAAAATAATAACAATCAGAAAGTTTATTTTTCTTTCAAGGATATCTAGAAAAAAATATATGGCACCTGTTTGGCAGATGTGCTTAAAAATATCTACGTTTCATCGGCTATCCAACGAGCTATAACAACCTAGGGTTTTATCGAAATTTTGTACAAAATATGTAGTTTTATAGGCTACCGGGGAGGTTAAATAAAACAATAGGTCAGCATACAGAACAAGTTACTAAACTTTTAAGTACTACAAACACCATTTTTGAGTCTAAATTTCATGTTCGACATGTCGGCCCCTGCATTGCACACATCTTCGCATTATTTTGCGAAGACCAGTTTTCACTACACCAGAAGTTAATTTTGTTCTTATTTCATTGGCCGCATTAATGATTCTGTCTCTCAGTGCTTCAATTGATGAAATTGGGTTGGGCTCACTGTACACGAGACTCTTTATGTACCCCCACGCATAAAAATCCATGAGGGTTAAGTCCAGACTTCTGGCTGACCAAGATATGGGTCCACTTCGTCCAATCGATTTGCCTGAATGTGTGGATGGGCATTATTTCCAATCATTCAATTGGGCCTTACTTTCTCCCCGACAATTTAAATGGGAAAAACTATGAAAATTTCCTGCGAGAATACTTAAATGACCTATTTGATGATTTTCCACTCAATCTTATTCAAGACATGTGGTTTCAGCGTGATGGCTGCCCTGCCCATTTCAGGAGAAGTTTTATCCAAACAAATGGATTGGACAAAGTGGGCCTATACCATGGCCAGCCAGAAGTCTGGACTTTACCCCCATGGATTTTTATGCGTGGGGGTACATAAAGAGTCTCATGTACAGTGAGCTCAACCCAATTTCATCAATTGAAGTACTGAGAGACAGAATCATTAATGCGGCCAATGAAATAAGAACAAAATTAACTTCTGGTGTAGTGAAAACTGGTCTTCGCAAAATAATGCGAAGATGTGTGCAATGCAGGGGCCGACATGTCGAACATGAAATTTAGACTCAAAAATGGTGTGTGTAGTACTTAAAAGTTTAGTAACTTGTTCTGTATGCTGACCTATTGTTTTATTTAACCTCCCCGGTAGCCTATAAAACTACATGTTTTGTACAAAATTTCGATAAAACCCTAGGTTGTTATAGCTCGTTGGATAGCCGATGAAACGTAGATATTTTTAAGCACATCTGCCAAACAGGTGCCATATATTTTTTTCTAGATATCCTTGAAAGAAAAATAAACTTTCTGATTGTTATTATTTTTTAAAAGTTTTAATCGTCTACAACTACTTATTTATTCATTTTAGGTACAATATTGGTTATTGGGGTCACAAAGCACCTTATTATAAACGTAAAAATCAAGTAATAGTAATAATAAGACATGTGCATTTGAAAATATCCAAGCTTATAGCCGAAGATCCGGTGATTTTTATAAAAACAAATAAATTGAAATATCTCTTAAACGGTTAGGTTTAGGGTAGGGTGTCTCTTGGTGAAATTAGTCGGAAACGATGTAAACTACACGCCCTTGACGGGAATAGGTCGACTTAACCAATAACCCTGTATAACAATGAAAAAATAATTTCTATAATATAAAAATGAATCCATATTTCCCTTGGTCACGGCATCACGGCTAAACTACTGAACCGATTGACTTGAAAGTTGGTACATGGATAGCTTATGATCCAGGGAAGGACATAGGCTATGTTTTATCCCGAAACTCTCACGGGATCGAGAACTACGCGGGTAAGACGTGGGGCACAGTTAGTGGATTATAGAAGTAAGAATCTACGTAAAAGTACTCGGCAATTTTCAAATATGCAGATTCATAAATTGACCGAGTAATCCCGGAATAAACACACGAAATCCCCCTCTTACCCCTTGTTTTTAAATCAGTCAAAAACTTTAAAATTGAAATTCATTTTACGATTGTTCTTAAAAAGTTAAATAGATTCTCCTTATGAAATTTTGGCACGAGAGCTCGCCAACTATCAGTCACCAGTAAGGACCAATTTATTCCACTTCAGCCTTTCATTTACACTTTCATGTAATCACGTTTTAACTGAATTTTGGCCTATATTATTACTTTTGGCTAAATATTGGTCTTCACTACATAGTATAAAACAAAGTCGCTTTCTCTGTCCCTATGTCGCTATGTATGCTTAGATCTTTAAAACTACGCAACGGATTTTGATACGGTTTGTTTTAATAGATAGAGTGATTCAGTAGGAAAGTTATAAGCAATTTCCTACCCCATATTCCTACGGGAACGGGAACTACGCGGGTGAAACCGCGGGGCGTCGCTAGTTATTAATATGTGTGTATTATATTAATAAAGAACAATTATTATCATTTCCTATACTCGTGTTATTATTTTTGACTAAATGTTGGCCTTTATTAATATAATGCATTTTCCGACTCACGGGACTATATAGAGTCCCGATCTTTTGGAAGGCTAGTATGGGGCGAAAGCAAACACACGAAAGCCCTTTGACATTTTAAATCTTTTATAAAGGATGCATAATATACATTATTAAATTATATCTTAAATTTCTTAATTTCATCCATCTATAAATATGTGAAACCTATGTCTGGACAAACAGTATACTTATTATCCAAAAAGAACACCAGAATCCAGATTTACTTACACGGTTAAACAGCTAAATATATACCTATTTAGAAAGCAATTACATATAACAAGACTATACCGTAACTAAACACAGTTCAGTACAAGCTTAAAGGATATTAGTGTCTAATACAATGTTCCCTATTTTAGTGAATAACATCTCTGGAGCTAAGTTAACAAGACTAACTCAATAGATAGAGAATAATCCAATTACAATTGCAGAATTCTGAGTCAGAATTATTATTTGTCGTCATTAGTCAAAGATGAAATTAATCTCCAACCGCTTTATTATCGTTAAGTATCTTAAACCTAGGTAAAAAAGGTTTTAAGGTTTTAGAAATTAACGTTCCAGAACTAAAGTAAGGACTTTGATTATAGAGACCAGAGAGAATCTTGGTCGTGATCCTTAAGGTATAAGTTGGTAGCCGACTGCAGACAGCAGCAGCAGGCCACACGTCGCCGCCTATCGTCATCATGACACTTGGCCGTCTGTTGCTCGGCGACGCGAAGCTATCTTCATGTCGCCCACTACGAATGTAATTTCATAGAAATACATACAAACCAGTAGTGACGCGGCGACGTGTGGTCTGCTGCTGCTGTCTGCAGTCAGCTACCAACTTAAACCTTTATTCTATGAGTAAGACCAAGAAATCCAAAAAACTTAAATAAATCTTATGATTTCAAAGAACAATATAATCTATATCTACTATCGTTCCTAATCATTCAAATTTACAGGTTCTAAACCTGGTTTAGTGTTAAACCAGACTAAAAAGGCAACGATAATAATGGAGCAAAGGATTAAGGTTAAAGCGAAATGAATTCTGAGATCTGGAAGTCTTACTTTAATTAAGTCTGATCACTAATAGGGCTCAGAGAAAAATGTCGGTGCATAAATTGAGCTGGATTAGTATATATATATACTTATACGTATATATAAAATGTGTATTTTGGTTTTTAGTTTTAGTTAGTTTTAATTTAAATTGTATTTGTATGATTTTTATATGGGTTAATTAATTGCCTGCAATAAAGATTTATTTATTTACTTATATACTTACTTGGAATAATCTGTAATATTGATATAGTTTCTTAAAACCTTGAAAGAAAATTACTCCGATCTTTTGATGAGGTTATACTGTTGGAAACGTTGAAGTAATTAATTTTACGAGTATTTGTACGTTGTGGTACCAATTATGATTCCAATACTAAAATAATAACAGTATAAAAAATGCTTTGAGACGTCTGTCTTTATAAATTTTATGCTCAGTTCGTGTGAGATTAAAAACTTGTCTCAACTATACAAATACCATCAGTGAAAGAGCTTTGCCTTACACTCTGTCGGGCTAGCATGACTTCGAAAACGCGATATATATAGCGATTTATCGACATCCAACTGTCAAAATATGATAAAAATACCCGCCGTATTTATTTTTTATCACATTTGTTCATGCTCGCGAAATCGATATAGCTATTTATCGACAGCAAATAAATATAGCCACCATATTTAATTTTATCATATCGTAGCACGCCATAGTTCATTTGGGCATGCTCGCGAAATCGATATTATTTCGTGATGTCGATATATTTTATCACGCACAGTCATGCTAGGGGCGAATCGTTGATACTTTATATAGACAACAAGGCAGTCAGAAAATTTGTAAGAAAACGTTGTGTCCTTTAAAACTCTTAATATATGGCGTCCCTAACTCGTCACTACGTGTCACTACACTGATGTGTAACAAATGAAGACATTTTGTGGAACAATGAGCGACACAATTAATTTTTACGATTGATTTCAAACATTTACCACGTGGGTATTACTTACGTATTATACGTGTATGAGTATTAATAACTATTTGTCTTGACTTAGTAATATTAATAGAGCTAAGTAATAATTGAGAATTTACAAATAATATAAGTAACAAAAATTAATGTCTCCACGGATTCAGCCAGAAAAATCTCTAGCCCGTGGAAATTTGGAAAAAAAAAGTACCTATACTATGTGTAAAGCAAAAAAATAAACTAAAACTAAACCGCCTTTCACCCAAATTTATAATTCCTTGAGTGTAATAGAATAAAAACACACGAGAAACATTCTCAAACACATGCAAATTGTACATTGTACATGACAAATAAATAACTAAACCCAAAATTTGAATCAAAGTTCGTTAAAATTCAAGTCATTCCACACCACTTTACGCCCGGTATAGCTTGAACGTAGAAATCTGTCAGACAAAATGACTATTGTACACCGTCATACGCGATAATTATAATAAACCTCTATAAGACAGTGTCCACAATATTATTTAATTTTAATGGTAGATTGCGTTAGAACACACCCAGTAAATAACTTATTAGAGCATTAAATATGAATCACAATCAAGAGACAGCCTTAGATTATTATGAACATTTACTAACACATAATTAAATGTTGGTTGTTGTTTATCTATACTTTTTCTTTACAAGTATTATAAAGAGATTTAGTAAGATTGTAAGCTACAACCTCTAAATCTACTGTATCGATATTACTAATAGCAAGCTACATTTTTTGTGATTGTCATCCTAACTAGCCTAACTAATATTATAAATGCGAAAGTAACTCTGTCTGTCTGTTACCTTTTCACGGCTAAACTACTGAACCGATTGACTTGAAATTTGGTACAGGGGTAGCTTATGGTCCAGGAAAGAATATAGAATACTTTTTATCCCGAAATTCCCACGGGAACGGGAACTTCGCTGGTAAAACCGCGCTGCTATCAAAAATATGTGTTTTAAAACCATTAAATACAAATTTTGAAACCACAAAATAATACCTACTTATTACTCCATATTTAAGCACAAAAAATCTACTTATTCCTCAAGAAATTTTGTCAGTCAAAGTATACAAATGTCATATTCAGTTGGTAATTATGAGAGAGTGGAAGTGGAATGCTCTGAAGTGAGCAGATTCAACTCCCAGAAGACTTAGTGAGACTAACTCCAGAAGACAAATTACTTCTGGTCATAAAGGCACACTAATATTTTATACCTGAGAAAACTTGGCTTGTACAGGTAACATGTTATATTAGTATCTAGATTCATAGTTTATGAGGTTGGGTCGTTTTTGTAAGTAACATTTTTGTATTTGATTTAGGTATACAAGACAAAAACAAAAAAGTGTCAATAATCAAGTATAAATTCAATCAATTCCTTAGTTTACCTACTTGTATCAGAATCTACGTACGTTTTTAAAACATTGTTAATTAACATCTTTCAAAATTCAAAAATTATATTTATCCAATGAGGCACTTATGAAGGTCGCTGAATCTACCACCGATTCGGAATTACATCAGCCGAGAAGTATCGGCAAGAAACTCGGGCTGGTATTTTTTTTTAAATAAAATGAAATACAATAAAAAACATGTCAAAAGGTATATAAAAAATCTTTAAATATAGTAGTAAAATAATTACATAGGTCGAAATAGTCTTCATAAACACATACAAAATAGAAAAATAATAAGTACTCTTATTATCAGATCCTTTAACTAGGCAGTTTATTCCGTCAATAAAACTTCATATAATTGAAACACTTCATCATCATCATCATGGCCTTAACATCTACGTGAGATGATTTTTATGTAGCGTCCGTTGGAGTTGTAGGGTTTGAAACGCGTTGGTTTGAATTGATACACAAGGACTTTAAAAACATAGTTTGTTACAAACTCGTAAACTCGATCTTGTACATACATATTCTGTAAAAAAAAGTTATTTAATTGAAAACCAAATCTACAAACCTTAATTTTTAATTATTATACTTTTAGAACCATATTTCGTTAGCCATCATGTCCGCTTGTAAATTGTCCAAGTTAACATTGCAATTCAAGTAAACGATGTAAAATAGCGTATAACATTTAGGCAAACATCTGGCAGTACCAGCGGGTGACCGCGGTGCGGTTGCCAAGCCTTTTGGCATTCAGCACGACTCGATTACACCTCACCGCTATCAAATAATGGCTTTAATTTTTTTTCAACACACTTGCTCATAAAGGGGCTCTTATTTGTGCAAAAACAGTTGAATAATGACACACTTGATTCTCTAGTGAGTTATAGATTTTTTTTTAAATTGTTTAGTTTTAAAAAAGTTTCGATACCAAAAAAAATCGTGTCCATACATTTTAAAAACAAACTTCAACTATGTTGCCTTACTTTTGGTAGGTCTATGGTCGATTCCATTCTTTCATTCATTAGTTTTTTTTTAATGTGTATATTCTTTTAATCTATGGCCGATCACCATTGTTGTGTTGGATGCGCGCGAATAGAAAAACTGTTTATTTATTAGCGAAAAATGATAATTTCTTCGCAAATGTGTTGAAAAACGTTGTATGGTACACGCGTGTATTGATGATTACTATCCTCGGCTATCTTCAGACCCTCGCCTGACGGCTCGGGCCTCAATAGCGCCTCGGAAGTAATCACCAACTTACCTCGCTTGTACCATAAATAACTATTATTTGTTTATGAAACTTAGACGCATGTTTAGGCTGCTTTTGGAATTCGTACGCACTTTTTATAAAGTTAATCTATTTATTTAAAGATAAATATCGTTTTATGTGGAAGGTGGATAGGCGTAAATAGAATTAGATTGTTCCGAACCGAAAAAAAAACATAAGCAAAGCTAATTCGAAGACATAAAAATTTAAAATAAGTTTCGTTGACTCCCGATATTTTTTGTCGGCATTTTTTTATATAAGAACTTTGTTTCCTTTGGGCCACAACATTTACACATACAAAAATATTTCTTTGCAAAAACTATTTCAGAATTGAAAACTTCCAACTAAATTCTAAATAACTCATTTAACCAAATAATATTATTTCCAGGGGCATATTATTTCACTCAGTTCAAAAAATGATTTTTGATCTGAGTGAAAGTTACAGCACAAATAGTGTGAAAATATTTCAGCGCCATCTAACGGAATATTCATGAACCTTTTGGTTAACCAGAGCAGCGCTGTAGAGCGATGAGAATGTTCGGGGAAATTGTTCAGACGAATTTTCCTAGACGGCGCTAGCGCTGAAAGTAAACTTTATCAGTTTAGTTCCTACCTTTCTGAAAACTGTATAGAGGGCGCTGGGGTTTTGCTAAAAGCACAGTTCCGCCATTTACCGCTAGAGGGCTGAAGTAACATGCACCAAAAGTATTGACTACTTACGTTCACACTAGTAGAACAGTAATGAGTTTCGTATAAACTTGGACTATGTTTTCGCTTGCTTGCGTCACAACTACAGAAAGCTGAGTACCTAACACACATACATAACCAGATTTCTTCAAGTCTTAGCATTGTTCGATCAAACTATTGTGGTTGATTCAGTAGACGCAAATGAACCCAAATTTCCTTTGTTACCGGGTCAGTCTCAAAATTGGTCGCTTTCTCGAATTATGTAAACCTCAATTCGTAAACTGGTTGGATCTTGAGTCAATCAATTTAATCTGAATTAATGGAAGTATCCATTGTCAATATTGAAAATTGTACGTAAAATATATCGTTAGCGTAGTAACCTGTATTTATTAATATGGTTTTTGACCTAATTCACTTGGACCCCTATTGGTTCAAGGTCGTCTGCTAGGGGAGGTTGCGCGGCACATTTATAAAACCCCTTGCCTCATGTTTTTAAGCATGCCGGCATAACATTAAGTTAAATTATACATTATTATTATTTTGCCTTTTGCAGTGTTTTAGAGTTTTGAAGTAACTTTTTGTAACCGTAACTTAAAGTTATTTAAAGTGTTGTAACTTATTAAAAATAATTTTGTAACTTTTCGAGTTTTGACTTTTGTAATAGATGAAAATCCGAACAATATTAAACTTATGGCCTATTTCACCATCTTCAAGTAACGTTCCGAGTAGCTACTCACAAGTTTTGTCTTTGTCACTTGACATAAAGTAAGAATGAGACAAAACTAACTTTACTTGGTGAGTAACATTACTTGAAGGTCGTGAAATAGGCCCTTAGTTTATAATTATATTATACAGCTAATATATTACTTAAATATTACTTCCTATACATTTGTAATTAAAAACAAACTTCAATAGTTCACAAGCAATTTTTGCATAATATTTGTCGCAGATGGTTGAGTTATAACAACTCTCGGGAATACAGCTTGTATATTATTTATTTCGAGTTTCCGATTTCAACAGTACTGCGAGTGCCATGATTGCGAATGATCTGAATAATATTCATGATGTATATCCAGGAGATAACGAAAGCTTTAGTTTTAGTAATCTTGATTACTATGAAACCCTCACTGTTCTAACTATGATATTAAATTCTATTTGTGACGACCTCGATGGCAGAGTGGTCACCATGCCGGACTACCATCCGTAAGGTTGCGGGTTCGATTCCCGTGCGGGGTGAATATTTGTGTGAACCACAGATGTTTGTTTCGGTTTGCGTGTGTGTGTGAATGAGTGTGTGCGTAGTTTCTGATACCCTAGATACAAGCTTCGAGTTTAGTTAGGGGTCAGTTAAGTCGTGTTAGTTATACTATTTATAACTCAAGAACGGCTGAACTCATTTGGCTGACTTTTTATCCCGAAATTCCCACGGGAACTACGCGAGCGAAACCGCGGGGCACAGCTAGTTATATTCATATAAACTATGTAGGTGTTAGTGCAGAAACACTTAGTATAAAGTTGGAAAAATATTTTAGAATAACTTATTACTTTGAACGTTAGGCTGACCGTTCTAGACTTTAAACGTGCTGATGTAACCTCTGAAACTTTTAAGGATATTTTCAAGTTACAATATTAAGTCACCTTACTTCACTTAACTGTATGAAGCAAAAGTTAAGATTGAGTTTTAAAAATCCTACTTAAAATTGAAACTAGTGTTTCCATCCTATACTTCCTATGGTTACTAGTAAAATAGAATACAAGCGCATCGGTTTTATTGTGAACATAGCGGCGCCCCGCGGTTTCACCCGCGTAGTTCCCGTTCCCGTAAGAATATGGGGATAAAATTATGCTAAAAACCTTCCCACTGAATCACTCTATCTACTAAAATAAACCACATCAAAATCCGTTGCGTAGTTTTAAAGATCTAAGCATACATAGGGACAGAGAAAGCGACTTTGTTTTATACTATGTAGTGATAAGTACTGCAAATTGATATAAGTCTAAGACCACGGATTCTGTGTAATTTAATATGTCAGATATCATCATCATCAGCTCTCATAATGTCTCCACCGAAGGGCCCGAGAGCCTACCCTGAATTAGGGCTATCAGGCCTTACCACGCTGGCCAAATGCGGGTTGGTTGTCTTCACATGTCAGATATGTAAAACAATAAATGTGACAAAAGTTTGTTTAAAGTAGGTCTATTTCAATAAACATAACATAAAATAATCATTCACTACATCATCTCATTTATAGTAACTGACCCCTAACTTAGCTCGCAACACAAGTGTATTAAAAATTACTAAATATAATCTTGATAAGTGATACAAAAATCGATATGACAAGTTAAACTTGCATAAAAAAACAATATCGTTCCCGAAAACTAACATCGAATAATAAAACTTACCGGATCATGAATAACATCCCTAAACATGCAGTAGTCACACATAACCACTCAATCCTTAACTCAAATTCGATTCGTAAACATAACAAAATCGATAAACCGCCCGGTCACGTCACTATTCGTATGCCGTGGCATGGTTCAGTTTGTCATTTTAATAGCAATGGAGGTAGGTAACTATTGTGTGAGGTCACGGAAACGAATCAAACGTTCGTTTCCGCAAGGACAGACAATTTTGTCTACTTGTAATGCTGAATGCTGACTACAATTTATTTTGCTAATTGAGTTAGGTAGGCACATTGTGTTGGGTAGCTTTTAATCTTTGCTTGTAATAATACTGAAATATTTTATTATTAAACGAAACGTACGTCATCATATATAATTATTTAACAAAACGGGATGTTAGTACTACTCTACTAGTCGAGGATTTCGACTTAAATAAGTACGTACTAACATCCTGTTTTGTTAAATAATTAAATACTGAAATAGTCACATGTTAAACAAAATTTAGTTTGGTAGGCACATTGAGTTGGGCACAGATCAGGTAGTCACCTTAGGACTTCCTTTACCTCTTTGTTCTTTGGTGTTGGGTATTTTTAATCTGTGCTTATTATAAAACTTAAATAAATAACCCTAAGGGCCTATTTCACCATCTTCAAGTAAGGTTCCGAGTAAGTAAGAGACAAAACTCACTTTACTTGGTGAGTAATTTTACTTGAAGATCGTGAAATAGGCCCTAAAAGTAATACAAAGTACTTATTCAAAAAGTTTTGTTTATTTCTCGTTTTCTAAAGTTTTCTTTCTGTTAATGAACGCAACGAGACGGTTTTTTTCATATAGTGATTTACCATCTATTTGATTACTATTAAAGAAAAGAAACAACACTATAAATCAAATCCAAATCTGAAAGATAATATTCGTATTAAATATAATAATTTTTACTCATAAAAGTAACTAGATCGCCTACCGCGGTTTCACCCGCATGAAATACTGCACGTAGTAAACATTGCACTCCCAAAGGATCTCATTTAAATTTCGGGTTGAAAAGTCGCATATCGTATGACTATCTGCATCCAAAATTTATATATTTACCGATGGTTTCATCTGCGGTCATATAAAGCCTAGCGTTTTGCAATAAATAGGTCAATATCTATTTTGTAATTTATAAAACTCTAGCTGTGCCCCACGGTTTTAGTCGCGTAGTTAATGCAAGCAGGTAATTTCCGTATAGAAAGTATTCTATGTCCATTTCCTGGTTCTAAGCTACCTTCCCACCAATTTTGAATTATTAATAGTGTAACAAACATGACATCCTACTAATATTATAAAGGCGAAAGTTTGTATGTATGGATGTTTGTTACTCTTTCACGCAAAAACTACTGAATGGATTTTAATGAAACTTTACAATAATCTTGCTTATACATCAGAATAACACATAGGATACTTTTTATCCCAAAATTCCCTCGGGAACGGGAACTACGCGGGTGAAGCCGCGGGGCGCTGTTAGTCTTTTATATATTTACTCGTATATGTTTCAAATCACATGATTTAAGCGGTGAAACGAAACTATTCTTGAAAAAATATTGCTTCATTATAATAGTTCTTTCGATATAGCAAGAGAGAGAAAAAGCTAGTGTAATTGTGTTTGTAGTCAAATGAAATGTATATCTAAGTTTTAATATTTATTCATTACTTTTTTGTTTCAGGTAAGCTTCAATACATACTACGTGTATTAGAACTAGACTAACAAGACTTATTATCTTCATATTGAACTTCTATTTGAACAGGTAAGTACATAATTTAATATTCTTATAACATAATTTATTGTGTCTGTAAAACATTGACATAATGCCTTCTAAGAATTAATGAGACCTGCAATGTGTCCTATGTGTTGTATTAATTAAGAAATGTATCGTCTTTTACATTAAGAAACAATTTATTATTAACAAGTGGACTCGACAAACAATGTCTTTAAATTATTTTTTCAATAATCGTAATAAAAAAAGAATAGTATTTAGATAAGTATGTGCTTGATTTTTTGGACCTGGATTTCCAAAAGATTTTTTGGGCACGTTTATTGCGAAACGACGCAATAAGCAACACATAACATTATTATTTTGTTTTTGAAGACAAAAACATTGTTATTTTGTACAAAACATTATTATTTTGTTTTTTTGAAGATAACATCACATACGTTCCATTTTCGCAAATCGTCATTATTATCGACGCCATTTTGATAAGATCTAATTTCCCGCGCTGTCACTTTGACATAGCATACGTCTTAAGTTTGATGTTTGCTGTCAAACGGTAATGACAAACGCGCTGGACGGCATGTCTAATGGTTATCGACGCAAACCACTGTTTATCATCTATTCGAATATTGACCTGAGCAAATAGATAGTACTGATAAATGTTTGACTATAATATATATAATCATACACAAAAACCTTCAAGGGAAAACTAAAAAGTAAAATCTATTTTCAAATCTCGTTAGTACGGCGAAAATTCCTTCTTCAAAGCAAAAGCTTTCACTGCTGATATGAGTACAGCGAAAAGTGATTGATACCAATCACCACGCAAGTCCAAAGCGTGTTGGTATTCTCAAACCTAAGCTATATTTGGCAAAATAGCAAAACATGTATCATACAAAGATTGAATCTAGGACTAGGATGGAAAGCAGGTGCAATCCTATCAGGCCGCAAAGCGTAATCGGTAACACAATTAAGGATACAGCCCTTGTATTCAATCTTCATTACACTTTAGACACTATAACTTCAATAATACATGTATATTCGATTAGACCGGTACTGTAAAGTTCATTAATATAATTAAATCGATTATATAGACTGTCTTAACACTTCTCAACTATATAATTAACTCTATATTTTCATACTGTACTTATTATAATCAGTGTAGTATGAAAATATATCGTTATAAATATCACGGATATCTGCCAATATATATTTGCTTCTAATAGACTGTTAAAAATTAATCCGACGATTCCAAGGATAGTATTGGGAATAAGATTAACTAACAATTAGATATAAAGTATTCTCTAAAATAAAGCATGATGATATCCAGTTTTAGATGTTTGTTTAACAAGGAAAACAGTTTCTCAGTATTACAGATATAACTTTAGATACACTTCAATTAGTTAAGAGACAGGTATGAGAGCTATATTTGTACATTTGCCTGATCGATTTGAAACTATGTCAGTAGTTAACGAATGCAGGATGGATCGAGAACGGAGTCGACAATCATTCAAAATTTAGGGAAGACTATTTCAAAACCTTTTATTCCGGGTTGCTCTATAAAAGTCGATATATGGGCTTACGGCAGATATTTAGAATTAACTTAAGGCTCACTATGGCTTGGCAAAGGTTGATTTTGCATGAATTTTCCAAAAAAAAATCACACATACCTTGTTCTATGACAGAGTCCTTATTAGGATATAGTGTGACTTAACAAAAATTTAACAAAAAATAAGAAATCTTTGAGTCTGTCTAAAAAACAAAATGATTTATATTTAAAGAAATAGTTTTACAAATAAATATTCATGAAGGAAAGAATAAACTAAGTACGTGTAAGGAATATATCAAGTAAACGTATGATGTCTTCAATTAAAGTGGTACATTCACAAAGTACGTAAATGAATATACTAACGTTATCTAGTATTTATATTAGGTACACATAAACATAACACAGTCAGATCCAATAACATTTAATTTCCCCTAAGAACACACTCTTCTTGATGAACCTATCGCTTAATATAATGTTATTAATTGTAATTCACTAATGGTTTCGGTGATACAGACGTAGTATCTGCTTACTATGTATTGTACCTATACATTTGTACACAGGTACCTATTTAGGTACCTGTATGTTAAGATAGATATCGCTTTCCATCAGGCGAATTACACTCAAGTGCAAACCTATTTTGGGTAAAAAAATCGGGTGGGGCTGTGCTGGGGCACACGGCCGTTGTTTTTTTATGTGAAACGTCTATGTTAGCTAATCGCTTTTAAAGTAAAAGATTGAAATGAAAACAAGAAAATTCAATAATATAACAGTGAGCTGACTATATAAGTAAAGTATTCACACTACATTTTTGTTTCTAAGACTAATAGTTTTTTATTTATTAAGGTACGATGATATAGACCTTTTCGTTACGGTCCACTTTTTAAACCTGGTACCCGTATGTTTCGGCGATTTTAAAGGCGTTTCACGTCAAAAAAGATGTGGTACGGAGTGCAGGTACCTGTGTTTTTTACATGAAGGTACTTAGATAATTTTAGTTAAGTTTCATTTATAATTATACAAGACTCTTATTTCTCCGCGATTTGATATTTCATTTATAATTAAAATTATACAAAACTAGCTTTTCATGGCTTTACCCCCGTAGTTCCCGCTCCAGTGAGAATGTGGGTAAAAATTATGTTAAAAACCTTCCTCTTGAATCACTCTATCTGTTAAAAAAACCGTATTAAAATCGGTTGCGTAGTTTTAAAGATCTAAGCATACATAGGAACAGACAGGAGGAAGCGACTTTCTTTCATACTAACCAAGCCGAAAAACAATATTTAACATTAATAATAGTTTTGAGTTTAATTATAGATAAATTACTTTCATAATATTCTATCTTAACATAATATTAGATATTTTATATATTAAAAGCGATCCAAACTTTATTAGAGTCATAAAACTGTTCTACAATATATGACTTGAAAGTTTGCTTGTTCAAATCTTTGATATATAACATGTCCTTCTTGATAAAATATCTTTGTTATATACGAGTAACAATAAAAATCAGGACAGAACATACAGCGCTATGTAGTTCTAAACAAAGTAATTTGAAGAAGTTCGTGGTCAAAAATATATACAAACTAGCTGTGCGCGGTTTCACCCGCGTATATTACAATCCCGTGGGAATCCTTTCCTAGCGGATGCTTACGTCATAACTACCTGCATGTCTTTCAGCCCGATCCGTCCAGTGATTTCGGCTGTGCGTTGATAGATCACTATGTCAGTCAGTCAGTCACCTTTGAGTTATATATATTTAGATTGCAATTCATATCTTTTTGTTGAGTCAAACTTGCCACCTTTGGCTTAGCAGGGATTTTAAAGGTCTTCGTCAGTTTTTTATAAACATATAAGTATTTGTACAAAATCCAAAGTAAATTGTTTTAAAATACGTCAGGCTTCTAACTTTTACTTAATAGATAACCAAATAAGTTGAAGCCATTCAAACAATACACCATAATTCTCAATTTAGATACCATCTCAAGATCGTACAAACACCACACATCCGAGACGCAATTATGCAAATATTATTATTACATCAAAAAGCTAAACGTAATCAAATTAACATAATTCGGGGCAGATTTTCGGTCAAAGTTATCTCGTCGGAGTATTCCTACACTTTAAATTATTAAGAGTAACCGAGAGCTTTTCAAAATGCGTATTTTGTGCGTACTTTGACTTAAATATGCGGTCGCAGCGTGTTGGCAGAACACACGAATGTGTCAAAATGGCCTCTAAGCGGTCTCCGGCGCGTATTTTAAATATTTATTACATTACAAACGCCAATTATGAGTTATCATACAACGCAAATTAGCTGTTGTGTTACTGGGTTACTAATCTGGGCGAATTAATGTTTTAACTGTATATTTTACAATCGGTGCTAATAAAATGTTCTTGGAACTTAATTTTGAGATATTATATTGACTTAGTGGTTTAAGTTTGTTGTTTACATAAATAAGGTGTTTAGGAGGGATTTTACACAGTGCGTAGATAACATGTAACTGACCCCTAACTAAGTTCGAAACTTGTATCTAGGGTATCAGAAACTACGCACACACTCATTCACACACAGGATTTAAATGATATAAATATTTTGCAGACTACAAAGTGCGTAGATATAATAATATGTATTTTAACATGTTAATATTAGTTATAGAAAACTTAAAACTTCGAGCAAGTAATTCTTATCTGAGCTTCAGCTTAGCTTAACCTCTCGATGGGGACAATTGCCATATGAGCTGATGATGATATCAAAAAAATATTCTAGCACAAGCCTAAACATAAAGCTAGTACGAGTACATATTTGGCGTATAATCTATTAAGGTGTTTGAGTATGATACACATAACATTTCTGTTCACCAGACAAGGTCAGGTGAAACCAAATCTAATGCAATTAATAACATAATGGTTTTAATCACTCAGCCGGAAAAAATTTTTCGCCGGCCATTCTGGCAAGGTTATAAGAAAACAATTAATTGGGTATTATAACCAATTAGGAATATTAGAACAATCAGTTAATTGTCCTAAGTAATAAAGAAGCTTTCGTTAGTAGACGTTATTAGAGGAAAATTTCAGTGTATCAAATCGATACTTATATTTGAGTTCCTTTTATGATACCTACTTGTTAGTAATGAGTATCTAATTTCATTCTTAATTCCAATTAGGAACTAAGAATTATAACTTCCAAATACGTATTTGTCGCTACGCGCGTAGCACTTGGACTCGGCTACGCGCGTAGCAATGTGTCGGTAGTGCTACGTGCGTATAGGTTAACTCATTCACTGGGTCTATATGTTGTCCAAATCATAGCTACGCGCGTAGCACTTGGACTCGGCTACGCGCGTAGCAATGTGTCAGTAGTGCTACGCGTGTAAAAGTCAACTCGTTCGCTCGCAGGGTCTTTCTATGTCGTCAAAAGTATAGAAAATGATATAGGATACATTGTATCCTGTTTAAATTATTTTAAATACTTAGCTTTATACTATCGATAATCCCATAGCTTAAATCACGAGAGTGTAGGTATGTTTTTAACACACAGTAATTCTTTATAATATTTTAATATAAGATTATGCCTTGATTTATAGTCCTATTATTTTTATAAACAAGAACATATTTGGTCCAAAGAAAAGGTGGCTTTTGTGGCTGCTTATTAGGGAGTTAATATAAAACCTTTATTTATATAAAACACATTTAAGAAATAGTCTAACCAAAACTAAAATAAGAATAAAAATCACACAAAAAATTACCTCGTATAGGAACTCATTCCGCTACTTTCAATTAGCTCCCGCATAGTGTACAATCTGTATTAAATAAATTCTATCGATATTGAATATAGAATACTTACTAAAAACGCAATCTATATTAATATTATAAACTGGCAAAACCTATTTTTGAGGTTTAATCATACCTATATGTCTGAATCTACTGAACCGATTTTGAAAATTCTTTTATCAATATAAAGTCGCAATATTTGTGAGTATCATAGGCTATGTTTCATCCCGGTATTCCCACGGGAACGGGAACTACGTGCGTAAAACCGGAGGGTGGTGCTAGTTCAGAGAAACGTGGTTCTCAGACGGCGTGACGCCTCTCTCGGCGCCGACATTTCTTTTATACGACTGTTGTTGTGTTTAAAATGTCCTTCATTCCTTTATTTATAAAAATAATCACTACATAGTATAAAACAAAGTCGCTTTCTCTGTCCCTATGTCCCTATGTATGCTTAGATATTTAAAATTACGCAACGGATTTTGATGCGATTTGTTTTACTAGATAGAGTGATTCAGTGGGAAGGTTTTTAGCATAATTTTATCCCCATATTCTTACGGGAACGGGAACTATGCGGGTGAAACCGTGATGCGCCGCTAGTACGAGTATAAGATAAATTGTAAAAGTTTTTTTGTTTAAAGGTAATAAATTACTCGTAGTACAACATATTTAGATCCAATTGGTTATGTGATGTCCAATAAAATATTTTTAGTTTGAGCTTGATATTCAAATTCCATTCCATCGAAATAAAAACATAGATGATAAGTCATTACATTAATATTACACAAAATAAATACTATCAATTTAATAATTTGTAAAATCACGAAATATTTATATAGTTTTTATAGTCGTATACTTCTTCTTTCGTATCAATGGTCACAAAAATAATCTAAATTTTCGGAAAATTTAACGGTTTTTTTTTATTTTAACGCCTACACCAACGCTAGTGTTTCTTCATCAGATAATAATATACTACTTCCTTTACGTATACTATACGACTATTATAATATAAAAATATCACATTTTAAAATCACATGACACTTATTATACAAGTATATGACCCTTCAAAGCCGTGTGGTAACAGGTTCAAAGTCAAGTGGCAATCGAAACTAGTGGCTGATCGCGCATTCATGTCAAGTATGAAAACATGCCGCAGCTTATAATAGTAATATACTTATAGCACATGTATTAAAAGTTATACAAAACAATCATTAAATAAATCTATCTAATATTATTAACTTCAGACAAATTCATTACAAAAATAAAACATTTCCCGTTTCCTGTATTTTGTTGTAAAGATGGACACACAAGATACACGTTCACATTTAAAATATTACTATGATTCACATAAAAATATTTTCATGTTTATGCAATTCAAAACAAAATTCTTAATTGCCCCATTTAAATGTTTTCATTCAAAAACAATAACTGAAATAATGTTTTAGTAACGAAGCTCTAAAATTCCGTTCCAACAGCCTTGGAAATTTGGCTAGAGGCGTAGTGTACTATTGGCCTGAATTCGCAAATGTCTTATGGGGGGTCACGGGTTCGGTGCCAAAGGAAACCAGTGCAACAGGGCGCAGGGGTTGGAAAGTAATAGCGTGTCAACATAACATATTTCATTAATTTAACCTGTACTATATAAACCAAGGCATATCAAAATAATAACTAGAACTACTAAACGAATGTCACATTATAGATTTTGCAATTTAACGCTAAACTTCTACAAAAGTAAAAAGTTAAAAACACGATTATTTATTTAAACGTTAATATTTAAATAAAAAAGTAATCGCATTATATGCCTAAATAAACAACGGAGGAACCAAAACGTTTCTAAACACGTTACCATAAAAACACGCCGGCAAAATAAAACGTGTTAACGGATTTGAAACTTAATTTAATGGTGTTAATAAGGTGTAATTTTAAATGGAATTTTTTGTGGTGTATTTTTCATTTCCTTGCTTTTGGTGCATAGCAAGTGAGCAAAGATGCGGCAGTGTGCGTCACTGCGGGTTTCGCCAATGACTCGCGGGAGAGCATAGGGTGGGGTGCCACTGTTAGGGACATTTGTGTAGTTTACACATGCTGTTACATACAAAGGCAATTTAAGTACAACTACAAAGGTTCTGAAAATATATTCTTTTTACATAAATTGGCTCGCAGTTATTTTATTGTTAAGTACAATGTTGCTTAACAAGTAGTAAAAATATATATTAATAAATTATGGCTATTTAAACTGTTAGACCCATGAGGATTCTAACTTAACTACAGTCAACGACTATCGATAAAGTTGCTACTACAAATCTACGCTTAGTATCGAGCTAGGAGGGCTCAAATTGCTACTAACCTAGTCTTAGTATTGGACTTAGAGTTCAATGCGAGGTAGTTTATTTGTACTAACCCACATTTCCGCTACAACTACTACTGCACAATGCACATACACTTATAGAAATATCACGTACAAAAGCTAGCCAGTCTTACGTTAACCTACCGCAAGCTTGTAGCCGACGGCCCTGGTAAACCTGTGTTAAGTCAACTCCTTTTAAAAATGTTTTTAATATTTCCCTTTAAAAAATATTCCCAACGTTTCATACCAGAAAATACACGTTTTTTTAATAAATGTAAGCAATGTTTAAGTTAATTAATGGCCTGTCCATTTGTTACTTACTTGTTCTGCGAAAGGAGTAAAAACGCTTTGTTTATTTTAGTTTTATAGTATTTTATGCAGCGCTCATAGCCCAGTGCTAACTGTGGATAACTTGCGATCTGTTTTGTTAAGCAACGTCTGGCAGTGCTATAGTAGTGATGGGCTACCAATGTGACTTTAATTTTATAAACGTTTCCTTACTTTTGAGGATACGTTTAAGCCATCGATCCTAAGCTAGTTGTCGTACTAACATCATCGACAGAGTAAGAGCCCTCAAAATCCTACCAAAAAGTATTACAACACACACAAAACTCATATTTGTAAAGTCTAATTGCTAACTTACGAGGACCAAGTTACAAATGTAATATTTTATGTAAATAAGTTTCTTGAATAGTGCTAATAGTGATCATTTAGGTTTCTTGAATAGTGCTAATAGCAATAATTTAGTTTTTCATTTGACACTGCGGTTTTGGCTGCGTTGTATCATAGTCTACATTGCGATTGTAATCTTGATTTATTTGGGTTTCTGGAAGAAAAGAAGAAAGGCTTTTACCCAATATTGAGATTATATAGGCTGTTAATAAGACTAATTAAAGTTATAATAAACTAGCAGCGCCCCGCGGTTTCATCCGCGTAGTTCCCGTTCCCGTGGGAATTTCGGGATAAAAAGTATCCTATGTTCTTTCCCGGACCATAAGCTACCCCTGTAACAAATTTCAAGTCAATGTTTAGCCGTGAAAAGGTAACAGACAGACAGACAGACAGACAGAGTTATTTTCGCATTTATAATATTAGTTAGGAAGTTAAAATTAGTTAGGATTAATGATATTATTCCTTGCTATTATAACTTATTAACTACAATCGTTCATTGCGACGTCTCGTACATTTTTTAAACATGACAACAAAAAGAGCGCGTGCTTACTGGCATGCGCTCCTTTCACTGTAAAACCATAGGTCCCTGATTCGATTCCAGAACCAAGCAAATCTTCTCTTCTTTCCTTAGTCTCTTAGATCTTTCCTTAGTGAATTAAAATCCTTTGTCCAGTGGACTCGCCTTTCAATAATTAACATTACTTTTCCAATAAATATGTCACTAGAAATATAACACAAAAGAATCAGTAGTTTCAAACAATGTATAACCGTATTTAGCGCTATATAAACCTGTATAAGTATTAACATATTTTTCTGTTACACACGTTTACAAAACCGTAAGTTAATTAAAGTGTGTGGACCGATCGATACGCCATCCGTGGCATATCAAACTTACCACATCAATAACAATGTAACAATGCGTGTACTAAATAATAATTGCTTTTTAACCTATGTTGGTTCAAATGTGTGGATACGACCTCTATGGCAGAGTAGTCACCATGCCGGACTGCCATCAGTAAGGTTGCGGGTTCAATTCCCGTGCGGGGTGAATATTTGTGTCAACCACAAATGTTTGTCTCGGTCTGGGTGTGTGTGTGAATGAGTGTGTGCGTAGTTTCTGATACCCTAGATACAAGTTCTAAGCTTAGTTAGGGGTCAGTTACTATAATGAGATGATGTAGTGAATGCTTTAAAAAAAAAAAAGAATGAAAAATATGGAATTACTTGGTACTTGTTGTTTTGATAGGTTTAACATTTATTTTCTAAAGATTATTATGTAAGACTTAAAAGCATTTTCTATCCGTTCTTATAAATGTGTGGGTAAAGGTAAGTAGTGCGTCTTAAATGTAACATTTAAGTGATACAAAATATTATATATTATTCCTTAAATTACTCAGGGTCATGCTTAAAGTCAGAATATAACAGAATATTTTTCTAAAAATACTTTTCTTTCATGTGAACCTTTAAATATTTTTATCACTTATTGAGTTTCTATTTGAACAAGTCTTTTGGATACAAAATAAATAAAGCATTTAAAATATTCACCTCAGTTTGTATTTGAACCTCGGACCGTGCAAAACAGTAACTATTTTAACCAGCTAAGCTACGGAAGTTACATGCCAGCTGTTGAAAATCTAGAACGCTAGTTTGATTTAACTTTAAATAACCCTGTTTAAAGTTGTGTAGTACTTGTACGGGGGCAGTTTTCCTCAATTAGACCTCTATTATTTGAGTCCCTTGTGCATATTTTTGGTAAACTAACAGTCAGACTTTTGTAAGCTACCCGAAACGAATATCAATGATGTTAGTACGAGAACGAGAGCTGACGCGGTATTATTATTATACTCTAAAGGGGAACGACCACCCATCGCTATTGGATCCCTGTCACCCCTATGATGATATCCACCGTCTAGTCTCTCAAACGTAGTCTTCTCTCTATTAATCTCCATAGGGACCACGCTGTTTCCAAGGATTCCAACTTACCTTGACCAGAATTTTCATTCGTCTAGCGATTCTTGTGGAAGGTCAGCTTACTCTGCACTTGCATATTTATTACAGTCATATTTTACTACATTTTTTAATATAAAGCGAAATAGAGTCATTTTGGACCGAAAAATATAATTTGGTTCCTAACTCAAAAGTTACCTAATGACTCGCGCTTTGAGCTCTCATTGTAAATACGGGTCTATAAGATCCTATAGTAGAATCATAATAGGGTAAATGACTTCTATATCTCATTGAAGATATTAATTAGGATGATTTAATGATATTATTTCTTGTACAAAAATAATCAATTAACATAACATACCATAATCATTCACTACATCATCTCATTATAGTAACTGACCCCTAAGTTCGAAACTTGTATCTATAGGGTATCAGAAACTACGCACACACACATTTACACACACATCCAGACCAAGACAATCAAAGTATCACATTCATATATCACTTATAAATTAATTTATTTGATTATAAATAATTGATTTGATATAGCAACAGACCCCTAACTGGTTCATTACCTGTGCATCAGAAACTACGCAGACACTCATTCACACACAAAATGTGACATCATTTATCATAAAGTGTATTTAAAGCAATAGTATGACTCAAATGTAGTGTTAGCAAACGGAAAACTACACAAGCTGTTTCTTATCTCTATATTCTCACTAGATAAACGACAATACTGGTAGATTGGTATAAATTTCCGATAGTGTATGCGTTTTAGTTATCACAATTTTTGTGCTACCAAATATTTTTAAAGTGTTGTAACAAAGGCGACTTTTCAAAAACTTCTTTGTATTCATACTTAAATACAAAAATATCTCTTCGTTCTTATTGTGTTTGTAAGTTTGTTAGTTTCCTTGGGACACACAGAACGGGTCAATATGACTTTAATATGAATATAGATTCTTTTCCAGGGAAATATCGATGCTACTTTTCGTCTCGAAATATAAAGTATTTTAGGAAGCACGAAAAATATTTACTTGATATACGCATTCTAAAAGCTAACTAAGGTCATATGTGCATATATGAAAGTATTTGTGATGTGGCAAGCGATGTCTATAATTGGTAGAAAGGTTAATTAACACTAAACTTAGATTTAATCTGAAGGTCGAAAAAATTGAATGTAAAAAATTTTGAGAAACATCTATTCCTCTGTCTGTTTATACCGAATACGACCGAATAATCATACTTATTTTTTTCAAATTAGTTTTTCTTTTCTCGATGGCTATTTTTATATTCTATATTTTTTAATTACTGACTTAGGTAAACTGAACAATAACCGTTTAAAATGTTCACTCCAGCTGATAATTTGGAAAAAGTATGTACTTATATGATGATGATGTTACTTATAAAAACAAGTTTTCCCAGCTGATAAGTTTATTTTTATATTGAGATTATTCTTAACTTGGTAATAAACTTATGTACGACGTTCAAAGTTTTCACTCCAGCTGAGAATTGAACCCAATACCACGGTCAACCGTTCACATTCATTGTTGTATAAAACTTCAACATACTCATTCAATAATATTTTCACAAAATCGTTGCATAATATTATGAATATCCGTCACGATATTCAATAAAAAACGCGAGCAAATCGTCACGTCTTCGTCCAAGATAATTTAGTTGTCCATAACTCATTACCAACTGGCATTTCAGTACAAAATTTTCATTTTGTACAAAATAATGATGTTGAAATAATAACGTCTCGTTCACACTGTTCACGTTATTGTTTTTAATTTATAATACTATGATATTGTGTTTAATTTTCACTTTTATCGACTAAGATTTAAATTGTAACTCGAATATTACTATACATATTACTCACCAGTTATAAAATGTTCAAAAACAGACGATTTTTTAAGATTATTGGTAAAAATATATATTGTTTATTTCTCCATTTAACAAATCATAATTCCGCCATTTTGAAATTAAAATGACGTCACTTAACACGATCAATAGAAATTTGGTTTAAAATTAGGACATAAAACAAATATTGCATGTTAAATAAAAGCTGAAAATAAAAACATTTGTTTCCATACATAAAAACTAGCCGGCCTAGCGGTTTTACCCGCGTAAATCCTGGTTTCGCAAATCCGCTGGGATTTTCAGGATAAAAATCTATATGTGCCGATTTAAGCTAATTCCGTTTAGCCGACCGTATCCATCCTCGGAAACTTTTGCGTTTATAATATTCAATAGAAGTATCTTATAGTAAATGTGAGATTTCACTGCTGAGCCAAAGTTCATAATATAGTTAAAAAATAGATGATTACTTAATATTATTTACTATTTTTTTATTACTTACTAAATTATTATTTAATTTTATTAATAGGAAAAAAAAACAATTATATAATGTGTAAAAGAGTTGATGCCATTGAAACAATCAAATCTTAAAACAAATATGTTTTAAACCTGTCTGTCTGTTACCAAAACCTGCAATCAAACTATGTACATCGAAATTCGTTCACCTGTTTAAGATATATAAAGATCTTGGCTGCCACAAACATACAGACGAACACACAACCGAGCACATCGGTTACACTTACACCACCACCAATATTTTTTCACGCTTGATTTTATATTCACATCACAATTTAATTTCGAAACAAAATTTTGTTTCTCTAATTTCGTCCCAACTTTTTTTCGTTATGAACACGCCTCAAGTTCGCGTGGTGGTGACCGGAAAGTGTACCGAAGTGACGATTATAGTGGTCAAGGTGTTCCACGGGCTAGTTCCGTCGATAATCACCGCTCTCAAACGACAACCGACTAATGACTCCTTTAGATTAATGGTTCTGCTAAGTGTTTTGACTAGATTACGTCTTTGTAGCAGAAATGGGTGACGAAGGGAGAGTGATTTTTTGGCTTTTGTGATTTTATTATTATGTTTTTTTTATAATATACATATTTTGATAACCTGTATTGATTTTTGTCAAGTTGGTTAAGTGAGAAACTCGGCATTTGGCTACTCAAAGAAAAATAAAATTAAACTTTTATTTCTATTTATCAATGGGTTTCAAGGATTTGAACTCACATTAAGATAAGAATAACTTATAATTAACGTAATTATTTATTGATAACCAATCACAATTATAACGATGCCAAGCGTTGCTTAACCCAAGAGATCGCGAGTGATCCACAGTTAGCATTTTCAGCTTCTTTTCAAAACCTATTCCCATATGATGAATGTGCTTTAAAAAAAGCAATAAATATGATGGATTTGACTTAAAACATTTTGCAATCAGTGAACCGAATTGGAAACCACATGATGAAAACGTAATGAAATACTCGACTTTAAATTAAAATGTTGAATTAAATGGATGCGTATTGATAGTAACGACTCATATGTTTGGTTTGTGTAATTACAGTCTCTCTGTAAAGGAATTGGTAATGAATATTAAATGTGATATAAGACAATCAAATCTTAATAGATTATCACGTAAAGCAACTTATAAGTAACATAATAGTAAAAACACACTATATTTTTCTTAGAGTTGTTTTTTCCATCGCCAGATAACTTTTATTCCAGATATAAAATTGATGTTTAACAGTTTTTGTATGAAATAATTCAAAATTTCAAAATTATACCTCGACTAAACTAAATCTATCTGGCGATGGAAAAATCAGCCATTATAGTTACAACTAATTTCTAATCTCGCTGGCATTTTATGAGAGCATGCTCTATCTTAGGCTGTATCATCACTTTCCATCAGGCTAGTTTCAGTCAAGTGCAAACCTATTGAATCTATCTATATAAATAAAAATGAAAACCGTTTCCCGTTGTCACGCCATAACTTGAGAACGGCTAGACCGACTTGGCTAATTCTTTTTTTGCAGTGTTTGTTATTGTCAGGAGAAGGTTATTATGTAAAAAACTGGAAAAGCAAACGGATACTTAGGTCCGTGCGAAGCCGGGGCGGGCCACTAGTAAAAATAAAACAGTTGCTTTATAGCGATAAGGCCTTTGCTCATGTGCCTTTTGTTCGTCTTTTCCTATTTTCTGTATCCTTGTGTGTGTATTATGAGCAATAAAGTATTTTCTATCTATAAAAAAACTTTATTTTTTTGTATAGTAACAATAAACATAATGATTAAATAACCTAAACCACACAGTTTCCCTGTTTCTCGTGAAACGTAATATAAAAATTAATGGTTCGAAAAACATGTTACATGACAGGTCGACGATATAAAACACATATCTCTTCAGCTAAAGACCCTCATCATGTATCTGTTATTGAAATTTAAATGTAATGTCGTAAACACACTTCCACACACGCTTATGACAAACGTGATTTCTATAATGGAACTTAGGTTACGTGTGTATGTTACCGGCAATTTGTACAATTCAGGTATTCTGTACAATACCTAGGCAAGGTATATTAAATCGAAGTGTCCAGGCAATGAAATGTTATAAAATGAGTATTGTAAGGAAGCTAGGTACCTACTTTGTAATGAGTCGATTAGGTTGAGTTAGAACTGTGACCTGTCATAGCGAGGCGAGCGAGCACAGCGAGCGTGCCACGGATACGATCGACGAAGCACTAAGAGTATTTTAGTATTTCGACTATTATAAGACAAAAATCAAAACATTTCATACATTGCCGGTATTTTATACGTTACCTAGGCATTGTAAAGAATGCTTGAATATAAGGCATAGCGGTAACATGTATACTGAATGGTAAGGACAGTATCTGCATGTGATACATTAGATTTGTCATTGCGTCGCAATTTCTCTTTGTTTTCATAAGGCTTAATACAATACATGTTGCGCCCCGCAGTTTGTGTCACGTGGGAATTTCAGGGTGAAACTTATATCATGTGCTATTCAATAATATTAGGAACATCTGCCACCTAATGTCGTTTAAATTGCTCTAGTAGGTTTTGCGTGATGCGTGCATAAGGCAGTGGTCCCACCGCAAGCGAGTGAGCGATGAACTATCGGCGAGTTTCACGCCTAAGAAAAGGACTGTGAATGTACCTTCCGTGTAAACAAAATAGATGCACATATTATTTACAGTTACTCGCATGTTCACACCGCCCCAGCTAGTAACTATTAGTTTAGGCATCTCTTTCGTTTACGCGGAATGTACATTCACTGTCCTTTTCTTGGGCGAAAAACACGCCGATAGTTCATCGCTCACTCGCCCGCGGCGGGACCACTGCCTAAACATTATAGATTGTTAGACGTTTATTCTATAAAAGGTTGTTTTTGTTTCGATTGTAATTAATTCAGTAAATTATAATATTCTGAAATTTAGCTAAAATATTCCTATTATATTATGTATTATACAAAGAAAACAAACTCCAATTTACCATGTTTTTATTAAAATGTTAGCTCACAAACTTTATTTCAACATCTATCGAGTTTTCTTTGTATAAATCAAAGTATACAGAGAAATTGTTTTATCAAAATTTAATGTTGAATTAATATGAGGAGGCTTTAATATTTTTATAATAAACTTAAAAGTACACAACCAATGTTTAATGAACAAACTTAATACATATATGAGTTTCGAAACTCGCGTAGGATCTTAGCAAACAAATCTACTTGTAATAATAATACTTGAGAACTCACTGAGTTATTTAAGTAATATATCTCGGTAATATTGGGATATAGCTATGCTCCGCGGTTAAACCCGCAATTGCTCCACTCGTATCAGACGTAGCGTGATGTTATACAGTCTATAGTCATCCGCGATAAATGGGTTACCCAACACTGAAAGAATGAAAACCGCTACAAAAATCTGTTAAAGTAGTTTTATTTCAAGTGAAAGAATTTTCAATTCGAATCAGTTGTTTCTAAGGTTAGTGCGCTCAACCAAGAAAACAATTCAGTTTTATAATATTAGTACTTATAGATTTAAAAATAAGCATATATACAGGTATAATATAGTATAATATATACAGGGATAGTCGCCGGATTGTGCATCCTTTACGCAAGATTAAATATGTCTAAGGGCTTCCGCGTGTTGGCTTTGGCCCCATACTAGCCTTCCAAAAGACCGGGACTCTTTAATAGTCCCGTGAATGGAAAAATAAAAAGTATCTATATAAATATAGAGGTATATATGAAGATGCAATGTTAATTGCTTATGTATGGCAATGCATCATGAACCATGCTTCTCAACATCTCATTTAAGTATTCATGCACTCTTGAAACTAAGAACTACTTAAGCTCATGAGTGCTTTATGACACACTTTAAGTTACGTCGAATTTAACTTCCAATACCAATTTGTAGCGTGCCTATAAAGGGGTGGTTTCTACCCCCTCTTACCGCAAATATGGCTAACACATGCTCACAGAGGGTAGTGTAGTATACTTATTGTTGCCTGAATAAAGCTGTAAAAAATGTGTCTGAAATGTTCATTTTCATAATAAAAATGGTCTCTGAGACGGTAACTGTGCTTAGCGTGTAGTGTTACGGGTTTGATCCTTGACCGAGCAAATTATTTGAAAGAAATATATTTTCTGTTTAGACTTACATGTTTTTTTAAGTGCTAAGATGCCGGTGCCTTTCTACGGTATACAACTTGAAGTGTATTTTAGTGAGTGTGTCAGTAAAAGAAAATAAAAAATCACAGGAAAATGTACACAAATCCTTCTATATTTCTCTGTGGAGTAAAAATTAACTAAAAACCGTAACATGTTATATAATCTCTTTTAAACTCATAATTTAATAAAATAGGTATATCTAACATCTTCTCGAAATCTATTTTATACGGGGTTACAAGCTGAAGGTAATCTGAAAATATTTGAAGCGTTTCCTCTCCAAGGCTATAACTTGCGATATTGAGCATGTACTTTATTTAACTTTTTATGTATATTTGGTCGGAAATATTGGTGATTTCATACAAAATATTAAGATTTTTGCTACTATTCTGACGTAAGAATCATATTAAAGTCCCTTTTTTGCTATAAAAACTTTAATAAAAAATAATTCCACTCAAGCCAATAACATAACATAATCATTCACTACATCATCTCATTATAGTAACTGACCCCTAACTAAGTTCGAAACTTGTATCTAGGGTATCAGCAGATGATAGAGAAAAGTAGTTAAGATTAAAAATAGAGTTGAAGATGCTTATTAAGCAAAGATGTTGAAAAATCATAGCAATACAAATGTATGTTTGTTTGTTATGTTCAGACCAGAAATTTAGATGAAATATGGTACAAATGTTCCTTACAACTAAAAATAGCACAAAGGATACGTCTATTTATCCCGAAATTCCTACGGAAATAGCAGGAGTTTCGCGGTAGGACCGTAAAGGAGAAGGCTTCGCATGTACAGACTTAAACACTAAAATCTTCCTTCCTAGAATAGAATTTAGGCACAAAACAGTTAGAAAACAATTGGTTTCGAAGATTACTTTAGATAAACGAAAGCAAGCAAAGACCGAAATTCGCTCACCACCAGAATATTTTTAGATACTATATTTAGTTTATAGAAATATTCTGGTGATATTTCTCTTACCACAGAATTCGGAATACTCTATGGTAAGTAAAGAAGTCTGACAGATGCGTCATATTGTCGCCGCAAAGGTGTGTCCCATAGGACACCATTGCTCGAGGAACAATAGTTTCAATCACCAGTATTGTTCAATTTTGCGTATTGATAAAAAGAATCATAGCGTCATTCTTTGAGAATTTAATTTTGGTTGCATGATTGCCAAATACGTATGTGTGTGTAATTTAATTGTTTTAGTATGTCAATGTGTTGGTCACTGTCAACTGGCGACACGCGTTCCGATATAACCAGAGAGTAGATAACATTTCTATACTTACCATAGCGTATTCCGAATTCTGTGTCTCTTACATAACACACGATATTAAGTAAAAAATCCCTCGTCATTTCTTTTTTCAAATTTTTCATATCGTTCGAGACTACGTACGGGCTTGCTTAATTTTGTTTGCATACAGACCTGTTTTTACCTGACAAAATTCAATATGTATGTAAGTACATACAAAATACTTCCAATCTAATCCGTGCGATATTTTGTCGAGTCAAGAACACACATCTTCACATCAAAAGGTCTCAACTGGAGTGTCGCGTGTAATTGGACACCTTGTCAAAGACTAGATAGGAATTAGATCGATATTTTGGGCCCGAAATTCTGGATATAAGGGTGCCCTCTTTAATTTCTGAGGCAGAATAAGTACATTGTATCATCTTTATAAATGCGGGCAGTTTTCTGCAATTAACGTCTTTATTTTTGAAATAAAACACTTAAACGGATTTTGTTGTTGTATTTTGTTTTACATTTTCTGGCAATTCGGATTCTTCGTTTTGGAGATCTTAGTCTTCTGTGATCACGGGTTCTGTAAAGAATCCGAAACGTCAGAAAATGTTAAACAAAATACAACCACGACAAAAATCCGTTTAAGTGTTTTATTTCAATGTGTAGTGTCTTTATTTTTATTCCTTGTGTATATCCTTCTTTCAATCATTGAAGTTTCTTCAAGAATTTGGCCAGGTTTTGTGTTTTTGACAGAATAATATACATATTTTCTCCTTCTCTCAAACACGAATATTTCCATAAACGATAGCGTTTAAAAAAACTTACAACTCAGTATCAAAGATTGTATTAAAATAATAAACTAAAAAGCTCTCTCAAGATTCGAGGTATTAAAATAAATTGAAATATCATTTGATAGTTTCGGCTTGCGGTTTCAATATTGGGATATTGGCCTGTAATTACATTGACTTAAGATCGGTTTTGCTTTAAGCTTGCACAAAGTGTGTGGTAAAATTTTGTTCAAATAATACATAGTTCTCTGTTCAATTGATAATAAACTCGACATGTAAAGAGAATGTTATCAGTTACAAGTTCCTTAGTTGGAAGGGTTGTTTACTAAAGTTTTCCCATTAAATTTGAAACTTCAAAAGTAGAATAAAATAAACTTGTATATTGTAGTCTTCTTCGAAACGAAGATACACATAATATGTGTATATATTATATAGAGTATGTTTAATAACCAGGCTTTACTAATAAAGTAAATACCTTTAATAAGAATAAAAGTAAGGTAGCTTTAGATTTCACTCAATTTATAAAAGAAAATTCACTCTTTTTTATCTGTATTTATAGTTCAATATTTTTTGTATTTACTTACGTGTATACTTTACCTCAAAACCTATCCTAACTTAATATTATGAATGCGAAAGTAACTCTGTCTGTCTGTTACCTTTTCACGGCTAAACTGCTGAACCGATTGACTTGAAATTTGGTACAGGAGTAGCTTATGGTCCGGGAAAGAACATAGGATACTTTTTATCCCGAAATTCCAACGGGAGCGGGAACTACGCGGGTGAAACCGCGGGGCGCAGCTAGTAAATAATATATCTCTCAGTAAATCCACACACACACATCACCATCGAGTCCTTAATAAGCAAAGCGTTTCAAGTACACTTCATTAAAGACAAATAAATTTTATACATTTTAAAATACTTGACTAAAAAATTACTAATGCAACTTTCACTGATTTTCTTTAAATAAATAAACAAATACTTACTAAGAATATAATAAACACTCACACCAAGACAAGTATACATGTTCACACATATGCTTCAAACGAAAATCGAACCCGTTACTATACCTACACCACTAGAACATAAGGTATTATTTTCATTGTTCACCTTATATTGTTATCATGTCTAAAACTTACTCATTAGTTTTTTAACAAGCAAAAAATGGAGACGTTTATAAGTTTCGCTAACTTTTCACAGAGGTGTCAGATTTACATGATTCTCTATTGAATAGGATACACCTTTGAGGGTGACCTCATTAAAAAACCGGCCAAGCGCGAGTCGGACTCGCGCATAAAATGATTCTTACTGTTCTTATAGGAAAAAAGGTAAAAAAGTTTGTATGTTTTTGTATGGGATATAATTTTGTTTTTTAACCCACACCGTCCCACTGCTGGGCATAGGTCTCCCCCAGACATCTCCAACTCTCCCGATCCTTCGCAGCCTTCCACCAGCTGCTGTCGAAGGCGACGAGATCATCCCGCTAACACCTTCTCGGCCGACCCCGACGACGCCCTCCTTCGGGAACCCATACTATTGTTATGTGAGCCCAACTCTTAGGTTCTATACGACTTACGTGGCCCGCCCATTCCTACTTCAGTCTAGCCGATTTGCTGCCGACATCGGTGATAAAAATATATCCATACTATTATATAGTAAGACACTGCAAAAAACGTTTTTGTATAGGATATATCGATGGCTGAGTTCTGGTCCTCAAAAGTATTAGTCGACGCACAAAGAAGAAATGATCTGATCAGAGTGGTTACCATGATGTACTGCCAAACCTAGGGTGGCGGGTTCAATTTCCGTACAACGAAAATATGTATAATATGTAATATGTATTATTCATAAATGTTTATCTAAGTTCGGGTGTGTGTTAGTATATAATTTAGTTACGTAATTAATCACTTAGGATTCAGTAGCTTTGATACAATTATAGAGTAATTTAATATGTTGAGTGTATACCGGGTTACTCAAGTTATAGGCTTTATTCTCGATTTCAATGCTTCTTTTAGTCATAATAATATATCGATATTATTTGGCACTCTTAAGGTGAAGGAAAACATCGTGAGGAAACCTGCACACACCTGGGAAGAAAATCTGAAAGTTGGCCAGCGTAGTCGACTAAGGCCTGATTACCAGGGTAGGCTCAAACCCCTCGGTGGGGACATACATATGAGTCCATGATGATGATGATACGTTATGGATATCGTTGTGATTTTTAAGATTATTTATATAGCTTAAACATCTTTATCCTACTAATATTATAAACACGAAAATTTGGATTGATGTTTCTCGCTCTTTCACGCAAAAACTTCTTAAGTTCATAACCGACTGCAGACAGCAGCAGCAGACCACACGTCGCCGCTTAACGTCATCATCCGCCGTCTGTTGTTCGGCGGTGCGAAGCGAGCTTCATGTCAACTACTGCGAATGTTTTCATAATAAGGTTAATTTAAAAAAATAAAAAACCGACTTCAGCACTAAAAAGTAAGAAAATAATTTAAAATAAACGATATTATTAATACATATTTACAATTTATAATAAGTTACTTTTGGAGTCAGTGCCAGCCCAGGATAGTTTTTTTTTCTTATAAGATAGCACGAGACGCGCCTATAATATTAATGAAGGCTTTGGCTGTCACCGACTTCAAAAGTAACTAATTATAAATTGTAAATATGTATTAATAATATCGTTTATTTTAAATTATTTTCTTACTTTTTAGTGCTGAAGTCGGTTTTTTATTTTTTTAAATTAACCTTATTTTAAACTTTTTAGTGGGAAGCAAGTCTCCTTCTACAAAAGACGCTTAAATTTTCCTCCAGAAGAGCTTTTGACTCGTGGATCACTTGAATCCTTTTTTTGTGGGAGGAAGACTTTACGTCTTTCCTCTGTCCAGGGGAACGACGGGGTATGTCGGACTCCGCGCCGCAAAGATAGAGCGGCGATGCGCTTACCGACTAAAACCCCTTGGTGTGCCACCTCTGCGCTTATGGCCGAAACCAGAAGAAACGCGGCTGCACGCTACTACGATCCCGGACGCGCCTCTACCCTGTTAAGGGTTTCTCCTCCGAGCTAGAATGTAGCTCTAGGTGACAGATGTTGAGTTACCCCCTTCCGAAAGTACCGCGCGCCACCTCGAGGCCTATATGGCGGCAGTGGATCTCCCCCCGGGGATCACTGCCGCAGGTCGGGCGTATGGCGGTCGCAGGACAAAGTGGTAGTCCCGCTTCCGTCTGCCCAACCTTCTGCTGCGGATAGTATTAGTGGAGAGGGCTTCGCACTCAATCCAAGACCTCTCCTCGCTCACCATAGCAGAGACTACATTTGGCAAGGAGAGGTCGTTTCCCAAGATTGCCGCGAGAGTTGCGAGGGCAATAGCTTCTTGCAGGGATTTTTTCGCTGCTCTATAAGTGTGGAGTAGTTAAACCTCATCGGGTACCGCTTGAATCCTGTCCCATGAGCTGATGTTACTCATGATTCATAATCTAACACAACCCTGCATTTTATTACTTCTTTTTAACTTCATCATCCCAATTAAACCATCATTTTATTATAAAGCTTCTTTATAACCACAAAGGTATAAGAACTTTTTAGAAAATTAACCAATGTCAAAATAAAAACGAAAATAGAGGATGACGTTTATACTGTCTATTTATTAATTAAAATAATATATACAATATAATCTGGTGCAGTGTTTGTTTGTAATATCTAAATATTTTTTTTTACGAAAAGTTTTATGAAAACGCTCTGAAGATATATGTGTAATAGGTACCTATAATAGTATAAAAATTTTTTTTAAAAAAATGTTGTAGGTTCGGGTTTATTTCAGTCTGTGTTAACGAATTAAAAAACAGGACATTTTTATATCTAAAACCCATGAATTGTGAACAGTATTTGATTTAAATACGAAAGAATACAGCCAAAAAAAATTCATCCAGAAATTCTTATGGTATCAAGAATATCGCGAGCAAAACCACGGGTCACAGGTAGTTTTACTTTTAATAATGTCAATCGACACCCCAGCCTACATTGTTGCGGGTTTTTCCTCGATTTTTCCTGGATCCCATCATCAGATCCTGATTTCCTTGACATGGGACCACTTCGCGAATATCCGCTTTCTAATGAAACAAGAATTTTAAAATGCTCCATTCATGATCACAAAGAAATCGCGTAACAAACACACAAAAAAAAAAAAAAAAAACATACGCGTCGAATAGAGAACCTCCTCCTGTTTTTTTGGAAGTCGGTTAAAAATACATACAAACCAGTAGTGGCGCGGCCACGTGTGGTCTGCTGCTGCTGTCTGCAGTCGGCTACCAACTTATACCTTAACTTATTTAGATGAAAACTACAAATGTTCCTTTTAAATAGGAATAACAGATGGGATACTTTTTATCCCAAATCTTTCACGGGATTGGGATTTACGTGGTTAAACCCCGGGACAAAGCTAGTTTATAGATAAAAAGAATCCCGTGCATTCGTTCAATCTATCCATTCATTGTTCACTGCATTGTTGTTCTTTTC
Source organism: Timandra comae (assembly GCA_958496195.1). Taxonomy (NCBI): domain Eukaryota; kingdom Metazoa; phylum Arthropoda; class Insecta; order Lepidoptera; family Geometridae; genus Timandra; species Timandra comae. Next base: position 5,558,885 of record OY292353.1, on the reverse strand, counting down.
TGTATTTCTTTATCTTCTGAGTAAATATCCGACTTATCCTGCACTATAAATGTTCCGAGTTCGGGCTTCAGTTCTACTTAAAGTTATATTTATATTAGAGGAAGCTAGTTTTGTTCATGTGCAATTTGGTTATTTAAAATTTAGCCTATTTTCTGCCTTTAGACACAACACAATATATTTGTTTGTTCATTAAAATTTAATTACAATGAATAATAAAATATAAGAATTGTTATATACCAATTTTTTTAATAAATTCTTTCGCCCACTGTGGGACGCATGATCCTTGTAGCGTTTTATTACAATTTGGTATTATAATTCAGGTTTGAAATGTAATGATACCTATATTATTTGAAATATTAATTAAAAAAGTAAAAAAAGAATCGATGAATGTTCATTATTTTTTATAAGTAAATAAAAATATATATATATTGAACAATAAGGATTACGCGTATAACCAATAATTAATAAAAGCTATTTTATTTTAAAGAAAAGACAAAATTCTCATAAGTAAAACTTTTAATGCGTTAGATACACCTTTGCAACTAACGGACTTAGAGACTGGCATTACTTATTTGTTAAATCTCCTGCTACGTCGTAGTGCATTCCTCGTAGGTCGTAGTAGTCCTGCTACGCCGTAGTAAATAAGCGAGGCATACACTGTAAATTTACTCTAAGAGACCTTGCATTTTGGGAACATTAAGGGGTTATTTTACACACACTTAGCATTTTATATGTAACATATAATACTTGCATGCATTTTATTAATTACTAGCTGTGCCCCGCGGTTTGCGTCGCGTCAATTTCTTGGGAAAATTGAGATAATTAGTAAAGTATTCTATATTTTATTCTGGGTTATTTATAAGAAATGACAAAAACTAAATTTCATCTAAATCGGTTCAGTAGTTTCTTAGTAAATGAGTTTACATTCATCCGTCCCAAACATTCGCATTTATAATATTAGTAGAATTAATAGAACACTACGACAAAATAAAAAAAAACTCTTTTTTTGTATACAATGTGACGTACACAACTATTACGTTATGATTTAAATAGATAATGTAGTTTTATAGCTTCAGACATTACCCACGCAGCAGACGACACGTCATAAGAGATATAATTATATCATATCACATAATCGGGACTCTTAACACCTACAAATAAAAATGCTGGAAAAATGCCCTGTTTTCATTCTGAGATATCGTACGGTGAATTCGCTTCATGTTTATCTTATATCATTTCACTGATTCATAAAGCAACAGGTTATCACTCTGGTGAAGGTCGCCCATCTTTCATTTTTTGGTACGTTGCTTAACTTTATGGAACTTGTGAAATTATGATCGTGTTTTTTAATAGTTTTGTTTTTTGGATTTTTTTAAAGATTTTGTGGTGAAGTTAAAAATATCGGTGTCCAATATCCATTGTAAGTTAAGTGAATTATTAAAAACTTCGATCGATTTCATTACGTTACAACATATCGTTAACTCAAAACAAGTCAACACTAAAAAAGCTATCAACTATCCACCATAAAAATAAACTTTGAGTACAAAAACTCTATCTTTTATTAATGTCCCGTACGAACTACTAAATTAAACTGGAACAACCAAATGTTCCAAGTTAATATCGTGTAAACCAGTTCTCATAGCAGTTATTATTTTGGTGCTGTCAAAAGTTAGTTCTTCATATTACGTGGTGCCTTAGTACCGAGCCCACCAAAGATATCGCTTTTAAATTGCATGCCGCATTGTAAAAAACATACGAAAATTGTAATTTAATTAGTTTTTAGTTAGACAAGATTTACTGCCACAAAGAAAACTCTCCGCTTCACTTTGTCGTTTTAATAGCTTACTTACATCAATTTACGTAACCCATTACGTTCTAGCTAGAGTACAGTAATAATATTATTCTCAGCAAACTAGTCACTACAAATATCTATTTTTACATTCGCAAGGTAACATGTGTAACTTTTTGTTTGTCTAAACTTTTATGGGAGAGCTAAATTGAAACAATACAACGTAACAAAGAGAAATAGGTGGTGAGCGTTGACGGCTGTGAGACATTAGAGCAGGCCGCGCCGGGCGGCGGGAGGCGGCGGCGGCGGGCGGCGGGCGGCGGCAACTTGCCGACCTCTGATTGATACCTTGCGAACAACTCTCCACTAACTATGGCTTCCGCCGAAGGTGCCTCTCACACCTCCACTAACGTCCTGATTTAACCCTCCCACCCCTTTCAAAGCAAGTTTTATGTCGTCTTTTAGAGTGTTCGTTTACCCGCTCATTTCTATGCATCCCTTTGTCACCACTAATTTGCTTTCCGAGACCCGTCGCGCGACGTCAAATTAATTGCACTGCAGCGTATTTTAAGTTGGGGAAGGTCAGGCCGTTTAAAAGCAATTATAAGCGGAGAAAATACAATAAAACCGTTTATGCTGCAATGGATTTTGTTCGAGCTAGAGTAGAAACATCTGCAATATGGGCGCTTATCGAGTGGTAGTACTGCAGAAACGTGGAAGTCGGCGAATATGACGTAGCTGGAGAGTAGGCTCTTTGTGCGCGCGGGTGGGCTCCGAGTTCGGCGCGCGGCGTGAGCGATCGGGGGCGGGCCTCGGCGCGCGGGTAACGCAAGAATGCGGGCGTGCGTGCGGGCGGCGGGGCGTGCGGGGGGCGCGGGGCGCGGCCGGGGGATGCGTCGGTGTGCGCGGGCGGGGCGCGTGTGCCGCAGACGCCGCAGTAGCGTGGAGGCGCCGCCGCGGCCGCTCGCCACTGCTCGCCAACACCACTGGCACTGTCGCCGCCCACCGGCACTACTCGCCGACCGCACACTACTCCGATGCTGGTTCCCGCGTATCGAACGCACGGCGACCGCTCGCACGTGCCACGCAACATTGTGCCGACACACTGAGTGTTACCGCAACCAGTGAGTTTATTACTGAGCCTAGATTGAGTGCTCACATTTTTTAAGGTTTCAACTTTTGGACGGAGAGGGCTAACTCGTTGGTTACCAGACATCGCTTTCCTCGATCAACTTTCGTTTACCATCATTTCTTTGTACTTGGACGTTGTTTTAAGGTATCTGTTCATTATTTCGCATTCGCGAATTTAAATTAACCGCCATCAGGACCGAAATCTAGCGGCAAAGTTATATAAATGGTAATGGTTTGAGAATGGGTATCATGTTGTGCAAGCATTAGATTACGAGTCAGTGGTAGGAGGCCCTCGGTGAGGTTTGAGAGCAGCCGTCCACACCGCACTCGTCCCCGAATCACCGATGAATGCAATTAGCGAACGTATAAGTCGGTATTTATGAGTCGTGTTTACTCATCGTCTCACGCAACGTCTGTCATATCTTTAATTTAAATGATATAAACCGATTTGTTATATTATATTTAGTTTTACGTAACTAATATTTGAAATGCCGCCAAGATTTTGGCAGAAAGCATCATCTACAAAATATTAATGTCACTAAATGCGCCATTAAAGCAAAGATAGCCCCCCAACGTCATAATTTAACCTATATTTAAGAATATCCTTTTTATTAAAAATAAACATTTTGTTGGATTTCTTTTCGCTTTTGATATAATTTATTGTTATAGTTGTACTCGGTGACATGACGTTCAACATATCAACGGTTTTTTGTAAAAGAGGTGTTATAAAATTATTTTATTATAGATAGCGATGTAATGTAGGGCCGGTGTGGAGCGGGCACATCATTAATGGTGACCTATTCTTCTATTTGCAACCTGAGTATCATTAGTACCGGTGCACGTTGACTTTTTTATTATTTATTGCCCACAATTGTGAATACGCGGCAATTTCCTGCCTACTTTTAACTACGTCATTAAGTAGGTATAATAATTACGTAATAGCGTATAGTATAGAGTTGAACTAATTTAATAAATGTATGAAAATTGAACTTTGAAACTAAGGACAGTTTAAGTATGAGTGGCATTCAATTAATCTTTAAAAGAAGGAAATCTTTGAAGTTTTTTTTATAACAAGTTTGTAACTGTTTGCTCATCAATTTATCAGACTAGGTGCGTTTCGTGGTTTTAACTGCATTTAATTTTTATTTGATATCTTATTATCTATTATAGTTACTTATAAGTCTGTTCTGTTTGTTTTAATTTTTGTTTCAGTGATTTTTACAACTATAGAATTAAAAAAGAAAAATTGAAAAAAGCATTCAAAAGAATTGAGGTAACTAAAGTTACCTATAAAAGAGTTTAATTTCTATAGATGAATTTAGCTTTCAAATACTTAAATTTAAACTAACAAAAGTTCAATAAAACTTTTAATTAGATACGCAAACTTTGAGTGGGCAAAGAAAAAAACACTTATTAAGTAAATTAAAATAGTCTGAGAGTCAATTCAAGTTTTATTCTTACATTAGCTGTGCCCCGCGGTTTCTCCCGCGCGAAACGTTATCCCGTGGGAATTAAGATATAAAAAGTTATTTCTTTCTATGTTACTTCTTACTACATCAGCTACCTAACAATAAAAGTCCCGTCAATATTGGTCCAGCCGTTTCAGAGATTAGCCGGAACAAACAGAACAGACACTATAATTTTATTTATGACTAGCGGCCCGCCCCGGTTTCGCACGGGTCCAATTTTCCTGTTGATTTTATTATGTAGATTTGTGCCAGTTTATAGTTATACTAGCTGTGCCCCGCAGTTTTACCCGCGTGGAACATTATCCCGTGGGAAATTTGGGATAAAATATCATATGTTTTATTCCTAGGTATGAGGTATCCATTCAGCAGTTTTTGCGTGAAAGAGGAACAAACATCCATACATCCACACTCACAAACATTCGGCTTTATAATATTAGTAGGATATTATATTAAAGCCGATTTTGAAACTTCTTGCAGTTGATAATCTATTTAACTGTGGGTGTCAAATAATATTAGCCTCGATACTAATTTAATAAGAGCCCAGTGGGAGTTTATCGAGTAGGCATTTTATGTTCGTTCATGTTAGTTTACTAGTTCTAAAATGCATTTTGAACCTTATAGAATTGGGTTAAAGTTTTAATTAAATTTGTCGGTTTTATTGGAAATATTTTGAAGGTATCAAGACGTTTTGTTCGTATTAATTTATATGAGCAAGTGAAAACATTTAGTTTTGTTATTAAAATTGTAAAAAACAAGGAATTTAAGATAAAATTCGGCTTAAAAAAAGGTTTTCTTTAAGTATATCACAAATAAAATAAATAATTATTAAAAAAATAAACTAAAAAAATAATAGCAATTTTAAAATATCTAACTAATTGTATAAATCGTGACTAGTTGCGTTTGTTTCTTACAAAAAAATATCTTAAAAACAAAAAACCTACAAAAACCTTTCTAAGATTTCATATCCAAAACTACTCGAGTCATATTCAGAAATTCGTTTAACATTAGTAAGTATAAATACTAAGTAGAGGTTTAGGAAGAAGAGGTCTCACGAAATTCATTTCGAAAAGGGTTACTGTAAGAGGCTCGAAGTTTGGAGGGTTCCCCAAATCTTGAATCGAACTGATATGTCCTTCAAAGTTTGGAAACTCTTTTTGAGTTAGCCGTAGTTTTTGAGAATGTTTATTGGGGATCGCAGTCACTTAATATGCTATTCACAAGATTTACTATCCAAAAATAGGAATTCAGAAGTTTGATCTAACTTTGATATAATCCGTTTTGTAAATTTAGGAGTATTCATATAAACCCGCCTTTGTATGTATGAAACTTTATAGGGTGCTAATGACCTATTGTATTCTTTTTGGTGGTTTAATAGAAGATATCGTTTATATTTATCGTTCCTTCATAATACTCGTCTTAAATAATAACATAATATACAAAGTAGGGTTTACCAAAAACTTATCTTTATTATTTAAACTTTTTCATTTTGAAACTTTATACAATATCTTACGGCTATGGACGTACAAACCGCTTAACATACCACGTTTATAGAGTCACATACAGAAGTAACTTTAGTATATTTAAAAATCTTTTTAAACCACGAAACAAACCGCAAATCACGCAATTATTGTTTAAAATATTTGAAAGTACATTGCGGGTATAGTGCTATGTCAATTTATCGGGAGTAAAGTTCACGAGCAATGTATGAGTATGTGCAAGCAGTGCGATGTCACAGGCACAGTGTAAATATGCTTTTACGTACCGACGGGCGCGCGAATCGGTATCGCTCATCATGATACAAATTGAAATAGCTTTCCCAACCTGTTTCCGCGCTCTGTGATACCAAAATATCGTATAAATTACCTACCTACAGTTGACTAACACATCAACATCTGAAATTGAAATTATTTTGAATATCATACGAATATTTTAAGGGTTTAGCAAGGATCGTTCGTATATGATTTTTTCAAATATATGTTTTTATGAATTCAATTGTAACAAAATAGTCCACGTATTAATCAAAAACACTTGAATTATGTTTCTTTGCAATTACCAACCATCAAACCCCTTATGTCATAATAGTTTTTTGCATTTTAACTAAAGTTACATCCGCACTAAATTATATGAGTAAAGTTATAACAATTTATCACTCACAACAACAGCCTAACACAAAAGCGTCAACATTTTCGAAATCAAATACCTTCATCTGAACCCAAAGTCCCATAACACTTGACATTTTGAAACATTCACTCAATGGACATTCAACATTAATTACCCATAAAAGTTGAATCTATCTGTTGGCACAATGATTAATTAATTAAAATAAACGAAAAGGGTTCGTCACCGGCTTAGGATTGATGACTGATGTAACTTTTCATACAGATTTTGGACACCGAAGTAGAAAAGTTTTGATAATTAAATTTAAGCTGTTCAAGCTGTTGTATCTGCGTAACGGTTTAACAACGAAAGTTTCAAAATAATACACCGTGGTTAGTTATTAATTTTGTATAATAAAGTTACGGATTATTTTAAAATAAAAATCTATAGAACCACAATTGTCGTTTCAAATGGATATTTTAGGTTTATTTGATTGGATTTGAAATCTCTAATATAATAATGTGGACTTTTCTGACGGTTCATGATGACTTTATATCAGGACAAAAAACAAAAGATGTCTAGAGTTACAAACAAATTTTGTTTGTAAAAATGAAGTAAGTAATTTAAAAATTGTATCAAATATAAAATCGAATAAATGGTAGAATCGATTTCCCTCGATCGGTTGAAATTGTTCCGACAAACTGTTCTCGGGACAAATTAGGGAGAGGGGTCATTATGAATAAATTTGCTGTTTTATTTGATCCGATAATCTGGAGGAAATACTTAGTAAAATCTTAAATGTGATAGAATTCCGGGGAAACTCCATGAGGAATCATTTAAAGAAGTTAAAATTTGACGAAAACGTTGAATATTAAATGTATTTATGGAGGATGAATTCGTTGGAAATTTTAGGGAGACTTTAACGTGCTGCCATTATCGCAGCTATTCTGGAAGTCTCTGGATCATCAAATATATAATATTGTCACTTTCCGTTGAAATGTACATTCGTGGCCGTAATGTAATGCTTACATTGTTCTTATAAGTGGGCAGTTTACCGCCCTTTTTGTATATATGGATAATTGGTCTAATCACAAATAAATACCTCGTATTTTAATAAAAGCCAATCCAAAAATTAAATAAAGGAATAAGTACTTATCTTATTTTCATTTTTTTTTTTTCAGAAAAAATCAGTTCAATAATTTCGGTGCATTTTCATTACAACCTAACAAAAACTCAAAATTTTCATTGCAATAATTTATTAAATAGTCATAGAGTCAAGACGAAGATTAGATCATTTTAACATTTGATTTAACTTTTAACTTAAAAATCTATACGTAAGTAAAATCGATATTAAATACGCTTGACTGGGTTGACCATCTTTTCGTTTGCACCACTTAGAAGTTGTAACTTTGCAACCGATTCACATGATTCTAGTTCAAAGGACGGAAAATGACAGGCTTTTGAATGGATTCTTTGCAGAGCACAAAACGTGAAGCACAGTGCGGGATAAGAATGCTTTCGTTTCCCTACTCTAAGATTTTTTCATTTTATAAACATTACTTTGATAAACCACGGAATTTTACTAATGGTATTTATTTATTTTAAAATTATTAAAATATATTAATTTAAAAAACCAGGATGAAGTAAGTTTTTAGATCGAAAAATAAGTACTTTTCAAAGCCTCATATCTTAAAGGAAAAACTACTTACTTTAGAGTAATAGCGTCCAGTTAAAATATGAAATTTTGCTGGAAATCGGTAATTGATTTAGAAAAAAGCAAAGCCGAAAGATAAATTGGAAAAGGATAAACAAATTCTTATTTCGAAACATAGTATATCTAAGTACATTCACCAAAACTTAAAGAAAAAATATATCATAACCAGTAATTACTTAACAAGTTGTATAAAAAATGTATGTTCGTATTTTTTAAACCATAATTTCATTTAAATTTATTACCAGTTGAACCGCCGCAGATTTGCTCGACCTGAATTCCGTTTTACTCCCTCAGGACTTAATTCTGCTCAAAGCGTATGTCTATAACCTATAAAGAAAATACTTTGTGAAGTTAACTTAAAGAAATATGATTAATTACTGAGTTTGGAGAATTTTATTTTATTCAGTATTATTTTATAAAGATCTGTAAAAATATATCAGATTCATGACAATTATATTGATTTAAAATAGACATTCATAATTATTATAGAAATAAATTATAGAATTTTATAATGTCTACAATATTGTTAAGAAAAATGTTTAGTACGTTCCCTTCTATAAAAAAACAAAAGAAAATCATTGACATCAATTGATAAACAATCAAAATATAAACAAATACAAAAAGCTCTTGTAAGCGGATTGAACTTCAGAAGAATGTTCAAATTGTCTTATTTGGAACATAATCAATAGAGACAAGTCTTTTTATGTTAAAATTCATTATTTTTGTGAGAAAAAGTAAATATTTTATTTGAGAAAATTGTTCAATTCTCGAAGTATTACTCGTTGTAAATGTAAGCAGCTTAACTTGAGCTTTAACTTGGGGTCTTTCTCCATTTGTGAGTACCTCTATTGGTTTGTGTACAATTTCTATGCCACCTGAAGGTTTATGGTTCTACTCAATCAATGAGTAAAAGTAATCGGGTTATGTCACATGTATTGCTTCTGCCGTCCTTTAGTATTATGTTCTTGTTAGGTCAATATAAATGTCTTGTTATTTTGACTGCAGTTATAGAGAGGTTTGAAACATAAGGAAGGTGGAATAAAGCAGGTGAAAGGCAAATAGGACTGTGTTTTAAACATAACATAACATAACATAACATAATCATTCACTACATCATCTCTTTATAGTAACTGACTAAGTTCGTAACTTGTATCTAGGGTATCAGAAACTACGCATACACTCATTCACACACACACCCTGACCGAGATAAACATTTGTGGTTCACACAAATATTCACCCCGCACGGGAATCGAACCCGCAACCTTACGGATGGCAGTCCGGCATGGTGACCACTCTGCCATCGAGGTCGTCATAAAAACGTTTATAAAACTTATAATTGAACAACAATTTTACGAAAAATCAATACAAATTAAATACTTCTAATCGTAATTTAACTTTCAAACATTTTCTCATAAAGTCCCGTGTATTTCAAAATTTTCTTCGACTTATCAAACAGCAAAACTTATCAAAAATCCGTATTAATTTAGTTCACTCAAGTGCGATGAAGTGTAACAAATCAAGACACCTCAGCTCAAATAGACGGATAATCGCGTCAAACTTCATACCGCCATCCCGTTGCGTAGAGAAGTGATTGGCAAACTACGGCCCGCAGGCCATCACCGGCCCGCGAAACATTAAATCCGGCCCGCTTCGGTCCTCCGACATAACATAACATAATCATTAACTACATCATCTCCTTATAGTAACTGACCCCTAACTAAGTTCGTAACTTGTATCCAGGGTATCAGAAACTACGCACACACTCATTCACACACAAACACCCAGACCAAGATAAACATTTGTGGTTCGCACAAATATTCGCCCCGCAACCTTACGGATGGCAGTCCGGCATGGTGACCACTCTGCCATCGAGGTCGTCATGAATTATATAGCCCGCGAAAATTATATTTTGACGGTCCAGAAGTTCTCATATAAATTAAATGCTAGACTTAGTAGGATAACACACGCTTAGAGAAGGTTAGTCAAGCCGCGTATTCCATGATTGAGTTGCGGGTCAGTTATGAAATACTTCAGTAAAAGTATTTTTCAACACATTTGCTCATAAAGGGGCTCTTATTTGTGCAAAAACAGTTGAATAATGACACGCTTGATTCACAAGTGAGTCATAGATTGTTTTTTTAAATTGCTTTCATTTTAAAAAAGTTTCGATACCAAAAAAATTGTGTCCATACATTTTAAAAACAAACTTCAACTATGTTTCCTTACTTTTGGTAGGTCTATGGTCGATTCCATTCATTCATTCATTCGTTATTTTTTTTTAATAAGTATATTCTTTTAGTCTTTGGCCGATCACCATTGTTGTGTTGGATGCGCGCGAATAGAAAAACTGTTAATTTATTAGCGAAAAATGATAATTTCTTCGCAAATGTGTTGAAAAACGTTGTATGGTACACGCGTGTATTGATGATTACTATCCTCGGCTATCTTCTGACCCTCGCCTGACGGCTCGGGCCTCAATAGCGCCTCGGAAGTAATCACCAACTTACCTCGCTTGTACCATAAATAACTATTATTTCTTCTGATATTCCCATGATTCCGGCCCGTCTTCGAAATTTCTTAAATTTTCTGGCCCCCCATCAGTTTGCCCACCACTGGCGTAGAGGAATGAGGGTCAAAACAATAAAATACGTAACACAAACAGACATAAAACAGAACCCTTTCAGTTATGTATAACAACCTTGAACGCGATATTACGTCAAGTTTACGCGTTTAATAATACAAATGCATTTTTTATAACTGTTTAATTAAATTAAAATTGTTTGTGTATTACAATGAATTGCATTAATTTGTGTAATGAAGAAAAATGACATTTGAAAGTTATCAATTTACAGACCGTATCTTTGTCTATAACACAGTTTATAAGTTGAACGGTGATTTTTTTTAAGATTGTTAAGAAACAACGAAGTGTATCTTAACAATCAAATAGCCATAGCAAAACAAAATTAATAACTAAACTCCACTCTCCAAATAACAATTCCACATCAAACGTCATCCCATTCGAAAATCATCCCCTACGGATGTAATACACGTATTTACATTAATATCTCATATTCAAGTTTTTGACAAACTTCAGTACAAATATAGAATAGAATTTGGTTGGTTACAACTTCTGTTGACACGAGAAGGTTCAGTTTAATATGAAGTTTCAAAGTTTGAGCGAAGCATTAGGGGTTTATCATTAATCTGATGTGTTGATACCGACCGGGACGAAACTTTCAAAGGTATCTTGACGGGAAGTATTTGAAATGGGACATTTTTAATACGGGCGTATCGTGTGTGTTTTATCTTGCTCTGTTTCGAGCCATTTTGAAATAGATATTCTTTTAATATTAATGTACGTTATAAAAGAACCTAGTTACGAAAGGGTTAGATGATAATGTTATATGAAGATATTTTTTGTTATACATAAATAAAAAATTGTAGTAAAAGAATTAATATCGAAAAACAATAATGAAAATATCGGTACGTTTTGATTAGTATTATAAGGTAAATGAATTAAAAAAATACAAAAATGATAAATTGTAACGAACAGGTTAAGATGCGAAAATGTTTTTATTTACAGACCCGCAGTTTTGCCCGCGTGAATTCTGACGGGAATTTAAAAAGAACATAAAAATCGATTCACTGCCAGCAGAGATATCGATGAACAAACAAAAAAAAACTATTGAATCGAGTATGTTTCTTTTTTAGAATCGTGCAAATATTTTTGAATGTTATTCCTAATACAGATGGTAACCAAAAACAACTTAATTTTTGTATATTTATATGATTTTCTAATGGCATTTTCTTACAGAATAAGTATTAAACTATAAAATATGAAAAAGCTAAATATACCTAGTGTGTAATAATTTCAATTATTTTTGTATTTTTTACTCATATTACTACGAGAGAAAATAAAATTTCGAGATTGAATGTCTTTTTCCATGATAAGTACATTCGTTCTCTTTGTCCTTATCAGTAAGATCCGTCCAGAACCTTACTTTTTAAATGGTGCAAAACCTAACACCTACATTATAAAAATAATACTTCACTAAAGGTATATAAAGCTTATTCACCTAGAAAATATTCTAGGTGAATAAGCAGGTTTTTTGACGAGTTTAATCAATTTAAATTACATTTTCATTGTTCGCGTAAATCAAAGAAATTAATAGCTAGCTTACTGTACACAAGTTTGCTTTCGATTCGAACCCATCGCGTTCCCAAGAAACTTTGAGATGAAAGGTAGTCTGTATCCATCTTCGGGGTATTATTTGTCTTTACCAAACATCAGAAACTCCGTTTAGTTGACAAACATTTCGAATTACTTTCGTCTTTACAATACTTAGAATTCTATAAATGTGCACACGACATCACTCTTTTATATATTTTCGATACAAATAATTGAATTTAAGTATAGCGTAGGTTGAATACGTCCCACGCGCGTTTGAAGGCACTAGTTCACGTCGAGCATACAAAACGTTTTTATGACCACTTGAATGAACATCCATTTACTAACTTATATGTATGGTTTTGTTTAATTTGTCATGAATTTTGCAAGAAAAATATTAAATAAAGTAAAGTTTCAGTGCAGGGAGAAGGGATATACTTTTATTTATTTATTTATTGCATCCACATAATATTATATTTCACAATAATATATACATATATACTTATTAGTATAGTGAGAGGCAATACGCGTAAGAATGCGTATATAACTGGCAAATAATACCACTTATTTGCGCACTTACTTCTCTTTTAAATATCAAATATAGAAGTAGATTTTACGCCTAGAAATAAAAATCATAATATCTTTGTATTTACGCGCACACTGCACATTGAAATAAAAGTACTCAAATGGATTAAATTTGGCGGTATTCAGTTATGATTTCACTTGTGACGGAAGAGTGAAGACGAAACGTCAGAAATGTAAAAATTAAAACCACAGATTTCATACGTTAGAGTAGTTTTATTTTGATCAAAAAATATTTAGTTTTTTCTGTTGCATTATGTGGAATACGATTGAAAAAAAAATAAAAAATAATAGAGAGGTTTAATGGCAGAAAATGACTCTCTTATATAGCTGTGCCCCGCGGTTTCTCTCGCGTAGTTCCCGTTTTCGTTGGAATTTTGGGATAAAAAGTATCTTATGTCCTTCTCCTGGTCTTTAGCTACCCACAAATTTTCAGCCAAATCAGTTCAGCCGTTCTTTAATTATAAATAGTGTAACTAACACGACTTTTTTATATAATATATAGATTTGTGGTACATATGTTTGTACATGGTATTTATTATTTTGATTTTTCTTGCAAGAAAAATATTAAAACCAATTCAAGTAACAATCCCGTTAACAAATAAAAACCTGATATCTGTATTTTGATGTCCTCGTTAACGGCTGTACTAACTATTGTATTTCAATCTATCGGTACAGGTGTTTTTCTCTTTTTTCATTAATATGAATTGCAAAATATCGTAGTCTTGCCGTCTCCCTTGCAATAATGGTAGTTATTTAAAAATATTTTAGGTTTTTATTCTTCCCGGAATCACTACATAGTATAAAACAAAGTCGCTTTCTCTGTCCCTATGTATGCTTAGATATTTAAAACTACGCAACATATTTTGATGGGGTTTGTTTTAATAGATAGAGTGGTTCAGTGGGAAGGTTTTTAGCATAATTGTATCCCCATATTTTTACGGGAACGGGAACTACGTGGGTGTTAAATATACTTCTGGTTTTTAATGTTTAGTAGCAACCTGCGAAGGATAGGGATGGTTAGAGATGTTTGCCCAGCAGTGGGACACTATAGGTTGACAAAAATAAGTAGGAACCTGTCCCGGGTTTGCATGGTTCAAAAACTTCATTAGATTAACAAAAAAAAAAAATTCTGTCCTTTTTCTTGTGTGTGTGTATGTACAATAAAGTATTTCTATCTATCTATCTATGAACTAACAATAATGACCACAGTAAAAAATATCGAATTTCTGTCAAAAGTTGTCCAATAATGGGATGTCCAAGGGAAAAAGAGTATCATATTTGATATAAAGATTTCTAATATTAATTTTGTACATCAATTGTATCATAGATCTGTGTCCAATATCATCTTGGGAATAGAAAACGTATCATTTATGTTCATTGAAACTACGATAACTGAATTTTCGTGTTATATAACTTTCTAACCGCCTTATAAAAGGTTCTCAATTCGAACGTTACTTATAAGATCATAACCGTACAAAAAGAAGTTTATAAATGAATTTCTTGGCAAACGAATATATAGACTAAGTACTTCAAACATACGTTTGAAAACTTGAAATTAAAAATCTCTTAGATCTAAATTCAAATAAATTTCTCAAACGAAATTAATCAATTATTATACGAGAATAGAGACGATTCATTAAAGTTTTCTGTAGTTAAAGGAAGTTTTAATTAAATCTTCCTTGTTTCTCGTGGTTTCGATCAAATGCACTCATCAAGTATTTAATATTAAAATCAATTAACTTTTTGTTACTAATTATGTATTAACATTTAAACTAATATGTATTATAAATATATCTAATATATAAAATTCTCGTGTCACAGTTTTCGTTGCCCTACTCCTCCGAAATGGCTTGACCGATTCTCATGAAATTTTGTGAGCATATTCAGTAGGTCTGAGAATCGGCCAACATCTATTTTTCATCCCGAAATTCCCACGGGAACGGGAACGGGAACTACGCGTGTGAAACCGCGGGGCGCAGCTAGTATATCAATATATAGGTACTAATATAAAAGGAGTTGTTATTTGTATTAAAGATTCGAAGTCGCTAAACTGATTTAATACTTTGGCAAAGATGTTCCTTATAAACAAGAATAACTTGGGATATTTTATATCCGAAAAATGCCATGAAAAATCCCGGAAAAAGTCCATGGAATTACAATTTATGTAGGTAAAAGTGCTTGTCACTGCAAGTGTTTTAATATTATGAACTCTAAATTACATTATAAACCGCACAATGTTTATTTTTAATTATTATACTTAGCTTATAACGCACACATTTGGTGTGCTTACAAAATTAATATTTAATAAATTATGAGGTCAAATATTTGGACAAATTAAGGGCGGAAAATAAATAAGGTGTTCTTTTTGAGTTTATGGGGTTATATTACTCGAATAAAGATTAAATTAATCTGATTTCTGAGTTTGTCATTAAATGAGCAATATTTGTGTTTAAATATTATGTATTTTTAACAACATTCTCGAGAACGGCTTTTCAATTTTGATGATAGTTGAGTTATATTATAAGTTATGGGGATAATAATTCGATCTAGCTACGGCTCTACTTTCGTCTGAGCAGTACTCGTTCAACCAGGTACAGTAAATATTGATTCACTTAAACGTTTCTCCAAATTATTTTCTGCTTCTATTATAAAATAAATAACGTTTGTAATGGTTTCCAAGATAATCATTCAATACAAGCACCCTTCCCGTTAAACCAACAGTTGACGTAAATAAATTAAAACTGGTTGGTTCAATTCAAAATAAAACTATAACGTTGCGTTTTCTTATCCACGAGAAACCAACGGATCGCCGGAGAAATGGCGCTCGAATCCCCCGATCAGAAACCAGCTCCAGCAATAAATTATCCAACCTCATTCACGTTTCTCCCTAATCTTGAAAACTGAACCATAAAATATTATAATTAAAATAGCCAGTGTTTTGCGCCAATTATAATTACGTTGGCAATAAAACACAATGGTCTGTGACTTACTTTTTGTAAAGTTTATGGTGACATTTCGTTTTAATCTTTGACGGAATATCTTTTAAATTCTTGAGATTACAACGTTCGATCGATGTGAAGATAAATCTTTTGAATGGCATCGCTCGCTTCTTATGTAACGTGTACGTTATAAATAGTAGAGCGACAAATGCTTTTCAATTTGAAGGGACGGTATTAAGGAGATATTGTATGAAAATCCTTGTTTCAAATACAGTGAGTTCTAATTGATTTGCGGAGTGGAAACGGTTTTGCGTCAGTTAATAATGGAGTAGAGATGCGAAGTTTGCGTGCAAATTGGATTCGAATGCCATTTTCTCGTTACGCTCGGATTCCTTTTCCACACAATCTAACTTAATATTATTTCGATGTTAAATTTTGGCAGCCATTTTGTACGGATATTATTTTTATAATTATTATTTAGCAGCTGTTTCTCGCGGAAATTTTCTTTCATGTTGATTTAGTAACAGTTTTATTGGATAAAAAGTATATTAAGTCACTCTCGATACAATAAATGATATTAATCAGTTGCTGCGTAATTAAATACGAAGGGACGATAAAATACACTTTCATTTATTATTTCATTGACGTAAAAACTAAATTAATTTGATTGAATATGCGTTTAAAATTGAATCATTTATGGGATCATTATAAGTACTTTAATCTCAGTCTTCTATGTCACGGTTTATGTAAAGAGTCAGTCAAAAATTAAAACCGAGAGAGTTTAATCCTTTTAAAGTAATTGTAATTTACTACTTTTAAGTTTTTAACAATAATTAGTTTCGTTTTTTAGTTAAAAAAAAACAAAGAGTATGTGTTTTTAAGAATTTCTCAGAAAACTTTAACTGAACTAAAAGAAAGTTTGTTTAAGAAAACTTTTGTTCGAGTTAAAACATTATTGTTATAAAATGGTTATAAATTACGTGTGTATATACAAAACCTTTATTATAACGTGAATTAATTTGAATATTTTATGATAATATTAAATAAATATCGGTAAGAAAAACATTGAGTTTCGGAATCATAGAAAAACAATATTTATTCAAATAAGAAATATCAAATGTAGGAGCTTGTATTTTTATGTTAATATTCTCAAATAAATAAATAAATTCACAGTCACAAAAGAGGGTACGTTACGAATATCATATTACAATTACTTAAATAACATAACATAATCATTCACTACATCATCTCATTATAGTAACTGACCCCTAACTAAGCTCGGAACTTGTATCTAGGGTATCAGATTAACGGTAATATGAAGAAAATCGGCCTCACTACAAGGCAAAGGTTCTCTTTCACTGATGATATAAGTACAATCATCATCATTGCGTATGGCATTAATCCTACGCGGGTCAGATTTTTACATCCAGTTTATAATTCAAGTACAATGAGAAGGAAAACATGAAGGAAACAGTCTTAGTACGGTCTCTTAGGTTAAGATTAATATAGTGGTTGAAATTACGATGTCGAAAATTTGGATTAGTTGTCTCACCCACAATCCGCTAAAGTACTGGGTGAGATGACCACTAAGAATATAACAGGGTGGCAACTCACCCAGTGGGTGAGTTTATACTGGGTGAGTAGTCACCTTAGCCCTAGTTTAACTTATCTTATACTTGATGGTGATCTTAAACTCTATGTATTTTCCCAAACACAAAGCAAACTTGCACAGCTTGACTTAGGAAGTTAGGAACCTACCTTCTGCTTGGCTGATATTATATTGCATACACATTGTGCCCCGTGCATTCACCCGCATTCAATTATGATAAGCCCTCTTCAATACATGTATTGTTTGCACGAATATTTTTACTTGAATTAGTTGTTCTTGAGATAAGACATTAAAATAAACTAAGTAACTTTGTTTCTATATAATTATTAGTACAAAAAAATATAATGAATGTAAAATGAAAACCGCATTAAAACTTTATTTCAATCTGTAGTAATCACAATAAAAAAAAACCGGGAATTAAAAAAATAAATCCGCGACCAAAAAAACCGTGAAAACAGTTTTACCAACAAAAAAAGTTACAAAAAGTTCCAATTTTAAATTTGAAAACTACCAAATTCGGTAAGAGAATTAAAACGCAATACAATACGGTATTCTAAAACGGATTCCCAGGTACGCGGGACGCGGTATATTTTATTTGTACGTCTGTGGTCAGGAAACGGCAGGTGTTGTTAACAAAACATCTGTATCGTGACGACAGTTAAACTTCCCTGTAGTTTTATCCAAACTTGTTCACTCATATAACAACATTGTTCTTTTTTTTACTTAGAGTTTTGACAAAGTACTATTGTCTATGTTGTGGTGTATTACCTACATGTATGTACGAAAATGTAGTGTGTGAAAAATGGAGTAAAATTAACTTAAGTTACTTTGTTTTATACAAACTTTTTCACTCAAATACGACCTATTAAACCATCTTCAAGTAACGTTCCGAGTAAATACTCACATGTTTTATCTTTGTCACTTGATATAAAGTAAGAAAGAGACAAATTAACTTTACTTGGTGAGTAACGTTACTTGAAGGCCCTAAGAGTTGTGATAAAGTGTCCAGTATTGACAGTTACGTGTGTCTTATAACTACAAAATTTTGAAGTAAAATTTATTTTATAAACTTTTTTTGTTATAGTAAAATAATATTACAGACACAATTGTTTCCTGACCATTAGATTACAACTTTTAAAACCCTAATACATCACAATTTTCTCAAACAAAACACCGTCGCCATTACAAAACAAAGCACGAACTAATAAATAAATCACATAAAATTCCAACAAAGACAACAATCATACAACACCTAATTTCTGTACGTTCCCGTCGAAACCAAAACCACATATCTCTCATATTAACTGCATAGTCATTCCATCATATTTCTAGCTTTATCAAATCTTACCACCCGCTCCGATATTCCGGTATTTTATTACGCTATGCTATGAACTTTATTTATCAGCTGTTTTATTGTTAGATTCCAATATTTATCCTGTCTGTTATTGATACCGTATTGGTGGTAATAAATGGATTTTCTACTTAATCCTACTTGTTTTTTATTGCCTGTGGTTTTACAGGTGATGTTTCTATAGAATTCCAAATTTTAAATGGGGTAGTTCCATGTTTTAATTTCGATAATTTCCTAAGTTCAAACCAAGTCGAATTTTTCAAATTTGTTTAAATCATTCGTTAAAAAACTTCTTATAAAGTGGATTGAAATTATATTTAAAAAGGTATCAAACAGTTTCGAAAACAAAAATAATGATTAAAAGCGAAACCATTAAAAATATCATATCATTTTTAAATCCATTTAACTTTAAAGTACATTCAATATAAATACTTTAGTTTTATTTCAACTCCAGATTGAAAATAAATCTCTTCAAATACAGTCTGGTCTGATTTCATAAAATAAGGGATAAATAAATAGTAAGTGACTTCAATTCAATTTTATACAGTCTCGGTGTTCGATCCGACAGATTTATTTTAAATATACGTATAAAGTTATCGTTCCTACATTCTGAACTGACTTTAAATAAAATAAAGCATATAAATAACATATTTTTAAACTTACTCTTGCTTGGTTTACTGAAATTTGAAATTATTTTTCACTAGCTGAGCCCCGCGGTTTTACCCGCATAGTTCCCGATCCCGCAAGAATTTTGGGATAAAACCTAGCCTATGTCTTTTCCCGTACCATAAGCTACCCCTGTACCAAATTTCAAGTCAATCGGTCCAGTAGTTCACGCGTGATACCGTGACCAAGGGAAATAGGGATTCATTTTTATATATTTTTCATGAGTTATAAATTTTGAAGCAACTTCAAAATGAAGAAGTTTCTCAATTACTCGTAGGACTTCTCGTAAGACGTTTTTTTCCTATCTACTAATTGATTTTATCTGTCAAGATATGCTTTACATAGAATTATTTTTTAATAGATATGCTATATAATTGTCTGTTATCAACTAACTACTGTTTAAATAAAACAGTCCTCAAAGCTTTCGAACAACATAGCGTTTTGAACTATCATCTCAAATAGAGAAACAAAATTTATAAGCACAATTCCAAATACAATTAAATGAAAACCAAATGGAAGTCTATAATGAGTAGTTCAATGGCCGTTGATAAGGCCGCAGCTCTATGGTAAAAAGTTGCGGCGCGAGCTCTTACCGTGATTAATTAATAATAAAAATCGGTCAAGTGCGTATCGAGCCCCGTGCAGTGAAGGATTCCGTAGTTACACGTTATAATACGTATATACAGACATAGATGGTGTTTTACTTGTCTATATAATTTATGGTAATTTGATTAACTTTTGTATTACTTGTCTAGACATACAGATTAAATGTAGTAATATATTTCCTTGAAACTTAGCAATCTGTTTCTAAATATCTAACAACAAATATTACCTAAACAGTCCCATTACATTCTCACAAAAACGTGCGCTTTTTATATTTATATTTGGAAAAGATCCCTAAATCGAATGGCACTCACACGCCCACAACATTTTTGAGCGACCCATGACCTTATGACCAGCGACAACTCGTTATGGAGTACCCTTAAAAATATTTTCAGAGGTTTATTTGTCCAATTTAATGGCTTGTCTTATTTGAGACCCATGTCAAATCACCGTCCCTCAAACTACATTATTACTGAGAATCTGTACTAAGCCAGTGATAGACAGATATAGTCTTCCACGAATTTTATAAGGAATCCAAAAAGGCGGAAATGTCAAAAAAAAAAAATACCGCGACAAAAATCCCTTAAAATATTTAAATTTGAACTGTAAAATGTTCTATAAAGAAGTTATATTTCAGTACTAGCTGTGCCCCGCGGTTTCACCCACGTAGTCCCCGATCCCGTGGGAATTTGGGGATAAAACATAGCCTATGTCTTTTCCCGGACCATAAGCTACCCCTGTACCAAATTTAAAGTCAATCGGTTTAGTAGTTTAGCCGTGAAAAGGTAACAGACAGACAAACAGAGTTACTTTCGCATTTATAATATTAAGTAGGGATATATATAGTTAGGACGAAATATTCGTGTAAATCAAAGAAATCGTTTCGAATAGTTTTTCTTAAAGTTCTATAAGTTACACTGTAAACGCTCCCTTGTAAATATCCCGGGTCTTAATTATTAAAGACTTTCGATTGATTTTTGAATGCGGACCAAGTGATGTTTAATTTATTGCAGCGGTGTGTTCTGTCTTTACAATAGGTTATAATATGTACGGTACGTGTTCCTTTTTTTGTAAAAGTCTTTAGCAATTAACTGTGTAAAGTGTGTAATAGATCAAAATGCGCTAATATTTGAAATAATCTATTTTACAGTTACCAGAAGGTGTATTACAATTACACTTACCTTTGATTTTATTGGTAGTTAATAGTACAGCGATAAGAAGTAGGCTTACAAAATACACAAAAATAGGTCACCTAATGTATGGATCAACCCTAAATATGGTACAAGACTAACAATTCGAGCAATTTTTCGAATTTTCAAGATTTCTCTGTTTTTCTTACCCATTTCCTTATTATTAAATTTAATATTTATTTATTATCATTTTACAATTCAAAACACGCATCGAACACAAATTTTATCGGCAAATATTTGTACAAGTAAATACGAAGCTACATTTTCCGGTGACATTGTGTAAAGGGGAATATTTGAATGTTTTATAAGCGCTGTCCAGAGAGACGTCTTGGTTAATAATGAAGCGTATTGGGGTCAAACATTCTGCATTGGGACATAATGCAGTGGTCATTCCTAAAACACTGATTCATGTATCTAGGGATACCTATCACCGTGGTTGTGGGGTTTCATAAAATATGTACCATGATCGGTATTACGTAATCGATTTTTTGGATGTATGTTACGCGACTGGGTTTGAACGAAATTTCACGCACTAGTAATTGATTATTTGGATACATTTTACACCGAAATTTCATTTCTTTTTTAAATTAACCTATCACGGTTATCGTCTTCAAAACTAACACACAAATAAGTTTATTCAAAGTCAAGTCAAAATCAAAACTATATTGTTATATCTATAATGTTTGTACTTAAGAAACCAGTCAAAAAACCTCGTACAACAAGTAAAATTAAACAAAGACAAATTTTTCGTTCGCTCTACATAATACCTTAATATACGTACATTAGAACAGTCCAAGTTTCGGATTGCATTATTTATATTCTGAACAGTGGGCAGTCGCATTGCCTCCGTTTTGTTTTCAACTGCTAATAAGAGAAACTCGTCGGTACAGTCTGCTTCAAACCTTCCAGTTTCACAGCGAGATTCAAGAAATATACGGATTATAGAGATACAGTATTGTTTTAAATTCAATTTCAATTTAACTTACTTTATTTGTGAGTGTACCTGATTATTCAAAATTCAAGAATCCTTACTAGTCCTTACTAATACTCGTATTATAAATGCGAAAGTAACTCTGTCTGTCTGTTACCTTTTCACGGCTAAACTACTAAACCGATTGACTTAAAATTTGGTACAGGGGTAGCTTATGGTCCGGGGAAGGACTTATGTTATGTTTTATCCCGATATTCCTACGGGATCGGGAACTACGTGGGTGAAACCGCGGGGCACATCTAGTAGTTTACAAGGTTTGGGGTTTAAAAGAACTTAAAAATATCAATTTACATAAGAAGATAAGAATTCAATATAAATTGATAATCCGCAAAATTCCCGCTTTTCGATATCGTTATCAGTCAATCTAGTGTAACTGGGTGAAGTTGTAAGGTATGTCTTAGAAACATAATTATATACGTATACATACTAATTTTCATACTTTGTTCTTATAATAAACTCGTTAATTATAATTACTTATAACAGTACAATATTTTTAAATGTAACGTTTAATAATTATACACCCCTATTTTGAAAATATGGGACTTATTAAAATCAGAATATCTGTAAACTGAATCCATATATTCAATAAAAATATCAAAAATGATAGTCGATTACTTATCTTTACAAAATACAAAATAAATGTCGTATTACCAGACGGCACACTAGCTATCAAGTATTCTGTGACGGCTCGGGTCGATGACCGCGCTCAGCTGTGTATCGCAGCGTTCGCCGGTTGTTCGGTGTAGAATAACAATAAAATTCGGCGGGATTTTGATAATCTTTGACTTATCATAACTTTTTAAATAAAAGCAAAAGAAAAAAACTAACTTCACTATTATATTGTCATCCGTGATTTAAATTAGCTGTGAGATAAGGTATCGCAATTTCAAAATAAGGGTGTATAGTTTAGTTACAATTAAAGTATCTAATTACCGTTACAAGTAACGTTATTTATTCGTTGTTAAGCCACTTAGTACCGTTTTGCATACTATGCATGCGGTTTCGAGGCCCATCGATCTTACATTATCTGCGCACAATGGCTTCCTCGGTCACCGAAGAAATTCAATTACTTACCTACGTAAATCTCGAAGGATTTTACCATTGATAGTTTTGAAAAATCACTTGGTCGTTACTTCTATGAAGAATTTTGTTTACATAATATTAGGCATTAAAAAAAATAATTAACTTTTCATATTTGTAAATTAATATGTATGCTGTTTTCTATACATTTAACTTTAATTTGTCCGATGTAATTTTGATATCCATAAGATTCAGTATTTGCTAAATATCCAAATCTCTTCAACAGTTAAAAATAAATAAATAAATAAATACAGTTTTCCGTGTCAAAATGTCAAACAAGCTTACTTAAGTTAACAATTTCAACACATACAGTTAGAATATAGAAGAGAATACGTATAAATAATAATATCCCATTAGAATAAAATAAAGCACATTCAGAGATAAACTAGTTACTAATCTATTAATAAAATAAAAATCATATAACACAAATCAGATTAATGTTTCCAATAAGAACAATTGATAAATCAAAGAGCTTATTAAATTGGAATTAAATATAGCAAACTCAGAACTAAAGCTTCCTATTAGTAGGATAAAAACCACAAACTTATGACACAATCACAAACGGGATTAATTGATTCAAAGATTAGCGCGTTCAAATAGAAAATCAAAGACTTCAGCTTTATAATATTTGTTCTGACTAAAAATATAACCCAGTGGCTTTATATTCGAAAACATTATCTATATATATATAAAAATGGCTGGACCGATTTCACTAATTCTTTTTTTGTTGTATTTGTTATTAGTAGGAGAAGGTTCTTATGTAAAAAAATCTGGAAAATCAACGGGAAAATAGGACCGGTGCGAAGCCGGGGCGGGCCGCTAGTATTTATTACAAATCGACGTAATATTAAATAACTAATTAATATTAAAACTTAAATAAAAATATATATTTATAAGCAAGCAGCGCCCCACGGCTTCGCCCGCGTAGTTCCCGTTCTCATGAGAATAAAGTCAAAATAATTTATTCAGTTAAGGCCTCAATGAGGCACTTATGAAGGTCAATGAATCTACCACCGATTCAGAATTATATCAGCCAAGAATATGGGGATATAATACAGCCTATGACCACTATAAGGTTTCGTGCCAAACCTGAGAAAAAAACAGTCAAATATTTCCTCTTTATAATATTAGTTTAGATAAATCTTCGTAATATAAAAAAATCATATCTTCAATTTTTATTTTGTGACCTCTTTTTCCGAAAAATTTTTCCTTATATATTCAAAATTATTACCTAAGCTTGAATTTATTTTCGATTAAGCAACGTCTAGGGCCGTCACGATATTGATGGATGGCCATTACCGAAGTGGCTTTTAATTTTATTACCGTTTCCGTGCTTCGGAGGGCACGTTGATGCCATCTTGGTCCCGGTTGTCGTACTAACATTAGTCATTGCTCTCAAGTTTTAGAGTTAGTTTAACCAAAAAAATTGGTTTAATACTCAAAGAGAGGTCTAATGAAAAACTTTTATAGATTTAAAGTTTTAATGTATTTTTATTAGTTTATTTATATAAATAAATGTAAATAAACAAATAGCGTATCCCACTTATTAATATAATAATAAATCGTTTTTATAATACATATAAATGTTGTGAAATAAAAAATCGTGTTTACATCTAATATATAAAATTCTCGTGTCACAGTTTTCGTTGCCATACTCCTCCGAAACGGCTTGACCGATTCTCATGAAATTTTGTGAGCATATTCAGTAGGTCTGAGAATCGGCCAACATCTATTTTTCATCCCGAAATTTCACACGGGAACGAGAACTACGCGCGTGAAACCGCGGGGCACAGCTAGTAAATAAATAAAAAACAAAGAACAACAACGCTAAACCAAATACACGTTTTTATTCCATTTTTAAATGTCTTTAGAGTTTGTAATGAGAAAAGTTTCCAAATTAATTTAAAAGGTATGTCTCTCCCCTAATTTGATAAATATGTAATACGAGTTTATAGGGATAATTCAAGAATTCGGGAAGATATGTTTAACAAGCAAATCAAATTAAAATACGAGTATGCATTCCATCTTTTGACGTGAATGTTATTAAATCTTATAAAAGTTTTATTAAAAATCTCCTTTTTTAACAAAAAAATCTACTTACATAAATATATTTTTAACTTTTTATAGTTATCATGGTTATTAGCACTCAAATTATTATGATTAACGGGATATTTACCATGTATATAATATCAGAAACACGTTATAGTTATTTGAATACTTATAAGTTGTTCGTTTCCCGCGACTAGAACTCTCCAGTATGAGTGTGTTGTGTGTGCTACTATATTTTTGTTAAACGTTCAAGCTCTAACTACTCTAACGACAGTCGATGATGTTTGTGCGACAACAGGGACCGATTCTTTTTATGAATGAAAACAGCATAAAATGAATCAACCGTTATGTTGTTTGAAAAAAATCTGTTGTGTTGTTAACTCTAGGTGAGTGTAGAAATATTGAGAGTGACTTATAGAAATGAGAATTTATCGTTTTTAGTATTCATTAAACACAGGACATATATGTGTATAATTGATTTATTTTATAGTGTATTCACACAACTTTTACGCACTACATTTTTCAAAAATCGTATATGTGTATACTATTTTGAATAATTTCATCTATTCCGGGAGCTGGCTAGGGACAAGGACAGATGGAGGGATTTGTGGGAGACCTTTGACCAGCAGTGGGACAATAAAGGTTGATTAAAATACATACACATACATAAATAAATCAACATCATAATAAATAAACGTAAGAAATCAATTTGCGTAAACTCGTTCAAGTAATTAGCGATAACTTCCGAATAATTTAAATTTGTATGCCCAAAATTAGGGAAGGAATTTCTGAAAATAATTTAATTTGTTGTTAACGATAACCCGAGGTGGCTGTTTCAACAATTGATACAACTTTACTTCACTTTCCTCGAGTTAGGAGTGGAATTGTAAACCTTGAGTTTTACTTTATAATTCTAATTCAAGACTACCTGAAGCAGAATTATTACTTGAGTCCGGTTTTTAATTAAAGAATCTGAGTTAAATATTTTAGTTTATTGATTTCGAACAGAAATTAAAGGGAATTAATAAAGACAGAAAAGAAGAAAGTTCAAAATAAATACAATTAGACACCCAAATCCAAAAAACAAAACTTAAATAAAACTAATTTACAAGGATCAAATAAAAAAATCATTATTTTTTCATTTTCTGACAAACTACTGAGTCCCTTAGTAAGAGTTTTCATCGTTACGTGCATCGTTAGCGCTCATCGCGCAGTTTTTTTAATTTATTTTTTACTTTTTTAAAGTCCGAAAGAACGAACTTTAAAATTAAAATGAACATTCACGATAAATGCCAACATTTGCTCACGATTTCGTATTCATGATACACTTTTCAAGTTACTTACTAAACCATGCTATTAAAACGCATGCAAGGTACTACTAGGTAACTACTTTCATAGTGAACAACCAATAAACCTCGGGCTTAGACGGCCAAAGCTAATATTGACAATGAAACCACGGATCCAATACTGTTTGTAAACCACGGTCAGTTTTCATAAAGCAAACCTTTATTGGAGAATTACTTATGTATTTTATGCAGTTTTTAATAAGCTGATATTGTTTTTTTTTTTGTTTAATGTTTTTAAAAGTAATACATAGTCACTACTTAGTGTAAAACAAAGTCACTTTCTCTGTCCCTATATGTCCCTATGTATGCTTAGAACTTTAAAACTACGCAACGGATTTTGATGCGGATTTTAATGCGGAATATGGGGATAGCATAATATCCCCATATTCCCACGGGAACGGGAACTACGCCGGTGAAACCACGGGGCGCGGCTAGTATATTATAAGACGGAATCTTTTATAATAATACAGGCTGTGACTAGCGGTGTTACTCGTTGAATTTGGCAATAATAATCCAGACAATAAACAATTGATTGTTAATATTGCAGATAGATATGCAATATTTTATAGAAATACTGACATACTGTTTTTGTAACAAAGCAGTTTGGTAGCAAACATCAACACATCTAAAAATTCAAACTATTGATAACAAATAATTGATACACTATAAAAAGGCTATTATTAAAAATAAATATTGAGAAGAGACTTATTTGCGTAAAGTTTACTTGGCAAGTATTATATTTGAGCCAAAGAAAACATTGGACGTATAGCGATTCTATCCAAATAATATTTGTATAAGTAAAGATTGAAAGTAACGTTTGAATAAAACGTTTATTTTAGTAACCTCAAAACAAAGAAACAAACTGATAGAAAAGAAGTTAAAAGAAGATAATCAATATTATTATAATTCTTTGGTTACTAGATTTTTTTTTATCAATCCTAATATTATAAATGCGAAAGTAACTCTGTCTGTCTGTCTGTTACCTTTTCACGGCTAAACTACTGAACCGATTGACTTGAAATTTACTACAGGGGTAGCTTATAGTCCGGGAAAGAACATAGGATACTTTTCATCCCGAAATTCCCACGGGAACGGGAACTACGTGGGTGAAACCGCGGGGCACAGCTAGTGACATATAAAATTATGCCTCAGTTTAAGTTCCATTTATTCTGTTATACATATTGATACATATCACACACATAGAAATTCCAAAAATGAATTACAAAATATTCACCTCATATCGGATTTGAACTCAGAACCGCGTTCTCAACGATGCGCCCCTGAACTACGTTTCAAACACTATTAAAACTAACTAGGCCACAAAAAATATTATAGGTATAAACCTAGTTTTTTTTATGTATAAATTCTCATACAAGTGAACTGTTTTGTACTGTTTTGTAAGTTCTTTTGAGAATAAAGTTTCTTTAAACCGAACCTTTAGTTATAAAGTAATATTAGAATCTTATTAAACAATGAATATGTTTTCTACAACGCATCAACAATTGTATCGATCAATTTTAATTTATTAATGCCTTGAACTGTCCGTGCATTTGACTCAGTCTAAACCAGCAATGGCCGATACTTGTAATTATACCTAAACAACTGCAATCTTCTTTGATTGATGTCCACATAATTATGTAAATAAATCGTAATTTTGTATTTGTATTTGTAAACGTGCAATTTTCTGTAACTAGACGTTTTCATTTTGTCTTTATTGCGCGCTGTTATTGAAAAATAAACTAGAAAAATTGTATTTTACACCATGAAGTAGTTGAACTTCAAAAAATGAAGTTCAACCACTTCATCAGCTCATTTACATATGTCCCCACCGAGGGGCTCGAGCCTTCCCTACATGGCCTTAGTCAACCACGTTGGCCAAGTGCAAACACTTGATTGGATACCAAAATGTGTCTGTGTGATGTGACGTAATTATTTAGCAAACCCCTAATTGCTATGAGATCCGGTAGAACCTAACTGTTCGAAAATGTGCTGACCCAACAGTAGTACGAGTACCACAATCACACTGAATTTCTACGTGAAGACCTTAATCACTCAAGCTTGAGTTTCACATGGTAAGACGGATGTAAATCTCCTTCTCTCTCCCTCTAGTAACTAAAATTCTGTTATTATATAAATAGTAACGCGTTTGTAGCTCTTCAATCTTGTAGTGATTTTGTTACAGAAGTAAGCCTGTTCTAAAAATGTCCTGATTGATATCTTTCGCGATGCAAAAGTATTAGAAACATATTAAATACCGTACATAAACTCATTGTATTAAGCACCCCGTGATTAAATATCGGAATATAATATTAACATCCACTCCATCATCTCATTAAAGTAACTTATCCCTAACTTAGTTCGTCACTTAAGTCTAGGTATAAGAAACAAAGCCTGAACTATAATTTGAACCTAGGACGTACCCTACTCTGCTAACTGAGCTATCTAGCCAGCTATAACGGCTGTTTAAAAATCTTCAAAGTGAGATTGTTTTTTACGACAGCCATTACCGATATCTATGGAGACAATATTCAGCTGTCTAGCCGCCCATGTTGTCGCTTTATTTTTTGTTGTATTTAGTCGAAACATCCTCGGCTCTGAACCGATTTCGATAGTTCTTTTTTTTTGTTAGTATTGTACGTTCGAATCTGCTATGTTTTTCATTAACTGTAGCAATTATTCTTGCAATGTTTTTGATTAAAATTGTATTAGAGAATACAAATTTGTAGTATACTCGTAATATAAGTAAACAAAACTTCCAATATAATTCAAAATATTTATTAGTGATACACAGTATAGTATAAAATAAACTACGCACTATTTTAATGAAATAACAGAAAAGCAATTCCAAGCATATAATAAAAAATAAAATGTATAATAGTAATTTCTACTTCAAACAATAATTTTATTTTACCTTATAATATATTTTCTGAATGAACTCAACATTGATTTGAATAGAGATTTATGTGAGCTACGTCTTGCAGTGTCGCGAGTAGGTAATAAATAATGCTGCCTGCATACCGTTGCAATCATGAACCCGAGCTCACACTTCACCATTTCTCTACAAATATATATCGCTCGCCTTAAAATAATCCTAAGAAATGCTCTTCAAACTTACGCCAGCTGAATTCGTAGTTCATTATGACACAGGTCTTATATAAAACTTTAAGCAAAAAGCCTTGAATTTCCTTTGGGAAACGCTGACCGTAGTCGATTGAGTTTTTACGCAATCTGGTTTTATTATTTTAATCCTAAAAAGTAAATCAAAATTGAAACTAGTTCTAGTAAAAAAGCTATAATTAGGTACTTGTCTTAGAAGAAGCAAATAACTTTGAATGATATCCTTGATTGTTTTAAAAGATACTGAGATTTATCCCTAGACTAATCAAAAATATTTTTATACTTACTCATAGAGATAACGAATCGATATTTCCAAACATTTTAAGGAGAAATTAATCTCGTCGGTACATTAACTTCTGCTAACTTTTCAAAAGACTTGTTTGATCAAAAAGTAATAACTCCGCGATTCTCTATTTACAAGGGTGAAAGCTGTCCTCAACAACGCTTAAAGCGTACAAGTGTTATAAAACGAATAATTATATTCTTTTGAACAAAATATCAAATTATATGTACGATATTAAAATGTTTTATATTAACACTACATATAATTATAGTTTATGTCAATTTTATGATGCGATATGAGTAAACTAACATGATTAAAGGGGTCAAGTGTTGGTCGGAGAGAGACCGCATTAAAAGTTCTTTTTTATTTTTGAAGTTTTTTTTCTGTACGTTTAATTTTATAGCGTCGTCTCGTGGTACAGTTGAAAGTTTATATCATGGATATACACCTCCGCCCTTAGGTCTCCGTTTGGCAGAGAGCCAACATAGCGCTTTGGGTTTTCTGAAAAATACTGACATCATCGGAAAGGGATAACATTAAACGTACATGTTTTAATGGGGGTATTTTTATTTCGGGGGAGCATGCGGTGCCCGGCCGTGGATATTCACTTGGTTTGTTGTGTAATGAACGCAACGTAATGGGGTCATTACAGAGATACATTGCCGATGAAACTCCCTTATATATGCAGGTTACAATTAAGTGAAAATCTATGAAGAAAATAATTAAGAGAATAATTTTATTTTGCTGTTCAATGTCTATATGGTATTTAGTTGAGAGATGTAAAGGTCGTTGTTTTATTCTGTAAAATCACGTTTCCTTTGATAAAACTGAGCTACAATTTATTTGCAAGACAAGATCTGCCTTGCGGATTTACTCGCATTAAGATCCTTCTTCAATAAACGAGCTATTTAGTTCAGTTTTAATTTCAAACTGCATTTGTAGTTCCAGAAATTATTGCAAAATTAGGGAAAACCGCGCTTCACAACTAGTACATTTAATTTATATAATCAGAGTACACATATTAATACTCGTATAAAGTTATGAGATACATTCGGATTAACTGCGGTTTATATAACACTAAACTATATGTTTATAATCAATCAACGCGTTTGATATGTTGATTTAAATACAAATTGAATGTTATTCGCATAACAAAATAATATTGAGGCCGAAAATCAAATTTAACTTATTATAATTGCGTAACGTAGCAATTAATGCAATCGTCAACCAATCAAGTGGCAATTTATTATTGAAATTGGTATTGAGTTTTGATATTGTGATCGCACAATAGGCCTCTACTGAAACCTGTGAAGTACCTCGTCAAATACAAAAGAAGCCTCTTAAGTTGGTAAATATGGTTACATAAATAACTAGGCGTTACGTATTTGTAAATAAATATCTGAAGTTTGGGCTGTTTTGCATGAATCTTAACTGTAATAATCTCATTAATATATTTTGAAGACAAAAAGTAATTCTATTATAATTGAAGGTCAATAGAAACAGACAAAAGTATATAAGTTAATAATGGAAAACTGCCCGCTTATAAGTATCTTAGAGCTAAACTGTGAATTAATCTAGCAGGTTAATATTGCTCCTCTTCGATTTCATAGTTTTATAAACTACATTTTACAAATTTCAATTGAAACACCAACCTTTATTACTTCATGAAACATAAATGTTTATAGTTTCAAGCGAAACAGCGTGCGAATAGAAGCATAGATAGCCATGAAAAACAGCCTTCTGCGATCCGACAGAAAATAAATTTGACCTGAACAATTTAAATTGAATCTTATTACAAACGGTTTGAATCTAAAATGGGGTAACATTGTTAGTTGTAAGTGGCGCAAAACGTTGGTTGGAATACTGAGAAACTTGCAGTTGCGCGAAAACATTAGCTACTTACTACCGATCGAATGTGATGCTTGTATTACAAGGTAACTTTTAATTATACTTGTACTGATAGTCAAGAGTATCGCGCAATAGGAAACGGCATTGAAACTCAATAATACAATGTTAAGTTCATTTTGTATTTTGAAAAGTAAAATAATAAAGAATATATAAGTAAATAAATAAACGTTCGATTAATGTACAATGAAAATTAGAAGTAGTGATCTTCATACGTTTTCATATCTTAATTACCAATTAGCGCATATCTGTAATAGTTATATTCCTGAAGCTTTTTGTAAGGACAATATTTGTTACAAAATCTGGAAAATTTATAGAAAAATTGCACCTTTGAGAAGTCGTAGTTTCGTCTCTTTAATATAAGTACTCGGAATAATTATCGATTACAAAATGTTCATCAACGAATGTGTGAGTGAACTTACCACACAATTAGCTATTTTGTATTCAGTATTTTGAAGATGACGTAATTCACTCCCATGGGGTAGACTGAGGTGGCATTGTCACGCTAACGTTGGTAACGGTTTATTTTAACTTGTATAATATTGCTTGCAACTGTTATTTGTACTTAACAATATCTTAGAAGAGAGCTAAAGTGTCTTCCATATTTCCAATTTATTTATTCATTTAACTCGGAATCTATCACCATTGAGCAGTGGTTTCCATCGTTCAAGAAAAAAAATGTGCTTACTTTTACAATAATATAACTCCAAAAAACAATGTCCTTTCCAAAAATTTTACAATGAATTTCCTCATTTTCTTTCCTAATTTAATTTGTCCCCGAAATCTCGTGGATTCCGAGCACCATGCAACGAAAAGTGTCATCGAAGAACATTTCAAATTTTAATTGACGTAATACTGAAGTTGTCAATTCGACGTTTATTTTTTATGTATGACCATGCTTAACTTTTTATAGAGCTGTAGATTTCAATGATTCTTTTTTATTCATACTTAAGTATATACGAATGGACTCATTCTAATTAATATTTTATTATTACGCTATCGTGATTCCTTTTCTTTGATTTATATGTCTGATATATCAATAGCAACTACTGTATGGATATTGTACGCAGGTAGTTTTCGTACATATACTTATCCATTAATAGTATCGTATAATCCGATTAAGAAGAATGTTCCAAAATTAGTTCCTTATGAGAATGAAACGGGATCTCAAATTTAACCAAATGGCAATTATGCGAGTAAAACCACAGGGTACAATCAATTTCTGATAAAAATATCGATAAGATCTCACTATAGAGGCATTTTTCTCGCTCATTATCACAGTACCGTGAGAAAGAAAAAGGAGTTTCTTACAAAAATAATTAATAAAATTTACCTGTGCCATCCAAACATAATTGTAGAACGTTAAGTTAAATTTCGAAGTAATTATGCGCGTTACGGCCTAATTCTCGTAAAGCGTGGCTATTTCGCAAATGAAGTGTTTGGTAAATTAAATAAGTTGCAAACAGGACACGATGCCCTGTCAAGTGTTTAATAATTGCTCTGACGGAGTAACCTGATTCATCAAGTGCACGACTAATTATGACGTACTTATTTGCCATATCAATTTCAGTCCTATCTCGAGGTCATAAAGCTTAAAGTTGCGGTTCAGTTTCGTCTAAAAACGGGAACATTGAAAGATTGAAATTTGTGTACACAGAATACTGAAGAGTCTTTATATCAATTAAACTGGTCGTGTATTTCCGTGTGGTAGTACGTTTGACAAGACTAATTTGATTGTATGTACTTGTCAGTCTGTTTGCCACTACTAGACCGCTTCACTTTGTGATCTTTGTGCAATATTTTGATTAACTGTTAAACTTTTGAGGGCTCTTAACTGTGACTGTCAGCGATGTTAGCATGACAACTAATTTTCTTTTTCCTTTATCATGTGAAGAGTCATTTTTTATTTTTATTCTAGAGTGTCAATTTAAAAAAAATCAGCGCATATAGAAAAATCATTATCAGAATTCGAAATCAGTTTTAAAATAAATTCCATTCGTTTCTTCTAATTGCATTAAAAATATTTTATCATATCACATTGCATTGCAAACAGATACAAAAATACGCGTACAATTCGTATTTTAAATTTGGTTGAAAATCATAAAATTGAATCCAATATCGATACGTTACTTAATTAGTAGAAATGGAAAAATATTATATTTAAAAAATAAATGTTCCAAATATGAAAATATAAACTGACATATCGAATATAAAAGCAATTAAATTCCCTTCGTTCCAATTTTAAATATAAAATAAAAACAATTCTTAATAAAGTAAAATACAAAGTTCAATTTTTTTTTATAAATAAAATGTATCGATGCATGTTTATTACATATGAAAATATCTGTTGAATATTCGATTCAAAAATAGTATTAACGTTGTCAGATCGTTGTAATGTCGTTCGGGATAAACCCTTCTTCCACGTTCTATGTGTTAAACGTTTTTGGGGAACTAAAACCCGTCAATATCCGTGAAGTCTCATTCGACTCAAACAACTGATAAATGGCAATACATAACATCCAATTAGAACGAGTATTGAACCAAATTTTCAATTACAAAGTTGAATGCAGTAGTTCTGTAACCGTTTTTGTAACCTACTTTTGTTTAATACAATTCTAGTTAAAAAGTACGTAGGAAAAACCTGCTAAAGTAATTTCCGACTCGGTTATAGATTGAAAGAGTGCTGAATAAAAAGTTGCAAAATGTTTTGTAATATTGCAATTTAATTGTAATCTTGCATCTTATTATAGCAGCTAAACCCTTATTACGTACTAGTTTATTACGTACTTATTTCTGATTTCAGAAACTACGCACACAAACATTGATTTACAAAGTTGCAGCCTTTTAAGTTACCTATTTAATAATCCTTAATTTAAAATCTTATTCAAAATCTCTTTACTACACTCAGTTCAAAACCGAATAAATTATTTATATTTGAATTTGAAATGTTGTTTTGCAAAAAGTAACTGTAAAGTAGTGGTTAGTGTTATACTTGTTCTAGAAGAACTGAACTTACATTTTATTTAGCTCACGGCAATTTCTTTGAGTAACTCATAAAGGACCGGGTTTGCCTTTTGCACTGGTTAAATACTTTCACTTCACTCTGTTTCAAGTTGAAAAATGTTCTAATGATATATTCAGTGCTGCAAAACGTGTGTTTCGTTCTGAGATTTTGTACGGCTTTCCTATTTAATATATTGCTGCTCATTTTAAAACTGTAGCTCAAAACTCTGTCTATATTAAGATGGACTTTCTGAATTTAGTGCTTATATTTGAGTATTAGTACTTGACAACCTCGATGGCAGAGTGGTCACCATGCCGGACTGCCATCCGTAAGGTTGCGAGTTCGATTCCCGTGCGGGGTAAATATTTGTGTGAACCACAAATGTATGTCTCGGTCTGGGTGTGTGTGAATGAGTGTGTGCATAGTTTCTGATACCCGAGATACAAGCTCCAAGCTTAGTTAGGGGTCAGTTACTATAATGAGATGATGGAGTGAATTATATTATATAATTTTCTTTGTTCGATGACTATACCAGAGGCTGAGCTCGTATTACGAAAGAACATTATTTTCTATACGAATACTACAAATATGAAGAGTTTGTTTGTTCGTTAGAACGCGCTAATCTCATAAAATACTACTGCAGTTTGGACATGCATTTTTGTATTTCATAGCTCGATGAGTTTATATACTTACAGATGAAATAGTAACAATTACTTTTAAAAGTACACGATGGAATTTTTTGGTAATAAAATTGTTTGTATTCACATTATAATTCGTTACTAGGTTACTAATAAACGTCATAATAGAAAACTATTTTCGTTGCTAACAAAAAGCTTTATAAAAATAATGGTAAAATTAATTACCAAATTGATAGCAAGCCCTGAACACTATCAACTAATAGATCAGTTTATTCTAAGCGATTGACCCATTTAAAGATAAACTGCTTTTAAAACTGACATGCATACCTTAGGGTTCATCAAGATTATGTAACAATACATACATATCTAACATATCTAACAATATATAACTATTTTATATTAAGTAATATAAAATAGTTGTTATTTAACATGTGTGACAATGTAGACGTTTTATACAACACAAGCTGTGCCCCGCGGTTTTAGCCACATAGTTATCGATCCCGTAGGAATTTCAGGATCAAACGGCCTAGTTCAGGCAACTGTACATAGTACACGTTCAAATCAAGTTAATAACGTGTGTGTGTGTACCCATTTTTCTGTGTTTTAATTCTTGTCACTATTTTTTGACAAAAGTATTTACTTTTTTTTTAACATAGCCTATGTCCTCCCTCGGACTATACCTATATAAGCTACCCTTGTATCAAATTTCACAATAATTGGTTCAGTAGTTAAGCCGTGAACAGGTAACAGACTGACATACAGACAGAAACTGCCTTATTTGCGTTGCATTTTTAGTCCGGTTTAACGAAACCTGGTAAGCATTTGACACCTTGTCAGTCAAATCTGTCACTTTGACAGTATTCAAAATTGATTGAAAAACCTGGTTTAGTGCTAAACCAGACTAAAAATGCAACGCAAATAAGGCAGAAAGAATTTTTTGCATTTATAATACGAGTATGAGTATGGTTCTAAATAATGTCGACGTGTTATATAACATTAGTTTTGTAACATATGACGTAATCTAGACGAACCACATTGTTATTTTTGTCAGAATATCCAAAAATCATCGGCAAAAACTTGGCTTTAATTTTAGAATAAACTTTATTCGGAATAAATTTTTACGTACAATACTCGCCTATACTTGTTTGTTTTATCAAAATGTTTTCGTAGTTATTCATGGCAGAGTGAGCTGAAAAATTCTATTGTCACGGTTTATTTGGAAGTCTATTTTGTACACAATAGATGGATGGATGACGAACGATGCCCCCAATCTTTTGATAACAAATATTTTAACACAAAGGTTGACCACAGGTTTCATCGTCTTGCTAATAAACGCATTTACACTTCGATTATTAGGTAGAAAATTTAGTATGTTAAACGTAGTGTTTTTGGATAATATTATTAGGATTTTTTTAGTATAAATAAGTTTTAACATTAGGAAATTAATTGTAGTAGTGTGTTATTTAAATCTAGTATATTATATACTAGCTGTGCCCCGCGGTTTTACCGGCGTAATTCCAGATTCCGTAGGACATTCGGAATAAAACGTAGCCTATGTTCTTTCCCGGACCATAAGCTACCCCTGTACCAAATTTTAAGTCAATCGGTTCAGTAGTTTAGCCGTGAAAAGGTAACAGACAGACAGACAGACAGAGTAACTTTCGCATTTATAATATTAGTAAGGAAATTTAAAAAACCAACTTAAATAAAGGGCAAAACCTTCTCTTTCACTGAACTAAATAATTATTAATTATGAAAAAAAAGCTTGTTCCAAATCAAACTCGTAATTTTCAATTATGTATCCAAACAAAATATTCCTTGGTTATCGATAAGGAATTTATTATAAATGACTTATTTTTATTTATACAAAACGAAGTTAAAAACATAATCGTAGGATAATGGAAATGTTTCGATAATATCGTTTGATTATGTAAACACAATAACTGCTTTGTGATAGAGTAACTTGCTTTTAACGTTTTAGTATCGAATTATGAAAATTTTATTCGTGTTTTTTTTGTACTAGCTCCGTCCCGCATAGTTCCCGATCCTGTAGTAATTTCTGGATATAACATAGCCTATGACATTCCTAGGACCATAATCTACCCCTAAATAAAATAAAAAACCAAATTTTAAGCCAATCAGTTTAGTAGTTTAGCCGTGAAAAGGTAACAGACAGACAGTGTTACTTTCGCATTTATAATATTAATAAGGATTTTCTTCCAGGTAGTCCTTATTAATCTTAAGATTATAATTTTAAGATTATACCCTTACCCTCTCATTAATAACCAAGGCGTAACAACAGTATAAGTATAAATAACTAATCCGCGCTTAGTCTCCTTCGTTCTTGAGAACTTCAAAATTAAAAACTCCACATCTATATAGAGAAGAAACAGATAAAATATTTCGCTGTTATTCCTCTTCTTTTTTTTCCTGTTATTCCTCTTTAAAAAAGGAATGTGTTTCAAATGGACAATATTAAGATCTGTTTAGTCGTATAAATTATAGCAAAGGCACTTGCCTGCAATAATTTATGCAGCCTTAGGTCTGGAGTTTATTTCCTGTGTTAACCGATGCATATTTGCTATTTCCCAAACACGGCTCGGCTTTGGAACACCAACACGCGTTGTTCTAATCTTCCTTAATCCGCCTCACGGTATTAGTAGAGACACTCTACTGTGGAACCTTAGACACCTTACAGGTCGATAATTACTTACTTAGCCGTATTAGGGACACAAAGAGACAATAACTAATACATATATTAACATCACACTAATATTACAAAGGTGAAAGTTTGTATGTGTTTGATACTCTTTCACGCAAAAACTACAAAACCGATTTAAATAAAATTTAGTACAGATGTTCCTTATAACTAGGAATGAAACATAGGATACTTTTTATCCCGAAATTCAAACGGGTTTGTGATTTACGCGGGAAAAACTACGGGGTAGTGTCTAAAAAAATCAAACCGCAATGTCTAAAAAACCATATTATTATAATTATAAATAGGTATATTATGGTAGCCACCGCAACCTATTTTTCTATTTTGTTAAGTATACATTAAATAATGCTTCATAACGGGGAAGTAAATTTTCTTTTTTTATAGTTCCTAGCGGTAGTGTCACGGGCATTGAACCAGATAAACACCTTTGTTAAATCAGTCTCTTCGCACATAGACCTCTCATCGCCTCACAAACTTCTTACAGATCACAAATGCTGACTGAAAGTGAGTCTCAGCCATATAAAATCACAATTCAATACACTTTATTCCGGCACAATCCCTTTTCTATCCCAATAAACAAACCTTTTGCAGTACGAAGGGATATTCATCGCCTTATCCCTTCAATTACACAATTTGATTATTTTGTAAATCGTTCCTCTTTCCGTTTATGAATAATATCTTTGTTGGTTGAAAAACAACTTGGTTTTAACATTTATTTATGTCTCTTAATAATCAGCAAATTTTGTAAGCTTTCCTTCTAGTTAGTAATTGTCTCTCAAAATCAGAATATTTTGTTTTTCCTTCTAGAATTTTCTGTGGCTTTATGCTTCTGTGCTTCGGTGGGCACGTTAAGCCGTAAGTCCTAGTTGTCGTATTAACATCATTGATAGTCGTTACAGGCAGGTTCAAAATTCATTCAAAAGAAAAATAAATCTCACATCTCGCGCAAAACACCTAAAATATAGCAGTCTAATAGCATCAAACTGTCCAATTACAAGCACAGTAGTAAAGTAAATCATATATAATAAATATTTTTTCAACACACTTGCTCATAAAGGGGCTCTTATTTGTGCAAAAACAGTTGAATAATGACACGCTTGATTCACTAGTGAGTTATAGTTTTTTTTTTTATTGTTTAGTTTTAAAAAAGTTTCGATACCAAAAAAAATCGTGTCCATACATTTTAAAAACAAACTTCAACTATGTTGCCTTACTTTTGGTAGGTCTATGGTCGATTCCATTCATTCATTCATTCGATTTTTTTTTAATAAGTAAGTATATTCTTTTAGTCTTTGGCGATCACCATTGTTGTGTTGGATGCGCGCGAATAGAAAAACTGTTTATTTATTAGCGAAAAATGATAATTTCTTCGCAAATGTGTTGAAAAACGTTGTATGGTACACGCGAGTATTGATGATTACTATCTTCGGCTATCTTCAGACCCTCGCCTGACGGCTCGGGCCTCAATAGCGCCTCGGAAGTAATCACCAACTTACCTCGCTTGTACCATAAATAACTAAATTAACTTTAAAATACATCTTTTCTCTCTCTACTCATAGAAAAATTGAAAGACCTAAGTCCGTTCGGTTCCTCGCTATAAGAAGGCTTAGAATAATCGAATATTTTTCAATTACATTTCGAAAGACTTCCTAGACCTGAGTTAGTATTATAGTTTCCTTATGTATTGAAAAGTACTAAGACAAGAATAGAATACTTTATTTATAACCGTTTCTTACAATTTTCTCCATGATTTGTAATTCCATATACATTTTGTTCGGCTAAAATTAAAATTTTGTCATAGAGAAAAGTGGAATAACTACTTTATTATAAGTTTTATTTCTTGTTTCTAAGTTGAAGTAAAGAATAGATATAATACTCGTCATATGACTGTATATGTATAGGGTAATATTAACGTTATGAAGCAGTTTATATATTACTAGATGTGCCCCGCGGTTTCACCCGCGTAGCTCCCGTTCCTGTAGGAATTTTGGGATAAAACATAGCCTATGTTCTTTCCCGGAACATAAGCTACCCCTGTACCAAATTTCAAGTCAATCGGTTCAGTAGTTTAGCCGTGATAAGGTAACAGACAGACAGACAGAGTTACTTTCGCATTTATAATATTAATATAGTAGGGATTTATATTCTCCAAGAAAATTGGTATAATTTAAATGATGATATTTGATAGATTGACGAATAACTTCTTCATTATAGACAACAGGACACGTTTTCATTGATTGTTTCAATGACCTTATCACTAAAAGCGATTTCTTCTGACAACCTTTAGATATAATGATTTCGTACCTATTTTGATGGACATAAATGTTTCTTCATTATCAAAGAATAGGTCGCGAGTAACTAAGGCAATAATTACAAACATTGTAATACATAAAGTTAGTTTGATTGTTATGTCGTAATAAGATTTAAAGAGCTAGTTATTTTCCTTTTTAACCCCCGACGCAAAAAGAGGGGTGTTATAAGTTTGACGTATCTCTGTGTGTGTGTATCTGTCTGTCTGAGGCATCATAGCTCCCGAACTGATGAACCGATTTTAATTTAGTTTTTTTTATTAAAGGGGAGATACGTGCGAGTGTTCTTAGACATGTTTGATGAAAATCGGTTGACCCGTTTAAAAGTTATGGGGGTTTGAAAGTAATAATGTTGGGGGTTTTTTAAATTTTAAATTTATGTATGTAAAAGTATTTAAATTTAAAACGAAAAGTAATTAAACATACATTTAACATGAATAATCACAAAACTTTAGTACGAATATATCATTTTCACACAAAATTCACGAAACGTAATAATATTTTCTATGTATCATATGCAGACTACGCAATAAACCGGTGACATTTGGCTTGCAGCCATTTTACCTAATACATTTTGAACTAATATTAAAATAATTCTGTTATAATAATACTACAAACAAACATTTCAAATATCTTTGAATTAGTTATATTAATGCACAAATGTTGCAGTCACATTCTTCACAAAAACATTTTATTAGTTTAAGTTAAAGTGAAATTGCTTATTGGCCTTAATGTGGCTAGATCGCAATTTATTTAAGTATACAAAGTGGTGCATCAAGGACAAAAAAAAACAAATGTTGCGATACAATTAACACTAATCCATCACACTTATCCCTTACTCTAAGTAAGGAATAAGAAAACTACGTATACACGAATATTATGAACCTACACAGTATAACAGATACAATATAATTACAAAAAGTATACTTTAAAAAGAAATGCGTTATGTTATGTATGTTAGAATGTTACATAGAATAAGTTTTATTATTAGTATTATAAGTGAAGATATTGTTGAAGTGTCTAACTAAATAAATAAATGCGTTTTGGTAGGTATAAGATAAGAGCTAGAGAAGAAAATGCTTTGCAGTTCACATTTAGCATTATTTTTTTTACTATATTGAGTTTTTTATCAGCATCAAAGAATACCAAGTCAACCCCCATTTACTCCACACAGTTTCCATACGATTGGAAACCAGAAAATATATTGCATTCATCCTAAATTGTTTTAGAGAAAACGTTGAATGTTGATTGGGTTAACCTGTGCGTCGATTTATGGGTTACCTCTGATTGGCCACTGGGTATCGGGGTATTAATTATAAATGAACCCAGCAGACTCAGAGGTCAAGAGCAGACTGAGTAATGTAGACCGATGTATACGAGTCAACTTTTAAATAAAACACGGGTACAACAATCAAAACTTTTAATTAAAGAGTTTGGACTACACGAACTGTATTGGTTGTTGTGTATTTACAATTCGTGTTTATAGATAGTTATTACTTGAGTTAGATAGACATAATGTTTGACTTTTGAAAGCAATTATTAAAATGGAATGACTATTTGTGTCTCGAATATTTTCTTATTACATATTATGTGATCAAGTAAAAAATAGGGTGATATAATGGTTTGTAAAATATTAAAGAGTATTGTGATACTTTTAGATCACAAATGTTACTGATAAAATAAACGTTAGTATTACTTAACTAGTAAATACCTTTACGTGTATAAAACATTATTTCCAAAGCACATGAAACCTTTGCAATTCCATATAAAAATTCCACTAATACAAGCTCTTAAAAGCGCAAATCATCGTCTAACAAATCATCGATATCAATCACAAACACTTTGCCGCACGATATCCATTGAGCTATTTATCAAATCAGTTCCACTTCACGCTCACAGTTGAACCGCTATTCTGTTACTAGGCATATGTTGGACCATATCCTTAGAGCGGTTTCAGACTAGCGTTTCATATGCGCAT
This sequence comes from Timandra comae, assembly GCA_958496195.1. Lineage (NCBI taxonomy): Eukaryota > Metazoa > Arthropoda > Insecta > Lepidoptera > Geometridae > Timandra > Timandra comae. The sequence goes on along the minus strand of OY292353.1, from coordinate 5,516,155 downwards.
GTGAAGCTCGTTTTTAGTAGCGCATGAAGGCGCGTATATTCGCGTCTTTTGGTGCACGCTCAACTCGTACAAGCGTTGACGCGCTTCTAAGCTCGTATTAGCATGAGCCGCGAGAAACCCATACCATCGATTCGAGCTAAAAAGCCGAATTATGCCCGTTTATGCGAGTCCGATTTTTTGTAGCGCGTAACGTAGCGCGCGTTTGCTAAAACAACCGACCCAACGACGCCCAGAAAAATACGCTAGTCTGAAACCGCCCTAAATGTTCAACATAGTTATGTTATATACAACATTGAACTATGTGAGCTGTTAGGTGCATTCGACGCCTTGGCGAGAGGCCGAGGGCGACGCGTGCGCTTAACGCGCTTGCGGTCAGGAATACATATGTGTATGCTTTTACACGCCGTAGATTAGCCAGTGGCATTCGAATAATGACCGGTGTTGACATATAAATTATTGTGTACCGGATTTAACAAACATACTGATTAGTTTGTGTGAATTTTTATTTTTTATTGAATCTAACAACCTGTCTAGGTGGTCGAGCTTTGCGTTTCTAGGAAAACTCACGTAGATAAACCTCAAAAGTTTATTTTATTACTTGAATATAAAGAATCGAAGCGTTTAGTTTTATTTGTCGAAATTGTACATAAATTAAAAGCTTCTATATTATAAATGGATATGTACACAAGATTAAGTACGTAATGTGTTTATATTAAATACTCTTCCCTCACATTTTATTATTGAGAAGTATTAATAAAATCTAAACCAATGCCATAATCAATACTTGTTGCTCATCTGCGGCGCGATTCACTGAAGAACACTCAAAATGGTGCTGGAAAATTGTGAATCATCAATTCTCTTATTGTAAAGAATTCTGAAATTGACAATTCACAAGATTCAAAGCCGAGGAGAATCCATTCAAAAATATAGAATCGAGCCAACCGCGGTTCCGCATGCAAGCGATAATATACTCTATTCCTTTAAAAAGAGAGTCTAAAGTGGACTATCTGGAAAGTTATGCAACCGGTATTGAATTTGTAATTATATGTACAATACGGGCATTATTTACTGGGCTTAGAACGGACTTGTTAATCTTTCCCGGTTCAATTACAGAGGCAAACTCAAATCATGAAGTTTTGTTATTTACGCATGCAATATTGCTATTATAAGTTTCAATTTCATACGGAAATTACTTTGCATATGGACAATAAAGTACGTAAAAGAAAACATTCAAATAGAATAATAAAATAAAAAAACCACCAACATGGTTAACTCGTCAATATGGTTGCACTTTGGCTAATTGTTTCTTGTGGTATTAGTAACTGTCGAAAAAGTGTTTTAAAATAAAATGGTAGATCCACGAGAAAATTGTTATACAAAGGTGTATCGCAGAAATATATTTCCGCGTTTCAAACAAACATTTTCAGAAGACAAAAACATTATTTATATCCGAATATTTAAATAGAATTCATATTCTGAAATACGGAGCACTAATAGAAATCTACTTTGCAGCTCCTAGCTAAAACCAGAATCGAATTTCAATTATACGGGATTGCACTTCAACCGCGTGTATTTTTCGAATTCAATTGTCCCTTGATTGGATATATTGTGTAAAGCGAGCGACGCTTTTAACATTAAATTACGTTTAAAGTGGGTAAAATATATGAAATTACATTGCCTATTTCATAGCAATTTATTTATAAAAGAATAGAATAGAAATCTCTTTATATACGTACAAAACAGTTGTACAAGCAAACACAAAGCAATAACTATGCCTTTAAAAAAACAGGCAGCAGAACTCATTTTGTATAAGAAACGGTCGAATCAAAAACTTTTACTTACTGAAAAAAGGCAATTTAAGAAATGAAAAGCTAGTTGGGTTTAACAAAGCATAACCTAAGCGAGTGTTTTAGCTGTTGTAAAATAAAAGCTATTGGCAAAAATCTTAGAGAACTAAGACAAACAAAGTTATGCATACATTAAACTTAACTGCTTATAGTGCTTGTACATTATTAATGGAAGCACTTACTCAAGTAAACATTACGAAACGTTCGCTTCAAACGAATCCCTGATTCGCGTAGAGTGTGTTATATTTAAAATGAATGAATGGGACTAGACGCGGTAATCACAACGACATTGATTCTGATGAAGTATTTATATATTTACCTACGTAACAAACAACAAAAATAACTTTGTTAGATGCAATAAAGATGAAATTAGGTAACCTCGCGAGGATTGATTCTTAATGATATTTTTATATTGATGTTAATATATTAATATGTACGGATTAGTGGGCTTAATGACGTCGACGAATGAAAACGTTATTAGTTGTATGAATATCTTTATTTGCTTTAACGTAATTGTGATGTTTTCCTCTATAACTCTGCTCAGTATAAAATGAAGTCATTTCCCGTTGTCTGTCCTTTAGATCTTTAAAACTACGAAGTATTTGTTCGATATAAAGAGTGATTCAAGGGGAAGGTTTGTTAATCAAATTTGAATAGATTACAATTAATCTTTATTTTATTGAAACGTGTTATTGAGACATTTAAGGCACATACATGTTTTGATAATTAAGATATGCAAATTAATTTATTAATTTTCTATAATTACACGCTTTTTATTAGCTTCACCTGTATGTTTGTATGTTTGTTTGTAACCGACTTCTTTGGGCGCTATTTTGACCCACTTTAAACGGCCAGATTTCGTTCAAACTTTGTAGATTTATTGAGGACCGATGACAATACACTAATTTGATAAAATTATTCCATTTTTCAATTTGCAAAATATGATTTTTGTTAATTTATATAATTTTCATCTATAGTCGATAAGGTAAGAAAATTAAAAAAAAATTCGATCGTAAAGCACTCTCTGATGCTTCGCATCATGAGTCGTGCAATAGTTTAAAATTAAAAAAACAAGCTATTATAAATAATCCAAACTAAAAAGTAGAAAATAAATTATAGTTTAAAAAAACTAAAAAACACGCTTTTTATAGAAAACCAAACTAAAAAATAGAAAATAATTTTTAATGAATTTAAATTAAGAAAATAGTGTTAAAAATTTCAATGAATATAAATTAATAATAGTGTGAATAAAAAAAATATATTTTATTTTAAAAAAAGGCGTGGGTTGCATGGTGTCAATAGTTATAAATATTTTATTGACAGATATGAGTAGAGTGATTATCATTTCGATAATATTTTAAAAAGCACCCCACGCTTTTTTTAAAATAAAATAAATTTTTTTTTATTCACACTATTATTAATTTATATTCATTGAAATTTTTAACACTATTTTCTTAATTTAAATTCATTAAAATTTATTTTCTATTTTTTAGTTTGGTTTTCTATAAAAAGCGTGTTTTTTAGTTTTTTTAAACTATAATTTATTTTTTAACATAAATTAACTTTGTGTTTCTAAATTTATTTGTGGTACTGGCTTATATTGTCAGTTCACCTCAATTTGACCCAAGTTTAGATCTGTTGTGCGTGCTGCAATAAGCCCCTTTAAGAGGATTTACCATAGTGCCATCAACAATTACATATTTTATGCATTGATGGAATATGTGAATTAATAAACAACATAATGTATGTTTAACAACGGCTTTAAAGATTAGGGTAATATAAATTTCAAGGAAGATTTTGTCCTATTTATTCCCTACTAGCGGTGCCCCGCGGTTTCACCCGCGTAGTTCCCGTTCCCGTAGGAATATGGGGATAAAGTTATGCTAAAAACCTTCCCACGGAATCACTATCTATTAAAACAAACTGCATTAAAATCCGTTGCGTAGTTTTAAACATCTAAGCATACATAGGGACAAGAACATAGGGACAGAGAAAGCGACTTTGTTTTATACTATGTAGTGATAAACGTATTTTTTAACTCAGTATAAAATATGATTTTGTATTAGAGAAGTAAAAATTTACATATAACATAGATTTGATGTCTGGATTTTCTAGAAACGTCTTTTTTAACTGAAAATAAAAAATGATTTTTCATTAAATTAGAAGCATAACTCTATTACCTACATATTTTGATAATTTATCATAAATATGCATAAAACAAAGACACATTACAAATTGGTCATTTATTAAAAGATACACGAATTAATAATAGCAGAAAAATAATAGTAATATATTTATAGACTATGTTATAACAAATTCATGTTAATTCAGTGTCATAAAACGTAAGAGTTTTGAACTAATATTTTCACAAAGATTAAATACCAGCTGTGCCCCGCGGTTTTACCAGCATGGAACCTAATCTCGTGGGAATTTTGGGATAAAAAGTATCATATGTGTTCATCCTGGGTATGAGGAACATCTGTATCAAATTTCATTAAAATCCATTCAATAGCTTTTGCTTGAAAGAGGAACAAACATCCACACATCCATACATACAAACTTTCGCATTTATAATATTAGTAGGATTAGAATTCTACAAAACGCAATTGGAAAATAAATGTTACTGTTATATATGACTAGGGCGAGCGAGTGAAACGACCGATGGCTAGTTTCGTACTGGTTTATTGAATGCAGTGAAGGTGCGACACTGTAGCTCTTACTTATCTATATATACTTATACTATGCACGTATAGTGTAACTACGCGCATATACAATACTTCCTCCCCCAATAAAAACACATTAAACTTAACCTATTGATAAAAATAAGGAACTTAACACTAACAACATACATTTATAATCGACTTTAGATATCTAACACATAGCTTTATAATCAACTTTAGGAATGTTCCGCAACAGTCGACTAGGGCACCTAGACTGTAATGTACTCTCATTGTCTAACGGCTGTGACTCCGGTACATTGTCCTCCTCCGAGCCCATACTACCGCGCACGTTAACGTCCCATATCGACTGATCGGAATACCCCTTATATCGCATTAATTGGTTTTTATGTTTTTTTACAATGACTGAGCTTTCAATATCTTTAACTAAGTAAACAACTTTACCAATTTTTTTAATTATTATCCCTTTGGACCATATAAACTTATTATTAAGAACAAACTTTTTGTATATCACTTTATCACCGGTTTCATAGCTTTCACATTTTTTCCCAGTGAACACGTCATCTTGTGCCTCCTGATGACCTTCCGCGCTAGCCGCTGGTGATGTGAGCGATGACGGCGGCTGTAAGGAGTCGAACATGTCTAAGCGCGTTCTAAGTTTATGGCCAAATACCATTTCTGCTGGGGAGATACCTGTGGCGGAATGTACCGAATTCCTATAATTAAACAAATATTCTAATAATTTTAATTTACATTTGTTTACATTTTTTTCCGATAGCAAACATATTTTCAGGCCTTTTTTTACGATTTTTACATAGCTCTCTGCTTGACCATTGCTGGCAGGGTGATATGCAGGTGAAGTGATATGACTAATACCATTTAATTTACAAAACTCATTAAAACTGTTAGATGTGAACGCGGTACCGTTGTCACTCACTATAGTATCCGGTAACCCAAACCTCGACATAAATTCATAAATTGTTTTTATTACCGCGTCTGATGTGGTTCTAGTACCCATGTCGTATGCCTCAACCCATTTCGTATAAGCGTCTACAATAATTAAATAAGAAATTCCGTTGAACGGACCTAAAAAGTCAATATGAATTCTTAGAAATGGTTTTGACGGATATTTCCAGTGTGCGATCGGAGCCCGAGCAGGCGCCGGTCGCAGCTGAATACATACGTCACAGGAATTAATCAATTTCTCTATGGCCGAATCTACTCCGGGGAACCAAAAACGGGAACGCGTTTCTTCCTTGGTCTTTACGATACCTAAATGTGATCTGTGTAATTCTTTTAATATTTTATTTTGTAAATCGCTCGGTAAAACTATCTTATGCCCTCGCATAATAACACCGTTTTCATATGACAACTGTGTTTTACATAAATGATATGGTTTCATACTTAAATCCGTAAGTTTTCGCGGCCAACCCGATAAGATAAATTGTATAACTTTCTGCAACACCGGGTCCCTGCTTGTTGACTCACGTAACTCGGCGAGTGTCACGGGTAAGGTGCCGTCTACCACAAAGTGAACGTAACTGGCGCGATCTACAATGCATTCTGACTCGGCGCAAGCGCCCCCCGCACCTGCCTCGACCATTGTTTCTGTTAGATAAGGCTTATGTGTTATTGTCGCGCGAGACAAATAGTCTGCACAGTTATCTTTGCTACGGACATATTCAATTTTGTAATTATACGCATTTAAATATATTGCATATCTTTGCAAACGGTTTGCCGATACTTCTGGTATGCCTTTATGAGGTCCAAATATTGAAATAAGGGGTTTGTGATCGGTTCTTAATATAAATGGTTCCGATCTACCATACAGATATTGGTGAAACCTTCGAACACCAAATATAATAGCTGTGGCTTCTTTATGTATTTGTGAATACCGTTTCTCAGCCTTATTCAATGTACGTGACGCGAAAGATACGGGACGTTCGATCCCGTCTGCCCCGATTTGCGATAAAACCGCCCCGAGGCCCCATGGTGACGCATCTACAGTTAAAATTATTTTAGACTGCGGGTTAAAATGTGCTAAGACCTGATCCGACGATAACATTTTTTTAATGTTTATAAATGACTCGTTATGTTCTTGTGACCATTTCCACTTGTTATCTTTTTTTAATAAGTCGTATAGTGGTTTTAAAATACTAGATGCACCGGGCACAAAATTTCTGTAGTAATTTACCAATCCTAGGAATGATTGTAGTTGATTTACATTGGTAGGGATTGGTGCTTCGAGTACAGCTTTGACTTTTTGGGGCGATTTTTTTAGACCATCTTTGTCAATGATGTAACCGAGATAGCTTATTTCAGTTTTGAAGAAATCACACTTTTCTTTTTGTAACGTGAACCCGGCATTTTGTAAACGTTGTAGTACTTCTCTTAGCTTATTACAGTGAGAACTATAATCTTCTGTCGCGAGTAAAACATCATCTAACAGACAGAGCACGCCATCCATCCCTGACAGCACATTATCCATAGCTCGTTGAAATATCGATGGCGCGCTTGACAATCCGAACACTAAACGCGTAAAATTAAATAGTCCTCTGTGTGTATTTATGCATGTAAGGCTCTGTGACTCTGAATCTAAAACTAACTGGTTGTAGGCCATAGAAAGATCGATTTTCGAAAAAAAACGAGCTTTATTTATCTTAGAAAATAGTTCATGTATCGTCGGTAAAGGATATTGTTCAACTAACAATTGTTTATTGATTGTGACCGAGTAGTCAACACATAACCGCACCGATCCGTCGCGTTTGAGCACCGGTACCACAGGTGACGCGTACAGAGAGTGCTCAACCGGTTTTATTACTCCTAAATCCAGTAATCGGTTTATTTCATTGTTTACTTTGTCTTTTAAAGCAAACGCCAAGGGCCGCGCTTTGAAGAATATCGGCTCAGAATTTTCTTTTACTTTTAATCGAACGGTAAATTTATTAAATGTACCTAATTTGTTTGAAAACAACTGAGGAAACTGCATTTGTAAATCTTGTGTAGTTTTATCGCATGAAACGTAATTGCATGGTATTATTTGTAAATTAAACAGAGCCATAAAATCCCTACCGAGTAGCGGTGACCCGCCACCGCGCACTACGTGCACTGACAACATATGAGTTTGTTGTCTGTAGGAGACTAACATACGTGCTACCCCTATACAATTAATGCGACTTCCGTCATATGAGTACAACATCTTACCTTTTGATAAGGGTATGTTAGAAAAATATTGTTTATACGTGTTTTCGGAAATAATAGTCAAACCCGACCCACTATCAATTTCAAATTTAATGGGAATATTATTTACTAGTACAGTTTCCGCCAAAGGTTCACCCCGTTGAGTACGTATACTATAAGACTTACCGTCATCGTCGTCCTCGCTCACCTCACCAGTCTCAACGTAATTTACTTGTTTACTGCACATTTTTCGTAAATGGCCTTTTTTATGACACCTCTTGCACTTGTAATTAGAAAAACGGCACTGAGAACTATTGTGATTTGTGCGCCCGCACACTGTACACTGAACTGCACTGTTTGTTTGGAACCGCTCCCGCTGGGTCGATGACGGTTTAATCTTAAATACATGTTCTTGGTGTGACGATTGCAAGGAACACCCCGCAGCGGCCTGAGCGCAACGAATACTTTCCGCGATTTCCACGGCCTTTCCAAAAGACAAGGTCTCCATGTCGTGTGCGAACAGCTTATCCCTCTCAGGTCCCGGCGTCATTGCCATTACAAATTTATCCCGCAACGCTTCTTCTACGTTGCTAAAACCACAATGTGCTGTGAGCCCTCGTAGTCTAGCCGCCCACTGTCGATGATGCTCGCCCGGCATTTGTGTAGCCGCATAAAAGTTATAACGTTCAGCAAACCCGCATCGCTTCGGAGTAAAATGGTCTTCTATTAATCGTATCACCTGATCGTACGATAAATCCTGTACTTCTTTCGGCAGAGCAAGGTCCGACACGAGTTTGTAAGTACCGTCAGCTAGTGCGCTCAACAGTATGGCTCGTCTACGGCGCCCCGTTGCATCACTTTTAATATCTATGTCATTAGCGATGAACCATTGAGACAATCGTCCATAATATGTACGCCAATTTTGCTCGTTATGATCAAAAATTGGTAAAACTCCGAACGACACCATTTTTAATTTTTATATGTGGGTAATCCGTCGCCACTGTTATATATGACTAGGGCGAGCGAGTGAAACGACCGATGGCTAGTTTCGTACTGGTTTATTGAATGCAGTGAAGGTGCGACACTGTAGCTCTTACTTATCTATATATACTTATACTATGCACGTATAGTGTAACTACGCGCATATACAATAGTTACTTTAAAAATATTTCGTCTAGTATCGCATAATCCTCAGATAAGCTTATTGTGTGTCTCTATGCATTTCCTCTTACAAAGAGGACTTTGAGAGCTTACACTCCTACGTCCACCTTAGCGTCGAAAGGAAATCGGAATTTGATGTTCATATTTGAAACTTATATTTTACTAATATTCTCACAGGAAAATATTTGTTTGAAGTACTTTTGTTTGCCATGGACAAATTCAAAAACTACTGGACCGATTCGCAAAATTATATAATTAATAGAATGCTAAATTATCGCATTTTTCTGCACTGAATTTTCACTGAATCAGCACAAAAACTACCGACCGATTTACAAAATTCTTTAACAAAATAAAAAGCTAGATTATCACCGAGTAACTTTAACTTTGATTCAATTTGATAACTCTACGAAAACGCGTACAATACCACGATATGCAACTAATATCTAATCAAATTAATTCACATATATTTACGTAAATACCTCAATCTTTACACAATATGTACAAAGCAGCGGTGACACGTAATGAGCCTTTCATGAGACACTAATATGCGTCTATATTAATACACATACACAACCTGTCATGAACACTGATTTCATAGAAATTGACATAAGGTAAACCTCTATGATTATTATGTAAACTAATTAACAGAACTGTTATGTTCGATATAAATTTTAATGTGCCACATCACGATTGATTTCACAGTGCAGTACAAGCTTAATTAGTGGATACGAATTGAATTGTACTGAATTAGTAACTGATTGATTTTGTTTTTGTACAATTTTATAATTATAAGTCTTCTTCATTTGTTTTTTTATATTTTTTATGTACGTCATCGATAACGTAGTTCACAGACGATATAAATAAAATAATATTCCTAAAATGAAAATACCATAACTACATAAAACAAACAGTTATTGCTACCAAAAAAACCATTTTATTAGCACAAAACATATAAAAAATACGCCGTGTTTTAATACAAATATATTCCAAAGAACCTCTAAAATACTACCGTTTCGTGTATACGAAACCAAATAGAAACAACATTGAAATAACGGCTCCGTCCGCATCGCGAGTCCGATTCGTTTAAAGGATTATCTCGAGCTTCGACATAGGGCCTGTGTACACATTCACGACACACTCATTTATGAATGAAAACACAATTTGAACCGCAAAAAGGTGACAAATTAATACTTTGACTTTTTAATTTAACGGATTGGTTTTGGTTTTATATATAAATACAATTTAATTAACTTTGATTTTGTTGTTGGGCTCTATATGTTCACTGGGCAATCTAGGCATTTGAATTACGTTGTAATGTTTTACGAAAACTTTAGATCCTACTAAAGAAAACTAAAATCCTACTGCAGGATGTAAGGAGAAATAAACACCATGCTGATCAAATGCGTGCAATCAAAGTAGTCCCAAACCTTGTCGTGGTCGAAATCCCCCGAGAGATGCCACGGCACACCGAAGTAACGACGCAGATGGAAGTCATTGGTGGTTTTAGTTTGCGATTTGACACCTTATCAGTCAAATCTGTCACTTTGGCAGTATTCAAAATTGATTGTAAAACCTGGTTTAGTGCTAAACCAGACTAAAAATGCAACGCAAATAAGGCAGTAAATGACGAAAAACCTTAACTTCTAATGTATAAACATTTTCATTGATACAATATTAGTTTCAAAGTAACCAAACAGCTTCTTATTTACATAACACGCGTCACACATAAAATATGGATACGATAAATGTAACAAGGGTCTTTTGTTCGATAGCCGTGCCCTAAAACTTTGCCTAATACCACAGTTTACTAAATAGTTACTACGCTAATACTATAACATCATAAATTTTCACTGCAACACCACTCTTTTCAAACTACCCACTATAAGGTGTATTACCGACCGTGTTCCCTTTAAAATCTACACGCTATTTAAAACAATTGCTTTATTTTTCAACAAGAGACGTTCGTGTAAAGTAAACTCTATACTGTTTACATAAAGTATATTTTTAAGGTAGTAATTGAAGTTTTAGGTAAAAGTAACAACTAATATTTTTATTTAGGACATTATGGATTATAGTTTTGTCAACGAATTTCTAAATAACGTATTAATTTGCAAAATTATTAAATTTTACGGTAAAGTAACAAAAAAATTATATTTATTTTTAATCCAGTAATGAATCAAAACTCGGAGTACTTAAAACCGTGTAGTTTTATTTGCCAACAAAGAAGGTTAACTCATACTTATCTACAAGACATTTCGCCTCGAGGACAGTCCCATGTTCAGAAAATACCAAACAATACCTTTTTGTCAAGAAAAATATAATAAATATTATATAAATATAATAATACGGGTAGATACACTTCACTTTTACTGGTACCGGTAACTTTGCCGACGGCAATATCGCTTACTAGATGTACCATCAATTATTTTTAACTACACTTCTATGAGTTCTGTTACATCGCTATCCCTAAGGAACTCGTTAAAATTTTGGAATGAAATATAAGCTATGTCTTGACTATCTAAATATTATATAACTCAAAGGTGACTGACTGACTGACATAGTGATCTATCAACGCACAGCTCAAACCACTGGACGGATTGGGCTGAAATTTAGCATGCAGGTAGATGTTATGACGTAGGTATCTGATAAGAAAGGATTTTGATTAATTCCACCCCCAAGAGGATGAAACTTTGTATGACGGAAGTCATTATTCCCCGCGAACGAAGTTGCGGGCAAAAGCTAGTGAACGTATAAAAATAAAAAGTTTCGTTGTTTAGTTGTGAATGAAATACAACTATACATTGATTTGTTGTGAAAAAATACAAACATACTTTTACATTTATTTGTTTTTTTTAATAATAGGTTGAATTTATACTCGTAGTTTGAGGTTTGTTAATTATACTCTAATTTTATTGAAAATATGATTAAAAATCTTGATTACTACTTCACACCATTAAAATGGGGATATATGACACTCAAAGACACTTATATAATTAATAGGTATTTATATATGGATTACTAAACAACAGATAACATACTTCAGCAACTAATAAAAAATACTGAAAAGTATTTCCCTTGAACAGGAATCGAACCTTTGGATGTAACAAGCAAAAGTTTATCTTCTATAATATAAAAATGAATCGCAAAATGTGTTGGTAAGCGCATAACTTAACAACGCCTGGATCAATTTGGCCAATTCTTTTTTTGTTGTGTTTGTTACTGTCAGGAGATGGTTCTTATGTAAAAAAAATTGGAAAATCAACGGGAAAATTGGTCCCGTGCGAAGCCCGGGTAGGCCGCTAGTCTATATCTAAAAATAAAAGAATGATAACTTGAACTGATTTGTACAATTCTTCTCTTGTTTTGTTCACACGTTGGCCGAGCTGAGGCCAACGCGAAGGCAAATATATGATGTGAAGATTGAATATTTGTGTAAACCACAAATGTTTGTCTCGATCTGGGCGTGTGAGTGAATGAATGCGTAGTTTTTGGTACCCTAGATACAAGCTCCAAGCTTAGTTAGGGGTCAGTTACTATAATGAGATGATGTAGTGAATGATTATAAATAAAATCAAGGCAAGTGATAGTAAATACGAGCCGAGTGATGGCAAGACAATGCAAATATTCTGTCCATACGGTGATATTGGTGTTCGCTCGGCCAATGTGCATAGGCTGCATTATACATGGGTAATTTAAAACACATAGAAAACGTATATGACGTAGATAAAACCACGAGGCACATAAAAATAAAAAAGACCGAGTATGGTGTCGTGGGACACCAGGTAAGAACGAAGTTACTTAAAAAAGTATTATTTTTAATGGTCAAAATAAGAAGAAAATAAATCATTATGATTTTTAAAAAAGTTTCTACTCAAAAGAGTTAGCCATAGGTTACCTACCTTTTAATAATTAAAAAATAAACGCGCGCCGCGCTGTTCGAAATTTGAAAAAAGTGTCGTGACAACTTTTCATAAGATTTTTTTCCGTCTAGCCCCCTTTCACAACACACGATAAAGAACTTCGTTCCAATAAAAAGAAATCACTAACCGAAACCATTGTAGATAATATTTAATAATAATCTGAGGTAATATGCCGGAACTATACTTAAGTAAAATAATACTACTATTAAAAACCACAACTATACCAACAAAATCAATACAATTATACTTAATAAGGACATCAAATTATATGTTATCTATATCAGAAGTCGTTTAAAGTAGTTTATCTAATATGTAGCGGAGCCATTTGGTCCGGAATCGCAATAAAATCTAATACAGTCATTACTTTCCAGTACCTGTATTTGCAAAAAGTACTGCCATTTTAACTGCCTTAAAAATATTGAGTGTTCCCATATTTTCTTCTATAAAAAAATAAATAGTTATGGTACAAGCGAGGTAAGTTGGTGATTACTTCCGAGGCGCTATTGAGGCCCGAGCCGACAGGGTCTGAAGATAGCCGAGGATAGTAATCATCAATACATGCGTGTACCATACAACGTTTTTCAACACATTTGCGAAGAAATTATCATTTTTCGCTAATAGATAAACAGTTTTTCTATTCGCGCGCATCCAACACAACAATGGTGATCGGCCAAAGACTAAAAGAATATACTTATAAAAAAAAACGAATGAATGAATAAACGGAATCAACCATAGACCTACCAAAAGTAAGGAAACATAGTTGAAGTTTGTTTTTAAAATGTATGGACACATTTTTTTTTGGTATCGAAATTTTTTAAAATGAAAGCAATTTAAAAAAACAATCTATAACTCACTAGTGAATAAAACGTGTCATTATTCAACTGTTTTTGCACAAATAAAAGTCCCTTTATGAGCAAGTGTGTTGAAAAAATGGTTTATTGATAAAAAATAGATAACATAATTAATCACGAGTCTTCCCACTAAGTATCACAGGCACTTGTTTTGGGAATGACCCGCAACTTCCCTGATAGCGTGGCTATTACATAAATGTTTACATTTTCCCTTTTTTATTCTATACAATGATAATAAAACTAAAATTCTATAACTATAATAGAGAACCCCAAACTTACTGGTCTAATCGCAGTTTTACTGCAAACTTATATACCTTTATTTTGACTAGCTAAAACTTGTCTCAAAACCTTACTAGATTTCTGACGTGAAAATGTATACCTACTTATGAAACGTAATTAAAAACATATAATTGTTATATGAGAATATGTTATTTTGTTCCACTTTCCTATGCGGTAGAGCGAATGAGATTATCTCTATTCGAACATGGGTTAGCTCAATCGGGGAAGTATCATTATTCTCATAGAATATCCATTTTCCATCTCCCTCCTTCTCCTAATGTCCCTAATAGCCGCTAACGAGCGCGACTTTTCTGAAATTTTAAAACAATATACATAAAAAGAAATTAGTTAATAATCACCACGATTAGTTTAAAAGATATCTAATGAAAAAACGAGTGTTTTTATAAAACACATAATTTTTATTCAACTTTATCCTAATAATAAGTCAACTAAACACCAAAAGGCCATAACACTAAAATCATATCACATCCAATATAAATCTTTCCGCAGCCAAACTAAATCACTTAACCAAACAAGTTTCTCCAGCAAAAAGCTAGCCGATCGGACAATAACTACTTTATAATCATGTAATATATCTGTGGAAACCGCTAGGGATGTGCTTATTGTGTTACAATGTTCATACCTTGAGAATAATGTGTGCGATGACGACCCCGGGTATAAATCTCTGCAGAGCGGGAACCATTCCCGTCATATATTAATTCAATCGGGCGTTCGACCACAACGAGATACGCCTCTTTCTGTTGCGGTATTTTTCGCATTCAATATAATCCGGTCGCCGTAAAAGGGACACATTCTTTTTGTTTTAAAGGTCTAGCTTTGATGCTAGCTTTTTTGATTTAAATGTCTTATAGATTTGGTGGTAGCTATCGTTCTGTATATCAAGGTGTTGGTTTGTAAGATTTCATTATGAGGCTCCGAAAGCAAATGAATTTAAATTCGTATACAAGCAAACACATAACAGTGGAAACTCGTATTTTACCACTGTTTCACTAGTTCACGCGGCACATCCAACTCATTTAGTTTGAAAATTTTCAACAAAACATAAATCTGTTGTACGTCAGTGCACGTGTTTTACGATACAAATACAACATAAAATGAATTACCCAAATAAAGTATAATGAATGCGTGAACATACATTCGGCAATCGATTTTTATACAAGTAAATTAAACGGGTTACTTTTAAAAATAAATTATGATTTATGAATTTTATGATTGAACTTCGCGCATTAGACGATCACTAACTTTAACAAATGAACCAAGAAAACATTTGTCATGTCAAACTTGGAACCTTTTAATGTAAAATCCGTATTTGCAATCTTTGCTGATCAGAACCGAACAGAAACTATTGGTTGAATAATTTATTGAGTCAACAGTTGTGCAAATAAAAAATTCAAAAGCTTATTTGCAAGGAAAATCCAAGGTTTTTACAATACGACGAAAATCACTTTGTGGGGTTGGTTATGATCTGCGGTTCGCAAACGTCTGGCGTCATTAGCATTACTTATTTAACACGAGGGAAGCCTTCAAGACATTGTGAATGTACGTTAAAAAATCAGTAGCTTCGAAAACGATAGCTGCCAGCGACCTTATGGATAAAATAGTAGGAATGTATCAAAGTGAATTTATATCATACTAGTAGCGCCCCGCGGTTTCACCCGCGTAGTTCCCGTTCCCGTGGGAATTTCGGGATAAAAACTATGTTCTTTCCCGGACCATAAGCTACCCCTGTACCAAATTTCAAGTCAATCGGTTCAGTTGTTTAGCCGTGAAAAGGTAACAGACAGACAGACAGAGTTACTTTCGCATTTATAATATTAGTTAGGATATGGGGTTAGGCTTGTCTTATATAAATCAATATAAGAAATGAGTTAAAATATCAATTTATTAATAAGCATACTAGTTAATATAAAAATAAAAAAATGTAAAATAAAAGTTTGTTCAAATTATCAAAGTAGGGAAGTAAAACCGCAATTCTAACTCTTAAAAAATAATAAATCATCAAAGCTATCCCAGTAATGTACACAAAGTAACGATATATGAACAAAACGTTATAATCCGCGCTGTTTACGTTCAACACACAGTCAAAGCTAATATATTTATATAAGAATTATGTACATTTTCAAGACCTTTATCTACGCGTAATATGAAATAAATTCTTATTTATCAAAGTAAAATATTTTCCCTTGAGGCAGTATTGCGGGTTAAAAGCTCTCACTAATGATATAAGAATTGTAATGTTCCCTAACTGCTAAACTCCAACACCGTTTGTAATATAAACGTATTAAAATACATGAAGACTTAAAGTAATGATGATATTTGTTATCAATTTAATCAATAATACTATAACCTAATATAATTCGAACTCAAATACAATTTATTGTCTTCATATGTATTGTTTACAAGCAGCGCCCCGCGGTTTCACCCGCGTAGTTCCCGTTCCCGTGTGAATACAGGGATAAAATAGCGTATGTCACGCATTGATAAATTAGCTTTCCATGAGTGAAAGAATTTTTGAAATCGGTTCAGTAGATCCTGAGATTACCAATAACAATTTAACAAACACACAAACTTTACTTCTTTATAATATTAGTATAGATTACAAAAGGAGTCAGGAATATTTCGTTTCGTCAAAAAAATATTGAACACTAATTTCTGGATTTTCAATTATACGATAATTTTATTCGATTAATAATTTTGAAAGACAGAACATTTGAAAAAGTTAACGATGTGCGATAGTAGGCATTTCAATACTTAGCTGTGTCATACAAAAACTTTCAATCGTCAATTCCTCGAATAAAAGTTATCTGGCGATGGCAAAATCAGCCTTAAATAAAGCATAAGCCATCCCGATGCAAGTCGCTCTCAAAATAACTACACAATATCGGTTTTACGTCCAGAAGAAACATTACTACGAACTGACATATCTAAGAACACCACATTTTGAGACATACATTGTATTTTATCTGGCAACAAGAACTGAACGAATGGAACGAACGAATGGACTAGCATCGACTCATTCACCCTTGAAATAAGAAATCTAAAGAGAAGCGTGAAGTCCAGACCATATCTCAGTAATTGGTTCCTTTGAGATATGACATGGCTATTGTTACAGTTTATTTATTTAATATTAGGAAAACTTATGGACTAATTGGCTATTGTTACAGTTTATTTATTTATATTTATTAGGAAAACTTATAGACAATTTTATAAACAGTTAGAAAAAGCCATTCATTTATTTATATATGCAATACAAAGTTTATACGCAAATACTGTTTTAATTTAAGACTCAGTGTCCGTCGAAAGGCATTTTTGTTCCTTATTTTGTACCAACTTTGCCCACGGTTTTACCTGATTAAGTCCCATGGGAACTTGGAGATAAAAAATATCTTCTGTATTATTTCTAGTAAGTTTAACATAACATAACATAATCATTCACTACATCATCTCATTATAGTAACTGACCCCTAACTAAGCTTGGAGCTTGTATCTAGGGTATCAGAAACTACGCACACACTCATTCACACACACACACCCAGACCGAGACAAACATTTGTGGTTCACACAAATATTCACCCCGCACGGGAATCGAACCAGCAACCTTACGGATGAAAGATTAGTTAAGAAACAACAGCTATTTAGGTGAAATAGTTGGCAAGTGCGCCTTAAAAGTAAAATGTTGTATGACTGTAGTACTTCAAATATGACTCGGGTTTGCGATCACCAACACTCATTAAATAATCATAGTGATGTCATATATTTCTCCCACTACAATTATACTATACTTATACATGTTTACCCAAGAATCTAATAAGCAAAATTCATTAAATATGAATTTGTAAGCACATGTGTTTGTTTACTTACACTTCGATAATAATGACGAAAGGATACGACCTTATTGACAAACTTGTATCGAACAAATATCGCGGGCTGACCTTTACAACATTTCCCCTAAGTTCCAAGAGTTATTAATATTGATATAAAAACATAAAGGTCAAAAGAAATCATTTTATTTATATAGTAAAAGAAATAAAAACATTTATTTAATGAAATTGATACAGTCCCCTAGGAAAGCAATGAGGCAGATGAAAATAAATACGTTTATTAAGTACAAAAAAGGTTTAACAAAATGTTTCAATTACTTCAGATCAAAAAGGAAATTAATTTGGACGACAAATATTTACATTAAAAATCATTTGGAAAATTAAATTACTTAAGCCGGATTATCAATTTGTTGTATTAATTATATTAACTGAATTATTTAAAAGATTACTGTTAATTAAATTATTTTAATTTTGTGAACAATTAATTCATTGAAATTACAATTTGAGGAATTAAAATTTTATGGAATCAGTTTCGTTTGATCATAATTTTAATTATTGTTGTAATTGAGATTGTATTAATGTATATTCCTAACTAAAAAATATAAGTCAGTTTTAATGGTTTTGGCAATTTACCAATTATAAAAAGTACTATGAGAATCAAATCAAACATTTTTAAGAGTTTTAGTTTTTTTAATATATAAAGTATACATGTATATTTATGAAATATACTCGTACTTACCACGAAGTTTTGACTAAAGGGTAGTTTTTATGGCTTAGGTGGCTACTCATCCACTATAAACTCACCCACACTGGGTGAGTAGCCACCTTGTGATATTCATCTCACCCAGTACTTTAGCCGATTGTGGGTGAGCCAACTACTCCAAATTTTGGACATCGTCATTTAATTTCACAGTAGTTTGTATTATTTCGCAAATAAGTTTTTAGGTATCATAGAAATATATGTAAATCAATGAATTATTTCTGATACCTTATGGCCCCATATTAAACATATTGCAAAGGAAATCCGTTGACATTCATCTAGGAAATGTCACCAGTGTTATGGATACCTGCACCGCGGGCAGTGTGGGACGGCTTATTTAAATATTTTATTTTATTTTTATATTCCCTAAACTTTAACCTTTACAACCGCTATTTCATTTTTATATACTACGACTTTACCCTTTAAAACCGTAGGGTATCTGGGTGACCAATTTTTTTTCTTTTTTTCGGATAAAAAAGAAAATACCTTTTTACAGATATGACTTAGATTCGCTCTTTAGATACTCTAATCAAAATCATTCATATTGAGAACATGATTACAATTAATATACTAGTGATCCTATAAATATATTGCTGATTAAACTGAACAAGTAAAATGTTCCGATCAAGTATAAAATAATTCACCATCATATTTGCCAGGCTAATCGTCAAAACCACTCGCCCAATTTCGTCAAAATTTCACCAACTGATAGTTGACATTGTAGTCTAATTTGGAGGGTCGTGGGGCTTTTGGGACCGGGACCGCGGTCCAAACTTACACCTTTTAATTTTTTATTATTTTTTAGTAGTATTTCGGGACCACAAGAAAAATGAGTTTAAAGTACAGTTAACAAAAACATAGCAAATAAATTGAATATAAATATATCTTCTTCTACAGAGTCAACTTTTCAAGTGGGCGTGGTAGACTAAATCCGAAAAAATGCTAAAAGAAGTCTCGAGACCTATTTTGATAAAACCAAAAACTACATCATTATATTTTTGAAAAATCTATATTCTTTGCCAGGAATCAAACCAGTTGAGTATGTCACAAAAATGTACACACCCTGTATTATCGTGTCATCTGAAAGTGATGCTATTAAAGAAACTACTCTTTTCAGCATTTATTGAGATTCCTTATAAGTAGTTTCGGATATCGTCTACCAAACCTACTTAAAAAAATCATCCTGTATAGTTATAATATAGTTTTCAACACACTTGCTCATAAAGTGGCTCTTATTTTTCCGCAATCAGGCACATAAAGACACCTATTATTCACAAGTGAGTTATAGATTTTTTAAGGTGCTTTGTTTTTAAAAATGTTTCGGTACAAAAAAGATCGTGATTTTAAAAAGAAATTCACACCATTATGCCTTACTTTTGGTACGTCCATGGTTGAATTCTGTGTGTGAGGCAGTATCTTGACAGTATGTACTTTATGTTGACTTCAATCAATTTTTTTTATAAGTTCTTATAATATTCTTATAATCTATGCCCATTATAATTTCCATTGTTGTTATGGATGCGCGCGAATAGGAAAACTGTTTGTTTATTAGCGACAACATAGCCGAGGATAGTAATCATCAATATACACGTGTATCATACAACGTTTTTCAACACACATGCGAAAAAAGAATAAGGAAATAACATTTTTCATTAATAAAGGTCTAACATTTAAACAATATACTTATAAAAAAATGGACGAATGAATGGAATAGACCATAGACGTACCAAAAGTAAGACAACATAGTTGAATTTGTTTTTAAAATGTATAAACACGATTTTTGTGCTTCCGAAACTTTTTTAAAAACAATGCAACTTAAAAAAACCTTTAACTCACTTGTGAATAATAGGTGTCATTATGTGCCTGATTGCAGAGAAATAAGAGAATAGGTCGCGGTTCGTGCGTCGTCGAATTTATGTAAACATGTAAGTTGGTCGCGGTTCGAGCATTTTGTAAAATATAATAAAAAATGGCTTTATTGAATAGTCGCGTTTCGTGCGCCCAATCATTTTGGTTCACTTTGATTCGTTCGTCATTGGTATTTTACATCAAACTCACAGATTTACTAACGGAATAGACATGGCAAAGGGCTTACCTCGCAAGTCACAGATACTTGAAATTATTGAAGTATTCCAATGAAACTAAATATTATCTTAATTTAGTTTCAAACATATATTATTGTTGTAAAGACTAAATATATTTATATATACTTACTAAGAGTATAAGAATTTTTATTTAAAAAAATAACGCTTTAAGGTTATGCTGTCCTGGTACTTCTAATAGTAAATTCTCCAAGACCAAGACCAATTACTTTATTTAATATTGTGAATCAATTTAACAAAGTTTTAGACCTCTTCTACATTTCTGTTCTCCTAGTATTTAAAATAAATAATTGTAAAATTTCTTATACATAATGTTTATTTTGAACACAGCAATTTGTTTTTTTTTGTTAACTGTACTTTAAACTCATTTTTCTTGTGGTCCCGAAATACTACTCAAAAATAAAATAAAATTAAAAGGTGTAAGTTTGGACCGCGGTCCCGGTCCCAAATGCCCCACGACCCAATTTGGACTACCCACAATCCCTGTCGGTCATCTGAAAGGATGAAATAAAGCAGACCTAGTATTTAATAACGTTACAACTGTGCTATTAGTGGGCCGTAACTCAATATAAGCCCAGTGCTCTGTATTTTGCGGGGAGACCGTGATTGGGTGATTAGCAGTGTATTGAGCAGAATGTATCGTGTTTGCCACCAATCTGTATCCTATTGTTTGTTAGACACACTGGTTTATTTATTCACGCGACGTTATCGCTGGTTTCAGAGTATTGACACTGTATCCTGGGTTTTAGTTTGATTGTTTTTTGTTTTATATTCTAGTGAAAATTGGGTTGTGTAGTTTTAAATTTTGACTGTGTGAGAAAGGTATCTAGTTATAAGTTATTTTTTTGTCATATTTAACCATTTTAGTGAAATTAATAAACATCCAAATAGTTTATACGCTTTCATATTTATTCTAAAATAATTATTTAATTTCATACAAAAAATAACAGTTCAAGACAAAACTCCATACAAAAACATAATTAAACAACCTATATAAATTAATACAACCATTGCGTGTTAACTCGTAGCAAATGGCGTAGCGGTACTACGAAGTTACGTAGCGCACCGACCAATGTGAAGTATCCGAAGTGAAGGAATTATTAAAGTAACCGACCGTGTATTGATTAATTCGGTTGACCTCATACAAATGTTTATTGGTTGAATTGAGAGAGCAAAAAATAAATTGTATACCCAAGGAAATAGCTACATGACTATACGTATAAAATTAGCAACATGACCCCATATATATGTAATTTGTATAGAATAATTTAATTAATTTGTTAGAAAACTGTATCTTACTTTTATTAATAGCAAGTTCGCGTGGTTTCACCCACGAAGTTCCCATTCCCGTGGGAACATTGGGGTCAAATACGACTTATGTCACCCACTGATAAAGATAACTTTCTATTATTAGTGATTATTTTTATTTATATTCACCTAAGTATATTTTTATTAAAATAATTCTAGAGAATTAAAAATATTAAAGAGACACTAAATAAATATTTTATTTGTTTTTATTCAATATATTTTCCAATACTAATCTTAATTCATACTATACAGATTACTTTAGTTTGAACTAGCAGCGCCCCGTTGTTTCACTCGCGTAGTTCGCATTTCCGTGGGAATACAGGGATAAACTATAGCCTATGTCGCTGACTATATAGTTTCCCATTAATGAAAGAATTTTAGAAATCGGTTCAGTATATCCCTAAATTACCCCTTACAATTTAACAAATATACAAACACACAAACTTTACTTCTTTATAATATTAGTATAGATGAGCAATGAAAAGCGCAGCCGCCATACTTATTTGTCGTATTAAAAGCAAAAAAATGCTGCTTTATTAAAAAACTTACTTTGTTAATTTCAAAACAGAGTGCAACTAAAGGCAAAAGTAGGTAGATGTTAAATTAAAAATATATAATTATCATGTAAAGGAATGGTTAAATGAACTTTAGTTAGATATTCCAATTAATAAATTAAATGAGTATCTGAGTTTATACATTTTCACGTATTATAAGCAGTTAGTTAAGACTAATTACACACGTTTCGTCGATTTTTACTTTTATAGAATACCTGTACCGATAATTTAAAACATTTGTTTATGAAATTGTTTATGAGTTGTTTTGTATAAGACGAACAAAACTCCTTGAACTTTTTATATTATTTTATATAAAGACTTTGACATCAAAAATGTGCCCTTTTCCGTAAACATAAACGTTTGGGTAACTTCTCACTTTGTGTAACCAACGATTCGGAAATCATTGCAGCTGTTTACATTTATAGTCACATTTACTTTCATATAATAAATTATAATTTATAACGTCTATAAATAGAATAGAAAATACTTCCTTCAGTATTTTTTAATTCAACTCGAAACTTGTATCTAGGGTATCAGAAACAACGCACACACTCATTCACACACACACCCAGACCGAGACAAACATTTGTGGTTCACACAAATATTCACCCCGCACGGCAATCGAAACCGCAACCTTACGGATGGCAGTCCGGCATGGTGACCACTCTGCCATCGAGGTCGTAACACAAACTTTATATTACTAGCAGCACCCAGCGGTTTCACCCGTTTCTTATCCCAATCCCATAGGAACATTCTACACCTTTCTATTGAATCACTCTATCTATTGCTGAAAACTGCATTAAAATCGTTTGAGTAGTTTAAAGAACAAAGAGACAGCGGGAACGACTACATTTTAAAATAGTAAAAAAAATACATACATTATGAACATTTATGTGTTAAGCAAAAGTGAATAAAATAGCTTTTAAAGTTTTCAAGGCTCTGCTGTGATTATGCTCAAGTGTCGTGTTTGACCGGTGACTTTGACAGTGACGTTGGTATGTGAACACGAACGTGAACGAAAGAACGAAACTACGTAATAAAGAGTTAATGCATTTGTAGTCTATGAATCGGTGAAAAGGTTAAGACAAAAAGGAAGATTACTTGAGCATTCGATTTTCGAAGACGTCAATAAGTTCAATAATATTTGTGATTCGATTTTCAAAAATATGGCATATTATATCAATGATATTTAATTTTGTAAAAATAGGCCGACAACACGCAAATTAGATTTTTTAAAAACGTCTCTAATTTAATCATATTTCTTATTCGATTTTCAAAAATATCATAATGGCATTATCAATTATATTTGGAAAAAGAGGTAGGTTGCCTGCGCATTCGATTTTTAAAACATCACTAATTGAATTAGACCTTTTGCGGTACGTTTTTCTATTCTTAATTCAATCGTTTATCCTAATAGTTTTTAAATGAAAACAAATAAAAACATTTGTTTATTTTCTTTTAAATATCATAAAAAAGAATAAAAGGTTACGACAAATATTTAAAAAAAAATGTAACGGTTCAATACTTTGTTTCTTCTAAACAAAGCCACAAAACAAGTTTGAATGAAGTATATTTCAAAATCGGATAAAACTCATATTAATAAACGTACAAAAAGTATTCCCAAGGTACATAAACTTTGTAAATCTAATTGTACCTGAATTCACGTATCAAGGGTTAACCTTCATCAAAATCGTATAAATAGAACAAGAGTTGCTAAAACGGTCAACGTGTTAATTACGGATATTGAAATCATATTTAAATACTCCCTAAGTAATTTTTTTGTATACTGTTAATGTTAAGTATTTTTGTCAAGTTATAGTAACTACCTTTTCGTCCTCTTGTGGTTTAATTCGGTTTCTTTTTTTAGCGGATGCTTATAACCTAATAATTATCGGCTTGCCAAATTTTAGGACAGTACTTTTAGTAGTTTGAGCTGTATTGATAGATCAGTCAGCCAGTAAAAGTTGCCTTTTATACACATCAATTAATATCAGGAATAGAGACATAGATAATCCTCATCATTAGTTCATACAGATTCCAATCAAGAGTTAGTTTTAATTGGGCCTGATTCGAACAGTAACTGAATTCAAACATTATTATATGTAAAAGCTCATATCAGCAAAACTGGCCCTTAAATCGTACTAAAGTTTCGAATAATAACTGAACTCAAACATTATTATAAGTAAAAGCTCGTACTAACGAAACTAGACCTTAAATCGTACTAGTACTTTTTAAATCATACTTTTTAAAGCGCACCAACTGGCCAGTTTTAATTAATTCCCGCGTTTTACTGCAAAACCTGTGGAAAAGTGTTTGCTTTGAACGAACGACCGGACGCAACATTCACTTCATTACACGTAATACCGCAGTGATTATGTGACGCTTAAACGGATTTCGAAATTCAAGTTTATCATTCTTAAATATGAGACATTTATTACCTTGTGAAAGAAAATGTGGATGTATATTTTTGGGTTACCTGTTTTTTTAAAGTTAATATTAAAATGTAGGTTTAAATCGCGTATGGAATGTTTAATATCATTTATTTTTGATAAGGTGATAGTGATAGTGAATACGAGAGAATAAGAGTGGTAAACTAATTAGTTATGATGATATTTCTTAAATCAAAAGCCTCTCTAAGTGTCTGTAGAATAACTTAATAGTCTACTTAAAAATACTCAAGTAAAAGGTCTTTTTTCAACTAACTTCCTAGTTCCTATTCATTCGTATCAATTGTGAGTTACAACAACAACAGGTACTGTGAAGTTTGAAAACGGTCGCAACAACAAACTTTGTAAGTGTTGCAAGCGTTGAGAAACCACAGGTTTTGTTATGTTATGAACGTGATAATATATTTATTGAATTTAACTTTTTAATGACAATTCGGAATAATGAAAATTGGTGTAATTATAACAATAGTTATTAAATATTACATGCGACATAAAGTCCAGTTCCAGGGAAAATATTAAAGCGTTTGCTCTCCTAAACAAAATTAAAACATATTAAGAATAACAACTAAAAATAACGCTTATCTATATCAAAATTTCATCAAAATCGTTAAAACCGTTTCCAAGATAAGAAATATCAAACTTAAGGGACGACTTCAACTTAAAAGTATAACTTTATCCAAGCCAATGATCATACCCAATTTTAAAAATGTAAAAGCGCGTTTGTCTGTCCTTATTTTCCTCATCAAAACGGAGCGATGTGGATTAATGTAATTTGTATGGAGGCAGTCCGAGAGATAACGAGTGGCATGGGCTACTTTTTATTCCAAGAGTTCTTTAAGAGCTAACGCGAATAGACGTGAACGTAAAATAAATAAATTACAAGTCGAATGGAGAACCTCTTATTTTTTTTAAGTCGGTTAATAAGACTATAAGTGGCTGCAGTAATTGAGTTATAATGATGCTTATTACAAGTATCTCTTATTACAAGTTTTGAACTTAGTTAGGGGTCAGTTACTATAATAAGATGATGTAGTGAATGATTATGTTATGTTATTCATAAAATTTATGAATAACATATCTTATATATAAAATTCTCGTGTCCCAGATTTCGTTGCTATACTCCTCCGAAACGGCTTGACCCATTCTCATGAAATTTTGTGGGCATATTCAGTAGGTCTGAGAATCGGCCAACATCTATTTTTCATCCCGAAATTCCCACGGGATCGGGAACGGGAACTACGCGGGTAAACCGCGGGGCGCAGCAAGTAATAATATAAAAATGAATAAAAATCTCTATATTTATATAAAAATGAATCCCTATTTCCCTTGGTACGGTACCTTGTCACGGTATCACGCGTGAACGACTGGACCGACTTAAAATTTGGTAAGTACAGGAGTAGCTTACAAAGAACATAGGCTGATGTTTTATCCCGAAATTCCCTCGGGATCGGGAGCTATCCGGTTAAAACCGAGGGGCACAGTTAGTTCTCGTATAAATAAATCTGATATACTTAATCATCTTTATCATATAAATAATATCATTATTATATTGAATTAATTCCTTTATTACAAGTATTATATTAATAAATCTGATATACTCAATTACCACAGAAATCTAGTGATTCTGGAATCACGACGTTAACACAATACGGACTTTGTGATATGAATGCTTTATTGCGTAATTATACTCGTTTTTGTCAGCTACGTGGTCCGCTTTGCTGTATAGTTGTTTTGTGCCAACAGATATCTCCATTTCTTTCAAAGGAATCATTTGTGCCTAATATTTTTGTATGACATGTACCAATTTTGGTCATTCTTTCATTAATAAGGAGTTATAATCACTAGATTTTTATAGGTTGTTTGATCATGATATTACCTAATATCATATTGGGAATAGGTACATATTTATTAATCAAATACCTTTTGATACGAGTATTCAATCATCAATACGTTTTCTTAACATATTTTATTAATATTATTTCATATCGCTCGTTCCCTTGAGAAAAACGTACATTTTTCCTTTAGGAGCCGTCTTTTGTGCGATGTTTACGTATACACTTTGGTATATGGAAGGTATTGAAAAGGGTGTTGATGGAATAGAAATTGTAAATGCACGTCTTCCCAAAACATACCGTCTGTAGTGTAGTCAATGTTCGATGTTAAGCGATTTTCACTCCATTTCTCGTTACGTTTCGCCGATATTGTTTAGTTATTGTTGGGTTTAGATTCCTCTCCGTCCATTATTAGGGTCGTCTCTGTCCATTGTTGACCGAAAGCTTCCCTACATTTGATTCGGAAAATCAAAGTAATTATTCCCTTCGCACTGTGACCTTCAAGACGATGTAAATCCTCACAGCTCTGTACCGAACACGTTCTACTTACGAATATCAATAGAAAACACTTATATTTCCAAACACCAATCTAATATTCGAACGCGGGAACCAATAATCGAAGTAAACAAAAATAAATTTCAGGATAAAATCTAGTTACACAATGTATAAAGAAAACAAAACTTAATATACACAAACTTTAAATATACATGACGAGTTACAATAATATTGTGATTTAAAGTATGTACTATAAGATGCGTCCATATTAGATAGATATAATGTAATGTAGTGGAGTGAAATGGAGTAGTGATGGAGGCAGTGTCTGACTGGGAGTGGGTTGGGTTGCGTTTGGGCATGTGGGGTGACAAGTGAGCGTGTGCCATGGCAGCGGTAGCTGGCCTGTACGGGCTAGGGGACGAGCAGCGCGCGCGCCACCGCCGAGGACAGGCCAACGCCGAGCGATCCGAGTCCAGGGACGACAACACTGAAGCGTAAGTCAATACCACACACACATACACATTCACACACTAACTCAATGTTATATCTCCAGTGAGAGTATCTTGCACATTCAACATACAATCTGGCGTTTTAAGTTACGAATAAATTAACAGAATACTCGTAATATCTCATATGAGAGTATCTTGCACAAGCAACATGCAATCTGAGCCTTTTCAGTCACGAGGTAGATACCTGAGATGTTCACCTAGAATCTTCTATGCAACATCAGACGAGTTACAGCAAAGTGCAAGTTTTAAGTTAAACAAAGAACAATCAAACATCGTTATACTTTTTAACATTCAAAGTCAAATAGTTATGGTATAATCACATTATAATTAAATTGACTATCAATTCACAAAGCGCACTCTACTGAGAGGACCACTGACAACTTAGTGTGCTCAGGTGACTCAGTCTGTATTAAATTCTCCTCGTGGCCATTTTCATCATTACCAGACTTTGTGACGCACTGTTTAGTATAGTTTGTTTGGTTATGTATAAGTTAAGTCACAATGCATTCAGTCGTATTACAACTTAGATGGAACGCAGCGAGATACTCTCAATAATGTTCATACAAACTTACATTTACATAATGCTTTGCGACTATCGGTATTATTACTGTTTAATCAGAGTTTCGAAGTAAAATTAAAAGGGAAAATGAATTTAATTATTACAAAGTACGACATTGTTATCCCTGATACCGAAATCTCAGATTAAACGGGATTTACGCGGTCAAAATCCCGAACCATGACTAGTGGCTAATAAAATTAGGAAAACATCATATTAAACATATTTAACTGTGAGCTACGATCTATAAAAAGGTTATAAACAATAATGCGACTGTTATGAGAGTTTTACCGGCCACAAACTGAATTCAGTGGCAGCGGTTTGGATTTAACACATCTAGCTGTGTTTCTAAAACATTTGACTTTAAAGTAAGTATCCATAATGTTATAAATTACCCAGATAGTGTAGATATTTTTTTATGCCGAATTGTTGATGCGTTTATTTGGGAGCGTTATACAACCGACGCGATCAAATTCCCGTTTGAAAAGCTAGTTCGTAACTAATGGTAGTTTAATGCAGAATTTACACAGTTATTTATTTACTTTCGTAAAAAAATACTTTTCTTAATACAAATACTTTACAAAAAGTCTAATTAATATAAAGAGTCCCTAAAAACCATTTCAATCAATAAATAATATAGCCGTTTAAATGCATCAAAGTCCAATAATTATTACTACTTGACTTTATAGAAAACACTACTGTATTTTAACTAGTTACTACTTAACTTTTGCGTGTTTAAAATGTTGAGACGAGCAGAGCATTTGCCTGAATGTTAAGCGGCACGATTTATAATAAATACGACGCTACAGCGCTACCCTGAACTTTGAAATGCAAACTTCTGTGCGAAACTGCATTGCACTCATCACTGTCAGAAATTAAATTCTAACATATTTTAACTGATTCTTGTTTTTGTTTATTTATTGCTGTAGGTGTCTTTTTCCCCTTTTTCTTCATATAAATTATATAGACTAAAACTTTGTTTACTTAGATATTGTGAACTCATAAATTATAGGTGAATCAAAATTATGGAATAGTTTTTTTAATTGAAAGACTCCGTTTTTTAATCTTTTATAGATTTTTCCTACTACTTGATTGAAAAATTACAAATGTTTTTGAGAAACGCAAAGCATATAAAAGTAACTCCTAAAAATTGCTTGTTTAAAAATAGTTTAAACATTGTCAAGATATTCATCCGACTATCAAATAATAACTCAACTAAAATATTACCATTAACATTTTCATTTTAACATAAAATGATATAATAATACGCCGTAATTAATTTGCACGTATATTCATAAATTAGCACATAAAATTGATTTTTGCATGAACAGTCGCAGATGTTTTATTTATTAAACGTGAATCTGTCAGCGTACGTGGTTATTGGAAAATAAACTTTATTTACAAAATTTATCAAATCGACAAGCCTCGCGTTTTATCGAACAATCAGACGTATAAATGTGACGAAGATTAATTTATTGTACTTGTTCGAATGTATTGTCACGTCTTTTGACTGAGGTTTGACGGCGATTTACCATTATTGTCAGTTGAAAAATGTACGACGATGTGAAAACGTTTAGACAAATCGAGGAGCATATTCAAATAATATAAAGATAGATGTTTTAAGGACATATGAGTACAATTTATTTGGATATTTAGTCACTAGCAGCGCCCCGCGGTTTCACCCGCGTAGTTCCCGTTCCCGTGGAAATTTCGGGATAAAAAGTATCCTATGTTCTTTCCCGGACCATAAGCTACCCCTGTACCAAATTTCAAGTCAATCGGTTCAGTAGTTTAGCCGTGAAAAGGTAACAGACAGACAGACAGAGTTACCTTCGCATTTATAATATTAGTTAGGATAATAGTTGAATTTTTATTTTAGTAATATCACGCATCATAAAATACTACGTCAATATGTATTATGGTATACTTTAATTGAAAATTCCGGTGACTAATTAAGTGTTTAGTGTAGGTATTTATTAAGTGCTTTCCAACTAAACGTTTTACAATTTTAATGACGTCAAATTACTGATACAGTGACAATTTCTAATGGGATAAACGATGTTAACTACTTAAGATAATTATGTATGTTGGATTTCACTGGACGTAGTTCTAGTTTACATAATAAAGTTAATTTAAAAAAATAAGAAACCGACTTCAGCACTAAAAAGTAAGAAAATAATTTAAAATAAACGATATTATTAATACATATTTACAATTTATAATTAGTAACTTTTGGAGTCAGTGCCAGCCCATGATAGTTTTTTTTTCCTTATAAGATAGCACGAGACGCGCCTATAATATTAATGAAGGCTTTGGCTGTTACCGACTTCAAAAGTAACTAATTATAAATTGTAAATATGTATTAATAATATCGTTTATTTTAAATTACACACATCAAAAGTGTCTAGGGATCAACATATATTTTTGCAATAACTTTTCTCCTGATTGATATTAATTAAAATTTTCTTTAAGGATTCATCAAATAAAGTGTTTTCGTTTGTCACAGTAACGATAAACCAAGTCACCTTTGCATTAATAAAGAAATTTGCCATTTTCCTAATAAAGGGATTTTTGACATTTGAACCACTAACATTAAAGTTCGAAAAAAAGACTGAAATAACAGTTTTCTTTAAAATTTTATTGGGTAACTTAAACAATTAATAATCCGTGTTTCTACCGCGAACACTAACAACACAAGAACATCGGTTTGGCATACTCAAAATGAGTTCATCCAAATCACGCTGTGGAATGGCCGCCCATGTTCGTTGCAACAACAAAAAAAGGTCTTCTTGCGACTGGATACCCTCCATATTCGGCAGAGCTCTTCTCTGTAGCATATCCCATGCATGCTCAATCGGGTTCAAGTCTGGCGACTGAGCAGGCCAGGGCAGGACATTGATGTTAGCTGCGGCGAGAGTCTGTCTTACAACTCTTGCGGTGTGCGGTCGTGCATTATCATGCATTAACTGAAATAAGGGACCGATTTGCACTTGTAGAGGAACGATGACGTCTGATACAATCGTCTCAGCATAAATTTGAGCGTTGAGGTTGCCTCTGATCCAAATCAACTCAGTTCTTCCGCCGATCCAAATACCCGCCCATACCATGATGGTTCCACCACTATAAGGATGGACTTCCTGGCAGGATTTTAATCGCTGTTGGCGTCCAGGGGTTCTCCAGTGTCGTATACGTCTTGTATCCGGTCTCATACCAAAACGAGACTCATCAGAAAAGCACACGAAACGCCATTGTTCTTCTGCCCAATTTCTGTGTTCAAGAGCCCATTGATATCGAATCCTACGATTGTGCATTGCTATAGGTGGTACCCGTAGCGGTCTTCGGGAATGAAGGTTCACTTCATGCAAGCGGTTTCTGACTGTTTGGTCGCTAATTAAGTTCCCTGAAGAGTGATGAAGCCGCACGGCTAACATCAAGGCGGTTATTGTTGGAGCTCTTCGAGTTAAGATTTGAATGTATCGGTCTTGTCTCCGTGTGGTGCAGCGATACCGTCCTCCATGGCGCTCAGCCACGGTACCAGTGCTTCGGTAACGTGTCCAAAGTCGACTGATAACACTCTGACTTGTATTCAGAGCTAAAGCCACAGTACGTTGCCGGGAACCAGCTTCTATCATTCCCACGGCTCTGAGCATTTCTTCCCTGCTTAAATGACGTCGCCGCTCCATAATAACGTTGGTTTTAATCAGTAGTAGGGAAACAGTAGCACTAATAATGTCTTCAATGCGTTGTATGTTTTTATAGGGAAAATATTGACAGCTGATTTTCATCTTTTACTCGAATTTGATTCACAGTTCCTGATTCAAATTATGAAATGCACCAAAAAGGATCCATATAAATTTATAAAATCATAAATTTATTACAAAGCCACATCTCAATCTCAAGAAATCCGCATAAAAATGCTTGATCCCTAGACACTTTTGATGTGTGTATTTTCTTACTTTTTAGTGCTGAAGTCGGTTTCTTATTTTCTTAAATTAACTTTATTTTAAATTTTTTAGTGGGAAGCCAGTCTCTTTCTACAAAAGACGCTTAAATTTTCCTCCAGAAGAGCTTTTGACTCGTGGATCACTTGAATCCTTTTTTGTAGGAGGAAGACTACGTCTTTCCTCTGTCCAGGGGAACGACGGGGTATGTCGGACTCCGCGTCGCAAAGATAGAGCGGCGACGCGCTTACCGACTAAAACCCCTTGGTGTGCCACCTCTGCGCTTATGGCCGAAACCGGAAGAAACGCGGCTGCACGCTACTACGATCCCGGACAGCAGCGCCTCTACCCTGTTAAGGGTTTCTCCTCCGAGCTAGAATGTAGCTCTAGGCGACAGATGTTGAGTTACCCCCTTCCGAAAGTACCGCGCGCCACCTCGAGGCCTATATGGCGGCAGTGGATCTCCCCCCGGGGATCACTGCCGCAGGTCGGGCGTATGGCGGTTGCAGGACAAAGTGGTAGTCCCGCTTCCGTCTGCCCAACCTTCTGCTGCGGATAGTATTAGTGGCTCTCCACTAATATCTAAAAAAAGCTGCAGAGAGAGAGCGCGAAGCCAGAGGGCTTCGCGCTCTCCTCTCTGCAGCTTTTTTTAGAGTATGACCTCACAAAAAGGTGGACACTCCAATCCAAGACCTCTCCTCGCTCACCATAGCAGAGACTACATTTCGCAAGGAGAGGTCGTTTCCCACGATTGCCGCGAGAGTTGCGAGGGCAATAGCCTCTTGCAGGGATTTTTTCGCTGCTCTATAAGTGTCGAGCAGTTCAACCTCAACGGGTACCGCTTGAATCCTGTCCCATGAGCTGATGTTACTCATGATTCATAATCTAACACAACCCTGCATTTTATTACTTCTTTTTAACTTCATCATCCCAATTAAACCATCGTTTTATTACAAAACTTCTTTATAACCACAAAGGTATAAGAACTTTTTAGAAAATTAACCAAAGTCAAAATAAAAACGAAAATAGAGGATGACGTTTATACTGTCTATTTATTAATTAAAATAATATATACAATCTAATCTGGTGCAGTGTTTGTTTGTAATATCTAAATATATTTTTTTACGAAAAGTTTTATGAAAACGCTCTGAAGATATATGTGTAATAGGTACCTATAATAGTATAAAAAAACATTTTTAAAAAAATTTGTAGGTTCGTGTTTATTTCAGTGTGTGTTACCGAATTAAAAAACAGGACATTTTTATATCTAAAACCCTTATATCTAAAAATATGAATTGTGAACAGCATTTGATTTAAATACGAAAAAATTCAGCCAAAAAATTTTCATCCAGAATTTCTTATGGTATCAAGAATATCGCGAGCAAAACCACGGGTCACAGGTAGTTTTACTTTTAATAATGTCAATCGACACCCCAGCCTACATTGTTGCGGGTTTTTCCTCGATTTTTCCTGGATCCCATCATCAGATCCTGATTTCCTTGACATGGGACCACTTCGCGAATATCCGCTTTCTAATGAAACAAGAATTTTAAAATGCTCCATTCATGATTACAAAGAAATCGCGTAACAAACAAACAAAAAAAAAAACATACGCGTCGAATAGAGAACCTCCTCCTGTTTTTTTGGAAGTCGGTTAAAAAACAGATTTGTTTTCCATTTTATAAGGACCGATAACGTTAATATGGTATTAAGAGTATGATTAAAAATGTTTGAAGATGCATTAAGAGATACTTAATTTGAGAGTCTAAAGTACAAGCAGGTAAATTAAATATTGTTTAAAAATTTAATATCGTTTTACACGGTTTAAAAATTCTAAAGATTTCTTTAATCACTACATAGTATAAAACAAAGTCGCTTTCTCTGTCCCTATGACCTTATGTCCATATGTATGCTTAGATCTTTAAAACTACGCAACAGATTTTGATGCGGTTCGTTTTAATACATAAGGTGATTCAGTAGAAAGATTTTTAGCATAATTTTATCCCCATATTCTTACGGGAACGGGAACTACACGGGTGAAACCGCGGGGCGCCGCTAAAAATAGATCTAACCCATCACCTTAAGAAATACATTATTATGTTAATAGTTCTATCAAAATCCAAGATTTTACGTTAATCACATTTTTAATTCAAATGTTGTGGATGGCAAAATCCAATTTAGTTCAGGTGTTCTTAATGCTAATGAGATGAGTTGCATATACCTGCAGAGTTTGAGCCAGAATCCTTCCACCACCGACTTTAATCAACGGTTTGATTAACTGAGATACTATCTATATGTAGAGATAGTTCTCGTTATAGTTTGACTTAATGTAACGGGAGTCGGGATTAAGTGGTTTGATTTTGTTCGTAAAAATCTTTTTCTAAAGTTGATACTAAGACGAAGCCACATTATTAATAAGTTTTAAAATATAGCTGTCCCGCTTTTAAATCCCAATTTTCCACTTTTCTATTGTATCATATTGGTACATACATACTGGTTAATTGTATTGCAAAAATAATGACGACTATCCAGAAGTTTAAAGTCACAATTTTAACGCCAATATTGGTTAAACAATTTCGGTACGTTAATGACGATATTCAAAGTATAATAATGAAAACAGTGAATGTCAAACTGTACGAAAAATGAATATTAAATGTTGAGGTAATGTCAGTGTCCATTGCGCGCTGTGCACAAAGCCGTAATGCCTCACCCGTCCGATGTGATCGGTGCACCAAACTGTACATTGATTTATACATTTTCCTTTCCACTTATTTGTTGTCAAATAAATTTGAAATTTATTCACAGTTGGAAAAGCCTTCGGTTTATAATTAAAAAAGTTTGATAGTAACTGAACATGCGATTTGTCAGTAACGTATGTAAAAACTGATAGTTATTTTTGGGTACCGCTCGGTCGGACAAACTGTTACACCGCATTGTCTTTGTATTCTAGCGTTTGTATGTGTTAAAGTGTTTAATTTATTTTTCAACACACTTGCTCATAAAGGGGTTCTTATTTGTGCAAAAACAGTTGAATAATGACACGTTTTATTCACTAGTGAGTTATAGATTGTTTTTTTAAATTGCTTTGTTTTTAAAAAAGTTACAACACCAAAAAAATGGTGTCCATACATTTTAAAAACAAACTTCAACTATGTTGCCTTACTTTTGGTACGTCTATGGTCGATTCCATTCATTCATTCATTCGATTTTTTAATAAGTATCTTAGTCTTTTAGTCTTTGGCGATCACCATTGTTGTGTTGGATGCGCGCGAATAGAAAAACTGTTTATTTATTACCGTAAAATTATAATTTCTTCGCAAATGTGTTGAAAAACGTTGTATGGTACACGCGTGTATTGATGATTACTATCCTCGGCTATCTTCAGACCCTCGCCTGACGGCTCGGGCCTCAATAGCGCCTCGGAAGTAATCACCAACTTACCTCGCTTGTACCATAAATAACTATAACTATGCGTTTATGATTAAACGTCTGGACTGAACATGACTGATAGGTATTTCAAGGTACTGGAGGTACATTACTGGTAGTAGGGTCGTTAAAATTATGTTATTTACACTATCGGTATTAGTATTTAAAAACAATATTTGAAATTCCTTCCCCAAGATCGTAACTGTCTGTATCAAAATATGTAATTATTCCTATAATTACATATTTTGATACAGACACATTTTTTATAGACCTCCTGGTCTATAAAAAATGCATTAAATCAATGATTCAGCAACAAATAAAAAAAAACTTGTTTCATAGAACTTGTTTCATAGTCTTCTTTCAATTTTGAAACACTATTCAATCATGTTACGAAAACTTAAATATACAATACTATTCAGTTCCAAACCAAGGAGCATGTTCATTGTTCAAATGCATCCACAAAACGTGAGCCGTGAACGGAAATCGAACTCGCAACTTTGACTTGCTTCACAAAACAGAGTCACGCCTATCTACGGTGAGTTAGTTTACACAATATTTAGGTTACTGGCAAATGTTAGACATGTGAAAGTAGGAAAGCGCTGGTTAGTTGATGGGAGCGAATGGATAAGTATTAGACTTGGGTAATATCGCTTTTTTCGTGTACCGAATCGTATCTATATATTGCTATTGAATATCAGATATCATATCTATATATTTTAATATCTATGTATTGACTAAAATCTATGATACGGCAAAATCTACGATACGCTGTTCAGGCAGAAAATGTTTACAAATAACTACAGATACACCAATACCTGTACATAGATATCGCGTCGTACGATATATAGATTTTGGGTTTTTTGCTAATATATGCGTATTGTATCTATATACGATTTATATCGCCCACTCCTAATAAGTATACTAATGTTAAAGTCAAAATCATATACATACTTAAATCTTATTATAGAGTCACCAAGTTTTCTGTGCCGGTGACAGCGTCGCTGTAATCGCATCTTTTGGTTGTCAGTTTATAGAAAATGTATCCAAATGACATAAGAGTAAAAATGACAATAGTAAGCTTCCACTTTTGGCCGCCGGCACAGAAAACTTGGTGACTCTACACCCCTATTTTGAATTCAAGATACTTAATCACACAGCTAATGTAAACGAAGGGTGACAATATAATAGTAAAGTTAGTTTTTTTCTTTTGCTTTTATTTAAAAAGTTATGATAAGTCAAAGTTTTTCAAAATCCCGCCGAATTTTATTGATACTCTACACCGAACAACCGGCGAACGTTGCGATGAACAGCTGAGCGCGGTCATCGACCCGAGCCGTCACAGAATACTTGATAGCTAGTGTGCCGTCTGGTAATACGGCATTTATTTTGGTATTTTTAAAGATAAGTAATCGACTACCATTTTTGATATTTTTATTGGATATAAAGATTCAGTTACTGCTACAGATAGTCTGATTTTAATAAGTCCCATAATTTCAAAATAGGGGTGTATACTTACGTTTTGTTTTTAAAACTCACAAAAGCACCAATAACTTGAGCAGAATCTCGGTTGGTTTGCTGTCACTTATCTGTCTGTCTGACCGTCTGTCTGTTACCTTTTCACGGCTAAACTACTGAACCAATTGACTTAAAATTGGGTACAGGGGTAGCTTATAGTCCGGGAAAGAACATAGGATACTTTTTATCCCGAAATTCCCAAGGGAACGGGAACTACGCGGGTAAAACCGCGGGTCACTGCTAGTTACATATAACTAAGACTTCAAATTAATAAAATCTCACATTTTATTCATCATAGATTGATTCAACATTTTGTTTAATTTTAAACAGTCCCTAGCAACTTCTTTCTCCTTGGTATAAATTGTTATCCATACATCATTAGCGAGAAATGTTTAATTAAATCAAAATATGCACACACGTCATTAGCCAGTCAGAAATGTATGTATGTTTAAATCCATATTGAAAAACCAGTTCGTTAACAGTTTGTTACCGCTGCAGTTTTAAACTACCGTTAACAATCCGAGTTCAAAACAAGATGTATCACTGAACAACAACTCGCTAACTTTTAGTTACCGCGTTCTAAATATTCGCCCGTGCGGAATTTCGATATATCCCAATGGAACCCTTCAAAGTTTAGGGATAAATGTTAGCCAATATCCTCCTTTGGATACTCATGTACATTTCATGTTTTAGGATAAGTAATAAAGTAGCCAATTTATTTTTTTGTATACTTTGTTGTATATGTTTATGTATTTTGTTGTCAATTATCATTTAAATATGTTTAGTGGTCATATCGCGAAAATAATAAGACAATTACTCTAAAAAACCAAGATTTTCTCCATATTACTTAAAGGTACAATGAATTCCTATAGTTTCAACTCTTTAATCAACGTCACAGTAAAGTGCTATAGTTACATTTGAATTTGTTATTTATTCTTATTGTAATAAAGTTCATTGTTCTGTACAGTCATGTGTGAATACATTACCGCGATAATAACCTCTATTAAACAGCTTAAGTGGTTCATTATAATATCTAGATCTTGTATAACTATAAATAGATGGTAATGACTTTAGCATAGGTATAAAACCTTTTCTTATAGAACTTATTTTTCTGTCCATCCAGGCAAACTTATCTAATATCATTATTTAGGTATATCTAGTTAATATTCCCATTAGTTATTCCAATAAATACGAAATTCAAAAATGGATTCAAACCGCGCAAGGCCTTCTAAATAAAAAATAAAAAAGAAAAACAAATTAAAACTAAAATACAAATTTAAAAATGGTATAGCGTATTAAGAAACAAACGAGTAGGTACAAAATTAAAATTAAATTAAATTCAAATAAAAAAAAAGATTAACAAATTACAACTAAAATACAAATTTAAAAATGGAATAGCGTATAAAAAACAACCGAGTACTAAATTAGAATTAAATGAAATTCAAATTTAAAATTCGAATACAAACCAACTCACCTCAAAGTTCGTTCCATCTAATCTAAGATCACAGTAAAGTAAAACAAAGTTGGTCACAGTTAACACTTTGATGTGTGATTTGATAAGTCGACAACACAGCGAACGTGAACGCTTAAGTACTTTACAGGTTTCACGTGCAAAGCCGATCTCAGAGTGATTAAGTGGAAGGCTTCTGACCGTGACAGTCGGGATCTCGGTCACCACACAAACCAACTAAGTATTTTACTTTGACAAGCTTTTTTCTTATAATATTGGTATAAAAAGTTAAATAATATTTCTATGTATGTATTTGTGAGTGTGCAGTTTTCTTATGGTGTGTATGTATTTTTATAAGTATGTACTCGTAGTAAGCAGATTTTCGAAATAAAACCTGTCTAATTTTCGTCTTTTGTACGTGTTTTGACGATAGTTAATGATACAACAACTGGGCTTAACGTGCCCTCCAAAGTACGGAAACACTCATAAAGTTGAAAGCCATTTCAGCAACGGAGACCCATCACTAATATGACGGTGATACACGTTGCTTAACTTAACAGATCACAAATTATTTGCGGTTAACACTACGAGCGCTTATTATGAAGCACTTAAAAGTACGAAGTCACCTAAGTATACCACAGCAGCGTTTTACGATAATTATAACTGTAGTACTCGTATAATCAATTTTCATAACTTTTTTCCCATAATTATAACTATCTATTTTGAAAAGTGACACCGCATTCGTACATTAAATTCGGTTATTAATGAGTTCAAAACTTTTCCTTCTTTATAGTTCAAGTGAAACGATAATTGTTGTTGTTGTGTTTTAATAGTTATTTATGGTACAAGCGAGGTAAGTTGGTGATTACTTCCGAGGCGCTATTGAGGCCCGAGCCGTCAGGTGAGGGTCTGAAGATAGCCGAGGATAGTAATCATCAATACTCGCGTGTACCATACAACGTTTTTCAACACATTTGCGAAGAAATTATCATTTTTCGCTAATAAATAAACAGTTTTTCTATTCGCGTGCATCCAACACAACAATGGTGATCGCCAAAGACTAAAAGAATATACTTATTAAAAAAAAAATCGAATGAATGAATGAATGGAATCGACCATTGACCTACCAAAAGTAAGGCAACATAGTTGAAGTTTGTTTTTAAAATGTATGGAAACCATTTTTTTGGTGTCGAAACTTTTTTAAAAACAAAGCAATTTTAAAAAACAATCTATAACTCACTAGTGAATAAAACGTGTCATTATTCAACTGTTTTTGCACAAATAAGAGCCCCTTTATGAGCAAGTGTGTTGAAAAAGATAATTTCAATTAGAGCTAAATATAGTCTGTTTTATTTTTGGTTTAAAATATTAACATACATTTTTTTACCTATACTAAAACTTTTTAATCATTATTATTATAAGTTATAAGAGATCGCGTCCTCATATTTCATTATAGTGTTTGGCCCAAGCTACGCACACACATATATTTATTATTACATCAGTTACAGATACGAAATATTAAAATGCTCTTGATTAGTTTGAGAGCCAGTGTCGAGCGTTGCATACCCGTGATTGGAGATATTATTATGCAAAAAATGCTGCAAACGGACTGTTCTATTAGTAGGAGCTCAAGTTCATCTATAAATATAGAATCTTTTTGTTTACAAGAAATACCAAAGAGGTAAGTAATTAGTAGCTAGTCCGTAACGTGAAACTAAACACAATACTAATACCTAATGTATAAAAACCTTTCTTGTAATTGAAAATATTTTATGAACTATATTCTTATGCGTCATGCAGCGAAAGACAATGTAACTCTACTGAAAATGCTTATGAATTTCAAAAGGAATATTCCATGGAATCCCTTTGACATTTTACCCATTTTGTTTACCAAAGCAGCAAGAATAATTTTCAACTGTAAAGTCGTGTTCTTAAGTAGTTTAAACAACGCTAAGCCCTTCTAAAAACACTTTCAATAAATCATAATTAAACAGTAAATGAACGAGCAAACAGGAGATTATTACAATAGATTCGCGACATGCTTATTCGAAGGCCAACGGTCTTTAGAAATCACGAAAACCGTGCACATGCATAATAATAAGGTATACAGCCGACGCTTCGATAAAGGCATAATTCGATTACAAACAAACCGGGCCGAGACGCTTCTGTTTACTTATACTTAACTATTTGTATTATGTAGCCGTTAGACGTGACAGAAACTGTGTTGGTAGTCTCAAGTAATATAGATATCTATAGGTATACTGGGGCTGGGGCTAAAGCAATCACCTTAAACCTATCTGGTGTTATCGCACTTTGCCGGTGACAAAAAGACACATCAGCATCCAATCAGAGAGGGAATCGCAAGGCTCGAGGCGCTGGTATCAAATTTACCGGAGCAAGAATCTTCGAACGATAATGATAGTGAAGTGACACCCCTAGCCTACTGGCAACCTTAACCGCTCACTCACTGCAGTGTCAACAGTAGGGTAAACAACACAACGAACACATATTGTAAAACGGTATTAGGGCTGACGCTTATCTACAATAATTGAATTTGAGGAAAATAAATAATATTATTCTACGGTTTCACTTCCTTAAGATTAAGTCTTACTTCTTAGCAAACAATAGGAAAATATTATCCTGTTGAACATGTAAGATTACTTACGTAGCTCGCGGCGTTTTCCTTGTTATTATAGGGGATATTATCCGTAGTATATCGTAGATCGTATTAAAAAATAAACATTGTATTTATAAAATATGGGTTGGAGCATAAGTGGTGGCCGAAACAATAAATTATTGATACGGTACGTTAAATTTCATTTGTATTTGTGTCCGTGACAGCCCTGCTCGTGTCAGAGTTTACGAGCGAACATTTGCATTCATAGCTGGGCTGCAGCCCTGACTGTTGCGCAACCCTAAGCGCGTACAGTAGGCAATGTTCCACTGGAAATTAAATACATAAACTTATTACCACCTAAACTGGAGACAATCTTGTACAACGACAAAAGTTACATACAATATAAATTAGGGTCCTGTTAAAAATAAACTTTTTGTATTATAAAACATTCGTTTATAAAGTTAGCTTGTGCCCGGTGGTTTTGCTCGCAGCATTATTGTTTTCACCTATTTTCGTCTATTGGTTTTAGGTAGATAGAGTAGGTGTTAGAATCTGTACGTTTACAAACGATAAATATTGCTGACTGACTGACTGATCTATTTATGCACAGCGCAAACCACAAGTTATTATAAAGTACCTGTTAAAAAAACAAGAAAAAGCTAATAAAACCAGAGGCAACAGCTAGTTTTGTGTATTAAACTTGATGACATTCGAGTATAACAAACGAGCGACCTTTGATTGATAGACCATCACTGTTTTGAAGTGATTTTGTCAATATCTCGTTATCGTGAGGTGACGGGTTCAAATCCGTCGACGTGACCCGAATTTTGACTTATAACGCTCTTTATCACGCGCCCGTAATGTAAAACGAGCTGACCTTATGATATTGACATTGACCGTGTCTGAGAATTAATCTGTTACCTTAGAAAATATGCCTTTAATAACCTACGTATAAGATTTTGGGATAATTAAATAGAAATATTTGTTTGGTATAAAGAGGAAGGTGGTATTAGCGATAAAAATAATCTCTTTTAGACTTCATGTAAATGAACTTTAGGGAATAGCTAAAAATTAATCTGCCTATTCTTATAATAAAATCATTCTTAAGCTATCTATTAAAATCTCATCCCTGTTTCTAAGAAATTCAAACAATTAATTATTAAAAATACTTCCAATAAGTTACACTAAGTACACCGTGAACTTACTTAACAATTCGCGAACTTTATTTAATTAAAGAACAACATATCTTTAAAATATTCAACCTTTTAACCTTAAGCTGTTTTATTTAAATTTCGAAGTAGCAACCCTACAGTAACGATGTTAACATTGGTTTTCTTAAGAGTCTAATCACACTTAGCATCCCGGATGTCGCATCTAGTGTCACATGCTAGTGTCGTATACACTCGTGTGTCGCATATAGTGTCATGTACACCGGTTGCATTGTGCTACTTTGGTTTCTTAGGTTAGCGGTGCCGTCATACATAAGAAGAACGTAAAACGACGGCCGGCTTTACTTTGCCAAATATCACCTCATCATCTTTTCTTCAAACACTTATTTTTTACCATTTTTTTTCGTTACGGTATCGTTTTCTCTCTTTAGGAAAACGTTCCATTTATTACGTAAACAATCTTCTAGTGATTTAATTATCGTTGTATCATGGCCGCTATAATATGGTACCGCTTTCTAAAGAAACAAAGTTTCACCGGATTTTGCTTCTAGTGTCACATGCTAGTGTCGTGTACTCATGTATCGTATTTAGTATCTGTGTGTATACACTAGTGTCATATACACTGGTTGCATTGCGCTACTTATTTCTACCGCGCTCTCAGACCACGCTACGACATACATTCCCTCATATCTTGAATATTACATGCCGTAAAATATTGTGTGTCGTTTAGTCCTCACCGCAACACCATTTACTTTGGTTCTCAATCTCATATTCTACTTTT
This sequence comes from Timandra comae, assembly GCA_958496195.1. Classification (NCBI taxonomy): domain Eukaryota; kingdom Metazoa; phylum Arthropoda; class Insecta; order Lepidoptera; family Geometridae; genus Timandra; species Timandra comae. The sequence goes on along the minus strand of OY292353.1, from coordinate 5,472,935 downwards.
ATACCCTCGAGTCCACAAAGAAACCATAAACTAAAGAATGAAATGAAATTGGAATTTCATTTCAAAGTTGGGGAATGTCATTCTAAATTTGAAAATGAAATAGAATAGGAACAGATTAAAAATCTAGAGGTCAGTTGCTATTATTAAAAATATTATGAGACATGAGTTTGTATTAACGTGTTATTTATCACAAGTTTAATAAATTGTTATATAATCTAGACTCATCTTTATACTGTTTTTGCTCTTCCAGCTAAACCGCAATAATCAAGTTTCCAGGACAATAATTCGCATTGAAACGAAAAACAAAAAGACAATCTACATGTAGCGATTATTAACAGTTGAACAGACTAACAGGCTTTACTAGCTTATATAGATAATCCAATATGGTGGTCTCTTAGCGTGGATAATTCACTAATCACTCGTTTGTGAAATAATATTACATTATTGGCATTCACTTCACATCAATATGTGAAGTGAATGCCAACTCAATAGTGACAATAATTACGTTTACAACAATAATTTTACATTCATTAACATCAATTCAATTTGTTGATAGAATACTAAATACTAAATGATATTTTAAAGTATAATTATAGATAGACTAGCTGTACCCCGCGGTTTTACCCACGTGGAACGGAATTTCGGGATAAAAAGTATCCTATGTGTTATTCCTAGGTATGAGGAACATCTGTACCAAATTTCATTAAAACCAATTTTTGCGTGAAAGAGGAACAAATATCCACACATCCATACATCAACACTCACAAATATTCGGCTTTATAATATTAGTAGGATGTTTTAAATAGTAATTGACTTTCAAAAGCATTTGCACCTGTCCGTTTAGCTTGCGGTCCCATGGTCAATTTCCGGGGCTAGCAACACGTTTGCTATTTTCGTAAAAGCTTGGGTTTGTGACCACGAAAACGTGTTAGCAAGCATGGTTTTGTATATTCCTGCTGAATATACGTTGGACGGATTTGTACGAGTATATAGTCAATGACTCTCACACATAACGGCGGCTTGTGGTATTTTTGTCAAAGAACTAGCAGCGCCCCGCAGTTTCACCCGCATAGTTTTATATTTACCCCCGTTTTCTCCCTCTAGGGGGGAAAATCCAAAAATCCTCTCTTAGTGGTAGCCTACTCCCCCCAACAAACACACGTGTCATATTTCAGCTCTCTACGTCCAGTAGTTTCGGTTGTGCGTTGTCAGTCAGTCAGTACATCACTAGGTAACCGAAGAGTTTTATGTATATAGAATTTAATTTGTTTAACTCGCGAAAGCTCCGCTCGCTCTTACAGATCTTAGCATTCAATATTATAGCTACACAAACCTTGTCCTTGCTTGATAAAATAGTTGTCCAACACAGTTTTTTTTAAATCGAACCAGTATTTCAACCGAACATACTCTTCAGCTTTATAATATTAGTATTGTATATATGTAGATTTCAACCGATATAAGTGAAACGTAGTAACCATTTCGTAAATAATGTTAGCGTTTATTTATTGAGTAGCAAATGTGGCCGCCACGTACGGCTTCTAATCTTACTGCAGGTGACGTTTTTATAAACTACTTTAAGAAGGATTATGCTAATGTCATTATATTTGAAAAGTAGCAATCGTATTTCTTTTGTTTCATACGGGTCACCAGCTATAATTCGGACGGCACCCACATAAACCCTGCGAGGGTTTTGTGATTCTGTTATTATATTATACTGGTACTATATTAAAACGATTGAATCCTTGGTTTTTGTTTGCCCCGTTGTGCGGGTTCAATTTTAGGCACTTTGTGCACAATTTTGAACAGTGAAAGAACATCGTTACTGTAGAGTTGCTATCTACAAATTTTTTGGGCCAAATTGATCATAGGAATATTGTATTGGTAAAACCTTGTTTGTGAGATTTAACCTGTTCTTTTTACGTAAACCTTTTTTCTGAAGTGATGTGTAAGAATACGAGTACATTTGGCAATTATTTTTTGTGAAGATTTCTAACTTAAAGTTCTAGAAGTAATTCTACGGTTCTAATAATATAGGTTTAAATATTATCGAAGTGTCTAGTCGTCCAGTAATTTGGAAAAATAAAATTATTTCTACTATAAATAATTACTGGACGACTAGACAATCTTTTATATTAAACGTCCATTCTAGCGGACGGCTAGCAACAGCCAAATATTATAGGGTTATGAGGTTATGATATTTAACTAACCGGTATCGGTCCCACTAATAAGCAAAGCTCTCTCCTAACTTCCATCATACCCTGTCACAAACCAGCCCCAATATTTGACAAATAATAACACCATACAGTTCCTTAATAGTTTTATCCAACACAATACTTAATCGAAAAACGATTGATAACAAAGTTTTCCCCAAAGAGCTATTTTTAAATAGGTATCCCACAGCTATTCGTCGGGTCGGCACATCCGTCAGAGAGTCCCGTATAAAAAGCCCAGCGGCTGCCCCGGATGGCAATTATTGCCACCCTCTGTCTTTGTATCTCAGTTATTGTTTAGATAACTCACGATTTCGACTTTTTTATTCGGTTTTTCTGGTGACGTAAATCTCTTTGTAAACCTTTAATGTTGGTTTTGTTTCTTTAAGATCTTGATTTTTAGACATTTTCTTGTTTGATTACTTCATGTCTTTATATTATGGACTTCCCACTGCAGAGCAAAGGCTTCTTACCGTTAATAGTAGTATTAGTACAAGGCTTTACTGATAATACTCGTAGAAGTACATTAAGCAAATCTTTTGTCTGATGAAATAGTACATATAGGGAAAATGAACATTTTATAAACTGTTTTCGTCATTAAAACAAAATTGTATCAATAAATTTATATAAAACATCTTAGAAGGAAAGATAACGTAGATAATATCTACCAAGAATAAGCTTCATGTAGCTCAAAAAAAGATAAAGTATTTAAGGAAGTAATTACTGTGTCGTATGAGGAAGTGAAAGAAGCTGCTTTAGACAGAAACAAGTGGAAGCTGCACCTGTTTTAATTATTTACCAGTTGCACTGCTCATAATTATAAGTATACTCTGCGATTTAGTTGGCCAACTTAAGTTCGTATTAACTGCAGGAGAGTTTCATCATCTTTTTGTCCTTATCCCACTAAGTAAAGTCGGCACAATATGTTTTCTTTTTTGTAAATAAAACATTTTAGAGTAACGTCTTACTTTTAAATTACCCGTATCGGTCCCACTGATGGGCAAAGGTCTCCTATCAATTCCATCTTTCGCTGCATCTAAAACTTCCCATAATTTGTCAAATGCTTCATTATTTTTCCTTTTTATTAATGGAAAAACGATTTATAACATAAACTTTCATTCCTCTCTATATATCGTTATGTTATCAATTATACTATTCTTTTTGACAAGAATAGGTTAGGTTAAAATAAAAAGTTATGTCACTACATAGTATAAAACAAAGTCGCTTTCTCTGTCCCTATGTATGCTTAGATCTTTGAAACTACGCAACGGATTTCGATGCGGTTTGTTTAAATACACACATCAAAAGTGTCTAGGGATCAAGCATTTTTATGCGGATTTCTTGAGATTGAGATGTGGCTTTGTAATAAATTTATGATTTTATAAATTTATATGGATCCTTTTTGGTGCATTTCATAATTTGAATCAGGAACTGTGAATCAAATTCGAGTAAAAGATGAAAATCAGCTGTCAATATTTTCCCTATAAAAACATACAACGCATTGAAGACATTATTAGTGCTACTGTTTCCCTACTACTGATTAAAACCAACGTTATTATGGAGCGGCGACGTCATTTAAGCAGGGAAGAAATGCTCAGAGCCGTGGGAATGATAGAAGCTGGTTCCCGGCAACGTACTGTGGCTTTAGCTCTGAATACAAGTCAGAGTGTTATCAGTCGACTTTGGACACGTTACCGAAGCACTGGTACCGTGGCTGAGCGCCATGGAGGACGGTATCGCTGCACCACACGGAGACAAGACCGATACATTCAAATCTTAACTCGAAGAGCTCCAACAATAACCGCCATGATGTTAGCCGTGCGGCTTCATCACTCTTCAGGGAACTTAATTAGCGACCAAACAGTCAGAAACCGCTTGCATGAAGTGAACCTTCATTCCCGAAGACCGCTACGGGTACCACCTATAGCAATGCACAATCGTAGGATTCGATATCAATGGGCTCTTGAACACAGAAATTGGGCAGAAGAACAATGGCGTTTCGTGTGCTTTTCTGATGAGTCTCGTTTTGGTATGAGACCGGATACAAGACGTATACGACACTGGAGAACCCCTGGACGCCAACAGCGATTAAAATCCTGCCAGGAAGTCCATCCTTATAGTGGTGGAACCATCATGGTATGGGCGGGTATTTGGATCGGCGGAAGAACTGAGTTGATTTGGATCAGAGGCAACCTCAACGCTCAAATTTATGCTGAGACGATTGTATCAGACGTCATCGTTCCTCTACAAGTGCAAATCGGTCCCTTATTTCAGTTAATGCATGATAATGCACGACCGCACACCGCAAGAGTTGTAAGACAGACTCTCGCCGCAGCTAACATCAATGTCCTGCCCTGGCCTGCTCAGTCGCCAGACTTGAACCCGATTGAGCATGCATGGGATATGCTACAGAGAAGAGCTCTGCCGAATATGGAGGGTATCCAGTCGCAAGAAGACCTTTTTTTGTTGTTGCAACGAACATGGGCGGCCATTCCACAGCGTGATTTGGATGAACTCATTTTGAGTATGCCAAACCGATGTTCTTGTGTTGTTAGTGTTCGCGGTAGAAACACGGATTATTAATTGTTTAAGTTACCCAATAAAATTTTAAAGAAAACTGTTATTTCAGCCTTTTTTTCGAACTTTAATGTTAGTGGTTCAAATGTCAAAAATCCCTTTATTAGGAAAATGGCAAATTTCTTTATTAATGCAAAGGTGACTTGGTTTATCGTTACTGTGACAAACGAAAACACTTTATTTGATGAATCCTTAAAGAAAATTTTAATTAATATCAATCAGGAGAAAAGTTATTGCAAAAATATATGTTGATCCCTAGACACTTTTGATGTGTGTAGATAGAGTGATTCAGTGAGAAGGTTTTTAGCATAATTTTATCCCCATATTCCTATGAGAACGGGAACTACGCGGGTGAAAACGGCTAATATATTTATAAATAACTTTTAAACACAATGTATAAATGGGTAAAACACAGAAACTATAACAATAAAAGTTTATCTTTAAAAGATTAAAATGGTACAATTGTAAACAGTAAGCACTCTGTATCCTTCAGCAGATGCCTACCTAATTGATTCCCAGCAGATGATTTTGCTCATTTTTCTGTTATAAAAAGAATAGTAGATACCCGGAACGGTTATTTTTAATATAGAAATATTAGTCTTTATTAAAAAGAATATTAAATAGTGAACTTTTAGATTTTTAAATTCTTTAGATACTTTAAATACATACTAGTGTACGAAGTTAATTTTTATACACTCATTCAATATAAATGAACTTTAACGTGAAATAGGCCCTAAGTGGCATAAAATGTTTGATGAGATGATTTTTTTTCTATGAAACGTATAATAATAATTTATAGATTCCATTGTATGTATTATAATACAAATAATAATACTCGTATGAATGAAACCTAAAATGAGCGTATACTTCTTAAAAAGCGTACCAAATCACGTAATGACATAAAAATAAAGATTTTTAAGATATATTTGTTTATTATTTTCTCAGAAAAGGGTTTTATACGATTGTATTGTACTAGTAATTGGTCAGTTTTCCACAACTAAACCCTCTCTAATTTGATATTTCGGTTAAACCAACTGATCTCTTGAGCGCTTAACTACCCGTAATGATTGACAAAATAATGTTTTGTAGGTAAATACAAACAATTACTTTAAAAGTTTTACTACAGAAAAACGAAATAACCTCAAATCTTTTTAAATCATTTTTTTTATTTTATTTTGTGACAAAATCTCTGGTTTTTTTTAATGTAGGACCGAACGGAAAATATTCAATATATTTCCCGAAAAACAATAATATTTTTCCAAATTGATTCCTAAAGACCGAAATCTAATAGCAAAAAAACAACCAAATTGATGACCTATCCATTTTTGAAGTTGGTATAAAAACTAAATCAAAATTCATCCATTCGTTTGTAAACTATAAAACTCGACGAAGATACAAACAACGTGTTCAAATAATAACACACTTTTCACTTTAAGATTAAAAAAGAAAGATTAAACCTCTAAATTTCAACAACTTAGGTACATTTCCTTTAACAAAACTAGCCTGCGATTTATTCAGATTCCACTAGTGAATTTATTTTCTGCAATGCGATTGTATTAACTTTTTTACGGTTAAAAAGCCGGCATGTGTTGCAAACCTTTATTTCAATTAGATCTTGTGGAGAACTGATAGAAAAAAGAAATAAAGAAATTACTTTTTTGAAAACAGAATGCAATGTGGTCGATATCGCATCGTTATTAGATAAATGATTTATGGATATAAGAACCACAATTTTCTTAGTTAGATTTAAAAATATTCTTGTATCATTAGATTAATTCATCTAATTTATTAATAGTAGAAGACATATTTTCTTTGTTAGATTTTAAAATATTATACTCAATTAGATTAATATTTTTGTCTATTTAGTTAAACCACCAACAGATTGAATTGAAGTAGCATGTGATGTTTAATAAAATTATTAAGTGAAATGTTGAAAGTAAATATCCAATACTCTATTTCTAATTTTATAAACAAAGCAATTAATTCCACACTGATAAATAACATAATAGTCATCAAAAATGTCAATTGATTATTTTCAACTTGTTCCATAATATCAAAAATATAAAAGTCCATGTCTCAAAACCCCATAGGTATTAAATCTATATTGTAGACTTGTACTTATTAAACACACTAGACTAAAAAAGTAAAAACCATTATTAAAATAAAAGTAAGATTACCCTCAACATGTTACGTAATAAGAACGCAAAAAATATTCATATCCGCGTATGTGCAGCGTTTTTACAAAACATACTAAATTATAAAATTCCAATAAGCGTTGTTGTTTACTTCTGAGACAACCGCGCGCGCGGTCACTGTGTTGTAGTAAATTACTTTTCAGCGTAGTTTTATTAAAAGAAATGTCGTAATTTCAAATAAAATGTGTAATTAAAAAAATCTTATTAGGTTTTAAAATGTATTTGTTGTGAATTATTAAATCGTATATTTTGAAAAATTCTCTAAATTATTTCACTGTTATTTAAGTAAATAAACAAATATTAATTACCTGCTTTGAATTATAAAACTTTCAATTCATTAGTTTAATTTTTAACCGACTTCCAAAAAAACAGGAGGAGGTTCTCTATTCGACGTGTATATTTTTTTTTTTTTTTTTGTGTGTTTGTTACGCGATTTCTTTGTAATCATGAATGGAGCATTTTAAAATTCTTGTTCCATAAGAAAGCGGATATTCGCGAAGTGGTCCCATGTCAAGGAAATCAGGATCTGATGATGGGATCCAGGATAAATCGAGGAAAAATCTGCAACAATGTAGGCTGGGGTGTCGATTGACATTATTAAAAGTAAAACTACCTGTGACCCGTGGTTTTGCTCGCGATATTTTTGATACCATAAGAATTTCTGGATGAAAATTTTTTGGCTGTATTCTTTCGTATTTAAATCAAATGCTGTTCACAATTCATGGGTTTTATATATAAAAATGTCCTGTTTTTTAACTCGTTAACACACACTGAAATAAACCCGAACCTACAACATTTTTTAAAAAGGTTTTTTATTCTATTATCGGTACCTATTACACATATATCTTCAGTGCGTTTTCATAAAACTTTAGTAAAAAAAAATATTATTTAGATATTACAAACAAACACTGCACCAGATTAGATTGTATATATTATTTTAATTAATAAATAGACAGTATAAACGTCAGCCTCTATTTTCGTTTTTATTTTGACTTTGGTTAATTTTCTAAAAAGTTCTTATACCTTTGTGGTTATAAAGAAGTTTTGTAATAAAATGATTGTTTAATTGGGATGATGAAGTTAAAACGAAGTAATAAAATGCAGGGTTGTGTTAGATTATGAATCATGTGTAACATCAGCTCATGGGACAGGATTCAAGCGGTACCCGTTGAGGTTGAACTGCTCGACACTTATAGAGCAGCGAAAAAATCCCTGCAAGAGGCTATTGCCCTCGCAACTCTAGGGGCAATCGTGGGAAACGACCTCTCCTTGCCAAATGTAGTCTCCGGTATGGTGAGCGAGGAGAGGTCTTGGATTGGAATGTCCACCTTTTGTGAGGTCGTACTCTCGCAAAAAACAGCTGCGGAGAGAGAGCGCGAAGCCCTCTCCACTAATACTATCCGCAGCAGAAGGTTGGGCAGACGGAAGCGGGACTACCACTTTGTCCTGCAACCGCCATACGCCCGACCTGCGGCAGTGATCCCCGGAGGGAGATCCACTGCCGCCATATAGGCCTCGAGGTGGCGCGCGATAGTTTCGGAAGGGGGTAACTCAACATCTATCGCCTAGAGCTACATTCTAGCTCGGAGGAAAAACCCTTAACAGGGTAGAGGCGCTGTCCGGGATCGTAGTAGCGTGCAGCCGCGTTTCTTCCGGTTTCGACCATAAGCGCAGAGGTGGCACACCAAGGGGTTTTAGTCGGTAAACGCGTCGCCGCTCTATCTTTGCGGCGCGGAGTCCGACATACCCCGTCATTCCCCTGGACAGAGGAAAGACGTAAAGTCTTCCTCCCACAAAAAAGGATTCAAGTGATCCACGAGTCAAAAGCTCTTCTGGAGGAAAATTTAAGCGTCTTTTGTAGAAGGAGACTTGCTTCCCACTAAAAAATTTAAAATAAAGTTAATTTAAAAAAATAAGAAACCGACTTCAGCACTAAAAAGTAAGAAAATAATTTTAAATAAACGATATTATTAATACATATTTACAATTTATAATTAGTTACTTTTGAAGTCGGTGACAGCCAAAGCCTTCATTAATATTATAGGCGCGTCTCGTGCTATCTTATAAGGAAAAAAAACTATCCTGGGCTGGCACTGACTCCAAAAGTAACTAATTATAAATTGTAAATATGTATTAATAATATCGTTTATTTAAAATTATTTTCTTACTTTTTAGTGCTGAAGTCGGTTTCTTATTTTTTTAAATTAACTTTATTGTCGTAAATCTTGGAAAATATTATATGCGATCTTTACAGGTACACTGCAAATCTCAACCATTAAAATACACATAAAAACCAAATCCATTAAAATCAATCGAACTATTTTTTTCGCGATTTCCCACAATTTATTTTAATCACTTAAATTATTATTTCTTTTGTTAATTCACTACATTTTTCTCAATATGAAGTTGTAAAAACACTGCTGCCATCTAGCGTTAAGCGGCTGAACTAAAAAAAGCGTGCGGGAAAATATGGAACTACAATATAATCCGTCAGGTGTTCTGAGTCACGGTGAAAAGTACCGTTTTATTCCGTGCGGTTTCCGATAGATGGCAGTACTGGTAACATTTGTACGATTCAACTTTCAATGAGAAACGTGGGTTGGAAATAGCTGCAAAGGGAATGTTTTAGCTTTTTGTTATTCCGGTGGATATGAGATATGAATTTCTAGTTAGAACATTCACAATATTCAAATAACATAACATAATCATTCACTACATCATCTCATTATAGTAACTGACCCCTAACAAAGTTCGAAACTTGTATCTAGCTAGGGTATAAGAAACTACGCACACACTCATTCACACACACACCCAGACCGAGACAAACATTTGTGGTTCACACAAATATTCACCCCGCATGGGAATCGAATCCGCAACCTTACGGATGGCAGTCCGGCATGGTGACCACTCTGCCATCGAGGTAAAATATAAAGTGATTTTTTAATTTTCCTACTTCGATTTAGGTTACTAACTTTGCCTCGTCGTTCGTTATCATTCCTGTTCGACTGCCCTGTCAAGATGTCAGGAAATTAATTTCCTAAATATTTTTTCGTATCCTTGCAAAAAATCATTAGGAATCAGTCCAGTACTAATTTAAAACATTTTTTAGAAAATTAATAATTTCATCGTAACCTTTACGTGCTGTTAATAAAATTGTAAAAACGCTAACGATTTTACAATATATTGAAGAAAAACTAATATTTGGTTTTTATTAGAACAACAGAAGCCAAATGACAGGTTTTTTATGATTGACGGGTTCATCTTATAAAGGTCCTCCTTCACCGGGAGCATTCGCGTGTAATGTAACGTTACGGATTTGAGCATTAAATCAGTGAAGCAGGAGCACCGCGCATTACAATGCGTACCTAGTAATTTATTAATTGTAAATTGACATTATTACTCGCGAATGCTCGTTAGTCAGAAAGGTATTATTGTAATGTAATGGTCAAAGACGAATCTGTTACGTTACATTCCACGCGAATGCTCCTGGTGAAGGAGCACCTTAAGAAGAAATAAGCTATATAAAAATATATTTTTTATTCGCCTACATTTTTGAAAAAAAAATTAACCTCATTTCTATTTCGATCCTAACCAGGAATAGCTCATATTGAGAGACAGTGATATAAGTACATAAATGTAGCGCCGATATAATTTAAATAAATACTTAAATAAAGATGGGTTTGTTTTTAAAATGTGTTAACATTAAAATTTAAATGTTATTTTGATACTAACAGACCCAACCGACATTGCTTTGTCCACAAAACAAGAAACTTCGTCTCGTAAACGGATTTCTCAACCACATGGGCCCCTTCAACGTAACGTTCCACGCTCTGTGATCTTAAGCCACATATAACCCAAAATAGGCTAGTATAAACTTAGCCAAAAAAAAGCCAGTTCAGCTGCTTTCGAGCTTAGCACTAAGCAACTCACTTAGCAATATTTTTAATTTATTTAAAATATTAAGTTTAGCTAGGCCTGTCCTTTGTCCAAATTAAGTTACACTTTATGAAAAAGTATAAAAAAACATAAATGAATCCAAAAATATTACCATGATCATTTGCCGTAGCACAAAATACTGCCTACGAAACCGATGCTACGCATTTCGTAGCCCATCGTAGGCGGTCTACGAAGAGGCTAACCGCTTTAAATTTCATTAACTTGGCAAATGTATTGTGAAACCGTACCGAGTAATCGTCTGAATAATTGAGAACATATATTTAGATATGTTACCCTTCAGAGTTTGACTATTGGTCTATTACTTATGCAAACCGAATTGGATCTGAGGACAATAAAAGGCCAATGTTTGACTGAAGTACACAATGTTCCCTAATGTTTGATGTAAAACGTAAGTTGATTTAGGGATAACTCAATCATAATAGGCGGTCTTTGCTCAACGTTTATTGGAAATTCGAAGGCAATCAATTCATCTTTGAACGAATAAATGAAGAACCTTTAATACAATGAAGAACGAAATTTGGGGGAGAAAAAGAACAATTTAATTGTTTAAGTATTTATTTTATTTTTTATTTTTATTTATTTGGGAAACAAACAGTTATTAGGATATCTTACGAGTACATAAACCAGCGAAGTTTCCACTATTAAAATATCACTCGATTTTACGATGAGGTTTATAATGAATATTGATGTAGGTAATGAGTATCACAGATTTAATCAACTTGGTGTATCATGTATTGTATGATAATAGTAAGTAGATTAAGATGTTAATTATTTAAGTGAATTATTTATCTATATTATATATAAAACTCACCTGTTACTGAGTGATGTACTGACTGACTGACTGAGAGATTTTTTGGAAATTCCCCGCTATTGGTAGAAAAGGGGGATAAATTGAAAACTACGCGGATGAAACCGCGGGGCGCTGCTAGTTAATTATAAAAGCAGTTTTGTTTTTATAATAAGCGATCTGTTAAGTCTATCAGATCAAGCTCGGTACTGTTGTTTCGTGGAGTAGGTAAAACATAAATCTAAACCAAACTTATCCATTTTTAATAACAATCATTACGTATATTAACGCTGCATAATTAAGACTATAATTACACAGTCATATTACATAGATAGATAGATAAAACTCTGTATTGCCTTTCACAAATAAAACAGGTATACAAATGTACACAGTAACAAAAATAATAAATATGACACATTGAAAGAACAATCGGCGTCCTTATCGCTAAATGCGATTTCTTCCAGGCAACCATAGGATGATACATATAAGTATTCGTAAAGATTAAAAGCTATCTTCTGAATAAACCTATCTTAAGAGCATCCAAACTGTTATCTTTTAAATATTCCTTTCTTTAAACAAACGAAACTACATATATAGGGTGATCTTTTCGAGCAGAGCGTTTGTTGGCGCAAATTTCGTCGGTGGAGGCGGCGTGGCGCCGGGGGATGCCGACGGGGGGTGAAAACAACCCCCTTTTTAAGTTAGTAAAGGGGAGAGTGGTCGTGCCACCCCCCAGAATGATACAGCAGTGCGGCGGCGCTGTGTGCAGAGATCACACGCGTTTATAATACACAATTAGGTCACAAGAATGTTTGGCAGTATTTATAATATCATGAATGATAATTTGGAGCAAATAGTATTTTTATTTTAAATTATTATAAAAGTTAATTTTAACATCACATTAAATCTAGCGATAAAATTGTCTTTCATTTTATTTTATTTTTTGATAAACATTATTCTGACAATTGCAAATACAAAAAATGAAAGACCGAATACTAATTTACGTATGAATATCTTAAAATTATTATAACAACATATTTTAACACCACATTACATAAACCCCTAATTGCCGCGTAGTTTCTGATACCCTAGATACAAGCTTCGAACTTAGTTAGGGGTCAGTTACTATGATGAGATGATGTAGTGAATGATTATGTTTATTTTTTTATTTTATTTATTTTAGTTCCGTCCATCGCTAAATATATTACGAGTACCATACTAGCCTTATTCATGTTTATATTCTAAAACCAGAGCTTAGTTTGAAAAAGCAAATACATTATTCGACACAAAAATCGAACCTAAAAGCTTTACTAAAAGCCTTGTCAAGTCGAAACTAAAAAAAATACACTAAGAGAAGAGTATTTATTAATGTATTTACATGTAAAAGAAATAGATCGTGAAAGCATATTGAGTGGTTGCTATAAATAAATAACTAAGTGTCTGAGTCCTTCATCTTAAAAGGTTAAATAAAAAAGGGTGTAGGTGTTGTCAAAAAGGAATATGAAATTATCAAAGCACTTCAAATGGGATTTGAACCCACACCCTTTCGTTGAACGTTACAACTACGGCATTAAATAATCAAAGTACTTACCTCAAATGGGATTTTCCTTCAAACGGTTATAATGGCATCACCAATTACTTACGAAGCCTTAGTATTCTAAAGGTTATTTTAAAAGCATCGCTTAAAAAATGTATTTTATATTTCTTAATTTCATTTCACTTATGTAGGAGGCTAGACAGGGATAATGAAATTTTAATATGACTATAAATAACTGCTTTTTATAGAAAATATAGAAATTATACTTACAGTTTTTATTATCCTACTAATATTATAAAGGCGAAAGTTTGTATGTATGGATGTTTGTTACTCTTTCACGCAAAAACTACTGAATGGATTTTAATGAAACTTTACAATAATCTTGCTTATACATCAGAATAACACATAGGATACTTTTTATCCCAAAATTCCCACGGGAACGGGAACTACGCGGGTGAAGCCGCGGGGCGCTGCTAGTACTTAAATATGTCTTTGATATGTCTTTTAACTTGAACCTATCTATATCTTAAACTTCCTCAAGAAAATATTACACCTCATATCTCTTCTTTTAACTAATATAAAATGCATTTAAACGACTTTGATTCTCGTGAATATCGAACCTTCGTTATTCATGGTTTAGCTACATGTTAAACTAACAAACACATTAACATAACTAGCAGTAGCCATTAAATCATAACTCACACTTCCATTGGTCCTCCCATAAGGACCAATGTAGCTCAAAGCAGTGGCTCCCAGCTGTCTAAAACGAGTATCAGTCAGTGGAAACCGTTTGTCTTGTGAAAGGTCAGTTAGCGTGATGTTTGCCAATTTTTAACGTATTTTCTGCCCTAGCAACCATAATGCTATGACGCTTTCCATATTGTATTGAAGCCTCATACAAGATATAATCATGTTTACCACCGAATTCTAAATTGCCATCTAACTTAAGATAGAATATCGAATTCAAATTATTAAAGAACTTGATATTTCTTCAAAGAAAATATGTCGAAAATATAAACAGAAACTTTCTTCATTTATAATTATTTCATGTTTTCTATCTTGTTGACCTTATATCTTTTGATTTGAAAAATAAAACTCGTTATAAAACTTCAACTATAAAAACCAAAGGTCTCTCTGATCTGGATTTTAATTACAGCGGTGACCTTTGATATCGCTTCGATGTAAATAACATTTTGTATCTTCTTTGATGACTTTACTTTTTCATTTGTATTTAAATTTTTATATTAAAAAATGGTATCCACAGGTGACCTTCGCGGAAACCGAAGTGTTTTTCAACATTAATTTGTTTTTGAGGAGATAGAACTAAATTGCTTTTTATATTGGTGGATGGATGGAATTATTAATCTTTTCTGAGTAGACACTCTGTGTGGGATCGACCAACAAACTCACAATATTTTATGTCCTTTGAGATTTTATGGTAACTTTGTCAATCAAAAGTAAGCATTTCAAAGATAGACCAATTTCAGTTTTAGAATATTCTTGTTAGAATCAAGTAATCTAATACACAAATTAATCCCTATTTCCCTTGATCACGGCATCACGCGTGAACGACTGGGCCGATTGACTTGATATTTGGTACAGGGGTAGCCTATGTCGATATAAGACATATACGATACATATATATAAGACATAGGCTATGTTTATCCTGAAATTCCCACGGGATCGAGAACTATGCGGGTAACTGTATGACACAGCTAGTTAGAAATAAGGAGTTTAATTTGAAATCAAAATAATATAATATTCCATACAATGATAAACAAAAAGTAACAGCAAAATCGAGTTATTTACACCATTTATAACTCAAGAACGGATAGCCCGATTTAGGTCAAATTAACTGCAGATGTTTCTTATAACACGGAATAATACATTGGATTTGTATACGGAATATCGCCTAAAATTACTAAGAATAACTCGGGTGAACCACGGAGTATAAATAGTTTGTGATTAAGCAATATCATATAATAAATAGTACAAGTAGAAATGTTATCAAAATAATGTTGTAGACATTTATAATCGACATACAAGTACATCGTCAGTAACATGTATATCAAAACCTATTTGAATCATTTTTGTAATTATCTATGCTTAATTATATATTTTCGATGCTTCTTAAATAAACACATGTTTTACTAAACAAAACAACCAACTATTGTTATCAATTTAAACTTACGAGTTTATTTATAAATTCAACTTTGATTTATCAAACGATCGTAATTACATATTATTACTCGTATTAAGTATAGGTATATGTTTTTGACGTTCCTCAAATAAACACAACAAATGTGTTTACCAAACAAAATAACCAATCATTAATATTCAATTCGAAGCTATATTTATAAATTTAACAATAGAACTGATCGTCGAAGCCACACGCGTAATTACCAATACATATACGGTCTTACTTGCGTTGCATTATAAGTCTGGTTTAGTACTAAACCAGGTTTTACAATCTGATCTAAGTACAAATTTGAATATAGAGTCACCAAGTTTTCTGTGCCGGCGGCCAAAATTGGAAGCTACTATTGTCATTTCGATTCTAATGTCATTTGGATACATTATCAATAAACTGACAACCAAAAGATGCGATTACAGTAACGCTGCCATCGGCACAGAATAGATGGTGACTCTATACTGTCAAAGTGACAAATTTGACTGACAAGGTGTCAAATGCTTACCAGCTTTTGTTAAACTAGGTTTAAAATGTAACGACGAATTAAGTTGGCTCTATTATTACCAGTATCCATGAAGTTGTATCCATTTTTTACTCCAAGGTAAATAGTATTCTCCGTCCAAGCCCCTCCTCCTGAGTATATGACGTCACTTGCTGCAATACAGCGCAGTGAACCGGTACGTCACCAACGAATTCGGAACTTAACCACAGATTAGATAATAGTTAGTGCCGTAAACTTAGCCTCGACCGTTATTGGCGTACGGAGTAATTTCGTGTCTTCTTTGAGGTAAATTTTCAATTATGTTGCTGTTTTTCTTGGTGTTTAAAGTTTGTTTAAGACGTGTATTGTCTTTTATTAAAATAATGAAAACGCTTTTTTCATATAATTATATAACATTTGAATATATTTATAATCAAATGTTTATATTCAATATATAACATTTGAATATTCAAATGTTATACAACCCCATAGTTTAAAATGAGATATTATGTATCTCTCCAAGTAAAGACTACATTTTTAGTTAATTTACTTGCGTGATTTTCAAAGCACAATACTAAAGAACAATATTAATTAATCTCATTTTTATAAAAACCTTTTCCATAACTCGAACTCTTAGCTACGAAACATAATAACTTTCTGTCCAATTATCGCAAAACATCTGGTACTAAAGACTTCATCTTACCATCGCGAAACATCCGCTAAAGGCTTAGCAACACACCTACAATACTTACATATATCTAGTCGGCTAAGACTCAACCCCTAAAGGAATATCCAGTCGGTAAAGACTCTTACAAAAACACGGCTAAAGAAAACAACACCGACTAAGAAGTTAGTAAGACTAAATAAAACAAAGCCTTAAGTAAGGCTGATATCAGACGCGCTAATAGGAGCCGACCTCTCAAACAAACTCGGAAGATTTGTTTCTCAATCGGCCTCCGGTTCAGCTTAAGTTTGTTTCCTAACAATACGTACCTATTTTTATTCATAGGTTTACTTTATACTTTGCCTTTACTTGTGTATTTTAGTAGTATTGCGTTTACTATTGAAAATGCGGTCTTAGGACCTATTTCAAGATCTTCAAGTAACGTTACTCACCAAGTAAAGTTAGTTTTGTCGCTTTCTTACTTTATATCAAGTGAGAAAGCCAAAACATGTGAGTACTAACTGGGTACGTTACTTGAAGATGGTGAAATAGACCCTTACATACTTAACATTAATTAACTAGCGGCGCCCCGCGGTAGCTCCCGCTCCCGTGAGAATAAAGATAAAAACATATCCTTATGTTTGGTCTGTGTCTTGTGAATTACAAGCAAAAGATCTTACTCACTGATAATGTTATTGTGGGCAGAACGAACAGGCAAATCACCCTTGATTTTTATCATATATAAAATCTCCGCAAATAAAAGTAGCTTAAAAGTAATTATAGGAAGAATTACGTTTCTTTTCAACGGAAAGAAATATACTTGTCTTCTATGAATAATAGTATTAAAATTGTTGTAAATGTGATGCCTAATTCAGACGCTAGATCTGAATTAGGTATCACAGCTCACATAAACAACAAACACACACGTCACGACAACAAATCCACGCCCAACGTAATAAAGATTTACACCTTAATCTTAAGCTCAACAAAGTATACAATTAGACGTATCTATAAATCAAAAGAAACATTGTTTAAGGAATCCTTGATTAAGAAAATAACATTGTTACTTTATACCTAACTAGCGGCGCCCGCGGTTTCACCCGCGTAGTTCCCGTTCCCGTAGGAATATGGGGATAAAATTATGCTAAAGACCTTCCCACTGAATCACTCTATCTATTAAAACAAACCGCATCAAAATCCGCTGCGTAGTTTTAAAGATCTAAGCATACATAGGGACATAGGGACAGAGAAAGCGACTTTGTTTTATACTATGTAGTGATGACTTATAAAAACTTCTTCTTTTGAACCTTTTCATTACTAACTGGGATCGATTTTCTGTTTGACCAGAATTGGAGGATGTCAGTATTTTAGGCGAAGCGATTGCCATCAGGCTTTTATAACCTGGAAAGTTATACGAATTTTTTTGTCCGTCCTGATTTTATCGTACTCAAAAGATTTAATTTACATTATTTAAGAGTTTAGATACATATTTTAGAAAATAAGTCTTAATAGAACCCTAAATTAAGTCTTCATTATAGTCTGCAGGGCCCAACTTTATGCTTCATAGTCTAAAAATGTGGAAGTAAAAATCGAAGTTAATTAATTTATGCATTACTGCGCAAAGGTTGTAGGCGAGCGCATCTCCGAAAATAGTACAAAGCTTATATTCCGTTTATAAATATATATTCACCTAAAATTTCATTCGGATCGCTTCGACATAATACATGCTACAAAGTACATACTTATATTTATTTCCCTTATTATATTGAAGTAGGGTTGTTCGCTGCAATGTTGAAAATTTTGCAATGATATGGGTCTTTTGTTCAGCTTCGCCTGCATGGAATTTGTATTTATTTAATATAATTTGTTATAAAAATATATAGATATAGTATACGGGACATTTTTGGGAACCATTCAGACAGTTTTGGGTTGGAATCTCGGAATAGTTATTTTATATTATCACAAATATAATGTACTAGTAGCTCCCCGCGATTTCACCCGCGTAGTTCCCGTTCCCGTGGAATTACGGGGATAAAATATAGCCTATGTCACGCACTGATAAATTAGCTTTCAATTAATGAAAGAATTTTTTAAATCGGTCCAGTAGTTTCGGAGCCTATTCATTACAAACAAACAAACAAATCTTTCCTCTTTATAATATTAGTATAGATAAAGACAGGGACAGAGACAGATGGAGGGATATGGGGGAGACCTTTGCCCAGGACTGGGACAACACGCGTTGATAAAAAAATATGTTTTATGTACATGAGTATATACAACACTAGATATGTAAAACAAACATATTATAAATACCATTCCTTTAGGATCTATTGAAATTTCAAAATGGCTACCAACCAAAGTTAGCCAAGTCTTGTGTATCAGATAATTCTATTCCAAGTTTAATCTAATTCGGTGTGTAAAATGAAGCTTTGACATACAGGGTAACTTTCGTATGATATAATATAGTTAGTATATGGATATTGGACAACTGAGTACGTCGTTATTAATATAGTTACTAGGCTAACTGTTAAACTCGATTTCTCTAACATGGATGTCTCCTATACTCGGCTCTCCCGGCCTCTCGGTTTAATTCCGATATATATATATATATATATATATATATATATATATTCAATAATTCTGCTATGCATTTGCATATCGTTTGGATTTATGTCGTTGTGGGCCATTTCTGTTGATGTTTTAGGATAAAAGTATTATGTTTATATGAATATTCCTGAACTCTTCTTCATCTCATTCCTAATTAGATTCTATTATAAGAACATTTATTATCAAATTTATCCAGAAATATCTAGTTGATTTTGATGTGAAAGATGACTTACTATTTATTCTCATTATCATCGATAGATTTGTAAGTTTAATCTATATACTAGTTCGTATCTGTTTAATATATTAATTTATTCGCTAAATTGTTTTTAATTTTTTTTTATCTGGTGTTTGGTAGTATCCTAATACTTATACGAGCAATATATTCTTCAAGAGTCATGATTTTATTTACCGTATAGTCGTTGTACTATCTGAGCTCCGTTTGAAATAGTAAGATGTCGGACCGGCATTGCATAGTGCCCTTGAGACGTACTTTAAGAAACACAATTTTCCTTGTAACTGCTACTACTTCAAAATAACGGACAACATTTTTTGTTACAATGTTTAGTTGGTAAAATATTTTATTTGTAACACGGCTCGGGTTTGAGACCACCAATGAACACTACTTTATGTCACAAACACGCATTTGACAAGCGTAATAGCGCTTAATTCTCTTTCGCTTAACTCTCTCTATCAAATAATATCATCAGTGAAAGAGAGAGAGATCTTTTCCCTACCGAAAGATTCTATATGCTGATTTTTCACTTATAATAATTAAATTAAGTGAAAATAGGGTTTTGAAGAGTAAAAAACTAAAGCTAAGAACCTTTCGAAGCCGTCCATGGCGCACTATACTCAGCTTTTAAAACTGGGCTAAAGATTAAAACTTTCAGACTATCCTCTCTCTCTCTTTCCGAACCTTTATCCCATATCTATTTTGGGGTCGGTTTTCAGTTTAACCAGATTTGACGAAATGTCAGTATTTTACGTGAAGTGATGGCAGTCGCTTCACGTAAAATGCTTCCTTCCGACCTTCACAACCTAGAGGGCTATACGACATTTTTTGGTTAAATCAAATGTTAGACTTTTGAGGGATCTAACTACCCGTAACGACTACCGATGATGTTAGTACGACAACCGGGACCGACGGCTTTACGTGCCCTCCGAAGCACGGAAACGCTCATGAAATTAAAAGTCATTTTTAGTAACGACCCATCACAGTCATGACGGTGCCAGACGTTGCTTAACCGCACTTATCACAAGTGATCCGCGGGTAGCATTGGGCCATGAGCGCTTCTCTTATTTTATTATATTAACTTTCAGACTATCCTAACTAATGATAAATAATAGTTACTCCTCGCAACTTCACGCCAATTATTACCGTCTTTCTCTACGGTCAGTAAATTCGTTTCGTATGTGACTTGTATAAGTAACCTTCATAAAGAAATGTATTAGTTTCAGTTGTGTCGCATTTGGCTTATACATATGTATATGCAACCTTGTTATATATATAACTAAAGTAGTTTATTTTTGCGCAGCGGATATTCTATGCGTCTAAAGCATTTAGTTGAATTTAGTTTTAAGTTTTGGCAATAGAGAAAAGAGACGGAAGTCCTATGGTAACTCCCTGATCTGTGGTTTTGACTATAATATGTGACTGGCTGTACCCCGCCTGGAACCTTATTCCGTGGGAATTTCGGGATAACATAACCTATGTCCTCCCCCGGACTATAAGCTACCCCTGTACCAAATTTCAAGTCAATCGGTTCAGTAGTTTAGCAGTGAAAGGGACTGACAGAGTTACTTTGGCATTTATAATATTTGTTAGTATTGTATGAATCCTCCCTAATAAATATATTGTTGACTTAAACTTGGCTAATTCATGTTTTGTAACGGTAATCCATGGAACATGTTAACATAGTCCCGAACTACGGACGTCAGTTTAGAGTATACTCGTATGCCTCTCTCATATTGATCCACCGTAAATCTTGCAGTAGCTCAGGATTAACTATACCAGGTAGCCTGTCCATCATTTGAGATTAACAATTTGTACGCAATTTTAACTGAAATATCACAATTTAAGCTTCTCTTTCACTGATGGTATTAATAGAGTGAGAGGAATTTTTAATAACACAATGACTTTTATCGAACAAACATTTTTAAAATAAGATTAAAACCCAAAAATATTAATCGGGTAAAGCTTTTAACCTGCGTGCTAAGGACTGTTCAACTCTAATTCAAGGTAGGCTCGGGTTTCTCAGTGTGAAAATATTTTGATTAACTAATGATGATGTTAGCGTTAGAATTGTCATTTTTATAGGAAAATTTCAATTGATTTATAGGCCCGTAACATCTCAATCTACCGGCAAAGACCATTCCCTCACTGATTATATTAGAACCAGCAGCGCCACGCGGTTTCAACCGCGTAGTTTTTAATTTACCCCCATTTTCTCCCCTTAGGGGGGGAATTTCCAAAAATTCTCTCTTAGTGGTAGCCTAGTCCCCCGAACAAACACACGTGCCTTTCAGCTCTCTACGACCACTAGTTTCGGCTGTGTGCGTCAGTACATCACTCAGTAACGGAAGAGTTTTATATATTTAATAAAAAATATAGATTTGCCTTAAATAATTGGTAATGTATTTGGCAAACAAAACCATAATCCTTAGTCAGGTGAGCACCTGCAACCTGCATAGCGACACGGATTTCACGACATACGATACAAACATTATGTACACAACTGCACTTTAAAAGAAGCTTTACGTAAACCCGTCGTCTTCAAGAGAAAATCCATTCTGCCCGTCAAAGGTTGGGTGTTTGCATTATTTTGCGTCTAAAAATAGTTTTATTTTTCAAAACGTTTTGTATTAATTTGGTATTTTGTCTGGTAAATATATAAAATGATTGTTAGATTTATATTATTTAAGTATGTGCTCGTAAATGTGCAGTTTTATGCCTGCTATGTTTTGTTCACCCATCAAAATTTGTATGGTGCCAGGCGTTGCTTAACCGAACTAATAGCCAGTGATGCACGGTTATCACTATTGTTTGTCAATTCTCAAATGTATTATCATTATGTATTGTAAATACGCGAATTAACGAGAACACACACCGCATAATGTACAAATACATAAACCGCTTCAATCCTTGAAAGTTTTATTTCAATGTACAATGCTATATATGCTATCGTAAATAAAACAAAACAGAAAACAATATCAAATATAAAGCTAAGTTAAACATAATAATACTGAAACTGGATTTTATATAAGTTTCAATTTGCAACAAGCACTGTTCATTTCACGGTCACAGTGAGATTGATTGTTATGTAGTTACATAACCACATAACTACAACATAACTCCTACATAACTACATAAGCTCGAGCAATATGACGCCATGCTACCCACCAAGTGTTACGATGCGAACCTTAATCCGTATAACATTGTAAAGTCACGTATAATACTCCCAAGTCGATGTGCAAAGGTTAAATCCATCAAATGTTAACCTTTCAATAAATGTTCTGAACGTAAAATAATAATAAATATCGGACATATCACACTTTGCCATCTAGTACCAAACTAAGCAAAGGTCTATGGATACATCTAGTTCCAATTTAATTTATGCTGGAATATAGATATTAGGTAACAGATACACATACTTAGCACTGGTATACTTTAAAAAAACATGCTTAGAGTAGATATAAAACACATAGACCAAGGCAAATACGCACACAAATATTAGTCTTGGTAGGGAATAGTACCCGTAGCCTTTGGCGCAGTAGGGTTTCAACCAACACAACTCGGCCGGTCCTACGTCTATTGGGTTTATATTAAAATTCAGCTCCCTCTACTAGAACAACAAGAGTTGGGAGAAGGTCGGCTAAAATTTTAATACTGCCTACGTCTGTTGTAGAACATGTACCTTGCCTCACGTACATATATGAACGGAAAGTTTCCATGTTACGATGTAACTTTTGAGCTAGGCATTTCTAAAAGGTCAGCCTAATAAAATCAAATGTACATAATAAAATACTCTATGTAATTGTAGGAGAATAAAAAAAACTCCAACTTTTAGTTATTACTTACATAAAAATAAAAAATCGACACAAAAATCTTATGAAAAAGAGCTTCTGAAACTTGTGGTCTAGGAACGGTTAGAGTGATTTTGATAAGATCTAAAAAACTACATCACTTGAACTACAATGACATACTCATTTGACCATCAACCTTTCAAAAAATAACTCTTTTGCGCCTGGGTTAAAAATAAATACAAGAATTGACCATTATCGTTTGACACAAAAGCAATTTATCCGTGCATTTACTCAAATTTTCTATCAGATACTAGTCCTGAAAATAATGAACATAACTAAAAATAAAAGCTAAAGAAAATGCAGACATTCTAAAGTGAAACGCTGACATACTATATTATCTTGATATTTTGATTTTAGTCTAAAGATCTTACAATGTATATGTCTAATCGATGTTTTCACGCCATATCACAACATCATTCTTCAATCATCATGATAGTCGTTGTCCGAATTGAAAAATTATTTCAGTGTTAGAGAGTCCATTTATGGGAGAAGGCTACAAACTATTGAAACATATAAATATAAATATAAATATAATCATTCACTACATCATCTCATTATAGTAACTGACCCCTAACTAAGCTAGAAGCTTGTATCTAGGGTATCAGAAACTACGCACACACTCATTCACACACACACCCAGACCGAGACAAACATTTGTGGTTCACACAAATGTTTGTTTGTTCGCGCGGGAATCGAACCCGGAACCTTACGGATGGCAGTCCGGCATGGTGACCACTCTGCCATCGCGGTCGTCCATCACGCTATAACCAATGTAAGAGAGCTAATGCGGGTTGAATCGCAGGCAAAGTTCGCTTTGTATAAAAAGATAGATTAAATTATACAAGATGGTACAATTCGTATGTCTAATCGATGTTTCCATGCCATATTACAACACAATTCTCCAATCAGCATGATAGTCGTATAAAAGGTCTAATAAATTAAATTAATTTGTCACTTTACGATACCTCCCGCCGTGTACCATGGGTGCCACCTGCTACAACCTTTACTAAACTTTCACCAGCATCAAATGAAGTTAAACTGATTAACTATCAACACGCAATAATAGGACCTCGCGTTACCAACTTTTGTTCATAATTTATTTTTTAGTTTTACTTTTATGTTGTACTCTTTAAAAACTAAATTCAAATAAATATTAGTAACTTATAATAATTTGTATTGGATTTAAGATTACGTAAGTATAGTGAGGAGGAATAAATAAACATAAAAACTTAATCACTACGCTGCGTAGCATGCATCGTTACCTAAGGAATCGAACCCGTGACTTTTAACTTGGCAACCTAGATTGCCGAAGTCTATAGCTATTTTGAATATTATTGGCACAACTCAAAGTGTATCTATCTGAAAAACGGCATAAAATTTAAATAATGTTGTTGTATCACTTTAAGCAAAAAGTATCGACCCGTACGACCCCAAATGCAGAGCTAAAACCTCTAATTCAACATTGATGTTTGTACTTCTAATTAGATAAATTGATATACTATGTAGCGGTAACATAAACAAACCTTTCAGTTAGGAAGGGATCACCACAAACCACAAAACCTCAGAACAGAACTGTAATCTGAACATCACATTGTTTCGAAACGTCTAATATAATATTAACATGTGTCGGATTGGCCCGCCCGGCCCCTACTCTGATGACGACGCAAACTGACTGCCACTCTCACTTAAAGACAGGGGCTGTTAAGATAGAAGTTGATTCAAGTTGCATTGCCAAAGTTGACTATAGATTAGTAAGCGCAGTGGCGGCGGCGTCGCTGCACCGGCCGCGCGCTCCGCTCGGTCTTGCAACACTCGCTCGTTTGCTCGCTCCTCGCTCGCCTCATTTTGTGGACAGTGAACACGAGGTTGGCGAACGGCGCAAAATTGGTGGAGCCTCAGCTCACACCGCCACCATTACCTCATGTAACCTATTATGTAATGTGTTCTGCAGACTTTTTGCTTCAACGCATTGCTTTGCTGTTTTTGTACACGATTAGTTACAAAGTATTCGTTTGTTTCTTTTTTTTTGTTCACTTTTTGTAGACATAACCAACGTGTTTGAGGCATATCTTTTTAATGATTTCTAGGTGCTAAAATATTGTTTGATATAAACACCCTTTTTTTAGAGATTTTTATCATAATCATTAGGTATAAATTTAAAACATAAAATGTAATGCCTAAACATTATTCCAAAAGTTTTAGAAGTAAGTACATAATATTATTATAATAAGTTTCTAACGAGCTAAATATTTTGTGAAACAATACTTGTAACAAAATGGTTACAATAGCAATCATTAAAAGTTCGCTAACGAACCTCGATTTCAATGTAACCCAAGCAAACTTTCATTGTAAATAAATTGAGCGGAAGGTGAAATCTACGAATACCATAGCCGTAGCCGACAGGTAGTGATTTTGACTCTCGGAAATTTTTAGGTGGCGGAAAGTGAACGTTTCCTTAGGAAGTGAGTAACGGTGTGGGGTAGTTCCGTGCAGCGCTTGGGTCGGGTTGTTGTGTGTATGCGAGGTGGTGCGGCGTGCGGCTGGCAGTGTGGTGTGGTGTGGGCGCGTAGCAGGAGCGGGCCGCGCCTGGCCGCGATGCAGTGGTGTCGCGGGCGGTGTCGATACGCGTGCGGCGGGCGCGGGCGGGGCGGGCTGCGGGCCGCGCGGGGCCGTGCGGGGCGGGGGACGCACGCGCGCCCCGCACCCAGTACACCGTCGCCGCGATCGCGCGCAACACGCGTTCGCCTTTATCTCAACACACCGCGCGGCGCGCACTCGCGAACACTCCACGTGCCACTTGCGGTGCTGCCCTCCGATACCTTTCAACGCGACCATTTACTCACTTTCTCGCGACCGGTGTTTTTCTTACCGTTACATATCAATTTCCTAATATCGAACTCTTGTTCAAGCAATCGAAGCAATATTTCTGCATAAACAAAAAATAAAATTCTTATCAGTCAAAAACTAAATAATGTTAAGCGCGCGCTAGGGCGGACTCATAGACATTCGAAGTGAAAGTTGCGCAGTTGTCGGGAAGTGCGCGAAGCGGTGCTCGGCCGCGGCACTGTACGGGCGTGCCGCAGTGGCTGCGGTGCGATCGCGCCCACTCTAAGCGAACACCTGGCATAATGAGCCGAGGCGGTCCTGCACCTCTGCACCGAGCAGGACATTAGAGCGCGACGAGGGTGTCCGCAGCATGAGTAGCGCGTGAAGAGGTGGCCGGGACGCGCCGGGGGTGCACCAACTAGCCGCTCGCCGCTCCGCACCGCCGCACCCGCACCGACCCGATGACATATTGAAGTCGAGCAGCCACCATTGCTCGTATAGAGTTGGTTGAGAAATGGGGGCTGACGCCTGTCCTCAGGCCGAGGCAGGAATGCCCCCGGGCTCAAGAGGAAGGCGGCGACCAGAGGTACGTATAGGAGCTGATAGTTTTTCAGGTTGGTTGAGGTCATGTGCCGAGCGGCGGTCGTAAAGCGGCTTGCGGTCAGGATGTCCCGTTTGCGTCACAGTATGTATGTAGTTAGTTACAATAGATCGGCGTCGCGTAGTGTAAGCGGCGCGGGCACACGCGGCGCGCGGTGCACGCTCTCCCGCTGCGCCATAAGAGCCATGGCCTTCGACATGTGCTGGTGAGTGCATCGCATGCCGAGCGCTCCTACTCTCACTAACGCTCGTCTCTGCGTTGCGCTAACTAACAATTTTCTCAATATATGGGGTAAGTATTATTTCGCGAATACTCTTGTTTCTCTCCGTCTTGTTGTCAATCTGCTCAACCTACTTTTTAGCTCTCATTCATTACTCAGCAGTCGGTTTGTAAAAGGCTTTTCAGGGCGGACTTGTCGAGAAGTTGTTCGCCGCGGGAGATATGATCAGCTCTATTGAATGCCGCACTGGAGATGTAATTCCTAGAGTGACTATTGTCTGCGGTGCCATCGCTTGTTCGAATCTTTATTGAATTCTTTAAAGCATTTTAGATAGCATTTGAACGCATCGATACGAAACGAAGGAGAAACCGACTAAAATTCCACGCTATCTGGGAGCTGTAAAAATATCTATGATTGACGTCGTAAAGCTAATGCTCTGAAAACCGTACATCGGGTCGGACACATCGATACTGTTACGTACGAATTATTCGCCGCTCGATCTGAATCCATAGAGATATATTATGCGTGTTGTTATAGCTTCTGTGACTCACTCATACCGCACTCAATCTTAATGTTTTGATAAACAAGTCATCGGAAATTACTGCGTCAATGCGTGGCACTCTCGATCAGCGATTCAAGCATCGCATCAATCTCAGAATAAATCATTAACTTCCGCAATGCGCCGCCACTCCGCACGCGTTGAATCATTTTTACAACATAAAATTATGAATAGACAATGTCGGTGGTCAGCTTAATCACCGGAAGCATTTTGATATGGCCGTTATTTAGGTCGTATTTTATAATTAACGTCCATTTTATTTTTAATGCACACAGGGACTACGCAATGATTCTAAAATATGTAATCTCTAGAAGTGCGTTTCGTCTTAAAATGGTAATAAATTAGCAGTCACGGTAGAATTACTACACCACATTTTAGTCCTGAAGTTTATCGCATAACTCTATGCAACGCATACTTTAACGCTGTAAGTTTGATACCTCAGAATTTGCCGGGTATTTTGATATCCAATGCGGTATTCTGTAACGGGAGAATCGATCGCTGCAGAATCCAGATTTGATAGCCAAGATTATTAAAGTTTTCGATAGCGTCTAGTTACGAAACTAGCGTAATAAATCTATTAGTGCTTATTAAAAATATGGGCTACGTAAAATACTGATAATGATAAGTAAAGTCATTAAAGAGAGACCCTTGGGTGTGAGAGAGAGAGAGGGATACCCAATCAGAACAAGCAATTAATTTGTAGAACTAATGTTTGTTCTCCGATCTTTGATGTTTGTTTGTGTGTGATTCGCCTCCAGATACGATATAAATTGTATTACATAATATTCACGTATTTATTTTAAACTAGCGGAATCCTACGGTTTCACCCGTGTAATTCCTGTTAACTTTGAGCTTTTCTTAACTTTCGTATTTTACAAAGTTCTTCCAGTAAAACAAGTCATAAAATACATTGGGAGAAAAGCACGACTGATTTGAGCCATTCTCGATTTTTCCCGCGACTAACGCACAGTAATGTTTTTTTAAATCAATTTTATCAAAGCAACGTAGTAACAGTTATTAAAAGAGTAAATGTTATAAATATCAAACGCGATTAAAAGCGCCTTATTATAATAAACAAATAATAATATTCACAGCTTAATAGCTAAACAGACGTTAGAACACGTCGTATTTAACTGAAACGTTGATTGAAAGACGATCCATAGATTAACACTTAACTAGTTTTAAAATTGTATTGCCAACACAATAACGCGCGTAGTTTTTTAAAATTAACAACAACGTGTTATCAAACCGCTGTTTATCGCATTTAAATAATTAATGGAACGTTTTAACAGGCGTCGACGTGATACGTAAATACGTAATTAAATGATTTGCGACACTGCAATTTCACTAAAATATGCTAATGCTTGTTAAAATTTAATTAATTTATAATGTTTTAATGGTATAATTAGGTGATATTGGCAATGTTCCTTCGGGTTATTAACGTTTTATGTTCATAATTGACATTAAATGGTAAGAGTCTAACTATAATCACAGTTTAGAACAAGGTCTGGCTCGATCGGGGAAATAACACACTCTTACAGATTTTAAACCTAGTATCGTACTTTGCACGAATAGTTCATAATCATTGTGTAAGGCTCGCTAACTCAACATGTACGGCGCTTTGGACCTCTTTGTCTAGATCCCCAAACCCCAAACGTTTAAGTCTTCCTGTGGATAATGTCCTGTTGTCCCGTAAAGGCTGAAGAATAATGTCAAGAATTGTATTTCTTATATTAAAACACTGATCACTTCCTAAAACTATTACCTCAAATGTAAATCAGTTTCACCATCGTAGTATCGCGATCGAAACATAAACTTTCGTCAACTATACCAAAGACAAAAGCAAAATAATCACCCTAACCTATATACCTGAACAAATTCTTGATATCCAGTTTGGTAACTCATAAAACACGCAACGAGAACCGCAACAAACAACAACCCAGGAGTTAGTAATAACCAAAAACATGAACTAGAAAAGTACTTAAACAAACGTGAGGAAAATTATAACAAGTAACGTTACAACTCTTGATTACGTCATAATGTGTTTTTTAATTTTCCTCCATTGTTCTAAAAAATACACCTCATTATATTTTAATGAAAGGTTGAATTTGATACTCTTTCATTATTCCGGAAAATTCCACATTACTTTTGTATTTCGTGTGTGTTTAAAAATCTTGATTCTTTTATAAATGTAACAAACATGAGGCCGTGTTATCTGATATCTTATAGCGCTTGGAAGTAATCGTATGAAAACATACCGATTGGTGTGTAAGTATGTCAGTACGACAATATCCGACTGCAGCGTCCGGGGTGGAAGCCAAACATTTGGAAACGCCCCATTATTCTCAATCCCGATGTTTGTTCGGCCCGCTTCACCTCCTTTACATACATTTTCATAGATACGAGTACCGTCTTATTATGTTATTTGCCTCAAGTTTACTTTGCTCTTACACTTAGAACGAATACAAACTCTGCCTTTTGATTAAATTTAAAACTCATAAACTTTTCTATTAAATTATATTACTTACAAATATTAAATTAATATTTGTTTGAGAACTTCAGACTTGGACTCAAAAGGCAGAATAAAGGGAAATGAGGAGGAAATTTTATTAAATCTGTGAGTCGTAAAATATGAATTGATAAATATCATGTTTATTTTATACTTCTAGAGTACCTACTTTGGCAAAATTTTGCGATGTTCAATATTTTTTGTTTTTGTTTCATAAAAGCTTCTCTAATTGAACTTATATTGCTTAGTTTATATAAGAAACATTTTCCATCTGAATTTATGTTACTGGGATCCATTAGTTATTTTAACCTTTATTTTTGTTCGGGTTGGTTTTCGTAGAACATTTCTAGTTAACGGCTTCAAACAAACATTATTAACATATTAATTGCTTAATTTCAAAAAGGGGCTTTTGCTACTGAGATTAGCTGTACAGTACGAAAAGGATCAAACTAGAGTTTGGCAGTCAATTATGTTTTTTCCCTATTAACCTACTTATATATGTTGCCACCCGTGGTTGCCACATATGGAAATATTATGAAAGCTTGCAAAAATCGTGAAGAATTTCGTTCCGAACAGCCCAGTCCAGGGGGAATGCCCCTACAAAAAAGAGATATATATTTCATTCAATGTTTCATCTCAATATGATTTTTATACACACCAGTCATCTACGAATTCTACCGCGTGACGGAATTATGGAATTCCGCCACGCTCAAGGAATATATGCGGAAAATCCGCAAGCGGGGCGCGATACGGAATTTCATCACCCTATATACTTACTTACTTCTCTCTCGCTTACTTAGTGCCTATGAAGTAGGCGTATCTTACGTGGGTTGGTTAGACTAACTAGATTATTAGTATAACATTAACATGATATTATATTCATATTATAAAGGTTAATATCCAATTTCAAATGATATGCTAAATTATTCAATTCGTCTGGTAAATTTAGAACATTATTGCTGAAATGAAATGTAATATGTCTCGCTTTAAGTTAGTCTGAAATGGAAGTAAAACAACGATGATATTTTGAATTGAAATAAAATATACGAAGTGTCTAGTCGGCTATAAGTGTCAACTTGATTCCACTGTATCTTTATGTCACTGATGACAATGATACAAGAGAAATACGCTTGATTAAACTTTTTATTTGCTTCATACATGTTGGTGATCTTAAATCCAAAGCGCGCTATCTACCCGTAACGCCTGAATTATCAGTAAGAGAAAATCTACACAAAAATACCTCCTACTTTAAAAGTCTCACGATAAAATATACAATGTATTCCACCGAAGAATAATCCCAATTTTAATTTACCCATAAATATACCTTTTACATAACAAAGTTTGCGTAACGAGCATTATTAATTATTCCCTATACACTCCACGATACAGGCACATAATTAAAATACCGCATGCTAACTCAGAAAGATATATTAACATATGTTTTTACAGATCCGCTTGTATGTAGGTCGTTATATTTGCATGCAAGTGATAGTGTACCACAATTACTGTTTGCGTGACTTGCACTGATCTGTATCCTCATAATTATTCTTCGTATATCATTGCTACGAGTACGTGCAATGCAAGAAACAACATACGGTAATGATGTCAAAGTGCACTCGGTCGTATTTCATCTGGTTATCTAGAAACATATTGCTAGATATTATTCTGCTGTCGAGCTGTGCCGTGCAGAAATTACTATGTATAATGTGGGTTAGTTTCTTAGGTAAGCTTGTTTAGGGGGTGAATAATAATAAATAGCTTAATATAATATCATATATCGCTAACTAATTCACTAATTATAAACTTAGCAGAGCTGTGGAAACTTATCAAAACTAAGCAAAGGTTTTACTATATTTTTTAACCGAATACTAGGCAAAAAGCTTTATTAAGCCCTGATCCTTAAATAGATTGTACTTTTTGAATGAAACGATGATAAACATAGTACAAAAAACTAGTCTAGTTTTCAACCGAGTAAAAGTCTCCTATTCATGAAGCCTATTACGTGGATCTCCTTACCTACTCGTTGCTAATAAGTACCACAAAGATAATGACAGCATTGTATCGCCCCTTGTTCAACAAAAAGCTTGAAGCCTCACTTAGTAATTGCCCGTATTGAGGGAATGTTTTCAGAGGAATAACATGAAAAGGTAACAAAAGAAAACCCAAAATAACATTGTTGAAATTATACAAAACCTATTAAATTTCACAGTGTTTTGTCTTTCATTAACGAGCAATTTTTCGGTTAGCAAGAACAATTACATTGTTTTCTATATTCACAAATGTTAAGTCTGTACTTTTCATTTAAATCGTCTCATATTACTCGTGCCCTGTTACGAGTGTGTCCCTAACAGACTTACCGTGATTTTCAATGGAATAAATCCTTCGCATTAGTCGGGGTATTGACACGAATACTCCCTCAATTTCTCATCTTGTTGAGCATTTTGTTGTTATGTTAATCAACAAAGGAAAATTCTCCAAACGGAAACGTCTATAAAATCCAAATGGCGGAATAATATGAAGAAATAGAAAAATCATTTTCTATTTCGTTACACATATTTCTTATTTAAGAGCAATTGGCCGTGAACTATAAAAAAATATTTAATATACTTGTGGCAGATTAATTTATAAATGCCAACTCCATCCCCTGGTTTAGTAATAAGTAATTTTCTTTCTGTAGTGCATTTTCACTTAACGCGCACACGGATAGAATCTGTATTAGAGTATTGGTGCTTCGGCGTTATGTACGTATTCATTTTCAAATGCACTAGAGATACTTTGTTCAAAACCTTAATTTTTTCTTCATCTACAAAGTTGCTGACTAGAACGCACTTCTTTGAATATACATCTCTTATTTAATAACCAAAATGATAATAATTTGAGTGCCTTTTTCAAATGAAAAATAAAAATGGCCTTTATCTTTTCAAAACTTTTATCTTTACTCTAACGTCGTCAATATTTCCAAGTATACTAGTGAAAATATTCGTAGTCTGTCAGTGTCTGTAGTTTATTATCTAGTGTGGTGATAACGATCAATTTCATATAAGTTTCTCGACTGCAGATGTGCTCAGCTTTTAAGCGGGTAGGTTTTTATTTCTCGTGCAAGCATATATTCTAATGCCATTGGCAGCGATAGTTCGTGCATTTATGATTAATCTAATTTGCGTAATTTGATTGCGTAGTATAAACTCAATTTATTAGATATTTTATATAGAAGCGCTCATGGCCCAGTGTTACCTGCGGATCACTTGTGATCTGTGCGGTTAAGTAACGTCTGGCACCGTCACGACTGTGATGGGTCATTACTAAAAATGACTTTTAATTTCATGAGCGTTTCCGTGCTTCGGAGTGCACGTAA
This sequence comes from Timandra comae, assembly GCA_958496195.1. Lineage (NCBI taxonomy): Eukaryota > Metazoa > Arthropoda > Insecta > Lepidoptera > Geometridae > Timandra > Timandra comae. The sequence goes on along the minus strand of OY292353.1, from coordinate 5,439,576 downwards.
AGCCGTCGGTTCCGGCTGTCGTACTAACATCATCGATAGTTGTTACGGGTAGTTAGAGCCCTTAAAAGTCTAACATTTGGTTTACCAAAAAATTTCGTATAGCCCTCTGGGCTGTGAAAGTCTGATGGCAGTCGCTTCACGTAAAATACTGACATTCCGCCAAATCTGTTTAAATTGAAAACCGACCCCAAATAGACATGGGATAAAGGTTTGAAAAAGAGAGTATAATCTCCATTTATTAGGTTGAAATAATGAAGTATTGTTTTAAAATCATACATATTGAATAGTGATAAAATTAATCAGTAGTCTTTAGTTATTTTTAATAGGTTTTGTAATCGCAACGTAGCCTCGTTATGCTCTGATAATTTGTGATTAATATTTCAATTAAAAACACAATTATTTTTCAAAACTATTAGTTGTGATATATATAACCGAATAGATTTTAGCCTCGGCTTGGAATATTATGAAATGGATACACTTATCTAACGTTTTTAATTAGTCTGTTACCATTTTAGCTTTGTCCATCAAAGAGAAAATAAAAGGTAACTTTCCTTAGAAACGTTATTAAGTAAGTACTTAATCTACATATTATATTACGTAAAATGAATAACAAATATATTTTGTAATTTCTTTTCCTTAAAAGCGCGAAGAAGATTACAGCTAAGAGAGAAGTTAAGAGCTTTTTTATTCTTTGATGTCGAAGATGGGAACTACAAATAGATTACTTTAATTTAAGAGGCTTACAGTACTTATTGAAAGTGGACGTTATTCTTGAGAATTAAAATGTCTTCGTAAATAATATTGTGGAGGTTGCAGTAGTTTCATAATATTGATAGACCGTAATAAATTGGATCTTAAGAAGTGGGCGGCCAATGGAAGATGTTTATTATTAACCTTCGAACAGATTTGAAATTAAATTAAATTTGTTATTTGATAGCTTCAGTTCTTGTTCTGTTGTTTTGCAATTTAATATAAGGACTTAAGGTTAATTTTAATTTGTAATGAAATACGAAGATACCTTACGATAACTTTTATTAATTAACCGACTAATATTCGTAATTAGACAAGGCTTCGTTTGGGTATATCACTTTCTTAGCTGAAAATCTCGGCCAATCGGTACTTGAATAATAATTCCTAATCTATCAAACGGGTCATGTAAGTCGGATGGTACCTGAGAGATGGGCCCACTTAACAACTCAGTGGGTTCCCGAAGGAGGGCGTCGTCGGGGTCGGCCGAGAAAGCGCTGGCGGGATGATCTTACCACCTTCGACAGTAGCTGGTGGGACACTGCGAAGGATAGGGATGGTTGGGAATGTTTGGGGGAGACCTTTGCCCAGCAGTGGGACACTATATAAAAATAAAATCTATCAAACATACAGTAATTGTTTCCTTAATATAGATTCTTAATCCCTCACACATACGCCAATCTTCGCTTACTAATACCAATATAGACAGATGATATCATTATAACTTGGCTTCTTAAGAAGGAAAGGATAAGGCAAGGCACGCCTCTTAGAAAATCCGGTCCTTGTCCCAAATATAGGTATGAGCACGAAGATGTAGATATATTTTATACCTCAAGATAAAATACTTTTGTTGGCACTTTAGTCAAATGGACCCACTCAGACAAGACCGCTTCTCTGGCTCAATTGACCTAATGATTCCTGGTCTATAGGATATTTTAAAGTTATAAGTGACATTATTTCGGGGATCTGTACAGTGTAGTTTTCTGCTTGATTTTTGTTTTATAGGTCCAGTATGGGGTTCCATTTTCGAGAAGCCTCGGAGGTAGAATATTATGTTGCTTTTTAGGACGATTAATACAAGATACTTTTTTATTTTCTACGGATCGTGGTTGAGATCACCAACATGCAATACATAAGCGTGGTGTTTATGCCCCATACTTGACAGTATCATCAAGAGATAGGTTCTGTCATATACGGCAGGATCTTAGAAGTCAATACTTTCTTCTTCTTAGCGTGTCGACTCATATTTTTGAGGACCAAAACTTAGCCACCGATATGGCGCATCGATACTTTTACATTGCCTAAATAAAAAATATTTTCCCGAAAAAGTTATAAGTATACAAAATATAAATAGTTTTGTTCTCTTTATTAACAACTAGCTGTGCCCCGCGGTTTCACCCAGGTAGTTCCCGCTCCCATGGGAATTTCGGTATAACTATAGCCTATGTTCTTTTTCGGACCATAAGCTACCATTGTACCAAATTTCAAGTCAATCGGTTCAGCAGTTTGCAAAAGGTAACAGACAGACAGACAGAGTTACTTTCGCATTTATAATATTAGTTAGGATTAGGAAGAAGTGTTACCAATAATAACTGTAAGTGTAACAGCCGTGTCCAATTAGTTTCAGTTTAATTAATGGATTGATTAGTTGGAAATACATTTACGTAACTTTACAATTTATTTGATAATACGAGTAATACAAATTCATAATTAAATGCCAGGTTTGATAACTGATTAATTTATTTAATTAATTGAAACATCTTTGTTAATCATTTATTACCCAATTAGTACCTAATAGAGATAGATTGGACGGTTAGTTAACTGTCATTTGCTTCAACCTTTTTGGTACTAACTCCTAGTAACTACCACTAACAATTCCTTAAAACAACAAGAATCGAAAATCTATTATTTAAACCAATTTAACTAGAAATTCTAGATTCCTTTGTTCTCTTAGCGAACAGAATAATAGATCATTTACACTATTTTAGTTTCGTATAATAAGTATCTTAGTGTGTCTACAGCTGTGACAATACCCTTACAGAGACAATCAAATAGTGTTTTCAATTAATCATTTGCCTTTGTCTAGATCTGTTAGAAGTGCTTATAAAAAATAAACATCGCAAAAGCAATCAATCTAAAACAACATTTTAGTGAACGCTCTACCGCTTCTGAAACTAAGTACAATACAAAACTAGAAATAACACATCAAAGACATGCTCTAAACAGAAACATAAGCTTTGTGTTAAAACTGTAACACCTCATTATTTGGTATGTTAGTTAGTACCACCCACTCTGTTAGTTTCGCGACAAAAGTGTCGCACACACACGGCAAACACAACGTAAGGTCACACACGAGAAACTCACACGTGCACACAAAAACACATTCTTGTCATACCCGATGTATTGTAGCTATTATTGTACACTATACTCTACTCTAGACTACAAAAATAAATTAGTTAAATCTGTGTATTGTAATGGGTCGGGATTGTACCACATTCCTAGCTCGACATGACATGAACCAAATTATTATAAAAACATAATCGAAATTGTTATAAAAAAGTTTATTACGCGAATATATTTAATAAATCCTTGTAACTAATACACCTAGATTGATGTAAACTTCAATCTTTCTATTTTTACGCTGCATTACATTGACCTAAAAAATATTGCAATCAATTTCTCTGGAACTCTGTCAATATTGCAAGCAATATAATAAGTAAACAGTTATTTACTTGGAAATGTGAACTGAATGTTATTTCGTTATGGAAGTTGAAAAACAAACACGTTGTGACGTTGTTATTTACGTCTGATTTCAAACGTTAAAATGTTTGAACGAAGTCAAAACATTTTAATACCCTGAGCGTACTTTGGTTTCACTTTTGAAATGTAGTTACGTATGACCGACACTACGTACAAACGAGCTGATTGAAATATGTATTAGCTGTAAATCTTTCGGTATTTAACTCGCCCTCAATCGACACTCAATATAACAACTAGAATATTACTACAGCAAGATTTACTATTTGTGTACCCAGAAATACTTAACTATATAATATATCTAATTTATATAATAGTTATACGAAAAATACTTTTGGCTAAGAACATAATCTTCAGAAATCGATAAAATGTATAAATAATGAAGGCGTCTTCTATCTATAATAAATAATGTTACGCGCCTTGATATAAAAATGTAAAAATATTAACGTTTATACGAAATATAAACTAGTTCAAAGAATATTATAAACTGACTTTCAATCGTGAAGTCACCAACAAATTAAATAGATATTATTTGTCAATTCCTAGGTCAAGCGGTACATGTTTGTTATTTTCCAAACATGACTTTGATTTGTAATCGCTAACACAAAATGTACAAGCACCATCAATGAGAGATGCTTCATCCCCGCAGTAACATCTTATTTAAACATTTTTTGGAATAACATGAATATTAATCCAACAAAAACAAATTTGAATACGATGTTCTTTTCGAAATAGTCAAGCGGTTGTTTTCTCTACATATCTGCCCACTTTACTATACCTGAACAATTCCAAGACGCACTTGGCCGTCCTTATTTTCCACAATACCGTACGTAGAGATATAAGCAAGGCCACAATACAAAAACTTGAAGTACAGAATAAAGAAATACTTGACGTAATAAGGCTTGAAAAAGGGGCTACCGTTCGTTTTTTACATTGTTTATTTGGATGGACCTTATTATATTTATATCTACGTCAACACTTGACTTTTATAATATTTCTCAACTAAAATATTTATAGATGAAAATCTTCTTCTGAACCTTTGTCTCATAGTTTGGTTTGACGAAAAGTTTTGACGTGAAGTGATTGCCATCAGACCTTCACAGCCCAGAAGGCAATATTTTAAACATAAAACACCACTTCTCCCACGCCAAAAATGGCGCTTATTCGCTTTGTGGTTAAAAATTACTGTCTTACATTTCATTCTTCATTATTTCTTGAGTCCGAAAACAAAACTAATTGGAGCGCCTTCAATTTTATGTTAGCCTGGTAATCCAATTTCCGAATCCCTAATCAATCAAAACATTATAAAATTCAATATTGTAGCAAAACAATGTTTCAAGAATTCAATTTACCGGGCTTAAGGAATCCGAACCTTGTTATTACTAACTTTATTTACTTACAAGAATTGGTTTTCCTTTGTCAATGACTCAAAATGTATTCAAAGATTGTTTTGAATTATATGGTTTCCTATATCCATTAACAAGATTTTGTTTACGTAAAAAATGTGTGCTATAATTAAAATGTAACGGTTTCATTAAAATGGAGATCCTAAGAAATGCGGAGCCACTGCTCCGCATTTCTGGTGAGGTGTCAGTGCGTCTCGCGCGCCCACGCACTCGCTCGGTTTATTGTGATTTACCAAACTGACGCGGTGCTAAACGCACTCTACTACGTGTATTAATAGAATAACCTTATTTTACATACTGGATTTATCCTCGAAAGATAAATTTGAAATTAATTATAATCTTCATTATGACTAAGAGTGCTTGTTTATTTTTATTTTTACTCGTTCTTCGCTCCACATATTATGATTATATGAATTTCGTGTTTAAATATCCGTCCCACATATGAAAATTTAAAGAAAGTAATTTTTAATTAAAAACGAAAACTAACAATAAGTTTTTTTAATGCATAGCTTGGACGCTCTGCATACAAAATTTCCTCTCAAACCTTGTCGTGAAATTAGTAACTTAATAAAACAATAATTACCTAAATCGATCGATATGAAGTGATACGTGAACACACACAAACTCGGTTCATCACGATACATGATACAAAATTTCCTCTCAAAGTTCCCTTTGAGAGATCGTCTCGTTTAAATTCAATTCTAAAATTCATAATAAGATTGTGGAAGGTGCTTTTATCATACATACTTGCTATGAATTTTCAGTAATATATCGTCTTATATGTCTGACTAATATGTCGTATCAACCCTCTGGGTTGTAAAGGTCTGGCAGTCGCTCCACGTAAAATACATTCCACCAAATTTGGTTTAACTAAAAACCAATCCCAATCAAACGAGAGAGAAGAAGAATAATTACAATTAAATTCTCACTTAAATGACCTACTGAACGAAAACATCGAAATAAACACAACTATTCAGTTACACAACCTGTAGCACTATTATTCCGTGTTTACATTGCAATAGCTCTGGTTAGATTGTTTGTTGGTGATAATGTGGAAAAGACGTGGTGTCAGTAGGTGATCGACAGTTAACCATTGTACGGCTTATCTCAAGTTCTCGAGTGCAGACAAAGGGTCCATCGGCGTTTCTCAAGCGGTTCGCGCTCAGTGCTGAACACAGCGCTTTTCAAACGGCACTTTATAATTCACATAGGGTTGACTACTTCACTTTGCATTACTATTTAATTAGCAATTTTGTATTTGTCTTAAAATTTTGACCAAGTTAGGTCACAACAACTTACAAAGTAAAGATATAAAAATACATATTTATAAGGCGTCCGTAAACAAACATGAATATAAAAAAACTACCCTCTTTCTAGTTTAAAGGCCGTGACATGAAATGCACGCTCTCTTACCTTCTTACGCTTTTTAAACTTCTCGGGAAAATAAGGTGCGCGCGGCCAAGAGATATAAGCGGTGCCAACCCTAGCCAGGTTAATAGGGTTGAAAGAAATCTAAGAAGCGAAAAAATGTCGGCGAAAATTGAAGTGACATCGGATTCGAGTTGAGCACGTTCCACTCTCAGGGGTCGACGCTGTGCACACTCGAAATAGAACTTTACAGTTTTAAACGTTATACTTTACGTTTTAAAATAAAGACATTAAAAACGAATGTAAATATATTTAGGACCAAAAAATACTGTCTTTCTTTGGATTTACAACACTTCATTTTGGACACATTGCAAATTGCTTTATCATATGCAATAATTTATGTGTTTTGAATATAAAACTTAATGGTTATATAAATAAAGGTTATAATTGCTTGTTTTGTTGCCAGGTCACTACCCAAACTGTGCAGCCAAGAGGAGGAGACGGGCAAGCCACCTCAGGGAGGAGTTCTTACCTTTGAGCCAATACACCATGATCACGACTTTTGCGAGAGGGTGGTAATTAATGTAAGTAATAGAATAAATACTTTTATCCCAAACAAACTGATCTCGGGCCGCGGACAAATTTCCCACCCACATGGGAAGGCCGCGACTGATATTCTCTTTGCATAAACCTACTTGTAAAAAACAGGCAACACAGGAAATTTGTTGGAGCTGATATCATATTTTTCGTGTAGTTCTATAAAACTGAGTAGTGACGTTCTGCTATGTGATAAAAAAAATGTACTTAAATGATTCATTTTCATCTGATAATGTTAGAATCAAATAGATACCTATTTGATTAAGTAAAGAATCTGGGTTAGAAATTGCTATTATGTCACATTTCTGAAGATTTGTAGCAATTTATTTGAAACTAGCGGCGCCCCCCGGTTTCACCCGCGTAGTTCCCGTTCCCGTAAGAATATGGGGATAAAATTATGCTAAAAACCTTTCCACTGAATCACTCTATCTATTAAAACAAACCGCATCAAAATCTGTTGCGTAATTTTAAAGATCTAAGCATACAAAGGAACATAGGGACAAAGAAAGCGACTTTGTTTAATACTATGAAGTGATTTCATCCCGTTAACAAAATTCCATGTTAACTGCACAAAAAGTAAAAAATGCCTGTTTTCTGCAATAAGGTTTATGAAATCTTAATTTAACATAATAATTCAGTAAAGTACTTATACGTTTATTCAACATAGTAAAAATTGTATCATGTTCTTACATAAAGATAAGCTCCAACGACAACAACGATGTTAATTTCACTTCTCCGTAATTAATTAAACATTTGCTAGTCCTTGACCATCCCATGACCTAGTATTTCTATTACCTGCTTGTTACGATAATAGTCTCATTAAATAGGATACTTATTTTATATAAGAGATACTGGATCTTATTATTTTTTATAGCAGAAATGTGAGCAGAATGTGATATTACATTGTTTAGATCTAAACTTTAGAACGTAGAACATTTCAGACCGAAATCTAATATATAAAATTCTCGTGTCACAGTTTTCGTTGCCATACTCCTCCGAAACGGCTTGACCGATTCTCATGAAATTTTGTGAGCATATTCAGTAGGTCTGAGAATCGGCCAACATCTATTTTTCATCCCGAAATTCCTACGGGAACGGGAACGGGAACTACGCGTGTGTTCTTTCCCGGACCATAAGCTACCCTTGTACCTAATTTCAAGTCAATCGGTTTAGTAGTTTAGCCGTGAAAGGTAACAGACAGACAGACAGACAGAGTTACTTTCGCATTTATAATATTAGTTAAGATTTTATACAACTCTTTTTAACGTGAAAATTTACAGAAACTTAAACTAGATTAAACAGCGAAGTATTATTGAGATGAATATATCGTGGATAAGTTTTACGTAAAAGCAGAATTGAGTTAGGTAACACCGCGAGGCGTAACTAGCACAATTTAATTATGGTTATTAGGCATCGAGTTTAACGCGACGGAAACAATAATTTCGCGTTGTACTTGCCTAATAAGGTCACAGTACAATTAACCTATACCTTAATATTACATTACTTGCCTCCCACGGCCTTATCCTCGTAGAATTTAGTTAAATTCGAATTTCCATTTACAAAGTGTTAATATGTTTTATGTATAAATAGCTGTGTCCCACGGTTTTACCAGCGTAGAACCTTATCCTGTGGAATTTTTGGGATAAAAAGTATCCTATGTGTTATTCCTAGGTATGAGGAACATCTGTACCAAATTTCATAAAATCCATTTAGTAGTTTTTACGTGAAAGAGGAACAAACATCCACACGGCTTTATAATATTATAGTAGGTTAAGGATGATCTTAGAGTTACCTACTATACACTAACAGTATGTGAATAAGGTTGATCTTCAACCTTCGAGCTACCCGTTATGGGTGTATATGAAAATTGTGAACCTAGTTTTATTGTGACACAGTCATACTGCTGCTTGATATCTTGAGAATTTGAAGATTAAATGTTTCCTAAGTTGAAATCTTGCAAATTTAGATGCAGGTGAACTACACTATCGTTTATATCACATTAGTATATTATTTAAAACGTTTATCCAAATTAATTAAGAGAGAAAAGAAATATAATAATATTTTTACTTAATCTAAACTTTTATAAAATCTTACTTTTTTCAAGCTTTTCATCAAAATATTAAATTTAAACTCCTATAAATCGTACTTTGCAAATGAATAAAAAATCCCCTGCAAATTACTACGACATCAGATGAAAAACCTCTCCCATAGTAAAGTTGACTTAAAAATTCACTTAAACGCTAAATAATATTAACCTTAATGTAGTTTTTCCAGATAAGTAAATGTAATAACCGTTGAGTAAGTAAATCTTATAAACGGTTCAATCAAAAAGAACTTTATTTATATTTAGTGACAAAATTTAATAAAGTAATTTAAAATATAAAAACTACTTAGAACGAACGAAGTGTGCCGTGAACGTTCAGTTCGAACGGAACTTAATTCGGGACCATCCGGAGTGAAAATGAACGAAATAACAACTCAACGGAATATTGAAATGATGGAATATTGGAAATTTAAAGTGTCTGCTTCTTTTATTTGTTAACGGAAGTATAAAACAGTACAGTTAATAGAAAATGAAAGTATATGAGTATTACGTATTACATACATCTTTCTAATATATAAAATTCTCATGTCACAGTTTTCGTTGCCATACTCCTCCGAAACGGCTTGACCGATTCTCATGAAATTTTGTGAGCATATTCAGTAGGTCTGAGAATCGGCCAACATCTATTTTTCATCCCGAAATTCCTACGGGAACGGGAACTACGCGTGTGAAACCGTGGGGCACAGCTAGTAATATTATAGTATCGTATAGGTATATACATATAATGTCACATGCACACGTAGGTTAGGTATTACACGAGTACACTGCATACTATATACTAGGTTACATACACAGATATGTAGTATGGTATTCCTTCACGGTAAACGGTTGAACGGATTTAGATTGGTACACATTGGTTTATTGCCTGCAACACCTGCATTAACACATAGTACACTTCGTATCCCGAAATACATATAGAATAGGGGTTTACGTAGAGTATATCTAGATGGCCGGTGACGTCATATTGATATCATTGTCTGCCGCTGTAGAACCGCAGTTTTACGCTTATAGAATTCATGCAAACACGTGTAAGAAACAGCAACAAAATCACCTTTATAAAGACCTTAATAAATCAAAACATCTATTCCCGTTCTCAGTAAATAAACAATAACACATTTTCAAATTATAGTTTACGGCATTTCGTTCTGAACCATCTCCTAATCCAGTGTAGGTGTTTATTGCTATTTCAGTAACATTACCATCAAAATATATTTACATTACTTTAAACATTAATAAATATTGTTTATTTTTAGTAAGATGATTTTCGAATAGTCCAGTGTATGTTTGAGAAATGACTTTTCAACACTTTGTATCATTCGCGTGTCGAGGTACCTAATGTAAAATTACATTGTAGTTATGTTTATCTCAGGGCAGGTATGTGTTTGAGAGTAGTTTCAAATACCCTACATGCAGGCAGCGCTTGACAATTTTTTCTCACATTTACTTAAGAATACCTACCAAAGAAAATATATTTTATACTTTCGGAAATATAAACGTGCGTGCGTTTGTGAGTTGAGACGGACATTCAAATGTAATACCATCTATTCAGTTTAAGCCTCAAAGAAGCACTTATGTACGTCAAAGAGCTTACAAAATAGGAACATCAATGGGCTTACAAAATAAGAAAATTATTAGGAAAGGTAAAAAGAAAGATATTTTTTTCACGTGAACATCACAAGTACGTTTATCGATAAAACGTGCAGAACCTTTCTACCGGTATAAGCTGCTTAAAGTATCATGTGTAAGATATTTTAGTAAACTTTCCTGTGGTAGGTATTTGTAACGATTCGTGTCTCTAATTAGATCGACGACAGCACGACATAGATCAATCAGCAATCAAGTAATAAAAAACCTTTTAAATAAAATCTGTCATAACAATAATAATACAAACAATACAAATGAATTTGTCCCTCAACTCTAAAATCGAGTCACGGAAAACAAAGCCAAAAACTATCGATTTTCCTTTTATTATGTAAAAAGATTGCATGTCAACGTATAGTAAACCCAGTGGTCGATGGTCAACAACTTATAATTGTACAATTAGAACCTGTTGATTTATGTTCTGCTGTTCGTATGTTGTTAGTAAATACATAACTGGTTAATTCGTCGACACGGCTCTTTTACGGACCACGTTTCAAAGGAACCTAATACCATACAAATAGTCTATAAATAAATGAATAAATAAACTTATTAATACATATGTTGTAGAATAAGTTATACCGAGTTCCCGGAGGGACTCTTTAAAATGTCGAGATGAAAGGTTATGTCTTACCCTGGGACACAATTTATGTATCGCCTTGACATATATCATTAGGTATGTTCCGCTCGGTCGTTTATCCGTGTTAAGGCTGACAAGAGATAGTTTCACATTTGTTATCATGAATTTAAAAGGAGAATGTCACTAATTAATTAAAAAGGTCAGGTAACAACAGGATTAGCAGGGATTTAGCCATTATCGGGTACCGGGAGGATAGTGCGATGTTTCTATTCGTATTTGCTAATGGGGTTTCCTTTGCAAGCATTAAAGTTTCAACGTTTCTTTTTCTAATTTGATAAACCTAGCAGATAGATCTTTTGTTTACAATTTCGATACTGGTGATACCTTAATGTGTCTTAGGACCTATTTACACGACCTTCAAGTAAAGTTACTCACCAAGTAAAGTTAGTTTTGTCTCTTTCTTACTTTGTATCAAGTGATAAAGACAAAACATGTGAGTCATAATCATTTATTCAGTTTGAACTTCAAAGGAGCACTTAAAGGACCCATAAAGCTTACATAGAGCTTAATATAAAAGGTCTAATAAATTGGTATAATATTAACACACTTATGAAGCCGAAAGTTTGTCAGTACATATGCGTATGTGTATGTTTGTTACACCGATGGCAGAGTGGTCACCATGCCGGACTGCCATCCGTAAGGTGGCGGGTTCGATTCCCGTACGGGGTGAATTTGTGTGAACCACAAATGTTTGTCTCGGTCTGGGTGTGTGTGTGAATGAGTGTGTGCGTAGTTTCTGATACCCTAGATACAAGTTACAAACTTAGTTAGGGGTCAGTTACTATAATGAGATGATTTAGTGAATGATTATGTTATGTTACTGTATCATTTAACCTAAAGAAAAACGAATAGCTATAAAAATCAGTTTAAGTGAAAATAGGTTCAAACGTTCATTATAAACACGAACAAAACACAACGATTTTCATTTAAAAATTCCATCGTGTGTGAAAAGAAAACAGGCACTGCAGCGGGTAAAACTGCGGTACATATCTAGTTTTTTTAAATAAATATAAACGTATATTTTACAACAGCATTCCTTGGATAACATTATCCATACTGCACATTCTCTCAAAGCAGTTTTTCTTTATGAGGTTCTGGTTCAACCAGAAGCGTTCTTAAGATTAGATAACAAAACAGATAAAAAAAATATATGTTAATTTCATTTTCTCAATTACACTAATACAATTTATGGGATAGACTGCCTATTTTCTTTCCCGGATCATAAGCTACCCCTGTACAAAATTTTAAGTTAATCGATTTAGTAGTTTAGCCGTGAAAAGGTAACAGACAGACAGCCAGAGTTACTTTCGCATTTATAGTTATTTCGCACACCAGAAGCTGCCGGAGACCTTTTGTAATATTATTTAGAACAATAAAATTATCATCATCATTAGCAGCCCATATATGTCCTCACCTAGAGGCCTGAGTCTACTTTGATTAGGCCTTAGTAAACTACGGCCAAGCGCGGGTTGGTCGGTCACACACAACCCTAAAATTTACAATAAAATACGACATTGTATTCATCAGATAAAATCTGAAACATCTACATTCTACAGTCATTGATAACAGGGTTGGTACGTTATGTGTGAGATTGGTCGACCGCGACGAGATATACGGAGACTACCTCCCTCGTGAAGTGTTATTTTTAGTATTTGTTTTTAAACAGCTGCTAACATGTTGTGAATGGCTGTTACTGTTTGGGTTTGATCCACCACTAACAGACGACTAATAATCACAGATTTTTATAAATTGTTTAGCCGTTTTATGGGTTTTGTGACGTAATCATGGCGTAGGTAATGTGCAGCGTATTTTTCTTACTGGGCTACGGGTAATATCACATTCTTATTGTGCTAATGTAGCATTGAGGCAGTGCAAGTAGCTTTTGGTTAGGGCCTATAGTTAAATTCAAAGTTCAGATGTGTTAAAATTCACCTCTCAAAAAGAGTTAAATTATAGTTTGCAATATTTTTCATACCTTAGTAAAATGCAAATTTATAATAACAATCAAATTATACAAAACTAATAATATCGAGTCTTTAAAGTTTACTAATAATATTCAATACCTAAGATAAATTACTGTTCAAATTTTCCATCAATAACAAATATTGACGGCAGTTTCCACTAGATAATATTTATAATAGATAGAAGTTCGTATAAATTAAATTACTGAACAGTACTTTCAAATGGAAATTTTACTCTACTTAAAATATTAACTTAAAAAAATGAACAAGGCTACGAGTATATTTTCAAACGGAATTTTTACTTGTAAGAATAATATTATCATCTCGAGAAAAAATGTAGCTGTACTTTCAAAGGAAATTTTTACTTAAAATGCAAACAAGGTGAAGTCTGAGTATGAATTCAAAGCGTATAAAATGAAATCAAATAGCAAAGTCGGAGCGTAACCTAGTTTTTAACTATCTCTATACAATATTTCCCTGGTATATCTTCAGGAATGGCGGATCATATCTCTGGATCCTTATGTAGGTCGGCTCCCGGGACAAACTAGGTCAAGGTAGTCCATCCTGCGGACTGCGGTCATCTCACATCCCTGCACCATGCTTCATGTAGTCCACGTCCTCTGTTTTAAAAGCATCCATATTTCAAATGAAAATCATGTTCAACCTTGGTACGTTCTCCTAGAATCTATAAACTCAAAGATTATGAAACTACTAGGTACTCGTTGTTTACAAACATTAGTGTAAGTATATCAATTTACGAATATGTTTACTATTTAATAAACTCAATGTTATATTATGTACACATACGAGTTGTCTTTATAAATATGAGAGATTTTTATAGATACAAGTCATTTGTTTAATATAAAATTGTGAATGTTTGTAGTATAGGCGGCGAGTGACCGCAGGTCGGCCGAGGCGGCCCGCGTCACACCATGTGGCCGTATCTTACACCAATTTGCGGTGACCATTTTACACCGGAAAAATAATGTAACGTTGCGTCCGGGGAAGGCGGTGCAGTCCCCTCGCCGCAGACCGCGCCGGCGCACACTGGCGCGCCCTTGGAAATCTTACTGTAAAATGTATTTTTGGCCACGTCCATTGCCAGCCGCGAAGTAACATCCGCGCCGACGAAAGAAATATTGTGTGAAACGCACGCTCGCTGTGGGCATCGTAAAATTAATTTATGCGAGTAACGCATATTCGCGACGGTTGTAAATATTGATTCGATTAATTTTTCACGGCTCTCGGGTCGTTTACACGGTTTGTTACGTGCACTGCACTTAATGGTGTGCTACTGAATGACGGGTGAACGCCGAACGTTATAAAGTGGGCCGGATGATTTGTTTGTACGAACATCACATGATTTGTTTACTTGTAACATGTATGATTTTGTTTAACAAAACATTCGTGAAATGATGGTTAAATAAAGAATCGGATACATTTGAAGGACGGGTGAAAGCTCGTCGACGGTGATAGACGTCAGAGTTCCATAAAACGAGTATCGTTTTCGGGTGATACCGTTTGACAATTCTCACCACCTGTTGCGCTATTGGCTTTCTGAATCGGTCAAATAATGAGAAATTCATCAGGTTTACTTTTTAACCGACTTCAGGTAATAGAGGGAGGGATTCATTCGGTTGTGTCTGTTAGTCGAATTTTCTATAAAACACAGATTATGTTAAATGTTTCTTCTTCGTTGCTATCACCATTATTTAATTTTATATTTTTCTTACTTATCATGTTAAAGGTTCTTAAAATAAGTGTTCATGATACGCTTACTTCACGTCGATTGCGATTGACTGACAGATGGATAGCTTCAACGATAGTCATTTACACAATAAAATTGTGTTAACTAACGAAAATAAAATACATTGACCGCGTTTTATTGTAGTCTAATTATTTCGTTCATTTATTCGCACTAAAGTGGGTTGAATATAATTATTTTAATAGCTGTGTCTCGCGGCTTTATTTACATAAAAACTATGTTTTTAGAATTTTGGATTTAAATGTGTCACAACTTTTGTTATGCCAGCGTAATGTTAACTGAGTAGTCAAACCACTTTCTTAAGTATCCAAAGCTTTTTAGGAATTCGTGAATCGATATTTTCAGATGAATATTCCATTGTCGATAATAGATCAACGAGATTTTCTATTCTGAACATGAATTTTATTAGAAAAAAGTAGACATAGTAGATATAGTTCTGTCTTTCGTGATTCTAAAGTTACGATAAGTATGAAACTTTCCCCAGTCTCCTCCATAACATTCATAATATTTTTGATTAATCAATTAGTAATAACGAATTTAAACAAACTTCCAGATAGACAATAAATTAAAAACGCTGATATTATTTTAAGGCCAGTAACAAAATTTAGAAGAGAACTGTCACCCACTACAGAGTGCAGTGCTAATAAAAACTAAAATAAAGTTGGATGGTGACAAAGTTTGTAACAGACGTATACAGGTAGAAACTATTTGTGTGTTCTAAATAAACGTTGATTGCAACATAATTAGATTTCTTCTCATCCAAACATATTTCTGATACAATTTAAAATTAGAACAGAAAAATTCTAATTTTAATATCTGAAAATATAGTTTGTAGTCGTTATAAATAACTTACGAGTAGTTTAAATTTTGAATGAATCGGGGTAGAAAATATTTATTTTCAGTACCAGTAATATAAAATACTTATAGCAAAATAAAGTTGAAATGTTGATCCCTTATCGATTTCAAAGACGGCAACATTGCCATTTTTCAATTAAGTAATTCAGTTTTGTGCTCATATATGGCTGATTAGAAGTTTGAAAAATTTGTTGTGGGCGTTTCAATAGAGTTGACCCTGTATGATATTAGTATTAGTACAGTGAAGAGGAATAGGCGTAATTGCGCTTGGTGATGTCAAACCCGAACTATCTTACAAAATGGCATATCCGTAGTAATAATTCAGTGAAATTCTTAGTAGCGTCTAAAGTAAAAGTTCAGAAATAGATATTTTTAGAAAGAAATAAATCACAAACAGGATTTACTTGTCACTTCGAATATATTTTTGTCGGATCTAAATATAAACTCACACGACACGAACTACTTATCTAATAATGTTATTTCGGTGTCTATCATGTATTCCAAGTAAGTGAATTTCAAACTATTTTTGTATGGAGAGGCTAAAATTAGAGCTATCTTGTCGTCTTTGAGTTTGAACACAAGGTACAGAAATACTAAAAGGTCAAGGGGACTATTTCTAGATAACTATTTCTGACTCTGCTTATTACCTGTTTCTTTTATGTAAGAATATGTATTTTTATATAATGCTTAGATATATAAAACTGAAGTTATTTATGGGTTTTTACCTACGTCAGAACACCAATGGTATATTACAAAGTTCATCGCAAACAGTTTTAGATGGACACGGCCCTAGTACATTATTGGAAAGTAATTAATCAAGACACTTGATACAGAACTAAGTATAATTAAAGAACAGATATCAAATGTTGTTTATTTTATGTTTAGATAAGCGGACTAAAATTCGAAACCCAACTGCGAACATTGAATCAATTCCCCGAAACTCTACTCGGGGACCCATCACGACGAATACGATACTTCGATCCCTTGAGGTAAACAATTTTAATTCAATTGACTGATTTTATTCACCGTTCGTCTGATATTTCAACGAAGTTTTCTTGTCCCAGGAACGAATATTTTTTTGATCGCAACCGGCCGTCTTTCGACGCCATTCTTTATTACTACCAAAGTGGGGGACGCTTGCGTCGCCCTGTAAACGTACCACTGGACGTGTTTTCGGAAGAGATCAAGTTCTACGAGCTGGGGGAACAGGCTACCAACAAGTTCCGGTAAGGTTTTTACGATCATATACTCTTAAAATAATACCTTTAAGGTTGGAGTACACATCATAAATCCATTACAGGGAGGATGAGGGCTTCATCAAAGAGGAGGAAAAGCCTCTGCCCTCCAACGAGCGCCAACGCAAGATCTGGCTGCTCTTCGAATACCCCGAGAGTTCCCAAGCCGCTCGTGTTGTTGCCATCATCTCCGTCTTTGTCATCCTTCTGTCCATCGTGATCTTCTGCCTGGAAACCCTCCCCGAGTTCAAACACTACAAAGTGTTCAACACCACCACCAACGGCACTAAGATCGAGGAAGACGAAGTACCTGACATCACCGACCCATTCTTCTTGATTGAAACTCTTTGCATAATTTGGTTTACGTTCGAACTGATAGTACGGTTTTTGGCTTGTCCAAATAAATTTAATTTCTTTAGAGATGTCATGAATATAATAGACATTATAGCCATCATACCGTACTTCATCACCCTGGCAACCGTTGTGGCTGAAGAGGAAGATACCCTGAACCTCCCGCGTGCACCTGTGTCACCTCAAGATAAATCCACCAATCAAGCTATGAGTCTCGCTATCCTGCGTGTCATCCGGCTGGTGCGTGTGTTCAGGATCTTCAAACTGTCTCGTCACTCCAAAGGCCTGCAGATCTTGGGCCGAACACTCAAAGCCTCAATGCGTGAGCTCGGACTCTTAATATTTTTCCTATTTATTGGTGAGTACCCAGTTTCATTATATCTTAGAATAGGCAATTACGCAAAATATTATTTCCTGTTAACCTTAAATAGCATAAAAATTACGAAAAACCCAGTACAGTATAAAAAATTGTACTTGGGTGACTTGGAACAATATGAAAGTTTACATTCAGCTTTTATATCTGGGCGAGCACTGCTTGTTTGGTGAAAACAATTTTTCCCTTAACTTTCTATACATGAATAATTCACAGTATAGATATATACTTACATAGATAAATATATTATATATATAATATATAGCCCAAACTTTTCAGGAATACGGAGAAAGTATAATATTTTGTTAAGAACTAGTTGATTTACCCTGCCTCCCTTGATTACAATTTTTATCGAAATCGTTAGAGCCGTTTTCGAGAACATAATTACAAATTGCATGTAAACTAGTTTAAGATATAGGATAGCGAAAGGCGATGTGCACCAGTTGGCTGCGCGTGACACGATGCACGCGGCGGCCTGTGGAGACCGACACGACCTTCGTGCACAATTGTACTTGTGTTCACAGGCGTTGTCGTCTTTTCAAGCGCGGTCTTTTTTGCTGACAAAGATTGCCTTGATACCAATTTTTCCTCCATCCCTGACGCTTTTTGGTGGGCTGTCATTACGATGACGACAGTCGGCTATGGAGACATGAGGTAACCCCCGCCCCGAACCGTTTTGCCCGTCGCGTACCCCGCCCGCGTCCCGCGTCCCACGCCCTCAGCTCGCCCGCCGCTCTCCCGCCATTGTATGTCGCACTCTACCTATCTCTGTCGGTGTGTGCTTGTTCTTAAAGGTGTGGTGCTGTTTTCGTCCGCGGTGTACTTCGCCGAAGCCGGAAGTGAAAACAGTTTCTTCAAATCCATACCTGATGCGTTTTGGTGGGCGGTCGTGACAATGACGACCGTAGGATACGGAGACATGACGTATGATACAGCGACATCACACTCAATTTCATATTTGCCTTCTCGTCATTATTCATTTACCCCACGATCTTACATAGGCATCTATAACACTACTATGATTTCTTTGGCCACATCATGTAACTATATACATTTGCTTCAGTTTGGTTTTATATCGTCGGTTCGCTTGGAACTAAACCGATCACTTTCACGTTTTTATTCACATTTTACGATTCTACAACCTATTGCACGTTGGAAGGCTCCTTGTTAGATATTATTTTAATAAAAGTCTTTTGTCATCATTTTCTTCCTGAACTTTTACAATTTTACATGGAAGCGGGTTTTGTAACAATAAAATCTACCGCATAGATTAAAGATCGTAGCTCAGTACCAGAACACTGTCGTCGGTGTGACAATCGCCCATAAAACCGTATATGAATGTGATAGAGAACCGCTTTAGATGTGTACATTTCGGTGGCAAAGTGGTTCTCAGGAGGCGCGTCAATGTGATCGCCACTGTACCTGTCTGTCGCTTCGCTACTGGTTCGATGTGTACTCGTATATAAATGTGTTTCGGTGTTGTGGCGATGTTCACATTAGCTTATCGAAAATGGTTGAGATCCACTGCGCGCACGCGTTCACACTCACTTACTCCTTCATTAGAGGGCGTTCTCATTATTTTGCTTATTCAGTGTTCCGAACTTATCATTTCGTCTATCCATCCTTGAGTTGGAATGTCCAGCGATCCTTCTTCAGGTCCAGATACAATGACAATCAATGGAGAATCGTACACGTTACTGCTACTATGTAAAATTGGTGTTCAGATATGATCATTATGCTTTGTTTTTGTTAGCTTCGACTCATTAATTCATAGGCTTTCACACCATTTTCGATAGTGTTATGATTGTTTGTTTATATGTTAGTTGTTAGTTGCATGAAGGAATATTCATCTCTCTATAGGAGTGACACAAAACCTTCTCACTTTTAGTACCTATTTGTTACATGTTTATTTTATTTTAGGTTGTCCCCATGTCTATATAACTATGCTTGAAGCAATGTATATTCATTTCTACATATTGGATTAATGAGGACCAATTAGTTTTGAGTATACATTTGTTTCGAGCATAATGCTGGCGCCTCTGCAGTGCGAAGTTAGGACGTCGTATATTTTATATGCGACGAGCTGGCGTGAATGAAAGATGACGAATGAAATTGGAATTTCATATAGGTATAACAATGCCTCTGCGAAATTCTTAAATATTCCCCCTTTATATTATGTTATACATTCATAAGGTAGTAGATGTTTAGAGAAGGTATGTACTTCGATTTATACGCATGCACATCATCACTGTATTGCCAATTAACGTTGTACGATTTCAGCATGTTTTTATGTTTTGACACTGTTCAGAGAAGCTGAGAAATCTTGAAGTATTTCTTTTAGGAAATACAATAAGGAATAAAATGATTTTAAAGATGAGAATTTCCCAGTGTTTCTCTTAGCAGTGTCGGTTGGAAGGAGTCTTTGTTTATTTGTTATTTTGATATAGGCCCGTGGGTGTTTGGGGCAAGATTGTGGGTTCACTGTGCGCGATTGCCGGTGTGCTTACTATCGCGCTGCCTGTACCGGTCATCGTCTCCAACTTCAATTACTTCTACCATCGGGAGACTGACCAAGAGGAGATGCAGTCTCAGAACTTCAATCACGTAACAAGCTGCCCGTACTTGCCTGGGACCATGGGGGAACCTTACCTTAGTAAGTATTAGTGATAGTGAAGGGAAATAGGGAATAGTTTTATAATTACGACAAGTTATGAGTAGGTCTAGTTCACAATAATCGAACGTGGTTTTAGGTGTCAACTATACTTACTGACTACTACTATCTTTGCCCGATAATGGGACAAAAGAGGTTAAAATTTTTCCAAAAATTTTAAATATGTTCGGTACAAAATTTTATTCTTTCAGTTACTGTTTATTTATTTTTTTCCTTTATTTTATTGAAACATATTTTGTCATTTATCTATTATTTGTACAATTTAATATAATTTTATTATTATTTATCAAATTATTTTTCAGAGTTTATTTATGCACATTTTTATTTATTTTTGTTTTATTTTCTAATAATTCCAGGTAGCAAAGATGAGGATGAGGTCGGCTCTGACCATTGACCGTACGACAGTGTTATTTATACTTTAATAAATAAATAAATATTAAAACAATGGATTTTAAGACACTCGATAGAGACGATTAATGTGATATTAATATAAGGGACAAGAGTGTGTAGTGTAAATAAATAGTTGTTAAGTGATGTAAAGATACACAAATAAAAATTGTTATTTATTTTATTTTGATTTTTTGTTATGTTTCTTTTTTTGGTTAAGATGAAAACGTAAGTAGGAGTTGAATTGGTGAATAGGTACGTTCGAAAGGTATCTGAACGTTATTTTGGTAACATCGCTCATATGGTAGTCAAATGCTCAATTTTCTAGTTTATGCTTAGTTGCTACAAATCTATCAATATCAGCTATTTGTTCTTGTCTAAACTATACTAACACTTATTTACTAATATCTGGTCGTGGTATAAAAACACACCACAAATAGGTAACATAAAAATTGCTATTGGCCGCACAACTCTAACATAATATAGTTTTATGTTTCCAATATAAATAAACTTACATTAGTATAGTCTTCATACATTATCTTTAATGTCCAAGAGAAAGGTAGACGTGGATGTTACGTGCTAGGGTAGTACTTGACCTTTACTTCGGAAGACTTATGGCTTTTCTTACGAAAGTAATATTGAATA
Source organism: Timandra comae (assembly GCA_958496195.1). NCBI lineage: Eukaryota > Metazoa > Arthropoda > Insecta > Lepidoptera > Geometridae > Timandra > Timandra comae. The sequence goes on along the minus strand of OY292353.1, from coordinate 5,418,076 downwards.
TAAACTAACGGAACGTTTTGACTTCGTACGGCTGCTATTTTTTTGTAGATTTTCTTTCAAACATTAACAAGAAAAATTATTATCCAGTTGAGTAAAGTTACGCGTAAAATATTTTATTTCGTTAAAAACCAGTTAAAAGCTATCAAATAACAAGCAAGATAATTACATTGAAATTTATTTTATCACTAATACAAAAGAAATAAAAATTAAGACTACCAAAGCAAAATATTAAAAAAAACTGGATGGACACATAACCCTTCTATGCGTCGCGCAGTTTAAAAACAAAGTACCTACATATACCGATATTCCTGTATAGTACTTTTGCCCGTATAACATCTCTTGTAGTTTCCCCACTTTAAAACTCCGAGGGTTCACGTAAAGCGCTTTCCCCTCGAAAAAAAGTAAGAACCCGACCTTTTCGCTCGAAACCTTTTTTCCCTTGAATTTATTTCCGAGCAATCTACGCTTGCAACCGCTCCGGTGCGGTGTACGACCAAATAATATAATCTCAAATAAAAAATGTTACTGGCATCGGACGAAAGAAACAGGTACACAAAATGCAATTTGAGACAGGCCTTTGATAAAAGAGTATTTTTTAGGTAGGGTTCAAATTGTTTGTAAAATAACAGGACCTATTTTGTGAACATTGGTATTAAATATTAAACAAAAAAAAAAATAAAAAAACGAAAAATTATGTCGTGGAATTGAGAACCTCTTCTTTTTTGAAGTCAGTTGAAATATTTTATTTATTAAAGTAAACTCGTTATACTCGTAAACCATTAAAAAGGCCAAAAGAAAGGGTTTATGTATTCAACAGTCTATTTTTAATATTTCCACCGTAGCATCTATAACGGGCTGATTTTAATGAATGAAGTATCAATTTCAGTTTGTTATAACGTTGTTCGGGTGGATAGGGCAGATTACTAACGAACACAATTATAATAAAAACAAAAAAGTTATATTACATTCAATTTAATCATCCAGATGTTACCATTTTTTTGCAACGTAACAAATAAAATATCTACTGCACGTTTTCCCAGTAGTTCGACTACGAAAATTGGAGCTAAAACATAAATACGCTAGAAAATTTTGTAACCACTAACGCTATTACTAATTATACGAGTAATAACGGTAAAAGTATCCTCCATTGCAACACTTACAGACAATTGAAAATAAAAGGACTTTATATCATTATTAGGTCTAAGAACACAGTTTTATGTGCACCTGCTCTAAAGCCTACTAAAGAGACACTAAAATACTTTTATGTCCGACAAAGGCACTAAAAAGACATTATGTCTGTGAGTGATGAAATGGGTCTATTAATCATTATTACGAGGCAAAAGTACCTCAACCGTGTGAACAGTTTCAGGACCGATAAAAAAGAAATCGTCCGTGAGTGAGGACTCATCATCCGACATGATGGAACTTGAGGAATCGGCTCTGGTGGTAGACCCGAATCTGGAGGAAAACTTGCAGCGCCTCCGTGAGGAAGAGAAGGCTTTACTTGAACAGCAAGCCACCATGGAAGCCGGCAACTGTGACGACATCGCAGCCCTAGAGCATCAGGACATGCTGCGTCTTAACCAAGTAAGTACCAATAACATTCTAACTCAACTTAGTTTTATGGTACCTACGTTTAAGTGCAGAGCGAGCGATACCGATTTAATTGAAACTAACTGAAATATGTATTGTATGTGTCATGTCCATACTGCCCATGCCATGCACTAAACAGCACTTTGCACGGAACCTTTTAGGTTTAACGAATATTTTTTGTTCAATATAATAAGTGGGGACGACAATTAAAACACTACAGGACTATCACATAAATCATTGTGCTGCAATTGCTGCTGTTTTTCTGTTAACCATTAAATGGTGCACGCACTCAAATTAACTGCTGTATGAAATGTATTGTCATCTCCACTCGGTTGACGGGTACACATTACGTGTACTGTACATGGGTGCAGTGTATGACGTATTATTGTGACGTAGCTGCAACAGCGTGAGTTGAAGAAGCAACAGGCCGTAGTGGCTGCGCGTGCGACCCGCGAGGCCGCCGCCGCCGTCGCCGCCGAGCCCGAAGAGGCCAGCGGCACCACCCGCCGTGACACCCGCCGTCGGATCTGCACCGTGCGCGTCAACAACCTACACGCCGCTGTCGCAGCCGAGGCCATTGAGACTGACGTTTGACTAGATGGTAAGTACTATTACACTTCTTCTAGTATTACTTCTTTTGTTTTCCTATCCGTTTTTCATCCCATTGTTGGATACCAGCTGCATTCGGGAACAGGGGTGTTCTAAAAAACAGTGCTCTAGGTACGCTCACAGCCACCAGGCTACTACATGTGGAGAAAGTAAAGGGAGATCTTTGTCCAGGAGCGGAAATCTTCAGGCAACATAACTGTTTGGTTATGTCATGAAAATCATCAATGTATTTTAAAACAAAATACCTATACTGTCGTAAGAAAACTGAAATACCTTCTTACATTATATGTTCATTTCGTAAATAATTAAATTCAAATTAATTACGTTACATTGTGTTTTGTAGGAAGCCTATCAAATTACCAACAACTTGAAATGCTTTGATTTCTCGTAACTTTTCAAAAGAACTCTTACAAACTAACTTTACCATTACAACAATAACAATTTTTTAATTAACTGTTTTACTTTGCAAACTAATTAAAAAGTACAGGTGTTTGTTAGGTTTCACTGTGCGGTGGGTTAAAAGTTGTTTAGCAATAATTTTTTTTGAGGTGAGTCTCTCATATCACAGGTCTTAAAACGGAATAAATCATATTTTATATACTATTCTCCTTCCTTCCGAATCTCCGATCAAGCCGTTTCGGAGGAGTTTGGTTCCAAAAACTACAAAACTACACGACAATTTTTTATAGAACTATCTTTCTTGGGAAAACGCATTTTTGCAAAGTTTAAAAACATACAGGGTGTTCGGGCATCAATGTCGGATTAAAATATTTTGTTTTTATCGAAAATCACGATTCCTTTCTTTTTATTTAGTTCTTCTTTTTTTTTATTTGATTAAGTTTTGTGAAAGAAAATCATCGATACCCGCCACTGTTATATACGACACTTATGTCGCCACTATTATGTACGACACTTATATAACAATATCGTATATAAGGAACTCCATAAATAACAAATATACGTACAGTAAAGACATCTTAATCCCGTAGTATTCGGTTCATAGCACTTTGTGACAGGTAAACAAAGGAAACCGCTTTCCTGCGTTAAATAATTTCCTTATTATTGCGGAAATTACGAAGAAATTGAATGTTGCTAATGTCGATATTGTCACACAATTATAACTAGCTAAGCACAGCTGTTTTGTTTGTAAAGATTACGGTTATTGAACGTGATTTTATGATTTTATTCTCTTCAATTCGGTTATTTGCTTTTGAGAAACTGTTCTATGTCATAAAGTAGTCTATGTCATTTTACTGTTCGATAGAGAACTTTCAAACAAATACTATGTAAAACTTTTTCTCTGATTCGGCCAAAATGTATATATTTTGCCCTACTGATTTTTCATAATAAATCATATACTATAAGTAACTAGTATCACCTAGGACAAGAGAAACTATTAAGGATGATATTTATAAACCTATTTTCAAACACAAGACAAGTCACTCCAAACATTAACATAATGCTGAATAAATTCCGCACTAACTCCCACATTTTTTCTTGAACAATCGATCTTGTGCGATTCCGTGGAAAATTCTAGATAAAAGGCACCCTATGTCATTCTGTAGATTATCTACATACACAAAAAACACATCAATCCGTCATTCGGTAATGGCATGAAGAGCGACAAAAAACACACTTTCACATTTACTTATATCAGAATGATGTATCTTTCTTTAATGATATGAATGATTCTATCTATTCTGCGCTGTCAATCTGTCGACGCAAATATACGTACATTCATCAATTACGTTTCATCACCTTCAACTAAATTATTCTGTAGTGACGGATACCAGAGAAATACATCAGAAACATGCACAATCCATTACACTACATTGTATTAGGAAAGGTAGTGTATTAAATTATTAATTAACATTTAAAATTAACGACCGTGACGTATTCTCGAGTGAACCCTTTATAGTCTTACCTGTACAAGATTACATTTCGAGTAAAAGGTCATAAACTAAACATCAAACGTGAAAAACCGATAAGTAATCCGGTGAAGCCTTAGGGTGACAAATCTACATCGAGCTGTGCTGCGCTGGGTCGAGCTTGTGCTATGTTTGGTTAACTCGCTCGCCATATATTTGAATGAGGATACAATCAAAGCATGCTGTGCTGCGCTGGGTGAAGCTGCGCTCTGTCTGGAGTAAAAATTAACCAAAACCCAGTACAGCGCAGCACAGCTCGATGTAGATTTGTCACCCTTAACCTTATAACGATTACGGCTCTTATTTCCCTCGTTAGAGTTTCATAGAGCAACTCCTTAGTTCGTGAATCAAATCAAGGTATCTCCTAAATAGAGATAAGTTGATTTCCTTTGATAGAGGTACGGGTATGACGTCACATAGTGCCCTCGGCGACAAATTGCATTACCTCTCAAAGGCTAAGTGCAACTCGAAAACTAATTTCTTATTCGCAAGGTTTTACAAAGTATTGAATGTAAGTTACACTAGAAATGCAGTTATGTTTTATTGGTTCGTAGTGCTTCAGGCCGCGAGGACATTATGAACGTAGAATATTGTACATTTTATACATTGCAGACTTTACACATTGAGGTTACGGTCTTTATTATCAAGTAAAGTTAAAAGATAATTCGTGCCGGGATTAACACATTGGATACTTTTTAGCCCAAAATTATCATGGCTGTTCTTAGGCGTCCGCTAGAATGGACGTTTAATATATTTTTTTCGTTCGAATTACTGGACGACTAGACACTTCGAATTATCATGATCTTGGACACAGCTAATATGGTCATATTTAACCTACTTTCGTTTTTATTAAAGAGAGTTTTAGAGAAATATCTCTGTGAAATAGTAATAACTGTAAGTAATTTGACTTCATAATCTTCCATCTGTCAAGAACACGTTTTTGATTTAAATCGTACCTTTAGTATTAAATAAAAAAAGTTCAATATCTGAACATCACACGTATTACGAATCTTTTACACCTCAGTAACTCGATCATATTATTTAACAAGCTGTGTTACCGGTTTTAACAGCGTTTTAGATTTTTCGGATGACGGATGGATGCCATAAACTATTTACGTGCAAAAGGATATTGGGCAAAACGTCCCAAGTGCTGTAGCACTTCGTGTGATACATCATTCGATAGGTATCGTTAAGAGGAACAAATTACTCTACGGGAGTGAAGCCGAATTCCCCGGCAGAAAAAAGTTACAGCCATTTAAAAAAAAAATATGCCTACTTTATGCAAGGAGTTCCAAGTGCTGTAGCACTTAGTGTGGTACATCATTCGATAGGTATCGTTAAGAGGAACAAATGATTCTACGGGAGTGAAGCCGAATTCCCCGGCAGAAAAAAGTTACAGCCATTTTTAAAAAAAATATGCCTACTTTATGCAAGGAGTTCCAAGTGCTGTAGCACTTAGTGTGGTACATCATTCGATAGGTATCGTTAAGAGGAACAAATGATTCTACGGGAGTGAAGCCGAATTCCCCGGCAGAAAAAAGTTACAGCCATTTAAAAAAAAAATATGCCTACTTTATGCAAGGAGTTCCAAGTGCTGTAGCACTTAGTGTGGTACATCATTCGATAGGTATCGTTAAGAGGAACAAATTATTTTACGGGAATGAAGCCAAATTCCCCGACAGAAAAAAGTTACAGCCATTTAAAAAAAAATATGCCTACTTTATGCAAGGAGTTCCAAGTGCTGTAGCACTTAGTGTGGTACATCATTCGATAGGTATCGTTAAGAGGAACTAATTATTCTATGGGAGTGAAGCCGATTCCCCGGCAGAAAAAAGATACAGTCATTTAAAAAAATATATATGCCTACTTTATGCAAGGAGTTCCAAGTGCTGTAGCACTTAGTGTGGTACATCATTCGATAGGTATCGTTAAGAGGAACAAATGATTCTACGGGAGTGAAGCCGAATTCCCCGGCAGAAAAAAGTTACAGCCATTTAAAAAAAATGCTCGGTTGTGTTACGTTAAACTAATTCAAGGAGTACATTAATCACAGCCTTCCGGGTAAAAGAAATGAGCTATGCTCGGTTGTGTTACGTTAAACTGATTCAAGGAGTCCGTGTAAATGGCCTTTGGGGGAACAAAAATGAGCTATGCTCGGTTGTGTTACGTTAAACTGATTCAAGGAGTTCATTAATCATAGCCTTACTGAAAAAACAGACAAGGTTCTTGGGAAGTTGGAGAGTGGAGCTTCAAAATGATTTAGAATGATATGATAGTGATTAAGACGCACAAAATCTTACAAATTATTCCTTTACCGTTACCTCATCATAATTTATAAAAAAATAGCGAAATATCGTGTTTTAATAAGTTTAGTAGCTTAGCCAAATAGCTCCTTGCATAAAGTAGGCATATTTTTTTTAAATGGCTGTAACTTTTTTCTGCCGGGGAATTCAGCTTCACTCCCACAGAATCATTTGTTCCTCTTAACAATACCTATTGAATGATGTACCACACTAAGTGCTACAGCACTTGAAACTCCTTGCATAAAGTAGGCATATTTTTTTTTTAAATGGCTGTAACTTTTTTCTGCCGAGAATTCGGATTCACTCCCGTAGAGTCATTTGTTCCTCTTAACGATACCTATCGAATGTTGTACCACACTAAGTACTACAGCACTTGGAACTCCTTGCATAAAGTAGGCATTTTTTTTTTAAATGGCTGTAACTTTTTTCTGCCGGGGAATTCGGCTTCACTCCCATAGAATAATTAGTTCCTCTTAACGATACCTATCGAATGATGTACCACACTAAGTGCTACAGCACTTGGGACACACTCCATACAAATCTGCCCATTGTCCTTTGTTTAGTATTTAGCTATATATTGATAGATAGTCAGTAACGGTTGCCTTTATTATGTGGGGAAAGTTACAAATCACTACTATTATACCTATTTAAACATGAAACTTTAACATAAATACTGTACATATACTTTACAAAGAATCCATAAAGTACCAGCGGGGTGACTTAGTCAACTTGCCCTTTTGTTTCTAAAATAATTTGCCCGAGCTTCGTCACGTAACAAGATTGAGATTAAGCCGTATCACGTTTCTCGTATTATGTTCAAATATAATTATTATTGTAATGCTTAACTAACTTGGCCTTCAGTTCAAAGGGTATCGCGCTATTGTTTTTGGTAATAACGAATTTTGTTTCAATAATCATTTCCAATTAGCAACGCCTTCTAAAGGACTCTGGTTCAGACACGTATTGTCATACACAACAAACGAGACTCATTGTTCTATTAATTACATTTTGGTACACAAATACCTTATACGTATATGTATTTCGAAATTAATTACATCCATTATTTCCTCGCTTATTGTGTAATCTTTGGAAAACAGTGAAATTAAATGATGTTTCCATTCAAAGGCGAATATCACTAGTCACTACATTATTAATTTTACTTTGATGAAGACAAAAATACAAGTGGATTGAGAACCTAAACCTATTCAAAGTCGGTTAAGAAATTGAATAATATTATTCACAGTTTTGTTAGTTAAAATAACTTAATTCAATATTTATTAAGTCAAGAATACCTAAAAATAGATTCAAAGAGAACTTAGCTAGGTATTATTCAAATACCAACGGATATTCACCGCAGTAGAAAGCGGCCGTATTTATTTATGAAGACTGTAAGCGGTATTAGGCATCCATTCTCCGGATACTGGACATAGATTAACCGCAGTCCATCTGACCGTTTGTGTACCGATTCCGGTGGTTGTTTATTTTGACCTAGTTTCCGTTACCAAGTCGGTTATTTTGTAAGCTTTTGTAGTTTGGTCACTACGGATTTGGGTGTCTTTGTCAGGTGTGCTGTGACGAGGGTCGCCCTGATTTTTCCATTTCGTCAATGAAATGTGTTTAACTAAACCTAAATAAATACACAAAGTAACAAGTAATCATACGAGTTTATGTGTATAGGACAGACAATTTATTTTCATGTTTACTGTTATTCTCGACGAGCGGTAGTCGCAAATTTGTTTTCTATTATTATGGAATTGGGTATTACCGATACTTCAATATCAACATGTTTTATTGACAATGTATTAAATTATAAATGTGAATGGTTTTATTTGTTCTTTTTCGTAAAGAAAATGTTTAACGAATAAATATCTTTTATAAAGATATAGGAATAGTTATGTACATGTAAGTAATGTGGGCAGTTTCCCGCAATTAGACCTCTCTAATTTGGATTCTTTGTGCGTGCGATAACTTTTTGATTAGACTTATGAGGGCTCTAGCTACCCGGCACGAATGTCAATGATGTTAGTACCACAACCACGATCGAGGGCTTAACGCGCTCACGTGCCATCCCAACTCGGATAACGTTAATGAAATTAATATCCACTTCGGTAATAGTAATCCATCACTATTGTCACGTAGCCAGACGTTGCTTACCGAAACTGACCGCAAGTTAGACGGATAGCTCAATATTGACACATGATAGACTATACATATTTACAAAGATTCACGTACAAACAATACGCTGTTAGTGTTGTTCATGTGTATTATCTTTACATAGTGCGCTTAGATCTTTTGAACTATTCAACTAAGTGCAGTTTTCAGCAATAGATATAGTAATTCAAGTGGAAGGTTTGTGTGTAGTATGTTCCCAAGTGAATGTTATTTTACACTGGTTAAACTGCAGGGCGCTGCTTGTTGGCAATAAATCAATATACGGTTCATGCCAATGTTCCGGCAGCATCCGTCCCGGTTTTAATTTCTGAAAAGCTTCGAATTTTTGACCTTTTCGGACGCGAGCCCAAATTAAAACAATGTAAAACTTGGAAACCGTTTTGTCTTTGTTTTGGAATTTAAAATCCATTGTGAATAACTCCATTGTTGTTCACTTTAGGGTTAAAATGTAAAGTTCCTTATTGTTATTGTATTATTGACCTTTTTACAATTCAACAACTCAATTGAATAAAGGTGCCCTGACGGGTCTGACGGAATATTACTTGTAATACTTGTACAATACATTGTTCAGTAATTGTTTCGTATTTATGATAATTTTGTGTAAATTAATTTCCATATTTTGTTTATAATATGATTGTTATTTATGCCGACACTAATTGCAAATTGGTTGCTATATCTGATTGGTTCAATATAAACATTTGTTGTCTTATTTTCCAAATTTGCTATTCCAAACATGAATCTTTGTGATTGGGCAAGCGTGGCAATTACGCCTACTCCTCCTCACATGATCACCTCAATATCATCAATGAGAAAAAGGCCTTCTGATACATTTTTATGTAATTTCAATATAACAGTTATTGTTGCCTGCTAAAATCTTATCTTTAGCCTATACTAGTATTTAGTATCTAACATCAATCAAAGAAAGGCCTTTGTTCCACATTGATATTTTACAGCCCAACACTTCCGAATGCCTCGACTCGAGTTTATTTATAAATACTATTTGAAAGTTACAACAAAGCTTATTAATATTATGACAAAGTATCTCAAAAGTAATAACTGCAGATTTGTAAAGAGTCGCTTTCTGCTTTCTCTATTATTCGCTAAGACAGTGGATGATTCTCGTGATACATTTCTGTAAAAAAGTGCCTCCGAAACATAAAGAAGTCTCGGCGCTTTCAACAGATCGTACCTTTGATGTTTCAAGTTTCATACTTCAATTCTCATTATGAAACAACTCTCTCGCGTGCTTTGTTTTAAACTACAATTAAAAGGAGTTTTGGAATGGTAATTAATTAGTAGTTTACAGTTTTTTTGTTTCTTCTTATATTTGAAAAATAAGTTTTGTTTGAAATGCCTGTTTTGTAATTATTAATTTTAAATCATTTTTTTATTATCTCATTTTACTCTTTGTTTTTAATAATGTTTATAATACTCGTTAAATTATCAAATAAATAAAATTATTTAAAATTTTAAACAAAAGCAAATACGGTTTCGTGTTTAATCCCCAAAAATTCGTACGTACACAATTGGTCTAGGTACCCAGAGTAGGTTAAGGGATCAATAGCCGGTGTGGCAGGGGGGCGGCCCGCCTGTGACGTCACATACCACGCGATGCATCGATCCCGGGATCACGCCCATTCACAACTGTCATTATGTTGCGACCTTTTAATTGTTATATACGGTGCAATTTACAAGATTTTAACAAACATTTTTTACCATTTTTATCCGACCATTTAAAATGTAAATTGGTGGACGTTTTATTTAAACTACACTGTACTTTATGAACCATGCTTGTGGACAAATAAAATATATGTAACTTAACAAAAATGAAACAAAATTTTGGACTACATATCGATCGTAGCGCAACCGTAGCAGTTTCGTAGTGGCGCTACGTTCGTAGGCTATATACTCGTAACCGTTGCATCGTAGCCTGTTTAAGCAAAAGGGAGTTAGCAACATTTAGGTATAAAGCATACTTAACATATTCTAAATAAAAGTTAAACTTTACATACTTAAAAATAACGACAGATATTCGTTATTCCTCAAGGTTTATGTTCGCTTGAAGCGGCACATTCGCTACAAAAACTTCGCTCCACGAGGTATTTCGCTTCGTTTGGTTGACAAACAACTTCACAGAAGTTTGTGTTGGTAACGAGATATTTTTAAACAAAGACCGAGTGGATGTTAAATAAAAATCAAGTTGGCTTTGTTTACCTTTTTTACTTTAATACTCAGACGAGGGGATTTATGTTCAAGTAATTATGTGTTTTATTTTCTTTGTAATAGAGTGTATTTTGATTTGTACATTGTAAGTAGGGTTAGTAGCCGATCGCTGCTTGAGTTCATTGGGTGACATCAATACTAATATTATGAAAGTGAAAGCAGCTTAGTTTATTTGTTTCTTTAATCCACGTTTTAAGAAACATCAGTACCAAATATAACTAATATCATTACTAATATTATTTTTTATTGATAAATATACATCCATATATCCACGTTTTCACATTTTTAATAAATATAATAGAACTATTATCTAGTTACAGCTGCATTGCTATTATTATAATGAGCTACAAATTTACTCCCCTTTTGAATACATAACCAATTACTGCTTACACATTCACGTGTAAAAGTTATTTTAAAAGAGTTAACTTGAATAAGTGAGAAGATATGATCTTCCTTCCTGTGTTGCATTCAATTAGAAGTCACAGATGTTGATTTCAATGTACCGTTATGAGACTAACTGCATATAAGTATTTCCACTGGATATTTCACAAGATTCTAACATTTTAAAGATGTATATCTCGTTTCTTTGTTTTTTGTCTTTTTTAATACAAGAATATGACCGTTACTAGTATGCGTTTCAGTTCTGCAGAAGGAACGTAAAGCCGTCGGTCCCGGTTTTTAGGGTAGTGTACTGGCAAAATGAAATTCTAATTATGAAATTATATGTACTGACTGACTGACAGACAACGCACAGCCGAAACTACTGGTCGTAGAGAGCTGAAAGGTACGTGTGTTTGTTGTGGAGAGTAGACTACCACTAAGATAGGGTTTTTGGAATTTCCCCCCCCTAGAGGGGCGAAAAGGGGGACAACCAAAATTCTGCCGAAAATCATTATTCCACGCGGTAGAAGTCGCGGGCAAAAGCTAGTAGAACATAAAGTGATGTCACTAGTTTGTACTTACAGCGATCTTACGAGATTTATTTCTAAACGGTATTAGATGTAGAAATACTGATTACCGAAAGTACTTCCCGAGCGATATTAAATGGTATTGATAAAGAATAGTTTAAGAAATAAAATATATAAGTATTTCCAAATATTCGATGTTTTTTGCTTTTAGTCTGGGCTGTAAGAAAGACAGCAATCAAACATTATATTAAACTAAGTGGATTGGATATACCAACTGACCCGGCAAACGTTTTTGCCATAAGTATACAATTTTGATAATATATATCTATTTTGAGGTTCTTATAACGTTAAGATTAAGAAAATATTTATCTAAAATATACTTACTCCTGTTTTGATTGATAAAAAATGATATGTTATAGCCATAAACAAAAAATACTTTGAAATAAAACTAAGTACATTGACGTTTTGTTGTAAATAAATTCTCCTAAATGAAACACGTTCGGCTCAACTCAAATACAAATATATTTCTTGAACCGCAAGTCGATGTCATTATACAGTCGATTCGACAGGTGGTTAGACGGACTAAAGGATATCAATTTATATATACGATCCAAAGGTTAAACACTTTCTCTGTTATTTACGTTATGTTCGACGAGACTTGACTTTGTATGGGTTTTTTGTTGATGTATTTTTATTATGTTGTAATGTGGGTTTCATTTTTATTTTTAGCTTAGACTTATGAATGGTTGGTTTTATTTAGATTATTATTGCGTCAAATGGAAAGTTTTGTTGCAAATTAATAAATAGATTGATGGATTAAATTGATAATAATGAAAGGAATACTGATCTTGATTATATGTTGAGTGTTGTATTGTATGCTAACATGGTATTGTGGTAATGTTTCAGAACCTCGCGGGCCTCGCAGGCGCAACGGCGGTCACTCGGAGTGGCGACTGCTGCTCGCGGACACGCCTTCCACCTCGACCGGCCCCAACACCTCGCGACATGCCGCCCATACACACACCACACACACACCGGACTCAATACAACTAATCGAGTTTGATTAAATTATATTAAATAGAACATGTTTCAAAATACTAAAAAACCAAAAAATACAAAAAAAAATCTTTTAACTATAAGCTTGTATGTGAGCGCGGCCCTCGCTCCTATTGTAAATATGGAAACAGCTTAAATACTGCTTAATACACTTTCTACATTTTGAACACACATGTAATGTTAGAGACGGTTTGGCCTGCGTTGTGTGTGCGACGACGGGATTCACTACTCCAGCCGGTCCCAGTGCAGTTCGGTTTCGATCAGAGACACCGGTGGACTCCCACCATAGGATACGTTTTATGTTATATGTGTTGTAATCAATGTAATACTGCAATTTAGTGGCGTGCGACAGTCTCGGCCGATTATAATATCGACATGATTCTAAATGTTGTGTAGTAAGTACTCGTAGTAGGTGTTAAATCGAATTCAGTGTTCAACGTTTAATATTGTTGTTTTGGTGTATCGATGTTATATCTATGTTTAAATTAATACAGAGGATTGTTGGTTGTGAATACACACGGAGAGTGCGAGCTCGCGCCTGCGCCCCTCGAGGCATGCAGGGCGAGCTGTCGCGCATCGACATAACGGCAACATGAGCAAAGGATTCAAGCTATTGCGAGCATACGATTATAATTAGTAGCTTATGGTGTTACATTATAAACATATCCAGTTAGACGTGAATGTATTTACTAAATGTTTATTTATAGGGTGTTAGCCATACGACAGGCTTGCCAATCGTATTCAAGACATGCTGAGTCTCCCATATCTAGGATGATAAGGCGTGCGCTAACTCTATCTGCCATTGATGTAATAAAACTTATCCGGGATTAGTAACTTCAATAGTTTCACTCGAGTATTTTCATTTTCACTCGCCGTAAACCTATAACGTCACTACTCATTTGATTTGCAAGTACAACATACATTTATGTTTTTTTTGGTATCGTCTGTCGATGGCTAAATTAATGTAATATAGACTTGGTTTATAAGAACCAGTTACTTATGTAGGTTACATCCGTAATAATTTCATCATATCATTAACACATCTCATAGCGTTAACATCTAGATGGAAAAGACATATTTACGCCATATATTTGTAGAATAGTGTAGTATTATAGTATTACATGTTATAGTTGTAAGTGCAACCCTTTTGGGTGTAGAATTTACTTTGACGCTATATCATCAGTCGCTGGTAGTGCCGTTATGGCACGATTGAGACCCATCGGCCCTCACTGGCCCGCTGCCCGCATGCTATCGATGTGCTGGATGCTCTGTAAAGAAGTGAACGATGTCGTCTCAATTGTGAACTCGAAACATTCCATCAGCGTCAGTGAATGGGACTGCAGTGCAGTGTTATCGGACCGATACCTTATCAGTGTTACAGTAATACAATATTAAGACATTATACCCGGACGTCATACGAATGGCAAGTGGTGAAATTCAATGTGTAACTGTTTATTGTGTACCATAGTGGCCAATGTTAATTATAGACAAGTAATAGTTGTTAACCAAACGTGTTCCATACATGTAGATATTATCTTCAACATCAATGATCCTGACAAAAAGAAGTTACAATAAATGTTGTGTAAAAAAAAGTAAGAAATAAATAAAAAAAAATGCGAAAAAAAATTAAATGTCTATATATCAAACTCTGTCAATTAGATCTTCGAATTATTTGTGAGTTATAGTGATTGTTTTACTTCGTTGAGCTGGTTTCGGTGATACTTGATGGACAATAATAAGACCGTGAAAAGGTAATGGTGATTGTCGCTCGACTCTATGACTATTCTAATGTTCTGTGGAATACGTTTTGAGATATATTCTGTGTGTTAGGATACAATGTGTCTCGTGTTTCACTAGGCTGAGACTGTCGCCACGCGCTGTATATGTGTCAACTCAATGTTACATAGTATATGTTAAATGTTTGTCGCACTTAAGTTATAATAAATAGTGTTTGTTTAACATAATATATAGCACTCGGGTCCTGTTTCTAGTTCGATGTCTACATAGCATAAGGGTGGTTCTTAAATAATAATTATTCACTTAATATTGATATAAATTAAGTAAATGTGTAATTTGGAAAATATTGTGTCATTTTCTTAAACATTTTAAATCTCAGAGAATACTGGCCTAAATTCAATTATTAAATCTTAATGAAACTTTATATAATATATATTTTGCACTTATACTCGTGTAGGGTTAGCAGTATAACTAGAATCTGCGTAGAAGAGTTTTATTTTTTAAAGCTTAGGTAATTGGGTAGAGGGGCGGGTCCACAATCCGCGCAGATAATGTCATCGTATTCTAGTTGTAATGCAAAATCCATACATATTAATCAAATTTGATTTAAAACTGTCAATTAGTTACATATCTCTGTTTTTAAAGTAGTCTTCTTTTTTCAATATAAATTACAAAATTATTAAATATAAGTGTAAGTAAAATAAATGTGCTTCTTGGTGTTGTATTATCGATGTTATTAATAGACAGTGTTAGGAACCACCCGTTAAATTAATGTTAAATATTATGTGTCATAGAATGTAACTGTAATTGTTTGCATAAAGATCTCAAAGACAAGGTTGATGACCCTCACACATTGCCCGAACAAGACACACATTACGAGGCAAAGAACACAATATACAGATCACAAGATTAAAAAATGCCTGGTCTATTACAGCTCTACACCAAACACTAGGTTTGGATTATATTGGTGTTTAAATATTATATTTAATCAATCATTGATGTTTAAATGTGTTAGTATTTTTTAATCTGATAATGGTGTTTAGTATTTTGTGTACTTATAATCTGTCTCTCTTTAGTATTTTATCTTAAATGTGTGTATTGCGCTTAGAATATTTGTAAACATTGTTGTTGTTGTTAGAAATATCTACGTAGACGTATACTTAATCTTGTATTTGATTTGACTACGATTGCTTGAATGACGGAGTAATTACGGCAGTAAAACGGTAAAGAACATTACAGGTGGTTCGGTATAACTTACATGGATAAATAATGTTTACAAGTATTAATATGGATACAAATGGAGCGATAGTTGTAGTTGGGAGGCGGGCGATGTGAGCGGGGCGAGACGAAGGCGCGCGGCGCCCCCGCGGCGCGGCGTCCTCGTCGCCCGCCGGCCACTCACTCTGGACACTACTTGTGAATTACTCGAGATGGCCAAAATTGTAGTAACGCTCAGTGCGTTTATCTGTTTCCCTCAGTATTATTAGTTGATATGTTGTTCGTAGTGTAAATGTACCCACAGAGGTGAATGTGACACAGGCCCGGTGCAAGCATAGGTTTCATTTCGACACACTTCCTACAAGACCCTTCTGAATGTTTTCAATTACATACATAACTTACAAATATTACATAATATAGAGAACCCACATAGATTTCGCTGAGGAAATCACGATTTTCTTACTTGAGTACCTAATATCATTCTCGTAGCTAGGAAGGAGTTCGAAAAATTTTAAATTTATTAAGAAGTCTGAAAATGTCCGACAGACTATATGAAATATAGTCTATAGAGAAAACAACTTCGGTAAAAAAATATAACTGTAAATTAAATTCGATTCGTTCTAAGATTTATAGTTAGGTGATATCTGCGAAACCTTTAAGCAGTGTGCGGTATATCTAATTTTTTTTAGATATGCAAATTATATTTTTGCTTCAATCATTTTCTGCTGAATATGGTACCGTTACATTTCGTGAATTTTCATACTTGCGATGAGATCGAGACACGCTAGCATAATATTATGCTAATTTTATACTAAAATGTGCCAGTTTGACTTGTTAGCTATGTTGGGAAGTCGGTGCGTAATTATTAAGTACGCTTTATTCACTGAGGAATTTACAGCGTCTTTTATACCATTACCTCTTAGCCATTTCACAATGCGACGCTGGAAGGCACGCTGTAACTGCGTAACGCAGATACATGAACCTCCAGACCAGACCACCCGGCGTACAGCGTTGTAATGTGAACTAGCCAAAGAGGTTCGTAATTAATTCTAAATTATCGACAGCAACGAATAAATTCAACAATATTTTCAGGGCAATTTTAATAAAAAATCACGCTAACCATCCATCGTTATTATAATGTAAATCTGTTAGATATATTTTGGTCGTTCACATGCCCCTCTCCGTCCAGGTTGTACCGTGTTCATATTGACGAATATATTCACGTTTTAATTCAAATATCATAATACTAGCTTCGGTAACGCGTTTACCTTCATTTCTATTATTTTATACCTATTTATATACATATTAGTATATTATATAATATTATTAAGGTTCGAACAGAGCCCAAGTGTTAATTGGCTTTAAACACTTTGATGAGTTTAATTCATTTCGATTATAAAATTTATTGTACAAATATTGCTAGGTACGAGCTTATAATATAATTTAAATATTAAATAATTGAGTCCCGTGACGACCGTCGACCGTGTCACGGAAGGGAATCGGAGTGCAAACACTAGTAACACTATATTATCCTCCGCAATATCTTTAGGGATTTATTAATGATAAGAGCTTTTTGACTAGTATACTTACAAATATTATGAGATCTTATGAAATATTCTGAATTTTCGCGATAATTTATTATATTTAATATCCATCCAGTATTATTAGATAAATAGGTGTAATGGCGCCCGCGGCCATTTTTATAGATCCTAAAGTGATAAATTAATATAGTTTCACCAGATTGGCCAACAGGTTATATTATTAAAATAAATTATTGCAATTCTTGGTTCGATTGGTGTCTCGTTCTCATCGCACGTGACCTCACATCACTCTATATGAGAGATTCACTGCATCTAGGCTGCGATCCCAACTGACAATTATATTCCTCAATGTCTGGGTCCACACCGGACGATCCACCGCGATCCAATTGCGTGAGGCAGTAACGTGAGAAAATCTAAAGACGCGCGCGGTGTGGACGGTATGGATCGCGCGCGGCCCATACAACACCGCCTGTCCTGTCACATTGGGATCGCGCTCCTACCGCGCGCAATTGGATCGCGGTGGATCGTCCGGTGTGGACCCACCAATTAAACACTTTTAAAAATATATCAAACTAACTAACAACCAGTACCAAAAATAAGGTCAAACTTTGGTACATATAACCCTGAAAAACTAATCTCATAGGGTTTCATTATTGGTTAAATTCAATAATACACATAAGTACTTATATACCGTCAACGACATTGCTTTTGCATTTTTTTATTAAAAAATTTGTAATAAGTAAATGCATAATTGAAACATCAAGCAGTACATACTACAAAATCATCGTGATTTCAATATTTTTATTTAATTTTAAACTATGGTCACGGTACCCTGTAAGGTAAGAAAATTCACGAAATAACAATTTATTAAGTATACTTTTATGTACCTATATTGAACGATTCCACTCGTAGTTATGTAAAATCTAAATTATTTTTAAAACTATAAAAATATACATATATTATTTGAATACCATGAGTGTTAAGAGTTTGGAAATATTGTTATTATGCCTCATTCATTTCAATTCACTTCCAATTGTCGGTGTCATTTGGGTATCAAAGAAAAACCTAACTTTTTAATGTTTTTTTTTTTGTTCAAGATAAAATATAGAGCAAAAACTTTAACATTGTTTATAACAAGTATCCAATGATGTTACCATCAACTATACAAAACTTAATCCTTATAACTAATTATGTGTCAGAATTGTTAACCTATTCATTTTACTAACTAGTGAAGGTGCCCTAACATTATTGTGATTCCATAACCCTTAAATTTTATAATTTATACAGGACACCTACGATTCCAAATATTAAATTCAAATAAAAAAAAAATATTGCTTAAATAAGCGGCTGTAACCATCCCACAATGTTTGTTTTAATGGTTGCTTATGTTAATCCTAAAGTAAAGTTTTTATAATATCTCATAATATACAATACTTATTTAATATCTAAATTCATAACATTACAATAATGACACTGATGGTAGAAGTGAAACAATTTTTAAATTTTGACTCCATAAATGTTCGAGTGAAACATATTCTTATTTTGAAAAAATGTGTTTCCAAATTTTGAGAAATAAATACGTGGTTCTAGCTTGTGACTCCGGAATAGGTGCGATAAAAATATCTGTGCCAAATGTCACTATATTTACTTAGCATTATGAATGATGAATATTTGTTGGATTATAGATAAAATATTTTAGCGAAATTATGATTGTATAACACTGAAGTATTCAAATAACAATATTTCCAGCAGATGTTTGAACCAACTGATTAATGTACCTACCTACACTGTAACATAGGAACACCATTTTTTTAGTTACGTCGGCCGTTTTATCGCCGCTTAGTGTAAATAAGTGTCTAAGGCTTGGTCGACGATATTTGTTTATTTATAAAATAATATACGAATAAAATGAAAGTTGATCCATCAGTCGAAGAACGAATGGGACAAAATACGACACGAATATAAAGAGATAAAGAAAACAATGGGAAATTAAAATATCAGACGTCAGTTTTCGTAACATATCCAACTTATTTCTAATTAGATGACTCGTATTGAGTTAAATACACAAAACGATAACTTGGTTTATGATATTTTTATTTCACAAAAGCTATGAGAAATGTTGCAAGCCAGCTGTTTGTTATTAAAGCCTAATATTGTGAACCAAATAAGTATATTGATCGTTTAAATCTAGTATGATTGAACCCGTAATTTATTAAAACAACAGCTGTGAAACTAAGTCATGTTTTGTCTCACTCACTCAAAGCTATGTGGATGACATGTATTACAATCTTAAGGTGGAATTCAAAACTTTTACATTTCAAAAAAATCTTTATAAAACATTCCAGCTTTCTAAAGTTTGGACGTGAAGATTAATAATTGCTAACAATGCTAATATTTGTTTTAAATAAACAAGTAGAACTTCCTAACTACAGAGAATTCCTTTACTTAACTGTCGTATTTCAAATTTTTAAACGTGGGTTGTAGTTTTGGGACTTTAAATAACCCAGATTTATGATTTTTCTTTAAAAACCCACAGCACGATCTTTGTTAAAAAATGTAAGTCTCAAAGAATAATACATTCGTTCAATCTTGTACCTAATACATGATTTCCATGTGTTTTGTAGAAGGAATAGGTGTACTATTCTCTTAGCACTTTTAATTTTTGCTTTGATTAATTTCTAATAAATACTTAAGTAATACTTACTCATTACAAGTTGAAAATAATAAAGTTCTAAATAAAAATATTGATGTCCTAAATTACGTACCCATGTAAGTAAATGACTAATAATAATGTCTTGCCAGAGATAACGTCCAATTTTAATTGCATTTTCGAATATTTTTACTCTTAATAAAGTTATAAGTTTAGAGCTTAAACTAATGACCATAAGGAGCCATTGAAAATTGTGTTAATGGGCTTATAACATTGACATAATCAGGTCTGTAATTGATGCTATTTTGTTATGCCCATGCAAAAATCTTAAGCTAAAAAATGTCTAATACTGCTATTGATATATATAGAATGTTTCATGTCATTTACATATAAAACCCTTTTTATGATAAGTTTATAACAGACTGTATAATAAAATAAAAATCCTGCAAAAGATCCTTTAATAAAATGAACATACTACCTTTATTTAACTAAAGTAATATGTATTATTATATTTTATTGGGGTGGCTAACGGATATCTATTAATAATTTATTATGTTTTTGCTAAGTTAATGGAGGCAAACAACGAAAGGATAATACAGTAGTTTAAACTTGTACAATACCGCATGCGTTCGCATGCGTTTTGTAGAAGAAATTATTGTATTTTACTCACGTTAACTGCTACCAGTACACATTCAAGTTTAACTAATAAATTAGTTCTCTGTTAACAAATGTCCAGGACTATCCTAACAAATCTGTTCTAAATCTCTTAAAAAAGAATAATGTCGACGTCTTTAGTTTATGATCCTTTCATTGTGTTAATATGTATAGTGTCTAATTTCCAAATACATAATTTAATTAAATAGGGTAGTATGTGTATCTATCTGATTCTTTAAATAAATGTGCAAAAAAACAAATCATGATTTATTTTCTTTAAGATAACAAGGTTTCTGAACGATGAAAGAAAAATCCCCAAGACAAAAGCAATTATACAATAAACTCGTATACTCAGGCAGGTGTATTAAAAGGAATTATACTCAGCATAAGTGTTTTCAGAGATTGATTGCTAAGCTAATAAAACAATATGTTATGTTCACGTCCAAACTATGGAGACTGTAGAAACGCTTTCACCTTCCCTTACTATAATTCCATTGGTACGTTTGGAGCTTTTCCAATTTTTGTACTTGAGTTGTAACGTGGCAGTGCTATGCTGTGCTGTATTGGATGATTTCCTCTTACGAATAAGTTGTGAATGAAACATTGTATAAATGATTCAATAAAGTAAAATGGTGTTTTATTTCGTATCCTATTTAGTGTTTAGACGCTCACTGCACTTCTGCGAACTTCCACAATCGACGAGCTTTTACACAAGTTACATTTCTATTTTAATAACTTCTAAATCTTCGATTAAAATATAAGTACATGATAGTCTCTGAATATATTCGAGCAACGCGATAAAATCATATCAAGTCATGACCAAAACACCCTTGTTAAAACTTGCTGTTTGTGGATACTCGCGGAGGTTCATTGAGTGTACAAATAAAGCTTAACCCTACTATTCCTCCTTGCTAAACTTTAGTTCATCCCTGTATTAATATTTTCCCAGCATACTTAGTTTTGCCAATAAGTAAACTTTAATAAGAAGAGATTGTTCACTTGAACGCACTATACCCAGGAACTACTGGTCCGATTTGAAAACTTCTAGTTAAACTTAACGTGTGAGTGAATGAAACCGCTGGACACAGCCAAAGCTAGGTATGATGTACCAACTACGAATATCTGTAAGTACTAAAAACAACCATACTACATTACATAACACTGTGACAATTTACTAAGTTTGTCCAAGTTTATCTATAGCTTGGTTTGTTTTAGTTCCATTGATTTATCATAAATACGAGCTCAAAATTCATACATTACAATCTCTCAAAACAGTAGTTAGGTCTATTAATAATAAAAACGCAAGAAACGCTCGGCCGTGGCGAGGCCCTTACAGACGAGGAACTCGTCCGCTGGGCGAAATACCCTGCTCAAAAGCCTATTAAACACTTCGCATAATTACATTAAAAGCCTCTGTCTAATATATTATGTACAAACGGGATTGGTACGCCACCAGTTCAACACTCATTACAAACTTGACCAAAACACCAAGGACTTTTCACCGTGCCGCAAGATCATAAAGCAGCGTGAATGGTAATAAATTGGTTGGTAGCTACTAAGATAATAATTATTATCTTCAGTAAAAATATCCAAAATATCACCTTGCGTAAGTATTGATAGCATGCAATATACCTACAACTGCTGGACGGTCTTATTGTGAAGCCAGGATTGTTCTATAATTCATCCACATATTCTAAAGCTCCTCTAAAAAACGTAATTTATTCGAAATTTTCGCAGACGGCAAATGTTGAAGATTACAAAAAAAAAACTATAAATAATCATCATAAAAATACTACCTTCATGGTTACAACAACTGGCTCAAAAGGCTTTGAAGCCAGTATCAATTTCGATATTAAAAACTACCCTGCAAACACAACCATGCAAGCATGTAGTAGTGAAATAAGCTTGTAGTAGTAATTTTCATTCATAACACATGGGATCTCCGCCAATCAGAAGACGCCCCGCCATCTTAACGTCATTCATGAGGGGTAGTAAGAGCAAGATAGCCTGAGAGGGTGTTAACTCCTCTATCTCGCTCTGACTACAGCAATCTCCTACAAAATCATGTTTGCCTGGTACCGAATCGAACAAAACTTCGATTTTCCACGTAAAGAATGTTCGATTTGCACGACTTTTGTGTTCGGACGGCGATCACTTTTGCTCGTTTCGGGAGTTCAGCCTCTACGACTTTATCAGTCTCTTGTAAAGTTATGTTTGCCTGGTACAAAACGTACGAAAGTTCGATTATTTGTAGTTCGACATGCGATTTGAGATGGGAATGAATGAAATGGGGAACATAGAGGTACTCTATGGATGGGTCACGAGCGATGTTCGTTCTGTGTGACTATTAATCTGAAATCACCTACAGTGTTATGTTTGCCTGGTTAAAATGGAACGAATGTTCGATTATTCATTCGCGTTTGGTGTTCATTCGTATCGTATAGACGAGATCAATATGATTTGTATGGTCGGATGGTTGGTTGGAAGCACGTTCGAACGTGCTTCCAATCGTCTTGCAATCTTTTTTGCCAAAGTTTTTGTGCATGAAAGGATTGCTTAAATATTTGAAAATTGAATAAAATTGAGAATATTTATTTCTCTTCTATTCTTCTGGTTCTATATATACAAAAGTACCTATTATCTTTTTTTGACTTTTTTATCGAGGTATTAAGTTTCCTTTCCTTTGATTGTCTGGTCGGTCACCATGTCGGGTTCGATTCCCGTGCGAGATAAAAAATTGTGTAATCCATATAAAATATTTATCTCGATCTGAGTGTGAATGAGTGTATGCGTAGCGAAGTTTCATGATAATAACCTAATAGTGTATATATACATTGTAGTGTGTACATTATGTAGCTTAAATTACAAAAATGTAATAGCCGGAATAGAAGTGAAGTTACTTATTGAGTACTTACATTAAAAAAGATTAGAAAGTGGAATTGTTAACAAAACAATAAGTACTTATAGCAATAACTTCAGTGACTGTAGAAATGACTCGCAATAAAGTTCGTGTTCGATTTACGAGAAAGTGCCTGGCCACAGGAATCGCGATAGGACGAATTGTTTGGCCACACGTGTCGCGACAACGCAAATGTTTGCGTTATCGCGATAGTGTGGCCATAGCATGACTGTTACGACGACGTCAGCGACTGTCGCTACGTCTACGGTGACTGATGCCGACTTCAGTGACTCGTTAAGACGACGTCAGTGACTGTCTCTACGTCTACGGTGGCTGATGCCCACTTCAGTGACTCGTTAAGACGACGTCAGTGACTGTCGCTACGTCTACGGTGACTGATGCCCACTTCAGTGACTCGTTACGACGACGTCAGTGACTGTCTCTACGTCTACGGTGACTGATGCCCACTTCAGTGACTCGTTACGACGACGTCAGTGACTGTCGCTACGTCTACGGTGACTGATGCCGACTTCAGTGACTCGTTACGACGAAGTCAGTGACTGTCGTTACGTCTACGGTGACTGATGATCTACGCTGAAGAGACAAGTTGAACCTGTCGCTACGACTACGGTGGCTGATACTGCTACATCAGTGGCTGATGCTACAGCTTCGCTAACCGATGAACAGTTACTGAAGCTAAACTGTAATTAATATCTAGTAAAGGAGCAGGAAAAATAAAAACTACTTTATTTATGCAGCTATTTATTAACAAAATAAAATCATATACATCGAAACAACTAGTACACTACACATTTTGCATAGATTTATATCACAACATATATACGTTAACCTACTATATTTAGCTGGAACAGCTGAACTTATAATTAAAAACATTATAATTCAAATAAAATATCCCCAAAGATTTACACAGATCAAGAAAAGTTAAAGAATGTAATATTTACATTCAATAAACCTTTAAAATTTTGTAAGACAAAATGTTATTAAACAATAGTAAAAATTGGGATTCAAATACATATAAGTATATATTATTTATTCATCTTAAAATATCATATTTTTAGACATTTATTAATTCCTACATAATAATTATTATACTTCATGTCACTAGAGTGACTCTGTCCGTATATAAAATATTTACTAGAAGTTACTTCTAATAAAATAGTTATTAGGTACCACTTAATTACGACCGATTCGCGCGCAAAATTGCTTGATATTTTCTAGTTTGTATCAAACTATTGGTACAGAATTATAATTTTAAAAGAGTTTGTTCAACAAGAACTTTGTTTGGTATCAATAGCGGCTTATTGGAACAACATGACAGTTTTGACATTTAGTTTTTTTTCTAAATGTCAATGTGAAAGCTTTGGTTGTAACAATGAATTAAAATTCGCTTTATGCTCACATTAAAATAATAAATATCGCCATAGAAAATGTATCTGTAATAGTTACATTTCGTGATTTCAACCAGTTCATTAATTTTCAACCAGTTTCGTCGACAATTTGACTGATTTGGTGAAAAGGTGCCAAAAAGACATTGACATCTTTAATACCAACGATCATTCGGTCCATAACAATATTAAATTACTATCGCCAAACCTTATTCTTTCCAAGACTATATTTTTTTTAAATCATTGTGTTCAAAAAACAAAGTTCTTGTTGAATAGAATTTGTTGGTCCGATGATTAATTGATATATTTTTCTTAACGAATTGATATTATTGTTTAAGACGCAATTTAATGTAAGTACGAACAATTTTTTTTTACAATAGACGGAGATTTTTAAATCTACTTATTCAAATATAATAAAATTGCTCAAAAAAGGAACTATGACGAAAGTACTAATAGTAATAATAAATAGGAAGATCACACTAACCCATCACCTTAGTACAATATGGCATACTGGAAAATATACATTAAATTATACAATTATAATTGTAGGTGTAACATTTTGAACGGATATCATTTTGGCAAAATGTTGTCAAAATACTGACCATTTCCTATAATTATTTCATTGCACAAATTTAAAAAATTAAGTTTTATGTGATCCGAACAAATGATACACCCAATATAACTAAATTAAAGTTAGGTATACCATTTTACATTATATACAGTTATTGAAAATATGTACTATTTAACTGGTATTTCATATTACCTAAATAATATTTAGGTAGCTGAAAGAACTGTTATAGAATCTATGAATAAGTTATTCGGCTTACTACGCTGACTGAACTTATACTAACAATTATTAGTAGCTTTGTACTACACCACTGTGTTATAATTTTCTCATATGTTCAAATCTTTGTAATGTGTACTTGCTAAATGCTTAAAATTTTGAGGGAACACTGAATTAACACTTATTAATGAGAGATTAACATTAGACATTTACTTAAAATCTAGTTTAGTATCTAATCTAATGCATAAATTGCATGATGGCAAGTAAATCGCAGTCATCGCGTTAACTATGTATGAATTTAATGTTACACAACCTCTTTTACTCTGAATCCGACCATCAAGTTACAATTTTACTTAGTTGTTTACAATAGAAGTTTGCATTATCGTGAAGTCATTAATATACTGAAGATTTGGTTAAAAATTGTCATGTTTAGTTGCAAATTACAAATTTTGTTTGGGAATTACAAATTAGTGTAAGAGGATGTAGTCACAGGTGGGACCAGTTCGAACAGGGCAGCTAAAGCGAGATGGTCTGAGCCGTACACGTCGTTGGGCAGACGGCCAAGCACCTCGCATTCTAGTGTAGTCGGTAAACGCCAACGCTCCGTCAGACGAAGATTGCTGTAGCAACTGAAAATGTAAAACATTACAGATTTAATATTGATTTCGTCACACGAATATATTTATCTTACATATCAACTTATATTGCATTAATACGAGAGAAGATATTATGGAGAATTGTGCACTGGAAAAGGGTTGGATCATTTAAATAAAAAATATTCACGATAGGTTCACAATAACTACACCAAATTGGATAACTCCTTTTTCGTTATAAAATCTGTTCTGATTGATTGAAACATCTTAAAAATAAAGATTAAAGGATTACCTAAAGTAAATATAGTCCACCGTGACCCAGAAATCTTGAAAGGTGGATGCTTCCTCGACACCGTCGTTTTTGTACTTATCGTAGACAGATACGAGACGTAGAGAATGTCCAAGTTCCCCGCTGTTGAAGAACACGCTGAACTCTTCAGCGTTTGGGTTATCAATGTCACCACTGGGAGGGGTTTCACGCAACTCGGAATTGTGGATCTGAGGATAGATTATTTTTTTAGATATTCCTAGATTTATCTATTATATCATTAGCACTATGTGATCTATATCACTGCATAGTATAACACATTCATTCATTTATTCATTCTTGTGTCGCTGTCTGTCCATCCCTATGTATGCTTAAATCTTTAAAACCACGCAACGGGTTGTGAAGCGGTTTTATTTTAATAAATAGTGTTTCAAAAGGAAGTTTTTTAGTATATTCAAACAAGCTTTCACATTTATAATTATTATTGTAATATATTTTACCTTAACATCACAAAATTCTGTGTCCTTCCCATCTTGCCTGTCAAGGTACACTGACAGATGTTGACAGTTGTCAGTGACGCCTATACGCTGCCAATCAGAGCTGTCTCGGTAACAACTTGCGCTGACAATGAAAAATACAATAATGTATATTGAACTTCATACTTATAATCATTAAGCATTAGTTTGTTAAATCAATGTGTTAGATAATATCAAGCAGTAAATAATAAATTAACCATTATTGAAAAACCACAATTGCCAAAACTACTGAAGGTGATAGAAGATAAATAAAACTTGAACAGTAGGATTGTATTTTAATTACTGTAACAATATCTTGGGATATCATATACATAATGTAAAGCTCAATAAATACATTAGTATATGAACAAATCATATGTATAATATAACATAATCATTCTATCATCTTACCATAGCAACTGACTCTTAATTAGGTTTGTTAATACATTAGTATTTAAATATTATTTTATTTATTTATAAATATTTACTTACCTGCAGCACGCATTACGCATGTTTCTCTTATGTTACTTATATCGAATGAGATCATAGAAGCTGATATTGTCTTAATAAACTAATTATAACTACTACTTACTTTTATTTTGTATATTATTCACTTACCTGACGTGTCCTCTGTCTAACAGCTGTATTACAGCGCTTTCAGGCATCGAATTTAAATCGCCAGTCATTATTATTGGCAAGTGACCAGTTCTGAAAATGTATTCAATGTCTAATGAGTTTAGATACAGTTTAAATGCAGATTGTTAATATTAGGATATGAAAGTTAGCCCAATATAAGTTGCAAAAACAAAAAAGCAATCGTCAGAAATAGAGATAAACCAGTGGAACAAAGCTTATCATAAAAATGAACTGTTACAAAATAACAAACCAATCTAAATATCTATATACCGACCCCAATTCTTCTTCTTTGCATGTCAACTCATCTTTATAGGAACAGAACTCAGCTCACCGATATAGCATTTTATCAATAGCCTTGTAAAGATCCTTTTGTTTACAGGTAATGTAGAAATGGAATTAAAAATAAAAAATAAAACCCAACAAAATTACTTTCAAATCCCCATAACTTTTAAACGGGTCAACCGATTTTCATCAAACATTCATGAACACTCGCACGTAAGTCCCCTTTAATACAAAAAAAAACTAAATTGAAATCGGTTCATCCATTCGGGAGCTATGATGCCACAGACAGACAGATACACACACACACAAAGACATGTCAAACTTATAACAAACCTCGTTTTGCGTCGGGGGTTGATAAAGGTTTAGAAGAAAAACCAAATCTTACCCTTTCTCATTGCTGTAAAAAGAGAATCTATCAATTTCAGCGAGAAACAATTGTATCTGTGCGAGCCTGACGTCTGTACGCTTGGGGTTGTAGAGCAAGTGTGTGGTCGCTACCACTAGAGGACTCCCCGGCATGCCAAGCGGCTCCAGCTTCACTATCAGACCGATGTTATCACGGTTTAGTATTGGCAGCTCTGGCTGGTAGAACTCCACCTGAAATATAAGGAAATACTAGTCAATAATGTGTACATAGAAGTATCATTTTAGGATAAAGGGTGGGTCTCTCTGCCCCATCCAGGGGGCATAGGACATTAAGTCAAGAAGTAAGTCAATGACAAAGGGTAATGGGTACAAAGACGTAGGTATAGGTAAAGGACCAGCACAAGATAAAATAAGATTATAAAAAAAAATTAAGAACAAATAGAAAAGTAAGTAAAAAGTTAGTCATCTAGTTTTTATCAATCCGGAGCATATATTCTGTAAGTATTATTGTAACTTCGCAATGAAGCGTTTCTTACATAATACTTATACTAGAACATTTAGCTGTACTTGATTGCTTTAAGTCAAAATTCACTTTAGGAAAAATTACAAGAAAATAACGAAACATTTTCGCCGCTGATCTGGATACATAATATATTTAAATTGAATTCTCCTAAAAAATCAGTCTTGTTTCTAATTAAGAACACAACCACAAGGCCACATGTAAGATTATGGTAATATATGTAATACAATAGATTAGCATAATGGTTAAGAGTGAGAGTTTGCTCAAACATTGGCCATTAAATCTCAAAACTAAATACAATGCCTTATGAATATCAAAGAAACAGTTTGGAATGGCTGAACTAATTTGTCAATTATTTATTTGTTATTCGTTATTAGCTGTGTGATAATTTTATTTTTAAATCTATAGAAAGTAAGATAAAACCAGGGTGGGGCTAGTAAATATTAGGAAATAATTCATCGAATAATTCGCGAACGCACAGCACGATTATTTACTTAAGAGGGATTTAACATCATATGTATTCATTCGTAAATTAACTTCATATGTAAATATAAACTTACACTGATATGATCCCGCATTTCAAACATGGATTGTTTAAAATATATCGCGCAGCCATCTTGCCTCTGGCCCGTCTTCTGTTTGAATATCCCAAAGTAGCCAATCTCTTCGAATTTCGAATAGAACGTCTTCAAATGTGATACTTGAACTTCTTGGAGACACAATATCTATAATTAAAAACCAAATTTTTATAAGTCACCAATGTTGTACCCCATCATCATCAGCTCATATTATAATGATGTCCCCACTAAGAGGCTCGAGCCTACACTGAATTAGGGTCCACAAAATCATTATTAAATATAAACAAAAAAGTAGGAAAAACATACAAAAAATGTAATACTTACATCGGGAGACAGACTGACAATTTCCTCATAGAGACGGGCCGCCCTCACTTTCCACTTCAAGTTGACCGGAGAGCATTCAGTGTACAGATACGGATGACACGCCAGGAGGTACTGCGCCAGCATATTGTAGGACATCACTTTGAATTTTAAACTTCCTGTTAGTAAAATAAATGGAAAAAAAATGTTAATTGTTTATGCATTGCAAAAATAAAAAGTACATTACTTGCTGTAAGTACAAGAAAAATACAAATCATTTCTATACCACAATGAATATCTTATAATTTGTCACTCTCTCATTTATCTAATAATATCTAAAAATCATAAAGTTAATATTGTATGCAAAAGTTACTTTTCTACAAAAACTTAGAAGGTAATCTATATCTGAACTGAACTTGTTTAGCTTATTTATTTTGTAACATTTTAATAATACCATGGGGAAGAGTGTGGGACAGATCTAACTTACCATGTGTGGTGACTCCTACTGTCTCCCAGACCCTGAAATTGGGTGGCACCACACATGGCTGAGTTTCTGTAGGATTCATTGGGTTGTTACAGAAGTCCTCTATACCATCATCACTGTCCGATGACCTGAAAATAACAATTTTATCAAAAATACATTATCTTTTTCAATATTAAATTCACATATACACCTATTAAACTGTTAGTCTTATAAACAATTTTTAGATTATTTATTTTTATATGTTACCACCATATGTAGATCACCAGTGAACACAACTGTGTATTTACAAAAAAAAAAAATTTTTAAAATCATTTAAATATTTTTTCAAAAATATTACAATTTCATAACCAATAAGTTAAATATAAGTAAAGAAATAAAAATTACACTGTGAAGTCTCCACCATAGCTGACATGGTTAACAGTTGGTTGCAGTGGCTCAGCCATTTTCTTGGATTTGTTTAACTCTTGGTCATTTAGCGGTGGTATATTTATCCAAGACTTCTTCTTGCTGTTGTTCTGTTTACTGAGATGCTGTGAGCTGTGGAAATATCTTCTAGTCTCCACTTCCACACACTCGCCACCACATTTCTTCCCGCCAATAAAATTTGTTGTAATTCTCACATGTGCCTTATTTTTATAATTTTCACATGTGACAATGAAAAATCTGCAAAAACTATTTGTCAATTTCAGCATAGCTTTTAATGGTATATGTTAGTAAAACAAAACATATTTTTACACTACTGCTAATTTAGCTAACATGTCATGCATTACTAAAATAATATATTTTTAAGGTATAGTTGACATGGAGTTTGCTCCATTAGTTTTAAAACCTGAAACAAACACATAGTATCAACATAAAGTTTCATTTATATCACCCATCTAATATATAAACCCAAATACAAACAAACACTGTTAATAATGATCATGTGTATAAATCCCAAAAGCCTTTAACTTTTATAGAAAATCAGTCAAAAACATACTGCAAAAAAAATGATTTGAAATCAATAATGTAACCTTGAAATTTCAGAATAACAACAAGCACAATAAACTGAATAAAACTTACAAGCTGATTCTAAATGATTAAAATTTATCGCATATTTTATATGTGATCAAAACATTATGTTTTTGTCAACACCCAATAACTAGTACTTGCTATAGATATGAACATACTCATCAGACCTTGGCTTCCAGAATAAATATAGTATGTAATTTTGTGTAAACATAAATATAGCGTGAACATAAGGACAACCGCTGTTATATAATGAAACAAATATTCCGACAATAACAATTAGACAATCGATCAAATAGCGAAATTCTGATGACAACAAAACAACCTAACCTTACAAATGAATGATAAAACTAATTCGACGTAAAACCACTTACATGCAAAACAAAGCCACAATGTATGATTTGTGAAGGCAAAAGAGCAAAAACCATGACGAGCACAGTAAATTAATTCTATGAATAGCAACGAAACATTTTTATTTTATGTCGTACCACCAAAATCTTCTGTAATTCCCAATATTCAAAATTCAAAATAGTAAATTTAAATTCTCCTATTAAACACCGTCCACACTCTAACGCGCCCACTACACTAGTCTGAAATCATCGCTCCGCCAGATTTTATACTCCTAATTATTATTCGCGAAAATGCGCGCCGATTTTATCAGTGAAGTTAGACGCTCGAAAAATAGGATAAAAGAATAAATTAAATTAGAATAATCATTTCTTTGTAAAAGTCATGGCAGACTTATACAGGGTATAGGTCATAATACAATAGTTAGATACAATCATGTTTTCGGCGTAGTCAAATTTAAAAATATTCTTTTGTATTATTATGTTCAACAAAACTGCAAATACGAGTCGAACCTTAAAACACATGAGGGTTCTTGGCATTTTTTTACTGGATCATCAATTAAAGCCCGACACTAACAATAGTCAAAGGCTGTTTTCTTTCTCATCACTTCTATCTTGTAATGTAGTAGTCTTATTAGCCTACTGTAAACAGTACGACAGTAAATTACTTACTGTAATCTTATATTTTAATTATACATAGGTGTTTGCAGCTAGGCGTTCCACGCCACACCATAGCCTGTTTTTCTTTTTTTGTATAAGTATAGAATAGGTGAGTTTAGGGAGCCCCCTCCCCTCGTTAATAGAAAAAAAATTCCCATGACTTTAGATAATAGTGAAAGAAAAATAAAAATATAATGAGTAACTTCCTTTGATTCTTCTGGTAGTGCTGAACAGTAGTGTCACCGGCAATGCACACAGGCTTTTTGTATATAAAAATTAGGATGCTACTATTTAAATGTTGGAACTAATTGTTATGCATGGTGTACGGGTGTCGGATACTTTAGGCCCTAAAGTATCCGACACCGAAACCTGGACACCCTAAAGTTTAGGGGGTAATATGGTGTCACTGTCACCTCCATTACAAAATAGCAGCCATTTTGCAGAGAAAATTGGAATGGTGATTTGTCGAAAAAAACCATATTAGGCTATTCTCCTATTTTTTCAAATATTTTTTAAAATGCTCATATATATCAGATAATCAAGGATTATTTTTATTTCTGCAAAATATACCTGCTAAATGTTAAAAAAAATATATCAAAAATTTGACTTAAAATATACGCGCCAAAACACCGACCGCCATGATGGTGGCGGCGACTGACGTCATATAAACTAAAATGAAGAAATGTCAAAATGCCAGTTTGTCTTGTACTCTTGTAGTGATTTAATATAATTTAATTTCAAGTAAAAATGAGTTTTTATAGCCCATATCGTTGGTGTGTAGCGTTGAATTGTAAAAATTCTACGTTGAAGACTCCAGAAAAGTTATTTATTAATGTGCCGACCGACGTTTCTATGAGAAATGTTTGGTTGGAACTCGCGGGACGAGATCCTGTAAAATATTCTAAGAAATCTCATTTATATCTTTGTGAGGATCACTTTGACGTAAGTACATAAGCTTTTTTTATTGATTTTTATTTAAATTACGATATTACTCTCTTTTTTACTATGTAAACGAGACTTTGAGGTTATTTTTACTACATAGCTCGGTATCATTGCTTTAGTGAAATTGACGTCACATCATGGCGGTCGGCGTTTTCAATCACGTGACATACAGATAATGAAACCTCAATTTTAATTTTGAAAAATAAAATTAACCTTAGGTTTTCATGGGAAAATAACTTTATATTTGCATTTTCCGTGATGAAAACTATCCAAGTAATATAATTTCATAATTTATTGTTGATATAAGAAAATGGCCTTTTTACCCCTCATCGAAGCCCGGTCACCCTGTATACAACAAGTCACGTCGTAAGTTTTGTTGAATTATTGTTCGAAGGATTTTCATTTATAAAATGCGGAACCATGTTTTTTGTATTTACATAAAATAGCAAGCAATAATAGATTGTTACTAATGATTTTATTACTTTGCGACGAATATTATTCCTAAGCGTATCCTCGGCCATCCATATTATGATAAGCATTTATAATTAAAGTAAGTAGGTAAGTATATAAAATATGAGCATGATGGAAAATATGGATTTGGTTCAATGTATTGTTATGAGATATTTTTCATTAATATTCTTATCTGAATAAAAAGACACTACACTACACACTACACCCTGTTTTTGATATATGCATGAGTTAATGAACTCTGTGGTTTTTTTAAACTGTGGTGTATGATATCAAGACCGAAATAGTCGTCGTGGCACAGATTAAAATAATATAATTAACTGAATAATCAATAGAAATGTGTATTTTTTTCTGCATTGAAATTCTTCGTAAAATTGTTATTTTTCATTTCAGTGTTTAGTTAAATTTTAATTCATTAGTGAGCAATAAGACTTTGGACATAAAATAACAAGTCTGACATTGTACACATTTTCATATCGAGGTATGTAGTAAACTTTTATAACCAACCAATTTACTTGCATACGAATATACACTGTATCTTGCTTCGTATTTCCATGAAATTAGAATGGTTGGTACTTAAAATTCCACATTATTTTTACGTGTATCAAACCAATAAATGTACGAAGTTGCAATAAAATTTTATTAATATACCAGGCGACTGAACCTCGGTCTTTATTTTAATGGTAAAATAGGTTTTTTTTTCAGGAAATACCTATACCACTATATAGATAAATGATAAAAGCAAAACCTTATCAGAATACTAAATTTCATGCAAATCCTAGGTGTTGCAGTATATCCGTTACATGTACCACAAAACTATAAATTGTTGAACTAGAAGGGCTTCGTTTCGCTGGTCCATAAGTAGTCGAGAATAGATAGTAGACTACACATTATGTACTTACATACATAGTATCAGTATTAAGTTATACCTACTAATGTGATCTTCACCTTTTAACCTCTTCAACAAGATAGCGGAGTTTTATCTATTTTTGAGATTCATGTAACATTTACTCAGAGCAGTATTCTAATCAAGCTTCACAGTGAGTGATAGGAAGAACCATATTAGTTAACATATTAAGTGCAATGTACCAAATTCACAAAGAAAGGGGCTCACCCCTTCCGATTCTAGTATTAAGTGTTTATCCCAGTGTAGGACAAAAGTCTTATTTATATATTTTGTCAAACATGGTTTAGTTAAATTTGTGAGCTTAAGATTAGTCAAACTGAAGTTGGCATTTTAGTAGTAAAAAATATATGCATAGGTAATTTTAGGTCCGCATCTCTTGGGTAAAAGTAGCCAGTGACATTCCACAGTGCTCAATATATCCTCACAAAATATTTATTATATAAATTATATTATCTTCTATAATATAAAAATTAAATTTAAATTAAAAATTAAAAAAAATTTTTTTTTTTTTTTTAAATGTTTGTTGAAGTCCAAGGATGGTTTTTATGGCGAGTAAAATTCGAATCATTCACGGGAATACGAGAATAGATGCTACGTGGGTGAAACCGCGGGGCAATTCGCCATTTTCTCGAGTGTTGACAGTCGCATACGGACACTAGGGGCATTCATTTTGGGACAGGTTGAGCATGTAAGAAGTTCTAATTTGGGATAAGACCAATTTTTCGAATTTTAAACAACAAGTCTTCCTGTGATAATGCCGTTACCTGCAAGATGTCAAGTAATAAAGGTTAGTGTTGTTCAATTTGTATTTTATAACTTTATTCATCCAC
This sequence comes from Timandra comae, assembly GCA_958496195.1. Lineage (NCBI taxonomy): Eukaryota > Metazoa > Arthropoda > Insecta > Lepidoptera > Geometridae > Timandra > Timandra comae. Next base: position 5,382,691 of record OY292353.1, on the reverse strand, counting down.
TTAATTTAAAATGGCGTGTTCGGGCACGTGGCGTGTATCAGAAATCAGACTGATACATCTTATAGAAATGTGGCACTAGCTGGTGTATATTATATAATAATTCATAGCTTGTTCTTTCTTTTAAAATATTTTTACCTATAGGTATTACGTATTATGTACCTAACAGGTATTAGGTACGTGTGGAGGGTTTTACTTCAGTGTCATTTTTTTTACATAGGTACATTGTTGCACATTTCTTACATTACATAGGTGCAGAACATACTTTTACTTTCAAGTCTTCTTTCTTAAGATAATCTAGGCAGCCGTTTTATTTGTATGATTATAGTGTGTATGTGACCATAGTAGGTATTTTACGCGGTTGAAATCAGGGGGCGCTGCTATCTATACTTCTTTACTAATAATTTATAGAGGAATGATTGTTTATAACGAATAGGCTTCGAAACTACAGAACCGATGAAAAAAAACTGTTTCACTAAAATGGAAAACTTATTTTCAGCGAGTGCCATAGATTATATTTCATCCCCGTATTCCCGCGGGAACAGGAATTACGCTGATAAAATCGCGGGCCGCGGCTATTTTGTAACCATTTTTAATTACATATTTTCAATATTGATCTAATTAAACACTCGTCATAATTTATTGTGTTCCAATGTGTGAGTTAGGTACCTATTTATTATTATAAACGAACCGGTATTCAGTAATTAGTCTCGGTGATCTTTTACGGAGCTTGTTATTCATATTATATTAAGTACTTCATTGTTCTGTAATTATGAGTTGGGATTTATTTTGTTCCTATTAAATAAAAATCACTCTCGTGTGTCTCTTAACTGATTTAATAGGGACCAGAGACTTAAATAAGTAATTTAATATTATTTTATCAAACTAAAACAAGTACGTACTAAATAATGTTTGTCAATTATGGCATGGCTAAATAACCTGGACATCGAAATCTGATCCTCGTAGGATAAAAGATGATGATCATTTGTCTATTATCTGTTACACAATGATGTAAGTGTAATAAAACGAGCTCAACATGTTTTACATTATTAAATTAAACAAAAATTGCAGAGTGCAGTCATTAGTTGGTTGGTTTATGTGATTAAATTGGGTTATGTTATTTTAAAGTGTTCTTTCTAGAAAGTTGTCCATGGTCAATAAGTTCTAATGACGTATATTGAGACACAATCTTTTCTGTGCCGGCGGCCAAAATTCGAAGCTAAAGAGTCACCAAGTTTTCTGTGTGACAGCGTCGCTGTAATCGCATCTTTTGTTTAATATATTTAAACGTACTATAAAGTTTAAATTGACCAGGTATTTATTATTGCGCTTCAGAAATTTTAGTCAGTCATTCTTTGTTCTAAAGTATGTTTAAAGTAAAAGTTCATAATAGACTAGAAGTGTTTTTGTTTCAAAACTTTATTTGTAAACAAAGACGCTAACGATCGCATAAAACCTCGTTGAGAATCAACAGGCCCAAAGACGGCGTTCTTGATAGTTTGGTCACGTAACCTTACGTGATGATGCATTAACCTTTTACCGTTTAAATTCGAACAAGATATCAGGGCGGGGTCGGGTTAGACTGGGGTGCATAAAGGGGACGAAAGTCGAAGGGGACAGGTGTGGCGTAGGGTGAAATACCAGTAGCGTACTCAGGCGTGGGCGTTAAGGGTAAATTTTTAAAGTTAATGTTTGTTACGACAACCAGGCCGCACACCGTCGATCCCGGCTGTCGTACTAATATCCATCGGTAATCGTTAATTACAACCGTAAACTAAACACTGATTTGGAAATGCGATAAAATTCGGAAGAAACAGCATTTTTAAGTATAACATCTAAAATAAGGAGTTTAAAATGTTTTAACATTTGCATACACCCTTTTTAATTGTTAACGTACGACTATTAACGCCTATTTCAATAAATAAATAAAACCATGTTTATTGTCTTTTAGTAAAGCCGCGAACCCACTGCCACGGACGCTACGCCCACTGTCCACGGCCACGCAGCTCAGCTACGTTGAGCTATAGCCGAGTCAGCCACGAATGTATCAATGACTTAATTTTCGGGCGTAGTGTGTGCGTGTACTTCGGTAGGTTTTACCTCATATATTTTCATAGAAAGCGAAGCTACACGTGCGTAGCGTATGCGTGTATTTCGGTGGGTTTTTGCCTTAAGTAAGTTTAAATAATATTAAATTATTTTTAGTTTAAATGTATATTATGTAATTATAATAAATAAAAATAATTGCAAATTAAAAGTGATGAATGTTTTTCATTGTTTTCCTTGGGCACAGCATCCTTGCAGCGGCCCATAAAGTTGCATCTACGCGCCCTTACCCCCAACAGATTGCGTCATGCGCAATACATCTGTCGGGGCCTATTGATTTGATTTATGTGCACACTATAAATACCCCTCATCTCCCCCGCTACCGGCAGTTTCGCCCTGTCATCCATCATATTTGGAAGCCATAATGGCCTGTGAATATGTACTTATTGTGAAGTCGTTAATAATTTGTCAATGTTTAAAAATAATGCAGTTGTTGCTGTGGTTTCTGGTACTTGTTGGCTACAATCACTCTAGAAGTCGGAGTGAGTAACAGTTTTATACTTATATGAGTATGTTTTTGTCTTGCCGTCGTATTCACCATATTGTTTACCTATATTTTATTTATCTACTTATTATTTTATGATTTTAATTACTATGTTTATTTATTATAGAAGCGCCCCGCGGTTTCACCTGCGTAGTTCTCGTTCCCTTCTTTATAGCCTATCGCACGCACTGATAAATTAGCTTTCCATTAGTGAAAGATTTTTAGATATCGGTTCAGTAGTCGGAGCCTATTCGTTACAAACAAACAATCAAATCTTTCCTTCTTATAAGTACCAAACACCCACAACCTTCAAAAAACTTTAACCAAAAAAGTTAATAAATTCATAGAATTGAAAGAAGAAATAGCGTACTGGTGTAATACCGAAACACCTAATTAGTTCCCTTAAGGTAATAGATCTCACAAAAAACAGTTAAATCACAATGCAGAAGGCAGCAATTCTTAACACATGCAGAATAGTTCGTAAATTTCTTACAGATGAAACCAGTAGCCAACTTAGCCAATTATCACAATCCACCTAACTTCAATGATTCTCACTTGTCTTAGGCCCGTGAGTCTCATTAAACCGAAGAGTATTCTCTTTGAGAAATAAAAAATTATATAATAATATAATATATATATAGTGTAGATTATTGAAGCAATATGCGACTATTATTTAAGTATTCCTTTCTGTCTAAACTGTTGTATGTTGGTGTTAGTTGCGAATTGCTTTGCATGTTTCTATGTGCCCATTGCAAATTCTCAGATATTATTTCATGCTCAGTGGTTGGTATATTTATTTGGGTAATTTTCTGGTCGTTTTATGCATAGTGCAAGATTTATGTGGGATATGGTGACAGATTTTCCATTTGTTTTATTCTGACGTGTGCCGGGTGGAGTCCCTTGCAATTAATGTATCCAGGACGCTTGCGCGATCCAGGTATCCTAGATTTTATCGATTCTATGCAAACCCTTCAACGTAGAAACGAGATGACAGTAATAGGGTAATAGGGTTACCTGCAAGTAATTTTTCAGGGCGCGCCGACTTGTTGATTGTTTTGTTTAACTCTTTCTTTACTGTACCTGCTTTTACTTTAAACACTAAAACTAATCAGACACATCAGATTATTTAAATGTGAATTACTGTATCCCTATTGGCTATGAGAACTTCGATATCGTATTGATTGTCTACTTGGTGAAATTGGATACTTAGCTGATCCTTTGTGTTTCGTTTGTTACATTTTCTCCGGATTTATCCTCCTATAATAACAACATAGCAACAGTCCTTCTGATCTCGATACTCGGATACAAAGTTGACGCATGCGTTTTATGTCTTAGAATTTATTGATTTATTGTTGTTACGCGGTATCAAGATGTGTGGGTTTATACTTCGTTTTATACAAGGTATACTGAAATGACGGCGCCGACTTGTTGTACAGGGTAACAGGTAGGATGTTGAACTGTTTCTTAGGGGGCGTTTTGCGTGGGCGATTTAAAACGATCATATGCGAAGTGGCGGTTTTCGATTACGTTTTGACTACCGCAAAGGTTCACGTAGGACACAATATAATTGGTTGTTTGTTAACATCCGCCGCTTAGCGTGAAATCACGCAAAACACCCTGTATGTCTTTGTTTCCAATAAATAATCGCGATACATTTTTACAAGTCGATTATGACAGTATGCGTGTCTTTATTATGATTAGGGAACCTAGTGCACCTGGGTCGGTGCTGTTTCAATTGAATAATTGTATCGAATGTAGCCAAAGCGCGACCAAAAGTCAAGAATAGTTTAAATTTAATATAAGTAGTATACAAGTATACTGTATGTTTGTACTACTTAGGTTTCGAAATGGCGGTGAATTGCGCCATTTTGGTGTAACGTTTTGGCAAACCCAAGGCATGCACGAACACACCAAGCTCGCGTTTTCGCATGCGCGGAGATTATTGGTTCGGGGCGTACTCGCCTACGCTTATTTGATGTACAGTCACGGAATGAAAAGGTTCGTCACCTTAGAGTCGGTTTTCACTTGCACTAGTATTGCAAAAAGCAATTATGCCGACATACCAGTGTAAAAAACAGTGATGCTAACATCTAAATAAATAGAATGACGTTTGCTATCGAATAAGGTTTTGTTTGATTTTTCTATCCTTTTTTTAAACACTGCCTTGTGCGCGCGGCATATAAAAACCACTTTGATATTTTGCAATGATGACATTTACCGATTGACAATAGTTTTAACAGAAATAATAATGGCAAGTTGAACCAACAAGAAGGTTTTAGTTTATTAAAAATCTTGTTGACAAGATATTTATCCTGTCAAACAACACTGATCTGAATAATTTTGAACTTTATTATCGAGCAGTAGAACATTATTTTCCCTAACCCGAGTCTATTCTGTACCATAGTTACAAAAGGTAATATGTTTTCGCGACACATTATACGAATCAATTTGAAAATTGACGAACCTTTTCATTCCGAGACTGTACATGGCAGCACGTGCTAGTTATATCTAGTTTCAGTACTATCCGACATTTTGATGTCGAGCTTAAATACGTGAATTGTTTTTTAGTTTAGTTTTACAAAATACTTACAGTTTACCGGGTACTTAGTGCAGCAAATTGGCTGATACACCAAGTAAAACTTCGATTTCAAAATGGCGGCGGCTGGCTCAGGCTTAGGTCTTAGATATTAATTAATTCGATGCGATCACGCGTGATTGAAATTGTTTGTTTGTTAACGCAAACTGTTTTTGATGAGTTCTGTTTTTCTCGGGCACTTTTCCACCAAAGCTGCTAAACTTTTATATGTACACTATTTAGTAGCGTGTTATATGTGCCGCCGTTAAGAACTTCGATTCCGAAATGGCGGCGACTGGCGCCATTTGGTGTACTACTTTGGCAAACCCAAGGCGCATGCGTCATGACCCCAAGCGCACGAAGACGCACGCGTGGAGTGCCCACCTCCTGGGTATTATCGATTCGATGCGTACTCGCCCACGCGTATTCGATATGGCACTACGTTTGGTCTTCACCTTAGTTTCAGTGCTGCTTGATTTTAAAATGGCGACTATTTATTTAATTTCGTTACTATAACTTTAGTTGCCTTTGTAACAAAGGCTTTGTTTGTTGCTTTTTGCTTCTAAAATGTCCTTATTTGATATGAAGTAAACTATAATATTCGGAAGCGGTTTGATTGATATTCTCGAGCAAACTGTAGTCGTGCTTGTCGGTGACCTGTGGTCAATTCTGGAGCGATAGCAGATCTGTGCGCTATCAGACCTCCATCGGCTAGTCTTCTTCTAACTGTCCACCGGATATTTTCAACTTCTCACTTTCACTTCCTGGAGTTGCTGACAGAGCTTAACAGCATTCAAGCGTCGATTTCTTAATAACGAGGTTACAAAAAAAATGGTCATCACGCTCCGATGCTGTACGTTTTTAGCCAGAATCCCGTCGGCGACTAAAGCTACTCTCTCGTTAACGCTGATGTACTCGCCGAACAGCGTTTTGGGTTAATTTCAACTGTCTGGCTATTTGAATCTAGTTATGTCCAGGTTCAATTAGCGCAACCACTTGACCTGATATTTCTGGTGAGATATCCATTTTCTTGTTTCGGATGTGGACGTGTTCTATAGCTGACTTTCCAAGCGACGATTTGATATGCAGATGATGCAGTTTCACCCAATCCTTTTATACCCGCTCTTAGTCACTCAATTAGCACTACCTGAAACGAGTGATTTCCGATCCAATTGTTCTTTTGGCTTTACTGTTATGAATTTAAGGGTTATGGATTAGCTTAAAGTGTTATCTGTAAGCTGTCAGTGTGCACTTCAATTCTGTATACCGGGTGTTTGGTAGAGGGTTGACCAAACGTGATGGGCGTGTTCCTGGGTCTTTTTGGGAGATACGATTTCGACAAAAATTTCCTAGTTGTTAAAATAAAAAAAATATCGCCAAAATTGATTTTATTTCATTTTTTCCGTAATTGCGACTATTTATCCCTATGACTTTTTTTTGAGCTGGTTTCCAGTACGCTAGGGAAATGAAAAATAGAAATCTTATAGGGGATCTTTCAACTCAATTAAAAATAAAACTAATTGAACCCGAGAATTTAAAACTCTTTTAAAAACTTCTCTGTTTATCCCTTATTTCAACGGTATACTACAAGTTTTACAAAAGCCAAAAAACTTGTTAAAAATTTAGGTGCAAAGTGGAAATGGAAGAAAAAATAATAAGATATTTTTTAAACCCAATTCCAAGTCTGGCTTAGATACGTCACAGTATGAATAAATTTCGATTTATCTGAGGTATTTTAAAGATAACGAGATGCTGTAGTGACTTTATTAGAAAATAATTAGTCTTTAAACAAGTAAAACGGACTATCTAAATTACAGGAAGATGTTCCATCCAAATCTGATTTTCCGTCTCTGGCAATCGCTTAGAGGGATTAGAATACATCCAGGGGTGTTGCACACGCCCCTAGTGGGATGCTAATTCATTTACAGACCCCTTGCCAAGTGACATCTGAGACCATAATCGATCAAAAAATTTGACTGGAAACCAGCTCAAAAAAAAGTCATTAATCCCTATAAATAGTCGCAATTACGGAAAAAATGAAATAAAATCAATTTTGGCGATATTTTTTTTATTTTAACAACTAGGAAATATTTGTTGAAATTGTATCTCCCAAATAGACCCAGGAACATGCCCATCACGTTTGGTCAACCCTCTACCAAACACCCGGTATAAACGGGAATTAAATATAATTAATATTATATTTTTTTATAACATGCTTATGTTATAAAAAAATAACCTTGAAACGAAAATTGAGCAGGTGTTTCGATTTTTTTTGATGAGAAGCAAGACATTGCATGTCTTGCTTATCATCTTTTTTAAACAAATGTTTTATAATCGTTTTCTTTAGTTTGAAGGGATGTAATGTAAGGTGGTGTTGGTAATAAAGTAAAACACGGAATTTCAATTTATGACTGATGTTTATTTCATACTAACTCCCTTTTAAAGGAGTAAAAGTGGTTACAAGGTTGTTAACAAACGTAGGGTACTTATGTTTTTCAAAAAAATATGGGGTATACAATTTGACAGGTTTCGGTCGGTTTTATATTTTAGCTGGTTCTTCAGAATGCAGCCGTAATAAAGCGATCGCTGCCATTATTCTCGTTTTAGAGAAACTATTGTTTCCCGTGGTGTAGAATTTTGCTTTCAACTTTTCAATCATTTCGCTAACTGTTTTGACATTTTGTTTTTCAACAGTTTGTCGATAGTATGACATTTACTTCTTCTTCGCCTGTAGGTGATAACGAAGAATCAGTTGTTAATTACGACCTGATTATGACACCGCCGATAGGCGACTTTCCTCTTATAAGATACGTCATTCAGGTTATGAACTGGATTCCTTTTAATTTGCGGATCTGCCGACACGGGCGTCGGTTGATGAGTCACCGGCACTGGCACATGGTGCATTTGAGGCACCGGGAACACTGGATGCACTTTTGGTGTCACTCGCGGGGGTGGGCTTCACCCCTTTGGACGCGGGTCCATGGCGCGGCGCGGATGTGGTCACGCGGCGGGCGGATGCCACGGCCGGACTGCGTGCGCGCAGTACTGGGCCATACACCGATCGCCGCACGCCACACACCCGAGGCTTGCCGCTGGTGGCAGACTGGGGCGGCGGCCAGCTCCTGGTGGACGAATCCGGCCGCATTTTTTTCATAAATTTCGCACTTGATTGCTTTGGTAGGCACGTTGTACTCGAGCGCAGGTCAGCAGTCGACTGTCCAATATGGAAGCTAGGCCGTACACAACAGCACTGGTTGCGCACGCGGCGGCCGGTCATATTTATATTGAGCGGCTCTTGCGTGTGTGCGTTCGGTGTGCCCTCGGCGCATCGCGCGTTGTAGTGTGCTGCAGTGCGATAGGGAGGGGCAGCGCGCGTGGTGTTTTATTTGTTATGATGCAATAGTAATTGGTTGTAATCATTTACTCCTTGTAGAATGTTAGACATGTTACTATTCATATTGGTTGTAATCATCATTTGTTGTCGGGCGCGAGGCATGTCACTATCCATGGGTATATTGGGAGTGACATTTACTCCTTGTGGAATGTTAGACATGTTACTATTCATATTCGTAGTAACCCTCATATGTTATGGGGCCCGAGGCATGTCACTATTCATGGGTATATTGGTACACAACAGCACTGGTTGCGCACGCGGCGGCCGTTCATATTAATATTGAGCGGCGCTTGCGTGTGTGCGTTCGGTGTGCCGTCGGTACATTGCGCGTTGTAGTGTGCTGCAGTGCGATAGGGAGGGACGGCGCACGTGGTATTTTATTTGTTATGCTACTACTATATAAATATTTAAGTAAATTTAAGAAAGCACCGAATGTGGCAAATTTTAATTGTGCACTGATCGCAGTTTCATTCATAAAATATAATATTAATAAAGTAAATTGCACATTCGAAACTGCAAACTTAGATGTTCGATGACGTTAGACGGAACAAATAGAGTGGGTTATATTTTTTCAATTTGAGTTTCGGCCACTGGTTGCGCTTAGGTAGTGTGAACTGTTACTTCATCTGTTCATAATCATACAATTTTCTTGATTTTTATAAGTTTTAATCGTCTACAACTACTTATTTATTCATTTTACGTATAATATTGGTTATTGGGGTCACAAAGCACCTTATTTTTAACGTAAAAATTAAGTAACTGTAATAATAAGACATACGCATTTGAAAACATTTAAGCTTATAGCCGAAGATCCGGTATTTTTAATAATAATTAACTTCAAATATCTTTAAATCTATTAGGTTTAAGATAGGGTGTTTCATAGTCAAATCAGTCAGAAAACGATGTAAACTACCAGCCCTTAACGGGAATAGGTCCACTTAACCAGTAAGCCTGTATAATGAAGTATAGGACGCAGATAAAGATAAGATTTTGCTTTTATGTATTTCCTGGAAAAAGGATAAAATAAAGTAACACAAAGAAAACATAGTGGTATTTAGTTGCTGAATTCGCGATATTGTCAAAAAAATATTCTTTAATTCTCAACAATATTTTTTTTACAGTCAATATATGAAAATGGCGTGAGTAGTTCTGCTCGACAAAAATGTTTAAAATAGAATCGTACATAACACCGATTCTTCTCAGTTATGTGGACAAATATGTACGCGATTTTAAACCAGCTGATGCGCAAGTACGAACAAACACACATTTTATCTAACATTTTGCGAAAAAACGGGCAGCTTGCATTTTTTAACAAGATAGTCATTATTATTAGTTATCGGATATTCGGATGAATATTTAGAATTATAGAAGCGGAATGATAGATTTTTTTTAATAAAGAATTTAATATGGATGCTTTGAATATTAAAACATTTAAAATAAGCTTCTTTTTCCTTCATTGGTTCGGCAAAAAAGTGCACTCTTTGTATCCTACTCTTGATACAATCCGATTATCCTATTTCTAATCGTAGTACACTGTAGCTGACTTTAAACCTTTTGAAAGAAATTTTAAAACCTATCTATAAATAAACTGGCCCGTGTTTCTGCACTATGGTATACAAATTCACGATATTTATACCAATTACTATAATTAATTGAACATTATGTTAGGTGTCGTTATGGGGAGGTGGCGTGGCACTCCATAACTTGGTTCTCAAACCCGATGTCCTTCAACAAGAGGTTGCTCTACCATTCACGTTGGTTTCCGGACGTATTCATGAATTACTTATCCAAGTACCGTGGACTAAGATCATGTCGGAACCTATTATCGTCACCATTGATACCATAGGTAATATTTCTTTGTGTAATTCAGTATTTCTATTTGATCGCTTTTAGGGATCCTGCACGGTGATGGTTTTAATTAAACGTAGGATGTTTCAATATTAGTTTTAAGTGTATTATTTTGCTTGCTTTAAGTATACAATTAAATGTTGCTTTCCACGTTTATTCTGAAACATTTGTGACATTCCGGCTTTATGTACTTACTGTCACATTGCTGTGTTGAAATTAGTATGATGTACGATTGATATGCTCTGGGTTTATTGAGGTTATTACGCGAATGGGTTTCAAAATGAACCAGTAAGGTTGCTGTCTTTCCATATTAAAGATCGTCAGTGTATTTGAAAACAATTCAAGTACTTTATACTAAGACACTAATAGTCTGATAATAATTGAATAAAACCTGACTTAATAACTTCAGTATACCACTGTTATATGGGGCTGAATTATTTGTATTGTTTTCAGAATGCATACTAAGTTTGACTCCGCCAACACCTACAGATGAAGGACCTCCACCTGAATCACCGAGGTGATGCACATTGTCTTATACTTATATCGTAAACGCGTCACTTCAAAAAAGTTAATATAGGCATGAATGAATACAGATTAAAATTACAGCCATTTTTTTATAAACATATATGTAGGTGTAGCCTAAAACATGTAAATTAAATGAAAAGTAGTATTCTACTCATAGTCATTCAAACAATGCAAGTGAGGCTCAAACAATCAGTAGTACCTTTTTCTGTTTTATTTATCTGTAAATTGTCTTAAACAGTAAACAGTACTGATCTTAGAATTTCCTTACAGTCGTAAAACGCAGTCCCTTGAAGCTCCCCCGGGATACATGCAAGCATTGGTACGAAGGATTGTAAGCAATATTGCTGTAAGGGTTCACCACCTTATCGTCAAATATGTACAAGACGATATAGTTTTATCACTTAACGTCAAGCATTTGGCTGTAGATAGTGCTAGCTCTAAGTGGGAGCCAGCATTTGCAGGTACAGTATTAGGTTATTTTTCTAGATCTATAAAAAAGTGAATTAGAGACTAGGCGTATGCTGAGACGCAGACGACGCAGGCCGCGCAGGGCAGAGCGGAACAGATTTCGTAAAGCATGGAACGTCAAGAGAGAGAGAGCAGGACAGACACATGTTTGCGTCGCATGTGCCTGTGCGGCCGGCGTCGCCTGCGTCTCAGCATACGCCTTCGCTTATTTTGGTTAGTTGCTGTTTCTAAGCAATCGACATCATTGAATTGCTTTAGGTTTTTTAGCAGTACTATTAGTTTGCATATTATGTTTGGGCTAAAATATATTTTTTTTTTCATAATAGACATAGACCCAAGCGAGCCCTTAATAAGACGACTTGTGAATTTAGACGACCTAACTTTATGCCTGGATAGAGCTGATGCTGATGGTAAAATACGTTTTTATCAAGAACCCTTGCTATACAGATGCCAATTGGATTTGAGGTAGTATACCTTTACTTACAGACATATCGCATATTATTTTGTAAGATGAAGTTTCTATATGATTACGTTTATTTTACTACAGAGTTTTGACCCGGTTAGTTTCTGCTAACACAAGACGCCTGAGTAGCTTGAGTATACAAATACTCTCAACCAAACTGGCATGGGGAGTTTCTGCTGACCAGCTAACATTGTTGTTAAGACTAGTTAGAGAAAGGCCGGCTTTCCCAAAACCGCCTACTCCTTCGCCACCGTCTAACACTGCCTTGGGCTCACCAATACGTAAGTGCATTATCAACTCTCAGATTAACGCCTTTTTAATGTGCAATTATAAACATTTCGATACAATATGTATGTATTGTAAATTGTTACACAGATGCGAACAATTCCAATACAGCAGAGCCAACCCGGTCGGAAAGCTGGTCGGAATGGGCGTGGTCCTGGCTGCCGACGTGGTCGGACCGCGAGGGTGGCTTCGAAGAAGCACCCGTAGTACCTTCCGCTACGCCTTTTTATTTCAACGCATTTTTAGACGAGGTGTCTTTAACATTTAAGGTGCATATGCGTTCAAATGTATCATAATTTTATAAAATTTTAAAATTGTAACCTATTTTTACTTGTCAAATAAAAACGTCTCACAGATCATGGAGACCGATACTGGACGTAAACGAGCTCGACCAGTATTAGAAATGACTGCTAATCACGCCGCAGTTAAAACGTATGTATGTGCGCCCATAACGACCCGAGTGCGAATCGCCGCTCAAACCTTAACATTCTTCTCTATGGGTAAATGTGTGTGCGGCTTCTTGGATTTTAATGCAGTAAGTATTATACGGATATTTTTACGCTACTATTTGCAAAAAAGTCTTAACCTAAATGTTACCTTTATCTTTTTTTTAAACATTTAGACGGGCCAAGTGAGATAGAAAGAGCTCAAAATTAGACATCAATGTACATGCAGAACTAGACCAAAGGCTACATATTATGCGATTGCTTTGGCCGCAGATCCTAGTTCACCGACTACTTTGAGCAACGCGCTAATAAGCCGTGATTGTCTGCCGACGGGCAGTTTGCGAGTTTATAAGAGATTGTTACAACTAAATTGAAGTTCCGTGCCTTTCCGGTGCCTTCGGCGGCTTATTGATGGACGATAATCTCAGCGACAAATCCACGCGGTATTAAGTTAGCGTTTTTGCCGGCGGCATAGGGTGCTTTTAATGAACCGAAGTCAGTGCCACGAGAACCAGTCAAAAGCTACCGTGATAGCTTCTATTTAACGTATAGTTTGATTTGATTCTTGCTATTACTCGTACTCGGCTTAACAACTCGGTATAGTTGATAAATACCTGATTAAAATAAGGGTATTATAAAAACAAGATTTATATTAAAGGTGTTTATTGTGACTGATGCTGAGAATTAAACGACTGATGCAAGGAAACAAGTGATGGATGTTACGTATCAATTACCGATGCGTCATTAATTTGTGGTTTTAGTTGTGTTATCTTGTGATAAACAACTAACGCCACGAATCATTGACTAATGCTACGAATCATGCAACTTCTAAGAATCAAGAAACTGATGCTACGGTACAAGTGACTGAAGCTATGAATCAAGCGACTAATGCTACGAATCGACTGATGCTGATAAGTCATTTCGAATCGTACCATTAGTTGTTTGATCTTAAGATCTCTTATGTGTCAATTATATTTAGGCTAGCTGACACCTTTTGATAAAATAATATAAGAACAATTTATTACAGTACCTGTGCTCGTTAAGACTTGAATTTAGTTAATAAGGATATTATTTAATTAATTATATAAATATGAGAAACCTTATAGACTAACAATATTACAAACTAATAAGACATGTTCATTTGATGTTGGCCAATGCAGCAACCGTCATTCAACATCCTAAAATAACTGTTCGTCGGCGGCATCCGCGTGAGGCAGAGTCCCCAAAATACTAGCGCTATTTCCCCTTTGAATCGCCAAACTAACTCGTTGGAACAAAAAAGATCCAGCTCTCCGGTCGCCCGTGGCCTCAGCGAGACGCATGGATAACTTTTTCAGGAATAATTTGGAGCTTGGGCCCCAGGAACCAAAAGTCTCGAAACCCAAAGGCAAGAAAAAGTAGCAGTCGGATATATCCGAGGCTAGCTTATACTGTGAAACTTATTTACAAATATCTTCATCAAATCATTAATATGTTACATATGTATTTGCCGACAAGCCATTGTGATCCTGATTTTTGTACTATTGAATTATAGCTATTTATGGTACAAGCGAGGTAAGTTGGTGATTACTTCCGAGGCGCTATTGAGGCCCGAGCCGTCAGGCGAGGGTCTGAAGATAGCCGAGGATAGTAATCATCAATACACGCGTGTACCATACAACGTTTTTCAACACATTTGCGAAGAAATTATCATTTTTCGCTAATAAATAAACAGTTTTTCTATTCGCGCGCATCCAACACAACAATGGTGATCGGCCAAAGACTAAAAGAATATACTTACTTATTAAAAAAAAATAACGAATGAATGAATGGAATCGACCATAGACCTACCAAAAGTAAGGAAACATAGTTGATGTTTGTTTTTAAAATGTATGGACACAATTTTTTTGGTATCGAAACTTTTTAAAAATGAGAGCAATTTAAAAATACAATCTATAACTCACTAGTGAATAAAACGTGTCATTATTCAACTGTTTTTGCACAAATAAGAGCCCCTTTATGAGCAAGTGTGTTGAAAAAATTATTATTATGTTAATAAACTGTATATGTGTAAATTATTATTATCTTATTAAACATTGAAGATATACCTACTTGTATTTTATTATATTTATTATGACATCAAAAACTTTAATTAATTTACTTTGGCACTATAAAATAATGGAGACAATTTTATCCAGTTTCCCCAGTATTGCACGTAACAAATTTTTATTTCCCTATTTGCGCTGACGTTAAGACCGAATTATAATTATTTTTAACAAACTTTCGTATCTGCTGAATAAAAAAATAACGTGGTATTTTTATTTTGTTTTAATATTTTTTAGTTCCACGAGGAACCTACTATATATTTAAGCCGAGTGCCAAGCGAAGAAACAAAGAAAGAACCCTGGGAGTGGCCTAAGGATCAGATAAATAATGAAATTGAGAAAGTTCCGGCCATCAATGAGATGTGCAGAAGTGCGCCTGACATTGTAAGTAAATTGAATTGAATGGTCATTAATGAAACCATAAAATTGAACAAACATGAAAAGTATAACCACTAGTTCAGTTGATTGAACTAACGAGAAAAAGTTCTCAAAAGTACAGTCAACTGAAATGAAAATTAAATATTATTCATCAACATTTTTTTTAGGAAACTACAGACGATCAAAAAGATGACCCTGGTATTCCGGAACAACCCGGTGCAGAGCCGAAAGCACCAAAGGATGATGAAGACGACTTCTGGGTGAAGATGTCGCCACAGCTGTACATTGAGTACAACCACGAAAGGACACCGCCAGAGGCTTATGTCAACCCCTTCGAAAATCCACCCACAGACTTTCAGTACAGGTACCAGTTTTATTAAAATTCTTATTGACAAAAAAATATTATAGTTCCTACACTTAACCGGCTCTGACATTGTATGTATTGATGTTTTATATGCTTTCTTTGCAGCGATTGGGCGGAAGAAAATAGTGTGAAAGTGACAGTAAAACCAATGGAGATCCGTGTATGTATGGGATTGCTACATCGTATCAAGGCGTTGTTGGACATCTTACATGAGTTGACACCTATACCGAAGCCGGGTTAGTGAAATTAAATTCTGTTTAGGCCTCAAAGGAGATATAAACGGCAATGAGCTTGAATAAACAATAATACACACATCAAAAGTGTCTAGGGATCAAGCATTTTTATGCGGATTTCTTGAGATTGAGATGTGGCTTTGTAATAAATTTATGATTTTATAAATTTATATGGATCCTTTTTGGTGCATTTCATAATTTGAATCAGGAACTGTGAATCAAATTCGAGTAAAAGATGAAAATCAGCTGTCAATATTTTCCCTATAAAAACATACAACGCATTGAAGACATTATTAGTGCTACTGTTTCCCTACTACTGATTAAAACCAACGTTATTATGGAGCGGCGACGTCATTTAAGCAGGGAAGAAATGCTCAGAGCCGTGGGAATGATAGAAGCTGGTTCCCGGCAACGTACTGTGGCTTTAGCTCTGAATACAAGTCAGAGTGTTATCAGTCGATTTAGGACACGTTACCGAAGCACTGGTACCGTGGCTGAGCGCCATGGAGGACGGTATCGCTGCACCACACGGAGACAAGACCGATACATTCAAATCTTAACTCGAAGAGCTCCAACAATAACCGCCATGATGTTAGCCGTGCGGCTTCATCACTCTTCAGGGAACTTAATTAGCGACCAAACAGTCAGAAACCGCTTGCATGAAGTGAACCTTCATTCCCGAAGACCGCTACGGGTACCACCTATAGCAATGCACAATCGTAGGATTCGATATCAATGGGCTCTTGAACACAGAAATTGGGCAGAAGAACAATGGCGTTACGTGTGCTTTTCTGATGAGTCTCGTTTTGGTATGAGACCGGATACAAGACGTATACGACACTGGAGAACCCCTGGACGCCAACAGCGATTAAAATCCTGCCAGGAAGTCCATCCTTATAGTGGTGGAACCATCATGGTATGGGCGGGTATTTGGATCGGCGGAAGAACTGAGTTGATTTGGATCAGAGGCAACCTCAACGCTCAAATTTATGCTGAGACGATTGTATCAGACGTCATCGTTCCTCTACAAGTGCAAATCGGTCCCTTATTTCAGTTAATGCATGATAATGCACGACCGCACACCGCAAGAGTTGTAAGACAGACTCTCGCCGCAGCTAACATCAATGTCCTGCCCTGTCCTGCTCAGTCGCCAGACTTGAACCCGATTGAGCATGCATGGGATATGCTACAGAGAAGAGCTCTGCCGAATATGGAGGGTATCCAGTCGCAAGAAGACCTTTTTTTGTTGTTGCAACGAACATGGGCGGCCATTCCACAGCGTGATTTGGATGAACTCATTTTGAGTATGCCAAACCGATGTTCTTGTGTTGTTAGTGTTCGCGGTAGAAACACGGATTATTAATTGTTTAAGTTACCCAATAAAATTTTAAAGAAAACTGTTATTTCAGTCTTTTTTTCGAACTTTAATGTTAGTGGTTCAAATGTCAAAAATCCCTTTATTAGGAAAATGGCAAATTTCTTTATTAATGCAAAGGTGACTTGGTTTATCGTTACTGTGACAAACGAAAACACTTTATTTGATGAATCCTTAAAGAAAATTTTAATTAATATCAATCAGGAGAAAAGTTATTGCAAAAATATATGTTGATCCCTAGACACTTTTGATGTGTGTATATAACTCAACATTTCCCGTCTAAAAGCCGTCATTTACATAAGCTATTGTAAGTACTTTTTCGATTATGTAAAACATTTTTGTAGTACTAATCATTGTTTAAATTTCAGAGATATCAATGCGTGTACTCACCGTTGAAGAGTGTGAGGCTTTGGCCGACAATCTGCCTCAAAGGTGTATGTATATCGAAGCAAATGATCTTCGCATACGTTTTATACCGTGGGATCATAGCGAGAAAGCCTCCACCGTACCACTCGTTTTCGACATAGATTTACCAAAGAATGCTATTTACCTTAATGGACCACTTTATCCCCATAGGTAAACTAAATATATTGTTTTCTAATGTTGTCTATAAATAAAATATACTGTTTTCATATTATTTTAATTAACTATTAATTTCGGCGGCAAAATCGCTCTGATTGCAAACTAGCAGATTGATTTCCTTTCGTCATTATTTTATTTGTTAATTTTCAAGGACTCCCGAAATTCTTACTTTTTTAATCGGTCTATTCTACTTTATGTTTTATTAAAAATAAACTTATAAAAAAAGTTTCTACGGACATCCATTATTAAGGTCTATATTGTTATACTTTTTTTTTCATTTAGGGTATGTTCAGCTGCATGTCAAATGCCCGAAGACTCTGGTCCTTTATGGCAAGGTGCGCGACTACATATAACACTAAACATGAGTTCTGTCAGTGCGTCTATATGTGCACCAGCAATAAAAATGCAAAAAATATGCGCCCGCGCCGATATACGTGCGGTAGGACATCTACTACAAAATAAAGAATACTTCATTAAAAGAGAGAGCGTTGTGTTCGGATATTCTTTGAAAATAAGTAAGTTTTTTGTTTTATTATCACTATTAGATACATAATATTATTTATTTATTATTATTTTCTCTATTGCATTATTCAATATTTTTAAATAAATTACTCTACTGTGTACCTCATGGTAATACGATGGTATTATATTATATTCTGTAAAACTATTGAGTAAAAATTTTGTCACATCAAGTTACGAAAGTTACAAACATGATTTATATTAGTTTCATGCATAATTGAACATTACAATATTATGTATATCCATTTAGATGAAGCAAATATCTGTGGTTCGTTGGCGCGGTTACAAGCAGCTTACGAGATACTATTCTCACTGTTAAGGCAACGAATGTCATCGTTACTCAAAAACAGTACGCTAGCATTAGACGCCATAAACGATGAAAGTAAGTACTCTATGTAAGGGTTTGAACTAATAAAACACTAATGTATCATTAAAAATATGACATTATCTTTACACTATCTATCAAACGAAGCAATGTTAAAAATCTACATAATAAAATACATTTATTCTGATTAGTTATTTTTCTTCCTTCCCCAATATTGTTACATGTTCAAAATTACAGATGCTGTAATGCTTGACCTTACGTTCGAAGATTTGGTTCTCCGGGGATATCAAACTAGGAATATTATAACGCACATACTGATACTGCAGTCAGCTAAAGCGATGAACATGCAAGAACTAAGTAAGTAATTAATTAATATTATGTTGATCCATTTAAACTCTGAAATATTTCGGCATAATCATTAGGGTATGCACAAAAACATACATAATACTATTTCACATCGAGACGCTCACACAAACACACAATCACACTCACGCACACTCAACCACACACATTCACTCACACACACACCCACACACACACACACCCACACACACACACCCACACACACACACACACTCACACACACCCACACACACACACACACACACTCACACACACACACTCACACACCCCCCCACTCACACACACACACAAACACACACACACACACACAATAATCTGAAGTTTAAGTCTAGTAAGTTCATATTTCTTGAAGTGAAATATTTGAACAAATAAGTTATTTTGTTAACAGAACGTGGCGATGTGAAACAAGCCTTTTTATTTTCTGCTCCTGATTCCCCAAGATCTGCGTAAGTAATGACATAATATTTATGTATAGATTTTGAATATACTGATGTGAAATGGCATGTATGTATGAAATTGTAACACAATATTATGATTACAGTTCATGTCTTCGAGCGGCATTTCAATGGTGTCTTGAGCCTTTATCTTATTCTATGGACTACCTGGGAGCTTGGTCTGAGCCCACAGCCATTGCTGTGGACCCCCTATTTATTGCTTGGCTCATGTACTCGCCTGTTATTAAATCTTATGGTGAGTAATTAGTCATTTGGTATCCATTTTCAATAACTAACTTACATTTATCCACTAGTAAATATGCCTGGTGTGAACAGCCGACGGAAGTCAGCAATCAACAATCTAACTCAAAAAGTCAGACTATCTAACTTAGATATTTACTCAGCACTTCCTTTGGCTGAATACATTACCAAACTCACTTTTAATTTACCTTTTTTATGTTTATTAATAAGTGCATCGTTATTACAGAATCAGTGTCCCTGTTACCGATAAGTAAACTTGCTTCGAGTACCCATTTCGTTAAAAGACGAGTCACACCGCCCGTAAGTATATACAACTTTTTTTTAACTATAAATATGTTTGTAACTTTAATCCTTTTTATGTTAACTCCATTTCAATTGATTTTTTGAGGCATATACAGGGTGTCCGGGCATCGATGTCGGATACTTTAAGGGGGTAAAATATGGTATTTTTTATCGACAAATCATGATTCCAATTTTCTCTAGCTACCTCCATTACAAAATGGCAGCCATTTTGTTTTTTTTCAACTCGACGCGCGGGTGCTTGTACTGATTTAGACATTGCTATCCATGTAAACGTCTTAGGAAGATGAAAGATGTCTCATTTGAAAGTAAATAATGTAGGGTATTATTGAATGTAAGATTTTATTCCATATCTTAATTATAAAATAACAAAAAATCATTACAAAAATAAAAATCAATATTTTTTTACTGATTTTTTCTGCGTTTTTTTAATTTTTGTTAAAATTTGACCCATTAACCTACGTTTTTTATCTTGTTTTTTTGATAGAACAGAATATTTACTTAAAAAAGAATCATGCATCTTATAGCCTTATGTATGATAGTTCTAAAGTTACGACGGTCTGAATATGATCGTTAGCCAATAAAATCGTCTGGTATTGCGAGGAGTGCTCGACATGCTCGCCCATGGGACTGCGTTGTTGGGATTATCTGACTTGGACTATTATTTAGTCCGTCTAAGTGAAGGTAAATGATCAAAAAATGCTTAATTTTATTCCATATCTTTATCATAAAATGTTAGAAGAGGATGATAAAAACAAAAACCATTATGTGTTTTCGTATATTTTTTAGATTATTTGTCTTTTTCTTAAAAACTGACCCATTAAGATACCTTTTTTTTGTTGTTTATTAATAGTACAGGATATTTACTCAAAAATAAGCCATTTTATAACCCTATGTATGGTAGTTCAAAAGTTACGGAGGTTTGAATATGACCCTTAACTGTGAAAATCGCCTCGCATTCTCAGGATTACTCGTCCGTGGGACTGTATGGCTAAGGGTCATATTCAAACTGCCTAACCTTTTGAACTATCATAGATACCCTAAGTAAATATGCTGTAATATCAAAAACAAAGAAAAAAGTAGCTTAATGGTCATTTTTTAAGAAAAAGACAAATAATCTAAAAAATATACGAAGACACATAATGGTTTTTGTTTTTATCATCCTCTTTTGTTATTTTTTGATAAAGATATGGAATAAAATGTATCATTTTTTGATCAATTACCCTCACTTAGACGGACTAAATGATAGTCCAAGTCAGATAATACCAACAACGCAGTCCCATGGGCGAGCACGTCGAGCACTCCTCGCAATACGAGACGATTTTCATGGCTAAGGATCATATTCAATCGATCGTAACTGTAGAACTATCATACATAAGGTTATATGATGTATGATTATTTTTAAGTAAATATTCTGCACTATCAAAAAACAAGGTAAAAAACGTAGGTTAATAGGTCAAATTTTAATAAAAAATAAAAAAATGCAGAAAAAATCTGAAAAAAAATATTTATTTTTATTTTTGTAATGGTTTTTTGTTATTTTATAATTAAGATATGGAATAAAATCTTACATTCAATAATACCCTACATAATTAACTTTCAAATGAGACATCTTTTATCTTCCTAGGACGTTTATATGAATAGCAACGACTAAATCAGTACAAGCACCCGCGCGTCGAGTTAAAAAAAACAAAATGGCTGCCATTTTGTAATGGAGGTAGCTAGAGAAAATTGGAATCGTGATTTGTCGATAAAAAATACCATATTTTACCCCCTTAAAGTATCCGACATCGATGCCCGGACACCCTGTATATCTGCAAGCTTAACGTAATAAATAACTTTCAATCTGAATTCATTCATTTTAGCTCATCCGAAAACAATACTGTAAATTCTTATAAAAACAAAGTTAATAGACGGGCAGACACGTGTTGATTTTCGTGCACGATTATTATTAGTCTGTTATACAAAGGTTTTTGAGGCATAAATGCTCGTTCAGGCTTAAACGTAATAAATTTCTTTCAATTCAAATTCATTCATTTTGGCTCATCCGAAAACAATACTGTTTTTATAAAAAACAAAGTTAATAAACGGGCAGACACGTGTTGATTTTCGTGCACGATTATTATTAGTCTGTTATACAAAGGTTTTTGAGGCATAAATGCTCGTTCAGGCTTAAACGTAATAAATTTCTTTCAATTCAAATTCATTCATTTTGGCTCATCCGAAAACAATACTGTTTTTATAAAAAACAAAGTTAATAAACGGGCAGACACGTGTTGATTTTCGTGCACGATTATTATTAGTCTGTTATACAAATGTTTTTTTTTCAGTCGTCAAGTGGGAGAGGTGCAAGCAAATCAGGTGGTTCTGCCACTGAACTAGTTCATATGCGCCCGCGCTCTCTCGGCTCGAGTGGCAAGGAGGGACTAGCCAAACCAAATATTGAACAGGTACTACTAATTATTACTTGCAAATGAGATGTAGTATATGATTAAACTTCTGTAAATATATGGCAAAGATTGTTATTGATTGATTGTTGGATCGATTAGTTGACTAAATTATTGATTGTTTGATTGATTGTATGATTCATTGAATGATTGGTTGAAACGTTAGTTGATTAACTGGATGTTTTATTGATGTATGATTAATTGAGTGAGTTATTGATTGACATCTTGATTGATATAGACATACAATACATACTCCAATTTTGTACACACTTTAGCTCAATGAATGTTGTACTATTTATATTTCTTGTTTGCAGGCTAAAGAGCCAAATAATTATTGGTGGTCCGGAGATCGTTTGTTAGAAATACATGAGCGACTCCGGCGCATGTACGTCAACATTGAGTTGGGATTGACATTGGTTTATGTCACATTGACAACTGCATCGGCCATAGACTGTGTTACCATAAGGGATACCATGGAGAGGCATGCTAGTTGCTCGCAATGTGTTCTCACTTTAAGGTATACAAGGACTCTTTCGTAATTACAAACCACTACTTTAAGTTAGTGAAAACAATGACTTTGTTATTACCTATGGAAGTAACTATCAAATGAAATCAATTGCAAATTATAGGCGATTACTTATTCTAAAACTATGTTATAAATATAAACTGACATACTATCTATAACTATCATTATTATTAATCTGTGTTGATCTATGTTCATAAAACTTTCCACAATTTTAATAAAAACAATTCATAGAAGCTGGACCCAAGAGTACCATTAAAACATTGTTGTAATGTACTTAAATTAATTGTTACAGCTTAGGTCGCCTATTAGCATTCTCTAGTACAATTAAGAAACAATTCTGGAATGAAATAAATCACGAGGGGCCCACGTTTATACAGAGAGTTGAGGGAGGCAAGTACTGTTTTCTTACATATATTATTACAATTCATCAGGTTCAAGACATTTTGCACAAATTGGGGAAATTTACCTATCTATTACGAGTATCCCAGAAAACAAAGAGTGTAATAAATATTTCTTTGTTGTCTTTGGTATTCTTAACATGATAGGTACATACCACCGAGTCTACATATGAAAAAAAATCAGGTTGTTTTCAACATGTTCAAGGGTGCGTGTATATGGTGAGAAATTTGTCTTGTCGGATTCAGATAACATAAAAATATTAATGTAAATACTAGATTTTATCTTGTCTAAACAGACAAGATTTTTTTCGTACTCGACAAATTTCTTTTCATTTACACGCGGCCCAACAATACATTATTAACTTACCCTGTAACTGCTCACTATCAATAATAATATTATCACTGAATAGTAACTATGTTTTCTACGCGAATTGGTGCCGAGACAGTGTAAATTTAGCTCCTTATAGAGGCGCCATATTGAATAACAAATGTCTATAAACTATTCAGTGATTCCGAATTTAAATCGATGACGCTAGTAACGTCTAGAATTTATCAATAATGGTCTCGTTTCAGCCAATTAGTGTCATGTTTGACGCAAAGGTTTCAAAACAATATTTATGAGCTTGCTTGCTAGGGGTATGCTCACGGTGGTTGAAAATATAGATTTTTGTCTAAGAAATTATACATCTCAATGTAAAATTATTATCGATAGTGTGTGGAACTTATTCTCTGATTAGTCATTATTCTCTCAATGGTCACCGCTGTATTTCTTCTTACTGATGATGGATATCCTATATACCCATCAATCGCTAATAAGGTTTTATAATTACTGAGACGGAAAATTTCTAAATGTTGTAAGTAGTGTAGGAGTGCGTTTGCGCATGTGGTTTAAAGGAATAAATCCGGTGATGACTAATGAGCAAAATTTATTGTTTACAACCTCGTTGTACATAGCTTTGTTATTTAAAGCTTTTTATGGTTGCTTGTACGTTTATAACATAACATAAACATTTACTACATCATCTCATTATAGTAATGACCCCTAACTAAGTTCGAAACTTGTATCTAGGGTATCAGAAACTACGCACACGCGTTTATCTCGGTCTGAGTGTGTGTGTAAATTTTGATATACACACGCATATCAAAATTTACACACACACCCAGACTGAGATAAACACACCCGCACGGGAATCGAACCCGCAACCTTATGGATGGCAGTCCGGCATGGTGAGCACTCTGCCATCGAGGTCGTCAAACTTTTAAAGCTTTTAAAATATAAATAATAAATTCATGTATTATTACTTTTGTTAATACAGCTCCTCTGCCGGAATCGTTTCCATGGAAAATGCGATTGGCCGATGTCTCGTGTTATACTCTAGAAGTAACATCCGGTACTGACCGGTACGGACGAGATCGGGCGGCGTCGGGACTCAGGTCACAACTAAGAACAGCTCTAGTCGCCACTCCCAGAACCATACTGGAACTAGTTGCGACCACAGTCACACTTTCGGTGGTCACCAAAAGTGTACACTATAAAATACTACCTAAAGTGGAGAAAGTCAAAGTTGAGACACCTTCTGCTAAGGAACAGGTAACTATTAAAAACTTTTTAATTAAGTACTTATTTGTACCTACGTCTTTTTTTTTAACTCAAAATGTATTCTGTTGTATCTTTACAGAGAACAAAGTATTTCAAAGGAGGATTGAACTTTAAACCAACCACGTTAAAAGAATTTATTCGAGGACCAGCTAAGTATGTGATTTTTCATAATTCTATACCAATATTTATCTCAGAGACTTATAAATATTGTTTCCTTTCAGACGCAGGAAGTCTGGCGACGATGTAAGTTTTATATGTTATTTTTATTTCATGGAGAAGGCATCTTTTTTAATAATTAAACTGTATTTAACCAATGAGTTTTATTTACCTTCATTGACACGATTTTTTGATCCAATTTTTGTAACTATCTACTGAGCCAGTGCAATCAATAACAAAATATAATCATTTACTACATCATCTCATTATAGTAACTGACTGTATAAATGGTCTATTTTAGTATAAGTTTGTTTGGTGTAGACGGAGAATCAAAAGCCGGACGCGGCGCCGGAACCAGAAGTGTCTACAGGCCCTGTGATCTCCCTTGGGGTGAATCTCCACGCGGACACACCACCACTTGTATTTCGATTAGATCAAGATCAGGTAAATATATTTATTAAGTTCTTCATAAGCAACCAATACAAAGTGTAAACATAAAAAAATATTTCATTTTCCAATACCATGTTATTTCTAGTAATAAGTAACATCTGCACAAAATTTCATTTCAAAAAGTATTGTAGTTTCGGAGCTTATTCAATACAAACAAAAATCAAATCCTTCCTCTTTACTATTGCTATAATAGACATGAGATATACTCGTATTTTGTATTATCAATTTTAAAGCAGGTATATATCCTGCTTTATTGTATTCGTTGATTCAAAAGAATGCAACATCTGTACAAAATTTCATTTCAAAAAGTATTGTAGTTTCGGAGCTTATTCAATACAATAAAAAAAAATCAAATCCTCTTTACTATTGCTCTATTAGACACGACATATACTCGTATTTCTTATTATCAATTTTAAAGCAAGTATCTATTATATCTTGCTTTATTGTATTCGTTCATTCAAAAGAATACATTGAAAAATTAAGGCGTAAGTTGGCAGCCGACTGTAGAACGAAACTAACGCGAAACTAGCTTCATGTCGCCCACTACGAATGTAATTTCATAGAAATACATACAAGCCAGTAGTGGCGCGGCGACGTGTGGTCTGCTGCTGCTGTCTGTAGTCGGCTACCAACTTATACCTTTAGGCACAATACCGAACGGAAAAATAGATGTGACCTTTCGACCTGACACCATGACACCGACATCCTTTTGCCATGAATTACCGTATTCAAATATCTTTTGTGGACTATAGAAATCGTTTTTAGAATTTAGAATGAATATTTTGGTTTTCTGTAAATAAATTAGAGAAATATTCGTAGAAACGTTTTCTTCAGCCAGTATAACTTACCCCTAATGAAAACAAGTATAAAGTAGTATTACATTATTCATTTCAGGTATGGAAATAGGCCACTTATCTGGAAGGTTATACGTTAGTAACGTGTGCTATGTTTGAAAATTTATTTATATATTTTGTTTTGTGATGAATTCTAATAAATTCATACATTTTACTATGTTGTTTTATCTTTAGATTGAATCTTTATATAACAGAGACAAATGTTTGCACAATAATTGTGAAATAGGTAGAATCCATCCATCTTTTAAGTTAATATACGCAGTATTGTGATGACGCTAATTTAGTAGGTAATGAAAGCCCACATAACGAACAATATTATTGAAAATCATTCGTATAAATAGAAAAACGCGAATTGTTATTCGATTCGAATACGTATAGATAAGGGGGCGTCCATTAATTACGTGAGGTGTTCTAAGGGGGGAGGGGGTCAAGCAAAATCTTTCCAAATCTCACTTAGGGGGGTTCTTGGTATATATCACGTAATTTTTTTTTCTCCCAGATAACGGTGTAAAATTGTGTGAAAAAATATTTCTAGAATAAAACATGGTCAAATCTGAGAAAATGTACTTGTCGTATTCATCCGAACTTCGCAGAGCAATGAAGTAGCGCTCGATGGTTTTTTCTTAATAATCCAACACGTTTACAGATCAAATAGAAGTTTTGAAAAATCTCGCGTGAGATTAGAGGAGGGGGGAGGGAGTTAAAGAAAATCTTACGATATCTCACCAAGGGGGGAGAGGGGGTCGAAAAATTGACAAAAACGCCTCACGTAATTAATGGACGCTCCCTAAACTCTTTGCAAGTCTGACTATATTTAATTTGTTACAAATAGTTCGTAATGTAATTAGACTTATATTAAAACTATATTTATGCCATCACTATCTAAGTACATAGTTTATATATTGTTATAGGTACACGTAATAGTTGCAGCCGCTCACTCAATATCTCATATAATAGACCTGCTACAACGTCAACCGTTGCGACGTAGCACCGGTTATTCCGGATCGGCACGAAACGTTGCAAGGTATTGTTCTAGATAATCTAACTTATTACAAATGAAAGAAAATAAAACGACGTAAATTTGAGAGGAAAGAGTGTGGGGAGAAGTGGGGAAGTGGTTGAAAAGTAGGGAAGGGGTGAGAAATAGGAAAGAGGGTGGTAAGTGGGGCAAGGGGTTGAGAAATGGGGAAGGGGGAGAGAAGTGGGAAGTGGTTGAAAAGTAGGGAAGGGGTTGAGAAGTGGGGGAAGAGTTTGAGAAGTAAGGAAGGGGGTGAGAAGTGGGGAAGTGGTTAAAAGTAGTTAAGGGGGTGAAGTGGAGAATGCGGGTGAGAAATAGAGAAGGAGTGAGAAGTGGGGAAGGAGGCGAGGAATAGAGAAGGGGTGAGAAGTGGGGAAAGGGGTGAGGAGTGGGGAAGGAGGCGAGGAATAGAGAAGGGGTGAGAAGTGGGGAAGGGGGTGAGAAGTAGGGAAGTGGACGAGAGAGAGAGGGAGGAAGCGGAGGAGATGGGTTGATAGAAGTGGGGGTGAAAGAAAGGGGAGAAGAGTAGAGAGAATTAAAGAGGGCATGAAAGAGAGATAGCAAGTAAAGAGTAGGAGAAGAGATGAGAAGGAGCGATAGAAGGCTTAGAAAAGTAGGAGCAATTTTATCATTCAGTCTGATACCAACCCCAATGATAGGAAATGAGGGACAGCTACCGTATACTCGTAGTGCGTTGTAGGTATTTTAATAAACATTAATTATTTGTTGTCTAGATCTACATCCCTGGATGATGGGCTACGTACTCCCTCAGAGGATACATTGAGTGAAAACAAATCAGCTGACATTGTGTCTATATTCGAGGCTAGATCTTTGCTAGATAGTAAGTATATGGACACCAAAATAACTAATTATTATGCTATCCTACACATTTGACGTAAACATGATTTTACATTATTAATGTTTTTTTTGTTAATAGCCCAAAATTTCGAAATGAAGACTTTCTTCTGGTTCCAATGGGTGATAAGTCGGGTGACGTTGGTAGTGGCTACTACCCAAGTGAAGCTGGCATTCGAAATTGATGATATTATCTCGACTATCGACGTCCAGGCACATTACAATCAGCTTAAAGTGAAACTTGCATCGGCTTCTATTAAATATTATCAAAAGTAAGTTTCTAATAAAATGTATTTACAAAAATCTTGCGAATATGATTTTAAAATGCTAAATATTGGTACAAACTACATACAGTGGTCAAATAAAGTGGTCCAACGACCACTTTATGTAGTTTGTCTAACTCATTACTATTGTAAAGTATTAATTTCCTTTAGGTGTGGTTCCGATGACTGGGTTGCAGGCGTTCTTGGCGGGAGAATACTGGAAGCAAGAGAACCAACAAATGCTAAAGAGGAAAATCACTTCCTTTCTGTTACAATAACTCAAGCGCGGTATGCGAGTTGTTTATCGCTTCTCAATTAGGTTCAAATTGAGTCAAAATTTAAATTATTATTTATTTTTAGAATATCCAACCTACCCGCAAGTTGGAGGGAAGAAATGGATCCTAAACTGTTTGAAGAAAAAAATGTAAGTATAGATATTACTAGTACATAATTAAGAATTATAATTCAATAAAAATTTTAAAACTATATTGCATACCGATTATTAATGAATCATTATTTTACAGACCATAGATAGTATGTGGGAGATATTTGCGTCTCTAGCGCCTTTAGAAGTGGTTTTACAGCCGGTGGTACTCTCTCATATTGAACGTGTCATACGAGAAATGGCTCCCCGTACGTCTTGTCCGTTCCACAAAACGCCCACTAAAAGGTCAGCAATACGTTATTTCTTTGAGTTTGAGTGATATTTATAAAGTATTTCAACCCCTGAGGGTGAAAAGTGTAATGTCGATTTCACTCTCTTGTGCTAGAAATTGGAATCATATAAATAACTAGCAGCGCCCCGCGGTTTAACCCGCGTAGTTCCCGTGGGAATAAAGGGATTAAAGCCTATGTTACTCAGGGTGAACGTAGCTTTCTGATGTTGTAAGAATTTTTAAAATCGGTTCAGTAGTTTCGGAGACTATTCGTTACAAACCAACAAAAAAATGTTTCCTCTCAAACAAATATTAGTGAAGATGTATGTATGAAAACATTATTTGTTTGTTACAGGGTATCTACGTGGCAATGGCCTTTATGCTACGTGTCGGCCGGTGGCCTTCGCTTAGTGGTTACACGTGAACGTGAAAGTGCCACCAAAGATGATAGCTTTGTGCTCTCTGTAAGTTTTTGTACACTTAGGGCCTATTTCACGACCTACAAGTAAAGTAACTCGTTAACAAGTTAGTTTTGTCTCTTTCTTACTTTATATCAAGTGACAAAGACAAAACATGTGAGTAACTACTCGGAACGTTACTTGAAGATGGTGAAATAGACCCTTAATATTAAATTAATAAAACAGATACTCTAATTATATTTTATGATATTAGGTTGGCACAGCAATGGTAAACCCTAATCCGGAGAACCCGATCTATAGGTAAGTTATAATTTGATTGATACACTAATATCAAATACACTAATATACTCAGAATGTACTAGAAAATTGATAAACTTATCTCTAGTCAAGCATAGAATATTCTAGAAAGGTTCATTTTCTTCTAAGGCAAGCGGTAGGTAGCAGTACAGAGGTGTCATGGCAATCGTCGAACAGTGGTGTCGGTGGTCGACAGTATGAGCTCACAGTACAGAAAGTTAGTCTACGAACCGCCCGATTTGGGGAGATTGTTAAACAAGAGGTATTTATTTCATATATTACGTGACATTAAATCCAAGATGGCGGGCTATTACTCAAAATTAAAGCTTATTACTAAAAAGATTATTATTCATAAGTAAAAATACATGTCTTTTTCTTTTTTTTAACAGACCAGCGATACAGGCTTGATAAATGGTACCGGAGGAGAGAATCCAGCTGTCAAATGGACACAAAAAGTGGTTATGCCAAATTTCACACCAGTACTGCATTCGTATGTAGCATTGTTTTATTTAACTATATTACGACTGCAGAACCTCTAAAAGTGTCTGTGTATGTGTGTAATTGTAGCTGCCGTGCCGGTTAAACAGATTTTGATTATTTTGTTTACCAAATATCTTAAAAAATACACGTGCGCACACACACTCATTCACATACACAATCACTCTATCTCTCTCACACACACACCCCACTCACGCACATACATACATACACACCGCACTCACACACATACATACATACACACCCCACTCACACACATACACACATTCACTCACATACACACACACCACTCACACACATACACACCACTCACACACATACACACCACTCACACACATACACACCACTCACACACCACTCACACACACACACACACACACACACACACACACACACACCACTCACACACACACACACACACACCACTCACACACATACACACCCACACACACTCAATCACTCACTTTCTCACTTACACACACACACACACACACACACGTTCATGTTTTTTTATGTATTCATATTTTGTACAAATGGTTCTCTATTCAAACAGGGTTGATGTGGGATGTGTTCTTGCGCCTGCGTTGTACACAAACGGAGTACTGACTAGCGGTCCAGCTATCGATTTGAACCTACTAACGGATTGCGCCGTTGAAATTAGCATCGAACAATTAGGGCTCGCTTACGGAATTTTCATCGATATTTCAAATGCTTTAGATGTGTAAGTTAATTAAAATACTATTCTTTTTTCTTTATTGTCGATTTCCAAACATTATAATCTTTTGATCACAGCTTATAAACCTTGAGGCAAATTTATATCCGTTTTATTGTCAAATTATGGATTAAATAATTTGTATTTCAGCGATGACGCCGAATGCCTCTTGTATGATGAGACGCACGGAAAGTGTCCTCTATCGTCTTTCATTATGCCAAAGTCGCTAATTTCAGAATTAGAAACTTTGGCCACTGTCGATGAAGCTGTTAAAGGTAGTTTTAAGAATATTTCATATATAATACTGTCAAATGTCATTAATATACTATTTATATTATAATACTACGATTACATAAGTATTTAAAACCTTTGATAAGATTTTATATTTATAACACTGTCTGTATGTTTCGTGTAACACAATAAATATATAAAAATGAAGATATGGTGAATAGAGAGCCTCCTCTATTGAAAAAAAAATTAATGTCTATAATATAGTTTGTTTACTCTTATTGAATATTAACAGTAGATACGTCGAAACTAACCAACGAGGCGTTAAGCAGCACAGCTGACTCGGGCGTAGAAACTGTTACTAGTTATGCCTCTCAAAGTTTTCGGGTACAAGAAGAAGGGGTCCAGTCGGTGCAAGGAGCTAAGAAAACTGTCTCGGTAGCCTTTAATGATACTTTGTAAGTGTATTTATTTAAACTTGTTATTTACTTAATATTATGGAAATTAAAATTTATGTGGTATAGTCTGCAAAAAAAGTTGATTAACAGTTTTACAAGTTTTTGTACAAACCTTTAGTGTTTCTTTAAAAATTTAAATGTACTTTGGCCATCAAAATATAAATAATTCTTCGAATGATAGAGACAAAAAGTATATTTTTTTAATAAATATTTCATATAAATATGGTAATTATAATTGAGACGTTAACTGTACAAAAATAATATTAATATAATATTTTTGCTATTTGTCAATTTTTTTCAACTATTTTGACACAGACTCGACCCGTTCGAATATCTTGAAGTGTTCGTTACAATGGGAAATGTCGAATTGTCGCTGTATACAGTTGATGATGACAGTGAGGAAATAAACACTCTGAGGCTACCTGCAGATGAGAAACCTAAAACAGACCAATCAGAAATTGAAACTCCGGTTCGTAATATAATAAATTTAATACTAACTTTCTTATTCATTATGATTATAGTCATTATTTATTCATATTTTACGGATTAATTTTTAGGTAGAAACAGCGAAGAGTGAAGGAAAAATTGTTGAACAACTTGACGACTTGCAAACAAACGCCGGCAGTAAAAGTCTCACCGAGACCATTAGACATGACGACTTGGAAAGGAATAAAATAGAATTACCAGTAACAACCATATTTAAATATTAATATCCTTGATTATTTTTAATATCCTCGAAATAATTATTATATAAACAATGTCTATATTGAACCTATAACCAAAATAGTTTTTATTTCTATTCAGGTACTAAATAAATTGGCAAGAAGAAATGAAGGCAATGTGCCGTTGTTTCATATTATTCTTTATCAACCCAATTTGTACTACTGGAGGAACAAAAATGCAACCAGTATTCAAGTAAGTAATATTGATTATAGGTATAGAGAGGTGATAACGAAATAATATTAATACATACAAATTATGATCCATGATAATACATAATAACCCTTAAAATCTTCGTCATAGGTGTCATTATTCAACGCCTGGGTTGGTCTAGGTCTTGGGAATACAGGCGATATGTGGAATCGACCTTTACTAAAGACGGCCAAAGGAGTCATAGATCCAGTAACTGAGATACCGCCAGCCCTCGCTACCATGAAGATTATAATACCCCGTACGTAGTTTTACTCTATTTTAACTCTGTCTGTGATTTTACCGGCGTAGTTACCGATACCGAAGTTGCACGTGGGAATTTTGGGATTAAAAGTATCCATGTTTTTAATTAAATAAAAATAACGGGATGTTCGTACATACTTATTTAAGTCGATTCCCTCGACTAGTTGCCCCGTGTCCCCGGCGTGTACGAGATACCTTGTGACTGCGGGCAAATCTTACATCGGTGAGACGAAGAGAAACGTATCTACTCGGTTAGTGGAACACATCCGAGATATGAAGAATGTGTATACCAATCGATCGGCGGTAGCAGAACACGCGTTAACTTCGGACACGACTCACTTTATACGCTTCGACAATACCCGGGTTTTAGCTAGGGATAAGTAGTCTTCGTAACTCGCAAAATTCGGAAAGCTATAGAGATTAGTCGTCGTCCTAACTTCAACAGAGACGGTGGTTACACACTGCCGCCCGCCTAGAAACCATGTCTTTAAGTACTCCCGCGCGGCACATCCACAGTCAACGTAAACGAGGACATTATCTGCACTTTCTGTGTTCCGGAGCCAGACACCGAGTATGAGACAGATAACTCGCGGACCTCACCGTTTCGATAAGCCAGCGACATACCGCAATCGAACCCACGATCCAATACGACTCCTCGACAACACGGGCGACTGACTGCGCGAACCCTGCGCGCGATGGAGTGGGACCTGAGAGCGCGCCCGCGCCACGGCAGTGCAGATCGAGTCGCCGCCGGCGCGGGTCATCGCACTCACCCTCCTGATGAAGGCCACCGGATGTGGCTGAAACTAGTCGACGGATTCGACTTAAATAAGTATGTACGAACATCCCGTTATTTTCATTTAATTAAACATAATGTCGTAAGTTTCGTTTAATAACAAAGTATCCATGTGTTATTTCTAGTTGCACGTGGGAATTTTGGTATTAAAAGTATCCATGTGTTATTTCTAGTTGCACGTGGGATTTTTGGTATTAAAAGTATCCATGTGTTATTTCTAGTTGCACGTGGGAATTTTGGTATTAAAAGTATCCATGTGTTATTTCTAGTTGCACGTGGGAATTTTGGTATTAAAAGTATCCATGTGTTATTTCTAGTTGCACGTGGGAATTTTGGTATTAAAAGTATCCGTGTGTTATTTTTAGTTGCACGTGGGAATTTTGGTATTAAAAGTATCCATGTGTTATTTCTAGTTGCACGTGGGATTTTTGGTATTAAAAGTATCCATGTGTTATTTCTAGTTGCACGTGGGAATTTTGGTATTAAAAGTATCCATGTGTTATTTCTAGTTGCACGTGGGATTTTTGGTATTAAAAGTATCCATGTGTTATTTCTAGTTGCACGTGGGAATTTTGGTATTAAAAGTATCCATGTGTTATTTCTAGTTGCACGTGGGAATTTTGGTATTAAAAGTATCCATGTGTTATTTCTAGTTGCAATTTCATTTAAATTGGTTTAGTAGTTTTGGCGTGAAAGCGCGATATAGATATATCTACGTTCGTATTTATAATATTAGTAAGGGTGACCAAATTTATCTTAGTTTTAAGCAATCATTTGTTTTGTTTTGTAGAAATATCTTAGGACAATGCAAAAATTGAGATAGTTGCTGCCGTCTTATTATGTCATATGGTTGTGTCAATGAAAATGTGTCAACTGTCATACAAAATATCAGCTCACATTCTTATTGTCGCAATCGAATGACATCATTACCACGATCCAAAATGGTGTCTGCTGCGAATATCGCTTTCGTCACGTTATCTAAGATCATTGAAAAAAAAATGCATTTTAGGGCATTTTTCCATGGGAAAAAATATGTTCATTGTTATTTATTAGCGCTATTGATGCTGTCTCTAAGATAATTGAAATACTTGCAAAAGGAATGTGTTAACATCATAATATTTTTAAATTTGCTTTGCAGGAGCATCTACGAGCGGTACAATCACAAAGGGTACCGTCCGATTGGACGTCGAAAGACCTGTCATGTTTGAAGTGAGCGTCGATAGACTGCAACGGCTTCTAGCCCTTTATAAATTGGTAAGTTTATCCCTCTACATTACGATACATCATTATTTTTCAATGTTTAACGGCCGTTCCCAATATTCGATCTACCCATTATCTTGCTTATCGACAGATACAAATCAGTTATTTTATATAGACTTATGACAATTATACAGATATTTGTATCCGTTGACAATATTAATTAATTATACAGATATTTGTATCCGTTGACGTTGTTATTGACAAGGTAGATCACAGCAACAGCCGTAAAACGAGTTTAAATTTAAACTTAGATAATTATAAATAGTATCCTAACTTCAATTGCAAATGCGCAACTTTTTTATTAACTCCATAGCATAGATATTTTTTTTTCTGACGGTATCTAATATCTTTTTTTTAGATAAAATCGAAGTTTCGAATACCATTTAAAATTAGAAGACCAATTCATCATGAGCAAATACCGGTTCTGTACAAAGTTAAAAAGATGTTTGGTAAGTACTACTCCAAAGTATCTTCTTTTGAATACACGAGGCAAGGCATGTGTAAGAGTATCTTGAAATCTTTCTATTGTGCCAGCTCTATTGTGTCAGTTCTTTTGTACAATATTACAATCATATGGCCATGATCATTCCCGAAATTTGAATAAGGAACTATAAAGATCTTTGTCTTAATATATTCAGATACCATTGTTAGTTTATCATGATTGTTCCCAAATTCTTTTGGGAGTCTTTGTAAATGAAACGGAGCAAAGTTCACCTATTGATGGAGTATTTGTTGCCAGTTCAAAAAGTCATTGCCAAAATATTCATTGATTTTTCATTGTTATTACTATTGTATTAACAAGGTTAAAGAAACACAATAATATTTCCTCTTAAATTTTTCTTTTGGGAAGAATCTATGAATTTAAATATACACGTGTACATTTTATATCAAGGTTGTACAGATTGTGATAAATCAATGTCTTATATAACCAAAAAGAATTGTTTTTTACTGAAAAGCAGAATAAATTGAATATTAAGGTCAGCCTTCAGTTTAACATTTTATGTAAAAAATATATCTCAATTTCAAATAACGTAATTTATCTCTAACGACATTTAAATAAAAAATGGGTTGGATTAACATATTGTTTTTGCTATATGTTAAATTTTGTTTAACATGCGGAAGGATTCTTTTTGGAAGGTATTTATTGAATATCGTTCACACATTCAATGATGTTTTATAGTAATTTCTCATATATTTTCATAACCTCCGACGTTAGACAATGCTTTCACTGTTTCATAATGAAAGGTAAATCTGTATCAACATTTTAATTGATGAATTTATGGTAAACTTTTGGAATTGGTAAGCGCACTATGTTAGAAGGTATTTACACCAACTACGAATTTTCACATCTTCTAATCTACTTCTGCAATTAATGTATGTATCAGCGTATTTATCAGTGGCGAGGGGTCCATACAAGACGATTCCTACCGTCTTCCCTTTTGAAAACAGACCACTTACACTACTAAACTCTAAATTATCTAACACTCATACTTCAACTAAATATTAACGACACATACTTACTTAAAACCACATATTTAAAAAAATCTGTTTTAAATAAATCAAATTAAAATAATAATTCACGAAAAGAATGCATAGCGTAATATTCATCGCTTAACAAACGATCAAACTACCTCATACTGAAACAAAATCATAATAATCATTAATAACTAAAAGTTACGGTTCAAAATAGCTTGGAAGCACCTAGCGCTATACAAAGTTACAATACACCTACATCGTCTAAGAAACGATCTAACTACCTCATACTGAAACAAAATCATAATAATCATTAACTACTACGAGTTACGGTTCAGAATCGGTTGAGATAAAACGTTTTCCCTTGCGCGTCTCGCGCCATACAAAAGCGTATTCACAACTACATACAATGAACCGTTCCGACACAAAAATTCACGCACACATTGACACATATTCGCACAAATTCACGCCCAAAAATAAGACGCTCGGCCACCGTCTTGCTACTAGATACTATTAATTATTCTGTGCCAGCCAAGGATCAGACCAGAGAAAGAGAGAGAAAGAGAATACGGCTGTTGACGTTTTGCAATGCGTATTCGCGTATGTCAAGTGTCATGCCATTTAAGTTTTCGCGCGTTGTAAAAAAAACAGTTTGTGTTTGTTTTTGTTTTGTTGATTTTTACGATTTTACATGATAATTATTTACGCGACTTATTTGTTTAAAGTAGTATTTTGTAAAGTTATTATTACGTATACCTCAATTGTAAATTTGATATAATTAGTGAGTTAAATACTTATATTCGATATTATTGGTTTTCGTGTTGTGAAGTGTGAAAGTTTTAATAAAACAAAACAAAAGATTATTGCATATTGAGCAACTGTTGCTTACTGGATAATCTGCTAGGTGAGAATAACTTATTGATATCTTTGATTTACACGAACACTACTCATTGAAATAAAACACTTAAACGGATTTTTGTCGTGGTTGTATTTTGTTGTATTTTGTTAAAATACAACCACGACAAAAATCCGTTTAAGTGTTTTATTTCAACGAGAATAACTTATTTAGTAAATTAGACTTAAAATACTACTTGAAATGAGTGATTTCTTGATGTGATAATATAATCTTTTTAGATTGCTTTCAAATAAATGTTATCAAACGACCTGTATGAAAGTAAGTATATTGTTCTCAAAACTGCAGTTTTTTTAAATTAAATATGTTAGTCTACTGAAATAGGTATCAACTTCTAAACATTTATACCAAATTGCATGCAGTTCTGGTAAGAGTATAATTATGATGATTGCAACATATTTTTTGTTGCATTTATTAGTTTAAATAAGATACTTATAACTATTACACACATTAAAAATATGAATGAATGTAAATGTAGTAAAATGTCTAATTTATTTAAATAATAACTAAAGAATTATAACTTAACTTTTATGCACTCCAGTGCCTCCCATAAGCAGAATTTACTTAAATTAGTTATCAATACTTAGTTCAGTAATATTATAGGAGGCAGCAACTTCCTAAGTATACTAATTCATTTCCTAATTGTAAAAGATTTAATAGAAATAATTTCATTAGATTTAGATCTGTCTCCGGTAATTTTTTTAAATGACTTTTTATATTTAAATGATAACGGGGGACATATAACATGAAGTGTTTGTTTCCTGTGTTTGTTACTTGAGATTTAAAAGTATATAAATCCATCGGAATTAGTGTTCTAAAAAAATAAATCTTTATGTCAGCAGTCAAATAACAATACAGCTGAACCGATTTTAATGGGACTTTCACATAATAAATGGTCAATGTAATAAACCTTAACTTTTATGTTAATATTAACATATGATCAGCAAGAAACGAATTTGTTGAGTAAAGCCCCGGAGAAAAGTTTGTCATCATCATCATCTCATCCAAAATTATGTAGGTACGCGTCTAGGCGCGGTCTTTTTTTTGGGCCGTCTTCCCTTTCGAAAAATTTCACCCCTCGCCACTGGTATTTATAGATACAGGAAACGCCATTAGATGACCACTTAAATGGATTTTTGGAAATTTAGCCCCTAAGGGTGTCAAGAGGGTATTTTTTTGTATGAAAAATCAAAAGTGTGCTGTCATCGCCCTATCAAATAGACACACTTTCGTATTTGTAATATTAGTAGACTTGTACTAGCACACACATCTCTTCTATGATATACGTTGGGGGATTAAAATATTATGATTAAAGAGATCCATTTCAATACTCTTCGTTTATATAATTTCGTTTTATATATTCATTTCTCATTGGGACCATTAATAAGTATTTAATGCAGTAAATACCTATGAAAAAATAATGGGTACGTTATTACAAAAGTACGTAATGTACAATTATACATAGTCATACTATATACAAACAGTCATAGTTCTTTATTTAATTTTATTTATTAATTACCACTTACAATAATTTCACAATTGAATTATTCTGTTTAGTTTTTCACTAGTCACATAAATTATGATTTTCACATCAATGCATATAATAATTATGTTAAATGTTAATAAGTTGAAATCTGTAAAACCAAATATCATCATTTATAACAATTATTAGATGTTTAATTCATTTTAATGTTTAAATTAAATATCTTTATATAGCTTTATCAAAAACCATGTATAAAATTAACGAACTGAGTAAAACTTTTAAACATTATTCTTCTTTGAAACTTTCTTTGGTCATTATTCTAATAACTGTCTTTGTACAAGTACTCGTCTTAACAAACATTTGTATATAACCTATACGTAAAGTAATTACAATAATTATGATTCAAACAAACTTACCTTGTGCAGTTAAAATAATTGGAATCAAACTGCACACGGTAAGTTCGTTTGATTCATAATTATACTTCGGGTCTCAACCGACGACGATTATAATTGTTTACTTACACTACAGATGTTTAGAGTGCAATTCATGAAAAAGAAAAATGAAATACAAATTAACTAATCATCTATATCATTATATAAAAGGCTTTGTCCTGAATGACTGATGGATCAACGCACAGCCTAAACCGCTGATCGTAGAGACCTGAAACTTGGAGGGTATGTTATTTGTATTACGTAGGCGTCCGATAAGAAGGGATTTTTTAAAATTCCACCTCTAAAGGGGTGAAAAGGGGTTGCAAAGTTTGTATGGGACAACGTGATTCCTCGGTCTGATTAAGTTCAAACTTGGCATAAATGTTCTTCAAAAAGATTAATTAAATATGTGATACTCATTTTTCTTAAAACCATCACCTAACATGATTAAAAAGGGGTAAAAAGTTATTTTGGGGTTGATTTGCGTCGAAATTGATATCAATACTCCTTTGACATGTGTTTCAATTTGTAATTTGACAGCTGAATGTCAAAATGGCGGACTAAAATAAATTGACGGAAAATGAGGCAGCGTATCAAAACTATAAGTAAATAAAAAAATACCGTATTTTTACTTATTAATAGATATTTATCAATATTCTTCACCCCGCATTATGAATCTAGACATTAATTTAAATAACTATTTCAAATATCAAATCTGTAGGTGAAGTAGTTTTTTCATAAAATGTACCACCAAATTGTTGCGTTACAAGGGCTTCGCTTTGCTCGCCCTAATTAGATATTTTACTCATAACTTGATTTCTGCTTATCATATCTTCAGACATTTTCGATCTAAAATATTACTATACGAAAATTATTATTCATGTGCGATTTATCGATTTTAGCTTTATGGTATGAAATTAGTTAAGTCGAGCAGGGTTTTTTTTATATCTAAATCACCCACTTATTATAGATACATAGATTCGCTAAATTACAATCCCAGTGTTAACTTGGCAGTTTAGTTTTTCGCAGAATCTAAAACACTTTCCAATATAGTAGAACGCTGATTAACCGAATCGCTAATTATCCGAATCGGTCCTAGGTTACTATGTAATGTACCTCTATTAATTGTTGTGATTTTTTATATTTTGTATTTTCGTTAAGGGCCGCTGGGATTGCAACTTAAATATAAATAAATAAAATAAAATAACTTATTCTGATCGAGATGTTTAAGTGAGCTATCAGATATTGTAGAACTGTGTTTGTTAAACTTATTATAGTTTATTCTATGTGTGACATCGTTTTTAGAGTTCCGTTCCCAAAGGGTAAAAACGGAACCATATTACTGAGACTTCGCTGTCCGACCGTCCGTCTGTCACCGGACTATCTCAAGAACCATGGACATTGGACGTATGATATGAGAGAATGATGCATATTCAAGGTCAAGAACGGTGATAGCTAAAGCTGCACTTGAAATTTTCACAGATGATGTATTTCTATTCTATCGCCGCTATAGGAAAAAATGCATAAAATAAAACAAATATTTAAGCGGGGCTTCTCAATATAACAAACGTGTTTTTTTGACGTTTTTGGTACGGTCTGTGTGCGATAATCCGAATTTTCGATTATCCGAATCGACCCCGGTCTCAATTAATTCAGATAATCGGCGTTCTACTGAATATGTATTGTGTTATGAAACGCCGACTCTTCCGAAGAAAAGATGAAAAAATGGGATGGAAGTGGCAGTGGGGTGGAAGGGGTAGTGGCGTGGAAATGGGATTAGTGTGGATGTAGGACGGTGTGATGTAGAGCGTCGGTGGCGTAGGGGTTAAGGCCTTTGACTTTCGATCGGATGGTGCCTGGTTGGAACCCCACCACGTACCAATGTGTTTTAAATCATCATTACCAGTTCATTGATCTCCCTACCGAGGGTACAAGACCAGAAATATGTAATGATGAGTTATGTGGAAGTGGGAGCGGTGTGGAAGATGTATTAGTGTGGAAGGGGAGTGGGGTAGAAGAGGTAGTGGCGTGGAAGTGATATTAGGGGGTCAGCATCAGCTACCTAAGAAGGGGCTAGGGCCTGTCCTGAATCATATCTAATAGGGTATTTTAATTATGTAGGTACATAAAATATTAAAGTTTACCTAATTTATATGTCACTAGCGGCGATCCGCGGTTTTATCCGCGTAGTTCCCGTTCCCGTAGGACATATTCCTACGGGAACGGGAACTACGCGGATAAAATTATGCTAAAAACCTTCCCACTGAATCACTCTATCTATTATAACAAACCGCATCAAAATCCGTTGCGTAGTTTTAAAGATCTAAGCATACATGGGGCATAGGGACAGAGAACGCGACTTTGTTTTATACTACATATGTAGTGATAAGGAATAATATAGGCGCGTTTATTGTTTAATTTTAATCCACATATTGATTTAAGTTATTTTATTACATCGATATTTAGCGTTAGCCCAAAATAACTATTCTTCGCGTACGAAGTCGCGGGGCAGAAGCTAGTATTATATATAATTACATTATTTATACATAGCTTGGTGAAAACAAATGGAGCAGTTTCTGTTTAAAGAAACTTTATTCTCAAAAGAACTTACAAAACAGTTCACTTGTATGAGAATTTATACATAAAAAATATATATATTCTTAAGTGTATGTTTATTTATATTTTTTAGGTATCTAGTGACAAAATGCATGCAGTAAACAAGCAAAATAAAATACAGTATAATATCTACTTATCTAAATTTTGAATCATTCTGATACGTAAAATACAACTATTTTGTTATGTTTGAAGGAAGAACATTAAATTGGTAAATCTGTAACTTCCACATGAAACGTAACATCTTTTTGTGTTGTTCACGAATTGAAATTAAAAAGAAGGCGTCTTTTAAATCAATCGTCGCCATAAAATAATTTTGGTTTAATAACTTCAATACTGTTCTGTAATTATCCATTTTAAAATGCTCCAGATGTATATAATTATTCAAGGCCTTTAAATTTAAAATAAACCGGTGTTCACCATAAGGTTTCGCTACTGTAACTATCGGGGATAAAAATTGGTCATAACAAGATTCACAGGCTGATATAAAATTTGAACTTAGTCTACGATGCATTTATCAATGATAAAATACAATAAACTTTCCACTAGTGACTTACAAATGTTTTGTGGGGGTTACTTGAACAGGTGGTTCACTTTTAAATGGTATACTGTAACCCTGTATCCAGGACAAAACTATGGGATCATACGTTAACTTACGCCATTGAATAATAAAGAATCGTTATCTGCCTGCGATAGGTACCTGTAAGGCTAATGCTACTGTCTCTTGGCTCTCTGGCGAGCAGATTTGTTTCGGCGATAATTGGTGTCGTTGCGACGTAGAGGGGGACGCGGCTCGCCGACTACTGCTCGCGCCATCCCCCTTGCGTTTAAAGTACCCCTTAGGCTTGTGGTAGAATTTGGATTAAATGGAGCTCGCTGTATTGTGCTTTTCATCTGTAATCCTGATCTAGAAATTGCTTTTGTGGACTTCAGATGATCAGCTAGGTTATCTCCAAAGAGGAATTCACCGATTTTCGTGGTTTTTACTATATCTCTAGTTTGTTTATTAATATTATTAAATATAGCATATCGTCTGGACTGTGATTCTCTGAAGTAACTGTCACAAAGTAACCGCCCGGCATCACTCAGAGGCTTTATGATATCCTGTATTTGAGGTATGTCCTTAGAACCCAATGCCAAAGTAAGGGCTTTACCGATTGCAGCTAAAGAGCTAGCTAACTGATTCTGTTTACTCTGGCTAAATAGGTCCTTTTTAATATTAATGGGTGATAAAGCAGCTTTGATTTCCAAATTTAGTTTCGGGGCTTTCATGTTGCTGCAATTATTTGCTGGTAAATACTGTTTTAATATATCTGACTTATGCTCTTTTGATAGTCCATTATGTAAAATATGTGACCATCGGGCAGCCACGTCTTTATGAAGATCGTCCCCACATTCTTTTTGCGTTGTAGGGTCTTCACCGAGCATCATGAGAATTTCAGGCTCAAGTACTTCTTCTACCTTTTCGGTACTTGAAGGTCCCGGTATTTCATCCAACCTTATTTCCTCTGCATGTGGTTGCGTAGGAACCTCCTCATCTGCAAGCGAATTATTCAGATATATGTACCTACTACACACGATTTACGTGGAGAGATACGTGCATACAGGTAAATAGGTATTCACGCTTTACGTAAAGAAATATAGTTTTGTGAACACCTCAACACGATTTTCGTGGAGAAATAAAATAAAAATATTTTCACACGTCAACACGATTTACGTGTTGTTTACACCTCGACACGATTTACATGAAGAATATAAATATAAGTTTATAAATACCTTGACATTATTAGTTATAACTTATAAAATGTAGGTAGGTATCAAAATATATTTATTAGTAAAAATCCATGTTCAGTTTTTGTAAAACGTGTTAAAAATAAAGGCTATGAAACGGTTTTAAACATTTTGCATAAAATATTTTTTTTACGTTCTATTCCGAGACTTACCTATTTCGCCCCGATATTCCACTTCACTATCCTTGTAATCCAATGGATAATCACGGTGTAAGTTTTGACGGGTTGATGTTGAAGAACTTCTTCGCGAACGATATTTTTTTAATTTACGTTCTAGTTTTCTTACTTTTTTTTTAATACTATCAATCCCCTTATCCTTTCTTTTACCCATAATAAAAATTATAAAGATAACTCTTTCAAAACTTTTTAAACGATGTGATTCCGACAACACCAAATCACGTAATGAAAAGTTGCAGCTGACAGCCGGACGGCGATGGCGGGAGAGGGTAGAAGTACGATCTTATCGGGAGGTATCTTAGGAGTTATCAATTTTTTGTCGTTGAGTATATATAAGTGTGACGAAGATCACCATACCATGTACTGCTGCAAGAAAACAATTATTATCGTCTTCGGTTGAGTCCCGAAGTATAGTTTATTTATATCGTAACAGTTGAAATAGTATAACTTTCTTTAAACATTGGAATCAAACTACTTACTCTAACGAATTTTACTCGTAATGATTTTCTTTTTCAATAGTGTAACTTTCTTTATACAGTTCAAAACACGATCGAAAGCGTGACAGTTCAGATGACCCAGGT
Organism: Timandra comae; assembly: GCA_958496195.1. NCBI lineage: Eukaryota > Metazoa > Arthropoda > Insecta > Lepidoptera > Geometridae > Timandra > Timandra comae. The sequence continues at coordinate 5,338,357 of OY292353.1, read as the reverse complement.
CGGCGTGTGTGGAATCGAAGGGGCAGGTGGTTGGGACAGTGCCACCTTACAGCTGGCAGCTGGCGGCAGACCGGAGAAAATATCTATGAAAGCGTCCTTCTCGGCATTTACTGTGTCTGCCGGCCCGCCAACTGATGCCAGACATGTGCTCATGCAGCCGCTTATGGCTGGGTAAATATGATATACTTATGTATATATATGACTAAGGTACATCAGAATGTAAAACGTTCAGTATGTGAACTCAGGTTTCGTGTACTAGTTCAACTTATTTCTTGATAAAGTAATCTGGTTTATAAATAGTTTTTTGGTAAAACCTCTTGAAAACTAGACATAATGTGTGTCTGGTGCACTGTCGATGATGTTAACTCGACGACACGGAAATACTCTTGAAATTATATGAATGTCACTTGGTTATAGCCACCCATCTCTATCTATACTAATATTATAAAGAAATAAAGTTTGTGTGTTTGTATATTTGTTAAATTGTAAGAGGTAATCTCGAGATCTACTGAACCGATTTTAAAAATTCTTTCATTAATGGAAAGCTATATTATCAGCCAGTGACATTGGCTATATTTTATGCCTGTATTCCCACGGGAACGGGAACGTGAATGAAACCGCGGGGCACTGCTAGTTACAATGTAAACTTGATACTAATTTATATCTTCTTCTTTTAGTAACTCTCTATACCTAAAGGTGGGCTGTAACATTTTTAAATAATGTTCTAATATTATAAATCTCTTTACAGCATAGACATGGAAGCTACTTGGGAAATGTGGTGTCGTGCTGAAGGAGGGACTGCAGCTAAAGAACCTACAGTCCGCACTTCGTTCGAATTCGACTACATCATGTTAGATCTTCGCCCTGAGGACTTTGTCACATTAATGGAAACAATTGATGAACTCAAGCCAGTAGTGGCGAATTATTTGGTAAGCGTCTAATTGATTTTAGCATTCAAAATAAGGCTTGCCACAGGCGAATGGTTCGATCAAAGGGTGGGGTATTTTTACTCAACCATTTCCTTCTAGCTGCTGGGCAAAGGTCTTCCCAATTTCTTTCCATTTCTCTTTGTTTTTAACCCTATTTCATCACATTTTAAATCTAAAAATTAAATACATAGTTGCATTACCATTTTGTATTTTTCAATGAATTCGTGAAATCTAACTTTGTCGACTCCACAGGCGTCTACGCAGGAGACAGAATATTATGATGATAGCGATGAATCGCTGTTAAGTACTACAGAATACCCACCATCTGCAACCATGAATGTTTCATTTGAAAAACGTCTTTCCACCGAATCTGCTGATTCCAATGAAGAGCATTATTATAAAGATGATCTAAGGTATTCTGAACATGCTGTAGTATCAGTTTATTAAAGATTTTTTAATAAAACTTTCTGAATATCGAGTTATCTGCGCTTGCGAAACTTTATTTGAAACTTTCAAAACTGCGCAAGATTAATAAAAATAAGGAGCGAAACATAATTATTAAGGGTTTTATAGTAAAACTTTCTGAATAACGAGTTATCTGCGCTTGCGCAACTTTATTTGAAACTTTCAAAATTGTGCAAAATTATTAGAAACATCTAACACACATAACTATTATAGGATTTTAGTAAAACTTTGTGAAAAACGAGTTATCTGCGCTTGCGCAATTTTAAATACTGCACAAAATTATTAAAAAAGAGCAAAATATAAATAGGTTATACCTATATAAGTTTATTTTATTTGTTACCATAAAAAAACTAATCAATTAAAATTACGTGCGCAGGAGTGGAGCGTTCAAGATCGTGAGCGGTGGCCAGTTGCCCATGGCGTATCAGATTACTTTGTACAAGGATATTGTGTCATGGCGTTATCCGCACCCGCGGGCCATCACCAGACTCGTCATTTTTCCGTTGCCTGGACATGTAATTAAAATTGAACCTTACTTACTTTACCTAAGGCTGAATTTTCCTTTCAAGAATAACTTTGAAATTTTGACGATTATTTCATAAAAAAAACTGTCAAACGACAATCTTATTCTTCGAATACAAGTATCTGGCGATGAACAAATCAGGCCTTACTAATCTATCATAAGTACCTTACTTCATTACTAATATTATAAATACGAAAGTGAGTCTTAAATGTCGCGCTTTCACGCCAAAACTACTGAACCGATTTTTGATACTGATATAAACTAAAGGTCAAAAGTATCCAAATGCACATTTGATTATTGCCATTTCAAAGTATATTTTAATAAGTCTTTATCTATAAGAAAATAACTTTCTTAACAATATTATAATTTATTTCAAACGACAAAAATCTGTCTCTTTATAATGTAGGTAAGAAAACCGAGTATAATTATATTTTTTTGTTAATCAAATTAAATTAGGACAAGGAGACTCCATGCGTGCTAGAGCTGTATAACCCGCTGTTGCATCAATGGGCCAAACACACTATATTCAAGATTCCGGTGTCTTCACCCGTCGAGATGCTGCTCTATGTCCTCCCACCAGGTTTGTATCACACTTATTTATATACTAACTGTGGGTATGGAACCTTATCTCGTGGGAATTATGGGATAAAAAGTATCTCATGTGATATTCCTCGTTATAAGGGACAACTGTACGAAATTTCATATAAATCGCCCCAGCCGTTTAGACGTGAAGAAATAACAAACGTATACACTCACACACAAATTTTAGTTTAGATAACTCCAAATCGGACTAGTAGTTCCTGAGATTAGCGCATTCGAACAAACACTACAGCTTTATAATTTTGGTATAAATATAAAACTACGCATACATATCCCATATGTCACCCAGACACATGATCTACAATTATGATTATTGATATGTTTATTACATAGGTGATCAAGAAAGTGTATTATTATTTAAAATCTTTTAAGAAATAACCATTTTTTTAAAAGAATATATTTAAATATCTTGTGTGTTGCATTAGAAAACGTTTCGCAAAACTACCTATAAGTTTTACATTAACAAAACGATGGCCAGAACATGCTAGAACATGTTTTAGTTTACGATCTGAGAGAAGTCAAGAAGAAAGAAGAGTTATCGCCGTGGTGCGAGAAAATTGACGCAAGTCCTCTTTGCTATTTCATATACGCAGAGAGGATTGGCGTTAATCTCTTGCGCTTCTAGCAATACAACATGCGTACCGACTGATACGAAGAAAAAGGGAACACTTAAACAGAATTAAGTTCAGGGTAGATTTTTCAAGATTTTGAGAGTCGTTCCCGTGGGAATTTCGGGATGAAAAATAGATGTTGGCCGATTCTCACAAAATTTCATGAGAATCGGTCAAGCCGTTTCGGAGGAGTATGGCAACGAAAACTGTGACACGAGAATTTTATATATTAGATGAAGAACAAAGACAATGTCCCAACAATTTCTAGGACTATACAAGAATAAGTGTTTAACTTTATTAGATTTAAACTTTATTTATATAAAAAAAATGATTCGTTTTATTCAAAATTTCCCGTTCCTCTATTTACGGTTGAATTTTTTATCAATATCAGCTTTTTATTTATGAAACTAGAATTGGAAAATATAAACAAATTATATAAAAAAAAACTTTTTATACTCTAACGATATGAAAAAATATCTAAAATTTAATATAAAAAGTCATATCGTTTGTTTACGTCACACTTATGCATCTGCGCATACGCCATTTTTTATTTTATACACACCCAAAAACTGACAGTCACAGTCACACAATGGCAAACATGGCGAAAGAGAACTTATTCTCACAATAAATCTATACTAAAACTAGCTGCGCCCCGCGGTTTCACACGCGAAGTTCCCGTTCCCGTGGGAATTTCGGGATGAAAAATAGATGTTGGCCGACTCTCAGTCCTGACTGAATATGCTCACAAAATTTCATGAGAATCGGTCAAGCCGTTTCGGAGGAGTATGGCAACGAAAACTGTGACACGAGAATTTTATATATTAGATTATAGAGTTGAAGATTTGGTTTGTTTGAACCCACCACTACTGGTCCTATTTGAGTTCTTTCAGATTCTTTAGATAACTTTTATCGAGGTGTTAGAAGAGGAATAGAAGCGAAGCTAACGCAGGTTAAGCTGCGGGGCACGGCTAGTTAATAAATAAACACATGTTTAAGGTGATGGTAATGAATGATCTTGTTGCGATAATAAAATACTTAAAGTGTCCTACTGTAACATCTAGCTTTTAAGCAAAACGAAAACTGTATCACTCTTATTGAATTATCACTATCTCTTGTTAGGTCTTCTTCAACTAGCTAAAAGTATCAGTAACAATTGCAATTGTACTTTTCAGGTGCAGTGTTTGGTGTGATGTGGCGATACCGCGTGTGCAGCGAAACTGATGATGCAAATCCACCGTTTGAATTCAATATCAGCAGGTTCCAACCTAAGGCTGACCCTTTGGTAATTATATTGTTGCTAAAAGTATACTTCTAATACATCACTGATAACTGTATTCTTCCAAGGGTTGATTTTACCGTTTACTTTGGTAACTGAGAACTGGAGTTCAAATGTGTGTGTCAAATGTTAAAGCCAGACGTCAATCAAATGTTTGGCCTTAAATTGAAAGTGAAATCTAAATTGTATCTAAAAACTTGTATTACGCACGTAAACTAGCTTAATTTGAATTGATTCCTTTGAAATTCAACGGTGAAGTCGACCCTAAGGCTAGGCGTATGCTGAGACGCATGCGTCTTCCTATCCTGCTCTCGCTCCGCGAGAAAGAGCAGGACAGACTGCGTCGCATTTGCCTGCGGCCTGCGTCGCCTGGGTCTCAGCATACGCCTAGCCTGTAACCCTTTTTTTTCACGTAGATTTATTTCGAACATTGGATTGATCGTTTTAAGCACAACAAGCTTAGCACGTCGATATTCAATCGTGTCAAGCTCGTTAAGCCTTTCACGTTTGATCCTAATTGGTTCATTCTACAAGACCGAAGTGGAGGGATTGAAGAGAAGCCAGGGCACACTTCAAGCTAACTGTATCATTTCTACATGACATCAGTTTTAAATTTTATAATCATAATAAAATTGTATTTGCTAATTTATTTATATTTGTTTAGTAAGGTTATTTTACTTCACATTTTCACCTGAATCCTTATGTTGTCCCTTTTCTTCTCAGGCAAACGAATACTTGCCTGAGCCGTGCATCACGAAATCGAAGAGTACAGTGACAGCCGAAGAACTGTCAGGTGTGGTACGCGTCGACTCGTGTTTTTCCCCAAAAGCTGTACCAAGAGTTACTTTTATAACACGCGTCGCCAACTTTGCGATCCATCTCCATAATACGCAGCCTTCTATGTCTAGGTGAGACTCAAATTACATTACACGCGATTTTACCCGTTTTAAGTTTACCAATCTCGTGAGAGTTTTAGGGTAAAAAGTAACAGTGAATAACATAAAGTATATATATGATTTCAATGTTTTTGGAACATCAGTATTAAAAATACACACATCAAAAGTGTCTAGGGATCAACATATATTTTTGCAATAACTTTTCTCCTGATTGATATTAATTAAAATTTTCTTTAAGGATTCATCAAATAAAGTGTTTTCGTTTGTCACAGTAACGATAAACCAAGTCACCTTTGCATTAATAAAGAAATTTGCCATTTTCCTAATAAAGGGATTTTTGACATTTGAACCACTAACATTAAAGTTCGAAAAAAAGACTGAAATAACAGTTTTCTTTAAAATTTTATTGGGTAACTTAAACAATTAATAATCCGTGTTTCTACCGCGAACACTAACAACACAAGAACATCGGTTTGGCATACTCAAAATGAGTTCATCCAAATCACGCTGTGGAATGGCCGCCCATGTTCGTTGCAACAACAAAAAAAGGTCTTCTTGCGACTGGATACCCTCCATATTCGGCAGAGCTCTTCTCTGTAGCATATCCCATGCATGCTCAATCGGGTTCAAGTCTGGCGACTGAGCAGGCCAGGGCAGGACATTGATGTTAGCTGCGGCGAGAGTCTGTCTTACAACTCTTGCGGTGTGCGGTCGTGCATTATCATGCATTAACTGAAATAAGGGACCGATTTGCACTTGTAGAGGAACGATGACGTCTGATACAATCGTCTCAGCATAAATTTGAGCGTTGAGGTTGCCTCTGATCCAAATCAACTCAGTTCTTCCGCCGATCCAAATACCCGCCCATACCATGATGGTTCCACCACTATAAGGATGGACTTCCTGGCAGGATTTTAGTCGCTGTTGGCGTCCAGGGGTTCTCCAGTGTCGTATACGTCTTGTATCCGGTCTCATACCAAAACGAGACTCATCAGAAAAGCACACGAAACGCCATTGTTCTTCTGCCCAATTTCTGTGTTCAAGAGCCCATTGATATCGAATCCTACGATTGTGCATTGCTATAGGTGGTACCCGTAGCGGTCTTCGGGAATGAAGGTTCACTTCATGCAAGCGGTTTCTGACTGTTTGGTCGCTAATTAAGTTCCCTGAAGAGTGATGAAGCCGCACGGCTAACATCATGGCGGTTATTGTTGGAGCTCTTCGAGTTAAGATTTGAATGTATCGGTCTTGTCTCCGTGTGGTGCAGCGATACCGTCCTCCATGGCGCTCAGCCACGGTACCAGTGCTTCGGTAACGTGTCCAAAGTCGACTGATAACACTCTGACTTGTATTCAGAGCTAAAGCCACAGTACGTTGCCGGGAACCAGCTTCTATCATTCCCACGGCTCTGAGCATTTCTTCCCTGCTTAAATGACGTCGCCGCTCCATAATAACGTTGGTTTTAATCAGTAGTAGGGAAACAGTAGCACTAATAATGTCTTCAATGCGTTGTATGTTTTTATAGGGAAAATATTGACAGCTGATTTTCATCTTTTACTCGAATTTGATTCACAGTTCCTGATTCAAATTATGAAATGCACCAAAAAGGATCCATATAAATTTATAAAATCATAAATTTATTACAAAGCCACATCTCAATCTCAAGAAATCCGCATAAAAATGCTTGATCCCTAGACACTTTTGATGTGTGTATTAAATCATTTCATTTGCCCCAACAAAATGTTTCCCTACTGATGTTATAGGAACTCCTAACAAATATTTTTTATAATGTAAGTATCTCTTTCCAGTCAAGCCACAACGTTCGAAGGTTACTACGTGTCGAAGCCGCTCATGCGCAATCACCGCGTCCTAAGGCTGGCGGCGCGCGATGCATCTGGGCATGCGCAGCTTGCTTCAGCTGTTGGATCCTTACTCCTCTTCAATTCTCGTATATCGTTAGTAATATTTGATTTATTTATTTTATAATGAAATTGAATATTTCCTTTCATTGTACCAATTTTCAAATGTAAATATAAATATTTTGACTCGCCCCTGGGTATTGCATTAAAAATATCTTTTTTTTTAAATGGCGTTTCAACGCTGTTCTACAGCCCCTATATAACGGCACCGCTATCCTAAAAAACTAGACCTTCAGTTTAGAACATTATACCTCGATTCTACGAAAACAGACCTTTAGTTTTAATAATGTTAAGTAATTTGCTCAAAACGTATTCAACAGGAGTGACATAATGGAATGCGCTACGGGTACAATGCAGCAAATAGTCGAAGAGTTTCACATGAAAGGGGGCGTGAGCATGCCTTTGAATGCGGAAGCGCGCGCCCGTCTCTCTCTGTCCCGAGTATACGTCTCGTTACACGTGCCGCGTCTAAGGACCATTCACTCACTGGCGCGGGATTGGGAAAGTGCGGTACAACCGGTAATTTATATTTTTTTATATACTATCTAGATTTAGTCGCGTTATTTCCTTATCATCTACACTACTATTATAAAGAGGAAATATTTGTCCCTTTGTTTGTAATGAATAGGCTCCGAGACTACTGAAACGATTTCGAAAAGTCAGCGAGTGACAAAGGCTATATTTTATCCCTGTTTTTCCACGGGAATGGGAACTACGCGAGTGAAACCGTGGGGCGTTGCTAATAATTACATAAAATGTTTCAACAAACTCGATGAAGTATTCATAGTCATAAAGGTTAAGTTATTATTTAAAAATCTTATTTTTAGTACACACGCAAGCAGTCGGGCTCTAAGAATGAAGACGTGGACGCTTCTCAAAAGACCACAAAAACCGGTGATGTACAAGCAGCTTTAGAAGGAAGGATATCGATGTGGGTCCACAACACATGCGCGTTTTCTATAAGGGTCGGCCAAGAAGGCACCGATGAAGTGGTACCACTTGGGCCTGGAGTCAGTCTTGCATACAGGTTATTACATTTTATTAATATTATGTACTAAGCTATATTAATTAGTTGTCTACTAATTCTGATTGAAAAATAATACATAATTAAATAGATCATCAGATAATATTATAAATATGCAATTACGGCTTATTCCAATCTGTCCGACAAGTAGTTCGATCATATAACTACTTGGACAAAAATATTCCAAATAGTCCGACAGCAGTAAAGTACAGTCAAATAAAAAAGAAATAACGAAATTGCTCTCAAAGTAAATTATACAAAAAAATTAACAATAATCTATTTTAAAATACCAGGAGAACAGAAATGTAGAGGAGGTCTTTTCAATAAATAAACTTAGTAAAATTAATTCACAAATTAATTAAAGTTATTGGTATTTCTGTGCAGAATTATTATTAGAAGTACCAGGAGAGAAGTAACCTAAACCGTTAATTTTTAAATAAAAACGTATTTATGTTTATTGTTCATATAGGATATAATATAATTCTAAGTATATCTCCTTCACCTTGATGCTTCTTTGGTACTTTCATTGCAAAAATCATAAATAATTAGTTCATTTTGATCTTTTATTTTAAGAGGATTGATATAGGTTTTTATATGTATGTGAAGTACCATGACGTGAATACTGGGCAGATCTTTTTCCCACTTGAATGTAGCGTAAAATTTACTGTCGGACTATTTGGAATATTTTTGTCCAAGTAGTTAGATGATCGAACTAATTGTCGGACAGATTGGAACAAGCCGCAATTACTATGTTAACTGACCTATATTTCAATAGTACAATGGATAATTGACGTCGATTGACAGTTTCTACCTCACCGATCGATCGTCGTTCAATTAGCGTCAACGTCAACCGATGCCATTAATCGACATTTTGTTAGAGAGACATTTTGTAGAAAGCTACTAAACCAATCGATTGACTGATCGAAGTCTAACTAAATCTAGTCGTTAAACAACTTGCTGAATTTTAACATGTTTGTTATATATTTAAGTCGTACAGATTTATAATTAAAAAAAATATATCTAATTAGGTGGCGGAGTCCAACAGCGAAAAAGAAACTACGTTTCGCGCTCGCTGGTCCTGATACAAACTGGCAGTGGTCAAGCAGTAAGTTATTTAGTACGGTAATATTGGGCATTCTGGCCCTCTTTTCGCTCACATCTTCAATAGGTATTTTTAAAGGAACATCAAATCATACCTTGGTGCTTGCTCAGATGCTAATGGTAAGTGTATTATAAAAAGTAACATCAAATAAATTGACGCTTTCGCTCTGGACTGTGGACCAGAATGCTAAATACGTTTTCGCCGAAACCATCACCATGCTTGAACGGTTTAAATTGTCTAATTGAATTCAGTGATTGACAACGCTCAAGTTAGTGGGTCAGTGATTGTTAACGTTATCAGAGGCTACTGTCTTCCTAAACAGAAAGCATTAAGAACTATCTACATACCAAATAAAGTGTTTAATTAAAGTGTTAAATGAAACGACGCAATGCTTTTTGTATATTTAATTTTTCTATAAATGCCCTTTTTCGTAGATAAATAAGTAGTCACTTGAATGTACACAGTGCTGAAGTTTCCGCCATATTGTGTTGAACTAAAGTCGATGTGGTATTTACTTGGTACCATAGCCTTCTTCCACAGTTCGAATGAATCAGTGGTTCGTGCGTCTCCCGACTTGTATAGCTTGAGGTCGATGTAATGCTCGCCCTCGGTTTCAGCGTTCCGCCTCTCAACGCCGCCAAAACGTTACCCACGAGATTCACAAACAATGATCAAGTTACGATCGGCTTCTCAATAATTCCAGTATATGTATCGCGACTAATAAATACCTCAACTCCGCCTATGTTCTTTATCTGCTTACTATAACAAACATATTAAACACAAAGTTAGACTTAACGTTATGTTTACTAAATACCTATTATAGGAATCCTACACTGAAATCTAAATCTCTAATCTAATCTAACTTAATTTTTTTGCATGTCAAAAATAACGTAAACTCTAAATAACACTAATCTAAGTGCATGAAATTCGCTAATATTTAAATAAAGTTTAAAATTTTCATACTTTTTAGGTATACCATGGTGGGTCACTCTTGTATGGAAAAAAATAAAGTTAATTAATCAAAACCCAATAGCAATATTTTGTTGTAGTGTGCTATAAAAAGTAGTTTTAGTTAAAAAACGGTTAATTAAACACACGTCTGCGCATGCGCTTCAAAATTATACGGTTTAAAAAAACACGTTATATGGCACATTTTTTTATTAGAAATTACTTCAAATTACTATTCAAAAATGACAAATATTTAGTGAAACACATACATTAATGTTTAAACCAAAAAACACTTAAACAAATATACACAAAGGTATTTAAAAAAATATACTTACTAAAAATCCCGCCTGCTATCGAGTTTCGGCATAACTTTTCTTGAAGCAAGTTTTGCATTTCTTTTTCAAATAGCCCTATTTGCGCGTATCTGTCACTGTTCCATCGCATCCAAAAGACAGGGTATCAAAAAATTTAAAGAAAGATACATTTTTGTCGGAAAGAAGAGCCTTTACTGATATCTCTATGGTTTGCTGTTCCTGGGAATGGCGGTAGATATCCTACATGAATGGACTCTGGTTCTTTAATTTAATTACAGAAACGTGTTCGCAGTTTTCATTTCTATTACGATATCTGACGAAAGTTCGTGTTAAACTGCAGAAACAATCGCAGCACCAGCTCTGTCGGGTAGTGCATAGAGGTCACATACATATTTGCGACAACACCGATAAACTTTTCGCGCACTTCTTATTTTTCGTAGTTTCTGCTTTTCTGCTGCTTTTTTGGAAATGAAATACTTGTATCAGCATCATTACTTGCTGATAACATTTATTCTTATTCTGGTATTTAGGATGGGTTGTTATCGCTCTTCAGACAATTTTTTCTTGAAGCTTGCTTTCGAACAATCAATTTTTTTAAACTAATCAAAAAAACCTGTTTCTTCGATTGCAATCAATGCCGCCGATTGTCATTTTCTTCTCACCCCGTTGATGATCAATCAAAAAGAGGTTAGGAACTTTTACTATTCTGTGACAATTGCAGTAATCTCTAATCTTGCATTTGCATGAACAAATTTCGCTTTGCTGCAAGAACTCAGTTGACAACTTTTCAATTATTTGAATATAATTTTGCACTGGGAGTGAAGCTTCAGGAGCTGAATGACTCTTGTTTGTGAGACTATAGTGATTGATTGCCTTTGGCACACTTCTTTAACTTTTTCTGGGTTACAATTTCTGACAACGCGGGCTCCTTGTTACTGCTCTTTGCGAAAAAAAACTCTTTTAATAAACAATACAACTTATACAACGAAAACTACATATATTTCAATGGATACTTACTAAAACATCAAACTATACCTACAGTGAAACGTGTGACCTAAGGTGTGAAAGTGGGTATTCGAACTTATTTTCTTCAAAACTTCAATGGCGTTGTGTGGGCTGTTCCACTTGAAATAATTCAATAATATTATAAAGGGTTTATAACAATGCTAACTTCAACATATTATCGATAATAGAAATAAAAAGAAATTTACCCACCCTAGCTGGCATTTACGACCTTCAATCGTCAACCGTCATCTACCAATACTTTGATTTCTGGTTCTTCATTTACTTCTTCTTCGCCTTTAGGTGATAACGAAGAATCAGTTGTTAAGTACGACCTAATTATCTGGTTTCTCATGTTCGTAATGGGGAGTTTCTCTTCCATTTACGTCAGATGTATCTTCTTCTTTTCCGAACCTTTATCCCATGTCTATTTGGGGTCTGTTTTCATTTACGTCAGATGTATGTTTTTCAAAAATCAAGGGTGTATAATTTGACAGGTTTCGGTACAGTTTTAGCTGGTTCTTTAGAATGCAGCCGTAATAAATTTGCGATCGCTGCATTTCTTTCTCTCTGTTTGGAGAAACTATTGTTTCCCGTCGTGTAGATATTTTCATTCAACTTTTCAATAATTTGTTAAAACTGTTTTTGTATTATCGTTTTTAACATTTTGTCTTTTTAAAAAAACGTGTATACGAGAGGCTACAGCGAGTATTGGGGCCTAAACATTCCCGAGAATGTCTGAAGTCAGAGAAGAGTCAAAACAAAATGGAATCGAGATTAAAAACATTATTACCCCAGGAGGGTACAGGTTCATCCGGAGAATCCCTCTCTTCCGGTTGCCCAATCGTATCTGGGGGCGGGGGGCATAATTTCGAATACATTAACATTAGAAAAAGAAACTCAACTATGATCCAACAAACGTTACATAAAAGTACACTATCAAAAACACGTAGCAATTCTCTCGGTACTTTACCTCAAGATGTCAATGCTCCCGAAATTGTACCAATAACCAAAACAAAAACGATTGGCTCAAGGCCGAATACCTCAAGCCAAAAGAAAAAGAGCAGAAGTCAAATCACCTCAGACAGAAAACGAAAAGAAAAAAACAAACACTACCACCTTTGCTGTACCTACACAAAATCAATTTGAAATACTAGGCAATGAGGAAGACATAACAGACAACAAAACGGAAAACCCACCTAAACCAGGACCGATTTTTGTACCCGGAGTCCTTAATATCAACGCTCTTCGACATGAGCTAGTGAAAATTACAACAACAGAAAACTGTACATGAATGACAACGCTAAGATCAGGACACATAGTGAAAATAATATCAGCAAGTATAGAAGTATACAAATCACTAAGAGAAAAATTAATCACGAAAAAAAATTAGCCACTATACATACATGTTGAAGAGTGAAAGACCCTACAGAGTTGTACTCAGAGGACTCCATAGTTCAGAAGGCGCTACTCAAATAAAGGAAGAACCGAAAGGCCATGGACACGTAAGACAACTCGTAAATGTTTTCCATCGAACCACAAAGATACCCTTACCCCTATTTTATGTAGTTCTGGAACCAAAGCCAAACAATAGAGACATTTTTAAACTAAAATTCCTTAATCACATGAAAATATCCTTCGAACCGCCTTATAAAGAAAAAGAAATCCTCCAATGTAAAAGATGTCAAAGATTTGGACATTCCAAAAATCAATGCCACCGACCATTCAGATGTGTCCAGTGTGGAGACGATCATCCGACCAACACCTGTAACAAAAGTAAAAACACTAAAGCAACATGTGCAAACTGCCAAGAAAAACATCCGGCTAGTTATAGAGGGTGTGCGAAATACAAACAATATAAAGAACATATACTGAAAATCCAACCGAAACAAACACAGACCAATATAAACAAATACATTGGAAGGCCTGTAATTGACAAACCTCAACTGCAGAAGTTTAAAATTTACAACAGAACTACTCCAACATATGCAGAAGCAACTAAAAATATAGGACATGACACAGTTAAACCAGATGAACCACTTCAAATACAACAACTTGACGACATTTTAGATAAGATGTTTAATAGAATGCAAACCATGATGCTAAACATGGTAGACAACATGATGGATAGACTTCTCTAGATACTAAGCAGCCAAAAGAAGATTTAATCCCAATCTCCAAATAAACACATGGAATGCCAACGGACTAGTCGCTAGAAGGCTAGAGCTGGAAATAATTTTAACCAAAATTCAATATCTGTGACCAGATTTACCAGCAAAAGCTTCATTTCAATTAAGAGCTATACTGTTTATGCTACTAACCATCCGTCGGGAAAAGTGCATGGAGGAACGGCTGTACTAATAAAATCGAACATTAAGTATGGCATATCACACACTAGCCGCTTGATCCTTTCTCAACTGACAAAATACAAGACACGCTAATCAAAGTGAATGGTAAAAACTCGGACACCACTCTTGCTGCAGTCTACTGTCCTCCTAAACATCACGCGATGACTATGAAATATTTTTCTCTCAACTCGGACAGCGCTTTGTAAGCGGAGGAGACTGGAATGCCAAACACTCCTTCTGGGGATGCAGGCTAGTGACAACTCGAGGCAGACAGCTCTACCAAGCCGTGAATAATATTAACCTTGATTGCTTGTCCACTGGTGAACCATCCTATTGGCCGACTGATCCACGAAAAACCCCCGATTTACTAGACTTTTTTATATCAAAAAACATTGCTATCAGCAACACCAATATAGAATCTGACTTAGATCTCACCTCAGATCACTCTGCAGTTACTCTCTACGTCAGTAATAAGATAATACTGACTGAAGCACTAGCCAAAACTTATAATAAGAAAACTAAGTGGGAAAAGTATCAGGATATTATCACAGATGAGACACAGCTTATGAACTCTCCGAAAACCATTGACGAGGTTGAACGCGCAATAGAAAAACTAAACCAATCAATCACTGACGCGGAAAATCGATCCACGCCTCAGTACAAAGCGAAAACGCAAAAGAGCATGTATACCCTGAGTTTATCAAGGACTGTATAGCCAAAAGACGTAGATTTCGCAGAGTATGGCATATCACCCACTATACAAGAGATAAGACTGCCTTCAATAACGCCTCACAACAACTAAAGGCAATAATCGAAAAATGGGAAAATGAAAACCTTCAATCTCATGTCGCAAAACTAACACATACTAGCGATACAAACTACTCTTTGCGGAAGGTTAACAAAAACTTAAAGCGGCCAAAACAACAGATTACACCACTAAAACACAAATGGGCTCTTGGGTTCGCTCCGATTGTGAAAAAGCGAACACATATACAGGGTGTGTCGTAAATAGTGGTCCACCGTTTAGGATTCGATAAACCAGATAATTTACTATAACAAATTCCATTTTAGAACCATTTTTAGCCGAGGGTTCCGTAAATATTAATTTTTAGTTATTTATTTACGAAATTTCTACCTCTTGTAACAAATTTGGTTGTAGTTTTATTAAAAACCATTATATTTTCATTTTGATTACTGTTAATTACTGCCGAATACAAGAGCTATCGCTTATTAACATGTTATTTAATGTAGATTTAGATCTTCTGCAAAAAAAAATGATTGTACTCTAATTTTAACGTATTTTTTTAACATATCATGCTAATTCAAAAGCGATTTATGTAAAAAAAATGTACTACACTGTCAGTGCCCATTAATTTAATAATATGCCTATTTAATACCAATTTCAAAAAGGTATCATAATACCAGATCCCTATAAAAAACAGAAAGATATCTAATTTTAATTGAAGAAAGTAAGATTTTCATTAAAATGCATTTTAAAATTTAGTTGCTATAAAACTTACGATTTTTGTAAAAAAAAAATCTTTACTATCAGTGCCTACTTATTTAATAATATTCCTACTTAATACCGATTCTAAAAGGTTTTACTATCCCATCAATAAAACAGGTAATGAAATTTTAGTTAAAAACGACTATAAAAGACAACTTTTTACTATTTTTGCAAAGTGATCTAGACCTAACTTGTAAATTACAACAAGGCATTGAAAAAAAACAAGTCATACATCATCATACATCATTTATTGTTATTCTTTAACATTTACATTACACCAAGTGCTCGAAATGTCCCCCATTTGCAGCTATGCATGCTCTGCAACGTCGAATAAACGACCGTTTAAGTCGCCGAGCAAACCCACTCTCGTTTATTTTTCTAGCTGCTGTGTGTATGCTAGTCCTCAAGTGATCAATGGACGTTATTTCTTCTTTGTACACATGTTCTTTCAGGCAACCCCAGTAAAAAAAATCCAGGGGATTTAAGTCTGGCGAGCGCGGTGGCCATAGTATTGGACCTAAGCGTCCTATCCACCTATTTGGATACGCTGTGTGTAGGTGCTCTCGTACTCTAACAGCATAGTGAGCGGGACAGCCATCGTTCTGGAGCCACATATCTTCTTGGACTTCAGGAGCGACGTTTTGAAGAAGCATTGGCAAGTCAGTCCGCAAAAAACTTAAATATCTGTCTGCATTTAAAGTTTCTGGCAGCTCGTGTGGACCGATTATCTGTCCGTTAATAATTCCGGTCCAAAGGTTTATTTTAACTTGATACTGTGATCTATCTTGTCTTATGAGATGTGGGTTTTCTCGCTGCCAGCTATGCAGATTATGGAGATTTAAATATCCATCTTTTTTGCATGATGATTCGTCGCTCCATAATATTTTATTAAAAAAATGCGGGTCTTCTCTTATTCTGCGTAATATTTCTCTACAAAATCGTACTCTGAATGCGTAATCTCTAGGTAGTAATGACTGTACCCTTTGATAGTGGTATGGGTACATATCATTTCTTTTAAGTACGCGATGTACCGATTTAAAAGGTATGCCAGTTCTGCGACTTAAGACACGCACCGATGTTGAAGGATCTTCAGCAACTAAATTCATTACCGCTTCATCGTTGTGTGCTCGCGGTCTTCCTTCACTTGCACCGCCTACTCCTGTGCCAGGTATCCTCCCCTCGGTGTACGCGTTATGCACTCTCCCAAAGACGCGATGATCAGGATGTCTTCGATTGGGATATCTCTCCCGGTAAAGACGAGCTGCTTCTCTAGCGACACCTCTGCATTCCCCGTAAATAAAATGCATGTCGGCATATTCACGCGGTGTGTACCGAGACATTTTTATCACTGTACAGGTAGTCCAAAACGTTGAGCAAGCCACAAGTTACTATTACACGTAGCCAAAGATCACCAAAACAACAAATCCAATCATTAGGCAAATTAAACAGAGTCCGGGGTCAGGCATACAAAAACAACGAAAGTAAACACACAAAACGCATACGACGCACGGGTGACGAGATCGTACTAAGCTAAATCGTTTCAATATTTATTTCAACGTTACGAGCGAAAGGAATAGCTTACATTAACCATGTCCTTTCCTTATCACTCGTATTGTGCGATTCTCGATTGGCGAGAGCTCCAACCCGTGGCTCCAACAGATCTATTGTTAACAACATGTCACAGGTAAAAAAAGGGTCGGGCCTTTTTTTACCTGAATTTATTTGTTAGTGCGCTCTTAAAACCAGTTTTGTCACACTCAAATAATATTTCAAAGTTTTATTACCATATTATCAGTTTTGTTGTAAAATTAATGCAACAAAATGTTTAAATTAATTTTAATGAAAATCTTACTTTCTTCAATAAAAATTCGATATCTTTCTGTTTTTTATAGGGATCTGGTATTATGATACCATTTTGAAATTGGTATTAAATAGGCATATTATTAAATTAATGGGCACTGACAGTGTAGTACATTTTTTTTACATAAATCGCTTTTGAATTAGCATGATATGTTAAAAAAATCCGTTAAAATTAGAGTACAATCATTTTTTTTTGCAGAAGATCTAAATCTACATTAAATAACATGTTAATAAGCGATAGCTCTTGTATTCGGCAGTAATTAACAGTAATCAAAATAAAAATATAATGGTTTTTGATAAAACTACAACCAAATTTGTTACAAGAGGTAGAAATTTCGTAAATAAATAACTAAAAATTAATATTTACGGAACCCTCGGCTAAAAATGGTTCTAAAATGGAATTTGTTATAGTAAATTATCTGGTTTATCGAATCCTAAACGGTGGACCACTATTTACGACACACCCTGTATATGCCAATCATCTGCACAAAGTTTTTGAACCACTCCCTAGTAACAATCAACATCTAGACTATGAGAGAGATACCTACGCTCCCCAACTCAAATATGTATGTTTACCTCTGAAACACGTGACATTATATGAACTAAGACACGAAATCCTAAAATTACAAGAAAGTAAATGTTCGGACTATGATCAAATTGACGCTACTCTGTTAAAGCAGCTACCAAAAAAGGGCTACTGCTCATACTAGCTATCTGTAATGCATGCTTAAGATTGTCATTCTACACAAGCCAGTGGAAAATCGCACAAGTCAAAATGATACTGAAACCAGGCAAACCAGCTCAAGATGTGGCATCGTACAGACCCATAAGTCTGGAGGAAAACTACTGGAAAAAATATAGTGAACAGAATGCGAGAACATCTACCAGAAATAATACCAACTCACCAATTTGGGTTTAGAGAAGGACATGGTACCGACGAACAAGTGCATCGTTTGGTTGATGTTATTGGTAGAGCGCCGGAAAACAAACAATGCTGTTGTGCAGCCTTCTTAGACATTAGCCAAGCTTTCGATAGACTTTTCTTGAGGCAAGTTTTGCATTTCTTTTTCAAATAGCCCTATTTGCGCGTATCTGTCACTGTTCCATCGCATCCAAAAGACAGGGTATCAAAAAATTTAAAGAAAGATACATTTTTGTCGGAAAGAAGAGCCTTTACTGATATCTCTATGGTTTGCTGTTCCTGGGAATGGCGGTAGATATCCTACATGAATGGACTCTGGTTCTTTAATTTAATTACAGAAACGTGTTCGCAGTTTTCATTTCTATTACGATATCTGACGAAAGTTCGTGTTAAACTGCAGAAACAATCGCAGCACCAGCTCTGTCGGGTAGTGCATAGAGGTCACATATTTGCGACAACACCGATAAACTTTTCGCGCACTTCTTATTTTTCGTAGTTTCTGCTTTTCTGCTGCTTTTTTGGAAATGAAATACTTGTATCAGTATCATTACTTGCTGATAACATGTATTCTTATTCTGGTATTTAGGATGGGTTGTTATCGCTCTTCAGACAATATTTTCTTGAAGCTTGCTTTCGAACAATCAATTTTTTTAAACTAATCAAAAAAACCTGTTTCTTCGATTGCAATCAATGCCGCCGATTGTCATTTTCTTCTCACCCCGTTGATGATCAATCAAAAAGAGGTTAGGAACTTTTACTATTCTGTGACAATTGCAGTAATCTCTAATCTTGCATTTGCATGAACAAATTTCGCTTTGCTGCAAGAACTCAGTTGACAACTTTTCAATTATTTGAATATAATTTTGCACTGGGAGTGAAGCTTCAGGAGCTGAATGACTCTTGTTTGTGAGACTATAGTGATTGATTGCCTTTGGCACACTTCTTTAACTTTTTCTGGGTTACAATTTCTGACAACGCGGGCTCCTTGTTACTGCTCTTTGCGAAAAAAAACTCTTTTAATAAACAATACAACTTATACAACGAAAACTACATATATTTCAATGGATACTTACTAAAACATCAAACTATACCTACAGTGAAACGTGTGACCTAAGGTGTGAAAGTGGGTATTCGAACTTATTTTCTTCAAAACTTCAATGGCGTTGTGTGGGCTGTTCCACTTGAAATAATTCAATAATATTATAAAGGGTTTATAACAATGCTAACTTCAACATATTATCGATAATAGAAATAAAAAGAAATTTACCCACCCTAGCTGGCATTTACGACCTTCAATCGTCAACCGTCATCTACCAATACTTTGATTTCTGGTTCTTCATTTACTTCTTCTTCGCCTTTAGGTGATAACGAAGAATCAGTTGTTAAGTACGACCTAATTATCTGGTTTCTCATGTTCGTAATGGGGAGTTTCTCTTCCATTTACGTCAGATGTATCTTCTTCTTTTCCGAACCTTTATCCCATGTCTATTTGGGGTCTGTTTTCATTTACGTCAGATGTATGTTTTTCAAAAATCAAGGGTGTATAATTTGACAGGTTTCGGTACAGTTTTAGCTGGTTCTTTAGAATGCAGCCGTAATAAATTTGCGATCGCTGCATTTCTTTCTCTCTGTTTGGAGAAACTATTGTTTCCCGTCGTGTAGATATTTTCATTCAACTTTTCAATAATTTGTTAAAACTGTTTTTGTATTATCGTTTTTAACATTTTGTCTTTTTAAAAAAACGTGTATACGAGAGGCTACAGCGAGTATTGGGGCCTAAACATTCCCGAGAATGTCTGAAGTCAGAGAAGAGTCAAAACAAAATGGAATCGAGATTAAAAACATTATTACCCCAGGAGGGTACAGGTTCATCCGGAGAATCCCTCTCTTCCGGTTGCCCAATCGTATCTGGGGGCGGGGGGCATAATTTCGAATACATTAACATTAGAAAAAGAAACTCAACTATGATCCAACAAACGTTACATAAAAGTACACTATCGAAAACACGTAGCAATTCTCTCGGTACTTTACCTCAAGATGTCAATGCTCCCGAAATTGTACCAATAACCAAAACAAAAACGATTGGCTCAAGGACGAATACCTCAAGCCAAAAGAAAAAGAGCAGAAGTCAAATCACCTCAGACAGAAAACGAAAAGAAAAAAACAAACACTACCACCTTTGCTGTACCTACACAAAATCAATTTGAAATACTAGGCAATGAGGAAGACATAACAGACAACAAAACGGAAAACCCACCTAAACCAGGACCGATTTTTGTTACCAGAGTCCTTAATATCAACGCTCTTCGACATGAGCTAGTAAAAATTACAACAACAGAAAACTGTACATGAATGACAACGCTAAGATCAGGACACATAGTGAAAATAATATCAGCAAGTATAGAAGTATACAAATCACTAAGAGAAAAATTAATCACGAAAAAAAATTAGCCACTATACATACATGTTAAAGAGTGAAAGACCCTACAGAGTTGTACTCAGAGGACTCCATAGTTCAGAAGGCGCTACTCAAATAAAGGAAGAACCGAAAGGCCATGGACACGTAAGACAACTCGTAAATGTTCACCATCGAACCACAAAGGTACCCTTACCCCTATTTTATGTAGTTCTGGAACCAAAGCCAAACAATAGAGACATTTTTAAACTAAAATTCCTTAATCACATGAAAATATCCTTCGAACCACCTTATAAAGAAAAAGAAATCCTCCAATGTAAAAGATGTCAAAGATTTGGACATTCCAAAAATCAATGCTACCGACCATTCAGATGTGTCCAGTGTGGAGACGATCATCCGACCAACACCTGTAACAAAAGTAAAAACACTAAAGCAACATGTGCAAACTGCCAAGAAAAACATCCGGCTAGTTATAGAGGGTGTGCGAAATACAAACAATATAAAGAACATATACTGAAAATCCAACCGAAACAAACACAGACCAATATAAACAAATACATTGGAAGGCCTGTAATTGACAAACCTCAACTGCAGAAGTTTAAAATTTACAACAGAACTACTCCAACATATGCAGAAGCAACTAAAAATATAGGACATGACACAGTTAAACCAGATGAACCACTTCAAATACAACAACTTGACGACATTTTAGATAAGATGTTTAATAGAATGCAAACCATGATGCTAAACATGGTAGACAACATGATGGATAGACTTCTCTAGATACTAAGCAGCCAAAAGAAGATTTAATCCCAATCTCCAAATAAACACATGGAATGCCAACGGACTAGTCGCTAGAAGGCTAGAGCTGGAAATAATTTTAACCAAAATTCAATATCTGTGACCAGATTTACCAGCAAAAGCTTCATTTCAATTAAGAGCTATACTGTTTATGCTACTAACCATCCGTCGGGAAAAGTGCATGGAGGAACGGCTGTACTAATAAAATCGAACATTAAGTATGGCATATCACACACTAGCCGCTTGATCCTTTCTCAACTGACAAAATACAAGACACGCTAATCAAAGTGAATGGTAAAAACTCGGACACCACTCTTGCTGCAGTCTACTGTCCTCCTAAACATCACGCGATGACTATGAAATATTTTTCTCTCAACTCGGACAGCGCTTTGTAAGCGGAGGAGACTGGAATGCCAAACACTCCTTCTGGGGATGCAGGCTAGTGACAACTCGAGGCAGGCAGCTCTACCAAGCCGTGAATAATATTAACCTTGATTGCTTGTCCACTGGTGAACCATCCTATTGGCCGACTGATCCACGAAAAACTGATTTACTAGACTTTTTTATATCAAAAAACATTGCTATCAGCAACACCAATATAGAATCTGACATAGATCTCACCTCAGATCACTCTGCAGTTACTCTCTACGTCAGTAATAAGATAATACTGACTGAAGCACTAGCCAAAACTTATAATAAGAAAACTAAGTGGGAAAAGTATCAGGATATTATCACAGATGAGACACAGCTTATGAACTCTCCGAAAACCATTGACGAGGTTGAACGCGCAATAGAAAAACTAAACCAATCAATCACTGACGCGGAAAATCGATCCACGCCTCAGTACAAAGCGAAAACGCAAAAGAGCATGTATACCCTGAGTTTATCAAGGACTGTATAGCCAAAAGACGTAGATTTCGCAGAGTATGGCATATCACCCACTATACAAGAGATAAGACTGCCTTCAATAACGCCTCACAACAACTAAAGGCAATAATCGAAAAATGGGAAAATGAAAACCTTCAATCTCATGTCGCAAAACTAACACATACTAGCGATACAAACTACTCTTTGCGGAAGGTTAACAAAAACTTAAAGCGGCCAAAACAACAGATTACACCACTAAAACACAAATGGGCTCTTGGGTTCGCTCCGATTGTGAAAAAGCGAACACATATATATGCCAATCATCTGCACAAAGTTTTTGAACCACTCCCTAGTAACAATCAACATCTAGACTATGAGAGAGATACCTACGCTCCCCAACTCAAATATGTATGTTTACCTCTGAAACACGTGACATTATATGAACTAAGACACGAAATCCTAAAATTACAAGAAAGTAAATGTTCTGACTATGATCAAATTGACGCTACTCTATTAAAGCAGCTACCAAAAAAGGGCTACTGCTCATACTAGCTATCTGTAATGCATGCTTAAGATTGTCATTCTACACAAGCCAGTGGAAAATAGCACAAGTCAAAATGATACTGAAACCAGGCAAACCAGCTCAAGATGTGGCATCGTACAGACCCATAAGTCTGGAGGAAAACTACTGGAAAAAATATAGTGAACAGAATGCGAGAACATCTACCAGAAATAATACCAACTCACCAATTTGGGTTTAGAGAAGGACATGGTACCGACGAACAAGTGCATCGTTTGGTTGATGTTATTGGTAGAGCGCCGGAAAACAAACAATGCTGTTGTGCAGCCTTCTTAGACATTAGCCAAGCTTTCGATAGACTTTTCTTGAGGCAAGTTTTGCATTTCTTTTTCAAATAGCCCTATTTGCGCGTATCTGTCACTGTTCCATCGCATCCAAAAGACAGGGTATCAAAAAATTTAAAGAAAGATACATTTTTGTCGGAAAGAAGAGCCTTTACTGATATCTCTATGGTTTGCTGTTCCTCGGAATGGCGGTAGATATCCTACATGAATGGACTCTGGTTCTTTAATTTAATTACAGAAACGTGTTCGCAGTTTTCATTTCTATTACGATATCTGACGAAAGTTCGTGTTAAACTGCAGAAACAATCGCAGCACCAGCTCTGTCGGGTAGTGCATAGAGGTCACATACATATTTGCGACAACACCGATAAACTTTTCGCGCACTTCTTATTTTTCGTAGTTTCTGCTTTTCTGCTGCTTTTTTGGAAATGAAATACTTGTATCAGCATCATTACTTGCTGATAACATTTATTCTTATTCTGGTATTTAGGATGGGTTGTTATCGCTCTTCAGACAATTTTTTCTTGAAGCTTGCTTTCGAACAATCAATTTTTTTAAACTAATCAAAAAAACCTGTTTCTTCGATTGCAATCAATGCCGCCGATTGTCATTTTCTTCTCACCCCGTTGATGATCAATCAAAAAGAGGTTAGGAACTTTAACTATTCTGTGACAATTGCAGTAATCTCTAATCTTGCATTTGCATGAACAAATTTCGCTTTGCTAAAAAACTTAAGCGGTATATAATTTAACAGGTTATAGTCGGTAGCTTTCGGATTCTTTCCTCTTATTAGATACGTCATTTAGGTAATCTACTGGATTCCTTTTAATTTGCGTTTTAAACGCGTAATCGAACTAGATTGTCGTGGGCTGACAGTTTCGGAAGTTTACAAATGGCTTGTAATAAGCCTTTTTACTGTTTTAGCGTATTATTTTGCTAATTCGGTAGCGTAAGCCGATGGACCATAAGCATCTGGTTTAGATATTTCCTGGACGACACCGCCGATGGGCGACTTGGATTCTTTCCTCTTATTAGATACGTCATTCAGGTAATCTACTGGATTCCTTTTAATTTGCGTTTTAAACGCGTAATCGAACCAGTTTGTCGTGGGCTTTTCGGAGTTTCTCTTCCATGTACGTCAGATGTACATACCCATGTTTTTCAAAAAATTATGGGGTATACAATTTGACAGGTTTCGGTCGGTTTTATATTTAAGCTGGTTCTTCAGAATGCAGCCGTAATAAATTTGCGATCGCTGCTATTATTTTTATTTTGGAGAAACTATTGTTTCCCGTGGTGTAGATTTTTCCTTTCAATTTTTCAATATTTCGCTGATTTGACATTTTGTTTTTCAACAATTTGTTTGTTGATTGTATGACATTTACTTTTTTTCGCATTTAGGTGATAACGAAGAATCAGTTGTTAAGTACGACCTGAATATCTTGTTTCTCATGTTCTGAATGGGGAGTTTTTCTTCCATTTACGTCAGATGTATGTTTTCAAAAAAACAGGGGTATATAATTTGCCAGGTTTTGGTACAGTTTTATACTTTACCTGGTTGTTGAAATAAAACACTAAAACGGATTTTTGTCGTGGTTATATTATGTTTTACATTTTCTGACGTTTCGGATTCTTTACAGAACCCGTGATCACAGAAGACTAAGATGGAACCTGGATTTACCTGGTTGTTCTACCTCTGCCCTTCGTGCCGGTAGCTTGCGTTGTCTAATTACTTCATATCTTTTCTTTAGATCGGCTTCAAGTTTATCCCACAAACTTACAAATGGCTTGTAATAAGCCTTTTTACTGTTTTAGCGTATTATTTTGCTAATTCGGTAGCGTAAGCCGATGGACCATAAGCATCTGGTTTAGATATTTCCTGGACGACACCGCCGATGGGCGACTTGGATTCTTTCCTCTTATTAGATACGTCATTCAGGTAATCTACTGGATTCCTTTTAATTTGCGTTTTAAACGCGTAATCGAACCAGTTTGTCGTGGGCTGACAGTTTCGGAGTTTCTCTTCCATGTATGTCAGATGTACATACCCATGTTTTTTCAAAAAATTATGGGGTATACAATTTGACAGGTTTCGGTCGGTTTTATATTTTAGCTGGTTCTTCAGAATGCAGCCGTAATAAATTTGCGATCGCTGCTATTATTTTTATTTTGGAGAAACTATTGTTTCCCGTGGTGTAGATTTTTCCTTTAAATTTTTCAATATTTCGCTGATTTGACATTTTGTTTTTCAACAATTTGTTTGTTGATTGTATGACATTTACTTTTTTTCGCATTTAGGTGGTAACGAAGAAACAGTTGTTAAGTACGACCTGAATATCTTGTTTCTCATGTTCTGAATGGGGAGTTTTTCTTCCATTTACGTCAGATGTATGTTTTCAAAAAAAAACAGGGGTATATAATTTGCCAGGTTTCGGTACAGTTTTATACTTTACCTGGTTGTTCTACCTCTGCCCTTCGTGCCGGTAGCTTGCGTTGTCTAATTACTTCATATCTTTTCTTTAGATCGGCTTCAAGTTTATCCCACAAACTTACAAATGGCTTGTAATCAGCCTTTTTACTGTTTTAGCGTATTATTTTGCTAATTCGGTAGCGTAAGCCGATGGACCATAAGCATCTGGTTAAGATATTACCTGGACGACACCGCCGATGGGCGACTTGGATTCTTTCCTCTTATTAGATACGTTATTCAGGTAATCTACTGGATTCCTTTTAATTTGCGTTTTAAACGCGTAATCGAACTAGTTTGTCGTGGGCTGACTGTTTCGGAAGTTTACAAATGGCTTGTAATAAGCCTTTTTACTGTTTTAGCGTATTATTTTGCTAATTCGGTAGCGTAAGCCGATGGACCATAAGCATCTGGTTAAGATATTACCTGGACGACACCGCCGATGGGCGACTTGGATTCTTTCCTCTTATTAGATACGTTATTCAGGTAATCTACTGGATTCCTTTTAATTTGCGTTTTAAACGCGTAATCGAACTAGTTTGTCGTGGGCTGACTGTTTCGGAAGTTTACAAATGGCTTGTAATAAGCCTTTTTACTGTTTTAGCGTATTATTTTGCTAATTCGGTAGCGTAAGCCGATGGACCATAAGCATCTGGTTTAGATATTTCCTGGACGACACCGCCGATGGGCGACTTGGATTCTTTCCTCTTATTAGATACGTCATTCAGGTAATCTACTGGATTCCTTTTAATTTGCGTTTTAAACGCGTAATCGAACCAGTTTGTCGTGGGCTGACAGTTTCGGAGTTTCTCTTCCATGTATGTCAGATGTACATACCCATGTTTTTTCAAAAAATTATGGGGTATACAATTTGACAGGTTTCGGTCGGTTTTATATTTTAGCTGGTTCTTCAGAATGCAGCCGTAATAAATTTGCGATCGCTGCTATTATTTTTATTTTGGAGAAACTATTGTTTCCCGTGGTGTAGATTTTTCCTTTCAATTTTTCAATATTTCGCTGATTTGACATTTTGTTTTTCAACAATTTGTTTGTTGATTGTATGACATTTACTTTTTTTCGCATTTAGGTGGTAACGAAGAAACAGTTGTTAAGTACGACCTGAATATCTTGTTTCTCATGTTCTGAATGGGGAGTTTTTCTTCCGTTTACGTCAGATGTATGTTTTCAAAAAAAACAGGGGTATATAATTTGCCAGGTTTCGGTACAGTTTTATACTTTACCTGGTTGTTCTACCTCTGCCCTTCGTGCCGGTAGCTTGCGTTGTCTAATTACTTCATATCTTTTCTTTAGATCGGCTTCAAGTTTATCCCACAAACATACAAATGGCTTGTAATAAGCCTTTTTACTGTTTTAGCGTATTATTTTGCTAATTCGGTAGCGTAAGCCGATGGACCATAAGCATCTGGTTTAGATATTTCCTGGACGACACCGCCGATGGGCGACTTGGATTCTTTCCTCTTATTAGATACGTCATTCAGGTAATCTACTGGATTCCTTTTAATTTGCGTTTTAAACGCGTAATCGAACCAGTTTGTCGTGGGCTGACAGTTTCGGAGTTTCTCTTCCATGTATGTCAGATGTACATACCCATGTTTTTTCAAAAAATTATGGGGTATACAATTTGACAGGTTTCGGTCGGTTTTATATTTTAGCTGGTTCTTCAGAATGCAGCCGTAATAAATTTGCGATCGCTGCTATTATTTTTATTTTGGAGAAACTATTGTTTCCCGTGGTGTAGATTTTTCCTTTCAATTTTTCAATATTTCGCTGATTTGACATTTTGTTTTTCAACAATTTGTTTGTTGATTGTATGACATTTACTTTTTTTCGCATTTAGGTGGTAACGAAGAAACAGTTGTTAAGTACGACCTGAATATCTTGTTTCTCATGTTCTGAATGGGGAGTTTTTCTTCCGTTTACGTCAGATGTATGTTTTCAAAAAAAAACAGGGGTATATAATTTGCCAGGTTTCGGTACAGTTTTATACTTTACCTGGTTGTTCTACCTCT
The DNA here is from genome assembly GCA_958496195.1 of Timandra comae. NCBI lineage: Eukaryota > Metazoa > Arthropoda > Insecta > Lepidoptera > Geometridae > Timandra > Timandra comae. Next base: position 5,310,666 of record OY292353.1, on the reverse strand, counting down.
GCCCTTCGTGCCGGTAGCTTGCGTTGTCTAATTACTTCATATCTTTTCTTTAGATCGGCTTCAAGTTTATCCCACAAACATACAAATGGCTTGTAATAAGCCTTTTTACTGTTTTAGCGTATTATTTTGCTAATTCGGTAGCGTAAGCCGATGGACCATAAGCATCTGGTTAAGATATTACCTGGACGACACCGCCGATGGGCGACTTGGATTCTTTCCTCTTATTAGATACGTTATTCAGGTAATCTACTGGATTCCTTTTAATTTGCGTTTTAAACGCGTAATCGAACTAGTTTGTCGTGGGCTGACTGTTTCGGAAGTTTACAAATGGCTTGTAATAAGCCTTTTTACTGTTTTAGCGTATTATTTTGCTAATTCGGTAGCGTAAGCCGATGGACCATAAGCATCTGGTTTAGATATTTCCTGGACGACACCGCCGATGGGCGACTTGGATTCTTTCCTCTTATTAGATACGTCATTCAGGTAATCTACTGGATTCCTTTTAATTTGCGTTTTAAACGCGTAATCGAACCAGTTTGTCGTGGGCTGACTGTTTCGGAGTTTCTCTTCCATGTACGTCAGATGTACATACCCATGTTTTTCAAAAAATTATGGGGTATACAATTTGACAGGTTTCGGTCGGTTTTATATTTTAGCTGGTTCTTCAGAATGCAGCCGTAATAAATTTGCGATCGCTGCTATTATTTTTATTTTGGAGAAACTATTGTTTCCCGTGGTGTAGATTTTTCCTTTCAATTTTTCAATATTTCGCTGATTTGACATTTTGTTTTTCAACAATTTGTTTGTTGATTGTATGACATTTACTTTTTTTCGCATTTAGGTGGTAACGAAGAAACAGTTGTTAAGTACGACCTGAATATCTTGTTTCTCATGTTCTGAATGGGGAGTTTTTCTTCCATTTACGTCAGATGTATGTTTTCAAAAAAAAAACAGGGGTATATAATTTGCCAGGTTTCGGTACAGTTTTATACTTTACCTGGTTGTTCTACCTCTGCCCTTCGTGCCGGTAGCTTGCGTTGTCTAATTACTTCATATCTTTTCTTTAGATCGGCTTCAAGTTTATCCCACAAACATACAAATGGCTTGTAATAAGCCTTTTTACTGTTTTAGCGTATTATTTTGCTAATTCGGTAGCGTAAGCCGATGGACCATAAGCATCTGGTTAAGATATTACCTGGACGACACCGCCGATGGGCGACTTGGATTCTTTCCTCTTATTAGATACGTCATTCAGGTAATCTACTGGATTCCTTTTAATTTGCGTTTTAAACGCGTAATCGAACTAGTTTGTCGTGGGCTGACAGTTTCGGAAGTTTACAAATGGATTGTAATAAGCCTTTTTACTGTTTTAGCGTAATATTTTGCTAATTCGGTAGCGTAAGCCGATGGACCATAAGCATCTGGTTTAGATATTTCCTGGACGACACCGCCGATGGGCGACTTGGATTCTTTCCTCTTATTAGATACGTCATTCAGGTAATCTACTGGATTCCTTTTAATTTGCGTTTTAAACGCGTAATCGAACCAGTTTGTCGTGGGCTGACTGTTTCGGAGTTTCTCTTCCATGTACGTCAGATGTACATACCCATGTTTTTTCAAAAAATTATGGGGTATACAATTTGACAGGTTTCGGTCGGTTTTATATTTTAGCTGGTTCTTCAGAATGCAGCCGTAATAAATTTGCGATCGCTGCTATTATTTTTATTTTGGAGAAACTATTGTTTCCCGTGGTGTAGATTTTTCCTTTCAATTTTTCAATATTTTGCTGATTTGACATTTTGTTTTTCAACAATTTGTTTGTTGATTGTATGACATTTACTTTTTTTCGCATTTAGGTGGTAACGAAGAAACAGTTGTTAAGTACGACCTGAATATCTTGTTTCTCATGTTCTGAATGGGGAGTTTTTCTTCCATTTACGTCAGATGTATGTTTTCAAAAAAAAACAGGGGTATATACTTTGCCAGGTTTTGGTACAGTTTTATACTTTACCTGGTTGTTCTACCTCTGCCCTTCGTGCCGGTAGCTTGCGTTGTCTAATTACTTCATATCTTTTCTTTAGATCGGCTTCAAGTTTATCCCACAAACATACAAATGGCTTGTAATAAGCCTTTTTACTGTTTTAGCGTATTATTTTGCTAATTCGGTAGCGTAAGCCGATGGACCATAAGCATCTGGTTAAGATATTTCCTGGACGACACCGCCGATGGGCGACTTGGATTCTTTCCTCTTATTAGATACGTTATTCAGGTAATCTACTGGATTCCTTTTAATTTGCGTTTTAAACGCGTAATCGAACCAGTTTGTCGTGGGCTGACTGTTTCGGAGTTTCTCTTCCATGTACGTCAGATGTACATACAATTTGACAGGTTTCTGTCGGTTTTATATTTTAGCTGGTTCTTCAGAATGCAGCCGTAATAAATTTGCGATCGCTGCTATTATTTTTATTTTGGAGAAACTATTGTTTCCCGAGGTGTAGATTTTTTCTTTTAACTTTTCAACAGTTTGTTTGTCGATTGTTTGACATTATTTTATGTAATAAATTTAAATATTATATTTTGCCAGCTTAGCTGCAATAACATGCATTTATATACGTCTGGACATGCTCTCAATTGACGTCCATGTATTATTATTTAGTTTCCAGTTGTGTCGCCATTTCGGGCAAGGGTTTTAATACTTTTGTGCTCAGTGGTGATGGCTTCTTTTGCACTGGCCCCTATAGTGATTCCCTGCATGTTTTCAATAGGGTTAATGTCTGTGAATTCTCGGATCAAGACCAAACTTGTTTCTAGCCAAGAATAGAGTAACTCTTCTTCTTTGTGACGCGGTGCCGAGTCATGCATAAAAATATACGACGAGTAGTTTTCTTTTCCTACTCAATCAGCTTCGAGAGGTTTTATTACAAAGAATTTGAATTCAATTCAGTTAATGTCAAATTCGTCACCCCAGCAATAGTTGCTATACATTTTTGTCAATATTTGGAATGCATTAACAACGATTGTTTCTCTCTATATTTTTTTTGTAACGCGTCTGATGCCTAGCCTCCTTCAAATAAGTAACAAATTTGAAGGATTACGTCGAACCTCCAAATAAAGTCAAATTGAAGGATAAAAATAAAGTAAAAAGTAAAAAGAAGCATTGTAAACCTTTTTATTATTTTAGATACATAAATCAGTTAAAAACCAGTAAAAAACTAACACATAATACTAATAACAATAAAAAAAAACGAAAAATAAAAAATTACCACCTGAGCAGACATGAAAAAAAAATTATATGCACATATCCTGTGGTGAAGATATTCAAAAACAAAAATAAATATACTTACCAGTACAAACCAAACAATATAAAACAACAAGTTAATTGTTCAAGATAATGTTAAACTATAATATCTAAATACACCAAGTGTCACAATTAAATCAAGACAGCCAGACTACAACAAGTTATTAAAAAAAGCGAGTTCGAGTACTCCACGAAGCTACACCCGCAACGCTGCTGCCATCATCGAGTGTACGACGACAAGCAGTTGTCTACAACCACTAGTTGGCGCCGACCATCTCATACCGTCACCTACCGACTGCCCTTCGTGACGTCAAACATAATAATTACTCATTGCGAAATGTAAGTACTTACGTAAGTGCTAGAACGTTTAACAACGATGCAGAACCTATTAGTAAGTAATGATTTATTTAAATTATTATGTATATTTCAGGACCTACTTTGAATGTGAATATCATCAACCAGCTCGGACATCCTCGTCAAAGCCAAAGACGTCTGTAAACGGAAAACGCAAAATAACATCATCATTTTACTCGTGTAGTTCATCTCATAAAAGGTATGTAAATGAATTTAAAATGTATGTTCTTATTAATTGATGTACAAAAATACCAAGAATTCCGAACAAATATAAAACTTGGAACTGTCTGTAAACACAACCCACTACTTCAATAGGTGTTTAGTAAACATAAGGTAACGTCTAACTTTGTGTTTTATACACCCTTATTTTGAAATGATGGGACTTATTAAAATCAGAATATCTGTAGCAGTAACTGAATCCATATATCCAATAAAAATATCAAAAATGATAGTCAATTACTTATCTTTAAAAAATACTAAATAAATGTCGTATTACCAGACGGCACACTAGCTATCAAGTATTCTGTGACGGCTCGGGTCGATGACCGCGCTCAGCTGTGTATCGCAGTGTTCGCCGGTTGTTCGGTGTAGAATAACAATAAAATTCGGCGAGATTTTGAAAAACTTTGACTTATCATAACTTTTTAAATAAAAGCAAAAGAAAAAAACTAACCTCACTATTATATTGTTAACCCTAATTTACATTAGCTGTGAGATAAGGTATCGCAATTTCAAAATAAGGGTGTATAGTAACTATCGGCGCCCCGCGGTTTCACCCGCGTTCCCGTTCCCGTAGGAATATGGGGATAAAATTGAAATTGAAAAAATGCTAAAAACCTTCCCACTAAATCACTCTATCTATTAAAACAAACCGCATCAAAATCCGTTGCGTAGTTTTAAAGATATAAGCATACATAGGGATAGAGAAAGCGACTTTGTTTTATACTATGTAGTGTTAAGCAGATAAAGAACATAGGCGGAGTTGAGGTATTTATTAGTCGCGATACATATACTGGAATTATTGAGAAGCCGATCGTAACTTGATCATTGTTTGTGTATCTCGTGGGTAACGTTTTGGCGGCGTTGAGAGGCGGAACGCTGAAACCGAGGGCGAGCATTACATCGACCTCAAGCTATACAAGTCGGGAGACGCACGAACCACTGATTCATTCGAACTGTGGAAGAAGGCTATGGTACCAAGTAAATACCACATCGACTCTAGTTCAACACAATATGGCGGAAACTTCAACACTGTGTACATTCAAGTGACTACTTATTTATCTACGAAAAAGGGCATTTATAGAAAAATTAAATATACAAAAAGCATTGCGTCGTTTCATTTAACACTTTAATTAAACACTTTATTTGGTATGTAGATAGTTCTTAATGCTTTCTGTTTAGGAAGACAGTAGCCTCTGATATCGTTAACAATCACTGACCCACTAACTTGAGCGTTGTCAATCACTGAATTCAATTAGACAATTTAAACCGTTCAAGCATGGTGATGGTTTCGGTAAACGATATATTTTAGTTATTATTCTTCAAGTAACATGTTTTATAATAAGAACGCAAGAGCAAGCAGCAATGTAAATAATACAGGTATGATTTGATGTTACTTTCAAAATGCCTATTGGGCTTCCTACCCACTTTGAGCGAAGATCTGAGCGAAAAGTGGGCCAGAATGCCTAATACTACCCAACTTACTTATTCTCTTGTGCGGTGAATGCCGTTATATTCCGCACTAGGTCTTATGCCTGCCTTCTACTGCAAGCGGAACGTGCGAACTTAATACTCATATTAGCTCGCAACTGTAGGTATACAATAAAACTCCTTTTTAGAAGTTGTCTATGCGTTTTACCGCTACGAGCTAAAAGGTCGTTAATGATCCGCTTACAGTGGAAGGCTGGTGTTACAAGCTGACGCGGGTCTACTAACTTTGTATTAATCAAAGCAAAACAGAAAATAATTTATTTAGTAAGTGAAATACAACAAAATGTGTTATGGTTTTTCTGTTAAAGGCATACCATTCACGTGCGATACGTATCGTATACGTCTTTACAATGTCGGCATGCCGGGCCAAGAAACTAATGGCCCGGGCAGAGGTCTTTACATCCACACGAAAGTCGAAGAGATCGGATCTAGGAGAATGATGACCCTCTCCGGAAGATTGGCGCTCGCTAACATGCTGAGGTTCAATTTACTATTCAAGGTAAAGTATTTAATTTTAATTTATATCTATACTTCTATACTAATATTATAAAGAGGAAAAAAATGTGTTTGTTGTAACGAATAGGCTCCGAAACTACTGAATCGATTTCAAAAATTCTTTCACCATTAGAAAGCTACATTCACCCTGAGTAACATAGGCTATTCATATATTTATCCCTATATTCCCACGGGAATGGGTACTACGCGAGTGAAACGCAGGGCGCTGTATATTATAAATCATGAATGTACATACACAACTAATTTTGTTTTGTCATATATATTTTTGTAACTGTGGTATTTCTGTCCAAGGTGCGAGCTCGGTGCTCAGATTCAAACCAGTGGCAAACTGTATGTTCCGGCGAGTTGTCTTCAGAGTCTATGGGAAATAGCGTTGTCTGCGAAACTGACTGCGAAATGGCACTAAAGTACATAATCACACATTTATATCTTAGGTGGTGGTTTTATAACAAAGTAGGTATAAGGGGGTGCGGGTATACTAACACATAAAATAAGTTGCTATTTTGTTTGCACCAAATTACCCAGATTGAAACAGACACCCAGAAAGATAAAAGCATTCATCTGTGATGGACGTGGTAGGTAAACTAACGGCCGAATCTTGGTTGTCAACGGGTGCAAAACACTCATTTTACCGTTAAAAATTACAAATATACAGAGTATTGTAGCCGTCGACGCTCAAGATTGAATATTGGGAACTGAACGAATCGAAGTATTTCCGCTGCAGTGCGTACTAAGGCAACACGAGCGATTCCGTGTATATGCTTACCAGGATATCCTTGTTCAGTTCTATAACACCTGTAGGCTATGGCAATGGTAGTTAGCAACAAATGTTTGTCATTGATGAAGTGAAGAGCGGATCCGAGTCAGCGCAATCATGGACTCAGAAAATGCAAAAATATATTTCACTAGCAGCGGGTTCACCCGAGTAGTTCTCGTTCTCGTAGGCAACCAGTGAAAGCATATTTAATAAGCTATATGCCTTTACTGACTGGTTACAAGAAAGAGTTACTCTCTCAAAAGTAAACTGTCTAACAGGAAAATAATTCATCAAATTGGTTTACTAGCTGAATAGCCTATTCGCAAGATAAATGCGCAAATTAGATGGTCCCAAGACGGAGTGTGGCGCACGCGATGCTATGCGGGCAGTACCCGTGCTGTGCCTCGACTGTAGATGACGGTATCTTCAGTAAAGGTCACGGTACCTGTACTGTGGGCGCGGATAAACATCTTGCCACGGCTGCCAACTAAGAGAAGAGAGCGCATTTCCCCCCGAGAGGTGGCAATTATAGTCCCATTACGAACTTGCGAACCGGGTCATACATTTTATCTTTTTAGCTATCTCGCTTACACTTATTGAAATATCGGAACTCTCGCTAGCACGCCTAGTGTTGTGTGTAATATAAAAATGGGATTTGTCGATAGTAATAAAACGTTAATAAATGAATAAAATATTGTAATGAAAAATGCGAACAAAAAAAATACCTCTACAACAGAGACATCTCATATTTTATTCATTCACATTTATATTACTTATACATTTTATTTTTCTTACGTGTGCTTATTATTAATTTACATTCAAATACATTGTTATTTTGTCTATTTTTCAGAATCAAATTCACAGCCCACGAGAGCGGATGGTCAGGTGATATACCGCTGAAGGAATGTCCAAAGGAAAATGTGCCTTGGCTTGTCAAAGGTAAATATTGCATATTTAGCAAGACATAGATTAAACTTAAGGATGATGCCAATTTTGGTACCCCCTCCAATAGCTATTTGTAATATATCGTTGGATAGCCATAGTTGAGCAGAACAAAAGTTACTATGGAGTCAAGGTTTAAATCTCAGTCCGATCAGAGTTATGCAGTACCAAACATATCAGTTTATCATAATATCATCCAAGTAGATTGATAATAAAAATCAGTGTGAGGTTATTGTAGGTTTATCATTATAAAAAATGCATTTTCTTCATTTTGGGTCCACTATGACCTCTTTTGTTAATAACATAGGCCTGAAAATTCTACCTATGCTTGATAAACTGATCTGATTAACTGACCCCCTCCAAAAGTTATGTGTAAATTGTTGCATAGGTTTAGTTAAGTAGAACAAAAGTTACTATGAAGTCAAGGTCCAAATCTTAGTCTGATCCAATTATGCAATACCAATCCATCGATAGAAGAATCGATTTGTCGACATCGATCGATCTATCGATGGTAAAATTGATTAGTTTTTTATATCCTGTTATGAAACACTATATCTTTTATTTGAATTTTATTTACATCTTGATCTTTGAGTAAAATCTAAGATTAGTTGGTCTTGTTAAAAAAGCCATCGTTGTACGTTTTTGTAAGTGAATTGAATGTTTTGATATATTTCAGTACCGAGTGAAGGAGAGTCACCTTATATGTCCGTGTGGTGTCGAGTGGTACGGGCAAGTAGCGACGCGCGTGTTCTCGCTACTATTTGGCCGCTCTACGTATTATACTCATATTTGCCTCTGGAAACTGACGTAAGACATGATAATATGCATCCCAATTATACATATATTGGTACTATTTTATTTGGTATAGTAATGACAATGTTTTTGAACAGGTGCTAATAGTTACGGAAAGTGTAGTGTCATCGAACGACTTGAACACAGTCCCCCCGCCTCTCATACAGACTGCCCCCGGCCGGGGAAGCAGTACACATCTCCTCGCGCCGGGCACTACTGCGGCGAGACATACACTGTCTTTTCAATATAGGTAATGTTTCCTATCAGAAAAAAAATAAGAATCGAAACAGAGTGTGTATGAATGTTTTTGAACCTAGTTTCTGATACCCTAGATAAAGTTATCCAGTAAGGCATCGTCTTATTAGAACGCGACTGCGCGATCATCGCAAGTTCGCGGTTTTCAGTCGAACGAATCAGCGATCAAACATACTGATATGGAATAAGTGTCCTAATCGGCATTAAAATGTTTCATCGAGATCATGATGGTCGCATCGACTAAGTTCTATTCTATTAGAACGATGCCTATGACTGTGATTGAGCGTAGTTTCTGATACCCTAAATATCTATATCCATCATGAAGATGATAGATTGATTAATGTCATATTTAACAGGGAAATTGAATGTCCCGTGACCCGTGAAGCGGTACCTCTTCATTACGGCGTGACTGACGTTTCTGTGTTCGACAAACGAACACCAGTGAACTCCGTCGATGATGTTGTACTCGAAATTACGAAATGGTCAGTATTCAGAAAAATCAAACTTAATGCAAATACAATATTAATATAATATGTTCTTAATAAGGTAAAATATATTTCTAGGTTAAAAAGATCAAGTCGTCATGCCCAGAGTGCTTGGCCATTCTCATTGGTTGCACAGCATTGGCCGGGGACATGGCAACCAGCTATGATACAACCCAAGTCTGACGTCAATGTAAGTATCATACGTAATACTAATTAGTTTACATTTTACAGTATGCGTGGGCATGTGTGTGTGTATGAGCGAATGTGTGTGAGTGTGGTATGAGTGAATGTGTGTGAGTGTGGTATGAGTGAATGTGTTTGAGTGGGGTATGAGTGAATGTATGTGAGTGGAGTATGAGTGAATGTGTTTGAGTGGGGTATGAGTGAATGTGTGTAAGTGGGGTATGGGTGAATGTGTTTGAGTGGGGTATGAGTGAATGTGTTTGAGTGGGGTATGAGTGAGTGTGTGTGAGTGGGGTATGAGTGAATGTGTTTGAGTGGAGTATGAGTGAATGTGTGTGAGTGAATGTGTTTGAGTGGGGTATGAGTGAATGTCTGTGAGTGATGTATGAGTGAATGTGTGCTGATTTAAGAGAGTGCTGATTTGAGCTGTGCGATTTAATTGACAGCAGGGCAATCCTAGTAAATATTTTGATTATATTGAGATTTACGCTACAGATATATCATACATACAGGTGCGGTATAGGCCTGTGCGCGCTGGGGGAGGGTGTTCGTTAGAAGTTCAATTATGTCCCGTTGTTCTGCTATGTAACTCTGCACCGATCGCGCTTACTCTGAGGGCTCACGACGCCGCTCCATTATGCAGATTGGAACCCGGAACAGTTATATCACCACCTTCTACAATACTTCAGGTAGGTTTTTGTTTGCTCCGGTTGCCTAAGGTAGCGGTGCCTTCATATTACGGCCGTAATACAGCGTTAATGACGATACTGGTACAATACTAGAAGAAGAAAAGAATGACGTTACTAGTGCGTTTTACATAGACAACATTCTAGTGATATCAATCACTGCTGTAATACGGCCGCTAAGTGACGGCACCGCTATCCCAAGAAACAAAAGCTTTAGTAATACTAACAAGAAATTACAAATAATTGGTACAAATGATATTTATCCACAGAAACCGTTCTTCATATCAGTAGAGTTGGGGCGCGAAACGTTTGTAAGTAGTGAGTTGGCGGTGTACGAGACCAATCTCGGGCGTTACGGTGAGCCGCCGCCCGGGAAGGTAGCGGTCGACCGGTTCACACATCTAGCTATATACTGCAACCATAAGGTAAGGGGGCTTTTTTATAACAATATTTAAAAATAAAACCGATCATTTTGTTGTTAATAGTTCATTAAAATGTAAGTTTTAAACCTCCCCGCACCAAGAAGTAGCTTCAAGTTATTATTCAGCCCTAGATCTGAAAAACTTAACGTCGGCCGAATAACTTGAAACACCTTTCGTTTCTCAGAGATTTCATAAAATAGCGTATAACGTGATTGCAGACTCGGTTTCAAAATGTACTCGTTATCAAGTCTAATGTTACCTGACTTCAAAACATCACGTCAAATAAATTAATTTAACTATTATATTTTAGGTTGCATTGTTATCAATGCACTACGAAATAAAGGAGGGTATTAACCTACTAGGATTGACACCCACATATATGCTACTCAACAGAATGAAAACTGGCATCTCGGTAAATATATAACATAACATACATACATAAGCATTCACTCCATCATCTCATTATAGTAACTGACCCCTAAGTTATGGGTAATCATATGTATTTATCTATTAAATAAAAAAGGATTATTTACATCATTTATAACCCAAGAATGGCTGGTCCGATTTCAAATGTTCCTTAAAACCAGGTACAGCATATAGAATACCTTTTCTCCTGGAATTCCTACCCTAGTCTTTATAACATTAGTTATCTGCTAGTAAATTCCTGACAAAATCGGCCCAGCCGTTTCGGAGATATAACAAAAACACGGATTTTTTGTTTAAATATTTTTTATATACTTGTTTACCTAATTTTACTATTAATTGACTTGTGTTATAATTAGGTATCTGCGATAGCCATTGCAAACGAATCCAAAGAACAAATACGTCCAACTGCGTATACTGTGGTCGAACCTATCAAAGAAGGAAGGTAAATATCAGTTTCAATATGGTTTTTGAGTATTAATAAAAGAATAAATGCGTTTTATTAATTTTTAAATCTATGTGTATCTCTTTCGTTCATAACTATATCGTCGGTAAACTGGGTTTGCTAACTAAAAACAAGATTTAACCTTACGTGGATAATTAAAGCGCATTGTGCGCTCATTTTTTGGCGATGATTTTGAATATCACAATACAATAAGTATCTTAGGATTTTTTGTACATCAATGTTTGCTTATAACTATTACAAAAGGTCTATGTTCAAATTCTGATGATGATAATAATTCTAGTATCCACGGCACACCTCTCTGTCGGTTCGGTGTCCAAGGCCGATGGTGTGGCAGCGAGCCACAAGAGCTCAGCCTGTTTGTGTGTATCACTCTGACGTCACACACACCAAACTCTATGACGCTACCGATACAAGTCGGACAGTTCCCTTACCGCCGGGCTATATCTCTTTTGGATAGTAATAACGCATCGGTAAGTTTGTTTATTAGTCACTACTAATTTTGTAGTTAAACACCCCTTCTGACTTATTAGCGTCGCAGTTCTCTCATTTTTCTCGTTCTAGTTTAACAGTAGGCCATGCTGCAAAAACCCTGTTTAAGCACAAATTTTAATTTAAGATTTAGATATGTCTGGTTCATTGAATGAACAAACCTACAGTCGCATTACTTGATCTAAATCTAGTTCTGAAACGCTAATATCTTTTCCCGCTTCAAATTCAAAACTAGCCTTAAAACCGCTTTGTTAAACTAGGTTTAAATCCATAACACTAATAACAAGGTATGGTATGACTATACCAACCAAAGGATTTGCGCATAAAATATCTTGTTATTTCGTTCAGGTTGCGGTGGTGGTATCTCAAGTGAAACACGAAGGTCGTTGGTTGATCAGCGTGGCTCCCGATCCGTGCCCGCAGTTCATCGTACACAACAAGACTGCATCGCCGCTAGGTATCGCTCAGCCGCTGAAGGATTCACAAGAGCCTTCTACTTCTAAAGTGATGGTACATTATATTTTTTATTTTCAGGAAAAAAAATAATCTCTTCTATTACTAGAATAATTTATTCGTAGGAAAAATATTTTATTACAAAAAAAAGGTAGCACTCCGGGAGTGCCGGCAGAAGTGAAAACTTCAATATTAACGTTGTGTTTAGGTAGAATACAATGTTCCAGTAATACAACGGATTACAATCGCTGATTGTCAAACTGACTGGTATGAATGACATTACTAAATAGATACAAAGCAAAGAGGTTGTTAACTCTTTCGGTTTATTAATAAATCGATACAAACTAATCTGGTGCAGTGTTTGTTTGTAATATCTAAAAAAACATTTTTTTAATAAAGGTTTACGAAATCGCACTGAAGATATAATCATTCATTACATCATAATCATTCACTACATCATCTCATTATAGTAACTGACCCCTAACTAAGCTCGAAGCTTGTATCTAGGGTATCAGAAGCTACGTACACACTCATTCACACACACACCCAGATCGAGACAAACATTTATGGTTCACACAAATTCACCCCGCACGGGAATGGAACCCGCAACCTTACGGATGGCAGTCCGGCATGGTGACCACTCTGCCATCGAGGTCGTCAGAATAATAAGTATAATATGTACAATAAGTTTAATAATAATAAGTATAAAAAAGTATTTTTAATTTTTTTATTGGTTCGGGTTTATTTCTGTGTCTTGATTAATTTTAAAACTGGACCTTTTTACATCTAAAATCCATAAATTGTTAACAGAATTGTATTTAAGTACGAAAGTATACAGCCAAAAATTTTCATCCAGGAATTCTTATGGTATCAAGAATATCGCGAGCAAAACCGCGGGTCACGATTAGTTTTACGCAATGTCACAATGACATTTGTTACGAGGATACCGCTGCAGCACACTCAGGCACGGTAGAAAGAGTGGGAGATACTAGTTCCTCTCCCTTCCCCTCGATCTTACGCTTTTTCGATCAGCATCACGTGACCCTGACGCGAGTTTGAAAGTTTTTACCCATACAAAAAAAAGTGCTCAGCGCCGCTAAAGAAGTTTTCACTTCAAAAAAATCGTAAAACATAATTGAAATACAGCCTTTTGTCTCAGTGTTTTACTTTTCTCCTCTCTTAATGATACTCAGTCACAATCTTATCTGTGCCGGTGACAGCGTCGCTGTAATCGCATCTTTTAGGGTCAATATGACAATAGTAGCTTCCAATTTTGGCCGTACAGAAAAGGTTGCGAATCAATAAATTTAAAGCAATTATTGATTCATTGAATCCTACCTTGCCTATTTTCATTCAGTCTTAAAAGAAATTGCCAGTAAGAGAATTGAAATACTCATATTATCATTTTTATAGTACCTTTGTAAATATAATATATTTATTATCATAATACAGATCGAATCAGAATGCGCCGGCTCCAGTTGGTATAACGTGGTAGAGGCGGGCGCGATTCGTCACTACTCGACGCCGGCGCACTCCCGTCGTTACCCGCCGGATGAAAACGTGCCCGCCTACAGGCATTCACTAGTCTTCCTTACCTTCTGTAAGGTCCATGGTAAGTGTCATAAGGTCCAACATACTTTAAGGTCTTGTCTTGCTAAGATATATAAAGATATTTAAGTAATTAGATTACACTAAATAATTGCTGTACAAGACATCATCATCATCAATCGGGATGAAAATGTACGGTCAGCGTCAAAGAAAAGGTAGTCCTTTGACGCTGACCGTACCTACATACAATGAGAGAATTCTCTCTCTTTTCTAGAGAGACTTCTTAATTTCTGAACAAGATAAATAATAATATTTTTTTCTAAACTGTAGAAAACGATCACCCATTGTGGTGCGAGCCGGTGGGCGTGACCGACGGAGAACAGCTAGTACAACTGTTCAGCGGAGACACGGTCAAGCTGCGCGTACGCACGCATCCACACTCCACCCACTTGGAGATTAGGGACGTTGATGAGGTACTGTGGAAGATTTATGATTTTTTTTTTATTTTTTTATTTATTTATTCATAAACAATTTTCTTACAAATCGTGTTTGAATGTCATTAACAAATTGATTTTAAAAGAATTACATATTAAATTATAAAATTACATATCTATTAGTACATTAATTATCCACAGTTATTATTATTATAATTAAATTTAAAAAAAAAACATACACAAGACAAAACTTAATGTCAAACATAAATTACATTTTGTTACATTTGTTAAAGGTTTCGTAAAATTCAGTAATTGCATAGTAACAACCCTTCATCAAAAGCTTTTTCAGTTCGCTTACGAATTTTTAAGGACAATCTAAGCATTTCAACTCGGTTGAAAAGTTTAACCGCTTGATATCGACCATAGTGTTTTGCAATGTTCAGTTTAGGATTATAAGGTGCCTCTAGATCTTTTCGTCTTATTAATAGTCTGCCCGTTTTCCTATCGTATAAAAAGTGAAAAATAAAAAAAATAAAAAATCTGATACGGTTTATGCCTCCTTACTGTTTTGTTATGGAGTCGCTCGACTAGTTCAACCACATACGATACCTTCATCAGTAGGATGACTAAGATGTGCTCGCGACATCGCCTGTGGCGAGACGATGTCGCACGCATATTTTCTAAATGAATTATATTGATTTATGTTTCTTTTTATATGATTTTATTATAAATTCGGTGATTACAATGATTAATTGTTTACAGAATGACATATCGGCAAGTGATATAAGAAATCGCCTCTTCGGTGCATTTGCATCTAATTCTACTAAAATCCCTGTCGATGATGACGAAGAAGTAAGTTATTTTTGCAATTAACTCTTAAATGGACTTGCGATTGTCCATGAGTAAATGTCTTTTGACACGCCTTGATTGTCAACTGTCAAAAGTATTGTAGTAATAACTTGTATGACATTTTCAGAAAATATTGGATTCAAATCTAGAAAGAGTAGGCGCTGATTCTAAACGTAAGTGATATCACCACGAAATTTATATTAATTATCTTTTTTTAATTCTTTTTATGGTGCTTCTTTTATTTATTTAATTATTATTTTTTATTTTAGTGTTAAACCCTTCCGAATCACCGCTTACTTCCCAATCTGGTGTTAAAACTGATACTTCTAGCAAAGCCGATACTTCTAACAAAGCCGATATTTCTAGTAAAAATGAACTAACGCTTGATCAACAATCAACATCTGTTACCAAAAAAGTCACTATAACACCTGTCACACAAGTAATAGAACCCCAACCCACACAATCACTTGTCGAACAAACTGCTGTCACTTTAAATGACGAACAAACTGCTGTCACTTTAAATGACAAACAAAATCCTGTCACTTTAACTGTCGAACCAACTCCTGATCCTAATCAACCTGCTGACCAATCTGCTGTCGATCAAAGTATTAGAAAAGACGTAGCCGAGGATATGAAAGGTATTAATGAAGATCTGAGCGCGTTACCATTGCCGATCCTCGGTCGATCTAGAAGCAAAAGTCCTATCACACTTGAGTTATTCAACGACATGGATATAGGTTGGTATAATGTAGCTTCTTCGATTGCTAATTAATACTTCATATTTGTAGATTTTCATCATTCGTAGATTTTCAATGGGTTTTTTCTTTTATGTTGCATAATTTTGGGGGTTTCTCTCTGGATTAATTATTTTTGAAGTGAAAACTTCTTTAGCGGCGCTGAGCACTTTTTTTGTATGGGTAAAAACTTTCAAACTCGCGTCAGGGTCACGTGATGCTGATCGAAAAAGCGTAAGATCAGCATCACGTGACGTATATGAAGTAAGAAACAAACATTGTATTCTACCTCATAAATGATAGTACTTTTATACTTATAATTAAACACAACGTTAATATTGAAGTTTTCACTTCTGCCGGCACTCCCGGAGTGCTACCTTTTTATATAATTTATGTAAATGTAGTATTGTCTTCTTATAATTTGTTACGTTTTACAGATTATACGCCAACGGATTCAAATAAAATGTTGAAGATTGATAGTTTTGATTCAACTTATGAAACTAACGTTTTCAAAGAAGTTACTGATCCTGGTAAGTTGTGGTTATATATAAATGATGTTACATAACTTGATGTCATTATTACATTTTTGATAATTAAAAAGGCCTGTCAGGTCTGCTGTATTCAAATTAGTTAATTAATTTACTGTATTAATTATAGATCAAATTGGCGCCACAAACTTATCTGACCCGGTGATGGAACTACAATTGTCAAATGACAGTTGTAGCAGATAGTTGTCAAACGAAAAAAAATGTATGACAACTATCTGAGACCATAGATTCAAATGCAGCGACGCTCCCAGCGAGTCAGATAAGTAGTAGTACTTTAATAATTTTCATTGTCATTATAGAATGGGAGGAGTCTTGCAGTTGGTCGTCTTGTGACCGTTTGAGAACGATAGCGTCCGCTATAGTCGTGGATATCGCCGCCGCGTCTGACGAGCGACCTTTATTTGCGCTCTATCTAGATCGCGCTGCGTTCCTCGTACGCTCGGACGTTAGGGTAACAAACATTATTTATTATTTATCTTAAATAATGTGACCGTCTTAACCTAAAAACAATAATAGGAAAACTTTTTCACATTTCTTAACCTTACATTTGTGAACTTCATTAAGTAAAAACTTAAAATTCTAGAAAACAAAGATAACAATATCAATTGGAGACATGCAAGTCGACAATCTGCAGTATGAGAACGGTCAGTATGACTTCGGAGTGGTAGCTACTACGAGAAGCGCTGGTGCCACCGATATAGTAGGGGCAGACACGAGTCCCCTCTTGTGGAACATATTTGTGGACTCAGAAGCATTTGCGCCGCGATTACGGGGCTCAAGGGCGGTCATCAGGCTTATCTACGATTCGTGGAGTGTACTACCACAGAAAAATTTTACAGGTAAATATTATATTTGTCTTTGTCCGACTTCAAAAAGAAGGAGGTTCTCAATTCGATTGGTATTTTTCGAGTCATAGGCGTACTTTTGAACTGAAAGATTTGTTGAATTTTAATCCCAATTTATATTCTACCCACAGAACTTACAGAGGTAGAAATACGAGGAGGTCCCATATCAGTATACGTAGAAGACGCGTACGTAACAGCAGTTGCCAAACTGTGGCAACGAGCGATGCCTCGCAAGTTGCACTTGAATGCAGCTATCTTAGAAGAACGAGCCATCAGAACTCCTTTGCGTTTACGTTCTTTACATATACATCCATTAGATCTTACGCTTACATTGCATACGGCGGTAAGTGGATTTCTTATAACTTCTTGATATGAGTAAATTAAGTGGCTTTTTCATATGTATTGTGTTCTACAGGTGCGTATGTACATAGCTCTGGATCAAAGTCCTTTGAGACTAAACTCTTTCAAACTTCAAGATGCGATGACCTCAACAGAAAGGTTAACGCATGCGCTCACCGTACACTACCTGTCAGCGGCCATCTTGGGAGCTGGTTAGTACTAATGTCATTTTATGTTTTTCATATTTTAACTCTTGCAGTGCCGTTTAATGGAATGGCACCAAACCTATAAATATCTAGAACTTCTCTAAATTAATTATTATGTTCTACAGGTTGGGTAGTCGGCGGATTAGAGCTGTTGGGTGCACCGGGAGCGTTGGCAGCAAGAGTGGGCGGAGCTCGCGGAGGAGTGAGGGGGGTAGCGTCGGCAACGGCAGCGGCCTTAGTGCGGTCTCTCAGCGCGTGTGCAGGGTCCTTAGCCAGGAACCTGGATCTACTCGCGGGAGACGAGGAACACTCGAAACGAGCTGCCGCAGCCAGGAGACGACCTCCGCCCAGTTTGATGGCTGGCATCGCTGCCGGTGTCACCAACTTCGCTATTAATATATTAGGTTTGATTTATATACTTTTGTTATATTTTATCCTTTTTCACGCACAAAAGACCTTCACTGGAGAGGTCTTTTGGCGGAGAACTGCCAATTTTATGCTTTAGAAAAAAAAAAGGTAGCACTCCGGGAGTGCCGGCAGAAGTGAAAACTTCAATATTAACGTTGTGTTTAATTATAAGTATAAAAGTACTATCATTTATGAGGTAGAATACAATGTTTATTTATTGCGCTATCGTACACAAATATGACAATTTATATGTTCCTCTCCCTTCCCCTCGATCTTACGCTTTTTCGATCAGCATCACGTGACCCTGACGCGAGTTTGAAAGTTTTTACCCATACAAAAAAAAAGTGCTCAGCGCCGCTAAAGAAGTTTTCACTTCAAAAATACGTGTTGTTTTCCTAAGTACGTGTTGTTTTCCTAAGAACGATTAATAGATAGTTTGTTATATTTATGTGTCCAGGTGCAGTTGGTGGACTAGCACATCACCCGTTTGTCGGGGTGGCCGTAGGGGAAACCGACAGTGGTACGACTGCGTTGCGACGGAGTCTGATCGGAGCGCTCGCCAAGCCGCTGAGCGCGACCGCTGACCTCGTCGCGTACGCAGGGCACGGACTACTGACTCAAACCGGATGGGATCCGGTGCCACAGGTACAAAAGATAAAGCAATAACATGGTTCTTTATTGTTTCGTTCAATAGAATGGTTTAGATTATTTTGAATGACGAGTGACAGTCAAATTCAAGTCAAAAATATTAAATAATTACAATATTTTTATAAATTTTACAAAGTGAATATTGGTTATTCCGTCATTATTTTGCGTAAAACGCGATAAGTCCTACTCTTACACCTTTATATGAATCTAGGCAAATAATTTAAAATGCCTATTAAAACAGTTTTCTTAATCCACATACATTGTCGACAGCCTCGAACGAGCAGAAGTGGTGGTTTCGAAGTGTCGAGTGGTTGGCGCCGCGACTGCGTGCGGTGGACGTTCCGCCTCGCCGAGCTCTCGGCGATATCGGGCTTCCACGTACTACTCGACACTGCCGCTTTACATCTACTACTCACGCATAGGGTATACACACTTATATTATTGTTTAATATTTCTTCTTTGAACACCTTTGTCTCATGTCTGTTTTAGAAATATCCTTAGTCCCATGTCTAATTAAAGTCTTAACTGGATTTGATGAAATGTCAGTATTTTAAGTCAAGCGACTACCATCATGCCATCACAAACTCTGTATTAAAAAGGATCATATGGCATTCTCTTCACTGCCGATGCAAAAAAAATATAGTCTCGAGGGATTCTCAATGATTATTATGCAAACTACACACATCAAAAGTGTCTAGGGATCAAGCATTTTTATGCGGATTTCTTGAGATTGAGATGTGGCTTTGTAATAAATTTATGATTTTATAAATTTATATGGATCCTTTTTGGTGCATTTCATAATTTGAATCAGGAACTGTGAATCAAATTCGAGTAAAAGATGAAAATCAGCTGTCAATATTTTCCCTATAAAAACATACAACGCATTGAAGACATTATTAGTGCTACTGTTTCCCTACTACTGATTAAAACCAACGTTATTATGGAGCGGCGACGTCATTTAAGCAGGGAAGAAATGCTCAGAGCCGTGGGAATGATAGAAGCTGGTTCCCGGCAACGTACTGTGGCTTTAGCTCTGAATACAAGTCAGAGTGTTATCAGTCGACTTTGGACACGTTACCGAAGCACTGGTACCGTGGCTGAGCGCCATGGAGGACGGTATCGCTGCACCACACGGAGACAAGACCGATACATTCAAATCTTAACTCGAAGAGCTCCAACAATAACCGCCATGATGTTAGCCGTGCGGCTTCATCACTCTTCAGGGAACTTAATTAGCGACCAAACAGTCAGAAACCGCTTGCATGAAGTGAACCTTCATTCCCGAAGACCGCTACGGGTACCACCTATAGCAATGCACAATCGTAGGATTCGATATCAATGGGCTCTTGAACACAGAAATTGGGCAGAAGAACAATGGCGTTTCGTGTGCTTTTCTGATGAGTCTCGTTTTGGTATGAGACCGGATACAAGACGTATACGACACTGGAGAACCCCTGGACGCCAACAGCGATTAAAATCCTGCCAGGAAGTCCATCCTTATAGTGGTGGAACCATCATGGTATGGGCGGGTATTTGGATCGGCGGAAGAACTGAGTTGATTTGGATCAGAGGCAACCTCAACGCTCAAATTTATGCTGAGACGATTGTATCAGACGTCATCGTTCCTCTACAAGTGCAAATCGGTCCCTTATTTCAGTTAATGCATGATAATGCACGACCGCACACCGCAAGAGTTGTAAGACAGACTCTCGCCGCAGCTAACATCAATGTCCTGCCCTGGCCTGCTCAGTCGCCAGACTTGAACCCGATTGAGCATGCATGGGATATGCTACAGAGAAGAGCTCTGCCGAATATGGAGGGTATCCAGTCGCAAGAAGACCTTTTTTTGTTGTTGCAACGAACATGGGCGGCCATTCCACAGCGTGATTTGGATGAACTCATTTTGAGTATGCCAAACCGATGTTCTTGTGTTGTTAGTGTTCGCGGTAGAAACACGGATTATTAATTGTTTAAGTTACCCAATAAAATTTTAAAGAAAACTGTTATTTCAGTCTTTTTTTCGAACTTTAATGTTAGTGGTTCAAATGTCAAAAATCCCTTTATTAGGAAAATGGCAAATTTCTTTATTAATGCAAAGGTGACTTGGTTTATCGTTACTGTGACAAACGAAAACACTTTATTTGATGAATCCTTAAAGAAAATTTTAATTAATATCAATCAGGAGAAAAGTTATTGCAAAAATATATGTTGATCCCTAGACACTTTTGATGTGTGTATTAATGTATTTAACCAACTTATCTAATGATTTATTTATTGATAATTCATCTTGTTACAGTTCTTGGTTGTGGCGGATCCTGAATCGGAACGTATCGTAGAAATGATAGACTTTCGTTATTGCACAATAGGACCTTATCAGGGACAAATTATTGAGGTAGATATTATTTTCGTATATTTGTTTTTCCATACAATACAGTCTCCGTACAAAAATACAGTTGTGTCACGCTTCTTTTTGTATAAAATATGTTTCAATTTTCAGTTGCAAGTGACACAAAGGAGACCATCCCTAAAGACAGTTGACGTCAGAATAGATGAGGACGATGAAATTAAAGTAAGTACTGTTTCACCATTTGTTTACCTATAGTAAACCGGTGGTAGATTCGCTGTAATCGCATTTTCGGCTGTCAGACAGTTGTCAGTGTAAAAAAAATACCAAATGACGTTCAAACAAAATGACAGTATTATTGTTAAAGGAAACTTGTCTGATCCGGCGGAAAAAACTGGAACTAATACTGTCATTTATTTGACGAGCTGTTTGTACGTACCGATTTAAGTCGAATCCGTCGACTAGTTTCAGCCACATTCGGTGGCCTTCATCAGGAGGATGAGTGCGATGCGCCCGTCAAGTTGATGATAAATGACAGTATTAGTTCCAGTTTTTTCCGCCGGATCTGACAAGTTTGTGGCGCTACAAGAATTTAGTTGACGTATGAAATAGCGGAATAATTTATAATTATGTTTGTCTACGACAGGTAAGTGCCGCAGCCATGGCCCGCGTCGCTAGGTACACGGGCACGGAAGGCGGCGCGCAAGGCACGGGCGAGACTCGCGTCCTCTCCCTGCTTCCCTCGCCGGGATACGCCCACGCTCTACACGCAGCGCTCACCGCAGCCATACATCATAACAACGAGTCGCACTTCGCTATGTTGTAGACGATATATGTAAATAAAATGTCTGTAACTAATTAACTAACTCCTCGTTTTCACCAAAGTTTTATGCAAAGCTTTTAGCAAACACGTTTACAACCATGTTTGAAACATAGCTCGAGACATGTTCTTTAAAAATGTCTCCAGACATGTGTGATACATGTTCAAAACTTTGGTGGAAACGAGCGGGTAGCGAAGCTTGCCAAAAGACGAGACCGTAAAGGGTCTTGTAATCTTAAATATAAAGTTTTTTTAGCTTGCACTATTATGACAATAATTGATGCTATATCACTATAAACATTTTAATGCATATTTTAAACTACATATCTTTAATTAGTATGTATATTATACAAATTATCTCCCGCTTGTACGCTTATATTTTTTGTACTATGTAAGGGATCGATGCAATTGCTAGCAATAAATAAAGTGATTCTATAGGATGTACAATTAAAATTAAGGCGGGTGGAACAGTCAGTTAATAAATAATGTATCTAAGAAAACGGTAACCCGCAACTTTACAAATAAGAAGACACAAAAATTGCGCAAGCGCAACATATACGACGAATTGAACTATGACATACAATATTGAACTTTCAACATATTTACGCATTTTGAATTTTCTTAGTTAAAACTTAAATCCAGTTTTAAAAAAAATAAGTGGTATGTGGAGTTGAACTATGTATACTTAATAGAGGTTTTGTAAAAAAAACAATGGATTTCTTTATGTATTTTTATACATTTATCAAATCTTTCTTTAAAAAACGCTATTGTAATTAATGAAAACAGAAATTTATTAATTATAGCCATAAAGAGAAATAATTTATTAAAACTGAAACGCTCAAATCTATCCAATAAGGGCACGCAAAAACTGCGCAAGCGCAATTTAGACAGAAAATTTACTTATGACATAGAATGTTGAAACGTCAACAAGTCGACGCCATTTTGAATTAGATTGACACATCATATTGTACTCTGGTGTATAAATGAGAAAATAGTACTACTTTGACATACTTAATTAAAAGTTTTCCAGTTTTCATTAGTGATGTTATGTAATGTAGCTATGTATCCATAATTGGTGTTAATGAAAATAGGACTTCATTTCTCATAGCAATAAAGCATATTCTTCTACATTCAATGTTTGAAGTAAAATGACATTATAATTCAATATTGTTACTAATTCAAAAGTCAATTAAAATGAATGTTATTTTTTGTTTTTATTGTTATTTTTATATCATGCTTATTTTATATTCGCTGTCATACATTTATATGTAGGTTTCATTAAAATCTTATACTAAAAAATATGACGACGGCTATTATCAGTCGAACGCATTATACTATGATGAGGATAATAATATTGTAAATAAATATTGGTATATATGTACTTGTATATGTATTATATGTCATATATGCTCCTCCGGTGGGGAGATGTATGAGCTTATGATGATGATGACATATGTAAGCATATTATTATGTTTAATAAAAATAGTTTGTAATTATAAGGGACTACACACATTTATTCAGCTCCATTCAGCGTTTGTCCATACATACCATTGATTTTGTATGGAGACGATTCAGCTGAATGGATGCGTACGCGTCTTCATACAAAATTGTTATTTTGTATGGAATCTGGAATTTGAATGGAGCTGAATAAATGTGTGTAGTCCCTAAAACTGTATTTATACGAAATATGTCATTCCAACTGGAGCACTCATTTTTATTTATAAAAAAATAAATATTTATGTTATGATTCATCTGTTACGAAAATAAGGCTGGATTCTTTTTATATAACAACACATTCCGGAGTATTATATAATTTATAATAATTTTGAAAAAGGAAAACTTTTTAACGAAATAACTAATCTATATTTATTGTAATTGTCCACTAGTTTACTGAAGCAATAAATTAAACATATTATATTAAAACATATATATATCAAATAATGTAAAACATTTCGAGCATTTATATTGTTTAGGTATTCAGCGAAAAGACTGTTGATTTTATATTTAATATATTATTCTTTTAAATTATACAAAATGTTATATACACTGTGCATCTTACCCAAGTAGCAAAGAGTCTGTTAAATTGAGAAAGTGGAAACCAGTATACATATTGAAACTTTATTTACCAATTAATGGATATTGCCGAGTCTAGTTTCTATACGACAGAATTTGATTCTCTTATTAGTTCCTAAAGCTGTACAGCCGTCGTTTCATCTCGTAAGATTTTATTCTTCTTCGTTTCAATGGCCACAATAAATATAGAAAAGTTAAATAAAACTAAATTAAATTTCTCCGGACCAAAACTCAGACACTTTAAGAAGATTTTATTTATTTTCTTATACAGCTGTATTCTACAAGAACTATGGTCATTCGAATTAATAAAGGAGATAAGTGTAAGGCGTCGCCTTACGATAATATGGCATGTTTAAACTGCTTAACATAGCGTGCCGGGCACCACAACTCTTCGAGAATGATTATGTTTACGTGTACCTCGACCAAACCCGAGTTAATAAGTATAACTTGTAATCAGTAAATTAAACTGGATACAGATAAATAATAAAATGAGTAAATCAAGATGAAATCAATAAAATGACTCATACGTAACTTCAGATAATTGCATTAGATCGATTTCTTTCTTTGAGGCCCAAACAAGCACTTTAAGAGATTTATAAGCGCTTGTAAACAAAAATAAAAATTTTTGAGACTTGTGAGTAAGCGATATCTGTTATCCATCCAATAAACTTAAATTCTGTGCTACTTGGGTATGAACCTTTTAAAACCAAAAATTTAAATAAAACTATTGATAAACGTTCCTTTTTAGTTTGTAAATATTCTATACTATTACTAAATTGTATCTTATATTATAAAATAATTGTGTATTATGTACTGCAGTATTTGGTCAACGTTAATATTTGATGTAAACATTATAACTAGTAGGAAACTTGGAGCTATACTAAATATCCAAGGGTATATGGTAATTAAGTCTATGTAACATTGAAACATTGATATTGTAAACTAATCTTAACAGTATTTTCAATCTATGTGGCATCTTTGTGGTCTTATATAACAAAAATAAATATATTAATTGTAATGAACGAGTTTTTCAATATAACTTACTACCCTAACTTAGATTTATGATAACTACTTAACCGAGGTATTAGGAACCGAGGAACAAGTTCGCTAAAAACAAAGCTTAATATAGCTCAAGACTAATTTTCCAGCGATTTTCTAAAAATATCGCATGTCCTGTCAATAATGTTCACGTAAAACGGACTATCTGTTTTGGCTCAGTAGTTTTTAAATAAAGGAATGCGAAAACAGACTGGCTGAAAAATAACCGAAAAAGGGAAAGAAAAAACTTAAAGATTTAATATCTTTCATATATTTATTAGTAACAATATTTGGAACCCCAAATGATTAACTCCATTACATTAGGTGCATTAAGGGGTTGCTTGCCTTCAATAATAGATTTATTTATTTTAATACATTCATAAACTTAAATTAAAATAAAATAACATTAAAGTTTTTCAAGTGTTTTTAATTCTGGACATTATCTTGAAGGAAGTAGTGTTTCAGCTAGTAAGTATCAATTACGAGTATACACTTGTCATCACTCGTCTAATTCGGTTTTAAAAAAATAAAGGCTTGGGTTCTCTCCGTAATCGTTTCCGATGATCGATTTTCTCTGTAATAAATCATATATTTATTTATAATCACTACAAATTATAATACAAATTCTTCCGCCTTGTTCGTCTGTCTGTCTGTTCGCGATAAACTCAGAACTACTACATCGATATTCATGCTGTTTTTACTAATGGATAGAGTGGTTCTCGAGGAAGGGTTTAGTAGTTTATCCCCGTATTCTCACGGGAACGGGTACTACACGGGTGAAACCGCGAAGCGCTGCTTGTGAGGAATATAAATCAATCAAATGTTACTTGCATTTTTATTAACTAGCAGTGATCCCTGAAATACATAGTTAAAGTTAATGTATGGTTGAGTGTATGTGTGGGTTCTGATACTTTAGCTAAAGTTACAGGTACTTAATACCTAAACATAGGGTCAGTTTTATAAGCTGATTGATATTATACTTAATTGATAGATAAATACAAATTACATACATATCTATATTAATATAAACGTCATCAACGTGTAATTATCCGCGATAGATACGGAGTTTAGTTACGCGGGACATTACCACGAGGACACTTAGAACTACCTACAAGTTTATGTACTTAGAATAAAAGTTCAAACACTCACTATTTTCGTTAGGACTGTATTTAATGTAGACGGTGGTTTCTAAAAATAATATTGGAGAATAATATTATTAATATTGTGTGTGAATGAATTGTTCAATCACCTGACGCCACCTAAGTCATCTTAGGTAGATGTATAGGTCAATGATGATGTGTGTGAATGAGTGTGTGCGTAGTTTTCTGATACCCTAGATACAAGTTTCGAACTTAGTTAGGGGACAGTTACTAAAATATGATATAGTGAATGATTATGTTATAGATATTAACATACAAATTGTATAAGTACTATAAATTAAATAATAAACAATGAAGAAAACCGTGTATTGCTCAAACTTAAAATTACAGCATTAAATATAGACGTCCTTACCCTCTGCTGCTTTTGTTTGCATTCTGGTGACTGTTGAGAGATAAATAAATAATTTAAGTACAAGTACATGGTCATTTTTTCAAGTGGTCTTTGTAGATTGACAGCCTTACTAATAAAAAAATCTTTCACAAGTGATTAACCATTAAACAGTTTCACTGTGTGAAAGGAGTAAATAAAGTTTCACACCCGTTATTACAGAGACCTACTAATAAACAGTGTGCACCTGATGTGAAACTTCATGGAATCTTCACAGTTGCTTTTACGTCGCTATGTCAGTTATTTTCACTATTTGTTTCCTTCATGGCAGCATTTTATTTTTCGTTCAAAAACGTTTTTTTTTTTTCCCCACAAAATAAGAATATATCACCTTATATTATATTAAAACGTCGTTAGAAACATATAATCATGTATAAATATAATTAAAAGTATATTATTAGGTATAATTGCAATATTTTGTCAAAGTAAGCCGATTAAATTAGAATAATTTCTGAACGAAATCTCGCTAGGCCTCTGTTACTGTCATCAAGTGTCAGTCATTTATTCTTGTTTCGTATTATTTTGGGAAAACATTTACAAAGAATATTTTATAATGGATACTAGTAAAATCAGAAAAAAAAGGATACCAGACTCCTGTAAAGAAACGAAAGTATGATGCTCATAACCCATTACCAGCAAAAATAAGGAAAAATAATCCAATTGATGTGGTATGTATTATTGATCAATAAATATTATTATGTACATAATTTGTTTGGTAAGGTTATGTAAAACTTCCTATTATTTGAAGAAGTAATGTGATTATTCTTAAGGAAAAGTCTTCATGGTTTGAAATACCTTCTCTAATTTGCTTTGCTTCTACTTTTACCATTTGTACAGTCAAGGTGTATTTATTCCCTGAACAGTAAGGTCTGGGAATATTCAAGTCTAGATTCAGTAATAGCTCAAGATATGTTCAACCCCATTTAATATAATTTATGTCTACATTTCAGGAGTCAAGAATGGCTGATATAAATAAAACTAGAAACGAAACTATTCTAGAGTTCATGAGGGTTGAACATGAAAACAAGTTAAAACACATGGTGGAAGCCCAAGAATGGGCCCGTAAGGAACATGAACTAAAAATAAAAAAATTAAAATTGCAAAATAAACTTATAATAAAACAATTAAAACAATAAATGAGTGTACATCTTTTTCGTTTTTTCCTACTTAGTGCCATCTTCCCTATTCAAATTAGGTTTTTTTTTTAATTTTATTGGTCTTGCATATCATCCTGGGTTTCTTTGACGAGGGTTCATCAAGGTTTAGGTAATGGTTGGGTTTTTTCCCGAGTGTGCTCACAGACTGCAGAATTATAGTCACATCTATTTTAACATCATCTATGTTATCCATTAATCCATGTTACTATACTTCTTTTAGTGTGACTTATGTAGGAGAGCCCGCAGTCACAGGCAAGTTTATAAACACCTGCATCTTCATAAGGTATATGGCACTTCAGATCTTAGAAATTGATTTTTTTTCCTTGGCAGGTAGAAGTAGGTCTTGATGGACGGTCACCTCAGGGTGTTCCCAATTTTGTCAGTGACTCCTTTCGCATATGGTAAGACAGCAGGTTGTCGCTTGAATGTGGAATTGAATTATAACCAAGACAAAAATCTAAATTTAAACTATTTTAATTAAAATGCCTTTCAATGAATAATGTTCGGACTACCTGTCCCCGTACGTTAACACCTTGAGGTGGAGGATGAGGCACAGAATTTTGTGGTGGTGGAAGCGTACCTATACAGTCCACGTCTTCACCCATATCAATGGCAATATTATGTAAAACTGCGAGTGCAACAATGTACAGTTTTACATTTTCTAATGTCACTGAAAAGCCAGTTTGCAGACATCGGAATCTCTGCTTCCACACACCAAAGCACCTCTCCACCGTATTCCTCGTTAAAATATGGGCTCTGTTATATGCCTCTTCTGCTGGTGTAGTCGCATTATTTACTGGCGTTAGCAAATATGGCATTAAGGCATATCCGGCATCCCCTAATAAATGCCCCACAAATTCCCCACGTTCAAAGCGCTCACGGATTTGACTTTCATTAAATATTCTCGAGTCGTGAGTACTTCCTCTCCATCTTGCCACAATATCTCTGATTCTCAGAGAGGAATCACAAACAACTTGGACGTTGAGAGAGTAAAAACCTTTACGGTTAATATAAAACTGGCTTGACGGGCCACCCACCTTCTTTATTTTGATGTGCGTGCAATCAATAGCTCCAACCGTATTACGCATACCGCAAATCTGGCGAAATCCTGCTATGACTTGCTCTTGCTCCTCGATGCTATTCGGCATAAAAATAAATTGGTTGGCCCTGCTGGATAAGGCTGTTGCCACACGTCGACAGATATTAGTTATAGATTGCTGACTCAAGCCGTGGAGATCAGCAGCATCGTCTTGGACCTCTTGACGTGCCCAAATCCGAAGCGCCGTCAATACTTGCAATTCGGGTGATACTGCAGACCCTCTTGCGTCACGTTTTATATCGTCTCGAATTAAATTTACAATTTTTGTTATATACGCTTTTGTAAATCTGTATTTTGATTTGAAATCTTTTTCATTTAAAAGAAAGGGATCCGATCGGGTCTTGTAATGTTTTCTTTTACGATTGCAACTCGAAGTTAAATTTTCTTCTAATTCCTCCAAGTCCCTCTGGTCCAGGTAGTCCAAATAATTTAAATAATCCATTTAATTTAAATAATCGATTTACGTAGAACACAGACTGGTTTAGACCTCCCTCAGTAACAAATCGATCGAATTCACAAATTATAACCTAACTAACGAAACGAAACTCAATGCACGATCAGCTGATACATACAGTCGTCCATCTTGTCCCCATATATACCCTATATAGTATCGTTAAACTAGGTGGCCTGCTTGAATAAACCTAGTGTAACTTTCCATACAATTTTTTGGAGTTTACATTAGGTTTATAACAGGCTTATGTCAAAATTGTTTTTATTAGTAGCGTTTTCACTTCACACTCGTTATATCAAGAATATACACAGTGGGTATTTTTTATTAGTAAGGCTGTGACAGCCTTACTAATAAAAAAATCTTTCACAAGTGATTAACCATTAAACAGTTTCACTGTGTGAAAGGAGTAAATAAAGTTTCACACCCGTTATTACAGAGACCTACTAATAAACAGTGTGCACCTGATGTGAAACTTCATGGAATCTTCACAGTTGCTTTTACGTCGCTATGTCAGTTATTTTCACTATTTGTTTCCTTCATGGCAGCATTTTATTTTTCGTTCAAAAACGTTTTTTTTTTTTCCCCACAAAATAAGAATATATCACCTTATATTATATTAAAACGTCGTTAGAAACATATAATCATGTATAAATATAATTAAAAGTATATTATTAGGTATAATTGCAATATTTTGTCAAAGTAAGCCGATTAAATTAGAATAATTTCTGAACGAAATCTCGCTAGGCCTCTGTTACTGTCATCAAGTGTCAGTCATTTATTCTTGTTTCGTATTATTTTGGGAAAACATTTACAAAGAATATTTTATAATGGATACTAGTAAAATCAGAAAAAAAAGGATACCAGACTCCTGTAAAGAAACGAAAGTATGATGCTCATAACCCATTACCAGCAAAAATAAGGAAAAATAATCCAATTGATGTGGTATGTATTATTGATCAATAAATATTATTATGTACATAATTTGTTTGGTAAGGTTATGTAAAACTTCCTATTATTTGAAGAAGTAATGTGATTATTCTTAAGGAAAAGTCTTCATGGTTTGAAATACCTTCTCTAATTTGCTTTGCTTCTACTTTTACCATTTGTACAGTCAAGGTGTATTTATTCCCTGAACAGTAAGGTCTGGGAATATTCAAGTCTAGATTCAGTAATAGCTCAAGATATGTTCAACCCCATTTAATATAATTTATGTCTACATTTCAGGAGTCAAGAATGGCTGATATAAATAAAACTAGAAACGAAACTATTCTAGAGTTCATGAGGGTTGAACATGAAAACAAGTTAAAACACATGGTGGAAGCCCAAGAATGGGCCCGTAAGGAACATGAACTAAAAATAAAAAAATTAAAATTGCAAAATAAACTTATAATAAAACAATTAAAACAATAAATGAGTGTACATCTTTTTCGTTTTTTCCTACTTAGTGCCATCTTCCCTATTCAAATTAGGTTTTTTTTTTAATTTTATTGGTCTTGCATATCATCCTGGGTTTCTTTGACGAGGGTTCATCAAGGTTTAGGTAATGGTTGGGTTTTTTCCCGAGTGTGCTCACAGACTGCAGAATTATAGTCACATCTATTTTAACATCATCTATGTTATCCATTAATCCATGTTACTATACTTCTTTTAGTGTGACTTATGTAGGAGAGCCCGCAGTCACAGGCAAGTTTATAAACACCTGCATCTTCATAAGGTATATGGCACTTCAGATCTTAGAAATTGATTTTTTTTCCTTGGCAGGTAGAAGTAGGTCTTGATGGACGGTCACCTCAGGGTGTTCCCAATTTTGTCAGTGACTCCTTTCGCATATGGTAAGACAGCAGGTTGTCGCTTGAATGTGGAATTGAATTATAACCAAGACAAAAATCTAAATTTAAACTATTTTAATTAAAATGCCTTTCAATGAATAATGTTCGGACTACCTGTCCCCGTACGTTAACACCTTGAGGTGGAGGATGAGGCACAGAATTTTGTGGTGGTGGAAGCGTACCTATACAGTCCACGTCTTCACCCATATCAATGGCAATATTATGTAAAACTGCGAGTGCAACAATGTACAGTTTTACATTTTCTAATGTCACTGAAAAGCCAGTTTGCAGACATCGGAATCTCTGCTTCCACACACCAAAGCACCTCTCCACCGTATTCCTCGTTAAAATATGGGCTCTGTTATATGCCTCTTCTGCTGGTGTAGTCGCATTATTTACTGGCGTTAGCAAATATGGCATTAAGGCATATCCGGCATCCCCTAATAAATGCCCCACAAATTCCCCACGTTCAAAGCGCTCACGGATTTGACTTTCATTAAATATTCTCGAGTCGTGAGTACTTCCTCTCCATCTTGCCACAATATCTCTGATTCTCAGAGAGGAATCACAAACAACTTGGACGTTGAGAGAGTAAAAACCTTTACGGTTAATATAAAACTGGCTTGACGGGCCACCCACCTTCTTTATTTTGATGTGCGTGCAATCAATAGCTCCAACCGTATTACGCATACCGCAAATCTGGCGAAATCCTGCTATGACTTGCTCTTGCTCCTCGATGCTATTCGGCATAAAAATAAATTGGTTGGCCCTGCTGGATAAGGCTGTTGCCACACGTCGACAGATATTAGTTATAGATTGCTGACTCAAGCCGTGGAGATCAGCAGCATCGTCTTGGACCTCTTGACGTGCCCAAATCCGAAGCGCCGTCAATACTTGCAATTCGGGTGATACTGCAGACCCTCTTGCGTCACGTTTTATATCGTCTCGAATTAAATTTACAATTTTTGTTATATACGCTTTTGTAAATCTGTATTTTGATTTGAAATCTTTTTCATTTAAAAGAAAGGGATCCGATCGGGTCTTGTAATGTTTTCTTTTACGATTGCAACTCGAAGTTAAATTTTCTTCTAATTCCTCCAAGTCCCTCTGGTCCAGGTAGTCCAAATAATTTAAATAATCCATTTAATTTAAATAATCGATTTACGTAGAACACAGACTGGTTTAGACCTCCCTCAGTAACAAATCGATCGAATTCACAAATTATAACCTAACTAACGAAACGAAACTCAATGCACGATCAGCTGATACATACAGTCGTCCATCTTGTCCCCATATATACCCTATATAGTATCGTTAAACTAGGTGGCCTGCTTGAATAAACCTAGTGTAACTTTCCATACAATTTTTTGGAGTTTACATTAGGTTTATAACAGGCTTATGTCAAAATTGTTTTTATTAGTAGCGTTTTCACTTCACACTCGTTATATCAAGAATATACACAGTGGGTATTTTTTATTAGTAAGGCTGAAAATCTGAATCTATAACGAATAGTGAAAATGCTGAAAGGAGCCTCGTGGCAAACAGAAGAAGGACAAAGCCGAGAAAAAAGTTACTGGATTGAT
Organism: Timandra comae; assembly: GCA_958496195.1. NCBI lineage: Eukaryota > Metazoa > Arthropoda > Insecta > Lepidoptera > Geometridae > Timandra > Timandra comae. The sequence continues at coordinate 5,277,934 of OY292353.1, read as the reverse complement.
TTGTTTTCTTTATTTAAACTCTGTAATCTTTATCAGCATGAAGGCTTTAAACCTGGATGATTAACAAAATCCGTTTTAATGCGGACGGCAGGACTTGTAACCCCGAAATATGTTCATTCAATAAATCATAAAATGTGTGCTTAAAACAGGTTTTTATAGTTTGGTTTAGCGTTAAACCCACATACACCAGAGGTACCTTTGACGCTATAAGGCAGCAAATCACCTAATTATGAAGCTAGAACCTAAATTGATGGTGGGTACTTACATTTCTAAATTTTGTGGTTTTGCACGCATTCTGATCTCCTGATTCCTGAATGTCATAATCAAATAAATAAAGTAGGTAAGTATTAAGCATGTTATATGTTTGGAAGTATTAAAGCATCCAAAATTAATGCTATGGGATATAGGAATTGTAAAAACTGGCCAAGTGCGAGTCGAAATTGCCCACGAAGTGTTTGACCGTTTTATTGTTTACTAGCTGTGCCCTGCGGTTTTACCCGCGTGGAACTCTATCCCGTGGGAATTTTGGGATAAAAAATCCTATAACACATAGGATTTTTTATCCCAAAATTCCCACGGGATTCTTAGGTATGAGGAACATCTGTACCAAATTTCATTAAAATCCATTTAGTAGTTTTTGCGTGAAAGAGGAACAATCATCCACAAATCCATACCTCTAAACATCTACACTCACTAACATTCGGGTTTATAATATTAGTAGGATGTGATTTCAATCGCGGGTAGTGTATATTAATGTTAATTGTGATATATAATTAAAATCTACTCACTGCGTCATGGCCCTCACCCTATTAAACAATTAAAAGTACTTATATAATGAGTACATCTCTCTATCTCTAAATAGTATGTAATGTAGTACTTAGCTGTTTTCGTAGGTCTTTCAAACGATACAAGGGATTTACCAAAGGAGAGATCAATGTTTTTAAGATTGAAAATCGCCCAGAATTATAATCAGCTTGTTTTAACAAACAAGCTGATTATAATTCTGTTTATTTAGTCACTTCAACAATATCTTCAGAATAAATTACTTACAAATAAATTGTAGCAAAAATTTTGTTCAAACATGAACTAAGTGGGTACCTACTATGTTCTACGAAGTACTTAATGTTTTCAATTTTACTTACCAAACCACCACTACTACCACTCTTTTCACCGTGTATTATTGATACCTTGAAATTACAATTTAATTTAAATGTGTATACTTATATTAAGTACTTTCACAGTAAATTTTAAAGGTATCAAGCTATCAAAATACAAAAAGCTTAAATATATAAACAGTGTTATAATTAAAATCTACTTACGATGAGAAAACCAACATTTTGCTTGAAAAGGAAACAAACATTACTCGAACATTATTACACTTGGCCTATTTCACGACCTTCAAGTAACGTTACTCACCAAGTACAGTTAGTTTTGTGTCTTTCCTACTTTACATCAAGAGACAAAGACAAAATATGAGAGTACTTACTCGAAACTTTACTTGAAGATGGTGAAATAGACCCTAACATTATTTTATATCCCAGGTAAAACTATCTATCTTTTAACTGAACGGAATTTGATGAAATGTTCAACATTCCATATTACATATAGATAGATCACACACCGAGAACAAGATCTACCGAGAGTTTATGTCTCAAAAACTATCTTTAATCACCTTTATACAAAAAAATACTAAATTGAAATCGCTTCATCCGTTCGGAAGCTATGACGCCACAGACAGACAGACACACACACAGAGAGAGACACGTTTAACTTATAACACCCCTCTTTTTGCGTCGGGGGTTAAAAAGAAAATAAGGGAAGAATAAGTATGGTAATAAGTATATATAAAATTAGCATTTATAGTAATTTTATAAACATATTTTGTAAACGTACTACATACGTTTGTAGGTATATACTTACTCGTATTTATTTGTAGTACTTACTTTGAAATTAGTTATATGCGAAGCCTAGAAATGGCAAATTAATTACAATAAGTACTTATTTATAGGGTATAACATTCCATTAGGTACTAGTATTTACTCTTTTATTTCAAATGCATGGATGATAGAATAATACTTTTTAAGTACCTGCTTAATCACTATTTAACTAACTTTTAGTCCGAACAGTATACTCACTTGTAAAGCATGATCCTAAATAAAGAAAAGATTTTACATATTTGCAATATTTATTTTTTGTTTTAATTTTCAATGTTAAGTAGTTAAGTACAAATTTTGTAATTTGTACCTCAATTTTTTATTTTAATTTTGATGAGTCGGTATCACAATGCGCCGCTCTCCCTATCTGTCGCGGTCCCGGCATGGACCATCCTCGGTGGCCGTCAAGGTCCGCCTCTCCGTGTGTTCCTCTGACCAGCAGAGGACACCATGGATTTGAGGTGGGTGGAGGGTGCGAAGCGGGTAGTGGTGTGGCGTGGCAGAGGGCCGTACACCGTGCTGCTTCCCGCACTTCCAGAGTGACCTGAGAGGGGTTCGCTGGAGAGGCTCTTCAGGCCATACCCCTGGGCGTCGCAGTAGAATAGCATTGATCCTGCGGCGCCCGCTTAGAGGCGCGAAGGGAATGCGCTGTTTTTAGTGGGTAGGCCTCCCCCTTCTGGCCCACATAACCCCAGGAGATCGCCTCCATTACTCGACTCCGGGGTATGCAGTTTAATGCATTTTCTCAGCGAAAAAAAAAACGCTCTCTCAACTTGCAGCGGCAACGGGGCATCACATGATCTACACTTACATAATTAAGAACCCATTTGTTTTGTGTTGTGCAATAAAGAATTTTGAATTTGAATTTATTACTTATTTGGTAAGTTGGTAGGTAGTATTTAAATATTCCGTTGATCTATCAACTTAACCTAAGCTATTAATTGTAGTAATATAATAAATGAGTGTATTTACGTCGTTTGTCAATAGGTTTTTGTTCTTGCCGGTGTCTTTATTCTGAAAAAAAATCAGAATCACACTAATATTGAAAAGGGGAAAGTTTGTGAGTGAGTGTGTATTTTTGTTGCTCTTTCACGCAAATACTACTGAACCAATTTACCTATATGAAATGTAGTACAGATGTCCCTTACAACTAGGAATATAATATAACATAGGCATAGCATACTTTTTATACCAAAATTCCCACGGGTAAAACCAAGGGACACAGCTAGTCCCCTGTCCTAGATTTTTATAACTTAACTAGCTTTTACCCGCGACTTCGTTCACGTGGAATAATTACTTTGGGATAACGCTAAATTTTATCCGCGACTTAATTTACGTAGAATGAGAAATATTTAATTAAAGTAGCCTATTTAATTTTACGAGCGGCACGCGTCTCGGTTGTCGTACTACAATCATCGAGAATATTCCACAGTCGTTACGGGGAAGAGCTTGATATTAAGGGATTCAGTCATTGTAATACAGTGCGTTTAATTGATAACTCAAATATTATAATCCATACAGAGACCTTTTATTCAATGTAATGATGATAAACTTGCTCACCGTGAAAAGTGGAAGGTCGCCAATTTTTTAAACTATCGAAAGTAATATTACTTACATTGGTTGCGGGTATATAAAAGGAGTTGGCGTTGTCCTGGAGATGGATGAAATAGAAATCTTAGAATCCATTCAGTAACCAGACGAAGTTTTAACAAGAGATTAACAAGATTCGATTCAAAAGGACATTGGGTGAGACAGAATGAATTAGTTTTAAAAATGGAGTTCTACCTCAGTTAATTATTACCCGACAACTGCGAAGCAAAAGGAGGGTTATGATTTTTGGTTCTAGTAAATCAATACGAGTTTTTTTTAAAGTCAGTATATATTATCTATATAAACGGCTTTGTATTGTGACTGACAGATGGATCAAAGCACAGCCTTTTTTTTGCTGTCCCGGGGGAAATGCGTTGACGCATCCCCGTGCCGAAGCAGTGGGGTACGTGGGACTCACTCTCCACCAAGATGGAGCGGTGGAGGTCCTACCCACTAAAACCCCCAGGGGCGACATCACCTGGGCGCTGAGTGCCGGTGCAACGGAGCGCACATCCACTACGCCCGGCGGACCAACGCACAGCCTAAACCACTGATCGAGCCGATGCTCTGATGGTTGAAGAAAGACGCTAAGCGCAAAAACTTCGACACCTCGGTGATTCCAAACTAGAGATAGTTTAAGAAGATTCGTGCTGGTTACACGTTTGAAGGCACTAACTTCCCGTAACGACTGATGATATTACGACAACTGGGACAACGGTTTCATAAAAAATCCTGATACAAAACCTATAAGTACACAAATGTACTTGGTACGAAAAATTATTAAAATCCACTTACGATAAGAAATTTAAGAAATTGCTAGAAAAAGAGACCAATATTAATCTAATATTATTACAGTAATGTTAATAAGGAAATCGATTGTACACCTGAGACGAGAGCAAAAAAAAACCCCGTACCAAAAAATCCGGCATACTAAAAGACCTCCAAATTCTGGACCCCTTTTATTTACGCCTTAAGTTACTCCCACCGAATGAGGCAATTCAAATGACGCCTCACAGTCGATTCCCGAGCTGTTTATGCTGTGTGCGCCGCGCTGTGTCAAAGAATCAGTCATAGGTAGGTAATACAAACTTACATTTTGGTCTTCTTTTGCTGACCTTGCCTAAAAATGTGTCAAATGTATTCCGTATCGTTCCCACTGTTAAGACGATTTAAATGACCTAATATGTCCAAATCAATCCGACATGGTATTATAGGGTACGCCAAAAGAACCGGCGACATACATACTCGTATTCATACTCTGGAAAAACATAACCCGCCTTTTGGCGTCGGCAGTCGGGTAAAAAGGGAAACAGGGGGAGATAAGTAGGATAAAAAAATATGAGTAATTCATAATATTCTTAAGGTTATTAGAAATAATAATACTAGTTTCATAAATTTACAAAATCATTCACAGGGTGAAATTGGGTATGAAAATTCAATAAAATGTAATTTAAAGCGAGCAATTTTAAAGTATGTATGTATTATATTATATTACTTACTTTCATTTTCGTTATAGTACCTGGGTGACCGAGTGGGGGGTCTCCCAAACCCCCCAAAGATTGTGGTTCCCTTAACTCATTAAATATAACGATACATAAAATTTATCAAGATTTAAAAAGAACTTACCAATCCGCATCGGTCACCCAGGTACTAAGTAGGTACCTATCATGGTTTAAACAATATACTTACTACATTTAAATCCGATTCCTATAAATAGAAAAGTAAAAAAAAAACTGTATATTTATTCATAAATACAAATAAAATCCGTTGATAATTCAACACATTTAATATTGTCTAAAAACGGCCTTTCCCAAATCTGTCAATGATCTTACTTGTCAATACAAAACTTTGTTAAAAAGATATATCTGTAATTTTACCGTCCTATCCCATAGATAGATTGAATATTGGCAACGGCCGTTAGTCTCGAAAGGTAGACATTACCCCCCGTGGTTCTTTTGACTCATTATTTTAACGTAACGTTAAGTAATCACGATTTTACAATCGCGTAACAAACACACAAAAAATACAAGTCGAATAGAGAACCTCCTCCTGTTTTTTGGAAATCGGTTAAAAACTAGGAACTATTATGGTTCAAACAGTATACTCATTCTCTCACTCACTCACTTGTAAAGCCGGTTCCTATAAAAAGAATAAGTACTTAGGGCTGATTTTTCCATCGCCAGATTTTCAGACTTTTATTTTACGAATAAAATTGACGTTTGACAGATTTTGTATGAAATAACTGTCAAAATTTCAAAGTAATTCGTCGAATAAAGTTATCTGGCGATGGAAAAATCAGCCCTTAGTTAAATATTTTCTTTTTACCATTAAATATTAGAAAATGTACTCACTTGTAAAACAGACTCCTATAATAAGAAAAATTTAAAATTTTCTCAAATGTAAGTATGTATATGAAATCTGTTGACCTATTCCCGCCTAGTTTACTAATAAGTTTGTTCAATAAAGTAAGCTAGTTTAGACATAATTAACATTCAAAGTCTTGTTCTTTGCGTATCGACTCAAATTTTTGAGGACCAAAACTCGGCCACCGATATAGCGCTATCAGTGGCCTTGCAAAGGTCCTCGCGTGTGCAGGTGTAGAGACATGCATGCCCACGGGATAGGGTTCCGCAGCAATCTCTAAATAACTTTTACCCCGATTGATAAACTGTAATTACCTTATCATTAACTTGTCCCTGAAAAAGACAATTATTTATTATTTGCAGGAGTTATGGTACGTATATTTCGTGATTTGGGGTGCCGTGGTAGAAATCCCCTTCGGGATCTTACGGCACCCCAATGTAACGCTGACGAAAATCGCTGTGTTATTAGAGGGTAGGCCCAGCCCATCTGGCTGGGAGAGCACTACATGCCCCGGGGGTCCTCCGAATCTCGGTTCACGGTGATATGCAGTTCTATGCATTTCCTCAGCGTAGAAAAGGATATATCGTGATTTTATTGACGACCTCGATGGCAGAGTGGTCACCATGCCGGACTGCCATTCGCAAGGTTGCGGGTTCGATTCCCACGCGGGGTGAATATTTGTGTGAACCACAAATGTTTGTCTCAGTCTGAGTGTATATCCGAATTACTGTGTGCGTAGTTTCTGATACCCCAGACGTAATGAACCTAGTTAGGGGTCAGTTTCTATAATAAAGATGTTAGAGTGATTGATGGAATTCCCGATAATGATAGATTAATAAAAAGTAATATTTACTTCTTCGGCTGACTGAAAAGATTAAACGTAATTAAAATATGTACGAGTACTTTAAAGACTTTGGTATCACTAACTCCCTTTTTAAAACGACAACAACTATGTGCTTTTATAATCCGTGTTACATTTGTATGAAAGATAATATAGGATACGAGGTTTAACTAAGCCGTTGTTATTCCTAGTTTATAACTATTCTGAGTGTGTGTAGTTTCTGATACCCTAGATACAAGTTTAGAACTTAGTTAGGGATCAGTTACTATAATGAGATGATAATTTATCCAATACCACATTAAATGATATATTTACTTCGTTTTCCATAACATCTACTTCATGGTTTTCTTGAACCTGAAATACGAGTAATTAAACCTTTTTAAATAAGTATAACTTAATTAATATTTTGAAGGAGTTTCAATAAATGTCTTTCTTTTAAATGAATTCGCATGATACCTAATGTCTTCAGCATCCAAATTCTTATTATTTAGTATCGAATAATTTTTAAACGCTGGACTCTCATTATTTTTAACTCTAGGTACAATAGTTTTTATATTAGGCTATCTAATACCGAAATAATTTTTCAAATCGGACCAGTAGTTCCTGAGATTAGCGCGTTCAACCAAACAAACAACTAAAGGTCTGACCGCATTGGCTGCACTGCACTGCAGCGGAGCGACGCGACACCTAGCGGCGAGGTATTTTTTCTTAGAAAATTGTATGAGGTATACCGCACTACGCTGCGGCGACGCTACACTGTGCGTCAAAGTTGACCAACTCATCAAATCTGCCGCTCAGTGTCGCGTGGTGCAGTTCCGCTGCAGTTGGTGCAAGAGACGATGACGCGACACTTTGTTAATACAAAATTTACTGCTAACTGTCGCGGCACTGCAGTTCAAGTGCGGTATACCAAATACATAGTGTCGCTAGGTGTCACGTCGCTCCGCTGCAGTGCATTCAGACCCTTAATCTTCAGCTGTATAAGTGGTTAATATTAGTATTTATAAATATGTTATAACGCTACAAAAGTACAACCTCCTCTGAAATTCTTGAATCATCGCTGTCTGTAGTCTGATGAAAAAATAAAAAGAAATGTAATATTAATAAATTAATTAGATTAACTTTATTTTATACATTATTCATTTTATATACATTTGTCTGCACTCAACTCTTCAGTTTGAGTCATTTTATGGGCTGCGATATTGTTGGTTAAACCAACAAGTTAGTTATAAGGGGTCTAACTACTAGTTTTGACAGTCGAGTCAACAATATTAATACGACAAGGCCGACAACTCTACGTGTACTCTTTTATTTACTTAAGTTAAATTTATAAGAAAAGGTGATTAAACATATAAGTATATATGTATAATGTAGATTAAATAAAATTTCAATGTCTAATTGCGGAAAATTGGTCGTAAAATTTCCATACAATGCTATAATTAAATATACATAAATAAGTAATTAAATAAGTAGTTGACACCATTTGCATTTAGATAAGTACACAAGAAATGCAAAATTCTTAATTGCATTTGATAGCTAAACTATTCATGTGCTAAAAGAAAATACTAACATCCCCATAGAATAACGTGTATTCTCGTTGTCCCCACTAAATCTATCCCCATCAGTGGGGACAGCAAGAATCGAAACGAAATTATTCGAAAAAACGGGGTCAATGTTGGCGTCTTTTACGATACGTACTTAGTATAAGTACAGGAGCATAAATAAATATTACTTACTCTAGCATTAAAATAGATTTCCTGTGAATGTACCGGAGATACTCTTAAAATAGACAGTAATATCACAGAACAAATAGGTAACAGCATCATTCTCATGATGCTATCGAAAAAGTAATTAGGTTTTCGAAGTTTATTCCTAAAAGTTATTGAAAAGATAATTAAATTATCTTCCCTTTGCCACAATCTACCCACTAATTAACTGCGTATGATTGAACAAGATTAAGAATTTGCAACGGTTTAAAATCCAATAAACAATATTGATATTTTTTAATGATTACGTAAATCATACCTAGTAGTTGTGCCTCGCTGTTTTTTCATAAATTCATTCAAAACATTCTAGACAAACCGTTTAGTTATTGGTGATGTGGTAGACAGACAAATATCCAAACATACAAACTTTCACATTTACAAGCTTCACCGCGCCTTTTACACCATAAATAGTATGCAATTCTAGTTCTACTTGAAACAGACCAAATTTCAGACTTAGGAGTTAGGACAGTGAATATTGTCAAATAATCTAACCAAGAGAAAAAAAGATTGCATCACCATCTTTCAGTCAAATACATCGTTTGATGCGAAGGTGTATTCAATTGTAGAACAACAATGCACCTATAGATTGACCCTTGAATGGTTCCAATGATAAATCGCGATCTTCCTGTCACCTATCATATACGTGGCCTTGGGTTTAATCCTTGTCAATCATCTAGAGCGTCGTAATAGCACTCCAGAGACGGATTTAGATCATAATAACCACTTACAAGACACCGACAGTTGTATCGTCCACTCGTACGTAATTTCAGCTTGGGAACATATTTTTCAATAATCATTTTGACCCCTGATTGTCGTGGAAGATTTTGGGCCTTTGAGAATGTTTGGGAAGAAAACAGTCTTAAATATTTTCTGATTAATTAAAAAACTATGTACAAAATATGTTATAAGACCAGTCTTAATGAAACTATTAAACAGCTCCTGGCCAAATCCTGACCTTTAACATACGTTTTCCTAAGATACAATGTAGTAAGTAGGTATATTTTTTAAAGAATTGAAATTGAATTTAAGAACAGGGAAGTACTAGACACAGTATGTACTAGTTAGTATAAGTATATGATCCTTATATGATTTACTACGTACGTAATGTGCGGTGCATCGCCGACACCAGTGCATCGAAGTGCAATGAGTTAGTAGGTGGTCGGGAATGACTCGATCCAGATTGTTCTAGTATATTCTAGTGACAGTATAATTGGGGTCTTTAAGGGCAACTATAAGTGGCGGGAATCGTCAAAAGGATGTTGTACGATTGGAACTATGTTAATCTTAGTGAAGTTACGCGATTCGTATCTTCATTTGAAAGACCGAATGTAAGTATGTTATAACTTACTTATATTTTTTTATAGTGCCATGGCCATATGTGTGCGGGCAGAGCCGCTGTAATTTTTGAGCCACAATCTTTTATGTGCCGGTGACTGCTTCGCTTTAATCGTATCTTTTGGTTGACAGTTAATGAAAAAATGTATAAAAATGTCATAAGAAACAAAATGACAATAAAAGCTTCCAATTTGTACCGCTGGTGCAGTCAAATGATTGTCGGTTTATTGAAAATGCATGTACTTAAATAACATTCTAAATGAGATGGCAGAATTAGTTCTAATTATTTCCGCCGGGCCAGAAAAGTTTGTGGCATTATAAGCAGTGAGCCAAAAATACGTCCAGTGCGTTTAGTAGTGACCCTGCCTGCTGTGTTAAAGGTTAGGGGGCGGGTTCGGTTCTAGCTCTAGACAAACATTGTGCATGAACATGCCTGTATGTACATATGTATGTATTGGTCTGGGTGTTTATCTGTAGTCTAGTATTCATAGTTACAAGCTTTGCTTGGATATATTTTTTTTGTGTATTGGAGGTTATTGTATACAGTAAATGTTGATGTTATTACAAACCCAATTAACTGTGACGGAAGGAAAAAGTATTGCACAGACTTACCTGTTATTTTCGTATGTTTGTGCATGTACGAAAGGACCTTACGCAGCAAACATTTATATTATAAATTTAAACCAGCCATAAACATGTTTACGAATAAATGTACTTATGTATAATCAAAAAGATATGATTGAGGAAAACTGTGATAATTCGGATTTTACCTCATTGCTGGCGTTTGTCAACCAACCACTTATATTACTCGGCATTTTTTTTTGTATAAGTGTTTTTCATAGATTTTTGCATTAGCATTCGTTACATTTGGAAAAAGAAACCACATTTTTGGGAATTAGGATGTTAATGTGGAAGAGATACTTTGCACTTGTTTCATACTTCACTGATTTTTAAATATATGTACAAGTCTATAGGTACTTAAAGAGTAAAAAACCTTACCTTTCACAGCTGGAAAAGCTCCAATAAATTTTCAATTTCGGAGTTCAATTCTAGTTTATTTGAAAATACCACGGAATTAAGTCTGAACTCAATTATGAAAAAAATAACACAAAGAAACAAGTTATAAAATAACTAGCTGTGCCCCGCGGTTTTAAACTGCGGGAAAATTGCCACGGGATTAGTCTCGTCGGAATTTTGGGATAAAAAGTATCCTATGTGTTATTTCTAGGTATGTTTGGTACCAAATTTCATTAAAATTCATTCAGTAGTTTTTGCGTGAAAGAGGAACAAACATCCACAAATCCATACATCTAAACATCCACACTCACAAACATTCGGCTTTATAATATTAGGACATAATCTTACACAAAGTTGACTTTTAAATTCCTTTTTCTGATATTCAATTTTTTTATGTATAACAATAAAAGAAGATATTATTACAGTTTACTCACTACTTCGTTTCCTGTGGCAGCAAAATAATAGCCCTGTTAAATTCATTACACGTATTCTTAACGCTTCCCCTCGCTAGATGGCGTTGTTCATAACTAAATTAAAACACGCAAACGTTTTATGCGGCGTCTTAGCTACCCCCGGGAACAAATCTTCTCATAATTACAGCCAACAATTGGTTCCTATATTTCATTATTCAATTTTTGAAAGGGATTGCCGTTAAGCAATCTCTTATAAACACAGATAAAGGCAAAATGAAACAAGTTTTCGTTTTACTATTTTAAGTTTTTACTGTTTATGTAAGCTAAAGTATATTTTCTTATACATATAATGCACTTATGCGGAAAAAAAGACAAAAACAAATTATTTTTAAAATTGTCTGTCTGTCTGTTCTGCTAATCTCAACAATTTTTGCAGCCCGATCAATTTTGACGGGACTTTCAGTCGCAGATAGCTAATAATTAGTAACTTAAGCTTTTTATTCCAAAATTATTAGGGGACCGGGATTAGCTCAGGTGAAACCGATGAACACAGCTAGTACAAAATTAAGCAAGATTGAGTTTAGTCACTAATCTATTTAAACGCAGGACCAAAAATAATATTAAATCTTTCTGTAAATACAAAAAAGTCTACCATTTGGGTTTTCCCCCTTTTCTCCGTCTAGGGGGAGAATTTCCAAAAATCCTACCCTCAACAAACACACTTGCCAAATTTCAGCTCTCTACGACCAGTAGTTTCGGCTGTACATTGTATGTCAGTCAGTCAGTACATCACTCAGTAACGGAAGAGTTTTATATTATACTAGCTGCGCCCCGCGGTTTCACACGCGTAGTACCCGTTCCCGTTCCCCTAGGAATTTCGGGATGAAAAATAGATGTTGGCCGATTCTCAGACCTACTGAATATGCTCACAAAATTTCATGAGAATCGGTCAAGCCGTTTCGGAGGAGTATGGCAACAAAAACTGTGACACGAGAATTTTATATATTAGATAGATATATATAATACTTTCTTAACCCATAAAACGAGATTTTAAAGGGTCTTCCCCGGTGACGTACCTACTCACAAGTAAAACACATCTTATACATATAAGACATTTGCTGTGTGAATTTTAAATGCGATTAACACGTTTACGGCAAATTTCGGCGGATATTATCCTGTTTTACTTGTCTTCACTGAATCTGGTTCACCATTTATGTACTTACATATAGGAATGTACTTACGAGCTAAGTCTGCCTCGTGCTTTTGTTTGTGTGAATTAACTTCAATATATATAAATAAAAAAATATTTATTCATATTGTATCCTAACACATTTTACCATCTAGTTCCGAACTAAGCAAAGCGGTTTTGTGTCTGCTCACGTCAGCATTTTCATGGAATGTGGCGCCAATGCTTCACCCCGAACACTTAGTTTTATAATTTTAATGTAATAAATTTTATCACTATCACTACATAGTATAAAACAAAGTCACTTTCTCTGTCCCTATGTATGCTTAGATCTTTAAAACTACGCAACGGATTTTGATGCGATTTGTTTTAATAGATAGAGTGATTCAGTGGGAAGGTTTTTAGTTATTTTATCCCCATATTCCTACAGGAACTGGAACTACGCGGGTGAAACCGCGGGGCGTCACTAGTCTAATACATAAATAACTCTATCTATTGATGAAAATCGCTATAAAATACATTCTACGTAGTTCTAAATATCAGTAGGTATAATAGTATATTACAGAAGGAGACAGCGAAAAGCGTTTTTTTTTTGTATTATCACGGATCATAAAATACCAACGTATTATGTAAAGAGGGTTTAACCCAGGATTAGATAAATGGGCTACTTTTTATTTATTTATTGTGATGCACAGGATCTCAAGAAAGGGGAATTACATTGGAAAACTACAGTTTGTGTCGTATATATTCCATGCCATAGTTGGCTATGGCATGAAATACATACGATATAAGCCCCTCCCGTTTAGTATACAAATTAGTTATGCCCCGAAAATTATCAGAAAAATGTATATAGGTACTAGCTGTGCCCCGCGGTTTCACACGCGTAGTTCCCGTGGGAATTTCGGGATGAAATATTAGGTAGATGTTGGCCGATTCTCAGACCTAATACCTATGCTCACAGAATTTTATGAGAATCGGCCAAGCCGTTTCGGAGGAGTACGGGAACGAACATTGTGACACGAGAATTTTATATGTATATAAGATATACCAATCAAGGTAAAAGAAAATATCTACACCTACCCAATCATAAATATTATTTATACGGCTTATAAATTATGGTTATTTTATATTATCTAATTTAATTTTCATTGAGGAAAAAACAAGGTTTTATTATTAACTAGCTGTGCCCCGCGGTTTCACCCGCGTAGTTCCCGATCACCGAAATAGGCTATTTTATCCCCTCCATTTTATCCCCGTATTCTCACGGGAACGCGGGTGAAACCGCGGGGCGCTACTAGTAGTCAATAAATCTCATAAAAATGTTGTTCAAAAACCCAATGAGACTTGAAGTGTCAAACATGATTCATCTGAAGAATGATGAATTCAAGAAGTCATAGTCCCTACCTACACCTTCAACTTAATGAGTATGCGTTGACGTAAAATAAGAAGTGTGGTTACACCGTGACAGTAAACAAACGGTATGTACCACAAGTGTTTGATAAAATATCATAACATAACAATAGATGATCCGAGTGGCGAGTAGACCGCAGTGATGATGTTTCAGTATTTTCCTGGTGCTGTGTAGGGTGCAGGGTGAGCGCAGAGCGTGTGACGTCACCGCCTCCCGCTATATTTGTGTGTGAGAGCATACGCGCAATCACTCGCTCACTGCGCGCACGCCGCGCAACTCGCACGCGTATCACACTCACTCGTACAACACACGCAACAACGCGAACATTATTTTATTCAAAATTTGTGGTGACTGTTAAGTGCCAAAATGCCGAAAAATATTTTAGCCGAGATGGGGTCCCAGGTCGGGCTCACCCCCGCCAGGCAGAACAAGAAGGTAAGCCTATTTTTTAATTTACCGAATTTTTGCGAATTTATTTTTTTTCGTTGGAAATTGCTGAATTTCGTTATGGTATTTATTTCCATATGAGCTGTGTACTCCGGGGTCGGATGAATGGCTAGACGCCGTTCACGGTCGTACCAAAATAAACCCGGCCCACACATACGTCATTTCGCTACAACAATGTCAATACGGAGTACCCACAAACACTGCTTTTTTTAATTTTGGTCAGTTTTTTATTATAATTTAAAGATTCTTATTTTAAATTTTTATTTTATTTATTTTCATCATAATATCTTAAAATCATTGCATAAAATTATCGCGGTAGACACATGGGAAAACAGAAACAATTGAGTAATAAAATCCTTGGAAATATTGCTTTAATTACAAGTACCCGCACTTAATTAGAGCTGCACATAAGATTTATATTCAATTCGTCTATTGGACATTAATATTGAGTTATTTATTTTAGACGTTTCTGTGAAGCAATGTTTGTGTGTTGGATGAAAGCCAAAAATTTTTGTATTTGACTAAATTTTTATAGACGTTATTCAATACTGGCGCGCGGCGCAAACTGACGGTTACATGCGGGTGCTCGTAAATATAATGACGTCTTACTTTTATGTACATCATGTATTTACAAAAAAAGCATTTCGTAAAAAAATATGCAGATCCCGAGGTTCATTCCTGCGCTGTCCAATTTTCCACATATGGCACGGGTCATCGCCAAGGCATTTAAACAAGTCTAACTGTATTTTTTAATTTTAAACAAGAGGATTCGTTTCCTGCGTTTTCCAAAACTGGCTCAGATTGGACTGCGTTGAGCACAAGCCATTTTCACTATACGATTTACCTAAGATCATTAGTGTCTAAGAGGTCTTACCATACCCTGCAGTGGGATCCAACAATCCGTAACTTATTGAATCGAATAAATGTATATTATAACCATCCTACTAATATTATAAAGCCGAATGTTTGTGAGTGTGGATGTTTACATGAATGGATGTGTGGATGTTTGTTCCTCTTTCACGCAAACACTACTGAATGAATTTTAATGAAACTTTACAATAATTTAGCTTATAGGTACATAAGAATAACACATATGATACTTTTTCCTGAAATTCCCACGGGAACTACGCGGGTGAAACCGCGGGGTGCTGCTAGTACATTTACATATACTTATGTATGGTTATAATAAATATATAATTTCCATTACTTAGTGAAGATACCTTTACAGGGTCAATAAGCAATGGAAATTATACTCAAGGTTGCTAAATTCAACGGATTTTACTATTTTTTATAATTTTAATTTTCTTATAATGATCTTACCACCTGCGACAGTAGCTGGTGGGACACTGCGAAGGATAGGGATGGTTGGAACTGTTTGTGGGAGACCTTTGCCCAGCAGTGGGACATTATAGGTTGACAAAAAAAAATACGACATATTTGTTAAAAACTCCTTTTAAAAAATTTTTTTCACTACACTAATATTATATTAAAGAAAATGAGGTATCACCCTGTTGTAGGATCTTACAAACCGCTATTTAACTAAATTTTACAATATTTTGGGTTAGTTATCAATTCTTTTGTTTAACTATCTTTATCAGATACCTAAGTAACGTATAACCTAATATTTACTCGAATATGGTTAAGAAACAAAGGCGTGTGTGTATATTGTTCCATAATTATTGTGGTTTTTCACAAATCATTTTTATGGTAGAAAAAAATAACTTAGGCTTTTGTTTTAACATATCATCAACAGGAATTAATATTTTAATCTTGTTTTATTAAGTTTTCATTTCTTGTGAATATACTTTAGGACGATATAAGAAGTACTTATTAAATTCGACGACCTCGATGGCAGAGTGGTCACCATGCCGGACTGCCATCCGTAAGGTTGCGGGTTCGATTCCCGTGCGGGGTGAATGTTTGTGTGAACCACAAAAGTTTATCTCGGTCTGGGTGTGTGTGTGAATGAGTGTGTGCGTAGTTTCTGATACCCTAGATACAAGCTTTAAGCTTAGTTAGGGGTCAGTATAATGAGATGATGTAGTGAATGATTATGTTATGTTAAGTACCCAAACGGTATAATCTAAGTAGGATTAAATGAGAATATTTTAAGTTGGTTTTTTTAAACTTAATTTTCTTTTTTGGACTTTTCTACCCCATAGTACCTTAACCTAAACCTAGTTTTTACTCAGTTTTCGGTTCCTATAAAAGTAACTTAGGACCATATAATAAGGATTAAGATCTCATTATAAACTAAGGTGGATTAAATTCATTTAAATAACTTCACTAATCACTATGTTGTTTGGCGGTGTCGGTGGGGAGTTTACCTCTGCGCTTGCGCACACTGTGTCACGGCCGTCCGCCAGACTCATGCAAAACATGCTATTTAACATATGCCAATTAAATTCTTATGTGCATTTTAATTTTTAACATTTATCACGGTTAGGCTTGTTCTATCTATACTAATACTAGCGGCGCCCCGCGGTTTCACCCGCGTAGTTCCCGTTCCCGTGGGAATTTCGGGATAAAAAGTATCCTATGTGTTATTCTGATGTATAAGCTATATTGTGGTAAAGTTTCATTCAAATCCATTCAGTAGTTTTTACGTGAAAGAGTAACAAACATCAATACATCCATACTTACAAACTTTCGCCTTTATAATAGTAGTAGGATTATAAAGAGGAAAGATTTGTTTGTTTGTTTGTAATGAATAGGCTCCGAAACTACTGGACCGATTTCAAAAATTCTTTCACTAATGGAAAGCTAATTTATCAGTGCGTGACATAGGCTATATTTTATCCCCGTAATCCCACGGGAACGGGAACTACGCGAGAGAAACCGCGGGCACAGCAGCAGCTAGTTATGTATAAAGATGAATATATAGTTCTATACTAATATAATAAAGATGTAATATTTGATTGTTTGTTTGTTAATGGGCTCAGAAACAACAAGACAGATTAAAAAAAAATGACTAAGGGCCTATTTCATGACCTTCAAGTAGTGGTACTCACTAAGTAAAGTTAGTTTTGTCTCTTTCTTAGTTTATATCCCTTGAACTTAACTTGGAACAGAGAACGTTACTTCAAGATTGTGAAATAAGCCGTATTAGATAGTTTACTTTTCAGAGAGTAACATAGACTATATTTTATCCCGGTATTATATTTTATATTTTTTACCTAGCCTAGAGGAAAGACTAGTTGTCTTTCCTCTAGGCTAAACTACAATGAACTGGAGCTGGAGAAACGCGGGCAAAATCAGAGGAATAGTTAGTTGGTGGTGGTGATTACGATATTTGATACTATCAGGGCCCTGCGGTTTCACCCGCGTAGTTCCCGTTCGCGTAGGAATATGGGGATAAAATTATGCTAAAACACCTTCCCACTGAATCACTCTATCCATTTAAACAAACCTCATCAAAGTCCGTTGCGTAGTTTTAAAGATCTAAGCATACATAGGGACAGAGAAAGTGACTTTGTTTTATACTATGTAGTGAAGTACAATAAAGAAAAACGCAAAGTGTGTAACAAAAACACATTTTTTGATGCAAACAAACAGTTTGAACATTAAAAATGAATAATGTTTTGCTCAAACAAATTATAAAGTATGTACTTACCTATAATGTGTTTACCTAGTACATAATGTACTACATACTTACCTGTGCGACGTCACATATTGCGATCCAAACTTGTAAAATCCAACTAGTAGAATAAAGAACACGTTTACAGCATTATCCTTATACTTATTAAAATTCTAAAAAAACTCGTTCAATGTCGTTCAATGAATTCCTAAGTAACTTCGTATTTCCCTTTGGTTAGATTAGATTAACAAAAGCAATAAATTATATTTTTTTTAATTGGGAAATAAAAATTATCTATAATAATATTAACTTTAAAAGTGATATTACATAGGTAGCACTAAACTTAACCAGTATAATGGTGGACTAATAAAGTATTTACCTCGCCCGGTATTCGAACCCGAAACCCTTCCCTTGGCAGTCCGGCATTGCAACCACTTTGCCACTTAGGTTGTTATTAGAGTTATATTCTATATAACTTTACAAGGACAAAGATCCCAAGAGTCCCCTTATAGAATGTATCACTACATAGTATAAAACAAAGTCGCTTTCTCTGTCCCTATGTATGCTTAAATCTTTAAAACTACGCAACGGATTTTGATGCGGTTTGTTTTAATGGATAGAGTGATTTAGTGGGAAGGTTTTTAGCATAATTTTATCCCCATATTCCTACGGAAACGGGAACTACGCGGGTTAAACCGTGGGGTACAGCTAGTTTTTGTATAAATCTAAACACCTGATAGTCTTTAATTATATTTCTATGAAAACCGGCAATTCGCCAAGATTCTTTACCGACACTACGCTTACATGAAACATTTACGAGATCTATCAAATGCAGATATTTAGGTAATGCAATTCCTATTATTGAAACCTAGTTTACCAGTTTCAAGACTAATACAATAATTATTTGAACTCGATTCTCTTTTCCGAACCTTTATCTCATGTCTATTTGGGATCGGTTTTCAGTTTAACCAGATTTGGCGGAATGTCAGTATTTTACTTGAAGTGACTGCCATCAAACCTTCACAACCCAGAAGGTTATACGTCATTTTTTGTTTAAACCAAATGTTAGACTTTTGGGGGCTCTAACAACCCGTAACGATCGTCGATGATGAACCGGGACGGACGGCTTTACGTGCCCTCCGAAGCACGGAAGCACTCATTAAATTAAAAGTAATTTTTACTAATGACCCATCACAGTCATGACAGTGCCAGACGTTGCTTAACCGCACAGATCACAGGTGATCCGCGGGTAGCACTGGGCCATGAGCACTTTTTTCGATTGTTCTATGTAATTATATAGATATCCCCCTTGTTATGGAAGCACATATTATCTGGCAAGGCTGTCAAATTGTGAATCTTCCATGGGATATAAATATTTTAAAGTGAATGAGCCTTTAAAACTATTTTAGATACATAACTAGTAAACAATCTATTTACGAAAATGATGTTGATTCATAATCCGAAACTGACTAAAATGATAAGCCGCATTCTACTTCGCGGTAGTCAAAGAAATGATTCGGTTCATTTTAGCAGGAATATTTAGATGTTATATTTATTTTATTAAAGGTTGAATGACTTACTCGCAAACTTTAGTTTATAACTCTGATTTATTATGTGTGGTTATAGGTAGTAAAATATTCCAATTTGAACCGCATCCAAATCAAAACAGTTTTTTGTGTACATTTATACCGGGCTTTTTAGTTCTCTAGATTTTTAAATCGGGTTTATTACACTCAAGAACTGAATTGACTGGTGAAATTAAATTATAAAGATGTTCCTATTAATGTTATAACCTGGAATAAGTACATCATCATCACATGCCATAAGTTTATGTCCTTTACGAGGAGCCCGAGCTTACTCTGATTATGGATATAGGACACTTTTAAAAAACCGCATTCAGAGCTACCTATCAAAATTTTGTCATGAAATTTATCTTACACTAGCTGTGCCTCGCGGTTTTACCCGCATAGTACCCGTTCCCGTGTTCCCGGCAATAATTCGAATTTTCCTCACTTTTTACCTTCCCTAGACCTCCACGAACATTTCAAGACCAAGATAAGATAAATCTGTTCAAACGTTCTCGAGTTTTAGCGAGACTAACGAACAGCAATTGATTTTATATACATACTAGCTGTGCCCCGCGGTTTCACACGCGTAGTTCCCGTTCCCGTGGGAATTTCGGGATGAAAAATAGATGTTGGCCGATTCTCAGACCTACTGAATATGCTCACAAAATTTCATGAGAATCGGTCAAGCCGTTTCGGAGGAGTATGGCAACGAAAACTGTGACACGAGAATTTTATATATTAGATAGGTATAGAAGATTATTCTTAACTAATCATCGATCGCGTTTCGCAACCGTATGGAATGTTTTTCAAGTGACCATCACAGATATCGGTCTGTGGATTCAATAAGTCATTAAACAAATACAACATCAAGGTAAACGAACTTGGTAACAACGAGTTTACTTCAAAAATATTTCATTTGTACTTGTGTTTTTTGAATTTGTACAATTATGATAATTAAGTGTGATAATTAGTTATGCCTTGTATACAAACATCACTATAACGATTATCATGTTTTGAATCAAATTAAAAAGGGTTCTTCTCAGTTTGCTGGATATACTTATAAGTATTTATATAAATAAAATCATAAAATAGGCCAAGTTCAAAGAAAGCATTGCATTGCCTTTGCCTATGTTAATAACTTAATTACATATTTAATCTACCTTAACTATTAGCTTGAAGCACACTCATCCACGATTCTTAAAACCAGAGCGTGGGTAGACGAATTTTTGGCTTAACATCTGCTTTAAAACTTTGTACCTTTTACGTAAATGTGTGCCTAATATAAATAAACTAGCTGTGCCCCGCGGTTTTACCCGCGTTTTCCCGATCCCGTGGGAATTTCGGGATAAAACAAAGCCTATGTTTTTCCCGGATCATAAGCTACCCATGTACAAAATTTCAAGTCAATCGATTCAGTGGTTTAGCCGTGAAAAGGTAACAGACAGACAGACAGACAGAGTTACTTTTGTATTTATAATATTAGTAGGGAATAGGGAATTAGTAGGGATAAGTATTGTATATTTTAGACATTTCAGTAGGTACATCAATAAGTATTGATATAATTAATCATTTCAGTACCTTGGCTTTGACTGATTTAAAGTTTTTCTGTTAATCAAAAGTATATTCTATCGATCTCATTACTTAACGTAATCATGACATAAATTTATACATAATAAAGGCCTCTTATTTTAATCATCTATTTCGAAATATGAAAGTCCATAAGAGTACACACTACATTAATTTACTAATCACTGGATGTAATTTATTAAATGATTTGCGAAGCGAAAGTGCGTTGCTATTGCCTAGCGATTTACTACTAATAAATCAAAGAATCGAACTCTTAACACTGAGAATGGTGTATTATTTTATTTATTTGTCGTTTTCTTTTACAAATTCTATTTTTCTTTGACAATCTAGTACTTAAACTTTGAACTAGTTCGTATTACATAAAATGTTTCGGTTTTTTCTTTATTTACGATGTTCAAAATGAGTCAACTGAGTTGCCGAGGTTCTCAATGAGCGAAAACTCAAATCCGCAGTTAAGGGTTCGAATAGGTATATTGTCTTCAATGTTTGAAACACTATTTAAACTGGACATTTATTCTGATTTCTACAACCGTTAGGTATTATTCAATGTCTCTAATTTCCTATAGTCCACGATGGAAGACTGATACATACAAAAAGTTTTAAAAAAGACTATAATTTATGTATATACTCGCATTTACGTTTCATAAAAATATACTGTACAATGTTCATACGAGTCACGGCGATTCAAAAATAGATTTATATTTCTATCATCACTTCTTCTACTTTGTAAGAAGAACACATATAAGTAGATATATTGTATACTATTATATTATAATACATAAGATGAACACATAAAGATACATATTAGAATACATACAAAAGATCAAGACTAAAGAAAAAATATGTTCCAAATAAACTGAATTCCGAGATCTATTACCTACCTATTTGTAGGTTTATAAAACAGCGGTTAGTGGTTACTTATGACATTTATGAACCTATTCGAAAATGGTTTATGAATCATAAAATTAAATATATTACGATCTCATCAATCAATAACAAAGTGAACACTTTGTTTATTATATCTAGTACTACTTATAGATTCGATGAAAAAGCTTAATATTGAGTTAGGAGAAAATCTACTTGATAAACTACGTGATATGCTTAGTTTTACTGCCGTTATTCCCGTTTTCTTTGGGTTTCTTTTTAATTTATTTTTAATAGATTACTAGCAGTGCCCCGCGGTTTCACACGCGTAGTTCCCGTTCCCGTTCCGGTGAGAATTTCGGGATGAAAAATAGATGTTGGCTGATTCTCAGACCTACTGAATATGCTTACAAAATTTCATGAGAATCGGTCAAGCCGTTTCGGGGGAGTACGGGGAATATTGTGACACGAGAATTTTATATATAAGATTCCACTGTTACTTATCATAGTAGGACACTTCAAAGGTGCAATACTTAATTGAACCAAATACCTATATCGCAACAATGGACTCATAATGACAAACTTAGACCGGAAAACTGTTCTTAGAAAATTTTGGGAAAGTATTATATCGAAAATTTAAATTAGTAAAGTACCTATTTACGTATAAAAATCCTGATAAGTACATTAATTAATTAAATACAAAGTCAATATCTTTACTGCAATTATTACCTCATTCAACACACTTTAAACAATAGAAATTAAAACATTTACTAAATACAATCAATTTGTTGAAAAGAAAATTCCATTTTGCACACAAACATTGTTCAATTAATTATTCATAATAAACACATTAACGTTAGTTATACAAATGTTCTAGATCTATCTAAAACGTGATATTTGTATGTTAATACTTCATGGCCATTCTGCAAAACCGATCTTGAAATTAAGCGAAAAGGTTTCTATTTTCCGGGAAAAATGACAAGTACCTCGCCTTTCAAAATATTTTAAAGAATATATATATTTTTAATCATTATTGTTACTAAAATATCTTATTTCCTTGTACTTATACACAGTTGTTCTATTTTTATTTTTTTCGATATTTCGACGCCATTGCGTCCGCGATCATGACGCTTTCAAGAGCGAAAATTATATTATAGGACATACCTACTTAAACCTTACTTAACAGTTTAAAAATAACGTTATCTGAATTGAAATTGATATTGCTTTTGCTACTGAACTTCGTCGATATGTAAATAAAATATATATGATACCACCGCCATACGAAACCGCCGTTCTTATGCTAGTACGTATAAGCGTTGATACGTAAATTAAATATATATGAACGACGCCGCTGGTCTTAAGGTAGTATATTATATACGAGTACGTATAAAGATCACAAACAATTAAAATGGAAGTCGAATGCGGAACCGTACTAGTTATCCTTCAGAAGATAGGTATGCTTGTTAGTTGTGTTGCGACTTTGTTTTGTACCAACATATTTATTATAGACTCGATAATATACTGCCTTATTATAATGTCGTCATTTATCTATTTATTTATATTACTAGTAGCTCCCCGCGGTTTCACCCGCGTAGTTCCCGTTCCCGTGGGATTACGGGGATAAAATATAGCCTTTGTCACGCACTGATAAATTAGCTTTCCATTAGTGAAAGAATTTTTTGGAAATCGGTCCAGTAGTTTCGGAGCCTATTCATTACAAACAAACAAATCTTTCCTCTTTATAATATTAGTATAGATAACAGTTTAATTTAAGACGTTTAAAATAACGGAATCGAATTTAGAAACTTTTAATCCGATACAAATGCTAGAAAATATTTAGTTTCGTTTACTCCTCTATAAGTAGTATGTGAATGTCATTCTAATCTACCGGTTGTTAGAGGGTTAGAGAAAGAAAACCTCATTAAAATCCGTTGCGTAGTTTCAAAGATTTAAGCATACATTGGGACAGACAGACAGCGACAGCGACTTTGTTTTATACTATGTAGTGAAGTAGATTTAAATTATTGGTTTAGTAAATAGATAAAATTAAAAGATCCTTACAGTAAGCAATTATAAATTATGAGTGACATTTCTGAACAGTTTTATTTTTAAATACACATATTTTATGTCAAATATTATTTAATATGTTCACTTGCAGTAATTAAATATTTTATAGGACGTTTAACATTTATACTTTATGGGCCGCATTTAGCTGTATAGCGTGCACATAACAATTAATTTATGAGATATTCTAACTTAAGAAATTAACAGAACGTTGTTCTTCCATTTAATCGTTGTTTCTAATTAATAATACAACATAAAAATATTTCGTAGTACATAATATACAAAATAATTTTATAATTACTAAAAAGTATTTAATTATATTGATTCTATTTGTATAATGAAATTAACAAATATCCGAATAACATAACATAAAATAATCATTCACTACATCACCTCATTATAGTAACTGACCCCTAAGTTCGAAGCATGTGTCTAGGGCCTAGAGTATCAGAGACTACGCACACACTCATTCACACGCACACCCAGACCGAGACAAACATGTGTGGTTAGTATTTTTAAAATTTATAAAACTTAATGATCACGCGTATGTAATATGAGTATTCCTTCACTGTACTATAATAATATCATCAATGAGAGAGACAATCTTACAGTCTGACATCCCTACTAATATTATAAATGCGAAAGTAACTCTGTCCGTCTGTCTGTTACCTTTTCACGGCTAAACTACTGACACTAAACTGACTTGAAATTTGGTACAGGGATAGCTTATGGTCCGGGAAAGAATATAGGATACTTTTTATCCCGAAATTCCCTCGGGAACGGGAACTACGCGGGTGAAACCGCGGGGCGCTGCTATTTTTCATAATCATTTGTGTCACCTGTTTATTTTTAATTATCACTATCAATTGATCTTTTAACGAATGCCTATTATGTTAATATAAACAGATACAAGCCTTGAAAGTTTATCCACCTGCTAAGTTCCAACCAAGGCTAACTTCCTAACGGGTATACCTTAAAAGGCGTTTTGACCCAGATTATCGAATTATATATTAAAAAATTAAGTGTTTCGTAAAAATTAAATGTGATACGCACTATTAACATTGACGTTTACGGGGAACACTTAAAATTTAAAATATTAAGTATTACCTATTACGAAAAAATAATATTTAAAAATGCCAACAAAATTTATTTAATTTCACTCATTTCATCAAAATATATGACTAAAAAAATTTACTTATAAGCACAAATTATTAATTATGCTATTCTTTTTTTTAACCATGGACAATTAAATACATCATCAGTGTACATTTAGCTGTGCCCTGCGGTTTGACCCACTTTAAATTATTTAATAATTATATTTTTTCCGCTTGAATCACTCTATCTATTAATGAAAACCGCATCATAATCCGTTCAAGTCATAATACCCAAAACTAACTTCAAGTCTCTTTTACGAGTATTATCACAGCTTCAAATTTTAGCAACATAAGTTTCGCAAGTTGTATCGAAAACATAATTACAGTACAAGTGTAACGTTGGTGTGTTTGTGTGAAAGAAACCTGTATAATGTATCGTAATTATGATGGACGGTACAAACCGCTGGGCAGTGGGAAGCGCGAATACTCGTACGTCGGCGAGTGTAGGCGATATCTTCCTCGCAATTACCGTCTGACCACTACCGACCTTGCCCGCTTGCCCGTCCCTTTGCGATACTATCGCACAAGGAAAACTACCTAAGAAAAAAAGATTTAAACGTGGTATGGTCTTCAACCTGACCTATAAAAGATAGGTTTAATCTATGTGATTCCAAATATGTTTATTTTGAATTGCGTGTGTTAATTTTGTACGCATTTTCAGATTCCCCAGATACAGGTAATGAATCTAGCTAAGGGTCAGTTACGACAAGAAGTTTATTAAGTGTTAATTATGTTATTACATTGAGTTACATAATAAGTAACCTTATGTCTGTTAAAATTAGGACTAAAATGAGATTCACGGCATAAATCTACGGCATCTTGTGAAGGTTATTGTGTAAGTCTCAGAGACATGCAAATATATCGGCTTCCTCATTATGAAGTGTTCTAGTTGTAACTGCATTATGTCCACCGGATTAATCTTGTAACACTTTGATTCAATCTCACTGCGCTGGGATGTAATCAACGTCTAATTAACCATCAATTACCGGCCGTTAATCAATACTTGGAAAACATATTTATTGCGTATTTCTAAATTAAATCAATTTGAAATTTTATTCTCATTTAGTTTATTTATTGAAGTGAAAACTTCTTTAGCGGCGCTGAGCACTTTTTTTGTATGGGTAAAAACTTTCAAACTCGCGGCAGGGTCACGTGATGCTGATCGAAAAAGCGTAAGATTGTCATATTTGTGTACGATAGCGCAATAAATAAACATTGTATTCTACCTCATAAATGATAGTACTTTTATACTTATAATTAAACACAACGTTAATATTGAAGTTTTCACTTCTGCCGGCACTCCCGGAGTGCTACCTTTTTTTTTATTAAAAAGCCACATTTTCCTAATTTAAAATTTAATTTGAGTAAAGTTTCTGCGTATTATAATTAAGTACAAAGATTTTTTTGGCAAAAAACATTTCGTAAATTGCTAATGATATTGACATTATAAGCCATTAGGTATACTCTTTTGGGATTTTCCTCCTTTGAGCAAGTGTGTTCAGGTTTCCTTACGATGTTTTCCTTCACCGCTAAAATACATGATTACATTTGAATTCGAAATTCAAAAACACATTAATGGCAAGGATCGAAATAGGCACCTTCCGAATTGAATTCATACGCCCATCGCTCTGTTAATTATTGTTAAAAAAAATATCGTAAGCGTAGTATCGGAAGCGTTTGATGTTAATCTGATGTCTGCACTAAGTGTTTGTGTAGAAAATACATCGTTGTGAACTAGACCGGTCGTCCCCATAGACCGGTCCCGTGGAAATTTCCTCGCTTTCCTACAGAATGGAGACGCATGATGTGCACCTTGCAATTTACAAACTTATAAGGGAACTAGTTATTACTTTGACGTCATGCATTGATGAATGGTTCTCCATGAATACTATATTATTGTTAATTGATACACGTTTTTGATCATGCAATTAAAGGAAAACAATTATTATATGAGTAATATTGTTTATTGCTGAGAGCGATCTTTTTATGAAAAACTTTGATAAAAAGGAGCAGCGATTGCGTGATTTTATAGTCAGGGTACTGACTAAATAATAAATAAAGCTTATTTATATGATTAACACAACATTTGGAAAATGCAAAAGCAGACATTTTTGATATTTATTCCTAGGTTCCGATTGTCATATCACGGTCACAGATCATAAAATGCCAACGTAGTCATACTAACGATCGTGCAGCATTCTTTCCGCGATAAATTTTTGAGTTGCAATACAATTTCAAACTTCTATCTACAAGTGATACGCATGAGATTTTTAAATAGAAAACATTTCTGTATCAATTTTACTTTACGCTATATTTACTTTCTAATTTGAACATGGCTATGACATAAAAACATTGTTTTTGTTAAAAAATTGCGTAGAGTTTTTCGTCATCCAAAAGAAAAGTATTTTTAAAAATATTATTTTTGTCATTGACTTCAATGTCGTACACAAAAATAAGAATCGCAAATTGTTTAGTTAGTAACTTTTGTAGTACATACGAGTATTTATTTTTGGGTGACAAGTGACACTTTGGACTTAAATTAATAAAGTTTAGGTGCGATGTTTTTATCGGATTTAAAAATATTGTGTACACTTTATTCTGGTAATGCAAAAATGTGATTAGTTGTGTCTATGTAGGTGTTTGAACGTTGGCAAGCTCGCTAAAACAAATTTAGAATAGTTGGTAAAATCGAGACTGAGCTTGAATGGTAAAATATTCAGGGCGCGAGTGCCAACAAACGGCGGCACGGCCCGTGCAGGCGCCCATCGCCCATCCTCCACTGACGCACTATCTGAAATTCCTCGTGTTTACATGACAATCTCGCGAATACAGCTGCTATTTTTTCTTACAATTCACTCTAAAATTATTGCATGTTGTAAGTAAACTTTTAGATGTAATCAAATTCTTCTAAAAAGTTCATTTTTGTTAATTGAAGTCATCTTATTGTGTTTACCGTTCTTTTCAGCGGAGTTTTCGATTTACGGGTGTTTATGTTCCTACAAATGTAGACAGTGTACTATTTAAACCAAAAAATAATTAGTTACAAATAATTTAAAATTCGTTACGAATTATTTTTAAATCTTACTATTCTCTTGTTCTATCTAGGTAGGGTATTGATCAGACAAAATCGTTGAGCGTGTAAAATATCTACTTATCAAGAAAAGTCCACCGCTGATGCTATGCAAAGTAAGCCGAATACGAGTAAAACGTTTAAAAATTGGAAATCAGAAGAAAATGTTGTGTTTATTTTTTGTAATTAGATGTTTGTTTGGCAACTGTCTCTGTACTGGGGGTCTGTTAGGGTAACAATTGGAAGCGCCATTATTTTTTTTCTTAACTACACATAGAAGATTGCCAACCGCGTTTTTTCATACATTTGTCCACTACGCAGTACGACAGCAAAAGTTCTTGTTTGCAATTCAATTTTTAAATTAGTTTCAAAATTTTATTTTATTTTAATAATATTGACATTTTATTGTAAGTAGACATATAAGCATGTAATGACTTCAAAAACATAAAAAGCGAAGATTTTATTATCTTCACATAACGCTTACTCGTAATAACTGAAGTCACTGTATGTTTGTTTAGATCTTTTAAACTGCTCAATGGTTTTTAATGCAGATTACGGCAATATTATAGAATACTTTCATAAAAAATTCTACTTACAGTTTATTAGAAAAATATAATATTTCCCTTAATTTGATGTGATTTAATTATTCAGACTTCGTGACAGTGGGATGTTATGTTAATTTTGTAATTTTATTTTGAGAGTATTGTTGACTAAATAATATTTTGATATTCAAAAATAAGTACTTAGTATATATTTGATTTTATCAATTAATTGTATTAATTATTGATTTTTAATACGTAATGGTTATACAGTTGCTCAGCTCAGTCACATAATAATACAAATTAAATAATATATGAGATAGGTACAGGTGCGCAATTAAGTATATAAATAAATACTTTATATGAATGTTCAAGCTGTGCCCTGTTATAATAGCATTGTAGATTGTCAATAAATGGGCTATCCAACTCCAATATTTTTTTAATTAATTCACTAAAACAATTCATTCAATGAAATAAAACTACAGTAACGGATTTTTGTCGTGCTTATATTTTAACTAGCACCACCCCGCGTAGTTCCCGTTCCCGTGGGAATTTCGGGATAAAACAGCCTATGTTCTTTCCCGGAACATAAGCTACCCCTGTTCCAAATTTCAAGTCAATCGGTTCAGTAGTTTAGCCGTGAAAAGGTAACAGACTGACAGACAGAGTTACTTTTGCATTTATAATATTAGTTAGGATTTACATTTTCTTACGTTTCAATGTAGTGTTCGTGTAAATCAAAGAAATCAATACAATTCATACAATTATGTAATTCCTGAAATTGGAGCGTTTAACCAAATCAGTATCTTTTATCATCTTCCTATATCTATTTTATCAACCCCCTCAAAAGTCTGAAGAAAAAAATTGCAATCTCAAAAGTCTGACGAAAGAAAATGCAATTCTATCGCAAAGGATCTTGAGCGGTTTACCTATTTGCACCATTTGTACATACAAAAATACATGTTCTTATATCAAAATATATCTTCCTTTATATCAGTTGTGTTGTTTGTTTCCTGCATTCGAGCTGCAGTAGACACGTTCTATGCACGTGTTTCTCTCGAAGCGTGACCAGCTAGGCACTAGGCCAACCGAACAACAATATTAATAATACATATAAATGTTTATACCAACAATCATAAATGTATCACGTGCGATTGTCAATTTTATTTTATACCGTCTTATTAATTATTTCGTAGAACAAAATTAGTCATTACATAGAAAAAAACTCTTTGAAAATTAGTTAGAGAACACGTTTGCTTCGAAGTTATTTTCAATGAACTTTCAACTTTATGAAGAACTTGAAATAAATTATTCAAAGGGATTTTTGTGGCAATTTTTGTTTTCAATATTTTGCGTAATTAAAGAATACAATAATAGCCTTCTTTATATATAATGATTAACAAAGTATTTTACCTACATATACTACTATAGTAGGAAGATTAGATAGTAGTACATATTTCCATCACAAGAATGTTATTACAATTCTATTGCTCACAATGTAACAAAATGATCCTTCAGGCTTAGACTTATGTTCTTATTTGCATTACATCAACAATTGCAATAATATAATCAATATATTACGGTTATGTACTAGTACAGGGTGGCGCAATAGAACGTGCATTTTTAAAATAATTATTAAAAAATAAATACAAAAGGTATAGTTAAAATAAAACTAAGCAATTATTAAGTGATAACTGAAGTTTATTTTTTAAAAATAACATCATCTAAATGATGACCCTCTCTACGTTGGCACTCCTCTAACCACAAACGGAAATTACCGAAAACTTTCTTAAGTAGTGCTGGTGTGATTGCTGCCATTTCACCACGAATATTCTCCTTGAGCTGACTGATGTTTCTCGGATTATTGGTGTAGACTTTGTGTTTGAGGTATCCCCACAAAAAAAAGTCAGGAGGCGTCAAGTCTGGACTGCGCGGAGGCCATGGGATATCACCTCTTTTCGAAATCAGTTTGCCAGGGAACATCTGCTTCACAACCGCCATGGGGTCATTTGATGTGTGACTGGTAGCTCCGTCTTGTTGGAACCAAGTCCTAGAGTTCTTTATTCTTGAATTTTCAAGTTCTGGGGCCAAAAAACCTTCCAACATCGCAACATAGCGTTCGGTATTAACAGTGATGTTTTGCCCCCGTGCGTTTTCAAAAAAATAAGGACCAATTATTCCTTTGGCAGATATTGCGGCCCAAACTGTCACTTTAGGGCTATGTAACGGTTTTTGATGTTTGAGTCTGGGATTTTCACTATTCCAATAACAACAATTTTGGCGGTTTACGAACCCATTCATATGAAAATGTGCCTCATCAGAGAAAAGGATGTTTTCAAAATTTGAAAACCGATTGAGCATTTCATTAGCAAATGTGAGCCGTGCTATGAAGTCAGAGTCTTTCAATTCTTGAGTTAATTGCAGCTTGTATGGATGCAATTTAAGATCCAAGTTTAAAATTCGTTGCAAACTTCGTCGCGATATGTTTAGGACAGACGATCTCTTGCGAGTAGACATTTGTGGATCTTCTCGTACCGACTGCTTAACACTCTCAATATTGTCTTCGGTCCTAGATGTGCGTGGACGACCTTTCGCGTGTGGTTTAAACGTCGATCCAGTCTCTTCAAAACGCTTTATCCAGATTTTAATTAAATTAGCACTCGGAGCCTCCCTAATTTGCCGTACACCATACTCAGAACAAAATAGTCGCCTGACAACTACGTACGAACGAGAGTTTTCGTAAAATGCGCGCACGCAAAATGCGCGACGCTTCCCGTCGAAGTGACTCATAGTGACTAAAACTTTATGAACCGCGCTACCCAACGATATCGGTCTCCCCCCGCCCACGCCCCTTCTACCACGCAAAAAAAGATGATGCAATATGCACGTTCTATTGCGCCACCCTGTATTTACACTATTTATTATTTTTACAAGGATTTTCGTTTACGTCCGAATGGCCCGCGGGCCTTTCAATATGGGACCATATTGAAAGGCCTCAGACTAAGTACCCATTGATTTTACTATGAATTTCTTTGAAAGTATTTTTTTTTTGTGATGACGTAACCCTTTTCTTTATGCTGGTAAAATGTGTTAGTAATACTCCGGAGTCTTAAAAGGGAGTAGACTTTACGGTTATGTGGGATGAGGCCGCCCACTAAAAACCAAGGGCTTTCTTTCGCCGTAGCCTAAAATGTCCGCAATAACTGTAAACATATCTTTACATATTGACAGATTTTAACAAATATTGGTAAGGTCAACAACGACAGATTGTTAAAATATTTCAATTTTACATTAGCTTTATCTTTCTTAGTACAAGGTTTCATTCCGCGTAAAAAATACTATAAATTATTTTTAGCAAACTACCTATATAAATGAAGGACGCCTTTTCATAGAACTTTCCAAAATCTGTCTGTTGATGTCTGTTCGTCCAGACAAATGGATCAAGGGCATCGCGATATATTTTTTACTAGCGAAATTATTTAGTGTTGTCCCAAATTAGTTATTTTTGTGAAGTTTATTCTATTTCAATTTTGCATAACCTTACAATTTAGTTACTTAAATTAAGTTTAAAATTAGGGAATAACTACATTTATTCAGCTCAATTCAGCTTTTTTCCATAGAATAGTTTTCATTTGTATGAAAGTTACTAACAGATGCGGAAAGCTGAAAGAACGCGTACGCGTCTCCATACAAAATCGTTGTTTTCTTTGGCAATACCTTTTTTTCTTGTAAACTGTATTCCTTAATAAAAATCGTAATAACCAATCATTTACGAGTATTAATTAAATGTTTGTCTCGGTCTGGGTGTGTGTGAATGAGTGTGTGCGTAGTGTCTGATACCCTAGATACAAGTTTCGAATTTAGTTATGGGTCAGTTACTATAATGAGATTGGAGTGAATGATTATGTTATGTTATTAATTACTAGGAAAGACACTATTTAATTATGAAAGAATTTTGACTGTTGACAAAAAACTTTAAGTAACTAGCACGCCAATTAAATTCCCGTAAACAGTTACAAACCTGTATATACGTGACACGTATCAATTTATTTAATACTCTGTTGGAGGAGGATACTTAAATTTTGGCGTTGACGACCGCAGCAAACTGGTTGGAAGTTTGCAAGTGTAGTTTTTATGATACCCGCGTTGTAAATCAACAATTTGGTCTGTAAGTGCGCAGTGCATTCGAACTTGACTATATAGAACTATACATTGCTATAACCTCGCCGTAATTATTACCCGTTTTTGCAAATAAGAATTTCGGTATAAAAAACACTTAAATCTAAACTAAACATCTGAATTGGTTTATAAGTTTTTGTATGTGAATTCATTTATTGAAGCATCGCCAACAGACACATACAATATAATTAATAATGAAATAATTGTAGGAATGATCTGGTGTGTGTGCCAGTTATACATAAGTATACGGGAATAGGTACATAATTATACATAAGCACAAATCTTTACCGAAGTACAATAAAGAGAAAAGAAAAATGTAAGCGTTACATTAACAGGCTATAGCTATCAAGCTAATCAAGACGTTTGTATGTCTCTCATCAGTCTCTATGATTTACATAACTCTACAAATGTGTTTATATGATGACTGGCGGCGTCTCGCGGTTTCACCCGCGTGGTCCCCGTTCCCGTGGGAATACGGGGATAAAATATAGCCTATGTTATTCAGGGTGATTATAACTTTGTAATGGTGAAAGATTTTTTGAAATCGGTCCAGTACTTTTTGAGTGTATTCGTTACGTACAAAAAAACAAATCTTTCCTCTTTATAATATTAGTGTAGATGTAGAAGTGTAGATTGGTAAATCATCGGTCAACACTTACTATATTATGTGGTAATGTGTCCTAGTTATTACTTGTTGTTGGTCTCGTATAACATCTCTATAAAATTACATACTCACATCTCTCAAGGCTTACCTTTATGAAGTTATTAAAGTAAGCGAGCAAATTAAATTTTTAATCAAAAATGTTGCAATAATCTGAACAAATATTCTTTAATTTGTATTATTTTTAAAGTCAATACCATATTTTGGTTAATATTCATTAAGGGCCTATTTCACGACCTTCAAGTACCTATAATTCCGAGTACCTACTCACAAGTTTTGTCTTTGTCACTTGATATAAGAAAGAGACAAGACTCACATTACTTGGTGAGTAACTTACTTGAAGATCGTGAAATAGGCCCTTAATGAAAATTAACCAAAATATGGTATTGACTTTAAAAATAATATAAAATTAAAGAAAAATTGTTTAAAGGAGAGTCCCTAAGTATTTTATTTTTTTAATTCACGAGTTCAACTTGTTCTTTCATAAATACTAATGTCAGATTAACTCAACATTAATGGTTCTCTATGTCAAGGACTTAACAATAAACTACATTTTGCATTTTCCTTATTTAGGTTGTACGTATGTAAGTACATAACATAAGAACTTACCTACACATAAGTATGTAGGTACCTATAACATTAGTAATTCATTTTTTATTATTAAACGAAACGTACGTCATTGTTTATAATTAATATCTTTTACGGGACATTTACACGTACCTATGTCGAAACCCTCGACTAGTTTCAGCCGTCCGGTGGCCATCATCAGGAGGATGAGTGCGATATATTAATTATTAGTAATTCAACGTAGAAGGCTATAATATTATTAAACATATTTTTTTTCCAAGTCCAAAATTATTATTTTAACTGAGATTTGATGGTTTTTTGAAAAATGCATTCAAAATTTTCGCCACAGCCAGGACTTGAACCCAGAACCATGCTAAACCGTAGCACTGCTCTTTCCAATTGAGCTACCATGGCTTCAAGGCGACTAGTCGAAAATTAAGATTTGATGTCTCGAGACCATTCGGAAAATTCACTCTGTGCTTAAGAAATCGTTCTTAGAAACTCCAAAAACCAATCTTACTCCTATTCTAATGGAAACAGGAACTACGCGCGTAAAACCACTGGGCATTGCTAGTAATAAATAAATATGTGCAGCATAATTTGAAGCAGACTACTTTCAAGGACACTTCAAATGATTCCACACCTACAATTGAATGTTTATAAACAATGTTACAATTTTAGCTGAACCAACGATTTTTTTAACAATTTATGATAAATTATAATAATAAACATACCTATTACACTGTATTGCGATGATTCAATCTGTTTTTCACGAAGGGTACGTCAATTTTAATGAATAACTACCGTCCTTTTTATTTTCTGCTCCATCCGAACGATTTATACTCGTAGCAGAAATCTTATTTTATTTTCATGTAAATTATTTACATCAACATAATTTATTTGCATATAGTAAATTCTAATCCCGCTGTCTTCATCAATAGAGTGCTTTCAGAGGAAAGTTTATATACTTACTCGTACAACACATAAACGAAAATGGGGGGGATATCACGGGCCACTGCAAGTAAGAAAACAATAATAGGTACATCTAATTTAATCTTTAAAACCTAAAATTGGTATATAATTTTAAACTCTGAACATTTATTTATTAAATTACTTTATTACAGACATTGAGTAGTTAAATACCTCGTTGCAGTGAGGTATAACCACAGATTACTAACCAGTTAGTTGGTACCTCTGATTGGCTACCGGATAATTCCGGTTTCATCGGCGATCGCCTAAGGACATGTCCACATTGCACAACATACATTGTTGTGCACGCGACTTCTAAGAAATATTGAGTACCATGCTTTTTACTAATCACTAACTAATTATTTTATTACCTACTATATTATTTTCTTGTAAATGGAAATATTTGTTAGTGATCGTCAGAGGATTTTTTGTTCAGCTTAAAAATTATAATCATTAGTGAATAGTGAGATGCCTATTTCAACAGAACCGTAGCAAGTGTCTTTCTTACTTATTTTTGTACAATTTCAATGATAGGCGTAATCATCAAACCACGGTGAACGCAAATCCAAGCTAATGATTATAAGGATAATTAAATTAATTAAAAGCTTTTAGTTAATATGTAATTCAAATTAAGAACAAATTGGTATCAAATTAGGAATTCTTAGTAAAATAAAACCATAATGATTTTATAATTTAACGGCCTAATTCCTAATTCAAATTATATCGAAAAAAAAACAAACTACATTCGTCACCCTCGCGAGTATTCGGCAATGTTCGTTTGCATTGGGGTTTGGCTAATATTGGACAAACGTAACGTTTTTTGTTGCGCAATAGACAATACAAGGAGAATTTTCACATTCATTGTCAAGAAAACACTTATTAGCGTTCATTGATTTCGTCTAAGGTAATACGAGTATGAAGAACAATTGAGGGTGAAGACTATTATTCAGAGACCAGAGAGAATCTTGGTCGTAATCCTTATTCTATGTTATTATTACACCCGGTGTAATGGACATTTTGACGCGAAAAAAAGCACTTTAAGATGGGTCCTTTTTTCATTCATGTTTTAACTTTTTAAAGTCACGAAAAAGTGGATGTGTTAAACCACAGTTAATTAATTAATTCTGCTTATAAAATACTAGCTCCGTTTTGCGGTTTTACCCGCATAGTTCCCTTCTTCTTCTTTCGTGTCAATGGCCACAAAAATAAACTAAATTTTCCCGGACCAAAATCCAGCTACGCCTACACCAGCGCTATTTGCCGTTATCATAGTTCCCGATCCCGTGGAAATTTCGGGATAAAATATTGCTTATGACCTCCTCCGGACTATAAGCTACCCTCTTACCAAATTTCAAGTCTATCAGTTTAGTAGTTTAGCCGTGAAAAGGTAACAAACAGACAGAGTCACTTTCGCATTATAATATTAGTAAAGATGCATTTATTGTAAATACGCAGGCAGGTTCAATTTAATCAAAATTAGACTCACCTAAATCTCAATCAATCTTTTAATTAAAAATCATAATAATCGTGAAATGTCATAAAAAGGTTACTTATGCATATTTTAGTGTCAAATTTGGCTGCTGTCCGTACATATCGTTGATAAGTATTTAATTGCGAACAAGATTGATTTGTTCTTACAATTACAAAGTCCATTTTTATATTGTCTTTTATTAATTTAAAGCTTTGTTATCATATATGGGTTTGGGAAACTTCCTATAACCTTATCTGGGATCATTTAACGGAGATTATGGAAGGAGGTAAATTATATTTTAATTACTTGTTAACTGGTATTTACGTAAAAATATTTAAATATAACCATTGTAACCGCATGAGAACGTTTTATTTTGGGAGATAGATACGTTGGCTTTTAATTTCGTGAGCGTTTCCGTGCTTCAGAGGACACGGTCTAACATCATCTTGGGAAATAGTGAACTTTTATGGATCTTTTAATCATACAAACATTATGTTAAATACCCAAATAAAAAAAAGATATGTACGTATTTAAATTATATTTTCCTAAAAAACAATCGCTGGACCGCTAAATTGTTGACAAGTATTTTTCCAAGGTTTGAATGGAACACATACATGTGACGTCATGTCATTTAAATCTCGAACACGTGAAAACATAAATTAAAAATAATATACATTTTACAAAAGACATTGTAACAAAAAATGTAACAATACTCTTTTTATCTACAACTATTATATTTAAATGGGTTTCAATTATTATATACCGACATAGTTTAAGTGATTTCACGGCTTAAACATATTATAATAACTTTAACATGGACAAAAACGTGTCAAAACTAGACGGCAACTTTTAAACACTATAGACACACTAAGTAATTTCATTGTAATCAGAACACTTTAAATAAGTTTTTTTTTCTAGATTACATATATGCCCGACCGATACCTTCGACATTAATAAGGCTGGTTTAAGTCTCGATTAGTATTAAACCAGACCTAGACCTTCGATGTTACTAACACTGGTGATGATCTTCTATCCAAAAACTTCGACGCTAATAAGACTGGTTTAAGCCTTGATTTCTTTATCCAAGGCTTAAAACAGCCTTATTAGCGTCGATTAAACCAGACCCAGACC
Organism: Timandra comae; assembly: GCA_958496195.1. Lineage (NCBI taxonomy): Eukaryota > Metazoa > Arthropoda > Insecta > Lepidoptera > Geometridae > Timandra > Timandra comae. The sequence continues at coordinate 5,240,229 of OY292353.1, read as the reverse complement.
TTCGGCGCTTATAAATAACATAATCATTCACTACATCAATTCATTATACTCGTAGTAACTGACCCCTAACTTAGCTCGAAGCTTGTATCTAGGGTATCAGAAACTACGAACACACTCATTCACACATACAAATCTCAGTTTAATATTCACAGTTCAAACGAATGTGTCAGAATCCACAAATATTTAAGTTATTTAGACAGTGTGTGAAGAATTAACGCGTTTGGTAGTTTTCCATAATTATCGTCTATGTTTGCATTGGCGGTGGCTCTATTTGCCACGACTTATGACAGTTGACCATTTGCGTATTGCGTTCTTGTATTAATAAATAATTATATAGTTAAAGTTATTTACGATAATCCCTCCTAGCTATATGTAAATCTGAACGTGTTTCGAAAGGTTATTTACAAACTATATGTCATTCATAGACAAAGTTATATTTTTAACCCCCGACGCAAAAAGAGGGGTGTTATAAGTTTGACGTGTCTATGTGTGTATCTGTCTGTCTGTGGCATCATATCTCCCGAACGAATGAACCGATTTAAATTTGTTTTTATTAAAGGGTACTTATGTGCGAGTGTTCTTAGACATGTTTGATGAAAATCGGTTAACCCGTTTAAAAGTTATGAAGGTTTGAAAGATTTTTTAGACAATGTAATTAGGGGTCAGTAGTCAGAAGAAAATTAAGATCAATTGTCACGAAAATTTATTGAACATTTTCAATGAAAATTCACACATCTTATTAACTAGCCAACCTACTTTATTACGCCAATTAGATTATTCATAATATAAACTATAAGTAGTACAGTGTGATGTTGCCAAACCTATAAAATTACGGAGACTCCATCAGAATATTTTTCTTAAATTTTCCGTAGAATACGATAAAAAACAGACAAACAAATCCAAATACGAGTAAGTATAAATATAAATGTTTTCATTACGCTTCGTCACTGAATACTGATTAATATTATGTATTTTAATTTGTATCTTTAGTTAATTAAAATATTTGTATCAATTAAAAAGAATAATGCTTACAAATATTATATTTTCATATTGTTAATAAATACCTAATGAGCCACTTATGTTATTTGTATAGATCTTATGTTACCGAAACAAACAATACTTGATAAGATATTATGGAAAATTGATAAATTACATCATTTATATGTTTTATTTATGAAGTTCTAATAATAAACTTAAAGAAACACTGATAAATAAATAACACAGTTTAACATAAAATATCCAAACATTATCATCTTCGTATAACAACTGACACATAAGTATGAGTATCTACTTGTATGTACATTAAGTACTATATATATTACTAGCGACGTCTCGCGGTTTCACCCGCGTGGTTCCCGTTCCCGTGGGAATACGGAGATAGCCTATGTTACTCAGGGTGAATGTAGCTTTCTAATGAAAAAAGAATCATCAAAATCGGTCCAGAACTTTTTGAGTTTATTCGTTACATTCAAAAATACACATCTTAGTGTAGATCAGTAGCGATCATAGCCCAACGCTTTCCACAGATTTGCGATTTGTTCTTATCTGTCATGCAATGTTTGATACCTCTTTCGAAGTAGGCTTTTATCTCCATGAAAGTTTTCGTGATAACTCCAAAAGCTAAGTATTTTTGTTTGAATGTATCGAGCACACTAGGACCATATATTTTTGTTTAAATGCATAAATTTTTCACACTAGGACCATATAAATTTAAGTATCTAATATCAATTTTTCTATGGGTCAATACGATAAATCTCATTTAAAAAAAATCTCTTACATACTTACACAAATTAGCAATCAATGTAAAGTACTTTACATAAGAATCAATTCAATTAATTTACGAGTATGTACATTGAAATGATTCATTTGAACAGTGGCAAGCTGTTGTCAAGTCCAAGTCAATAGAGGTCTGGTGGTCGGTGATGGACATTATCATTACAATTAACTTTATCATTAATCACATCGAGCAACAGTGACAAACCAAGAGCCAACCGTACCGATATCAATCAAAGCGTTACATTATGCAACCGAGATTTTATAATCTGGAAACTTCCAGTGATAATTGCAGAAATCTTAATTGATGATTTTATATCTGTTTAGGTTCATTGGCTACATAAATGTTATGTTTAAATGAAGAATTCGGGTAGAATGATTTTCTTTTTTTTGTTTAGCTAAGTGCTATGATTTATTATTTACTCATATAACGATTCCATTACAATTTCTTTTCTGAAAAATCCCTTTTTCTTTTTGCCCTAGTATATACCTTGCTTGTATCTAGATACTGCATACAATTTTACGCTTTAAATACCTTTAAATCGATGGAAAATTATGACAATTCATTATAAAAGTGAATGAGGAAGCGAGATAAATCTATAGCCATTAAATATACATTAACGTTAGTAATTAGTGCCTACATAATAGTTATGTATTACTTGTCTGACAACTCTAACAATAATGTACCTACAGCATAATGGACAATACATACAACTAACTTCGCAATCTCTACATAATTATCTCTTTTACAATATACTTAGCTAACATAGCACAATGGTATCCTAGTATTTGTACTAGGTCTAGTAAATACCTATATTATACTAGAGACCTGTATAGATTCGTAGAAGTGCGTATCAGCAGTTTGTCATATCATTTTCCAAAGTTGATCTATTTATATTCTCTCTTCGTAACATTTTTTCTTAACGAACTGAGGACTAGATTCGCCGGAAAATTTCGCCTAGTTGAAAAAAGTCGTAGCCCGTATTATGTTACTTCATTATAGATACTTCACAAAATTCCCTCACGGACTAACCATAATTCAAATTAAGTGCGTACACTAACTATTAAACAGTGGTATACGAATAGGTATTTGTCGATATCACAAAATCTCGTTTAGAACTTTTAATGGCCCATAAAACAAGTCGATCGATGTGTTCCAAGCCTCTCTGTGTTTTGAGTCACATTTTAATAAGAGCAAGGAGAATATGGTTTGATTTAAGACATTGTTTTAGTGGAGGATAGCCTATTCATAGAGGAAGGCCATAGACTACCTACCTAACATGCGCATGCGATCAATAGTAGCGGATCAGTAGCAATAAATCATATCAAAGTTTTTATTAATATGTTATTGTATTTCTATTTTTTATTATTGACTTCCAAAATGGTGCTAAAGATCAACGAACTTCGCAAAACTTCATCGGATGTGTTAAATCAAAGCTTGGATCAGAGAGCGATCGGATAGAGTAATTTATTCATCTGCATAGAATGAGAGATGTGAGACCAATCGTCCTCATTGCAGTTACTTGTAGGGCTGGATAATGTCTTAATATTTATGGTTTGTTTGAAGTAAGCGCAGCAGGCTACTATTACCATCCTACTAATATTATAAAGCCGAATGTTTGTGAGTGTGTTTGTATGGATGTTTGTTCTTCTTTCACTACAACGCAAAAACTACTGAATGGATTTTAATGAAATTTGGTCCCAAAATTCTCAAGGGATAAGGTTCCGATGCGGATAAATCCTCGGGGCACAGCTAGTATGGAAATATATCTTATCTATAGTACTAAATAAAATTGGAGTATCTGTTCTGTTTGTTCGGGCTAATCTCTCAAACGGCTGAACCGATATTGACGGGACTGTAGGTAGCTGATGTAGTAAGAAGTAACATAGTATACTTTTTATCCCTAAATTCCCACGGGATAAGGTTCCACGGGGCACAGCTAGTGGAAATATATATCTAATGAAGTATGCTCGTAGGTAAATGGGTAGTTTTCCGCAATCAGACTGTAATTTGGGTTCCTTGTGCGTGCTGCGAAGGTTTTTTTGGTTAGAGTTTTAGAATTATCTAATTTATACCACTACCTGGTATACCTAATTATTCTTCAAACTACCGTCATTAATGTCAATACTTAAATTGACATTAATGACTCAAATTACTATACTTAGGTTAAGTACATACCAAAATAATATGGTTACCTTACTGTATTTTATTTTATATGGATAAAAATGAGTAAATACCATTAAAACACATACATATAGACGTCAATTTTCTTGCCAGAAGTTATCTGTTACGTAGGACTCGCATTATAAAAGCCAACATAATTTGTATTTAGGTTTCCTACTTAATTAAAAAACTGAGACAAAAATATTATAGAAGGTCTATTTATTTTTTCAACTAGTACCAACCCTATCCTATGACATTCGCGGACAGGAAAAGCAGATTAACGATCCAGACTGACAGCAGGACACTCTTGTGTAGCTAACTTTAGCCGTGAGATCCCTCAGGAAGACCAATAAAGAACTTGACCTGTATCAACGACACAACTTACGTTTCACACATTAACTCCATTAAAATAAATTGGCCTCACGAACTAGGTAAATAGAATACCTACGTTACTAAAACTATTTTGATTAATGTTATTTTAACTCAAAAAAAAACTCTCGGTTACTACAAAAAGTCTTATTATGAGTGTGTTTTAATTAGAATAAAATTAGTCTCAACTTGATTGCACAGTTGTTTTGTTCACGGCGCTAATTAATCAGTTTCGTAGATCACCTATGCTTAGGTATATACACAAAATTCAAGGTATTTTTCATAATTAAAGACAATTACTATTTTGACACCGGGTATGCTTTAATTTTGATTATTAATCAAGTTGTGATTCTGCCTTTTTCTGTTTTACAATATCTGTACAGAATCTACTTGAAATGTAGACAAAAGTTAAACGATAATTTGTAGTTGTTGATTATATTATACGGTCGTACAAGAAAGTGATAGACGTTTGATAAAAGCTTTATGTAAGTCCTCGTACTGCATTGATTTTCGACCGTAATTTGTCCTCCTAGATTTGACTGTTTCCTTGCCTTTCCTTAGATTTTATTTAACTATTTAGTCGTAAACAGTATACAAACAATATTTAAATTGAACCTTACTAATACGCTGTTAATGTTATTCATTTAATATGATATCAATTTACTCGGAATTATGGAAAAGTTGATACAAATATTTGCGCGTTTATTCCTAAAGAATGTTTGTTTGTGCTTAAAAATAATATAATAGGTACAATACCGGCTACAATCAATAAAATTATTAACACGTATAATAAGTTAATGTGTATTTCAAAACTGCCAATTGAAGGATCACGATAGTCTTATTGTGATATGTGTGAATTGCTAGAAACTTAAGGTGGATTGTATGTTTGGTGACAAAAATAAAATATTTGCTTAAAGTGAACGGTTACATAGTACCAATGTTTAAGGATATAAATAGATTTATTTTCCATTCAAGTGTTATGTAAATCTGTGTGAAATCCAAAAGTTGTGTACTTAGTTGGTATTATTGTTTGCTCAGTAATTGTAGGTTTTTAACTTCTTATCCAAGAATAGTTGTCGCTCGAAAACTTAATTTCCAAAACACTACATCAAGGCAGTTTTCCGCAGAAAATCTCCGTAATCTTTTTTTTATTTTGCCAATATTTTTTAGCACTTGCGCTAATATTACTAGCTAATTTCTTTTGTGGCAACAATGACGTTTATCAACAGCTGTTAAGTCCTGTTTTTGGGTCTTATTTATATTAATCAGCCTTGGAAATTAATACATTAAAAATATTATGCTCTTACGTAAATACACCTACACAATAAACATTTGCTCACTATCACAATATTAAATACGTAAATAACAGGTATGTACAACTGACTGTATGTAAATGAGATATACCTACTTCCTCAAAAGTCCGTTAGTTGACTTTTATGAAGCTATTGCTTGTGGCAAATTATAATAAATTTATTATACCGTTTGCCGATTTCAACCAGATACATGTTTTAATCATATAGCAAAGGTACCTACGTATATGTTATAAATTGTTCTATGTTGATATATTATTATTGATTATATATTAAAAAATAAATCAGACATTAAAATGATTGATGATTTACCAATTTAAAAAATATGTAAGTAGGTATACTTACCTATTATATATCTATAGTGTATTATATACCTATAGTACATAAACTTTAATTAAAGCGGATTAATGAATAAATTAAATAATAAAGTTCGTTCATTTTAATCATAATTTAAACTTGTTTGTCAATTAATCTTGAATCGTGGATTTATTAGTCTTTGAAGTTCATATGTGTTATTAAAGGCGAAACTGTATAAATAATTTGAGGGTAATAATAACACATCTGTCATTGGTTTATTTGGTGTGTTATTTGTGAGATGCGTCTCTATTTAGCTCAGTGTAATTATAAGCGTTACGCTATTGCTCATTTAACGCCAACTGCAATGATATCTGACTATGGAAGTGATTAGGGCAGGTTGTACACGTGATTCCCCTGGGACTCATCCAACATGTGACGACTCGCAAATGCTTTAGAAGTACACTAACAAAATAACATTTGAAATAAATATCCCTGGTATAAACATATGTTTACATAAAAGAGCAGTGAAAAACAGTGGCTTTCACAACACATTTTGTCTCTCAAAAATCATATAAGTAAATGTAAATACCTAATAGTTACCTCTTTAATTTGAGTCCCTTCAGCGTGCTCAGATATTATTTTGTTTATACTTTCCAGAATTTTCTAATTTATGCCCTTACCTGTTACTTAATTAATCCTTAATTTACGTCATCAAATTCAATATAAGTAATTAATCATTTAATAAACATAATTTGTCAGTACTTACGTAATTGACCCGAATTAAAGTGGCATAGTATTAATATCAAAATTTCCCGCTTGTAAAATGGTCAATAAACTATAGATATTTATACTATTTTCCCACACGTGATTTTCATGATTCACTAATTACAGTGTCGATATGAATCAAAATCTTCATAGGTACACACCCAAGGTGTTGTAGGTATAAACAACTTCTCTCTCGTGACTTAATTGTGTGGTCATTGTTTTAGCAAAACGTACGTACTTATGGATTGAATGCAAATTAAATAAACACGTAAGTACGTATAAAATAATGGATAGTTTGTACGTTTCAACGAATGTATCGCTTATTTGTGTATCTTGAGCGACAATCCCTTATCGCAACAGCGAATTTACAACATTTTTACCGGAACTACTTAATTGTTAGGAATTTTTATAAAGTACTCGAGTATTTTACGATTTGTATAAATAAGTTATAACACGTAGAAAGTAAGACCTTGTGTCTCAATTAGTATTCATCATTGTATATGTACTAGCACACAAATCGATTATCAATATATATTGACCACATTATTCTTTGATTGATTCTACAACAACAACGCACTTAGGAATTGGATTGTGATATAAGTTAACGATATAAAACAACATGATCAATGGCTCTGTCATCATCACATGGCAACTTACCATTGACTAGGTTAAACCATGTTTATTACCTGTATATTAAGGTTCTCGGAAACTAATTCATAAAAAACCCTAGACCACGATAAACATATTGTTGGATCACACCAAAACTGGACCTACCCTTTATCGAGCAGTACGGTATGATGTCAGTAAAATTGTAACCCCGTCACCCCAATTTTCATCTATTCTGACTATAATAAACCTTCCCCTTGATTCAATCTATGGACGAGAAATCCGTTGCAAAGTTTAAAAGATCTAATCGTACGTACAGAGGGATAAACGGGCGCGTCGGAAGCGATTTGTTTTACACTTTTTATAGATATGTCTAACTGTCTACAGCGGATACAAATGAGATTTAAGTATATTAACTTAATATATTTTTATTGTTTACAGGAAGTAGAAGAATGGGCCCGACGGCAGAGTGGACCTATGATCAATCCTTCCTTCGAGCCCGACGACTTCCTACCTCAAAGGTATATATTCAACTTAATATATCACTGAACATTAGATAATCGTATAACTATATTAATACATCAAATTTAAATTATTATTTTAGTTAGGTATATTTACGTGATATTTTATGAATCTGTTCTTAATTTTATTATTATGTAGGCAATCAATTAATTTTATAATTATTATTCTTAATATGTTATATTGTAATTTTAATTAATTTTACCTCTGTAACTGTGTCATATAATTTGTATTGTATTGTTTTATGGGTATGTTTTTATTAAAAATACATCAATGTTTACAAATGATATAACCCACTGGTCTTCGTGTCAAGCGTAAGGTCCAAGCTAGAGAGAGTCCAGAGATGCATGTATACAGAAATCTGTATTGAGACTTTAAAAGGACTTGCCTACTTTATAAATACGGGAATAAGTATGATTTAGGATAAGAATTGAAAGTTTCTTTCATTTTATTATCACATCCTTATAATAAGTAGTTCTTGCAATGTTAGTGGCCGGCACAGCGTGACCTCGGCGTGACAAATAACAGTCGTGACGATATATCTTAATTATCTATTGTATCCTTTATACTTTATTGACAATAAAACAATGACGATTTCAAAAACGTTCACTAACTAAGCGGGTACTTTGTAAAGCCTTATTTGCCTTGTCACCTGGCTAATGTGGTTTATTTGGTATATAATGATTATCCAGTCTTTCGTAATGTGTTCAAGCAGTGTATGATATTTAATCTGCTACTTTTACACACAGACGGACGCACAATCAAATCTTGTTGGTCTGTAGGATTTCCTTATTTGAGACAATTCAAAGATAGGAATTAATTTTTTAAAAATCAATTTGAATATAAACCATAAAGATGTCAAATAGAAGAAGAGAATATTAAGCTACATAGGATCAAGTTCAAAAGATATTTTTTTTTGTATTTATTGATAAATTATTAAAGTAATAAAAAGATTTACCAAAGACCATTTAAAATGTGTTTGAGTTAAAAAAATCTTGAAATATTTGTCAAAAATTATAAAGAACTAGCTAGCTAGGGACAGAGAAAGATTTAAAGGAAAATTGGGAGTGAAATTTTCCCAACAGTGGAACGACACAGGCTCAGAAAATAAATAACCAAACTTTTTCTTATAAAGATTTAAATTTTAAAGTTCGTTGCGAATGAAGTCGGGGCCGTATTGTATCTACATAAAATTAAGTGCAAATCAATATGAAAAACTCGTCATACGGTAACCTAGCGATCGACAAACAACCATGGAACCACTGTAGACCACTCCAACATTATTTACTATAGTATTTTATTTACCGTTAATGTCTTCTATAAACACCGTTTTTATTTATTTCCTCCAACTTTCAACAACAATTCAAAATTATTTTGACTTATAAATGAAAATAAAAAAATTAAATAAGTGATATTTTAGAAAGGTTTTTACGTAAATCAATTAATATTTTTTTAACTATTTCAAAATATTATATTCTCATTCGTAACAATCAATAGTGCTAATGACGTATAACAGTTAAAACTAAAATAGTTATAGCAGTTTTAACCTTGGTAATGTCAGTTAACGTGGTTGCAGTTTTTAAGTAATAAGTGAACATAAATAACATAATGCAGTATTATAAATTAAACAAATAAATAATGTACAAATCAATGTATTTTTAAATGTGGTAACTAAATTTTATACAGTGAGTTACTTAATAGGGAAATATTTTGGAAATCTTTTTTTTACATTTGTCCGAAAATATTGTTCTTATGGGCGAAATAGCAATTGCATCGATATCATCTACGATTCCTATTGTGTAAGATGTTTTTACTTCATTATATTTGTTTTACCATATTTTTAATCGGGTACATTTAACAATTGTTACCTCGTTTCGATCAGGTCACACTGACCATGAGACGAAAGGACTTGCCCGGCCTTGTAAATTTAATGATAAATTCAGTTATTGGAAATTAAAATAATTATACAACCATAGATTTAATACTTAAGCCCCAATTTCATAGTTTTATTTCATTCATAAGTACTATATACGATAAATTCTAATAACATTATGGACATGATTTATATAAAGTTCTAAGTTCGCGACACGCAATCTTTAGCATAAGTTCTTACTAAACCACTTGTGTTATTCCTCAGCCTATCACCGGTGAAGGATGATAAGAAGTCGGGCAAGGATAAAGGAATATTCCTGGTCAACATGAAAGAAAAGAATATTCCAGAAGTTGAAGAATATGAGCCGTATGACAATCGGGTCGTCGAACATCCTACTACGTAAGTATTGAGTTGACATTTAATTAAATATTTCAAATATACTATCGCCACAGGTTCTACCTAAGAAGCTGGGGATTTACATAAAATCTGTCTTTTATCCCTTAAATAAAATTAATAGATAAAATGAATATTGATATTTATTTAATGAAACGTCCTTGCGTAAGAATATCAATAACTCGCATTAGGATGAGTAAACTTCTCTAACAGAAACCTACCCTTGTTTCAATCATTCCGATTTCACCTATAAAACGGAAATATCACACAAGTTTAACCGTAGGTAACGGTCAAAATCATAGTTTGTTTAGCAATAAACGCCCTGGCATTTGTCCAAAGACGTTAACTGAAAACGTTTCCCTAATATCGGCTCTAATATCAAGTAAAGTTATATTTAGAGAGAAATCCGACCTTGTTCCTCTATGTGATTCACAAATAGTCCGTATGATTCATGGCAGTGACCTCTCAACACTTCCTCACACTGGTTTCCTCTTACCAATCGCCAAACTACTACTGTCATTTACCTTGAGTATTTTTTTTCACATTCTTTCCCTTATATTGTCTCCACTTATTTCGTATAAAATACCTATTATTACTTAAAGAATCACTAATAGACTTTACTAAATAGAGCATAATTAGACACCTAATACGGAGCATAATTAGACACCTATATGGCTTACAACTAGTGTATGAGTAATTGTGCATGAGTACTCGCATTTGGTCAGATTTAAGAAGTTTCCAAGATTAACTGCTCTAATTGTATGCGCAAATGAGTTCCTTGTTCGGTACATCAGTAAAATAGTCACGAGTTTATGAAGTCATAGAAATTCAGATAGACTTAGAGGAAAACCGCCGTAAAGAGCACCTACTAGCTTGAATTTTCCTGACCAGCATTTATAATAAAACTTTAGATAAGATCTTTAAAATAATACACTTAAGTCAAAGTTGCGTAAACAGGTGTTTACAAAAGGTGACTATGAACACTTGATGTTGCTCAACGAATGTTTGTCTATTTATTGATGATAACTGATGTTTACAATTATTCAGAACTAATCAAAGAAAATATCTTACGTTATATGTTTAAATACAACACAAGATAAAGATTAGATTTAATTATAGCTAAAAGCTATAATTTAATCTATATTTGAATGGCTGACGTTCAACCTACGGTATGTCAATAAACAGGCAGTAACTATTGCAAGGCTAAGGCTACGTCATAATCGTCATCGAAACATTTACATCTACTTTTAATTAAATGTTTTTTATTTTTCCAGAAACACGGAAACGCTCCTCCATCTACTGAAAGGTAGTTTGGGAACAGGTATTCTGGCAATGCCTCACGCGTTTTCCAACTCTGGGTACGTGGTCGGCGCTATAGGAACGGTGGTCATCGGCGTACTGTGCACGTACTGTATTCACATACTCATAGACTCGTGCTATGTGCTGTGCAAGCGGCGGAAGATTCCGTCTCTTACGTATACCGCGGCTGCCGAAGCTGCGTTATCCGAAGGTCCTGATTGGTGCAAAGCGTGCGCTCCTTACGCTGCGTAAGTTACATTCTAAATCACAATCTCTTTAGTAATTTAATTCACTTTAAAGTCGAGAGATTTCCGCAATAAGACCTCGAGCTTTGTATGTTTGTGCGTACTGCGATATTTTTTGGTTACATCCAATGTTAAAAGTTGAAGACTCTTTAATTGTAAAAAAATAATAATGTGTTTGTTACCAAGTAATAATGTGTAAGATACCAACTAATACTCGTACCTTGTATATAAATACATCCTTTTATTTACTAACGGTATATTTAAAGAAATTCGTAGGCGTTCATTCAATGTTCTGTAGGTTGTTTACCGAAAATCTTGACTGATACGTCATGTGTGCGAAGGTAAATACCACATTAATGGCTCATTATAAAATCATTTAAGTATAGATGTCACAGATATTTGTAGGCATACTATAATTTTACGGCCAGAATTAGATACGAGTACTATGTAAACAATAGATTCTTACGTGGCTCCTTAAAAATAAAAAATACTTATCCACATTTAGCTCGACTGAGTACACGTTTAATTTTAAACCAAAGTACTCATATGTACCTTCTCTATTTTATTACGAAACAAAGGAGTCTGACAGTTTTATATATCTAACTGCCAATCCCTCATTCGGCCAAATACCATGTCCAAATGCGCAATGCTTGCAATTGTTGGCATACTTATTTACCTACATCATAGTACATTTACAAAATAGATTTTTCTTTATTTACAGGCACATCGTGAACGCTTTTCTCCTGATCTATCAAATAGGAACGTGTTGTGTTTACGTGGTTTTCGTCACTGAGAACATACACTACGTTCTGGCTCAACAGTTCCATTTAGAAATCACGAAGACTCATGTTATGTTGTGCACACTACTGCCCCTTATATTGATCAACTGGGTACGAGATCTGAAGTACTTGGCGCCGTTCTCTGCTATAGCCAACGTAGTAACCATCGTCAGTTTCGGAATCATCTTGTACTATATATTCAGAGTAGTACCAACGATGGATGGAAAGGTTCCTGTGGGAGAGATCGCTAATTTCCCGTTGTTCTTCGGAACAGTGCTCTTCGCTTTGGAAGCTATTGGCGTTGTAAGTAATTTTATAGTAAAATGCAATGAAACTTCACGCAATTTTGGCCAATTAACTTACGTATTAAGTAATAACTTGCTTTATTCTGTTTTAGATCCTACCATTAGAAAACGAAATGAAAACTCCCAGAGATTTTGTAGGCAAGTTTGGAGTGTTGAACCGTGCTATGATCAGTATCATAATCTTGTACGTCGGCATGGGACTCTTTGGATACTTGCAGTACGGTGCCCAAGCTAAAGGAAGCATAACGCTCAACCTGCCCTCGGACACTGAAATGTAAGTAGTATAACATTTCAAAAAATCGACTTCTTACGTGTGAATGATCGTATTTTATAAAGGTTCTAATGGAAATTCTATTTTGTTTAGCCTTGCGAATGTGGTCCAGTGTCTACTCGCTTTTGCTATCTTCATTACCCATGGTCTGGCCTGTTACGTCGCCATCGACATCCTGTGGAACGAGTACATCGGAATCAGACTGCTCAACAGTAAGCACAGAATCATCTGGGAATACCTCATGAGGACCGCGATCGTACTCATAACATGTAAGTTTAGCTTACTTTTTTCCGGTTTATTGGAACCTAGTCGCTCTAATTTAACCCACGTTGATGCGAATCCCGTATGATTTATGATTTTCCTGTTCATTGTTTCTAAACACTCTTCTATGATTGCAGTTGGTATTGCCGTTGCTGTTCCGGAGTTGGACCTGTTCATCTCGCTGTTCGGTGCACTGTGTCTGTCCGCGCTCGGCCTCGCTTTCCCCGCGTTCATCCAGAGCTGCACCTACTGGTACTACGTGTCCCGATCAGAGAGAATCCGAATGATCATAAAGAACGCCATCGTCGTCCTCTTCGGTATCCTAGGTCTGGTTGTGGGCACGTGGACCTCCCTTACCAAAATCATTATCAAGTTCTCTGGTGATGGTGATGAGAGCAGTCCACTCAGCTCCAACTCGTCGATTCCGTTCAACAGCACAACACATTGAATAGTCGAACGTTGGTGTGCCCGCGGCCTCCACACATTATTAGTGCCATTATGACCGTCATGTTGTATGCTCGGCGACGGAGCGTGTTTATATGTTCGTGCCATGTGTTGCCGACCCAAAGGACAATGCATCGATTTACATCTAAGTTTTTTTAGCTGTTACGTTGTTTTATCTAAGTATTTTATAGTATATCATACAACCGTTAACACGTAGTTTAAGAGATTATCGATTGTTAAATGTTGATTCATTTATGTCCACAAGACACTTTGTTTAGGTATTTTTTTATTTTAGTGTACGTTGATAAATTGTAGTGTAAAAAATTATAAAGGCTTGCTTCACTTGTTACATAAGCGTACGTAAATAGAACAATTAACAGTATTAAAATAATCTATTTTTCTTTGATGAACACAAGTATTTTTCCAATTGTTTTACTATTACATTTTTATTTTCTTTGCACAATTTTAAACCTGTACCTATCAATAGAAATTCTAATGTTTTTTGTATTGTTTGTATAATGTTAGGGCCTTATATGCGTTAGATGAATTTATCGCCTGATTTATATTTAGTTAAATTCGTGCCAGCCAAAAGACGTAGGTTCACAGGCCACGGATCCCGTTTTTCGAAAATGCGCATAAATTTTGTTTTTGATGAACTACTCGTATAAACGTGGAAAAGCGTCATCGCATCATGAGACAGGTTAATCATAAGCGAATTTTCGCAAGATTACGTTACATGGATAAGCGATAGAAATCACTGAAATACGTTTTACGCTGTGGTTTAAGACGAATAAGAACAAAATGTAAGAGAAAAAATCAAACACAAATCTGGACATTACATTTGTAAGTAATTAGTAGTAGATATTACCCCGCGATAGATGAGATTGTGTGTCAAGAGTGGCATTTCGTTACTATAAGTATAATTACTTTAAATAATTTACAACTATTGCAATTAATAATTTTAGATGAAACTGTATGTCACCAATTAATAATAAGTAAATTATACTGACACAGATATATAGAACGAATATTAAGATTGTCAGCGACGTAGCAGTTTATAATCTGCATCTATATCGCACATGAACAATATTAATTTATAATTTATCGAAATAATATTTTCACATAATAATTTAATAGTATTCACATTGAAGACCCCGTAAACTAACATTGAATATCACGGGTTTATTTACATTATTTAACTAAAATAATAATTAAGTATGCAATAATAATTTAATATAATAATACCATAATAAATCGTGCCGTCTGTGACAATTTTTATATAATCGTTTATGAGAATCAATTATTTTTTATTGTTTATTTTTAAATTAAGTTTACATATAATAATAGAAGTTTGTTTTGTATAAAACTTTATTTAAGGTGTGAATTGTCTTACTAAATCTGATCCTGACATAATAATTGTCATATATTTGTATTAACTTTCTGTAATGACTATATTATCTAAAATGCAGAATTATTGGTAATTAAATGCAGACATAGTTCAACATAATATCAAAGCTTACTATTTTCTAGATCAATCTTCGAGTATCAATGTATAATATGTTATTTCTGTTTTCAGTGTGTGTGTATGTACACCAGTACCACCTTACTATATCCGTTAGCATATATACCTAATAACCATCTGCATATCTTTGTTTTCCATGTTTAGATTGTTGTACAAAGTAATTAAGGCGATGCAAGTTCCGATATGTTTATAATCTGTGATGTTTAATATTTAGGACATGATATTGATTCGGTTAGCTAATGCTGTGATGTGGTTCGCATCAGTGATATTATGCTCAGAGCGATGTTGGGTTAAAACCCTTTATTATTAATAAAAATATTATAATAATAGTTTCTTTTTATTTATTTAGTACCTTTTTTCCTCTGGGCAGTAAATCTCTGAAAGCCTGTATGTATCTTATTAAATAAATAAAGTTATATTTTGTTGTTTTATTGTTAGTGTTTTAGTACAAATAAACGGCAATCGTTAGTAGTGTTATGGGTGTGACATTAAAATTAAATAGAATAAAATTGAGAAATAAAATTTATGAATTAATTAAAATTAATAAAAAAATTAAAATTATTACAAAATAAATTATTAACTTGTACTTTAAGTTGAAAATGGAATAAGATCTTAATATCTAATAGTAATAATTATAAGTAACAACATTATTTTTTGAGTTAACAAAAAATGGTTGCCCTGCTTAAAATAACATTAGTAAAAATAATATACAATCACATAATACTTATATAAGTAGTAACATTAATAATAAAAACTACATATATCATTATTTGAAACATAAAGCGCGATACACACCATGACCTATCGACAGCCTGCCTTAACAACAGCCTATAGTATAAGACATAAGAATCAATTAGGCAATAAATGCCCGCATATACTGCCAGCTTATAGGCGAACTTCAGAACTTAGAAATAAAGTACATAAGTTATATGGCGACGTATTTTAACAGGCAAGAAAAAAGAGCACTAAAAATGTAAACCTCGTCTGTTTTTCCTGACAAAGTTTCCCAACTTACAATGAGATAGATAAGCTACCAATTGGCCAGCCGAAATATAGTAGCTGATACAGCGCGTAGACTCAACGTCGAGTGTGTATTGCGCTTAAAACATAGTATATGTTTGTTTAAGTAAAAAATTCTAATCGTGTCTATAAATTTGTAATACAAACTGTAATATTATTACTCTCTACCAGAAATATAAATGAAACATAAAAACAACACTAATAAACAATTCCAACCATTTTTTTTAATAATACCAAGTTTGAATTATAACTAAAACAAAATTATCAATAAATGTTAAGTCGTAATACTTGTATTAAAATAAAACAAAACGAATACAATGTATAAAATACATAATTTCAACGGATTGTGTACGAACTAAGTTTAATGAAATTCCTAAACATTCGCCATCGAGTGGCCAAAATTAGTTAAAAATTTCACAAAAGCTATCGAAAATATGTATATTTATCGCGTCTCGCGGGCTCGAGGAATGTACTAATCAGTACGTACACTATCCAAAACTAAAAAGTGATAAAATTAAGACGTAAAAAAATAAAATAATTATTCCAGCCTAAGTTACATGCACTTTTAACTACAAACCAAGAAAATATTTATCATTATCAATAATAGTATTTTAACGTGTGGTATATTGGTATGTATAAATAAACTACAATGTAGTAACGGGGGTTCGATCGATTTGAAAAAATCATATAATATTGCTTGGCATAATACTGTAGTGAGTTTGGTAAAAATATTAGCAAAAATCCTTAAATGTACTACACTTACGCTGGTAATACTACGTACCACAACCATTTTATAATATATCCCTACAGTGGTCCCATTATTCAACTACATTCTACATACTTTGGGCATTATGTAAGCTAATGATAACTCCTTAATTAACATTAAGTATACACAACCAGGTAAACTAAACTAACCAATTGGCTATACAATATTTAAGTAACAAAACATTCGCTTATAATAACGAGCAACTATTAAACTTAATAAAAAACAATACTAATGTAATATGTATCACTAAATATGCATTTACATCTAATGTGTGATCTTTTCTCACATACGGTTTTGAACTGTCGAGTTAATACAATGTGTTTTCAATTTACGAATTCATATGTACGTTAATTTCGACGCTCTTACGGTGAAGGAAAACATCGTGAGGAAACCTGCACACACTTGAGATGAAATTCTAGGGTTGTGTGTGAAGTCGACCAACCCGCACTTGGCCAGCGTGGTCGACTAAGGCCTAATCACCCTAATTTCGGGTAGGCTCGTGCCCCTCGGTGGGGACATTATATGAGCTGATGATGATAGAGCATTTGAACAGAAAACATAGCAACCACGCGTTAATTTAACTTGCTTCCGAGTAAAACCATATGCAAGAACAGATTATTATATTGTACATGCACACAAAAACAAAATAATACAACTTAATTTAAACTATAAATTCGCACGAAAAACATAATTTAAAAGAAATAATTAATGTAAAATATACCATGATTGTAATACTATTTTATTATCACTTCTTGCCGGCGTCGTAACCGGGTAGAATGCACCGTAACGCCGTCTTCAGTTGTTCGTTTAGCTCCGGTTCGTACTTGGCAAGATTATTACGACAACACGGACATGTTTGCGATTTAGTTGTCTTGAAGGCCTGCTTTAGACATGTCTGTAATACAAATAATACATTTGAATATGGCGGGCTATATTCTATAATATGCTCTAAGATAATATATTTTTTATAGTATCTTCGCCGTGTGTGACGCGCCTTAAAGTATACAATCATAGATTTTGAAATTCATTTGAGAAAAATATATATATATACTAGCAGCGCCCCGCGGCTTCACCCGCGTAGTTCCCGTTCCCGTGGGAATTTTGGGATAAAAAGTATCCTATGTGTTATTCTGATGTATAAGCAAGATTATTGTAAAGTTTCATTAAAATCCATTCAGTAGTTTTTGCGTGAAAGAGTAACAAACATCCATACATACAAACTTTCGCCTTTATAATATTAGTAGGATATAGAGTAAAATTCCCCATAATATCATCATCCCTTTATATTATCAACAACAAATATACAAATAATAACATATACAATATATATACTTACAACACAAAAGTTGTGTAGGCACGGTGTAGTGACCGGGCTGACTGCAACTTCTTGACAAATGATGCAGAGAAATACTTGAGTAACGTGATCTATGAACTCCTGCAACAAAACAATAATATTTTAATAATAAACAAAAAATAATTTTAATAAACGTATTTTCACATCTACAATGGGCTATCTACCATTTAATGCTTTTTATCTATTAGTTAAGCAATATATATTATATGACGACCTCGATGGCACAGTGGTCACCATGCCGGACTGCCAACCATAAGGTTGCGGGTTCGACTCCCGTGCGGGGTGAATATTTGTGTGAACCACAAAATGTTTATTTCGGTCTGGGTGTGTGTGTGAATGAGTGTGTAGATAGATAGATATAACTCTTAATTGCCTTTCACAAATAAAACAGGTAAGTATACAAATGTATACAGTAACAATAATAACTTAAATATACCACATAGAAAGAACAATGGGCGGCCTTATTGCTAAAAGCGATTTCTTCCACCAACCTTGTGTACGTAGTTTCTGATACCCTAGATACAAGTCTCGAACTTAGTTAAGGGTCAATGATTATGTTAAGTTATTTAAATGTGAATTAAATCACATGGCACAGCTACAAATAATATTTCTTTTAATAGTATACATTTTCATTTACCTTTTTGCCTTGCTTCTCGCATATTTCGATACATTCCTCCCAAAGCTTTGCATTGACCGTGTCTGCGGCTATTACATCTCTTTCCACTTTAGTTAAAGAGCCCGTGTCTTTATTTAAAACAAAATTAAATTCTTTAGTTGAAGGAATGTCCATAGTTTCTGTTCCCTCTTCTTGTTTACTCTTCTTCTCAATTGACATGTTGAAGATACTGGCAATGGATTTCGACTTGGGAGGACTTTTGTACGGAGACTTTGTTTTTGAAGCTGTAAAGGTACATATTATTTTACAATTTCGATTGTACTTGGATCGTTAGCTTGAGCATAACCCCGCTTCTGGCTTAGTATGTTTATTACTCATTCAAGTTCAAATAACAACTGAAAGGATTTGGATAAAACTTGTTACACATTGGTATAGCATTTCAACTAAATTAACACTTTTTACACCGACAGTAGCAGTCTTTATGCGAATAATACTGTGGGGCACAGCTCAAGGAAAAAATATTTCATTGATAAAAAGAGTATTAGTTTTCTTTTAACAAAGGCCTATTTCACGACCTTCAAGTAACAATACTTACCAAGTAAAGTTAGTTCTCTCTTTCTTACTTTATATCAAGTGACAAAGACAAAACTTGTGAGTACCGACTCGGAACTTTACTTGATGATGGTGAAATAGTCCCTAAGTATAATAAGTAATAATAAGTATTTCCACAAACATACCTCTTGTTTTCCTTTTATTTTCAGTATTATTGACAGTAGCATTGGCCTTTCGTTTCTTGGTAGGAGGAGAGCCGTCATCATCAGAGGTAGAGGAGTGATTACTCTCGCGTAGAGCGCGTTTCTTATTGTCTTTGCCAGTCTTTTTAGTTTTGCTGTTCTTTTCTTTTAGTGCTTTCTTCTCTGCTTCCGCTTCTAAGTAGCCATCTGGATACTGTATGTTTAAAATTGGTTAATTGTGTGATGGATGATATGTGAAAGAAAACTGAATATCGAGATGACAATAGAGGAGAATGGGACAGAACATATTACTGTACTTAATCTTTGCACAAAGGAACATGAAAAATTTTATAGAATGATTTGAAATTATGCGCAAACACAGGTGGATTGTCCTTTCCGTCAGTATTATTAGCTCTCCTGCCCCGCGTGTCCATGCTCCTGCAAAATGGAGGAATTGATGGAGGCCTCTAGTAGTGCGGTGGGGGTGGTTACTTTTTGGAGAGATTAAATATATATGAACCGGACACGATGAATGAATGAATTAGCATTAGTATGTCAATTGGCCACCAGTATAGATACTTTAGGTACGTCAACTGAATTATACTCTCACTTAATAAATAGTTATTTATGTACAAGCGAGGTAAGTTGGTGATTACTTCCGAGGCGCTATTGAGGCCCGAGCCGTCAGGCGAGGGTCGGAAGATAGCCGAGGATAGTAATCATCAATACACGCGTGTACCATACAACGTTTTTCAACACATTTGCGAAGAAATTATCATTTTTCGCAAATAAATAAACAGTTTTTCTATTCGCGCGCATCCAACACAACAATGGTGATCGGCCATAGATTAAAAGAATATACTCATTAAAAAAAAAACGAATGAATGAATGAATGGAATCGACCATAGACAACATAGTTGAAGTTTGTTTTTAAAATGTATGGACACGATTTTTTTTGGTATCGAAACTTTTTTAAAACTAAACAATTTTAAAAAAAATCTATAACTCACTAGTGAATCAAGCATGTCATTATTCAACTGTTTTTGCACAAATAAGAGCCCTTTTATGAGCAAGTGTGTAGAAAAAAACTAAACTTACAACAATAGGATACTCCTTCGCGCCGTCCTCCCACGGGGCAGGGTTGGGGTCGTCGCGTCGCAGTAAGTACTTCCACACCCTGTAACCGGACAGGCCTTTCTCGGGATAATACTTGACCACCTTGTATATACCATCGTATCTGTAAAGTATTGATATTTTAATTTGGAAATGATTGGAATTCTATAACAAATACTGGTTTTATGACCTTTTATTTATTAAACTGTCCCCCGATCGTAGCCTCCCTCCCTCCTCCTCCTCCTCGATAAATGGGCTTTTACACTAAAATAAACTATCGATTCGAAACAATAGATCCTGAGTTTAGCGCGGCAACCAAACAAACTTTTCAGATTTATAATCTAAAGGGCTGATTTTTTCATCGCCAATTAAAACTTTTGTTAATCGTTGTTAATCGCCAAATAAAAATGATTCCTCGAATAAAGTTATCTGGCGATGGAAAAATCTGCTCAAAGTGTAGTTTTAATTAATAAAAACTAATTTTAATGTACTCACCTGATCCCTTCCTTGGGTGCGTATTTAGGAAAGTGCTTCAACATCTTGTAGGAGCGTACAACTCGTACGGGCTTCCCGTTGCGCCAATCATCGCCGGAATCGCCGCCTTCTTCGCTTATCTGTTTCACAGCGCAGTTACGGGCCAACGCTCTGTAAGATACACATAAAAATACACATTCAAACAAAAATTTGTAAATACAATATTATCTCTTATATTCTATATTCCATGATGTTGTATCCCATGGGAATTACTGCACAAAAAGTGCAAATACCTGTCCGTTCATACCTTGTAATAAAGAGTATCTATACCAAATTTCAACGCAATCAGTATTTGTATAAAAAAAATAACATTTGAAGCAAAATTGACTCCTCTTGTTGGAAGTCCGTCGCCTCACAGCGCTCTGAATGGATACGATACCTGCAGAACCAAACACGCATATTCGAAGACGATAGAAGGCGAGATCTTGACATTAAAAGAACACGCTGGCCATTTGGCCAGCGTGTTCTTTTCTTTCTTAGAATTTCTTCCCAGGTGTGTGCAGGTTTCCTCACGATGTTTTTCTTCACCGTAAAAAGTATGTACTTGTAGTTTAATGTACAAATAGTATACTAACTTGTTCTCCCTAGTGAGGGTCTGATCGCAGGACTGTTCGGCCGTGCGCTTGTTACCCGACAGGTCGCGCCCGCCGCTGCCCGTGTACGTGAACTCAATACCGTTGTCTACGTCATCTTCGTAACCACCTACACCAATACAAATAAAAATAATATAAGTAACTAGCTGTGCCCCGTAGTTTTACCCACGTGGAACTTTATCCCGTGGGAATTATGGGATAAAATATCCTATGTGTTATTCCTAGGTATGAGGAACATCTGTACCAAATTTCATTAAAATTAAAAAAACTACTGAATGGTCAGTAGTTTTTGCGTGAAAGAGGAACAAACATCCATACATCCACACTCACAAACATTCGGCTTTATAATATTAGTAGGATATACAATAATCATCAACGTTTGTCTTCTGAAGCCGTCAAGCCACAACTCTGCTAAGGTATTTGGCTACTAACACACATAATTTAGTGGAATATAAAAATGTCGTTCGTTATTAAAATACATTGTTAAAAGTCATCTGTATATTTGGTTAAATTTATATTTAAATGAAGCAATTATTCCATAGAATTTTAGTCTATACTGAGACAAAGATCAGATTCAGTAGCATGAATTGGGAGAGTAGATTAAGTTGAGATAATAATGGCAATTTAAATAAAAGTATAAAAAATATAATAAAAAACATGATTCATGCCTGAGAGCACAATGCTGTAGGCTCCATCGACATCTCTCCCGTGGATACCGGAGACGGGCGGTCGATGAACACCGGATTCAGACAACTGATAATAAACAAAAGGAAATTCAACAAAACATTCAAAACAAATTTTAAAGGAAAAAACTATACTTTAAAAGTTATTCTATATTCATATATCATGTTTAGGAACCACATAGATCTTCAGTATATTAAGATTAGGTTTCGACTTTGAATAAGCATCACGGGAGTCTCGAGGAGGAGGGGTCTCTGGGTTTCAAGTTCAAAATCATACATTTCAACATCAAAAAACTAAAACAAGGTAGGCTTTTAAAAGAAGGTAGAAGTAGATTTAGAAATATAATATAGAAAAGGCTACCTGAATCCTGAAGCGCCAGCACATGCCGACTTCGATTCCAGGTATTGGTCCAAAATGGTTAGGCGGCATTGCGCATGTCTTTGTTTTACCTAAAAACAATTACAGAATTAGATACTTACTATCCGTCAATAAAAAAAATGTTTATATATTTGATTGGAAATTTCATGGTGAATAAAAAAAAATCCATTTTCATTATGCAACATACATACAATTCGCAATATGAAGTTAACATTCTTTAATAAAATAAATGTAACAGTTAGGGTAGTTTTTGTTAAAACATGACACAATCCAAGACTTATTTTCATACAGCAAAAGAGTTCTAACGAGATTCATCAGTTCATCAAGTGTTTAAACAATATAAAAATCGCAGTTTAAGCTCATGTGTTATTTATAATATAACTCTTTCACAAAGCTATTTTAATTATAACAATTGCATTTGTGCATTTGCTATTGCTATTTAGATTTTCTGTGTTATTGTTCAGCATATTGGTTATGGGCACATTAGAGTTAACAAAAATATAAGGGCCTATTTCACAATCTTCAAGTAACGTATCGAGTAGCTCCTCACAAGTTGTCTTTGTCACTTGACATAAAGTAAGAAAGAGACACAACTAACTTTACTTGATCGAGAAATAAGCCCTAAGACTAGCAGTGCCTCGCTATTTCACCCGCGTTTTCTATTTCCCGTCGGCGTACCGAGATAAAAATAAGCCTATGTTACTCAGGTTGAATGTAGCTTTCTAATGGTGAAAGAATTTTTGAAATCAGCACAGTAGTTTATGAGTTTATTCATCACAAACACACACATAAAAATACAAATATTTCCTCTTTATAATATTAGTATAGAAAACACGCACAACAAGAAAACACTGTGTTAGTCCAAGATTTTATTTACTTTATGTGTATCCCATTTTTTATTTTAAACATACAACATAAGAGTCAGTTCAGCCACACGGCTATCATCAAGCACAGTGATATTGTTTATCTATAGATGATAGATATAAAGACCAAAGACTAAATTGAGAGCATAGGGGGAGATCTTCGCACAAAAATGGGACAAAATAGTTTAAACAAATAACTTAGATTATCAATGAATATGAACAACAGTTTACTAACCAACGCAGGCCATTCCCCTGCCCCAGTCTCTGTTACTTTTGCCTGCTTTCTTTGTCTGTTTCGCGGCTCCCGGAGCGATGACGTCATTGGGGTCCCGTTTGCACGAGGGACAGTACCAGTCTTCGTCAGGTAACTCCCGAAGCGGAGGGTTCAGGCAATCCATGTGGTAACCGTTGTTACATTCATCGCAAAGTACTATCTGTCAACACAAATATATGTTTTAGTTTACACTAGCGGCGCCCCACAGTTTTACTCGAGTAGTTCCCGCACCCGTGAGAATGCAAGGATATAGTTATGCTAAAAACCTTCCTCTTGAATCACTCTATATATTTAAAGCACTGCTTCAAATCCGTTGGTCAGTTTTAAAGATTTAAGCATACATAGGGACAGACAGACAGCGAGTTTCTTTTATACTATGCAGTGATTATTTCAATTAGTAAAAGTAATCTTGATACAATGTTGTTATTTAAACTACTGTTTCTTTCACAGATTAGGAAGTCACCTTAGGACTTCTTTACTTCTCTTTTCTCTATGGTTTCTTTGTTACCCCTTTTGAGACTAAAAACTGAATGGATTTTAATTAAATTTGGCAAGGATATATAATGTATCCTAAGAATAGGCCATTTGAGCCAAATATTTGAAGGTTAAACAGATTTTTTAAAGAGAGTGATTTACTCAAATTCAAGAACAATAATAGTGTGATCAAGCCATCAATCATGCTAGCTTACTTAAATTTTTTGGACCTCTAGATTTATTGTAATTGTCTAGTTATATGTGAGCTGATGATGGTAGACTTATAACCATTTAAAACCACTTACTTTCTCTGGGAATTCCTTTCCTGAGCAAAGATAACACCCGCAGTCTTTACAGGGAGCGTCTTCATCGTCTCTGCATGTTAAACAATTCAGAGGTAAAGAACCTGAAATGTTAAACAAGACAATTGAGAACTTCATTAAAAAAAAATACTTTTTTCTATATCTACACTAATATTATAAAGAGGAAAGATTTGTATTTTTGTATGTGACGAATAAACTCAAAAAGTACTGGACCGATTTCGAAAATTCTTTCACCATTAGAAAGTTTTATTCACCCTGAGGAACACAGGCTATATTTTATCCCCGTATTCCCACGGGAACGGGAACCACGCGGGTGAAACCGCGAGACGCAGCTAGTTTGTAATATAACAAGTATGATCCGACTTGTTCGTGGCAAATATGGATGAAAAGCATCTCTGTAAAGCCATTTTGGTTAAAGGGTTTATGGATAAAAAGTATCTGCAATTGATTTAGGGTTTTCAGACAACTAAATGATGATGTTTTGACGACCTAGATGGCAGGGTGGTCACCATACCGGACTGCCATCCCTAAGGTTGTGGGCTCCATCCTGTACAGGGTGAACCACAAATGTTTATCTCGGTCTGGGTTTGTGTGCTTGAGTGTGTGCGTAATTTCTGTTACCCTGGATACAAGTTTCGAACTTAGTAAGGGGTCAGTTACTACATATGACTTGATGTAGTGAATGATTATGTTAACTTTTTTAGTATAATATGGCTCACGTTTTTCAATGGGGGCTGCCATTATTGCCTTGTACTCCTCATTTCTCTGGTCCAATGGAACCACTTCTTCAATAGCATATATCTTGTCTTGAACCTTCACTTTGGTATCATTTTGAGGTATAGCATCAGGGCCAAGGAACAATGTACCAATGAGTTCATGACTTGAACGGTGTTTCTTAATTTCAGACACCTTGAAATCATACCTGAAAAATTTATATAATTTTGACTCCTAAACAGCTTTACCAGAAAAATCTGCTTATTTAATTGACTGTTTTAATAGAGTGAATGTTTCATGTAGTTCTAAGGTTTCGAGTCCAACAGTGGGATGCAAGCAAACAAACTACAGTTTTATTATATTAGAAAAGTTAAAAAGATTTTATTATAAAACAAAAATTACCAGTATCCCCTTTCATTAACATTGTCTGTGTTGTGATTCAACATAACCATCTGTCCTATCTTCAGATCTTCAACTTTAACTACTTTCCTAGCCCTTGGTCTGATATCTTTCAACTTGCAGAAGCAGTTTGAATTTTCTTCCCTGCAATTTAGACAAATATTTGCAAAATTGTGTAACAAAAACCTTAAAAGAAAAACGTGTGGATGCACAATGGCGTAAAAAACTACGGGCCAGAGGGCCCCAAGTCATACTAAATCTCAAAAACAGACTTGCCATGGCCTACATATACACATATCCTACTAATATTATAAATGCGAAAGTTTCTATGTTTGTGAGTTTCGGTGTTTGTTACTGTTTCACGCAAAAACCACTGTATTGATTTAGATTAAATTTGGTACAGATGTTCCTTATAACTAGGATACTTTTTATTCCGAAATTCCCATGGAATTGGGATTCACGCAGGTAATACCGCGGGGCGCAGTTAGTGCAAAATATAGTTATGTTACTGCAGAGGTATATGTCTACTAACACATGCTGAGGTTGAAGAAGAAAAACCTTAAAAACAAAAAAATATTACATACCCTCCATCTAGTTCAACTTCATACAATAAATTGACATCCGTGTTTGAAGTCTCATTGCTACTTCTAATCCTAATTTTTGGGGTTTTACTAAAGTACTTTGCAATTCCTTTCTTTGGTTTTGTATTAGTACTGGGTGGTGGGTTTTCTATGTTGTTTTCTTTATCAGAGATTTGTTTCTCATTATCTGAACTTGAATTAGGCTCTTCAAGAGAGACTTCCAGGTCTTCTTCCGGAGCATCTGGATCCTGGACTATTCTAACTACCTTGCCCTCGAACCAGGCGCCTTGTTCACAGTCCCGTGCGTCTATTAAGTCACCAATGGCGTAAAGCTTACTTTTTGCATCTGAAATTAAGAACAATTAAAATTATTTGCATCCAACACATGCTCATGCACATTTTATTACTTTCAAATAGGTTAACTTACTGCATAAGTTAACCTATTCGAAAGTAATAAATTAATGTAAGTATACTAATATTATCCAGAGGAAAAAATTGTTTGTTTGTAACAAATAGACTCAATTCCTCCTATTCCCCGATTAAAAAAAATATTTCACACATGGAAAGCTATTTTATCAGGGAGTGACATAGGCTATATTTTATCCCTGTATTCCCACGGGAATGGAAACTATGCAGGTTAGAACCACGGGATGCTACTAGTAATAAATATAAATGAAATAACCTTTATATTGTATTGTGTTTTCTTCAGGTTTATCACCATTTTGGATACCGTTTTGGACGTCTGATTCAACCTTTTCTTTATCGTCGCTCTCCTGTGGCTGAATGCGGACCATCAGCTGAATGACATCGTTCAGTTTGATGTTGTAATCATGGAAAGTATAGCCATCTTCCAGCTGAAATGAATTATCATACCAATATTATAAGCAGAAAAGATTTCATTGCTTTTTACATGGCTTTAGTCTCTAGAAGTATGTAGACTTTAGTAAAAGAGTGTGGTTACATCAGCAGACTTGGGACTGTACTATATCTGTACTTGCAGGCTTAAACTTGTATTTAATCATTAAAATTAAACACATGTCTGCAGGACAGGTTAGCACATGTCTACAAAGAAATGTGGATACATTCGATGTCATAGTTCTTTTGATTGTGAATTAAATGGTTAGAGGTAGTGGTCTTACACAGATGGTTAGTGGTCTTGCACTTACCAGTTTGCCTCCGTAGAACAATCGTTGCAATTTCGGCTCAACCTCGAACTTATCGTGCAGTATCTTCCTAAACTTTTCAATCTTCGTCAATTTAGACTCTACAACAACAATAGCGTCGGGCCTGCCGAAAAGGCGAACTCGAACATGCATTGTTTCAAACTTCTGGATACTGAAAGTAGTATGATATTATTCCATAAATGTATGAGCCGTATGAGTAGCACGTGGTAGGCGAAAGCAGAGAAATCCTAGAACAACTCCAACCTACCTGCCAATTCTTGAACAAAAAATGTATGTAGGGTATCTTGGTAACAATTTTAACCACTATGAAAATTGAAATTCATTTCTATATGACAAAGAGAACCTATTTCTATCTTAGAACTTTATCAAAGAAACAAATATTGTAATTTGTAAATTAGATTCCTTGCGAATGTTTGGTTTCGGTTTTTATGTACTTGTTGACTATAATGTACTTATAATGAGAAAAGAAAAATAAGTAAAAATTGGCGCGAAACACGAACGGAACGGATAATGCCGGCTCTGTCTATCTATCAACGTCAATCAACATCAATGTCAACATGATGTCAACGTGGTATGGACGTTGGCAAAAACATTGACATATAACATGGACATCGCATGTTTGACTATAGAAAAAATAGTTATAGAAGTATGAGGCTTATCGACACCAAAGTTATAAAAATATAGCCGTCTCTTTTTAACTTTCATAATTTTGCGTGAGTGAAAAAGGACAACAGTATTTTTGACAGTTACTATAATAGTCACCTGTCATTCTTAGTCTCAATGAAATACCTACTTGTGGCCGGTCGTCATATTATTTTCTCGCTATAACAAAAGGATTAATCGACCTACATAGTGATGGGCAATGAAACATCGTGACCACAGACTATAAACTATCGATATTTTAAATAAAAAGTTATTTAAAAATTTATTCAAGTACGTTTTAATTTTGGTGTTTATTTTTATTTCATAAACATTATTTACATTTTGTGCATATTTGATCTTAAATAATAGTGAGTAAGTATATAAAGTCCAATTTCTCAGATTCTCATGTAGTATACCATAAGAAACCATGGATTTGAGGTTTGCTCTTGAGAATATCTGTATTCATATTGAAATATTCGTTTAATTGAATGCCTAACGTTTGTAATTAAATAAAACCCAATTAAATGTTACATCAGTATCGATTATAGTACGAAATGTCGATAATTTCTATCGACATTTTTTATATCCCGGCAACTAGAGTATTAAGAATAAAAGTTTGATATATAGGGTGGCCCAAATAAAACGGTCAGTGGGGGGAAGTATAAAACTATAAGAGATACAAAGATTTGTTTTTAGGAACATGTCATCGATTTTAGTTAAAATAAAAATTGCATTCAAAGATTTAGAAAAATACTAATCTCACTAAGGGAATCGAACCCGGAAGTTTTGAAAAAAATATTTTTCATTATTTGTAACTAGAACGAACGGCCGTATATACAAACTACTGCATTTTGTATCTTGAAATGGTGAATTTGTGTTGAAATGGGATATTTGGCTATTTTTGGAACTTCAATGATGTCTTCGCGAGTTTTGTACCAAACTATTTCATATAAAACCAAAGCATTTTAATGAATTTAGATATTATGTTTCTTAGTAACATTTACTTACTGCTAAAGATATACACAATCCATTTCTAGTTTAAAATATTAAACATTAAATTTTTCAAAATTTCTCAAAGAGAATAATAGTTTTTTTTTCTGAATCTATGAATGCACTTTTTTTTTACTAAAATCGATGACATGGTTCCTAAGAACAAATCTTTGTATCTCTTAGGGCCGGTTTTTCAATCGTCAGATAAACAACCAGATAGCGTTTATTCGATGGATAACAGGATTCTTGATTTTTCAATAGTCAGATAGTAGTTAACTGACGAATAAAGCCTCTATCTGAGGAATAAACTTATCTGCTACTTTGTGGGCCAGATAGAGGTGTATCTGTCAGTTATCGACGGCGAACACTACGAATACTAGGATTTTCATTCATAGTTTTCATTAGTTTTGAACTGAAACGTACGCAAGACGACTTATTTTAAGTTTAAGTAGTGATTTTTCATGATGGTGTGTTTGAAACCATTGACGACTTGGCTATCGAAGAGGAACGAGAAATTCTTTATTATTTAAACCTTGAGCGGAAAACCCGCGTTTTACAAGAGAGGCCCGATCACTTTAGCAAATGGGATGAAAGTGAATTTTGGAGGAGATTTCGATTAAAAAAGGAAACCGTAGATTATTTACTTTCATTGATTAATGATAAAATAAAACAAATAAACGAAAAATTCAATTCAATCAATTGAAAGAATTTTGAGATTGTCAAAGTCAAAGTTTTGAGATTGTCAAAATATCAAACTAAATTCTGTCTTTGTCTAACGCACATAAGATTGCATATATGTATCTCGCTCGCACTAGCTAGTGTGAAGTCAGCAACAAAATAATCATAGATAACTATTCGCTAGATAATTTTTAAATGAAAAATTCAAAATAATTATTCCTCTGATAAACAGTCTAATAACTTTATTCCTCGAATAGTTATTCGGCCTTTTATCTGACGATTGAAAAATCGGCCCTTATAGTTTTATACTTCCCCTTACTGAGCGTTCTATTTGGGCCACCCTGTATGTCACAATGATCAAGCTATATTTTACAAACTATCTATAATGTTCTTTTACAGTAAGACCTATGTATAAAACTTAAAATTAATCAAATTAAGAAAACATACTTACAATCTATTATCGATGTTATTTTTCAGACATATCGATAGGGACTGCACTATTAGCCGCCATTTTATGCTCTCAGTAAAGTATAGGTATACACGTTTTTTTCGTAGGTATGCCCCGTCCATGTTATATGTCAATGGG
The DNA here is from genome assembly GCA_958496195.1 of Timandra comae. Taxonomy (NCBI): domain Eukaryota; kingdom Metazoa; phylum Arthropoda; class Insecta; order Lepidoptera; family Geometridae; genus Timandra; species Timandra comae. The sequence goes on along the minus strand of OY292353.1, from coordinate 5,209,534 downwards.
CAAAAACGACAAAAATATGAGTCGACACGCCAATGTCAACGTCAAGTCTAGTCAATAGCTATTTTTGTTTTGGCTTTTAGATCTTTTCAGTTAGATATAACTTTTAGTAGATATATTCTTGTTTGTTTTTGTACTATAAACATTTGTTTTTGTACAATTCTTCCCTTTAAATAATATATTATAATCTGCAAAATCCAAACATATCTTCGGTATTATAGGAGAATAATTTTATATGACAAGAACAATATTGACTTAAAATGACACCCTGCGCTACCCTTTAACTTAGAGAATAAATAAAGATCAATAAGCATTAAAATTGCCTCAAATAACATTGTAGTCTGTAAACATGTATGCTATCCTATGTATGATAATATAAAATCCTGCGCAAAGCAAAATACTTGTAAGTTTACAAAGTAGAGTCAACTAATCAAAGTAGTCAAAAGCTTTGGAAAGATCAAAAACATATACTTAATTCATAGGAATTTCATTGTCGATTGTCATCGAGATTTATTGATTTTTTTTTTATATGCCCTAATATACCATTTATGTAAGTATGTATAGAATTGGGAAACTGACTCAATTTACAATGTACTTAGTAAGTACGTACGTACTTATTTCGTTCGTGTATATAAAAAAAAAATATGATTTTATTTTGTTTTAATAAAACCATTTACTAGTGTAGCTTGTTGCTCGCGATAGTAAAATTAACGAACCAATTATTTTTTGTTCTGATTGAGTTACAAAATATACATATACATCCGATAACAAAAAACGGAGATTTTTACCAACTTCAGAACCTCATACTCCTCAAAACAAAAATGTTTAACCAAATCCTTTTAGCTATTGGTATATTAATAAATAACTATGAAGTTGTTTACTGCGCTGGTTTACCATCATTGGTGAGTCCTATGATTAAATTAATATTCCTAAACCATTACTTATAACGAAGATAGTTTTTTCAATTACTTATATTACTTAGGGCCTATTTCACGACCTTCAAGTAAAGTTGCTCACCAAGTAAAGTTAGTTGTGTCTCTTTCATACTTTATATCAAGTGACAAAGACAAAATTTGTGAGTAATTACTCGGAACTGTACTTGAAGATGGTGAAATAGGCCCTTATTCGAATGATACAATAGGACTATACACTTTTCAAGCCACTGCGCTTGAAAAGTGTATAGTCCTTAATTATCTAAACTAAACTGTTATTAATTATTATAGCACCCCATTTTAGTAGCTCGATCATCAATGGATTGGATGCCAAGTCGAGTTAACTCTTTATATTCTGATGTTGGAGCATGGAGTGGAAAATTCGTAAGTGCTATTTTTTTATCCAACAATAATAAGATCTGTCTATGTGCGAGTGAGACTCTCGCGCGAATGGTTCCATACCACTAAATATTCTGTGAAGCCTAATTCTTACCTACTGCCGTAATTAATATGAACCAAAACACGTTTTTTTATTTCAATTTATTTCAAAACACGTTTATTGTAAGTAAGTACATATAGGATAAAGATTTAGTTACAAATTTCAATTAAAACTACGAGTATGATGTAGAGGCCTAACTACTAACTACTTCTATAAGTAACTAAGTACATAAATAGCTTTTCAACAAGACTTCATTTTATTACTAATGCTTGAAGTAGGCATATTAAATTTTTCTTTCATTGTTTCTAGAGACCAGTAATGGATGAGATAGAATCTGACGAAGCTCTTAGATTTTATCAATTTTTGAATTATTTGGACGGTGGAAGTTTAGGCACTGGTAAGTTACCTACATGCAAAATATCGATTTGTTATTGCTTTTTTATCTTTACTCACAAATAAATAGGTAGTTTAGGTACTTACATACATTTTACGCTATTAAAATTGTATATATTCTCTATTAAAATTTTATATATACTCGTACTTCAACTATAGTCCGTAAATACCACATAAAATAGTAACTAAACTAAGGTACCTACATTCCAATGTGCAGGCCCTATTGACGAGTTTGTGGACGCTATGTACAGATTAGCCAATTATATGAAACAACAAAACAGCAGAGAAACTCAGGCAAGAGGCATGCGTGAACTGGAAGCAATCAACGGTGAAAAAGGTAAAACTACATATTCTAAAAACCATCCTTACTTATCGTCTTAATTCCTCATCATTATAATATTACCTTTTTAGGGAATAGTATAAAGACAGTTTTAGAAGTTAGTACTTTGATCATGAGGAAGAAACGTAAATTCTTTTGCACTGGCGAAGTAAAAGAGCCTATTGTTAATAACAAAATCATATGCAAGGTAAGAAAAAAATGTATTACAAGTATAGCTTAGGATTTTATTAACAACCATGATATTGATATAGATAAGTACTTGTACTGTAACAAATGAAAACTTTTGAATTCAGGATCGTATACTATTGCCGATTGCGGGTTCATCTTGCAGGGATGCAATTATGTATTGGCATCCTGATTTGACCGAAGAACATTACTGTGTCGGAGCTCTTGAAGCAAAAAGTCCCGTACATATTATGGATATGGAAGGTATAAAGAAGTTTTTAAATAACTAATAATCGTTTACTAACTATTATAGCTGTATGATTTTGTAAAATATTGTCAGAAATTAAAAAATAGTAAGTAAGTACCTGGTTATATGTAGAAGTAAGTAGGTAAGTATATTTTATATTTAGAATACAAAATGTTTTTCTTCTGACAGGTGAGATGTTCTGCAAAGGGGATGATTATTCTAAACGGGAATATCTTTTGGCCTGTGATTTCTATGAGGACCAAGAATCACCTGTAGCTGATTTACTTCAGTATTACCCAGACCCAGATCCAGAAATAACTCCAAAACTATTTTAATATTATTCTCAAATGTTATTAATATTAAGTACTTTCTTTCAAATAAATATGAATAAAATACCCTTGAAAATAAGAAAGAGTCAAAAATACTTATTTTTTTAAAATATACCTACATTCAATTATTTATCCGAGCAGAAACATCTAAAAAAATTTTTTGCAGTTCGCCTGTTCTGTTAATAAATGCTCTGCAATGACCTATTTAACAGAGGGGCCTCTTTTCAAATCTATGGGATCAAAATATAATTTGTAAATGTTATTATACAAAGCATTAATACAAAGGTATCGAGGGGGGTGGGGTTTTGATGGAGAGGAAATCTGCTACATCGCAGACAAAGAAAAGTACCTATTACATATTGATCGAAATAATGGACTTGCGCATTAAAAGCTCTGGGTGTAGTGAGCACGATTAGTGATGTTCGCAGCTTCCCGGTCCATTAATTCGAACTTTATATCGATAACGTAGTTCAGATTTATTTGTACTTAATTTAGAAAACTATGAAGTTACTTACTTATCAAATAAAATGTATCAGAAATCAAAATGATTCTACTATAATAAATATACTTACTAATATATTTAATAATTTATAAATTAGATAACTGAGCTTGTACTTATTTATAAATAACAAGAAAACCCTAGTAGAAAGATTATTACAGAAAAAATAATATCTATCTACTACTTCTCATAGGATAAATTACACATGTGTTTCGGAAACATTATCGATAAAATGAGTCTGACCAATTTAAGACAGAACTGAGATCTAGCTCGATTAAAGGCTCGGCTATGTCGTGCACAACCCTATGGTCAATCCAGTGGTGTCGTATCATAATCAGCGATAACGTGTATACCGATAATAAAATCTGTATTTAATTATGCAATAAACGATATAAGTGGAGAGTAGGTCTTATTATAAGACCAGGAGAAGATGGCGTCTAACGGAGATTCTGGACTTCAGAAACAAAATGAAGTAGAACCCTTGCCCTCAACATCTGTGGCACCTTCACCGGAAAAAGAAGGTCCATCATCATCACCTGCTTCGCCATCACCAGAAGCTGCTATGGCTTTGCCATCTCCACCCATTCCAGCAAATGGTGAAAACGGTTCTGCAAACCTACCATCAGTGGATGAAATTCTTGATGAAGCCTTCCGTGTAGCTGAATTAGAAGCCCAAAGGGAAATGAATCGGCTGAGGAAGCATATCAAGCGGCAACGGAAGAAATATTTGCAATTCATCCAGCGTTTCCGCCAGAGACAAAGCGGATAAACTGTGAGTATACTTACTTAATTTCTTCGAGTAAAATCAGTGTGACGGGGTGTGGTCGTTTAGGAAAAATCTTTCCTTTCTCTAATATATCTAGGTCAGCTGCAGCTGCCACCTATCACCATCCACGGCTATCCTAGCAAACACTTAAATTCTATTTTTTTAATGTGAAAGAGTTTTTATTTTCATCTGTACCTAGAGGTCACCTTCAACAATCAAAAATAATGGAATGAAGTCTTTGCGCTTATTCTTTGCTGCCATTAGTGCCAGTACAGCCAACTCATTCTATTTCATAAAAACTATCACTAATAGGTACCTAACCTACTTTATTAATACAAATGTTGAAGTTAGCAATAAAGCAGTTCTTACTGATTTTTGAGTAGCAAAACTATTTTACCATGGATTCTTACTAACCATACAAATCTTGTTTTCAGGTTGCCGTGGTTTTCCGCATAACCCAAAGATGACTAAGTGGTTGTAGTGAGTAGATTGAAAATAAAAGAAACCCATTAGGGGGAATATAATTTTGATGTTTTATTTTCTAATATCCTAATACCTACTATCAAACTCCCGTGTATTCGCACTGATGAATTACCTATGTAGTAAACTGCGAAAGGATTACGCATGGCACTGCTGCTGCGAAAAGCCACCGATGCTCATGTTCATGTTCAAGCCAATAATACACATTATATCTTCTATAAATTATTTTCTATTTTCAATTGCCTGTCCTTTTAATATCCATACGTAACTGAGTACTATAATATTATTAAAGTGTAAGAGTTTATTTTATATCTGATCACGCTATTCTCTGAACTTAATATTTCAATTATAGATAGTCCATTAATAGAGGAAAAAGCTAGCGCTGATAGTTCTATCAATAAGTACTTACCTACTTATACTTAATTAAATTTATGGGTTGATTTATGTAAGTCAGTAAGTAACAATAAAGCTAAAAAGTATGTGTGTTTTTTTGAACACGCTTGACTACAGGTTGGCGTTACCACCAATTCTACTCATGTCATGTGTGCTATTAGCGAAAAAATATTAAGTAAGTATTGAAATAAATGGTTAGGTACTCCACCATTATTGTCCGGCACTAGTATACCACTGCGAAGTTTTAGAAGAAATTCAATTAGGTAAGTAACTAACCTAGCTATAATGTTAACCAAAGATGTTAATCATGCAGCTATAATGATGCAAATTTTGGTACCCCCTCCAATAGCTATGTGTAATACATCGTTGTTAAACCACAGTTGATCAGAACAAAAGTCACTATGGAGCCAAGGTCCAAATCTTAGTCCAATCAGATATATGCAGTACCAAACATATCAGTTTATCATAATAGTTATTATCCACGTACATTGGTAAAAAACAACAGTGTAAAAATAACATGGGCCTGAAAATCCTACCTATCCTTGATAAACTGATCTCATGAACTGACCCCCTCCAATAGCTATGTGTAATATATCGTTGCATAGCTTTAGTTGAGCAGAACAAAAGTTACTATGAAGCCAAGGTCCAAATCTTAGTCCAATCAGAGTTATGCAGTACCAAACATAATATCAATGTATCAACGACAGGAAGGACTTTCAGGCCCATGTTATTTTTAAATGAGTTCATAGTGGACACAAAATGAAGAATATTACATTTTTTATAATAATAAATACTTACTCTAAAAATAACCATACACTGTTTTTTTACCAATCTACGTGGATGATATTATGGTAAACTGATATGTTTGGAGCTGCATAACTCTGATTGGATTAAGTTTTGGACCTTGGCTTCATGATCCATAGTAACTTTTGTTCTGCTCAACTATGGCTATCCAACGATATATTACACATAGCTATTTGAGGGGGTACCAGAGTTCATACATTGTCTGGCATCCTCCTTTAAGTACCCTTGAAAATGCATTACGACGAGAATCTACTTACTTATAAGCGTTCCTTTTTCAACTGCTTAAACTTATGAAAACCCACATGGAAAAGAGAACTAGGCTAGACAGGGCTAGGCATATCTTTGTGAAAACCCACATCAAAATATGTTAGTTTCTTAGTTAATGTACATAGATTAATATAAGCCAGTTAACCGTTATAGGTGCGCGGTGACACTACTGGATCAAGCATTCCCATCCGCATGATCATCATCATTGGAATGTATGGCAATGAAATCAAAAACTCAACGCTGAAAGGTTCAATGAGGGCTCAATGAGGTATTATAGTAATACATAAACGAATAAACGGTATGACGGTATGACTGGGGCGTTCCCCCTCTGTTAGAGGTAAAGAAACAAACCGGAGCCCACATGGGCTCCTTTAGAAAAATAGTTTTTTTTTTGCTTAAATTACTTTAATGTCAAAGTTTTTTTTTTGCCTGCCTGTCATCGTCATCTGTCACTGTCTGATGGACTTTTTTACGCGCAGCCGCAAAATTCAAGCAAGAGAAAGCAATAATTTTGCCATGCTACTTTTTATTTTCGCAACAAATATTACTTCGCGTAGTAACTATTGTTCTATTTCGGACTAAGAATTACTTCTCTTTATTCTCATGCCTAACATACCATCAATTCAGTTAATTAATCAATAAGAACGTTTAATTGTGTTCGTTAAAAATGTGAAAGGTTAATTATTGTATAGTCATAGGTTAGTTTATGTTATGTTATGTGGTATCTAGTCCAGTTTACCAGCTCAACAATCTATCTAGTCCATAGAACAAGTTCAGGTAGACGTTCTCAATTTTGTTTAAAATAAAAATAGTATAACTTTAAAAAATGCCTAACGAAAAAGTGAAAATGCGTAAGCAGCTTGGTCTGCTCGAAGGGGTGGCAATAATATTAGGTATTATATTTGGAAGTGGTATTTTTATATCGCCCAAGGAAGTGATAGAGAAAACTGGGTCAGTTTGGGGTGCTTTGGCAGTATGGGCCGCTTGTGGAGGCCTCGCGACTCTCGGCGCTATGGCCTATGCCGAACTCGGTAAGAATACGTGTTATTATTTAAGTGTTTAAAATTATGTGTATGTTATTGAATATTGCTTAAAATATTTTTTATTATTAAATATAGGTACAACTCTTGCACAGAGTGGAGGAGACTACCATTACATAAATGAGGCATATGGTCCATTGCCAGCATTTTTATATCTCTGGGATGCCAATTTAGTTTTTGTGTAAGTATATTTTAATCAACAATGTCATTTGGAAAATAATCAAATGATAATGATTGTGATATTTGTCAATAATAATATGATTTCAGACCAAGTACAAATGCAATAATGGCTCTAACATTTGCCAGTAATATCCTGGATCCAATATTTCCCGATTGCCCAATTGATCCAATATGCAAGAAACTTATAGCTGCAGTTACAATATGTAAGGATTTAATATAATAATTATTTTTATGTGCATTACAAATGAAATAATTTACGAAACAATATATTGTGTCTCTCTCTTGTCTATAATTATTCTAGGGTATCTGAAACTATGCAAAACATTAATTTACATGGACAAAGATTCACATTTGGCAATCACCAAACCTATTTATAAATTACTTTGTCCTTATTTATTTCATAAATAAATTACTCTCTGTATGGGCAAGACATAATTATTTAAATTATTAATGACTTAACTTTCCAGGTTTCCTTACATTTATAAATGCGTATGATGTGAGATTCACTACTAGAATACAAAACGTCTTCATGTTTACTAAAATAACAGCTCTGGTCATCATTATTGTAGGGGGAATTGTATGGATGGGTAGAGGTAAGTTTTAAACTGAATGATTTATAGTTACTATGGTTCAAGGAAACATTGTTTTTGGATCAGATTATCCACATTTTTGTAGCAAAATCGAACTTATAACTTACCAATAAAATTGATTAATCTGGAGAAGTTTTATACAAAGACAGCAAAAATCACCCAATAATTGAGTCGTATAAAATCAAAATCGGCAAAGTAGGGTTTTAGGACAAACCCTACTTTGCCGATTTTGATTTTATACGACTCAATTATGCAAATGTTGCTGTTTTCTTTATAAAACATAAATGGCGAATATTTTTGAAATACCGGTATACTTATCCATGTAATACCTTTTTACACATGTTTTTCTGCACTCGGTGGTTGGCTAGTGGAAGATACTGTGCTAGTATGAAGCCCTCTATGTACTAAATTTAAGAGCTTTTATGTAAAGAAGTATACATAAATAAATAATGTGTTTGTTTTATTTCTAGGTCATGTAGAGCATTTTGAGAATGGATGGGCAGGTACAAAGTCGTCAGTCAGTGATTGGTCAGTGGCATTCTACTCTGGTATATTCTCTTACTCAGGATGGTAAGTTAAATATATTTTTCTTTATGTTACTTGCTAAGAAACAAGCTATGATCATTAAGCTTATATTCATCTGTTTTGTGGATATAATGTGGATCTAGGTTGGGTTAAATTGCTTTTATAAAACCTATATGTGTTTGGCTACAAACTTAAACAATACATTATAAATATCCCATAAACCACAATAATTTTAAAAATTCAATGATTCATTTTGTAGGAGCTATCTAAACTTTATGACAGAGGAGCTCCGTGAACCATTCAAGAATCTCCCCCGAGCCATATATGTGTCATTGCCATTAGTAACAGCTATATACCTCCTTGCCAATGTGTCGTACCTTGCTGTACTGGGTCCTGTAGGAGTAAGAGCTACGGAAGCAATTGCTGTGGTTTGTATAATTTATATTAATGCCATCTCATTTTTATACAAACTAGCTTATGTCCGCGACTTCGTATGCGAAAAATAGTTATTTTGGGCTAACATTAAGCTTCAATGTAATCAAACATGTTTTATAATCATACTTAATATTATGTAGGTCTGGCAGTCGAGATTAAAACTAAAAAATTAACGCGCCTATTATTCACTATTACATATTTATTTATTTATTTATTCATTTATAATAATAGTGAGCTTTCATTTATAATATACAAGTATTATGTAAACTTAATATAAATAGCCACATAATTCAATGTTTCTTAAAAGGTAACAAAGTGAGTAAATGTCCCGTTTGATTTTTAAATGACCGGTATTAGATATTGGTCTGGATAGGCCCGAGTTTCTCTGTAGATAATTGATGATGACCACTCTCCACCCCTCTACCACACGAATCCCACTAAACCTTCCACACCGCTCCCACTACCCCCCTTTCCCCTTCTACACCACTCCTACTTCCAACCACTACACCTTCTATACAACATCCATTAAAGTAAGTTATCAATCCACTAGGACTTTGCTGACGTAGCCCTGGGTTGGCTGCGATGGGCCATGCCGACTCTGGTCGCCATTGCTATTTTGGGAGGTCTATCCGTTCACATAATGACGTCATCGAGAATGTGTTTCGCCGGCGCTCGCAATGGACACATGCCGGAACTATTGGCTCATATCAACACTAAATGTATGTCGCCGATGCCTTCATTAGTATTTTTGGTATGTATTCAAATAGAAATGTTTTAACATCTATTCAAATAAAGGAGTATATCAATTTCATATTTTTTTTTGTGTGCATATAATTGAATTTTGACAGTATTGAATCGATATTACGAGTGTATTTATAACTTAGTACTCTTTTCTATACAAATACTGACCCTATTTATAGGTACATGGGATAAGGGTTTTACTTATTAATATATTCAAATAATGTATGTTTGAAAGTTATAATATAGGACTAAGTAAATATTAAAATATTCTTCTGTTACAGATGATGATATCTCTAATAATGTTGATACCGAGTAATCTCTCAACGCTGATCACATATTGCACAGTGGTGGAATCGTTCTTCACAACTCTTAGTTGTAGCGCAGTGCTCTGGCTTAGATACAAGAAAACAGATCTGCCTAGACCTATTAAGGTAAGATCCTATTAGAATAATAACTAATTTTTAACAGACCTTACCTTGTGAGATAGGATAACAAAGATTTTTGTATGAAGATTGTCTGCGGCCATTTTATTTTATGTCAATTATAATAAGCGGCACATAATCCTACTAATATTATTAAGCCGAATGTTTGTGAGTGTGGATGTTTGTTCTTCTTTCACGCAAAAGCTACTGAATGGATTTTAATGAAACTAAACAATAATTTATTTTATCCCGAAATTCCCACGGGAACGGAAACTACGCGGGAGAACCCGCGGGGCGCTGCTAGTAGCATATAACTACACAAATGAAACAAAACAAAAGAACAGAAAAAAGCTAAGTAACTCAGCTTGATGCTGACAACCACATACAATTCAGTCAGTGCTGTTTTTCACTCTTATACTCTTGAGATGTTGTGTGGTGGTGTAATATACTATCTTATATCCCAGGTACAACTGTGGATGCCCATATTGTTCGTGACTGTATCGACGGTGTTACTGGTGGTGCCAGTGGTCAGTGAGCCAGTGGCCGTGCTAGCCGGAGCCGGTATGACCCTAGCCGGGGTACCGGTGTACTATGGACTGGTCCGGTCGAGACCTCAAGTAGTTTCTGACGCGTCTAGTAAGTATTTACAGTTGTTGATACCTACTATCACTAACTTTAATGTTAATGTTTATGTGGCTAAACTTACATCCTGCATACATCAATTATTAAAAAAGAAATCTCAAAATAAAAGGTATTCTATGTGCAATTCCTCGTTACAACATCAAAAAATAAACCAAACATATGTATGTTTGGTTTTTAAATATTACTTTTATAATATATATCCTCAACCTACTAATATTATAAAGCCGAATGTTTGTGAGTGTGGATGTTTGTTCCTCTTTCATGCAAAAACTACTGAATGGATTTTAATGAAACTTTACAATAATTTAGCTTATACATCAGAATAACACATAGAATACTTTTTATCCTAAAATTCCCACGGGAACGGGAACTACGCGGGTGAAACCGCGGGGCGCTGCTAGTGTTGTATAAAATCTTCCATTTACATTTCTAAACCACACAGATTTATCTAATATAATCTAATCAAACCGGTTAAAAATAAACAATGGAAACCACACATACATAATAATCAATATTGTCCACAGATAAATTCACACATATATGCCAAAAGCTGTTTCTCTCAGCTGTTGAAGACAAGGAGGAATGATCACAATCTTAGTTAAATTAAGTCTTTAATTATGTTTGTTATGACTCTCTATTTTGTTTTTTTTTCTTTTATACAATTTTTTTTATTCATTTATTTATCATGGTCCTATTTCATGCTCTTCAAGTACAGTAGCTTTTGAGTAATCTACTCACAGGTTTGGCCTTGTCGCTTCATATAAAGTAAGAAAGAGATAACACTCACTTTACTTTGTGAATAACTTTACTTGAAGATCGTGAAATAGGCCCTTAGTCTATTAGTTAACCTTTTTGGTGTTTTATTTGCTTAGGATAGCTTAAAGATGATCTTAGTTACCGTAAAATGGAGTGATTTCTTGATATTTTTAATTGAATTAGATGGCTTATGTTGTTATTATGTCTATTTAATTTATTATTATATGTATTTGTATTGTGCGTGGCGAATGACGAAGTTATTTCTAGTTTTAATAACTGACATTATATTACCATATATGTTTATTTATACTCTGTTTTACGGTACATACCATAAATATTAAAACGGTGTCAGTAATTTTAAGATCAATCAATGACAATAAATTAATACCCATGACTGCATATAACCAATAGATTTTCAAATTAAATACACATTTTGAAATATCAGAATGCTTGACTTCCTCAGTACTGTATAATAGTGATTGATTTTTTGATACATGTATTATTTTTTGTACTAAAGTTGAAACTAAAATATCATACTCAAGAATACTCAAATCTTTTCAATACTAGTACTTAACTGCGAAAGTATTTTTTATCTAGTTTTTTAAGACGAAAGTTTTTAGTCAGTAATTTGGAAAAGCTTTGCAATCTCGATTTTTATTGAAATAAAAAATGAATTAAAGCAATTCTAGATTGTATGTAGGTTTTTATAAATAAATGTGACTTTATATGGACTTTTTATGAATCTCATTGTAATTAAAGCCTGAGTGCATAGCTTTTCTAATGTAGTGTTTGTTTGTAATATTTGTTAATAATATTGTGCCTTATCTACAAATATAAAGAGGCTAATATAGCTTGAATGCTTTTACAGACTGTTTTTAAAAGTACTTTAATAAGTTTCAATACAAAACTACACATTACATTGTATTCCTGGTTGTGTATAAATATGATCCTGACTTTAGATACTTATACGTTTTTAACATTTGTATTAAAATAATAAATTAATAACAACAACATCTAGAAAATACTGTATATACGCGTCAGGCCACAAACCTGGGGCTGTGGATCTCACTCGTGCGTGTGACCCACGCTGTGCAGGAAATTTTTTAGTAGTTTTTTTATATACTTATAGCTTTTTATGTGGATTTGAGCGTGCACCGCGCGTCGATCGTACCCCACGAACTCACGCTAATTTGGCTTATGTGAACGATGTCTTAATGTCAATTTGTAAATGGTCCAATTCACATAAATAACCATTACATAATAATTCATACTGTTAACTAATGTTGGTCACAAACTTTTAGCTTTACAGTGATTTAGAGAGCTTTTTTGTTATTAATTATTTAAGTTTTCATGGTTGTTGTGTGAAGTATTAATTAATTGTATTAGGTTATAGTATTGGGCTGCGTTCAGGCGACACGCGCACCACGCTCGGCAGCTCGTTTTTAATACGCATTGTTATATTTAATTTAAGCCCTATTGTTACATCGATAGATCTCAAATTGCATTAATCAAAGTCCGCACACCTCACGCACCCGCCTGTCACCCAAAGAGAATATAATCACTATCTGACACCTAGTGTTGTATTGACTGTCATCAAGAGAAGTCGCGTGGCGTTTTCAATGTTTTAATATGTAATGGTCACGTTCAAAGTCAAGTCCAGTGACCAGTAGTACAGGCGCTAGGCGTGCGTGATTCACTACGGTAGAATCGCACCTGCCGCTATAAGCTGGCTAAATAACCTGGACATAGAAATCTGATCCTCGCAGAATGACTACGGTGATTTTCCGCGGGTCTAAGACGGGCTCAACACGTATGCGTGCTAAGCGCGGGTCATCTGAATACGCCCTCAAAATGTAGTATTGTAATAATAATGTGGTATATTTAGATTTTTTTACACAACTAAGGACTTGAACACACCAAAAGGTGTCGACGTGAAATCCGTTAAATTAAGAAATATGTAATAGTACTTACTTCATTTTAATAACTTAATATCTGGAATTTTAACAGGTGTTAATTGTACCTCATTCTTAATTTTGTTCAGGGTCACACAAGTCAACCTTAAATTATGTATGAACCTTCCCTATGCCGACTTATCTTAATTTAACGCAATTCGTAAATGGCATTTTTTGCAATAATATAATGATTTTGTTGTGCCAAATATAAATTAATCTTGAAAAATTACGATTTCTAAATAAAGCAGTGTATTACAAAATTAATTTGTTTTATTTTATACTATATCCTCATCAGTCATCGTCATCAATCATTACAATTTTCCAATAGCTTTTTTGTTTGTACTTTTTTGTTTGTACTTGTACATATCAAAAGTTTAAATTTGCCGCGCGCGTTATCACCAGGCGGGCTAAGTTTTTACGGAGCCAATGCAAACGTCGGGCAAAACAAGCGAAACAAAGGAAATGTTTATACCTACGCAAGAAAAAGAAATGTACATTTACCAGTGTTTTGTAAGCGTGAAATATTTCTACAATTAGTAGGGGAGCCGTAGAACATAGACCTTCACCGATTTGATAACCGTGATAACCAGATGAAACTTAAGGGCAGGCCACACCGCCAGCGAGCTAGGCGAGCGAAGGAACTATACAAACTATGCGGAATATTGGCGAGCTAAGCTTAAAAACAAAAAAATCTATAACTCACTTATGAAAAATAGAGTGTCATTATATACCTGATTGCGGAGAAATAAGAGCCACTTTATGAGCAAGTGTGTTGAAAATAACTATTACGTGTCCCATGTAGTAAAATTATCGAACCATTAGCAAATTGTTATGTAAACAAAACGAAAATCATTCACTCGTAAAGGCTTCGTCACACCAAACGCAGGTTACGAGCAGCGCAGGGTAGTAGTAGCGCCCAGGTACAAAGGGTGAGCGTCGGGGAGGGCGCTCGCCCTCGGTACCGGTCGTGGGGACGTCTTCACTTCCGGAGACGTCCTTTCAGGGAGGGGGGCGCCGCCTTTAGTGCGGGCCCGGCGTTGGGGTGCCGTGGTAGTAATGCCCCTCGGGATCCTACGGTACCCCAATGTAACGCGGACGGAAGTCGCTGTGTTTTTAGTGGGTCGATACGCAAAGAAGAAGAAGTGGGTAGGCCCAGCTACTCTTGCTAGGAGAGCCCTACATGCTACCGGGGGTCCTGCCAATCTCTTATAAAAGGGTTTGGTCCACTTTTGTAACTGATCTTTCATAACCAGCTATGAACACGGATTTTTTTTCTTTTTTTCATAACCAGCTTCGAAAACAGAAATAAAATTGTCCTTTTCATAACCAAGTTTCATAACCAGCTACGAAAGGAGACTTTTTTTCCATTTTCAAACCTGGTTATTAATTAAGAAAATTTTATCCACTTTCATAGCTGTCTTTCGTAACCAGTTAGTAAAATATAGAGAAGAAAACTCACTTTTTATTAACGAAATTATTATTAACAGAATTAAACTCATTGTAAATACACAAAATTGAATGTATAGGTACTTTAAACTAAAACTTATAAGGGGCAATAAGTTCCAGGCAGTGCCCAACAGTTATAATATTTGTTTCCAATTCCTCGATGGCAGAATTAATTTCGATGTCAATTTCTACGTAATTTTTGTAATTTATATTTTATATTTTACTGTGTAATTCGAAAGAATATCACAATATAAAAAGCTAGCTTTTTTGACTCGACTTCGCACACCTTGGGCAAATATTATTATTATTTAAAATACAATCTGTATAACTAGAATTTATTTAAGGCCCAAGTATGTGGTACTTATATATTGTTATCTTTAAAACTACATAACCCGTTCGTTTGTAGCTATGAAAGTGGATAAAATTTTCTTAATTAATAACCAGGTTTGAAAATGGAAAAAAAGTCTCCTTTCGTAGCTGGTTATGAAACTTGGTTAT
The DNA here is from genome assembly GCA_958496195.1 of Timandra comae. Taxonomy (NCBI): domain Eukaryota; kingdom Metazoa; phylum Arthropoda; class Insecta; order Lepidoptera; family Geometridae; genus Timandra; species Timandra comae. Next base: position 5,194,256 of record OY292353.1, on the reverse strand, counting down.
GAAAAGGGCAATTTTATTTCTGTTTTCGAAGCTGGTTATGAAAAAAAGAAAAAAAATCCGTGTTCATAGCTGGTTATGAAAGATCAGTTACAAAAGTGGACCAAACCTATAAAAGCCAGTAGCAGCGCAGGACTCTGCATACTGAAAGCAGCGCCATAGTTGAAAGCAGTTGCAACGCAGGTCTCCGTTTAAACCGCGTTGTGTGTTATAGTAGTCTCATCACAAACTTGAGTACTTGGTCAGAAATCATCTTTTTTAGCTATCTCGCTCACACTCTCTCGCCAGTGTTGTGTGTAACATGGGGAATGGGATTCGTCGATAGGACGATAAATTGGCCCTAATCCAATCTTTCCGACAAATAGTTCGATCACCTAACTTGGAAAAAAAGGTTCCAAATAGTTAGCCCGAGTTGTCGAACTGTTTGGACACACATATTTTATTCCAAGTAGTCAAGGAAAGGCTTACTTATAACATTTTTTAAATATCTCTATACATTGTAATTAATATACTAGCAGCACCCCGCGGTTCCACTCGCGAAGTTCCCATTCCCGTGGTAATACAGGGATAAAATATATCACTCGCTGATAATAACGCTTTCCATGAGTGAAATAATTTTTGAAATCGGTTCAGTAGATCCCGAGATTACCCCTTACAATTAACAAACACATAAACTTTCTTTATAATAGCGCAAACAAAAGTACCAGGCAAACATGGGTTATTAGGAGTTTTACTTACAATTTTGTTCAAGTACGCAAATTATATTCGATGTAATAATTTAAACCATATTGTTTATTAACCGACTTCCAAAAAAACAGGAGGAGGTTCTCTATTCGACGTGTTTTTTTTTTTTTGTGTGTTTGTTACGCGATTTCTTTGTAATCATGAATGGAGCATTTTAAAATTCTTGTTCCATTAGAAAGCGGATATTCGCGAAGTGGTCCCATGTCAAGGAAATCAGGATCTGATGATGGGATCCAAGCAAAATCGAGGAAAAACCCGCAACAATGTAGGCTGGGGTGTCGATTGACATTATTAAAAGTAAAACTACCTGTGACCCGTGGTTTTGCTCGCGATATTCTTGATACCATAAGAATTTCTGGATGTAAATTTTTTGGCTGTATTCTTTCGTATTTAAATCAAATGCTGTTCACAATTCATGGGTTTTAGATATAAAAATGTCCTGTTTTTTAATCCGTTAACACACACTGAAATAAACCCGAACCTACAAAATTTAAAAAAAAATGTTTTTTTATACTATTATAGGTACCTATTACACATATATCTTCAGAGCGTTTTCATAAAACTTTTCGTAAAAAAATATATTTAGATATTACAAACAAACACTGCACCAGATTAGATTCTATATATATTATTTTAATTAATAAATAGACAGTATAAACGTCATCCTCTATTTTCCTTTTTATTTTGACTTTGGTTAGTTTTCTAAAAAGTTCTTATACCTTTGTGGTTATAAAGAAGTTTTGTAATAAAATGATGGTTTAATTGGGATGATGAAGTTAAAAAGAAGTAATAAAATGCAGGGTTGTGTTAGATTATGAATCATGAGTAACATCAGCTCATGGGACAGGATTCAAGCGGTACCCGTTGAGGTTGAACTGCTCGACACTTATAGTGCAGCGAAAAAATCCCTGCAAGAGGCTATTGCCCTCTCCTTGCCAAATGTAGTCTCTGCTATGGTGAGCGAGGAGAGGTCTTGGATTGGAGTGTACACCTTTTGTGAGGTCGTACTCTCGCAAAAAAAAGCTGCGGAGAGAGAGCGCGAAGCCCTCTCCACTAATACTATCCGCAGCAGAAGGTTGGGCAGACGGAAGCGGGACTACCACTTTGTCCTGCAACCGCCATACGCCCGACCTGCGGCAGTGATCCCCGGGGGTAGATCCACTGCCGCCATATAGGCCTCGAGGTGGCGCGCGGTACTTTCGGAAGGGGGTAACTCAACATCTGTCGCCTAGAGCTACATTCTAGCTCAGAGGAGAAACCCTTAACAGGGTAGAGGCGCTGTCCGGGATCGTAGTAGCGTGCAGCCGCGTTTCTTCCGGTTTCGACCATAAGCGCAGAGGTGGCACACCAAGGGGTTTTAGTCGGTAAGCGCGTCGCCGCTCTATCTTTGCGGCGCGGAGTACGACATACCCCGTCGTTCCCCTGGACAGAGGAAAAACGTAAAGTCTTCCTCCCACAAAAAAAGGATTCAAGTGATCCACGAGTCAAAATCTCTTCTGGAGGAAAATTTAAGCGTATTTTGTAGAAGGAGACTTGCTTCCCACTAAAAAATATAAAATAAAGTTAATTTAAAAAAATAAGAAACCGACTTCAGCACTAAAAAGTAAGAAAATAATTTAAAATAAACGATATTATTAATACATATTTACAATTTATAATTAGTTACTTTTGAAGTCGGTGACAGCCAAAGCCTTCATTAATATTATAGGCGCGTCTCGTGCTATCTTATAAGGAAAAAAAACTATCCTGGGCTGGCACTGACTCCAAAAGTTACTAATTATAAATTGTAAATATGTATTAATAATATCGTTTATTTTAAATTATTTTCTTACTTTTTAGTGCTGAAGTCGGTTTCTTATTTTTTTAAATTAACTTTATTTTGTAGTACTTATAGTATCCCACCAAAAACATTCCGTAAAAAACTAGCCAAGTCTCGATGGAGCTGCTTGTTTATCTCTAAAAAGTAATGAAATCTAGACAAAGTCGTGCCAAGTGTAAGGTTCCTTACTGCGATTTCTTAATTATTATAGTTAATGTTGTGTGACTTGGCCGTTGAAGGGTACACATGTACACAAGGGTACAGAACTAGGTGCTCCATGACGCTATTGCACCAATCTGTCGCCAGAACCACTACCCATTGACGATAGAAAATTGCCACTTAAAAAACGTTGATTCAATATCCAGTCAATTGTAGGCTTGATAAAGCTGCGTATTTTAATAATGTTACAACATTACGTGTAAACAAAATTGACTTGTACCCACTACTAACGTTTTAAACAATGTTCAACGGCCAAGTCACACAACAATAACTATAATAATAAAGAAATTGCAGTAAGGAACCTTACACTTGGCACGACTTTGTCTAGATTTCATTACTTTTTAGAGATAAACAAGCAGCTCCATCGAGACTTGGCTAGTTTTTTACGGAATGTTTTTGGTGGGATTTCATTTATTTTTGTTGAAACGTGTTTTTATTGTTTTTTTTATTAGATTTTCTTTTTTGACACATTTTTTTCTTTTTAGGAGTAGTATTTTATTACTAAGCGCCCCGCAATTTCACCCGCGTAGTTCCCGTTCACGTTTCCGTGGGAATTTCGGGATAAAAAGTATCCTATGTGCTTCTCCTGATTCTAAGCTACCTCCCCACCAATATTCAGCCAAATCAATTCAGCCGTTCTTGAGCTATAAATTCCCGTTCCCAATCCCGTGGGAATTTCGGGATTAAAAGTATTCTATGTTCTTCTCAAGGTTTTAAGCTACCTCCCCACCAATTTTCAGCCAAATCAGTTGAGCCGTTCTTGAGTTATAAATTCCCGTTCCCAATCCCGTGGGAATTTCGGGATTAAAGGTATCCTACGTCCTTTTCCTGGTTCTAAGCTACCACCCCACCAATTTTCAGCCAAATCAATTCAGCCGTTCTTGATTTTTAAATTCCCGTTCCCAATCCCGTGGGAATTTCGGGATTAAAGTTATTCTTTGTCCTTTTCCTGGTTCTAAGCTACCTCCCCACCAATTTCCAGCCAAATCAGTTCAGCCGTTCTTGAGTTACAATTCCCGTTCCCATTCCTGTATAATTCCCGTTCACGTTCGATTATCCTAGTTTTTATAGTTTTCCCTATATGTGGCCATTAAACCCTAACTCTGTACCAAATTTCAGCTCTCTAGGTTTATGGGAAGTACTAGTTCTATTTTGATGATCATGAGTGAGTGAGTGAGTGAGTGAGTGTCTTAAATACTTTGCATTCGCTTTACTTCGGAACTAAATGACCTACAGACTTGAAATTTTATTTTAAGTATGTGATTGTATAGCTTACTGGATGACGAAAATTTCAGTGCTCTGGGTTTATCCAGAGGTTCTCAAATAGGGGCCTGAAAATGCGGCGAAAGGGTTCCTGTAAAGGATGGTACGGCAGTGTTTGCTTCGCGCTCGACTTGGCGGGGGGCACTGCCGTGCCCCCAGATTTATTTATATTAAGCAATAACTATGTTTTTATTTCAAAATTAACGCTTTAAGGTTATGCTCTCCTGGTACTTCTAATATTAACTCTCCACAGAAGGACTATAACTTGTCGGACAGATTGGAATAAGCCGATAGAAATAAGGAAAACGTTCACAAAATAATAAGTACTTTTATATCACCCAATACATTTATTATTAGTTTAAAAAGTTTATTTGCACACAACAAAGTAAGACTAGAGTAGACATAGATAATATAAAAGTCGTATAAGTAAATGAGATTTTAATATATTTTATTTTCACCCATAAAAACTACAATAAGATAAGCCTAGAGTAGACTAACGATGAGATCAGTATACTTATCTTATCTACAATAAATTACTTTTGATCCTAAAATCCCACGCGAATGAGATTTAAATCAAATCAAAAACTCTTTATTTCTTTCTTAATTTTCTTAATATCTAATTATTAAAGTTACAATAAAAACCCTGTTAGGGCACTACAAACGACCACTAAAACAATATATATTCTTAATATGTACTTATACATAAAATCTGTAAAATGTATAAAATCTTACTTTTATCAAAACTTCAATTTTATGAGATAATTTTTATTTTTCGTTGAAAATCTCTTGCAATTAATAATAACATTTATGTGGGGCATAGCTAGTTACAAATACAATTAAGCGAATAACAATTAAATTTAAAAAATTAAAAAACCCCAACAGAATTACTTTCAATCCCCCATAACTTTTAAACGGGTCAACCGATTTTTATTAAATATGTCTAACTGTCCCCTTTAATAAAAAAAAAACTAAATTGAGATCCGTTCGGGAGCTATGATGCCACAGACAGACACACACACACACAAACACACACACACACACAGACACACACACACACACACAGACACGTCAAACTCGTAATTTCTCCAAAGCTAAAAGTATAATATCCAAAGTAACATAAGTACTTATGTATTATGTGTGGTGTATGATGTTGATGACATATGAAGATATTATTGTTTTATTATTGAATTTGATTTGGAACATACTGTAACAGGAAAATTGCATTGGTATGAGTATTTTGTTGGCGCCAGGTCTGGAGAAATTACAAACTACTTACAATAATCACCTTAAACTTCTAATCTCATCAGTTAAAGTAGGAATGTTGATTTATAACTTACTTAGTATTCGAGTGTGCCATTCGAATCACCCTTAACCTCTTTATCTAACATGTGCGCATCAGTTAGATGTGTTTTCTACCTTAATGTTCCCTGCAAGTGGTATTCTGCTAGTTGTACTGAATATTTGATAGTCATCGGCAGTTGTTTCCGTTTCATTTGTATGTAGATTGTTAGGTATCGTAATTTCCAAATTCATCATTGGAAATCTCGCCCTGACGGGGTTTACAGGAGTATTGAACAATATATTTTTACATTCAAAACTTGTCATTATAATTATATCGTGATTGTTGTTCTTGTACATTTGCGTTGCTGGGTTATTTGACAGTAATATCTAAAAAATAAAAAAGAACTGATCAGCACATGTTGCTAACGTATTTATCTTTATCTGTTTGCAAATTAGTGAGAAACATGATATCTAAAATGAATAAAAATGCATGAGTTAATCGGTAACATGCTACCAAAAATTGCTTCTCACTATCTGACACCTACCCGCCGAAAAAAATACTTACAACACAAGTGGTTTCTGAGGCGGCATCCAAACATGTCCCGAATGTTCTTTCAGGGATTGAAAATACGTCATTATATACGTCCAATCCTGAAATAAAATTACATGAACATCCATACATTCATTCACACAACCTATCATGGTAAATAAGCAACAATTCTTGTAAGTATATTAAACTTACCCTTTAAAACCAAGCGACTTTCGATTTGTTGAGATAGAAATCTCCATATTCTGCCAATATTCTGAGAAGTATTTTCTGCAACCATTGCCTCTAATTTTTGTATAACATGAAGAGGTATGACAATGAAACAATTTTGACCTGGAAAAATAGAATAATATTACCACTGAAACATTTTCGTACAAAATAATATTCACACTTAATGGTTGGTTTGGTCAGCTACTACAGTCGTCGATTCATAAAAATATATGATGGATGGCATAGAGAACTAAGGTCCAACCCCACCAAACGGTTAGTTCCTCAATAAATGGGCTATCCAACACTGACAGTTTTTTTTTTCAAATCGGATCAGTAGTTCCTGAGATTAGCATGTTAACCAAATAAACAAACAAACTCTTCGGCTTTATAATATTAAAATAAGATACCAAGAAAGCTATAATGTATAATAAAATATGTACAATTGTACATATGTTTAGTCAGTAATATACATAAGCATATAGATATTTACCAGCTCCAATCAAATTGTTGAAAAATCTATTATCATTCAATATAATATCAATGTCGACCACTATGAACCATCGTTTTGCTTGAGGAGATGTTGATAATCCCATCAGTTTTAGAGGAGTCAAGTCAAGTGTAGCTGCATCGAGATTTTCCATATCGTCTTGTGCCTGAAAACATTTAGAAATAAGAACTATAACATTTAACCCATTTAACTTGTGTAGTATGTATTAAATGTTAATAAAAATAAGTTTGAGTCTGTAAGATTGCACTGCATTTAAATCTCTATCGCAACAATGATATTAGTACAGACAGGAGGATATAGTAATCACTACAATGCATTTTAAATCTCACTTTTTAGAATGAAGCTAAATGCAAGTAAAACTGCAGCACACATCACAGTACAGTAAAATTAAATAACAGATCCCAAATGTTAAAGTACAAAAAAAAGCTTTAAGTATAAATATTTACTTCAGTTTTCAGAAGCAATAGGTAGTGTTTCAAGCGTTCTTTCCCCGGTGTGTCATGTGTCATGTCATCACCTATTTCCTATTCCCCGTGACACCCCCAGTGGTACCACGGGGAATCATCTTAATCCCCATGACACCTCCCCAGTGGTACCACGGAAAATTATGTTTTGATTAAATTATGAATGAATTTGCAATGCAAAACTGCATCGGTATGCAAAATTCCATCAAAATCTTTAGAGCCGTTTTCGAGGTAGCCGGAAGATACATAGATAGATAGATACAAGAATTGCTCGTTTAAAGTATAGGATATGGATAGTCTTTGAAGATACATGATGAATATTACCTGTATAATATAATTATCCAATTCGTCATCAATTGGGTTATATGAATAACTTTCCGGTTCTGGATCACGGTTTGCAGCTGCTGAATTTTAAATAATAATAAAATCTTATATTTATGGGTATTATCATTTATTATAAGTATTATTAATTTAAAAAATAGGTAAGTACTATATTATACAACAATGGCTGAATAGATTGTGTTGTTTACGTGGTTGTTTATTATGGGTTTTGCCAGTACATATTCTAAGTGCTGCAATAAGTGTGGTCTAATTTTTAGACTTGATTTTTTAACAAAAAACACACACACAACCTGGATTGTGTTTGTGAAGGTGATTCATATTGACCGAATGTTATGAGAGGTGAGACTCATTTGGGCCATAAGTTCAGTGTTAAGCGCAGGCCACATCGTCAGCGGGCGAGCTAGGCGGGCGGTCTAGGCGAACGAAGGAACTATACAAACTATGCGGAATATTGGCGAGCGAAAACTATGGGGCTCACACTGAAAACTACGGGCAGAGCGGGCGAGCTAGGCGAGCGGGCGAGGCGAGAGAAGGAAATACATAAGTATGCAAACTATGCGAAGCTAGCTGAGCGGACGAGCGAAGCTAGTTAAGCGGGCGGAACGAGTAGCTTCGCAGGAATCGTTGGATATTTCGTTAGCTCCGCTTGCATCGCTGACGTAGTTTAGCCGGTAGCTTGCGGTTTGAACCGAAGTATGCAGAGGTGAAACGATTTCCGCCCGCCTAGCCCGCCTAGCTCGCTTACTTAGCTAGCTGGCGGTGTGGCCTGCCCTTTACGTCCAGTATAAATATTTCAATGTTTCAACCTTACAGGATTAATATTGAATTAGCTACTCTGTGTCCAATGTGTAAAAATATGACAATATGTACGAGTACTTATATGAAACAAATAACAATACTTACTTTGGCTCCGTTTTCTGATCAATATTTGTCTCAAATCATTTCCTCTATTTTCATTCATAATATTTGATAGTTGTGTTGGTAAATATTGATAAAATCTATTTTGTTGAGGCTGGTAAGAATTTTGATTATTACCTTCTGGAATTTGTTGAACAAAGTTCCTTAATTGTAATTCATTACTTTGTGCGACTGGGGGCTGTAATTGCCTAACCATTGGTATTGCTACTGGAACTATTACAATTTGTTGTGCCTGGGAAGGATAACCCCAAGCATTGCCATGTTGAGTGGTCGGCAGTTGATTTATTTGATAGGACACCGTTGGTGGAATAACCCATGGTGAAATTGGTGGTTCTCCCGTTGGTGTATGGGGAGTTAGTGGTCGTTGCATTGGTGATGGTTCCATGGGTTCTATATAATTCACAAGGGTAGTTCCCAAATGTTTCTCTAACTGCTTTATTTGTGCTTGCTGAAATATCAAATTGATTAAATAAATTGACCTTAAGGCTAGACCGCATTAAGCGACACTTCGTCGTACAGTAGAAGATATGTCCCTTCTTCATGGCATTTGTAATAATTACATAAACAATATGGCTCTAGCAAGGGAAATACTTATTACGTTTTCGTGTGCCCATAATCAGAACAAGACATATTACAAGTTTTTGCGCTTCGTCACTAGTACACACCAATTATGCGCAAGACTCTTTTATCAACCGGTTGCATCAAATTCAATAAAACTTTTTGTTCTATAGAAAAAAATTACGACTCAAAAAAATAAGACGTTATTTAGTTAATTGAAGATAGGTATATACTCCATATTTATATTAAGTATATAATTTAAACCATGATTGTCTTAGTTTTCTATGACATACACCCATATTCACACATACACACACACAACTGACACAACACACACTCACGCACGCACTGTAACAAACCTTTTGCTATCATATTGTTATTGTAAATTGTAATTAGCCTTTATTGTTTAGTTGTTTATGTAACGCTTGTATGTATTGTATTCATTGTGACAAGTCGTCGAACTTTTATATACTTACTATAATTACCTATGTAATTTTAAAGGGTCCATATTGGCTCACCTAAAGTTCTTTACCCGAAAATGTTTTTCCTAAATATTTGTAGTCCGAATGATCATTCTTCCTAAAATTTTTCATCCTAAAGTTTTAATTCATACTATTTGTAGTGCTAACGACGATGCTCATAACACTCATTTTTCCGAAAATTTTAATTCATAACATCTTTAATGTACATATATTTAAACTCCTACTGTTTTTTATCATAACGCTTTTATCCCTAAACATACTTACCATAATATTTTCACTCATGCTCAGAAAGAAACATTTACCAAGTGTAATAAAAAATATATGTGGGTAGAAGATGATATTTATAGTTTTAATGATTATTATACGACTCGTTTACGGTTATGCTTATGGCCCGGGAGTTTACCATAACCATAACTAAAGGACCAATTCGGTTCTGGCACTTCGCCGGCCGCTGCCGCGGCACGCTCGCTACGCTCGCTCGGCTCGTGCGTTGGGGTCACAGTTCTAACATAACCTAAACCAATAATTAGGAATAGGACAGATTCGTTACTGGAACTTGACTGAATGATTGGAGCAGGTCTCTGGTTTTGCTCGCTCGGCTCGTGCGTTATATGTTATACCTACATGTTATGTAAAAACAAAGTTACGAAAAATTTATGTATATAATATTGATTATAATAAATAAAAATAAATCTAAACAAAAAAGATATGACTTTGAATAATAGTATGAACGATGGTTATGTTGAGAAAATATAGGAAAACAAATGTTCCGGAATTAAAACATTAGTAACAAAGATTTTAGGAGTTGCGATTGTTAGGATAAAAAATGTTAGGAAGAAAATTTTCGGATTTCCAATTATCGGAGTTGAAATTTTAGGTGAACTTTGGCGCACCCAATTTTAAAATGTAAATCTGTAGTTGGCCCTTTAAGATCACTACATAGTATAAAACAAAGTCGCTTTCTCTGTCCCAATGTCCTTATGTATGCTTAGATCTTTAATATTACGCAACGGATTTTGATGTAGTTTGTTTTAATAGATAGAGTGATTCAGTGGGAAGGTTTTTAGCATAATTTTATCCCCATATTCCTACGGGAACGGGACTACGCGGGTGAAACCGCGGGGCGCCGCTAGTATAGAATATAATATAAAAAATGTATTAGGATGTGTCTAGCGGTGTGCTAGTGTCTAGTATGTATAGCGGGGTTTAGACTAGCAAGAAAATTTGAAGAAGTTGACCTGCGCTAGCTATTATCACTGTGTAAACGGGTGTGGCCAGCTGACTTCTACATGCTACAAGTTTTATGTGTAAACACCAAAAAATGGTCCCGGCAAGCAACTTCTGCAATTTTTCCAACTTGCGAGACGTGCGAGTTTAAGCGGGACTAGCAAGTTCTTCCTGCAATTTCTTGCGCGAGTACTTGCTGGTCTGTTTACATTACATGCAATATTTCTAGCGCAAGTCACGTTCGCAAGTAACCCGCAACATGGTGTTTGCAAGTTCTCGCGCGATTGTTTAGATTCGCAATGACTTGCTGCGATTTCTTGGGCAGGTTTGCTCTGGTGCGTTTAGATTACCTGCAAGTTTTGTAGCGCAAGTCGCTTTTGGAAGTCACCAGCAAGTTCTTGCTTAGAAGTTCTTGCAAGACTGTTTACACTTCACCAGCATATTTACGCAATAATTATTACTACAGAGTGTCACCGTCACTTAGTTTTGAGACGTGTTCGTGCAATATTGACCTATAAAAATCATTTAAAACGCCTAGCTGTAGGAAAATAGGTGTTGCTGCTGCTATGTTAGTGTTGGGCAGTGTAAAAAAACGTAAAGATCGAAAATTGGTAAAAGACTAGAAAAGAAGAGATACTGTTGGAATACAAATGAATTTATTAATAGAGCTTAGAAATGAAGAACATTTAAAATATAAAAACTTCTTGAGAATGACCGAAGAGAACTTCGATTTGTTGTTAACAAACATTCGTCCAATTATTGAAAAGCACGATACTAAAATGCGCGCTGCTATTCCCGCCAGGGTTCGTCTTTATGTTACCCTTCGATATTTTGCAACAGGTAAATAAATAAAACAAAGTAACTTATTCTGTAAAGCTTCTATTTAATCAAACTAATCAAGCAAAAACTATAAACTAATAATATCTTATTTATTTCGAATTCCTGTTTGCACAATATCAATCATTGTGATGGAATGTTGCCTTGTTCTGTATCGCCTTCACTCCAAGTCATTCAAATCACGACTAGCCATTGCCTCGTAGTATTCTTTATCATCGAGTTCGGTATATTGTATCATGGCACTCTGTATCTTCCGCATCAATTCCCCTTTATATATATCAAAATGCATTTTCCTGATCGCACTAGCAACATAGTCACCGAAGATTTGAAACTCATCACGTGGCTTATTTAATATTTGAGCAGCTCTTGCCAATTGATCGTTTTGTTGTCGTCGTTTAATTATTTTCAAACGTCTGTTTGAGCGTTCAATGAATTCTTCAACTTGAGCAGCATTGTCCTGAAATGAAATATTGTTTAAATGTTTCAGATGCCGACTTCAGAAACAGGAATGGTTAGAAATTGCTAAAGGCTTTGAAGATAAATGGAACTTTCCACATTGTATAGGAGCATTGGACGGAAAGCATATTCAAATACAGGCACCCGCTAATTGTGGCAGCTTTTATTATAATTATAAAGGCACTCATAGAATTGATCTGTTAGCCTTAGTAGCATTTTACAGATTTACTTATGTAAATATGGGTTGTAATGGCAGAATCTCTGACGGGGGCGTTTATAATAATTGCAATTTATCACGGGCCCTAGAAAACAATACTTTAAATTTGCCTTTACATAGACATTTACCAGGCAGTGACAAGATTGCACCTTATGTCATTGTGGCCGATGATGCCTTTTTACCTTAAAACCATATTTCATGAAACCTTATGGATTTAGAAATCAACCGGGTCCGAATCGAATATTTAATTATCGTCTTTCTAGAGTGAGAAAAGTGTTTGAGGATGTTTTTGAGATCTTCGAACACCAATTATGCTAAACCCAATTAAAACAAGAAATGTTGTTGCCGCTATATGCATCTTGCATAATTTTCTTATTGAACATAATCCAAACTATATATTACGCCAAGATAATAACAGTGCACATTCTATTCTTCCTTTGCAGTCTGCTCAGCAAAATAACCCACCAGTTAATGCTAAAACAGTACAAGATGTAATTAATAAGTTTTTTATTCTTACCATGGAATCTCCGGTCACTGCAGGTCTAGGTTGAAACGTAGTAAATTGCATCGTCTCAAAGAAATCCCGTTTGCCATGTCCACTTTCACGCTGTTGTATCTCTTTGATTTTTTTATCAAATTGACTTTTTAAATTATATAGTTTTTTATTTATTTCTTGATCAGTAGTGTTGAATTCTTTTGCCAAACTTTTAAGAATGGACTTAATCTTAAGTTTATTTCGATAGTTCTTGGACGTTGTATCCCATAGTTCTCTATTTTCTTTATATTTTTCTGTCAATTGCATCATTTCTTGTAGCGTCCATACTTTTTTTGTTGTCATTTTTTGCGCAACTTTGAAACTTTATTTTGCACGCAAATAAAGTCGGATGTTCTCGCTGCAAGTTCAAAATAACGTTTACACACGTGACTTCCAGCAAGTCTGTGCAAGTTTAAATACTTGCAGAAGTTAGCTTGCCACACCTGTTTACACAGTGGTTACAGCTTGCGGAAGTGAACTTCTGCAAATTTTCTTGCTAGTCTAAACGCGCAAGTCTCGCAAGCTGGAAAAATTACAGAAGTTGCTTGCCGGGACCATTTTTTGGTGTTTACACATAAAACTTGTAGCATGTAGAAGTCAGCTGGCCACACCTGATTACACAGTGGTAATAGCTTGCGCAAGTCAACTTCTGCAAATTTTCTATTAAATATAATAATTAAAGAAAAAAAACTATTATAGGCTGGTTTTTTTATATTTTTACTTTGTTTTTTTTACACTGCCTAACACTAACATTGCAGCAGAAGCACGTATTTTCCTACAGCTAGGCATTTTATACGATTTTTATTTACTCAGTAGCAATAATGATTGCGTAAATATGCTGGTGATTTGTAAACAGTCTTGCAAAAACTTCTAAGCAAGAACTTGCTGGTGACTTCCAAAAGCGACTTGCGCTACAAAACTTGCAGGTAATCTAAACGCACCAGAGCAAACTTGCCCAAGAAATCGCAGCAAGTCATTGCGAATCTAAACAATCGCGCGAGAACTTGCAAACACCATGTTGCGGGTTACTTGCGAACGCGACTTGCGCCAGAAATATTGCATGTAATGTAAACAGACCAGCAAGTACTCGCTCAAGAAATTGCAGGAAGAACTTGCTAGTCAAAACCCCACTTTTCAATCGTTTGTTTGTGAAAAAATCACACCGGTTCATAAAAAAAATATCTTTCTTCTCTCAGGAGTAGAGTGTATAGTGAGAGATTGTTTTCTGAAGCTGGTATCAGAAAGAAACGAAAAGCGTAAACGTTTTCTACCATTTAATGGCCGAAAAGCTTGTTTTTATCCATCACAAGGTAAGACTATAGATCTCCGGTACCTGAATTTTATGATGCTGTTTATTTGGGGGTGTTTTAGGGGCTCATTATAATCCATATAAACTGTTTTTATTGTCAGAAACGCATTATAAATTAATTACGACAAAAATAAAATCGTATGGAAATAACGTGAAAATCAAGCAATTTTTACAGATATTGCCATAGATCACAGATTATGTCGTCAAATCATAGAGACCACAGAATATAGAGCCTTTCGATTTACACCGTTCAGTCACTCAATTCGTTCGCATATACAATAATTTTCTTTAAATTTCTAAAATAACTCCGTAAATATAATTTTTATTTGTGTGGTCGCAATTCTAACATAACCTAACCAAAATGTTGACCTATTTGTATAAAACTTAATCAATTTTTAGAAACTTTTGTCTATGTATGATTTGACAATCTGTCAAAAAAAATTTTGTACCGAAGATCTATTACGCACCCCATCACAATTTATCACTGATGCATTTTAATATAAAAGTATTGCAATTTGTTAATAAAAACAAATCTTGAGTAATATGGTATACAAGTAGAGTATACAAATCATATGTTCCTATTCAGTAACATAACAGATTACATTGTTTTAAAAAAATGAAATAAACTATTGGTTTCTCATATGCAAATTATTATTGCTTTTTAATAAATCACATGGAAAAATCAATGTAGGTCCATACAGGAACCTACTTCAAGTCGCTCAGCCAGCCTTTTAAGTAAATAAGTATACGGGAACCCTGACAAACTATTTTTGTAAAATTAAAGATAAGTGTACTAGAAATCCCTCTAAGAAACATTAAGACAGTCATGCTGTGTTTTTCACAGAGTTTGTCAGGGTTCCTGTATACTAACTAACTTATTACGCTGGCTGAGCAACCCAAAGTAGGTTCCTGTATGGACCTAGATTTTTTCATGTGTTTTATTAGAAAACTATTGGTTTCTCATATGTAAATTATTATTTAATTTACATATTATTTTATGTTTTTTTTTTAATAATGTAATATGTTATGAATAGGAATTTATGACTTTTCAACAATTTTATGTTACATTTAAATCAAGCAATTTCCAAAAACAAATTGTGATTCAAACAAAATGTTGATTAAATCTTTTAAAATAATGTGGCTTGGGTCGGTTAGGTTAGTCAATGCAGAGTACCATAGATATGGTGTTCTGTCGATATAATATACTATCGATATGGTATACTGTCGATGCAGTGTACTATCGATGTGGTGTGCTGTCGATGTAGTGTACCATCGATTTGGGGTACCATTGATACATTTCTACTTAAAATTGCCGTACAAAAGCATATACAATTATATTGGTAGGAACGAAACGTATTTTAACGAACTTGTGAACAAACGAAAATATGTACTGTAGTATATTTCATTTTATTACGGGGAGCCCATCGGACTTCGAGCTCGATCAGTGTGACTGTCATCCAATGGGGCCTTTGGAACTAAACTTTTAATTTTTGTGCCATGGGCCCCTTGTTGTGGTTGATAAAACTAGAATTAAAAGTGTAGTGACAACGGCCACCAGTGGTGGCGGATTTAGTGGTGGCCGATGGGAGTAAATCCTATCAAATGATGTATCACACAAATTGCTACAACACTTGGGATGCACTCCATTATCTATAATATAAAAATGAATCGCAAAATGTGTTGGTAAGAGCATAACTCAACAACGCCTGGACCAATTTGGCCAATTCTTTTTTTGTTGTGTTTATTATGGTCAGGAGAAGGTTCTTATGTAAAAAAAATATGGAAAATCAATGGGAAAATTGGACCCGTGCGAAGCCGGGGTGGGCCGCTAGTCCTTTGATAAATTTGTTATAATGAACGACGTTATACAGAGTTTACACTGTGATTTATATATATATTATGGTACCCAGCTTAATCGGATATATAATATTATATCCATTGATATTATATCCTCAAACCCTGGTCTGCAGGGTCCCTTTCTCTAAGAAAGTGTGGTGCAATACCAGTTACAGACCGTTGCCCTAATTAGAGAGAAGGGTTGTACCCGGCAGACTTGCTTATAAATTGTCAAAAAATTATGTAAATCATCTATTTCAATTGTGATATTGATATAACAAGTGCTATATATATAAGAGAGCTTCACGTCACATGTGACTAAATAAATGTTACTGAGGGAGGTAAGTCAAAATTTGCAAGTACCCTCTGTGATGTAACTTTTTTACCTATCCTGCTACAAAATCCAGCGTTTGTCCTACATAATCAGTTATTTAACTACTAAATAAGGGTATGATTTTAATTAAAAATCATGACTTGGCTTCTCAATCCTTACGGACATTGTTCAGTGGGGTGTAATAATCGATGCGCAAAGGGCCACGCCCTCCCTGAATACCGTGTAGTGTAATAGGGGTTCTATGTGTTTGTGTTGGGAGTTTTCTTATATTTTATATAAATATATCTGCAAAATCTGATTTCTATGTCCCAATTTTCCCACCAGCTGATGAAATGCTTTGAATATAAAAGTTTAGTAATTACCTGGATATGAAGATGTCTACAAAGACAGATTTGTTATATTTTTTCCAAAGTCCTATTGCTCCTAATGAACTACAATTTAGTTAAACAAACACTGAAATGGAAAATACAAATTTAGCGAAGAATACACTAACTACCTACGCAGATAGAATATCAATGCAAAAATGTTCCATCGATTTTTCACTAGATATCAGTGTTGCCGCCAGTATTAACAGTGTTGCCAGATGAATATTATAAATTCCCTCAAAATCTTTTACAAAATCCCCCCAAAATATGGATATTTTAAGAAAAATCCCCCAATGTTAAAAAAAAAAATATTATGACAAAAACATAACAATACGTAAGTAAATATTTTTTTCAACACACTTGCTCATTAAGGGGCTCTTATTTGCGCAAAAACAGTTGAATAATGACACGTTTTATTCACTAGTGAGTTATAGATTGTCTTTTTTTTAAATTGCTTTGTTGTAAAAAAGTTTCAATACCAAAAAAAAAATTCTGTCCATACATTTTAAAAACAAACTTCAACTATGTTTCCTTACTTTTGGTAGGTCTATGGTCGATTCCATTCATTCATTCATTCGATTTTTTTTAATAAGTATATTCTTTTAGTCTTTGGCCGATCACCATTATTGTGTTGGATGCGCGCGATAGAAAAACAGTTTATTTATTAGCGAAAAATGATAATTTCTTCGCAAATGTGTTGAAAAACGTTGTATGGTACACGCGTGTATTGATGATTATTATCCTAGGCTATCTTCAGACCCTCGCCTGACGGCTCGGGCCTCAATAGCGCCTCGGAAGTAATCACCAACTTACCTCGCTTGTACCATAAATAACTATTATTTCAGAAATTGCTTCCATATTGCATCTGTATCTCTACATGCTTCATCGGTGCCATACATTTTTTTAAAATGAATTTCTTCAGCATCTATGCGCACACACAGTAGTTGGCGGTACAAATAATCTTGGGGCTCTATTCTCTTCTCTAGCTATTAAGCTGTGATAATGCTACTCCAATGTATTGTAATGTCAACATCATAGCCGTTTTTTTTATCTTTTTATAAATCGTATGTTTGATTGTACTCAAACCACACTAACACATCGTTGTGCGTATGTATGTGCTGATTATGTAATAAAATAAATTCTTTAAATCGCATTCAGTTATAAAAAAGAATATTTCATTGTTTTTCAAAAAAGCCCCCATTCCCCCCAAGCCCATTTTAGTTCCCCCGGCATAATCCCCCAAAGAATTTGTCCCCCCGAAATTGCCCCCAAGGGCTTAAAATACCCCCAAATTTGGGGGGAATTCCCCCAATCTGGCATCAGTGAGTATTAAATAATAATAATACCTGTGAAGGAAGATATATTATTTTATCTGTGCCATTTATAGACGACGACTATAATGTAACTATTTCGTTTTTCTGCTGTTCACACCATTCCAACCCAGCGCTGGACTGAAATGCTACTGGAATAAGGGAGACGGTCACTGGAATGCACTGGAATGGACCCAGTTATCAATCCAATCCAGTAGACTGGAATGGTGATCTATTTTTCATTTCAGCAAATCCATTCCAGACCCACTGGAATGATCTGAACGGCCAGCTCTGGATTGATTTATTGAAGGGTGGACACGCATTGTTTTTTTGTGAAATTAGCTGAATCATTTTATTTAACATCTAAGTTATCTGATAATTAAACTCTGCAGTTTGTTTTTCTTCACAGGGAACATGTTTGTTTGAGCGATATCAAATTTGCAAATTGTGTAGAGGATGATAAAATATACCTTAAGGGCCGATTTTTCAATCGTCAGATAAAAGGCCGAATAACTATTCGAGGAATAAAGTTATTAGACTGTTTATCAGAGGAATAATTATTTTGAATTTTTCATTTAAAAATTATCTAGCGAATAGTTATCTATGATTATTTTGTTGCTGACTTCACACTAGCTAGTGCGAGCGAGATACATATATGCAATCTTATGTGCGTTAGACAAAGACAGAATTTAGTTTGATATTTTGACAATCTCAAAACTTTGACTTTGACAATCTCAAAATTCTTTCAATTGATTGAATTGAATTTTTCGTTTATTTGTTTTATTTTATCATTAATCAATGAAAGTAAATAATCTACGGTTTCCTTTTTTAATCGAAATCTCCTCCAAAATTCACTTTCATCCCATTTGCTAAAGTGATCGGGCCTCTCTTGTAAAACGCGGGTTTCCCGCTCAAGGTTTAAATAATAAAGAATTTCTCGTTCCTCTTCGATAGCCAAGTCGTCAATGGTTTCAAACACACCATCATGAAAAATCACTACCTAAACTTAAAATAAGTCGTCTTGCGTACGTTTCAGTTCAAAACTAATGAAAACTATGAATGAAAATCCTAGTATTCGTAGTGTTCGCCGTCGATAACTGACAGATAAACCTCTATCTGGCCCACAAAGTAGCAGATAAGTTTATTCCTCAGATAGAGGCTTTATTCGTCAGTTAACTACTATCTGACTATTGAAAAATCAAGAATCCTGTTATCCATCGAATAAACGCTATCTGGTTGTTTATCTGACGATTGAAAAACCGGCCCATAAAGTTAGATACTGCCTTGAAGTAGACCTAGACTTATCGTTGCAGGATCAAATTTCTGAAAGGACAAATACAACATATAATAATACACATTCATAAACTCACATAAATTGTACTACTTGTAATATTTAACTATGGGTTATTTAATTGCCTGCAAATAAAGATTTTATTTATTTATTATTTATAAAATATACTTATACATATATATATATATAAACTGAACAAAAATACATAGATATAATACTAGAAAAGAGATAGAGGTTAAAATGCATGCAATATAATTTGTTTAGTACTAACATATTTATATACTGACAGAGGTGACTTATCTAAGTACTGATATTCCGCCAAATCTGGTTAAACTGAAAACCGACCCCAAATAGACATGGGATAAAGGTTCGGAAAAGAGAGAGTACTAACATATTTACATAGTATTTTACAAAATGGGGTTGGTCATTTCTCTAAAGCTGGCGCGAGCAACACATAGACATGTTGTTAGTGACAAGTTGTCACTATAGTGCTACCAATCCAGCAGTACTGGAATGACTGAAATAATGTAGCCAGCATGAGCTGGATTGAATTTACTCACTGGAATGCTGGATCGGAATGGTGTGAACAAGGTACCATTTGTATGTTTGCCTTTGGCAACACTTGCACTAAATGTCAAATGGGTTGTTATATATTATCTGTGTCTATGTGATTCGTCTGACATCTTTTTCTTTGTGTAATTTCTGTCGTATGTATCGTACCTATACCTATCGCTCATGGCACAATAAATGAGATCGCTCATGAAAAATCCCGTTATTTCGCTTTCGTAATTCATCTAACAAAGGTATTTTGTGTTAGTGTGGCGACCGTGATCTGTGGAGTAACAACTGAAAATCGTGTTACGGTCCGTGGCACCGTACAACTAAGTTATTTTCATTTAAAATATCGATTTTGTTCATCAAACTGACAAAAATAATTGTTTTCATGCTGTTTATTTAATAAAAGTATCGGGTGACAGGCGAACGAGCAAGTATTTTCGGGTCACAGTAAAACCAAGGTACGTATAACGGAGTTTGAGATACGCAAGCTCTTGTGATAATGTCTTTGTGACGCATAGTCCCTGGCCGCAGTTGCAGCGTCTTGGAGATTGATAGTTTGTTGATTAGCTATCAATCATGTAGTCTCTATTATTAGAACAAGTGGTCTGTTGTGACAAGTGATTAAATAAGTGATTGATGTTAGCTGTTGGTGGTGACAGAAGTTGTGATGCGCCTGGTGCTGTCACTCGCACTCGGTCGGTGGCGTCAAAAGGTCACCACTTTGAATCAGACCCAACTTAGATGTTAGTTATGTCCTTGAACAATTTGTATCACTCCTTATACAACAATCAATTGGTCTTCAATTATTGTGATGTGCACTTGGTGCACCTAGTACCTAACTGTATTCTGTTGACTCAATATCTAAACTTAGACTTGAATACTATTTTATAGCTTGTGATTAGAGTCTAAACCTTAGAATTAGAACATATCACAAGGAATAGTCTCACTAGGATCATAAAACTAAGCTATTTGAAATACTTATGCCTGACACTGCTGTACTTTTGTTGTACATGTTGTGTATGTTTAAGAATGATTTTAAATGAAAAAGTAGGCTTACTTGATGCAAGTCAGTCCCAAAAGTGCATGTTGTTCATGAAACATTGAACCAAGATATTGCTCTAAAGATTAATTCAGTCTCTTGAAGTATTATTAGCTGGTCTCTACAACCTGCAAAGTAAAGGTCTCTGTCACTGTTGATATAAGAGAAGGAGCTTGTTCTATACTATGTGTAAATATATTGTTTGTTTATAAAACCACTATTATAATATTCTTAATTGTCACAAATGTTTTATGCATGCAGATTTTAACCTTTCATGCAATATCTATGCATTGCTCGAAATGTATTTTGTAAATGATAAAGTAAAAGAATGTTTATAAACTAGATTTTATCAGAATTACTAAGAAATATAATTTAAGTAAACATAAACACAATTCTGTTCTTCACGGTTTATATTGAATTTAAATGGAGTTATTAGCATGTAAACAATAGACATATTAATGAGTTTGTTTTATTTATTTCCGTTTGTAATAAGTAATAAAAGCTATACTGTATTATATAGAAATGTTTGCATACACTTTTTTTTGATTTAAACTATTTTGCCTCCACAAAGAACATTAATTGCTCAAGAACTTAAAAGATTTTGCATTTTGCTCTAATGATATTCTACTGTACACAATCTACACTAATATTATAAAGAGGAAAGATTTGTATTTTTGTATGTAACAACTAAACTCAAAAAGTACTGGACCGATTTTAATAATTCTCTTTTCATTAGAAAGCTACATTCACCCTGAGTAATATATGCTATATGTTATCCCCGTATTCCCACGGGAACGGGAACCACGCGGGTGAAACCGCGAGACGCCGCTAGTGAACAATAAAGGTATATTCAATTCTAAAATGTTAAGTGACTCGGCAATTAAAACATTACTGATAATTTATTGATACAGTAATTGATCAATACTAGACATCAAATTTTATGTTAAGCACATGTTTCTGAATTAAACAGAGAGTCAGGCTAATAAGGCATAACAATATTTCACTGATACTTACATGTAACGAAAGTATACAATTCTTATAAATTAATATGTTTAACAATGTATATATAATTCCGTGTTATATTAAGGAAAACCAGTACAATATAGTTAATATGTTTCTGCTATATTACATACATTTAATTTGTTTATTTACTGTTATACTACTATGAGTATGTATAGGTAAAAATTACACAAATGTTTATCTATTACATCATACTAATTTTAAATATTATGATGTCATTTTACTGTAATTTTTTTTTTGTTTTTTTTTCTATTTTTTTTGCAATTCATTGTCATTATTATATACATTGTATAAACAAAGTGTTCCAGAATGTGTATATCAAGCCAAACACCTTAGGTTCGGGATGATTCTGTCAACCAACTTGTGGTTTTTCAAATAATGAACCCATAAGGGTTTATAGTTTTTATCCATAATGTGCAATTTAAATTTCTACCTCTATTCTAAAGATACTTGTTTTATTAACAGTCTATCCTGCTACTTGTTTTCCTTCCCTCTAGCTAGACAGTTCAATCTGGACTCATTTATTTAAGGAACATCAATAATATTTAGTTTTGGCAATCACAAAAGAGATATAAAAATATGTCCTTATTTATATACATGTCGATTTATAGATGTCCACAAAATTTGTAACCAATATTTTTCTTTTTTCCATATTTTGAATATAAATTTGTTAATGTCTTTCTATACAGAGTGAGCCGTGTCTTGGGGGAAAAGCACCCCGGGCACTACGGTGGCCCCAGATACACCGGCGCCAGCGCCCCAACCACCCGGTGAGTTGATCATTTATTATCACTTTCATTAATAAACTTACAGTAGCCCTGCAGTTTGCCACACCTTGGCAAAAGTATACCATCGATATTTCCGCTCGTCGAGTTTTCTTTATTAATATAATACCTACGCAATTGAAAAACAAATTATCTTTAAATAATAAGTATGTGGTATGCCTATTTGCCTATACTAAATTAGGAGTTTGTTTTTTTTGGTTAAACGCGCTAATCTAAGGAACTGCTAGTACCTACGAATTGAAAAATTCTTTTAGAGTTGGATCGCCCTTTTATCAATGAAGACTATCAAATAAACATTTCCCTACGACGAATAGGAGGCGAGCTAACGCTTGTTAAACCGCGAGTAGTTTAAAAGAATACAAGATAATTTGTACTTTAACATCACCATAAATCAATAAAGACTTCCTAACCTTAATCTTCCTTGAATACTATATTTTAATTCATTCTTTGCGGAATAATATCTATACGAGTAGAACGGCGAGGCTCAACTAGAGTATCTGATAAAGTTGTTATTGTTATTAATCTCACGCCCACATTACTAATGCTGTATAAGCGAGGATAGAAATGCTTTCATCAGCTTAACGTATTAAATTATAATCGAAGGTATAGTTGTGAAGTATACACAATCGTCACATAACGGTTATGTGTTTCTTTGAAAGGAGTTTTTTAATTAATAGATACTTATTACCTTTCATTGGCTAATGAGAAATATATACTCACTTTATTTTGTTACTCTATGTTATGGTACTTTTTTATTTTTAAGAAAGGAATTAGTAGAATTATGTCGAAAGTTTCTACGTAAACTTTACAATTATGAACGTTATCTAAAAGAAAAATTTATAGGAGGTGACAGAATTTTAACAATATTTCAGAGCATAAACCACGCGAGGTCAGATTACCTTTGGTAACTTTGTTAAAATCTAGAGTATACTCCTTATACCAGAAGTTTTATAAAAGTCAATTTGAAGCAGATAAATACTGCATGTAAAATATCTCTGTGTGAATATTTTAGGCAAGTAACTTACTGTGTCGCTGTGATAGATAAAAACCTCAAAATAAAATACCGTTCATTTTATGTCGGTTTATAATCATCGGTTCCCCCCGCGTGTTTTGCGAGGTCAACTATCAACCTTGCAAAGGGACGTACGTCGTGTACATCGTACACAATTTGTTTGATATTATTTTATCAAAATAATGAATGTTAGACGATAACAATCTCGGAAAAAGTTATATTCGATCAGATCACGAACTCATTTGTAACTGTTGCAGACTAAATAAGATGTTACACAACAATTTATGGTTAATCGATTTATTGTTAGTGTAATCAGATTATTTAACTGTCTTCCGAAATATTAACTTCAAAATTTATCAATTGTTACGATCTGATGCAAATATCATCTCAATTGGTCAAGGGAAAGTGGGTAAAAACATTTATTTAATTGACCGTTACTTTTTTAACGCCGTGTTCAAATGATGTCAGTACAGAACCTTCGATAATATTAAAATCTTGCCCAAGTAAAAACTAAAAAAATACGACTTTTATAATATTACTAGCTGCGCCCCGCGGTTTCACACGCGTAGTTCCCGTTCCCGTTCCCGTAGGAATTTCGAGATGAAAAATAGATGTTGGCCGATTCTCAGATCTACTGAATATGCTCACAAAATTTCATGAGAATCGGTCTAGCCGTTTCGGAGGAGTATGGCAACGAAAACTGTGACACGAGAATTTTATATATTAGATAAAACAAAAATAATAATTGGGCGAATTATTATGCGTCACATCGCGCTATGACGTCACACAAGTGCGAACCAACCGTTCTTTTAGTATACCACGAAACATTATTATGGTAATTAGTACATATTAATGGCTATTATTAAGAATTCTTGAAGGTAAAATATTCTCTCTTTATTGCGAATGCTATTAGCCGCATATCTTTTTTGATAATAGTTTATTTAATAAATATTATTATCTTAATCTAGGATAACGAGATATTCGAAGAAAGATCCTCTTAGGTAATATCTTAATTACGATGTAAACTTCGAAAAATCATCCTCTTTAGGACAAGTTAGTACGCAGCAGTATAAATAATAAACCTATACCTCTATTCTCAGTGATTGACGTAAGCATTTGTCTTATACAGTCTTATTCTAATAGGGTCATAGAACCCTGCTAGAAAATGGAACGCATGAATTTATGAAAATCAATTTCTTTGTCATCCGATGTTTTGTTACTGAAGATGTTTGAATATTTAGTTCGTCCCAAATTCTAATTCTGTTCGTGACAACGACAAAGTGGACGTACCTACATATATTATAAAATGCATTTTGTTGGTATATTATCTAGTATCTGTATAAGTACATACATGTGCACGTTATCGAATGATTACGCAATTTCCGCTAATCAGAGGGCCCTCGACAAAAAGTGGTGGTCTTGCAGGCCACAATGTGATGTGTATCTACGTGTATAATACATTATCTTATGTACTTTGTTTATTATGGTTTAGAGTTTGTGTTCCGTGGGCAAATGGCACATGTGACTCGTGTGATCCGCTTGTCTGATTGTGTTAATCATGGATTATAGTTTTCCGACTAAAATGTTGACCTTCTGTGAACCGATTGGTTTTTTTACTTGTTTTATAAGCGCTTGTCAAGAGTAACTGGCTATTGGAAGATATTTATTGTTTTTAGGTATCGTGTTGATTGTAAATATAAAAAAACATTAAAAAAGTAACAAAGCAATCAACTATCTATCAATAATATCAATAAGTTAATCTATATTTCAAGCAAAATTGGCCATTAGTTAAAGTTTTGTCAATTATAAAGTTTCATATAAAACTAGCTCTAAAAAACTACTCTTTTTACAGTAAAACTTTGCTTTGTATTAAATTACCTGAGTTTAATGACACGCCTGTTCCGTTGTCGTGACTGTTGAATAAAGTGTTTAGTTTTTTAACATTTTACGGTCCGTTTCCCAATAATGAATGATACATCTCCCGGAGAGTTGTCTTTGGCTGGAAAGGTCATGGAGGGCGGAAACAGCAGGCGGAGCGTGGCTTCACGACAAATACACAAGTAACGATACGCAACAACAATACGACGAGATGATAAACGTGCAATAAACATTTAATTAGCCGGCCGCGCGATAGGGCTTCCTTTCGAGAACGTTCCCTCATCCTTACTTGTATATGAATGTAAGATGTCAAGATGTATATCTGTTCTCAAGACTCACATACATAAAT
Source organism: Timandra comae (assembly GCA_958496195.1). Taxonomy (NCBI): domain Eukaryota; kingdom Metazoa; phylum Arthropoda; class Insecta; order Lepidoptera; family Geometridae; genus Timandra; species Timandra comae. The sequence goes on along the minus strand of OY292353.1, from coordinate 5,168,546 downwards.
AAGGATTTCATTTCTTATTAAATAAAAGTTCTTATTTTTCTTTTCTACATATTTGTGCACTTCTATCTAAAATCATTGTGTATAATTTTTTATACACATGTATGCAGATGCACGTTGCAAAATAATAAAATTAAAGATAGAATTATTGTTAAATTATTATTTTTTACTATTCTTAAAACCTTGTGATTGCAAAACCATTAGTTACGTTAGAGATTATGTTGTACAGACTTAATTAAAGTACGTACATTAAAACCGCAGTCGAAACTTCCATTAAAATTTCATAAACTTCTTTTGCGTGATGCGTGTATGATCGAATCCGATACACGTTCAAAACTGAGATATTATATAGGTTAGTTAAAAAAATAACGTATGTATGTGAGGGAATTTATAATTTATACTTGGAAGATTAAAAAAATATGTTGTGATTACAACTGTTTCTTAGAAATAATTGTGACGATAAACTTAATTACAAATTAAGTAATTAGGCGCTAGATTATGATCAAGAATATATGGAACGCGGAATATACATATGTACCGTGCTTGAGTGTAAACAAATTTGTTTACGAGATCTTGTTTGTGATGTATTTCCATTGCCACCCACGATACGGGTTTATTCCCAGAGTAGGGTGTAACTAGATCAAATTATATTTATGTTATTATATTATCTAAAGGCGTCCATTGTATTTCCAGCGAACTCGAAAACCCAAGCGATGTGCTATGAGTCATCATCTTATTGGTTTTTTCCAAGTAACAAGCGCTCGGTATGGTGAAATACTGGACTTTTATAATACTGTCCTTTGTTCATTATAATCAACTGACGAAACTTAGTTTTGCAGCTCGGACAAATAATATGCAACTTGTTACTTAGAATAATGAATGCTGTGTTTGAGAAATGATTATAAATATCCAGTGTTATGTCGTATAATCACATCACATATTTCTCACGATAACGATTCTAATTAAGGAGTTATAAGGAATGTAAATATTTAACGTTAGTATCCTAAGTATGTAGGTTGAGAGATTTGACTCTACCTAAGGTTTACGACAATATGCAGTAAACTTAACTACTTACATCACTAAAATAGTAGACTATAAATAATAGACTAAATCTGAATAATAAGACGGCCATTTAGACCCCAAATGAGTCTAATTCTGAACAAGGTTTTTTAATTTCGATTCACAAAAGTACACCATAAAACTGATAAGCTTCTTCATACGAATAGTTTTTCCAGGAACTATGATCACACAGATATCATTCGGGTTCTGAGACCTTCAAATATCCGAAACCAATTTTATAACTGTCAATACATATACGTGACCAAATAAGAATGTAAAAGTATCGAAATGCCTCTAGGATTCCACATGGTATTAGTACAGTGAAGAGAGTAGGAGTAGGAGTAATTACCACGAGTGTCGAATGCGTGTGAACTCAATCCTGAACCATGTTTGCGCACGTGTATTGTTCGACCCAGGAATTCTGACTTGGAAGTCATGTCAGGTCCACATGCCACAAAATCGCAAAGGCATTTTAAGAATGTATTCATACTTAACTAATATTTCCTAAGCTGACTATTATTAACCTTGCCGAGAGATATACATATATATGTATTTATGTACATAATGTGCAATTAAAGTAAGTGTTTCGCCATAACAGTTTCGTAAACTGAATGAGGAAACAATAGTGAGATATCAAAAGTGGCGCGTCTCAATGGTAAAGAAGCTCACAGTTGCGTGTGAGTGTGACTCGGCGATGCGTACATGCGCATTAATAAAGTTTTGGCATTATTTGTGGCCCGGATACAGTTCGGATAGATGTGAGTTCTATACCCGATAATGTTATTTTACAATGCTATGTTTAATTTTTGATAGAAAGTCTTCTTCTTATTCGTTTATAGTAAAAAATACGTATGATTTGCTGCGCTATTGAATGCAATGGCGCAACAAATCATACGTATTTTTTCACGGATTTATAGTAAAAAAGGTATTTTATCTCGATATTCCAAACTAACAACCTCCATGAGAGATAAAGTACAAGATATAGATATTCTTAGTACATAATTATTGGAGCTTATAAAAATAAGTAATAAAAAAGGTAAATAAATCTACTCAACTTATTCATCTAAAAATGTATAGTTAGAAAAAAAAATAGAAGATCAAAGATCTCGTAAATTGTAGTAATAATTATTTACTTTTATTAAAATTAATTTTCGTTCGCGGTGTTAACTTAAAACAATTACAATATGTAAAATTGAATACAAAAGTGTTTACCAACTTCAAGGTTAAGTTGAAATACTAATGACAGGCAGACTTGTGCTTGAAGTATGTATTATGACGTATAACCTGATTAAATATGCCACTTACTTATGTACTGTGTTCGTGAATAGTTTTGTATATAAAGGAAAACAGATTGTATACACTGAAATGTGTTACTAATTTTTATTTTAAATGTTATTGGGGTTAAAAATCGATACCATTTACCATGGTAAAGAAAATATCCTAAAATAAAGCCTGTTGCCAAATAAAGATGATAGATCTTGTAAAGTTTACAAAGACACAAAGATGGCTTAGTTATGGGATCATCCTTTGGGGAAACGGTACGGATGTAGAAGATGTTCTCGTAAAGCAGAAAAGACTTATACGTATTATTGTGAATATAGATAATAGTGAATCATGCCGACCACATTTCAAACAGTTAAAAATCTTAACTGTACCGTGTATATACATACTAGAGCTTTGTAAACTCGTAAGAAAAAACCCAAACATTTTTGACAGCGCTAGGCCAACAAAGCAAAATATCCGAAAACTCCACGAAAACAAATTTAAATTCCCTTCTAGTCGCTTAGAGATATACAATAATAGTCCCTATGCTAGTGCAATAAAAGTTTATAATAACCTACCAGTAGAAATAAGAAAAGAACATAATATTAACAAATTCATTAGTAAACTAAAATATTTGCTCTATAATAAATGTTATTATGACATCAATGAAAGGATATTGGGCAAAACGTCCCAAGTGCTGTAGCACTTCGTGTGATACATCATTCGATAGGTATCGTTAAGAAGAACAAATGACTCTACGGGAGTGAAGCCGAATTCCCCGGCAGAAAAAAGTTACAGCCATTTAAAAAAATGTATATGGCTACTTTATGCAAGGAGTTCTAAGTGCTGTAGCACTTAGTGTGATACATCATTCGATAGCTATCGTTAAGAGGAACAAATGACTCTACGGGAGTGAAGCCGAATTCCCCGGCAGAAAAAAGTTACAGCCATTTAAAAAAATGTATATGGCTACTTTATGCAAGGAGTTCTAAGTGCTGTAGCACTTAGTGTGATACATCATTCGATAGCTATCGTTAAGAGAAACAAATGACTCTACGGGAGTGAAGCCGAATTCCCCGGCAGAAAAAAGTTACAGCCATTTAAAAAAAAAATATGCCTACTTTATGCAAGGAGTTCTAAGTGCTGTAGCACTTAGTGTGATACATCATTCGATAGCTATCGTTAAGAGGAACAAATGACTCTATGGGAATGAAGCCGAATTCCCCGGCAGAAAAAAGTTACAGCCATTTAAAAAAATGTATATGGCTACTTTATGCAAGGAGTTCTAAGTGCTGTAGCACTTAGTGTGATACATCATTCGATAGCTATCGTTAATAGGAACAAATGACTCTACGGGAGTGAAGCCGAATTCCCCGGCAGAAAAAAGTTACAGCCATTTAAAAAAATGTATATGGCTACTTTATGCAAGGATTTCTAAGAGCTGTAGCACTTAGTGAGATACATCATTCGATAGCTATCATTAAGAGAAACAAATGATTCTTCGGGAGTGAAGCCGAATTCCCCGGCAGAAATAAGTTACAGCCATTTAAAAAAAATCTCGGTTGTGTTACGTTAAACTGATTCAAGGAGTCCGTGTAAATGGCCTCTGGGGGAACAAAAGTGAGCTATGCTCGGTTGTGTTACGTTAAACTGATTCAAGGAGTCCATTAATTATAGCCTTACTGAAAAACAGACAAAGTTCTTGGGAAGTTGGAAAGCTTGGAGCTTCAAAATGATTTAGAATGATATGATAGTGATTAAGACGCACAAAGTCTTACAAATTATTTTTATTTTATATCTTATATTATGTACTTACCTATTCCTTTACCGTTACCTCATCATAATTTATAAGAAATAGCGAAATATAGTGTTTAAATAAGTTTAGTAGCTTAGCCAAATAGCTAGCTCCTTGCATAAAGTAGGCATATATATATTTTTAAATGGCTGTAACTTATTTCTGCCGGGGAATTCGGCTTCACTCCCGAAGAATCATTTGTTTCTCTTAACGATAGCTATCGAATGATGTACCACACTAAGTGCTACAGCACTTAGAACTCCTTGCATAAAGTAGCCATATATATTTGTTTAAATGGCTGTAACTTTTTTCTGCCGGGGAATTCGGCTTTACTTCCGTAGAGTCATTTATTTTTCTTAACGATACCTATCGAATGATGTACCACACTAAGTGCTACAGCACTTAGAACTCCTTGCATAAAGTAGCCATATATATTTGTTTAAATGGCTGTAACTTTTTTCTGCCGGGGAATTCGGCTTCACTTCCGTAGAGTCATTTGTTCTTCTTAACGATACCTATCGGATGATGTACCACACTAAGTGCTACAGCACTTAGAACTCCTTGCATAAAGTAGGCATATTTTTTTTTTTAATGGCTGTAACTTTTTTCTGCCGGGGAATTCGGCTTCACTCCCGAAGAATCATTTGTTCCTCTTAACGATAGCTATCGAATGATGTATCACACGAAGTGCTACAGCACTTGGGACACACTCCATACAAATCTGCCCATTGTCCTTTATAATGATTTACACATATGACTATTATAATTCAATTCAATTTTATTTATTTTCAATCTTTGAAATTATTTTGACTACTGGCATTTTTATTATAAAGCAACATGAGATAATGATATATATACTTATATAAATTCGATTTTGACCGCGATAAAATGATTACAATAAAAGGATATTTACAGCTATTTACAATTAAATTATAAAAATAATACTAACATAACAGATACAGTTTCAGTTGATAATTAGTAAAAGCCTATATTTTTATATGGTTTGCTCCACGTTCCAATAGTATAAATAAATAAAGCAGTTCATGTAAAATAATACTAGTAATTTAGGTATAAGAATACTTGCTATGCCCAAACGGGTATCATGTTGACACCATTATGATAATTATTTTAAGAACGTATGTACACATGATTATGCAATAAATAAATTGAAATTGAAATTGAAATTGATAGATATTCAATACATCATAGAGTTAGTGGGAGAATGACAAGGTAATGTTTGGTTTTTTTTTTTATGTTTCGAATGACGTTTCATCCCAATCGACAGTAAGGAAGATGTTCACAGTTAGCTAACCTTTCTTTTTATATCTCTTCCAACAATGTTCTATTCTAAACTATTTGAGGCCAATCCATACTTCGTCTGATTGTAAATTGTCACCGTAACACACGTGTTCACCAAAAATATGTGATATCGACCTAAATATGTCAATAACAATTTATTGTTGACAATCTGAATTGAATAATGTTCTTCTCGAGAGTTTGATACGTGAGATACGTATTGAACTGATTGGCAAGTACTTGAGAGCCATTTTACAAATGATTTTGAAATGATTCAACTAACGAAATTGCGATATGATAAAACGTTTAGCTTTTGTATTATATTATCAATCAGCTTTCTTGTCTCCACTTCTTTCTCCGCAGCTTTCTCATCAATCTTAGTTTTTCTTGGGTTACTATAATAAACTACAAAGTTATGAATTTTTGTGGTAGTTGTCATTATTTCAGTATATAAATGAGTCCAGCTGTTACCTCTATGAATATTTAAATTAGTTCTCGCATCCTTCGTTCATACACAATTATAATGAGAAATTAAATGTTTGTAAAGTGGTCTATTATCTTGATTGTATTTTACCAACGAGCTATTTGCGTAACGATCGATATTCGTCGTCTGTCCGCATTATTTATTTGTTTCTATTGACAGTCCATTGTCTGTCTAGTCATTCCTTATTACAAATAATGTTTGTTTATAATTACAAACACTTTTGTTTGTTTTAATGTATTCATTCAATACGTATTGCACGAGGATTTAAATTATAACAGTAATAAAGAATTCTTTTTGTATTCTTTATTTACGTCAATGTTGTCTTGTAGTATCCAAAGTAAATATTTATTAGTAATTGTTATACGGATTAATTATTGTGATAAATTAAACTATTGAGCAAAATTTAATTGTATCACATCGACTGTCTTTACTTTCCAGAATTCCCCATCATCATTAACTTAAGAGCTGTTGCTCTTGTCGTTGTAACAGTTGCAACTTCTTCCATTTGCCCTTATCTAAGGCGGCCTACTTCACCTCCTTTTAAGACACGACAGCGACCACTATTCCTATTGGAATAGAATGAATTGTATTGATTTGTTATTTGTTTTATATTTGCAGGGGTGCTGGAAATGACTGGAACGGATAACATCCGTTTCAGCGGGCATACGCTCGACAAAGCCACCAAGGCGAAGGTTACGTTAGAGAACTTCTACACTAACCTAATCGCCCAACATTTGGAGAGGAAGCAAAGGTAGGATGGTAGATTTCTTTATTAAGTAATATTGTGCTATAATAGGTTCCTTAATTAGATAATCAGGTAACAGAAATACTAATAACCTAAACCATGAATATATCTTGCTCTCTTGAACTTAATTCCTGTCTAATAAACAAGGAATAACAACGACATAGATAATAAAGTTCTCTTTAATACGAGTGAAATATTTCTCAAAATGAAAGAGAGAAAACGTGGATTGAGGGAATAAGTTTTAAAGAAGGATTTCGTCTTGATTTGTTTGAAGGCCTCTGTATTTAATATTTCTCTTTCCTATAACGTTTCCAGGCTCGAAAAGCTCGAAGAATCCTTAAAGGATGACAGCCTGACGGAGAGCCAGAAACAAGAGAAGCGACAACAACATGCGCAGAAAGAAACCGAATTCCTCAGGCTCAAGCGGTCGAGGCTTGGGGTGGAAGACTTTGAACCGCTCAAGGTTAGTTCAGTAGTTCTAGATCTTTCTTTACTCATAACAAGTTTCATCATATCTGTAATTCTGTATACCCAACGCACGAAGGGTTTCCACATAAAATTGGAAACGCCGGTACCCCTATGCAATACTACGCATTTTTGCTGCAAAATCTTCGCCTTATTTAGTCAACCGTACAAGTTACCTCTGACGGACACCGGCATGACCCCTTATTAATTATTGTAATTTAATGTATATTTTTGTACTGTTATCAGGTGATAGGAAGAGGGGCATTCGGGGAGGTGCGATTGGTTCAAAAGAAAGACACCGGTCACGTTTATGCTATGAAAATACTTCGAAAAGCAGACATGTTGGAAAAAGAACAGGTATGTAAATAGGTTTAACACAACCATTATGCTTGAGATTTGAAATGTACCTTTTTCTATACGAATATTTATACGAATATTTATACGAATATTTACAGAAAATTTATCAAAAGTTTTCATATAATCTGAACTTACATGAACATTACATTGCATTTAGCTAATTTTGGCACAAAGGTTGTACGAAGAAAAAAGTGTCCAAAGTATAACTTACAGAATGTATAGTATAACTTACACAATATATACTATAACCCACACAATCTATAACATAACTCACACAATCTATACTATAACTCACACAATCTATAACATAACTCACACAATCTATAACATAACTCACACAATTATAACATAACTCAGACAATCTATAGTGCAACCCACACAATCTATACTATAACTCACACAATCTATAACAGAACTCACATAATCTATACTATAACTCACACAATTATAACATAACTCAGACAATCTATAATATAACTCATAGAATCTATAACAGAACTCACACAATCTATAGTGCAACCCACACAATCTATACTATAACTCACACAATCTATAACAGAACTCACACAATCTATACTATAACTCATAGAATCTATAACAGAACTCACACAAACTATACTATAACTCACACAATCTATAACATAACTCAGACAATTTATAACAGAACTCACACAATCTATAGTGCAACCCACACAATCTTTACTATTACTCACATAAACCATACTCGCACAATCTATACCCAGGTGGCCCACGTGAGAGCAGAACGCGACATCCTCGTTGAAGCAGACCATCAATGGGTGGTCAAAATGTACTACAGCTTCCAAGACCCGATGAACCTGTACCTCATAATGGAGTTCCTCCCCGGTGGTGATATGATGACGCTACTCATGAAGAAAGACACCCTCAGTGAGGAATGTGCGCAGTTTTATGTAGCCGAAACAGCGCTGGCTATCGACAGTATACACAAACTTGGATTTATTCATAGGTTTGTGTATTTTTTACACGCTTTTTATTAGCTTCACCTGTATGTTTTTATATATTTCTTCTTTTCAATATATTTCTTGTTACACATACTTAAATAGTGTAAGGTATTTAGTAGCCCAATGAAATATTACGAAATATACAAAATACACAAAACACGTTTATTACAAGGTTTTGCATTTATATATTTTGATCTATGTATTAGCAAATGGGAAGTTATCCGCAATTAGACCTCTCTGGATCCTGTCCATTGTTTTGACTGAATAATATTATTACAAAAATATCACATATTTAGCAAAACTTTCATATTAAACGTTTTTACCTTTAGTAATATTTGTATTATCAGTAGTATGTTACACCTATATTGATGAACATTTTCCTGTTACAGAGATATAAAACCCGATAACTTATTACTGGACGCGCGTGGGCATATCAAACTGAGTGACTTCGGTTTGTGTACTGGCTTAAAGAAAAGTCACCGCACAGACTTCTACAGGGACCTATCACGGGCCACTCCTTCTGACTTCAGTCAGTATCTGCTATATCGACATTACGAAGGTAAAATGGGGTATCTGACATATTTTCGGTATGTTTCAGCTGTGGGGGCATGGTGTATGTGAACTGTTTGTATGATTAGGTTATATTTTTATCTTTTTTGTTGGTTAGTTGTCATGCTAAAAATATGTCGTTTACCCTGGTTTATCTTTACAGCGTTGATATGTCGGTAATATGTTTTGATTTATTTTATTTTTGGATTTATTTTTCTTTTTTTAATTTTATGTCACAGACTGACTGACTCGTTTAGTTCCCAAAAAACTATAGTCTCTTTTCAAAATTATTAATTTTAATTAAATTTAAAATTGACGCCATTATTTTTTTTGGTTTGTTATTTAATTTCTATAAGTACTTATAAATAGTAGTGTTTACATTTTATTATAAAAATAATAAAATTTCAAGTGGAATCTGCCACATATATGTTGCCTAATCATAAGTCTGAAAGTTTATGTCCAACAAGTTTCTAAAAGGCAGATATCTTAAAAAAGTCTAGTTTAAACATTAGTCACACCTTATACATATTTTCATGTAACCATATCGCCATACAGTATTCATACGGGTAAACTTTAACGCAGGTTAAACTGCGGGGCAAAGCTATCTGTAAATATACCCGTCTCAATTTATATTGGAAATGTAAATATCTCAAACACTTGTAAAATAAATATCACAAGAAAATGTATATAAGGCTTAAGATTATGCACCTATTCTAATGTTTTTAAATCTGTCTATCTATTTCTTAGTATAATGGGTGTTGGTTTCCATATAAATTCACATATTTCTATCATCACGAACGTTGCTTCATATATGTATTTTTACCCAACTACGGCGAAGCTAAATGGAGGGATATGAGTTTTACCGGTATGTTTGAGGGGATTATATTTTTATATGTGTTTGTCAGTATACGCCGGGTATGTAATGTGTATGTCTCAAGTCCCATTTTTGAATCAAAAGGAGTTCAGTAATTTTGAAACTTAACTTAATGATCTTCTCAATTCTACTGAATTTGAACTCTTTCTTGATTAGAAAAAAATAAATGTATAAATGTATTTGATATAAGTATCTGATTTATTATCTCTTGTTCCGAAGTTAACATAGTTGTGTTAAATAATTACAACGATGGCGGAAATAAAAACAGATTAATCTCTTTTTTATACTCCTTAAAAACTGCGCAGTTTCTAGTAGACGCAAAGTTCACAAGTAAAGTTCTAGTATACACAAAGTTCAAGTAAATTCAAGATTCTAAATGTTTGTAGTAGGCACAAACCTGGCTCTAGCTACAGCATATTATTATATCATATTATTGTTGTAGTATCAACATCTTCATCAGCGATGGACTCGAAGCGGCGCGCCGAGTCTTGGAAGCGAAACCGGCGCGCGCTCGCTTACTCGACAGTGGGCACTCCGGACTACATCGCGCCAGAAGTGTTCCTACAAACGGGATACGGACCGCAGGCCGATTGGTGGAGCTTGGGGGTCATTATGTAAGTATCAATACAATTGTATAACTTTAAATATTGGTAATTTCTCCAAACCTGGCGCCATCAAAATACTCACACTAATGCAATTTTCTTATACAGTATGTTTCAAAATGATTTATTTGTTTTATACGATATTATAAATTTTATATTATGTAAATATCTTCTGTTGGTTGTATTCTGTTTTTGTGTATAATAAATAAAATAAATAAATAGAGAATAACCAGTTTTGAAGTTAATTGAATGAAATTAAATCACCCTGTATTTTTAAGTTCCAAAACCAAATCATATTACTCTGTCCCGTTCATACTCACAAGCTTGACCGCGCGCGAGAGGGACGGACTGACTTGTCACAATGACTGTGACGTGCGACATCACTTTGAGTGACAATCACAGACACTATACGTGTGTAAAACTATGTGTTGCTCGCGCCAGCTTTGGAGAAATGACCAATACTTGTATAAATATTCGTATTACTTTTCACTTTTTTCATACTGCTATAATATATTCTATATCTATACGGTTCGATCTACAATCTATAGATTTGTTTTATGATAACGGTCATAGATCATATTCATCTCACAAATAAGATGTTTTAAGAATATTACCCATCTGTTTATGATAAATGTGTTGGTTTAATATACTAGGGTCGAGCTTGAGGTCAAATTCAGAAGTTTATGACTTGGAATATGACATAGGTTTAAAATTATCCATATCTAGTTAGTAACTTCTAATGAAGGAACTCGTAAGCTGTGCTCCTATATTAAAATAAACATTCCAAACCTTGTAATAGTATAAATAAATGTTTCTTTTTTAATTTGAAATGCTATTGCGATTTGTAATTTTTAAATATAGAACAAATTGTGATTGTTTATTATAGCCGTAGCTCGCTTTTGACTAAGATGACTGACAAACATCCTTTATGCGAACGTTCAAAAGTGAACTTTATGTCAAATAAGCTTAGTGTGGTATTAGTATAAATTCTCGTATATTGCAGTAGGACAAATAGTATACGCTATAACTCTACATCCTTCTAATCCTTCCTACTAATATCCTACTTTTTACTAACATTATAAACGCAAAAGTTTGTAAGAAAGGATGTATGAATGTTTGTTTGTTTCTCACACAAAAATTACTAAACCGATTTCGTTGTTTGGTGTAGATGTTCCTTATAACTAGGAATAACCAAATAATACTTTTTATCCCAAAAAAAAACAGACGGCATTGGCATTTATGCGGGCAAAACCGCGGGGCAAAGCCATTTAAGGTACTTATAAAACGAACGTATGAATATAAGATTTTTTTTGTTATCTTTTAAACTACGAAACCGATTTTAATGATGTTTTCATCAATAGATGACTGATGATGAAAGTTTATAAGTACTGGATATCAAACCGGGTGAAACCGTTGAGCACAGCTAGTTCTTTGTAAAAGAGATCTTTGCCTAGCAGAAAGAAATGTCTTGTATTAATACAAATGTGGTTTCTTGATTTCTCGATGATATACTAAAATGTTATGTTTTCTGAGTATATGACATAGATTCATTTTTTTTAATTAGTAAGAATGTGTCACAACCTTCGTTAGTTAATTAACAATACGTTGATATACATTAAATACATATTGCTAACTACATTATGTATTCGCGAAATAACTAACTTATATTGCCTTTGCGACTAGACTTTGCTTAAGTGAAATAATAGAATCCATTTTGATATTTTACGTATTGAAATGCTTGAATTAAAGTATTGAGATAGTTATTTAATAGTAACCTTATCCACGTTTGTAACTACATATTCTATTAGAAATCAGGAATAATAGTTTTATGCACACACAGAGTATAATAATTAATAGCTTTGCGTCATTTTAGTAAAGAGATCTTATCAGATACATATTTTTATGTTTATAGTTTGAAGTCCATATTCAAAAACAATCTAATTAGGAATAGAACCCCCTCCCTGCGTTGTCCCTCTGCTGGGCAAAGGTCTCGCTCCAAACTCTCCCAAACCCTTCCATTTGTATATATTACGAGCAAGCTCCTTCTAATTCTATCCTGTCAAACCTCTCTTTGTCAAACCTTATCAAATCAAATGAAAAATCCATAGGGCCTTATAGAAACACTTATAAACGTCGAATGAGAACTAACACCCATTCGGATTGCTTGAATACTTAAATAAAATAATATTTTCTTATATTATAGTGCAATATTTTTACCATATACTCGTCCTACCATACATGTGTGTTGTATTCTTTGTTGTAGGTACGAAATGCTGATCGGCTACCCGCCATTCTGCTCGGAGTCACCGCAGGAGACGTACCGTAAGGTGATGTCTTGGCGGGAGTCGCTCACGTTTCCTCCGGAGATACCCATCAGCGAGGAGGCCAGGGATACCATACTGCGCTTCTGTTCTGAACCTGATAGGAGGTAAGAGTCCACACATCTTTACTTAGTATAAAATGAAGGTCTTTTAAACCACTCAACGATTTTGAAATTTATTTTACCAATAGAAAGCCATATTAATTGTGAGTGTTAGGCAGTGGTCCCACCGCGGGCGAGTACATATTAATAGTTAGTCGCTGGCAGTATGAACAGGCAAGTAACTGGTAATAATATGTTCATCTCTTTTGTTTACACGGAATGTATATTCATTGTCCTTTTCTTGACCGAGAAAATCGCTGATAGTTCATTGATCACTCGCCCGTGATGGGACCTCGACATTATCGAATAAATAGCGCCCTGCGGTTTCACACGCGTAGTTCCCGTTCCCGTGGGTGTACGGGAATTAGATATAAGTAGCAAACAATCGAATCTTTTTTCTTTTATATTATTACTAGTACCTGAAGATATATTCAATAATTATGCCATTGTTCCGTAGACTGGGCTCCCAGCGAGGCATAGAAGACGTGAAGTCGGTGCCGTTCTTCCGCGGCGTCGACTGGAGCCACGTCCGCGAGCGCCCCGCCGCCATCTCGGTCGAAGTGCGCTCCATAGACGACACATCCAACTTCGACGACTTCCCCGACGTCAAACTTGAAATACGTAAGATCTACACCTTGTTTTTAGTTCTTATACTTGTCTTAAAAGGCTTGTCTCAGTTTCTACACTGAATTTAAAGTACGCAAATTACACAAAACATGTTGAAATAACACTACTTTAAGTATTTATTCTGTTTGATACAAATAGTTACAAAACTAAAATGAGACAAGTTCGTAGTCATGCTATGTATATTATTAATAAAATCATATCTTTGAAGCAGACAATAGTTAGTGTTTACTCAGATGTTATTATTTAAACATAGAATCGTGTTGTTAATCGTATATGTGTTGTTGCAGCGGCGGCGCCGATAGCGCAAGACGGTGAGGTAGCGTACAAAGATTGGGTGTTCATCAACTACACGTTCAAGAGGTTCGAGGGACTCACGCAGCGCGGGACGCCCACCAAAAAGTGAAATACGGCCACCGCCCGGTGACAGTCAGCTCAGTCAGTTTGTCACTCTATTTTTTGAACTTTCTCTTACACTACCAAACTGACTCCTGTGATGTAACACTATCACCTTACCGTGACGGATAACCAATGACATCTGTCATACCATGACTCAGTTATTACGATGACTATTTAGTATTTATTTGTTTGGTGACAATTATGACAATATACGTGACTGACTAGCACCATATCCTTTCGCTTAACGTTAACTGCCGTGTGTCGCATGTTTGACACAAATGCTTTAAAAATGTTACTGTGACATCACTAATGTACCCGCGCGAGGGTAACAACGCTTCAAATTATTTATAAACGCTAACTTATAGTTTAATGATAACAAATATAATATATTATATTGATCAGTTGTCGAGTAATCATCACAGCGAATTCAGTAGTGTTACTGTGGATACAATCGCATACGAACCGTCTTCTATAAGTAGTCAGTTCACAAACAAAATTAGATTTAAATTATAATTTAATGAGATTTTTATATTTCTATTCCTCTTTTTTAGTTATAATAATGATATTTGCTTCAAATTGATAATGTATTTGATTTATTGAAATACAATTTTAAATTATTATAATATTCATTATGATTAACATTGGACGTCGATTGACATACGACATTTTTTTCAGATTTATTGCTGTAAACTCTAATATAATTCCTGTAACTAATACATACATAATTTAAGATAGAAGTGATTTTTAATAGTTGCATCTACTAATGTAGCAGTATTTGAATTATTAATATGTCGACAAGAAGATTTACATGCCAACAAGCGCGATGGAATTTATTTAAAAGGTGTATTTCGACTACAGTTGCGAATAATCATATGTATTAGCCCAATAGTCACTATGTTGAAATAATGTTATGCTCATTTTCCACTCTAATAAATGTAGATCCTAAATCCCGATATTACATTTCCATAAATACATAGACCTGTAATGCAGCTTATACACGTTGGCCGAGTTGAGGCCAACGCGAGCGAAGACACATTAATACAAGCCAAGTACTACCTATACACGAGCCGAGTGATGGCAAGACAATGCAAATATTCTGTCCATACTTTGGTATTGGCGTTCGCTCGGCCAATGTGAATAGACTGCATAAAATGTATCATGTAGTATCTCCTTAAAAAATAACAGCTGTTGCTAGGTGATTTTTCATACATATGCTTATGTCGTCATCAATTTGTGTGATTCGTCTTATTAATCGACTTCAAAAAAGGAAGCAGTTGTTGGCCTCTTTGATGTTTTTGTCTATGTTCCTAAAATTGCGTTCCCAAATTCTTTTAATTAGTTTTATGTAAACGTATATTCTCGAGGTGGTTCCATCGTTACCACATTAGAATCTTATGAGAAAATGCTTCGAAAATCGAAGAAAATCTTTTTTTATCTTATTAAATTATAGAAGGCATAAATAGCTAACGCGTACCCCGTTATGCCACTACGATATGACTCGTATATTCAATTTAAGATAAGCAATACGTAGTTTAGTTTAGACATCACTAATAAGCATTAAACAAATGTGGTGATTACGTCTATTATACAGATTCGTGATAATTTTAGTAGTGAAAAAGAGAGGATATTTGCCATGAAACGCGATCTTAAATCTAAAAAGCGTACTAAGTTGAAACTATCCTTTTAAGTTAATCTGTCATTTAAAATGTGATTGGCTGCATAGAGGTATACCTCTATGATTGGTTGACAGAAAACAGACTGGCTCAGAGGGAGTAAAGTCCAAGTTGGCTTTATACATTTCAGCCTTACAGGCCGGTATGTTAATCAATAAAATAAATAACTAATAAGCAATAATTTTAGTGCATTCATTAGAGTAACAGCAATAAAAGCAATAAAAATCATATCAAAATATAAGCAATGATTAATTTTAGTAACTTTGTCTTGAAGTAGCTTTGCGTTAAGTTAAGCATATCATTGATTTATATTGCAGTAAAATTCACGCTTACACGCTGCAAATTTGACTGGAATCATGGATTTAAAAAATACATTTGTTGTGTAATTTATGTCCTTATTCCTGTGGCTCCCTCGGGTGCCGTGTGGAAGAATAAAGATGTGGCCTTGGCTTGCATTACTAATGCTCAATACAGCTCCCCTTTTTTATACGCGTTTTTGTGTTTTAGAATAAAATTGCAACATGTTTTTTTGTGTTTAAAACTATTTTATTATCACTTTCGATATGTAGGTATAAGAAAATAAATGTTGTCCAACGGGAAGCCCTTTATTATTATTTAAGGGCTTTATAACTGCTTGACACCGCGACAGGTTGTGACATACTAAAGAACGAAATGTATGGGTGCCAAATGAAATGCTGATTTGTTACCGATCATTAACAAAATTATGTGTATTAGCAGCGAAATACTTGGCAGGTTGATGGCTTAGCTTTAGCTAAACGCCTTCAAGAAGTAAAAAAAAGAATTGAAATGTTGATTTTTACTTGTCAGACGCAACGATATTTCTACAATAACTGTTGTGATTGAACAAGTTCGTGGCGCTTTGACACTAATTTGTATTCTACTTGTAGCGCCTTCGGTTTCATTCGCGTAGTACCCGCTCCCGGGAGAATGCGGGGATAAAATTATACTAAAACTTCCTCTTGAATCATTTTATCTATTAAAGAAAACCGCTTCATAATCCGTTGCGTCGTTTTGAAGATCTAATCATACATAGGGACAGACAGCGGAAAGCGACTTTGTTTTGTACTATGTAGTGATTTGTTTTAGGCCGTTGGCTACTACGATGAAATTGTAACGCTAAATTGTACACCGCAAATCACAGGAACACTTGTGACCGCATTAGAAAGCCCAATATGATGTAGGAATAACCATTTTTATTAAATAGTCTGCCTTATTTGTAAAATGATTAATTTTAGGATGTGTCTACGACATGTATAGATTGTTTGTAAATACGCATCATTTTGTTAAACAGACGAATTACACAAATTGATGACGACATTCATGTTATCATAGGCATCAGTAGATACATAGATGGCATATAGATAGATTGGTAAACAAGATTAATCCTGCATAAAAACTATAAGAATAAAATACGCATACAGGCAAGTATTGATCGCGTTTGAAACTACGCTACTAATACGTTTTAATATTTCAAAAGACAATTATTAGTAAAAAATCAATTCACGAGCTGGCTTTTTACATGATTCTATTAGCACTTGTATATTATTTATTATGTATGTATTATATTGTTACGGAATCTTTCAATTCATATTCCTACGTGACCCGAAACATGTGTGACGTCAAAATGAATTGAAAATGTACACACAAACGTACATTGCAAGTGGATGATTTACAAAAGTTTATTTTCTTTCAGTACATATACAAATACGATGTATTTACATATTTTTATTATATTTAACTAGATGCATTTCGCAGTTTTATCCGCGTTAATATTTATTACTTAATATTTACAGATTTTACTCGTATTCGCTCTTTTTTATAGTTAAAACCGTATTAAAATCCGTTCCTTGGTTTAGAAGTTAACGGAGAAACTGACAGACGAAAACAGCGACTTTCCTTTGTATTATTTCGAGATTTATACATCCACGTATATTTCTTTTAATTGAAGAAACTATTTCTTGTTTCGTAAATTAATTCTGGATATTATTTTCAAAACGCTCTGGTTTATAACCTTTTTCTCTTAAGCTCTAAATAATTGAAATCAAAATCATATATCTCCTTTTTCTTCGTCGTAGTCCGGTGAAAGTTATAAAGAACAGTTTTATTATTTACAACTTAATTAATTACACGTTTCTAAAGTAAATTCGATTGACATTGACATCTATTAGAGCTGTTTACAACACATGTTGAAAATACACGTCGTTAATAAATTAACAACCACGCCCTGAAAACGCGACAAAAGACAATCTTCAATTGAACTAAATAAGATGTTTCGGTAACTGGAAAGCCAACATTTTTACCAAATTCCGTTTTCATAAGGTATCTCAAGTCCAAGTTTCAAGTTTCCCGTTAATTAAAACGAATCAAACATCGGTTTCGTTTGCGTAATGCGATTATTGATCGATGTATTACACAAATAATGATATACATATATGTAATATCTCAAAAATGCGAAAGCTACCCTTATCTATTTGCGAACTTTCGGAAATTCTCGCATGCCTCGAGTTCTAAACTATTTTACGAATTTATTGACAAATATCAATATTTTAAGCAATAAACGGCTCAAAATATGTAAGTTATTAATCAAATAACAATTATACAAAATAAAAACCCAAAAATAATCCACTTTTAGGTCCCACCGAGATTTGAACTCGGATCGTTGGATTCAAAGTCCAAAGTGCTAACCATTACACCATAGGACCTCGGTACTAGTACGTGGAATTGTAGCTCCAGTATCGGTTTTGTGACGTCACGGGACTCGTACATTTTCCCCTTTTCATTTGCTCTAACAATGTTTGTAAACGGAGGGCGGGCGTTATCGGGTTTCGAGTATACAATCCTTTACATACGATTGAATAGTGTGCTAACTATAGTAGGTGTAATGTTAAACTTTACTTAAATACTATAACTTTGGGTCACTTGTAACATAAAACGTGAAAAATTATAAACGATTTGATAATAATTAATGTTAGATATAGCTTCGAGTGCTAATTACAAATAATATTTGACCTATGTGGACTATTCTATTCTTGTGTACTTATGCGTATGTGCCTCTTAATCATTTAAGACAATTAAAATGAACGCTAGCTTTTTAGCCTTAGCTATCGGGAGGCGTTAACGAATACTCTCATATTCTTGTACTAATTATATATTTATATACAGATGTATGGATCCTTCGTTTTCATGTTAACTCTTGTTGTTTCTCAAGTTTTCATGTCTATTATCTTCTATGTCAATTTTCGTATCCTTTTTTCGAATTTCGATGTTTCTAAATTCACTCTAATGTAATTTTTATGTACTTTATCGTATCATATTTAATTTTTCATCGTATGTTGTATAAAAATGTCATTAAAGAAATTAAAAGTAGAGTTTGAATTATAAAGTTCAGTTTCTATTCATATTTTAAGCTTTTTATGTCAATTTAACAATTTTATTTATAGATTTATTGATTATCTTGTAGTAACGATACATTAACGTTATCCCTTTTAATTATTAACAAAGATTGACGTCGTACTTCATAAGGTATATCTACGATTCCTCTCTCTTATTTTGTGTTTATGAATGAAAGAGAGAAAATGTGGATTATCTATTAATTATTTAAACTCCGTTCATTAATAACGGTGTTTAAGTTTCAATTTTGTAAATACTTGTAGATATGCTATAGGTACTATACTGTAACTCAATTTGTATTTACCTTTCATACTCACATAATTTCGTCTTTAATTATTTTAATGTTAAAAAGAGTTGTTAAATATTTTATTGTAATATTCTTAAATCCAATGAAACGTTTAGACTTTGTCGGTATTCTCGCATCGCTTGTCCACCTCGTTCCTCTTTATTCGAACTATGTTAACAACAGTTTTGTCAATACTCAACAATGAATATATAATCAATCGGTCAAGCCAATAATATAGGTAAATAAATCGAAAATAAATAACATTTATATATTCATTACCTTGAAATGAAGTTTCCGTCCAGAAATTATTTAAAATTTGTGTGTCCTATAATTTTTTTTACCCAGATTCTATCGTATCGATGTTCTTATGTATTTAGTAAGTTTAATAGAAGGGGAACAGGCCTGTAGTGCTTCTTAAATTAAGACGCAAATGCTTCTCTGTGCGCGTTATATGTCTCTTCTTAATATTTTTTGAACTATGATATCTCTCTGATAATAATAGGTGTTACTAATAACAATAAGTGTGACGCTTTATTGTAAAAAGTTCTTCGCGCAATAATGTTTTATAGCAATGAATTAATCGTAATATTTACATCACACCACCAACAGCGAAGTGCGCCAATAAATAATTGATTCCTAATAACAAAACAATAACATATTTTGTAGTAGATATAAATGTTAGATTCGAATTGTAAACCCGTAGAAATACTTACACAATAAATAAAACAATAATATATTCTTGCAAATAAATAGTGTAGTTGACATAAAAATATATTTTTAAATACATAAAACTTATTGAAGTATTTCATTTTTTGTCCAGCTAATATCTTGCCGGTAGCGTTAGTACAAAAACACGTTTTTAGTAAACTAATATTTTTATTTACTAAACACGTAAAATAGTCATTTTCTTGATTATATACGCCTTCAGCAATATATTTAACATTTTTTATCACAGATGACAATTAAAAGATATTTTGTAGTGTTTTTAATAATACATTTAAAATATAATATAAAAAACATATGCATCTATAGTTTTGTTGGTATTACGAGTAATAAAGTAGTATCATAAATGCACATCACAATTAAAAATGGTAACGTATTGACATATACGTAATTGTTCGTTCATTTCCACATACCGATACCTAGTATGATAGTGAATAATGTAATATTTTTGCACTAACTTAACCTTAGATAACGCATCCTCATTACGTAACTGCATGTACAAAATGACAAATTCTATTACTTTTGAGTACATTTGTGGGCCGGCACCGCTCGCGCGCTACATTAATATAATGTTCAACTAATAATTATTTAAGATTGTTGGTGTTGTATAATTTGAATATTAGCGTTTTATTTAATGTATTATTTTATGTTTAGGAATTTAAAAAAATAAAAAATATTTTTAGTTAAATTATTAATTCTGCTGCTTTGGACAGTGTACTGTTGTCCGTTTGTCAGCGAGGATTGTTCTATAGATTGTAGTGTGTTTGATGTTTTAGTTTAATTTTGTGGTAATTATTATTTTAACAATAACGTTTTGATTGTTTCTTGTATATTGACCTCGTGGTCGATTATTAGTTGTTTTTATTATAACAAAATTGACTGCTATATCGAAGAACGATAGCATTAAAATAGCTTCTTGCAAATATAATTGACAAAAAGCCTTTTTGAAGAAATCAAAGCAAAGGGACCAAATCGTGTAATCTTAAAGTGCGAGCTCAAACTTTGTGAAAAGTACTTCATATTGAATTAATTTGCAGATTTTGGTTCCCTTTTATCATTTAATGTTATGTATTTTCAAATTGTGTCAAAAGTTATGGTGCACAGCGGGTTCTTCCATGCTATCGTTCTTTGATATACTACTAATAGAAAAAATCTTGTAAATTTGCACGCAATATTGATCACATTACACTACTAAAGTACCTAATACTTATTATCTGTTGATAATTATGAGATTATTTCACAAATACGAGTATACAACTCGTAGTTTATAGATAGAAGTTATTTTATAAGAAAATGTCAAGCAATGAAACATTGTCATATTAAAATTAATGTGAAATTAATGAAAATAAACATATTTATAATTAACATTATCATATCAATGAAGTTGTGCGATTTACGTGTGATTAATGTGACAAAGTTGCTCAACATTTTCGTTTACCATCTGTATTTTACACTTATGTTTGTAAATTGGATGTTAAATGTTATATTTTACGATATATTTACTTCGGTATATAATTCTTTATTTACTTTGGACAATACTGCGTGCAAACTGGTGTTCATCACAGATACGGTGTATCCCGTTAAATTAATGTTTGAATGTTTGCGTCGATAATTCACTCACTCGGAAAAATAATCCTACAGCTATTTGCTTTGTTATTGTTATTCGATTTGATGATTGGAAAAGCGATATGTTTTATTTAATTTCTTAAAATGTAAGTTTAAATAAAAAGTATTTTTGTTAATACTTTATTTCTTCCATGTGATTTAAGAAAATGGCAATATTAATAAGCATTAAAGCGATATGAATTTGAATTCGTTGTTTTTATTTCATATATCTTTCCTGATAGACCATATACCTTCCGTAAATCTTATAGAAAAACACACATCTGATTTATTTTTCAGATTTCAAAACAATAACAAAAACATTAGTAAACAACTTTAGAATAATAGAAACCTTACGAACATAGACTTTAAGTACTTTTGAAAACAAAAACAACATTAGGTAACGCTTGTTTACCTGGTAATCCCTGTTTTTAGGTTCACTGGGAATTTCCGATAAAAACAGCCTCTGTGGATTCAGATGTTTAAATTACAAGCGGTAACTTTACTTACCCCTACAAAAAAGAGTAAGAAACAACAAAATGTTACTGAAAACTTAAAAGTTATTGGCAACAAGAGTACTGTATATAGGCGACCTCGATGGCACCACACCGGACTGCTATCCGTAAGGTTGCAGGTTCGATTCCTGTGCGGGGTGAATATTTGAGTGAACCACCATGTTTGTCTCGGTCTGGGTGTGTGTGTGAATGAGTGTTTGCGTAGTTTCTGCTTCGAGCTTAGTTAGGGGTCAATTACTATAATGAGATGATGTAGTGAATGATTATGTTATAATAATTATGTATACTTAATAGTATGATACAGGTTCTGTCCAGTGAGAAATTAGGGCACCCGCTGCTCTAATTAAGCGGGTGCGATGTCATTTCACCGAACGGATACCGCCCTCACTGTGCTCGCTCATACTTACTATCTTTCAAAATAACCACGCGGGGTGGACACTGGACATCCTTAGTAGTATGACTCCAGTAATGTTTTCTTAGTGTATTTTTTTTTTAGCTAAAATAAGTTATTTTTAGGGCCTATTTCACGACCTTCAAGTAAAGTTACTCACGAAGTAAAGTGACTTTTATCTCATTCTTACTTTATATCAAGTGACAAAGACAAAACTTGTGAGTAGGTACTCTGAACGTTACATGAAGATCGTGAAATAGGCCCTTAGTCATATGTATTGATAAATGTCATAACAGAATGCCGAATCTTTGAGGGGGTAAAAATTAAAATGTTCTGTTTGTGCCAAAATAAATATCTAATAGACCCCCAACTCAAAAGAACAGCAGAAGTGTCACTTAGCTTGGCATCCGTTCAGTAATCGAGGGTATTGGAAAAACACTGCATTCAGTATGCAAATTGTACCACCTCGGCGTCACTCGTCAATTCCGATTCTGTAGTAGAAAGGATGATGCAAATTTTGGTTTCAGAGTTATGCAGGACTAAGATTTGGACTTTGACTCCATAGTTTTGTTCTGCTTAACTATAACTATCCAACGATATATAATAAGTATATAGCCACTAGAGCTTAGTTAGGGGTCAGTTACTATAATGAGATGATGTAGTGAATGATTATGTTATGTTAGTGGAGGGGATACCAGAGTCAGTACATTTTCTGGCATCCTTCTTTGGGGGTGAACATATACTAGTGTTAGATTTATTTATATTGTAGTTACACCAACAGCATTCACATCCGGTGTTCAAGTATTAGTACGTGTGTACCAAGTTTAATACAGCAACAAACAAACATAAGTAAGTACATATACATACCGACTAACCTTCCTCTGTAATATTAGTGAGATGATAGTCAGGACAATTATCGCTGTTCCTTACCACCGCAGTTGTTCCGTCGATCGTAGGATCGAAATAAATTGAAAATAATATAAGGTAAGTTATCTATACTAATAATAAAACAGTAGAACCACCGTGTCTGTACATTAAATAAATTCAGCTAAAACTGATAGGGGGGATAAAAGAAGGTCAAAGGATCACAAAAAAACAATTTTCGACTTTCTTTCCTGTCTGTCTGTCTGTCTGTCTGTCTGTTCGCGATAATCTCAGTCTATACTAATAATAAAACAGTAGAACCACCGTGTCTGTACATTAAATAAATTCAGCTAAAACTGATAGGGGGGATAAAAGAAGGTCAAAGGATCACAAAAAAACAATTTTCGACTTTCTTTCCTGTCTGTCTGTCTGTCTGTCTGTCTGTCTGTTCGCGATAATCTCAGAAAGTACTGAACGGATTTTCATGCAATTTCCACATATGGATTAAGCTTAATTTGGCGCAATATATAGGCTTTTTTTCATCTCATTTGGATAACGAGAAGAAAAGTAATCAATAAAAATCTATTTTGTTGTTTTGAATTTAATAAACAATACTCCGCCCACGACATCGCTTGGGTAATATCCGTTTATATCGCACAACTTACCACCTTAGTTAGTTCTAAGTTATTGAGATGTTCTTTAAAATTTAGGAGGAATCGTAGTCTTTGTTGTTCTTCGGTCCTCTGATTTCAATCAAAAAATATATTTTTCAACACTTCGCTTCCTTTTGACGAGAAAACATTGCTGACAAAAATACAACATTTTGGATTTTGTATAATAATATTTCATAGATATCAAATTTGACAGAATGTATGTGTACTTCAATATCGAATGCTTAAAGGGCATATAAACATAGCAGATTTTCAGCCGTAAAAAAAAATAGTATAGACGTAATATTAAAGTGCTGTATACGTGTGTACTATGTTAAAGAAACATCAACTGAGTGTCTTTCCCCTAATAAAAAAACAATAAGAAAACTGCTGATGGATACATTATTAACATAAATATTTTATTAAATAGTTTAAGTTTAATTCAAATAACTTATTAGCTTTTTAGAAAAATGCATTGAAAATTTTCGCCTTAGCTAGAACTTGAACCCGGAACCATGCTAAACCGTAGCACTGCTCTATCCAATTGAGCTACCGAGGAGATTAGATCGTAATATACTAAAGTTCTCAAAATGGTGCATCAGACATCAAAAAAATATCTACAGCACCGTCAAGGTATTAATTCAATAAACAAAATAGTTTTTGGCTACTGCTGCCATAACTACGCATTTCTGCTAATGTCAAAGTAGGTAATCGTAAAACAACACGATGGTGATTTGTCTTTAATTTTTTTTATCGAGTATAATCCGTCACGGTATCTACGTGAGAGTGAAAAATAGGCAGTGTGCAAAGGTCCTAAAATTTATGATATTCTTTACACAAAGGTTGGCAGTATTGAGTTTTAAATATATAGGTGCATTCAACCTTCTTTTTGTTAAATCAAGCAAAAATTGTGATATCCATCTATAAATACTTTAGGACAAAATATAAATGCTTTTAAATTATTGTTCTCTGTTTGTGTGTGCTTGCATCATGTACAAAACTTTGTTATATGATAGTTCATATTCAAAGAATTTCTCTATAAACTACATTGATGGTTTTGCCTTCTGGGGCTAACATAAATACTTAAATAAATTACTGACCCGTGGGCAGGCCACATATAGTTGGCCATGCTAAAAAAAATTAGACCTTAGGTCGACACCAGCGGCCTTTAGTGTCTGACCTTGGGATTTATTTATCGTCATAGCAAAACACACCACGACTTGCGCTTGAATTGGAATGGAAAATTGCTAGGGATGAGTGGTATTCTTGGTATCAAGAAGGTTTCTTCGACACCACAACCGGTTAAAATTTCTGCTTCAATTATGTTAAGTTGTTGATTTATGACCTTGAATCGAGAACCATTGCACAGCTTAGGACTTAAATTACGACTAAGAATTATAGAAACACCTTGCCTTGAAATGGAGAAATGAGTCTGCTGGATTTTGTTGTTGTGGAGGAAAAGTGAACTTATCCCTATTTGAAGATCCACCGGAACCTTTAAAATCATTACTATTAGGAGAATATACACTTTCTAATCCATTTTAGATAATATTCGAGCTTTTAACAGTGCTTTTCAAATGACTTCTTTTGGGGCTCAACAAATACCCGAAGGCCCGTTCATGCCTACATTTAAAATTCAAGGCCAAGTATCACTTAATAGGATCATTGTTGCCAGAACGCGAACGAAGTCGCGGGCACAGCTAGTAAATAAATAAATTTACAAAAAAGTACGACTTCATTAGCCTATCATTACTTGTTAATATATGTAAGTATATATGTATACATAATATATGTAAGTCTAAGGGCCTAATTTCACCATCTTCAAGTAACGTTCCGAGTACCTTACTCACATATTTTGTCTTTGTCACTTGATATAAAGGAAGAAAGAGATAAAAGTCGACATCACTTGAAGGTCGTGAAACAGGCCCTAAGTACTATTGAATGAGTACTAATTGAAATCAATTTAAAGGGTTCCAGCATTCAAATACTTAGTACTAATTTTGTGAACCTACTGTTTCGATTTGAAGTCGATTTATAAATTCAAAGAACCTTAATTTTTTTACTGTAATAATAAAATTGCAAACTAGGAAAATATTTATGTTGTCATTACATTTATCCAAATCCCATTATAAATAACAGAAGATCTAGTAACAATGTGACTGTGGCTAAATATTATTAGCTATCTAATTTATTCAAGACCAAGTGTAGCTTTTCCTAATTTAGCTATAGGATTCATTAGTTATTCTACAAGTATATAGATACTAGCTGCGCCCCGCAGTTTCACACGCGTAGTTCCCGTTCCCGTGGGAATTTCGGGATGAAAAATAGATGTTGGCCGATTCTCAGACCTACTGAATATGCTCACAAAATTTCATGAGAATCGGTCAAGCCGTTTCGGAGGAGTATGGCAACGAAAACTGTGACACGAGAATTTTATATATTAGATGTAGTGACAACATTGAATTTTAAAAAACATTAAGATAATAAGGTTTTGAACTAAACTTAATACTTGAATATTAGAATCTTATTTAACTTTTTATGAGCTTCGAAAATATGTGTACTTTTTGTGAATGTAGAAAGTAAAGTATTACTAAATTTCTTTAAGTCTTTGATAAGCTTTAAGTATTTATTTAATATAGGAAAGATTCGGAAAGGGTGCATTTGTAAATAAAACACTATTTATTGATACAGATTTAATCATGCAGTACTTAAGTAGGTATAGTCTAAACATGTTGAATAATATTGGTTATCTAATGCAAACATTACTATATGTATGGATTACTGCGTGTACAATATTGCACGAATTAACAACCTAGGTACTCAACTAAAACTTAACAGAACTAACTAAATTACACCTGCATAAAAAGGGCTTCATAAAATATTTATAAACTCTAACTAAAATAATGAAAATAAAAATCAACTAAAATAATGAAAATACTAGAATTTTTGATAACAAAACAAACTTCAATAAAATTAGAGGGATTCAAAATTTCACTCAATTGCAAAGCTTAATCATAAATAAAGATTTCAATTTAAAGTGTACATAACATTTTTTATATTAAACTTTAGTACCTACATGTTAAGATTATTTAATACATGATTAATATACTTCAAAGATATTCTAAATATTATGCGTATTGATTATATTTTCTATGAATAATTACGTAAATAAACACAATAAAGGTTACTGTTCTTATCTACTATTACATTATAATTAATGTTAAAATGATACGTTACGTAGATACTCGAATACAAAATGAGATGAATGATAAATGGTTTTTATTTCTTAAAATAAAAATAAAGGCTGTGTACAGACTGAAAAATTAATAGTACACAAACACGTTAAATCAACTTTTGAGATCATTGTACTGCAACTAAAATTTAATAGTAAAGATACCAAATGGGTTGATTATCCAAGGGAGAATTATCCGAATATTTCTGTAACGTGAGATCTTATTCTTTGAAAACATATTATTTATTTGTTAGTTTCCGAACACAGAATTCGCGCTGTGCGCTTATGATTCCGTGGTCTGTTATTATAACGCCTTTTAAACTGTGTAAAACATAAGTTGTAGCGACAATGATAACTGTTAACTACGAAAAAAACCTAGTTTTACAATATAATTACGCCATAAACTTATAAAAGTAAACCAAGTATACGTATTACGTAAAGTTAAAGTGAGTCAGGTTTCCGTCGATGTAGCAAGTCCGTAGCAGACGTCTCGCGTAGTAACTACGTTAACGAATTGGTTACTTTTGCTTTCGTGCGTAGACCGTAGTATTGTATGTAGTAGGGTTTTAAATGGATGTAAAACAAATCAAATTAATTAACTGATATTACCATCGGAGACGAGATTAGTTTAAAATAAAACTTTTGAAAATTTCGAACGGTGTAAAAAAGAACTCCATTTAAAAATAGATCATCCGATAACGTAGCGTACTCGAGACGTTTTTATGTAACAACATAGTTAACGTTATAGTGCAATGGATACCCAACATCACTAAAAATAAAAGTCTCAAACTAATCTAATCTTAACTAAACAAAATGCATAAAAATATATTCCTTTATGAAACAAAAACGGTCAAACAGGTCCCGTTGACTCTATAACCAGGGCAATAAATTGGTTACAAAACATAATTTTGAGGAACAAAACGATAATTAAAAATTAAACTAAAAAGATATTTTTAAATTACCTTTTTAAAAGATAAAACTGAAAATTGATAAAGGAATATTATAAAACCAAAATCATATTTTTGGTAGAAAGAATACTATACAGAATCCTTTCTTTAAAATCTAATGAAATTAACAAAAAACATTTAAAATAAATCAATTTTCATATCAGTAAATACACAGCCTATTGACAAGTACTTAATATTTAGATAAACACTTAAAATAGCGTGCTAGTGGGACGTGAATGTGTTCGGGGGAGGTTTTGTGCATTGTTCTTTTCTATTTATCTATAAAATTATTGAAACTCCACCTCAGGTAGATTTTGTCTATATTTTATATGTATGAATGTATATGCTACTTTACCGAGACAAAATGTTATTAAGATTACGTTAAGAAGTCATTCAGTCCCACTAGAACTTTCTAAACCTAAATGATTCACAGAAGACATTATGGGGATCTACTTTACTCCTGATTTCCGGCACAATAAATCGCATTATCATAAAATAATACCAAATAAAACATTGAATTCAAAAGTTCACATAAAAATTACGTATTTTATTATAACTAAAATTACGAAAATAATGCTTAAGATAACATGTGCGCAAAAATGCTGAGTAAATGCAATCACTATTATATCTAACAGATAGTTTTTTTCTTTTTTTTTTAGTTTTTTTTTCATTTTGTTAATGCAGTCGAAAAGTCGGGTGTTTCATGGGTAAATGAATTATTTCTGGATGAAATTATATGATAAAAATGCGTTTGTAAATAACAACTGATACGAATATTTCGTAATTAAAGTATGCTGGTGTTAAAGTGAATAATGTACCGCTGCAATGTAAACTAGGAAAGCGAACATTTTTGCTATGAACAGGAATAGTTGAGCTCTATAATTATAGACATACTTTCATTTTTATGAGCAAACTAAGTAACATGAAATTCCGTGAAAATCTACTTTTGTTTTTTTACTGTAACACTGAAACAATTTAATTATCATATCTTGTTTAATAAAAATACTTAAAAAAATTACTTGAATTAACGAATAAATGAAACACCTCGACGAAAAATACCAATGTTGAGCAAAACAATGATGTATCTTATTCTAAACGCACGTAAAATGTATTTTGACACAGACATTAATGTTTATGAACTATGATATCATAATAGTTGAATTAGAATTATAATTAAAATTATATTAAATGTAGTTGTTATAATCTATGGTACTGTAATGTACTCCCGGTATCATCAATTCCGAGTTCAAATCAATTTAACACACGCTTGCGTCACACTTGCTAGAATACAATGTACTTACAACTCTTCAACTTGGATAGGTAGTCAATGTGTTCAGCAAATAATGATTACAAATGAAGATATAATTATAAGCAACGACAGTTTAAACTATAATGCAAAGATCTGAATATTAATAATGTTTTGTAGTGACGAAAGCGAAGTGTTTCTCAGAAAAGACGATATCATTTTGAAGGACTGTCCGTTTGTTTGTCAAGTCTAAGAGCTAGTTTATTGGGCATTTAGCGTCAAACGTGTACTCGCTTCTATAGAAAACTATAGGTTCCTAAAACGCGCGTTTAATAAACGAGCGTTAAAAAGGCGCCCTAAGCTGTAAAGAGTTGTGAATGTTTAATTGTCATTATTCGGATATACTTAATCCTTTCTATATAGTTCGGACTATTTTAGGTTAAAATATGTATTTTTAATTCAGGTAGGTAAAATTCCTTGTTAAGGAAAATTTATTATGTAGACACTGTAGCTATTATTTTAGAATTACGAGATCAAACAATCCTACTAATATTGATAAACTTAGTGCCCGCGGTTTGACCCGCGAAAACCCTGTTTTTTTTTCCAACCCATAAGAATTTCGGAATGAAAAGTGTCTTAAATCCTATTCATAAATATCCTATTATATTTGAGGGGGGTGTCAAGCAGCATTCTATACAAACGTATTCCCAAGTCACCTCCCTGGCCTAATGCCTCTAAAGCAAAATTTTTAATCTCATAAAATGTGGACCTGATATAGCCATGTCCCCTTTTTATCAATATCTTAATAATAAAGAAGATATGACATATTTTCTCCTCTCCATACAAAATGAAAATATGTCATATCTTCTTTATTATTAAGATATTGAAAAATTCCCTCTTTTTTTACGCCCATCCCTCATGGCCATAGCAGGTCCACACTTTGTGAAAAAAATTTTTTGCTCTAGATGCATTATCCAGGGAGGAAACAAGGGAATACGTTTGTTTGAAAAGCTGCTACTTGACACCCCCTTAAACGTATGCGAACGTGAACTAGATTTTAGGAAAGTTTGTTACTCTATTAAAAACAGCAGAACTAATCAGGATGTTAGATGTTCTTAAATCTGATATAGGATTCAGGACACTTTTCATTCCGAATTTCCTATCACTAGTTTAATAATATTAGTAGAATGTGAATTTATGAAAATAGTGTCTGTCCTGTAATTAAACTGTAATTTATTGATTTCAAAAGTATCGAATCTATTTTTATGTGTATTTTTTTGTGTGTTAAATAACGAATTCAGCTGCATCATAAAAAAATATGAAACTGTTAAAAATTTACTACCTACTGATTAAAATTATGATATAATGAAAATGATACTTCCATAGCTGGGTCCACACCGGAAGATCCACCGCCATCCAATTGCGCGAGGCAGCAACGCGATCCAAATGTGACAGAAGTTTTTTGTATGGGCCGCGCGCGATCCACGCCGTCCACACCGCGCGCATCTATGGATCGCGTGACTGCCTCACGCAATTGGATTGCAGTGGATCGTCCGGTGTGAACCCAGCTATTAATGATCCGTTAATGACAACGAAAATGTTGAAACTATGATGTGATTATGACAATCGACGTGGTATCGTCGTCACCTAGGCGATGGAAAAATAAATGTACGAAACCGATGAAATTAATTAAATAAAACTTTAATAAACTTCATTTAACCGGCCTTAACTTCATAACATTACCAATTAATGTAACCATTCTCCTTCCCTGTTCTGCTATATAAGAGGATCTTTAATAAAAAGAGTTTATGACACCTGACTCGGATGTCATGAGTCTTGTCATTTACTTAGATTTACAAAGACCCTCTAAACTTTATCAAATCGTACCACATCTCCAAAAAATAATGATTGATTTTGATAACAAAAAAAAAAACGTGAAGAGCCTCAAATGTTATAAAGAAACATTTTTTTCCAAAATGATGAATTATGATGAAAAATTATGACACGTGAGAATGGTGAAGATGATAAATGATAATGTTATGATAGGTAAAACTACGATGATACACAAGTAATGTTTGATAATGTTGATGGCATAATGGAGATTATGATATGATATGATGATATGACGTTGATGGTTACCGGTTACCGGCAGTTACCAGCGATCATCATCCTACTTATAGTTTCATAGGCTTGATATTTTGTAATTCTTTAGACAAAATGTATTAAAGTACTATTTCGTAACCCAGTTTGAAACAACCGGTCTGAATATAGGTCGAACATTTTACTGCAAATTAAAGAGAAATCTTATACCTAAGGACACTCCCACCGTTCTGCCATATAAGAGGATCTCTTACAAGTAGAGACTAAAGATAGACGTGACTCGGATGTACTGAGTTTGTCATCATCTCATAACCCATAAAAGACCTCTAAACATTATAAGGAAAGTAAGGCCACAACATCTAAAAATTAATTAATCATTGTTGGATGGTTTCAATACTAGAAAGTGCCTTCAGAGATTGAATATGTTTATCATTAATTTTGGAATATTGTTTTTTTTGTATTTGTTGTGTCGATGTGATGATTAAGGGCTCTTTCAATTTAGGGCGCGTTTCCACCGCCACACACGCTACGTATACACGGCGCTGCCATACAATTGAAATTTCATCTGTATGGCAGCGCTGCGTGGCAGTGGCCCGTGCGAGTAGCATGCGTGGCAGTGGAAACGGGCCCTTATGCGTTTCGTGTTGGACCACTGCGGTGCCGAAGTGGTGCGTTTGTCATATTGCGAACTAACGGCCGTAGTTTTCATACAAAGCGCGCGGTGCAGCAACAGTGCATTGTAAATACGTACGTATGTTGTTTGTACGCCGCACTGTTGCTGCACCGCGCGCTTTGTATGAAAACAACGGCCGACCGTTCGTAATACGACAAACGCACCGCTTCGGCACCGCAGCGGTCTGACACGAAA
Organism: Timandra comae; assembly: GCA_958496195.1. NCBI lineage: Eukaryota > Metazoa > Arthropoda > Insecta > Lepidoptera > Geometridae > Timandra > Timandra comae. The sequence continues at coordinate 5,136,127 of OY292353.1, read as the reverse complement.
CGCATTAATTGAAAGAGCCCGAATTGTGATAGTGTAAATGATGACATGTGAAAGTGATACGTATGTTAATGTGACGATCCGATGTAATTATTCTATTCAAGATTATTGACGATATGGGTCTGATTTGATGGTGGTATGATGATGATATGATATGATGTGATAGTGATACTGATGATGATATGATGATGACTGTAAATGATAGCTACTTTTCAATTTTATTAAAAGAGATCCTTTCTCGTGATTATTTTGACATAAGTAGTCTGACCATTGTTATAACAATTTTCTGTAAATTAAAAATAAATCTTAATCCTAAGGACACTCCCACCGTTCTGCCATATAAGAGGATCTTTTACGAATTGAGTTTTAACTTGGAATAACTCGGATGTACTGAGTTTAGTCATCATCTCATATCACATAAAAGACCTCTAAACATCATAAGGAAAGTAAGGCCACAACATCTAAAAATTAAATAATAATTGTTGGATGGTTTCAATACTTAAAAGTGTCGTCAGTGATTGATTTGTGTTGGTTAATAACGGAACTATTTCAATGTAACTTACATCATGTCCCTGAAGGGAAATATTCAAAACAAAATATCATTTACTTTAATGATTTATGTTATGATCATCAAATGATGAATCATGAAGACGAATTATGATATTGACAGTGATGGAAATAATGATTTGATAGTTATGATGACATGATATGATGATGATTAATGATATGATGACCATCTTAGAGTTACCACGTGAAAATAACGTATGAAGATATAAATTAAAATTACCCATTTTCGTAATCCTTTTGAAGAAACTGGTCTGAACATTGTTATAACAATTTTCTGTAAATTAAAGAGAAATCTTATACCTAAGGACACTCCCACCGTTCTGCCATATAAGAGGATCTCTTACAAGTAGAGACTAAAGATAGACGTGACTCGGATGTACTGAGTTTGTCATCATCTCATAACCCATAAAAGACCTCTAAACATTATAAGGAAAGTAAGGCCACAACATCTAAAAATTAATTAATTATTGTTGGATGGTTTCAATACTTAAAAGTGTCATCGGAGACTGAATTGTATTTATTTGTGCTAACGGAACTATTTTTTGACATCAAACATTTATCTATACGGTAAAGCAAATTGAGATAAATCCTAATACTGTAATGATGACGTACTGATAATGATGACGTACTGATTATGATGACGATGATAATGTAATGATAAATTGTGATAGTGAAATGATGACATGACGTGACAATGATAAACACAATGAGGAAGAAAAATGTTGTACTGAGATGAAGAGATGATGAATAGAAGAAGAATATAATGGTTCTAAATTTTGACAAAAGAATAAAATGATCCTTTCTATAGTCAATTTGAAATAACCGGTCTGAACATATTTCACATTTTTTTACTATAAAATAAAAAAAGAATCCCTAACCTTAATCTATGGATACTCCGATTTATTCCCAATTGTCTCTGTAGTCACCCTCTCCCAGAGTGACAAACGGAATTATTTTTCCAGATGTTACCAGGACAACAGATCTTCCGATCAGTCCTCTGTGAACTCTTATCAGAGGGAGCAGATGGAAAATGTACGACCTACAAGGCACTGAGGGAGTGACAAGCATTACGGCCTCTTCACAACTCTCCCCCACACCCTCCAAGGCTTAAAATATTGCAAAATAAAGTAGAAATAATACCCTTTATAACGTGCACTGATGTTTTAACTGTAAAATATCTATGCACATTATAAAGGATATTACTTCTATTTCAGCAATATTTACTGAAGCCAAGGGGGGAAGGGAGGATTGAGAAAAAACCATAACACTTGTCACCCCACCAGTGCCGTGTAGGAAGTATACTTCCCAGCTGATCCCTTTGACACAAATCCGAAGAGGAACGATAAGAAGATTTGTTTTCCTGGTAACATCTGGGAAAAAGAAATCCTGTTTGTCACTCCAGGGACGGTGCTACGAGACGACTGTTAATAAACCGACATCCCTCACGTACTGCAATATAAGAGGATCTTTTATAAACTGAGTTTAAATGCCAATTGAACTCGGATGTACTGAGCAATGTCATCATCTCATATCTCATAAAAAAACCTCTAAAAAAGTTTAAGTAAAGTAAGGCCACAACATCTAAAAAATAAAAATTAATTAGTTGGATGGTAAACAATACTTAAATACCTACATCTAATTGAGCGACTGCATTGTAATTGGTATTAATTAACGGAACTATTATTTCGGACCTGGATAAATTCTACTGCAATAATAAACTAAACTTGAAATCATAAATTGAAAATAACAAGATGGTAGGAAAAGTAATGATGTCATGTATGATAACAGTATGATGATTGATGATGAGTGTGCGGGCCCACCGCGGCGCACGCTACGCACGGACACGCGGCGCTGCTATACAAATGTTTCATCTGTATGGCAGCGCTGAGTGTTCGTGCACAGCGTGCGTTGCGTGCGCCACGGTGGGCCCGCACTAAAGCTGGGTCCACACCGCACGATCCATCGCAATCCGATCGCGCGCGGCAGGAGCGCGGTCCAAATGTAGCAGGTGGCGTTGTATGGGCCGCGCGCGATCCACGCCGTCCACACAGCGCGCATCTTTGGACCGCGCTACTGCCGCACGCGATCAGATCGCGATGAATCGTCCGGTGTGGACCCAGCTAATGATAACTTAATGATTCAATTACGTTGGTGTGATTGGAGAATATAAATCCTCCTTAGCTAAAAACTAAAAAAACTGTTTTGTTCCTACTTGAAAATATGATCTTATATACTTATAGATAAAGTTTGATGTCGACGTAATGAGTTCCGTCTACTAGTCATATTTGAAAACAAACATCTGAATTTTGACAAAAAATTTACTGTGGCATCTTAAAATGTTATAATGAAATGATGGTAACATGATAATGCGGTGGTATGATGATGGGTGATGCTATGAAATGGCGATGTAAATGTGATGGTATAAGTGTGCGTTTCCACCGCCACGCATGCTACGCACACGGCCCTCGGCCACGCGGCGCTGCCATATAATTGAAATTTCATCTGTACCGCAGCGCCGCACGGCGAGAGGGCCGTGTACGTAGCGTGCGTGGCGGTGGAAACGCACACTTATGATGTGATGGTGTGATAATGGTGGTATGTTGTGGTCATGGTATGATGGTGAGTGGTGTTATGATGTTACGATGGTCATGTCATGATATTACCTAATAAGTGATGATGATATAATTAAACTATAAAATATCAAGCCTCCAAAGCTAAACCAAGGCCTCAACTGAAAGAATAAATTAAAATGTTACTTTATGCAACTGGAAAGCGAGCGGCCATTATAACATTTCACTTTAAGATCAGAAGAAGCCCTGGTCCAAAAACTCCTTTACCTAACTGCCATATAAGAGATTCTTTACTCGATAGAATTTTATGTTGACTTTACTAAGAGGGGTTAAGTTGTGTCTTCTTCTCATATCTCGTAAAGAACCTCTAAAAATAAAAATGAGTATCATGTATGGGCCAAGTTCGTTCGTACAAGAAGGTTGTATTTCCGAGCCGATTAGTTGCATGGGTCCTGTCCGAGGGCGATGGCGGTGGCCGAGTCCAGCATGCCATCTTCGTCATCTTGTTTAGGAATGTCGAAGATTTCAGCAAACAGTGCGGGCAAAGCCAGGCGCGACCAGTGCTCGCGGCACCACGAAAGCAGCACGTGGTGACGGAGCCCGATGGCCCTGGCCTCTTGGGCCGCGACCGTCAGAAGCTCAAGGCGATGGGCTCCATCGGGGTTGGATCCTGTCACCTGTTTCACGAAATACATTTATTGGGCGAGGTAAACATTGACATCTTCCAAGGGACTGTCAAAGTTAAGTATATAAAAAGACCAATCCTATTTTGATATTTAATTAAAATGACCCTTGGAATACTGGTTCCAATCACAAATTCTTCATCCTTTAAATGATTTTATTCAACACAAACTCAACTCAGAATCGCTGTTCAAGTACCTGGTGGAAATTTTCAATAGAAGCAGTACAAGAGGTCTCTAAAATATGGTATATAATATAAGAGGACATATTTAAGTTGTAATATACTTACAGTTGAAGTGAAAGCGTCAACGAGCGCGCGGTACAGAGCCAAGACGTTCTCGGAACCGCTAAGGCCGGCCCGCTGGGGGCACACCAAGAGCACCGCCGAGAACGTCGCTATCTCCTCATCGCTCAAGTTCAGATTACGCAGCGACCACACGTATGACAAGATCGCCGCAGCAAACTGGGCCTGAGTGGAAAAATACCGAATATGCAACCAGATTGTTTTGATAGTTATTATAAAAGGTGCTAAATAACGCTGCACCAAGAGATCGGGTTTGAGATAAAACACCGATGCCTAACCTAGATGTACCTGATGACTTTTCCTACTATTCTATTCTACCGATAAAACTACATTTCATACGTTATTTAAAAACTTGTATGCATATTTTACAGATCCTGTCTTTTTTGTCAAAAAATCCCATTATACTTATCAATTAAGACCGAAAGAACTTTTTTTTGAAGTTTAATAAAATAAATATTAAGCCCAAACCACGCGTAAACACAGACAAAACACTACGAATAAAATATAATACTTGAATGTATTCAAGGCAATTGATACAAGTGGATCGCACGGCTCCAACTATTATCTCCCAGTCTCATAAGCGGGACGGCGTTCTGACGTCACACAATTACGAAGTTGTCGATCAAATCAGGTCAAATGAAATTATATTTGCTTCAACCTTTCAGTGTTTGAAGTGGAAAATCCTGAGAGGAAATAACGGAAAACGGTCGAGTTGAAGCTAGTTCCTTCACCGTTCTAACTTCCTGCGCAGAATAGATTCAATAAGTCCCACACTTGTATCCGGTTGTGATTTTATTTTAAACTACTTTAACGTCTTTATTTACTTGAAGACTAACATCGGAAATATATTTTGTTTTGTTTGAGTGAACACTCACATTTGAAACCAATTTAAAATTCTGTTTATTTCTGGAGTTATTTAAGTAAATGTACATTGAAGAATATTGTAAGATGTTTACAATTCATTGACAAATTAAAATCCAAGGCACGTTCGAAGATTACGAGTAAATCTCAAGGCTTGATTTAATTATGAAAGGTTGTTATTCACAATCAATTTGAACAACAACGTTCATAAATATTTGTTTTACTTTATTGAAGTTCTATTCCTGTTTTCATTAATTATGGTTCTTTACTCAGAAAAGTAAAGAAATGCAAACTAGTTTCACTTTAACACCCTCTACGTAGTTGCATAATATATGTTCTTATATACATGTGTAATATCCAGTGTGTTAACATAAAAAATATGGACTGATTGTTTCTGATAAGTTATAATTACCATTACTATCTGTTCGTACATTATAAGAATTATAATTTAAATACAAAGTTGCAAAGAAAACAAAGTCAAAAGTTAACATTTGCATCTCAATAGGATGGATGCCCCTGACACGATATATAAGTATATTGGATAAAGAGTCTGTATGTATGTATGTTCTCTCTCCTACCTATATAATCGTATGGATTAGGGGCAATACCATATACTTATACATATGTCCAGTTTTCCTCACCGAACGAAACTGCGATCGAATAAAACGAACACAAAATAAAATCGTTTTTGTGTCACAAACTTTACATTCACACTAATTTAAATTCATGATTCTGAAATTTACTGACTCCCTTGTGCCACATTTCTTAAGTACGGCTATTTCTGAACAGTTCAAGGGAGATCGTATTAACAAAGGATTTCTGATTTTCTGATTTAGTTGACAATAACTGCAAATGCAAATTTACTTTTTTGCAACATAGTGTTACCATTATTGTATTATCTTGAATAGTATGCAAACACTATCGAGCAATCACACGAGCGATGAGATTGAACAAGATAGTTCACGTTGCATCCGTTCCTATTGCTCCCCTATAACACTAGTACCTAGCAGGCTGCTAACTTTGTAATGCATTCAACGTGACACAGTCATTAGGCTGTAACAACCCAACACTTCACATGTCGGTACTAGGTACGTGTTTCGTTCTGCGAATCAATCAAATCCATTACGCCTTATTGGTGACCCCTTCAACGAATGTGCGAACAGAGAGGAATAAAACGAAGTCACGGTCTAATCATCGTCAGTAATAAGAATAGAGAGGCTCAATTCACGAGATCGGACGAGCGTCACAGTTAACACTGTTTTGATATTGCGAACTAGCTTGTTTACGACCCTTCGTCTATTTTACGCTTGAATGGATTTTAATGTGATGTGGTAAAGTTTAACTTTAATTGATTTGAAAAATAGTGACCCCTCATTTTAGGGGGAAAATGTCTGTTGTGATTCAGCGGGGAGTTTTCGCTAGTTTTATTTACTAACTTTATTAGATATTTTATTTTTTAAGATTACCTATAAAATAGTTTCAATGAATATAATTCTGTCACACGTAAAGATGAATCCATTCTAAATTGCATTTACGTAAGTACATACAAACAACCGAAAACAAAATGTCGCTAACATCAACGAAATTATTTTAGCAACAGAAACAAATACATCGTAACAAATACGATACAAATCCAGACTCCTACATGATTAGGATTATCAATTTCCAGGTACAATAGGCCCGTGCATGTGACACAATTATACTAAACTTCATGTTAACGAGAGGCAATCAATTCGGCTCTCATCGATTCCAATTACATATTGACAACCGTTCGCGTTTATCGGAATTGGAATATCATATATCTGAATGTTATCTGCTCATTACTGGGTTCATTAAAAGGATATTATAGAACTAATTATTGACTATTAGCATTTTGGTATGGGAATATCAGATTACTTATTGTTTTAGTAAATATGGTTGGTAAAAGGTTTTGAATAATAAAATATTGAAAAGAAAATATTATGCTATAAGTATGATGTATTAAAGGAGCAGACAGGTCACCTGATGGCCAGTGACTACTGCCCTCCATAGACAACTGGAATTCAAGAGTCACAAGTGCATTGCCTTTGATGTGGGAGTCCTTGGTACAATGTTTTGACGCCAATGCACGACACACACCCACGAGATTTTATAGAAATTTAACCTTTTGCTAAGATAAATCGAAACTTATTCTTAGATTAAGGTTTTAAGTTTCAGTAAAGTGATATTGTGAATGTCTAGTCTATTATTATTATTATAGTTTTTACGAAGAAAAGAGTTCAAATTACTAATTGATTCATTGACAAAGGTGACTAATCTGTCGGTATAATAGAGAAAATCTTTTATTAATAAAGCTTGGTCAAAGATCCCATCAATTCTCTTATCTTATTCGTATAAATGAATGAAGGGATACAAAAGAAAATGTATTGTTTTGTCACAATGTATTATTTAAAGTTGAATATTTAAAATAATACCTACTTAGGTAAAAAATGTTTTACAAGAAATTATTAGGAATACATAACAACAAAATTTTACATTTTAACTTTAACCTGTAAACTACATATTTTACAATTAAATTCGACAACATAACAACTTACCTTAAAGACCTGGAAAATAACACATAAACACACAAATTAATTTTAAAAATATATGTATACTTACGTCATAAAGCACAGTCAGCTGGCTGCGAGTGAGCTGGTTGCCGTCCTCGAAGATGATACACTCCTTAGTAGAAGTCCGAGCCACGCGGGTTAGCCACACCTCATAGAACCCTAGCTGCGGACAAAATACAAACTGACAGGGACCAATCTATACTAGTCACATACTTTTTCATACAATAATACTCCAAGATAATGAATCTAAATAAAGGCAAGTCGCATAAACATGCGCTACAACAATATGTAGGACATTCACTTCTGGCGCTGAGCTGAAAAAAAATCGCGTTGGCGATAAAATAAAAAACAACTTATACTATAATAAGAAAATACTATTCTCCTTACTATTTTCTTAATTCGTTATAACGCAAAAGGCATCTAACTTTCCCAATGACGATTCTATCTGTTACTTCACGCTTTCCTCATCTATACGAATCTTACCTTGATGAGAATGAGCTGGTCGTCCTGAGGCAGGGTAGGGAATCCGGGCAGCCTCTTAGCGAACTCGACGAGTTGTTGAACAGCTGGCGTCATTCGGATGGCCAGTCCATGCCACAGCAATGAACGAACATCAGTCATGCGATCAGTGGTTGAGCTTGCAGCGTCTTCGCCGCCGCTACCTAAGTAGATACATTCTTTTGTAAGTAAAGTATATTCGTTTTATAGAGGTTTGACGAGTCAGTTGAACTGATCAGTCGAGACATTAAACTTTGACGTCACTTCAAAAGTTTACTAAATTTCCTAAACTCTACCTAAACTCTAACTAAATTTCCCCACTGGAATCTGGAATCGCTCCGGGGTGATTGAAAACCATTTTTGAGTGAACTCGTCAATGGCCACCTTATGTTATATAACATGTTATACAACTTATATAATATAACATATTACAAAATTTACGGTATATAACATGCAACATGTTTTAAATAACTATGTTATATTTATATAACATATTTTGTACATCCCAAGATACATGAACTTTTTTGCGCGTATTGGAATCCTAATCATAAAAAATCTTTGAAATCTTTAACTAACAATTAATTTAATCCTTTGCCCGATGGAAATAAAAGTAAAGAGGATTACAATAAGCTCAAGCGAGACGTTAAAGGTCAAGTTACCGATAAAATAGTTAAGATCTGAACTAAGTTCCTCAAATGAACTAAAGAGAACCAAGATATTTTATCTTCTTTAATTAACTTCAGCTGGATTTTTCAGATAGTATTTAAAGTGAAGAAGAAAAAATCGAAATAGCTTCATCTATTACTTATGTCCATATTGATCACTGTTGTATTGAGTTAAATCTGTATTCAGGTACCAGATTCAGTTAGAAGAACTGATTTCAGAGTAAGTCAAATATAACAAACATAGAATATATCAAACAAAGAAACTTAATCCATTATCAAAAACGATAAAACTGGTGGTAAATTAAATCATTCAACAAATTTGCATGAAAGTTAACGCTCCGAAACGGTAAATATGTATTCTCAACCTACTTTATATTAAACGCAAGTTTTAAAATTCATGTTCGCGCCTTTACCGTAAGTTAAATAAAACAGATTGTTCCAATTCAAATGAATTTCAAATCTTCACCTCTTTTGTGTAAAATAATTCAATCAGGTCATATGGAAAGCACAGGCTCAGAAAAATACAGTCATAATTGAAAAACATGAGATCAAAAACCGATGTCGTGCCAATCCAAAAACATAAATGTTTATTAAACAGCGTCACCTTTTTCTTTGTTACAAGTTCTAAAATATTTAAATGTAGTCTGTAACTTTGTATACGAGAAAATCGTGTGTATGGGTGGTTAGAGCCCTCAAAAAGTATCGTAACACACAATGGATCCACATTAAGGAGATCTAATTACGGAAAACTGCCCAGTACTATCAGCTACAATCATTTTTTTTCAATAATTAATTTTAAACAAAAGCAAAACGAATAGTAACTAAATTAAAAAAAAAACAAATGACTAAAAAATTCCCACTTCATTTAACACCACTTTTTTAAATCCAGTAAAACCTCATATTGTTTAAAAAAAAACTTACTTTCATGGTCAGAATCATCGATGTTAACCGTGATGGCGGCATGTTGCACTACCGGCTTATGATCCTTGTTGTTGTTGAAAGCGCTGGTGACCAGCTTCACAAGATCCTTGGTGATGAGGACCCCCTCTACCTCCTCAGGTGCAGGGTTGGGCTCGATCTTCTTAGCCACTTTAGCCACGGCCATCCCCGGAATGTTCTCGTTACTCGTGGATTCGCGAGGGCGTTTGGGAACGCGCCCGTACCTTACAGCTGTACGGAATGCGGCGTTAAGTATGTGTATCGTATGTGTATAGAAGACAAAAGACAAAGGAAGAAAAGTCTACTCTGCTTGAGTCATGAATATTGAATACCAAAAAAAATTAAAAAGGTTAAACTACTGTGACGGTTTATCGAATTCGATTTGAAATTTAAAATAAGAAAAAATAAATTTAAATAAAAAAAGTAAAACAAAAAGAACGAAACATTGTTCGACATATAAAATAAAAGGAAAATGTATAATAAAAAAATACAGCGAAGTTCATTTGATATTAAATAAAAAAAACCACAAAAAAACAGAAAATCTATAAAAAAAATATAGAAAAATGTATAAAATAAATTGAGTTAAAACAAAAATATGAAAAAACACAATAAAAAAAAAAGAAAAAATTAAAACAAAAGAACATTTCACAATAAAAAAACAAATCAATAAAATAAAAAATATAGTTAATACTCACAGTCCCGAGACATGCCGACGGTTAAGCACTTCTTGAACCTGCAAAACTGACACCGATTCCTGTTGAGCCTGATCACGAGACACTTGCCTTCCCTCAAGCACCGGTATTCGATCTGCTTCTGAATGCTTCGTCTGAAGAACCCCTGTTAATATACCCCACAGTTAACAAAACATCTATTTTTACCCCATGCCATTGCAAAATATTTGTTTCAAAAAGTTTTTTAGGGTACGTTTCAATGAAACGTTTTGGTTTACGTAACGTATTCGCGGGTTTTTTTTCTAATTAAAAAAAAGGTTCTTAGATGGAATTTTATATTTTATATTTATACCAAATAATAAATATTTAAAATACTTTAGCATTGATTTTTTATAGTGTTACACGAACACACGTAACTAGTTACTCGGAAAACATATATTAAAAGTTTTTACCACATGGGATTTAAAACCGAAACTGTGACGAGCCGCCTGTGGCAAAATAAAACAGACCAACACCTATGCTGCACTAATGAATGATATTTTTTACTTTCAAAACCTCAAAACTACAGTTTTCATATTTGTGTGAGTCTTTGCTTTACTATTTTTTACGTATATACTGGTCCATATTACCTATTCATAATAAATACATCTCCCATAATATTTTAATCAATCAATCGAATGTATTACGTAATTATTTTATACCCCTTTACGTAATAAATACCAAATCTCAATTTGTCAAATAATTCAGTACTAAGTCAAATGAAAATAATGCGGCTTTAATTATAATTACGGAACCCTCTCCTATTTAACTCGAATCGTTTCACAATTTATTGTTTTAATTACTGTTACGCAGCGTTTTGAGGGCTTCCGAGCCACGTGTTTAAAAAATTTCCTCATGAGCAAAGACAGGCGCTAAATTTAGGAACAGAAAGCTTATGTAAGTACCCATTGACCTGAAAATGGGGGAAAAATTGCAAAACACAACACAAATTGTTACAAAAACTTTTTAAAACAGAGGTTTCCTCAAAAGCTATTTTTATATTGTGCTCCCGTAATGTCAATGGAAATCAAAAGAGTTTGTTATGAACTAAGTTTTTAAGGTTTCCGGTTTATTAAAATAGAACGGGTTGTTTTATTTCCGTTTACTGTAAGGGTTGGTGCACAAGGGTTATTAAAAATAGAGTAATTGCATAGAAAAATAAAAAAAGGTATTTATAAGTTATTTATCGTGTGTATCCTACCTTACAGCCTTCACAGGAAGTAACACCGTAGTGATATCCTGACGCTTTGTCTCCACAGACTTTGCACGGTGAAGCTGCTTTGCCTCCACTTGCGCTGTCTACCACGTAATCCGGATCTGACGACAAAATATTTAAAATAAGAACTCTGATCAAATATTAAAAAAAAACCGCATAAACCTTCATAGACAAAAATACTTTTAAAACTATAAATGAAATTAAAAAAGATACCGATAATTTATATCGAATAAAAACGCGTCAAAGTAGCGCAATAAACTCGTTGATACACGCATAAACTACGCCGACAACTGAGTGCAACTGCAAATCACTTACATCAGTTCGGAGTCGCAATGAATAATATAACACGCCCAATCATACTATCATCTTATTATGTCAAGTGGTCCTTGTATATTATTACCTGTAACTAGGCTGTCGGACTGCACTACGATCGTTCACACACATATCCATAACCTATTTATTGCGAACGCATTTATTAGATTAGGTCTACCAAAAAATAGACATCAAAATCTAAGTTTGATTCAACAAAAATCATCACCTATATCTTCATATATAATACTTATTGAGAACGTATTTATTAAAAAAGTTGGTCAAAACATACACACATCAAAAGTGTCTAGGGATCAAGCATTTTTATGCGGATTTCTTGAGATTGAGATGTGGCTTTGTAATAAATTTATGATTTTATAAATTTATATGGATCCTTTTTGGTGCATTTCATAATTTGAATCAGGAACTGTGAATCAAACTCGAGTAAAAGATGAAAATCAGCTGTCAATATTTTCCCTATAAAAACATACAACGCATTGAAGACATTATTAGTGCTACTGTTTCCCTACTACTGATTAAAACCAACGTTATTATGGAGCGGCGACGTCATTTAAGCAGGGAAGAAATGCTCAGAGCCGTGGGAATGATAGAAGCTGGTTCCCGGCAACGTACTGTGGCTTTAGCTCTGAATACAAGTCAGAGTGTTATCAGTCGACTTTGGACACGTTACCGAAGCACTGGTACCGTGGCTGAGCGCCATGGAGGACGGTATCGCTGCACCACACGGAGACAAGACCGATACATTCAAATCTTAACTCGAAGAGCTCCAACAATAACCGCCATGATGTTAGCCGTGCGGCTTCATCACTCTTCAGGGAACTTAATTAGCGACCAAACAGTCAGAAACCGCTTGCATGAAGTGAACCTTCATTCCCGAAGACCGCTACGGGTACCACCTATAGCAATGCACAATCGTAGGATTCGATATCAATGGGCTCTTGAACACAGAAATTGGGCAGAAGAACAATGGCGTTTCGTGTGCTTTTCTGATGAGTCTCGTTTTGGTATGAGACCGGATACAAGACGTATACGACACTGGAGAACCCCTGGACGCCAACAGCGATTAAAATCCTGCCAGGAAGTCCATCCTTATAGTGGTGGAACCATCATGGTATGGGCGGGTATTTGGATCGGCGGAAGAACTGAGTTGATTTGGATCAGAGGCAACCTCAACGCTCAAATTTATGCTGAGACGATTGTATCAGACGTCATCGTTCCTCTACAAGTGCAAATCGGTCCCTTATTTCAGTTAATGCATGATAATGCACGACCGCACACCGCAAGAGTTGTAAGACAGACTCTCGCCGCAGCTAACATCAATGTCCTGCCCTGGCCTGCTCAGTCGCCAGACTTGAACCCGATTGAGCATGCATGGGATATGCTACAGAGAAGAGCTCTGCCGAATATGGAGGGTATCCAGTCGCAAGAAGACCTTTTTTTGTTGTTGCAACGAACATTTGCGGCCATTCCACAGCGTGATTTGGATGAACTCATTTTGAGTATGCCAAACCGATGTTCTTGTGTTGTTAGTGTTCGCGGTAGAAACACGGATTATTAATTGTTTAAGTTACTCAATAAAATTTTAAAGAAAACTGTTATTTCAGTCTTTTTTTCGAACTTTAATGTTAGTGGTTCAAATGTCAAAAATCCCTTTATTAGGAAAATGGCAAATTTCTTTATTAATGCAAAGGTGACTTGGTTTATCGTTACTGTGACAAACGAAAACACTTTATTTGATGAATCCTTAAAGAAAATTTTAATTAATATCAATCAGGAGAAAAGTTATTGCAAAAATATATGTTGATCCCTAGACACTTTTGATGTGTGTAGATTTGAAAATATCTGTGTTCAGAGTTAGATAAAAATCATAAAGTTACTAGCTAAGTAACAGCGTTTTTAAAGCCTTTTTTAAATATGCCGAAAGTTAATTAATATCGACGTGTGGTGGACATTTTTAATACGACCGTATTGTAAGGGTTTACCGCTCAATCTTGTACAGACAACGCATCTGAACTTTCCGTGTACTCACTTAACTATTTCCAGCTTTCCTGGCGTTTGCAATTAAAACTTTGAAATCGATTTTTCTTCCATTTCCAATAAAAAAACAACGGTCAGCCATATGTTTTTTTAGCCCGTATGTCCCTAGCTTTATTTACATAATAAATGCGAGTTTTTTTAAGCCACGGAGTTTTATTTAAAGATGTAAAGTTAGCCAAACAAATCGTAACAATTCTTTGAGGTAGTTTGATTTGTTATTTTTGTTTTGATTATGTAACAAATGATGAATAAATATTTTTTAAAATGAAGATAAGCACTAATTTTGGTTTAATATTTTAAAAGCTAAATAGTAACTTTCTTAAAGATTTCTAAAAAATATAAATAAAAATTAAATTATTTTTATATTTAAAGGTTTACAAAATGAATATAGCTCGTAAATATTTTAAACTATTATTTGTTTTAAATTAAAAATATTTGAAATCCTTTGTCAGACACTAAAATAGTCTTGGATATACAAAAAATTAAAATATTTTATAAAATCTAATAATGTTAAAAATAAATAAGTAATTTAATTTAGATAAATATTTATTTAAAAGAAAAATAAAGTGAAAAACTGAACAAAGTAAAAAAATAAATCAAACATCTTCCTAAAAAGTTAATAAATTTTAAAAATAAAATCAAATTTAGAAATACAAACCAAACAAAAGATTTCAATTAAAAATAAATAAAAAATAAGTAATAAATGCTAATAAAATCTCATAAAAATCCAACAAAACTTCTTTAAACAAAACCAAATCAAACATAAAAAAAGAAAAATTAAAATCAAATTCCGAATTCGAAAATGTTAAAAGTGCATAAAATAAAATAAAAAATCCTTACAAAAATCGAACAAAACTACAATAAAAAACAAAACAAAATCTAAAATAAAAATAAGAAAACTTAAAAAGAATAAAAGAATTGAAATTTAAAAAATAATTCTAAATTCGAAATTTAAAAAATATCGGAGTGCAAACTTACCTTGCGATGCAATGTGCAGTGCCACTAATCACTGAATGAACGACAATATGGGAGAGAGAGGAACGCCTGACTGTGCCACACAGATTTATCCCAACCTATCGACACTACCCACACATGGTGCCTGCTCCCGATATTATATTATCTACCTTATACGTCATTAAAAGGCGCCATCTTTCGATACCTTTAGAATACATTTTTCACTGAATTCTTTATTTTAGTAGTTTTATACTCAATTACTCAACCTACACACTTCTACATATTGCAGTTCTGTTAATATTAATATTTTGGTCTGGAATGTACAAACTTATGTGACATTTAAAAGGCCCCATTTTTTCGACTAATTACATATTTTTCATACACAATTTTGTTTTCAGATAACTATTTAAGTATTAGTAAATCAGTCACATAAATCACACTGCAGTTTTTAATATTTTGGTTTGCTTATAAGAAAAATACAAGTAAGTATATACCGATTATATATTTACGGTACATAATATTTACCTGCACAATTTCGTTTTGAGATAGTTTATTAAGTAATTGCAGACTCAGTTTTCATGTAAGTACTTATAACGTTTTAGCAATTTTCATGTCAATACTGTTTGGTCTGGATATAAAGAAAGTCTGTACCAACATTTTCATCACAGATTTTAGGTTAAAATAGTTGTTTTTGACGTGTTTGAGTCAAACATGTTTGTCTTAACAAATAAGATAGATTTTAGTACTATGACTGTCATGAGATTTAGTTAAAGAAGATTGAAAAAAATATTAACAATAAAATATATAGGTTTTTATGATATATGAACCACGGGCTCCACAGGAAACATCTTGTAGTATATAACATAATCATTCACTACATCATCTCATTATAGTAACTGACCCCTAACTAAGCTCGAAGCTTGTATCTAGGGTATCAGAAACTACACACACACCCAGACCGAGACAAACATTTGCGTTTCACACAAATATTCACCCCGCACGGGAATCGAACCCGCAACCTTACGGATGGCAGTCCAGCATGGTGACCACTCTGCCATCGAGGTCGTCCGGATATAATAACCAAGTCGCGGTATTTACATCTTATATATCTCAACAACCGCCAACGTAGATAACATTTGGTAGCGATCTTACTTATAAGCACATACTGTACACATACAAAATATAAATAGTACTATGTACTAAGCATCCCATTTTAGCCAAAATTCCCCCTAACAAAAAAACGGGAATCACGTGTTATAGCCGCCGCTCACAGTAATACAAAAGAGGTCAATCAAAATCTATTCGATTCAATATTCAGCAAGAAACGACACAAAGGAAATTTAAAACTTGTCCTATAAATACTAAACTGAAACTGTATTTTTTGAATTTACATATTGATATACATTTTACTTCCTTAGTAACCAAATCGACTAAATGACGTCAACCAAGAAACTATATAACCCATAATTATATGTACGTAACATAATATAAAACGCTTCCCGCTATCTATTAGGTGGCCGTTGACGAGTCAATTTAACTGATAGTTGAACTGGCGTCCATCCAAAAATGGTCCTCAATCACCCAGATTCTAGTGGAGAAATGTATGGCCTAAAACTAGGAGTGACGCCTCAGTTTTATGTCTGGACTGATCAGTTCGACTGACTCGTCAATGGCCACCTTATTCCTTTATTTATATGCTGAAATCTTTTAAACTACGTTTTATATAGTTTCATAAATAGAGAGTAGATTAAGAAGTATCTGTATGAACAAAGGATTCGAACTGAAGAGATCTAATTGGTCTAATTAGAATAGTACAAGTTATACATGTGGGTTATACTGTGTGTACATAAAATTGGAATATAGATATTAATCATTCACTCCATAATCTCATTATAGTAAATGACCCCTAACTAAGCTCGAAACTTGTATCTAGGGTATCAGAAACTCCGCACACACTCATTCACACACACACCCAGACCGAGACAACCATTTGTAGTTCACACAAATATTCAACCCGTACGGGAATCGAACCCGCATCTTTACGGATGGCAGTCCGGCATGGTGACCACTCTGCCATCGAGGTCGTCGAATTATTGCAATATTGCAATAATAGGTATAAAAAGTGTTTTTATGTGTATATATGGCAAATATATGTTTTCCTAATTGTCAGTATTATATTAATTTTATGTTACAGGATAACTACATCTGTACAAAGTCAAGCCTATTATTAAACAATCGCAAAAGGATCTCTTTGATACCTTTTGTAAAACAAAACCACTAAAAGAATAACAAAGGATTTGAACTAAAAGATAAATTGTGTCCCTGAGAAAGACAAAGGCAACTTTAGAAAATCATTCTACTAATTATCTTCATCAGCTCCATATAATTTAAGTCCCGAACTTACCCTAAATTAGGACAAACACGTCTACCAATTATTTTTAAAACTTGTAAAAATTATTATATTTAAATAATTTTGTAATATTATTTAAATCTAATAAACCTATAAAATTTCTGTATCCTTTCAAAACTTATAATAAAATTAAATCTACTTCATGGTAGATAATAACTAATAACAACTCTTGAAGAAACCACAGATAATTTGTTCCACGAACTAAAGCTCTTGTACGGAATAGATTGCGTATTCAAGTTTTGTAAAGGAATTTTATTTATGTCAATAAACTTTAGAGAGGTTAATCGGGTCGGGGGTCGCTCCACAACTCCTGCTGTTCGGATCTAGAGGATCACTTATATTATATATTACTAGCTGCGCCCCGCGGTTTCACACGCGTAGTTCCCGTTCCCGTGGGAATTTCGGGATGAAAAATAGATGTTGGCCGATTCTCAGACCTACTGAATATGCTTACAAAATTTCATGAGAATCGGTCAAGCCGTTTCGGAGGAGTATGGCAACGAAAACTGTGACACGAGAATTTTATATATTAGAAGATATTATGTTCATTTTAAACTTCAATGTATATTATAGTTTCTATAAGGAGGCCACCTTAGATAGGAGCAGACGGAGAGAGTTGCACCTATTACACCGACAAGAGCAACAGCTCT
The DNA here is from genome assembly GCA_958496195.1 of Timandra comae. Classification (NCBI taxonomy): domain Eukaryota; kingdom Metazoa; phylum Arthropoda; class Insecta; order Lepidoptera; family Geometridae; genus Timandra; species Timandra comae. The sequence continues at coordinate 5,118,147 of OY292353.1, read as the reverse complement.
TAAGTTGATGATGACGAAGTACGCCATTAACGAGTCATTTTAACTGATCAGTTGAACTGGCGTCCATCCAACAATGGTATTCAATCACCGGAGCGATTGAAGATTCCTAATCTATAATAGTTGGCCTAAAACTTAAGGAGTGACGTCTCAGTTTCATGTCTTGGCATATTGTTTTTTTACTTTGTGAGAATAGTGCAAATAAATAATGGAATTTCAAAAACCATAATACTGATTAATAAATACCAAGAAACAATAACTGTTTATCGCTAAATATTACGAGTATAAGTAAAACGTAGCGTCCAATTTAAACGCAACAAGGAATGCTAAAAATAAACAGGAGCGCACTCCCTGTATTTTCCGTCGCGACATACTATGCCGCACGGACCTAATACGACCGAGTTTTCAAGTACATTCTATTAACCATAAAACAGTAATTTTTTTGTACTATTTACTTTCAATACCATACATTTATATGCCAAGTTATGAGCTCTTTTTTAATTATCCTACAAATACAAAAGACATCGACGAGTTCTCGTAGCCGTAGCACTTGCTACACCAACGAACTTTACGTTACTACGAGTACAATATACTTGCTTAAAGTGATTGTATGAAATGAAATGGTCGTTTCATACATAATGATGTTGTTTTGTTTAGTAAGGACGAGCTAACTGCGTGGACGAGATTTGCTCCGTACTTTATTGGATTAGATAATGTATATCGTTTTATTATTATTAAGTAAATACGATTGGTACAATTTTGTATACGGTGAATTGAGGTGATGTATTTACTTCAGAACAATTTTTGTTTCGATATTTTTTTATTTAATTAAGTCAAGACATTTTTAGTGTAAGATAATGTTTCTGACTTTTTTATGCGATCAAGTGATGAGACGAGCGAGGTGGTCACCTGATGGTAAGCTACACGCCTGCCCATAACAGACACAGTGCATAACACTGTACTGCGCTCGTCACCCCGAACCGAAACATCAGTTGGTGAGTCTCCCATTACAGACACAGTGTACAACACTGTACTGCGCTCGTCACCGAGAACCGAAACATCAGTTAGTGGGTCTCCCATTACAGACACAGTGTACAACACTGTACTGCGCTCGTCACCCCGAACCGAAACATCAGTTGGTGAGTCTCCCATTACAGACACAGTGTACAACACTGTACTGCGCTCGTCTCTCCGAACCGAAACATCAGTTGGTGAGTCTCGTGTGCCCAGGAATTCGATGAGTGTATATAGTATAACTTATATAATGCATAAATATTAAAAGGAAATATAAAATAAAATGTTAACAATAGTGTCTGGGACAACAATGCGTGTACACATCTCTTTGATACTTATGTTCCTTGTTACGTACTAAGCCGTTAGAAGATTCATATGAATATTTCTCTCATTAGTCGATTGAAACGCCACATCAAAGAAGTTATATAAATACTAAAAATATACACTCGTTATTAGAGAATTTCTATGTAGAAATCGTTCGTGAAAATTATGTTTAGTAGTTACGTAAGTTCTAGAGAGAAATCTATCTAGAGCTATCTTTGGAGAAGGTCTTCAAATACAGAGAGATACTTGCAAATCAATATTCATCATTCTACTAATATTATAAAGCCGAATGTTTGGATGTGTGGATGTTTGTTCCTCTTTCACGCAAAAACTACTGAAGGGATTTTAAAATAACTATTTATCCCAAAATTCCTAAGGGATAAGGTTCCACGTGGTTAAAACCGCGGGGCACATCTAGTCATCTATACGTACGTATATATAATACTCTTCCGTTACTGAGTGATGTACTGTCTGACTGACAGACAACGCACAGCCGAAACTACTGGTCGTAGAGAGCTGACATTTGACATGTGTGTTTGTTGGGGGGAGTAGGCTACCACTAAGGATTTCTGAAAATCTCTCCCTAGGGGGAGAAAAGGAGGGTAAATTGAAAACTACGGGGTGAAACGGTGCGCTGCTAGTCAGCTCATATAAAGTTCCCTCCAAAGGGCTCGAGACTACCCTGAATGAGGGTGATTAGGGCATAGTCAAGCACGCTGGCCAAGTGCGGGTTGGTCGACTTCACACACACCTTAGAATTTCTTCGCAGGTGTGTACATTTTTCCTCACGATGTTTTCCTTCACCGTAAGAGCATCAAATAAACGTACATATGAATTCGAAAATAATACTTAAACAATTATTTTTCCTTTTAAAATATGCAAGAGATAAAAAGCTAATTTCCTTATTTGCTTTTTTGTATATTTATTATGTAAAAAGCTTTCCGTAATATGTTGAGAAGGGTGCTGCGAAAACGACGTTTATCATTACATTACAGCAAAAAGTATGTTTCCTAATAATATGTATGATGTATACAGAGGTTCTAGGAAGCTTCAGGGTAATTTTCCTGTGCTTAATAATTTATCTCGAATTCCTAATGTAATCCTAATTCATTCCGATCCTTAGCTTTTTAACAATTTGGAAATAAAAAATAAAATAAGTGATTTTGTTTATCAAATTACGTTGAAGTTTAGGCGAACAAAATAAGTTTAATTTTTTTAAGATCCATGTGACGCTCTGGAAACATTTTCACAACAGAGAGAGCTGAATAATGAATTCCATTCATATTGAATTAACACTAAAAACTCCGAGAGAATTACATGTATGACCACGAGAATTAGTAGCTCTTGTTCCTTGTAAATTAACATGTAACTCTGCCAAAGTTTACTATTAAAATTCAACTCGAATGGAACTTAATTATGTCCGAAATTTGCGTCGAATTAAGTCTTGGTTGATATTAAAATTGTTTCCACATGTACAGTCAGCGTTAGTGAAATAATAATCATTTTCACTCCATCATCTCATTATAGTAACTGACCCCTAACTAAGCTCGAAGCTTGTATCTAGGGTATCAGAAACTACACACACACTCATTCACATACACACCTAGACAGAGACAAACATTTGTGGTTCACACAAATATCCACCCCGCACGGGAATCGAACCCGCAACCTTACGAATGGCAGTCCGGCATGGTGACCACTCTGCCATCGAGGTCGTCATATAGATACCCCCTCACATTGATATGCCAACCAAGGGAGGTACCTTTTTTCAGACGCTGACAGTAAGGCAAAGTTGGTCGGTATTCATAGAATTCTGTACTGTTTAATGAGCGGAAACTAACGCAGAGAAACAACCTCAATAATGAAGTAATATGAGAGTAAAATACTAACTAACCCCATGCTGCATGTGAAATTATCTCATGGGTTTATTTGATAATAAAAGTATTTTAGGTGTTTTTAGAACTATGGGCATTGCGTTTTGGCGTTCAGAAGCGCCTGTTGAAAACAACATAGTTAGTTTCGGGTGACACTTAAAATTCTTGCTTTAACATTTATTGATCCACTACTGGGCTAGGGTTTCTCATAGTTTTAGTTTATATTGATGATATATTTGTTATATATTATGATGAGAGCTGATTACGGCAATTACAAAGGACTTACGATTACATTTATATACACATAGTATAGTATAAGTCGCTTTCTCTGTCCCTATACTATATCCCTATGTATGCTTAGATCTTCAAAACTACGCAACGGATTTTGATGCGGTTTGTTTTAGTAGATAGAATGATTTAGTGGGAAGGTTTTTAGTATATTTTTATCCCATATTCCTACAGGAACGGGAACTACGCGGGTGAAACCGCGGGGCGTGACTAGTATACACATAAAATAATTTTGTTCTAACTGTTATTACATATATTAGGTACAACAAAATAAATTAAAATCAGTTCAATAATCAATTAAGTAAAATCAAAACTAAAACGAACTTTAACTAGCAGTAATTTACCGTTTGTTTGTATTAATTAGTGTTGAAGAGTATTTATTACAAATTGTGTTGATGCCTGTGTATTGCGCCGTACACAATGTTAACGATACCATCATTATAATTTAACGGGTGATAGGTTAAATGGAATCTAAACTAGGGTTAACAAAATCATTCACATCTGAACTATTATTACGTGTGTAAAGTCTATGTGTTGCTCGCGCCAGCTTCAAAGAAATGACCAATATGTTCGGGTGAAAGAGTCACTGTAATCGCATCATTTTGTTTTTAAGTGATTGCCAGTTAATTGAAAATGTTTACAAATGACATCATAAATAGTAATGACGTTATAGTAAAATGACAACATTAGATGCAAAAGGTGGCCATTGACGAGCCAGTTGAACTGATAAGTCCAGGCATAAAACTGTGGTGTTACTCCAAAAGTTTTAGGCCAACTAGACTTCCCCACTGGAATTGATGACGGATGATTTGACGACCATTTTTGCATGGACGCCGCCAGTTTAACTGATCAGTTAAACTGACTCGTCAATGGCCACTAATTTTGGCCATCGAAACAGAAAAGTTTGTGGTACTTTATGTACCTAACGCATGGACTTACTTTTCTAAGTTAGTTTACGTAGTAAGTCCATGACCTAAGAACACCATAGACAAACTGTTGCAGTTGTAAGTACATACCGCATAGTACAAATAGGACTTAATGCTAATGCGGTCTCTACCGGTCAACTTAGTAATGCAGAAATAATAATTTTATTATGTCTGTACAAAGATTTTAGTTAATCGTGTATAAGTATTTTATATTTGTTGACATTTAAGTTTAAGTATTCAGGTTTAGTTCTAATAATATAAGTATACGAAAAGGAGCTTACAATAACGTTTATCTTAAAAAAATAATTAAGTATATCTATAAGTACCTATCAAGTGTTTCACATTTAGTTCTAAAGAATATGAACGATATGGGCTTACAATTACTAAATTCAAATCAATTGAAATACAAATAAAAAAAAATATTATTGGAAAATAAAATATCTATTGAAACGTCATATTTAACGACAGGGATGTGTAATTTCCGTACACTTTTGAATCTATCACCGATTCGGAAATAACAGTCGAGATGTTACATCGAAAAATTGTGAAATCTTTCCGCAAAAATAACTCTTCAAAGTTTAAAATAAACACGTACTTATATAAAGGTAAGTATTTAAGAATCGTAAGCATAGAAGACATAAAAATGAATAAACAAATAATTATTGATATTTATAGCTCTAGCTTTATTTCGCAATTATACCGACTTATTTTTATCTCATTTATATAAAAACATCCTGTAGTTTGTTTTAGATTATGTAAACACTAACACAGAGTAAGTATTTTTTCAACACACTTGCTCATAAAGGGGCTCTTATTTGTGCAAAAACAGTTGAATAATGACACGCTTGATTCACTAGTGAGTTATAGATTTTTTTTTAAAATTGCTTTGTTTTAAAAAGTTTCGATACTAAAAAAAATTGTGTCCATACATTTTAAAAACAAACTTCAACTATGTTGCCTTACTTTTGGTAGGTCTATGGTCGATTCCATTCATTCATTCATTCGATTTTTTTTTAATAAGTATATTTTTTTAGTCTTTGGTTGATCACCATTGTTGTGTTGGATGCGCGCGAATAGAAAAACTGTTTATTTATTAGCGAAAAATGATATTTTATTATTAATTTCTTCGCAAGTGTGTTGAAAAACGTTGTATGGTACGCGCGTGTATTGATGATTACTACCTCGGCTATCTTCTGACCCTCGCCTGGCGGCTCGGGCCTCAATAGCGCCTCGTAAGTAATCACCAACTTACCTCGCTTGTACCATAAATAACTATTATGCAAGTGAATTCAATTCTTAATAACTTTAAAAGTTTAAAACATCCAAGGTTTAGAAGCGTTAACAGTTTCGTAGGAATAAAGTCTTATTATTCGTGACATGTGTTAGTCCTGATTCCTGCCGAAAAATTAGGGTAAGTCCTATGTTGTTTAATTGCAAATGTACAAAATGTAATGCAATTATTATGTTAATACATTTTTTTATTATAATTATATCTAACATGCTAACAAGTCAAACTTGATAATTTAGTCTAGTCCTACTGCCTCGACAATACAAAGAATCGAACCCTGCTATCTCAGTATCACGAAAATGTAAACAAACGCTAATAAGCCATGAAAGTTAATTATATTTTTCCAGTCGTCTAGACGATCCATAAAAGTAAAAATCTTTAATAAAAAACATATTTCCTTGTTATGAGTAACATCCTTAATAAGTCAAAGCGCTGTACCGACTAATTGCAGGAAAAGTGGACCGTATTCAATATTTGCTTTGACAAAGGGATGCTAACAAAGTTGCATTTCCAATTAAATTATTGCCTCTGTCCAATTATTGGCAAATACACGCGGACATTGGACGTCGTATGTTACGAAAGAAATTAACTTCCCTTTGATACATTTAGGGGAAGGAAAATAAAAGAAAACAACCGCAGACGACGCGACCTGTGTATTCAAATGTGAATATTTGCATTGTCCCAATTTCACGTTGACCGGACTAGTGCTGTCCTCTATCGGGAATCCGGCACACTAAAAATATGATTTAATTCAATATAAAAACATAGATGGCGCTGAAATCAACTTTGCTAATTTTTAGTTTGATTTCGAGCTCAAAGATGGTGCTTAGGTTGATAATTTTATTTTAGTGTAATTTTTTTATCATAAACAAGTTTTTTTAAATGAAAAGTTACGGACAAAACTGTTTTTGGTGATTTTTTTATAACATGTTATCAAATAACATTTTTAAACTTATTTAAGTACGTAAGTACCCCGTTTTATTTTATGATCTATTTTGCAATAGGTACATATTAGGCTAATTCGCCACTCTAGATAACTAAAATACCTTTAATCATATCACGTCAGGCAGTCTATTCTTAACCGATAAACAATTAAGTAGGTACTTACTTATACAAAAGCTCGCAAGTTCCAAAGTACTAGTACAATATTTTTCAACACACTTGCTCATAAAGGGGCTCTTATTTGTGCAAAAACAGTTGAATAATGACACGCTTGATTCACTAGTGAGTTATAGATTGTTTTTTTAAATTACTTTGTTTTAAAAAAAGTTTCGACACCAAAAAAATTGTGTCCATACATTTTAAAAACAAACTTCAACTATGTTGCCTTACTTTTGGTAGGTCTATGGTCGATTCCATTCATTCATTCATTCGATTTTTTTTAATAAGTATATTCTTTTAATCTATGGCCGATCACCATTGTTGTGTTGGATGCGCGCGAATAGAAAAACTGTTTATTTATTAGCGAAAAATGAAAATTTCTTCGCAAATGTGTTGAAAAACGTTGTATGGTACTCGCGTGTATTGATGATTACTATCCTCGGCTATCTTCTGACCCTCGCCTGGCGGCTCGGGCCTCAATAGCGCCTCGGAAGTAATCACCAACTTACCTCGCTTGTACCATAAATAACTATTATCACCTATTATTTATTAGTTCCAATAACAATGTAATGTATTAATTTATTTTTTATTGAATACGCAGTGACAACAGACACTGATTAATTACACAAAGACAAGTAAATAAACAATAAGATAACAAAATTATTAACTTGCTAACAAAGAGAATAAGACCTATTTGTATTCAAATATGTATCGACATCGGGTATAAAAGCTCGACAAATAAACGACGCACGCGAATGCCTGAATACGCAATTTTAAATTAAAATCGGACTAATATTATAAAAGCGAAAGTTTGTATGAACGTTTACAAGTTTGTCTCTCCTTCACGCTTAAACGGCTGAACGGATTTTGACGAATTTCGGTAAATGTATAGTTTAGAACCTGGACTATCATAATGCTATACTTTTAACTCAGAATTTTCATGTTTATAAGCTTAGAAAACTCAAACGGCTAAACCGATTTGGATGAAATTCGGTACCGGAATAATCTAATACCTGGCCTAAGATTTAAGCGACCTTCAACCCTCAACTTGCCACAAGACCAGCGGTACAGTTAATAATTAATAAATAAATATAAAAGTAGTAAACAAAATAGTACAAAGAAGAGTAAATGATAATAAAATAGGTATTAAATTGACAATCGTCCGAGTGGTCTCAGTGATTGGCGATAAAACAACCAGTTACGTAACAAGCGGTGCTTTCTTCCGCGAATGTTTTGTCTCGCTCTGCGCGGACGGAGAGAGAGGGAGAGATGCGCCAGCGCACTCGGAGACTGCGCTTAGGGTTGTCAACTAGATTTAATTAAGGCTGTGTTAGGAAGTATATTATTATTAAATATGTCAGTTATTAAAACGAACTTATGTTATTATTAACTATGACTATAATTTTGTAACGGCAATTTTCTCTAGTTTGGATTATAGGTAGAGATATACTATAGGATATAGGTTTTAAGATCTGCACTACATTTGGCTTTAATTCAATAAAAACTAATAGAGTAGTGTGGTCTATTTCAGTAATTTTAAGTGACTTTTGTATTACGTATTAAAATATTAAAGAAAATGAGATAAGATTAAATCTTTTACTGTTAAGTATATAATAGTTATTTATGGTACAAGCGAGGTAAGTTGGTGATTACTTCCGAGGCGCTATTGAGGCCCGAGCCGTCAGGCGAGGGTCTGAAGATAGCCGAGGATAGTAATCATCAATACACGCGTGTACCATACAACGTTTTTCAACACATTTGCGAAGGAATTAACATTTTTCGATAATAAATAAACAGTTTTTCTATTCACGCGCATCCAACTCAACAATGGTGATCGCCAAAGACTAAAAGAATAATACTCGAACTTATTAAAAAAAAATTCGAATGAATGAATGAATGGAATCGACCACAGACCTACCAAAAGTAAGGCAACATAGTTGAAGTTTGTTTTTAAAATGTATGGACACCATTTTTTTGGTATCGAAACTTTTTTAAATCAAAGCAATTTAAAAAAACAATCTATAACTCACTAGTGAATAAAACGTGTCATTATTCAACTGTTTTTGCACAAATAAGAGCCCCTTTATGAGCAAGTGTGTTGAAAAATATATTATTATCACTATTTTACTAACACGTGGTTTTAGAAACGTTATTTTCGTTAGTTTCAGAACTCTTACGAATTTTGGAAAAGGTCTAAGTTTTGGTTCCTTGTAAGGTACTGATTCTTTTTACCAAATTCACATAAATTTTCAGACATTCTAACATACTTAGGAAATGAGATATAACATAAGAAATTACTTAGAAGATTTGTGATTTTTGATAAATCATTCCTAAGTAATTATTGTTTTGTCTCTAAAACGCATTTTTATTATCTAATAAGTACATAATTAAGAAAATATAACTAAGAAAAGTATCAGTATATAGTTAAAATAAGTATATTTATTTGATAAATAAATCGATATCATTTAAATTCCGTAAACACTACTTACTTTTGCTGATAAGAAAAGTATTATCAACACGATGTTATTAAAAAATAAAAAATGGCAATACTTTGACCTTTAACGCCATTTTGGAGATAATAAAAATATGTACGTTACATTTAATACTAAGATTTTTAACTACCATTAAATTATTATTCTAAAGACATTCATATATTAATTACAATTTGTGTTTCAAAACCAAAATAACACAAGAGTTCTTGTTGAAAGTAAAATGGTTTTACATTTTTTATTCACTTTGAACATTGAACATTTCCCCTTCATAATAAATAACTTTGCTGTGCAATTCTAGGCTTTATTTCTTTAGACTAAATATAGTTTATGCCGTGAACGGCATAGTGACATTTTGTTACTCATTTGTGGAAAGAACTATCTTTTTTCTGGTTCAGTATAATGTGAAATCTATGTAGGTATCCATTTTATTTACGTTTTTACATTTAATGAGCTAATCATAACATTTTGTAAGTTAGTTCATAATCTTATTATTTCCAAATTGAAAAGTGCACAATCTATTTAGTGAAATTGCTTACTTTTGGAGTGTTTTTAAACTATTTTAAGTTATAAAATTGTATTGTTCAAAATTTATTGACATCTCATACATAAAGAAAAAAATTGACATCGTTTCACGTCAAAAAGACTCTAGTTGCAGTAGAAAGAATTTAAGTTGCAGTAGAAAATATAATACGTGTCTGCAATACAAAACGTAGACGGTGGTAATAAACAATGTTCGTTTGCATTCCAAAATATATTTTATTGAATTCCGATAGTGTAGTCCAGTCTATTGAGGTCCAGCCCTAGCAATTTTCCAAAGCAATGATTGCAGTTCAACAAACTGCGCAAGAGTCGATCGTTGAACCTGCACTAACAGATCGGCCGTCCCTTTTCAACTCGCGGGCGCGCGCTACATCGCTGTTCTATCGCCACCATATACCTTCGAAGGCTGTTTCCATTACCGGCCAACTCCTATGGGAAACTTTAGCACTAAGTATAAACTAAGCAATGTACAACAATATCTAAGATCGGTCTAGCATCAGCCAAAGTTATGTACAACTGTTCATTCGACCATTCTCTTTACTTTCATGTTTATAACATAAATAACAAATAAAGCATTGTTTTTATTGCGTTCTGTATATGAGCTTACTGCTTAGTGTGTTATATTTTTTATTGGATAAGTGTTTAGTTTTTTCTTTATTGTTCGCATGATTCGTGTTCGATTGAAGGGGTATTCCGGCAATCAATGGGGAGCGGTTTTTATGTCGGGAAATTGCGCAAATTAGTATTAGAAATGAGGCGATAGTATGAATTGTTAAAGTGAATTTAATGCAGCTATAATTCCTTTATAAACGTAATATTTGTTCAGAGATTTCTGGAATAATCCGTCTATAAAATATCTTTGGAGAGGAAGGGAAGGAATAAATAGTATGAAGTAATCTGGAAGATCCAGTCGAGCCAACTGAGAGCTATTTCAGAGCGGCTTCATATTTTATGTGTTATCCGGCTGCGGTCGTATCGAGCCTTCACTTTATGCCAACTAGAATAGTGCAATAGAAATACTCGTAGACACATTGAAAGTAAATGCAATTTAATTAAAAGTTACCTAATCTGTTTTAATTTTAGTTACGCGACAAGAACTGATTAAAAATAAAATAACAACTTTTTAGTTTCTCATTTCTTTTTAAATGCATCTTTAAACGGTATTACAATGACTTAATACTTTCAACTTTTAATGGAGACTGCTATAAAATGAGCAAACAAAAAATAGGTTACTGGGTTCGTCACAGACTATTACTAAATTACCTATTGACATACTAAATAATAGACTTGAACTATTACTTGTAATAAAAAGTAGTTTGCTTTATTTATATATAATGTGATGTTATTTATTATATTTTTTAAATATTGTTATATTTAATTGCTTTCTGTGTGACTTTATAAATAAATAGCAAACTGATTACTGAGTAGATATCACTTGGTTTAATACTATTATCGTACGTAATTTTAAATCTAGAATAACAAAACATAGATAAATCTAAACAGTTTAAAACTCTACTATTTAACAATAGATCTAAGTAATTGTTAGAGGTCCAACAACTCACTGCGGTTATCTCAAAAGTAGGCCGAACGACGACGCGACCTATTTACTAGACAAATTTAGATGAATCTAGCATTTAAAGTTCTATATGTATTTTGATGTAACCATTTTACTAGTTTAGATATAAGAATAGAATAGGGTTTATTTTTATAATTTCTTATCTCTTTGTATAAATCACATAATGCAATATTTTCAGCCTTACATAATCAACACATAGACCAAACATACATAGATCTTTTAAAAACCATATATCGCAATAGTACAGCAAATATCAAACTTCAATCGAATGGCCCCATATTCAAAATCTTAAAAGGTGTAAAACAAGGTGACCCGCTCTCTCCCAAACTCTTCACCAGCTCCCTAGAGGAAATATTTAAGAAACTGGCAGCGCAGTGGGAAGGGAAAGGTATTGATATAGGACTTAAAAGGCTGACTAACCTGCGCTTCGCCGACGATATCATACTCTTCGCTCCTACTGCCCACGATTTGCAACAAATGCTTCAAGATCTAAGCACAGCAAGCCTTGAGGTTGGACTTATGATGAACAGGTCAAAGACCCAAATAATGACCAATAGCACGAAACGTAGGGTCGAGGTAGACGGGCAAGTAATACAATATGTCGAAGAATATCTTTACTTAGGCCAGATAGTATCCTTCCAGAGCAGGCAGGAAAAAGAGATCGAACGCCGAATCGAAAATGCCTGGAAGAGCTACTGGTCTATGAAGACGCTAATGAAGGGCGACCTTCCAATGTCACTAAAGCGCAAACTCATCGACATGTGTATCTTGCCCGTCCTAACCTACGGTGCTCAATCCTGGTCACTGACTGAATCTCAGAGGTCCAAGCTCAAGGTTTGCCAGAGAGCCATGGAACGTAGCGTCCTAGGTGTGAAGAGGACTGATAGAGTCCGCAACACGACGCTACGTTCAAAAACCTGTATAGCAGATGTGGGACGTAAAGCAGCCAAACTCAAGTGGGATTGGGCGGGACATGTTGTCCGCATGCCTCCCGATAGATGGGCTAAGGTGGTTACTCAGTGGCTACCTACAGATGGACGCCGTACGCGAGGTCGGCCCAGAAAAAGGTGGCGAGACGAACTAGACGCGTACCAAAACGATTGGCCACTGGTAGCATTGGAAAGAGAAAGCTGGAAACAAATGGGGGAGACCTTTGCCCAGCAGTGGGACAACATAGGTTAATATAATAATAATATAATAATTTGTATAAATGTGAGACGATAAACGTGTTGCTAGTTGCTAAGTGCAAACTTCTAGAACGGATGGTCTGATTAGGCTATTGTTGGTTTTAAAATATTCATAGAGTTCCAAGCAGAGTTTGAGAATGGTCAAATAAAAATTCAGCTAAAACATTTGAGAACCGGGATATACGGACACTGTTCTAAGAAGTATAAAGTTAAACTCCAAAATTCACACGATGAATGAATGAACTCCAAAATGTTTACCAACTCAAGTTCCGATAATAAACAAAGATATTTTTATACACAAGACTATTTTTTTAATCTTTTGCAATCGATTTTTCCTGTGCTAATACGGTACTGACCGGCAATTATGCCGAAGGCAAGGTATGGCAACTGGAGCATCTATTACGAACAAATTAATGACAAGCACGGTACAGATGCCCTACGGTATTGCCTCTAGCATCATGAGGAAGCTACGGAAAGTAAACTTCCCTCTCTACATGTTAAAAGTAAGTGAGTTGATGTATATTTTGTACATCGAACCCGCAAATTGTTTACACCGAGGTTTTTAATCTTATCCGAAGAGTTCGTGTGGAAACTTGTTCCAATTTTATTATTGACAGTATTTTTAGTGTTGACATATTTAAATATTTTTAACCGACTTCCAAAAAAACAGGAGGAGGTTCTCTATTCGACGTGTATATTTTTTTTTTGTGTGTTTGTTACGCGATTTCTTTGTAATCATGAATGGAGCATTTTAAAATTCTTGTTTCATTAGAAAGCGGATATTCGCGAAGTGGTCCCATGTCAAGGAAATCAGGATCTGATGATGGGATCCAGGAAAAATCAAGGAAAAACCCGCAACAATGTAGGCTGGGGTGTCGATTGACATTATTAAAAGTAAAACTACCTGTGTCCCGTGGTTTTGCTCGCGATATTCTTGATACCATAAGAATTTCTGGATGAAAAGTATTTGGCTGTATTCTTTCGTATTTAAATCAAATGCTGTTCTCAATTCATGGGTTTTAGATATAAAAATATCCTGTTTTTTAATTCGTTAACACACACTGAAATAAACCCGAACCTACAACATTTTTTAAAAATGTTTTTTTATACTATTATGGGTACCTATTACACATATATCTACAGAGCGTTTTCATAAAACTTTAGTAAAAAAAATATATTTCGATATTACAAACAAACACTGCACCAGATTAGATTGTATATGTTATTTTAATTAATAAATAGACAGTATAAACGTCAGCCTCTATTTTCGTTTTTATTTTGACTTTGGTTAATTGTCTAAAAAGTTCTTATACCTTTGTGGTTATAAAGAAGTTTTGTAATAAAAAGATTGTTTAATTGGGATGATGAAGTTAAAACGAAGTAATAAAATGCAGGGTTGTGTTAGATTATGAATCATGTGTAACATCAGCTCATGGGACCGGATTCAAGCTGTACCCGTTGAGGCTGAACTGCTCGACACTTATAGAGCAGCGAAAAAATCCCTGCAAGAGGCTATTGCCCTCGCAACTCTCGGGGCAATCGTGGGAAACGACCTCTCCTTGCCAAATGTAGTCTCTGGTATGGTGAGCGAGGAGAGGTCTTGGATTGGAGTGTCCACCTTTTGTAAGGTCGTACTCTCGCAAAAAAAAGCTGCGGAGAGAGAGCGCGAAGCCCCTCCACTAATACTATCCGCAGCAGAAGGTTGGGCAGACGGAAGCGGGACTACCACTTTGTCCTGCAACCGCCATACGCCCGACCTGCGGCAGTGATCCCCGGGGGGAGATCCACTGCCGCCATATAGGCCTCGGGGTGGCGCGCGATACTTTCGGAAGGGGGTAACTCAACATCTATCGCCTAGAGCTACATTCTAGCTCGGAGGAGATACCCTTAACAGGGTAGAGGCGCTGTCCGGGATCGTAGTAGCGTGATTCGGCCATAAGCGCAGAGGTGGCACACCAAGGAGTTTTAGTCGGTAAACGCGTCGCCGCTCTATCTTTGCGGCGCGGAGTCCGACATACCCCGTCGTTCCCCTGGACAGAGGAAAGACGTAAAGTCTTCCTCCCACAAAAAAGGATTCAAGTGATCCACGAGTCAAAAGCTCTTCTGGAGGAAAATTTAAGCGTCTTTTGTAGAAGGAGACTTGCTTCCCACTAAAAAATTTAAAATAAAGTTAATTAAAAAAAATAAGAAACCGACTTCAGCACTAAAAAGTAAGAAAATAATTTAAAATAAACGATATTATTAATACATATTTACAATTTATAATTAGTTACTTTTGAAGTCGGTGACAGCCAAAGCCTTCATTAATATTATAGGCGCGTCTCGTGCTATCTTTTAAGGAAAAAAAAAACTATCCTGGGCTGGCACTGACTCCAAAAGTTACTAATTAAAAATTGAAAATATGTATTAATAATATCGTTTATTTTAAATTATTTTCTTACTTTTTAGTGCTGAAGTCGGTTTCTTATTTTTTTAAATTAACTTTATTCATAACATGACTGGTGTTTGAGATAGGAAACACGCATTTAGCAATCGTGATACTACTAATCTCATCAGTGAGAGATTCTCATAGAGAGTGAGAGAAAAGAGTTTGAGTTGCAATGGGATCTTATAGGTTGGTATCTTTTAATGCCTCAGCGGTCTAGTGATAATGCACCTGTCAAGACTAAGTCTTAGGTTCAATTAGAGCAGTCAAGAAAAAGAGTTAAAACAAGGCCTCAAACCTAATAATACCTCCTCATCTCAATGTACAGTGATCAGAAACTCAGAGAGAGAAAGAGAGTAGCATTTGCTCTGCACTAGAACCTTGCAGGCTTGGTGCTTATTTACTATATTTTTTTTAAAGCAAATAGTTTTTCTAAAATAATTACGAGGGTGAAACAGGTTCAGCTATATTTAAAATATGTATACTTATCGTAACATTTAAATATGTACAGATTTTCCTGTCATAAACACTTACCAAAATTTTATTAAGATACATATAATACTGTCACTGAGTGATTACAAGAACCCGATTAGTAACTATGATGAATGCGATATGACTTACACTCACCTAATGACACAAACGGCGCGGTGGAAAATCGTAACTTAAATTGCTTTCCTTCCAAGTTTCATACGAGGTTAATAATAATGACTAATAGCTGTCTGCAAGTCTAGCTTCACTATTACAAGTAAGGTACGTGGCCCACTATCCGATAGTTATATTTTTATGTTTTAATTTTAAGATTTTATTTTGTGGATGTTTTCAGATTATAAAGGTTTATATATTATATGAAACTAAACTGTTTATTAATTGTTGATACTTTTGTTAATTTTTAAACAGTATTTTTTATATTAATGTAAATTGGTCCGATTTCATAAGAAGAATTCCCATATATTCAAAAAGTTTTATCCAAACGCATCCATTGCAAAAAATATTTTATTTTAAATAACGAACGTTAAAAAAACGTCAGTTTATTATTATCAATCATATATGAAATTGCTCTATTCTGGTCTAAAATACCATCACAATAAAATACCTCTAAAACATTTTTCTGTTTTTTGATAAGTAAGTAAGTATAAATCAAATGTTTTCAGAGTTTTTTTGTAAACTACAACTTAATTGCACCCACGGCTACTATGTCAAGCTTACATCCATATAATAAGTTCACATACTATGTGCATAATATTGCAAAAAAACTTTTATAACTCGTACATTAAATGGTTGTCGAGATATCTTCGGATTACCGGCATTTACCTTACAGCAATATCAATAAGTTAGAACAAATTACTTGGAAGCATATACTTTAGTAAGTGGGCCACTCAATAACCTTATGGGAAACGTCGGTATATTTATCTAGTTATTTATGTACGGACTCCGTGAACTTTGACCGCGGTTTAACCCGTGTGGGTTTCGGTTACCCATTCAATAGTTATTTATAATTATGTAATACATTCACAGATTTTAGGGTTTGTTTTGATTTTTACGAAAAGTAAAAGTAAATTTTTGGAGATAGTTTCTTTTTTACCGAATTAAAACAAAAGTAAATAATCACTACATAGTAAAACTAAAACAAAGTAGCTTTCTCTGTCCCTATGTATGCTTAGATCTTTAAAACTACGCAACGGATTTTGATGCCGTTGGTTTTAATAGTTACTTAGTGATTCAGTGGGAAGGCTTATAGCATTTTATCCCCATATTCCTACGGGAACGGGAACTACGCGGAAACCGCGGGGCGCTGCTAGTTAATTATAAATGAAAATTAGAGATAATTTCTAATCCATTAAAGTCTCTTGGAGGGAAAATATCAAATCAGAAATCTAACTTAATGTGGACGGAAATAATCTCAAATCGGATATATAAAAAAATGGATACCCTACCCTCTATAGGTACTTTTTCAATTAATATGAGGAAATTTTTGGCCAAAAGAATGTACCTATGTTCATTGTTTCCATTAATACGATTTGAAATCGAATGATACCTTCATGACTGATTAACATTCAGTGAATCTTAACAATGGGAAAAGCAGATTTTATTATATAGATATTTTTTCATTTAAAAAAGTAAATGGGAAGAATTAATAAATGGGACGTCGACTCTTTTTATGTGTTATTATACTTACTTGATTATAATCTCAATAAGACTAAATTAAATTAAATTATTCCTTCGTGAAAGAGGCGAGATTTCAATAATAAAATTATTAAGTTGATAAAGTCTGGTTTAAAAAGTTTTGGTAAGATGTTCAGTTGTTTGTAAAACTCCACCGGGAAATATAACACTTTGGTACATAGGTACAATAGAATAGAAAATAGAGAACGCAGAAGTACGTAAAATAAATTAAAATCAAACAAGATCGAAATATATCTCCTGACCGAGATACAGATTCCGATAGTGTTTCCATTCTGCAGACTGCAGACTGTTCAATATAACAACACAACGTAATGTCGAGTATACCTACTACCTTAATTGAAAAATCATCTCAATAGACAGTTAGAAGCAAAGAAGAAGGATCACGACCAAAATTCTCTCTGAGTTGGAAGAATGGACAGCTGTCGTAAGTCCTTACTAATATTATAAATGCGATACTAACTCATTCAAACTATCTGTTGCGCTTTCACACCATAACTACTAAAAAAAAATGAATGAATTTTAGTACAGCGTTAAACTGAACTTTGGGAAAGGATATTTTCCGCGAATTTCTTACATGATAAGTTAAAGGCATCAATATAGTGCCTCGATCCGACTTTGCATTCGATTTTCTAGTGGCAATTCCAAAATTTTCTTACATACAAATCTTGTACTGACAGTAATTATAATAATAAATATCTTTAATTTATTTAAATTGTTTTTGCTTAATGTTATAGTTGTCGCATAAACCAAATATATTATTATCATTACGTGTGATAAGACTGAGAATTCAATAATAATTAAATGCGTAATACAAGTAGGCAGCACGAAGCTACGAGTATAAAACCAGTTATTATACAATTAAATTACTGTGAAACGATCTATTTATTACTATTACTAGTACCTGGGTGACTGAGCTTTGATAGAGTGAAAATAGAGAAAACTAAACTTCCTAGTCATGAAATCTAGTTACCTATAAGAATTCACGCCACGTAAACCCCTAGATTACAACATTCGTCGAAATCTTTGAAACCCGTAACTATTTGACTAAAATATTCAACAATTTATACAAAGTTTTAGTTGTTATTATTGCATGAACAGAAAGGCATACTCTCTGTCATAAACATATATAAAGATAGATAGACAAATGACTTTAAAACATAGTCAACATGCATATATTTGCAAGTACGTATGGTGTCTCTAAAACGTAGTACCTATACACCTATTACTCGTATGTAATGTAACATAACCTAGGGTAACATGGTCAGTGACAGCACGACCACGCTCGCCCGGTGCCATCTCGTCTTTATCACTACATTGCATAACGCGAGGTCGTTGAACCCCCCTCCCCGCTCCCCCCTCCAAACTCGCTCAGATCACCAAGCTTCCGACTTCATCAGACTCTGTAGGAAGCAATTGAAAGCAGTATGCACAATTGAATGTATTCATACTCTATATAAAAGTCTTCTTGCAAATTATGTATGATAGTATATATATTAGTGTATGTACCTATATTAGTAATTGCGACAATTGCTTATTCAATGATACAGTGATTGAGTCAATACAGTTAAATTTTAGTATAGTTATTTTTTATAGTGATAGTTAATTTGTTATTATATGTTTATTGTATGTTTGTATGTAACTATCAGATGTAGGTACCTAATAATAATCTATCCTTACTAAAATTTTAAAGTTGGTTACTTTTGGCGCGCGCATCTAAAAACAACCGGGTTTCGTATTTTATTTTGGAATAGCTCATAGCTTTTGCTTAGCTTTACTTTATGTAAAAGCGCAATGTACGCACTAAAGTGACCTAACCTATAAAGGCTATAAACGATTTAATGGCAAACGGGGTTTTGATAAAATTAGGCTAGGAAATAGGCTCCATCCTGAGGTAGGACACAGGCTACGTTTTAAGAGGAAATTAAGGGTTACTTAGTGAGGAAATGGGATATATTCGTAACTGAATCAGGCGAAGGCAAACCTGTGGTCGAAAGTGCATTTATTATACATATTTTCATATTTAATATTTGTTTATAAATCTTATATTTTTTTTAGGAAATTGTCAAATAAAACAAGGTAATTTAAATTTAATTTGACCCTATTTCAAAACCTTGGATAATTGGATTAAGTGTACAAACAACCCTATTTAATTTAGCATTCATTGTCTTTTTAATCGTATCAAGAATAAATAATTCTGTCTCTTATTTTACGGAACTACTCGTATACAATAAAGATAACATTATCTCATTTCGTCTGGTAAAATATTATTATTAACTATCAACCACTATCTCAGTGTACCGAGACTACCGAGTGACCTAAGACTGGGTTTATTACCTGCATCTAGGGTATCAGAACACACCCAGATCGGAATGGACCTATTTTTGTTTATAAATAGTATTCATTAAGTAAAATTTCCACGCTTGTTGTTCATTACTTTGTTATGCGTGTTATGCGTTAGGTTAGTGACCATGTGTGAAAGGTATTACAAAGCTCTATCCACCACAATAGGGATATCGACACTTTTTTGATACAAACAAATAATTAAGACGATATAGTGCATAGAAAACTCGTGTGACGTCACAGCTACGTACATTTTTATACCAAGAATTATCGTCATAACCCCCCACTCCTGAACTTTAATGCGTTATAACTAAGTGAGTTTTATTAATTTGATAAAACAAAAAAATACGTGTCTAATATTTTTTCAAAATCTATCTGACGGACTAATTAGACCAGTCCACACCCCTATTATGTATTTTCATCCCCTTTTTCATCAACTCAAGGATACCTTATTTTTCATCAACTCAAGGATACATTATAGTGTAAAAGGAAGTGTTATTTTTACCAAATATCAGTCAGTTAGTTATATCTATACCTATTTTATTGATACTAAAAAAATACACACTATTATTTATTTTTTGCTTCGGGCAAGGAATCTTTCACCAGGATTCCGTACTACATATTTAGTCCACAAATTAATTAATATGTTTAAGATATAGTTAATTAATTCCCGTGTACAGTTTTCTTGTGTTGATTACTAGATTATAATTATAATCACGCATCTACTTTTGAATTACCATATTATCAAGTTAATGACATTACGTGTGCTCGAGTGTGTGCGTAGTTTCTGATATTCTAGATACAAGTTTCGAACTTAGCTAGGGGTCAGTTACTATACGAGTATAATGAGATGATGAAGTGAATGATTATGTGTTGTTATGTTAATGTTTCAACTCATCAAAAGGTTTGAGTGTAGGAGTAATTTCTGATCAATAACACGAAGGATATTTATTTACGCAAAATATTAGTCATAATTATATTACAAAGGTGAAAGTTTATTTGTTACTCCTATTATACTTTGTTAAAAGATCTAAGTTCATTTATTCTGATAATATTATTGGTTTTCTATGTGATATTAGGAAAATGAAATATGACACTCGAATGAGGGAACAATAAAATACATTTTCGTTTTACTATAAATAACTGCCCTTTGTAAATTAATACGAGTCATAGATGGTATATTGTTTTATTTAGTTCGATATTTATATTGACTAATCAAGCTTTTTCTTTCATCTATTGTCTATATATTCAAAATTATTGTCAGTTTTATAAAAATATATATTTTTATTTATATTATTACTGAGTTTGCCTACCAAACCGAAAGGTACTATTTCGAATCCTTCCTTCCCTTATTTCGAAAAAATTAAATCTTTAAATTTAAATCTTTCCTTCCCTATTTCGAATCCTGACTCAATACAAATTTAAAATAATCCAAAAATTGTTCGGGTTTTAGATTACCAACACGAATTATTCAAGCGTGATGATCTCTATTCCACACCTTTATAAACCTAAAGAAAAAAATCTTTGCTTTGTAGTGGAATCTTACTGTGACCGATAGAAAGTTTACCAATAAACATTTTTATTGTATGTTGGGGATATTCTCGGAAAATTGTAGACTTAGGACCTATATCACGACCTTCAACTAAATTTACTCACCAAGAAAAGTTAGTTTTGTCTCTTTCTTACTTTATATCAAGTGACAAAGACAAAACATGTGAGTAGTTACTCGGAATGTTACTTGAAGATGGTGAAATAGGCCCTTATTCTTAAATATTATTGTACTAAACTACGTTATCTTAGAATAGAGGCCTAGTTGAAGACCTGCCCCTACAAATACGAGTATCCTTGAATTATAAATGTTTTATCCTGTTTTTATGTTATAAATATCGACGCGGGTAATCTATGTACATATATCCATACAAATTAATTAAATCAAAGTCTGTCTGTGATTTCGATGGTATTATTTTTATAACATAGTTATTTTGAAAGTACGTCACTGCTTAAACTAGCGTTTTGATTTTTTTTTGTCTTTTATTTTCCATTAATATCCATAAAAACTGCATTGATTTTGATTAGTTTTTAAAGGTAAGGAGATAACTTGTGCGAAATATATGCATTTTAATATAAAGTTTTTAAAGCGTAACTAATTATTTGATGAACTACTAATACAATACTTCAATACAATAATCCAAAAACCTTTATCCAATTCTCCTAAATACGTGTCCAGAAAAGGATCATACTCAGTTTATTTTCAGAATATTGTTATTCAGCTTCGCAAACGGCTTATGAATTCAATGTACGTACCGGTAGCATTGTAAACTGATTTATTTTGATTGAAATAGACATACCTATAGTCGCGGTTGACAAAAGAAATTCGCGTTCTTTGGACTATGAATCCAAGGTTCGTCTGAGAAAAATTTAAGTGCCAATTAGAGAACAGGACAACATCTGTACTCGTCATACGTTTGATTTGTTATTTACAATACATATGTAGACTAACATGTCTATACTACTATTTTAATAAAGGAAAGATTTGTATGTTTGTAATGAATAAACTCAAAAACTACTGTGCCGATTTCAAATATTCTTTCACCATTAGAAAGCTACAATCACCCTGAGTAAAATAGGTTTTTTTATATTTACGGGAAAAAGAAAACGCGAGTAAAACCGCGAGACATTACTAGTCTTTAATTTCTTACAGGTCAATATCTGTACAATCTGCACAAAATTTGCATTATTGATTTTTTAAGAAAAACGAATAAGGATGCGAGAATTTATCCGAACAACAGGAGCCAAAACAACATATTAATATAATTTTTGACTGACCGTTGTAAACGCATTACGCGTTATGGCGTAAAGGCCGATTCCTACGAAATTAGGTACACTTATTCCTTATAACCTAGAATAACGTATACGAAAAAATATTTCGAATTTCCCACGAGAGTAAACGAGAATGACGCGGGAAAAATCACATAACAGACAGATAGTAATACATAGTATAAGTACATTTTGATAACTAAAATAGAAAGAAAATATAGATAAAGTATTTGGCAGTAAAAACATTGAAACTTTCAACCCCTTGTAACCACCCTAATTGACTCGTTAATAATTGATTTTACACTCCTTATAAAGTATCGACGTGCCAAATTTCAGCGTCGTAAGTCAAGTAGTGCCCAAGTATCGCGATTAGTTATCGAGTGGTTATTCGCTTTTATTAACTTATTTGGAAAATCTTCGCCTTTAAATTATAATTTATGAAGAAAATATTTTACTATGTATAATGTACTTAACATAATTTTTTTTAATATAAGTATTTCGAATGCCGTAAATGTAACGAAACAAATAATGAAGAACGAATAAAACAAATAATGAAAAGAACAAATAATGAAGATTTTATTTTTAGTACCTCTTCTTCTTTGCGTATCGACTCAAATGTTTGAGGTCCAAAACTCGGTCACCGATATAGCGCTATCAGCCTTGTAAAGGTCCTCGCGTGTGCAGGTGTAGGGACACGCACGGCAAGTTAAAAGATGGGCCATTGTTTGGGGAGAAATGCCACAAGATTTTTAGTACTAAATCGAACGTATGTTTGAAGGCGCTAATCTCAAGAACTATTGGTCCGATTTGCAAAAAAATATTTTTAGTGTAAGATAGCTCATTTATCGGGAAAGGCTATCTATATATATATATTTTTCGCCATCAACACGCTGAGACCGACAGAAGCGGAGCTAACGGGTTTTAATTATTTTATTTTATTAGTGAAAACAAACAGTTACATATTTTATCTCACATACTAGTTTTAGGATTGATAGTTACAGTCACATATATGTCACATTCTAAATTTGAAATCACGAGATCAAATGTCCTATTTAAATGATTTTTTTTTATATTGTTGTACTGAACAGCGTTTAATTGAAGTAATATATTATTAAGCTCCGTATAGTTTCGTTGTACCTGAACAAACGAGGCCAGACGTGTTATTTGATTTAGTATTCCAAATTATATTTGGTAAATTGTAATCGCCAGCTATTATGAAGTCGTTGTAGTTATCCAAGGAGTTTGCTAAAGTCTCAAAGTATTGAATATGAACATCAGTATCGGTATTAGGGGGTATGTAGCAATAATATTAAAACGTCGTTTTTGTAAAATTATTTCGGTGAAAATGTATTCGATTGAACTATTAAGTTGTTGATAACCATGTAAATTAATTAATAAAGGTTTGAACTCTCGAAGTATGGCAATGAGTACTCCTCCACCGTCGGACTTTTTTGTCACAATAAGATCCCGGTCTTTTCTAAAAACAACATAACGCTTATCAATAAATTCACTATCCGAAATTTCAGGAATAAGCCAGGTTTCGGTTAAAATGATAATATTGTATGATGATAGTAAAATATTCATATAAAGTGTGTTTTATTTGGTCATGAGACCTCTACAATTCTGGTAAGAAACACATAAGTTAGCCATTTATAGTGTGTGATTCACAAATCGGTATTTTATAATACTTATATGTATTTTGACTGGAAAAAGTACAAAAATAATTCGATTTCATAATTAAACTTTTGCATAAATAACAAGTTTTAGCTTTCACGAATACAATAAAAATAAAGTTATTTGAGACATGATGTTTTAAATATGTAGGAGCACAATTATTGAATGAGGTTTTACTTAGATCAATTGAGTTACAAAAAATTACAAATAAAAATACAAAAAATAGAGATATATAGAGTTTTCTTCCTCTTGTGTTATATTAAGATGTGATTTTTTTTATATCAGATTTGGAACGTATTGCAAATATAGGTGAATTTTCATTTTTACGTACAAGAATAGTCGAGTGTCGAACCCATACAAAATAATAGTGATGATGTTTAGCGGCCTCGCGAGTTTCGCGAAAAAGAATCTTGATTTGTAAAGGTAAGTGTTTGTTCAAATAAAATGAGTGCGGGGTACGTGATATATTAAGTCGGTCCGATTTCGGGTTCATTTTTTGAGACCAATAGGTAGTCATAACATCGTCACGTATGTTTCTAGAAGGGAATTTAACTATGTTCTTTGGAAAGATGTCGGTGTTCTTGGCATGTGGTACACGATGCGCCGATACAATGGTTTTTTCAATTTTTGTTTCTAGAAGTATTATTTTGTCATTGAGTTGTTCTGAGCTCTTGTTCAAAGTTTCCAAGTTGGCCGTAAGATTGTTTTGTTGATCTGAGTGGTATTGGGCACAGACTTGTAGTAATAACAGCTCCTCCGACATTTTAGTTTGTTGATTGTTCAGGGTTATAATCTGGTTTTTTAAAGGGCTGTGACTGGAACTCAGGGTTTTAATTTCAGACTTTATTTCGTGAAGGGACTTTGTTAAACTGTCGGTATCGGCTTTAATGCTGCTTATAACGTCCAACTTTTTGTCGAAGTCGGATTTCCACTCGCTTAAGGTAAGCTTGATTTCCTTGGTAAAGTTTAGAAATAAGTCAGTCAACTCATTTTCGGGTAGTTTACGTTTCCTTTGAGTGGTATTCTCTGATTGCGACGCCAAATCAGGGTTTGAATGGTATGGGTACTGAGATGGTGAGTGGCGCAACATATTAATTGAAAAAGGTGAGAACTTTTATTTATTTAATATATTTGTATGACAGCTTTTATTGACAAAGATATGTCATCAAACGCATCCGTCACTTTAAAAGTTCGGCTCGCTCACCAGTTCTCCAGTTCAGCACTCTTCGGGACGGAGAAAGCGACACCGCTCTACAACTTCCAATATGGCGCAGGTGCTTGATGGAGTTGACCACAAGATAGTAAGAGAGGTACCGATGTTTGAAGTAAGCAGCACACAAATTTAATTTAAAATAAAAATATTAATAAATTCTGTAACACACGACCGCTCGCTTAGAAGTTCTCACGCAAAAAAAGGTGGGTTGAACCGCGGGGCACAGCTATTATGCGTGTACGCAGCTACTACCAGCTCGACTGAGAATTTTTCCGCTCCCGAACCATCTCCTTGTTAAGTAAATGGTTTGTTATTCATCCATTATACAATTGGCTGGTTATTCGATAAATTGCATAAGTATGAATCGTTCTAGAAGTTTCCACTACAGGATAACTTATTAGTAATCTTATGAAATTTAATGAAGAGGAATAAGCTAATTATCACGCTGGCCTAATCCATGTTGGTAATCCCAAATAAAAAAAGCTTTGTATGATTTATAAAAAAAAACTTTGCGAAAGTTAAGTATCCTGTAAAAAATTATACAAGTATTGTCCTAAAATCTGAAAATAAGTTTTACAACATTCAATATAAATAATAATGTTACCTGTATTTCAGCTTTAGCCCTCTTGACCAGTTGTGGTTACTTTGAGAAGTCGATGGTGTTTGATAATATTTTGTTCAATTATTCAATACTAAGACTCTTACCCGGGTAAACACATTAACATAAATCCGTGGAAAATTCTGGAAATTCTTGGCTACAAAATTTACGGAAAGGTAAATCACATCCCTACTCTAATATCACTCAACAAATTCTAAGAAAAAGGGATTTTTAGAGTATATGCCATTGTTCTTCAATTTTATTTTGTCATGTGACAGATTCCTTTTACGTTATAATTTTTTGAATTTCGAACATTTATTTCCTCTTATTTTTTTTCGCGTTGAGAAAAAGCGTTGAATCGCAACACGCCCCGGGAAAAGAGCCTCTACCAGCCTACATTTATACATTTTAGTGGAGAGTATTTCTTTTTGATTCTCTCTAACTCTTTGACGTAATTAAGTGCATTTTTAACCCCCGACGCAAAAAGAGGGGTGTTATAAGTTTGACGTGTCTGTGTGTGTGTGTGTGTGTGTATCTGTCTGTCTGTGGCATCATAGATCCCGAACGGATGAACCGATTTCAATTAAGTTTTTTTTTGTATTAAAGGGGATTTACGTGCGAGCGTTCTTAGACATGTTTGATGAAAATTGGTTTACCCGTTTAAAAGTTATGGGGGTTTAAAAGTAATTGTGTCGGGGGTTTTTTAAATTTTTAATTTAATGTTATTAAATGCGTGTTTTTGTCTTTTTAGATTTGATACTGATTTAATATATTTTTATTTTGTCAATCATAAATCTTATTGGCCAGTACTTTTTAAATACTTTTTCTAGCTCATTTCCGTTCATAAGCACTACATAATTGTTATAAAATTGTTTCTTTTATTTTATATAAGAAACGATGTGTTCTAAATTTGAATTTAAAATCAGGACAATAGACTTAGGAGTGGCGAGTGCATCGTAGAGTACAACTAGATAGGAACGACCTGGCCAAGGTAACATTGGGGTCGCTGGATGCAACGCAGGATTGGTCCCGATGGAAATCAATAAGGGAAGTCTCAGGTTAGCGGCGGACTGGACATCCATGATAATGATGCAAGATTTAGAGATGGAACTATGACGCAAGACTAGAGATAACGAAGCAATTTTTTTCTAAACTGCAAAGTTACCTTTAACCGGGAAAATAGATTGACCCTTTTTTGTTTTAAGTTCTTGAACAAAATATATTTAATTACTAATATACTGTGATGTACTGTATGATTTGTTCAATATTTTTTTATTTAATTTTGTTTTTGCAAAGTTCAATTGTTAAAAATGAGTTTTGAATGTATATTTTCCGTCTAATTGCAAACAATAATGATTGGAGAAGAAAATCTAATCGTCAAATGTGGGAATCTACTGTCTCAAAAGTTATTTTTTTGTTTTTTTTTCCGTCGGTCCCGGTTGTCGTACTTTCATCGACTGCCATTACGGGTAGTTCGAGTACATCAGTAGATTAGAGTCCTCAAAAGTCTAACAAAAAAATGACGCATCACGCTCAAAGTACCCAAAGAGAGACCTAATGGTGGAAAACTACCCACTTCCTACGAGTAGTACATACATACATATCCTATAGGATCTTGATATTTCTAATCCACTAAATCTTCCAGTAAATTATTGGATAAAAGATTTAAGTCGATGGCTCCTGATTTTAAAGTGATTGATAACGCGTCGTAGAAATCTCGGCGTTGGAAAAATTCGGTGACTTATAACCTCCTTAGTTTATGATCAAGGTTAACCCTGTGACGCATCCCTTTGGGAACGTTCAAGAAAAGAAAAAAAAAATATAAGTAAGTAGATAGTTTGAACGCAAATTCCGCGTTGTTTTTCTTTTCATAAATAGATATGCCATATAACGATTATCATGTGTCATAACATAAGAAAGTAAAAGTAAAATGTCGACCTGTAAGATCCCACTGCAGGGCAAAGGCCTCCTTCTCTCTCACTGCCGATGGTTCTAGAAGGAGGAATAGCCGTAATCACCACTCTAGACCAATGCGTGTTGGTGATCACAAATCCGAGACATGTTTAGGAAATTTATACAAAAAATCAATAATAAATAAAATTATATTCGTTAACTGCGCCGTTAGATTTGAATATCGGAAAATTTCCCGAATTCTTAACCTATTTTAATAAAGAAGTACTTACGTAATATTTATTTAATAAAAAAATGACAACTACAAATTAAGATAACAACTTGGTCATTAACATTTCTTACAATAAAATACTAAAAGTACTCAAATGTTTGCCTACCGCGATATTATTTATCTATTTATTGTGGCAAAGGAAATATACTGACATAAAAAAACTTAATTAAGAACTTAAATTTATATGTAACACCAATTAAATTAAAAATAATAACTTTATCTTTATCATTATAAACATAAAATACTAAAACTTTTACGTTAAATTTAGTATAGTGCATAATTTACTAGCAAAATAATAACTTTATCATAATAATTTATTTTCAAAACTTACATTAAATTTTGCATATTATTAAATTATCATCAAAACAATAACTTTATCTTTATTATCTAACATTTTATGTTAGTTTTGCTAGTATTTCTATAAGTAATTCAAAACTTTTACTCGAAATTTTTCCGCGACAGTTAATCTTACCTTTACTAGGCTGGGGGGCTGGTTGTTCTTTATCGAAGAAGGCAAGGGTGAAGGTGTCCCCGGTCAGCACGCTGGGCGCGGACGCAGACGTGTGCCCTCTCCACATGTCCATAGTCCAGCATGACCGGGCGGCAGGCGACCGCTCGCTACTGCTCACCACAACACACTGATACCCCACCAGCTCGGGAGCTTCCTAAGCTGCCGACGCGACGCGCGACGCCTGCGCCCACGCTCGCCGCTCGCCCCACACCCGCGCACCGCCGCGCCGCTTCATACCATTGTGCGATTGGCTCCTCATTCATCATTATATTTTGAAGAGCCTCTTTAGGGAAGATTTTTGTTTACGATTTTCACCCCTTGTAATATGTAAATCTATTGTGACGCTGTAGATAGTTATTTTGGTATTAGGGTTCGAGATTGTTATCTGTACCTATGTTACGATTTACGTCTTAAGAGTTTACATATTTAATGATTTACTGAATTTGTGTCTTCTGAAAGGTTACAGATTATACATATTTTATGTATTTGTTTAACTTGTATTTCACTCTCGATGAGATCACCATTATAATCAGAATAATTAATATTTGATGTTTGCTATTATGTATGTTTGCTATTACATGGCCCGGGGTTGACATATCCAAAACGTTTTGAACTTCCGTGGAAAGTAAGTTTGCCTATACCTCCTCTCATTGTCTTATATCATCAGTGTAAAAGGTACCTTTGTCGTGCAGTGGAATATTACAGGCCAATCTATTACGTTACAAATATTTTTTAAAGTTTGTTCTCTATCCTACAGAAAGGTCGATAAATAGAGTCTAACTAAAACAAAAGTTATTGGAATTTATTGAAATTGCTGTCAAATAAATAACTAAAATATGTGGATATGATTATTGTCTCGATAGCTCACTAGACTTACTGAGAGAGGGTTACGGAGAGGATACAATATCTTTGCAGTTATAAAAGGCTTAGACTCGTGTACGTACATCCTAATCTATACTAATAATAAAACAGTAGAACCACCGTGTCTGTACATTAAATAAATTTACCTAAAACTGATAGGGGGGGATAAAAGAAGGTCAAAGAAACACAATAAAACAATTGTCGACTTTCTTTCCTGTCTGTCTGTCTATCTGTCTGTCTGTCTGTCTGTTCACGATAATCTCAGAAAGTACTGAACGGATTTTCATGGCGTTTCCACATATGGATTAAGCTTAATCTGGCGCAATATATAGGCTTTGTTTCATCTCATTTGGATAACGAAAAGAAAAGTTATCAATAAAAATCTATTTTGTTGTTTTGAATTTAATAAACAATACTCCGCCCACGACATCGCTTGGGTAATATCCGTTCATATCGCGCAACTTACCACTTTAGTTAGTTCTAAGTTATTTATTTATTTTATTTTTATTTTATTTTTTATTTACTAGGAAAGCAAACAGTTGTCTTAACAAAAATAAGTAGGAAAAAAATTAATAACTATAAACCAATTACATGCTTTCACATATAGTAACAGAATACACACGAACAATACAAAGTTTTAACAAATAAAAGGGGGAGATTTACAGAAAAAGGGACATTAAAAAAGTGAGAAAAAAAAAAGAAAATAATATTGTTAATTAGGTTTGAGATCGCGAGGAGAACCAGTGGTTAGTTAATATTGTTTTAGTTCTTTCTGAGCTAGTGTTAAAAAGGTCTAGCTGGGAAAAATCAATCATTGCACTATTAACTTCGCAAGCAGCTCTGATAAGGAAAGAATTCTGCCTATAATATGAAGAGCTATGTGGGACTGATAAACAGACAGGTTGTCTGAGCGACCGATTAGGTACTTTTATATTTATTTTGTCCAATAAATGTGGTGAGTCGACTTTACTTTGAGCTATTTTAAATATAAATGCGATATCTGCGATGCGACGTCTTTCTTGTAAAGGAAGAAAATGATATCGAAGGCACCTAGTTTCGTAGTCCTTATCAAATTTCTTACATTTAAACTGAAGGTATCTTAGGAATCTAGCTTGAATAGATTCTATTCTTTGAATGTTATTGAGATATTCTTTAAAATTTAGGAGGAATCGTAGTCTTAGTTGTTCTTCGGTCCTCTGATTTCAATCAAAAAATATATTTATCAACACTTCGCTTCCTTTTGACGAGAAAACATTGCTGACAAAAATATGTACTACATTTTGGATTTTGTATAATAATATTTCATAGATATCAAATTTGACAGAATATAGAATACTTCAATATCGAACGCTTATAGGGCATATGCACATAGCGGATTTTCACGCAATCGAAACTTTTGTGAACAAGCAAAAAAATTGTATAGACGTAATATTAAAGTGCAGTGTACGTATGTACTATGTTAAAGAAACATCAACTGAGTGTCTTTCCCTTAATAAAAATCAATAAGAAAACTGCTGATGGATGCATTATTAACATAAATATTTTATTAAATAGTTTAAGTTAAATTAAAATAACTTATTAGCCTTTTAGAAAAATGCATTCAAAATTTTCGCCTCAGCCAGGGACTTGAACCCGGAACGTAGCTGATGCTGAATCGTAGCACCGCTCTATCCAATTGAGCTACCGAGGAGATTAGATCGTAATATACTGAAGTTCTCAAAATGGTGCATCAGACATCAAAAAAATATCTACAGCGCCGTCAAGGTATCAATTCAATAAATAAAATCGTTTTTGGCTACTGCTGCCATTACTACGCAATTCTGCTAATCTCAAAGTAGGTAAACGTAATACAACACGAGAGAGATTGGTCATTAATTTTTTTATCGAGTAGGTATAATCCGTCACGGTATATACGTGAGAGTGAAAAATAGGCAGTGTGCAAAGGTCCTAAAATGTATGATATTCTTTAAACAAAGGTTGGCAGTATTGAGTTTTAAATATATAGGTGCATTCAACCTTCTTTTTGTTAAATCAAGCAAAAATTGTGATATCCATCTATAAATACGTTAGGACAAAAAATAAATTATTGTTCACTGTCTTTGTGTGCTTGCATCATATACAAAACTTTGTTATATGATAGTTCATATTCAAAGAATTTCTCTATAAACTACAATGATGGTTTTGCCTTCTGGGGCTAACATAAATAAATAAATTACTGACCCGTGAGCAGGCCACATATAGTTGGTCATGCTAAAAACAATTAGACCTTAGGTCGACACCAGCGGCCTTTAGTGTCTGACCCTGGGATTTATTTTTCGTCATAGCAAAGCACGCCACGACTGGGAATCGGGTGCGCTTGAATTGGAATGGAAAATAGTTAGGGATGAGTGGTATTCTTTGTATCAAGACGGTTTCTTCGACACCACAACCGGTTAAAATTTCTGCCTCAATTATGTTAGGTTGTAGATTTATCACCTTTAATCGAGTACCATTTCACAGTTTAGGACTTAAATTACGATTTATAAATTTATTGTATTTGAGGGGTGTCCAGGAACATTTAATGAATTCAGAAATTCTATCGGATACTTTATGGATTCTTCTTGATCATACTATTGATAGAGATATACTCTCGACTTCCTCCTTGAATACGCGACAGTATTTCATTATTTATTGCATTTAGTTAAACATTAGTTAAATAGTTAGGGGTATGATTTTATAGACATACTAGCTGTACCCCGAGGTTTCACACGCGTAGTTCCCGTTCCTATTCCCATGGGAATTTCGGGATGAAAACTATTATAGAATAGTTTTCATCCCGAAATTCCCATCCCCGAAATTCATATTCAGTAGGTCTGAGAATAGGACATAGGTCCTATTCTCAGACCTACTAAATATGCTCACAAAATTTCATGAGAATCGGTCAAGCCGTTTCGGAGAAGTACGTAAGAATTTTATATATAAGACTATCTGCGCCCCGCGATTTCACACGCGTAGTTCCCGTTCCCGTTCTCGTTGGAATTTCGGGATGAAAAATAGATGTTGGCCGATTCTCAGACCTACTGAATATGCTCACAAAATTTCATGAGAATCGGTCAAGCCGTTTCGGAGGAGTATGGCAACGAAAACTGTGACACGAGAATTTTATATATTAGATATTTTTTATTATAGAAAAATAATTGTTTTTTAGTAATGATTACATATGATTAAAATAATTTCAACATCCGGTATAGAATTTGTTTGATTACATAGAGTGTAACTTTGAAAAAGTCAACTACGTACGTGAAATAAATAAACCAATTTCCACGCGGACGAAGTCGCTGGCATCAGCTAGTAAGTGATAAATTGATCGCACCCTTAGCTACCTTTTGTTTATTTTGTGTAAATTATCATAATTTAATTACTTTGTTTATATATTGTAATCGATTTCCTCGTATTATAAACTAATTTGAAAGTTTAACAATTAGTCCAATTGCTACATTAGGGTTTAGACATCTACTTACTTAACTAGTGATTAAAGAAACAATTAAGTATAACCGTTGAATAAATTATATTAAGAGATTAAGGGCCGATTTTTCCATCGCCAGATAACTTTTATTCGATGAATAAAATTGACGTTTGACAGATTTTGTATGGAATAACTGTCAAAAATTCAAAGTTATTCGTCGAATAAAGATATCTGGCGATGGAAAAATCGGCCCTTAAAACATACTTTATTATTCACAAATAAAATTTACCCAATCGTAGTAACAAACAGGAGAAAATACCCTATAAATATTCATGGCATTTGAATTTTATTTATTGTTAACTAGCGGCGCATCGCGTTTTCACCCGCGTAGTTCCCGTTCCCGTAAGAATATGAGGATAAAATTATGCTAAAAACCTTCCCACTGAATCTATTCAATATCTATTCAAACAAACCGCAACAAAATCCGTTGCGTAGTTTTAAAGATCTAAGCATACATAGGGATATAGGGACAGAGAAAGAGACTTTGTTTTATACTATGTAGTGATATCGAATAAATATTTTTGATAAAAAACGGAAAACCGAATTAGTTCAAATGCCATAGTAACTATGTTACAAGGGTACAATAGACACTACAATTAAATGGGCAGTTTCACCAAGTTTTATAAAGAAAATGTTATGTTATTTTTAGCCGTAGATGGCCCGAGGTCAAATGTTTGTTAGAAATAGTATCCGCTTTCGTCTCTCATATGTTATTATTGTCAAGATAGGGGAAATGGCTGTAAAAATCGTCCAAGTGCGTTTTGGGGCTTATTTTGTTTCCTAAGAATATTGTATTTATAGATGCGTCTATTCTAGATTATAATAATAATAAAATACACAGGCCAATGAAAACCAAACAACTAATCAATCCAAAATAGCCGATTGGACCCGTAAATCGCTTCATGGTAGACACAGACAGAATTTAAGCCAACCTAATGTCGACAAAGCTACGTCGAACACCTGGCTTAGCCGAGGTGAACTCTTCTTGGAAACCGAAGGATCCATGATAGCCATACAAGATCAAGTCATAGAAACCACAATTACCGAAAGTGTATAATGAAAATTTTTCATCTACCATCCAACATATGCCGAAGATGCAACAGCGCTTCTGAAACAATACAGCTCGAATAACATGATCTTGCAAATCTATACTTCAAACCGATTACAAACACCGTCATCGACCTGGTTGCAAACATAATACATCAGAAATTAGCATTAAAGTTCCACCTCATACCAACTGCCACACCATACTACGCCAGAGACCGTAATTGACACACCGACACACAATTTCTACTTCGATAGAGCCATACTCACAGACCGCGCTACACACTTCAATAGACCGGATATCACGCTGGTAGACAAAGTAAAGAAGACTGCTAGACATCGCCATACCTAACACACCAATTTGCAAACCACAATAGCTGAGAAACTTTCAAATACTTATATCGATCTAAAAGACGAGATAACACAAATATGGCGTCTCAATAGTGTTACAATAGTCCCACTTGTCCTCTCCAGCACTGGCGTTATCCCTACTCAACTCCACCAGTCCATACAAATAATCAATCTGCCCATATGCACATACATTTCACTTCAAAAACCTGTCATACTGAATACATGCAGGATAGTCCGGAAGTTCCTTCAATAACCCCATCAAATAGTGACCCACCACCATTACCACCTCTACTGATCATCACCATCGACCCACATGACAACACCGACATTCGTGCAGAGATTTAAATATAAAAAAATACATTTATTTCACATAATTAGTTTTACAATAACATTTTGAAGTCCCTGACTTCTAAGCTAGGTGTGAACCTGTGTTACACAGACCAGTGCCCTCTAGATAGATTATGCAACAAAACCTGTCATATAACATGTTACATTACATAATCTCGTCTCTCCTTTACACGAAGTTTTCCAAATAGGTAAACATAACTTAACTAACAAAGATATAAGTACGTATAATTAGTTTTATTAGTCATTTTGGTTTTATTAGTTTTTTCCACCATTTCCGATCAAAGCATACTGTGTTACTTAGGCCTGATTATAATATGAGAATAGGAGATTAAAGTCTGGAAAACTAATCGTAATTGATAATACTGATAATAAGGCACAAAACTACGTGGCGTTTCACCAGCACAATGGAGTGACCAACTCAAAGAATCTCATTCTCAAAAATTCTACAACGTGGTGAAGAGTTCTACTGACCAGAACCTTTGGAGAGAGAGAGAGAGAAAAAAGAAGGAGAGAGAGTGAGAAAGAGTGAGAGAGAGAGAGTGAAAAAGAGTGAGAGAGAGAGAGAGAAAAAGAAAGAGTGAGAGAGAGAAAGATAGAGTGAGAGAGTGTGTGAGAGAGAGAACGAGTGTGAGTGTATGAGAGAGAGAAAGAGAAAGAGTGAGAGTGTATGAGAGAGAGAAAGAGAAAGAGTGAGAGTGTGTGAGAGAGAGAAAGAGTGAGAGAGTGTGTGAGAGAGAAGACGAGTGAGAGAGTGTGTGAGAGAGAGAAAGAGTGAGAGAGTGTGTGAGAGAGAAAAAGAAAGAGTAAGAGAGTGTGAGAGAGAGAAAGAGTGAGAGTGTGCCAGAGAGAGAAAGAGTGAGAGAGTGTGTGAGAGAGAAAGATATAGTGAGAGTGTGTGAGAGAGAGAAAGAAAGAGTGAGAGTGTGTGAGAGAGAGAGAAAGATAGAGTGAGAGAGTGTGTGAGAGAGAGAAAGAAAGAGTGAGAGAGTGTGTGAGAGAGAGAAAGAAAGAGTGAGAGTGTGTGAGAGAGAGAAAGAAATAGTGAGAGTGTGTGAGAGAGAGAAAGAGTGAGAGAGTGTGTGAGAGAGAGAAAGAGTGAGAGAGTGTGAGAGAGAGAGAAAGAAAGAGTGAGAGTGTGTGAGAGAGAGAGAAAGATAGAGTGAGAGAGTGTGTGAGAGAGAGAAAGAAAGAGTGAGAGAGTGTGTGAGAGAGAGAGAGAGAAAGAGTGAGAGAGTGTGTGAGAAAGAGAAATAAAGAGTGAAAGAGTGTGAGAGAGAGAGAAAGGAAGAGTGAGAGAGAGTCTGAGATAGAGAGAAAGAAAGAGTGTGAGAGAGAGAGAGTTCCCTGACGACTAACGCCAACCACCATCTTCAGTCAAGATGGAGACGACCAGGAAATGACCAAGAAGAAGTTTTATTTCTATTACTTAGTTCTATTATTATATCCATTTAAATCTCAAATATTTAACCCACTAAGGGAAACACCACAAAATGACCCATGACCATGAATGATGTTTGTTTGAACTTTCAAGGACCGAAAGATTAATGCAATTATGTAAAGAGATCATCGAAGGGTCAAGATTTACATAGGCTACTACCACGGCGAAGTTTAATAAGTGGTGACGACCTCGATGGCAGAGTGGTCACCATGCTGGATAGCCATCCATCCATCAGTAAGATTGCGGGTTCGATTCCCGTGCGGGGTGAATATTTAGGTGGACCACAAATGTTTATCTCGGTCTGGGTGTGTGTGTGTGTGTGTGCGTAGTTTCTGATACCCTAGATACAAGTTTCGAACTTAGTATAATGAGATGATGTAGTGAATGATTATGTTTTGATCAGTATAACGAGTTACCACGTGGTTTTGTCTGTCGTTTTACTAACATTATAAATGTAGATGATTGATTGTTACGCAAACAGACTGAATAGATTTGGAAGAGATTTGATAGTTTGTATAACACTTTTTATCCCGGAACACATATGGGTAAAACCACGTGCTACAGCTAGTTATTGAAACGTACACATATACATAACATAACACTTCGTTCACGCAAATATCAGTATTTTAAACAAATTACCGATAACAAAATACATCGAGTAGTCGATTATGTAGATAAATTGAAATATAAAATTGTTTTACATATTGCTGTAAAGATATTTGATTAAGATTTTGTTTACCTGACATGAATCAAACCTGGTACCAACCTCCCTGCTAACATAACATATCCTATTTCTACTGTAAATATGATCGCATACACAAAAACAGCTGAAGAAATTCGGAGAACATTTATAAGGAGCATGTTTATAAGTTGTTGACAACGTAATAGTTTGCAAATCAAAGGAATTGGCACTTGACCCGTAATTTTCTGAGTGTCAGATTTTTTACGCAGCACGTTTTGTATACACGTGCCTACCTATAAATGGTTGATCTAAAAGTTATATTTTTGATAACGCACGGATCTTACTTCATTGTTCCGATTAAACATTTTATTGAAGAATTATATCTGTTTTATGCGTGTAAGTCCCGATCCCGTGATAATTGTGGGATAGAACGAACTAACCGAACCTAACCCTATGTGTTATTCCTGGTTATAAGGAACATCTGTACCAATTTTCATCTAAATCGGATTACTAGATTTACGTGAAAGAGTAACAAACATCTAGCTATCCATCCTCATAAACTTTTGCTTTTATATTATTAGTAGGATATTTTTATTGAAAAGAAATATGTAAGTAGATAGAGGCATCTAGAATTTGAAGTAGGAACGTAATAATGCTCTTATTGTGACTGAATATACCGGGTTGGTTTAGCTGTTAGACCTATTTTATTATATCTTGGAATTTCGTGTTTATAGAAATTGATCACAAAGAAAACATGAAGTGTATGAATGTGTATTTGTAGTCTGATACAAGTAATAAATTAAGGAGCAGTTGCTATGAGTACGTCAAATAATTCAGTGAGCGTTTGTTTTGTTATTTCAACATTTAAGCCCTTTGCATAAATTAAGAGAAGAAAGTTATTGACTGATAAACATCGGAAAAAACCCCAGAACAAAGTGTTGATTCTATATTTGAAAATCAATACACATTCACTTATAGGATCATAATTAAAATCAAATATCCGTAGATTACGTAATAGTTACTACAGTCCCGATCATCGCAGGAAGCGAACTCCAGTATGGGTCGCTGAACCGACATTAGCTCCAAGAAACAATACAAATCAAAACAAACTCTAATCCAAGTGAGTAAAATACACAATCACACACAGTCTCCAGGCGATCGTGTGTTAGTCTAATCAAACGTGTTTTGATGATACCAATGAAATGTAACTCGTTTGTAATGGTGATAAAGTAGAATTTAGAATATTGAAGGGTTCCTGAGGTTTCGCAAAGCTGTGCCATTAGTGGATAGGGCAGGTTGTCTCATGAGATCCGTTGATAAACAGAGATTGCTTGTACTTAGTATGTAGCTCGGAACTAGCCTTGTTTTAATTTAAATAGATATTTTAGATCACATCGTTTAAATTTGATACTAAATATCTATTAATATATTTGACGGCGCATTTAAAATAAACGTTAATACTAACCTTTTTGAAACGTGATTGACAGTGACAGCGCTATAAGTTAAGATTGAACGAGTTTGCGGAACGAGATTGACAGAGGCTGTCGTTCTGACGGAACGTCGTGTCGTTGGTTAGCGGCCATGTTGGCGGGATTCAATTTGTAACCGCCTTCGAGCTCGCACCACGAATTCGACGGATCGTTTTTGTTCCGCGTCATCCTAGGACATTCCCGTTTGTTAATTGCAGTCTGATTTAAGGAATAATTTAATTTAATTTAAGGAATAATGATTTGAGATTCGTGACTTGATTTTGTGTTGAGACTGCTATCTAAACAAAAGTGTTATACCTTCAATCAAAGAGACTATTATTTTATTGTTCGCCCACACGCCCTACGATGGCCAATCCTGATGATGGTATCAATTTGCCGTCATCAGAAGTGGGATATACCACCGGGCAACAAAATGAAGAGCAACGCGAACGTGAAAATAGTGCGGTGAAGCTACTAAAAGATATGCAAGCGATGTTTTCACGAGCATTTGAAACACCGCAGAAGAATACTGCCAGCAGTAGCCCGAGCAATTCTGCTATTCACCTCATCCCATTTAACCCGGATGACCCGGAGGCGGATATTAAAGGTTGGTGCAAAGTTACGGAGTTAATTCTGCAAAATAAACGCCTTGACGGCATTGATTTGTTAATGGCGCTCACCGCCGCTCTAAAAGGCCGTGCAGCAACATGTTTAACGAAAATTAATTTGAACCAACTGTCATGGGATGTCATCAAAGATACGCTGATGGCCAGATTTTCAAAGCCAAAACTGATGCAAGACTATTTTGATGAAATACTACGTTTTCAAATTGATTCGAAGGAAACTGTCACCGAAGCTGCCTTGAGACTTTGGAACATGATTGAAACCATCCCTAAAACCGAAATGCCAGAGGATGTGATAACTGGTTTCATGATTTCCGTGTTGAGTCAAAAGGATGGTTCAATACGTGGCGAGCTGAATGCTCATTCTATTGCTACTCGTGCTCAGCTGTTTAGAATTCTAAGTGGAGTTAGTATGAAACGACGTGTCGAGGGTTATGATGTTTACGAACCAGAGTATAAGCGGGCACGAATGAATGACAGTACACGATTCGTTGGAAAGTGTCATCGGTGTGGAATACCCGGTCACAGAGCGATGGACTGCAGGAAGCGGAAGGACGAATTTGGAGACGAATTTGGATCTAACAAACCATCAGCGCGAGATACTACGATACCAGCTCGAATGCCGGACAGGGCGCAACCTGTCACCTGCTACTCTTGTGGAAAACCCGGTCACCTAGCTACAGCTTGTCCTGAAAAAAACAACGGTGGTGCAGTTACAAGAAGGGAGGTCAATGTAACAGTTAATGCGAACAGCGACCGTCGAGGGGCGCTTTGAGGACGACATCTGGTGAGCTAGTTCCATTTTTGTTTGATAGTGGGTCTTCCCGTTCTCTCTTAAAAGATGGCTTTAAAGATAAGTTCCCTGGTACTGAACGTAATGATCTCGTTTATCTTTCTGGTATTGGTGGTGATGAAAAATCTTTCTGGTATTGGTGGTGACGAAAATGATTAAATGTACGTTACAGATTTTAAGCAATGTAGAAATAGGAGAAATCTCACAGCCAGTAAATTTCAATGTAGTTCCTGATTGTTTTATAGTAGAGCCTGTAATTATAGGTAGAGATATTTTAGAAAGAGATGTTGGGGTACGAATAGACAGTGATAAGTTGTCGTTTTATTTGAGGGAGGTTAATAACTTATGTGAATCGAATGTGATTAGACCGGATTTTACACAGGTTGACACCGATCTTACAGGAGATGATAAAAAGTCACTCATATCACTTCTTAATAAATATGCTAACTGTTTTACAGAAGGTGTACCAACTAGGCGCGTAACGACTGGGGAATTAGAAATAAATTTGGTTGACCCATATAAAACGGTGCAGAGATGCCCTTATAGGTTAGCTCCCGCGGAAAAACAAATTGTTAGAGAAAAGGTAGAAGAACTACTTCGTGCTAGAGTTATTCGAGAAAGTTCGTCACCTTTCGCGAGCCCCATACTCCTGGTTAAGAAAAAGGACAATTCCGACAGGATGTGTGTAGATTATCGCTATAATAGCCGTCCTTACTTCTGAACCGGTGTTGACCATATTCGACCCCAAACTACCCGTTGAACTGCATTGCGATGCCAGTTCAGAGGGATACGGAGCTATTCTAATCCAAAGGAAAGATGATCTCTCTCAAGTCAAAAACGGATCTAACACCGCGTGTACATCGCTGGTGGGCAATCCTACAAGCTTACGACTTCGAAATTGTGTATCGCGAAGGTCGCTCTATGGGGCATGCGGATTATCTCTCTAGGAATCCTTTCCCCATAATTAAGGAGCCTCTGACAACTAACACTCCTGCTCCATGTTCACGTGAAGTAGTTCAGTTTGTTAAATTGCATGAAGGCTGGCTTTCCGTAGAACAGAAGCGTGATCCTGAGATACAAGACCTTATAATAAAACACGCCAATAATGATTTTCCTGAATGTGTAGGTCATACTTATGATGTTAGAGATGGCATTCTTTATAGGAAAGTGTCAAGGAATAAAATTATTTCGTGGCTACCTATTGTTCCGCGCTCCCTTATCTGGACTCTTATTAATCATGTCCATAATGAACTGCAACATCTGGGTGCTGATAAAACTTTAAACAAATTATACGAACAATATTGGTTCCCCAATATGGCGAAATGCGTCAGAAAATTCATCGATTCCTGTATAATTTGTAAAGCGTCGAAAAGTCCCTCCGGAAGCCAACTAATTCGGTTACATCCTATTCCAAAGGTTTTTATCCCATGGCACACAATCCCTATAGATTTTACGGGGAAGCTAAGTGGTAAGAGCGACCGTAAAGAATATTGTTGGGTAATAATCGACGCTTTTAGTAAATACGTTTTGTTGGATTACGCCTCTTCTGTGGAGTGCAGTAAGAGCTCTTAAAAACGCCGTTTGCCTTTTTGGAGCCCCAAAGCGTATCATTGCCGATCAGGGTCGATGTTACATTAGCACGGAATTTAAAAACTTCTGTACAGAGCACAATATTGATCTGCATTTTATTGCAACGGGCTCCAGTAGGGCAAACGGTCAAGTGGAGCGTGTTATGCGTATACTAAAAAGTCTGCTGACCATTATCGAGAACGATCCCAACAAAGCGTGGCGTGACCATTTAGGAGATGTTCAATTAGCACTTAATTCGACAATGTCGACTGTTACTAAAATACACCGACTGAATTGATGTTTGGAATTCGCGCACAGTCCTTAGGTTTATCACAAATTAGCCACAATAGTTCTGAAAATCCAAGCCGACTAAATCTAGACTCTGTAAAAGCAGATGCTTCAGCTAACATACAAAAAGCTGCTGCGTCTGATACTGCACGATTCAATAGGGGTCGCGCCGCTATCAAACCGTTTTCGAAAGGGGATTTTGTTTTCATCAAAAGCAGCGAGAGAAATCAGACCAAGCTAGATAAGAAATTTAAGGGTCCTTTTGTTATAACCGCGGTTTTAGAACACGATCGTTACGAGCTCAAAAGCGTTAGTGGTTCCCAACGCACTTACAAATATGCACACGAGAACTTGCGTTCAGTGCCCACGGGCCATGAAGGACTATTTTTTCTTTCTCTCTTTCTTCTTTCTCAAGTGTCCTATAATTTAACTAACGAAGAGGAGTCCGTGACGGCGTCAGATGACGTAGAGCTCAGAAGTTACCACCTCGACAGACCAAACAGTAATGATACTTTGACTGCTAATTCTGACACCATTTACGTTGCGTCTGACACCATGACTGCCGAATCTGATACAAATTCAGATACAAACATGACATGTAGTTAAAATTCATGCCGAACCAGACAGGACTGAATAGTTGGTAAGAATGACGAGATTATCGTAACTTTTAACATTTCAATTAACTTTTGATGGGTATAATGTTTGTTGAAGGGATAGTGTCGTGCCGGGCCATGCCGTTCGCGGAACGGACCATGGTTGAAAGGACACACTAGTCCGGACCAACTTGTGTGTGGGTTAGTTGAAGGGATAGTGTCGTGCCGGGCCATCCCGTTCGCGGAACGGACCATGGTTGAAAGGACACACTAGTCCGGACCAACTTGTGTGTGGGTTAGAGTCCTGCGAGCCATAGCGTTCGCGGATGGTTTGGGATATACTTGTATTGTACATTAAAAGAATGAGTCCTGAACAATCGCTTAGTTTGTCAGGTTGGACGAGCGATATGAAGTGGACAACTGATATTGGTTTGTGTGTTACAGATCTGTAATAAAAGCGTCCGAGGACGGCCGCATGTCAGTCCGGCCGTGACGGCGCATTTAAAATAAACGTTAATACTAACCTTTTTGAAACGTGATTGACAGTGACAGCGCTATAAGTTAAGATTGAACGAGTTTGCGGAACGAGATTGACAGAGGCTGTCGTTCTGACGGAACGTCGTGTCGTTGGTTAGCGGCCATGTTGGCGGGATTCAATTTGTAACCGCCTTCGAGCTCGCACCACGAATTCGACGGATCGTTTTTGTTCCGCGTCATCCTAGGACATTCCCGTTTGTTAATTGCAGTCTGATTTAAGGAATAATTTAATTTAATTTAAGGAATAATGATTTGAGATTCGTGACTTGATTTTGTGTTGAGACTGCTATCTAAACAAAAGTGTTATACCTTCAATCAAAGAGACTATTATTTTATTGTTCGCCCACACGCCCTACGATGGCCAATCCTGATGATGGTATCAATTTGCCGTCATATTCATAACAATAGTCACGTTACATCAAAGGCATAGGCTTTGATAAGTGAAATTCTTTGATTTGATATTCTTTGAACCTTTCAAGTGAGGGTGGAAAGTTCACCCCTATGTCGCTGTGTGAGTCAGACAAGAAGAGCTGCGTTGCTATTTTTATAAGTATAATAAGCCTGTAGGCGTAGTGTGTGTGGTGTACATGAGAGACACCTCAACGTGTGATAACCAGTTATTTTCCACCACAATAAGAGCCTACGCACACCTTACGACCCCCTCAGGTATCATTAAAAATGTCTCATTAATTTCTACTTATGTTAACGAGGGCTTTACATAACAATCACGTTGTCACGTGTCAATTTGTATTATATTTTTTCCTTTTTGGTATTAATATCGAGGGTGTTCTTTTCGATTATGTAACAGAGTTCTAGTATTCCACGCGTGGTTTGATTTTCTGGAATTTGGTAATAACGCACTACCGAAGAACCCCTTTCTAAAGAAACCCTAAAAAAGAACCCTATAAAATTTCCAG
Organism: Timandra comae; assembly: GCA_958496195.1. Classification (NCBI taxonomy): domain Eukaryota; kingdom Metazoa; phylum Arthropoda; class Insecta; order Lepidoptera; family Geometridae; genus Timandra; species Timandra comae. The sequence goes on along the minus strand of OY292353.1, from coordinate 5,074,578 downwards.
TATATTCCAAGTCCAATCACAATTTCATAAAAATCAATATAAATATTCCTTATTTTTCATACACTAAACGGTTAACTAGTACAATAAATGTGTGTTAGTTGTAAATGAAAGAAATCAATTAGTATAATATTTTGTAAAAGCTTGGAACCGTGTCAAAATTTTCCCAAAAACAAACAAATATTACTAAAATTACTTATGGTTGTTATACAAATTTTCATTATCCACTGCACCCCTTAAAATTTATTTTTAGACAACAGTTAATTAGAACGAAAGTCCTTAAAAAAAAGAGTCATAAAACGATATAAAATCTAACAGGATAGAGCTACTTTCGCACTAAATCCCTATCCCACAAAAATATTTTTATACAAAAGTACAATTAAAAAACAACCGAAAATTAATAATTGAGTCCCAAAAACATTTCAAAGATAGATGACAGAAAATCTTTTTAATAAACGCAACGAATTTTCATGCAAATCGTTCCTTAAAAATATAACGCAACGTCAATATTTCCTTAAAACTGTTAAAGCTAAACTAACCTTATAATGAATGCCGAGAGGTGTTGTCGATATCATAGAGATGAGCGCGAACAAAAACGAGGAGGACACAATTTATTACCACAGAGTGGAACACGGGACTGATGTTGCAATTCAAGTAAATTGGGCCAACGCAACGTTTGTCATGCATCGGATTCATATTCAAAACTCATTTATTCAGTTTACGCCTCGAACAAGTTTGTATGCGTTAAAGGGCCTTGCTAAAGAAGATTTCGAAAAATATTTGTTATATTAGCGAAATAAAATAATTGTATAAGTAATTGAAATAAAAAATAAAGAGGTCCTTAAAATTTAGAGTAAGGTTTTTTTCGTGGTGTGGTTGTTTCGGTACGTGCCCTCCGAAGGACAGTAATCCTGAAGAGATTAAAAACCACTCCGGGAATGGCCACTTACCTTGACCACCCATCTCTAAATATGATAACGCTAAACTTTGCTTAACCACAGTCCACACAGATCAAATGCAAGTAATCCGCGGTTAGCATTGTACTACGAGACGTTCTAGTACCTAATTATTTATCTTTAATTTTTTTTATCTATACTAATATTATAAAGAGGAAAGATTTGTTTGTTTGTTTGTAATGAATTGGCTCCGAAACTACTGGACCGATTTCAAAAATTCTTTCACTAATGGAAAGCTTATTTACCAGTGCGTGACATAGGCTATATTTATCCCCGTAATCCCACGGGAACGGGAACTACGCGGGTGAAACCGCGGGGAGCTACTAGTTTATCTATAAAAACAAAGTTCTGTCAACAGATCTAATTTCATTCCGGCTGTTGGGAAGCCTAAAATATTTTCCGATGGTTGAAAAACATTATCTTCACCAAATATTCTAAACCTGATATTACCTTTAAATTAAGAATTATGGAAACTTTTCCTTAAAGGTATTATAAAAGAAAATTCAAAACAATCTATGGATTGATTTGTTGTCTACTTCAATTTCATCAACTTATTTTCATTATACTAAGTACTAACGTATAGTTGTTTATGCTGAATGATAAGTCAATGAATCGCTATATCACTAGTTAGCCTGGACATTGCGTGATATTGGACAAATTAATACCATAAAAATATAATTATACAGTTATACATACATACAGGTTGGTAAACTCCAAGTGAACGGATATCACATGCGTTAAACGGCGGGACACTACTACTTATGAGAAAAAAATATAAAAACAAAGTACTTAATATAAATATTGATGTATATTGATGTCACTAATTGGACAGTGAGTGTTAGTAAATATTATGTGTTTACGACAAAACTATATAAGTTACTAGGTTACGTATTAATTAGTTAATCATCTTATATAGCTTGTTTCAGAGTAAATAACCTTTTTTACATTATCAATATTATTCTTGTAACGATAGTTTTTAAGTGTATTTAATTTTAATGGTATGAGGTTTTTTATTTGTAAATGTTGTGCACAACTATTATTAGGATACATATAAGAACTGTATTTTTTTCTAATTCTGTTTTGTAAATGTTAAATATGTATATATCCTGTTGATGTGCCTTAATAAATAAATAAATATATTCGTAATCCCTTTCATGAAATCCCCGTGAATAAGTTTGAACTGGCGTCCATCCAAAAATGGTCGTCTTTCACCGGAGAGATTCTAAATTCCAGTGGGGAAATCTAGTTGGCCTAAAACTTTTGGAGTGACGCCACAGTTTTATGTCTGAACTGATCAGTTCAACTGAGTCAATGGCCACCTTTAATCTATTTCTAAGAGTTATAGTGAGGCTTTATATGAATATCAACTTATTCTTAGATCTCATTTTAGTTCAGTAAGTTCGAAGGTCTACGTAAGAAACGTGTTTAGAACAAATTAAGACCTAATTTGTTCTATTTATATCAACAGTTTATAACTTAATAGCTGTGCTTACGGGTTTAATTGTGTGTGATTCCTAATTTCAGGGTTTAAAGCGTCCTATATGTTAATCTAGAAGCTTTAATGTCAAATGGTAAATTTGTAATGAGCCAAATTTCAGGCTAATCCTTTCAGTCCTTTGAGCGTGTACGAGTAACAAACACACGCACGCACACACACACTCACACAAACGTTGGCCTTGACAAAATTCAAATTGTGATAAGAAACAAAATGGCTCCTATTTCTCTGACGTGTGCCATATGAGTTCAAAATCAGTTATTCATAAATAAATTACCGATCCAGACTGAATTTTCAGTAAACGAATTCAGTGCACTGTATGCATAAGTAGTACGCATAAATGAGACAGCTGAAAAACGGGTGCGAAATATATAAGGCTAAAATATATATTAATGGGCGACACTCCTATCCTGTTCAGTATATGAATCTGAATTTCAATCGAAGCCCTTGACACTTTCCAGTTTGACGCACTATGGATGTCCTGCCGGTCAGTGATACCGAACACTCCTTCACATTATGCGTCGTATTTTATTTACAAGAATTTTTGAATTATAAACAATGTTGCACACTGTTTAAATTTTAAAATGTCTTCCAATGATAACGAACCAAGATAATAGCTCTCCTGAAATTCATGTATTCTTGTCTTTATGCTGAAATCTGGGTTCGGTTAGCCAAAGTTATTAAAAAAATGGTAACGTTTTTTTGTCACATTATCATACGTATAAATAAGGTGAATATTGGTTCATAAGTAGTTGGCTACAGACTTATTATTCAGGGATAAAATTACTGTATATGTGGCTTATATGTTTTTTAAGTTTTATTTAATATACCTAACCTACATTATGAACAGTAAGATAATATTTGAATCAATTGACGACCAAGTAGCTTACCTACATAGTTAGTAAATAAGTCAACGGTTATGAAATTGATTCCCACTCAAGTCAAGTAACTTTTTGGTGGAGTAAAATGGGACTAACCCATATGAACATGTCTCATTGTCCTATTTATTTATCTTAGCGATTATGTAAAGTAAATATTAATAAGCTTATATATAAATATTTACCTGCGGGGCTCAGGCAACCCGGTGAACTGGGTTCTTCTTTAAATCTGAAAGAGAAAACACCTCTATTCAATAAAAATACACTTTCCAGAACTAAGTACTTTTTAATACGCTTTATGATATTACGAGAATTTCTCCTTTCAAGTTTCAATGGACTCGTATAAAATGCTTCGTTCGCAGAAGCCTTATTGCATTGATAGCGGTTTGCAATATTGACAATATTTTGCTTTCAAAAAATATTTTCATAATATTTCTCAGTATACTATTCCTGTACAAATATTTGCTATTTACTTTGTTTACCTATGTTTTTCATAAGCTCTCTTATTTTACCTTCACAGATAATGTTAAAAGAGCTTATGAAAAACATTGCTTGGTTTTGGCGTCACGAACGGGTCCATATTGGCTCACCTAAAGTTCTTTACCCGAAAATGTTTTTCCTAACTATTTGTAGTCCGAATGATCATTCTTCCTAAAATTTTTCATCCTAAAGTTTTAATTCATACTATTTGTAGTGACGATGCTCATAACACTCATTTTTCCGAAAATTTTAATTCATAAAATCTTTAATGTAAATATATTTAAACTCCTACTGTTTTTTATCATAACGCTTTTATCCCTAAACATACTTACCATAATATTTTCACTCATGCTCAGAAAGAAACATTTACCAAGTGTAATAAAAAATATATGTGGGTAGAAGATGATATTTATAGTTTTAATGATTATTATACGACTCGTTTACGGTTATGCTTATGGCCTGGGAGTTTACCATAACCATAACTAAAGGACCAATTCGGTTCTGGCACTTCGCCGGCCGCTGCCGCGGCACGCTCGCTACGCTCGCTCGGCTCGTGCGTTGGGGTCACAGTTCTAACATAACCTAAACCAATAATTAGGAATAGGACCGATTCGTTACTGGAACTTGACTGAATGATTGGAGCAGGACTCTCGTTTTGCTCGCTCGGCTCGTGCTGTTATCCCGGACTTTGGGATTTGGTTTTTAAAAAAAACTATTTTTGATATACACAAATTATAATTGAAATAAAATATAATTATGTAGGACAACCGTTCCGAAAGAAGGATGGATGCAGACTGACTTCTACTACAAACAATGATTAATACTAAGAAAAGCTGACATTGCAGTTTTGTGTCGTCCCAGCATGAACCCTTGCAATCCAGGGATATAACACCTCCCCCTTTAAAAGGAGGCTTTGGGGTTAATTCAAAGTCTCTGTTATATTGTAATTCGAAGTGGAGCAACATTGCTAATATTAGGTTTATCTTCGGGATCTGTCTGTCTGTCTGTCATTTCTATTACAGGTTCAGGCTGAGATGCGGTTTTACAATTATTTATTTTAATTTTACAGGAACGGTTGCGTAATTTACAGATTCTCTTACAAATTAAGTATACAAGAAATAGGAATATAAAAACTACAATTACAAGTGTCAAAATTGAATAATGTGTCCCATACGTTACAATGTGTGGGGTTGGCGGATGTTCTATGGGTTCTAGGTCATCTAGAATAGATTTCACTTTGTCATTATAATCGGTATGAAAATCATCTAAATTTACATTATCTAATTTTACGGGTGATACATTAATTTCATTTTTAATTATTTTATTTATGTTACAACAAGAGTCATTAATTAGGTTAAAATCTGGAAAGTGGTTGATCGGAGAGGTTACATTGAAGGTGTTATACTTAGGTATGAGTGTGGTAGTTTTACAATAGACAATACAATTTTTTGGAATGTTGAGCATTCCTGTACCTGAAATAGTAATTTCTTGTAATTTGGTATTTAAACAATCTATTGATATTTTATTAGGTTCCGATTGTATAAAGATCCACTTATTGTTAATTAAGGCTTTCCAGATATTTATATTTCCTATAAGAGATTTTGTGCGACATTGAGTAGGTTTTTCAGTAACTATTTTTGAGAGAAGTTCACTCTCACATGTGGGCTTTGCGTCTGTGGAGTATACATTTTCGATGTCACAAATATAATTGCCGGGAGTAAGTAGTAGACAAACTTCTAAACTATTGAAAACACAATAGAGGGATTTGTCCTTGGTCATTGCTATGTACTTGTTATCAGGTAATATTAAACTAAACGTATTTGGGTTTGAAGCATTATGTGGTGTTGGTAGAGCAATACTATGATATAACACATATTCTTGAATTTTGACCATTGGTACTTGCAATACAAATACTACCTTATTACTAGCATAGAAACAAACTAACCTAGAAATACTTAAGATTACATGAACAGAATTAATATCTAAAGATACAGGCAGCTCGAGGTCACTGGGTAAGTATCTATAATTATTGGTAAGTTCTTTGTGAAGTTCTGTGGGTGTTATTATAGCAGGATGTAAGATATTTTGGCTACTGAATAGAATAGCGTTAATGATGTCTTCTAATTGAAAAGAAAGGGTAAGTATAGATGTTTCAATTGCATTAATTACTTCATTAACATATGCTTGTATTCGCAAACCGTTTGTGATTTCTGTAATGTTTTTGACATTTGCTGATAGTTTAGTAATAGCGTCTTTACAATTTGCTTCATTCTCTTTTATTCTATTTAGAGTGACATTATATTGATTTAACACTGTAGTAGTTACTAAAATATTTTCTTTCATTAATGAAGCTATTTTCCTTTCATTAAATTGTATGGTTTTAATGGCTTCATCATATCGTAAACCATCATTTTCGTCTAAAATACCAAATATCTTTTTAAAGATCGTTCCTGCACCGCTAATCCAAGCAGAACGTTTTGCTCTATTATCAATTAAATGTGAGATTGCTTCCAGTTCCCTGCTCATATCTTGGAACCGCACTGTTAATGGTTTTAGATGGTTATAACAATCTGTATTAATTTCTATAATTCTAGTTTGGTTACATAATTCTTCAGTAATTAAAAGAGCTGATTTAATATTCTGTACATGAGGTTTGAAGTGAGATAAATCTACAGGTATAACTATATTAAGCTTAATATTATTTATTCTTAACTTTCCTAAATAATCGAAGTAGAGTCCGGAACTAGAGTTGATTGGCTCGATGAACTTCTGATAGGGTTGGCCCTGAGCTGTACTGTAAAAATAACCTATGGTAAGTCTAATTTATATAACTAATTTAAGTGATTATTTATTTTCTACGTTACGAGTTTACTTCAGCCAGTTTGACCTGGTCAAAGTGATGGGTGACATGACGTCGATTAATAAGTAAGGTAAGTGTGTTATTACCATTGATTTTAACTACTTTATAAGGCCCTTTCCACTGTGGTGAAAGTGCTTTACGCATTCGTAGATGGTTTTTCAGATACACATAGTCCCCGATTTTGTATTTAGCTGGACGAGTGTGAGTGTCATAGTAGGTTTTAGAGGACTCTTTGAATTTCCTTATGGAATCTAAAGCCTTTTCTCTAGAATATTTCAGCCTACTCTGGAGCATACGGACATAGTCAGGGTAAGTTGCTCCTGATGCTTCGTCATATAAGGAATTTGGGATCACGGGTTTGTTTCCAAACATTAATTCGTATGGCGTGAAGTTGGTAGTAGAGTGAATAGACGTGTTGTAGGTAAGCATGGCTGTGTACACGTATCTGGGCCAATTGGATTGTTCATCATCCACAAAAGATCTCAGATACTCTTTAAGAGTGGAGTGGCTGCGCTCAAGGGCTCCTTGAGTCTGTGGATGATATGGAGATGACCAAAGATTCTTTATTTTAAGGAATTCGCAAGTTTTGCGAAATAGTTCAGATGTAAAATTGGTTCCTTGGTCTGTGAGGATCATTTTCGGGATACCAAAAATAGATATATAGTGAAGAAGGCATTCGCTGGTTTCTTCTGCGGTAGTGCTTCGAATCGGGTATGCGGAAGAGAATTTTGTTAGGTCATCTTGAATGGTAAGTATATATTTTAATTTAGCAACCCCTGCTTCGGGTAGTGGTCCAACTACATCTAGTGATATTCGTTGGAGTGGTTGAGTTGATGTACTCGTTATTTGCATGGGAGCCCGATTTATTTGTCTAAGAGCTTTATTGGTCTGACATTGCGTGCATTTCTTAATGAAATTTTCAATATCAACACGCATGTTCTTCCAATAGAAGGTCTCTTGGATTCGCTTAAGCATTCTATTACTACCTAGGTGTCCGGCGATAGGAATATCATGGTTTTCTTTGAGTATTTTGGGAATTTCAGATAAAGATGGATATATGATTGAGCCTTTGTATATATGTATATTTATATTACTGTTATTGAACAAATAGAGGAGCATATTATAAATCTTAATATATTGGTGAGTATCAAATGGGTTTTTAAAATCTGTTATAGAGATATCAGGGTTTGAATCTAGATTTAAATTGATAACTAGTTCATTCCTTATTCTTTTCAGGCTCTCATAGATATCTGGATAGCTAGATTTGTCAAAATGATGTACTTTGAAAAATAGGAAATAGTATGTTATATCCTTATTTTCAAACGATATAAACGAATTTAAAGATCTTTCTTTGTGGATAATCTCCGAATTATTGGACATGTTATCTAAAATATTTTGGACATATGGATTCGACTCATCGAGATCTATAGATGTAGGTAAGATAATTATTTTATATTTAGATTTAGTTATATCTTCTTTATGTTCTTGAATTACCGTATTAAAGTTCATATTATCTTTTTGCGCTGTTGCTTTTAGGAACGCGGGATAGCTATCATTGGATATACCAGGTAGGTCATTACTGTTTTCAGGGTCACAGCTTGGATGCTGGATCGTTGGATTTGCAGGTGGATCGTCCGGAGTCCACAAGCGTTCAGAGGTAGAAGGTAAGTCATTATTAGTGTTTTCTTCCAGGATTTCAGGAGATTTAGAATTAAGCTCTATTTCAGGCAAAGGGAGTAAGTCGTTATCATCTAGAGCAAGAGGATCTGTAACAGGTGAGTTTAGCTCTTCAGGATGAAACGAGGGTGGAGATATTAAAAGATCCATGAGGTCTTTATCTACTGCCTGAGAGGGTTCTCTTTCCATTTCAGGATTGGGCTTTGATATAGATTCCGGTTGGACAGGGTTGACTGGGAATCGAGAGAGGGCGTCGGCATTGGAATTTATTTTGCCCTTTTTATATTTAATGTCATATTCGAATTCTTCTAGTTTGAGTCGCCAACGAATCAGCCTTGAACCAGGGTTTTTACAATTAAATAGCCATTGTAAGGGCTTATGGTCAGTGACAACTGAGAAATGGTTACCGTATAGGTAAGGGCGGAATGTTTTCGTGCCGAATAGTATGGCGAGACATTCTTTCTCAGTAACACTATAATTGCATTCGGCCTTGTTCAGGGTGCGAGATGCAAATGCTATAGGTCTATCTTGGCCTATTTGACCCTGGGACAAAATCGCAGATATTGCGTAGTTTGAAGCGTCACAGGTAAGGATAAAAGGTTTAGAGAAATCGGGGTAAGCTAATATAGGGGCGGAAACAAGTTTGTTCTTTAGGCTTTCGAATGATAATTGTTGAGCGTTTTCCCATAGAAAGGGCACGTCCTTTTTGAGTAGATTAGTTAAAGGTTTAGCTAGTTTGGAAAATCCAGGTATGAAACGGCGATAATATGACACGAGGCCTAAAAATGATTTTATGTCTTTTGGACATTTAGGGATTGGATATTCAGTGACTGCCTTGATTTTTTCAGGGTTAGGTTTCACACCTTCATCTGTAATTATATGTCCTAAGTAAGCGACCTCTCTACGTAAAAACTCACATTTGTCTGGCTGAAGTTTAAGATTATAATTTCGTAATCTTTTGAAGACTTGAGAAAGATTATCTATATGATCGGAAAGCTGGTGAGAATAGATTACGATGTCATCTAAGTATACGAAGCAGCGAATACCCTGTAAGCCAGACAAAGCAGTATTCATTAATCTTTGGAAGGTAGAAGGCGCGTTTTTCAAACCGAATGGCATTCGGACAAATTCGTAATGTCCTTGTGGAACTGTAAATGCTGTTTTCGGTCTATCCTCGGCTTTAACTTCAATTTGATGAAAGCCAGAAGATAAATCAAGGGTTGAGAAATATTTACATGATCCCAGTTGATCTAGGATTTCCGAAATCTGTGGTATGGGATATGCGTCGCCGATTGTTATATCGTTCAACTTGCGGTAGTCGATGACGACCCGCCATTTTTGTTGGCCAGATGCGTCTAACTTTTTTGGGACAACCCAAATGGGTGAAGACCACGGAGAAGTAGAGGGTTCTATTATCCCTTGACTAAGCATTTTATTAACTTGATCGTCAACTTCCTTCTTATGAACTTCTGGGAAACGATATGATTTAGTGTGAATTGGAATAGAAGAAGTGGTTGGTATATCGTGTTGTAAAGCATTAGTGAAAGTTAATTGTTCATCAGGGAGATGAAAGATATCGGCGTAATTTGAACAGAGGTCACAAAGAGCTTCCAATTCTTCTGAGTTTAAATGCGATGTTCGTAAGAGGTTAAGAACCTGTTGTGAGCGTTCAAAAGATGTTAGATTACTATTGTGATTTATATCAACAGAAATATTGTTTATCGATATAGGGGTACTTTTACACATTGGAGTTAGTTTTAATTTAAGATTAGAGGAGAGTTCAATATGATTTTCGGAAACATTTACCACTGAGATGTTTATTCGATTATTATTTTTTACTTTTACTAAGCAATTTGGAAATAGTAAATCATCTGAATGGTGATAGTCAAGTAAAAAGCCTTCTTTAATTTGTGGATTTAAGACAGAACATTCGATTATAGTCTCTGTCCTAGGAGGAATGACATAAGTGGGCTCACTAAAGTGTAGTTTGATTTTCACCTTTTTGTCTTTACCTAGACTAAGGATATCAGAGGTGTAATCAATTTTACAACCAAATGTAGTAAGGAAGTCTGTACCTATGATGCCATCATAAGGTAGGTTAATATTTTTTACTACATGGAATTTAAAAGGAATGGACATATTCTTGGATACTTTAAGTTTTAATTGGAAATGGCCTTCAGTAGCCGTAGGCTCATCGCCTGGATCGATACCTTTGAGTTTGATTGTTTCTTTAACAATCTTTGGATGTTTACTAAAAGAGGATGATTTTAGTAAACATATCGCCGAGCCGGAATCGACGAGTAAAGAGAGCGGTGTTTCCGCTACAGGAGAGTCCAACAGGACGTGGGGAAGTAATCTTTTCGTAGTATCGATGTTGATTTCATAAATCTTGAGATTATCGGATTGGAACATGTGGTTGGTGTCATTTTTTGATGATAGCCTCGAGTGACACCGGGACGAGGCTTTTACTAGTTTAAATTTTCATCTGTGGAATCATCCTCGGGGACATCTACACATTCGTCTACGTGGGTCACGCGATTAGGATAAAAATTATCATGGTTTGACCTCTGGTTCATCTGATTGCGGCGGTTATTGTTAGCCACCCGGAGCTCACAATCTTTGATATCATGTCCCGTCGCTTTACAATATCTACAGAATGGTCCTGATGCCTTCGGAACTTGTTTGGATTGTGAAGGGTAATCAGAACTGAATTTATTATTTGATTGTGGATTATTATAGGGCTTAGAGTATTTAGAATTGGATTTGTTATTTGATGGTTGATTATAATAGGGCTTTGCAGCATTATTAGTTTGACTGGCGTTTCGTTTGGCGAACTGGCTATTTTGTATTTTCTCCTCTGACATGGCCAGGTTCACCGCGCTGTTAAAGTTTTTAGGGTTGCGGGCTCTAACTAGGTTTGAAATCCTTGGTAACAGCCCCATAAGAAAATGGTGCAGAGCAAGGTCCTCCATGGAGGCTATACGGCCAGGAATTTCCTTTTGAGGATAATTGGCCAACGAAATTTCAGTTAACAAATTGAAAAGGGCAGTTTCGACACGAAGTGAAAATTGACTGACTGTTTCATTAACCCCCTGTCTACTTTCTTGTAACTCAGTTAACAAATGTGTGTAATGTTTATGTTCACTAAACTGAGTCTTAAGGAATTCTTTTAATTGGCTCCAATCACTAAATTCTTTAATAGCGCAAGTAGTTGCAGCCCTACCTTCTAGTGAATTTATAATATACTTAAAAAGCATAGGTTTCTGGACATCGGTTGCCAAATCCATCGCATTGTTACATTTAATAATAAATGCGTTTAAATGTTCCCTGCTTCCGTCATAAGGTTTTATAAATTTAAGAAGAGCGTTAATATCCATTTCGAGGCTTTTAGACTTAGACCTAGTGCTTCTAGAAGACGGAGATGGTTGTCGAGATGACTTACCTTTGGATTCTACAGATTCGTCTGACTTATCAAAAGTGGGCTCTTCAATTTTTGCTCCTAGCATAATTACATAGAGCCAACCAAGAAAGCGAAATATTACGCTTAAATATTTTCGGGACTCTAATTCGATTTAAAAATATAAAGATGGATATTAAATATAATGTTACAACCAAAATAGTACAAACAAATTATTTCAAACGGGTTTTGCCTATTACCCAAAGGAACTCTAATAATATTGTAGTCTAAACAATGACCAAGGACTCACTGTATCGCTAATGCGTGGGCGACCGATAAGAACGCGACGACGTTGATCTTGAACATTCCGATGCACGGTGTCTGGCGAGTGGATTTGATTGTTATTTCTTAACAGGATAAGTTGCGACTTCGATTCCAGGACACGTAGCTCGAAGGTTAAAAGTATCCTTTATTTACAGGACACGGATTGTAAGGATGCTCCAAGGATGAGTATATATCACTTATATCACTGGCACGATAGGATATTCGTTTTAAACACAGATTTTTGAACACTGGTTACACATTAATTATTTCTAGATTTCACTGGATACGGATTTATTATTTTCGGATTTCACTGAATATAGTTTTTCAGTTATTTTGTTTTGGATTTTTGCGAGATCCGGCGCGAGTCTGCGGAACGGGCACTGTGAATTTCCGGATCCCACCGCTGCCACCAAATGTTATCCCGGACTTTGGGATTTGGTTTTTAAAAAAAACTATTTTTGATATACACAAATTATAATTGAAATAAAATATAATTATGTAGGACAACCGTTCCGAAAGAAGGATGGATGCAGACTGACTTCTACTACAAACAATGATTAATACTAAGAAAAGCTGACATTGCAGTTTTGTGTCGTCCCAGCATGAACCCTTGCAATCCAGGGATATAACAGTGCGTTATATGCTATACCTACATGTTATGTAAAAACAAAGTTACGAAAAATTTATGTACTTATATAATATTGATTATAATAAATAAAAATAAATCTAAACAAAAAAGATATGACTTTGAATAATAGTATGAACGATGGTTATGTTGAGAAAATATAGGAAAACAAATCTTTCGGAATTAAAACATTAGTGACAAAGATTTTAGGAGTTGCGATTGTTAGGATAAAAAATGTTAGGAAGAAAATTTTCGGATTTCCAATTATCGGAGTTGAAATTTTAGGTGAACTTTGGCGCACCCGTCACGAACACGTACTTATTAGGCAAGTGATGCTAACGCCTAGCTAGCCCCTTTAGCGAGATCTTACAGCATAGTTTCACTGTTTAATGTTAGGTAGGTAAGTGAGGAAATATTTCATATCTATATTTTAGTACGCCAATGTAAAAATTGGTATTTTAATTTCTACATTGTAAAGTGTATCACTATTGTAATATTGCATTATTTCGATTTCTTTAGTTAAAAAATATTTAAAGAACATTTTGTTGGTTATGAACTGAAGCATTTACATCAAGGGTACATCAATCAAATACATTTATTTTGCAACAAGGTGAAGTTTCTATCGAAAATGCTGAATAAGTAATAACCTGTTTTTCAGTCTATTGCTTCTTATGTATATTTAAGGTAGGTTTAAACGTTCTTGTCATTATAAATTGAATACCTGATAATAATAATATAACACAGTGGCGTTCCCATGTTTCGAAGGACACGTTAGTCCGGGCACAGTTGTCGTACTAATATCATCGTCATCGACAGTCATTAGTAAGAAAAGTCTAACCGAAAAGTAGGTAATACGCACATAGGAAAGGTGAGCGGAAAACTACCCCACTTCCCAGTATAATTACGAATGCAATTAAAACTAAACCTAGTTATTAAACTTTGTATTAAAATTTAAAATGCGATAAATATGTAATGTGTAATGATGTAACCGCAACATGTGACAGTGACTGGGTTAGTGGATAGTTTACATCATCAAGGACATTACTGAGTTTTCACTAAATTTCTGTCTATAATATGTAGCCAGTACGTTAGGGGGCCGAAACAGACCCATTTGAATTGCTAAACAAATTGACCAAAATCACTTATGCATTATACACCGCCGGCAACCACGGCCACGGGCTCAAAACAAAATTATATTTACAAATTCACCCGAACCAAATAAACGTCGAGAGTGTGGAATAAAGATGTGAAAACGTAGCGGTCGAGTGTGATACCACAGATTGATAAATAGTTACTACTGTCCCCCTAATTATATGGTGTATCATCGACGTTTAAAGTTTTAACGGCTGTAAAGAAAATTATTCCAAGAAAGAAAGCCGACGGCTGAATGTTTTATACAGTTTTTTAATAAATTATTGATACAAATTGCTTCATTGTATTTGATTGAATCTTACTAGTTTTTAGTTAAGTTAGACATTAATATTCTGCTAGAAACCTTTCTTCTTCTTCCGTCGGTCGGTTTTCAGTTTGAACAGATTGGGCGAAAAGTTAATAATTTACGTGAAGCTGTCTGCTGACTGCCATGATTTGGTAAAAACACTAAAGAAAATTATTTTTTCATTGAAGTATATTTGTCATCAAATATATTACTTATGAGTAAGTAATATATTCTAGGACCAACTCTTAAGTGGGGAGTTTTCCGCCATTAGACCTATATAATTTGGGTTTGTCTTTTACTCTTATAAATTGTATTTTATGAAGTAGATGTACTTGGTGTTTCTATTCTTTTAAGTCGCAAAGAAAATTATTCCAGGAATAAAATCCAGACTAAGGTTGCACACATTTATAAAGTTTTAAATAATCTAATTGATACAAATCGCTCTGTATTTTTTTATTGATAGGAGCTATAAACTAACCGTAGTAGACACTGATACATTATTAGCTATTACATACGAGTACAGACACTCCAGACAGGAAGAATTTATAATATCAATATCATTATAAAAAAGGTTTGTTTGTTTTATTCAAGAAGATATCGGCCATAGCGATGTGACTGTGACTGACTGACAAACAACGCACAGCCGAAACTATTGGTAGTAGAGAGCTGTTTGGCACGTGTGTTTGTAGGGGGGACAAAGCTACTCTAAGAGAGGATTTTTGGAAATTCCTCCCCTAGGCGGAGAAAAGGGGGAAAAATCCCAAATTCTGCCGGAAGTAATTATTCCACGCCGACGAAGTCGCGGGCTAAAGCTAGTATGTATATAAAATTAAATAATAGAAATTTTAAATAAAAAAGTACAGACACCATCAAAATGAGATAAAAAATTCTTTCAAAATCACCTATGCACAGCTGTGCATAATTTCATGAACAAGATTAATGCCAACCTTGAATCCAGTCTGTGTCTGATAAAAGTTAAGTTTTTATTGGAACGTATTATAAGTAAAGATAATAAAGGTTTCTCGTGTAAATCCCAATCCCGTGGGAATTTTGGGATAAATAATCATATATTTGATTCTTAGTATAAGGTACATTTGTACTAAAAGGCTACGGCGATTTAGACATATGAGGAAATAGTAACCGTTGTGCTATTTCGTAAAAAAATACGATGATGATGGTGATGAAGGTTTTTGTATCAATTTCTTTTTTTTAAATTAATAAATCACTACTTTAACTCCAATTATCTCCGTAATATGACGCTTTAAAGAAATTTTCTCACGATTGTTTTCTATTCGTATGTATCTATCTATTTAAAACAAAATGGCGGTCGACTACTATGCCAGCCTCCAAACAAAAATCTTCTAAACCCTTTCATCTAAAACGGTCCAGTAGTTTTAAACATCCATCCATCCACGCTTTCGCGTTTATAAAATTAGTAGGATAGAGGCCTTGCTTCATTTTAGTATTCATTAAAACTTCACGAGGCCTTCAGATCACAGCTTAACAAGTCCAAGGTTAGCATCGATTTTGCCAAGTACAATGTTAATTATTTATTTAGCTACGGTCAATATACATAACATATTTATAAAGGCAATTGCATTCGTGCTTTTATTTGGTTTTACTGTAATATGTATCGGATAATTTTCGATTTTCAAGGTTGTTTGTTCAGAACGTTTTTGAATTAAATATAAAGGGAAATGGGTAAGTGGTTTTCTGTTTCAACTAATATGTTTGATTTTAGTTTTTTGAAGGCAGAAACAATTTATTTCCTATTTTTCTATTTGATGTCCGGCAGTTTTTGATATGTACGTTTTTACTCGTTGTTTATGGGATTTCAGTATGCTCTAACCATTTTCACCGTCACCGGTAATGTTAGGTGTTTTTTATTATTATAACCCAGCGAACGGTAAAAAAATGTTCTTTTAGCTAGGATTTGGGGTCCCTAAAGTGTTTTTCCTCCCTCATGTTTTTCCAGAACTCAATATAGTTATAAATTTTCGTGTTTTGTTTCTAAAACTAAATAGGTTTGTATACTAAGTAGAGTTTACAATATTATTTCATGGCCCTAATCCCGCAAGCTATGATTGAATCCACGACCTAATTCGAAGTTACATGCAATTAGCCTCCATTCACTTATCCAGGGCAGACTCTCACGTGTTGATTTACGTAACAACCATTTTCCGTATTTCCCTTTAGAACAAGCAACTACAAATATATTAATTAAAAAGTTTATTGTATTTTATTATAAGCACATTAAAAGTGGAAAGTTTCAAAATTAACAAAGAGAAACTATAACACAATAAATCAAAATGTACTCTCCGCTTTTCCAAAATTTTCTTAGTACTTAATTAACTTGCTTGCATCAAAAAATTCAAAGAATCAAATGGAACTAGAGATTGACATTAAAATACGTAAGTAATTACTTTGTATACGTAACGAAACTGTCTAAGGTTTTTGGAAAAGTTTATCAAGAAGAATCTAGAGAAAATGCGAAAAAGTCCACGAGGCTTGTTAAAACGTTATTACTAAACTTAATTACATTATCGCGACGCAAATATTCTAATTTATGCATAGGCGGAGGGCTGAAACCTATCTATCATTTTAATTTCAAAATTTCACAGTTCCTAGGTGCGTGTTCTAATTTTCATATGACCGAAGCAGTGAGCGGAAGTCTAGAGATTTAGAATTTAAATTACAAGCCGTTCAAGTGACATACGAGTAAAAAAACTCTCGCAAAAAATCTCGAATCCAACTGGGGAAATCTATACATACATTAAAATTTTGTAGCGGCTGATGTCTACTAGGGATACTCATATGATGGTCTTTGCGCAACAGAATAAAACTAGTGTGAAACTAAAACTGCCAAGGAGTGGAATGCCCTGCCCGAGTCTGTGTTTCCTCATGAGTACAATTTGGGTGTCTTCAAAGCAAGAGTGAATAGGTATCTCATAGGTAAACGTGCTCCACCGTAGACCACATCAACACTTACCATCAGGTGTGATCATGGTCAAACGCTTACCTATCCGCCATAAAAAAAAGTTTTGGCATTTTCGTGAGTCTCTCTGTATGTTAGTACGCGCATCACGGAAACCTAATAGAGTGATTTAGGCAAAATTAGTTAAGTACAGCTACATACAGATAATATATTGCCTTCAAGCAAGAATATTGCATTTTTCATTTCCATCATACTTAGGCAAAAAATATATATTATATGGTAATATATGTTCCTCCCGCCCAGTATCATAAGAGCATATTTTCTTTTTATTTACAAAAAGAATTAATTAAATAGCCAGTTTTAAAATAATGCGCGGAAAATCACTTGTCACAATGTATAGAATCAAAAGGCAACTCTTAATGTTATTGAGATGGATGTATGGGCTGGATGACGTAGGTGGTGGAATTGATACATCATTCATCAAATCGTAGACAGGCACTAAGGAAAACATGCGTACCTAACACAAACAAATATAGACTCCTAAAACACACTCCCTTTTGGTATTTCCGTAATTGAGTAAAAGATTTTTCGTGTTAGGTATTCGAGACCTTCACATAGACCTAATCTGTTATGTATGTCAGATAGAACAGAAAAGATATTTAAATTTCGACACCAAAAAGTTACATAATACGTAAAATATTCCTATCAATGATGCCATACAGATCAGTCTGCCTAAATATTGTTAATAAATAGAATTGGGAAGAGAATCTAATGTTTATTAAATAGTTTAGTTTTTAAGTTAATCAACGCCTACATCATTAGATCATTACTTAATATTCATCGTAAAATCATTTCTTAAGTATATAATTTTCATGTGATGTTTCTCAAAATGTGATTACAGGGGTCACCACGGACTGCCAAACATAGGGCTCCGGTTTTCATTCCCGTGCTCGATATTAAATAAATATTTCTGTGATGAACCAAATGTCCTATCCTAGTCTCAGATTGTTTGTATCGAGTGTGTGCGTTTCTGATAACCCAGATATAGGTATTAAACCTTGTTATGTGCCAGTAGCAAATAGATGGTCATAATTGATTATGTTATGTTATTATCGGAGTAATACCTCTACAAGGTAAAGCGTCTCTCTCACTGATGATATTAGTACAGTAAGGGTAGACAGGTGTAATCACACTTGCCTAATGCGTGTGCCTAGCTAGCTTACTGCTGTCTGCTGATTAATTAATGCAACGTATAACATTCCATTAGCAAGCGAATGAACGCATCCATAGCGTATTGGCCAAATCTATTGATCATCCCCTTCGAATCACCCTCTCATCTAATTAGAGCAGCCATACTGCAGCAATATCAGTTACCATTTAATTATGTGTTCCGTCTTTCTTGTGTTGTGATACATAAAGTTATGTTACTCCGCAATAAGATAATATTGCATTGTTTGGTGATGTTATTCCAAATGTTTAGTATTTTTATTACCAATATTACATTAATACGGAGAATAAAGTTTGAATGTGCTTAACAGATCAAAAATACCGAAATGTTAGAAAGATGAGTGACATGGAAACAGGAAAAATTATCCACCGATCTCACTAATAAGTTGCCAAGTTGCTAAAAGATTATACCAGCATTTTCCACTCGATCTCTTTGAGCTGAAATTACTTTCCGTACGCTCAGATGCAACCAAGACCAAGACAGACAGTGATTAGTTCTCCCAACTGATTGCGCTCCAATGAATAAAGTTCACAACTAGTCTCAAGAAAATCAATAAATCATATGATTCGAATGAGTGATTTTCTAGTTATAAACACAGAGGTTGAGTTTATAAATGGTCCCCTACTGTTTCACGCACGTACTTACTTATGGATACATAATATACCATTAGCAATGCCCTTCGGTCTCAGGTTAATGATTCCCCATATAATAGGCATAGTCAGTAATCAATATCACTCACTCTTACACTGTCTCTATGCAAAACATGTATAGAACCACGTACTAACAATTTTCCTATGTGCTTTTTTTATATATAATTACTATTATGGTATTTTGTTTTTATTTCACCACGATTTCCTATTCTATAGCTTATAATATTAGTTCGATTGATTGTGTAAATTTTCAATCAGATCTGTAAACAACAGTATCAAACAAATCTAATTGAAAACTGGCAAGGTTATACGGCGATGTTTATTTAAAGGTAAATTGTGTACCTTTCAAGGAATACAATACCTAGACTCCTAGATATGTTACACTAACTAATTTAAAAATATACAAATATAAATAAAATAGCATGCAAAGCGCCACGTGCCCTTAGGGAAATTTTCTATTATTAATCATAAGTCTATAATATATTTATCAATTTATAATAGGTAACTACTATATAGGAATAGTATTAACCTTTGCCGTGAATATCTTTATAAGCCCATTTAAATAAAGTCTATACCTACATTTTGTGTTACGGAAACAAGGCTATTGCATCAATTTGAATCTTGTTACTAGTCTCCACGGAATATGTTTTCCTAGTATTGAATTTGGTATGGAAAAATATAAGCGAATGAGACTTTATATTATCTACTTTATTTGTCTACTTTGAATCCAAAGAAGGTAAGGTCGAGATTCACAACATTTTCTATAACTACATGTTAATATTATGTATAAAGGTGAAGTTTGTTTATTTGTTTGGTCGAACGAGTTAATCTTATTCCTTTCGGTTTCAATGGATTTTTTTTATTGGTGGATATATTATTTTTCATGGAAAGTTAAAAGTTTTATAACATCACGTCAAGACCAATAGAAGCGGAGCTAAGATGGGTTAAACCACGGACGACAGAACTATCTCTCTCTCTCGGAACTCTAAGCTGACTCCCTGATCTGTGGGTTAAACCACGTGGCATAGCTGGTTTATCTCAATTATATAATTCTCGTGTCACAGTTTTCGTTGACATACTCCTCCGAAACGGCTTGACCGATTCTCATGAAATTTTGTGAGCATATTCAGTAGGTCTGAGAATCGGCCAACAACTATTTTTCATCCCGAAATTCCCACGGGAACGGGAACTACGCGTTTGAAACCGCGGGGCACAGCTCGTTTTTTATAAGTATTTATTCACAAAAAAAGTATCAGTGCGCTCTATAATAATATATGTATTTCGATTTAAGAATGTAGATATAAATGCTACCTAGCATCAAGTCTCTCCTGTACCGTTTTTAATGCGAATGTTAAATAAATATGGTCGACCTCGATGGCAGAGTGGTCACCATGCTGGACTGCCATCCGTAAGGTTGCGGGTTCGATTCCCGTGCGGGGTGAATATTTGTGTGAACCACAAATATTTGTCTCGGTCTGGGCGTGTATGTGAATGAGTGTGTGCGCAGTTTCTGACGCTTCTTGCCCGTGGTCCACCTACATAGTTCACCTGGTTGTACCACGGGTAATTTTTTTTACCCGTGGTCCACCTCAGTTTAACTGGGTGTACCATGGGAAATAATGTTTTCCCGTGGTCCACCTTAGTTCACCTGGTTGTACCACGGGTATTTTTGTTCCCCCGTGGTCCACCTGAACAAAATAATATATCATGTACAAGCATACAAACTTGAGTTTGTAGAACATCTTGCATAGAATCATTGTGCATAAAACACTGCTACGCGCAATTTGTGGACAAATTTACCAGGCAAACATGGGTTATTAGGAGTTTTACATATAAATAGTCGTACGGCTGGTGAGGGTGGTACAGTCAAATAAAAAATAACGAAAGTGCTCTGTTCAAAATAAACATTATGTGCAAGAAATTTTAAAATAATATATTTTAAATACCAGGAGAACAGAAATGTAGAGGAGGTCTAAAACTTTGTTAGATTAATTCACAAAATTAAATAAAGGTCTTGGTCTAATAATGTTTTCCCGTGGTCCACCTGTACAAGATAATATATCAAGTACAAGCATACAAACTTGAGTTTGTATGCCAATATATTATCTATAAAAACAATATAACAGAATCATACCATTCACAATTAAATAAAAGAATAAGAAAAACCGAAGCCACTGTCGTACGCCTGCTAACGGTATTAAAAGACATCGACATCGAATCAAAGCAAATTGGTTCTTGGAACGGAGAAAAATTATGTATGTAGGTAGATAATGGTGATGACATAACATGTGTACAAATGCAACTAATAAATAAAGAAATTTCCGTAGGATTAGCGTTAGAAAAACTGAGATAAAGGGTACAAAAAATATTGTTTATTTTATGATAACTGTATTTATGACAATTTATTTCATTTTGAAGATGCACGCGATTTTCAACCTTAAATAAATCGTAAAAAATAATATTTTACGAATGTCTATTGTTTGCCGATGTAGGTGGACCACGGGAAAACATTATTAGACCAAGACCTTTATTTAATTTTGTGAATCAATCTAACAAAGTTTTAGACCTCCTCTACATTTCTGTTCTCCTGGTATTTAAAATATATTATTTTAAAATTTCTTGCACATAATGTTTATTTTGAACAGAGCACTTTCGTTATTTTTTATTTGACTGTACCACCCTCACCAGCCGTACGACTATTTATATGTAAAACTCCTAATAACCCATGTTTGCCTGGTACATTTGTCCACAAATTGCGCGTAGCAGTGTTTTATGCACAATGATTCTATGCAAGATGTTCTACAAACTCAAGTTTGTATGCTTGTACATCTTCTTCTTCTTCTCTCAGTGCCTCTCCAACTAGTGAAGGTTGGCAGTCAGCTCCGCATATTTCTCGCGATCTCTCGCCAGACTGAACAGTTCTGCGGCACTCCGTATTCCTGTCCATTCCCGTATATTACGTAGCCAAGACTTTTTCCTACGTCCAACTGCTCGTTTGCCTGCCACTTTTCCCATCATTATAAGTTGCAAAAGTCCATATCTATGATGCCTAAGCACATGTCCTAGATAAGCAACCTTTCTCTTCTTGATGGTTTGCAAAAGTTGGCGTGTTTTCCCAGCTCTTTGCAGCACTTCAACGTTGGTGACTCGGTCTGTCCAACTAATGGCCAACATGCGTCTATAGGCCCACATCTCAAATGCTTCGACACGTTTTCTGAGATCTTCTTTTAGTGTCCAAGACTCACACCCGTACATAAGTATGGGCCATATATAGCACTGTAGTAGACGGGTACGCAGTGACATTTTAAGGCTGCGACAACAAAGAACCTTCTTCATGTGGTTGAAGGCATTGCGAGCGATTTCAATGCGGGTTTTTATTTCTACGCTACTGTCCCAGTTTTCATTCAACCACGTGCCCAAGTATTTATATTTTCGCACCTGTTCTAGTTGTTTGCCATCAACGTATATAACAGGGTGTATGGTATGTCTTTTTGTTACTACCATGATCTTAGTTTTGGAGACGTTCATA
This sequence comes from Timandra comae, assembly GCA_958496195.1. Lineage (NCBI taxonomy): Eukaryota > Metazoa > Arthropoda > Insecta > Lepidoptera > Geometridae > Timandra > Timandra comae. The sequence continues at coordinate 5,052,109 of OY292353.1, read as the reverse complement.
CGAAGGCCTGCTCTTTCACTGCATGCATTGACTCGGTCAATTATACGTTGTAGCTCAGATTCTGTCGATGCTATAAGGACTGTGTCGTCAGCGTATCTGAGATTGTTGATGACACGCCCATTAATCTTTACGCCACAGTCCATCTCTTCCAGTGCTACTGAGATAATTGACTCCGAGTACAGGTTAAAGAGCGTTGGCGAGAGTACGCATCCTTGCCTTACTCCTCTTCTTATTTCCACTTCTTCCGTCTCTTCCCCGTCTACTTTGACAGACGCTTTCTGGTTCCAGTACAAGTTCTGGATGATACGGATATCCTTGCCATCTAGCCCAATGTCATGTAAGATTGCAATAAGGCGGTCGTGCAATACTCTGTCGAAGGCTTTCTCGTAATCGATGTAACAAAGAAACACGTCTTGTTGCATATCTATGCATTTTTGAACCAGAACTTGTACCGCAAACAGAGCCTCTCTTGTACCCATACCCGCTCTAAATCCAAATTGGCTATCACTCAATTGTTCATCGCATTTAGCTCTAATGCGTGCATGAATGATGTTCAGAAACAGTTTCAACACTTGGCTCATAAGGCTAATCGTTCTGTATTCGTCACATTTTTTAGCATTCTTTTTCTTGGGCATTGCGATGAAAGTTGATCTCAACCAATCTGTTGGCATTTGTCCAGAGTCGTAAATGAGGTTAAAGATGTTTGAAAGAGCATCCAAGTGTTCCTCTTCTATGAGCTTTAATACCTCGACGTACACGTCATCAGGCCCAGCTGCCTTCATGGTTTTTGCTTGTATGAGGGCCTAACTTCGTCCTTTAGAAGTGGAGGACCATCCTCTGCATGTTTGACTAATGGAACACTTCTAGAGTCATCTGCGAACATTGACTTTATGTACTCCGCCCATGCAGCTTTCTTTTTAGTAGAGTCAAGTATAGGCCTCCCACAACCATCCACCAGCTGAGGGGTCACGGTTTTATGTCCAACCATAGATTTGATCTCCTTGTGCAGATTGAATGCATCATGTTTAGCTTGGAGTTTCTCTATGTAATCGCATTTGTCTTTGAACCATTTATCACGAGTAAATCGTACTTCCTTGCGTATATTTTTATCTAAACGGTCGTATTCAGTGTCATCTATGGTTTTGCACAGTCTCCGTTCCTCCATGAGACGATAAATCTTGTCGGTCATCCACACCTGTTTCGGTACCCATTTTTCTGGTCTTAAGTGGTCGGTATTGATTTTCACCACTCTGTTTCTCAAACGACTCCAGCTATCCTCAATGTCCAACCGGTTTTCCTTTTTTGCATTTACCGCCCACTCATTAATGTCATTGGCAACCTTCAATTTTATTTCAGGATCCTGCATTTTACGTATGTCGACTGTGACATTTGGCACCCTCTTCTTTAAGTACTTCAGGGTACAGTTCAATTTAGCGACAACAGGATTATGGTCTGAGTGTATATCTGCTCCAGGGTACGTTTTGACACTTTTGATACAATTCCTAAAGCGGTTGTTTATCATGAAGAAGTCTATCTGATTGCGTATTATATGTTGCGATGTATGTTTTGGTGATGTCCATGTGTACAGTCTTCTTGCAGGTAGTTTAAAGTAAGTGTTCATGACAGCTAGTTCTTTTTCTTGACAGAATTGAACAAGAGTGTCACCCCTGTCATTCCTCTCTCCTAAACCATACTTGCCCACCACACCTTGAACCTCCCCTTCTCCAATCTTTGCATTAAAGTCTCCCATCACTATGCATATTTCGTGTTTGTGTGTGATTTCAAGCAGCTGTTCTACTTCTCTATAGAAGTACTCGATTTCCTGGTCTGACTTATCTGCGGTTGGAGCGTACACTTGGACGATATTTATATTCCTCGGTTTTGCTTCTATTCTGACCAACATAGCCCGATTGGATTTGGGCACAAAGCTTACGTTGCCTTTAATAGATTTGTTGACAACTACCCCCACGCCGTTGAGATTAGAGGATTCATCTGAGCCGGAGTAGTACAGTACACAGTTTTCATCAATCTTGTGTACACCGTTGCCCTTCCACCTTAAATCACTCAGTCCTAGTATGTCTATATTTAGTCGTTGCATTTCCTTCCTAACGTTATATATCTTCTCTGGTCTTAAAAGACTTCCATTCCAAGTGGCTATTGTTGATAAATTATTTTTAAATCTACACCCGGGGATTCTTCGCACCCCTGTCTCAGTTAAGAGACGCCGGGCACTCGGGGCCGTTGCTTTCTTAAACTTGTCCATGTTGTATTTGTGTCGCTGACGACTAGGGAATTTAGTGCAGTGGTTTCCCGTTGCCTTCTGCACCAGATTTTTAGGAGGTATTTAATCCCCAAGGTCACTGAAGCCTCTTCCAGCTAGTCTTGCGACTGGCCAGGTGAATGGTTATACCGCCACTGCTCGGTCGCCAGAGCCTTATGTTATCTAGCAGGGAGCCCCACGACACGGTGTTTGCCATGCCGCCGCCATCCGGCGCGTGCAGGTAGAGGTTGACATTAGGGCCGGAAAAGATGTTGACTCCGTTCTCCCCTTACTCCCCCCCTGCTTGTACATGATATGTTATTTTGTTCAGGTGGACCACGGGGGAACAAAAATACCCGTGGTACAACCAGGTGAACTAAGGTGGACCACGGGAAAACATTATTTCCCATGGTACACCCAGTTAAACTGAGGTGGACCACGGGTAAAAAAAATTACCCGTGGTACAACCAGGTGAACTATGTAGGTGGACCACGGGCAAGAAGCGGTTTCTGATACCCTAAATACAAGCTTCGAGCTTAGTTAGGGGCCAGTCACTATAATGAGATGATGTAGTGAATGATTATGTTATGTTATGTTAAATATCTAGATACGATCAACATTGTGATCATCATACAGAATAATGTATGATCTCTCGTTATGAATTTTCTTTATATTTACTCAAATACCTAATTATATCGCAGCACCTACAAAGGAGCCAATCTGGAGAAGTCTACTCGTGGAAAACCGCCCGCCCACTAGTACAAATTACAATACAATTGAATGTAAGCACCTTATCTCACAAGACATTATGATCAGATAATTTTTACTTTATGCTGTCCGTAACAACTAAATTTGAGTGCCTAAATATTATTTCAATACTTCAACATTTCATAAATGCTTTAATTATAAAGTTTAAGATTAAATTTAAGCAACGGTACTCTTCAAACAGCGTCGACGGCGTAGTGATTAAGGCCTCTACTTCCATTCGGAAGGTGCTGGTTCGATCACCGCCATGTACCAACATGTTTTAAATTTGTATGTATGACGCTCTCACTGTAAAGGAAAACATCGTGAAGATACCTGTACATACAATTACTCAAATATTTTATGTACGAGTAAAAAGTCACACAATTAGGAGACATACTACCATTGTGATTCACATCGTAATTTCGCCGTTCAGTCCCTATTTACTCGCTCTCAAGGGATGAATTATTAAAATTCTTTCTTTGATTGGACATGTGGAAAAATTTAAACATACATAGAGTGTTTCCTTCCTAAGCCGACCTACGCCGCGCGCTCTTTCCGCCCCATAAACACACGTCTCGCTTCGCGTAGTCGGAATGTATGAAAAAATATACCGCAGTAAAATTTCTTTGTCTCCATTTTGTTGTTTCTAGAAAATAGTCCAATACTTAATAGACTTTAAATGTCATAATCCTAGGGATTATTATTAATGACGATTGGTATTCATTAAAATTATGATACAAGAAGTAATTATGTAGGTATATCAAAAAATACAATGCAAAAAACCTAAGCGCGCAACGTAGTTTTGAAACGGGTGTGAGATTTCGTGTAAAATCAATTCAGTTATAACGTGGCAACATAATATAATCCTAACTAATATTATAAATGCGAAAGTAACTCTGTCTGTCTGTCTGTCTGTCTGTCTGTTACCTTTTCACGGCTAAACTACTGAACCGATTGACTTGAAATTTGGTACAGGGGTAGCTTATGGTCCGGGAAAGAACATAGGATACTTTTTATCCCGAAATTCCCACGGGAACAGGAACTACGCGGGTGAAACCGCGGGGCGCTGCTAGTAGGTAATACTCGTATAACCTAACAGAAAACATTCAAGCGCGATTAAGACTATAGAGTCCTTTATCATTCAAATATATGTCAGAAACAGACATTTTTATAATTCTAAGAAGTAAGTACTTAGATAACTAACAGCCTCCCTCAGCAGGGTTCATTTTAAATGTCATAAGCACAACTCGCTTAAATGAAGTTAGGAGAGTTGCCTCGGAGGGCACTAACATAAATATAGGAATAAATTATTATGGGCAGAAATATGCTGAAATAGGCTATGTAGGTTAATAAGGAGAGATGGTTTTAATATCGTAAAACGTTCTACATAGAATACAATTTTGCCTGTCAATAAAGGGATGTTTACAAAATTTAACAAAACATTATAATTTTATTCCGCTAAGCGTTGTTTACAACGCCCATTGTAATACTAATTAATTATTCCGTTTACGAAACCTTTGATTAGGAAAATATTTTCCGTTACCAAAATATTAGGTACTATCGTTTCCCGAACCCGACAATTCGCAGAAATGATACGCAAAAGAATGTTAATTTTAGTTAAACAAATGTAACTTTTGTTTGTTTTGGGATTTAACTTAACTTTATGTCGGCAGTAAAGTTGTATCATTGAAGTATAGGGAAAATTTAACTTTTAATTTACTTATTTCTTGTCAAAGTTTAGTACGAATAAACTTGGTGAAAAATAAAGTTTAATTTATATTACATTGTGATTATATAACTAAGATTAGATTAGTTTAGTATATTCGTGTGGAAACCCTTTGGAGATAATATAAAGAATGTTCCGTAGGTACCCCTACGAAGTTGCGTTACCGAACTCCAAGGACGCACCGTCAAGGCCATCGCTCAGCTGATATCGATTTTCCAACAATTCTAATATATAAAAAACAAATAAACCAATTAATTAAAACTAATAAACTTGTTTACTTACGTGTATAAGTCATCATCCGCACTAGAAGAACTAGTAGCTTCGACCACCACTGAACAACTCATAACTATTATTTAAATTTCATTTAAATAAAATATTAATATTTGACTATTTATTCATATTTATTTATATGGAGGCCGTTTATAGAAAGTCTGACATATCTTTTCGAAGTTAGACGAAACAGTAGTCAACCTTCAGTGGGGATGCGTCTAGACGCCGTGATCTTGTCCCCGTGTCAGGCTAATAGTTTATTTTTAAACTTGTGCACTTAGACGCGTTTCTATACACTAATGCATTGAACCACGAACAATGGTCTATTGTAGAAATGTCAATCACGGTTGTAATTGGAGATTTTGATGAAAATAACACATTTATCTTGCAAACAACACATTCATGAGCTATTGCGTGATATAAGGTATCTTATTGGTATCTACTTGGATATTATAAAGGAAACTTAGTATTTTTTTTGTTAGTAAATATACGTTTTTTGGTGTGAGAGGGTGCAAAACTGTTCGTTTTAACAAAGTCATTTCGTTTTCCGAGGGTTGGTATGGCGCAAGCGTCGATTTGACCTTGGGCGAGCTTCCTGGTTCATGGGCATCGTCACCTGTGTTCTAGGTCAACGTATTATAATATCTATGTTACGCTTGCAATTATTATGTTGTCTATATGTAGATGTACCTCCAAATACTACGCAGCCAAAACTATGAAAGTACATACTTTAAAAGTTTAGATAAGCGGGTTGTTATGTGTTTACTTCTAACTGTGCGGATGCGATAAAGAATTAGTTGAATTATTTATAAAAATAACATAATCATATGATAATGTTTAAAGTTATTTTTATTCATAGAAATTATATACTACTTATAAATATAGGGATATGTATATTTATTACGTTTGAAATTAAAACATCGCAAAGAGTCAAGTACTCAAATTAGATTATTGTGATCAAAAATATTGTGTGAGTGAGGTACGCGAATAAGAGAGGTGTAATTTATTCATTTAAATAAATAAATTGCGGAACAAGTACACATACTTTACTGTAATTTATCAATTAGGTATTTATGTTACGAAACATTTATTCTAAATACTAAAAAACTACGTACAATATCTACACTAATATTATAAAGAGGAAAGATTTGTATTATTGTATGTAACAAATAAACTCAAAAAGTACTGGACCGATTTTAATAATTCTTTTTTCATTAGAAAGCTACATTCACCTTGAGTAACATTGGTTATATTTTATCCCCGTAGTCCCACGGGAACGGGAACCACGCGGGTCAAACCGCGAGACGCCGATAGACTATTATATAAGAATCTTCTTATCCTTGGCTATAATATCTATGGAGTTATTCCAAAAAAACCACACGATTTCTCAGAATTTTCCAATTTATTCTGACTAGTATTCAAGGTTGAACATCTAAATAACCCAAAAAAAAACTTATTTTCGACTATTGTGATCTCAATATAGGCAATACAGAGTTACATCATTTTTCATGAGGAAAAACTACTTACATAATAATATTATTTTATGTAGTTTTTCGTGAATATTATTTATAGTGAAGTTTCTATATAAAGAAGGTGTTTTATGGAGTTTTCGTGATTGAAATAATATATCAGTACCTTCTATACCTATAATAAAAGGCAACAGTTACTGACTGACTGATCTATCAACACACATCAACCACTGAACTTGCCCTGTTTGCCACGCATATAGTTATGATGACGCTGACGTAGCATCGCGGCAATGAACAACGCATGTTAAAAAAGGTAAAACACTAATTTTAATCTTCTTCTCTCTTTTTTCCGAACCCTTATCCCATGTCTATTTGGGGTCGGTTTTCAGTTTAACCAGATTTGGCGGAATTTTGGAATGTCAGTATTTCACGTGAAGCGACTGCCATCAGACCTTCAGAATCCAGAGGGCTATACGACATTTTATGGTTAAACTACGTTAGTATTTTATGATCAGTGGTTAAACCAAATGACCTTTGAGGGCTCTCACTACCCGTAACGATTGTCGATGATGTTAGTACGACAACCGGGACCGATGGCTTTACGTGCCCTCCGAAGCACGGAAACGCTCATGAAATTAAAAGTAATTTTTAGTAACGACCCATCACAGTCATGACGATGCCAGACGATGCTTAACCGCACAGATCACAAGTGATCCGCGGATAGCACTGGGCCATGAACGCATCTGGAACACTTATTTTAATATGTAAGTTTAATATTTATTGTCAGTTTTATTCACGAAACCGAAACTTCATACACAAAAATCCTTGTATTCTAGAAATTACCAATAATTGTAGTGCGTAGTATGTTGAAAGCATGATTTTGAGATGGCGGATAGTCTTCAAACTTTTTTGAATTTATTAACTTGGATGTCTTTAGACAGCCATGAACATAAAATGAATGAAGGCTACTCGAAATAAATTGGAAAATTTTACGAAAACTTATAGTGTTTTTGAAGATTTCCATGAATAATGTTTACAGAAAAAATCAAAGTATACTTATATCTGCATGTTGGGGTAATATCTAGTACAATAATTGAATTAATTGCTATTACAGTGTAACTTACTGTCTATCATCTGCGGCTAAGTAACGCCCGCCTATTACGTAACCAAATTATAACAGAATTGAATCTAATTAATTGCATTAGCTATCAGTATTAAGGATGCCTCAATATGGTGTTGTGTATGTAGGTATAATAAGTATGTATGTGTGATTTAATTTTCCACAATTCCATCCGTAAGGTTGCGGGTTCGATTCCCGTGCGGGGTGAATATTTGTGTGAACTATAAATGTATATCTCGGTCTGGGTGCGTGTGTGAATGAGTGTGTGCGTAGTTTCTGACACCCTATATATATTTATTGTATGTCTTTTCCATTCACGGGACTATTAAGGAGTCCCGGTCTTTTGGAAGGCTAGTATGGGGCCAAAGCCAACACACGGAAGCCCTTTGACATATTTAATCTTGTGTAAAAGATGCACAATCCGGCGACTATCCCTGTATAACACTATAAAATGCATCCAAGGACAGTCCCCGGTTCTGCTGGGACTATTGCAAATATATGGAAAACTACGACTGGGATATGGGAATGGGATATTTAATGGACTGGATATTGGGGAACTATGGGGACTATGACACCCGCCGATACAATGCTATAAACATGTACGAAGTGGCGGATGGAGACTTGCCAGATCTACTTATAACTGGGCCCCCCAAACAAGTCGCTCGAGTCGCAACAAGGGGGCAACATGAAACGAGCGGCTTTGAGAGTGGAGTAGACGCCCTGGGTTTTAAACCGCGATCCACTGAGCCCGAGGGTCCAGTTTCATGCTAAGCCAACTCACCACTTACGCAACGCCCCTCACTCTCCGAGCACCAAAGTGCTCTCGCGGGCTCCACTCCGGCCGCCCAATGAAGGCAAGCACGGAGGTGGGGACCTGTTCCTCGTCAGTGCTCACTCCGCCGGCCAGTGAAGGCAAGCGGAGGTGAGGAATGGTGACCTCCCCCGGTAGCGCGTCAGGTCCGCGGGGTCGCTACTCCCCGACACCCCGCCTCAAAGGTGCCCTGCGGGCAATTAAATTTATTTATTATTATTTTCCCATATATATTTTCCCAGTTTTAATATCAGAAAATACCTACTAACTTTAATTTTTAGATGTACTACGGATGTGTATGACAACATTTTCAATTTAGACATCTGATTCTTTTTGATTTTCCTAGATGTAAGGCAAATAATATTCTTGAAGTAGTTACTACTAGTACGTACTTTTTGATTAGTTTCAGCTAGTTTGACTTTGGATCTTATAGTTAGTAAACTTACTATAGTTGATTAATAGTTATTATTAGTTCACGAGGTGCTGAAAACTATAAAACTTAATATTCGCTCGGGAACTCGTAACTTTCTAAATAAGACGGCCATTACATTAGATTGCTGCTTGCACGTTTACACAAAGAAGTCCTTAAAAACTACAAATAGGAAATAAAAGACGATTTTACTACTTAAAGGTAATATAAAAGCACTTTATTTCATATTCTTGCCGTGTTCAAAGCTTGGTTGTACTTGGGCATCATGAAGCAACTGGTATCCGTCCGCTGCTTCACCTAAAAAAAAATTTATTTCATTAATTCGATCATCAATTGGTGTAAGTAATAACGCTGCTTGCAAGGCCCATGACCATCAAGTTGTTGTGTATAGTATTGCTGCCTGCTAAGGATTACGGGTTCGATTCCAGCTCAAAGTCAATTTGTTTAAGTCTATTTTTTACATCTAAGTATGAAATTACAAAAAAAGTATAAGTAAATAGAAAATTACGTTCATCCGTAAGTAGTGTAGTATCCGTAGTAAATACATACATATTAATTTGAACCACGCAATTTAATGTTTCTATATGATATTTATTTAAATAAGGTAATAAATTCTTTCTGTGCTAGTCATTTATCGAAGAACGCTATAACATCACACTAAGAGTATAAGCCAAGCTGAGATAACTCGGGTTAAACCGCAGGGCTCAGCTAGTCGTTCATAAAATGTATCTGATACTGCTACCTAGACTATCTAAAGAACATCCAACTTCTCAATGACTGACAGCAACCATATACTATTTATTTCGAGTTTCCGAGTTTCGAATAATACCTATACATGGTAAATATCCCGTTACTCATAATAATTTGAGTGCTAATAACCATGATAACGATAACAACTAAACCATATATCAGTGTAGTATCAGTGCGGTCAGTCTGGTCTATTTCAGTTATTTATTTATTTATTACAGTTTACTTACTACTTCGTTTCCTGTGGCAGCAAAATAGCAGAACTGTTAAATTCATTACACGTATTCTTAACGCTTCCCCTCGCTAGATGGCGTTGTTCATAACTAAATTAAAACACGCAAACGTTTTATGCGGCGTCTTAGCTACCCCCGGGAACAAATCTTCTCATAATTACAGCTAACAATTGGCTCCTGTATTTCTTTATTCAATTTTTGAAAGGGATTGCCGTTAAGCAATCTCTATAAACACAGATAAAGGCAAAATGAAACAAGTTTTCGTTTTACTATTTTAAGTTTTTACTGTTTATGTAAGCTAAAAAATATTTTCTTATAAGTACATATAACGTACTTATGCAGAAAAAAAGACATAAAAAAACAATTTAAAAATTGTCTGTACTTTCAGTCGCAGATAGCTAATATTATTATAATTAGTAACTTAAGCTTTTTATTCCAAAATTATCAAGGGACCGGGATTAGCTCGGGTGAAACCGATGAACACACGTAGTACAATATTAAGCAAGATTTAGTTTAGTCACTAATCTATTTAAACGCAGGACCAAAAATAATGTTAAATCTTTCCGTAAATAACAAAACAAAAAGTATTATTTTAACTACACAAATATTTAGAGATGAGTTAGTTATTAATATTGAAATGATTCATACAATTTGTGTACTTACTACTTGAAATTGTACCCAAAATATTGATGTATGTGAACTAAATTATTTGTTATTTTAAAACTTATAGAACAAACTATAAACAAAGCCGTTTTAAAATGTATTCATTTATATTCCAACGTTGACCTTAAAAGTTGGTTCTGGAGCGGCCTTCGCTCATCTCTCTCATCCTAGGGGAGAGTGGCCTTGACCCAGTGTCGCTCAGTACCGGTGTCACAATACCCCATCTGCTTTAGAACGACTAAATACGTCACGGGATTTATACTGTTCGAATGTTCCCATTTAAATTATTAGTCCGTAATGCAAAGAGGTTTTACTTCGTTTCATATTTGTTTTGTTTATGGTGATACTTATTGGTAATTGTTATTACTAGTTTGACTACTTCCTTCATTCGACCGGACCTATGTCCTACTCGTATATGCTTTTACAGCCATTATTAACACTTTCAAATTGTTACGCAACTCTATTTTGAAACCTCCCAAAACATATTATGCTATTGCCTCTGTTTCTTGATACTTCAGTATTTTATAAAAAGAAATGTGCTAGACTTTCGTATGAAAATGTGATAGTCGTTTCGCTATTGTATAATAATTTTAATGTCAAGCAAAATCACGCGAGCGTGAATAATTTTGATCGAAGTGTTATAATTTGAATAGTGAGTGTATCAGGATATCGAACTTACCAGGCATCGCATGAGTGTTTCCTATCAGAAGGTCTTCAGCTGCTCCATCTCGAGAACTAGACCTGAAGTTAGCTGGGTGTACCTGATAGAGAAATAAATATGAATTATGTAGTGTGATAAGGCTTTATTTATGTACTTAGTTTTAACCGAGAACTTCTTCTGTTGAAGGTCGGCATTTAACAAATCAGGCACATCTTACTAACTAATCATCCACAACCACCTTTGGAATTTAGTAGTTTCCAGAGGCAATCTTATTACTGATTGTTTTATTTAAGTATTTGGTGAAATATAAAGTTGATATAAATAATACTACGTACGAGTATATCTGTTACAGACTACGCGGCTACGAATACAAAAATATGTGTAATTTTCCGAAAGTTTCGGTTAATATGATTTTCAGTAAGATGAATAACAAGGTATAAGTACTTAGTCTAAATATAAGAAGCTATTTGTAGTACCAACCTGTCCATCATTCCTCATGAGATCCGGGAACACGCTTCCACCTGGGTATCTATTGTAGATACCGTTCAAATTGTAATGCAAGTTCATGTCGGGACCGATGTTTGCTTTCAATAACTGTTCCCATATTCCACCTAGGAATAAAACAATTCAATTAAGATATAAATCAGTTAATACGAACTTTGTCAGCGATGTTTTAAGATTTTAAGAATATTCTACGACATAGCGCAAGTCAACAGTCAGTTCAGACAGTGGAAGTATAAGGATTTTGCAACTTATTCTGATAAAAATTAAACTTTTAAGGCTGGTTCAATGTACTTAGTTACTATCTTACCTTTATCAATCGAAAGAATTGGCCTGTTAGAATGCCAAGGATACTCTCCATGCGCTTGGAAGTAAATGGCATAAGTTGAGAGCTAAAAGCATTAAACACAATATTTTTATATGAAACTAGCAGCGCCCCGCGTTTTCACCCGCGTAGTTCCCATTCCCATGGGAATTTCGGGATAAAAAGTATCCTATGTTCTTTCCCGGACCATAAGCTACCCCTGTACCAAATATTTCAAGTCAATCGGTCCAGTAGTTTAGCCGTGAAAAGGTAACAGACAGAGTTACTTTCGCATTTATAATATTAGTTAGGATTAAAAAAAAATAAGTCACATAAGCAGTAAAAAGAAGAAGTTGGCCAACCCGCACTTGGGCAGTAAGGTTGACTAAGGCCAAATCGCCCTCATGCAGGGTAGGTTCAAACCCCTCGGTGGGGACATATAATATGAACTGTTGATGATGATGTCATGTCACATAAATGACTGGATATACCAACATAAGCACCGCTTGTACTTTTTAACCTACTCCATCACCACCTCGCATCCAATTTACATCTTACTAATGTCTATTTGGTTCTCTCATCACAAGCCAAGACACTTTTTGGGTTGCTGAGCCATAGGAGTAAGTAAGTAATGTCTAGTTGTGGAAAATAATGTGACTTAAAAGACAGAAGAACTTTCACCTGCGTATAATACAAGGACAGCCAATACTTTCCACCGTGTCCCACGAAAGCAGTTTCATTTGCATCCATCAAAGCTGTTGGTAATTCTTGATGCATTAATTCGGGTGAAATTCGAAGATTACAACCGTACCTGCAAATTAGAACTGAATATTAAAAAAAATACTTATTCTTCATTAAAATTAAAAGTTTAAATTATAATAAGTAAACTTATATAAATACGAGTACTTATACATAGTTTGCTGCCTGGACCTTTATACACCAATTTTAAGAACCTTTACTAACCACTATATTGTACAACTACTTTTATATCAATAACGCCTAACTTAATAATAAATATCTAGTCGGCAGAGATTTGCTCAGAGTTTTTCTTTACACTCTAGTTTATGTCACGTTTTTCGCCAATAACTGGTTAGAGTTTCATGTAAGTATCATCATCATCAACAGCCTGTATTTATCCACTGCTGGACATAGGCCTCTCCCAACTTTATGTACTTAAGTAATAAAAGTTGATATTAGTATATTCGTCACTTACCAGTCAGGACATGCTTTCAAAATGTCATACGGAGCCCTGTAGTACTCCGCCCTTCTAATAATAGGGTTACGAATGTTAAACCTCTCATTTGGATCGGTCAGGTTTATTCTTTTAATTTTAATATCTCTTCTTTCACAAATGTAATCGTAGTGGAATTTAGGTATCGATTCGCCTCTAGCACAGTATGTTTCTGTAATTTATTGAATAACGATTTTATTTTTATCGTATTAACTAGTAACAAGCCTTTTTATCAACCATTTATTTTTTTTATTTCTTAGGGGTGTTTTTATATAAGTAGATATTTCAATATTTTCTTATAATCTACGGGTAAATTGAACCTTAGGTATTATTCTATAAGTAAAAAAATGGCTTACTTTTATAAGTCCCATCCAAAGAGTTAATTGCAGCATATTTGTCGATACAGTATTTGTATCCCAAAACTGTTGGATATCTGAGGTACGGTACTTTACAGGTGAACCGACCTTCTTGATACATGGCACCCTAAAAGTCAGTAAATGTGCTTAAACATTAATTTTATCTTATCATTATCATCATTCATAAATAAATTATAAATCATCATCGTCAGCCCGTAAAAGGCCATCGCTGGACATGACGCCAATCAAATGTCGCGCCACCATACTCGATCCTCAGCTCTCTGCATCCAATCCAACCGCTTAGGACTAAGCAATTACTCAAAAATACAAGGAAGTGTAATGATTTACCTTACATATCACACTCCTCCTACCAGGAGGTCTGGACACTCCCCCGAAACAATAAGTCCTCGTACCATTTATCATAATTTCAGTCACTCCAATATGAGATATCAACGTAATCCCGTTAATACCAGCCAGCGCAAAACGTTGCAGTCCAGCGCGTTTGCGAACTTCTACGTTATTCTTCATACTCATAGTGTTCACAATCGCTTGCCAACCGTAGACGAATTCGTGCATTGGACCTGAGTAGGTATAAAATTTAACTTAGTGACACTTTTAATGCATTAAGTCGTCGCCCGATTGTTTTGTCATAATAAATAAAAGTTGCAAGCACTAAAGGCCTTTAAAAGTCAGGTGCTTTAAACAAAAAAAAATATGCAACACACAGCAGAGGGTTCGTAACACAAGTCGCTAGTTCTCATTATTATACTGTGCTCAAGTAGTCTAGTACACATCTAGCTGCCCAGTAACACAGACATGGTTATTCTTTCGGCACACACAATGAACATGGGGGGTGGAAAACTACCCTCTTACAAATCCGTACAGGCACCCTTAGAATACTTTGTAGGTATCCCAAACTACCTACTCGAATCAGCAGAACCAAGATATTTAAGATTTATAAGATTACGACCTCGCTCACGAGTGTTCTTATGAAGAAAAGTAGATCATAAAGAGAGAGGACATTTCCTCTCCTTTTATCACCTAAATCTTTGAGGACCTTACCTATGCCAAAGCTGTCTCCATCAAGAAAGTTGAACATTTCTCCAAATGAGTCTGGCATGAGACCGGCGATGACCGTGGTCTGCTGCATATCTTCCTCTGGCAACATGGGGCCTATCTCGTCGATAGGTGTCGTAAACTCTTGAGCCGACATGTTGTTGAAATGGCCGTGACTTGTCCATACCTTAATAAAAAGAGTTTACAATAAATTTTACTCGAGGTGATCCTGAAAGATGGCCTTTGACTTCCATCCGGAAGGTGCCTGGTTGTTTTCGATTTTCGAATTTATAAGTAGGTATGTATGTTATTCGTCGCTCTTACTGTGAAGGAAAACATCCGGAAGGAACCTCGGATAGGACATATTTGAGCTGATGATGATGATCCCCAGAGATATCACCCGTAAATGTTTTCTTAGTATCAATTATAGGCATGTTCGCCCGGAGGAAATCTAACAAAATCTCTAAAAAGGGTCGTTTAATGAACTTTACGATGTAGACGAATCCCTTCCAATAAATTTACCACCGGCCTTCAACGGAGTTACGCCGCGCGCCGATGTGACACATCGCCATCTATTTATAAACTAAGAGCCTGACAGTGAATAAGTAAACCCTAAATCGCTAGTGATATAAAATGCAAAAGAATCCGTCCGCTTTCACGCCTTAATAACGCCTAGATAACCGATTTTGATGTTAACACATATTAACTTGGGTAAGGACTTGGCCTACTTTTTTATTCCGAGATTGCCCCGGATACGTCTTAGCAATTTTTAACCCATGGTTATCGTTGGCTTATTTTATAGGTAAGTACTTACCTAGCCTAGGTAACTGGATAAGTAAATATCATAAGAAGTAAAATATGATTAATATAAGAAAAAGCATATAAAACTAGAAAAAGGATTGTTTAAAAATAAACACTTACTTCTTCGAAACATAATGGAATCAAAAAAGTAACAATATACCACATGGTATCGCTTTTCAGAAATAACGTTTAACTACTCGAAAACCAACAAATAGTTGAACTTAATTGGTAGTTAAATTAAAATAATTGATTGTTAAATCCAACTGCTATTTTCAGTTACACGTTAATTTTCGTAGATCTGATGACGATATGCCTAACTTCAAATTTTTTTTAAATCCTCATTCTTTAGTGTATATCTGACTGCTTGAAAGTTGCTATCATAGAATAGTTTTATCCCATTTTAACTTAAAATCCATGATGGAATTAATTTTATTTTAGAATGGTTTTTATCACAGGGTACTGAACTTCAACCACGGCTGATTCGGCAGACTCTCCGCCTTGAAAGTTAAAGATATAGGTGAATGACGTCAATAAGCGGTAAGGGCTGGGGGAATATGTTAGCTCAATGAGCTGATGGATGATGATGATAGTAGGTAATGATGGGGCTATACTAGTTGGTACTCTTGTCTTAATTAGATGCCATTATATTAGCAACACATATATGGTAGACCAAAACTGTAATTAACACAGTGTGAACGTGAGGTAGCTCAACCGGGGAAGCAACTACTTTTTCATCGATTTGCTGCTAACTTTCTGTGATAGTGTACCACACACACAAAAAGTAGTTGCTCAAACTATGCGTTTTGCATGGTGTGACAGAGGCAGTACCGGTACCGTGCTGTGGCACGACGTCGCGTCGCACCGTGTCACGGTGGCAGCCACTTTACTATGGTAATTAATATTGTTACATAATCATTGGTGTCCATGCGGTGCCCCACAGACAGTTTCACTTATGTACCTATTACTACTTATATATTCTATTAATACTCGTATTAGACTTTCATATAGCATGCTTAAAATAAAGATGGTTTAGAGATCAATCTTGAAACAAAAAATAATATTTGAGCATCTAATTACTAAACCAGTGTTTTGTTTTATAAATAAACAACTTTATTTTTTATTTATAATGTAAAATTGTTTATTTATGGGTTTTTTATCCAATTTCGAATGTAAATATACCCTGTGGCTAGAATCACCACAGCTTAAAAATCATTATAAATGTCATGCTAGCAAAACAATCCAAACTGTCAATCTATCCACAGACTGAAAAGAAAAAAAAAACAATCAACAGGGCTGCCAGGCTTTACAAGTATACACAGAATTTGTTAAAATTTTATTTAATTATTTATTTATTAAATACCTCTTGTGTAAGAGGATGTCTTTGATTATTATTAAACAGCATGAAAATTTTAGATCAAAACCGATATTTCACCAGTATTTTTATTTTTGAAAGAATTTTAATATATTACTCAATTGTTCGTATAGATTTTTGATAAAACCTCCTAAAATAATTACAAATAAAAGTTTAAACATGAATTTGTGTAAGTATTTTCAATTTTGAACCTAAAAGTGAACCAGTATTTTATAAAAAGTAAACCAGCCGTCCAAAGTAGCGTAAATCTACTGGTCACACCGTTAATCAAACAAATCAAATCCTCTGACGTCAATGATTTATAATCTGTACCGTCTGCTAAAATTCCGAGAAAAATAGTTAGATTACTTTCAATTTTTATTTCAAATTTCAATTCAAACATTACTTTTCAGAACTAAAACTTTTCAAAACTTTATTTTTTGTGTGATTATTTTATTTCCACTTTTTATGTCAAAATAAAGCTTGTTATTGTTAGGGCGATTTATTGCGAGTGTCGTGGAGTATCGCACTGCGGAGTTTATTTTTTATATTGACAGGTCTTAGATAAGGAAAGTTCATGCAAACTTTGTCAACAATGTCTGCGAAAATGATGGAGACTCGTTATTACGAGGGGTGTGGGAGAGAAGGCCCTATACGATGTATATTTCTGGGCGAGTTTCACCCCGTGGCAGGCCCCAAGATATCCTGTCAGGTGAGATTAACCTGAGCACATGTTCATGAGTCATTCAATAGAGGTCATTGTATTTATTTATTTACTAGCAGCGCCCCGCGGCTTCACCCGCGTAGTTCCCGTTCCCGTGGGAATTTTGGGATAAAAAGTATCCTATGTGTTATTCTGATGTATAAGCAAGATTATTGTAAAGTTTCATTAAAATCCATTCAGTAGTTTTTGCGTGAAAGAGTAACAAACATCCATACATACAAACTTTCGCCTTTATAATATTAGTAGGATATTAGTAGGACTAGTAGGATTTATTTATTTATTTATTTATTTAATAGGTGACACAACGGGTTACAATCTAATTATGTATAAAGAATGTACTTAAATCTAATTAGTATTACCCCTATACTTTTATAAAGCAAGCACAAGTAACGGTTCTTATTAAAATACCATTCTATTACAATCATAACCACTATTTCATTTATTATCCTGCTATAATACCACAAATTCTATCTTATTTACATTAAAAAGTTTGAAATTATTTCTAAAAGTTTGGTTTTGTTTTAGTTTCCTGAGGATTATATCTCCAAAGATGTTTTTGACTCCATCAGTGCTTACATAATTCCTAAACCTCAAATTCAGAAATGTACAATGACTATGTAAGTATAAAACACTAATAAATTAATTATTTTTTAGGCCTCGTTGAAACGGGAATAAAGTGTTATTTTTTGTAAGTTTTTAAAATGTGTAAATGTTAATATTATATTTAGTTATTGGTACCTTTTCTCTAATTATATTTATGTTATACTTAATATAAGACTGAGACCTTACAGATAAGTAAATACAACATTGTTTCCAAAAAATAAACGCTAAAAAATTCTAAAATATTTATTTGGTACAAAGTGTCCAAACCACACAGCCTACTATCATCAATATTATTAGCTTACTATATTTCCACCATTATTGTCTGATTATAACATAAAAATTACTTGTTATTTCCTTGCAGTAATGCTCTCGGACACAAGATAATGGGGTACCCAATAAGGATCGACAACGCAAGATACGAACGCAACATGTACTTATTCAACTTATGCTTTGTTTGCGACAGCTGGTCCAAAACTGTACAGTATGAGCCTGTTGTCAAGAAACTCGGTGAACATCTGGTAAGTATTAAAAAAAGATTTTGGAAATTTTAAGTTTCAGCTGAATAATAAGATTAATTATTTTAAATGTTTCCTTTTTTTATATCCAAAAAGGTTGTAAAGGTGTTAGATGTTTTCTTTTACCAATAAAAGTTATAGGCCACAGTTTTACAAATATTATAAATGTGAAAGTTTGTGAGAATGGATAGATGTTATATGAAAATGCTGAACCACTTTAGATGAATTTTGATGGAGATGTTGATGAACAACAACATCAAAAACTATGCGTGTGAAACCAGGGTACTATTGAGGCACTGTAATGATACTGCTAATCCTACTAATGTTATATTAAGTTTTTGAGTGAGTGAGTATTTGTTACTGTCTAGTCTACATGAATGGAGCAATTTATATGAAATTTGGTACAGATGTCCCTTATTAGGAATAACACATTGGATACTTTTTATCCCAAAATTCCTACGGGATAAGCTTCCAGCAAGTTAAAGCCGCAAGGCACAACAAATATAATATTAAATATAAGCATAGTTAATGTAAATCTCAAGATGTCCGTGTTAAAGAATATCCTGGAGGAAGAGACGGGCTTCGTGTCAAACTGCTCGAGCAAGCTGCCGACGCTCCTCGCTCACCTACTACACGACCTCAACACCTACAGGAAGGCTACTTTAGTTGGTAAGATATTTCATGGTTTTTTAAATATTTATGTTTGTACCTATGTAGTTTTTTTAGTAGTAAAGTCAGTTTAGCACTCCACACAGAATGCGTAATTTCACTGGTGGTGTTGGAGTTTCTTTGTATTTTTGTAAATTGTTTTGATAGATTAGAATGCGGATTATGCGATGAGTTTACACAGCATGTTTCTCCTCACCTATATTTCGCCATTCGCCTATATGGAGTAATTTATGGCCGATTGCGAAATTCGTGTTCTTTGGTGATACGATTTTACATTAAGTTTTGTAATCGTACATATTAAACGTAAAACCCTGTAGTGAAAATAGGTTTATTAATTTGTTTAAGAATAACTGATTGAAACAGCGAGTATCTTTAACGCGAATGAAACTACAATCATCACGCTTCTATCCAACAGAAGGTGACACAGTAATGCATTTGAAAGTGCTGGAAGTCCGTAAAGACCCGACTCCAGTTCACGATCACGATGTGCCCGTACTAGTGGCGTCGGTAGGCCTGCCCCGGCCGGGCAGGCCTCGCAGACAGGCCCCTCCGGAAGGCAAGGAGGCACCGAGTCAGGAACACATTGATATAGAGGACGAGGAACCGTTTGAAGTCGACATGGACGCCGATTGGGACCTTACTACCAGACAGGTTTGTAGTTATTTTATTGATAATTAACAGAGCCCCGCGTAGTTTTAAATTTACTCCCTCTCCTCCCCTTAGGGAGGGCATTTCCAAAAATCCTCTCTTAGTGGTAGCCTACTCCCCCCAACAAACACGTGCCAAATTTCAGTTCTACGGCCAGTAGTTTCAACTGTGCGTTGTCTGTCAGTCAGTACGTCACGCAGTAACGGAAGAGTTTTATATTATACTAACTGTGCCCCACGGTTTCGCCCGCGTAGTTCCCAATCTCGTAGGAATTTCGGAATAAAACGTAGCCTATGTCCTTTCCCGGACCATAAGCTACCCCTGTACCAAATTTTAAGTCAATCGGCTCAATAGTTTAGCCGTGAAATGGTAACAGACAGACAAACAGAGTTACTTTCGCATTTCTAATATTAGTAAGGATAAAAGATTTATTAAATTGAAAACAGGACAATATGCTTGAATCTTAATTAAACTCATTCGCGTGCTACCAAGTCAACAACTTATTAATCGTCGATCAAAATGATCGATATTGACTGGTCCAGTTTACACTCGATAAATCGATCGATTGTTGTAGTAGCTCCCTATGCTATGCAGATTTATTACCTGTGCTTGATTAGAGAATCATTGGAATCTACGCACCCATTCAAAAGACTAAACTTGACCAGTAAATCACACACGACACGCCATATTTTAGTCTCAGTATAATAAGTATAGCTCTGAGTACGTACTCACAAGCTTTGTCTTTGTCACTTGACATAAAGTACGAAAGAAACAAGACTCACTTTACTTGGTGAGTATCTTTACTTGAAGATCGTGAAATAGGCCCTTACCGGAATTGAACCCTTTTTGACACACTATGTTCAAGTATTTATTTCTATCAATAATTTCTTTTTTACTTAAGGTATGTAATTAACAAATATTTTAGTTGCTGCCATACATAAACGGGTACAATCACGTATCAAAGATAGCGTCAGACACAAACGTCGAGAAGACTTTGGTGAAGTCGTGCATACAGAACCTGGCTTATTATGGCGTGGTAAGTGACATGTTAAGAAGAAAATATATACATTATAGTATGGTTTTTAGAGTAAAGTTTTAGTAATAATATATGTGTTTAAGACAGAGATTCTGAAGGTTACTTGTGGAAAATATATAGGTACTTTTTGCATACGAAAACAAATTTATTTACGCTTCACATCAATAGGTACTTATAGAAAAACTTATATCTAGGTATTATTAATAACAATAAGTTACTTATGTTCTACTGAGATCAATGGAGAGACAAGTTAAATAGTAGAGCTAGTATACTATACTCTTTATTAACAGACAGTTCTTTGGACATTGTGGTTTAAACAGATTTATTATTTCTAATAAAAGACTACTGGAAATAATAAACCTCTATTCCAAAATTCTATACTTTGGATAAAAAATGATTGTTCCTGTATAAAGAGATATTAATTGAATAATTCCAGGTAACACTGATACCCCTACTGAAATTCAGCAACATGTATCGCGCCACGCCCAACTTGAGCCGGTTGTTCAGCGACCAGGAACTCCAGAAATCTTGTTTGACTTTCGTCGGAAAGGGAACAGAAACTAACGAAAAGGTGAGATTATTATTGACGATGTGATGCGATAATGATGACGCACTTCTTAAGCTTATGTTATCAAAATGCTATTTATATATTCCGTAAAAACAGGGATAATAGGTGACATTTGCCATTCAGTTGCTGAAATCATTAATATGACGAAATTGTAACAATTCTATAAAAAATATATAATTCTCTACATAAACCATCAACTAGATATATTTATTCGAATGGAATGCCACTTTTTACGATAAAAAAAAATCAATACTACTATTATAAAGAGGAAAGATTTGTAATGAGTAAACTCAAAAACTACTGTACCGATTTCCCAATTTCTTTCACCATTAGAAAGCTACGTTCAGAGTCATTTGATGATTGTCCTACGAAACATTTTAGCTCCGTAGCACTATAAACCAATAACAGCATTCCATTATTGCACCCAGCCTCGCATCACCGATGTACTAGAGATCCTGTGCGCTCTCCAACAAGGCACGACATTGCGGGCGGTCTGCGAACGCTACACTTCATCCGCAGGACCCAGCTTCGATATCCGCCGGCTGATCGTCTTCGCACTGCTGCATGGACTAATTAAGTGTCTTAAAAGGTAAGGGTAAAGAAGCAAAATAGTTTTTTTGTTTTTGTTGTGTTAAAATAGATGTATGTATATTGATTACATAAAGTCATTTCCATCAGTAAAATGTAAATGCGTTGTTCGCTGTCAACATAAGAAATAGCGACGTTTTCAACACACTTGCGAAGAAAATAATAATAAAATATCATTTTACATTAATAATTAAACAGGTTTCCTACACGCGCGCATCCAACAATGGCAAACAAAAATCATTGCGCTTAAGTCAATCATAGATACTGCCTTGAAACTCTAAAACTCACTTGTGAATAATAGTAATAAGAGAGTGACAGTTATGTAACAGCTGTGTTTATATGATTAACATATATTTTGTTACCATTTACAGGTACCCAGTATACATCCGTACCCCGCCGCGTCCCAACGGATACACCCGTGTGGACCCCGTGCTAGGTATACGACGTCTGTTCACCGGCCGTCATTGCGCCGACGAAATCTGTTGCCTCGCTCGCATCGACCTTCCGACGCTCGACCAGATCATAGAAGATGACCCCAACATCGCCATCATATGGAGGTAGGTCCCCAAACAAACAAATTTGAACTCTAATTGATCTCCAATTGAGGTTATATTACATTCTACGAGGGACTGAAGCACCGAGAAGACTTTGAATGTTTAGCATAAGGTTGACAAATACTACGCGAATTCTAATAAACCGCCTTGGGTTTTTATTTTAATTTAGTACTTATTAGATGTAGGATTAATGTCGAAATTTCAGTGCACTTAATTTTGTAGTTACTAGTGCTGCTATAAAGGTGTTGCCACACTGCGGTTATAAGATAGTTAAAAATATTGTTGAATATTATTAAAACATACTATAATATTTTTGAGGAATTTTTAAATATTTACAACGTGCCCATATATATTATATCGTTATATACATAAGTGTTATATTACTGTCAATTCATTAATTTGACCGAAAGAGGCTAGTAGCAATAGAATATTGTGCACGCATCTAATTGCTGATCTTCTTAATTTTCTAAAATAGAGTCATAAAAATATCTATTTTATATACAAAAAATATTATCTATTAACCGACAAATCTCACATTTTATGATAATAACTAAAAAATAAAATAATAAACAAAATAACTAGTCTGCCATTCCGTCTTACCTACGTAATATACTATAGCAAAAGCTAAGCTATATAGCTAGGCTTCGTGGAGGCTCGTAAGATTTTTAAACAGTGCTTTTACGCGTGGCAAATGAAAACCTCTTTTTTAATTCATTCACAAAATAATATTTGACATAGTTATTTCAATTCATGTCTAGATGTGCACATCCAGACATGAATTGAAATAACTATGTCAAATATCAGATCTGTAGGTGTTGTAGTTTTTCCGTAAAATGTACCATAAAACTAAAAAATTCTTGCGTTAGCAGGACTTCACTTTGCTCGTCCTAATAAATAAAGCTGTATTTCGATTACTGAACCATATCATAATCCGTTACGTGTTTTATTTAATATTAAGAAATTAGAAAAAAAGACGGATTCGATGTTTTGCTGACGATTTTTATTAAGATGTGATGTTTTTAAATTATATATTTGCAGTGTGGCTGCACCTTTACTGTCGTAGTAAGACTGAGTTTTACTATAGTCTGTTCATATGGCCGTGAGACAAAATGTAAACAAAGAAATACTGGTTGTCAAACTTTTAGCTCATTTAGGCGAAAAATATATAGTTTTTTTAGAGTTATAAATATGAAAGTAAAATAAGACATAGTAGGCATCTTTGATAAGTCGTCTATTAATTTAGTTTAGTGTAAAAATCAATAAAAAGGTAATAAACAGGATGAGTTGAGTACAAGTAAAAACAATTCATGTTAGCACCTGAATTGTTTTACTACAAAATAAATAAACAACTATTTATTGGTGATCCTCAGAAGAAGAGCTCCAACATGGATTTTCCTTTTTTTCTTTTAGAAATCGGTAAACGGAGGCTCGTGAAGTCGTTATATACAATAGAATTTTTGTAGGGATACGAATCTTTGGCCAAGTCTCTTCTACATATTTAAATAAGTATATTAATAACACCTTGGTGTATGTTTGGATCTTCGGCGAAGTAAAAGTGCAAGCGCTGTTTGAACCAGGTTCACTTATTTTCATCAAAATCAACGTTCAGATAACAGAAATTTAACGATAACTGAATATAAAATATAATACAATAATTACTTTAAACAAAGAATTATCAAAAATTTACAATATACTTTACTATATAATCGGGAAGAAAACACTCACGTCAACAAGTTGATCAAGAGTAAAAATGACGGGTACAATCCGGCTAAATACGAAAACTATTAATTTTACTTTCATTACTTAAAATGACTGTTCACCTTCATTTAGTAGTATTAAAATGTATCCATAGTTTGAGATTCACAGCATTTTTAGGTTTTAGTAATGTCAATTATCATTGTGATTACTATTACTACCTTAGATGATGAATTGGTTTCGGTGTGTTTGGTAGGTATCGCCGACGTAGTCAAATGCGGCAACAAATACTACATGTACATACCCGGCGTATCCAAGCCAGTCACACTGCAAGCTGTCTGTGAGGCGTATGTTCCTAATGTTTTATTAAATTTTGAACATAATACGTAGTAAAATGTCAGTTTGCGTGGTGAAACTGTGTAAAAATAATTCAAGAAACAAATTTCGTGTAATCATCAAAAACAGTATACAACAAAGTAGCTTTCTATGTCCCTATGTCCTGATGTCCCTATGTATGCTTAGATCTTTATAACTACGCAACGGATTTTGATGCGGTTTATTTTAATAGATAGAGTGATTCAGTGGGAAGGTCTTTAGCATATTTTATCCCCATATTCTTACGGGAACGAGAACTACGCGGGTGAAACCGTAGGGCGCCGCTAGTCTATATATATAAAAATGAAACCCGTTTGCCGTTATCACGTCATAACTTGCGAACGGCTAGACCGATTTGGCTTTTTCTTTTGTAGTTTTCTAAGACTCTGTAGAATGTTCTTCCGCAAAAAAATTAAGAAAATATCTCAGTTAGATTATAAAAAAATACATTTAATTTTGCATATTTTAAAAAACGCGCGTAACGTATGTCAATCATTTGATTCGGGCTGTTGTATATGCTTCGACAAAAAATCTCCGAGACGCATTATCGGTATTTCATTAAATTTCCAGGTATTTTATGGCCAAGGTGTCTTATTCCCTACCAATTGCTCAAAAGTAGTGACTTCGAGTTTCCAATATTTCTACGCTGTTGCAAGCGCCATGATCACGGATGAACTGAACTGTTCATCCGTGATCATAATAGTTACTCGCTGGCAGTGTGAACATGCGAGTAACTATTAATAATATATGTATCTCATCAGGTATCGCGGTATCTAACCAATCTTTCATCTATGGTTACTAAATAGTACTTATAAAACAAAGTCGCTGTCGCTGTCTGTCCGTCCCTATGTATGCTTAAATCTTTAAAACTACGCAACGGATTTTGTAGCGGTTTTTTTAATAGAGTGATACCAGAGGAAAGTTTATATGTATAATACATGCATGATATTGTAGAGAAACACCGATAAATCTAGGAGCTTCTAATGTGATGTCGTAAAAATCACATTTTTTGCGCTTACATTTCAAAAGTATTTAATCTAAAAGACATTTGCCTTTTACATGATTTGATTTCAATAAGTATCTTAGAAGATATCTTAGTTTTAAAATAACATTACAGCAAAATTATGATCAAGGCCACAGATTACTAAATAGTTACTATGACAAGGCGACCCGGCTAGTGCACGGCGGCACAGAATAACTATTTTTTCACCTTCTACATAAATGAAGTCGCGTGTTAAAATAATTATTACACGCGAACGAAGTTGAGGGCTAATGCTAGTATGTTATATCTATACTAATATTATAAAGAGGAAAGATTTGTTTTTTTGTTTGTTTGTTTGTATGTAACGAATAGGCTCCGAAACTACTGAACCGATTTCAATAATTCTTTCACCATTAGAAAGCTACATTCACCCTGAATAACATAGGCTATATTTTATCCCCGTATTCCCACGGGAACGGGAACCACGCGGGTGAAACCGCGGGGCGCTGCTATATTCTATATTTCAAAGATTAATTAAATATCAAGTAGTCAGTAGGGAGTACTCTATGTATTATTGATAAAACATGACATACAAAATAACCTTTTTCATGGTTTGTTTACATTTTGTCTCACCGCAAAATGAATGCACTATAGTATCACTTACGTATCGTTATAACGGTAAATGACTTGTTTACACAATTATATATCTTATTTTATACATTTTAGGACACATTTTAGGTTGTATACTTTAATTTTTAATTTATATTTTTTTACAAATTATCATAATTTTTCAGTATTAATTTTTGTCCAGGTTTTACTTTAGGTGTGCGTGAGTTCTTTGCTTGGTTTAGCGTATTTGAATTTGAGTCAATTTTATCGAATTGTAGTTGATTTTTTGTTTAAAAAACCGATTAGTGCCGTAAAGTTGTGATTGTGATGTTGAAAGTTTACACGATAATAGGATTAATTAGAATAGGTAAATTATTATGTGTTAAGGGTTGACCCAGTGAAGTGCCGTGGTTTGGGGCTATACACCCTTTGAATTATCAGTAGTATTAATACAAATTCATTTTATAATATGTAAGTCATAGATTTTAATATATACTCAACTCATACATAACACAGCTGCGGCCAATTTATCTTTCTTAAACCGCATGTACAGAGCGGGCGTAACGAGACTGACACATTACATAACTTAATTGTGATAGGAAAAAGAATAACATTATTAAGACACGCGCACATAACGGCAAGGATCAAAAACATTTTTACCACAGCATTATAGGCTTTATAAGCGTTGAAATAAGATCAAAATTTAATTAACACAACAAAAATACCTATTCTATTTCAACGTTCGTTAAGTCTATAATGTTATGACAATAAAATAAATTCTGTGTTGCTCTGCCATTGTGTGCGCCGACCTTTGTGCCTTTCCACCAAAGCTATGCTATGGTACGTTGCTATAGATGTGTTTGATATCTACCAAACAATATTAATTGAACAATTTTGGTGAAAATAAATATTTTGTGGGATATATATTTACAACTCTCCGTTCTCTGTCTGTCTGTTCATTGTCTTTGCAGTCACGTCACGATCTCTCTGTAACTACAGCTTTACCTTAACAATATTAACCAAGTACTTATTGTAACTTATTTATTTATTTATCTCTAAATGTATTGTGCCTTTTTAAAATACCTGCCTTTCATAATATCATTAGTGATCTAAGTACAAATTCATTGCAATGAGTAGACTTATTAATTATTATACAAAAATAATTATGTTTTGCGTGTTTTAAAGTTAATGTTATATAAATATGTGATACTTTACGTATCAGTTTTAATGTATAATGTGTATGTAATTTATTGTGTACGTTGCATGTTCTTAAACATATGTCTTATTTTAGATGTTAAACTGAATATACTCTATTATACATTTTAAGTACTCTATTATACTCGTGCTCCATTATTTATAGATAATAATTTTAATTATATACACCACTATTTTTTGATTAGTTGAAAAAATCATTTAAAAAGCATGACATTGACATTTGAGTCAAACTTTTCAAACCGTTAAAAAATAAAACACAAAAGCACGGTCGTAATCAAGGTCGTCGCTCGCCATTGCATCCGTGCGAGCGGGACGCATTATAATTTACGAAGGTGCGATAGAGATAGATAGCTACAGGTCAACGTACGATATTGCCGACCGTGCTATACCCGCAAAATTAACATGAAATGACATTGAATAATCAGTGGTCTATTTTACAATTACGGGTCATTACAGAATGACCCAAATATAACACAATCTTCGCCTTTATAAATATTATTACGATTTTTGAATATATATTTTTATATCATATACAAAGTAGATTTAGCTAACTCTATAGATTTAAATATTAAGTTTTTTCTACTAATCAAGAAATAGTGGTGATTATGTATGAAGGGATGATAAATGAGAGCATTTTTGAATATATCTTATTGTGATCAAATACTTACATTTACAAAAAGTAAAGATAAAATGCTCTGCATTACCGTCCCTAGTGTACGCTAGCCTTATCGACGTCTAAAAATTTAACGCTTCTTTTCAGAGGATTTTTATAATAAAATGTAAGCAATATGTAAGCAAATCACAATAGTTACTAGTTAATTGTATAAGTCGACAATATTCTAAGAAAAACAATTCTAAATATTTCAAGTTCAAATATATACACATATAGTATGTTAGTTTTACATTCCATTATTTGAAAATATATTTTTAAATATATCTTTAAAATGTTTGCCTGTAATCTGATAATGTGATAGATAAATAGAAATATCATTATATAATCTCGCGAGAAAATTGTTCCGCTTTATTAGCGTACAACTTAAATACTTAGCAAGCAATAAATATGAATTTAATATTAGTATACTTTTAGGTATATTTTTATTACCATGTTAACTCTGGCTACCCGGCCTTTTGAGCCGGGTATAATCATATCATCAGCTTTTGCGAATGTATTTTATTCATTGTAAGAGCCAGCGCCGATTACGGATGGCAAGGCAAAGCATTTTATGCTGTGAAATCCAATTTAATACCTAAAGTTAGGACGTTGTGATTTGATAATGGTTTAATGGTTAAGACCTTTGACTTCCATTTGAGAAGGTACAAATACGATCCCCTCCACGTTCCAATGTGTTTTTAAATTTCGCATTGATATGTACGTATATTCCAATTTTAAGACGGTGAAAAACATCGCGAGGATCCTCTCACACACCTGCAAAAAATCTAAGGTTGTGTTTGTAAACCAGCCCACACTCGTCTAGCTAGAATGAATAAGACCTGTCCGCCCTCATTAAGTGTAGGCTCGAGCCTCTCAATGGGGCCAATATAATGTCATAAATATAATGCCTTGCCGTCTTCAGTCTGCCTTTATTGTGCCTGACATGTTGTAGTGTCTGATTCACTTTGCACCGTTAACAATTGTGATAATAATAGCCAATTGAGGTTTCAAAATGTACACAAATCTATTATAGATTAATGATTTCAATATTTCCGGTATACAAATCTGTTGTCTCAATCTAAAGTTAAAGCAATAAAGAAAAACGAGACATTTCAGTAGTTGTAGACTGACATAATATGTTATATACTTAATTATTAATCTATTAATGAATTGTATTTACCTATAAGTACGTAAATTAGTAAATAATTATTCACCATATTCAAATTGTACGAACTAAAATATATTAATTGTATCTCTGTCCTGTCTCATATCTCAAAATGAGAGTATGAAAGAAAAAATGTGATATTTAATGTGGTTAAATTGTGCCGTTATACGAACATGTTTCGAGTAGTGTTATTAGTGCCTGTCTTTGATAATTTAGTTGTAAATCGCATATGTTTTAATGCGTCAACTAGTTTGAGGAAATCTTTCGATCTCTTTCTTCTTAGAAATGTGAGTGAAGGATAGAAATACTGAATTTATTTTAGTTTGGTAACAATTGTTAAGGATGAGTTATACTAGGCCGTGGCTGGCATGGGACGTAGCATTTTAAATTAATTACTGTTCATACGTAACCGTGTGGATGTTTGACTACACACATTATGCACTTCTACTATGGTGTATCAGATCATGAATATACATACATGTATGTATGTACTCGTAAGTGGGTAGATTTCCGCAATAAAATCTTTCTAATTTGAGCCTTATGTGCGTGCTGTGATATTTATTGGTAAGACTTTTATGAGCTCTACCCGTGACGTTGTCGATAATGATAGTACGACAACCGGGAACTACGGGTTAACATGCTCTCCGAAATATGAAAATGAAAAGCCTCTGTGGTCCTCCATCACTATTATGACGGTGACAGATGTCGCTACTCTGAATAGATCGCAAGTAATCCGCGGTATTCCTTTTAGTACGAGATACGACTGCAGGATTACTGCGCTCATATGTTGAACAAAAAGTTGTAGTATTGTAGGTAAAGCAATTTGATACAAATAATGTCTTTATGATTTTTCCGAGATCGCGAGTTTGCGTCCCTGCATTTTTAACAGCCAGTAACCCTTATTTGCGGGCGGATTTGATTAGGCAACCATACATAATAATAAACAGAAAAAATATAGCTTTTATTTGATATTAATATCAATTGAAAATAATTTAATGAAAAGTACTTGCGGCCTTTGCTAGGCAACCTGGTAAATATACACCCTTATTTTGAAACTGCGATACCTTATCTCACAGCTAATGTAAACGACAGGTGACAATATAATAGTGAAGTTAGTTTTTTTCTTTTGCTTTTATTTAAAAAGTTATGATAAGTCAAAGATTTTCAAAATCCCGCCGAATTTTATTGTTATTCTACACCGAACGCTGCGATACACAGCTGAGCGCGGTCATCGACCCGAGCCGTCACAGAATACTTGATAGCTAGTGTGCCGTCTGGTAATACGACATTTATTTGGTATTTTTTAAAGATAAGTTTTTGACTATCATTTTTGATATTTTTATTGGATATATGGATTCAGTTACTGCTACAGATATTCTGATTTTAATAAGTCCCATATTTTCAAAATAGGGGTGTATATTCTCCTAAATGTAAAATACATAAAAAATTGGTTTTCAGCAAAAAACATATGAGCGCAGTAATTTCTGCAACAGGATCTTAGACTATTTATAACACGGCTCGTTTTAATATGAACTGTTTGTTGCAATATACTTACGATACGTGCTAACTCGTCAAACACTCCGTATTGTATGAACGTATAGAGTCTGTCACGGCCTAGTAAAAATGATCCCAATGGACAGATCAGGCGGAAAAATGCTCGAGCACTTTTGTAATGGTAATTAAATATCAACCTTATTTCATTAAGACTAAGCAGAAATAAGTATGCAATATACATAATGTCCAATTTTAATGATGCATATGATTTTTAACTATGTATGAATGGAATAAGGATGATATTTAATTAGCATTTCAAAAATAGTCAAACATTTTTCCGCTCAATCTGTCGCTAAAACGGTGATTATATTAAACTAATACCTAGTAATTAGGAAAAATGATTATCCATGTAGACTTTGAAAAATTTAATTACTTAATAAACTACTTCTTAATATAAAATAATTCAATTAGTTAAAAATAATGACTTATTTATTTTTTATATCTATGCAAAATATTTTATGTCATGTAGTTGATGTAGTTTTAGAAATCATTGGTGAATAAATGATTGGAGAGGAATAAATTGTGATGAATTAGTTTATAATCAGTATTACAAAGTTTTGTTTTATTATTAATTTGTCTGTTAAATTAAATAAATATATTCTAAACCAATTGTGTTGTTTTATTTGTTATACTTTTTGTTATTTCCTTACACACACACCTAAGCTCTTAAATAAATATAAATAAAAATGACTCATGTGAGACGCTACTATATAGAAAAAACTGCATATATTTTTCATAAAATTTTATTGTCATTTCTCTGTATCACAGAAACACAGTTCGCTTAAAGCAATTCATTCACAATCACAACAAATGATATATCTATAAAACTATCAAAAGATATATCACATTAGATTTGACGCATCACAATTTCAATCACTACGAGTACGACATAAAATAACATTGATTTTGTTGAAACTAACCTCACGGCCTCCACATCGATCGATCGATCACAAGACAGGATCATCGATTGATCCATTACATTTGATATGGGACAATGGCACAGTACGCAAGTACTGAGTTTTTTAAAACAAGCCACAGTTATTCCGTCGATCGATCGTTTGTTAATGGATCATAAAACAAGACCATCGATTGATCCATTATTTAATGAATCAATGGCATAGTTTGCATGTACTGAGTCTGTTGAAAACTAGTAATTACCACTGTCATTATATCGATCGATTGGACCGACCATCGATAAGGGTGACAAATCTACATCGAGCTGTGCTGCGCTGG
Source organism: Timandra comae (assembly GCA_958496195.1). NCBI lineage: Eukaryota > Metazoa > Arthropoda > Insecta > Lepidoptera > Geometridae > Timandra > Timandra comae. The sequence goes on along the minus strand of OY292353.1, from coordinate 5,019,987 downwards.
GTCGAGCTGTGCTATGTTTGGTTAACTCGCTCGCCATATATTTGAATGAGGATACAATCAAAGCATGCTGTGCTGAGCTGGGTGAAGCTGCGCTCTGTCTGGAGTAAAAATAACCTAGCTTCAGAAACATAGCACAGCTCAACCCAGTACAGCGCAGCACAGCTCGATGTAGATTTGTCACCCTAAAATTGATCAATCGCTTGTCAATCGATCATGAGACCATCGATTGACCCATTCTATTATGGATGGCACACTACGAATCTTTAACAATATACTACTTCATTTTACAATATTAATCCACATTCACTGTTTGCTTGATCTATTAACGATCTTGTAAAATATAATAAATCAATCATAAAATAAACAAAATTCAATGCGATAACACACAGAGCAAGGTACCCGTCCGTAGGCCTAGGTTCTCTGCTCTGAGATAACATAATTTTAAAATAACATCGACATTGTAAACTCCAAGATTTTGACAATAACTTAAAATTATAAGAAACAAAATTATAATAATGTTAACCTACTATATACGTACGTAGTCATCTATATCTATATCTATCTATACTAATAATAAAACAGTAGAACCACCGTGTCTGTACGATAAATAAATTTAACTACAACTGATAGGGGGGGATAAAAGAAGGTCAAAGGAACACAAAAAAACAATTTTCGACTTTCTTTCCTGTCTGTCTGTCTGTCTGTCTGTCTATCTGTCTGTCTGTCTGTTCACGATAATCTCAGAAAGTACTGAATGGATTTTCATGGCGTTTTCACATATGGATTAAGCTTAATTTGGCGCAATATATAGGCTTTGTTTCATCTCATTTGGATAACGAAAAGAAAAGTTATCAATAAAAATCTATTTTGTTGTATTGAATTTAATAAACAATACTCCGCCCACGACATCGCTTGGGTAATATACGTTTATATCGCGCAACTTACCACCTTAGTTAGTTCTAAGTTATTGAGATATTCTTTAAAATTTAGGAGGAATCGTAGTCTTTGTTGTTCCTCGGTCCTCTGATTTCAATCAAAAAATATATTGATCAACACTTCGCTTCTTTTTGACGAGAAAACATTGCTGACAAAAATATGTACTACATGTTGGATTTTGTATAATAATATTTCATAGATATCAAATTTGACAGAATATAGAATACTTCAATATCGAATGCTTAAGGGCATATGTACATAGCGGATTTTCAGGCAATCAAAACTTTTGTGAACAAGCAAAAAAATAGTATAGACGTAATATTAAAGTGCAGTGTACGTGCGTACTATGTTAAAGAAACATTACAACAACTGAGTGTCTTTCCCTTAATGAAAAACAATAAGAAAACTGCTGATGGATACATTATTAACATAAATATTTTATTAAATAGTTTAAGTTGAATTAAAATATCTTATTAGCCTTTTAGAAAAATGCATTCAAAATTTTGGCCTCAGCCAAGACTTGAACCCGGAACCATGCTGAACCGTAGCACTGCTCTATCCAATTGAGCTACCGAGGAGATTAGATCGTAATATACTGAAGTTCTCAAAATGGTGCATCAGACATCAAAAATATATCTGCAGCGCCGTCAAGGTATCAATTCAATAAACAAAATGGTTTTTGGCTACTGCTGCCATAACTACGCAATTCTGCTAATGTCAAAGTAGGTAAACGTATGTAAAAAAACACGATGGAGATAGGTCATTAAATTTTTTTATCGAGTATAATCCGTCACGGTATCTACGTGAGAGTGAAAAATAGGCAGTGTGCAAAGGTCCTAAAATGAATGATATTCTTTACACAAAGGTTGGCAGTATTGAGTATTAAATATATAGCATTCAACCTTCTTTTTGTTAAATCAAGCCAAAATTGTGATATCCGTCTATAAATACTTTAGGACAAAAAAAATGCTTTTAAATTATTGTTCACTGACTTTGTGTGCTTGCATCATGTACAAAACTTTGTTATATGATAGTTCATATTCAAAGAATTTATCTATGAACTAAAATAAATTACTGACCCGTGAGCAGGCCACATATAGTTGGCCATGCTAAAAACAATTAGACCTTAGGTCGACACCAGCGGCCTTTAGTGTCTGACCCTGGGATTTATTTATCGTCATAGCAAAGCCACGACTGGGAATTGGGTGCGCTTGAATTGGAATGGAAAATTGTTAGGGATGAGTGGTATTCTTGGTATCAAGACGGTTTCTTCGATACCACAACCGGCCGACGCGATAGACAAGACTTCTAGACCGCTTCTAGCTGTGTCCCGCGGTTTCACACGCGTAGTTCCCGTTCCCGTGAGAATTTTGGGATAAAAAGCATTTTATGTCCTATTCTCAGACCTACTGGCATGAAAATCGGTCAGGCCGTTTCGGAGGAGTACGGGAACGAACATTGTAACACGAGAATTTTATATATAAGATATTTTTTATTATAGAAAAATAATTGTTTCTTTTAGTAATTACATATGATTAAAATAATTTCAACATTTTAAATTATTAAAACTTTGAAAAAGTCAACTAGGTACGTGAAATAAATAAACCAATTTCCACGCGGACGAAGTCGCTGGCATCAGCTAGTTCCTATATATAATACTAATATATTTATAATCTACATATTACAAGATGTTATTATTTGCATGCTATTATTATACCTATATTATAATTACTGAATCTCATTTTTATACTGTTATAGTACAAAGTCTATGTATACATAAAACAAGTTTTTCTCAAATAGATACCATCGAAGATAGTCACAACAACCCATCAATTGTATATACATATATATCGCATAATATATTTTTATAATATTTTCTCTAATATCTATGTAACCAAAGAGCACAGAGTCTTATTATTAATATTAGTAGGTAATAACAATGTTTAGTTGTAACCTTAGATATTTATGTAGCTAAAACCGACTTGTATTATTTTTAATTATTATTTCTTTTCAACCTAAAATGTTGACAGTTAATAAATATTAGGTACCCTTAGACGTTTCAAAAGCGCCAATAATATCTAAGCATTTTTTATACTTAGATTGTTATCACTTACAGGCACTGTACGAATAAAGTCTTGATCCAAATGCTTCATTGAAAATTTTATAAAATTACATTCTGAAAGCTTTTATAATGGCGGCCACACTTTCGTAAGTTCCAGTGGTGAATACGTATACACCCAGAATTATTATGACGGAGTCTTTGATGACGACGAATATTGGAATGGGTCCCTTCAGCGAGGCGGAAACCAGCTCGATGAGGGGTGGGAAAATGAGAGCCAACGCTGTAGAACTGACGGCACCAACCAGTGAGATGAATAGTCCTAGTTGAGGGATCGTCTCTGCTAGGGCAACTGTGGACGAAATACATCATTTGTTGTATAAAATGTGATATACAAACAATTATGTAGGTTAATATACCAATCTATCGATTATTGGTCGAGGACATGATTCGATTAAGGTATAAGTTGGTAGCCGACTGCAGACAGCAGCAGCAGACCACACGTCGCCCCACCACTACTGGTTTGTATGTATTTCTATGAAATTATATTCGTAGTGGGCGACATGAAGCTAGCTCCGCGTCGCCGAGCAACAGACGGCGAAGTGTCATGATGATGTTAGGCGGCGACGTGTGGTCTGCTGCTGCTGTCTGTAGTCGGCTACCAACTTATACCTTCATGGATTGGATCAAATTTATTGCTTACATCAATACCCAAAAGTTAAAAAATACGATGAAAGTCCACTTACATGTAACAAGCACTAACACTGCTCGGTACAATAGCTCCTTGGCAATAGGATGGGTAGCAGCCAGTTTTCGGCTGAGTTTTGGCCACGTGATCGCTACCGGTACGTAGAACTGCAGTGGGTACGTGAACAGAATAGCCAGAGCTATTAGACCTTGGACTACGTTACTTAACCTGGAAAATAAGATAGGTATATTGATTTACAGATAACATAACATTAATAATTCACTTCTAACTACAGTAACTGACCTCTAAAGTCACTTCTATGTTTTTTAAAAGTAAAAATTCAAGAATCTTTGTCTTCTCTTCGTAAACTTAATTCCTGAGCTTATTCAGGTGCATTTGCATTGAGAAGAAAATTGCAGAAAGTACATTTGTCATTTTAATACTTACACATGACCAGGCCGCAGGTTAAGAGTAAGACTTCCTTGCACTTCCTCTCCCCATTTGAGGTACCCAAGGAAACCGACAGCGATGAAGATTCCTCCAACGCAAACCATGCCTACGTTCAGTACTCCTAACGGTTTTTGGAACATTTCCGGGCGCCTCATTTCATTTTTAAGTGGAAGTACCTGTTCAAAATAATGTGTAATATTAGATGAGAAATCAGAAGTTTGTATTTTCTAACAAAAAAATAATAAAATACTAAGAGCTCTGTGGTTTTACCCGAGTTGATTCCGATTAGAACGTAATTTTACGTGGAAAATTGACAGAAAAATGATCGGAATTTTAAGATGGAAAATATTCCATGCCTTATTCTTATCAGTAGTATTTGTAACAAAAGTACTATACTAACTTTCATATTTATCATTAGATTACCCAGATAAAGTAGGTTTAGATATATGTACTTAGTATTAATATTACTTACCAAACCAATCCCTTCAAAAGCATAAACAGCTGTACCGAAGTATAGAGGCAGTTGTTCCCATGACGCAAGGTAAGTCCTGGTAGAGACCTCTGGCAAATCCTGTGCCGCTTCATAAACTACCACGCTTACACCGACAGCCATCAATATGTTAGCAATCGTCGAAAACGGAGTCAAATACTTCAGATTTCTCACCATACAGGCCAGTAATACTGGTACTATAACGAGTATCATGTGTATAGATAGGTCTATGTGGATGTTGTATTGGTCGCATATCTGAAACAAAATGAGAGAATTTCATGTTTAAAATGCATATAATGTACTTATATTACTAAGGAAATACCTTCGCCATAACAAGGTTTATTTATTTATTGAAAGACACAACAACAGTTTAACATATTAAACATTAAAACAGAATACACATTAAAGAAGGTTCTCAACAAAACGTAATTTCCGTTACAGTAGGGAATTTTGGAATAATTAATTGACTTCATCTCGTTTTTCTATCTACATAAATCTATTCGGAAAAACACAAGTTTACATTCACATTTAATATCTATGTAGGTAGCATCAGGTACCTATTATATGTATAGCTAAATTGCTCTGCGGTTTTGTCCGTGTAAATTCAGATTCTTTCGGGACTTTAAGATGGGAAATATCCTATCTTATATCTTGTCAGTAGTTTTTGTATCAAACATACATATTAATTTTCGCATATAATTATTTTTGTAAAGTAATCATAAGTATGTACATGTTCTTTCGCAATCCTGCTCAAAAACACAATCGCACATATCCTTCAGGAACTTCAAAATAAATCAAAGAAAAAAGACATTTATTCAGCTTACAAATATTATATTATAGCCAATACATATAAATAAATAATAAAATAAGTAGTTAAGAAACACTGGGTTTCACAAATAGGTATACCTATATAAGTATACATGTAGGTACGTGGGTTATAAAAATGTAGGCTATGAAATCACATATGTATGTGGAAATACATAACCATAGAAGCGTGAAATTGCCAATATTTATCATTAAGTATATGTTATTCAACCAATACCTTTTTATAAGTATAGAAATTGCGTAAAAATTTTTCGCACTCCATCGCATAGCTAAAGAAATATTAAAATTAACCACTAAATTAATTTTCTAAGACCCTGCTAAAACCTAACTTAATGTAACTAAAATAAGTGAAATATAAAATACTAGTTGAAACCCACGACTATACCCAACATTTATCAAAGTTTAAAAAATATGTAGAGTTAAGTTACCGTGTGAAATTAGGACAAGAGAGCACACACACATACACTAACTAATAGCATTATAAATATAGTAAACTAGTGGCCCGCCCCGGCTTCACGCAGGTCCAAGTTTCCCGTTTGCTTTTTCAGATTTTTTTTACATAAGAACCTTCACCTGACAATAACAAACACAGCAAAAAAGAATTAGCCAAATCGGTCTAGCCGTTCTCAAGTTATGGCGTGACAACGGGAAACGGGTTTAATTCAATGCATTATCATCATGCATATCAGCTAGCTATTCAACAGCATTGAAACTACTAAATATACTGACCATTTTAACATTATTAGATATGAAGACGATGTATACACAGCAGAATCCCAGTTGTGTGACGCAGAGGAATCCATTGACAAGCATCTTGACTACAGGCGCGAGAGGGCGCAGTCTCACGGGGCCGTTAGCGAACACCAGGTACACGGTGTCTGCGAACCCTGGAGGCTTGTCACGCTTGGTCTGATGGTACATCTCGTCGGAGCAGTTCAACTGGAAGGTAAATGTAAGTTAGTTTTTGTAGACTTTGTGAAGTTATTAAAGATTGTGTTCCGATAGCGAAAGCCAAGAAGTAACTTATTATTCCTTATAACATAGGCTATCTACCAATGAAAGCCCGTTAAAATTGGTCGAGTCGTTTCGAGTTTAACCGACAGATATCCAAGTATTAAAATTGTTTCTATTGTAAGTACCATATGTACCATTATTTCATATGCATTTACTGAAAAATTGTGTGATTCGGAATTACAAACAGACAAATCAATTTTATCAAATAAAAAAAGGCAATAATTGCTCAAAATAAATTAATCTCACAAGTAAATGTTGAGCATGCACACATATGACGCCGAGGATGGCTGTCATTATCGGAGCGAAGATGATCCCTCCATTCTTGAAAGCGTCTCCCATCGCCAGGAGACCACTCCCGATGTTACCACGGAACAGGTGAAGCATTGTGTCCATGTACCTGTTAATGTAGAGATTAGAAAATTCAATGACTTATTTAATAATAGTAACTTTCTTGTAGGTACGGTCAGCGTCTAAGAAAGTCTAAGAAAAGGACAACTCCATTGGTTGGCGAGCAAAGTGTGCATTACCTAGGGTACCTTTTCTCTGACACTTTACATAATCAATCACTCCATTTTCATATAGCAACTAAGAACTAGATAACCTGTATGTACGGTATCAAAAACTACGTTTACTCGCATTCATACACACGCACGGTAATCGAAACAGCAACCTTTTTTTCAACAGTTCCTAGTTTGTGTCCTACTTATGTTAGGTTTAAAGATCTTTATTTATCAATAAAGACAGAAATTCGTTAAAATAGTATAGTTTCATGACCGCCCTAAATTTTTGAAATTTCCTAACTTATCAGGTAAACAGAATGACCCAAATCCAATTTGCAAGGCCCTAATGACTCTAGGAATATAGGTCCCTAATTATTAAAGAGTCGTTTAAGTATAGAATATCGCTGTTTAAGTATTGAAGCAATGAAGATGACAAGACGTTACTTACGATGTAGGATGTGTGACGGTGTGAACGTGTTCCCCATCAACCCCTTTAACATTTTCCAGGTCGTCAGTGCTCTTAGTGATGATCTGTTCGCGGGACACAAACTGGCCATTTCCATCTGATATGCTGTAACAATAAACATATAAAAATTATTAAGATTCATCTAGTAATGCTTAAGTATCAGCCTGTAACATCACATTGCATAGCAAACGTATGGTGATGATACCTAAGTACAGTGAAGAGGAATAGGCAAAATCACCAGCTAATGTGCGTCGGAGATCTCAAAACTGTACCACGTTTTGAAAATACTAATTATGCAACCCGTGATTTTAGGTTTGATAGGCACATGCTATTAGAGGGTTTTCCGTGCATTAGAAGTAAATAAAGAAGACTAGAAGACTTAATAAAAAATGAAAAGTGTACAATGTACATTAAAACTTTTTGTAATTTTTTTGTAAACATTTTAAATGATTTGTATACGATTGGTCTAAGTGTGCTACTTTCCGATAGTTATAACCAGTTCTTATTACATTCAATTATTCATTTATGCACGTTTATTTAAAGCTTTTAATAATTATAATCCAGTATTTAATTAAATTCAAACACGTTACAGTAAAAGTCGTTTAATAAGTTAAAGTACCCTTAGTTGAATACCGTGAACTCAAAAAGACTACTTTGTATAAGTACTTGTTCTATTAGGAAAATATATCTGCATGTTACAAAGTATTAAAGTAACTTGAAGTCAAATCTAAATATAATAATTTATTCAATTTAGTCGCCAAAGAGTTACTTGAACGTGTAGAGTTCAGAAAATAAAACATAAACGAAATTACGAGTATAATCTTCTGCTTTCGGTCCTGTATCCTTTTTCCAATTTGGATCGGTTTCTAGTCAGTATTTTACGGGAAATAATAAATAAATAATAAATAAATAAATAATTTTTTATTGATCATAAAAGTGAGTACAATATATAAACATTACAGGTTTTACATTTGTTTGGTCAAGTACATTGTTCTCTGAAGGTGGGTGAAGCGCTGTTTTCCTAGATAGGTTACAATAACCTGTGTTAAGGATAAACAGTTCCGATCCCTTTACAGTTGGGCATATTTTGTACAGTATTTACGTATTACATAAATGATCAATGTAACGTTAACATGTACGACTTTAAAATTTAAGAATTTATATGGTATTAAACGATACATAATATTATGATAAGTTTGGTATACTTATCCTGTTAATAACATTTCTTTTAAGTTTCGTAAGTACAATAAAATTATTACAAGAAAAAAAATTTGTTATACAAAGTTTGAGGGTAGAAGACAAAATGGCAATCAAAAAATGAATGCCATCAGTCATTAGACCTTATTGTATTGCCATCAGATAATAACCACCCTATAAGGCCGTTGACTTCCGATCGGAAGTTGCCTGGTTCGAACCCCACCAGTCCCGCAACCTACCAATGTGTTTTCAATTTTCGAATTCATAAGTACGTTTATTTCGACGCTCTTACGGTGAAGGCGAACATCGTGAGGAAACCTGCACACACCTGGGAAAAAATTCTAAGGTTGTGTGTGAAGTCGACCAACCCGCACTTGGCCAGCGTGGTTGACTAAGGCCTAATCACCCTAATTCAGGGTAGGCTCGAGCCCCTCGGTGGGGACATATATGAGCTGATGATAATAATCATTGGAAGTGGTAAATGTAATTTCAATTGTTTTCTATTTTAATAAGTCCATTATGTACTTTACGGATTTTTCCGTAAAGAAATAATCCGTTATCCATTAGTATTTTTCCGTCGAATAAAGTTTCGATTGGCAGATAAATACTTGAGGTAGTATAAATTAAAACACAGTAGGTAAGTTGCTAATGTTTTTATTTAATAAACCAGGTTACAATTATTAAAATAAACAAAACAAAACTTAAATCAATCAGACTTTTATGAGCAAAATGCCACCTTTGAAATGGAAGAATAAAAACAAAATTAATTACGTATTATAAATTATAACAAATAATGTTTTGAACACATTTAACATTAGTATTATAAAAAACTTACTTTAAAATTAATACTATTTTGAGACAGTCGTAGAACAAGTCGGATCTGTCAATTGTCTTGGTAAGTAAAGTACTTTTGGTAAGTAAAATATACTTACTTTAAAAATGAATACTTAATTTAAAATATTATCACATCCAACAATGTTCTACGATGTGTCCAATGTACTACATAACATGAAGTAAAAGTCGTTATTTAATTTAAAACTGAGGGCCGTTATAAGAATGTACACACATACGCTTTGATGGTATTTAAAATTTGTTAATGATTTAACATTGAGTATTATATTCGTTGGTAGAGAGAGGGTGGTAAGTAAGTATAACTCATGAAGACTAAATTCATGATAACAATAATAACCGTAATAGTTACTATCAATACATTACAAATCAATCGCAAACAAGTAAATGACTCGCTTCGCTGAGCATAACAAAATCAAAGTTATACTAGTGTGTAATAATGTTATGTTGATTTCGCCATACGATTAAAATCTTTACGTAGTGTTTGAAAACAAAGTGGGAGTAAAGTCCCGGTCTATAAGATGTAAATGCAAGGTCAAGGTGTTTCTTTCACTGATGATATAAGTGTTAATGTGAAAGAAAAAGAAAAAACGAACATCCCTGCGTAATATGTAGTCGTAGTCAAAACATGATTAAAAATATCAACTAACTGGGCAATTACTTAATGAACTCCATAAAAAATCAATGTGACTACCTACCAGACATCTTTACAAATAATAATAAACATAACACGATACCCGCATCTCCTAAACCACCAAAAAAAGATTCTCATCGGCATAAACTTGTACCAAATGATCTTGCAACAGCGATCTAAATGCAATGATATGAACTGTTATCTCATCAATCACGCACCACTTGTTTCAAAACATACACTTAAAAGGTACCCACACTCCCACGGCGCCCTCATTTCACAATACACTAAAACAGTCTGTAAATCGGTCTCAGCAACATGTTGATCTGCCTCTGAGCTTTACGTGGTTTGGTCAGGTAATCCGCCAGAGCGGTGCCGAACCCTGAAGCGGCGGCTGAAACGGCACTTTGAAACGGACGGTTCTGGTTCTGGTTCTGGTAATTTTGTTGGTAAGAAGATTGGTACATATTGGGTTGTTGATACTGTTGGTACTGCTGTTGGTAGTCGTTGTTGTAGCCTGCGTACGAGTTAATTCCATGGCCACCATTGTGTCCTCCGTGGCCCCCGTGACCCCCGTGACCCCCATGACCCCCGTGTCCACCGTGGCCCCCGTGCCCGTGTTGACTGTATTGCGGCTGGTACACGTGCACCGGCTGCACCGGGATGTACTGCGGCATCACTACAGGAGCTGGCGCACAACCAAGGAAGTAGTTCATCACTGGCGCCGATATGTAGGTGTAATCAGGGTGGCCGAAGAACTTGTCGAAACCAAACGTGCGTCCGTAGCCGCACGGGTTATACTGCTGCTGCTGCTGATGCTTCTTTTTCTTCTTCCTGTGTCTCCTCTCCAAGTCTTCATTGTCTTTGATATCCAGGTCTCTGGTCTCGCTTTCTTCCGCGAGTACCAGGAGCAGAGCGCAGTGTAGGAGTAGGATGAGTAATGTGGTTTTCTATAACAAATTAACATAATTAATTTATGCTTTTAATTTTCAAAGATGAGATAAACAATGGTAGATGCTCACCATGTTTGTGTTGTATTCGGGCGTCGAGTCCGATGGTCTGCAGGCGACTGCGGGTCCAAGCCCACCTCGGGGATCCCGAAATCAGAAGTGAAAGTAACTCTACAAAGCCCAATAACGCAAGAGCCTGAAGCAATCCCACCCATTGTATTACACCCGGAGCTTCGTGTCATTGAACTTAATACTCAGATGGCAATGCCGTGTCTAATGATTTAGTAATCAGCTAAGTAGCAGGTCATAGTAATGGAACCATAACTTCGGTAGCTAATTGTGACCCACTTTATGTTTATTTATTATCTTGGTAACATTGTTTCTTCTGAACCTTCGGTTTCTAGTGTAACTAGATTTGGCGGAATTCTTGTATTTTTATTTCGGTAACATTATATTAAGGGCTGTAAGACAAAAGCAAACCCTTTACGAAATCAATAATAAAGTGGCAATTTTCCTCAATTAGACCTCACAATTTAGAGTCCGATGGTCTGCAGGTCACGTCCGATGGTCTGAGTCTGAGGTGCAGACATTCGAAATAACAAAATTATTTCGCCTTTATATTTTTTTTTATCCAGAATAGGCTTCCACTTTACTGACTCGCCTGATGGAAAGCGATGATATTAGTGTGATAATTCAATAAATATTTTTGTATGTTATGTTATTTTGTTGCACGTGCACGTTGTTCCCGTGGGAATATGGGGATAAAATATACGCACTGATAAATTAGCTTTCCATTAGTGAAAGAATTTTTGAAATCGGACCAGTAGTCTCGGAGTATTCGTTACAAACAAACAATGAAATCTTTCCTCTTTATAATATTAGTTTAGATACAGCCCTAGTTTCTATCGACCTTCATTGCTCAGTACCCTGTTCAGCTCACGTGGTCTTCACATTAGTTCCAACGCATCAGTTGATCACACCTATTACGTAGATTCCCGCGAGAACGGGCCTTAACAAGGGGTAACACGTTTAATAGATTCTTAGTAAAGAACTAACTCGATATTGTTTTATATTGAAAAGTTCCTGTTAGTTACTTGATTACTTTTTCTATAATCTACACTAATATTATAAAGAGGAAAGATTTGTATTTTTGTATGTAACGAATACACTCAAAAAGTACTGGACCGATTTCAAAAATTCTTTTTCATTAGAAAGCTACATTCACCCTGAGTAACATAGGCTATATTTTATCCCCGTATTCCCACGGGAACGGGTACCACGCGGGTGAAACCGTAATATTATAAAGAGGATTGATTGTTTGTAACGAATAGGCTCCGAAACTATTGAACCCATTTCAAAATTTCTTTCACTAATGTAAAACTACATTTTCAGCGAGTGACATAGGCTATTGTTTTCCTTTATTCCCACGGGAATGGGAATTTAACTTAACAAGGGGTAATATAATACGTCTAAAAGCCTTACAAATACAGTATCGTTTTATATCGCTTCTTAATACTTTGATTACTTTTCCAATACTACATATATTTTATTTTATTTTGTCGTTTGTTTTATTTATTTTAGTTATATTTTAACGATAAAAATAACCATTTTTATTGTTAAAATATAACAAAAATAAAGCGAATATTTAAAGATGGTGAAAGATTAGAGTTAAATACTATTTTTATATGCGCAGTAGACTATCTAATAAGTAGTTTACATAAATTATAGATTAGCTTACTACATCTATCTATATGTATATCTGCATCTAAATCTATACTAATATTATAAAGAGGAAAGATTTGTTTGTTTGTTTGTTTGTAATGAATAGGCTCCGAAACTACTGGACCGATTTCAAAAATTCTTTCACCTTTGGAAAGCTACATTATCCCCGAGTAACATAGGCTATATTATATTTAAAAAAAAATTAGGGATCCTTACTAAAACTCCAATAATGTAACATAAGGTGTAAAAAAAAGACCTGAAAAATTCCTTACGTCGCGTGCGCTGCGAAAACTATTGATGATAGAACAAAATCATTCACTACGACTTTGCAGAACTCATCATTATCTACAAAAAGTGTCGCGACAGCATATGTCTAAATATTATAGTTGTCACAGTAAGCAGTTTTTTATTCTAAAATATTAATTTATATATGCCGCCTCTTGAAAAGGCTCTTCATTTGTACCTTGGTATTAATCCTTATCAAAATAAATTACTTTATATTCAAGACGGCTTTAATACCTTTTTTTAACTTTTTGAATTATTCAATTCGGACATTTCATTCGGAAGATATCGAGTTTAAAAATGCAAGTATTAGAAAAAAGTCGCGTGGTTGTCGCTCACCGCGCTCAGCTAGCCAGCATGCGATGTAGGCTCCACGTAAGCGTCACTGGGGTACAGGGGGGGAGTGATCGTATGATTTTATCTTGAAAAAATTTTGAATTCGCTTTAAATTCGTTTCGTAGGTAAATAAGTATCTGATAATAAATATTATATTTTAATGTAACTATTCAAACTGCTTAAAGTAGTATTAAAATAAATTTCCTGTTCAAAATTTAAGCAAAAATTTAGTAAAAGGTAGTTTTCTAAACCCATATTTTTAATTTTCTTTCAATAAGTACCTACTACTTACCTGATAATAAATATTATATTTTAATTATTCAAAAAGCTTAGTACTTCATATAGTATAGTATACTTCAAATAGTTGAGATCAAGATCTCAACTTTCTAAACATAGTTAAAACAAAGTTATAAAAAGGTATTAAAGCCGTCTTGAATATAAAGTAATTTATTTTGATAAGGATTAATACCAAGGTACAAATGAAGAGCCTTTTCAAGAGGCGGCATATATAAATTAATATTTTAGAATAAAAAACTGCTTACTGTGACAATTTAAAAATAAAAAAATACAAAAAAACAAATGAATAAAAAAATTCATAAAAAGAAATTCAAAACTTCCTTTATAATTTTACTATTTTTTTGAAACCCGATGCAAAAAAAAGGGTGTATGTGTGTGTGTATGTACCCGTGCGGAGCAGGGGCGGGCCGCTAGTACATAATAAATATAAATAGTTTTCAACTATTATATCTAAACCTATAATCTATATAGATTACTAACTGTGCCCCGCGGTTTCATCCGCGTAGTTCCCGATCCTGTGGTAATTTCGGGATAAAACATAGCCTATGTTCTTTCCCGGATCATAAGCTACCCCTGTACAAAATTTCAAGTCAATCGGTTCAGTAGTTTAGCTGTGAAAAGGTAACAGACAGAGTTACTTTCGCATTTATAATATTATAGTTAGGAATAGGATTCGATACATATATGTAGGTATATCAAACTGGATTTTACATTTAATTAACACGTAGCCAAACAATTAATTTTTCCTTATTACCCTTTTATTAAAAAGAACAAACGACTCTTAATAAAATTTTAAGAAACCACTCAAAGTATTCTTATTTCCTTTGATGAATCCATACTTTAAAGAAATATTGTTTAATTAAAATCTCGCTTCAAAGTTTATTAATTAAAAACTTATAGTAAAAATATATCAAACAGAAAGTTTATTTAGGGCAAGGGTTGTCGCAGAACGGTCTAATTTATAAAACACTAGCTGCGCCCCGCGGTTTCACCCGCGTAGTTCCCGTTCCCGTGGGAATTCGGGATTCGAAGGGAATTCGGGATAAAAAGTGTCCTATATTCTTTCCCGGACCATAAGCTACGCCTGTACCAAATTTCAAGTCAATCGGTTCAGTAGTTTAGCCGTGAAAAGGTAACAGACAGAGTTACTTTCGCATTTATAATATTAGTTAGGATTAGGATGGAGCAATATACACCCCTATTTTGAAATGATGGGACTTATTAAAATCAGAATATCTGTAGCAGTAACTGAATCCATACATCCAATAAAAATATCAAAAATGATAGTCGATTACTTATCTTTAAAAAATACTAAATAAATGCCGTATTACCAAACGGCACACTAGCTATCAAGTATTCTGTGACGGCTCGGGTCGATGACCGCGCTCAGCTGTGTATCGCAGCGTTCGCCGGTTGTTCGGTGTAGAATAACAATAAAATTCGGCGGGATTTTGAAAAACTTTGACTTATCATAACTTTTTAAATAAAAGCAAAAGAAAAAAACTAACTTCCCTATTATATTGTCACCCGTCGTTTACATTAGCTGTGTGATTAAGTATCTCGAATTCAAAATAGGGGTGTATATATGCGTTTATAAAAAAATGAGATATAATTATAGGTATATAATATGTATAAAATAATAAAATAGGCCATTGACATTTATATTGATTTCTCACAACTATAGAATTATGTAAAATAGTTAATTATCTCTGATTATTATGCAAACATAATTACGTGAATAAACGAACTATTGTATTATGAAAACATCTCAGGATAACAGAATAATACATTTGTTTTTCTCTTTCCACGACCAAGTGGTGTAGTTGGTAGTGACCCTGCCTGCTATGCTAATGAGTACGGATTCGATTCCCGATCCAGAAGAACATTTGTGCTCGTAACCTGCCATTTGTCTTAGTCTGGTGTTTTCTAATTTCTAATTATTCGAAGTATGTAAAAATTACAAAAAGAAAGGTCCTAATTGCAATCGTTTCTAAATTATTATAACCCATTGGTTTGTTTTTATAAATAACTTTAAATTAGTTATTTTTCAGTTCGATTAATTACTGTGTATTTTATACTAATACATAGACATAGTTAGTCATTCGTTAAAATGGGCGGTCATTTGACAACGCGAGCCCAAAATGGCGATGTATGACGTCAGAAAGTGTTGACACAAAATGCAATAAAAATTTATGATGTGGTTAATGACGTCACCCATATAGGTACTATACACCCGTACTGACCCTTACGTTGCACCGTTCGCCGAAAAAAGTATAAAGATGAAGGCAATATGCTATAGTTTAACTGATCAGTTGAACTGGAGCGATTCCAGTGGCTAAATCTAGTTGGACTAAAACTTTTGGAGTGACGCCACAGTTTGTCTGGACTTATCAGTTCAACTGAGTTCAACTGTTCAACTGTTCGTCAATGGCCTTGTGGTGTTTAAACAAAGTCTGTATTTTTATAATATAAATATTATGGATTAATTTACCTGTCTCCATTAGTAAATGAAACAGCACTGCCACTTATATAACTAATATTCACTTGATCTTTATTCTTCATTATGTCTGAAACAATAACACACATATTTATCTCTTATACAAATGCCAAAAACCTATATATTTAAATATAACTATAAATGATTAAGTACTTATATAAAAATTTATTAAACCGCAACCATAAAATAACATAACATAACATAATCATTCACTACATCATCTCATTATACATAGTAACTGACCCCTAACTAAGTTCGAAACTTGTATCTAGGGTATCAGAAACTACGCACACACTCATTCACACGCACACCGAGACAAACATTTATGGTTCACACAAATATTCACCCCGCACGGGAATCGAACCCGCAACCTAACTGATGGCATAAATGCCTATAAATAGTTGATAGCCTTTAAACGGCTGAACCAATTTTGGTTAAATAGGTGCATACGATAAACATGGCTGAAAATGACGATAGAATACTATCTTCAAAATAAAAAAGTATCATGCAAACTTATCTATCCAAAAATAACTAATAAGATCTTGAATAATAATTGATCGATTGGGCCATTTTTCTATTGCATACGTAATGTTAGGTTAGATTTCAAGGAAAGAATGAAATATCCACCGGAAACAACAAAAATTGCAACAGCAAAGGCGGGACTTGTTACTATAATGAGAACCTGCTATACCGAAGGTTGTGGATTCCCGGTCAACACAAACGTTTGTGGGCATGAACCGAACATGTCTGTTTGTCTTGGTCTGGATGTTTTCTCTCTACTCTACTCCTAAGAATGTATTTAAGTACAAAAAAAATATGTGTATCCTTTGTCTAGTATCCAAAGTAAGTGTCCGAATATTATTATTTTACTTTATAATATGAGCCCCGTTTATAGGGCACGTGTATCTAATGAAGAATAGGAGAGAAATTTACTACAATAATGGAAGTAAGTACCTAACAAGAATGCATCATATAAATTACAATAGTATGATAATGGAGGACACGCAACCTTCAAATTAAGCACAATATTAGAATGCCATCATTGTCTGCCAAAGCAATAAATCATAAATAATGATTAAATTCAACAAAAAAAAAGATTAAGTGCACTTGAGAATTTAGGCACACCTGCATTTCGATTTAAAGATTGCGTGACCATAAATATTGTAAGAAAGTAATTACGGAATTTAATTTAAATTAAATTATAATAATTGTTAAATGTTCAGAGCATAGAACGTATGCACTATGCAGGAAGCTTAGAGGAACCCAATGACCTAAAAAACCCTTTGAACCCTTCTGCAAGACGAGATTCTTTACTCTTGTCAAAATTCAGAACGCACAGAAGCAGTAACTAGACCAGAAAAATACCCTACAGAGAGCGAATGCTTACTACCGTGAAAGGTCGTATATGTCACTCATGGTGTATGCTTGAACATTACAAAATGTCCCTCAAATCGTACAACGAACGTAATACGAGTATATTAAAAAATAAAGTTTAGACTCAAACAAACATTTAAGTACCTTTCATCAGATTCGTTTAGCACTTGAAGGATTTCTTTCAAGGAGACGGCTCGTTGTGGTAAATAACCATTTATGCGTACTTTAGTTTACCATACTGGAATTTTCTAGACTCAATTCATTACTGGGTTGAGCGACGCATGTTGCAATTTTCCCAACATAGCTTGGGTTGAAAATCACTAATAAGAATTGTGAAAATGGTCGTGGTAACTACGTTTATTACTTCTCGCTGTATGTATACGCATTAATATCATCAGTGAGAAATACTTCTACCTGTAGGGATACTCGGTGTTATTTAGATTAAACAGTAGATCACATAAGATTTAATTTTTAAAACGTATTATGTTTACATTGAACAACAATCGTGTTTATTACCATCGGAATGTAAATATTAATAACAATCTTTCAGAATTTTATTAATCATTGTAATTAGATGTAAGAATTTTTTAAATAGAATTATTGTTTTGAGAATCTGTTAAACTGAACAATGGAGCAGTGCTCAATATGGAACAGTAATTTGGATTATAAGTGCCTAAATAACGTTCGGCGTAGCTGGGAAACTAGAATTTCACACCCATATTTTATGCTTCCTTATTGAACTACCTCTGTAAAGAGAAGGTTGTTAATTCGATTTTAACTGTCGCCGGCTGTAAACAAAATTTCGATGATTACAGTTATCATTATATTTCAATTATGTACTTATTTGATGGCCAACGAGCACCGGCTCACGTGTCAAGTATCTAACTACCATACCGGCCGTATGCGTCGCCTATGGACTGGACACCCACAAAATCAAATTAAATTATTTATTACGTGTTGATGATTATGAAACTACATCTCAGAAGAGTCAGTGGTGCGATGTCACCATGAGTTAACCTTAGGATGAAGAAGTGGAGGATATAGTATTACTTATAGGAGGATATAGAATTTGTGTAGAACAGTCACATTATCGTATCCGAAACCCGAAGCTACGCTCGCATTGATGTACTACATATAATGTAGGTATATGCAATGGTTGAACCTAAAACAATATAATAAAATGATGGTCGTGAAGTGAAGATGAAGGTCAGGAGGGTTGTGAAACGGAAAACCGACCCCAATCATATATGGGATACCTAAAGGTTCAGAAGAAGACGATAATGTTGATGATTATGATAAATAATATTATGTGTTCATATATTCATATTCTTCGTATTCATATTCTTCAAAACAGCTCTAATGATAAATTGATGTGAGGTTAAAAACTGGAGCGAAAACTCGATCGAGAGTCTAGTGAGAAAAATCCTTATCCTCTATTTTCACGCTAGTAGAGTTCGGTCACCCGGGTAATTTAATGTTATTGAGCGCAAATTAATCTTACTGAATTCAAATTATTTCGATAATCACAAAAACGTGTTGAGTATTTAAAAATCGTATGTTTACTTTGGCTCAATTCCAAATTGATTGACCTACTTAATTTTAACAATAATATTGAACCTGTTATATCCAGATAAAAGCTCTAGTAACACCAGCTGCTAGCTATAAGTATGTAATAACTAATATTATAAAGAGGAAAGATTTGTTTGTTTGTAACGACATATTCTAAAATTCCCACGGGTAAGGTTCCGCGCAGGTAAAACTGCGGGGCACAGCTAGTCGCAGAATAAATATAAATTAAAATTAAGAAAGAAAAGTAATTATTCAATCAAAAAGCGAAACGTTTTTGTGTTTTAATGGTTTCTTACGTTAGAGGAGAAGTTGTTTTGCCAATTTATGGCACAGAAGCCATTGAAATCGTAATAAAAATGTTGCGACATCGCGCGACAGTTTAAATATATTTTAATGGCGAAATCATTATATCGCCATTACCAACACAATACCTAAATAGTGTATTGGTTTTTTGTGCCGCGACGTGTAGGCGTATATTATATTTTAATAGATACTTGTTTACTTGAAGTTAAGTATCTATGTATACTTATCTGTCACAGTAAAAAAAACATAGTCAATACAGTAGTAGGTATTTACTAAGTTAAAACCTAATTC
Organism: Timandra comae; assembly: GCA_958496195.1. Lineage (NCBI taxonomy): Eukaryota > Metazoa > Arthropoda > Insecta > Lepidoptera > Geometridae > Timandra > Timandra comae. The sequence goes on along the minus strand of OY292353.1, from coordinate 5,000,261 downwards.
TATATAGTAATATAGAGCTAGGTTTAGATGTCTTTTTTGTAATAGAGTTACGAGAAGTCTTTTTTTGGAAGTCATGAGTTTCTTAGAGGACAATGTTGCGTAAATGATTTAGAAGCGATGCGAAGAGATTAGATCTACGATTGAAAATAAATGAGATAGAAGACTAGTTTAGTTTAATTAAACTAAAAGTGAACTACGAACATAATTAAACGAGAGTACGAGAGCGAGACGTAAGACTTCGGAGATAAAATTATACCCAAAAACCTTCCCCTTGAATCACTCAATCTATTAAATATGTAGTGAAGTAAACATATTGTAAGTATATGTAAACATCATCATGAAGTACTTTAAAAACAGTTTTCAATGAGCCAATAATACAGTTTAAAATCTGCTAGAGTAGGAAAGACATTAAACATTAAGAACGCAACAATGCAACTCCAATTGGGCTCGTAATGAGAAGCGATCACGAGGTTCACGCGGCACAAAACGTTCAATGCACTCGCACAATACCCTTCTGGTGCGAGTTAAAAGTAACCACTAACTGACTGTTCCTGTTTCGCACGGATTTAAGTGTATTACAAAGTTACAACTGTCCCGCTGTTTGACCCGCATCAATCGTAATCCTGTGACGATTTTATTACTTTATAATAACGACTCGGCATTCTAATGACACCTGCCTGGCAAATCTGAGGACCTGGGTGCAATTCCTGGGTCAATGCTATTTTGTTCTGTTGGGAGAGGCCTATATCCAGCAGTGGATACGTACAGGCTGTTGATAATGACGATGATGCTTGTTATTTTGCAAATATGTTCGGATTTGAGATCATCAACTCGAATTGGACGAGCGTGATGCATGCTATAATATCATCTAGCGAGAGACAGGCCATGCTGTCAAAAATTTGGCACGTGTGTTTGTTGGGGGGAGTGGGCTACCAATAAGAGAAGATTTTTGGAAATCCCTCCTCTAGAGGGAGAAAACGGGGGTGAAACCGCGGGGCGCTGCAAGTAAGCAATATGAGCGAAAAAGGCAAATCGTTGTGGTTTCTTATGAGGAAGTGAAAAGGATGCTTTGGACAGAAATTAGTGAGGGGCACCTGTGCCACCGACAACCCATCTTTTTAATAGACACAGATATGTTAGGTAAGATCACTTTCCTGTCCTATAGGGAAGTGAAACGGGCTGAAACATGTGGAGGGAGTTGCACCTGTCACACCGACGACGTTGCTCATTGATATACAGGCAATTTTGTACTCATAAGTGGGCAGTTTTCCGCAATTACGCCACTTTTGGGTCCTTTGTGTTTGACGTTTTAGGGTCTATCTAATTACCCGTAAAGGTGGTCCATGACGAGTCAGTTGAACTGATCAGTCCGGACATTAAATTAAGCGTCACTCCAAAAGTTTTAGGCCAACTAGGGTGTGTGTGTGAATGAGTGTGTGCGTAGTTTGTCTGATACCCTAGATACAAGTTTCGAACTTAGTTAGGGGTCAGTTACTATAATGAGATGATGTAGTGAATAATTATGTTATGTTAACTAGATTTCTCCGCTGGATTCTGGTATCGCTCCAGTGATTGACGCCCATTTTTGGATGGACGCCAGTTCAACTGAAAGTTAAACTGACTCGTCAATGGTACCTTAACGATTGATGATGTTAATAAGACAAACGTGGCCTTCGAAGCACGGACACACTTCCTCTTGCTTGATACTCTTGAATCTTTCTGCCTATTGAAAACCGCTTTATATCAGGGGCCTAAGTCTGCTTGTCATTATTTGATCAGACATTATTAAGAGAATCAGGGCCCAATTATGAAGTAAGATTTAATACAAAACGACAGAAGTTAAATTAATAATAACTACATATTTTACTTAAACATATAATCTGCAAAAATAACCTTATTAGAAACTACTAAACTTATAAATAGATTTGATTCATAAATATCACATAAATATTTATTAAGTCTGAGCAATGGATATTAATAAATCTATTTTTAAGTTAAGTATTATTTTTTAAAATGACAAATTTTCCACTCACAGTTTACCGAGATATAATATACTTACATATGTATATATGTCATTGTGTATATATGTTATGTATTATCATGTAAGTATAAGATATTAGATAAATATTTAAACGTAAAGTGTCATCTATAATATTCAACAATTGTGCAAAAACCTATCTCACTTGATATTAGTACAGTCAAGTGCAAAGGCGTAATCACCGCGATGACCTAATGCGTTTCGGTGATCTAATAATCCTAGCCAAGTTTGGAAAATACCAAACATGCATTCTATTTTTATTTATTGAGATTTAGATTTTAAAAATAAAACATTGTTGTAGTTGTCATGTCTTATAGAATCTAGTAGCAGCGCCCCGCGATTTCACCCGCGTAGTTCCCGTTCCCGTGTGAATATAGGGATATAATATACCCTATGTCACGCACTGATAAATGAGCTTTCCATGAGTGAAAGAATTTTTGAAATCGGTTCAGTAGATCCCGAGATTACCCCTTACAATTTAACAAACACACAAACTTTACTTCTTTATAATATTAGTGCTTATAGATAATATTCATAAAAGTTAAAAGCTATCATAACAGTTTGTTTCGATTCGATGAAGTCGAATCTAGATATTTAAAAATAATTTAATTATGCACCGTTAGACTCTCTGAGGTATCAAACCCGGAACCTCCGACTTTCCAGCCCTGCGCATAAACCACTTTGCCACTGAAGGTACTTAAAGAATATCTACTAGTTTATCTAAACTGTTTGTCAACTATTGAGACGCACAATAGATATTGTATATTGACCTGATTTCTTTCTCTTATAGATAAATATTACAAGGAGATCAATGTGATAAATAAACAAACGATTATTTAAAGTTATTTTCAATATACATAGATACAATTAATCATAATTACAAAGTATCTTTACAAGATACTTTTAGTATCTTTTTCTTTCTTATCTTTTTCTTTTTTAGTATCTTTACAAGATACTTTTATCCAGAACTTACATAATTTTATGATATATTCCCTTTATGTCGAGTCCCTTTACGTCGAGCCGAGAACCTTGTCTCGTTTCTATTACCCCTACGTCGAGTCTACGATTTCTGTCCCGTTTCTATTCCCTTTACGTCGATCCGTACCGTAACTAAAGCAATTTGTAGTACAGTCAACGATAGACAAAATACCCCCTCCCCCCTTAGTAATGGGGCTCACTTTGGTATGCATACGAGGAAAGAACCTTTTCCCCGACGCTGACTGTACAAATGAAGTAAAAATGATTGTGTATTATCACTATCATAGTATAAAACAAAGTCACTTACCGCGGTCTGTCCCTATGTATGCTTAGATCATTAAAACTACGCCACGGATTTTGATGCGGTTTGCTTTAATAGATATATTAATAGGAGCGGGAAATACGCGGGTGAAACTGCGGGGCGCCGCTATTATAAAGTAATATTAAGTACATATATTTAGATCAATGGAACTAACTTTCCAAGCAGAAGCACACACCTAGACCACCTAGATAGACATAACGTTCCTATATCAAATTAATGGAGAACGAATACTGGTTAGACTGGATTATGTGCGTTTTACTTTCTACGGTATATATCTTAAATATAATAACCGCGCATATAATTTATAACCATGATATATTATTGAGTAATCTTTAAAAAGTATGTACCTATCATAAACATTTTCATTTATTTAAGTGCAGATAAGTAAGCAGTTAATTTAATTTTCACGAATGCTCGCTCAATTAATGCTGGTCCTAAGGTAAGAAATCGATCAATTCGGTCATGGTGATATAAAGTTATAAGAAAACCGTTTAATAAAAAATAGTTTTACCTTAACCAAACCAAATAAAAAATATTTTAAATAGATTTACCAAAACCAAACCTCGAGGATCACGACAAAAAGGACGAAACCCTCTCGTTGCTATAACATTAATAGCTAAATAAATCAATAATTTGTTCTGTTCAACTTGCGAATTGACACCTATTCTCAGTTCTGATTTCTGAATATTATTTTAAGTTAATTTTATTACTCAAATTATTATAATGAACGGGATATTTACCATGTATATATAAATGGTTTAAATAATATACATGGTAAATATCCCGTTCATTATAATAATTTGAGTGCTAATAACCATGATAACTATGTATAAAAACTATATTAATTTTATTAGTACGTAACCCAGGAATATTTCACAACAAGCGCAATCTAACTAAAGTCATCCGCATTCTGTATGCGCACGTGAATGTTCATCCCACGGAATATCTTGATTAGATAATTCACATTCATCCAAACCGACAATATTAAGGATAATTTTCGTCACTTTAACCATTATTGACTAATACAGGTATCCTGTTTTAACCTACTTTACTACATTATGGAGTTGCGGGTTCGATTACCGTGGGAGACAAGTGTTTTCTGTAATACTTACGTATAGAGAGTACGTGAGATCATTTCAAAATAAATTATAGTTTAAAAAAACTAAAAAACACGCTTTTTATAGAAAACCGAACTAAAAATAGAAAAAAATTTTTAATGAATTTAAATTAAGAAAATAGTGTTAAAAATTTCAATGAATATAAATTAATAATAGTGTGAATAAAAAAAAAAAAAAAATTTTAAAAAAGCGTGTGGTGCATGGTGTCAATAGTTATAAATATTTTATTGACAGATATGAGTAGAGTGATTATCATTTCGATAATATTTTAAAAAGCACCCCACGCTTTTTTTTAAATAAAATATTTTTTTTTTATTCACACTATTATTAATTTATATTCATTGAAATTTTTAACACTATTTTCTTAATTTAAATTCATTAAAATTTATTTTCTATTTTTTAGTTCGGTTTTCTATAAAAAGCGTGTATTTTAGTTTTTTTAAACTATAATTTATTTTCTACTTTTTAGTTTGGATTATTACTATAGATGAAAATTATATAAATTAACAAAAATCATATTTTGCAAATTGAAAAATGGAATAATTTTATCAAATTAGTGTATTGTCATCGGTCCTCAATAAATCTACAAAGTTTGAACGAAATCTGGCCGTTTAAAGTGGGTCAAAATAGCGCCCAAAGAAGTCGGTTACAAACAAACATACAAACATACAGGTGAAGCTAATAAAAAGCTACTTATTAAGGTGCATTTTCTTTCAGATAAAAAGTCTCATACAAACTATCGAACAATCATATTTAGTCCTATGGTAAGGTATGTAAATATGTGTTTAACTTATGCATGTATGAGTAGCGTACCTTCGAAACGCAGGTGATTTCTACTTGACGATTATCCATTATTCCTAACCTTGACTGCATTAGCTATTTAGATTTAGACACACTCTCTTGTTTAATATCGAGGCTAGCTCCGTCTAAGGCATGATGCTACTTGGGAATTTTCCACGGGCTACTATTTATGAGTATTACTCATAAACTTTGAAAGCATTGTATGAAGAATATTGTATAGTATTTTTAGTAAGAAGGCTGTTTTCGGCAATGACATCTCTCGAGATTATGTCCTTTGTGTGCACTGTGTCATGTTTGCTTGCTTACCGTTAAACCTGAGGATATTGACAATTCAAAAAAAATAACATTCCTTTCTCAAACTTTTGACAATGATTTGAGCTGTTAATAACATAGAATACAAGGTGTTAGATTTGTTAAACAAATACTAAAACATGTAAGAAAACAGTATTTTTAAATGTATGCATTTATTAATAAATTGACTAGATATGTTTGGAAACGAATTCATAAATGAATATTTTATGTTTATCATAGAAGAAGGATCACGACCAAGATTCTCTCTGACATATTACGTCCATGTTTAATATACAAAACATTTTTAGAAATGACGATATCTTTAGCAGTATGTTGTTTAAATAAATACAAGTTGTGGAAGTTTTAGTGAGAAGATATAATAAATTAAAAAATAATAATGATTGGTACATTTTACTTTAATAACCTCCGAGATTTCCTCAAATATCAGAGTTGTTTCCATACAAATTAATTCATTTAATCTTTTAATTGTCATTAAAACGTTTATGTGTGACAACAACCAGATACAGAAATTAATTTAACGTTAAATTAAAAAACACGAGATTTGATACCAACTTCGACAAAAAACAAGCGCACACATGACATTAATTAATTAGGTGTTTTTTGCTCATTTTTACTCACGGTCCCTTCTGGATTAAAATACCTAATAACTATATATTTTTTAATGATTTGTGGACCCTTTAGGTATCACAGTAAAAAAAGACTAGTTAGGAAAAGACCAAATTAAATATTATTTTCTAAAATTCTAGTTATACTGGGTCAGCTAAAGATTCATTTACGTAAACATTAAATTATTTCGTTTTATCAGTCGTTTTACATTGACTGAGATTATGAGGGAACTTCCCTGTTTTATAAGTATTCAGTTTGGCGAAAGTTTACTAAAAGTTAAGAGAGATCAAAGGGTTACGCCGCACGGCTATAGGTTTGAGAAACCCTGCCTTATTCTAATTAATCTTTTAATAGGTACACTTATTTGTAACCCTAAATACAAACGACGCTGATTATGATTTATGTAAATGTTTATTATTTATGTAATAATAGATTAGCTAAATTTTTCTAAGTCTTTGTTCCTCAGCAGCGTCCCGTTACATACACTCCAACCAAAACATACTATCGTATCTAATCACTAACACTACATAGTATAAAACAAAGTCGCTTTCTCTGTCTCTATGTCCTTATGTATACTTAGATCTTTAAAACTACGCAACGGATTTTGATGCGATTTTCAGTAATAGATAGAATAATTCAAGAGAAAGGTTTTTAGCAATAATTTTATCCCCACATTCCCCCGGGATCGGGAACTACGCGGGGCACAGCTAGTACATAATAATAGGAAATGATTCCCTACAATTATATAAATTTTATGTTATCGTATCGCTTAGCATATTTTTTTGAATAATGCATATTAATATCGAAGTTAAAAAACTGATATGATGAAGCAACGGGAAAATATTTTGAGAAACTTAAATAACCTGTTTAATTCAACGTTCGGGCAAATGATCTTGGTTTTAATTTATTTTTTGTTAAACCGTATTTTATCAGGAAAGGCATCTAAAGCTAAATCTTATTCAAATACAAAATTAGATCCGAATTGTGACAAGGTGACGAGATAACCGAAATAAAATAATATAAAATAAGTACCTAAGTACTTTTATTATGATTTTAAACAAAAATTGTTGTTAGATATGATTCAGATATGTTTTCAAATACATGTAAGGTTTTTTGAAGAAGACTTCTGTCTGTAAAAGTAAAATAATAAAGTAAAATGTAACAACCTAAGTCCTAACCTATGTATAAACAATACAAATAAGTATGTACTTAGTAGGTATTAGTTTTCTCAACGTGTTTTGTTTTGTTACCCATTTATACACACAGTCATACAATATAATAATATAGATATGATGATTTCAATCTGATACATACGTATGTACAGTTTCTGACAAAATAAAACAAAAGACGAAGCAAGAAATAATCCAAAGACAAAAGACGATCACTGAAGTTTTAATATTTGAATTTGATTTTCTCAGCCTTTGCTGTCTTTCTGAACATAGGCCTCTCCAATTTATCTCCAGTGCGGCTGAATGTAGGTTCTGACCTTCATCGTGACCGATCCAATGCCACCTGCATCCAACTAGATACGAGACGAGACCCAGCGGACCGAGACCAACGTGTGATTCGTTCAACTGATAGGATCCTACACTACACTTGGCAAGCATTTACTGAAATCACGAATCAGAAAAATAAATCATTCTCTATTTTGTGACTGAAATATAGTGCCACAAACTATCAGATGGTGATAGATAATCGCATTTTTTGTTGTCAGTCTAGTAAGAATGCATGAGAAATGACATTGACAGTATTAGTTCAATTTTTTTCCGCCGTGTCAGATTTGTTAGTAGCACTATAATGACAGTACACTCCTCGCCTAGAAAGTGGCCGAAATCAGCATACAACACAATTATCATCAATGCGAAGTACATACATCTAAGCTAAGTACACAACATTAGGATGTACGTTGAAAATCAGTTAGTGTGTTAGTTTTTTATACGCGTATCTGTCAGCAAGGTGACGGGAAAATATAATATTTTCCGGCCCGTGAGTCATTAATTTCATGGTCATTAACAAATGTAAGTGCTATTGTTAAATTGTATGTATTACAATCACGATCTCTGAACAAATGATTTTTAAGTTGTTTGTTTTTTGTTGTGGTAGAGCCTAACTGTGAAAATTGACTGAAGAAAGATAGGTGCAACTGGGAAGTCTCTTACTTTTTTTCTTAGTTAGTAAGAAGTAGAAGCGCAAGCTACTATAAATTAGGTAAGTAGTAGAAGGTAAGTCAGAGATCATGGAACTCAGCTCTACTCTACTGTACGTCTCCTAAGGCTTATCAAGTTATTAAGGAGCAGGAGCAATGCTTCTTTGCCTTATGTAAGGTAGCGCATCGATGCCAGCTTTGTCATTATTGATGTTCTAGGGGTCACAGCGAATAAATCATGAGTTCACGATCAAGTGACCCGCATGGATAGTTTGTCGCTCTATGTCATTAAAAACACAGAACAAATTCGCTTCCCACCGTCTATCACTGTATCTATGTACGCTTAGATCTTTTAGACACGATTTTACATGGTTGTTATCAATAGATAATGATTCAAAAGAAAAAAAATGAAGAACTTAGATCTTGTTTGTATACTTACACGTCAATGATAAAAAATATATGAAAATAAAATATTATAGGCTTATTTCATAACGTAACCATCTGATAAGAAATGACGTGAAATTCGGCATTAGATTTATCAACAAATCGTAGGAAAGCTATGTAAAAATATAAGTTAAAATATCTTTAGTATTGTGTACTTATGGCATTTTAATACAGTACTTGTCAACTACTTACACGTAGACACATAATTAGTACCTACTCTATCAGCAAAAAATCGCCGAAAGTTTATACTTACAAACCTAGTAGGCCAGTGCCTAGTACCTACCTAAATAGAGTAAAAATTTCTCTTTCCTTGTAATGTAATCATTAGAAACAAAGTACTTAGGTAGAACGCGCGGCGTGGATTTAAAAACAAAAGAACGGATTGGAGAGCACTTCCTTATTTTCACGCACACACTCATAAACTCACATTAAAATTCACAATGAAAATCGTTAATAACATTGTTCATATAAAGCAGCGATTACACTTCATGATAATTAGGGCTCCAACTCAATTAGGCCCTTTGGTAAAGGCAAGTGTAATCGCAGTTCCTAATAGATAATAAAATTTATCAGATAATGACGGGTCACGCTTTAGCATCATCATCATCATCAGCTCATATCACCACCCAAGGGTCCAATTCACCATACCACGACCGCCCTACATTCTTGAAATTTGCAGTCTGCTTAAGGAAGTGTAAACAGAATCCATTCTCCAATTTGTAGGGCCCTAATTGCTGTGTAGTGTAAATGCTACTTAACATAGGATGGTGCAAATATGTGCCCTAAATCCAATTTATAGGGCCCTAATTATCGTGTAGTGTAACAGCTACTTAGCTAAGGTTGTTAACATCTATGTAATCAAGTGATGAGATGAACGGGTCGTTCACCAGGTGAAGGCAAAAGGACCTACAAAACAGTGATTCACATAACTTTGCATTATAATAGCTTTAACGTAATACTAAGTTATCATTTTCATACTATACTTATCTGCAAATTTATATGCAACCGTGAATCTAAATTCATGAGCCTATTTGTCTGCCTAGTTTCGAGCGATGTACCTAGTAGGTATTTTATGTCTCGGGTTTCAAATCACCAAAACACATTGGACGAAGTGGTGATTAGTCCTATTCTTCCATGATATGGATAGCACAGTATAAACAAAGTCAGCGCGAAAAACGACGTTGTTTCTTAGCTCATAAGGAAAAAGTGAAATGAAGACTTTATTTCGCCTTTATTTTTTATTTTGTGAAGACCAAACTCAGGTAAAACTTAAAACTTACTTCACAAGGAGATACATCATTCCGATGTATCTCCTTGTGAAAACAATTGATAAACACATTAAAAGACAAATAGTAAAATAAATGAAAAAACTTCGGGAAAATTCTTCCTTTAGTAATAAATTTTCCGAAATAAAAAGTTACAAAATATTTATTAGAGGTATTATCGACTAATCAAGCATGTCATTTCTTTGACAGCATGTTGACCAATTTAAAAATTAAATCATTAGTAAAAAAAAATATTTCTCAAAAATTTTGATTTAAACTTAAAAAAATATCTATATTTTTCGATATTGCGAAACAGTCCACTGTTATATACCAACCTCATTAAATAAACGTACGTGTATAATTTCATAATTTATAAACAATATAAAAAATAGACATAAAAACATGTTTTATCTAAAAACGGTTACAATAGAGAAATTCAGTTGGAATTAATAAAATAGAATCTTAGGCTCGATAAAATAGAATAAATTATAAGGATTTATATAATCACGTGCGTTCGTCATTTATTTTATTTTATATACTTAAATGCTTATTGAAACTAGCCCCCTCTGGTTTTATAATACAAATCTTTATATAATAAAAAATATAACTTATTTTATTTTTATAGTAAAAAGTTTTGTTAGGAAGGAGACAAAAGGAACAATTTAATAATTTCTTAACTTCAACTAAGTTAATTAAATTAATGAAGTAGTTTTTGACAGACAGAAAAACATATTATTTAGCTTAATAAAGTAGGTACATAAAGTTTATAGAGGGAATAAAGTACCCTATATTAATTTCCCTTCAATATCAGTTATAATGATCAGTTATATTATATCTTTGTAAAGATGTTGTAATCAGTGAATAACTGCGCTAAAATAAAACTCGTATCGAAAGCCGTTTACCTCACTGTGACCGGTGGTGACTGGTGACGTACCTACTTGACCAAGGAGACTATAATACGTATCTTAGGAGTTTTATAAACTAACTAAAATACTTGGACCCGCTTTTTCAACATGTTTTAGATCGCTTACATTTACAAAACTGTTACGCAAATGCTAATGGTTTAAAACATTTATTATTTCTAACTACCAGGACTACGGAAAGTCGCCTGCGTTTATCTAGGTATAATCCTTTGAATTTAAAAACATTTCATGAGCTTGAAAACTGCATTGAAATCTTTAAAGTCGTTTATTACTTGGTAGGTATAACCAGTAGGTACAAACTACAGTTTTTGGTATGATTACGCCTAATTGCATTTCATCTTATACGTTACGTTTTAGACTCATTCATGTTTTTTTTTCCTATTAAAAGCCTTGAATTCAGCCTTGCGGTGATATGGTAGAGTTAATTTAAAATTAAATGTCGGAAAATTGTCTTCTTACTAGGTACCAAAGATTACAACGTTACTTAGTAACCTAAAAAAATGCAATTGCAGTTTTAAGAAAAGGGGCCTATTTCTCGATTTTCAAGTAAAGTTATTCACCAAGTAAAGTGGGTTTTGTCTCTTTCCTAATTTATATCAAGTGACAAAGATAAAACTTGTAAGTAGGTAATTGGAACTTTACTTGAAGTTCGTGAAGTAGGCCCTAATACTTATAGTATTATAAAATGATTGGTTGTTGTTTTTAATGGCTAAAAAATATATCACTAAGCTGGCTATTTCATTAACCGTGATTTTTTTACAAGAACGCGTTTAATAGTTTTCTCATTAAGTATCATACTCCCTAATCGGTTTCGAGCCTACCCTGAATTACAATGATCAAGCCTCAGTCACGTGTGGGTTGTTCGGCTTCACGCACAAACTTGTTTCATTTTATATTTCTACCTATTTAACATTTAAAAAATGTCTCGGATTTTATTTATTCACATGTGTCACGTGCATACACACCTGATTGCCGCGGCACGGGTCCTGTTTTCGATTTCTAATTCAAGCTACACATTTTTGCCATTTTCTAAACACACAACGCAACGATACTTTAGTCAATATTTAAAGTAAATAATTAAAATACAAATGAAGGCAACAAATTACGAGTAATTGGTAAAACACAGGGTACATTACGTAGTGTGGAAATAACAATTTAAATAGATGATTAATGAGTGTCCTGCCTGAGTATATTCTCTCAGTTACTGAAATTGAGATTAGCGAAACCCTTGGAAGCTGGTTGAATGTCTAAATAAAAAGACTTGATTTTATTTTTCTTTAGGACAAGATAAGGATTTCTCCTCCATTTGAAAACATAAACACGGGTAGTCACGTGAAGTCGTAAGTTTGAGAAACCTGCTCTATATGGCTCAGTATTTTTGTCAGTGTTACATTGCAACTCCCTCTACTTATTTTTTTCTGACTAATGCAGATTGTTTCACTTCCTTATACAGTACTGTCATCTTTAATTTGGTTAACCCTGCTCCCCTAACCTTAAAGGAATAAAAATAATCTGTTAAAGACAGCAATAAGTAATTAAAATTTATTAACATTAAATACTAAATCTGTGTCAATATGTACAGTCGTATTAAGTACTTATATTCCTGTAATTTCGAGATAAATTTTATCTTGTCTTGTTTTTAGAATGATTATATTAATGCCGAATTTGAAGCCTAGAAATCAAGGCCTGAATAATATAAACACGTGTTAGATTATTATAATGATAAACTTTTTATTTTATTTATTTAGATGTGACTATGAATGTCTGTCACTATGTAAGTTATTTATCAAATTGCATTATCTGTCCTCGTGGTTTTACCTACGTAACTTTCTTTCCTTCCGAGTTTTAAGACGGCCAAGTATCAGAGAATCGGAGCAAACACAACCAAAAAGATTTACTTATACAAATCCAAGACGTTTTTAACATTTAGCGAGACTAACGAACAGAAATCGATAGTAAGTATAAAAAAATACATAAATAGATATATCTAATATCTATGTACTTCACCTTTATTTAGTTACATATGCCAATGTGTATATATACTTATTCAAGACCATTATATATATGTATACTTATGAAAGATTAATTTTCTCATAACAAAATCAATAATGTTATTGGACTGAAGTAATTGTAGGATTTCATTTGATTTATGTTATGTTATGATCATCTTAATGTTTATCCAAATAATATTAGGTTAATAGCGGAAAATTTATATGTTCGATGTTTGTTAGTCAATCACGGCAAACGGCGACTATTTTTTATTGAGATTTGTCTCGCAGAATGTCCATTTTATCTCAAAATATCTGGACTTCAGGGGGGAAATTGGAATACATTATTTATATCTATAATTTATATAAAAATAGGTAGTCAGCAAATTGTAATTATTGAAAAACAGGAATAGATAGGTACATCAAGATAGGGTCGTTAAGATTAGTAGGATGTACCTACCTCGAAAGTTGTTTAAACAATCTCATTCCCCCTCTTTGAAATAAGTACTTATAAGTATGAACTTATTTTCGCACACTAATCTATTTACAAATTTTGATCGAAAAATCATTAGAGCTGATTCCGAAGTAGGTACGCGGAATCATAAAATAGGTTTAACAATTGCTCGTTCAAATACACTTAACACACATTTTATGTCGAGGATAAAAAAGCGATTTCGCGTGTCAGAGCGCTAGAGAACTAAAAACCCACTTATCCGATTGTTTTTTAATTTCCATCTTTACATACATAACTAACTTATTAACATTAATACACGTTCCTATTAACTGTATTTATATCATCAGTGAGAGAGATATTTGTCCTGCCTTACTAGGAGTCTTACAGCACATGGATTCTTTACTTTTTGTTAGAATTTCGTTGAAAATAATGTTATAATACTTTTTGCTAATATTGGCTTTGACCGGAGTTCCCGGCGTTGCTAATCTAATAACAAAAGGAAAACAAGAAATGAAAGTAGAAGTAAATAATCCTGCAACACACTTGTATATACTACTTTAAATAAATGAGAAAGTTTGTGAGGATATGCGTTATTCAATCGTGCAATATTAAGTGGTTTATTAGTGACGTAATCGCGTAATGTTCCTTAAAACCAATAGGAAAGTAAGTTTTTAAAAATAAAAAGGATTTTCGGAATGAATTTTCAGAATAAAAATCCTCTAGGAAAATATTAATCAAGGAACTTTAGAATTGCTTAATTCTTGTTTGCTTAAGTGTATAAAAGTACCTGGATATTTTATCTTTTATCTTAAGAAAATAATTCTCATGTTTTGTTTCTTTTTTATTTACTTAAGTAATTTTCTTTAAGGAAAACAGTCAAGACGAATTGCAACATTGTATTAATTTTGTTTCTCTTTTACCTTTCCTTTATTTAGTTGACAATGTTATAAATGATTCGTTTTATTACCGGTCATAACAGTGGCGTTTTAATGGCGCTATTATGCCAAAATTGAAATCCATTAATTGTTAATTAATTCTTTGACAGTCGAGCTCGCGCGAACATTACACTCAAACATTAAACTAAGACAGATAGGTACAAAGTATTTATACTATTTTTATTAATTGACACGTTTTTAAAACGTGTTTGGTTTTGTTAGATACTAACACTAACAATTCAATAAGTAGATACGTACATTCAAATAAATAATGTTTGCAATTGTGTTATTAGTTTTACCTGGTTTTATACAACAACGCTAACTGCATTTACTACTTAAGGTACTAAGTAATTCCACTATAAATAATAATTACTTAACTTAATATTAAGAGTAGTAAAATAAATAAATAAAATTATACATCCCGTTAAACGAGCAGTTAAAATCTAATCAAGCCAAAAATAGTTAAAAAAAAGTCATACCGTGTTGAACTAAATACGATCACAAACACGCGACCGGCTTTAGCGATATTATTAGACGAACGGCGACGCTTGCGCAGGGCGGGGGCAGTGTCGCAACTGAGCTAAGCGTGCGATCTACTGCCATCTCAGGTTTTGCATCAAACTTCTTAGGCATCACACGTACCAACTATCCAGTAATCTGTGCCATGACGCTGTACCCGACTACGTTTGATTATTCAAGTTAACACAACATTCGTACCAACAAAATCAAGTTTTTTTTTATATACTTAACTTACCTACCTAGGTAGCGAAAAATTCGCGTGCGCTACTACTCGTATTAGCGTGCGCTAACTGCATACGTCAAATATTAAAAGAAATCATTATCTTTGATAGGGTACATACTGTGCAGTATTAATATTTTTATTATGTGCTAGCAGTGCCTTGCGGTTTCACTTGCGTAAAATCCCATCCCGTGGAAACACTTGAGTAGTTTAAAAAATCTAAGCGAACAGATAGCGGAATCGATTTCTTAAGAAGAGCAGTGTGATTCTGATTACCTACTGCTTAGATATTTCTTACATGCAGCTATGATAAACAGCGGTTTTCGCCGCGTAAATCTCGATTATGTGAGATTTTCAGTATAACATGGATAAACACTAGTGATCAATTTGTTTCGTATATTTATGTTATTATGAAGAGTAGTGTCGCTGCTAAATAAGATAAATTATCATGATATACTTACCTAACAATGCTTGGCAATTTCGTTGCGCTAGTGAAATTCTCTATTTCAAAAGTATTTTCAATTCTGGTACCTATAGGACTGACTCTACAGCTCGGTCATATTTCAATTCGAATCAGTCGTAGTTTGTGAGATTAGTCATTGATCAGACGAACTTATCTTTTATCATATATGCTTTTAGCCGTTTGTGGTCTATTAAGGCACAAACATATAGAAACAGACTTCACCATTGCAATATTAATAGGATAAGCTGATAGCTATTAACAAAATAAATATCATACTTACTGTTTGAGCATACTTATACTTACTATTCAAATCAATCCCACAGGCACAGTATAATAATGAGTACTAGCGTAGGTTTGGAGTCTGGATTATACTGACGTCATACTCTGGTCGTCTTTTTGTGACCTGCAGTTCACTGTAAGGACTAACCGACTAACCATAACCAATCATGTTGTTTATAAGTAAGTAGGTACCTACCTAATTATTTTGATTGTACTGTTTTTGTCAATTCATCATCATCATCTCAACCGCAATTTGACGCCCACTGCTGAACGTCACCCTCTAACTGCAGAGTTTAACGTTTATGTTTTGCAGATATTTTGTCAAATAATAGTTATTTATGGTACAAGCGAGTAAAGTTGATGAATACTTCCGAGGCGCTATTGAGGCCCGAGCCTTCAATCGAGGGTCTGAAGATAGCCGAGGATAGTAACCATCAATACACGCGCGTACGATACAACGTTTTTCAACACACTTGCGAATAAATTCATAATAAAATATCATTTTTCACTAATAAATAAGTAAACAGTTTTTCTATTCGCGCGCATCCAACACAACAATGGTGAGTTTTGATATGATTTTGCATCAAATATAAAAAATAGAGTTTTATACTATGACGAAATTGAGATGGAATTTCATACACCTTTGTTACATGTTATCTGCCAAAGCCACCGCTGCCTCAGCTTCATGGGTGGGGATCATTCTTACCTGTACTAGGGACACACATAGAAAAACTTTCAGCTTTTATAAAATAACGAAGGTCAGGCACTCGCGGGCTCTTGGTCCATTCAGAAATACTGCATGTATTGAAGTGAAATAAAAACTAATGTAATGTGATCTAAGATCTAAGTTCGGATTTTAGATGTATTTGGTAGTAATATTCTGACCCATTTACCTTCTCCCTTGTTTGTCATTAGCTTATTATGGCTGCTTGTTTTCCTTCCTTCCGTTGTGGGTATCGAACACAAAAGCTATTATAACTTAAGACGTCACCTAACGTTTTTTATCTTTAATTCTTGATAGTTATTGGAGAAATGTAGAATATCTGTACCATTGTTATTCCACATTTAGAGAAAGGGTTTACTAAAAGCCCCTAAAGAGCTCAATTATTCACCTTGTTTCGTCATCATCAGATCAGCACCAAGATACCAAATGATTAAGTCATACGAACTAAATTAAACGTAGGTACATAAAGTCTCATTATAATAAAACATTTAAAAGTAGGTTACAATTGACTTCTAAGACATTGCGGGTTACTCAAAAGGTTATAAATAAAAAATAAGACATTATAATAATAAGCCTTTAATATATTTCAACAAACTTACAAAACATAGTTTACTAAAAAACTAAGTAAGTATATTAAATGTTATATGTGTAAACTTTTACTATGTATATAATATAGGCATCCTTCATGTTTCATTTCTTACTATTATTATAAACTATAATTCTCTTTTTTTGTGCGATCGCTATTATTTTTTTTGTCATCCTTAGACTTTTTCACCATTTTTATGTAAGTATAATACTTATAGTTCTCATCTGTTTGTGCTTGTCATCTCTTCCTTTATCTTTGTCTATGACCATTGTTAATTTTTTTCTTAAATTTAATTCAATTCCTTGTTTTTCGCTTAAGAAAGCAATAAGCCACAATTCTTTGCCTCAAGGCGCTTATGAAGGCGACAAGTCACAAATCTTGGCAGATTTGTGTCATGTGTTCCGCTACATTTTGCTTCTTCCTTTTGATGCTGGTGTTCATAACATCCAACTTATCTTTAGATGTATATCACTAGATTTCATATGACGTCTATATATTCTCATTAAATGTCATATGGCGCATATACAGGGTTATTGGTTAAGTCGACCTATTCCCGTCAAGGGCGTGTAGTTTACATCGTTTCTGACTGATTTCACCATGAAACACCCTACCCTAAACCTAACCGTTTAAGAGATATTTCAATTTATTTGTTTTTATAAAAATCACCGGATCTTCGGCTATAAGCTTGGATATTTTCAAATGCGTGTGTCTTATTATTAATATTACTTGATTTTTACGTTTATAATAAGGTGCTTTGTGACCCCAATAACAATTATTGTACCTAAAATGAATAAATAAGTAGTTGTAGACGATTAAAACTTATAAAAAATAATATGCATCAGAAAGTTTATTTTTCGTTCAAGGATATCTAGAAAAAAATATATGGCACATGTTTGGCACTAATGCTTAAAAATATCTACATTTCATCAGCTATCCAACGAGGTATAACAACCTAGGGTTTTATCGAAATTTTGTACAAAACATTTAGTTTTATAGGCTACTGGGGAGGATAAATAAAACAATAGGTCAGCATACAGAGCAAGATACTAAACTTATTAAACTTTTAAGTTCTACACACACCATTTTTGAGTCTAAATTTCTTGTTCGACATGTCCGACCCTGCGTTGCACACATCCTTGCATTCTTTTGCGAAGACCAGTTTTCACTACACCAGTAGTTAATTTTGTTCTTATTTAATTGACCGCATTAATAATTCTGTCTCTCAGTACTTCAATTGATGAAATTGGATTGGGCTCACTATACACGAGACTCTTCATGTACCCCCACACATCAAAATCCATGGGGGTTAAGTCCGGACTTCCGACTGGCCAGGGTATAGGCCCACTTCGTCCAATCCATTTGCCTGAATGTGTGGATGGCATTATCTCCAATCATTTGATTGGGCCTTACTTTCTCCCCGACAATTAAAATGGGGAAAACTATGAAAATTTCCTGCGAGAAGACCTAAATGACCTATTAGATGATTTGCAACTCAATCTTATTCAAGACATGTGGTTTCAGCATGATGGCTGCCTTGCCCATTTCAGGACAAGTGTCAGAGAATGGATAAACACAAATCATCCAAACAAATGGATTGGACGAAGTGGGCCTATACCCTGGCCAGTCGGACGTTCGGACTTAACCCCCATGGATTTTGATGTGTGGGGGTACATGAAGAGTCTCGTGTATAGTGAGCCCAATCCAATTTCATCAATTGAAGTACTGAGAGACAGAATTATTAATGCGGTCAATTAAATAAGAACAAAATTAACTACTGGTGTAGTGAAAACTGGTCTTCGCAAAAGAATGCAAGGATGTGTGCAACGCAGGGTCGGACATGTCGAACAAGAAATTTAGACTCAAAAATGGTGTGTGTAGAACTTAAAAGTTTAATAAGTTTAGTATCTTGCTCTGTATGCTGACCTATTGTTTTATTTATCCTCCCCAGTAGCCTATAAAACTAAATGTTTTGTACAAAATTTCGATAAAACCCTAGGTTGTTATACCTCGTTGGATAGCTGATGAAATGTAGATATTTTTAAGCATTAGTGCCAAACATGTGCCATATATTTTTTTCTAGATATCCTTGAACGAAAAATAAACTTTCTGATGCATATTATTTTTTATAAGTTTTAATCGTCTACAACTACTTATTTATTCATTTTAGGTACAATAATTGTTATTGGGGTCACAAAGCACCTTATCATAAACGTAAAAATCAAGTAATAGTAATAATAAGACATACGCATTTGAAAATATCCAAGCTTATAGCCGAAGATCCGGTGATTTTTATAAAAACAAATAAATTGAAATATCTCTTAAACGGTTAGGTTTAGGGTAGGGTGTTTCATGGTGAAATCAGTCAGAAACGATGTAAACTACACGCCCTTGACGGGAATAGGTCGACTTAACCAATAACCCTGTATATTTTCATTAAATGTCGCGTAATATGCCGCGTATTCGGGGCTTTTTTCTTTCTTTCTTCCCGTTTTTTTTGTCTTTTTCATTTTCTTGTTGGTATCTATGTACCCGTAAGGCAGTTTTTCGCAATAGGGAATATGCATAAAATTTAAATTGTTTTCGAATACTTACGTTTTTTTAGTATCTTTAAAGTTTTAAGTACTAAAAAGGATTTTTTTATTTAATCATTATTTAATCTCAGAATTATTATATGAAAATTTGGATCCGTCGCTTCATTGATATTCATCTAAACCGCTCTAATAAACAAACACGGTACACAAACTATGACGTCATCAAAATGGCGCGCCAAATGGTAGCGTTTGAACGATACTTTACTCAATGTTTTAAATTTCACTTTGAATGATTATTTGACTACTTATTTATATTGTTTTCAATATAAATTCCATGCATTTTCCCTTATTATCTCTAATTATTGCTTTTTTCCATCCATCCCATTTATTTCCTTTAAGACCTCATAGAAATCACTGATGTTGTTTTTTTTTTCTTATAGTATCTATGTTGATGACTAGAGATGTTCCATAATAGTTGTCTTGTTTCAGATGAAAAGCTAAGTGATCTTGTGTTGAAATCCAGCGGTGTTATTTGCGTTACATTTTAAACCTAGTTTAACAAAACCTGGTTTAAGCACTTGGCACTTGTCAGTCAAGTCTGTAAGTCTGTCTGTCGACAGTATTCAAAATTGTACTTAGATCAGATTGTAAAACCTGGTTTAGTGCTAAACCAGACTAAAAATGCAACGCAAATAAGGCAGCAGATGTTTTACAAGGTATTTAACGATATTATGAGTTAGAAAAGGTAGACAGGTTATTAGAACTTCAGATTTTAGTAAATGTTGTGCAAGTAACCTATTTACCTTTTTTACAAGCTTACAGTGTGTGTATGTATGATTTAATTATATTAAATAAATTGATAAAATTATATTAAATTATTTTTATGAAAAGAAATCACATATTCAACCATTTTCTGGTATCCAATTAAGCTGAATTTAAGAATAGTTTATTTTACAGACTTAGCTCTAGATAACTTTGAAATAATAATAATAATATTATTCTTTTATCTCTAAGTACCTTATATATAATTAACCTTACATTTAATAAAGTTGTAACAAGGCAATGTGTTTACATTATTAATATTTAGAAAGACAAATATGCGAATCTTAAAAAGACCATCAAAAGTTTAGCAACAGGATTGCGATTCTTTTCCCGGTGAACCAAACTGTATCACCCTGCTGAAACAAAGGTCTGCCCCCTCCATTCATTCTCGGCAAGAGCCAGTTCTACATTTTTATCTAGTGTTTTCTACCAAACCGTGGATACCACAAAATGGTACAAACCAGAAATTATAACTGTAAAATTAAAAACTAAACTAAAATAAGATAACTCATAAATAAAAAACAAAAATGAAAATCTGTATAATACTTTAATCTTATAACGTATTAGCACTTTATGAAATACAATAAGACCATTTTATCTAACAATCTTATAAATTAATCTAATATACTCGTAACATAATTAATTTTGCGTTGATATTTAATCTGCGTTAGTCCATTAAATCTGCATCATCCAACAAATCCTGAAAAAGAACATTTATTTAAGTACATTATAGTATAGACAAATACATTGTATAAATACGAACACTTAAACTATCGACTACAAAACGAAGAATAATATGTGTTGCCTGCCTTATTTAATGTTAGGTTAGTATTTATTGGTTAGTTAGTTATGTTATACTTCAATACGGTCCTCGGCCAACGGAACGCACGCTATCCTCCATTTTTCTTCCATCTTTCCTTCTGCAAGACGCAAAAACCATTTCTGCGCAAGTCTAATTATGTAAAATGTAAAATACATTTGTTCTAAATTCATACAACACCATATATATTATCATTCTTAGGGTAAATTGTAACTTTTTATATGTTACCTTTTATATTTACCATTAGTTAACGCACAAAGGAAACTTGGCAACGATAATAATTATTGTATCTGGGGAAACAGACCTTTTGTCGTGAATTTAAAACGTTCTTTTGGGAGAGCTACGTCATGAAGTTCCTTTAGGGTCAAAATGTCATCATTAAATCATTATAACCGACTTCAACCTTACAATAGGTCATTTTGGAAAGGCATGTTTCCTTTTGCATCAACCACTTGCCTGGTTTACATCGGTACATCTTTCAGTGCGTTTCCAATTCTCTTCTCCATTATAATACGTTCCTCTTGCACTGAAGCCTGGTCATCAGCACCTGAAAATCTTGCGACCAACGATTGTGACTATTTCTTCAATAGATTGCCTCGTTACGTATTGTATCGCGCATATCATATTCGCGACTCTCCGTGCTGTGTGTAACTTTCGTCTAAAATCATAGTTGCTAACTACGTGACCGCTGCTTTCGACGCCTTAATTATAAAAAATAATTATACCAAGACTATTTATATCGTAATAGAAAATATCATCGGATATTTTTTTTTTAATCATTAAATTATTATCTATACATCGCATCTTTACTTCGTAGTATACAGGCATATAAAATAGCACTATTTGTTTTTAATTTTATCACTGTAACTCCAAAACTGTACGTACTTATGACATAATATTTGGTGTTAAATTCATAGACTAATCGTGAAAATCCATACAAATGCGTTCGCTATACCAACATTCTATTATAAATGCGACATTTGACCGTTTGATTTTAAAAAAAATGTCTAATCTACTTAATAATATTTAGAAATGAGAAAATATACCATAATTTAAAAAAAAAAATGAATAAGACAATTTAGAAATATGAAAAAAAACTGCGTTTAAAAAACCGACTTTAAAAACTATAAAGTATAAAATAAAAAATATTTTTAAAATTAAATATTTTTTATTTTATACCTTTCAGTTTTTGAGGTCGGTTTTTTTAAACGCAGTTCTTTTTTTTTTTTTCTTTTTAGTGTCACAACTTATCTGGTTGTAAAGGTCTCATCGATAAAAATTAATCAAGCCCAAACACGAGGTAACTATTGTAAGTCGTAGAGAAGTTCCCTCAACTGTCTTCCAGGTCCATCATCAGATCGACTCCAAACCTTCATTAAATTATAATGCTTTAAGATATGTAACGAAACACTTAACAAAAAAGTTTCTCTCGATTTCTCTAGGATGCCATCATCAGATCCTGGTTTCCTTGACATCGGACTAATAGCAAGTCCACTCTTTCGAATAAAAAAATAATTTTGAATATTGTTACAGAATTGACGGAGAAATCAGTGTACATACATAAAAAAAAAAAAAAACAAAAAAAAACATACCGACCGAATTGAGAACTTCCTCTTTTTTGGAAGTCGGTTAAAAATACATGTATTCAGGTAACAAATAATAATCGTGAAATTAACAGCCATCTTAAAGTCTCAAGTATGATTTGTTGTTTATACCTACTTGTAATCCCAAATAGTTCTTAACACTAATTACTTTATTCATCAGGACTAATTATACTTTGTTCATCCTCACTGTACTAATACCATTAGTAAGAAGAGGCTTTGGCTTGGATTTCAGAGGTTTTACTTATAACGTTCTCCAAATTTATCTGTTACATTAACTATAAATAGCTATTTCTACTAAAGTTTATAATTAATCAAGTTGAACATCATTATCAGCTCATATAATGTCCCCACCGAGGGGCTCGAGCCTACCCTGAGTTAGGGTGATTAGGCTAGTCAACCACGCTGGTCGACTTCACACACAACCCTAGAATTTCTTCCCAGGTAGGACATAATATTTAAAAAATATGTGTTTATTTTGTTAGTATGTAGTTTAATAAGGTTAATAGATTATTATAAATATACCACACCTTAATTTCTAAATAAAGTATATGAAAAATTGCATGATTTTTCGTTAAAATTAACAATAAAATAAAATAATAAATTTCAATTTCTCGCGCATAGTTGAATTAGGTTAGTATTAATATAAATATGAAATACCACTTTCTAAAATTTATGTAAAATTGCATGACTTTTTGTTAAAAATAACAATCAATGCATGCCTTAAAAGAAGTAATATTAATTCTTCGTGCTTTAATCCTTTTCGGGGTTTGTTAATAAGGCTCTATATGTGCTAGAATGTCATCACACCAATCGATTTCACTAAGCACACTATTCGATTATTCGATTATCGATTCTACAATCGAGTTATGATAAGTATCGATCAATTGATTGGTGTGCCAACAATCATACTAGTTCCTATAAATTTACAAGTAAACCAACTTTATATATTATTTCTTCAAAAAATATGTGAATAAACTATTAATTGAATTGAATGTGATTCAATTTAGTATTTGATAATAAAACTTACACCACTGTCGACACTAGAATCGAGGGCGATATCGTCGATTTCTCGCTCTATCTCATCTAAGTCAATGGAATCTTTCCGTGAGTGTTTATGTGAAGGCGTGGCGTTGCCGGCGGCCGGGAGCTCCCTCGCGGGCTGCGCCTCCGCCTGGCCTTCCCGCGTGTCGGCCGGCGGCGTCGAGGGCCTACATCATACAATATGGAATACTTCAAAAGAACCACAGGTGTAGCACACGCTACGTAGTCTGGGCTGCTGTCTCTCTGAATTTAAGTATGTAATGTTATTATATTTATGAAATATCATGATTCAAAAAATAAAAAAAATATATGTTGTCCATTTTTTGGTTGCGTAAAAAAGAAAACGTGTTTAGCGGTTTTTAATAATTTACGGACAAAGAAAAAATAAATTTAGAAGATGTGTAAAATGATAATATTCCATCAGCTGATCTGCATGAATAGACATGTTATTTCTTACCAAGAATATACTTCTGTTGCGAATACGAGTGCGGAATGTGGCGCCTGCGCCATTTCATCCTCGAGGTTTCGGTCTAAGTTGCATGTCTTCGAATTGCTCGGTAAATTGGCCAGGCTCGAACTTTGTTCGTAACCGTATGTGTTCTGGTATTTTTCTAATTTTAAAGATTGCTGGAATAAACATAAATAGTTCATTGATTAGTTCTAGATGCAAGTCGCAGTCTTACCCGTGGCAATGTTTCATCTATAGCAAATCGTCTTATACTCAAACATAAAAGTTGTCATCACAAAAAGTTCTAATCATGTCATACACAAACATAAAAGTGGTTATCACATGAATTCTAATCATGTCATACACAAACATAAAAGTGGTCATCACATGAATTCTAATCATGTCATTAACAAACATAAAAGTAGTCATCTTAAAAGAGTGTCCAAACATCGGTACAACATAACACACAGTTTATAATGTAACTTTGAATGTAAATACGTATATAAACTACCAACCATGAATTCGGGGAAGAGGTTTTCGTAGTTTTGTGGATCAGCGAGCGACTGTCCTGTTTTCTTGTTGGTGGCTGCGAGGGAATCGCGCCATTTACTTACCACGTCGCCAACCTTAGAAGGCAAGTATGATCTGTAATGGACAACAATATAATATACACATTATAATACATACAGATTCTATTCTATACGGTTGATTTTAGGGTTAGAAAGTATTTTTCCTTTCAGTCTCCTCTTAAAAATACTAAATAGCGATGCGCGATTATGAATACTACTAATCCGTTCATTCGATTATTCATATCATTCGAATCATTCGATTATTGTTTCACTTAGTAACTAATTCATTCATTCATTCATATACTAAATAAGTTGCAACGAATGGCGATTATTAGTAGTACCCGTACTCCTCGACCGCTTGCCCCGTGAAACGGCAGAAATTGGAAACTCGGTGACAATGTCAAAATGGCATTTATTTATTGTCAGTGTGTTTAGTATCAAGTGCTCCGTGTTTTAAATCTTTATTTATAAATTGAAAATATTAAATAATCTAAAATCATGTAAAAGTGATGCCCTACATACTATTCTAAAGGATGACTAATGGATTATAGAAAAAAGTAACCAACAGGCCACTTTATTTCCTTAAAATTAAATACACATATGGATTTTGACTGTTACAGGTTTGTGTTGTCAGTTTTTAGTTAAATACTCGACATATTTTTTCATTATAGTAAATAGGTAAGTTAATGATAAAAATTAATACCGTTTGTAATGATTTACATAACTTATCGAAGTTCGTGAAATACCAAATAACAATTCTTGATTGACGACCGAGTCAAAGACTATACAGTGTGGTGTATTTGGTGGTGAACCTGCCTGTTATGCCGAAGGTTACGAGTTCGATTCCCGCCCAAGATAAACATTTACCTACTTATATTTGATTAACATAAAAGGATTATTGGAGGTGAAAAACCTACAGCTTATCAAACTTTACATAAGTAAGTAAACATAACTTCTTTTTTTTCAGACTATTTTTAATTGACAGAGGAGCAAGCAGATTTAAATGAAATACAAGTTAGACGGTGTAGTGAGACGGGTTAGCAAAGGGTGTACAGTCTGGACCGAAATAATACTGCGTGTGCACTATCCAAATCTATGACTTATTTATTTCACTGTATGTATTTAATAATAAATTTATAAAATACCATTTTTGTGTTATTATTTATTTACATAAGTATGGTACTGAGAGCACTATAGTCTATCTTTGTTTGAGTGTAATGTTTGGAAACAATATAACTAGGTTTCTAACGATATAATAAAACATTGAATATTATTTCATAGATTGTGTTAGTCATATTAAACGATTATTTTTTGCCTATATTAAAGCAAGTTAAAATATAATGGCAATACATGAGAAAGAGACGCCTAGTTCTCTGTTTCATGGAAACGAATGGTGGCGGTCCCCGTTGTTTCACGCGTCAAGCGGTCGGGGAGTACCTGAATGATGAATGATTCATTCGCCTAACCGATTTGATTCGAATGATTTTTCATTCATTTCATTCGTTGTCTAGTTGTTCTACTATTCTTTATGGTTTGAGGTGTTGCCACATGATTAATAAAAGATTTCGAGCACAATTTGCATGTTACAGATTTTTTGTCTGGTGCAAGTTCAAAAAATTCCCTCACAATTGACTTTTTGAAGACTGACTTTTTGACTTTTTAGTCTATTCACTTATAATATAATATATCCACCACCAGTTTAATAAAAAACACCACTACAAAAACTTTAAAATATACACTTACTCACTTTTTCTGCTGGCCGGCTAAGCGGCCATTCAAATAAATAAGGAAGTTGGTCCGTTCCACCACAAAATAATAATTTAGGGGTACTGAAATTTTACCTAAGTAAATGTACTCGATTATTTATACCTACACTCGGCCAGAATAGAGAAGTATGGCGGATTGCAGTAACAGTAAGCCAAGTAATTACTTTACTATTATAAAAAATTGCGAAGAATAACTAACTTTGGCCCAGTAACAAACCAACCAAACTGGTGAACTGGCGAATGAAAATTTTAAATTAAATACTTGTAAAATTCAAAATTTTCAAATTGCACTTCCGTAACCGGTTCGCGATTCAATCATCGCAACGCCGATTCATTCATTCATTCAAATTCAATTCAAATCAATCAAATTCGCGCCTACTAAAACGTCACTAAATTAGTAGTGGTCATTCGATTATTCAAATTAGTATATTACTAATCTGACATTCGATTGTTGATATTAGTATTAGTAGCCAAGTCGAATAATTCATTCATTCACAATCGCGCATCGCTAATACTAAACATATTATTGTACTTTTTGGTATCTAATACATCTTATGATCTTCTTCAATCAAAAGGTTATACGAAGTGAGATAATTGGTAAAAAGTTTCTAGACATCAATATTTAGGAGGACTACACAAACCTGGCAAAGAAGGCGGCTTCAGGTAACTTGTTCTTGTTGATTAGAACTTTGAGACATTCTTCGAGCTCATTCAAGGTGAAGAAAGCTAGGAATGCAATGTTGTCTTCTCCAGCTTCGGCCGCAAGGTGGGCTACATCTGCTAGCAACACCTTGTCACCTATTGACGAAAAATAAAATGACTTATGAATCAAGATATAACACGCTAAGCAGACGCTTTTAAGGCGAACACTTCATAAGCAACCAAATTGCCAATCAATTAGATATCTTTGCATCATTGTATGAATTTACACATGGATATTGTTTCACATCTGATTGGGATTTGGACTTTGAGATTGGGACTTTTTCTCACGATAGTCGTTTAAAGATTGATAAATAAATGTAAAATATATTCGTGCTGTTTTCTTTTGTACATTATTATGCTATCAAGCTTTGAATCTTTATCTATACTTTAGCCCATAAGTATTACAGTTGTTGTTCTTATTCAAAATTTCACTAAGCCATTTCAGCACTGTATTCTGATGAAAGCACTACACTAACCAGTTGTACAGGCGAAGAGAATCAGTGAACTATAATCGTGTGCGTTTTGGTAACATATCCTGGTGAGATCTGTGTCGGCCGCCGCCGCCGCCGCGGCACCGAGTCGGGCCCACCGCGCCGCGGACGTACGAGAAGGCGACCCTTCGGCTGTCGCGGCCTCGTCAGCTAGCTGCCTCGCGCGTTTCAACTCGCCCAGAGAAAGGGCCAGTTCGAATTGGTGCTCCGGATCGGTAGATACGGCTAAAGCTTGTTGTTTGAAACCCTGGAACAGTTTTGTTATATTCATGAACACAAATACTGGTTGAACGGGCCAATATTCTTGAAACGGTTTATACTAAGCAACAGTGGCGAGGGGTGAAATTTTCCGAAAGGGAAGACGATCCAAAAAAAAAACGACGCCTACTTAATTTTGGATAAGACTGATGACAAACTTGTTTTCCGTGACTTTACTCAAGAAATATGTTTCTTGCTGATCTATGTTAATTTTAACACAAAAGTTACTGTGTATTATATTGACCATTTGCTATGTAAAAAGCTCATCAAAATCGGTTCAGCTGTATTGTTATTTGTTGGTTACATAAAGATAAACACACAAATTCCAATGGATTTATAAACTTTTGAATCTAAAATAACAAACGAAGGAAACAAAACACTTTATGCTATATACCCCGTTATCATTTAAATATAAAAAATAAATTAAAAAAATTAAACCGGAGACAGATCTCATAAAATTATACAATTAGGTAATTTGTATACTTTCTGAAGTTGCTGCCCTTAACTGAACTAAATATTAATAACTAATTTAACTCACTTCTACCTATGGGTGGCACTGGAGGACCTCCAGTGCCACATATACAATAAATGAAATATGTTTCATTTATTAGTTTTAATTCTGCCTCTTTACTTATTTTATTATTTAAATAAATTATATTTCACTACATTTTAATTCATTCATATTTTTATGTGTCTAATAGTTATAAAGTAAATTAAATTTAAATTAAAAAATGCAACTAAAAATATGTTGCAATCATCATAATTATGCATGCAATTTGGTATAAAAGTTCAGTTGTACAAGTTGAACCTATTTCAATAGACTAACATATTCAATTAAAAAAAACTGTGCAGTTTTAAGAACAATACGAGTATACTTTCATACAGGTCGTTTGATAACCTTTAGTTGAAATCAATCTAAAAAGATTATATTATTACTTATCAAGAAATCACCCTACTTTCAAGTAGTATTTTAAGTCCAATTTACTAAATAAATTATTCTCACCTAGCAGGTTATCCAATAAGCAACAATTGCTCAATATGCAATAAACTTTTGTTTTATTTTAACTTTCACACTTCACAACACGAAAACCAATAATATCGAATTTAGGTATTTAACTCACTAATTATATCAAATTTATAATTGAGGTATACGTAATAATAACTTTCCAAATACTACATAAAACAATAAGTCGCGTAAATAATATTATCATGTAAAATCGTAAAAATCAACAAAACAAAAACAAACTGTTACAACGCGCGAAAACTTAAATGGCATGACACTTGACATACGCGAATACGCTTTGCAAAACGTCAACAGCCGTGTTCTCTTTCTCTCTCTTTCTCAGGTCTGATCCTTGGCTGGCACAGAATAATTAATAGTATCTAGTAGCAAGACGGTGGCCGAGCGTCTTATTTTTGGGCGTGAATTTGTGCGAATTTGTGTCAATGTGTGCGTGAATTTTGTATCGGAACGGTTCATTGTATGTAGTTGTGAATACGCTTTTGTATGGCGCTAGACCTGCAAGGGAAAACGTTTTACTCCAAGCGATTTTGAACCGTAACCCCTAGCATTTAATGATTATAATGATTTTGTTTCAGTATGAGGTAGTTAGATCGTTTCTTATACGATGAATAGGTATTACGCTATGCATTCTTTTCGTGAATTAATTATTATTTTAATTTGATTTATTTAAAAACAGTTATTTTTTTTTTAAATATATGGTTATAAGTAAGTAGGTGTCGTTAATATTTAGTTGAAGTATGAGTGTTAGATAATTTAGAGTTTAGTAGTGTAAGTTGGTCTGTTTTCAAAAGGGAAGACGGTAGGAATCGTCTTGTATGGACCCCTCGCCACTGCTAAGCAATCAAAATGATGACAATGTATCGATCTATATGAATGGAACATCATACAAACGTTTAAAATTTATAAAAAATATAATCAATGCAATAAGACCTATTTTAAATGTACTTGTATGATACTTGAATACTCAATGCACGATGTTTTATAGGGTTTAAAGCCGTGAACCCACCGCTACGCACGCAACGCCCACGGTCCACGGCCACGCAGCTCATCTATGTTGAGCTATAGCCGAGTCAGCCACGAATGTATCAATGACGTCATTTTCGTGCGTAGCGTGTGCTAGTACTTCGGTGGGTTTTACCTCATACATTTTCATAGAAAGTGCAGCTGAATACACGTGCGTAGCGTGTGCGTGTACTTCAGTGAGTTTGAGCCTTAAAGAAATCTTTATAAACCGACCTGTTTCTCTAAGAAGTGAGCGACTCTTGTACGATGATCGTGCGCTACAGTGGTCAACACTCGGTCAGCGGTCTCGAAGTCTCCTCTCATCACGGCCGTTTGATATTCGAGTACAGACAGCAACACGGAATACGACACGATTTTTAGATCTTTATCGTTCATGTACAGTCTGCAAAAAGGTAAATTATTAGATATTATAGTAAATAAAATCTTCACACGCCATATCATCATCATTGTGTATGATATATTTATCTGCGTAGATCATATATCAGTTATTAGATACTCTTTTGTGAATGACTGCCAAAATACTCATTTAACACACGCAAACTAAATAAAGACCCGAAAAAAACTTGACTCTACGAAAATATGTATGAACTGGTCGTGGATCGAACCTGAGACCTGCAGAACCGAAAGCGGTACGTGCTTGCTTCGATATAATTTTATTTACTAGACAAAACACTAGCAAGTGTTAGGTGGTCTAATAACTGTAGTTGAAGTTTAACTAGTCCAATAGCTAGAAATAATTATTAACTTTAAATCTAACATCGTAAGGTAAATAATGCAACGAACTTGTTTTCCTTGGCGACATATCCGAGTATGTACATCGTGCGGTCGAGATGAGATATCGTCACGATCTCGCCTCCGACGTAATAGTTAATTCTGTTCAAAGAATTGGTGTAGATGAAGCAGTCACCCACCCACAGACCGGTTTTCACTGTCTCGCTAACCTCGCCAACCAACTGAAAGAGAATATTATCTTAAATTAATCATTATTAATTATATACCAAGTAAACATATCACTTTAACTAAATATTTTTATCAGTGAAGTACAGAAACAAAATCTCAAATATTAATGTAACATAGGACTGGTTAATATAACAAAAAAAACTAATAACACTGTATTGCCTATCTATTAATATGAATTACAAAAATCGGTATGGGTCGAACGATGTTTTCGCTTTTCCAAACTCGACAAGGGTTTGAGACCAACTAACACGCATTACATTTAGTCAAGCGTACGCGATTACAGCTGTTCGTTCTCATTGTACTCAATACTCGTATCATCAGCGAGATCAGATCAGAGAGAGGGGCCTTTGAGTATAGTAATATCAAAAAGTAGCTTAAAGTGCACGACTCATAATGCTCATTTAATTATCAAATATTGAAAAAAAAAAAAAATACACTGAATTAATTAATCATTCGCATTCAGTGACCTACAACAGTCGATTAGATTTTTTTTTTTTTAAATTTAACTCAAATAATGGATTTTTTCACAAGTTAGAGTGTTTTCAGGTTTCACACATGACGGACAGGAAAAATTTTTGACCTATTTTGGTGTTTTTTTTCCAATTCTATTGCAGTAAATCAATTTTTTAAAAGTATGGAATTAATCTCCATTAAATTATCTAGACAATAGTATGCAAAATATCTTGATTCCGTGAACTAACAAGGCTATAATAATAAAAATAGCCGCCGAAATGAGGCGAAAAAAAATTTTCGATCGTAAAGCACTCTCTGATGCTTCGCATCATGAGTCGTGCAAAAGTAGTTTAACTATCACAATAGTATATTCATCTTATGTAGCGGTGCTGACACACCATCGAACGGAGAGGGCTCCGTAAGTTAATCTCCTGACATTAATATAATATCGTATAATTCTCTAAATCAAACAAAAACAAATACGACCCGATAAAGTATTGAAAAAGGAAACCCTTAAATCCCACTTTCGTAACGAAATTAATACGATTACTTCAAAACTTTTTAACAGAACAGAACTTTTTAAGAGTTATTCGGTCGGCAGGATTAAATGAAGGAAATTACGACGACCACCTGGTCAGAAGCTAATCCACGTATGATTGAAATGCGACGCTGGATGCACTTAAATTAGGCTTACGCTTTTCGAAGGGAAAAGTGTTGAGAGTCTCTTTTTCCTTTTTCCGAACCTTTATCCCATGTCTATTTGGGGTCGGTTTTCAGTTTAACCAGATTTGGCGGAATGTCAGTATTTTACGTGAAGCGACTGCCATCAGACCTTCACAACCCAGAGGGCTATACGACATTCTTGGTTAAACTGAATGTTAGACTTTTGAGGGCTCTAACTACCCGTAACGACTGTCGAAGATGTTAGTACGACAACCGGGACCGACGGCTTTACGTGCCCTCCGAAGCACGGAAACGCTCATGAAATTAAAAGTCATTTTTAGTAATGACCCATCACAGTCATGACGGTGCCAGACGTTGCTTAACCGCACGGATCACAAGTGATCCGCGGGTAGCACTGGGCCATGAGCGCTTCACCGACTTTGAGAGTGCGAATGATGAATTATTAATAAACTGTTCCCGCGATTTTAGTCGCGAAAATCACAGTCCTGTAAGAATTTTGAGATAAAAACTAGGTAGATTTTCTTGCTTATAAGGAACATAATATGTACCAAATGGATTAACATGTAAAAGTTACAAATAGCCATCCATCCTAAAAAACTTTCGCATTTAATATAAGTGCGATATAGGTAATCAAAAATATACGAAATATGATAGAAATTGTAAGCAAACTTCGAGTTCGATACCAATTAAAAGTTACTTACGAATCAAAGTTAAAGAGAATTTTCGAGATATCAAAGTAAATATAATTTTATGTGGATATCGTAAATCCTACTGATATTATAAAGGTGAAAGTTCATCTGAACGTATGTATGTTTCTCTTTCGCGCCTAAATGGCTGAATTGATTTAGTAACTGAATCGATTGATAGTTTTTATATCCTGCCTCTCGCGAGCCACAACTATTAAATTTTTCATTTGATTGAACAATTATCTAGTCTATGTTTGTATTTACTTGTTATTAAAAACATTCAATTTCCAATCACAAAAACAATAATTGGTTTTCTGTTTTTCCGGAGTGTTGATTGTAGACACAGCTGTTGTTTTTTTAATTAAAAAATAAACACTCGTACGCGTCCGGTCGCGGTATTGTCAATCAACTGGTAAACTGACAGACGACGTCATTTCATGATTGACTGTAAACTGCTTTAATTTTCTCAAACATTTTAATTTAAACCTTAATTGATTGTGATAAGGTACTACTTCCCGCAGTTAACCGAAAATGTTTGGTCCTGTATAAGGTTTATGCCAGTTGAAAGGTAGAGATTTGGTCGACTATCATGAAATCTACGCCTTAGATCATTTTACTAGCTGGATGTAAAGGAAAATATCGTCTTATAAAATTTCACTGTAGTATGAAGATCCCAATTCACAAATGACATTAGTACATTGAAGAGGAACAGACAAGAGTGGAAAACGCACAGGAGTCGAACATGCCACTTGCTTTCTCATATAATTCGATGCGATTATATGCCAAACAAAATACAATATCAAAAGCACTCACTTCAAAAGCATTTTCGATTCCATCCTCAGTAATGTTAGTATTTGTTTCTCTGGCGTTTGTCACTATGCTGGCGTTGTACTTCAAGATGTAATAAGATTCATCGGTAGCCAGGCAGACCAGGTTGCAGTTCTCGGACCAATAGACGTGACGTGGCTGGATCTCTATGCTGTGGAAAAATAGTTATTATTAACAATACAATTCGACTATTGTTGTTGCAGTTGATATCGGAATTATCTGGTAAACTTTGACGGGCACCGCAATCTTCATAGAAGATAGATTTTTTGCAAATATATAGGTAAATAAAGTAAAAAATCCAATATAATAAAGGGTCGTTTGCAGGTCGTAATAAGAAGTAGACGAATTGGACAGAAGACAGGAGGATCGAGTTGTAACTGTTACACCGACAAGAGCACCAATCTTAAATTAAAGAATCGATTATAAAGTGCACTAAACATACAGAGCGAATGTGAAGCGAAGGCGACTTTTAGTGTTATTCAAATTAGTTTTAGACTAAAACGCGTATAGCGTTCACTAAAACACGCCTTCGCATCGCTTTAAATGTGACCAAGTTGCGATTGCGTTACAATAGTTTACAAAAAACTTTAGATAAGTTGCATTTGCATTTAGGGTAATAATAAATTCACTAATGCATTTAATTTATGCATTTCTAATTGTTTTCTAAAACTAGTTGCGTCTTGCGGTCTATAATATAATTAAAGTTATCAAAGTAGTTTTAAATTTCTAATATTTATATTGAAATTCGTTAAACAGCCTTCTCAAAAAATAATTACGCGATAATTGTGTATAATCGCGATAACACGTAGCCTAATTATTTTCTCAGAGTGCCAGAAACGTACTAAAATTGTAAAAAAAACAGGCTAGTAATTTACAATTAAAATTATAATAAATCTTTACAAAGTTCATTACCAGACCAGTCTATTAAATCTATTCAAAAGCCAAAGCTCCAATCATCCCCAAAACGATAATCTGACAACGTTTTTCACAGATATCGAGATTAAAAATGCAAACGTGCATATTTAAATTAAAGTTAGTAATTGCATTCAAAGCGAATCACTAACCGATATAGTCGTTTTAATGAGAGGGACACCGGACAAAACGGGGCGTCCAACTTGTTAATTAATACTGTTGTGACACAAAATAAAGCATGTACGATGAACGTATGTGAGTGTTTCAGGCTTCACCAATCAATGTAATGGTGTTCACTCGATGTTTCCATTAATGTCTTTGTAAAGACTCCTTTCAGCACGTACTATCTGAATAAGTTGACTGAATAGTTGTGCATCTATTTGATTCTAGTTGTAAGTGTTCCTAAAATTGTGATAAGTAAATGAGTATTCGTAGGAAGTAAAAGATAGTTACGTACATTTGAATAAATTAATTAGTTAGAAAACATTTTAACGTCTTATTGACGGAAACTAACCCCGTAATGACGTCACATAGCCAACCATGTCGTATGCAAAATTGTATACAAGTAACGTTTGATAAGAACGGCTTTAAAATGTTGCTATTGTAAATCAAATAGAATCGTTTGAAAACAACTCGTACAACAAAAGTATTAAACGAATGTTAGAAAATAAAAAAGTCGTATGCTAAGTCTAGCCTTTCAATGGAAAACTGTTTTCAAAGTTCGAGAAAATACAGTACTTAAATTCTTTACGGTAAATACTAGGTGGAGTATTTTCTCCAACATTTCTACCGTGAGAAAATATGGATATTAAACAAGTTGTGGCCTGTGAAGTCCTTTACAATGGTTCGGAGTGTTATTCATGACAAATTGAATTAAAAATGGTTCATTGGTTTCGTCGCGAAAGATTTATAAACAGACAATGTCTATAGAATGTTAGCCCTTAGATCATTTCACAATAATGAAACTGAGAGTAAATGTTAGTAGCGCCCTTTGTTTTCGCCTGCGTATATCTCATTATATCCGCCCCATGGAAGTTTTTACGTCATAAATATATTTTGCCTAGATTTAGTTGGGTGGCAAGCGTGGTTTACTTTTACCCATTTTTTTAAAGATACGGTAATAACGTATACGACTGAACGAACCGAGAGACGCAACCAGTAATCATAACCAGACTACAGTAACTTTCGCAATCACAACACTAAGCTTGGATAACGCATTTAATTGCTGAAACTAATACAAAATACTCTCTTATGTAAAATCAACCACAATAGCAAAATAAAATATAAAACATCGCATGCAGCAATACGAAAATAGGACATAAAATAAAATAGAAATAATAAATAAATCAAGCACACTGAGAAATATAACATAGATCTAGATTATATAACACAACCTGTGAGATATCAAAATTATTTAACATATTAAAAATGTTGACGTGTTATATAACATTAGTTATAACATGTTATATAATCTAGACTAGACTCTGCTTAATACACATTTAAAGGTTCAGGGTCATTTACAGTAGGAGTTCCAAAAAATAAGGTTCGCGTTTGTCACATTATAAATACTTGACAAACTAACAAACAACTAATACAACTATACATATATTAACTCACCGTCTGATCAATTCGAGGTGTTCCCAATCGTAGAACGAGAATGCCATTCCGCTGATTGATTTAACACCCAACATGTGACCGCCGAAAATACCTGTGTAGATATAAATTATGAGTTAAGTATAAGCCTGATCCTGAGTAAAAATCTTGGTTAAAATAAGTTGACAAAAATGCATACCTTCAGCGCCATAATCCGGCTTGAAGCTCTTCCTCTCCTTGAAGTTCTTAAACACTTTGATGGTGCTGGAGTTCTCCAAAGTAGCGTATTCTGAACTGTCCGATGCCCACACAAACTCCTGGGCGGTTCCAAAGGCCTTATTCCTGAGAGCCATCGCGGTGTAAATGATGTATTCACCGTCGCCGCATACCACGACGAATCTACCGTTGGGGTTATGGGCTATCGTCTGCGGGTATACTTCACAGGAGCCCATGTCTTTGGCAGCTACTGGCACTGCTTCACCATCTTTGACTTCAATACCTGAGATAACATGTATTGGTAAGTATAACTCGGAGGCTGACATCTATAAAGCGTACTTGGACTTTACTAAAACTTTTGTGTCAGTCTAGTCTTCTAAAATCCAATCATATTATAGTTACTATACTGTGGCTAGCACAAACATATGACGTATTAACTTGAAAGCACAGTTTGAGTCGAGTCGAACTACGCTTTATAGAGTTGAACCTGAGAGAACACTAAAGTATAATGGGTAACGGACATAAATATCATGTATCACAAACGTTTGTCTTTCTATTTGGTTCGCAACAGACGCTCAGTGTTGCATTAATGTAAATATAAATATATCCGGACCATTCAGTCCGAAACTAAGCAAAGTTTGTACTACGGCTGCTAGACAGACAACAGGTAAACATGGAGATATACCATTTTCGATAGACGGTAAGGGACCAACTTGATTTTTGAGAACATAAATGTTTATCCTAAGCGAGGATCGAACCCATAATCATAGCAGGTACAGTCACTACCAACTACGCCACTTAGACCACAATATGTATATGTTTAATAAAATAACGAAGCCATTCCGTTAAAAAATAATTAAAATAAAAAATATCAGTAAACATAATCACCGAATATCACCAGAAAGTTAATACTTTTAATATTATTTTATTTCTACGAACGAACGCAGTGATTCGTAACAAATGAAAAACAAAAATCAAACATCCGACGGTATATCAAATCAGGGCTCAGCCGATACCGATTTTCATGTGAAATTATAATAGTCTAAGATCCGACCGCGAGATTTCTGGAATGATTTGTTATTACACCTTTTAAACTCTCGCGATCGGAATTCATTGCTTAGTTCATAGGTTTTATTCGCATAACGTTTCAACCAGATTACAGTGATCGTGGTCAAGAGAAGATACATATTTATTTACGCCGATAAGACCTGTGAATTATGTAAAAAATTGATGGCCTAATTCATCAAAATACATTTAAACATCATACGATTCTTCGGTGTTGCTAAATATGATCGCAAATGGACTGTCGCCGCATAATTCACAGGGAATACCCATAAATAACTTCTTATTTTCCAGAATGACAAATAGCCTATTGTTTTGACCGAAAAAAAGAGTTTCTTTCTTTGTTTATCAAAGTCGAATTTTTAATTAACTCGTTTTTTATAAATTGCTACAGTATTCAAATAAATTTCATGAAAATATTTAGAAAACATAATAGATTAACCTTGATTTCAAGCGGTCGGATCTCGTACTATAAGATACTTGAAAACTCGTGAGTTATACAGGGAAATATGATTCGTTCAATTTTTATTTTCATTTAATTGAACCCAGACAGTACAATACGTACTTGCTTTATTACTTTTAACCGACTTCAAAGGAGGGAAAAAGGTATTCAATTCTCAATAATATTTTTATCGGTACGTTTATGTTTTATTGTGTTTTGATGCGTCTAAGTTACCCAAAACATAACATAATACCATGATGATATTGCCTATAGACTTCGTCAATAGACGGGTTATTAAATGCAAAATATTTTCAAATCGAACACGTTCCAGAGATTAGCGCGTTCAAATAAACAAACTTTGCATATTCATTAACTGTTCCATTATACAAAAACGTAAGAAACCTTTCAAAATACCTATGTAGTTGTTGACGAGAATGTCGGGTGATATCTTCTCCGTACAATGTACAAGTTAATTACTGTCTCTACGTACAAAGCGAAGATGCTTCCCGCTGTCTGTCCTTATGTACGCTTAGATTATATAGAGATAAAAGATATAGGTAAGTCATGCAGCAGTATGGATTTTCTATAAATAATTTCCTTTTGGTATAAAATTGTATTGAGTTTACGTGAATTTTTCTTTGCTTCTGAATTCGGAGGATTTTAACAGTAGTGGGAGGTTATGTATAACTCCAATATTGTTTCGTAGAAATAGGCTTTTACGCGCCGATAAACGGACAATTAAACATTGCTCTAGCAATACGAAACACAAACGAAGTATTTTAATATTTTAATTGTATTAAAACGCCGTTATTAATTATTAAAAGAAACATAAACTTAAAGGTTAAAAGGTAAAAATCGAAGCTAAGAAAGTTTTATGTCAATATTTTAAAATATTACAAAGAAATAAAGTAAAAGAAAAATAAATTTCTTTAGCTTATTAAAGAAATAACATTTTAACTCTCATTAATCAACTCCTACTATAAATTAAATTACTTAATAACTCTCTTTCTTAAATAATCATATGTTACGTTTAACCATATAAACACATAATTTCAGTACAAATCAAACATATGTAAGTAAACTTACCTTCCGGCAATGCCTTCAGGTTGACTTGCTGAATCTCGGAATGTTTCGCCCAAATGATCTTCCCGCCGTTCACGTCCATTGATATCGCCGGCTCTTCTCTGCCCACTTTGATCATGATAGTTCCTTCATCATACCTAGTATCATAATGATTTATCATCCACCAATTCACTTTACCAAACATGGTGTAAAAATAAGATCGTATACAAATAAGAAAGATCGTTCAAGTTATCTCGCGAAGGGATGTACGTGTATCCCTTACAGGGTTCGAATGGGGACTAAACTGCCGGCGGAACGTAGCGTCCGGTAAATAAACCTACGGAAAATACCTCCCGACGCTTTGCACAGGATCCGAACCAGGATTGCATTTCCAATGACAAACTGAATTAGTCTTTACTGCTATGTATTATTAA
The DNA here is from genome assembly GCA_958496195.1 of Timandra comae. Lineage (NCBI taxonomy): Eukaryota > Metazoa > Arthropoda > Insecta > Lepidoptera > Geometridae > Timandra > Timandra comae. Next base: position 4,960,709 of record OY292353.1, on the reverse strand, counting down.
GGGATGTTATGACGCAGTTGTCTAACATCTTATTACATTATACCTGACCTTTTCGTAATATTTAATTAATTGATATTCAGACGTTTTCGTAAAGTCGCGTACACAAATAATGTCTACTTTATTGGTAACGAAATTCCTAATTGACATCAAACGTTTTTTGTTTGCTTTGTTTATTTCAAATCGTATGAAAACTGTTTTGTTATTTAACAAAAAGGAAATGTAAAGCCTTAAAAGTGTTTTATTCGAATGGTTTTTCTTTAGCGTTCTTACAATAGGAGAAAACAATCTCGTGCTTTGTGGACTTTAATTGTAGTGTATAATAAAAGATTCTAGTCGAACATAATATTATTTTTCCTTTAAAAATATAAAGTCACTTATAATTCGCATATGTAAAGATAATGTAAAATATGGAACTATTTATTTAAATGTGAAAACCAAATAATATTTCACCACTCCCTCGTAGGTAAACCGCAATTAGACCTCTCCAATTTGGGTCTTTTGTGCGTGTAATCAAAATCTTATGTTACATTTTGATTGATGTTATTAAAGAGATTTGATATTTGCAACGTCCATGTGCATTTACCCTTATAACAACCCTCTCCGAATGCAAGAGACCGCAAATTAATTAAGTCTTATTTTGAAAACAGAATGTAAACGAATCTCCCTCTGCATGTACTTAGTTGTTATTTTAACAACAGCAAATACCACAATAATAAAAAAAATATTGGCAAATAATGTTTAAAAATGAATGTTTAATATTTGAATTCAATTTTGGTTTTCGAATTTCATCGAAATTCGTTACGGGTTCTTTAAAAATCGAACAGTAAACTAAATATATCACAGCATTTACAAAGGATTCAAAAGGAAGAAGTCTATTTGCGGAAAACTGAAGCAATACAATAAAACCAAATTAAAAAGTACCTATCCTAGAACAGACAAAATAGAACGTAATTGGATAGGAGAGAACTGCGACTGACAAAGTTCTAAACTATAAGTTTCAAACGGAGGGTAATTTGGGAATATCACAAGTTATTTGCTCTTGGTCAATTAAAATACTGACTTTGCATCTAGTTTTATTGATAACGAAGTTACACGGGATCGAAAATGCAGTGAGAGTGAGGTTTCCACTTTCGACAAACTAATCAACGAAGAGGTGCTATTTTTGTGCATATTACATGTTTTTAATAAGTTCCTTAAGTGAAATAGGGCTTTAATGCTATTTTACATTTTGGGGAAACTCTAGTTTTAAATATAGTAATTGCCTGTAACTGGCATTATCTAAGAATTGAAATGAGTTAGCATACGAGTGAGTTACGATTACGAGCATTAAAAAATACATTTGACCCCCTCAGTCCAGTTCTTTGTTTCAACAAAAGACAATTTGGACGAAAAATGGAGCGAGCGAAGTAATGGATAATAATATTATTAAAAATTGTTTGCAGATGAAGCTCAGTGAAACGTGAAAGCACACGAAAAGGGGAACATTGACGTGACAGCAACGGACAGCCAATACCTACATCCTAGTAAATGAATAACCTTGCGTTTATACACATACATTCGTGTTTGTTTGTTAATATGTACTTTGATGTTCTGCTTCCAATATTTGATACAGAACCATACGTCGAGCCCTTTGACTTGTACCTTAATATTGGATATGTCACATATTTACTGAATTGTACTCAGCTAATAACTTCTTTTGTTCTTTTTTAGAGAAAATACCAGATTATTTTTTAGGCCGAATCTGACGGAATATTCGCCGTTTGTCTTTTGTCGCATTTTACGCCCAAGGGCCAAGCGCGGACCAAAGCTCGGAATCATACTTTTTCTGACGTATTATTTATTTATTTATTTATTTATTTATAATACTTTTGTACATAAAAATCTCTTAAATTTAGTACATGGCGGGCTTAATACTAGGATAGTATTTTCTACCAGCCAACCACGGAGTGCAGAAAAAAAATAGTTGGTGGCGGTTTTATGAGAAAATGCGTAAAAAGGGTTACGTATTACAAAAACGTATAATATATAAATAATAAATACAAACTAATAATATAATAATATACATACTATATACTTACATAGTAATTATATATAAAATATATATGTATAAAAAAAAATAGTACTAATATAAATAAACATAATAAGAAATAACAAAAATAAATCAAAGGTATTATATTAGACATATCGAGACCAATTCTAATTTTAATATCTACCAAAACAAAATTTAGTACCTATAAAGGTATAACTCTATACGCTTTGATTTAGGTTTAACGTTTAATTAAAAAAATGATACGTGTAAAAGCCGTATAATTTAATATACATCCTGAAAATTTTGAAAGTAATAATTTATCTAAAATGTTTTAAAGTATCAAGAAAAAATGACAACTAACCGGGCAAAAAATAAGATTTAAGCGTGCAAAGCCCTGACTCAGTCAATAATAAATTTAGGGTGAGCAAGTTATGTACATAAAATTAACATCGTGAGCAATTAAAAAACGTTTATAACCCTTGACATCACATATTTGTTTATCATTCCTTGTAATATCACTAGCTTTACGCCCGCGGTT